>OY997263.1:764102725-767030225 GCA_963921465.1 Triticum timopheevii
GCGCTCTCTCACATACTGAAGAAGAAGAATAGGAAGAAGTAGAAGAAGAAGCAAAAGAAGAAGAAGAAGAAGAAGAAGAAGAAGAAGAAGAAGAAGAAGAAGAAGAAGAAGAAGAAGAAGAAGAAGAAGGAGGAGGAGGAGGAGGAGGAGGAGGAGGAGGAGGAGAAGAAGAAGAAGAAGAAGAAGAAGAAGCAGAAGAACAAGAAGAAGAAGAAGAAGAAGCAGAAGAGAAGAAGAGGAAGAAGAAGAAGAGGAAAAAGAAGGAGAAGAAGGAGAAGAAGAAGAAGAAGAAGAAGAAGAAGAAGAAGAAGAAGAAGAAGAAGAGCGCTCTCTCACATACTAAGAAGAAGAAGAAGAAGAAGAAGAAGAAGAAGAAGAAGAAGAAGAAGAGGAAGAAGAGGAAGAAGAGGAAGAAGAAGAAGAAGAAGAAGCAGAAAAGAAATAACTATATAAAAAAATTACTCAAAAATAAATAGAAGAAAATAAATAATGCAGAAAAGAGAAAAAAATATATAAAGCAAAAATATTCACAAAGAAACTAAATATGGCAAAAAAAACTACTCAGAAATAAATAGAAGAAAAAAATAAAGCAGAAAAGAAATAACTATATAAAAAAATTACTCAAAAATAAATAGAAGCAAATAAATAATGCAGTAAAGAAAAAAAAATATATAAAGCAAAAATATTCACAAAGAAACTAGATACGGCAAAAAAACTACTCAGAAATAAATAGAAGAAAAAAATAAAGCAGAAAAGAAATAACTATATAAAAAATTACTCAAAAATAAATAGAAGAAAATAAATAATGCAGAAAATAAAAAAATTTATATAAAGCAAAAATATTCACAAAGAAACTAAATACGGCAAAAAACTACTCAGAAATAAATAGAAGAAAATAAAGCAGAAAATAAATAACTATATAAAAGATTACTCAAAAATAAATAGAAGAAAATAAATAATGCAGAAAAGAAAAAAATTATAAAAAAAATGTTGGGGCGCTGCCCTGTGGGCCTGCCAGACCTTGGGTGTGCAAATACATGCCCAGTAGGGCCAGCAGACTCACAGGGCAGTGCGTCCTAGTTAGGCCCAGAAGCCTGCTAAATAGAGGAGTTCGAAAGGGCAGTCGCAGCTGGGTTTATAAACCAGTGCGGCTGCCCTTCGCTCGGCGAGGTGGGACTAAACATAGCGCACTGCGGTGGCAGCGCACGGCCTTTAGTACCGGTTGGTGGTTCCAACCGGTACTAAAGGCCCCTCCTATATATATGGCACTTACGAAAATTCAGTTATCTCGTCGACCACTTCGTTCCACTTCTCGCGCGAGAGTCGTCCTCTCGATCTATCGTCCTCATTGCTGCACAGAAAAATTATCTCCTTGATGCACCGCTAGGTGACAGACCTATTGCAAGAGCAGATGTAGACGTTATGAACATTTGGCTAGCTCAATATGATGACTACTTGATAGTTTAGTGCACCATGCTTAACGGCATAGAATCGGGACTTCAAAGACGTTTTGAACGTCATGGACCATATGAGATGTTCCAGGAATTGAAGTTAATATTTCAAGCAAATACCCGAGTTGAGAGATATGAATTCTCCAACAAGTTCTATAGCTAAAAGATGGAGGAGAATCGCTCAACTAGTGAGCATGTGCTCAGATTGTCTGGGTACTTCAATCGCTTGAATCAAGTGGGAGTTAATCTTCCAGATAAGATAGTGATTGACAGAATTCTCTAGTCACCATCACTAAGTTACTAGAACTTCGTGATGAACTATAGTATGCAAGGGATGACGAAAACGATTCCCGAGCTCTTCGTGATGTCGAAATCAACGAAGGTAGAAATCAAGAAAAGACCATCAAGTGTTGATGATTGACAAAACCACTAGTTTCAAGAGAAGGACAAAGGGAAAGAAAGAGAACTTCAAGTGGGAAGACAAGCAAGTTGTCACTCCTACGAAGAAGCCCAAAGCTGGACCATAGCCTGAAACTGAGTGTTTATACTTCAAAGGAAATGGTCACTGGAAGCGGAAATGCCCTGAGTATTTGGTGGATAAGAAGGATGGCAAAGTGAACAAGGGTATATTTGATATACAAATTATTGATGTGTGCCTTACTAGTGTTTATAGTAGCCCCTCAGTATTTGATACTTGTTCGGTTGCTAAGATTAGTAACTCGAAACAGGAGTTACAGAATAAACAGAGACTAGTTGAAGGGAAAGTGACGATGAGTGTTGGAAGTAGTTCCAAGATTGATATGATCATCATCGCACACTCCCTATATTTTCGGGATTAGTGTTAAACCTGAATAAATGTTATTTGGCGTTTGCGTTGAGCATAAATATGATTTGATCATGTTTATTGCAATACGGTTATTCATTTAAAATCAGAGAATAATTGTTGTTCTGTTTACATGAATAAAACCTTCAATGGTCATACACCCAATGAAAATAGTTTGTTGGATCTCGATCGTAGTGATACACATATTCATAATATTGAGGCCAAAAGATGCAAAGTTAATAATGATAGTGCAACTTATTTGTGGCACTGCCGTTTGGGTCATATCGGTGTAAAGCGCATGAAGAAACTCCATAAAGATGGATTTTCGGAATCACTTGGTTATGAATCATTTGATGCTTGCGAACCGTGCCTTTTGGGCAAGATGACTAAAACTCCGTTCTTCGGAACAATGGAACGAGCTACTGACTTATTGGAAATAATACATACCGATGTATGCAATCCAATGAGTGTTGATGCTCGTGGCAAGTATCGTTATTTTCTGACCTTCACAAGATGATTTGAGCAGATATGGGTATATCTACTTGATAAAACATAAGTCTGAAATAGTTGAAAGGTTCAAAGAATTTCAGAGTGAAGTGGAAAAATCATCGTAACAAGAAAATAAAGTTTCTGCGATCTGATCGCGGAGACGAATATTTGAGTTACGAGTTTGGTCTTCAATTAAAACAATGTGGAATAGTTTCACAAGTGCACGCCACCTAGAACACCACATCATAATGGTGTGTCCGGACTTCATAACCGTACTTTATTGGATATAGTACAATCTATGATGTTTCTTACCGATTTACCAATATCGTTTTGGGATCATGCATTAGAGACAACTGCATTCACCTTAAATAGGGCACCATCTAAATCCCTTGAGACGACACTATATGAACTGTGGTTTAGCAAGAAACCAAAGTTGTCGTTTCTTAAAGTTTGGGGCTGCGATGCTTATGTGAAAAAGTTTCATCCTGATAAGCTCAAACCCAAATCGGATAAGTGCATCTTCATAGAATACCCAAAGGAAATTGTTGGGTACACCTTCTATCACAGATCCGAAGGCAAAACATTCGTTGCTAATAATGGATCCTTTCTAGAGAAGGAGTTTCTCTAGAAAGAAGTGAGTGGGAGGAAAGTAGAACTTGATGAGGTAATTGTACCTTCTCCCTTATTGGAAAGTAGTTCATCATAGAAATCTGTTCCTGTGACTACTACACCAATTAGTGAGGAAGCTAATGATGATGATCATGTAACTTCAGATCAAGTTACTACCGAATCTCGTAGGTAAACCAGAGTGAGATCCGCACCAGAGTGGTACGGTAATCCTGTTCTAGAAGTCATGTTACTAGACCATGATAAACCTACGAACTATGAGGAAGCGATGATGAGCCCAGATTCCGCGAAATGGCTTGAGGCCGTGAAATCTGAGATTGGATCCATGTATGAAAACAAAGTGTGGACTTTGTTGGAGTTGCCCGTTGATCGGCAAGCCATATTGTATAAATGGATCTTTAAGAGGAAGACGGACGTTGATAGTAGTGTTACTATCTACAAAGCTCGACTTGTCGCAGAAGAGTTTTGGACAAGTTCAAGGTGTTGACTACAATGAGATTTTCTCAACTGTAGCGATGCTTAAGTCTGTCCGAATCATGTTAGCAATTGCCAAATTTTATGAAATCTGGCAAATGGATGTCAAAACTGCATTCCTTAATGGTTTTCTTAAAGAAGAGTTGTATATGATGCAACCAGAAGGTTTTGTCAATCCTAAAGGTGTTACAAAATGTGCAAGCTCCAGCGATCCATCTATGGACTCGTGCAAGCATCTCAGAGTTGGAATACACGTTTTGATATGTTGATCAAAGCATATAGTTTTGTACAGACTTATGATGAAGCCTGTAATTACAAGAAAGTCAGTGGGAGCACTACATCATTTCTGATAAGTATATGTGAATAACATATTGTTGATCGGAAATAATGTAGAATTATTCTGCAAAGCATGAAAGGATACTTGAATAAGAGTTTTTCAAAGAAAGACCTCGGTGAAGCTACTTACACATTGAGCATCAAGATCTATAGATAGATCAAGACGCTTGATAATTTTTTCAATGAATACATACCTTGATAAATTTTTGAAATAGTTCAAAATGGAATAGTCAAAGAAGGAGTTCTTGCCTGTGTTGCAAGGTGTGAAATTGAGTAAGACTCAAGACCCGACCATGGCAGAAAATAGAAAGAGAATGAAAATTCATTCCCTATGCCTCAGTCATAGGTTCTATAAAGTATGCCATGCTGTGAACCAGACCTATTGTATACCTTGCTCTGAATTTGGCAAGGGAGTAATAGTGATCTAGGAGTAGATCACTGGATATTGGTCAAGAATATCCTTAGTAAGGACTAAGGAGATGTTTCTCGATTATGGAGGTGATAAAAGAGTTTGTTGTAAAAGTTACATCAGTGCAAACTTTTACACTGATCCAGATGACTCTAAGTCTCAACCTGGATACATATTGAAAGTGGGAGCAATTAGCTAGAGTAGCTCCGTGCAGAGAATTGTGGACATAAAATATTTGCAAAATACATACGGCTCTGAATGTGACAGACCCATTGACTAAGCTTCTCTCACGAGCAAAACATGATCACACCTTAGTACTCTTTGGGTGTTAATCACATAGCGATGTGAACTAGATTATTGACTCTAGTAAACCCTTTGGATGTTGGTCACATGATGATGTGAACTATGGGTGTTAATCATATACAGATATGAATATTGGTGTTAAATCACATGGCGATGTGAACTAGATTATTGACTCTAGTACAAGTGGGAGACTGAAGGAAATATGCCCTAGGGGCAATAATAAAGTTATTATTTATTTCCTTATTTCATGATAAATGTTTATTATTCATGCTAGAATTGTATTAACCGGAAACATAATACATGTGTGAATACATAGACAAAGCTATAGTCACTAGTATGCCTCTACTTGACTAGCTCATTAATCAAAGATGGTTATGTTTCCTAACCATAGACATGTGTTGTCATTTGATTAGTGGGATCACATCATTAGAAGAATGATGTGATTGACATGACCCATTCTGTTAGCCTAGCACTTGATCGTTTAGTATACTGCTATTGCTTTCTTCATGACTTATACAAAGTTCCTGCAACTATGAGATTGTGCAACTCCCGTTTACCTGAAGAACACTTTGTGTGCTACCAAACGTCACAACGTAACTGGGTGATTATAAAGGTGCTCTACAGGTGTTTCCGAAGGTACATGTTGAGTTGGCATAATTCGAGATTAGGATTTGTCACTCCGATTGTCGGAGAGGTATCTCTGGGCCCTCTCGGTAATACTCATCACCTAAGCCTTGCAAGCATGTAACTAATGAGTTAGTTATGAGACAACGTATTATGGAACGAGTAAAGAGACTTGCCGGTAACGAGATTGAACTAGGTATTGGATACCGACGATCAAATCTCGGGCAAGTAACATACCGATGACAAAGGGAACAAAGTATGTTGTTATGCGGTTTGACCGATAAAGATCTTCGTAGAATATGTAGGAACCAATATGGGCATCCAGGTCCCTCTATTGGTTATTGACCGAGAATGGTTTTAGGTCATGTCTACATAGTTCTCGAACCCGTAGGGTCCGCACGCTTAAGGTTTTGATGACAGTTATATTATGAGTTTATGAGTTTTGATGTACCGAAGGAGTTCAGAGTCCCGGATGAGATCGGGGACATGACGAGGAGTCTCGAAATGGTCGAGACGTAAAGATCGATATATTGGACGACTATATTCGGAGTTCGGAAAGGTTCCGAATGATTCGGGTATTTTTCGGAGTACCGGAGAGTTACGGGAATTCGCCGGGGAGAAGTATTGGGCCTTATTGGGCCCTGCAGGAAAGAGAGAGGGGCTGCCTAGGGCAGGCTGCGCGCCCCCCCATGGCCTGGTCCGAATTGGACTAGGGGGAGGGGCCGCACCCCCTCCTTCCTTCCCTTCTCTCTTCCCCTTCCTTGTCTCCTACTCCTAATACATGGAAGGACTCCTAGTTGGACTAGGAAAGGGGGAATCCTACTCCCGGTGGGAGTAGGACTCCCCATGGCACGCCATAGTAGAGGGCCGGCCTCCCCCTCCCTCCCTCCTTTATATACGGGGGCAGGGGGTACCCCATGGACACACAAGTTGATCTACGGATCGTTCCTTAGCCGTGTGCGGTGCCCCTCTCCACCATATTCCACCTCGGTCATATCGTCGCGGAGTTTAGGCGAAGCCCTGCGCCGGTAGAACATCATCATCGTCACCACGCCGTCGTGCTGACGGAACTCATCTCCGGAGTTCAGCTGGATCGGAGGCCGGAGATCGTCATCGAGCTGAACGTGTGCAGAACTCGGAGGTGTCGTACGTTCGGTGCTTGGATCGGTCGGATCGTGAAGACGTACGACTACATCAACCGCGTTGTCATACCGCTTCCGCTTACGGTCTACGAGGGTACGTGGACAACACTCTCCCCTCTCGTTGCTATGCATCACCATGATCTTGCGTGTGCGTAGGAAAATTTTGAAATTACTACGTTCCCCAACAACACTACACACAGACACACACAAACACACACACACACACACACACACACACACACACACACACTACACGCACACTACACACACACTACACGTACACTACACACGTATACACACACACACATATTTTTTTTTACTTATTTTCTGTTTTCTATAATGTTTAGATGAATTAGAACTATCTAGTTTATTTTTAGAATGTTAGAAATGTTATCATCGATGAATTAGAAATATGTTAATGTTTAGTTGAACTACTGAATTAATATATAGAACGAACTAGTTTATTTTTAGTAAATGCTTAGTTGAACTAATTGAATTAATATAACTAGTTTATTTTTAGTAAATGCTTAGTTGAACTAGTTGAATTAATATATATAACTAGTTTATTTTTAGTAAATGCTTAGTTGAACTAGTTGAATTAATATAATAACTAGTTTATTTTTAGTAAATATAATGCTTAGTTGAACTAGTTGAATTAATATATAGAACTAGTTTATTTTTAGAAAATGCTTAGTTGAACTTGTTGAATTAATATATAGAACTAGTTTATTTTTAGTAAATGCTTAGTTGAACTAGTTGAATTAATATAACTAGTTTATTTTTAGTAAATGCTTAGTTGAACTAGTTGAATTAATATATAGAACTAGTTTATTTTTAGTAAATGCTTACTTTGAACTAGTTGAATTAATATAACTAGTTTATTTTTAGTAAATGTTTAGTTGAACTAGTTGAATTAATATATAGAACTAGTTTATTTTTAGTAAATGCTTACTTTGAACTAGTTGAATTAATATAACTAGTTTATTTTTAGTAAATGTTTAGTTGAACTAGTTGAATTAATATATAGAACTAGTTTATTTTTAGTAAATGCTTAGTTGAACTAATTGAATTAATATAACTAGGTTATTTTTAGTAAATGCTTAATTGAACTAGTTGATTTAATATATATAACTAGTTTATTTTTAGTAAATGCTTAGTTGAACTAGTTGAATTAATATAATAACTAGTTTATTTTTAGTAAATATAATGCTTAATTGAACTAGTTGAATTAATATATAAAACTAGTTTATTTTTAGAAAATGCTTAGTTGAACTTGTTGAATTAATATATAGAACTAGTTTATTTTTAGTAAATGCTTAGTTGAACTAGTTGAATTAATATAACTAGTTTATTTTTAGTAAATGTTTAGTTGAACTAGTTGAATTAATATATAGAACTAGTTTATTTTTAGTTAATGCTTACTTTGAACTCGTTGAATTAATATAACTAGTTTATTTTTAGTAAATGTTAAGTTGAACTAGTTGAATTAATATATAGGACTAATTTATTTTTAGTAAATGCTTAGTTGAACTAATTGAATTAATATAACTAATTTATTTTTAGTAAATGCTTAGTTGAATTAATAGAAGTAGTTGAATTAATTGAATTAGTAAGTGTTTAATGTTTTGCCTAATATGAACATAGGAAATGTCGTCTGACGACTGAAAAAATTTCATTATGTGCCAATACTGTGAAGACCAACGCGGCCAGTGCGACAGAAATTTCCTTGTTGATGGTAGGCGATTCAACATCAAGCTGGATGAGACTTTCGAATTTGATACAGTAAGTCACAATGACAAGTCTGTTTTCGTAATTAAGCATGACTTATATATGCTTCATTTGCCTGACTTATAATTTTTAATTTTCACTATTCTACTAGCGCATCCCCTGCCATGCAAGAATTTTTGTCTTGGATAAGATAGGTTTCAAAGATATGGAAACTATGGAGGTAAAGAGAGCTTACCTGAAAACTGAGCATGAGGGTTATACTTTCAACGTCAGTATACAATACACACACGTACACCAATTTTGAATGCAAAACTTGGCAAGCACTATGCAAGGCTTATGCATTTGAGCCTGGTATGGTTATCACCTTTGATATTCGTCCGGAAGATGATATTGAAGGTAATAGAGACATATGGGTCGATGTGCAGACGCCTCCAGTTCTACCATTATGTGAGTTCTTCTCAACTATATTTTTGTCTTTGATATTGCTTATTTCAAAAATAACTGACAACTAATTTCTATTGACAGCTTATCTCCATTCAACCAAACATGTCCGGCGCTTGGTAGACAGGACCTACTACTGTCCTGGAGCTGAACTAAACTGCAAGGAGATAAGTCATTATGTTTCATGGCTTGAGGATCTTCATACTGTCAAGACAAATTTTCTTCCTGCACTTAGAAATGTTAGTACTCAAAACGTGCGACCAATAGTGATGGTATTGAACTACGGTCACATCTATTTAGGAATGATGGTAAGATATTTACTATTTGTCCTGAGTGCATATTTTGCATACATATTTTTTTTATTAAACTTTCATTGCTAAGTATATTAATTAAGTACTATACGATGTTCTTCAACAGGGACTCCCGATGACAGTTGTGCCTCAGGGGATCGAGACTAAAGGTTAGATGTCAATTGTTAGCTTACGGCCAAGATATCCTGCATTGCACATGAATGCATTCAGGATTTCTAGAAGCGCTGAATGCTTAATAGTGAAAGATTGGAGGAAAATTGTTAATGATCGGAGAGAAGTACTAGGGGGAAGCAATGAGAAGCGCAGCCCACGATTAGGAGACAGGTTCATCGGCATGCTCCAGTATGATCAATCAGGAGAGCTATACATGTTCTATGCTATTTTACCAGAGAGAGAGTAGCAAGCAGGAGTGATTCAGCTAGTTCTTCATGCTGCTCTTAATTAGTACTTGTCCTTTCATGTCCGTGTTCTTCGTTCTGAACTTAAGTGATTTGCTTTTGTGTTGTTATATATGAACGCTTATAATATCATGACAATCATGTTGAACTCGATGATTGGTTCTACTAGAAATTCTATTTATATATATATATGCATAACGTGTACAATGTGTAGTATCGTAAAATAGCAGCAAACGAAAAAGAATTAAAATGGAAACACAAAATTAAATGAAAAAGAAATCATAAAACTAAAAACCCACCAAACCTTATAGTACCAGTTGGTGTTACCAACCGGTACTAAAGGGCTCCAGGCCCCCGGAGCTGGCTCGTGCCACGTGGTTGCCCTTTAGCACCGGTTCGTGCTGAACCGGTACTAAAGGGGGGGGGGCTTTAGTGACCACAATTTAGTGCCGGTTATGTAACCGGCACTAAAGGGCCTTACGAACCGGTGCTATTGCCCGGTTCTGCACTAGTGAGGGGATGTTCCACCACGGCCCTATATCGCGAGCTAATGTCCGAACTCGCATAGGCATGCACGTCATGAACTCACGCCGTTCAAGAAGCTAGGGTCCATCCTCGATGATATGGAAGGATGGAACTTCTAGTGATTTACGATGCCGATGATGATGATATGTGTTGGTTGAACTTGTATACTTTCTGTAGCGATGAAATTTTGTGATGTCCACGGTCCCTGCCGAACTTGCGTAACGCTACTTTGTTAGTTTTGGTATGATGACCTGCGTACCTCTAGTTAATTAGTTTGCGTACTGTATGTTGCATCCATTTGCTAACCCTTTCTTTTTCGTGTTGCTCTAGTATATTTTGTTGCATATGATTGTACATTCTCTTGATGAAGATGCATCTCTAACAAGTACCTAGCTTCTTTATGACGAGGTGGCAGTGCTATGTCGTGTACAAAGGGAAGGTTTTGGGGGTGTACAACGAGTGGCCTGAGTGTCAGGCGCAAGTAAATGGGGTCTCGGGCACCAGCCATAAAGGCTTCAAAAGCATACAATAAGCAAAAGCTAGTTACTTGAGGTTCACGTTAGCGCGAGAGAGGACTCATAACCGCCGCCTCATGTACTGCATAGTTCTGCTCTCACTCATAGTGATCGCTCTTCTCGCGTATATCATTGTTTAGATGGATGGCGATGTAGTTGCAAGTATTTGAGACTTGTATCGCTATTTTCGAAATGATGACGAGAGACCACTTCCTGTTGGATGATGATTATGATGATGACCACCTTGTATCGCTACGTATATGCCATGATTACATTTTTATGTGTATGATATGCTAGACATTATTGTATAAAGCTCAAAACAAAATTCAGCAGCACAAAATGTGGAGCAGAAAAAAATTAAAAACTAATAACAGTAGCGCGGGGTATGGCATTAGCATCAGCGAGCTCTTAGCAGTAGGCTCTTATCATAAGGGCGCTGCAGCTATTATCAGCAGCGCCTATTTCAGACAAACGCTGCTGCTATCCCTAGTTAGTAGTGGCGTTGGTCAGACCGTGTTATCGATAAGCATTAGTTGTAGCGCCGTATTAGTAGCGCGGCTACCCGTGCTACTGATAAGCATATAACCCGCGCTACTGCTTGGCTTTTCCCTAGTAGTGATAACCTCCGTTGTGTGAGCTGAGTGTCAAGATATCCCATATCCCATAAGAAAGATGTGTCTGAACTCATGCGAGACAAGCAACAAATTCAGTAACTTGTACTCCTACTACTGAAGAAATGTGGACTGTCATCCACCTCCTCATCTTTCTGAGACTAAATCTGTTTTCCCGTTTCAGCTGGGCGAGTGGAGCTCTGGATCCAGAGGACGCTGCCTCTCACAGCAGCTCGACATCTATCTAGAGGTATTGTGTAGTAGTATAGTATGGCAGAACTGCTGAAGGCAACCTGAATTTTCGTTTTCGCTGTCATGTTCATCACGGCTGGGGAAAAATGCTTTCCGATGCAGCCTTTTCAGGAAAAATGATTGGGGAGAGCGAGTGATGCTGACATGATTTTTGCCTCCTGGCTCCTTCCAGGCGTGTCTGGGCTATTTTTTCAATAAGTGACGATTTATTACTTAAAAGGTTTAAGCATTACACCCGGCCTTTACATACTAAGGTGCACAGCACACAGCTAAAAGAAGTCCACACACAGAACAAAAAACCAAAAATGGCGAAATACTAAGAAACATCTAGTGTCTGTATAAAGCCTAAGACGTATGGGGGCTAATCCTGAGATCATGCTGCCACCCATGTTGGGTAAAAGAATCCCTTGCCGTAGCCTCCAATCGTGAACAGACCTCCGTAAAGAGGTCGCGATTCTCCACACATTGTAGAGACGACCATAAACGAAGCGTCCCGATACAGTCTTTGCTTGCATCAAATGAAAAATAAGAAAGAAACAATTCGTAATTCAAGCAAACGTGCATGCCTTCATGCTGTTGGACCTAATCGGTTCTGGCCCGCCAGGGAAAGATAGCCCAGGTATGTGGGATGAGTCCACCCATCTTCCATTCTGGCCCGGTCCATTCTCCATTCACCACGCGAAATAGTGACCTAGCTGCTTGCCTCCCACCAACCCGCAGGAGCAAGCCGCCATCGTTTCCGCTAGAGGAGGTCCTGGAGCTTGGTGTCATCCCCTCGACGCCGATGGTGGGAGCGGCTCTGTCTCGTTCGCTCAACGCCAAGCAGTAGGTGAGATGTCCCCTTGCTTTTGATCTGCATTATGCGGATTTGTGTTTCGGGGTGACTCTCTTCTGGTGTCCCCTGCATTAGGGATGGAATTTTACAACGCCTCCTTTGTCTCCCTGTGGAACCACCAGGCTACTCGTCCTGCATTGGAGCTCTGCAATGCCACCCAAGCTCCTCCAGACGAGAGCAATAGGTTGAGTTCTCCCGTCCATTGATCTGCATCTTTGTGGTTTGGATGGATCTTCTTTTGATTCCAAGGGAGTGTATTACTAACCTAGCCTGTTTCATTCCCTTCCACAGGAACCAATCCCCATTTCAGCAAGTTGAAGTAGCTTAGCAACCTCCCTCTCTGTTTACTGCAAAACATCTGAAGATAGTATTTCAAGGTGACATATTTTCTTCAGTTAGCAGCTACTTGTATGCTTAAATCACTCCTGTTAACTTTGGATATGCAAAAGTTTTAAATCTTCTTCCAAACACACTAGTTAGGAGTACCTAATGTTCAATCTACACACTTGAATTAGTCAGTGGATGGTTGTAGTGCTAGATTTCCTTTTGTCGTTATATAGGCAGTGAATGGTTTGTTTCCCCTCGTTGTTTTATTTTGTTGGAAGTGCAGACACAAAACCATCCCTTGGGATTGATTTCAGTTTTTATGTATGTGCCAGTTTCAGATTGCTGATTTTTCTTTATCACCGGATTTCTGTTGATTTCATGTTCTAACTTTTACAGGAAGTTTTGTATCTAGAGTGTTTTTTTGGAGATAACTGACTGATTTCCCCCAACAGGCTGTAAGCACTGTAAGATCGTTGTAATAACTTTTTTCATGTTTTCTGTAAGTTCTAGTCATAACATCACTTGTAATAATTACATAGTATTGGGTGTAAGATCCGTTTCTAATACACTGTTATTTATGAAATTGGAGTACTGATTTGTATGGTTACTTTGTCTCCTGCATTGGGTTCAAGCTCATGCCTCATTTTCCTTCCCATGAAGCTTCCCGGGTCAGCCTCAAGCACAAGGTAAGTTATCCTATCTGTTGGTCAGCATCATTGTATTTTTGTTGGATCTTCTTTCAAATCCCAGAGATTTTGTTCTTGACCTAGCCTGTTTCCTTCCCTTCCCATGGAAAGAATTTGCAATTTAGCAAAAGGAAGTAGATAACTAGCCCTTCCATGTTTACCCTGAAGCAAACAAAATTAGATGTTGAAGGTGACATATTCTCTTTGCTAGCAGCTACTTCCTTATATTCAAGGATACTATATGCTTAAATTTCTCCTACTAACTTTGAATTTCATAACATACTAGTTAGGTACTAATTGAATATGTTAGTGAAGGGATGAATTCTAGAACCTATACTTTACCATGTAACTTGTTTGTGTGTAGTTTGAATATTGGTTGGGTGCAAGTGCAAAATGACAGGAGGCAAAAGCAACTCTGAGGTAACCAAAAGCAATATCGAGTTTAAGTATTTATTTTGTTATTAGTGTTAGGTTAAGAAAAAATTATTTTACCTCTGATTGACAGCATTTTCAAGATCAGGCAGAGAAACGCAAGAAAAAAAAGGGAACATGCCATTGCAAAAGTCGAGGCAATGATCTAGAGAACTCGCCATGTATGTTCTATACTTTTTGTAGTTCTTGTTTCTGAAATACGTAGTTCTCTTGTTTTGTTCCTGAACCTAATTGGAATGTACTTTTAAGACATCCCAACCTTCCCATATGGCTACAAATATGAACACACAAATCCGATTGGTCGCGAAGCTCCTCTATGGGTTACTAAATCATGCAATCTAATCCATGACCGGCTAAGTTCAATGCCTACAATAGAGGAGCTAGAAAATCTGTACGGGCAGATTGATCGATACACATCGTCTTTGCCTCCACTTTTGTTGTCAAGTTCAAGGGAATGTGTGGTGACGAAAAAGTTGTCCTACAATGGTGTTGTTGTCACTCCAGTGTGTTTTGATGGGATGAAAGTGACTTTTACCTCTTCCCTTATTTTGCTTTCTTTTCAATATCCTCATTGTATGTATGTCTCCATGTTTTTCCTCTTCCAAGTTATGATATTGTGTTCCAAACCAAGTAGGCGTCTGTCCTTTCTAGAAAATAATGAAGATATCTAGTATAAGCTGAATGTTATTAACATCTTTCTCATTGGGACAACATCTATATCACATCATATGCATCAGAGATGGCAATGGACGCTTCCTAGAGTTCTCGCGACTGAATGCAACTGGATATCTTCTTGCTTGTAAGTTATTTGACAGTCTTGACTAGGTGGCTATGGTGTACTAGTGTTATTTCTGTGATGAACCTGGCTTTGTTAAACATCTAAAAGGGATTTTCGAATTTAAAAGGACTCAATACCAAGCAAGATATAGTGTGCCATAAGTACAATGGTTCTTTATTTTTACATTTATTGAATTGTGTGTCCACATGGATCTTGATTGTTTTTGGTTTTTCTTTACAAGTGACTGCTTGGTTTCTCTTTATGGATCTAAGATTTTGCTTGCTCTCTCTGTGGTTTGTGAGAAACATGTCGATACTGCTAATGATGATCAAGAAGTTGCTGCTGTTGGTGATCAAGATGTTGCTGCTATTGATGATGATCATGGTGCTGCCAATGATGATCATGATGTTGCTGATGATGATCATGTTTACCCTAACAACCATCGTGACGCTGAAACTGTGGTAGTCCTTCACTTCTATTTCTTTGTTTTTGGTGAGTGTCTGAGGTTTGACCTCTTCAAAGATCGATGAGTGAAACCATCACAACCAGAAAAAAGTACATTGTGAACAAGTTGGATCGGTCTTTGATGGTCGTGCTCGCCACTGGAACTACTCTTGTAAAGTGACGCTTTTGCTCAGGCTCTTGATTAAAGAAATAGAAATTGCACGATCATTAAAGGTTGCGAGACCAGAAATATATGTGGAACTGAAAAAATAGATGCAAAGTTACAGTAAGATGGCTCAGGAGTGCTGCCAAGACATTGTTGGACATCATAAGGACATCCTGGTTGAGTTCAAGTTAACAAAGCAAAAGTTGCACAATTTAGTGAATATACAAATATATTTATACAAAAGTTTTATACTTGTTTCAATTTATTTTTATTATATTAGACTGTTAGTGAATATCCTTTTTGATTACTTAGTTGGTATAATTATCCACATTACAACATTGTTAAATAATAATTAATACTATTTTTAATATAGTTGTGATGTATATTATTGATAAAAAAATCAGCAACATTTAAATTTCACATTATAGTAAAACTTGTTTCAATTGAATTTTGATGATTGCGTTAACTATGTAGTGTATTTGTACTTTTTTTTGTGTATATACATGTGTCTCTATATACTTAAATATCAGTATGGTTTAGATTTCTTTGAAGCGTATGATTTATCCAATATCTGTCTTGATAGTGGTTTCTAGTGGACTATGAAGTACCTAGATGACCCGTTGCGCCATTGGCGCAAAGATCTACTGCAGCCTGAAAATTTAGTGAACTATTTCAAACATAAATGGAAGTTAAGTGAACTATTTGAAGAGACCAACTACAACCAAGAAGCGAAGTACCTAATACAACTGAAAAATCAGGTAAACTATTTGAATGATGTTTTTCATGAATGGTTTGAAATTGGTTATATTCATATTGAGTTTGTATCTGCTTTGTATATTTACGAATGATGTTGCACATGCCCTTCTATGCATCATAGGTCAAATACCGGGCAACTGAGCCGAACTAGAGCCAAGAAAAGAAACAGACCATGAATAACATATTTTACAATTATCCACAAATGCAAAAACATATGCAACCAAGAACTTGAAGATCAGTTTTAATGATGTTTTTCAGGAATTGCCAATAAGCGATTAAGTTCGACCGCAGCCCTACGAGAAATGACTTGAACCATCGGAACTAGGTTTACCCTGAGAGGTGTGGTTATCACAATTTAATTTGGCGCATGACAACGGTCAAATAAAGAGCGGAACATGCCTACCTGGGGGGCCTAATTCGTGGGCCGAGGACATGCCCAGGGCAACCTTGCCTGCCATGCACTACCCTCATCCTGCATATGCAGCCCCGTGCGTTCATGGTGCGGCGCGTTTCTTCCACCAAGTAGAGGCGTCGACTCTGCATGCGACGGGTGCGCTCTAAGAAGCCCCTTCGCACCAGACTAAGTTCAACGTGCGAGCTCATCAAAGCTCCACACAAGTGCCAACGGGACAAAGCCAATGACCACAAGTGTCCGGGTAGGCAAAGCCATAGCCGTGAGAAAGAGAATGAAAGAGAGCTTGGTCACCGACAACGAGCACACGTGTGTGTATGTACTATGTACTTTCCTTTCGTGCATGCCATAACCAACCAGGGATGGAGGTTGCCGTGTTAGTCGGGGCCTCTCTTCTGTAACAAAAACCAGTGGGCTTACGCCGGCCGCACAACATCACAAGAGAGGTATCCGAGACCATCGTATTCCAGAAACAATGCGCAAAAGGCCTAACTGCGTCTTCCACATCATGTGCAGGGCGGGTTCATTACTTTGCTCCATGACCGGTTGTATTGTATCCCATTGGTCCCTATCTATCTTCCTCCTGGTCCTATCGAGCCAGTGTCCGGAGCCGCCTGGTCCTAGCCAGGAAAGCGATTAAACGGACTAAATCTGACAATAAGTGCTTTCTGGAAAAGGAATACTAGAAATACGTGGCTTTCTTAAAATTTAGGGAGACGGTGGTTTTTTTACAAACCTAACCATCAATGTGGTGGTTTTGTGCGATTAACTCTTATCAAACAGATAAAACATTATAAGGAAACACTTCTGCTTCGGCACCGCCCCTAATCACAAGGACGGCTCAGATTAGCCCATACCTCTTCATTAGAATGGACAAGATAGTCATATTCTTCCCCGCCATATACTAAACGCTGGACATTGACAAGTTTCCCTTTTTCTTGAGTAGAGGACGAGTTTCCTATTTGACGCTTGCCAGTTAATGCGCAAACACTCTCCTGCATCGGGCCCGCACATTCATCTTTTATTTTGTATTTTTAAAACAACAAAAAAGTGTGTCTAGAAGGATTCGATCGAAATTTGCAAGCCGTTGGCGAGCGAAAGAAAACAGCAACTCGGGCGGCCACCCCAACCCTAGGCTAGCGCCGCCGCCGGCCACCCACCCCTCTCTGCCGCTGCCGGAGGACGTCGCGGGGCAAAGCCGCGCGGCTGACGGCGGCGGCACGGATCCTTTCTCGCATCTTCGGGCGGCTCTCGAGCACGGGCGGGGGTCACTTGTTGGCCGGCGCGTCGATCTGCGAGCAAGGCCTGGTCCCGGTGGCTTCCGGCTTCAGCTGCGGCGTCCTGGGGCTTCGCGTGCGGGTGCGAAGCTGCAAGTAGGTGGCTTTGGGCGGAGGCTTGAGGCACGGGGCCTCGTGCGCGTGGGGCGCGGCGATGCTCGCTGGCTCACCGGCGGCGTCCCGTGGCTGGCGGCGCTGGTGTGGAGGCCTGGGCACGCGCGGCTGGCCGGGTGACACGCCGTGCGCGGCCGGTGCCGGCCCTGCTGCACCGTGTTGCCCCAGATCTGGCGGGCGGCAGCGTTTCTACTGCATCCCTCCCCTTGTTCGCGTCTGTGCGGTGCTGGTCCAAATGGCAAGATCTTGTTCTGGCTGGTCCAGCTTGTACGGGGGGAGGGGAGGTGGAGGGTGTCCCAGGATCCACGGCGACGGTGCTCTGCCCCATTTTCGTGGTAAGTTGGGGGTGCTCTTCTCCCCTCTCATGGCCTGCGACCGCGGCCGGAGGTGTGCCAGGGCTTGGATCTTGAGGCGATTTGGTCGTGTTTGGCTCCTGGAGAAATCCTTGCAAAAACTGCTGTTGATGCCGGTGACGACGGCGCCATTTTTGGTGTCGTTCACCTCCTTGGGGGCGTTACTGAGGAGTCCAGTTCACCCAAATCCCTCGAGAGTGTCTCCGGGCGTAAGCCCAAGATCTTGTTTGCTAGATCGGACGACGACGGCGTCATATTCGTCGCTACCTTCTTGGAGGCGTCGTCTTGGAGACCATGGCTGTTGGTGGTAACCGACGGCTTGCGTGGGTGGCGGTTGTCGGTGGAGTGTGGTTGATGTTGATTGTATTGCGGCCGGCTTGGGGGTCGACGGTGGGTCTGTGCTCTTCTTGGGTGATGTTCGTGCTCGAGTGCTTCTTGGTGTGTCTCTGCTAGGCGGTGCCCTGCGATTTCGCCGGTGGCACACAGGTGCCGTGGCGTTGTCACGGCCTCGCGTGTCCTTTCGAATGTACCCCCGACACAGGTGGTGTTGTGGCGTTGTGCAGTCTCGGATGCGCGATGCCTTTCGATTACATCGACGGTGCAGTGCCGTGGTTTGGTCTGCTCGGCGATGCCCCTCGACGACGCCGGTGACACACAGGTGGCGTGGCGCCGTCTCAGCCTCGCGTGACCCTTCGAATGTGCCCCGTGATGCAGGTGGTGTCGCGGCGTTGTGCAGTCTCGGTTGCGTGGAGCCTTTCGATTACGTCGACGGTGCAGTGTCTTGGTTTAGTCTCGGCTGGCTGATGCCGTTCGATTACAGCGGTGGTGCTCTTTGTTGTGTTGTGTTTTCCCTTCTTGTTCTCCCCCTGCTGTGTGTGACGTCTTGTGTGTCGTCGGTGTGTTGTGTTGTTTTATTTTTTCTCTCCTCCCATGTATCCCTTGTACCTCTGGTTCACTTGAGCCCATCTTGCGAGGCTGCAAAGCCTTATAGGCAAATGAATACAATTCAGATGGGCGAGTTCTCTCCCTCCCAGGTGAAAATTCAAAAAAAAAAGAGAAGGATTCGATCCGACATACTTCAGGATTTAACACTGCTGAACTTATCAACTCGGCAACCTAACCTCATATGCAACATTCATTTTTTATGCTTACTAGTAGAATGCCCGGGCGTTGCCACGGCCTTTATTTCTTTATTGCACCTATAAATAAAATGAATTTCAAAAATTATATATATATATTTTATCTGATTGCGCATATAATGTAAATTATATTTCACATGCAGTGAAAAGATAGCCTGCAAAAAAAAACTAAAAACCCGTTTCACCAACAATGTAACTCGATGATGTATGTACATAAACAAATAATTATATGTGACGAACTAAGATCACTTTATGCGATTAAGATATTACCTTACAATCCCTAAAAAAAAGATATTACCTTACAAGGTCGGGTATGTTGTCATTAGCTTCATTTTCATGGTACTTCAGCAAATGTTATACAAAAATATTTCTCAACTTTTAACCATCTTGCACAAGCAAGTTTGGGACACCTAGGTGCCGAGGCACCTTGCCTATCTGTCGTTGGATCGTGTTTAGCGACTGATTTGAAAACTAGTGAAAATGGCTTAATTTGGCAAGATTTAATTCTTTAATCATTCCATGCATGCATGTCACGTCATAGAAAAGGAAGGAAATTAATATACCATATTGATTAAGAATCAATATTTATTACCTCATTATATAGCACTTATTTATTTGTAGGCTAAATCACTTTGTATGTACATACACATATATGTTACGTAATTTTACTTAGGTATACATATACCCACAACATGATTGGGTATACATACACTCACAACATAATTGGGTATACATATACCCATACATGTAATTTTCTTAGTAGGTATATGCCTACCTATGTATGTACATAATTTCGTTAGTAGTTATGTGCATGCCCGCGTATGTATATAATTTAATTAGTAGGTATATGCATACCTGCGTATGTATATAGTTTAATTAGTAGGTATATGCACACCCGCATATGTATATAATTTAATTAGTAGGTATATGCATACCTGCGTATGTATATAATTTCATTAGTACGTATATGCATACCCGCATATGTACATAATTTAGTTAGTAGGTATATACATATCCACTATGTATATATATCATGGGTATGTCTGTACTATATAGGTAAATTATTTGGGTATATACATATCCACTATGCATATAATTTCTTTATTAGCAAGACCTACAATTTAGTTAGTAGGTATATACATATCCACTATGCACATAATTTCTTTATTAGCAAGACCTAGAATAAATCATTGGATATATATACATGCCCGCGTATGTACATAATTCATTAGTAGGTATATATATCATGGGTATGTCTACTATTTGGAGTCAGTGCACAATTTATTGATACAAATAATAAGTCATAGATACCTCATGAAGGTATAATTTTAATGTATATGTGTATTCATCTGTGCGTACAAGGTCTACAAGCCGGCGAGTCACATTGTGCGTACACGCATGTATATTGCTTTCCTTTTTATTCTGTTATTCTCTCTCTCTACCAATTAATGTGTGTTTTAATTCTTTTCCAATCAATAAATGCAAATTGGTTGACATGCGAGCTACTAATGCTAGGTGCCCAGGCACCTAGGTGCTCCAAACAATTTACCTATATATATATATATAGACAAATTTTTCCTACTACCGGGTGTAGTTACACCCATTTTTATTTTGTACGCTTTAGGTAGTATCTATCACAGTGTATGTATGCGTAGTATGTAGTATTTAAGAATATGTAGGTAGTATATATACTATTTTTTAGGTAGTATGTAGTATATTTTTAGCATACTTCTTTTTACGTACAAATATGTACGTATTTTCACAAATATGATAAAAACATGGGCTCACATGCAATTTTTTCACATAACTCGCTTTGGAGTATCTTAGATATAGTATATGAACATACTAAAAATGATAAAGTAGTATATATACTACCACATAGTATCATATGAGAAATGGGTGTAGCTACACCTGGTAGTAGGATGCATTTTCCATATATATATATATATATATATATATATATATATATATATATAGGGAAAATCTATTCTACCACCCGGTGGTAGTTACCCCACATGTCTCATATACTACCATATGGTACTATATATACTATTTTATTATTTTAAATATGTTCATATACTATATCTAAGCTATTTCAAAGCAAGTTACATGAAAAATTGCATATGAGCCCATAGTTTTTGTTATATTTGTGAAATACGTACATATTTGTACGTAAAAAAGAGCATACTCAAAAAATGGTACATATTACCTAAAAATTAGTATATATACTACCTAATCATTGTTATATACTACATACTACATATACATACTCTCGGTTCCGACAGATACTACATACAACATACAAAACGCAAGTGGTGGTAACTACCACTGCTTGTAGGAAACATTTGTCCTATATATATATATATATATATATATATATATATATATATATATATATATATATATATATATATATGGAAATTTAATCGAGTTACCGTATGTCTATAGCTTTCTCTTGTCACATTTGTAGTCTACTGTTGTCTTAATAAATAACTCAACATCTTCCTTCTTTCTTCACCACTATCTTTGTAACCCCAACCCATGTCCACCACCTCTATTAGTGACATATCGGCTCCCAGTCCCTCCTTCCACCTCCATCAACACACACTTTGAAATTTTCACACGTAATGGCGCACTTGTGCTATATTTACACACTAAAGCCCTCTCTATCTCTTGTCTCTCTCATTGTAATATGCTAGTCTTCTTCTCTCCTTACAACCTCTCTTTCACCCCAATATATCTGTCTTTCGCTCCCCCGGTGCACCACCCTCCATATCTCTCCCTCCCCATCTCTCTCCCAACGTCTCTCTCTCTCTCTCTCTCTCTCTCTCTCTCTCTCTCCACATAACTGAAAACTTAATTCTGGCCCAGCTTTATTTTTCTTAGTGTTAAAATTTGGCTGCTATAGTATGTCCTAGAAGCTTATATACATTAAAGGAAAATCTTCAGCATCGCACAGGCTGAGATAACTTTTGGAACTTAATCCTGGCTCATTTAATCCACTACTCTAGAGCAGACAAATTAATGGTTATACTCTGTACAATAAACAAAAATGACTTCACAGGTAAACTTTTTAATCCACTTGGCAGAAGTTCTAATCCTTATTCTTGTATGTATTATAATTTATTCAGGAAATGAGTCAAATTGACACTAAGATTAATATAGAAGGATGTATGAGAAGAGCTATAACATAGATTGTTGTTGCAAGCAAGTAAAAGTTAGCACTGGTTGCACTTCAACCTATCATAAACGTCAAGGTTTCCGTTCCGTTCATCCTCCCGTCCTGCTCTGTCTTCGTCCGGCCTCCCCACGTAACCTGCCACCCAGTACCGAATCTTTTTTGGATACTCCCATTTCGGGTTTTTCACCCTCCCACTTTAACTTTTCTTGTACGTTGCCGCACCCCATTGCCATCAGATGATGCCCTTGTCTAGGAATACACCCTTTCGCCACTCGACAACATCGCCAACCAGGAGTACACCGGTTGGTCCACACCTGCCGAGATTATCCAAATCCTCACCATCATTGCAAAAGAACTTCAGCTAGTGGCTCGCTAAAAATCGCACACGTGCAATTGAGAGCCAAATATATAGTCTAGACAAGGTCCTCGGAATTATTGTATTTTTCATGGTTGCATAAGGACCAACCGAGTGAGAAGATGTTGAAATCTCATCTCAATCAATCATGTGTGGTATGTATTATAGTGATTCCATATTACATGTCAAACATAATAAAGCTTTGGAAGGATCAAGCGCATCAAATGACATGTTTTAATGAAACACACCCAAACGTTTTGTAACACAAAATCAATCTTCTTCCTTCGACCATGATTTTTGGAGTGCTTTATGTTGACTTCTCTCGTCTATATGCACATAAATCAATGGATCCAGAGAAGAGAAGGATCCGATATGTTCATACCTAGAGGCAATAAGCAATTCGTTAGTCACAACGACGACAAGTGCAAAGGCTTATGCATTTTAAGTCCATAACCTAACCTACACCACAACCCAACAAGCGTCGACATCTTCTTGCTCCACTAACCAGCATATATCACTCCAACTTTCTTCATCTAGATACCCAACTGGGAAGAATAAAAATGTTCTCGTTCTTGTAACAAAATATCTTCGACGTTATGCAATGTGTGACCTCTCTTCTTAAACTCCACAAATTTTCAATGGTTCTTTGCAGCAAAGGTACCAAATGATGGATCACGAATTTTTTTGAATTAATATGATTGCTGGGATAGGAAGCCAAACAATAACATAAAAAATTGAAAGTTTGACTGCATCTACAATTAATTTGGTGCCTCCGAAACAAAATTGAATAAAACAACGATGAAACAAATACCACAGCACGGCTCCAGCTCCAGTGTGGCCACCCATCACCTAATTCTATGTGTGCTTCGGTGGTTGGCATCCAAGGTCAAGGACCCCACATGCCCCCTGTCGTCCTTGAGTTCCCTCTTGGAACAAATGTATTGTTCATGGCCGCGTCGCTGAAACTCAGCCATGGCCCGGAGGAGGTGGATCTGGGCGAAGGGAGGTGGACAGGCAGCGAACGAGGAGAGCATATCTCTCCTGTCCTTTTTCCTCAACTGCCAAGCTCAAGCCTGCATACCAAGGAGATGATATGTCAGTTAAATTTGGATGATTTTCACCCTGTTTTGAGGCTAGATAGTTATATGCATGCAAAAGATGGGCCCAGCTTTCCCTAAAGCATGTCTTACTTTTGTTTGAGCAATTTGTTTCATTCACATTAATAACACGCAAGTTATCAGCATATACAGTGCCTAGTTGAAACGAAGTAAAAAAATTGATTACTGCATGAGCAGTACCACGTCATTAGGCTGGTCGTAATGGTAGTACCATAGCTAGTATCATGTATGCCAACTAGGCAATTTTGATGAGGTGTCATAGCATTAAATGAAGAAAGAGAGGGTGTAGTATCATATCATGATACCGTATCATATTAAATGCTATGCTACTTTGTGTCATGCATGGCAATAAATAAATTACTACATGATACTAATATATGATACTATGCATTAGGAAGGTAGTATCATACACTAGTATCATATGCATGATATTAGTATATGATACTATCCATTACAACCAGCCTTAGGCCAGCCGGTGCAGCTATGCAGCATGCCGGCCAGCGTACATACCGTGTTGGTCAGCGTGGTCGCTGATTGTCGCTGTGTGTGAGTGCGCGCATGTGGTTGGCGCTGCCGTTTTGGATTTCGTCCGAAAAAAACTAAATTCTGGCGAAATTCGTATGTTTCATTCAGGCCCTGTAGATATGTTAGCAGGCCAAAATTTTCAGCCCTATTCGATTTTTTTAGCCCATTCCAGTGTCCGGCCCAGACTGGATAGCCCGTCCGGTGAAGTAAAAGGCGTGAATAAAGCTCCTAACCCTAAACGTCATCAAATTCCCCATATCTCTTCTGGCGGCGCCTTCCTTGCTCCCGACCCAGATGTGCACGCGCCGCCGCCTCCTGAGCGCATGGCCTCGGCCACAGGGCGCTAGCTGGCCGTTGCATATGCTTCTGTCCGGCAGCTTTGTGCAGCGAGAAGTGCAAATATGGCCATACCTCGGTCGTCGGCCATAGGACTGGCGTGCGGCGTCCGTGCGCTGCTGGCGGCCGGAACGAGACCAGGAGTGAGCAGCTTGATACATGATGAGTAGTAAGTACTGTGTGATTCCTGGTATTTATCAAGTTCGTGATTGGATTTTGCTGCAACTGAATCGAATCATGGGTGCAAGCAATTAATTTTTGGTAGAATTTTCGTCGTTTTTCGTCCAAAATTCGCTCATTTTTCCTTCAAAAATCCAAATTTTGATTCAGTCTTTTCGTCCGGAATTTTGATTCATCTATTTGTCTTGGTTGGCTGATGCCACGTGGAACGCAGCTAGTTGGATTGCAGGAAAATGTTCTATTAATTAAGCGTTCAGCCTCCTCTTCAGGTTTTCACTTATTTGTCTAGGCTGGCCGATGCCATGTCTGAGTGGCGGTTTTAGTTCACCCCTGTATGGCTTTCTATTGTTGCCTAAATAGTTCATTGTCAACAGGGTGCTGACGATTAATGTTTATGAGCCATGCTACTTGCACTGCGGTAAGCCTGTCGTTGATGTTTTCATTTATTTGTATGGGTTGGCCATGTCACGTGCAACACATCTAATCGTATGCTTAATGTTTTCTACGAGCAATGCTAGTTGCACTGTAGGGAAATGTTCTGTTAATGAAGTGTTCAGCCCAGTGGCGGAGCTTCGAAGAAAAAACTGGGCGGGCCAACTCAAAGAATAGCACAGCTATTAGTATGCAACCATCCATGAGTTTTTCGTTGATGACTTTCTGTAAGGTTTTTGCTTATACTCGTACCTATGGCAGGTGACCTAGCAGATGAGTGTGGCACTTTTACTTTCTTTTATAAAAGGAAGAGGGCCGGCCGCTGCAAATATTTGAGTGAAAATAAATATTGGCGATGAGTTATGTTCAAAAAATAATAATATTGGCGATGAGTTAGGGAACCCGGAATTTGGGGAAAGAAATTAGATAACCTAGGCCATGCAGACTCGCAATTGCAAGGGAATTGAAAATGCAGTGCTCGATTGCTTGTTGCCTGGGCGCTGTGACGCCCATCTGTTAGACCTCTGGCTGTCTGGCCGGTGGCCGTACATCGCAACCCCTCTCAACTGTGTGACGCGAGGTATGCATGAGTTCCGCTGTGCGGCCGCTAGATTGGATCGATCATGAACGGGAGTAGTAGATGTTGCCTGCTTAGTGGATTGGGCTACACATCATTAGGTATTAAAACGTTTGCCAAGATCCTGGGCGGGCCATGGCCCGGGTTGGCCCCAACTAAGCTCCGCCCCTGGTTCAGCCTCCAGACCAGGTTTTCATTTATGTGTCTAGGTTGCCTGATGCCACATGTAAAAGTAAAACGACTAGAGAGTGGCGGTTTTAGTCCACCCCTGTATGGCTTTCCATTGTTACCCAATAGTTCAAATGGTCAATATCTAGATTTATACTTAGTATTTACCTTATTTTATCGTGATGAGCTGGACAATGGTGATAGTCAACGGGGGCTGATGATTAATGCTTTTCCTATGAGCCATGCTAGTTGCACTGTAGGAAAATTGTTCTATTAAGCATTCAGCCGGCGGTTGAGGCTTTCATTTACTTGTCTGGGTTTTGCCAATGACTCATGTAAAAGTAAAATGGCTAGTTGTACGGTTATTACGTCATCTTTGTATAGACTACAATGTTATAGGAGCCGGTAAGAGCAAAAGTTGAATAGCGTGGATAAATCAGTACCAATGCATGAGGACCAGAGCAGGTGGCCCCAAATTTTGCGGGAATGTGTTTATTTTCTTCTTTCCAGCTCCTCTGTTCTTTAGTTTGGGAGCAGCCCTGTTACACGAACCCTCGTGCATGCTGGACTTGTCCTGTAGCTTAATCAATTGCATTACCACACTTGTTTAGCCTTGTTGGAACATAAACCTATGTTAGGACTTATGACATGGGTGATTGGCTGTTTGTGTAAGCTATTGCGACCTCGTCGCCGGGCACTGGAGTACACAATACAGATTAAGCTTCCTTTGATTCTGCAAAAGAGGCTTGTGGAATACGGGTACTAGGTGTTATTCTAGTATTGACTATTGCTCATGTTATATGATGCCTTATTGTAAGATTGTATAATGCTGAAGAGCAGAAGAAAAGATCAATTAACGCTGGGGATTCCCCGGAGGTTCATTTCCAGAAGGCATGTATTCATGTGATCTTTATGAATATCATTTTAAGCTGGAAATTTTCACATTTTGAAACTTCTTGCAAAATGACTAAATGATACCTTTCCCATAATACTTTAGATCACTAATAGGAATATCTTTCAGTGCTATGCGCTGCAATTTTTATGCATACATACTTCTACTTCCTTTTTGTTCCTGGAACTTCATTTGTAGACTTTGTCACTGAAAGAATTGAACTGATGATTCAAGGGATATGTTTTCATGTGTTCCTTACATCTCGCCATTGAATAGTTGTATCCTATGCACTACTACCCTTGGTAGACACTTGGATGCGATGGCCGTATTAGTTGATTTTTTGGGCTAAGGTTTCATGCATATTTTGTGTGTACAAGTGACCAGTCACCATTGTGCTTGAGATCATGCTGGAGTCAGCTTCCATGTACCGTTTTGTTCATCTTAGACTTCTGATATTGACTTGATAGACACTCAGCATGAACGCTTCTTATATTGTTCACTTGTTGAAAAAGGCATGGATTGTAATAACAAATACATTGTGGTAAATTTTGCAGGTTGACAAATTAAAGGTCTTAGCATCCTCCCTTGCAAGGCTGTAATGATACGGAATCACCCTCTCCTTTGGGTCTTGTTGATTGACTTCGAGCTAATGGAGGTGAGATCTGGTCATCTTGTTTGGGAGAAGTTATGTATTTTGTATCTGTATTGCCGTATTTGACAATGAAGTGTGCTTATTATCATCTTTTGCAGCTTAAGTTCTGACATATATTGCCAAACTTTAATGTGTTGGTGGGATAGTATTACCTTGGACATCTTGATCTCCAGTTGGTTTGGTGACACATTTAAACACACTTGATGACTTCATATTCCTTTTTTATAGCTTATACCTTTCTGATATGTATTTGTCAGGAAAAAAAATCATGTTCTAAAAGATTTGTGCATATTAAAATAGCTGAGTGCTTGTTGGGTTGCATGAGTTTTGAAGAGGATTGGAGTGGATTAGTGAGGATTCAATCCCCAATAAGCTAAAATCCACCTCAATCCCGTACAAACCTCCCCAATCCTCTCCAGCAGAGATTTAACTGAACATAGTCTGAGTGCTTCTGGGTTTGTTTGGTTTGATACAGTTCCTTTGAATCTTACCTTTTAAACTGTAACATGATAACATTAATAATATTGATGTGATGCATCCAAAATCTTGAACGGATAACCTGTAGTGCCTGATCAACATACTACTAATTGCTACATGGGATAATTCCTACTTGACAATAAAATTTAGTTTCTCTTGTTCTTTTGCTTCATTGGTAGAAACTGGACTTTCTGTTGCAAGTACCACTAGTGGAACAAGTCTTTGATTAATACACAAATCACTATTTCAAATATTTAATGCCTTTATGTTGACGGAGTGGCTAGTTTACTTGCCAAGTACTATGTGTATGGTACTAACAGTGTTCAACTCATTGAAAATTCATGATATTTGACCTCGTCATCTTTTGAACTTCAGTAAACCATTTCTATCTGTTGCTGCAACACCTCATCATGTTGTCTGAGCATCAAATGCTAGTGATGCTAGTTTATGACAGGTGCATCTCTTAACTGAAATATTGGTATTCTGGTTCAGGTACACACGATCCGATACTTTGAATGGGTTGGACTGAGCCGACAACCCAGCATCATGGGTAAGGAAATACATCAACAGACCAATGGTTGCCTTGTCACATCAGTGTTCTTTTGCCACAATGAGTGACCAAGACACTATACTAGTTAGATTCCCATGGTCTCCTTTGGCTTTCTGAAAATTAGAGCATGAATAATGTTTTGATTTATGACAAACTCTAACCAGATTGTAGTAAGTAACTCAATGAAACATTGCCGTCAACCAGTTATTCAGGAAAAGTGAATTGCTTTGACTTCATACCAGGCAACATGATGCAATCATGATGTTTGATTGTTTTCCTCTGGTCTTGTTTGGTTAAAAGCTTGCATGTACCGCCCAGCCGAGGTAGACAGAGTTGTATATGGTTTTTTGATTGGAAAGGGTTTGAGCTCAAGGAGCATAGTAACAACTGTCACACTAGTAGAAAAAGGACCTTATATGAGACACATTAGTCCGGGTTCGATTTTGGCCCGGTACTAATGGTACCATTAGTACCGGTTCGAACGGCTATGCATTAGTGCCGGTTCCTGTTGAACCTTTAGTACCGGTTCGTGCCACGAACCGGTGTTAAAGGGGTGGTGGCAGGCTGGCGTCAGGCCGGGGCCCCACGAGCCCCTTTAGTCCCGGTGTGTGGCACAAACCGGTACTAAAGGGCCAACCTTTAGTACCGGTTCGTGCCACGAACCGGCACTAAAGGGGTCTAACCTATAGTCCCGGTTGGAGACACAAACCGGGACTATATGACAATTTTCAAACTTGGAAAAATCATAACTAAATCATCCTAATTCAGAAAAATACATATAATATATCAAAATTTGCAGAACAAAGAGATTGATCCGTTTGACCAAAGTTTTCCGTTTTGATAATTTTTTAAAATCTCAAAATTCCAAAGGGAAAATAGAGTTTTTGGACGTTTTTTAGACGTTTTGTGCCTTTAGTGCTAGGGTTTAGATTTCAGAGTTTAGGGTTAGGTTTTATGGTTTAAACCCTTAGTTTTTACTATTTAGCATAGAGTTTCCGACGTTTTAAGTCCCGAGTTTAGGGTTTAGGACAATTTTTGAAATGACAAAATTGTAAAAGGAAAAAAGATATGCTCTAATTTATGTTTTTTTAATTTTGGTTAAATCTGGTCAAGCTATGGTCAAACTACTTATTCAAGAAGTATTAATGTTGCTACATAATTATTAAAGAATATTAGTGTAACTAAATAATTATTTCAATTTTTTGAATTTTGGTCAAATCTGGTCAAACTATGGTCAAACTGTGGTCAAACTGTGGTCAAACTTATTCAAGAAATATTAGTGTTACTAAATGTTTTTTTAGAATAATAGTTCCAAACTCAAACGGTGAAACGTGTGACCTAATGCTCAAGCTAAACTGCTGAGGGTTAATAGGATTGACAGCTTACATTTGTCAGGAAAACAACAAGTGCAGACTTGGAAACACGGGAGAATAGAACTCGAAAGTTAAGCGTGCTTAGGCTAGAGTAGTGAGAGGATGGGTGACCGTCCGGGAAGTTAGATGATTTGGAATGATGAGGGGTGATTAGAGATTAGATATTAAATTGAGTAGTGGGGAGGGGTGATTAGAGATTAGAGGTTAAAATAATTCAAAAAATTGAAAATCGAAAAAAATCAAATATTTTTTACAAAATTTTCAAAAAAATACCTTTAGTACCGGTTGGTAACACCAACCGGTACTAAAGGTCCCCCATACCACGACGCGAGCTCACGCCATGTGGTGGGCCTTTAGTGGCGGTTCGTGCCGAACCGGTACTAAAGGGGGGGGGGGGCCTTTAGTCTCCACCCTTTAGTGCCGGTTGCAGAACCGGCACTAAAGGCCCTTACAAACCGGTTTTAAAGCTCCGGTTTCTACTAGTGTCAGTAGTTGATGGTGAAACTATAGGTTAGAATGTAAATCCTGTTCTTTTTTGGTTGGCACCCAAGTAGGAAGGTATGTGGCCATGAAGGAAAACTTGTGAACTTAACCAACTGAAGATATGATGTTACTGGAGTCCCATCATGCTTCTCCTCAGGGATAACTTTCCCACCAACCACAATCTCTTGCCTAATGTTGCACTTCTTGTTGCTCTCCAATGAGTGAGGAGAAATAGATAGATGATACTGATGAAGTTGCCCCTAAAGATTCTCAAACTGCTCTTTAGTTGCATTTGCTGGAAGAAAGTCATTTGAAAGATAATCTTTGATAAACTTTTCTCGAATCAATCCAGTTGGAGCACTCACCCAATCAGGAGGTCTCTTTGTTCTTTCGGACCCGTATGGAAATACAGGTATGTCCTGATCATAGGCGAGTGCAATAAGTCATGAATTTTCAAAAACATGCAATAAAAACACAATCTTAATTTTAGATTAGTTCATATGATGACTGCACCAAATGCACCACTTTTTCCCTATCCAAAGCCTTCGCAGCTTCCTTTGCATTGTGTACATTTTCTTTGAGATACTAGGAAACAAATATACAATAAAGATTAGCAGGTGTTACACACACATTCAACAATTTGAAATAAAAACAATGAAACAAGATATATGAAGAACCTCAGGTTTCTTTTTGGGCCGGCCCATTTAAGCAAGCTACTAGATGTTTTCAAATATGGAGCTGCAAGGAATAAAGAGGGACAGTTTTAAGGAACATCTAGTAAAATAGGATCACAAGAAGTTAATTTCTTTTCTAAATGTCTATTTTAGTTCACTATGATTTTTTCAAAAAAGCTAACAATACTTGGGTTCTCCTTTAGAAATATAACATACAAAATATTGGATTACAGTAAACTTATTGATTCACAGATCTGCTGCATCTGGTACTCATATTTTACAAATAGACAAAGAAAAGAAATAACACAGGCACCAAATTCAGTTGATAATTGAGTGCATTATTAGCTGCATTTGCAGCTAATGAGATACTGTTTTCAGATAAGCTTAAGGAAAATCTAGTAACACTTGAATGACAAGAGGATTTTTGTAAATGTATGCTTCACTTAAGTACTTTATCCGTCCAATAATTTGAGATCATTTTTAACACTATGTAGTGTAGAAACATGTCATTATATAAAGGGACAGATGGAGTATCAAATTCAAGTTACTGTCCCCAAACAACACTCAAGTGCTGACTAGCAATATGAGATAGAAAACAAGAGTTGATTACAGAAAAGCATCTAGCTCAAACTGTGGAGTAGGACATCAACAATAATTTTTAGTTGCCATTCTAGAAATCAAGATGCTGTGGAGTTGTGAGGATTAGAGCGAAACATCTTTGACGAAATCTCCCAACACTAGTATCACAAGATGACAATTTTACAAATATATGCTTCATTTGACTGAATTCTACAGAACAGTCACCAGATATTAATCAGTACTGCTACAAAAGTTTAACATAATATACATCAGATTATAGCACGCAAACTGACTCATATAGCAGCTGCAATTGGACAAGGAAATGACAGCAAACAATGAGCTTATCATTACTTTTTGGTTTCCTTGAAGACGCACTTTGGAGTTAAATCTTGAAGATGGTCCAGCAACCCAAAAGCTTCAGAGACCAACCCAAAAGCTTCAGAGACACATTCAAATACTGACTATAGATATGAAATAGTTAACATGAATTGATTCTAAAGAAGTCGCGCCTATTAAAGATTGCGTATAGATGAGTCTCAAAGGAGGACAGGAGGCAGCAGGGGAGGGCCAAGCTTGATCTCCCGCAGCCAGCGCAGTGCCTAATTAGTCCTGGAGCTCAATATTTCCTTTTCGCGTGCGTCAAGCAAGGAATAAGGAAGAGGTAAGCCAATTCAGCCGAATGCAGAGGTGTGAGGGCTTGGAATTTGCAATTGCTCGCGTGAATGTCTAGGCCATCCAAACACGGGGGCCGAACAATGCCAAATACGTAGTCTGAATGTCAACATCCAAACGAGGCATGAAAAGGATAAAATATGAGCAAGTAGCTGCTAACAAAAGAGAATGGGTCACCTTTAGAATCAAACTTAGAAGTTGGGAGGGGGGGGGGGGGTTGGGTGCCCTACTTCATCTTGCTGCTTGGCTTGTACTGGTAGCAGGAGGGTTGCTGCAATGGAGAAGGGGCTTCACACTGGGAGAGAAAGCAGGCATGGTCAGATTGGATTGGAACCATAACACAGTAAGCAGAAACCAAATCCCCTTCATGAAGATGGAGATGAAGGGAAGGACCTGCTCCGTGATTGGCTTCGCTTGGCTTCACTAGTAGAAAACCACCCATTAGTCCCGGTTCGTAAGGGCCTTTAGTCCCGGTTTAGGAACCGGGACTAATGGGTCGTTACTAATACCTCAAATCATTAGTCTCGGTTCAAACACGAACCGGGACCAATGTGCCTCCACGTGGCCCTGTGCGCCGAGCCCAGTCAGGGGGCCTTTGGTCCCGGTTGGTGGCTCCAACCGGGACCAAAAGGCATCCACGTGTCTGCATTCCAGTGGCTGGGGTTTTTGTTTTTTTAAAGGAGGGGGGTTGGGGGTTTGGGGGGGTTAATTTAGGTGTTTCGTATATTGTGTTAGCTAGCTAATTAATAGAGAGAAGTGTCCTCCCTTATGTCCGTGCTTGGTCGACGCTACGTAGTATATATACATAAGTGATCGAGAGAACCATTCAGTACAGAAGTTCGCCATGCATACCGAGAGAAGTGATCGATCGACCTCTCCTTCTCCGAGAGATTGGTCGAACAACAAGTTTTTTACTGGCTACATACATGTACAATCTATATAAGATCTCTTAATTACAAACCCCTAGCATTTGAAATCAACTTCCACATGGTATTCTCCGGTTTACTGATGACATGTTCAAGAAAGAATCCCGCCAATTCCTCTTGAATTGCTTTCATGCGATCTGGTTCTAGAAGTTCATCCCGCATCTGCCATGTCTAATTAATTTGAAGAAGGGGGTCAATTAATACATATATATGAATGAAACTCAACAGAAATGATGGTGTAATAAAATGAAATTGTGAATATTATTGCTTACGCACTTCATATTGTCTTCTAGAGTAGCCCCGCTTGTTTTTCAAAGTTGCGTTGTGGATGAACTCGCACACGTAGTATCCACAGAAATCATTCCCTTCCTCCTGCCACAAGCACTTTACGAGAAATAGAGGTCAACCAAACTGATAATGAAGCATTATAAATGGCATTGATGAAAGTATAGCTACAGAATCAACGGGAGATGCGTGCAACTAGCTAGCCAGTAGTACTTATTTTCGGGTATACATATCGCAGCTCCTTCGGCAGTCCCGGAGCTTGTGCAGTGAACTGTTTCCAAACCCTGCAAGACAAAGAAAATAATTATTATTACTTGAGATATCAGGAAATGAACAAAAAGTTGCCGATATGGTGCGATAATGATCGATTAAACTTACTTGCTGAGCATTTCAGTCATGTCCGCATAGGTGCTGGGATCTTTCCGTCTGGAGTCTAAGACGGTTACTAGTCCACGCTCAAGCTTAATCTCCAGAAGAATATAGTGGTACCTGCACACGCATGCATAACTCATCAATTACATTAACCTCGCTCGAGTAATAAAGGAAACCGAATATGCACACGACAGTAACACTCACGGGCCGTTGTAAGGAAAGAGTATGGTATCTTTGTTTTGATTTTTGATTAACGATTGTAGCAAGTTGTCCTCGGCCTCTTTGACGTTCTTTTCAACCAGAAATACATCTATGATATTTGTGTTAATGAACCCAATATCATAGATTTCATTTTTTTTTTTGCACTCAACGATCTTCAATCTGCATAATATATTGAGGATAATTAATTATAAATACATGCAATGAAAGAGCCGAGCTATATATAGAGACTAATGACAGAAATAGTACTTATAGGCAGTAGCAAAAGACCATTAATTTATCGAGGGCCTTTTGATTGAAGAACTCGAAGAACTCCTCAAATGGAACACACAACAGATCATTTGAAACGAGGTCGTGCTCCTCTTTAATGTTCAGATACAAACTGTTCGTCCCCTCAGACTCTCTGCAGGTTTTCATGTACCAACTATGGAATCTTTGCATCATTGTTGTCAGAGATTTTTCATCTTTTACGAGAGGCTTCCCGTACTCGTATCTGAATACGTCCACCTCCATGAAATCAGGAAGTGCATCGTCAGGCAGGTAATCTTCAAGATTGCCATAACCGGCCACCGTCCCCGGAGGAGTAGACACATTGAGCGGGGGGCACGATTGCTGTGCTTGTTCGCCGAGCTGGGCAATTTTTTCCCCTTCGGTCGTTGTTCTTTTGACCTTTTATCACTGACAGTAGTTCTCGACCGCTTGGCTTGGAGATATGTCTGTTCAGTAATGCGCTCATAGTTGGTTCTCAGCGGAGACTTTGGTGGTTTCCTCAGGGCATCGAGAGTGCGCTTTGCTTTCACCGGATCTACCTTCTCCTCCGGAGGTGGATGTATCTTTTCTTTCACCCCTTCAAAGAACTCCTTCACTTGGGCCTGCACGATCGTATTGTTTTCCTCGTTGGTCCTCTCATACGGTAACTTCGCTACAGGCTTTAGAGGTGGACCGTATCTATATTGCCTCTCTCTTCTTGTGCTGCTAGACGCCGGAGCAGACGGAGCGGCTGCGGCGTCTGTCTTCTTTTGTGCTTGCTTACGAGGCGGAGGAGAAGGACTACGACGCGCCGGAGCAGCCGGGGCGGCGGCGGGTCTCTTCCGCCCTTGCTGGCGAGGCAGAGAAGGAGGAGGCAGAGTGCCGCCACGCGCCGGAGAAGGAGGCAGAGTGCCGCCACACGTGCCCTGATCGTCACTCGCCGGAGGAGGAGGCGGTGGAGGAGGCGGAGTGCCGCCACGCGTGCCCTGATCGTCACTCGCCGGAGGAGGAGGCAGTGGAGTTGGCGGAGTGCCCTGACTCGCCGGAGGAGGAGGAGGAGGTGGAGGCGTCCAGTTCAGAAGGTTGATGAGCTCCTTCCGCCATAGGCATGGAGTCTTCAGAGCAGAACCCAGCCTAGTCTCCCCTTCACCGGCAGGGTGCTCAAGCGCGAGGTCCTAAAATCCCTCCGTTATTTCATCCACCATCACCTTAGCAAATCCTTCTGGAATCGGCTGGCAGTGATAAGTTGTGCCGGGTCCACTAGGATAAACTTGGCCAACAGCCACCTTGACCTTGAAATTCATCCATCGCGCCATAATGTGGCAATTTTGAGACTCCGTGATACCATCCACGGGATAGCTGGCAGGAGCCGTCAAGACATGCTCCGGCTGAAGCAGCTCGGTGGAAGCCACGCTGCTTCTCCGCTGAGATGGCGGGGTAGCTTCGGGGGAAGCTTCGGCATGTCATTTGTTACGATCTGCTGCTTCTCGTTCCTCTTCTCGATCCTCTAGCCCCATTACCCTTCCAAGCAGCGCCTGCATTTGGTCCTGCTCCAGTTTCTTCCTCCTCTCGTGGGTTTTGTAACCCCCTGCGTCCGGAAAATCAACCTTCCACGGAAGGGAGCCTGGCGTGCCTCGTGTCCGTCCAGGGTGCTCGGGATTCCCAAGGGCCACTGTGAGCTCGTCCTTCTCCCTGTTTGGAAGGAACGTCCCTCGCTGCGCTGCATCGATATAGTGTCGAAGGTTCTTGACTGGTGTTTGCACTTGCTCGTCCGTCCACTGACACTGCCCTGTTACAGGGTCCAAGGTTCCGCCAGCCCCGAAGAACCAAGTCCGGCAACGGTCTGGCCAGCGCATTGTCTCTGGTTCGATCCCTTCTTCAAGCAGATCATGCTCAGCCTTGGACCACTTAGGCCGGGCTTTGAGGTAGCCACCTGACCTCGTGCGATGGTGAAGCTTCTTCTTCGCAGCATTTTTCTTGTTTGTCTCCGACATCTTCTTACTCTTTTCCGATGTCTTGTGGGCCACAAATGCGGGCCAGTGATCTTTGATCTTCTCATATTTGCCGATGAATTCTGGTGTCTTTTTTCTCTTGACAAACTGGTTCAGCTCTTTCCTCCACCTCCTCATTAGGCCTGCCATCTTCTTAAGAGCACAAGACTTGATTAATTGCTCATTAACTGGCTTCTCCGGATCCTCCTCTGGCGGTAGGGTGAAATTTGCCTTCAGCTCAGTCCAAAGATCTTCTTTCTGCATATCATTGACATAAGACAACTCAGCGTCTTCATCCTTAGCAGGCTTATACCATTGCTGGATGCTGATCGGGATCCTGTCCCTAACAAGAACCCCGCACTGAGCAGAAAATGCCTTCCTTGTCCGGATGGGTTCAATCGTTTCGCCGTCGGGCGCGATTTCTATGATCTCAAACTTTTCATCCGAGCTCAACTTTTTCTTCGGGCCTCGTCTCCTTACCGAAGTTGTGCTCGATCCGGAGGGCTAGAAATTATACGGAAGAAAGACGACAGTAATTAATATGTGTACATATACCAAAACAATGGATGCATCAATTAACTTGTCAGCACGGGCTTAACTTCTATATATATATACCTGGCCGGACTCGGTTCGGTGACCGGAGCAGTCATCACGGTCTCCTTCGTCTTGTACCTCCATTGTGTCACCGGAGCCATCATGAACATAGTCCTCCTCTTGTACCGGCATTAATGGGTCGAAGCCATCATAAACATAGCCCTCTTCTTCATCCAGCTGACCATCAGTGTCGATGAGAAATGACGCAACATCATCACTTCCATTTGCCATTATGTCCCCCAACATCGCTTCTGTTTCTTCGTCTCGGGAGTGCTCCATAGTTTCTGGAAATAGTTACAACATGTCAATTATTATTCAAACATGGTACAGATGGATATATATATATATAGGGAAAATGCATTCTACTACCGGGTGTAGCTACACCCATTTCTCATATACTACTATGTGGTAGTATAGATACTACTTTATCATTTTTAGTATGTTCATATACTATATCTAAGATACTCCAAATTGAGTTATGTGAAAAAATTCCATGTGAGCCCATGTTTTTATCATATTTGTTAAAATACGTACATATTTGTACGTAAAAAGAAGTATGCTAAAAATATACTACATACTACCTAAAAAATAGTATATATACTACCTAAATATTCTTACATTTTGCATACTATGCATACATACACTGCGGTATGGTAGATACTACCTAAAACGTACAAAATAAAAATGGGTGTAACTACACCCGGTAGTAGGAAAAATTTGACTAGAGGCCTCGACGCTGCGATATATATTAGTGGCAAACGTAGAACTAGCTAGGTAATCACAATAAGGAATCATGTTAGTGGCCTCGACGCTGCTTCTCTAGGGTTTGGGGTCGCCTCGACACAAAGCTTCAAGGGTTTGGGGTGGCCTCGACGATAACGCTCTTTTAACTTGATAAATTTGGGTGGCCTCGAGAGAGTTAATTTGTCGGGTAGGGGCGCGGCGGGAGGGGGTAGGAGACCAACATCGTTTTCTCTCTAGGGTTTGGGTGTCCTCGAGAGTTTTGGTCGAGCGAGAGGGCCGAGGGGGGTGCTGCAGTTGTATAAGTTATCACGGTCTAGAGGGGGTATATATATCGACCGCCCCTCATGTCGAAGTTATCTAGAGGGGGTTATATCAACAACGACGCGACATACATATACATGGGAAAATAATGTTATCGGGGAGGGGGTATCGGTACCACCCCCTCGTGTTGAAGTTTCTTCTTTCTCCTCTATTCCTTTCTTTCTTCTCGTCTTATTTTTCTTCTTCTCCCTCGAGAAAGGAAAATAATTAAGGAAAAGGAAGAAAAGAGGAAGAAGGAAGAAGAAGAAGAAGGAAAACAAAGAGGAGAAGAAGAAAGGAATAGAGGAGAAGAAGAAAAAATAGAATTTTTTTTCTTCTATTTTTTCTTCTTCTCGTCTATTCCTTTCTTCTTCTCCTCTTCTTTTTCTTCTTTTTTCCTCTTCTTATTTATTTCTCCTCTTCTTCCTCTCCTCTTTTTCTCCTTTCTTCCTCTTCTTATTTTCCTTTTTCCTCTCATTCTTTTTCTTCTTCTTCTTCCTTCTTCATATTTTCATCATTTTCCTTATTTTACTTTCTCCTCTACACTAACCTAAAATGCACTAACCTAAAATCGATCGATATCTACTAACAACCTAAATATAAAATTAATACATATATGAAAAAACATATATAAACAAAAAAATGCTATGAACATTATATTCATACATACATATATAGCCACATCCATTCATCATATATATATATAGCTACCACATACATATATACATTATACATTTGAAAAAAATGCAATGAACAAAAAAATACACTTATGAAAAAAATACTATGAACATGTACACATATATACACACACAAACACATATACACAAAAAATGCAAAATGCTATGGAGGAAAATGCAGGGCAGGGGCGGCGGGGCTGCGCGCACGGCGGCCGCGCAGGGCAGGGGCGGCGGGGCGGTGCGCGCGGCGGCCGCGCAGGGCAGGGGCGGCGGCGCAGCGGCCGCGCAGGACAGGGGCGGCGCGTGGTGGCCGCGCAGGGCAGGGGCGGCGCGCGGTGGCCGCGCAAGACAGGGGCGGCGCGGTGGCCGCGCGGGGTGCGGGACGGGAGGGGCGCGGGAGCAGGCTATGCTCAGAGGGGGTGGCGGCGACGGCGAAGACGAGCAGCTTGACGGCGTCGGTGGTGGCGGCGACGGCAAGGTGGAGCGGGGGCGTCAGGCGCCAACGGCGACGAGGAGGAGCAAGGGGCGTCGGGGAAGAAGTGGGCGATTTGGCTGGAAACTGCTAAGTGCTGCTTATATAGCACAGCCTTTAGTCCCGGTTGGTGGCTCCAACCGGGACTAATGCCCCCTTTAGTCCCGGTTGGAGCCACCAACCGGGACCAAAGGCCTCTTTTCGGCAGCCCAAAGGGCGGGAAGCTGCGGCCTTTGGTCCCGGTTGGTGGCTCCAACCGGGACTAAAGGTGGTGCATTGGTCCCGGTTGGTGCGACGAACCGGTACCAATGCACCCCCTTTAGTCCCGGTTGGAGCCACCAACCGGGACCAAAGGCCCCTGTGCTGCCCGCATCGGGGACAAGTTTAGTCCCACCTCGCTAGTTGAGAGGGGCGCGCAGTGGTTTATAAGCCCCACTGCCGCACCCCTCTCGAACTCCTCTCTACTGCAGGTTATGGGCCTACTTGCTATTGCTTTGCCTGATGGGCCTTCTGGGCCTACTGCGGGCCTGAATCCTGGCCCAAAGTAGGGATTCAAGTCGTATTCAGGCCGTGGGGGCCTAGTAGGGGGCATTTTTTTGTTTTTTTGTTTTCTTTACTTATTGTTGCTATTTTTATTTTTTTTTCAGTTTTTTTTGTTTTGTTTTCTGTATTATTTATTTTCTTTTGTTGTTTGCTTTAGTTTTTAATTCTTTTTGCTTTTAGTTTTAGGAAAATTATAAACTTTCTGTTAGTGCCATTACTTTTCAAATTTGAAAACACTTTTTTTTTGTTTTCTTTCTTGCTTTATTTATTTTATTTTGTTTCTACTTACAACAAAATACTTATTGTTGTTTTTGTTTTGTTTTCTGCATTATTTATTTTCTTTTGTTTTTTAATTCTTTTTGCTTTTAGTTTTTGGAAAATTATAAACTTTCCACTTTTTTGTTTTTTCATTTTCTTTCTTGCTTTATTTATTTTATTTTGTTTCTACTTACAACAAAATACTTATTGTTGCTATTTTTAATTATTACGAGGGCCGAACCATAAGACATTAAAGCATTTCAAAAGAACTCTGAAAAAGTTGAAAGTTGGCATGGTATCATAAATTGACCCACGCATAGCATGTGCATGTACAAAACGGACAATGGTATCATACTCGTCAGTTACAAAGTTGGCATGGTATCATCATAATAGTTGCGGGAGAAAGTCTTCACTTTTTCTTCGCTTGTGTCATTTGCTTATTGCGCCGTAACCGTGGATAATCTTCATCGTTTATCAGGATGCTGGGGTCAGCCTTGACTTTAAAGGGAGGAATTTCATGAAACTTTTCATAATCTTCAGACATGTCTGTCTTGTCCTCCACTCCCACGATGTCCCTTTTCCCTGAATGAACTATGTGGCGCTTTGGCTCATCGTATGATGTATTCGCTTCCTTATCTTTTCTCTTTCTCGGTCTGGTAGACATGTCCTTCACATAGATAACCTGTGCCACATCATTGGCTAGGACGAACTGTTCGTCAGTGTACCCAAGATTTTTTAGATCCACTGTTGTCATTCCGTACTGTGGGTCTACCTGTACCCCGCCTCCTCACAGATTGACCCATTTGCACTTAAACAAAGGGACCTTAAAATCATGTCCGTAGTCAAGTTCCCATATGTCCACTATGTAACCATAATATGTGTCCTTTCCCCTCTCGGTTGTTGCATCAAAGCGGACACCGCTGTTTTGGTTGGTGCTCTTGATCTTGGTCAATCGTGTAAAATGTATTCCCATTTATCTCATATCCTTTCCAAATCAATACAGTTAAAGATGGTCCCCTGGATAACAAGTACAGCTCATCACAAACAGTGTTGTCACCTCTGATACGTGCTTCCAACAAACTGCTGAAAGTCCTGATGTGTTCACATGTAATCCAGTCGTCGCACTGCTCCGGGTGTTTGGAGCGCAGACTATTCTTATGTTCATCAACATACGGGGTCACCAAGGTAGAGTTCTGTAGAACTGTGTAGTGTGCTTGAGACCAAGAATATCCGTCCCTGCATATTATTGAGTCCCTTCCAAGCGTGCCTTTTCCAGTCAGTCTCCCCTCATACCGCGATTTAGGGAGACCTATCTTCTTAAGGCCAGGAATGAAGTCAACACAAAACCCGATGACATCCTCTGTTTGATGGCCCATGGAGATGCTTCCTTCTGGCCTAGCGTGGTTACGGACATATTTCTTTAGGACTCCCATGAACCTCTCAAAGGGGTACATATTGTGTAGAAATACGGGGCCCAGAATGACAATCTCGTCAACTAGATGAACTAGGACGTGCGTCATGATATTGAAGAAGGATGGTGGGAACACCAACTCGAAACTGACAAGACATTGCACCACATCACTCCTTAGCCTTGGTATGATTTCTGGATCGATCACCTTCTGAGATATTGCATTGAGGAATGCACATAGCTTCACAATGGCTAATCGGACGTTTTCTGGTAGAAGCCCCCTCAATGCAACCGGAAGCAGTTGCGTCATAATCACGTGGCAGTCATGAGACTTTAGGTTCTGAAACTTTTTCTCTGCCATATTTATTATTCCTTTTATATTCGACGAGAAGCCAGTCGGGACCTTCATACTAAGCAGGCATTCAAAGAAGATTTCCTTCTCTTCTTTGGTAAGAGCATAGCTGGCAGGGCCTTCATACTGCTTTGGAGGCATGCCGTCTTTTTCGTGCAAACGTTGCAGGTCCTCCCGTGCCTCAGCTGTATCTTTTGTCTTCCCATACACGCCCAAGAAGCCTAGCAGGTTCACGCAAAGGTTCTTCGTCACGTGCATCACGTCGATCGAAGAGCGGACCTCTAGGTCTTTCCAGTAGGGTAGGTCCCAAAATATAGATTTCTTCTTCCACATGGGTGCGTGTCCCCCAGCGTCACTCGGAACAACTAGTCCGCCGGGACCCTTTCCAAAGATTACGTGTAAATCATTGACCATAGCAAGTACGTGATCACCGGTACGCATGGCGGGCTTCTTCCGGTGATCTGCCTCGCCTTTGAAATGCTTGCCTTTCTTTCGACATTGATGGTTGGTCGGAAGAAATCGACGATGGCCCAGGTACACATTCTTCCTGCAGCTTGCCAGGTATATACTATCGGTGTCAAGTAAACAGTGTGTGCATGCGTGGTATCCCTTGTTTGTCTATCCTGAAAGGTTACTGAGAGCGGGCCAATCGTTGATGGTCACGAACAGCAACGCCTTTAGGTTAAATTCCTCCTGTTTGTGCTCATCCCACGTACGTACACCGTTTCCATTCCACAGCTGTAAAAGTTCTTCAACTAATGGCCTTAGGTACACATCAATGTCATTGCCGGGTTGCTTAGGGCCTTGGATGAGAACTGGCATCATAATGAACTTCCGCTTCATGCACATCCAAGGAGGAAGGTTATACATACATAGAGTCACGGGCCAGGTGCTGTGATTGCTGCACTGCTCCCCGAAAGGATTAATGCCATCCACGCTTAAAGCAAACCATACGTTCCTTGGCTCACTTGCAAACTCATCCCAGTACTTTCTCTCGATTATTCTCCACTGCGACCCGTCAGCGGGTGCTCTCAACTTCCCGTCTTTCTTACGGTCCTCACTGTGCCATAGCATCAACTTGGCATGCTCTCTGTTTCTGAACAGACGTTTCAACCGTGGTATTATAGGAGCATACCACATCACCTTCGCAGGAACCCTCTTCCTGGGGGGCTCACCATCAACATCACCAGGGTCATCTCGTCTGATCTTATACCGTAATGCACCACATACCGGGCATGCGTTCAGATCCTTGTACGCACCGCGGTAGAGGATGCAGTCATTAGGGCATGCATGTATCTTCTGCACCTCCAATCCTAGAGGGCATACAACCTTATTTGCTGCGTATGTCCTGTCGGGCAATTCGTTATCCTTTGGAAGCTTCTTCTTCAATATTTTAAGTAGCTTCTCAAATCCTTTGTCAGGCACAACATTCTCTTCCTTCCACTGTAGCAATTCCAGTACGGTACCGAGCTTTGTGTTGCCATCTTCGCAATTGGGGTACAACCCTTTTTTGTGGTCCTCTAGCATGCGATCGAACTTCAGCTTCTCCTTTTGACTTTCGCATTGCGTCCTTGCATCGACAATGACCCGGCGGATATCATCATCATCGGGCACATCGTCTGGTTCCGCTTGATCTTCAGCAGCTTCGCCCGTTGCAGCATCATCGTGCACATCGTCTGGTTCCTCTTGATCTTCAGGAGCATCATCGTATTCAGGGGGCACATAGTTGTCATCGTACTATTCTTCTTCGCCATCTTCCATCATAACCCCTATTTCTCCGTGCCTCGTCCAAACATTATAGTGTGGCATGAAACCCTTGTAAAGCAGGTGGGTGTGGAGGATTTTCCGGTCAGAGTAAGACTTCGTATTCCCACATACAGGGCATGGACAACACATAAAACCATTATGCTTGTTTGCCTCAGCTACTTCGAGAAAATCATGCACGCCCTTAATGTACTCGGAGGTGTGTCTTGAACCGTACATCCATTGCCTGTTCATCTGCGTGCATTATATAATGAAGTGACCAAATTAATAGAAGTTCATCATCACATTAAAACCAAAGTACATACATAGTTCTCATCTAACAACATAAAGCTCTGCAGAGCATCTAAATTAATTAAACCATACACTGAAACTATGTAAAACATTTCAATGCGAAAACAAATGCGATCATAATCGCAACCAATGTAACAACTGATCCAACGGCATAATGATACCAAGCCTCGGTATGAATGGCATATTTTCTAATCTTTCTAATCTTCAAGCGCATTGCATCCATCTTGATCTTGTGATCATCGACGACATCCGCAACATGCAACTCCAATATCATCTTCTCCTCCTCAATTTTTCTAATTTTTTCCTTCAAGAAATTGTTTTCTTCTTCAACTAAATTTAACCTGTGGACAATAGGGTTGGTTGGAATTTCCGGTTCAACAACCTCCTAGATAAATAAAATCTATGTCACGTTGGTCGGCATAATTGTCATAAACAACAAATGAACCAATAGTTATAAAAAGATAATATATACCACATCCGAATCATAGGCAGGACGAGGGCCGACGGGGGCGGATACCAAAACCATCGCACTATATAAGATGCAATAATAAAAGTAAGAAAATAATACAAGTATCTATCTAAACATACAAGTAAGAATATTTTTCCTTTCAGAAAGAGGATAAGAACAAGAGGCTCACCACGGTGGTGCCGGCGATGAGATCGGCGCGGGTGATCGACGACGGTGAAGACGGGGACGGGGCGTGACGGACCGCTAAACCTAGAAAAATATTGAGGAAAATGGAGCTTGGCGGTCGAGCTTGGAGGGGAGAAAGCTTAAGTAGTGTGGCTCGGGCATTCCATCGAACACCTCGTGTGCATAGGAGGTGATCTAGAGCACCACAAAGCTCTCCCCTCGCCGGCCACGAAAAACAGAGCACCGGGAGTGCTCTGCTCGCGAGCAGGGGGTATATATAGGCACAACCATTGGTCCCGGTTGGTGGCCTGAACCGGGACTAAAGGGCGGCCTTTGGTCCCGGTTCGTGCCACCAACCGGGACCAATGGTGGTGGGCTAGGAGCGAGGCCCATTGGTCCCGGTTCGTCCTTCCAACCGGGACCAAAAGGTCCAGACGAACCGGGACCAATGGCCCACGTGGCCCGGCCGGCCCTCGGGGCTCAAGAACCGGGTCCAATGCCCCCATTGGTCCCGGTTCTTGGGCTGGACCGGCCTGGACCATTGCCCCCTTTTCTACTATTGGTTGGCTTGGCGAGAGTGGAATAGCCGCTCAGCTCTGACCGTCAGCAACGAGGGGACAACACCACGGAAATGATGGCGCCGAGCTTTTAATATGGAGCGGCTAGGGTTAGTGGCTTGGGGTGGTGAATGAGACATGGACCGAGCTCCATCCAATTCACGTACGTACCTGGGCTCGGCGGGCCGGAGTCCGGTAGGATGGTCCTTAACATCCTCAGCTTAAATGCCTTTTTCTTTTATAAATTTCTTTGCCTCTCGCATATCTTCAGGATTAAGAAATAGAATACCCCTTTTCTTCGGAGTTGGCTTCGGAGTTGGTTCGGGAAGTGTCCAATCATTTTCATTACCCAATATATTATTCAATAGCAATTCAGCTTGCTCAACAGTTCTTTCCCTAAAAACACAACCAGCACAACTGTCCAGGTGGTCTCTGGAAGCATCAGTTAGTCCATTATAAAAAGTATCAAGTATTTCATTTTTCTTGAGAGGATGATCAGGCAAAACATTAAGTAATCGGAGAAGCCTTCCCCAAGCTTGTGGGAGACTCTCTTCTTCAATTTGCAGAAAAAACTAAATATTTCTTATAAAGCAGCTTGTTTCTTATGAGCGGGGAAATATTTTGCAAAGAAGTGACAAATCATATCCTGGGGACTACGCACACAACTAGGAGCAAGATAATTAAACCATATCTTAGCATCACCCTTTAATGAGAAAGGAAACAATTTAAGAATATAGTAATAGCGAATTTTTTCATCATGAGCAAATAGGGTAGCTATATCCAATTTAGTAAGATGTGCCACAACAGTTTCACATTCATAACCATGAAAAGGATCAGATTCAACCAAAGTAATTAACTCAAGATCGACAGAGAATTCATAATCCTTATCAGTAACAATGTTAGGTGAAGTAGCAAAAGCGGGATCATATTTCACTCTAGCATTCAAGGATTTTTCTTTCAACTTAACTAACATTTTCTTAAGATCCTCTCTATCATTGCAAGCAAAGAAGTCTCTAGTAGTTTCTTCATCCATAACATAACCCTCAGGAACAACAAGCAATTCATATCTAGGGGGAGAATCATAATCATAATTTTCAATAATATCATCAGTTTCTGTAATTTTATTATCTCTAACCCTAGATGGTTGTTCATCAAGAAATTCACCTAGTGGCACAGTATTACCAAGCAGAGAAATAGTTTCATCATAAGCATCATGCATAGTAGAAGTGGCATCATCAATAACATGCGACATATCGGAATCAGTAGCAGGTGGAGGTGTCGCAAGTGTACTCAAAATAGAAGGAGAATCAAGTGTAGAGCTAGATGACAGTTCCTTAATTCCCCTCATAGTTGAGGGAAAAATCTTAGTTATTTGATCTTACAAATTCCTCATAGTGATCAATAGATATAAATCCCAAGTGACTCAGAGAACAGAGCTATGCTACCCGGCAACGGCGCCAGAAAAAGGTCTTGATAACCCACAAGTATAGTGATCGCAACAGTTTTCGAGGGTAGAGTATTCAACCCAAATTTATTGATTCGACACAAGGGGAGCCAAAGAATATTCTTGAGTATTAGCAGTTGAGTTGTCAATTCAACCACACCTGAAAGACTTAATACCTGCAACAAAGTGTTTAGTAGCAAAGTAGTATGGAAGTAACGATAACAGTAGCAGTTTTGTAGCAATTGTAACAGTGGCAACGGAAAAGTAACGAAGCAAAGATCAATATGTGAAAAGGTCATAGGCAATGGATCCATGATGGATAATTATGTTGAATAGCATTCATCATGCAACAGTTATAACATAGGGTGACACAGAACTAGCTCTAGTTCATCAATATAATGTAGGCATGTATTCCGTATATAGTCATACATGCTTATGGAAAAGAACTTGCATGACATCTTTTGTCCTACCCTCTCGTGGAAGCGGGGTCCAATTATAAGTAAGGGACATTAAGGCCTCCTTTTAATAGAGTACGGAACCAAGGCATTTGCACTTAGTGAATACATGAACTCCTCGAACTACGGTCATCACCGGGAGTGGTCCCGACTATTGTCACCCCGGGGTTGTCGTATCATTACACATAGTAGGTAACTATAACTTGCAATATCGGATCAAGAACACAAATATATTCATAAAAACATAATAGGTTCACATCTGAAATCATGGCACTCGGGCCCTAGTGACAAGCATTAAGCATAGCAAATTCATAGCAACATCAATCTTAGAACATAGTGGATACTAGGGCTCAAACCCTAGCAAAACTAACTCGATTACATAGTATATCTCATCCAATCCATCACAGTCCAGCAAGCCTACGATGGAATTACTCACGAACGGCGGTGAACATCATGAAATTGGTGATGGAGGATGGTTGATGATGACGATGGCGACGGATTCCCCTCTCCGGAGCCCAAAACGGACTCGAAATCTGCCCTCCCGGGGAAGAGGCTTGGCGACGGCTCCGTATCGTAAAACGCGATGAATCCCCCTCTCTGATTTTTTTCTCCCCGAAAGTGAATATATGGAGTTGGAGTTGAGGTCCCTAGAGGTCTAGGGGGCCCACAAGGTCGGAGGGCGCGCCCCAGGGGTGTGGGCCCCTGGTGCTGATTCTTTTGCCAATATTTTTTATTAATTCCAATAGTTATCTTCGTGTGGTTTAAGGTCATTCTTATACAATCTAAACTAAACTACAGGAAATGCACCAGCGCAAATACTACTAAACAGAGAGAAGAGTTGTAACCAGAGACAACAACATGCTCCTTACTTGAGTTAGACAGCACAGAGAGAAAAAAAATGCCACAGGTGGCAACAGCAGGACAACATTGGTCCATTCTTCTGCTTACAAATGGAAGCTAGCCAGGCAGCAAAACACCAACCACACGACAGCCCCCGCTAGCAGCACCAGGCCAATTCTCCGTTCTTCTCCATGGTTCCAAAACAAGAGCAAAATCAGCCACACTCACAACAATGTTTGACGACACCGTCCATCAAGAGCTCGCATCACCTTCCAAGTAATGCTGACGCAGGTGTCTCCTGAGAAAACACAAATTTGACCTGAGAAAACACAAATTTGATGACGTAACAAATAATAGATCCCGAGTATACACATCTCCATACTTCAGAGTTATTCACTCCAGGAAAAGTTATACATAGACACAGGTTTTACAGCTTCCACACAATATATCAGCACACGCTTCTAAACCTAGGGAAAATTACAACTTCACCATCAGATTTGTAATTCATAAAAAACAAGAGGGATGGGACACAACATTGCTAAACTGACAACAGAGGAATACATTTATACTACAATGTAACCAAGGTGCTCAACATACTACCAAACTGAGGAAGAATTCATATCTCCATACATCTGAGCACATTAAAGCAAAATATATTCACTCAAGGACAAATTCTACATAGACACTTCTAAAACATCAAAAGCCAACAATATATCAGCAGACACTTCCTATTAGGTGTTCATCAGGATGTTTTGTTCCATCTCCTGTAAAAGTATTAGCTAGTAGTTTTTCTAACATACCCGAAGGAACTTCAAAGGGAATAATTTCATTTTTAGTAGGTTCAATAGGTTGAGGAGCAACTCTTTGCTCTACTGGTCGGGGTGAAGGTACCCCGAACAAGCCCCTCAAAGGATTACTTTCCATAGTAACAAGTGACAGTAAATTTCAGCACACTACATAAATTTTTCCTTACCAAATTCCACCTACCAAAGGTGCTTCACACCCTGGCAACGGCGCCAGAAAAGAGTCTTGATGACCCACAAGTATAGGGGATCTATCGTAGTCCTTTCGATAAGTAAGAGTGTCGAATCCAACGAGGAGCAGAAGGAAATGATAAGCGGTTTTCAGCAAGGTATTCTCTGCAAGTACTGAAATAAGTGGTAACAGATAGTTTTGTGATAGGATCATTTGTAATGAGGAACAAGTAACAAAAGTAAATAAAGTGCAGCAACGTGGCCCAATCCTTTTGTAGCAAAGGGCAAGTCTGGAGAAACTCTTATATAAGGAAAAGCGCTCCCAAGGACACATGGGAATATCGTCAAGCTAGTTTTCATCACGTTCATATGGTTCGCGTTCGGTACTTTGATAATTTGATATGTGGGTGGACCGGTGCTTGGGTGCTGTTCTTACTTGAACAAGCATCCCACTCATGATTAACCTCTATTGCAAGCATCCGCAACTACAACAAAAGTATTAAGGTAAACCTAACCATAGCATGAAACATATGGATCCAAATGAGCCCCTTACGAAGCAACGCATAAACTAAAGTTTAAGCTTCTGTCACTCTAGCAACCCATCATCTACTTATTACTTCCCAATGCCTTCCTCTAGGCCCAAATAATGGTGAAGTGTTATGTAGTCGACATTCACATAACACCACTAGAGGCTAGACAACATACATCTCATCAAAATATCGAACGAATACCAAATTCACATGACTACTAATAGCAAGACTTCTCCCATGTCCTCAGGAACAAACGTAACTACTCACAAAGCATATTCATGTTCATAATCAGAGGGGTATTAATATGCATAAAGGATCTGAACATATGATCTTCCACCAATTAAACCAACTAGCATCAACTACAAGGAGTAATCAACACTACTAGCAACCTACTAGTACCTATCCCGGACTTGGAGACAAGAATTGGATACAAGAGATGAACTAGGGTTTGGAGAGGAGATGGTGCTGGTGAAGATGTTGATGGAGATTTCCCTCTCCCGATGAGAGGAGCATTGGTGATGGCGATGATTTCCCCCTCCCGGAGGGAAGTGTCCCCGGCAGAATAGCTCTGCCGGAGCCCTAGATTGGTTTCGCCTCGTGGCGGCGGAGTTTCGTCCCGAAAGGTTGCTTATGATTTTTTCCTCGACGAAAGACCTCATATAGCAGAAGATCGCCATCGGAGAGCCAACAGGGGCCCATGAGGTAGGGGGCACGCCCTGGGGGGTAGGGCGCGCCCCCACCCACGTGGACAGGTGGGCCCCCCTCTGGTGAACTTCTTCCGCTGGATATTTTTTATTATTTCCCGAAATGACTTTAGTGGAGTGTCAGGACTTTTGGAGTTGTGTAGAATAGGTCTCTAATATTTGCTCCTTTTCCAGTCCAAAATTCTAGCTGCCGGCATTCTCCCTCCTTATGTAAACCTTGTAAAATAAGAGAGAATAGGCATAAGGATTGTGACATAATGTGTAATAACAGCCCATTATGCAATAAATATAGATATAAAAGCATGATGCAAAATGGACGTATCAACTCCCCCAAGCTCAGACCTCGCTTGTCCTCAAGCGGAAGCCGATAACGATAAATATGTCCCCATGTTTAGAGGTAGAGGTGTCGATAAAAAGAAAATACGAACATGAAGGCATCATGATTATTCTCATAACAGCAACATATATAGATATTGTAATATGATTTCTTATGCTCAAGTAATAATCTATTCACAATGTAAAGTACGAATCATAAACTTTATTGAGAACCAACAAACTATAATCTCGGTCATTGAAGCAATTGCAATTTATCATAACATCAGAAAGAGTCTATGTCAGATCTTAATAGCAAGTCTACATATGCAACTATCATTTAATATTTCATAATTGCTAACACACACGCAATATATACTTGTGGTTACAGAGTTTTAATCGGACACAAAGAAAGATAGGGGCTTATAGTTCCGCCTCCCAACCTTTTACCTCAAGGGTAATGTAAACAATAATAACTCATGCTCCCCTACATCCAATTAGATATATCCATCAGGATCTTTCCAACATACTGTGCTTGCCAAAGGATAAAATGTAAAAAGGAAGGGTGAAGATCACCATGACTCTTGCATAAGGTAGAAGATGATAATAAAAGATAGGCCCTTCGCAGAGGGAAGCAGAGGTTGCCATGCGCTTTTAAGGTTGGATGCACAAAATCTTAATGCGAAAGAACGTCACTTTATATTGCCCCTTGTGATATGAACCTTTATTATGCAGTCTGTCGCTTTTATTACTTCCACATCACAAGATCATATAAAGCATATTTCTCCCACACCAATCAATCATACATATTTAGAGAAATTTTTATTGCTTTGCACCGATGACAACTTACTTGAAGGATCTTACTCAATCCATAGGTAGGTATAGTGGACTCTCATGGCAAAACTGGTTTAAGGGTTTTTGGAAGCACAAGTAGTATCTCTACTTGGTGCTGAGAATTTGCCTAGCATGAGGGGGAAAGGCAAGCTCAGCATGTTGGATGATCCATGACAACATACTTTATCTCAGATATAAGAAAACATAACTCATTACGTTGTCTTCCTTGTCCAACATCAACTCTTTAGCATGTCATATTTTAATGAGTGCTCCCAATCATAAAAGATGTCAATGATAATATATTTATATGTGAAACCCCTCTTTCCATATTACTTCCTATTAATTGCAACGATGACCAAAGCTATGTTTGCCAACTCCCAACAACATTTAAACATCATACTCTTTCTATGTGAAGTCATTACTCTCAATTAGATCAATATGAACTCTTATTATTTTTATTCTTTTCTCTTTTCTTTTATTCACTCAAGATCATGGCAAAACGATCAAGCCCTTGACTCAACACTAATCTTTATTATATAGCTCACGGACTCGATTACATAGACAGATCATAAAGCAAAAACTCAAAACTAGATCATGCCATAAACTTTATTCTACTAGATCAAGATACTACTAATAGGATCGAACTAAGAAAATGGTAAAGATACGAGTGTGATGGTGATACGATACCGGGGCACCTCCCCCAAGCTTGGCAGTTGCCGAGGGGAGTGCCCATACCCATGTGATTATGTCTCCTTCTTTGTCGATGGTGTAATATTCTTGGCGATGATGCCCCTCAAGATACGATTCTCCTCCTCGAGCTTATTGACTTGGTGCTTGAGATCTATTATTTCCTTACGAAGCTTTCCTGTGACGGCTAAAGCTCCTTGCACCCAAGGGTGTTGCATAGCTGCGGGAGAACAAGTGACACTCCTCTTCATATTTTCATAAGAAAGAAATCTAACATTGGAAGGGATAACCGAGTTTGGAATAGCTGAGCTATGTAGTTCCCCCATCGTGAACCCAGCTCGGAAGCGAGAAGTGACTTCTTAATCCTCCATGGCATCTACCCTCATCAAATTAGCCTCCATCTCTTCCTCCGTTGCTAGCCCAAAGTGGTCAGCGTCGCTGTTTGCCCTTGGTTCCGATGCCGGATGAGATACCCGGCTCTCCCCGACTAACTCTTGGGAAGACATCTTGCTCTAATCTGCAACACCAACAGCTCGAAACAAAAATAGAGGATATTTCCGTGATACAGGGGTCATAACCTTCGGGAGAATATATAATGATTTTTTACCGACCAAAATATGTATCGTGCAAGAAAACGGAGTCAGGAAGGCACACGAGGTTCCCACGAGGTAGGGGGCGTGCCCAGGGGGTAGGGCACGCCCTTCACCCTCGTGGGGCCCTCGTGTCCTTCCCAGACTGCTACTTATTTTTCTATTTTTATAAATATTCCAAAACGGAGGAATATTGCCTTTAAAACTGTTTTGGACTCGGTTTACTTACCATACCACATACCTTTTCCTTTTCGGAGTCTGAAACGTTCTGAAAAGTGTCCCTTATGTATTCCTCTGGGGTTACAGTTTTGATAACATTGGTTTCAACATTTATGGGATTACCTGAGATATAATGTTTGATTCTTTGACCTTTTACCACCTTCAGATTTTTGCCTTCGAAGTTGTTGATTTTTATGGCACCGGAACGATAGACCTCCTCAATATCGTAGGGGCCTTCCAATTTAGAGAGAAGTTTTCCTGCAAAAAATCTTAAACGAGAGTTGTATAGCAATACATAATCACCTACATTAAACTCACGCTTTTGTATCCTTTTGTCATGCCATCTTTTTACTTTTTATTTAAACAATTTGGCATTTTCATAAGCTTGGGCTCTCCATTCATCAAGTGAGCTAATATCAAATAACCTCTTCTCACCGGCAAGTTTAAAATCATAGTTGAGCTCTTTAATAGCCCAATATGCCTTATGTTCTAGTTCGAGAGGTAAGTGACATGCTTTCCTGTAAACCATTTTATACAGAGACATACCCATAGGATTTTTATATGCAGTTCTATAGGCCTATAATGCATCATCAAGTTTCTTGGACCAATTCTTTCTAGACCTATTGACAGTCTTTTGCAAAATTAATTTGAGCTCTCTGTTACTCAATTTTACTTGACCACTGGACTGTGGGTGATAAGGAGATGCAATTCTATGATTAACATCATATTTAGCAAGCATTTTACAGAAAGCACCATGAATAAAATGTGAACCACCATCAGTCATTAAATATCTAGGGACTCCAAACCTCGGAAAAATAACTTCCTTAAGCATTTTAATAGAAGTGTTATGATCAGCACTACTAGTTGGAATAGCTTCTACCCACTTAGTAACGTAATCAACAGCAACTAAAATATGTGTATATCCATTAGAGGCAGGAAAAGGTCCCATATAATCAAAGCCCCAAACATCAAATGGTTCAATAACGAGTGAATAATCCATAGGCATTTCTTGACGTCTACTTATATTAACAATTCTTTGACATTCATCACAAGATAAGACAAACTTACGGGAATCCTTGAAGAGAGTGGGCCAATAAAACCCGGATTACAATACCTTATGTGCAGTTCTATCTCCAGTGTGGTGTCCTCCATAAGCTTCAGAATGACACTTGCGTAGGATATGTTCCTGTTCATGCTCAGGTACACAATGTCTAATAACACCATCTACTCCTTCTTTATAAAGATGTGGGTCATCCCAAAAGTAATGTCTCAAATCATAGAAAAACTTTTTCTTTTGTTGGTATGTGAAACTAGGCAATATGAATTTAGCAACAATGTAATTAGCATAATCAGCATACCATGGAGTACTACAAGAAGTATTTATGACATTTAATTGCTCATCGAGAAAGCTATCATCAATAGGTAGTGGGTCATAAAGAACATTTTCTAACCTAGACAAGTTGTCTGCAACGGGGTTCTCAGCTCCCTTTCTATCAACAATATGCAAATCAAATTCTTGTAGCAAGAGAACCCATCTAATAAGTCTAGGTTTAGCATCTTTCTTTTCCATAAGATATTTAATAGCAGCATGATCTGTGTGAATGGTTACTTTAGAATCAACAATATAAGGTTTGAACTTATCACAAGCAAATACAACTGCTAAGAGTTCTTTTTCAGTAGTAGCATAATTTCTTTGAGCATTGTCTAGAGTCTTACTAGCATAATGGATAACATTTAATTTCTTATCAACTCTTTGCCCTAGAACAGCACCTACAGCATAATCACTAGCATCACACATAATTTCAAAGGGTAAATTCCAATCAGGTGGTTGAACAATAGGTGCAGAGATCAATGCCTTATTAAGTATTTCAAATGCTTCTACACAATCATCATCAAAGACAAATGGTATATCTTTTTGTAATAAATTAGTGAGAGGCCGAGAAATTTTTGAGAAGTCCTTAATGAACCTCCTATAAAATCCGGCGTGACCAAGGAAACTTCTTATACCATTGATGTCCTTGGGACATGGCATCTTTTCAATAGCATCAACCTTAGCTTTGTCAACTTCAATACCTCTTTCAGAAACTTTATGCCCCAAGACAATACCTTCATTAACCATAAAGTGGCACTTTTCCCAATTCAAGACAAGATTAGTTTCTTCACATCTCTGCAAAACTCGATCAAGATTGCTCAAGCAATCATCAAAAGAAGATCCGTAAACGGAAAAGTCGTCCATGAAAACCTCAAATCTTTTCACAAAAGTCAGAGAATATAGCCATCATGCATCTTTGAAAGGTAGCGGGTGCATTACATAAACCAAAAGGCATGCGTCTATAAGCAAAAGTACCAAAAGGGCATGTAAAAGTAGTCTTTGATTGATCTTTAGCTGATACGGATATTTGAGAGAAACCAGAATAACCATCTAGAAAGCAACAATGTGTATGTTTGCATAATCTTTCTAACATTTGATCGATAAAAGGTAAGGGGTAATGATCTTTCTTAGTATCCTTATTTAATTTGCAGAAATCAATTACCATCTTATAACCTGTAATAATTCTTTGCGGAATCAATTCATCTTTATCATTAGGAACAATAGTAATACCTCCCTTCTTAGGGACACAATGGACAGGACTTACCCACAGACTATCAGCAACAGGATAAATTATACCTGCCTCCAAAAGCTTTAGTATTTCTTTTCTTACTACTTCTTTCATTTTAGGATTAAGCCTTCGTTGATGATCACGAACTGGTTTGGCATCTTCTTCCAGATTTATTTTGTGTTGACATAGAGTGGGGCTAATGCCCTTAAGATCATCAAGAGTATATCCAATAGCAGCACGGGTGCTTCTTCAGAGTTTTCAATAATCTCTCTTCTTCATGCTCTGAAAGGTTAGCACTAATAATAACAGGATATATTTTCTTTTCATCAAGATAAGCATATTTAAGATTATCAGGCAACGGTTTAAGCTCAAACACGGGATCACCCTTGGGTGGAGGAGGATCACCTAAGATTTCAATAGGCAAATTGTGTTTCAGAATAGGTTCCTGTTTAAAGAATACTTCATCTATTTTACTTATTTCATTCATAAACATATCATTTTCATGGTCTAGCAAATATTCTTCTAAAGGATCACTAGGAGGTACGGCAATAGAAGCAAGACCAATAATTTCATCCTTACTAGGCAGTTCTTCTTCACGGTGTTGTATACTAAATTTAGAGAAATTAAACTCGTGAATCATATCATTCAAGCCAATAGTAACAACATTCTTTTCGCAGTCTATCTTAGCATTAACAATATTTAAGAAGGGTCTACCAAATATAATGGGACAAAAGCTATCTTGTGGGGAACCAAGAACAAGAAAATCAGCAGGATATTTAGTTTTCCCACACAAGACTTCTACATCTCTAACAATTGCCATTGCTGACATAGTATCTCTATTAGCAAGCTTAATTGTGACATCAATATCTTCTAACTCAGTAAGTGCAATTTCATGCTTAATTTCTTCGTATAAAGTATGCGGTATAACACTAGCACTAGCACCCATATCACATAAGCCATGATAACACTGATCTCCTATTTTAACAGAAATAACAGGCACGCCTACCACAGGTCTATGTTTATCTTTAGCACAAGGTTTGGCAATTCTAGCGGTTTCACCGCAGAAATGAATAAGCCCATCAATATTATCAGCCAAGAGATCTTTAACAATAGCAATATTAGGTTCAACTTTAAGTTGCTCAAGAGGTGTATAAGTTCTAATATTGCTTTTATGAACCACAGTTGAAGCTTTAGCATGATCCTTTATCCTAACAGGGAAAGGTGGTTTCTCAACATAAGAAGTAGGAACAATAGGATCATTATAAGTGACAGTCTTTTCTTCAACTTTAGTCGGTGCAGCTACTTTTACTTCTATGGGAGGATGATATTTAAACCAATTCTTCTTGGGGAGATCAACATAAGTAGCAAAAGATTCACAGAAAGAAGCTACTATCTCAGAGTCAAGTGCATATTTAGTGCTAAATTTACGGAAAACATCGGTATCCATAAAAGACTTAACACAATCAAACTTAGGTGTCATACCTGACTCCTTACCTTCATCAAGATCCCAATCTTCAGAGTTGCTTTTAATTCTATCTAATAAATTCCATTTGAATTCAATAGTTTTCATCATAAAAGAGCCAGCACAAGAAGTATCGAGCATGGTGCGATTATTTTCAGAAAGCCGAGCATAATTTTTTTGAAGAATTATTTCTTTTGAAAGCTCATGATTGGGGCATGAATATAACATCGATTTAAGCCTCCCCCAAGCTTAAGCGATGCTTTCTCCTTTGCGAGGCCAAAAATTATATATATAATTGCGATCGCGATGAACACGATGCATAGGATAATACTTTTGATGAAATTCCAACTTCATTCGTTTATAGTTCCATGACCTCGTATCATCACATAGCCTATACCATGTTGATGCGTCTCCCTTCAAAGATAAAGGGACGATCTTCTTCTTAACAACAACATCGGGTACACCTGCAAGTTTAAATAATCCACAAACTTCATCCACATATATTAGGTGTTCATCAGGATGTTTTGTTCCATCTCCTGTAAAAGTATTAGCTAGTAGTTTTTCTAACATACCCGAAGGAACTTCTAAGGGAATAATTTCATTTTCAGTAGGTTCAATAGGTTGAGGAGCAACTCTTTGCTCTACTGGTCGGGGTGAAGATACCCCGAACAAGCCCCTCAGAGGATTACTTTCCATAGTAACAAGTGACAGTAAATTTCAGCACACTATATAAATTTTTCCTTACCAAATTCCACCTACCAAAGGCGCTTCACTCCCCGGGAACGGCGCCAGAAAATAGTCTTGATGACCCACAAGTATAGGGGATCTATCATAGTCCTTTCGATAAGTAAGGGTGTCGAACCGAACGAGGAGCAGAAGGAAATGATAAGCGGTTTTCAGCAAGGTATTCTCTGCAAGTACTGAAATAAGTGGTAACAGATAGTTTAGTGATAGGATAATTTGTAACGAGCAACAAGTAACAACAGTAAATAAAGAGCAGCAAGGTGGCCCAATCCTTTTGTAGCAAAGGACAAGCCTGTACGAACTCGTATATAAGGAAAAGCGCTCTCGAGGACACATGGGAATATCGTCAAGCTAGTTTTCATCACGTTCATATGGTTCGCGTTCGGTACTTTGATAATTTGATATGTGGGTGGACCGGTGCTTGGGTGCTGTTCTTACTTGAACAAGCATCCCACTTATGATTAACCTCTATTGCAAGCATTCGCAACTACAACAAAAGTATTAAGGTAAACCTAACCATAACATGAAACATATGGATCCAAATCATCCCCTTACGAAGCAACGCATAAACTAGGGTTTAAGCTTCTGTCACTCTGGCAACCGATCATCTACTTATTACTTCCCAATGCCTTCCTCTAGGCCCAAAGAATGGTGAAGTGTTATGTCGTCGACGTTCACATAACACCACTAGAGGCTAGACAACATACATCTCATCAAAATATCGAACGAATACCAAATTCACATGACTACTAATAGCAAGACTTCTCCCATGTCCTCAGGAACAAACGTAACTACTCACAAAGCATATTCATGTTCATAATTAGAGGGGTATTAATATGCATAAAGGATCTGAACATATGATCTTCCACCAATTAAACCAACTAGCATCAACTACAAGGAGTAATCAACACTACTAGCAACCTACTAGTACCAATCCCGGACTTGGAGACAAGAATTGGATACAAGAGATGAACTAGGGTTTGGAGAGGAGATGGTGCTGGTAAAGATGTTGATGGAGATTGCTCTCTCCCGATGAGAGGAGCATTGGTGATGGCGATGGTGATGATTTCCCCCTCCCGGAGGGAAGCGTCCCCGGCAGAACAGCTCTGCTGGAGCCCTAGATTGGTTCCGCCAAGGTTCCGCCTCGTGGCGGCGGAGTTTCGTCCCGAAAGGTTGCTTATGATTTTTTCCTTGGCGAAAGACCTCATATAGCAGAAGATGGCCATCGGAGAGCCAACAGGGGGCCCACGAGGTAGGGTGCGCGCCCCCACCCTCGTGGACAGGTGGGCCCCCTCTGGTGAACTTCTTCCGCTGGATATTTTTTATTATTTCCCAAAATGACTTTCGTGGAGTTTCAGGACTTTTGAAGTTGTGCAGAATAGGTCTCTAATATTTGCTCCTTTTCCAGCACAGAATTCCAGCTGCCGGCATTCTCCCTCCTTATGTAAACCTTGTAAAATAAGAGAGAATAGGCATAAGTATTGTGACATAACATGTAATAACAGCCCATAATGCAATAAATATCGATATAAAAGCATGATGCAAAATGGACGTATCACCCCCCGTGATGGGTTCCCCTTCCGGCGAAGCTCCGGAACAGGCCCCAAGATGGGATCTCGTGGGTACAGAAGGTTGCAGCGGTGGAATTAGGTTTTTGGCTCCGTATCTGATCGTTTGGGGGTACGTAGGTATATATAGGAGGATGGAGTACGTCGGTGGAGCAACAGGTGGGCCATGAGGGTGGAGGGCGCGCCTGGGGGGTTGGCGCGCCCCCCTACCTCGTGCCTTCCTCTTTTCGTTCTTGACGTAGGGTCCAAGTCTCCTGGATCATGTTCGGTGAGAAAAGCACGTTCCCGAAGGTTTCATTCCGTTTGGACTCCGTTTGATATTCCGTTTCTTCGAAACTCTGAAACAGGCAAAAAACAGCAATTCTGGGTTGGGCCTCCGGTTAATAGGTTAGTCCCAAAAATAATATAAAAGTGGAAAATAAAGCCCAATAATGTCCAAAACAGTAGATAATATAGCATGGAGAAATAAAAGTTTATAGATACGTTGGAGACGTATCAGTGTCAAACAGGGCTGATTCAGATAGGGCATCCAAGTGGGCGCGCAAGAAGGAGAAAATGTTATGTTAGCGTTGTGGCGAGAAGGGTCATTTTATTGCTGAGTGTGTGGCTGAGTTATGTGATACTTGTGGCAAGCCGGCACATGACTCGGGGGATTGTCCGCTTCTGCCAGATCAGGCACCGTCTCTAATGATGTATGGAGTGTATTGTGCTGAACTCACGTTTTTTGTGTCTCCTAATGAGAGGGAGGTTCCTGACGAGACCCAGAGCATGACCACTGGGATTGTCAAAGTGACCAGAGGAGAGCTCTCTGAGACACAGATTGTGCAGAGGCTCCGGGAGTTAGCCCCTGTGGACTTCCAGTGGGAGCTTGTCAGTTTCGCGGAAAAGTTGTTCAGGGTTAAGTTCCCTTTGGTAGAAGATTTGCAGAGGCTTCTGAGTTTTGGGATGTGCAAAGTGACGGGTACAGATTGTATCCTTGAGTTCCATGAGTGGAAGCAGGTGGAGCCTCAGGGTAAGCCGCTTACTCAGGCGTGGCTGCGTTTCTCCGGGGCTCGCTCGAAGCCGATGCAGGATGCTAGAGTCGTGGCTAGTTTGGGCATTATGGTGGGGAAGCCTGAGCGAGTGGATATGGCTTTTACCAGAGCTCACGGGGTATCTCATCTACTGGTTAGTATTTTGGACATTGAGTACGTGCCTAAGGTCGTCAAGTGGACATATCGAGGCCAGATTTATAACCTTGTGATTGAGTTTGAGGATGAGAGCCCGTTCGCCGAGGCGGCTAACGGGACTGACGTTGATATGCACGAGGGAGATGATAGCGCGGGAGCGAAGGAGACACCGGTCGATGATACTGGACAAGAGTTGTCCAAGGGAGGGGACCCGGGGCAGGCGGTGGAGGTTCCGGTGGTGGAGGTCTTCTCTTTGGGAGGGGACCCGGGGCAGGCGGCCTCGGTTCTCTCTTCTCCCATCGCGTTGTCGGAGCTGCAGGTGGCGGCTTCGCCGTCGGGAGGGGGCTCGGGGCAGGTGGCCTCGGTGCCCTCTTCACCTGGGGCGCCTAAGGTGGCCGCCCCTCCTGTGCTGGGTGGGGAGTTCGGGCAGGTGGCCCATGCACTCCCCTCCCCCGGTGCGCTGCGGTCTCCATGCTGTGGGGCGCGACTGACGTCTGCGGCACTGGCGAGTGCCTCACCGCTTCCTGGTGTTACCGCTGGGGCATCCATGGAGGCTGACCGGCGTCGCGTTTGGGGTGAGGCAGGAGGTCCAACCACGGGCAGGATCTCTCGGGAGGAGGTTATAACGTTTGGAGGGATTCCGGATCCGGTTTCTGAGGGGCGACGGTTGAGCTGCCGTCTCTAGAATCATCCGGAGGTTGACGACATTCAGCAGCGGTGCGCCATGAGGGCGGCCAAGCTTCGTGACGTTGAGGTCACTACTGATATGTCGGTTAATACATCTAATTCCATTTTGCATTTTTCTAATAATGAGATTAGTAATAATGCAAACCAATTAGGAGTTTCACTAGGTAGTAATGATAGTGAAATTTCGAATTCTGTTAATGATCTCCTGGATTTAGAGGCTCAGCGGGCTTTAGAGATGATTCGTAACTTAGCAGCGGTTAAGCCCATGAGTGATTCCGACTTTGATGCTTTGGGGGTCAGGGTGCTCGATAATTTTTGTGCGAATCTTATACCTCCCCTACCTGAGTCGGAGGAGGAGGATGATACATCTGAGCATGTCGTGGTTAGACCTTCTGAGACTGGTTGTGAGGACCCGCTGCAGAGTCAGAACATTCCTAAACGCAAATGGAATCGGAAGGTTTACCCGGTGTCCGCAGTGCGTAGGAGTGCTAGGATCCATAGAGCAAAAAAAATTCCATGATGAATTATGAAAGGAATCTTTTGGAATAGTAAAGTCAAACGCAATGAAATCATGGGCACGAAGAACAAGCGCACTCACAAGTGGAGCGCGTGGCCGCCGGTATCGGTCGGCGGGCCCGGTGGGGTATGCTGGTGCATCCCAAACTGCATGGCCACGCGGTGTGGCAAGTGCCACTCGACGGCGTACACACAGATCATGGGCACAATGCACCGCCAAAGACCACTGTCCGCATCGCACATCACGTTCAGATCGAAGTCCCACTCTCTGTAATCATACGACCACCAGTTTACCTATTACACATACATTGGTAAGTTCCCACTCTCAGTAAAAAGTGGAATCAAAGAGAAAGGTGGTGAGCGAGTTCATATACCTGTGTATGCATCAAAGCGTCCATCTCGTTGGTGTAGGTATTGTACAAAGCCTTGGTTAGGCCCTTGTAGAGTTTGATAACGTCCCACTCGTAAGCTACGGTGGGGTGTCGAGTCTCCTCGCCGTCTTCGCTATAGGCACCCCATGGGCGTCTTGGCAGCTTCTCCGGACGCCCCACCGGCAGCCGCTTCCACATCAAAATGGAGAGGGCCCAGACAAAGCCACCCATACTGGACTTGTCTCCCGTCCTCTGGGTCGCGTCGTCAAGCTGCAAAACATCAAATGAGGATCAGATATAACTAAATGTCATGGACATACTTTCGTAGGTAGGCAATGAGATACTCTCTTAACGAACGGTATAGGTAGGCGAGAGATGCGGTCCCCCAACTGTACCCTGCATCGCAGTCGGCTACGAAGAGCAGATACGACCAGTTGGCAGAGTTCCTGGAGCTGTCTAGAAACACGACTTCCGTGAGAAGATACCATAGGTAGGCCCTCGCGCACCACTCCATAGTCGCCTCATTGGCGTCTTTGGGGCATGTGTTCCGGTGCTCCAAGAGCCAGGGCAACGATACACCGGATGTATGGTTACCCTTAGCACCGGGGCAGTCGCCGATGAGGGTGGTAACCCTCTGCTGCCAGTTGGTCCTCTCCACTCGCTCAGTGAGTGCTTGACCCTCGATCGGCATGGAAGTAATCATCAACCAATCCTCGAGGGTCACCGTCATCTCCCCGCATGGAAGATGGAAAGAATGGGTCTCCGGTCGCCACCGGTCAATCAAAGCTGTCAGAGCTGCGTGGACAAGCGTCGGCGGCTGACGCTTGAACTGCAACACGAAACCCAACAGCCGGGCTCTCTTGAAGTACGGCGCATAGAGCTCGTCGTAGTCCATATTCCCGGCAACCCCGTGACACCTCATGCGCAGTGGCTGGAGCATCTATCAAAAAGTGGATTGCAAAAGTTAGGAACTTATTTTCATCAATCCAAAAACTTTGATCAATATTTCCTTCATATTACTTACCACTCTATTCTCTATGAAATGGGCATGATGACCCTTGTCGAATGCGTAGTCAAGCATGGAGTACCGTGGGCTGGTGTTGTCCGCAAGAGGTGCCTGCCTTAATAAAATTTCATAAACAAAAGCATCATAAGAATAAGCATACATAAACAAAAAATGAAATTTCTTGATTACATGCACTAGGGTTCATCTTAAGCATATTCCTCCAATAACATCTTCTACACATGATGGATCACATCATATCAACATGCACCATATCAAAATAAAATCCTCCAACATGCATCATATTATCATTTTTTTAACAATTTTTTTAATAGAGTTCATCTTGAATGTATTTTCTCCAAACAACATCTTCATATCATCATATCAACATGCATGATAAAACAAAACAATCCTCCCACATGCATTACATCATAATTTTTTTAACAAAAAAATATATTATGAACTAGGGTTCATCTTCACACTAACAAATGAACTATTGATTAGAGTTCATATTCAAGACCACTAGTTACTAAATAACTAAGAACTAGAACTACAATCAAGCTAAAACAATCCTAGGTGAAAAAAAATTCCAATCTAAATTCAAAAATATGAGGGATTTCAAGCAAATAATGCGTCAAATCGGAAGCAAGTTTGCAAAAACTACTTGGAGGGATCGGAGGAGCTTACGTTTCTCTCTCCAGGGCCATCTCGATCCGCAAAAACGATGAAGAAACGGTGAAGATCCGAGGGGGGGAGTGGAGGAGATGAGAGAGGGAGAGAGGGGCGAGGGGGGAAAGAAGAAACTGCCGACGGGGGAGGAGGAGGGGTGGCGAGATGGGCAGGGGCACGGGGTCGGGCGAAATAACTGCTCGCACCCTACCGCCAGGGGTGCTGGCGGTAGGGTTAGACAGCCTACCGCCAGGGACCCTGGTGGTAGGATGCGGCGGAGGGGGGCGGTCGTCTCCAAGTGCTGACGTGGATTAGATCCCTGGCGGTAGGATGTCTAACCCTACCGCCAGCACCCCTGGCGGTAAGAAAAAGGGTCAAATCCCAAAATTGTTTTCAACCGGGGTCAGATCCTGAATTGATATACAACAAGGGTCAAAACACGAAATTTTGCCACCAATGCTAGCCCAGAATACAGGCGCTGGAAAGGCTCTAGGGGGGAGGGGGGGCATGCGTGAATACAGGGCCAGCTCGGATCCCAAGCGCGGACGGGCGGTGAGGATTCCGACCTGCCTGATGCTCGGCCTCCACAACACATGTTCAGGTTGAGCTTAGCACTGCATTGAGGTGCTCCGTTCAAGATTCAACTTGGTTGGAGATCCGTCTGCCTGCCTGCCTGCCTGCCGTTTGTCAGCTCAAATGGGGTACTATGGATGAATTTCGCCTGTCAAAAAGGACAAAAGAGGAGGCAAAAAATAAATAATGGAATTAACTCTAAATCACCACTCGGCGGAGTGAATAGCAAAAAACTACCACATTACGGGTCATCGTTCCAAAAAACTACCACTTTTTTAATATTTTCAAAAAACTACCACAAAATTGTTCTGCTGTTCCAAAAAACTACCATGCCGCACTGATGACTACTTTGGTTAACTTTAAACGTTATTATGACAGCTCAGGTCCACTCGTCAGGTTGACTGTTTGATTTGACCGTTAGTTTGACCATTGACCGTTTATGAAAGGTGGGGCCTAAGTATCTATTTAGCAAATAGGTCCCTGAAACAAAATGTAAAAGCAATCGGGTCCCTGATTTTTTTTAAAAAAGCAATCCCGTCCTCCCGTGGAGCTCGTCGCCGGAGCCGGCAGCACCACGCCGACGAGCTCGTTAGGGCCGTCCAGCTCCGACCGTGGCTGGCGGGGAGCAGCAGCCGCGGCGGGCTGGAACTGCCCGAGCTCCCTGGTTGCTCCCCACCTGTGCTCGAGCTCGCGGCCAGCGGCGGGGCGGCTGCTCAAGGCCAGCGGCGGGCGGACCTAAGCAGGCGGCGGCGCGTCCCTGGCGTGGTGGTGGTCGGCCCTGGCGGCGGAGGCCATGGCTGCGCCCGCCGTGGTGGTGGCCGGCCCGGAGGCGCTCCCCATGGCATGGTGGTGGTCGGCCCTGGCGGCGGCGGCCGTGGCTGCGCCGACCGTGGTGGTGGCCGGCCCGGAGGCCCTCCCCATGGTGTGGTGGTGGCCGGACCAGGCGGCGGCGGCGGCCGTGGCTCCGCCGGCCGTGGCGCTCGGGATTGAGAGATAAGGGAGAGAGGGAGGGGAGAGAAGAGAGATAAGGGAGAGAGAAAGAGATTACTTACATGTGGGACCCAGCTGTAAGTTAACGGTCAAACAAACAGTCAACAAACGGTCTGTTTAGGAGCGGGCCCGACCTGTCATAAACGTGATTAATTTTAAGTCAGATGGTCATTTGGGTTTTTTGGAACAGCAGAACAATTTTGTGGTAGTTTTTTGAAAATATTAAAAAAGCGGTAGTGTTTTAGAACCATGACCCGTAATGTGGTAGTTTTTTGCTATTCACTCCTACTCGGCGTTACAACAAGAAGGGAAGGTGGTCTTGGTGAGGCTCGAGTACGTACGATTGGTGGATGATCAATTACGGCCACATGCCCACATCCATGACACGTGCCCACTGATCAACTTGGCCAACGACACTAGCTGCCCGTTTTCGGCCTGCACATCGAATCCACGACGAGACGAGACGAGCTCGCCATCGACGCGACACGACACAGACGATTGGTGGATTTCAGATACTCGATGGCCAAGTTGACCAGTGGGCGGCGCCGCCGTCATTGGAAGCGAAGAAACTGCAGCACCCTGGCAGGACAGCAGCGTCACCGAGCTGAGCTGGTGGACGACAAGCTGCAGGTGGAGATCGTGTCCCCTACCGGAGCAGATCGTGTCATCAACAGGTTGTAAGTGATGGCATCTAAAGTTCAGCATCCAAAGTTAAAGATCCAAGGTGCACCGACAACACAACAACATCTAAAGTTCAGGATCCAAATTGCACCGACAACAGAAGGATCCAAAGTTCAAGAGGCAAGTGCGACAAGTAAAAATAAATAAGTCTTGCTGAGGGCACAGCACAACAAACCCATACATAAAACAATAGCGCTAGTCAGGCTCCGGACGGGGCGGTGTAGCGGAGCTCGGCGATGATCCTGTCGATGCTGCCTCCAATGCTGTAAGAAGCCACAAATTTTGTATATCGCGTCAGTAGTCGCTGGAAGGTATCATACAAGGTAAACATGCATGGAAATGCGGAAGAGTTTGATTGTGAATGTGGTCAATTTCAATTTCACACATGGGCTTGCTTTGCAGCCATGTGCTTAAGGCGCCAGTGGCATTTTTAAGTTTGATGTTCCAAAAACTGCCAACCTGCACTTCGTTGTTCATTACAGGTGCTTGACTTCATCCGTGTCAAGGAAATTCCAGCTAAGCATATACCGTATAGTAAAACGGTGGACCAAAGATGCTCGCGACATTCTCTTGGCACACCTTTCCCATTCCCAGAGGGATAACATGGATCCTAGCCTCTTCTCTTATTATGGACACTTAAGCATGTATATGCGCGCAATGGAGAGTTGGTTTCACTCGGTGACACTAGTACCAATGCTTATGATCGGCTCATCGCCTTGTTCAATTCTAATATTGCGGAAATGTAACCATATGCTGAAACAAGAGATGGACCAGGACTGGAAGATCGTCTAGCAGAAAATGGAGCAATGGTGCAGCTGGATAAAGAAGTAATACAGCGCGGCACTAAAGTTAAACCAGCAGCTGCAGTTAGTGGAGACAACCTTTCAGTTTTTATGCCTGGAAACAGGCTAGCTTAGAACAGGGCACCCGCAAAAAGGAAAGAGATTGGGAAACCAACCGCAAGTAGAGAGAAGACCCCATACGAAATGCTTAGAATGAGGACAAGGTTCTGCACAATATGTGACAAGACAATGACAAAGAAACAAGTCGAGGTAAAAGACTAAGTCACTGCCACTCCACACACCTTCAATAGCCGTCGAGTACAAGACTATGATTGTCCATGACAAGACGAGACCAAGCGACAACTATCTCCACTTTGGAGCTGCCAACATGACACTTAAGCATAGTTGTTTGACACTGCTGGACAGGAAAGTCAACGTGATTTATTCGAGAGATACTGGGTTTGGACTTTGAGTATGCTCCTATGACAACTCGGAGTGTGCCCTGCAATCCCACTGACATCACATTTCTTGACAAAGGAAGATACCCATCTAATCCAGCATGCATCCTTTCACCACTGCAGTCAAGCAAAACAACTTCCACGGCGCTTCCCAACAGTGCTTCAACAGGAAAAAAGAAGCAAGAAACTTTGCATCCATAGTTAAAAGACTCCCCTTCAACCACACGAACACCAACAATTGTGGCCTGGATTGATGGAGCAAATCGCTCAAGACTTATCTCTGCTGTACAACAGCGGCTATTGATCAGCATGATGTCATACCGCTTCATGGGGCGGTACCTTTGATAGGCAGTGAACAATGCTGTATCTTTGAACTGTGCTCCATATTTCAATTTTAATTCAATTTGAAAGAAAACAGGCTCGTCAGCCACAATTGCACGAGATGGGCCAGTCAAGTGCAAAAAGGGGTCCTGCACGCATAATTTTCATCATTGTCAAGCATAATTTTCATCATTGTCAGTGACACATCAAGCAAAATAACAACTAAAATGCAGTTCAGTTTAACTAGACATAGCCTAGCAGAGACATCACATGGCCATAATCTGGCAATAATATGAAGGAAAGAGTTCTCAAACAGATCATAGCCTAACAGAGTAAGCACATGGCCATAATTTGGCCAAAATATGAAGGGAAGAGTTCCCAAACAGATCCTAGTAATCTTTGCTGCTATAATACAAAGTTTTGAAGTTAGATTTAGAACAAGCAGCTTCTGCTTTGTGTTTATAGTGTGCTTTCTTGAACACTGGCTACCGTACACTTGAACAAACAAACTAGTTAAAAATTAGACGAGAAGATAGACATTATACATACCTCTTGCTTAATTCTTTGGCAGTTTTCCCCTGAACGGCAGAAGAGAATGTTGCGGTTGTGGTCAAGATCGTCCCGTGCGGCGACCACGCCATAGACATCAAGAGGCCAGCTCAGATTAGGATTGAGATCAACCAGTTTGATCGAGTATAGTTGCAAGGCAGGACCAGCTACGGAAGGGAACCGGAAGTTTTCGGGCGTGGAGGCCGTGAAGTGCATAGAACTCAATGTTGCTGCAGAACACAGTAAAATGATTGCGGACTGTTAGAAAATATGCTACTAAATTTAGCAAATACAAATCTATGCATATAAAAGAACAAATTTTTTTTTTGCAGTGATATACAAAGACGGAGTTGCATTTATTAACTGAGGCCCAAGTAAAGAGAGTAGAAAACAGTTTTTTTTTGCTTACTTATGTCATCAAATCCACCGTTTCTTCCGGTCCGGCTGCCCCACGTAGCCTCCCAGCCGTCACGGTCCAAACAATCTTCAACGTCCTTTTGAGCAGCAGATTTGTGGCTCTTTATAAGCTCCGATATGCCCACAAGCGCAGTGGATATGCGGCGCAGCTTTTCAACCTTCTCCGATGAGATGGGGACTCTGAATGTTTTTAGAGTGGATGCGAGAGAGGTGAAGCGGAAGAGCAGCTGCTGCGTCTCGACTAAGAGAAAATCCATTACCTCCTCCCCAGTCTTGGAACCTAGGTAAGGCAAATTCACCTCCTTGACCTGTTGCGTGAACATCTCCTTGAACTGGACGGACAAGTTGGAAATCTGCTCTTGAGAAACCTTTTTCTTTCCAGCAGGCAACAACCCCCTGGACGTGACTTCTCTCATCAGAAACGAGATCTCCCTCCTAAACATCCCAAGGTGGCCAGAAAGAGCAACAACCAAGTCGTCGTTCGCCATCTGCCCAATCTCCATGCCGCCAGCCGGCTCCTTGCTGGAATCCCTCACCGTCCCCTTGCTGATTCCAAATTGGGGCTCCATACTTATGAGGGACTGGTGCTCCTCCGAATCTCTGCCCATCTCATCGCCAGAATCGGAGTCAATCTCCATCCCGGACTGCCCCTTCATCCTGAGGAGTCGTTGCTCGTCGGACAAGACTGCCTGCTGCTGATGCAAGAGTGCCCTCCGCGTCGCCGGGTCCTTGGCGGACTCGCTCAGCATCTCGAGTCTGTACCGAGCCTGCCTGAGACTCTTGAGATCTTTCCTAAGGTGTTGTTTGGATAGAAAGAATTACAGATGAGATTTTAGAAAACTGGGTTTTGGAGGATTTTTAGGAAAACCAGTTTTAGTTGGTTTTTCTGTTGAGATAAGCATATCTAAATCCTTGTTTGGATGGGATAAACACGATCGTGCAGTTTTTTGTTTCTCGTGAAAAACAATCCGTACAGATGAGATGTTCCGGCTCGCATCCCGGCGGCTCGATGCAATCTTTGCATCACACAACAACATGGCAGCAGCAGCGAGCCTGCCCCTCGCTGCTCAACTCGAAGACTCGGCCCAGCGCCCTGGTCTGACTTTCCTGGCCACCACATCCACCCCCAGAATAAGGACTGCCGAGCTTCCCATGGCGGCGCTGCTCAAGTACTGGCTCCGGCCATGCCAACGAGTCGACGATTCAGGTGAGATAGCCATGACTATAGGGCCGCTCCTGCCGCTCTCTCTCATTGTGCCTATCATCGCTTTGTTTGCCGGTGCCCAAGCCGAACGACGGGAACAAGACGCCATGCCGACGAGGTCACGACGCAGGCGACGATGTACAAGGCAGAACTGGAGGACGGGACGACGGCGATGGTTGTGAAGCAAACGAGGAACGTAGCGACAGTCTGCTTGTCACCGCAGGATGGAGACGTTGATCTCAATCTTATACTGTATATAGAAAACAGGTTTTTAGAAAAACGTCTATTAGTCGTTTTTCCATAAACTGGGTTTTTGGGGTTTTGTAAAACTCAGTTATACATATCCACGTTTTATTCAGATAACCCAAACAGGTTTTCGGGTGGTTATAACAGAAACTGCGTTTACGGAAATCTGGTTCTCTACAAACTTTTTATCCAAACAACCCCTAAGTCTCCGGTAAACGTTTGTAGCCGGTCAGCCAGCCGAACTTTCCGCCGGCTTGTGTGCCACGCTGGCTCGCTAGCCACGATTCTTCCCAACGCATGCGACGTGTGAACATGGTGGGTCCCGCGTGACTGCCCCTTTTCTCCCTTATCCTTTCCTGGAATTTCTTTTTTCCCTTTCCTTCTACCTCCCGCCGCGACGGAGCTCTGCTTCTCCTCCACAAGCCCCTATTGTTGCGAGCGTCGACGGTGACGCCGGCGAGCATCGGTGGTGGGGCAAACGGGCGGGGGCGTATGCGCGCTGTGCGACGCAGGGGTTAGGGGCGGCCGCCATGACCTCCAGTCTGGGTGGTGGCCGAACCACCACAAGCTCTCACCGGGGACGATGTCCTCGTGCGCGAGAAGCCTTCCCGCCATGCTGCAAGCTTCAAAGTCAAGTAGGCGATGCGCTGGAACCGGCAAGGCATTGTTCTTCAACTCACAACCACCGCAGCTGAGCGAACTCGCCGGGATGCTGGAGACGCGCTGATCGCACACTGGAACCGGCCGACGTCGCAGCTGCAACCGTGGTGGAAAATTGCTAGAACTGGGTGCGAGCAAGCTGGAGCCACAGTTGTGGGATGCTGCTGCAACGGTGCTCAACCGACCCAGCGCTGGGGAGCTGCTGAAAAGCTTCAACCATGGTGAAATTTGCTGGAACCGGACACGGGAAAAGCTGGAACCGCGGCCATGAGATGCTGCAACGCTGCTCTACTCCGCCGGCGAGGAGATGCAGAAAAGCTACAACCACCAAGCGGTGGTTCTAGAATCATGGTGTAGAAAAGCTGCAAGCCCCCAAGTCAACGGTGGCAACGGCGAGGCTTTTCTTTTGCTGATGCCGGCGGCGAGGCGTTTTTGTCGGAGCCAGCACCTCAAATGCACCCCGGTTTTTTTGTTACATCCGGCATCGATTTTTGCTACCTCCGGCATCGATTTTTGCTGGAACCAGTTAAAAATCGGCTACGACTGTCAGCGCGGCGGGGCTGCATCCAACGACACGATTTGCTACATAAGGCATCGACTTTTGCTGGAACCAGCACCAGCGCCGGACGACCACGCGACGCCACCAGACTTGCTGGAACCGGCCGTCGGAAAACAGCGAGGGGGACGAGGGTGAGGTCCGGCCGACCGGCAAGATGCTACAACCATTTGTCGAATAGCTGCAACCGGCCGTCTTAGAACCAGCGCGAGAGCAGGGGGTGGAGCTAGAAACCGGCGTTCATGGCGGCTGCTGGGATCGTCGTCTCAGTGCGTTTTGCGAAACGGCAGCGAACACCGGATCCAGAGGCATCGCGCCGTGCTGGAATCGGGGGCAACGCCCGTGCTGCAAGCAGCCGTCGAGCATCGCGAGGACGGCGACGAGGTGGAAGAGCTAGCGGTGCTTCAAGGTCGGCCGGTGCACGTCCATGGCGGGGCCGGCTGCGCTCGCTGTTGGTCTCGCCCCACACCCACGCTGCGTCGAGCGCGTTGACGCGATTTGTTTTCCTGCAAGCGGTATGAAACGAGGACGAAAGTGAGACTCATCTGACCGCTCGGGAATGACGTATCCAACGGCTGTGCGGCGACCGGCCGAATTTGGGCCGGTCGACCGGCGCCTATCGGTGCCCTAAGTCTCCTCTCATACTCCGTCCCCTTGCTGGACTCGTTCTCCGCCACTTCCCTTATGGGAAACGTTGGGTACCGGCAGACCGGCCGAAGCTTCGGCCGGTCGCGCACGCACCGCTCGATCGTGTAGTCATCCACGGCTCAACATCTCTCGATCCATGTTTGCATCGCTGGCTTTCTCTTTCTTGGCCCATCACGTGCCCGCGGCCCAGCACGTACAGCCGCTTGTTCAGCCTTCCTCGTATCTTCTTCACACGAGGAGCGCACTGGTTGCTCAAAAAAAAAAATCAAGGAGCGCACCCAGGTCGTCTTCAAAGCTTTATCTTTCACCAACTGCTCGCTGAAGCTTCGAGGTGGGTTGGGGAAAGAGCTGCAACGACAACCCGATGAAGCTGCATCCGTTTGTCGGCTATGTTGTGACCGTGGCGACCATGGCCATGCCCACATCATGATGGCGCTGTTAGCTCGAGGGCCGGTGGGGTGCTGCGTGTTGTGACTGTGGTGATTGTGTGTTGGACCAACGTCGTGGCGTGCTGGAACCAGTGACAATTTTTGCTGCATCGCCTCATGGTGGAGCTAGGACGCGACGACAAGGACAACAATTTTTGTTGCAGCTGTCGTTGGATTTTGCTACAATCGTTGACAAAATCTGCTACATCTCTCGTTATTTTTCTGCTACATAAATCTTTATTTTTTCGCTTCCTTCTTCCTATTGCCTCGTTGCTTCTTTCCTCTCTCGTTAGGCTGCAAGCATCTCCTTTCTCACGCACCTCAAACTGTTCGCCTGCCTATGCTACAACTGGACAGATCTTTTGCTGGAATATGTGGCAATTTTTGCTGAAATCGGCGTTGCTTTTTGCTGCGTGTGTGCTGCAACCAGATCTATGCAACCGGAAAGCTGAAACTGGCACGTGAGAAAGCAACAACCGTCCATGAAAAAACATCAACCGGCTATGGCTGAAGCCAGCCAGTGCTGCAACCATTGGCAGAAAAAGGTTCAACCGTATATGAAAAAGCTTCAATCAGGCACTATGCAGCGAAAAAAGGTGCGACCATATATAGATGAAAAAAGCTTCAACCGGACAGTGCGCAACAGAAAAAGTTACAACCATTGATAGAAAAAGCTTCAACCGTAGATGAAAAAAGCTTCAACCAAAGATAGGCAATGAAAAAAAACTACATAAAGGCTCTAGTTTCCACGGAAGCTGCAACCGGCGTCGGCGGGTGCTGCAACTGGCGAAGACCAATGCTACAACCAACGATAGTGAAGCTGCACCCGTGCAGTTCATAGCTACAACCCGACATGAAAAAAGCTGTGACGAGCGAGCATGGAAGCTACGACTGGTGATGAGAAAAAGCTACAACCGTCGAGCACGGAAGCTGCAACCGGCGACAAAAAAGCTACCACCGACTAGCCCAGAAGCTACGACCGGCGTGCAAAAAAGTTTCAACCATCGCGTGATTTTATTGTAGCTAGCCCAAGTCTGTTTACGAGAGCTTCCACCTAGAGTTTCCCGACGCGAATCCAGTTGAAGCTAGCTCATCGTGCATGTGCTACTATAGATCGGTTAAGCTGCTTGCCTGCTTGCTTGCACGCTAGCTTTGCACGTACGACGTACACTCTTGACGATTTTTCTAGCGTTATAGATCCACCATGGAGCGTGGTTTTGGGCGTGTGCAGGCGGCACGGCTAGTCGAAGACGAGCGCCAGCGGGTGCCGGTGGCCGACGAGCGCCGGCGGGTGCCGGTGGCCGACGAGCGCGAGCGGCACGTTCGTCCGGCGAACTGTGCGGGGTTTTTTTGTTTTTGTTTTGTTTGCCTACGTTCAGGTCAAAGCTTCAGGTCAAACAGACGAGAAAATCTAATGACAGAGGACCTCTTGATCCAACGTGCGCGTGCGGACCGGCCGAAATTTGGAGAGCGAATAAATCGTCAAGAGCGAATAAATTGTTGCCCTTCCCTTATTCGCTCTCCGACTTATTCGCTCTCCGACTTATCCTTTGTTTTTTCTTTGACAATAGGTCCAAATTTCGCTCTCCAAATTTCGGCCGGTCCGCACGCGCACGTTGGATCAAGAGGTCCTCTGTCATTAGATTTTCTCGTCTGTTTGACCTGAAGCTTTGACCTGAACGTAGGCAAACAAAACAAAAACAAAAAAACCCCGCACAGTTCGCCGGACGAACGTGCCGCTCGCGCTCGTCGGCCACCGGCACCCGCCGGCGCTCGTCGGCCACCGGCACCCGCTGGCGCTCGTCTTCGACTAGCCGTGCCGCCTGCACACGCCCAAAACCACGCTCCATGTTGGATCTATAACGCTAGAAAAATCGTCAAGAGTGTACGTCGTACGTGCAAAGCTAGCGTGCAAGCAAGCAGGCAAGCAGCTTAACCGATCCATAGTAGCACATGCACGATGAGCTAGCTTCAACTGGATTCGCGTCGGGAAACTCTAGGTGGAAGCTCTCGTAAACAGACTTGGGCTAGCTACAATAAAATCACGCGATGGTTGAAACTTTTTTGCACGCCGGTCGTAGCTTCTGGGCTAGTCGGTGGTAGCTTTTTTGTCGCCGGTTGCAGCTTCCGTGCTCGACGGTTGTAGCTTTTTCTCATCACCAGTCGTAGCTTCCATGTTCGCTCGTCACAGATTTTTTCATGTCGGGTTGTAGCTATGAACTGCACGGGTGCAGCTTCACTATCGTTGGTTGTAGCATTGGTCTTCGCCAGTTGAAGCACCCGCCGACGCCGGTTGCAGCTTCCGTGGAAACTAGAGCCTTTATGTAGTTTTTTTTCATTGCCTATCTTTGGTTGAAGCTTTTTTCATCTACGGTTGAAGCTTTTTCTATCAATGGTTGTAACTTTTTCTGTTGCGCGTTGTCCGGTTGAAGCTTTTTTCATCTATGGTCGCACCTTTTTTCGCTGCATAGTGCCTGATTGAAGCTTTTTCATATACGGTTGAACCTTTTTCTGCCAATGGTTGCAGCACTGGCCGGCTTCAGCCATAGCCGGTTGATGTTTTTTCATGGACGGTTGTTGCTTTCTCACGTGCCGGTTTCAGCTTTCTGGTTGCATAGATCTGGTTGCAGCACACACGCAGCAAAAAGCAACGCCGATTTCAGCAAAAATTGCCACCTATTCCAGCAAAAGATCTGTCCAGTTGTAGCATCGGCAGGGGAACAGTTTGAGGTGCGTGAGAAAGGAGATGCTTGCAGCCTAACGAGAGAGGAAAGAAGCAACGAGGCAATAGGAAGAAGGAAGCGGAAAAACAAAGATTTATGTAGCAGAAAAATAACGAGAGATGTAGCAAATTTTGTCAACGATTGTAGCAAAATCCAACGACAGCTGCAACAAGAAGTGTCCTCGTTGTCGTCCCAGGTTGCATCTCTGGCATTAATTTATGTAGCAAATTTTCTTATCGATTGTAGCAAAATCGAACGACAGTTGCAACAAAAATTGTTGTCCTTGTCGTCGCGTCCTAGCTCCACCATGAGGCGATGCAGCAAAAATTGTCACTGGTTCCAGCACGCCACGACGTTGGTCCAACTCACAATCACCACAGTCACAACACGCAGCACCCCACCGGCCCTCGAGCTCGCAGCGCCATCATGATGTGGGCATGGCCATGGTCGCCACGGTCACAACATAGCCGACAAACGGATGCAGCTTCATCGGGTTGTGGTTGCAGCTCTTTCCCCAACCCACCTCGAAGCTTCAGCGAGCAGTTGGTGAAAGATAAAGCTTTGAAGACGACCTGGGTGCGCTCCTTGTTTTTTTTTTGAGCAACCAGTGCGCTCCTCGTGTGAAGAAGATACCAGGAAGGCTGAACAAGCGGCTGTACGTGCTGGGCCACGGGCACGTGATGGGCCAAGAAAGAGAAAGCCAGCGATGCAAACGTGGATCGGGAGATGTTGAGCCGTGGATGACTACACGATCGAGCGGTGCGTGCGCGACCGGCCGAAGCTTCGGCCGGTCCGCCGGTACCCAACGTTTCCCTTTCTTTAATTCTCAATTCTCAAGTCCCTTTGAGTTTTTTCTTAGGGTTTAGTCGATTTCTTAAACTTTTAAAATAAATAAAATTATAAGATAAACATTATAATGGCGTCTGTTAGGCGTCGGCCGGCCTGCCGAAACTTTCTTCCTTCCCTAACTCCTCGCACGCACACCAGCACCCCTGCACAAAACACGTGTGCGAGGGTATGTAGTGCCCACCATTGCAATCGATGAAGAGCACGAGGTTACGCACGTGGATCGCCACGACCGAGCCGTCGCTGAATTTCACCGTGCCGGCGACGACGCGGCGGTCAAGCTCGTTGAAGCATGCCTCATTGGCGGACAAGTGGTTGGAGGTACCCATGTCCAAGTACCACTTGGAGTCGTACTCCTCCTTAGTACGTCCGACGTGAAGCTCGGCATGTTCCTCAACGAGGTTGACATAGTCATCGGTGATGTCGTGGTCGTCAGTGATTGTGCACACCTACGCCATGAGGAAGGTTGGGTTCTCATCGTCCGTGCCCTCCGCCTGAGCCAGGTGCGCCTCCTCCCTCTTCTTGTCATGGCAATCCAGACCCCAAGTGGCGTAGGATGCCACAATATCTGCACTCATCCGCAACCCGCAGCGAGCTACGTGTTCTTGCTGCCACCACGCCAAGTATCGCGGCCGCGACCGCGTTCTGTGCCGCGCCAGCCTTTTACCTGGCACCCTACAGCTCGAGGCGCCACGACCCTAGGATCGAGCGGCCCTCTCCTCCTTAGTATGCGGGAGGCGCCGGATGCCAGGTTTGGCCTGGTCGAGCTCGTGTCTCTCCTCGGTGGCCGTGTTTTTACCACATGCAGCTCGACCGTGCTCCTTCAACATTTTCAAAACTGAGGTGATCGACGTCACCTCAGATGCTGTCCGGCATCGGAGCTCGGCTGCAAGAAGACACAGGTCGGGGGAAAGTTCTCATTGAATCAGTTTCAATAGCAGCAACCAAAGATGACAAGCAGCTCAGATAGGCCGAGGTGTGGTCAGACTTGAAGACCAGTCTAGGGGGCCTTCACCAAGTCGACTCCTGACCAGTTGGGCTAGGTTGAGGGCCCCCTGTCAGTTCCATCCTGGTCCACTTTGGGCCGCCCATGCCAATCTACAAGAAAAATCAAGAAGTCTTACGGTTCAAGATAAGGACTCCTTATTCGTGGAGAACTACTCACCACCGATGTAGCTGACTAGGACTCCTGTAATACTAGACCTCTAGCAAATTATACTCCCTCCGTCCTAAAATAAGTGTCTCAACTTTAGTACAAATTTGTACTGAAGTTAGTACAAAGTTGAGACACTTCTTTTGGGATAGAGGGAGTATAAACCAGGGCTAAGCTAATGGATAGATCATTAAAACTTGGATCATTAGATCTAGCTAGACACATAATGATCTCATGGTAGATCACATTGTTGAGTATCATCTCCTCCTTTGTGGCTTTCGCTTTGATGCGGTGATTTTGCCGCGTCACCGAGTTGATCTTCCGGGCTCATATCCTCCAGCACCTCCACCACGTCCTCCATCTCCGGCAGGCTATTCTCCGGTTCCATGCAGCAGCGGCGGTGGGAGGAAATAAGAGAGTGGGAAAGAAGAGCTGGAATTGGGTGAAGAGCGGTGTGGTGGAAGAAGAGATTGGAGATTTTGCCACGGAAACCGGACGGGCATCTACAAAAGCACGGTCTTGGCCTTCCTTTTTGGTGGGCAGGAGGTGGCGGAGTCCTACGCGCCTGTTGTTCGGACTCCCGCAAAATCCCCCCACGTGTTATTCCAGTTTGCCAAAAAAAGTGTTCCAGACCGCTCGGCAGACCGATACAAGCCGGAGTTGGATGGCGAGGTCTGTACGTATTCCGGCAGTTTGAGAGTCGGTGTTGGAGATGCCCTTAGTGTATGTTCCCGGTTATTTATCAAAATATACAAAGTTTGTATTTACTCGTCCAAACATTCAGTCTAACTAATGAGTTTGACTCTAGCACCATGAGGGCCCGTTCAGCCCGCTCTCGGCGGACTGAATCTTCTCGACCACCACGCCCATGAGGGCCCGATGCTCATCGACAATAGACGCGTTCTTCAACGTTGTCGATAGACCACCAGGCAGCTCTGCTCGATCCTGGAACCCTAGAGGTCCCGGGGGCCGTATCCATCCCCGCATGTCCGGCACCAGGGACATGTCCTCCCTGGTTTGGGTCTTGTCGAGATGACACCTCAGTGTCGCACCCGGACTTTGGGGAAAGGGCCTGCCGAGGCGTCTCGCTCGCCAAGGTGTCTGAGCCCAGTGAATCCTCCGACGAGGACCGGCCGGCGCAGGACCTTTCCAGACTGTGCAATATGTAGGCAACAGTCAAAACTACTATACCCAAATATGGAAATCTGCTCTTGAGAAACCTTCTTGTTTCCAGCAGGCAACAACCCCCTGGACGTGACCTCTCTCATCAGAAACGAGATCTCCCTCCTAAGCATCTCAAGGTGGCTAGAAAGAGCAACAACCGAGTCGTTATGATCCATCTTCATGCCGTCGGCGTCTCTGGTCATCTCCTTGCTGGAATCCCTCACCGTCCCCTTGCTGATTCCCAATTGGGGCTCCATACTTATGAGGGACCCCGAATCCTCATCGCCAGACTCGGAATCAGAATCCCTCTCAATCTCCGACTCCTTGATGGAATCTCTCTCGGTCCCCTTCCCTAACTCGATTTCTATGTTTTTTTGTTTTTTTATGAAAAGGGGTCCCCCGCCCCATTTTATTAATGAAGCGAAATCCAAAATAGTCTTACTGAAAAAGAAAAGCATCTCTCCAGGGGGACATAGCACCCCAACGCAGAGTTCTAAAGTAGCTACTTATTACATCCCTAAGAAACAGGAATCTGGGATTAAACTAGAAGTTAGGCTCCATCTTCCTGTTCTCCACGCTCACATCCACGCAACCCTCAACAGTTCTCCACAGCATCTGTCCAGCAGGCGAATGCATCGCTGCAACAACTTTGCCTGAGTGTTGTTGCAGAGAACTTTCCATTGCAACAGATATAAGCTTAGTTTTGATAGGACACATCTGGCATCTCTCCAGGTACGCCCCTGAAAACAAAAGTTGTTCCTTAGTTACCAAATGCTCCACAAGGAGGCAGCCACTACCAGGTTAAGCATAGCATCATTCTTATTGTTCTGCCATAAGGCACAAATTTCATCAAAGCTAGAAATGCATGGACGATCAAAACATTCAGAAATGAAATCCCAAATCTGTTTTGCAACCACACATTCAAACATCAAATGTACAACGGCGGGTGGGCCGGCTACAGGGATCTGATCGGCGGCATCATACACAAATACAAAGATAAGGACTCCTCTGAACCCTAGGCCTATGGTGCATATCTAAACCGAGGTCGGGCTAGTCAATAGAAAATCAGAATATGCATTACTACAATCTCGTGATAGATACATGTACTATGTACTATTGTAGGATCGAAAGTATGTCTAGAGGGGGGGTGATTAGACTACTTGACAATATAAAAATTCTGCCTTTTGACAAAGAACAGTTTTTGGCAGATTCACAATTATGATCAAGTCAAGCATCACCCTACACATGCAATTCTAGAGTATAGGCAGCGGAAAGTAAATTGCACATGTAGTAAAGAGAGGTGGAGAAGAGCAAACGCAATTTTGGAGACGCGGTGATTTTTCTCGTGGTTCCGATAGGTGGTGCTATCGTACTTCCACGTTGATGGAGACTTCAACCCACGGAGGGTAACGGCTGCGAGAGTCCACGGAGGGCTCCACCCACGAAGGGTCCACGAAGAAGCAACCTTGTCTATTCCATCATGGCCTACGCCCACGGAGGGCTAGCCTTACTCGGGGTAGATCTTCACGAAGTAGGCGATTTCCTTGCCCTTACATACTTCTTGGTTCAACTCCACATCTCGACGACGGAGGCTCCCAAGCGACACCTAACCAATCTAGGAGGCACCACCCTCCAAAAGGTAATAGATGTTGTAGATGATGATGAACTCCTTGCTATTGTGCTTCAAATGATAATCTCCCCAACACTCAACTCTCCTCACTGATTTGGCTGTGGTGGAAGAAAGGATTGAGTGGAAAGCAACTTGGGAAGGCTAGAACAAGTTTCATATGGTGTGAGTGGAGCAACTTGATCTCAACACAAGGGTAGGTAGTTCTCTTCTCAGAAATGTAAGGTAGGAGTGGTAGTTCTTTCTGATGGCTCTCTCCATGAATGAAGAGGGGGTGGATGGGTATAAATAGCCTTCACACAAAATCCAACCGTTACACACATTTGAGCAATCTCGGTGGGACCAAAGTGGACAACTCGGTGAGACCGATAGTTCAAATAATGTGAACGTTGGGATTTTCGGTGGGACCGAATATACAATCTCGGTTAGTCCGATTCGTGCAATGACAAGAGCATGCCAATTTCGGTGGGACCGACTTCATCATCTCGGTGACACCGATTTGATGACAGAAGGTTACAGAAGCTTGGCAACTCAAGTTTCGGTGAGACTGAGTTTAGAATTGGAAAATCCGAGTTTGCTAGGGTTTGGCTTATGGCTGAGGTGGTTCATCTCAGTGTGACTGAGTTTGGAATATCGGTGGGACCGAGACTACTTATGAGTGTATATGGCAGTGAAAGTTGCTGATAGTTTAGGAGATGTATCACTAAGCACTTGAGCAACCAGATCATCATCATAACCTCATCCCCTTTTAATACTATTGGCTTTTCCTATGGACTCAATGCGATCTTGGATCACTAAACCAAAAATGGAGTCTTGAGCTTTTGCCAATGCTTGCCTTAGCATTTTGAGGGGTCCACTTCTTCAGTCCTTGCCATACCCATATCACTGAACTTTCTGAAATGATTCTCAAGTAACTATTAGTTTAATGATATATATGTTGTTATTAATTACCAAAACCACCCGGGGATTAGTTGCACTTTCAATCTCCCCCTTTTTGGTAATTGATGACAACATATAGATCAAAGCTTCGACAAAGGATATAATCAATGAATAATATCGTCGCTTTGAGAAGTATGTGATAAGCAAGAGCTCCCCCTAAATTTGTGCATTATTTGAGATTTGCGTTTGAATGCAAATGCACAATCGATTAGGATCATGGGTCACTCTTCCATGTCACATACATCTTGGTGGAGCGCACATAATGATAAGAATGAACAGCATGCACCCAATCACCAAGACATGAGTAAATGGTCATACAAGATAGGAATGGCATATCATAAGCATTAAGCACACATTAAAGCATAGTACGACCAAGCACTCATTAAGGTAGAATCAAACGTAGTATCAAACACACTGAATGTCTCGAAAACCAAAAGTATCTCAAAGAAACCGCAAAAGAACGAAAGAGCAAAAGCGCAAAGACAACAGCACTCTCTCTCTCGAAGTCCTATGATCTATACAATTTCTCCCCCTTTGGCAACAAGTTACCAAAAAGTTCAAAAAGGCATGGAGCTAAGCGTCACTGGGGACTCTGCTGGCGGTTCCCGTCTGGGTTGATGTCGGAGTGGATATGACAGCATCGGCGAAGACTTCAGCTGATGTCTGTGCTGGAGGAGTGGTCACTGGAGCTGGAGTTGGAGTAACTGCTGGAACTGTGGGAGGTGCTGAAGCTGTAGTCCTGGTGTCTGTCACTGGAATAGCAGCTGATCGGGGTCCTTTGGGAACCGGAGCAGTCTGTTGCTGAGAATCCTGGACTAAGTCATCCTGCAACTCATGCATAAGCTCTTCCTTCTCCTTCTTTGCTTCCTCAATGTCTGCCTCGAGCTTGTTGACGGTCACTTGTACTTCAGTCAGCTTCACGTCCAGAGCGTGGATCTTGTCCTCAACAATCCTCTCTAAGCTCTCCTGAGACTATACAATGCTGGCCAGGCGTTGTTCAATCCTTTGAGTAGCTTCAAGAATCTGCTCTCCGAAACTCTTTGGTTTAGCTGCTGCTGCTGCTGCTTCCTTGTCAGTTTTGGCTTTCTTAGCAGCTTCGATCTTGGCTTGACCTTCAACAGATGTCGGATCCTCCTCATCCATCACAACAACATTGTCTTCATGCTCTGGCTGCAACGGTAAATGTGCTCTATCCAACAAGAATGTGCCCGTGCCAAACTTGGCATTGATAAGCATCTGAATCTGCGGGGCAAATCCACATGACCTTTTCTGGTCAGCTGCAGTCCTCTTAATGGTTTCTACCATCAAGTCCATCACCTTGAAAGGTGCTTTCTCATCAAGTATGTGCAGCATGTTGATAGAGTATCCTCTAATCATGCGATGATCTCCAGATTTGGGCATCAAGGTATGCCTCAAAATGGTATTTGTGGTAGGTAAGCCTGCCTGGAGATAGTAGACTGAGCCGAGCTTCCAGATTTCCAAATCCTTTGCTGGAATCTCTTTGTACATGTTCTTCATGGATTCATGATTCTTCTTTGGAATCCCATATACATCAATATCATCTTCTCGTTGCACTGGACCATTCAGAATTTCTGCCCATTCTTCAACAGAAGAAGAAAATCTTTGGCCTTCAGTCATCCATACAATCTTCCCATCAGGGTAGAAGTGAGCTGTGGCATAGAATTGCATTATCATCTCATTGTTCCAACTGGTCAATTTCTGACCTACAAAGTCTGCAACTCCACATGCAGTGAAACTTTCATGCACATGTGGAAAGAAATCTCTGTGCTCTTCGCTGTCAATGTACTTCCAGTCAACATATCGGGTGTCTGCGACTATGGGCTTCTTGTCCATCAGCACGGTCTTATAGAAGTCCTGCTGCTCTCTGGTGTGAAATCTGGGATCTACAGCAGTTCTTCTCCTCACGGCATATGGGTCAGTTTGTCTCCATAGCCTGAGACCTCTATCTTTCCTTGCTTTCATATCCTCAGCTTGAGGATGAGCATCATTATGTAGTGGCAGTTTTGGACGAAGCTTCTGCAAAACTGGTCCTTCATCCTCTGACTCAGCTGGTGGCACATCATCCTTGTTCTTTTCAGACGCTGGAATGTTTCTGACGGTCTTCTTGGGCTTGACAGCAGGCTTTGCTGGAGCTGCCTTAGCTGGAGCAGATTTCTTGGGCTTTGATGTGGCTCCAGCCTTAATGGCATCACCCATGAGCTTCGGCTTCTGAGGAGTAGGCTGGGGTGCTTCCTCATCCTCATCCTCTACTGCTGCATCATGCACTATCCTCTTTATCTTGGAGGTTTTCTTCACTTTGCTTGCAGCTGCCTCTCCCAAATTCAGCTTCTTAGCAATAGTTGACTGCTTGACTTTGCTGGTGCCCTTCTTAGTTTGTTGACCTTGTTGCTCTTTGGCAACAACCTTCCTTTTGGGCTTTGAGGTCACCTCTTCCTCAATAACAAAATCTGAGTCCTCATCATCTGAATTCCTCTTCTTTCTAGCTCTGGTGGCTGCAGGAGGCAAGCCACTTGGTGTACTCCTTTCACCATCATCTGATGAGCTGCTAGGGTCAGGACTAGTGCCTGCCTCTGGAATGTCTGCAATGGGTGTCTCTGACCTGTTCTGACTGTCACTGGCATCTGACATGGCTGACAACCTGTGAATAGATAAGGTGTAGGTAGAGAAGAAGAGTCATCACAAACTGCAGAAGTTTTTGCAAAAAAATGAGTTCAAATTCTAGTATTTAAGTTTTCACAGAAGACATTTCGGTCAGACCGAGTTTAAGATTCGGTGAATCCGAAGTGTTAAACAGGAGCTTGGCACACCACTTTCGGTTTGACCGAAGTGGGTTTCGGTCCTGCCGAAAACACTAGGGTTTCACAGAATCCTCATTTCGGTCACACCGATTTTGCACAACTCGGTTGGACCGAAGGGTGCAGTGCAATGGCTATAGGCCAAATCGGTCATACCGAAAATGTAAAATCGGTCTCACCGAGATGTGTTCCGCGGAAACCTAACCCTAAAACTTTTACTCGAATCTAGTTCAAACGAACTAATCTGGTGTACAGGAGGATTTCAATCGTGGCAAGATGCTAGGCAAACCAAACGTGCATTGAATCGGAGATGGGAGCACGAGTGGGATCAAAACTCACCCTACCTTGGTGGAGTTTTTCTACGGCGGCAACGGCGCAGAGGAGATGTCCGTTGACGGCGATGGAGACCTGCGGCGAGGGCGCACAGGCGACGACGCCGACGATCCGGAGACCAAGGCGACGGCAGCAAGGGGTGTGGGGGCGAAACGTTTGAAGTAGGAATCAACGCGCGCGGCCCTCTGAGTATATATACCCCTTTGCTGTCGGTGGGACCGAGTTGTAAAACTCGGTGGCACCGAGATGGATAACTGCTAGGCAGTTATGCACTTCGGTCACGCCGAAAATCACAACTCGGTTTCACCGAGATGAAAACCTAGATCAGTCTAAATGCTTTCGGTTCGACCGAGTTTGAGTAAGTTGGTCTGACCGAAATCAATTAGAAGGTTTTGGAAATTAGCCCTTGACGGATCGGTGGCTCCGAGTGCTCCTCACCCGGAGGGTCCGAAAATGACTTGTTCAAAGTTTGTGATGTAAGCATGAATAGAATTTGAGACAAGAAAGCATAGATAGCTAGGGGAGGTACTTAGGCATTCTTGTCCATCCATTTGGTCAGAAAACTCAAAACGACCAAAACAACAAATGGATGTCCTCGAATGGATAAAATCATGCATCCAACATGCTCACACAATAAGATAGCAAATGAAATATGTGTCAAACATGCACAACAAAAACTCTAGCTACTAACACACAATTTGTCGATGACTAGGTCATCTTTATATGAGTATATTGACTTAGGAGCCAAATGAGAACATTTGATCATAGGTCATACTCATCGTTTAAGCACAAGTGGGGTTACCACTTTTACATAAAGCATTGATGTGTTCACATCATTTGAAGATGCTTTAGCTCAATTTTTAGAGCAAAGCTCCCCCTAGATGTGAGAACCCCTTTTAAAGGGTCAAACTAACCTTGGGTTGTCGTAGAAGACTTCATGTAGATGTTGAAGATGTGGATGCTCAATGTTGATGGAGATCATCAAGAGTTGGGAGCTATCCTTTGGATTCGGGCACTTTCAATACCTACATGGGTTAGTCCCACAAGGAACAAACAAGGATATCCACGGACATAGATTGAAGTTCACAGTAGATGATGTCCATGAAAGCAATGATTACCTTGTCCCTTGACTTACCAACAAGAGGGTTTGTGACTCCATGAACTAGTGCACGATGTGGAAGTTGATTGCACAAGTTTTGCCAAAATGAATGTGAGTGAAGTATGTTGGCGGAGTCACCCTCAAGAACTTTCTAGTTCTTCTTCTTCGGGATCCACATCATCTTGATGGGAATCCTTGGGGTTGTATTTGAGTTTGACAAAGTAGAACTTGACGTTTCCTTGGGAACCCACTTGACCCTGGCTTGAGGTGCTTCAACAAATGCATCAATCTCCTCTTGAAGCTTGTCCTTGCCTTTTAGCTTGTGGTCTTGTGGTGGAAGGTCATCTTGAGCTTGTTCCACATTGGAAGAAGTAGGATCATACTTCTCCTTTTGAGAAACAAACTGTGGAGTAGGATATTGACCTTCTTCCCACTCAACACCTTCGGCGTTGAACTTTCGCTCAAAACCAATTCCTTGATTCTTCCGGTGCCGTCCTTGCTTGCGAATAATTTCCTCAAAGTTCTTGCTTCCGGCAAGGCTCTTGTAGACACCTTTCTCTATGATCCCTTTCAATAAACTATTTTCTTGCTCAAGTGTCACTTGGCTTGAAACATTGTTAGTGGAATCAAGAGAACTACTAGAAGCAACAACATTGGATTTAGCATGGTTATTGTTACTACTAGAGAAAGAATTTTTCTTATGCTTGTCATGCTTAGTCTTAATGGGTGGCAAGAAATTAGACAAGAGAAGTCGTTTGGCAAGATATGAAGAACTCTTCTTTCGAAGATCGTCATTGATTGCTTTTAGAAACTCATGTTCTTGCTCTAGAGTGAGCTTCTCGAAGCGTAGCTTCTCATGAGATCTTAGGAGCTCTCTATGATCTTCTTGAGTTGTTTCATGAGCTAACTTAAGAGTGTTTAGTTCTTTAGTTAGACGCTCAATCTCCTTCATAGCATTGTCATTCGACTCTTCTCGACTATAAAGACTACTAGCATGTTCATCGTTACTAGGCTCACTGGATTTATCAAGCAAGAGCTCATCTTCACCAAGCAAGTCATCCTCATCACTATTGAAGTCAATGAATTCAGGGTGTGATACCCTGGGGCCTTTAGCCATGAAGCATCTTCCAATTCCCTCATTTGGTGAATCAAATAAGTCGTAGGAGTTGGAGTTGGAGGATACGAGAGCAAGACCGGCAACACCTTCATCTTGACTGTAGTCGGAGTTGGAGTGATAGCTTCCTTCGGATTGATTGTCGGAGTCGGAGCCGGAGACCCATTCACCTACATGACCTTGATGTTTTCTTCTTGTGTAGCTCCTTGATGACTTGTCTTTCCTCTCCGAATCCTTGCTTCTCCGAGAGGGTCTTCGTTCATAGCGATCATCTCTGCTCCTTCTCTCTTTCCGAGGTGACTCATCTCTTGAGCTTCTTCTTCTTGGAGATTCTTCTCTTCTCTTGTGGGGAGCCGTACACTCATTTGAGTAGTGTCCGGGTCTTCCACAATTGTAGCAGTTTCGATCACGACTAGAAGATCTCTTTTCATCATATGATCTAGACTTTGAGCTTCTCTCTTTGCCTCTATTCTTGTAGAATTTGTTGAAGTTCTTGACCATTAAGCTTATCTCTTCATTGGAAACTAACTTGTCACTTGAGGTTGTGGGAGCATCACTTGTAGCTTTGTAAGCACCACTTGACTTGTTGTGAAGCTCTTCCTTATCCTTAAGTGTCATCTCATGAGCAACAATTCTTCCAATGACTTCGGTTGGCTTGAGATTCTTGTAGTTTGGCATCATTTGGATCAAAGTGCACACGGTGTCATACTTTCCATCCAAAGCTCTGAGAATCTTCTTGATGATGAATCGGTCGGTCATTTCTTTGCTTCCTAAGCCGGCAATCTCATTTGTGATGAGAGCAAGCCTAGAGTACATTTCAGCGACTCCTTCACCATCCTTCATCTTGAACTTGTCAAGTTGACCTTGAAGAATATCTAGCTTTGACTCCTTCACGGACTCGGTACCTTCGTGCATTTCAACCAAAGTATCCCAAATCTCTTTTGCATTCTCAAGACGGCTGATTTTGTTGAACTCCTCGAGACACAAGGCATTGAAGAGAATGTCACAAGCTTGAGCATTGTTTTGCAACATCCGCAATTCTTCTGTTGTAGCTTCGCGATCCGGAACTTTTCCTTCCTCGAAGAATTCACCTTGCATACCAACACAAATAATGCCCCATGCGGCTGGGTTATGACCAAGAATATGCATTTTCATTTTATGCTTCCAACTAGCAAAATTTGTACCATCAAAGTAAGGACCTCTACGAAAATTACCCTCACTAGACGCCATACTCTCCTAGGTTGTGAAACCAAGCTTATGGAGTCCAATGCAATGGAAACCAATACAATGGAGACCAAAGCTCTGATACCACTTGTAGGATCGAAAGTATGTCTAGAGGGGGGGTGATTAGACTACTTGACAATATAAAAATTCTGCCTTTTGACAAAGAACAGTTTTTGGCAGATTCACAATTATGATCAAGTCAAGCATCACCCTACACATGCAATTCTAGAGTATAGGCAGCGGAAAGTAAATTGCACATGTAGTAAAGAGAGGTGGAGAAGAGCAAACGCAATTTTGGAGACGCGGTGATTTTTCTCGTGGTTCCGATAGGTGGTGCTATCGTACTTCCACGTTGATGGAGACTTCAACCCACGGAGGGTAACGGCTGCGAGAGTCCACGGAGGGCTCCACCCACGAAGGGTCCACGAAGAAGCAACCTTGTCTATTCCATCATGGCCTACGCCCACGGAGGGCTAGCCTTACTCGGGGTAGATCTTCACGAAGTAGGCGATCGCCTTGCCCTTACAAACTTCTTGGTTCAACTCCACATCTCGATGACGGAGGCTCCCAAGCGACACCTAACCAATCTAGGAGGCACCACCCTCCAAAAGGTAATAGATGTTGTAGATGATGATGAACTCCTTGCTCTTGTGCTTCAAATGATAATCTCCCCAACACTCAACTCTCCTCACTGATTTGGCTGTGGTGGAAGAAAGGATTGAGTGGAAAGCAACTTGGGAAGGCTAGAGATCAAGTTTCATATGGTGTGAGTGGAGAAACTTGATCTCAACACAAGGGTAGGTAGTTCTCTTCTCAGAAATGTAAGGTAGGAGTGGTAGTTCTTTCTGATGGCTCTCTCCACGAATGAAGAGGGGGTGGAGGGGTATAAATAGCCTCCACACAAAATCCAACCGTTACACACATTTGAGCAATCTCGATGGGACCGAAGTGGACAACTCGGTGAGACCGATAGTTCAAATAATGTGAACGTTGGGATTTTCGGTGGGACCGAATATACAATCTCGGTTAGTCCGATTCGTGCAATGACAAGAGCATGCCAATTTCGGTGGGACCGACTTCATCATCTCGGTGACACCGATTTGATGACAGAAGGTTACAGAAGCTTGGCAACTCAAGTTTCGGTGAGACCGAGTTTAGAATCGGAAAATCCGAGTTTGCTAGGGTTTAGCTTATGGCTGAGGTGGTTCATCTCGGTGTGACTGAGTTTGGAATATCGGTGGGACCGAGACTACTTATGAGTGTATATGGCAGTGAAAGTTGCTGATAGTTTAGGAGATGTATCACTAAGCACTTGAGCAACCAGATCATCATCATAACCTCATCCCCTTTTAATAGTATTGGCTTTTCCTATGGACTCAATGTGATCTTGGATCACTAAACCAAAAATGGAGTCTTGAGCTTTTGCCAATGCTTGCCTTAGCATTTTGAGGGGTCCACTTCTTCAGTCCTTGCCATACCCATATCACTGAACTTTCTGAAATGATTCTCAAGTAACTATTAGTTCAATGATATATATGTTGTTATTAATTACCAAAACCACCCGGGGATTAGTTGCACTTTCAACTATCCTCATGTCAATACAATCAAAAGCAGGACGTAGGGTATTATCTCCTTGAGAGAGCCCGAACCTGGGTAAAATCCTGTGTCCATGTTACCATTGCTCCAAGATGTTAGGGAACGTAGTAATTTCAAAAAATTTCCTACGCACACGCAAGATCATGGTGATGCATAGCAACGAGAGAGGAGAGTGTTGTCTACATACCCTTGTAGACCGAAGCGGAAGCGTTGACGCAGCGTAGAGGAAGTAGTTGTACGTCCTCCCGGTCCAACCGATCCAAGCACCGTTACTCCGGCACCTCCGAGTTCTTGACACACGTACAGCTCGATGACGCACCCCGATCTCCGATCCAGCAGAGGCGCGGGGAGGAGTTCCGTCAGCACGACGGCGTAGTGACGATCTTGATGTTCTCCTGTCGCAGGGCTTCGCCTAAGCACCGCTACAATATGACCGAGGTGTAATATCGTGGAGGGGGGCACCGCACACGGCTAAGGAACGATCTCAATGATCAACTTGTCTGTCTAGGGTGCCCCTAACCCCGTATATAAAGTAGGGAGGGAGGAGGAGGCCGGCCCAAGCGGTGGCGTGCCCTAGGGGGGGCAATCCTACTCCAAGTAGGTTTGCCCCCCCCCCTTTCCTATTCGGAGTAGAAGAAGGAAGGAAGAGGGGGGAGGAGAGAAGGAAAGGGGGGCCCGGCCCCCCTCCCAATTCGGATTGGGCTTGGGGGGGGGGGGGCGCCCCCTCCCTTGCTCCTTCTCCCTCCCTTCCACTAAGGCCCAATAAGGCCCATATACTTACCGGGGGGTTCCGGTAACCTCCCGGAGCTCCGGTATATTCCCAAACTCTCCCAGAACCTTTCCGGTGTCCAAATATATCTGTCCAATATATCAATCTTTATGTCTCGACCATTTCGAGACTCCTCGTCATGTCCGTGATCACATCCGGGACTCCGAACAACCTTCGGTACATCAAAATACATAAACTCATAATATAACTGTCATTGAAACCTTAAGCGTGCGGACCCTACGGTTCGAGAACAATGTAGACATGACTGAGACATGTCTCCAGTCAATAACCAATAGCGGGACCTGGATGCCCATATTGGTTCCTACATATTCTACGAAGATCTTTATCGGTCAAACCGCATAACAACATACTTTGTTCGCTTTGTCATCGGTATGTTACTTGCCCGAGATTTGATCGTCGGTATCCAATACCTAGTTCAATCTCGTTACCGGCAAGTCTCTTTACTCGTTCTGTAATACGTCATCTCATAACTAACTCATTAGTTACATGCTTGCAAGGCTTAGGTGATGAGTATTACCGAGTGGGCCCAGAGATACCTCTCCGACAATCGGAGTGACAAATCCTAATCTCGAATTATGCCAACTCAACATGTACCTTCGGAAACACCTGTAGAGCACCTTTATAATCACCCAGTTACGTTGTGACGTTTGGTAGCACACAAAGTGTTCTTCCGGTAAACGGGAGTTGCACAATCTCATAGTTGCAGGAACTTTGTATAAGTCATGAAGAAAGCAATAGCAGTATACTAAACGATCAAGTGCTAGGCTAACAGAATGGGTCATGTCAATCACATCATTCTTCTAATGATGTGATCCCACTAATCAAATGACAACACATGTCTATGGTCAGGAAACATAACCATCTTTGATTAATGAGCTAGTCAAGTAGACGCATACTAGTGACTATAGTTTTGCCTATGTATTCACACATGTATTATGTTTCCGGTTAATACAATTCTAGCATGAATAATAAACGTTTATCATGATATGAGGAAATAAATAATAACTTTATTATTGCCTCTAGGGCATATTTCCTTCAGTCTCCCACTTGCACTAGAGTCAATAATCTAGATTACATAGTAATGATTGTAACACCCATGGAGTCTTGGTGCTGATCAGTTTTTGCTCGTGAGAGAGGCTTAGTCAACGGGTCTGCAATATTCAGATCCGTATGTATCTTGCAAATCTCTATGTCTCCCACTTGGACTTGGTCCGGAATGGAATTGAAGCGTCTCTTTATGTGCTTGGTCCTGTTGTGAAATCTGGATTCCTTTGCTAAAGCAATTGCACCAGTATTGTCACAGAAGATCTACATTGGTCCCGATGCACTAGGTATTACACCTAGATCGGAAATGAACTCCTTCATCCAGAGTCCTTCATTTGCTGCTTCAGAAGCAGCTATGTACTCCGCTTCACATGTAGATCCCGCCACGACGCTTTGTTTAGAACTGCACCAACTTACAGCTCCACCGTTTAATATAAACACGTATCCGGTTTGCGATTTCGAATCGTCCGGATCAGTGTCAAAGCTTGCATCGACGTAACCATTTACGACTAGCTCTTTGTCACCTCCATATACGAGAAACATATCCTTAGTCCTTTTCAGGTATTTCAGGATGTTCTTGACCGCTGTCCAGTGATCCACTCCTGGATTACTTTGGTACCTTCCTGCTAAGCTTATTGCGAAGCATACGTCAGGTCTGGTACACAGCATTGCATACATGATAGAGCCTATGGCTGAAGCATAGGGAACATTTTTCATTTTCTCTCTATCTTTTGCTGTGGTCGGGCATTGAGTTAGACTCAACTTCACACCTTGTAGCACAGGAAAGAATCCTTTCTTTGCCTGATCCATTTTGAACTTTTTCAAAATTTTGTCAAGGTATGTGCTTTGTGAAAGTCCTATTAAGCGTCTTGATCTATCTCTATAGCTCTTGATGCCTAATATGTAAGCAGCTTCGCCGAGGTCTTTCATCGAAAAACTTTTATTCAAGTATCCCTTTATGCTATCTAGAAATTCTATATCATTTCCAATTAATAATATGTCATCAACATATAAAACTAGAAATGCTACAGAGCTCCCACTCACTTTCTTGTAAATACAGGCTTCTCCAAAAGTCTGTATAAAACCATATGCCTTGATCACACTATCAAAACGTGTATTCCAACTCCGAGATACTTGCACCAGTCCATAAATGGAACGCTTTAGCTTGCACACTTTGTCAGCACCTTTTGGATCAACAAAACCTTCAGGCTGCATCATATACAACTCTTCTTCTAGAAATCCATTCAAGAATGCAGTCTTGACATCCATTTGCCAAATTTCATAATCATGAAATGCAGCAATAGCTAACATGATTCGGACAGACTTAAGCATCGCTACGGGTGAGAAAGTCTCATCGTAGTCAACCCCTTGAACTTGTCGAAAACCTTTCGCAACAAGTCGAGCTTTATAGACAGTAACATTACCATCAGCGTCAGTCTTCTTCTTAAAGATCCATTTATTCTCAATGGCTTGCCGATCATCGGGCAAGTCAACCAAAGTCCATACTTTGTTTTCATACATGGATCCTATCTCAAATTTCATGGCCTCCAGCCATTTTGTGGAATCTGGGCTCATCATCGCTTCCTCATAGTTCGTAGGTTCATCATGGTCGAGTAACATGACTTCCAGAATAGGATTACCGTACCACTCTGGTGCGGATCTTACTCTGGTAGACCTACGAGGTTCAGTAGAAACTTGATCTGAAGTTTCATGATCAATATCATTAGCTTCCTCACTAATTGGTGTACTTGTCACGGGAACTGGTTCTCGTGATGAACTACCTTCCAATGAGGGAGTAGATACAGTTATCTCATCAAGTCGTACTTTCCTCCCACTCACTTCTTTCGAGAGAAACTCCTTCTCTAGAAAGGATCCATTCTTAGCAACGAATGTCTTGCCTTCGGATCTGTGATAGAAGGTGTACCCAACAGTCTCTTTTGGGTATCCTATGAAGACACATTTCTCCGATTTGGGTTCGAGCTTATCTGGTTGAAGTTTTTTCACATAAGCATCGCAACCCCAAACTTTAAGAAATGACAACTTTGGTTTCTTGCCAAACCACAGTTCATAAGGCGTTGTCTCAACGGATTTTGATGGTGCCCTATTTAACGTGAATGCGGCCGTCTCTAAAGCATAACCCCAAAATGATAGCGGTAAATCGGTAAGAGACATCATAGATCGCACCATATCAAGTAAAGTACGATTACGACGTTCGGACACACCATTTCGTTGTGGTGTTCCAGGTGGCGTGAGTTGCGAAACTATTCCGCATTGTTTCAAATGTAAACCAAACTCGTAACTCAAATATTCTCCTCCACGATCAGATCGCAGAAATTTTATTTTCTTGTTATGATGATTCTCCACTTCACTCTGAAATTCTTTGAACTTTTCAAATGTTTCGGACTTGTGCTTCATTAAGTAGATATACCCATATCTGCTTAAATCATCTGTGAAGGTGAGAAAATAACGATATCCACCACGAGCCTCAACATTCATCGGACCACATACATCTGTATGTATGATTTCCAACAAATCTGTTGCTCTCTCCATAGTACCGGAGAACGGTGTTTTAGTCATCTTGCCCATGAGGCACGGTTCGCAAGTACCAAGTGATTCATAATCAAGTGATTCCAGAAGTCCATCAGTATGGAGTTTCTTCATGCGTTTTACACCGATATGACCCAAACGGCAGTGCCACAAATAAGTTGCACTATCATTATCAACTCTGCATCTTTTGGCTTCAACATTATGAATATGTGTATCACTACTATCGAGATTCAATAAAAATAGACCACTCTTCAAGGGTGCATGAACATAAAAAATATTACTCATATAAATAGAACAACCATTATTCTCTGATTTAAATGAATAACCGTCTCGCATCAAACAAGATCCAGATATAATGTTCATGCTCAACGCAGGCACCAAATAACAATTATTCAGGTCTAAAACTAATCCCGATGGTAGATGTAGAGGTAGCGTGCCGACGGCGATCACATCGACTTTGGAACCGTTTCCCACGCGCATCGTCACCTCGTCCTTGGCCAGTGCTCGCTTATTCCGTAGTCCCTGTTTCGAGTTGCAAATATTAGCAACAGAACCAATATCAAATACCCAGGTGCTACTACGAGCTCTAGTTAGGTACACATCAATAACATGTATATCACATATACCTTTGTTTACTTTGCCATCCTTCTTATCCACCAAATACTTGGGGCAGTTCCGCTTCCAGTGTCCAGTCTGCTTGCAGTAGAAGCACTCAGTTTCAGGCTTAGGTCCAGACTTGGGTTTCTTCTCTTGAGCAGCAACTTGCTTGCAGTTCTTTTTGAAGTTCCCCTTCTTCTTCCCTTTGCCCTTTTTCTTGAAACTAGTGGTCTTGTTGACCATCAACACTTGATGCTCCTTCTAGGTTTCTACCTCCGCGGCTTTCAGCATCGCGAAGAGCTCGGGAATAGTCTTGTTCATCCCTTGCATATTATAGTTCATCACGAAGCTTTTGTAGCTTGGTGGCAGTGATTGAAGAATTCTGTCAATGACATTATCATCAGGAAGATTAACTCCCAGTTGAATCAAGTGATTGTTATACCCAGACATTCTGAGTATATGTTCACTGACAGAAATATTCTCCTCCATCTTCCAGCTATAGAACTTATTGGAGACTTCATATCTCTCAATCCGGGCATTTGCTTGAAATATTAACTTCAACTCTTGGAACATCTCATATGCTCCATGACGTTCAAAACGTCGTTGAAGACCCGGTTCTAAGCCGTAAAGCATGGCACACTGAACTATAGAGTAGTCATCAGCTTTGCTCTGCCAGACGTTCTTAACGTCGTCAGTTGCATCAGCAGCAGGCCTGGCACCCAGCGGTGCTTCCAGGACGTAACTCTTCTGTGCAGCAATGAGGATAATCCTCAGGTTACGGACCCAGTCCGTGTAATTGCTACCATCATCTTTCAACTTTGCTTTCTCAAGGAACGCATTAAAATTCAATGGAACAACAGCACGAGCCATCTATCTACAAACAAACATAGACAAGCAAGATACTATCAGGTACTAAGTTCATGATAAATTTAAGTTCAATTAATCATATTACTTAAGAACTCCCACTTAGACAGACATCTCTCTAGTCATCTAAGTGATCACGTGATCCAAATCAACTAAACCATAACCGATCATCACGTGAGATGGAGTAGTTTTCAATGGTGAACATCATTATGTTGATCATATCTACTATATGATTCATGCTCGACCTTTCGGTCTCTGTGTTCCGAGGCCATATCTGCATATGCTAGGCTCGTCAAGTTTAACCTGAGTATTCTGCGTGTGCAAAACTGGCTTGCACCCGTTGTAGATGGACGTAGAGCTTATCACACCCGATCATCACGTGGTGTCTCGGCACGACGAACTTTGGCAACGGTGCATACTCAGGGAGAACACTTCTTGATAATTTAGTGAGAGATCATCTTAAAATGCTACCGTCAATCAAAGCAAGATAAAATGCATAAAGGATAAACATCACATGCAATCAATATAAGTGATATGATATGGCCATCATCATCTTGTGCTTGTGATCTCCATCTTCGAAGCACCGTCGTGATTACCATCGTCACCGGCGCGACACCTTGATCTCCATCGTAGCATCGTTGTCGTTACGCCATCTATTGCTTCTACGACTATCGCTACCGCTTAGTGATAAAGTAAAGCAATTACAGGGCGTTTGCATTTCATACAATAAAGCGACAACCATATGGCTCCTGCCAGTTGCCGATAACTTCGGTTACAAAACATGATCATCTCATACAATAAAATATAGCATCACGTCTTGACCATATCACATCACAACATGCCTTGCAGAAACAAGTTAGACTCCCTCTACTTTGTTGTTGCAAATTTTACGTGGCTACTACGGGCTTTAGCAAGAACCGTTCTTACCTACGCATCAAAACCACAACGATAGTTTGTCAAATAGACTCCGTTTTAACCTTCACAAGGACCGGGCGTAGCCACACTCGATTCAGCTAAAGTGAGAGAGACAGACACCCGCCAGTCACCTTTAAGCACGAGTGCTCGTAACGGTGAAACCAGTCTCGCATAAGCGTACGCGTAATGTCGGTCCGGGCCGCTTCATCTCACAATACCGCTGAACCAAAGTATGACATGCTGGTAGGCAGTATGACTTATATCGTCCACAACTCACTTGTGTTCTACTCGTGCATATAACATCAACGCATAAAACCTAGGCTCGGATGCCACTGTTAGGGAACGTAGTAATTTCAAAAAATTTCCTACGCACTCGCAAGATCATGGTGATGCATAGCAATGAGAGGGGAGAGTGTTGTCTACGTACCCTCGTAGACCGAAGCGGAAGCGTTGACGCAGCATAGAGGAAGTAGTCGTACGTCCTCCCGGTCCAACCGATCCAAGCACCATTACTCCGGCACCTCCGAGTTCTTGACACACGTACAGCTCGATGACGCACCCCGATCTCCGCTCCAGCAGAGGCGCGGGGAGGAGTTCCGTCAGCACGACGGCGTGGTGACGATCTTGATGTTTAACTGTCGCAGGGCTTCGCCTAAGCACTGCTACAATATGACCGAGGTGTAATATCATGGAGGGGGGCACCGCACACGGCTAAGGAACGATCACGAAGATCAACTTGTGTGTCTATGGGGTGCCCCCCGCCCCCGTATATAAAGGAGGGAGGGAGGAGGGGGCCGGCCTAAGGGGAGGCGCGCCCTAGGAGGGGGAAACCTACTCCAAGTAGGTTTCCCCCCTCTTTTTCCTAATAGGAGTAGGAGAGGTAAGTCTCTTTACTCGTTCTGTAATACGTCATCTCATAACTAACTCATTAGTTACATGCTTGCAAGGCTTAGGTGATGAGTATTACCAAGAGGGCCCAGAGATACCTCTCCGACAATCGGAGTGACAAATCCTAATCTCGAATTATGCCAACTCAACATGTACCTTTGGAAACACCTGTAGAGCACCTTTATAATCACCCAGTTACGTTGTGACGTTTGGTAGCACACAAAGTGTTCTTCCGGTAAACGGGAGTTGCACAATCTCATAGTTGCAGGAACTTTGTATAAGTCATGAAGAAAGCAATAGCAGTATACTAAACGATCAAGTGCTAGGCTAACAGAATGGGTCATGTCAATCACATCATTCTTCTAATGATGTGATCCCACTAATCAAATGACAACACATGTCTATGGTCAGGAAACATAACCATCTTTGATTAATGAGCTAGTCAAGTAGAGGCATACTAGTGACTATAGTTTTGTCTATGTATTCACACATGTATTATGTTTCCGGTTAATACAATTCTAGCATGAATAATAAACGTTTATCATGATATGAGGAAATAAATAATAACTTTATTATTGCCTCTAGGGCATATTTCCTTCACAAGACGCCTAGCTTAGGAACCCTACTACGAGCTCTGTCGGTTTTGACACCGACACCCACCATATACACCACGTGAGATGAGAGTTTTCAAGGAAGACTCGACAGACCGAAAGTCAACCCGTGATGAATATTCAGAAGTTTAATCTTTCAATGTTGAACACAGGAGATGTCTGATAACGATAGGACCCTGGAGTGTGATTACTGCTACGATGACCGTGGTTTGTGCGACAGGTATCCTCACCAGCAAAATGATAGGTTTTTCACCGTGAAGTTGGACGAGACCTTTGATGTTTGTACGGTACGCAACAACAAGCATTTCATCGTAATTAGTATCATCACTTGTGCTTCTTTTGGTCAATGTTTAATTCCTGAGTTTTTTTTTTCAATTCGATTAGTACATCCCGTGCCATGCAATACCATATGTATTGCATAAGCTCGATTTCAAAGACTATGAGAATACGGAGACGAGGGGGGCTTAGTTAAGAACTAAACATGGTTATGTATTTTTGGTTAGGCTGTTCAATATGGAAAATCACTCCCATTTCGGTTGCTCTAATTGGGAAGCTCTCTGCATGGCATATGGATTTGACGAGGGTATGCAAATAACATTTGATATTCGTCTCGAAGAAGAAGATGATGATAATATCGATATCTTGGTGGATGTGGATGTGGATATGCCACCAGTTTTGCCTAAATGTGAGTTTGTCAAACTAATTTGTTAAGTTAACTAATTTATATTGTTAATTTATATTTTTTTGGTGTTCATCAGTACTAAACATCTTTATTTATAACCGTTAGCTTATTTCGTATCTTCCAAAAATACTCAGAATGCTATAGACAGGACATACTATAGCTATGGCTCCGATGTTAATTGTGAGGAGAAAGGTTATCTTGTCTCATTCATAGATGATGTTGAGGCCTTTAAAACCAATCATTCTATCCTCCCAAATTTTACTGGATACGTGCCACTAGTTCATAATTTGCATGATGGTAACTCCATTGCCAAAAACTTAGTAAGATTTTGTTAATGATGTAACTTTATTGCACACATTCTTCTTAAGTATATAAACTACATTGCTAACTATATATGTTACTATTACGTTTTTCAATAGAGGCTCCCGAAGGAGGTTGTGCCTTACATGCTGTTTACCGAAGGATATATGCATATGGTTAGCTTACGACCAACTCCTTCGAAGGCCTCAATTTCTTCAAATGATGGAGCAAAGTGATGAATGCGCACACGCAACTAATTGGAGACAACATGAATGTGCGCAAGCCACAAGTTGGAGATGATGATGATGAGTTATTATATCATTGGGTGAAAGAACCACGGATTAGTTTCAAGTGGATGGATCCAAAGTGACCAAGTCACGCTAATCCATGACTTGGTCACTTTGGATCCATCCACTTGAAACTAGTCCACGATTTTTTTCACCCAATGATGTAATAACTCATTATGATGTAGAAACAATCTCTAAATTGCTACAGTATGAATACTTGTATACTTGTGTATGAATACGACATAAAACAAGAAAGAAATAGAATACTTGATAATAGTAGTAGCACGGGTAGAGAGGCGCGCTGCTAGTAACTACCAGTAGCGCGTTCTACCAAAAGCGGCTACTGCTAAGTAGGTATAGTAGTAGCGCGGGCAAACCCACGCTACTGCCCCGTGCTACTGCTATGCTTTTCCCTAGTAGTGATAACATAATATCAGTTGGTCCTTCTGCATTCCTTGTGACTATGCATTTCTACCTTTCTTTCACATATTCACAAACAAGAACATGTTGTTGTTGCTGCAAGCTTCCAAACCTGGAAGCTTAGAAACAAGAAGTGATTGTAAAGGTCTTGTGGACTGCAAAATTCTAAACGAAACGATTGTTTAATTTCTTCTGGCGAATAGTATAAGTGAGATTGACGTGGGTTTGCAGACTGGATTGTTCCTTGCTTGATTCATATGCTACTGGAACAGAACGCATCTTGTCAGATGGTCGCTGTGTCGGCGATGATGACACTAATTTAGCAACTAACAGCCAAAATTATTGATGAATTGATGATACTATTATACAACTGAATAAAGGGATGAGCGCTCATAGGATGACAAAGTTTCTTGTACTTGTATTTCTTTTGGGTGATAGTTGTTGATTATTTGTATGAGAAAAACAGAGGATGCTTCAGGTTTATGTGAACATGGTGGTATTGCTGCTTGCTACTTTCCATTTGATAGACACAAGTTGGAGAAAATAAGAGAAAGACAGTTTGATAAAACAAATAATTCCACCCGTTACAAGAATCCAATGCATCAACGAAATCAACATTTTTAAGAACTCGTAAGTATTTTAAGAGACCGAGGGCCATCACGGAGCACCATCTAGCTTCATCTGTTGCATAATCTCGGTCCTCTTTACTGAAAAGAGATGCATGGTACTGTAATTTGAATTAATCTGTACAAGATGTTTTTACTCATGATTCACCTGTGAATATGCAGTAAAACCTACGCTAGTTTACATTATATGGAAGTCTCAGTTTAGTAGAGTGCCTGTATTTTTTTTACACGAGCTTTCAGTATTTCCAAGCTTTGCCTTGAGATGTTGATATATCTGAAAGTTGAATGTTTCTTGTGCCTCCATGTTCAGCTTGTGCGTGCATGTTCAGTCGGCATCTGCGTGTTCAGCTTGTGCCTGGAATGCTAGGCGTGCAAAAAGTTCAGAGACATACGCAGTCCTAGTCGCGCAGGCGGCTGATGCTAATCCTGCTATTAGCAAACGCGGAATGTTGCGGACAATGCGGCCGGCCCGAAGACGTGTCCACTTGCATCCTGAGATCGGGGGCTGGGAGTTGCAGTCCATCGCTGTCGCGGCGACCGTCCGAAGAGATGCGTTCAGTTCAAGCGATCATCCAAGGAGACGCGTTCCGTCCGCACCGCCGCTGATGCAGGTAGGATCGTGTAGTACGGAATAGGTAAAGCTGCCCACCGCTGAGTGGTTTTTCGAAAAAGTACCAGATCAGAACTAAGATGGAGACGGGCATGTTTCTGCAAAATTAAGGCAAGTGTTACATTATTAGGCGTAGGATTTAAGTTGGATGGCCAGCGTTGATGGGATACATAGCCGGATTCATTAGGTTTGGCCAGAATTCGCATTCACATCTTTCCGCGCGCGGGGGTTTCAGGATTCGCCCTCTCCACCTTTCCGCACGCGGCAAATCCGGCAAGTTCGACTGGGTGGAGGTCCAAAACGATTCGGCCTCGGCCTGCAGTTATTATTAAGGAAAAGAAGCAACGAAACTTTAGTACCACCTTGGATATCTTATGGGCAAGGAGGCGTTATTCAAGCCTATATATACACAGCTCCTTGCAGCGGACGGACCAAGAAACGCGTCAATTCAATCAATCAATCAAATCAAATCAAAGAAGAAGAGAAAGGAGAAAAAGAGAAGAGCCTCTTGTCATCAAACCCACAATAAACCAGAGATGGAGGGGGAGCTCACGAAGAAGATGGAGAGGAAACTCAGGAAGAAGCAGAAGAATCTATTGAAGAAAATGGGGAAAGAGAAGCCCCAATACCTGGTAAAGGAAATCATCTCGGTGGAGAGGGAGCGCAGAGACTTGCATGCCTCACTTACTCCCACGTTCTCTGTCTGGAAAGAAATCGATTCTCAAACAACGTGGACAATCGCCACAAAGGAGCCTGCTACTGCTACTACCAGGGACGATGAGAATCAACTCGCAGACTACTTCAACCTGATGCTCCAAGATATGGAGGACCTGGGCCATCGGATGCTTTCTATGCTATATTTTCTCAACAAATCCAATGACCCCATCTGCTCCTACAAGGCCACCGAGCTGTGCAATACAGCAGCCAAATTAAATATGCAGATATCCAAGGGATTCAGCATGAACCATGAGCCGGAGCAGGAGCCGGAGCCGGAGCCGGGGCAGATCAACTTGTCGACTCTTTTCAGCAAATATTGTCGATTTCCCAATAATTACGAGAACACCTTGGCCAAGTTAGACATGAGGGAGGAGGAGACCAAGTGTGAGGATGTTAAGGTGAAGAAGACCAAGGAAGAGGAGGACAAGGAGAATGACCCATCCACAATCGAGTATTTCAAGAAAAGTCTGGAGCTTGATCAATACTTTTTCGCCAAGGATCGAAGATACTGGGAAAATGGGTGGGCCAGCAAGTTTGGACGGTGCGGTGGATTCTCAAATACAAGTAAGTTATCTCATTTCTCCTTGTATATGTATTTGGTAGTATTTATATATAAGAAACTGTCGGGGGATGGAGTGGGAGCGATGATGCGTGGGTGTTTCTTCTTTTATTTTTGACATCTGGTGCATGGGTGTTTGAAGGGGACGAAGAAGAGGTGGCATGCGGTTTGATTGTTGCAAACATGTTTAGTCGTAAATCTGGGCTGTAGTTTTAGCAATGTAGGGGATCTAATGATATCTTTATTTTGCTCATTCATATTAGAATTCTGACATTTGACACTTGGTTTTGGTGCTGCAGCCATCCTGAGCCCTATGCAGTTTACGCACTATACACCTGATATCATCCCTTCCTCAGCTGCTGTCACCGGTAGTACTTTGCAAATCTACTCAATCAAGATAAAGAATCTAAAAGACTTGAACTGGCCCCTCAAAGTCTACGGCAAGATTGCTGCTCGAGACACTGTGGACCGCAACCGCAACATTCTATTCTCTCGGTCAAAGTGTGATTACCAAGAACTTAATGGACAAGTATGTATTGTATTCAGTTTTTTGCTCATTTTATTCATCCTCCTGACTTTGTTGTACAACTGCGATTAGGTATTTATAATGATGATATGATGCTTGCAGGATGATTCCTTATGCTTGACTGGTCCGTCTCGTGCGATTGTTGCTTTGGGCCATGTAGACTTTGAAGTTGAACTCAAAGTAATCGAGGGAGCGGTGTCGCAAAGTTTGATCATTTGTAGAGGCCGTTACGGCGGTACAGATGATTGTTCCTCTTCTTCGGCCAGCCTGACTTATGGTGGTGATGGACCAACCTTCTTGCTCTCCAACCATCGTTGTACAACCGAGGTAACACTTGAGCAGCTTGATAGATCGCACCAGGCTACTATTGTGGGTGTACGAGTAACCAAAGGGGCTTGGCCTTTCAAATATGGATGCCGGGTTATTTGCTTTTGGGCTCCTGCTTCTACGGCAGATGTCATTGATACCACTTGCAGGCCAGTTGTGCTGCTTGACCGCCGTGGTAAAGGATTACATAGAGGATCAGAGAACTACCTTCAACTATCAAGGAAAGTGGTATCAGTGCAATCACAAGGAACGCTGAGAGTGGCCATAGAAGGCTATGGGAAGTCCCGTCGCTTGATTGCTCGAAAGGGCCACATCGACTTTCCTGTTCAGCAGTGCCAAACAAGCAAGCGTGCTTGTTTAGTTGGTGACACCACAGTGGAGGTGGTTGTAGCCTGGTCGTTGCTTGTCAAGGAAAAGGTGGATCTCCAGGTCTTGCTTAGTTGATTGCCCAGGTGGCTATGTAAGTGTAAACCTTGTATACTGACAAAAATTATGCGATGTATTATGCAATCTGGTTTGTTAAAAGTCTGAGCACTATGTGTATTGTTATTCCGCCTGATGATTGTTTTCTTCCTTCTGTCAAAAATTGATGACTATTGATTGTGCTTGCTATCTTTCTTCTTTTAATTTTTTCTCAAATTCCCTATTGTCATATTGCATATCTGGCTAGAGGAAGCTGCGCTGTGGCCGGGACTCATTGTTGTGGCAGCTGCTCCTCCTATGTGGTGGAGATATCATCACCGCACTCCTGGTGTTCGTCTACCTTGTCTACAAGTTGGGCATATGCGGCTACGTCTGCACACTCCTTGCTCGGCAACTCCTATTGGAAATATGCCCTATAGGCAATAATAAAATGACTCTTATCATATTTCCCGTTCATCATAAAAATCTATTATTTAAGCTGGAATTGTATTGACCGGAAAATTAAATAACCTCCTCCTCAGCCTCTAAGCACAGTCACACGCTCATCTGCAACAAAATCAGGAGTACCAAACGAGAACGCCGAGACAGAGACAGAGATGCAGAGCGACTTATGATGTGAGTTCACACTCCAAAGACGAGGAACCAGCACATGAACATGATCCTAAAGCATGATGGAAATTACGTAGCATGGTAGAAACAGAAACAGTGCCAGCAGTTTAAGTAGTATTGTTAGAAGTATAATCATGATTAGGATAGAGACAAGGAGATAGAGCAAAAATTAGTTTAACATATCATCTCTTGTACTACAAGTCTTGGTAGAGTTGTGTCGAATATTGTGTACACGGTAGGTTACAGTTGGACTCTTATTATTGTGTTTACATAGGATATGGAGTCGTGTCCTAGTAGGACACTTGTATCCTAGGCCTCTCATATATAGCGGGGGTAGACACACATTGTAATCTATGCCAACATAATAGCACCGGAACGCAGGAGAAGCCGGCGGCATGTGCCGGTGTCCAGGGCGACCGGGTGCAGTATTGTAGCGGTGTCATGGGGAGGAGCGCCCATAGTTAGGCCCCGGGGATGTAGCCATATCGGTGAACCTCGTTAACAAATCTCGGTGTCGTGCTCGTGTGATTGCTTGGTCCTCGGATGATCGACGGAGTGCTTCGGATTTATTCTAACGAGTAGTATCAGAGCTAGTTTGTTTGGAGGCGGCGAGAGTTGATCTAGAGGGAGAAGATGCATCGACATAAATCTGCGGAAGCGATCGTAATACGGGATGAATATCATCAGCGAGTTACCATCGAGGCATGATTGGTCGTGCTATGATCTTCGAGCAGTAATCAGATCAAGATGCAGACATGAGGCAAAAGCATCGGCGGCGGCATACTTGCGGCGATTAATCGTGTTGATCCATCGGGTGAGCGTACAGGCGGCGCGGCTGAAGCCAAGGCAAGCGACGCACCATATGGACTGGCTCACCGGGGCTAGCTGGTGCGTGTGGCAGCGTGCTACATGGCAGGGCTGCGGTGCAGGGCCGATCGACTCAGGAGATTTGTTTGGGAAAAAAAAGAGACCGTTCTCCATGTATGACGCGGATAGGCAGGCAATCAGTCATCGGAAAGCGCATCCATCAGAGCAATACTCGCGTACGGATTTGACACAAGAGCAGCACTAGCATCCCCAATTGCGGCCAATGCAGGGAGGAATCACGTGAAGACCAACTAGTTAACTAGTAGTGCACATGTTGTGTACTTGGGCATTGCGTGGAAATCTCCGATAATTTTTCAAGGGTCCCTTATACAAAGAACCATGAAGCCAACGGGTACTAGGTTTGAGATGGAGAAGTTCGATGGAACTGAACACCTTGGGTTATGGCAGACAAGGGTGAAAATTTTATTGGCACAACATGGATGCTTTAAGGCGTTGCAGGAAGTCATGTCAGCTAAGATGGAATTATCATGTGATGGATGGAATTCACGGAAGACGATTTGGAAGCCTCGAGCATGTCGTACAGTCAAACAAGTTCGACTGGGTCAGACTAGGCAGTCTAACGGATCGATGTGAGTCGGTTGGTACAGAAGACGGTGGTGGGATCGGCGACGACGAGATAGGAGCGTGATGCCGATGGTGACCGACTTCTGGGCGTGGAAACACGTGACGCAGGCCCCGAGGGCTTGTGTCGCTTCGACAAGACTATGGTGCGGGGTTGATTCAAGGTGTTGTACACACGGAGCTTGAAGTCGACGTGACGCGAGGATGGACTGATCATCTACCATGGAGTCATGTTGAAGGTGGAGCTAGATTGAGGGGCTACGGTGTAAGGATCCAGGGAATCGAAGCCTATTCAGCGGGAAAAAGCGAGTGACATGCAGTTCGGACTGGAGCCCAGTGGTTTGATGGAAGCGTGAAACTCGTCATAGGTCGGTGATGATCGGTGGTACTCTCCAGTGGGGGTTGAGTGGTGTGGTTTGGTGACCCTTGAGACTCGACTAGGACAGCGGAGGCTCGACGCGTTAATAGCCGCGAGGCGTGCGGTATGCACAGTGCATGGAGACGAGCCAGTGCTCTAGTGGGCATACATGTGGTGAGACAACTGCGAATTTGACTCGGGATGACTACAAGCAACAGTGAAATTCCTTCATGTTTCAGACAGGCGGTCAAGAAAGGAGCAGTGATGTTGAGTTCAGGTAACTCTTATGTGTGACACCAAATATGTGAGTTGTTCACTTTCACGCAGGTCAGTGATCGGTGTGTGATGGCATTGAACGGATACTCTGGAAGTTGGGAGCACAAACTAGTGTGACAAGGAACTTAATTTTGCTCGAGTGTTGACCCTGGTCAAGAAAAGAAGGGACTACAAGTTGCAGGTGGAGTCATATGGAGTCTTTGGAGTAGCAGCGGTGCTCATGGGACAAGCTCAAGTCCAATGTACATGAAAGTTTGACGCATGGACAAATTCAAGGTGGTGGAGCATATTCGCCAAGGTGGAGTTTGTTAGAGTTGTGTCGAATATTGTGTACACGGTAGGTTACAGTTGGACTCTTATTATTGTGTTTACATAGGATATGGAGTCGTGTCCTAGTAGGACACTTGTATACTAGCCCTCTCATATATAGCGGGGGTAGACACACATTGTAATCTATGCCAACATAATAGCACCGGAACGCAGGGGAAGCCGGTGGCATGTGCCGGTGTCCAGGGCGACCGGGTGCGGTATTGTAGCGGTGTCATGGAGAGGAGCGCCCATAGTCAGGCCCCGGGGATGTAGCCATATCGGTGAACCTCGTTAACAAATCTCGGTGTCGTGCTCGTGTGATTGCTTGGTGGTCAGATGATCGACGGAGTGCCTCGGATTTATTCTAACAAGTCTTTTCCCATGTTGTATTCTATATATACCCATAAAAGGGTCCGATCAATATAACACACCATTCTAGGACCCTCCACCAGTTATGAAGCACGCCGCCCCGGTGATATTAATCGCGTCTCCCTGGTGGCGCGGCACCCGGTCGATAAAAGATCAGATCTGGTTCAATAGCTTGGATCAAATTATGTAGTTTTTCAAATTTTGTGTTCTTACACTACTAGGGAAAACCTTATACATAGAAGTTTATCCGTAACGCGGTTTAAAAGTGGGCGCTAGTGCTAATTACTAGTAGCGAGGGGTACAAAACCGTGCTACTACTAAGTTGATAGTAGTAGCGAGGGGTACAAACCCGCGCTGCTACTAAGTGGTCTCGAACAATACCCCCCGGATAGGCCATAGTAGTAGCGATGTCCACCCCGGCCCGATCCACACTCCCACTCCACCACTCTCTCTCTCTCATCCCTAAAAAATACTCTCTCATGAACTCACATGCACCTCTCCCCACGATCTCCTCGCCGCCTCCACCACAAAGACCGGCCGGTTCCGGCGAGCATCGGTCGCGCGCAAGACTCCCCCAAGCTCCACCCGTCCCTCCCCTCCGTCCAGATCCAACATGGCTGTAGTTCCTACACGGCCAACCTCTTCTCCACCGCGCTCTCGTGCCACTTCATCCCGCTCCTTCGCCGCCAGGCCCGCCGCCTCCGCCTCCGTTTCCTGCGGCCTGCTGCGCGCCGTGTCGGCGCTGTTGGCGCCGCGGAGGCGGCTCCTGCTGCCCGTGGCCATGGGGGACACCGAGGGGGAGCAGAGCGAGGGCGAGGCCGAGTACTCCGAGGACCTCAAGGTCTTTGTCGGATACTAGTAGTCGTTACGTCCAAGGGATGTGGCTCCATTCAAGATTCCGGCGTCAGATGCGTGCTGGTTGGGGGTCAATCGCCAAGGTGAAGGGGAGATTTACTTGCTCATCCGCTCTTTGATTCGTTTCCCGATCTTCATTTCATCTCTTCAAAACTGTAGGCTAGGTGTTTGTGGAATTGCCCGCCTCCTTTGGAACTGCAACGGCAACGCCAGCAAAGTAAGGAACACAAAGGCTAGGCAGAGCAAAGAAGGGGAAGGATGACCATGCCGTGGGGGCTGGTGGCGTACATGGTGGACATGGTGTGGGCGGTGTTCGCCGGGTGTGTGTCGGCGTGTCTGCTGGTCGCCAACGAGATCGCCCGCGGCATGCGGGCCAGGTAGATTGGCCCCTTCATCGTGGGGTGAATCTCACTTCGGGAATCCTCCCTTCTGACTCCTTCATGCAGGTGCTCTGCTCTAGTTTCTTTGCTAGTAAATTGATGAATGATACGTCTCCAATGTATCTATAATTTTTTATTGGTCCATGCTATTATATTATCCATCTAGGATGTTTTATATGCATTTATATGCTATTTTATATGATTTTTGAGACTAACCTATTAACCTAGACCAGTGCCAGTTTCTGTTTTTTCCTTGTTTTTGAGTATCACAGAAAAGGAATACCAAACAAAGACCAATTGACGTGCCAATTTTTGATGATTTTTATGGACCAAAAGAAGACCACGGAGCATCGGAGTTGGGCCAGAAGAGCCCTGGGCTGCCCACGAGGGTGGGGGCGCGCCCACCCCCCTGGGCGCGCCCCCTGCCCGGAGACCCCCCCTGACTTGTTGCCGACGCCAAAAATTCCTATAAATACAGAAACCTCCAGAAACAAACCTAGATCGGAGTTCCACCTCCGCAAGCCTCTATAGCCACCAAAAACCAATCGGGACCCTGTTCCGGCACATTGCCGGAGGGGGGAACCCTCACCGGTGGCCATCTTCATTATCCCGACGATCTCCATGACGAGGAGGGAGTAGTTCACCCTCGAGGCTGAGGGTACGTACCAGTAGCTATGTGTTTGATCTCTCTCTCTCGTGTTCTTCAGGTGGTATGATCTTGATGTACCGCGAGCTTTGCTATTATAGTTGGATCTTATGATGTTTCTCCCCCTCTACTCTCTTGTAATGGATTGAGTTTTCCCTTTGAAGTTATCTTATCAGATTGAGTCTTTAAGGATTTGAGAACACTTGATGTATGTCTTGCCGTGCTTATCTATGGTGACAATGGGATATTCATGTGATCTACTTGATGTATGTTTTGGTGATCAACTTGCGGGTTCACCTTGTGAACTTATGCATAGGGGTTGGCACACGTTTTCATCTTGACTCTCCGGTAGAAACTTTGGGGCACTCTTTGAAGTACTTTTGTGTTGGTTGAATAGATAAATCCGAGATTGTGTGATGCATATCGCATAATCATACCCATGGATACTTGAGGTGACAATGGAGTATCTAGGTGACATTAGGGTTTTGGTTGATTTGTGTCTTAAGGTGCTAGTACGAACTCTATGATTGATTTAACGGAAAGAATAGCTTCGTGTTATTTTACTACGGACTCTTGAATATATCGAGCAGAAAGAATAACTTTGAGGTGGTTTCATACCCTACCATAATCTCTTTGTTTGTTCTCCGCTATTCGTGACTTTGGAGTGACACTTTGTTGCATGTTGAGGGATAGCTATATGATCCAACTATGTTATTATTGTTGAGAGAACTTGCACTAGTGAAAGTATAAACCCTAGGCCTTGTTTCCTAGCATTGCATTACCGTTTACACTCACTTTTATCATTATTTACCTTGGTGTTTTTATATTTTTCAGATTACAAAAACCTATATCTACCATCCATATTGCACTTGTATCACCATCTCTTCGCCGAACTAGTGCACCTATACAATTTACCATTGTATTGGGTGTGTTGGGGACACAAGAGACTCTTTGTTATTTGCTTGCAGGGTTGTTTGAGAGAGACCATCTTCAACCTACGTCTTCCACAGACTGATAAACCTTAGGTCATCCACTGGAGGGAAATTTGCTACTGTCCTACAAACATATGCACTTGGAGGCCCAACAACGTATACAAGAAGAAGGTTGCATAGTAGACATCAAGCTCTTTTCTGGCGCCGTTGCCGGGGAGGTGAGTGCTTGAAGGTATATCTTCAGATCTTGCAATCGAATCTTTTAGTTTCTTGTTTTATCACTAGTTTAGTTTATAAAAGAAAACTACAAAAAAATGGAATTGAGTTTGCCTCATACGATTCATCTTTTTAATATCTTTCATGAGTATGATGGAAAGGAAAATTGTGCTCAAGTGCTAGCAGAAGAAACCTATAGAATGTTTGGCACTAAATCTTTGTATGATGAGCATGATTGCAATGTTGTTAGTATGAATTCCTTGAATATCCATGATGCTAAAGATATGCAGAGCCACAAGCTTGGGGAAGCTATGTTTGATGAATATGATATTTTTTGTCCCCCAAGTTTTGATGAGCAAATTTATTATGATGATAGGATGCCTCCTATTTATGATGATTATTGTGATGATACATATGCCATAAAGAATAAACTTGCTTATGTGGAGAGTAGTAAAATTTCTATGCCTGTGGATCATGAAAAGAATGCTTTAGGTGCTGGTTATATTGTTGAATTCATTCATGATGTTACTGAAAATTATTATGAGGGAGGAACATATGCTTGTAGGAATTGCAATAATATCAAGTTTCCTCTCTATGTGCTTAAAGTTTTAAAGTTATGCTTGTTTTGCCCTTCTATGCTAGTTGATTATTGTTCCCATAAGTTGTTTGCTCACAAAATCCCTATGCATAGGAAGTGGGTTAGACTTAAATGTACTATTCATATTCTTCATGATGCTTTCTTTATGTTTCAATTCTTATCTTTTATGTGAGCATCATTGAAATCATCATGCCTAGCTAGGGGCATTAAACATTAGCGCTTGTTGGGAGGCAACCCAATTTTATTCTTGTTCTTTGCTTTTTGTTTCTGTATAGTAATAAATAATTCATCTAGCCTCTGTTTAGATGTGGTTTTATATTTTAATTAGTGTTTGTGCCAAGTAGAACCTTTGGGAAGACTTGGGTGAAGTCTTTATGATATTGCTGTAAAAAAATAGAAACTTTAGCGCTCACGAGATTAGCTGCCATTTTTTACTGGAGAGTGCTTTTAGGTTGATTCTTTTTGAAGATGATTAATAAACAAATTCCTCAGGTCCACCAATTTATTTCAGAATTTTTTGGAGTTCATAAGTATAGGTTTGATACAGATTACTACAGACTGTTCTGTTTTTGACAGATTTTGTTTTCATTGTGTTGTTTGCTTATTTTGATGAATATATGAGTAGTATCGGAGGGTATGAACCATAGAGAAGTTGGAATACACTAGATATTACACCAATATGAATTTAGAATGAGTTCAAAACAGTACCAAAAGTGGTGGTTTTATTTATTTATACTAACGGGGCTTACGAGTTTTCTGTTGAGTTTTGTGTTGTGAAGTTTTCAAGTTTTGGGTAAAGATTCGATGGAGTATGGAATAAGGAGTGGCAAGAGCCTAAGCTTGGGGATTCCCAAGGCACCCCAAGGTAATATTCAAGGATAACCAAGAGCCTAAGCTTGGGGATGCCCCGAAAGGCATCCCCTCTTTCGTCTTTGTTCATTAGTAACTTTACTTGGAGCTATATTTTTATTCACCACATGATATGTGTTTTTCCTGGAGCGTCATTTTATTTTCTTTTGTTTTACATGCTGTTTGAATAAAATACCAAGATCTTACATTCTTAAATGTTAGAGAGTCTTCACATAGTTACGTAATTATTCAACTACTCATTGATCTTCACTTATATCTTCCGGAGTAGTTTGTCGTTGCTCTAGTGCTTCACTTATATCTTTTTAGAGCATGGTGGTGGTTTTATTTTGTAGAAATAGATGAATTCTCATTGTTCACTTATATTATTTGGAGAGTCCTACAAACCAGCACGGTAATTTGCTTTGGTTGAAATTTTAGTCCTAGAAGTGATGGGCATCCAAGAGGGATATAATAAAAACTTTCATATAAAGTGCATAGAATACTGTGTGAAGTTTGATTCCTTATGATTGTTTTGAGATATGAAGATGGTGATATTAGTCACGCTAGTTGAGTAGTTGTGAATTTGAGAGATACTTGCGTTAAAGTTTGCGATTCCCGTAGCATGCACGTATGGTGAACCGTTATGTGATGAAGTCGGAGCATGATTTATTTATTGATTGTCCTCCTTATGAGTGGCGGTCGGGGACGAGCGATGGTCTTTTCCTACCAATCTATCCCCCTAGGAGCATGCGCGTAGTACTTTGTTTCGATAACTAATAGATTTTTGCAATAAGTATGTGAGTCCTTTATGACTACTGTTGAGTCCATGGATTATACACACTCTCACCCTTTCACCATTGCTAGCCTCTCTAACACCACACACCTTTCGCCGGTATCATACACCCACCATATACCTTCCTCAAAACAGCCATCATACCTACCTATTATGGCATTTCCATAGCCATTCCGAGATATATTGCCATGCAACTTTTCACTGTTCCATTTATTATGACATGCTCCATCATTGTCATATTGCTTTGCATGATCATGTACTTGACATCGTATTTGTGGCAAAGCCACCGTTCATAACTCTTTCATACATGTCACTCTTGATTCATTGCACATCCCGGTACACCGCCGGAGGCATTCATATAGAGTCATATTTTGTTCTAAGTATCGAGTTGTCATTCATGAGTTGTAAGTGAATAAAAGTGTGATGATCATCATTACTAGAGCATTGTCCCATGTGACAGTAGTAGAAAAAAGGCTTTGGTTAAGGCCGGGTCAGCCCATTAGTCCCGGTTCAGTCCAGAACCGGGACCCATGGGGGCATTGGTCCCGGTTCGTGAGCCCAGGGGGCCGGCCTGGCCACGTGGGCCATTGGTCCCGGTTCGTCTGGACCTTTTGGTCCCAGTTGGTGGGACGAACCGGGACCAATGGGCTTGGCTCCTGACCCACCACCATTGGTCCCGGTTGGTGGCTTGAACCGGGACGACAGGCTGCCCTTTAGTCCCGGTTCGTGCCACGAACCGGGACCATTGAGGTGCCTATATATACTGTAACATCCCGATTTTCGGAATGTTTAAGAAAAAGTTTTCGAAAAATCAGGGCGAGAAAATTTTGTTTGTTTTATTTTGTAACAAAGCTTAAACTGAACTTTTATAATTTGGATGATTTAATTTGATCTAATGCGAACTTAAATTTAAATTCAGTTTGTTCTTCTCTTTTAGTTGGGTTTTGGTTTTCTCCCTTCAGCATATTAAATTATGCGTGTATGTATTTGGAACTTCTTTTGAATTTGTTAACTTCTATTCCTTTTCTAAATTTTCCTAAGGCCTTGTTCGGTTGCCAAGGTTAGATTCCACGAGTGGTTTCTAACCTCCTAGGGATTGGGTGATCCCCTACTTGTCACCAAACCCCCGTTGTTCCTCATCCACATGAATCCCTATGACCATAACCTGTTCGGTTACTCCCTTTCTATATTCTCTGTAAGCATACCAGGTTAGATCGGGAGGAGGAGATGGGAAAGAAGAGGGGGAAAGGAGAAGAAGGAGAAGAGGCTTACCGGGTGGGAGAGAAGGGAGGGGTGGGGAAGTATGCCGCCATCGTCGCCTCTGGATGGCTGCGTCGCCGCCGCCGGCGCTGCCGCCGCCGCCGCCGCCGAATCGCGGGAGAGAGAGAGGTCGGGGACTCGCGGAGAGAGGGCTCGAAACTTTTCTTCTCGCGTACCGTTTCGTCCATCGCGGGAGGGATTGGTTCCACGGGTAGAGGGGCGAGGATTATATCCCGGATAGTTTCACCTGGTTTGGCAGGGATTGGGCGGGGGTGTAGCCCCGACCGGGTTTAACCGAACACACTTATAAAGCAGGCCGGGGTCGTATCCCGGTCGGGTCGAAACCACGGGGTTCGGCGGGGATTGGGCGCAAATCCCGGCGGGGGAGGGGCTAACCGAGGAAAATCAATTTGTTTTCCCTGTCTCAAACTCTGGGCGAAATTCCATCGGTCCAACATATCTCCTTCCCTTCCCTAGGTTCAGCCACTATTTCTTTTTCTTGTCTAAGTCGCATGGGCCTAGCCCATCTATTTTTATTTTTATTTTCTTGTTTTCCCTCCTCTCCCCATGGGCTGGATCCACTTGGCCCATATCTCTAGCCGACGAATGTCTCTCCTCATCTCCTTCCTGCGCCTCAATCTCCTCCCTCGTTTCCCTTAGCCCTCTGCCATCTCTCTTCTCCATCCTGCCAGAGAACTCCTCTCAAAGAAACAGTGTTCCATGGACGTCGGTCCTCGATTCTGATGAAGGAGACCATCCCAGTCCATGCCCTTGCGCCAAAAGGTTCTCCTTCATGCGTTGAATCCATTCAGGGAAGAAAGAACATGGTCCGTCAAGCACACACGAAGAATTCTGCATGTCCGCGTACACTGTTCATCAAGTTCGACGCACCATTCCATCAAACTCGGTGTGCCTCTATCAAATTTCTTTTGCACGCATACTCATCATCATCTACTCTATCTCATAGACATCATCATTCGACTCATCTATGTCGTTGCTCGCGCCGATGCCATCGGCATGTCCGCGTACTTTTTAGTTCATCGGATAATCTTGTGTTCAACATATGATTTGTTTCTCGTACCCGTAGTATCCCCATGGTGGAGTTAGATCGCTAGTTCTATCAATAGGATTTTAGTATACATTTTGTTATAGTCATTCTTGCCCAAGATTGAATGGAGTTTGTTCGTCGGCTAAATTTTATATTAATTTGTTATTGTTCTTATGTTTGCGATATGCCTAGAAGTGCATCCTAGTGGTCTCATAATTTTTGCGTGTGATAAATGGCTTATTAGAGTTATTGTTTATTATTTATCGATTATAGTTTTTGTTGTCGCAAGTTGATAATTTTTTGTATTGTTATTGACTTGTGTTAGACATGTCTATAGATATTGAGTATAGTCTGATATGTTTTTATGTAGATAATTTCTTGTATGATGTAGTAGTGTGAGACGCTTTTGTAATAGCTATTGTGAATTATCATCACGAGTAGTAGTTGATCGGTGAACTTTTCTGTTAATTTTATATGTTCGGGATATAGTTAGGAGTGTATGCTAGTTATCTCATAATTTTGTGTGTGGCATGTGACATGTTAAATTTATTGTTTACCGATTATATTTTGTTTAAAATAAGTTTTGCATGCTATTTCCACTTGACAATTTGGTGTATTGTGTATAGTCCTCTTTTATGCATGCGTACAATATTTGATGAACGCTCAACATGCTTATATTTATGTGGAATTATTCTAAGTTTTGCTTTATGTATCTAATCGTGAAATACTTCATGTTTCATTTAGTTTAGTTCATTCACTTGCATGAAGATATCTTAGGTATATTTTATATATGGACTTCACCTTTGTTGCATGTGTATTTGTCGGTTTTTTTTATCATATCATGCGATACTCTAGGTGATGTTTATTTAAATTATTTGTGTTACCTAGTTTTGCTACTAGTGGTTATGAAAAGTGGTATGTTATCGACCGTAGTCATAGTACTTGTTGTAGGTCTATTGTTTGCGTTTATATTATGTGTTATCATGCATGGAGATCATTACTTTTGTAGAGTGTGAGGATTGCGCTTTACAGTGTAGTGCTTTTCATTTCTTAGATGTTTGTCATCCAAGATTACATGGTTGGATACTTCATGTCATGGTTATATTTGTATTGCTTTACATAATTTATTTTTGTGGCATAGAGCATAGCTTATAACATCTTAGTAATTTATTTTCGTGTGTGTTTATTTATCCTTGTTTATTACAATGCCATGTTGGTAATTGCTTAAAGTAGAATACATGGTTTTATTGTATGTCCCAAGTGTTGCAACATTGCTAGTTTGTACTATATGGTCACACTTAGGGTTGGCTTTGAAGGAAATATGCCCTAGAGGCAATAATAAAGTTATTATTTATTTCCTCATATCATGATAAATGTTTATTATTCATGCTAGAATTGTATTAACCGGAAACATGATACATGTGTGAATACATAGACAAACATATAGTCACTAGTATGCCTCTACTTGACTAGCTCATTAATCAAAGATGATTATGTTTCCTAACCATAGACATGTGTTGTCATTTTATTAGTGGGATCACATCATTAGAAGAATGATGTGATTGACATGACCCATTCCGTTAGCCTAGCACTTGATCGTTTAGTATATTGCTATTGCTTTCTTCATGACTTATACAAGTTCCTGTAACTATGAGAATTATGCAACTCCCGTTTACCGGAGGAACACTTTGGATACTACCAAACGTTACAACGTAACTGGGTGATTATAAAGGAGTACTACAGGTGTTTCCGAAGGTACATGTTGAGTTGGCGTATTTCGAGATTAGGTTTTGTCACTTCGATTGTCGGAGAGGTATCTCTGGGCCCTCTCGGTAATGCACATCACTATAAGCCTTGCAAGCCATGTAACCAATGAGTTGGTTACGGGATGATGCATTACGTAACGAGTACGGTAACGAGATTCAACTAGGTATTGGATATCGACGATCGAATCTCGGGCAAGTAACATACCGATGACAAAGGGAACAACGTATGTTGTTATGCGGTTTGACCGATAAAGATCTTCGTAGAATATGTAGGAACCAATTTGGGCATCCAGGTCCCGCTATTGGTTATTGACCGAGAATAGTTCTAGGCCATGTCTACATAGTTCTCGAACTCATAGGGTCCGCACGCTTAACGTTACGATGACAATTTTATTATGAGTTTATAAGTTTTGATGTACCGAAGTTTGTTCGGAGTCCCGGATGTGATCACGGACGTGCGAGGAGTCTCAAAATGGTCGAGACATAAAGATTGATATATTGGACGACTATATTCGGACACCGGAATTGTTCCGGGTGATTTCGGAGAAAACCGGAGTGCCGGGGGGTTAGCGGAACCCCCCGCAAGAGTATTGGGCCTTATGGGCCTTAGGAGAGAGGGGCGACCAGCATGGTCCGCGCGCCCCCTCCCTTCTCTGGTCCGAATTGGACTAGGAGGGGGGGCGGCGCCCCCCTTTCCTTCCCCTCTCCCCCTTCCTTCCCCTTCCTAGTAGGAGTAGGAAAGGAGGAGTCCTACTCCTACTAGGAGGAGGATTCCTCCTCCATGGCGCGCCCCAAGGGGCCGGCCGGCCTTCCCCCTTGCTCCTTTATATACGGGGGCGGGGGGCACCCCATAGACACACAAGTTGATCTACGGATCGTTCCTTAGCCGTGTGCGGTGCCCCCCTCCATCATATTCCACCTCGGTCATATCGTCGCGGAGTTCAGGCGAAGCCCTGCGCCGGTAGAACATCATCATCGTCACCACGCCGTCGTGCTGACGGAACTCATCTCCGGAGCTTTGCTGGATCGGAGCCCGGAGATCGTCATCGAGCTGAACGTGTGCTGAACTCGGAGGTGCCGTACGTTCGGTGCTTGGATCGGTCGGATCGTGAAGACGTACGACTACATCAACCGCGTTGTGCTAACGCTTCCGCTTACGGTCTACGACGGTACGTGGACAACACTCTCCCCTCTCGTTGCTATGCCATCACCATGATCTTGCGTGTGCGTAGGAAATTTTTTGAAATTACTACATTCCCCAACAGGCTTTGCTTGGTTGAGATACATGATAGTAGATACATGATAGTAGTGTATGATTCCATCTTGCTTGATCAATTTGATACCATGATGTTGTGACTAGGTAGGTAGATGCATATTGTGTGTGTCAAATCATGTTATAGATCATCCCTAGATATGTAGCTTATGTCATTACAAGTGTAAATTGTACTTGATAGTAAGGCATGTTGTCTTTGTTATTCATGCTATGATATTCATTGCGTGATAGTGATGTTAGTTGATATCAACTAAGTTATCTCATAGTTACGAGTTGTATTCTGTTAGTAGCATACTTTGGCAACTCGCGCGGTCATCATCCATGCTTAGCATTATATCTAGTTGTTGCATTGTTGTATGTCTAGCCATAGTCATGCAAGTGATCTTTCATATCTTATGATGTTTCGTGTGTTATTGTTGCTTAGTGTAGTTCTTCTTATAGATGTTTAACTTTGTTACATCTTAGTCTTATGAGTGTTTTAATATTTGTTGCTCAGACTCATACAATTAGGACGAGTCATATGTGATGTGAGTAGAGTTGTGCTTTGTTCACACACTCAATGCCTGTATCATGCTTTGTTATTATAAGCATGTGGTGATAATATTATTGCTTTATTGGTATTAGTTGTTCCTTATTAAGACCATGTCATAGTTTAGAATCTTCTCATGAGCACTTGTATGTTGAATGCTTGTGTTAGTTCATTCATCTTTATGATCCTATACTCACATGGCATGGGTGAGATGTGTATTATTATTAAGTTGTTTAATTAGTTGGTACCATAGTAGTGGTTTGTCTGTTGTTATAGAAATGCTTACTAATAGTTATGATTGAGGTTTAGTATTTTCTTGTTATTAACCATTATAAATATTTGAATTCATTCAAATATTTATTTTTGGTTGATTAATAATCTTAGTGATATCATGTCTAGGATAGTTGTTCATCCATTGTTCCACGTGTTGTATAGTTTCTTGTCAATTGTTTGACTAACGAATTGGTTTGATTTGATGGAGTGGAACCTATTTTATTTTCATAATGGTTGAGCTAGACCTAGATCAATTCAATTAATGTTGTTGAATGATGTTTGATTGCTTCAATAGTATGTTTTATAATTTTGGTTTGGTTGTCGTATAGAACACTTGTTTTGAGTTATTATAGAGTTAATATATATGTTTGGATTCTATTGACCATTATGAATATTTAGATTCTTGCTAAATATTTGTTTGTGGTTATCTTTTGCATTTATCACGCCATGTTTTGTTTGTGTAGATAAAATACATAGGATGATTCCATTAATTCTATGCTTGTTGGTGCCATTGTGTTTGTCATATGGTAGTTTCCTATATTGTTACTCACGATGTGTAGTGGGCACTACTAATTGTCTGATAGCATAGTTCTTACTAGAACATTAGTCTTGATCACCAAGCCTTCCGTAGCTGTGTCAACCTAAACCTTGTCGTTTAATCATCTCTCTTACCTCCCGATCATGCTACCTCGTTTTGAATTTCTATCTAATCAATATCTTGCTATCAATCCACTCTTATTGTTGTTTTGGATGTTATTTGGATTTTCTATTTGCTTTGGTATTTATTGTTTGTCTTTTGCTATCGTTATGACGAGTAGGGAGTGATGAGGTTGGCATGGACAGAAACAGGTTACTGAAGAAGGACTCGACAACGAAGGCATGCCTCCTTCTTGATCATACTTATCCTATGGTTTACCCAATTGCATTGAGTTTTCATTGTTATTATATGCATGCTATTTTAATCTTGTAGCTAGCGTGTCGATTGACACATTACCTCGATCCGCTTGTCGCCTATTCACTTGACACCTGAGTAGAAGTATAAGGTTCCGGTAGAGTAGAAATGCTTAGCCATGCTTATCACCCTATAGGTCCCTTGTTGAATGACCCCTGAGTCATTGAAAGTTGAAACTTAACGCTGAGCTACGCCCTGTTGGCCCTTGTTGACCTTCTCTATTCTCTTCTACTCTGGGTGAAACTTACCATCAGAATACTGGCGCGGGCGACAGCTAAATCAAGGATTGAAGGAGCAATTGGCTGCCCTTCATAAATGAAGGGGGCAATCAGTCGTTTGTGCCGCATGAGGCCTAATAAGTCTTGGATTTGAAGTTTGTGATAACAGTACAACCACATGCTATATGGGCACTGGCTTGGTTAATTAGTTAGTTCATTCCTATTGTCATCATCGCCGTACCACAGATGGGACAGCTGCCATGCAAGGAGTATCCTCGGCACAAAAGGGGGGCCCGGACTGTGAACTGCGGTTACTCCTGTGTTGAAACCTAGTGTGCTTGGCGCAGTAAGTTTGGTCTTATGAAAGACCTCGTCACAATCTCCCTGCCGGTACACCAAATGGAGTACTATACCAGCGGCCACTGGTGGCAACAAGTCGGGATTGTGTCGTGTGGGTAAAGTGTACAACCTCTGCAGAGTGTAAAACTATTCGAATAGCCGTGTCCACGGTCACGGACAACACATGAATCTTTCTTGACGTACAGGACCTGTCTTGCTTATTCCCTCTTTGCCCCTATTCTTGAAACCTATGAAGGACGTGAGTTGATTGAGGATCCTCACTTGATGAAAGTTATTCTGGAGATAAAACATGTTTTCCTCTAAAACTGCTTTTATCCAACTACTTTATTTGTCAAACAAAATTAGCTTTATGCAAATGAGCCATACCGCCTTCCTTTGAAGCCACATGTAGACATTAGGTCCTTCCCCGTGGGAGGCATGTTGAGTACGTAATGTACTCATGGCAATAATTTTGTTGACAACAGAGTTCCATGAAGATGAAGGTGATGACTATGACAACTATGGCGATCCGTAGGAGTGAGGTCACGTGGACTACATCGACTGCCTGTGGCTGAGATGGAGTCGCTACGCATTGTACTTTCCGCTGCTTTCTAATTGTAATAAATGTCATGAGACATTTCTCTATGTATGCCTTGTGGCAAGATATATTTAAACTTGTAATACCTTTTACGCATTGTGCGATGATATCATTTCGCTGTGTTATCAACAATGATCCTGGGGTTGGAAAATATACACAGGAGGGTCTGGAAGTTAATTCCGGTTTCTCACATATACCCCTCGCCCGCGAGCAGAGCACTCCACTGCTCTGTTTTTCTCTGGCCGGGGAGGGGAGGGCTTTGTGGTGCTCTAGCTCACCTCCGATGCACATGAGGTGTTCGATGAAATGCCCGAGCCACACTAGTTAAGCTTTCTCCTCTCGAAGCATGACCTCCGAACTCTATTTTTCCTGAGATTTGTCTAGGTTTATATTAGCGGCCCGTCACGCCCCGTCCCCGTCTTCACTATCGTCGATTGCCCGCGCCGATCTCGTCACCGGCACCACCGTGGTGAGCCTCTTGTTCTTATCTTCTTTCTGAAAGAGAAAAATTCTTGCTTTAGATAGATACTTGTCTAATTTTCTTACTATTTTATTGCTTGTTATTATATAGTGCGATGGTTTTGGTATCCGCCCCCGTCGGCCCTCGTCCTGTCTATGATTCGGATGTCGTATATATTATCTTTATAACTATTGTTTCATTTATTGTTTATGAAAATTATGCCGACCAACATGACATAGATTTTATTTATCTAGGAGGTATGTGAACCGGAAATTCCAACCGACCCTATTGTCGACAGGTTAAATTTAGTTGAAGAAGAAAACAATTTCTTGAAGGAAAAAATAAAAAAAATTGAGGAGGAGAAGATGATATCGGAGTTGCATGTTGCGCATGTCGTCGATGATCATAAGATCAAGATGGATGCAATGCGCTTGAAGATTAGAAAGATTAGAAAATATGCCATTCATACCGAGGCTTGGTATCATTATGCCGTTGGATCAATTGTTACCTTGGTTGCGATTATGATCGCATTTGTTTTCGCATTGAAATGTTTCACATACTTTCAATGTATGGTTTAATTAATTTAGATGCTCTGAAGAGCTTTATGTTGTTGGATGAGAACTATGTATGTACTTTGGTTTTAATGTGATGATGAACTTTATTAATTTGGTCACTTAATTATCTATTCATGATGTTCTGTAATGTTTTTTGACACACTTAATTATATATAATGCACGCAGATGAACTGGCAATGGATGTACGGTGACAGACACACCTCCGAGTACATTAAGGGCGTGCATGATTTTCTCGAAGTGGCTGAGGCAAACAAGCAGAATGGTTTTATGTGTTGTCCATGCCCTAAATGTGGGAATACAAAGTCTTACTCTGACCGGAAAATCCTTCAAACCCACCTGCTTTACAATGGTTTCATGCCACACTATAATGTTTGGACGAGGCACGGAGAAATAGGGGTTATGATGGAAGACGGCGAAGAAGAAGAGGATGATGACAACTATGTGCCCCCTGAATACGGTGATGCTGCAATGGGGGAAGCTACTAAAGATCAAGAGGAACCAGATGATGTGCCCAATGATGCTGCAACGGGGGAAGCTACTGAAGATCAAGAGGAACCAGACGATGTGCCCGATGATGAAGATCTCCGCCGGGTCATTGTCGATGCAAGGACACAATGCGAAAGTCAAAAGGAGAAGCTGAAGTTCGATCACATGTTAGAGGATCACAAAAAAGGGTTGTACCCCAATTGCGAAGATGGCAACACAAAGCTCGGTACCGTACTGGAATTGCTGAAGTGGAAGGCAAAGAATGCTGTGCCTAACAAAGGATTTAAGAAGCTACTGAAAATATTGAAGAAGAAGCTTCCAAAGGATAACGAATTGCCCGACAGTACATACGCAACAAAGAAGGTCGTATGCCCTCTAGGATTGGAGGTGCAGAAGATCCATGCATGCCCTAATGACTGCATCCTCTACCGCGGTGCGTACAAGGATCTGAACGCATGCCTGGTATGCGGTGCATTACGGTATAAGGTCAGACGAGATGACCCTGGTGATGTTGACGGTGAGCCTCCCAGGAAGAGGGTTCCTATGAAGGTGATGCGGTATGCTCCTATGATACCACGGTTGAAACGTCTGTTCAGAAACGGAGAGCATGCCAAGTTGATGCGATGGCACAATGAGGACCGTAAGAAAGACGGGAAGTTGATAGCACCCGCTGATGGGTCGCAGTAGAGAAAAATCGAGAGAAAGTACTGGGATGAGTTTGCAAGTGACCCAAGGAACGTATGATTTGCTTTAAGCGCGGATGGCATTAATCCTTTCGGGGAGTAGAGCAGCAATCACAGCACCTGGCCCATGACTCTATGTATGTATAACCTTCCTCCTTGGATGTGCAAGAAGAAGTTCATTATGATGCCAGTTCTCATCCAAGGCCCTAAGCAACCCGACAATGACATTGATGTGTACCTAAGGCCATTAGTGGAAGAACTTTTACAGATGTGGAATGGAAACGGTGTACGTACGTGGGATGAGCACATACAGGAGGAATTTGACCTAAAGGTGTTGCTGTTTGTGACCATCAACGATTGGCCCGCTCTCAGTAACCTTTCAGGACGGACAAACAAGGGATACCACGCATGCACGCACAGTTTAGATGACACTGAAGGTATATACCTGGACAAATGCTGGAAGAATGTGTACCTGGGCCATCGTTAATTTCTTCCGACCAACCATCAATGTCGAAAGAAATGCAAGCATTTCAAAGGCGAGGCAGATCACCGGAAGAAGCCCGCCATGCGTACCGGTGACGTACTTGCTATGGTCAACGATTTACACGTAACCTTTGGAAAGGGTCCCGATGGACTAGCTGTTCCGAATGACACTGAGGGACACGCACCCATGTGGAAGAAGAAATCTATATTTTGGGACCTACCCTACTGGAAAGACCTAGAGGTCCGCTCTTCAATCGACGTGATGCACGTGACGACGAACCTTTGTGTGAACCTACTAGGCTTCTTGGGCGTGTATGGGAAGACAAAAGATACACCTGAGGCACGGGAGGATCTGCAACGCTTGCATGAAAAAGACGGCATGCCTCTGAAGCAGTATGAAGGTCCTGCCAGCTACGCTCTTACGAAAGAAGAGAAAGAAATCTTCTTTGAATGCCTGCTCAGTATGAAGGTCCCGACTGGCTTCTCGTCGAATATAAAGGGAATAATAAATATGCCAGAGAAAAAGTTCCAGAACCTAAAGTCTCATGACTGCCACGTGATTATGACGCAACTGCTTCCGGTTGCATTGAGGGGGCTTCTACCGGAAAACTCCGACTAGCCATTGTGAAGCTATGTGCATTCCTCAATTCAATATCTCAGAAGGTGATTGATCCAGAAATCGTACCAAGGCTAAGGAGTGATGTGGCGCAATGTCTTGTTAGTTTCGAGCTGGTGTTCCCACCATCCTTCTTCAATATCATGACGCACGTCCTAGTTCATCTAGTCGATGAGATTGTTTTTCTGGGGCCCGTATTTCTACACAATATGTTCCCCTTTGAGAGGTTCATGGGAGTCCTAAAGGAATATGTCCGTAAGCGCACTAGGCCAGAAGGAAGCATCTCCATGGGCCATCAAACAGGGGATGTCATTGGGTTTTTTGTTGACTTCATTCCTGGCCTTAAGAAGATAGGTCTCCCTAAATCGCGGTATGAGGGGAGATTGACTGGAAAAGGCACGCTTGGAGGGGACTCAATAATATGCAGGGATGGATATTCTTGGTCTCAAGCACACTACACAGTTCTACAGAACTGTACCTTGGTGACCCCGTATGTCGATGAACACAAGAACAGTCTGCGCTCCAAACACCCGGAGCAGTGCGACGACTAGATTACATGTGAACACATCAGGACTTTCAGCAGTTGGTTGGAAACACGTCTCAGAGGTGACAAGACTGTTTGTGATGAGCTGTACTTGTTGTCCACAGGACCATCTTTGACTGTATTGATTTACAAAGGATACGAGATAAATGGGAATACATTTTACATGATTGAACAAGATCAAAAGAGCACCAACCAAAACAACGGTGTCCGCTTTGATGCAGCAACCGAGAGGGGAAAGGACACATATTATGGTTACATAGTGGACATATGGGAACTTGACTACGGACATGATTTTAAGGTCCCTTTGTTTAAGTGCAAATGGGTCAATCTGTCAGGAGGCGGGGTACAAGTAGACCCACAGTACGGAATGACAATAGTGGATCTGAAAAATCTTGGGTACACTGAAGAACTGTTTGTCCTAGCCAATGATGTGGCACATGTTATCTACGTGAAGGACATGTCTACCAAACCGAGAAAAAGAAAAGATAAGGAAGCGAATACATCATATGATGAGCCAAAGCGCCACATAGTTCTTTCAGGAAAAAGGGACATCATGGGAGTGGAGGGCAAGACAGACATGTCTGAAGATTATGAAAAGTTTCATGAAATTCCTCCCTTCAAAGTCAAGGCTGACGCAAGTATCCTGATAAACGATGAAGATTATCCATGGTTACGGCGCAATAAGCAAATGACACAAGCGAAGAAAAAGTGAAAACTTTCTCCCCCAACTATTATGATGATACCATGCCAACTTTGTAACAGACGAGTATGATACCATTGTCCGTTTTGTACATGCACATGCTATGTGGGTGAAATTATGATACCATGCCAACATTCAACTTTTTCATAGTTCATTTGAAATGCTTTAATGTCTTATGGTTTGGCCCTCGTAATACCATTAATCCTGGTTCGCTCCTTGTCAACTATGTTCTCACCAAGAACACTCAAGAGGGCAGCCACGTGGGCCATTGGTCCCGGCTCCTTGTCCAGGTTCCACGCACGAACCGGGACCAATGCGCCTCGCCCCTAGCCCATGACCATTAGTCCTGGTTTGTGCCACAAACCGGGACTAAAGGGTTGGTCCTCGTTGCGGTCAGAGTTTAGTCCCACCTCGCGAACCGAAGGGCGCTCACACCGGTTTATAAGTCCCTCCCTCTCTGCCTTGTTGAGCTCCTCTCAAAGTGAAAATAGATGCCCTTATACAGGGAATTTGACCCAAATTCATACTGAATTTATCTTAAATTAATAGAAATTTATTATGAATTTAGGTTGAATTTTTAGTAAAGTTAATCACAAACTTGTGATTCACACAAATTTCAAAGAATTCAAATTTTAACTATTAAAATTTGAAAACTAACTGCACTAACAGAAAGTTTATAATTTTTGTGACTTAAAAGAAAAATAATTAAAAATAAACCTTTTATAAAATAAATAAAAATAACAACAACAAGTATTTTGTTGTAAGTAGAAAAAAAATAAAAAAAATAAAGCAACAAAGAAAAAAAACAAAATAAATTTTTTAAAACTAATGGCACTAACAGAAAGTTTATAATTTTGCTGTCCTAAAAGCAAAAAGAATTACATATAAAGCAAAAAACAAAAGAGAATAAATAATGCAAAAAATAAAACAAAAAACTAGAAAAAAAAACTTTGAATTTTAAACACAGTAATATTAAACACGGTGATTTTAACTATTCAAATTTGAAAACTAATGGCACTAACGGAAAGTTTATAATTTTTGTGACCTAAAAGAAAAATAATTAAAAATAAACTTTAATAAAATAAATAAAAATAGCAACAATAAGTATTTTGTTGTAAGTAGAAACAAAATAAAATAAATAAAGCAACAAAGAAAACAAAAAAACAAAAAAAGTGCCACCTATTGGGCCCCCACGGCCTGAATATGACTAGAAACCCTACCGTGGGCCAGGATTCAGGCCCGCAGGAGGCCTAGTAGGCCCACATGCACACAGCGTACGGTTAGGCCCGAAAGCCTACAATTGAGAGGAGCTCGAGAGGGTGGGCGCAGCTGCGCTTACAAACCACTCTCGAGCTCTCTCAGCTAGCGAGGTGGTACTAAACTTTTGACGCGGGGCAGCACAAGGCCTTTGGTCCCGGTTGGTGGCACCAACCGGGACTAAAGGGGGGCATTGGTGCCACGAACCGGGACCAATGCCCCCCTTTAGTCCCGGTTGGTGCCACCAACCGGGACCAAAGGCCTCTATTTCCCGCCCTTTCGGCTGCTGAAAAGAGACCTTTGGTCCCGGTTGGTGGCACGAACCGGGACCAAAGGGGGCATTCATCCCGGTTTGTTCCACGAACCGGGACCAGTGCGCTGTGTATATAAGCAGGACTTAGTAGTTTCTACAAAATCCATCACTTTCTCCGCCCGGCGCCCCTTGCTCCTCGTCGCTGTCGCCGCTGAGCCTGCCCCGACGCCGTCAGGCTAGTCCACATCACCGTCGCCGCCGCCGTCAGGCTTCTCAACTTCGCCACCGCCGACGCCCTCGACGCCATCTGCCCCGACGCTGACGCCGCTCGTCACGCCCCTGCGCTGGTGCCGCCGACGCCTTCGACGCCATCTGCCCCGACGCCGGCGCCGCTCCCCGCGCCCCTGCGCCTGCCCCGACGCTGCCCGCCGTGCCCCGCCATCCCCTGTGAGCACCTGCCTCGCGCCCCTGCCCTGCCTCGCTCCCGCACCTGCGCCCCTGCCCTGCCCCGCCGCCGCCGCCGCCATGCCCCTCTGCCCGGCTATATATATATATATATATATATATATATATATATATATATATATATATATATATATATATATATATATATATATATATATTTGTTTAGATGTTTTTAGATGTTCTTATATGCTGTTTTCCGATGTTTTTAGTTGTTCATAAAAGAAATTTAGATGTAGGTATGTATGTGTGAGGGATCTATATATATATATATTTTAGATGTTCTTATATGCTGTTTTCAGATGTTTTTTGTATGTATGTATGTATGTATGAGGGATCATATATGTATTTTTTGTATGTATGAGGGATCATAGATGTTTTTTTTCAGAATTTTCTATCGTGCATAGACTGAGAAGGAGAAAGGAAAATAAGAAGAGGAAGAAAGGAGAAGAAGAGGAGAAATAAATAAGAAGAGGAAAAAAGAAGAAAAAGAAGAGGAATTTTTCTTCTTCTCTTCTATTCCTTTCTTCTTCTCCTCTTCTTTCTTCTTCTTTTTTCTTCGATCTTCTCCTCTATTCCTTTCTTCTTCTCCTCTTTTTATTTCTTCTTCGTTTTCTTATGTTTTATCAGGTCTGTCGTCGTCGATATACCCTTGCCCATAACTTCAACACGAGGGGGGTCGATATACCCCCTCCCCGGTAATATTATTTTCCCATGTATGTATGTCATCGTTGTTGATATAACCCTCTCCCGATAACTTCGACACGTGGGGGGGGGGGGGGGTCGATATACCCCCTCCCCGATAACATTATTTTCCCGTGTATGTATGTCGTCGTTGTCGATATTACCCCCTCTCGACTGTGATAACTTATACCAAAACTCTCGAGGACACCCAAACCATAGAAAAAACGATGTCGGTCTCCTACCCCCTCCCGCCGCGCCCCTACCCGACAAACTCCCTCGAGGCCACCCCCTTTTACCCGACCAAAACTCTCGAGGACACCCAAACCCTAGAAAAAAACGATGTCGGTCTCCTACCCCTCCCGCCGCGCCCCTACCCTTGAAGCGTTGCCGAGGCCACCCCAAACCCGGAATAAGCTCGGTCTACGTTTGCCACTAATATATCCACCTGCTGTCATGTTTGTGTAATAATTGCCATGTTGTAATATTTGCAGAAACAATGCAGCACATACGAGATGAGGAAGCGGAAGAGGTGTTGGGGGACATAATCTTAGCCGGAGGTGATATCTCGTCGTATCTTAACGACAATGATGGTCTGGAAGAACAGGGTGAAGAAGCAGGCTACGGTGATCGAAGAATGGAGGAGGAAAGACATGATTATGATGGCTCCGGTGACACAATGATGGTGCAAGAAGGAGACCGTGATGACGGCTCCGGTGACCGAACCGAGTCCGGCCAGGTATATATATTAGTTAAGCCTGTGCTGACTAGCTAATTGATGCATTCATTGTTTTGGTATATGTACACATAATAATTAACTCTCGTCTTTCTTCTTTTTTCTAGCCCTCCGGATCGAGCACAACTTTGGTAAAGAGACGAGGCCCAAAGAAAAAGTTGCGCTCGGATGAAAGGTTTGAGATCACAGCAATCGCGCCCGACGGCCAGCCGATTGAACCCATCTGGACAAAGGAAGCATTTGCTGCTCAGTGTGGGGTTCTTGTTAGAGACAAGATCCCGATCAGCATCCACCAATGGTATAAGCCTAAGAACGAAGACCCTAAGGTGGCTTATGTCAATGATATGTAGAAAGATGATCTTTGGACTGAGCTGAAGGAAAATTTCACCCTACCGCTAGAGGAGGATCCGGAGAAGCCAGTTAAAGAGCAATTAATCAAGTCTCATGCTCTTAAGAAGATGGCAGACCTATTTAGGAGGTGGAAGAATGAGCTGAAAAGGTTTGTCGACAAAGAAGAGACACCAGAATTCATCGGCAAATATGAGAAGATTAGAGATCACTGGCCTGCATTTGTGGCCCACAAGACATCGAAAAAGAGTAAGAAGATGTCGGCGACAAACAAGCAAAATGCTGCCAAGAAGAATCTTCACCATCGCACAGGGTCAGGTGGCTACCTCAAAGCCCGGCCTAAGTGGGCCAAGGCTGAGAATGATCTGTTGATAAAGGGATCGAACCAGAGACAATGAACTGGCCAGACCGTTGCGGGACTTGGTTCTTCGGGGCTGGCGGAACCTTGGACCCTGTATCAGGGAAGTGCCTTTGGACAGACGAGCAAATGAAAATACCAGTCAAGAGGCTTCAGCACTATATCGATGCAGCGCATGAAGGGACGTTCGTTCCAGACAGAGAGAACGACGAGCTCACAATGGCCCTCGGGAATCCTGAGCACCCTGGACGGACACGAGGCACGCCAGGCTCCGTTCTGTGGAAGGCTGGGTTTTCGGACGCAGGCGGTTACAAATGCCATGAGAGGAGGAAGAAAGAGCAGCAGACTGAACTGCAGGCGCTGCACGCAAGGGAACAAGCAATAGAGGAACGAGAAGCAAATCGCAGCAAATGAACTGCCGAAGCTTCCCCCGAAGCTACCCCGCCATCTCAGCGGAGAAGCAGCGTGGCTTCCACCGAGCTGCTTCAGCCAGAGCATGTCTTGATGGCTGCTGCTAGCTACCCCGTGGATGCTATCATGGAGTCTCAAAATTGCCACCTTATGACGCAATGGCAAAACTTCAAAGTCAAGGCGGCTGTCGGCTCTGTTCCAACTTCTGAACCCGGCGCAACTTTTTACTGTCGTCCGATTCCAGAAGGATATGCTAGGGTGACAGTGGACGAAATAACGGAGGGATTTGAGGACCTCCAACTTGACCACCCTATCGGTGAAGGGGAGACTCGGCTGGGTTCTGCTCTGAAGACTCCATGCCTATGGCGGAAGGAGTTCATCAACCTTCCGAACTGGACGCCTCTGCCTCCTCCTGCTCCTCCGGCGAGTCAGGGCACTCCGCCTCCTCCACCGCCTCCTCCTCCGGTGAGTGACGATCAGGGCACTCAGCCTCCTTCGCCGGCGTGTGGCGGCACTCCGCCTCCTTCTCCGCTTGCACCGGCGTGCCCCAGACATGGTCCACCTCTCAAGCCTCTAGAGAAGTTACCATACGAGAGGATCGAGGAGGAAAACGCGAAAATCGTTGCGGACCGAAGTGAAGGACTTCTTTGAAGGGTTGAAAGCAAAGAGACATCCACCTCCGTAGGAGAAGGTAGATCCGGTGAAAGCAAATCGCACTATCGATGCCCTGAGGAAACCACCAATGTCTCCGCCAAAAACCAACTATGAGCGCATTACCAAAAAAGCATATCTTGAAGCGGAGCGGTCGGGAAGTACTATCAGTGATCAAAGGTTAAAAGAACAAGCAGCTGGGAAAAAAATTGCCCAGCTCGGCAAACAAGCAAAGCAATAGTGGCCCCCGCTCAATGTGTCTAGCGACATCGTTGCTAATGCTCCGGGGACGGTGCCCAGTTATAGCAATCTTAGAGATTACCTGCCTGACGATGTACATTTTGATTTCTTGGAGGTGGACGAACACAGATACGAGTACGGGAAGCCTCTCGTCAAAGATGAAAAATCTCTAACAACGATGATGCGAAGATTCCATAATTGGTACATGAAAACCTGCAGAGATTCTGGGGGACAAATACTTTGTATCTGAGAATTAAAGAGGAGCACGACCTCGTTGGAACTTTTCTGTTGCCTGTTCCATTTGAAGAGTTCTTCGAGTTCTTCAATCAAAATGCCTTCGATAAATTAACAGTCTTTTGCTACTGTCTGTAAGTACTATTTCTGTCATTAAGTCTCTATATATAGCTCAGCTCTTTCAATGCATGCATTTATAATTAATTATCCTAACTATATTATGCAGATTGAAGATCGTCGAGTGCAGAAAAGAAGAAATGTATGATATTGGGTTCATTAACACAAATATCATAGATGATTTTCTGGTTACAAAAGACGCCGAAGAGGCCGAGGCCTACTTGCTACAATCGTTGATCAAAAATCAAAACCAAGATTTAATACTCCTTCCTTACAACTTCGAGTGAGTGTTACTGTCGTGTGCATATTCGGTTTCCCTTATTACTTGAGCGAGGTTATAGTAATGTAATTGATGAGTTATGCATGCGTGCGTAGCTTCCACTATGTTCTTCTGGAGAATAAGCTTGAGCGGGGGCTAGTAACCGTCTTAGACTCGAGACGAAAAGATCCCGAAACCTATGCAGACATGACTAAAATGCTAAACAAGTAAGTTCAATCGATCATTAAGCACCATATCGGCAACTTTTTGTTCATTTCCTAATATCTCAAGTAATAGTAATTATTTTCTTTGTCTTGCAGGGTTTGGAAACAGTTCACCACAGAAGCTCCGGGACTGCCGATGGAGCTGCGATATACATACCCGAAAGTAAGTACTACTAGCTAGCTAGTTGCGTGCATCTCCCGTTGATTCTATAGCTATACTTTCATCAATGCCATTTATAATGCTTCATTATCAGTTTGATTGACCTCTATTTCTCGTAAAGTGCTTGTGACAGGAACAAGGGAATGATTACTGTGGATACTACATGTGCGAGTTCATCTACAACGCGACTTCGAAAAATAAGCGGGGCTACTCTAAAAGACAATATGAAGTGCGTAAGCAACAATATTCACAATTTCATTTTATTAGACAATCATTTCTGTTGAGTTTCATTAATATATATGTATTAACCCCCCTTTTCAAATTAGATGTGGCAGATGCAGAATGAACTCCTACCACAAGATCGCATGAAAGCAATTCAAGAGGAATTGGCGGGATTCTTTCTTGACCATGTCATCATTAAAGCCGGAGAATACCATGTGGAAGTTGATTTCAAATGCTAGGGGATTGTAAGAGATCTTACATATTGTATATGTGTGTAGCCAGTAGCGTCGGATAGATAATACGAAAACTTGTTGTTCGACCAATCTCTCGGAGAAGGAGAGGTCGATCGATCACTTCTCTCGGTATGCACGGCGAACTTCTGTACTTAATGGTTTCCTTCATTTTCTTACTAGCTAGCGTGTCGAGGGCCTTTCTATGTATAGTACGTAGCGTCGACCAAGCACGGACATAAGAGAGGACACTTCTCTCTATTAATTAGCTAGCTAACACAATATATGAAACACCTAAATTAACCCCCCAAAACCCCCAACCCCCCTTTAAAATAAACAAAAACCCCAGCCCCTGAAACGCTGACGCGTGGATGCCTTTTGGTCCCGGTTGGTGCCACCAACCGGGACCAAGGGCCCTCCTGCCTGGGCCCGGCGCACCGGCCACATGGAGGCCCATCTATCCCGGTTCGTGTTAGAACCGGGACTAAAGGTCTAGGGCATTAGTAACGACCCTTTAGTCCCGGTTCAAGAATCGGGACAAAAGGCCCTAACCAACAGGGACGAATGGGTTTTTTTCTACTAGTGTGAGGAAGGATGATGGAGACTATGATTCCCCCACAAGTCGGGATAAGACTCCGGACAAAAATAAAAAATAATAAAAAAAGAGGCCATAAAAAAGAAAAAAGGGGAGAAAGGCCCAAATAAAAAAAATGAGGGAAAAAGAGAGAAGGGGCAATGTTACTATCCTTTTACCACACTTGTGCTTCAAAGTAGCACCATGATCTTCATGATAGAGAGTCTCCTATGTTGTCACTTTCATATACTAGTGGGAATTTTACATTATAAAACTTGGCTTGTATATTCCAATGATGGGCTTCCTCAAAATGCCCTAGGTCTTCGTGAGCAAGCGAGTTGGATGCACACCCACTTAGTTTCTTTTGTTGAGCTTTCATACACTTAATAGCTCTAGTGCATCCGTTGCATGGCAATCAATACTCACTCACATTGATATCTATTAATGGACATCTCCATAGCCCGTTGATACGCCTAGTTGATGTGGGACTATCTTCTCCTTTTTTGTCTTCTCCACAACCACCATTCTATTCCACAAATAGTGCTATATCCATGGCTCACGCTCATGTATTGCGTGAAGATTGAAAAAGTTTGAGAACATCAAAAGTATGAAATAATTGGTTGTATTGTCATCGGGGTTGTGCATGATTAAATACTTTATGTGATGAAGATAGAGCATAGCCAAACTATATGATTTTGTAGGGATAACCTTCTTTGGCCATGTTATTTGAGAAAACATGATTCCTTTGTTAGTATGCTTGAAGTATTACTATTTATTATGTCAATATGAACTTTTATTTTGAATCATTTGGATTTGAACATTCATGCCACAATAAAGAAGATTACATTGTTAAATATGTTAGGTAGAATTCCACATCAAAAATTCTGTTTTTATCATTTACCTACTCGAGGACGAGTAGGAATTAAGTTTGGGGATGCTTTATATGTCTCCAACATATCTATAATTTTTTATTGTTCCATGCTATTATATTATCCATCTACGATGTTTTATATGCATTTATATGCTATTTTACATGATTTTTGGGACTAACCTATTAACCTAGAGCCTAGTACTAGTTTCTGCTTTTCCCTTGTTTTTGAGTATCGCAGAAAAGGAATACCAAACGGAGTCCAGACGTGCCAATTTTTGATGATTTTTTATGGACCAAAAGAAGACCACAAAGAATTGGAGTTGGTCCAGAAGAGCCCTGGGCTGCCCACAATGGTGGGGGCGCGCCCACCCCCCCTGGGCGCGTCCCCTGCCTCGTGGACAGCCGGGAGACCCCCCTGACTTGTTCCCGACGCCAAAAATTCCTATAAATACAGAAACCTATAGGAACATACCTAGATCGGGAGTTCCGCGGCCGCAAGCCTCTGTAGCCACCAAAATCCAATCGGGACCCTGTTCCGGCACCCTGCTAGAGGGGGGAACCCTCACCGGTGCCCATCTTCATCATCCCAACGATCTGCATGACGAGCAGGGAGTAGTTCTCCCTTGGGGCTGAGGGTATGTACCAGTAGCTATGTGTTTGATCTCTCTCTCTCTCTCTCTCTCTCGTGTTCTTGAGGTGGTACGATCTTGGTGTATCGCGAGCTTTGCTATTATAGTTTGATCTTATGATGTTTCTCCCCCTCTACTCTCTTGTAATGGATTGAGTTTTCCCTTTGAAGTTATCTTATCGGATTGAGTCTTTAAGGATTTGAGAAAACTTGATGTATGTCTTGCCGTGCTTATCTGTGGTGACAATGGGATATTCATGTGATCTACTTGATGTATGTTTTGGTGATCAACTTGCGGGTTCGCCTTGTGAACTTATGCATAGGGTTGGAACACGTTTTCATCTTGACTCTCCGGTTGAAACTTTGGGGCACTCTTTGAAGTACTTTTGCGTTGGTTGAATAGATGAATCCGAGATTGTGTGATGCATATCGTATAATCATACCCACGGATACTTGAGGTGACAATGGAGTATCTAGGTGACATTAGGGTTTTGGTTGATTTGTGTCTTAAGGTGTTATTCTAGTACAAACTCTATGATAGATTGAACGGAAAGAATAGCTTCGTGTTATTTTACTATGGAATCTTGAATAGATCGAGCAGAAAGAATAACTTTGAGGTGGTTTCGTACCCTACCATAATCTCTTCGTTTGTTCTCCTCTATTAGTGACTTTGGAGTGACTCTTTGTTGCATGTTGAGGGATAGTTATATGATCCAACTATGTTATTATTGTTGAGAGAACTTGCACTAGTGAAAGTATGAACCCTAGGCCTTGTTTCCTAGCATAGCAATACCGTTTAGGCTCACTTTTATCATTAGTTACCTTGCTGTTTTTATATTTTCAGATTACAAAAACCTATATCTACCATCCATATTGCACTTGTATCACCATCTCTTCGCCGAACTAGTGCACCTATACAATTTACCATTGTATTGGGTGTGTTGGGGACACAAGAGACTCTTTGTTATTTGGTTGCACGGTTGTTTGAGAGAGACCATCTTCAACCTACGCCTCTCACGGATTGTTAAACCTTAGGTCATCCACTTGAGGAAAATTTGCTACTGTCCTACAAACCTCTGCACATTGAACAAACGAAGGTTGCGTAGTAGACATCAATGAGCATGGGGATACATTTTTTTTCTTACCCTATTTGCTCTGTATCCTAAAATACACGCCGGCTATGTGTTAATTGGCTCTGAGATTTGTGTTTGCCAAATATATTCGAGTACCTAACAAGAGGCTAATGAGAGACTTTATACAGAGTAGTTTTATCTACACAATTATCGTGTATTACGGAGAACTGATACATTTTTCCAAGTCATTTCTATCATGATTAGGATAGAGACTTCGAGTCGGGACATTTTGTTTCAGTGTAATGTCAGGTTGTCCAAGGGATTTGGAATTGTTGCTGTGTAGATTGTGTCCTCCAGGATCGGATAAGGTACTGTAAATTTTTCTCGGCATGAAGTAAGTTGGAGTTGGTTCAGTACTTCAGAGGCCTCATAAATCACTGCAACAAGTGAATGCTCAATTGTACCAGAGCTGCGCATGGACATGGAGTTGTTATACTGGTATAGGTTATTTTTCCTCTGGATAAGATAAGATGTTGTAAAATAGTCTCGGCTTGAACTAAGTTCAAATTGGTTCAGTAAATCACTACGCAAATGAATGCTCCATTGCAACAGAGCTGCACATGGACGTGGAGTTGTTATACTAGTTCCATCCTCCACCTCAGGTGAGCCCTTCCCTCCTGTACCATGTTCCGTCCAATTTTTTCCCAGAGGTTTCTCGCAGTATAACTGCAATTGGTCAACGCAGTTAGTAGTCATTATGCCTCCAACTGCAATGCATGTGGCGTTTGTGAATCATGAAATGGTTGCTTTGCTTGCTTGCGATTAGTCTAGTCTATGCAGCAGGTGCACGCTCTGAGCTCGCTCGCAAGGTGTTTGCGACAATGCCTCTAGGAAAGTTGAAATGTCAATTTGTTCAGCCAATGTAGAATTCTATGTTCCACAAGATACGAAGGAGCCTATGGATCTTAAACTTTGCTCATTAAATTGAACAGAAAACATTGTACTATTCGTACACAAACAAAACATCTATGGGTGGGGATGTTGGCGTTGCGCGATTAAATTGAAAAGAAAATGCTCTGATAAGATTAGCATATACGGTGTGCTTCATGCATCCAAGAGACCAAGATGTCTTCTCTTCTCTGTCGGGAGAAGCTGATTTTGCATTGACGGCTAATGATTATTCTTTGTGTTCCATAGTTTAAAAGGCAACCATTTTGCACAGGATAACCAAGTATTCTGCCAGGGTTAAATTTAATTAAGAATGTTGTTCTGCACTTTTGCTTATTGTAAGCTCCTCCTTTTGCCCATTTTATTTCCTTAGGCAATGTACTCTAATTCAGCCAGGACATCACAAGACCGTGCTCTGTTTCTTCTCAGGTCCAGCCTGATTTGGCATTCCTGGACAGCCACAAGGCATGCCTTGGCCGCCATTGAGCAGAATGCCGCTGGTGGCCAGCGGCTACAGAGTGCCGTCTCAGCGGACAAGGGAGTATCAAGCGAGACATCATCATCATCAAGCGAGCATGGGAGTTTTTCCTGCAAGCAAGTATCTCATTATCCTTACCTTCATCTGAACCACACTTGCATTTTTAAATCTTTGGAGATGGCGTAGGATAAGGCCCAGATGAACGCTAGCCACTGTTAGGAGTACAAGTTTAGTCCTGACAGACTGGGCGTAAGTGGATTGGTTTGCCTTTTGATTAGTATAAGTAGATGGTAGCAGACCTGGACAAATAACATTGGATCTTAATGTCTCATGACATTGAGTAGAGGACAAGAGATCGGATGAGTCTTGTTGTCACATGTGGTTCGGATGGTCAAAGTAGATGATAGTTGGATCCGAGCACCCAGTCAGTGATGCTCTGCCGCCCGATTTAAAATGGTGCTCTCTGGAGAGTCAACGTCGACCCCGGCGCTGGTGCAGGAGGTGTCCATGGGCAACTTCCTCAGCGCAAAGTTCGGCTAGGCCCTGGCCAGGCAGGCCTCTCTCCGCGTCGCCTGCCCAACACCGTACCCTGCACTACTGTCAACAAAGTCTGCTCATCGGGGACGAAGTGTATCCATATTTCATCTCTTCACCTGCAATGTCTCCGTAGTTACTTGTCGCCGCTGCTAAAAAACTTATGTTGTTGCATGTTGGCCTGCTCCTTGCTATCTGAAGTATATATTTTTTGTCTATCGCTCATTCGCTATCTGAATAATTTTATGAAGGTAATTTTAGTGTGTGTTTAGCTTTCAGTTTTTGCTTCTACTTCACAGAGTGGAAGATCGTAAGAAAACATTGGATGATCTTTAAGAATTATTCTTAGAAGTAAACCTGAGCAGTATTTGATGATATATTGTGAGTCACTGAAAATGTATATTGTTTTTTCTTCAGGATATGGATGACTATCTGAAGGGATGCAGGTTTCTTCCCAAACTTAAGAATGAGATACCTGGTGAAAGAAATGCTCCCTAGTCCCTACAGGGAAAGGTTGAGCAGCCTAGAGAATTTAGTACTGATCATGGTAAGGCCAACAAAGCCTGAAATCTCATTTTGATCCACGTTCAAAGATTACATGCTAGCATATATACTTGAAGTTGGCATGTAATATCAAAATTAAAATAGACTTCGCCTATTCCCTGTTTAGAAGAGCAGTGGGAATCAATTTTCTGATGTCCTTTGTTGGCGATTTCCCTATCCATGAAATGATAAATTTTGAACAGATGTTAACTTTCAAAAATTTCAAGCATATATAGCTCAAATACACTAGTATTTCTTGAATGCACCAAAACAAGAAGATAGCATCAACACGTACAGCTAGGGTATGCATTTAGTAGGTGTTTTTCCGTTTTGAAGATTCATAATAGACTAAAAGAGACAGATAATTGAAAAAAATACCCTACTGGATCTGCACAAGGGCGCTAACTAACAAGTTTTCACTTTCTCGATTGGGTGTAGGGTGATCGACGAGGACTACTGCGGCCCGATGGGAGTCGTGCTCTTCAACTACTCGGAGGCAGACTTCACCGTGAAGCCCCGCGACCGCGTCATACACATTATCGTCCAGGTGATTACGATGTAGGAGGTCCCAGGGGTGGAGGACCTCGACGCCACCGTCTGGAGGTCACCAAGGTGGAGGACGACGCCATCTTCCGGAGTTCCTCAAGGTGGAGGACCACGACGGTTTGTACATACATCTAGAGAAGTGGTCTGGTTAGGTTGGTGGTGAAACGCTAGGGAAGGTACCAACCTTTTGATGATGGTTGTGTGTGTCCTCGTCATCTCTTCGAGTTGAGATGTTCAATGTTGCATCCATGAACACTGCAAGTGTTAAGATGGTTCTGTGAAATTTATTTTGCACTGGATGTGTCTCTGATCTCCATTCATGAATACTGCATCTATTTTTATTTTTTAATTCCTAATTTGTTACTAGTAGCGTTCGGAAAAAGTGCCCTACTAGTATTTAGGATACTAGTAGCGCTGGTATTATAGGCACGCTACTACTACTTCACTAGTAGTAGCGCGTGTCTATAATAGCAGCAGCGTGGGTGGCACACGCTACTACTAACAAAATAAGTAGTAGCACAGGTTTCACCCACGCTACTTCTAACTATTAGCTGTAGCGCGATACTAGTAGCGCGGGTACCCGCGCTGCTAGTAGCCTTTTTCCTAGTAGTGTTAAGATCCATCCACTAGATAGATCCAATTAGCAACTTCTTCGACGACAATAGAGCCGCACTTGCTCTCCGGGCGTCATGGCTTCGACCCCAAGCCACGCATGGACGAGTTGCTTCCATCAGCGATAGGAAGGCCATGCACACAGGCCCAAGCTAACCGGTCAATGCCGTCGTGAGTGTCATGTGCGCGCTTGCAAGCTAACGTACGATGTGTCTGCTCGAGCAGCCACTGTTAGATAAAACGATAATAAAGAGACACAAGAGACACAGATTTTTTACATGGAAACCGTTGCCCGAGAAAACCACGGATGCACGAAGGCGTAGTCACTATGAGGAGGAGTATTACAAGCACGAGACGACATGCCGTCTTCAGGTGCGACTACGTGGGGTACGTATTAGGGGCAACACATAAGAGTCTTTGTAGTACAAGTAAACGATCGAGTTGTACTCATACCCGTCGGTACCAACACAAAACACGCACCAGTTGTACTACGATCTAGTCCAACACGATATTAGAATTTGGATCACAATTTAACAATCTCCACCTTGAGCAAAATTCCCTCTAGTAGTCGAAGAAAGTAAATAACACCATTCAAATCAGCATAAACACCTTGTGTGTCCAAGTCCATAGGACTAGTGAGAAATACCAACTAAGCATGAGCAAAGCTCAAACTTATTGGTAGAAACTGGCTTTTCATCATATCAGCATGATTATCATGAGTACTTATCTTGCGTATCTTTAAATCACCTTCAACAACAACATCTCGAATATATCGATATCTGACATCAATGTGCTTTGTTCTCTCTTGCTACATTGAATTCTTTGTAAGATATATAACACTTTAGCTGTGAGAATATATGATAGGGAAAGAATAATCTCCACAAAGCTCAGTGTATAAACATCTCAACCAGATAGCTTCTTTGCATGCCTCAGAAATAGCCATATACTCGGCATCAGTAGTGGAACAAGCCACCCTAGACTGTAAAGTTGCTCCCCAACACATAGCACAACCACCAATGGTGAAAACATAACCTGTGAGTGAACTTATCTTATCAAACTAACCAGCAAGAGAATATTTCTAGGTCCCAATATACCCAATGTCAGATCGCTGCCAAGAAACACGAGCCAGAAAACACAATATGCGTACCTGCCACACCTTCATAACTCCAAATACCTGGATTTGTTACAGTTCCTCCTGAAATACTCCAACCACCCCACGAATCCGTTATTCCTAAACGAGTCATAAATGGAATTACGAACATACCTTTTCTCCACATTGGATCCAGAACAGGAGCAGAGGGATCAAAAACTGCTAATTCGTATAAAGCCATTGAGCCAGCCCAACCAGAAACTAGAGCTCGACAAAACCAATAAGTCCATCTCCAGTTTTTCCAAACTGTAAATAAGTATTAGAAGCACCTCGTAGGTATCAGAAAATACACTGAACTGCTTTCCAATGCACTTTTTGAAGAAAATATGACCTAGAGGCAATAATAAAGTTGTTATTTATATTTCCTTATATCATGATAAATGTTTATTATTCATGCTAGAATTGTATTAACCGGAAATTTGATACATGTGTGGATACATAGACAAAACACCATGTCCCTAGTAAGCCTCTACTAGACTAGCTCATTAATCAAAGATGGTTAAGTTTTCTAACCATAGACATGAGTTGTCATTTGATAACGGGATCACACCATTAGGAGAATGATGTGATGGACAAGACCCATCCATTACCTTAGCATAATGATCGTTCAGTTTATTGCTATTGCTTTCATCATGTCAAATACATATTCCTTCGACTATGAGATTACGCAACTCCCAGATATCGGAGGAATACTTTGTGTGCTTCAAACATCACAACATAACTGGGTGATCATAAAGATGCTCTACAGGTATCTCCGAAGTTATTTGTTGAGTTGGCATAGATCGACATTAGGATTTGTCACTCCGCGTATCGGAGAGGTATCTCTGGGCCCTCTCGGTAATACTCATGATAAGCTCACAAGCAAATGACTCAGGAGTTAGTCAACAAGGTGATGTATTACGGAACGAGTAAAGATACTTGCCAGTAACGAGATTGAACTAGGTATGAAGATATCGACGATCGAATCTCGGGCAAGTAACATACCGACAGACAAAGGGAACTACGTATGTTGTCATAAAGGTTCAACCGATAAAGATCTTCATGGAATATGTAGGAATCAATCTGGGCATCCAGGTGCTATTAGTTATTGACCAGAGAGGTGTCTCGGTCATGACTACATGATTCCCGAACGCTTAACGTTTGTTGATGCTAGAGTAGTATTGGTATATTTGATGAGTAGTAACCAAATGTTGTTCGGAGTCCCGGATGAGATCCCAAACGTCAAGAGGAGTCTCGGAATGGTCGAGAGGTAAATATTTATATATAGGAAGTCATATTTTGGGTTCCGGAAAAAGGTGCAGTTTTTTCGGTATTGTACCCGGAAGCTTCTAGAAAGTTCCAGAGGATTCCGGAGGGGTTCGGAAGTCCACAAGTGGGTTCACCACGACCCAAGGGCTAGCATGGGCTGCGGGAAGGTGCCCTAACCTTCTTGGGCTAGGCGCACTAAGTCCTGAAAAGCCCATGTGGGCTAGGGAAAGGAAAAAAGGATGGAGTCCTAGTAGGAATACGATTGGACTTGGATTCCAAGTCCTCCCCCGCCCCCCCCCCCCCCCCGGCTGTGCCTTGGACTTTGGAGGGGTTGTTGCCACACCCCTCCACCTATATATAGAAGGGAGGGGCTCCCCAAGAGTACACACAAATCCCTTGACGCCCCTCTCTCTCCCGTTACTCAGTAGTTCCACCACCTCGTCCCGGCGACGCTTAGCGATGCGCTATCGGTGCTCCACCACCACCATCACCACCACGCTGTCATGTTGGTTGTCATCCCATCTACTTCTCCTCTCCCTCTTGCTGGATCAAGAAGGAGGAGACGTCGTCGATCCGCACGTATGCTAAACTCGGAGGTGTTGTCCGTTCGGTACTAGATCGGTTGGATCGTGAACAGAGCTAGAAGAAGTCCGACTACGTTAACCGCGTTGTCTAACGCTTCCGCTTTCGGTCTCCGAGGGTACATAGACACACTCTCCCCCTCTCGTTGCTATGCATCTCCTAGATAGATCTTGCGTGAGCGTAAGAAAATTTTGAAATTGCATGCTACGTTCCCAAACGCTTTTCAAGGATTAGCCATGTATCAACTGACAACACTCAATGCATAAGACAAATCCGGACAAGAACAAACCATGGCGTGCATAAGTGAACCAACTGCACTTAATAGGGAACTCTGGACATGTACTCAATATCTGCATCTTACTTAGGACATAAAGCTGATGATAACTTGAAGTGTACAGCTAACGGAGTACTCACCGGCTTGGCATTATGCATATCAAAACGACGAAGAAGTTTATCATTATACCCCTTCTGACTTAGATATACTTTTCCAGATGGTCTATCTCCGGATATTTCCGTGCCAAGTATTTTCTTTGCTGCACACAAATCCTTCATCTCAAGTTAATCACTCAATTGCTTCTTTAGTTCATTAATATCTAACATACTCTTTGCAGCAATAAGCATATCATCAACATAAAGGAGAAAATAAATAGTTGATCCATTGACGGTTTTCAAATAAACACAACTATCATAATTAGACCTTTTGAAACCTTGAGAGAGCATAAAAGTGTCAAATCTCTTGTACCAATATGTAGGGGATTTCTTTAACTTATAGACAAGCTTTTTCTTTTTCAAGAATAACAAAACCTTCAGGTTGTTACATATAAATATCCTCTTCTAATTCTCCATGTAAGAATGCAGTTTTAACATCCAATTGTTCAAGCTCAAGATCATGCATGGCAACAATACTGAGTAAAGTGCGAATAGAGTTATGCTTCACAACAGGAGAAAAGACTTCATTATAGTCAGTACCTGGAATTTGACTGTAACCTTTAGCAACTAACCTTGCTTTATACTTTGTTTCATCATTAGGAGAAACACCTTCTTTCCTCTTGAAAACCCACTTGCAACGAATAGGTTTCTTCTCTCTAGGTAATTTTACTAAATCCCAAGTACCATTATTTTCAAGTGATTCTATCTCATCATGCATAGCGGTTATCCACTTATTACTATCACCAAAAATAATAGCCTCGGAATATGAAGAAGGCTCAGCATTACCTTCAATTTCTTCTGCAACATATAAAGCAAAAGAAACAATATTGCACTCTTCAATTAACCATTCAGGTTTATTAATACATCGCGTAACTCTGTCACGTGCAGGCTTCCAACTGGGTGGAACAATAGGATGATTTGGAGTGGGAGTGACATGTTCATCATCAACGATGGGTTCATCATGTGCATCAATATTTTCCTTATAAGATGTATCACCTGAATCAATAACATGCTCCACGTGAACAGTAGGATGCTGAATAGTAGCCTGCTGTACACTCTTAATAGGAACATTGGTAGATGAAACATCTTGTAGCACATCAGATGCATTAAAAATAACGTTTCTGCTAATAACAACCTGTTGGGTGTTAAGATTCCACAATTTAACTTTAATACCAGACTTATTACCAAGAAAGATGCACTTAACAACCCTAGGCTCCAACATTCCATTATCAACATGAGCATAAGCAGTACAACCAAATACTCTCAACCGTAAATAGTCAGCAGGTGAATCAGACCATACCTCAATTGAAGTTTAAGGAATGGACTAAACCCTATGAAAAAACTCAAATGGACTGTGAATTAGCAAAAGACAATACATGAGCACCAATTAACCTATGACTATTTCTCAAAAAAAAACCCGATGGCTAACGAAAAAAACATGGGATTAATTAAAATGTGGTTTTAAAAACTCAAGGAAGGAGACGGAGCGCGAGTCCGGAAAGAAGACGGAGATTCGGCAGTGGATGGAGATGGAGGGGAACTCAAGAAGGTTCGGTACGAACTCAACAAGAAGACGAGGAGCTGTTGGAATTAGGTAACCACAAGGACGTGTCCGGCTTGGAGTTGAACTCGATTAAGAGTCGTTCTCAGTCATTACTAGTAGATATAAAAAGCGATCCAGTGGGCCGGTGCCTGGCTGAGCGTGAGACCCCGCGGTGTACGTAAAATTGCCACCGACGGGCGACCGGCGGCGAGCGGCGGCGGTGAAGCCATCTCTTCTCTTCTCAACACCCCACCCCACCCCCCAACCAGAGATCCTCCGGCCCCCAACCAGGATCCTCGGCCGGAGGCGGCGGAGAGGGATTCCGGCAATAGATGGAGGGGGAACTCAGCAAGAAGACGGAGATCAAGTCCGGCCAGGGGACGGAGATGGAAGGGGAGCTGATCAGGAAAGAGCAGGAGAGGATCAGGGAGCTTCGGGAGAAACTCATCAAGAGTTGTGAATCCTCCACGGACCCGGCGACGCAGAGGATATTCTTGGATCAGCTGGATGAACTCTGGATGGAGGAGTACGCACTCCGCACCAACATGAGCAAGTCCGAGATGGAGATTCAGAGGGCTTCCGGTTCCGATTCCGATTCTGGCGATGAGATGGGCAGAGATTCGCCCCTCAAACCAGCTGGGATCCACGGCCGGAGGCGGAGAGAGATGGAGGGGGAGCTCAGGAAGGAGACGGAGATGGAGTCCAGCAAGGGGACGGAGTATGAGAAGAAACTCGAGATTCTCAGGAAGGCTGGGCACGATGTCACGAGGCTGCTCAACAAAGGCAAGTACCCGGCCAGGCATAGGGCACTCTTGGCTACCCAGCAGCATTTCTTGTCGGAGGAGCGAAATATCCTCATGATGATTGGCAAGTCCCGGACGGAGATTCATAGGTATCCCGATTCCGATTCCGATTCAGGCGATTCAGGGTCCCTCCTAAGTATGGAGCCCCAATTGGGAATCACCAAGCGGACGGAGATGGAGGGGGAGCTCAGGAAAGAGCAGGAGAGGATCAGCAAGCTTCGGGACCAACTAACCAAGACTTGTGAATCCTCCACGGACCCGGCGACGCAGAGGATATTCTTGGATCAGCTGGATGAACTCTGGATGGAGGAGGACACACTCCTCACCATGATGAGAGAGTCCGGGATGGACGTTCAGAGGGCTTCCGGTTCCGATACCAACAATATCGATCCCGATTCCGATTCCGGTTCCGGCGATGAGATGGGCAGTTCGGGGGTGCACCCATCCCTCATAAGGATGGAGTCGAGACTCAGGAAGGAGATGATGGAGATGGATTCCAGCAAGGGGACGACCGAGATCGAGTCCGGCAAAGAGCAGGAGATGGTGGGCAAACTCAGCAAGGAGCACCAGAGACTCAGGAAGGTTCGGTACCAACTCAACAAGAGGTGGCCGGCGACGCAAAGTATACTCTCGACTCAGCAGGAGATACTCTGGACCAAGGAGCAAGCACTCCTCACCATCATGAGGCAGTCGGGGATGGAGATGGAGAGGGATCCCGATTCCGATTCCGGCAATGAGATGGGCAGAGATTCGCCCCTCATAAGCATGGAGTGGGGACTCAGCAAGGGGACGGAGAGAGACGCCAGTGGCAAGGAGATGGGTCAGATGGGTCCTGACGACTTGGTTGTTGCTCTTTCTAGCCACCTTGAGGTGCTTAGGAGGGAGATCTCGTTCCTGAGGACAGAGGTCAAGTCCCGGGGCAATGGGTTGGCTGGAAATGGAAGCAAGGCTGATCAAGAGCACATCATCATGTCTAACCTGTCCCTCGATGACACTCTACTCAAGAAGAAGGTGAATTTGCCTTACCTCGGTTGCGAGGCTGAGGATGTAATGGATTTCCTGCTCGCCGAGACGCAGCAGTTGCTCTATCGCTTCAACTCTTTCGCGTCCATTCTACAAAAATTCAGAATCCCCATATCTTCGGACAAGATTGAGAAGCTGCGTCTCATATCCAATGCACTTGTGGGCATGTCGGAGCTTATCAAAAGGCACAAATCTGCTGCTGCCAAGGGTCATGGAGATCATTTGGACCGTGCAGGCTGGGATGCTACGTGGGGATGCTCGACGAGAAAACATGGTGCCTTTGACGACATAAGTAAGCCAAAAATACTGCTATATAGCTATCTTAGTTTTCCTCTCTCTAATTAATTAATCGTGCCTTGGTCAATTAAATGCAATCCCCTTCTTGTATATATCACCGCTAAATACAACTCTTCTTATATATGCATTGATTTCAATCTGCTAACTTTAGCAGTAGCTTGATTTATAACACTCCTCAATCTCTTGATTTTGTGCTGCAGCGACATTGAGTCCTATGCAATTCACGGCTTGCACGCCTGGAATCTTCCCATTCTCGTCCGTGGCAGGCCCTGCCTTGCAGATCTATTCAGTCAGGCTCGTTAATCTTAACTGGAATCTGAGTTGGCCACTTGATGTCTACGGCGTGGTCGCTGCACGGGACGATTTTGACAACAACCTCAACATTCTCTTCCGCCGGTCAAGTGCAAACTGCCAAAGAATTAAGAAAGAGGTCTGTACAATGTCTATCTTCTCGTCTAATTGTTATAAGATAAAAGTATGTTTTTGGTCCTTCAAGTTCCCCAAAAGTATTATATGAAGAGCATTTGATGTGTGACAAAGGATTAAGTTATAATGGTTGCATAATGTTTGTAGTTTAACCTGAGTTGATTGGTTACCTGCATACCTTGGGATTGTTTTGTTTAACCAGATTCTTTTAAGGTTCAAACTAGTCGGTATCAGCTTTAGGCAAGTTATGCAGGCCAAGCCCTATGTATGTTGAAATTTTTCTGCCATATTTAGCCTGCATAGAGCAAATCAGCAACAAAAAAAGCCAATAATTAAAGTAGTCTCCCACATGCTGAGGCTGTCTCTGGATGATGGCAGGGCACATGCACGTGTTATGTTTATTTCTGTATATCGCACAAGCAATGCAGCATGCACATGGGCAAAGGCCGAGCGAATCCCAAAAGGTTGGGTGGCTGTGTGATTGACGGAGGGTAGAGATACCCAAAGGTTGTAAAATCGACTGTGGATATTGACCTGCTGTTTCTTTGGGTGTGAAAGCAGTACGTGCCGGTTGTAAATCCAAATTCAAACTGGTGTATTATAGTGGTAGAGATTAGTAGGATCTGTTTGGGAACTATTTCTTTGAGATTCTTTCCGAACTATGGCCATGGTTAGACTATGTCTAGTTAAACTGAACTGGTATTTTGCCTGATGTGTGTGACTGACGTTGATGAATATGATGCTTGCAGGACCCATTTTTGCACTTGATTGGCCCGTCTCGTGCAATTGTGGCTGGCCCTGCCCACCACCACAGTCACCTACTGCGACAACATCTCCGTGGTGTACATGGCTGCCAACCCAGTACATCACCGCCGCACCAAGCACAACGAGCTCGACATCCACTTCGTCCGCGAGAAAGTTGCGTTGGGACAGATGCGTGTTCTTCATGTCCCCACCGCACAACAATTCGCCGACATCATGACAAAGGGGCTCCCGACTCCGGCATTCCAGGAATTCCGCTCCAGTCCGTGCATTCGACCACCCGATGCTCAGACTGCGCGGGGGGGGGGGGGGGGGGGGGGGGGGTGTTGACGATCAGCTTCCTCTCTGACCTACTGACTGAGTCGTGCACTGAGCGCTCTGTGCCTCTGTTGTAACACTATATATACGAGTGTAATACGATTGCAGCACCACAAGGTGCATTGCTCTCTCCCTTCTCCAGTCTACACAGAGATCAAGCAAACGTGCAGCGAGACTCGGTCAGCTACTAGATCGTGCCATCCCACGACCTCGAGCATGCTCCTGTCACTCCTACAAGCGCGCCGCAGGTCTCACAGACCGCGTCCCCCGCCGCTAATAGAAACTATCTGAAGAAAAACGAGCAACTGTCTAACTGAACCTATAATACGTTATTTCTGAAACTGAACTTCACGACAGGTGCGGCAGGCTTAGTCAGGCTAACAATTCACCCCCTTAAGCTTGCTGCACCGTGATGACATGACACCAAGTTTCTCAGGCATTCCCATGAACCTGATCCTTCCCAGCGCCTTGGTGAGTAGGCATCTCTTGTCTTCTCAGCCCACCAAAACCATAAATCGAGTTTAAAGAGGCGGAGGGGAAGGAGGAAAGAAGATGGAAAGCGAGTCCGGTAAGGAGACGGAGGAGGGGACGGAGTTGCTGTTGGATCTGGGCTCTGGGGAGGAAACTCGACAAGATGGAAATCGAGTTATGGACGGAGGAGGCTTCCGGCAAGGAGCAGGAGACGGCAAGATCGACTCTCTCAGGGAAGGTGAAGGAATTGTATTCCGATTCCGGCCGCAACAGGGTAATGGGGATGATTATTAAGGAGAAGGAGAAGGAGAAGCAACTCTCGAAGAAGCAGGAGACGGTGGTGGATTCCGGCGAGGAGGAGAAGAAGCAGGAGATCTCGCTGATGGAGGAGATCATATCCGTGGAGAGGGAGCGCAAAGACCTGCTTGCCTCACTTTCTCCCACCTTTTCTCTCTGGAAAGAGATTGATTCTCAAACAACCTGGACCATCGCCACAACTACTTTTTCTAGGGACAACAATGAGAATCCACTTGCAGACTACTTGAACCTCATCCTCCAAGCTATGGAGGACCTGGGTCATCGGATGCTTTCTACATTATATTTTCTCAACAAATCCGATGACTCCGTCTGCTCCTACAAGGCCACCGAATTGTGCAATGCAGCAACCAAACTGAATATGCACATCAAGGGATTCAGCCCGAAGCCGGAGCCGGAGCCAGAGCCAGGGTACAGAATTCCACAACTGGCAATTAACCTAAACTGCTTTATTTTTTTCATTCTTAACCTGTACACTATCTGTGTATAGTTATCTTGTTTTAAATAATAATTCAAACAATTAGCATGCATATTAATCTCTAACTATGAGACAAACACGCGTAACAGTAGGGGGGGGGGGGGGGGGGAGATGTGTGTAACTGTACATATCCTATATTTTTTGTGTGTTACTTGTGTGGAGTAACTATGAGATGCAGGTTTTGTATAATATGTCCTATAATATAGTATAGAAATAATGTATATAACATGAAAATTGTTATTTGTTTGCTTACATAGGGGGTCTGTACTTTGCTTACTTTATTTGCTTATTCATATAAGAATTCTGACAGTTGACACTTATCTTTGGTGCTGCAGCCATATTGAGCCCTATGCAATTTACACATCACACACCTGGTAGCATCCCTTCCCCTGCTGCCATCACCGGCAGTACCTTGCAAATCTATTCAATCAAGATAAAGAGTATAAAAGGCTTGAACTTGCCACTCAGAGTGTATGGCGAGGTTGCTGCTCGAGACACTGTGGACCGCAACCGCAACATTCTATTTTCTCGGTCAAAGTTTGACTACCAAGAACTCAATGGAGAAGTATGTAGTGCATTCAGTTTTCTGTTCTATTTTCCTCTGTTTCTTCCTCCTGACTATGTAGCACATTATGATTAGGTGTTTATAATAATGATATGATGCTTGCAGGATGATTGCTTATGCTTGACTGGTCCGTCTCGTGCAATTGTTGCCTTGGACCATGTTGAGTTTGAAGTTGAATCTTTAGGGTCGCCGTCTTGTCGCATTTACAGGTATTTTGTGCCTGCCATGATAAATTTAAATTGTGCAAATGCTGAACCCATTGGATCTTTAGGCTCGCTGTCTTGTCGCATTTAAAGATATTTTGTGCCTGCCATGATAAAACTGTCAGGTGGGTTGTGTAATACTCCCTCCGTCTCAAAATTTTTGTCTTAGATTTGTCTAGATACGGATGTACCTAATACTAAAACGTGACTTGATACATCCATATTTAGAACATGGAACATGACATACATAGGGTAACAACCTGACGCTCCAATAACACCAAGTAAATTTTGTAAGCGTCGTTGTGTCGAAGTTTGTCACTTACAATACTCTGGCAAATTGAACTATGAGCATCCATGTGTATAACTGCTTAGTTACATGATCCTATAAAAGTGGCCCTTCCATAATTGGCAATCAACCCTTTTTTTTGAGCAAATTGGCAATCAACCTAAAAAGGTAGGAGTAACAGAATTCGACAACTCGCAAATTAACCTAAACTGTATAGTTATCTTGTTTTGAATAATAATTCAAACAATTAGTACACTACTAACAAAGTTTAGCATGCATATTAATCTCTAACTATGAGACAAACACGCGTAACAGTAGGGGGGGATGTGTGTAACTGTACATATCCTATATTTTTTGTGTGTTACTTGTGTGGAGTAACTATGAGATGCAGGTTTTGTATAATATGTCCTATAATATAGTATAGAAATAATGTATATAACATGAAAATTGTTATTTGTTTGCTTACATAGGGGGTCTGTACTTTGCTTACTTTATTTGCTTATTCATATAAGAATTCTGACAGTTGACACTTATCTTTGGTGCTGCAGCCATATTGAGCCCTATGCAATTTACACATCACACACCTGGTAGCATCCCTTCCCCTGCTGCCATCACCGGCAGTACCTTGCAAATCTATTCAATCAAGATAAAGAGTATAAAAGGCTTGAACTTGCCACTCAGAGTGTATGGCGAGGTTGCTGCTCGAGACACTGTGGACCGCAACCGCAACATTCTATTTTCTCGGTCAAAGTTTGACTACCAAGAACTCAATGGAGAAGTATGTAGTGCATTCAGTTTTCTGTTCTATTTTCCTCTGTTTCTTCCTCCTGACTATGTAGCACATTATGATTAGGTGTTTATAATAATGATATGATGCTTGCAGGATGATTGCTTATGCTTGACTGGTCCGTCTCGTGCAATTTTTGCCTTGGACCATGTTGAGTTTGAAGTTGATCTCCAAGTAGCCAATGGAGCAGAGTCTCAAACATTGATCAGCTGTAGAGGTTGTTATGGCGGTACAGATGGTTTTTTCTCTTCCTTGGCCAGCGTAACTGATGGTGATGATGGATGTACCTTGTCGTTCTCCAACAAGAGCTGTAGAGTTGAGGTAACCCTTGACCAGATTGATAAATCACTCCAGGCTACTATCGTGGGCGTACATGTTACCAAAGGGCGTTGGCCTTTTAAGTATGGATGCCGAGTTGTGTGTTCTTGGTCTCCTGCTGCGGCGACAGATGTCATTGGTAAGACTTGCAGGCGAGTTGTGCTTCTTGATCACCGTGGTAAAGGAATGCACAGAAGACCAGACAAGCACCTTCATCTCTCAAGGAGAGTCGTTTCAGTGGAATCACATGGAATGTTGAGAGTGTCCATAGAAGCATATGGAAAATCTCGTCGCTGTATTGCTCGAGAAGGTCACATCAACTTCCCTGTTCAGCAGTGCCAAACAAGAAGGATTGAGTGTCAAGTTGGCGACTCCACGGTGGAGGTTGCTGTAGGCTGGTCGTTGCTTGTGAAGGAAAAAGCACTCTTGGCCGTGATGAGGCAGTCCAGGATGGAGATGGAGATGGAGATGGATTCTGATTCTGATTCTGACTCTGGCTCCGGCTCTGGTTCTGGCCATGAGATGGACGAGAGGGATTCCAGCAAGGAGCGAGTGAGGGATGCCAGCGGCAAGGAGATTGTGCAGATGGCCAATGACTTGGTTGGTGTTCTTTCCGGCCACCTTGGGATGCTTAAGAGGGAGATCTCGTTCCTAAGGACAGAGGTCAAGTCCCGGGGATTGGCTGGAAACAGGGCTTGTCAAGAGCAGATCATGTCTAACCTAGGGCCCCTCGATGAAAATCTTCTCAAGAAGGTGAATTTGCCTTACCTAGGTTCCAACACTGAGGAGGTGATGGATTTTCTGCTGGTCGAGACGCAGCAGTTGCTCTACCGCTTCAACTCTCTCGCATCCATTCTACAAAAAGTCAGAATCCCCATATCTTCTGACAAGATTGATAAGCTGCGTCTCATATCCAATGCACTTGTGGGCATCTCGGAGCTTATTATCAAGAGGCACAAATCTGTTGCTGCTGACAGTGCCGGCTGGGAGGCTACATGGGGAAGCTCGACAGGAAGACATGGTTGCTTTGACGACATAAGTAAGCAAAAAATAAATACTGTCATCTAGCTATCTTTTCCTCTCTTTAATTGGGCCTCAGTCAATTCAATGCACTTCTCCTTTTTGTATATATCACTGCAAAGCAAAGTAGAACTCTTCTTATATATGCATAGATTTTAATCTGCTAATTTTATTAATAGCTCGATTTCTAACCGTCCGCAATCTCTTAATTTTGTGCTGCAGCAACATTGAGTCTTATGCAGTTTACGGCTTCCACGCCTGGAAGCTTCCCATCCTCCTCCGTGGCTGGTCCTGCCTTGGAGATCTACTCAATCAAGCTCATTAATCTGAATCCTAATCTGAGTTGGCCCATTGATGTCTATGGCGTGGTCGCTGCACGGGATGATTTTGACCACAACCGCAACATTCTCTTCTGCCGGTCAAGTGCAGACTGCCAAAGAATTAACCAAGAGGTTTGTATAATGTCTATCTTCTCGTCTAATTGTTATAAAGGATTATGTGTAGAGCATTTGTTGTGTGACAAAGGATTAAGTTATAATTATTGCGTTATGTTTGTAGTTTAAACTGAGTTGTTTGGTTACCTACATACCTTGGAATTGTTTTGTGTAATCAGATTCGTTTAAGGTTCAAACTAGTCGGTATCAGCTTTAGGCAAGTTATGCAGGCCAGGGAGTATGTACTGACCTGCACCGTTGAAATTTTTCTGCCATATTTAGTGAGCATAGAGCAAATCAGCAAGAAAAGCAATTAAAGTAGTCTCGCACTTGCCGAGGATGTTTCTGGATGATAGCAGGGCACATGCCACTGTTATGTTTATTTCTGTATATCACACAAGTAATGCGGCACATGGGCAAAGGCCGAGCGAATATGGCTGACATTGGCCGCCTGATTGGGTGGCTGTGTGATTGAAGGAGGGTAGAGATATGCAAAGGTTGTAAAATCGACTATGGATATTGACCTGCTGTTTCTTTGGGTGTAAAAGCAGAAGGTGTCGGTTCTAAATCCAAATTCAAAACCTGTGTATTATAGTGGTACAGATTATTAGGATCTGTTTGCGAACGGAGTATCTTTTTTCCAGATTTTGGCCATGTAATATCTGTTAGTCTATGTCTAGTTAAACTAGTTGAACTGAATTGTTATTTTGCATCATGTGTGTGACTGATGTTGATGAACATGGCGCTTGCAGGACCCTTTTTTGCACTTGATTGGCCCGTCTCGTGCAATTGTAGCTGAAGAACCTGTGATGTTTCAAATTGAACTGAAATTGAAGTATGGAGCAAATTTCAAAGATACAGCATTGTTCACTTCCAACCAAAGTTATCGCTCCATCATGCCATATGATACCATGCAGATCTATAACCGCTGTTGTACAGCAGAGATAAGCCTTGGGCGAGTTGCTCCAGCAATCCAGGCCACAATAGTAGGTGTTCGTGTGGTTGAAGGGGAGTGGCCTTTTAAGTATGGATGTAACGTTTCTTGCTTGTTTTGTCCTGCTGATGCAACGGAGGGATGCGCCGCAGAAGTCGTCTTGCTTGACTGTCGTGCTAAAAAGATGCGTGCAGGATCAGATGGGTATCTTTCTTTGTCAAGAAATGTTGTGGCAGTGGGATTGCAGGGCACACTCCGAGTCGTCACAGGAGCATACTCAAAGTCCGGACTCAATATTGTTCGAAAATATCATGTCGAATTTCCTATCCAGCAGTGTCAGACAAATAGTTGTAGATGCTCAATTGACGGCTCCACGTTGGAGATAGTTGTTGCTTGGTCTCGCCTTGTCATGGACAAGCATGATCATGTACTCGATGGTTATTGAAGGTGTGAGGAGTGGCAGTGGCTTAGGCTTGTATCTTGATTTGTGAGCTTAGCTTAGGCTTAGTATTTTTTATTCAGATATGATATTAGTTTCCCACTAGCATGCATGGTACGTGAAGCAACCGGGCAATCAAAGTGTGTGCATGCACGTAGGTATAACTCTAAATGTACCTGTAACTTGCACTAAAAAAATGCAATTGGACCTAGCTTTCTCAAAGCGACAAGCACAAAAACACGTCAAACAACAGAGACGAGAGGGACGGCTAGATCGGGATCGCGATGATGTGGGCTAGCGACTAGCACAGGGGTATTTTGGTCCATCCAATTTTTTTTGACAGAACAGTGTAACGAAACTAACGGCGATGTCACGTAAGGAAAGAAATTTAGACTACCTGTCAAATAGGGAAGAAAAATTTCTTCAGGGTCAAATAAGGAACCACATTTTAAGATAGTGTCAAATAAGGAATTTGCTCTAACTTATTGCTAAACATTTCTAATGTGGAGGTCGAAGCCGGGTGATTTAATGGAGAAAAGGTTTAAGAACTCATGTTATTCATTTGGTAAGTCTGAACCAATAGCTAATTTGTTAACTCGTGGTCTCTGATTTTGTAAGCAAGATAAGTTTGAACCAGTAGCATGCTTAGTAGGATTACTTAGTCTCATGCTGGTGGTCTCAGTTTTAACGAGCTGGTCCATTTTCTTCCAGTTCTTATTAACGAGCTGGTCCATTTTCTTCCAATTCTTACCCTTCTGTTCGTTGTCTGGCCCTAAAAAAATGTTTGTTAATTCAGAACAGCGCATGGATTTGATTCTAAGCAATTTCTGTCTACAACACACATTAGACTGACACTGCCACGTATAAATAGGAGATGAAGTTTTAGATGAACATCAACCCTCATTCAGTCTAAAATACACGTACCAAATCAGTCATGTTAAGCCATACTAGCAAATTCCAGCATCAAATTATTTGTCCAGTCAGGAATTAGGGGGTCATTACAGCACAAATAACACACGCACCTTCACATGCAAGTATTTTTTACTCTAGTATGTTAGTTTCAGGATGCCATTGCTGGGAAATTTTAATAAACAACTCAGGGTGCGTTTGGATATAAGGCAAGGGGAAGGTCTACCCTAGCTCGGCAAGGTTTGCCATTTGGTATTTAAAATAAAACTAGCTTCTGAAAGCAATCTAGCCCTCAACTACCAAGAAAACCTTGCCGCTGGAAGCTAGCCGAATTGGCTCTCCCACGCCGGCAAAATGGTAATCGTGGGCGTTTTTTTTTAAATGGAGGCATACCCCCGGCCTCTGCATCATAATGATGCATGCAGCCATCTTATTAAAAAAAATACGAAGTAGCACAAACTCATAAAAGTATTACAGCTCGCAAGCGGAACGAAGCAAAAAAAAAAGTGCATGCTGACAAACACAATCAGTACTGCAATATGAAGGATAAGCTTCCTAGACTCCTATCATGTTATGCGACCGCCATCCGAACCGGTTGAATATAGCTCGTGCTACCATCTCCCACTGGTTGCACCCCGTAACCAAAGGCTCACTGGAGTCCATAGGAGTGAGCAAGGACCACATATGGATCCATGCGGTAGCTCTGAAGATGACCTGCAAGAAAGTTAAAGTGTGTTGTCTGTTAAAAATCAAATCATTCCTACAGTTCCATATAGCCCAAGAAGCGCACATATTCCAATCCGAATACGAGCCGCAGTAGTATGTTCAACACCAACTAAGCACGTTCCAAACAACGACTCAATGTCAACTGGAGGATTAATGTTGAAGGCTATATGAATCATTCTCCAAAGCAATTTGGTGAGTGGGCATTCAAGGAATAAATGTTGTATTGTTTCATCATGATCACAAAAACAACAATGTGAACTACCTACCCATCGCCTCTTGATTAAGTTGTCCTTGGTGAGTATTACTTGCTTGTGGACGAACCACATAAAAAATTTAATATGCAAGGAAGCCTTAATCTTCCAAATATGCAACAATCTTGAGATTGGGCCAGAATTAATCAAATCAATATAGAAATATTTCACTGTAAATACACCATTTTTAGCTAATTTACATTGCATCAAATCTGGCTGGTCGGAGACTTGAACATCTATCAATCTATGAACCAAGTGCATCCAGGCAGTCCATCGATCACCAGCTAACGCACGTCTGAACTGAATATTCAAGGGAATCGTTTGAAAAACTGTGCCTACGTAATCCTCCTTACGTTGCACAATGTAATAAAGGGTGGGATATTGTACGGCCAGGGGTGTCTCTCCTAACATGTATCCTCCCAAAATCTTGTTGACATCCCATTGCCAACCAAGAATTTGACCCTACGAAAGAACAAGACTTTCGTTCTCATAAGCCCTTTCCAGAACGGCGAGTCAGTTGGCTCATGGTAACCTGGGCGAGCACTTTCGACTGTAAATACTTATTGCGCAAAATATGTGCCCACATGTCCTCCGGCTCTGTCTCTAACCTGTAGAGCCAGTTGCTCATAAGGCATTTATTCTTGATTTCTAAGTTCCCAATCATGGGAGGTTAAAGCTCTAATTAGCCATTATCAAGATAACTAGCCTTGCTTCGAGCAGCTCTTTTTTTGAAACATTTTATTTTTTATTTTTTTGAAACATTTGCTTCTAGCAGCTCTTGCCGGAGCAGGCTCAATAATTCTAGCCCAGCTAAGCTAGGTGAGCTAGCTATCCAAACACACCCTCAGTTGCCCAGGTTGGAATTACGCCCAACAATTCAGCTTACAAGATAGCAAAGAACCCTTTGCAATGCACAACTGGAGGGAATTCGATTCCTACTGTCTAACTATTTGGCATCAATGCCGACTATTCTTTGTAAAACTCAAGCCCCTGCCCCAATGTCAATTCAGCCGCCTTTTTTACAATTGTTTCTCGAGTGACCCTCTACGCTTGCACCGAGTAGGTTTGCATGGTTGCTTCATATCTCCTCAGGCAGGTACTTCACTTGTTTCTTTGTCATTGTCTCGTCGGCATATTGTGCAGAACCTTGTCTTCGTTCTAAGCATTTCGTATGGGGCCTTCTCTGCAGCTAACATGTTTCCTGTATAGATTTAAATAGCCGGCTATAGCCCGCTATTGCCTTTTCAGCAAGGTACCGCTAATTGGTCGCCTTCACAAATAGCCCGCTATAGCTCCGCTATAACTGGTTTTGAGGTCCGCCGCTATTTTCCATAGCCCGCTAAACATTGGTTTCCAGGCATAAAAACTAAAAGGTTGTCTCCTCTAACTGCAGCTGCTGGTTTTACTTCAGTGCTGTGCTGTACAACTTCTCTATCCACCTGCACAACTGCTCCATTTCTGCTAGATGATCTTCCAATCCTAGTCCATCTCTTGTCTCAGCATATGGTTGCATTTCGGCCATTTTATTACTAGTGGCGCACCGTGTGTCTGGTGCGCCATTAGTGTCTTCCACACTAATGGCGCATCACCAAACGGTGCGCCATTACTATATAGTAGTGGCGCACCACCTGACAGGTGCGCCATTAGTGCCCATCCCATCTATAGCCCTTTTCCTAGTAGTGAAGGCGATGAGCCGATCATAAGCATTGGTACTAGTGTCACCAAGTCAAAACTCCATTGCGTGCATATACATGTTTAAGTATCCATAAGAGCAACTCCAATCGGGTGACCCATTTCGTCCGCCCATGTCCATTTGGGTCGAAGCAGACCCAAAACGCATCTGGTTTGTGTTCGCGCCAATGCATTTCAGACTGACACATAGCGGACGCGCTACACGTCCCCTTAGTATCCTCCACGGGCCCACATGTCGGATAGCCAACCACCACACATGGTCGTATTTATCGCGGCCACCTACCGCTGGCCCAAGCGTCAGCGAGTGGAAGCTACGGGAGGCCGTCCTTTTTTTTTATCCACGCGTGCATGGGGGGGGGGGAGGGGGCTTATCCACTTCCACGGCCCGTCCACATCTATCCCCCGTGTGCTCCCTCGTCGGTGACAAGCAAACCCTAGCCATGGGTTTCTTCAGCGGCTCCGGCAAGAGGAAGGGGAAGCTCACCCCCGGGGCCAGCTTGTCCCGCACGATTCCTCCTCCACTGCCTGACCGCCTCATCAGGCAGCGGCTACACATTCCAGCACAACAGGCACGGTGGTACTGGCAGTACAGGTAGCCACTTTCGTACCCAGACATCACCCTACCACAAGACCGGCATCTGAATCCGCAGCGGATCTCGATGCCGCGGTCGTAGTGGGCGCACGCCGGCGTGCGCAGTTGGCGGGAGCTCCTGATGCCGGAACAACATTGGCTTCCGACGTATGCGGCAGACTCTGCCGATTGGGAGATGTGGTTTGCCTCATGATAGCAAACATACGTGGGTGAACAAATTACTGTTGGGCAATTGACAGGAAAGTGCATAGTTATGACAATATCTATGGAAATGATCATGTATATAGGCATCACGTCCATGACAAGTAGACCGAGTCCTGCCTTAAGCAAGATGAAAACAGGGTAACACCTTAAGCAACATGACATGATGTAGACAAAGTAAACCCAATTAATATGAATAAAGCCCTTTGTTTTATTCTTAATGGCAACGATACAAATACGTGTCATGTCCCTTTCTGCCACTGGGATTGAGCACCGCAAGATTGAACCCATCACAAGGCACTTCTCCCATTATAAGATAAATCAATCTATTTGGCTAAACTAAACAGGTAGATCGAAGAGAATAAATAAAATCATGCATAAAAGATTTCAAATTTGACTCAAATAATATTCATAGATACTCTGATCAGAAACCCACAATTCATTGGCTCCCAATAAATACAATGCAAAAGACATTACTTCGGATAGAACCCCCATGAAGATCATGGAGCACATGGCATTGAAGATCAAAAGAGAGAGGAAACCATCTAGCTACTAGCTTTGTACACGTAGGTCTGTGATGAACTACTCACGGATCATCGAAAGGGCAACAAGGTTGATGTAGAAGCCCTTCATGCATGCTCGATTCCACCTCCGGTAGAGTACCGAAAAGGCCTGCAGATGAGATCGCAGAAGAACGGAGACCTGTGGCGAAGGAAAAAGAGTTCAAGGTGCCTCTTTAGTATATTAAGAATATTTGTGAATTTACAGAAGCGAAATTATGTCAGGAGGTGCCACGAGGGGCCCACAAGCTCAGCCCCCCTGGGGGCGCGCCTGGTGAGCTTGTCGGACGCTCGAGACTCCCAAGGTCTTCTCTTGAACTTTATTGTGATAATTCTTCTACAATCGCACATGTCAAGGAGCCGAGGAACCACCACAAGAACAGACACATAGATCAGAAATATCACCTGATATGAAAGATCGGAAAGAGTGATGGTATGGAGTTATAAAAAATTCACATGGATCCAAATGTTGCAGATCCGTTGATTAAGCCGCTTCCACAACCCAAGCGTGAGGGGCGCGTTAGATCTATGGACATACGATGTCTATTTGATTGACTCTTGTGCAAGTGGGAGAATGTTCGAGAAAATCCCTAGAGGCAATCATGTATGATGATATTTCCTATGTGATTATTATTAAAGATAGTCCTTGCATTTTATCAATGATGTGTATCAGCAAGTACGTGACTTTTTTGTGTGACAATGCATTTTAGGATGACTGGCCTAAAAGGTCCCTAATCGTAAGGGTTATGTGGATGCTCAAAGAACTAGACTAGCATATGATATGATGGATGGCTCGTTCTCATTAACCATGGAGTATTGGATGCTAACCGGACAATAGGGACTTGGAAAGGTCTCGTCGGATTCGATGTAGTCATATCCAAGTCAGACAGACCGAACTATGAGACGCAACGATATGTCATGTGTGAGTCTCTAGTACAACCTAAGTTCTATGTTCTAAGACCTGAGTTGGTGCATGTACTCGGGATGGTGACATACCTGCTTTGGGCCGACCAAACGCTACTCCATAACTGAGTAGCTATAAAGGTAGGTTTCGGGCTTCTTCGGGCCCTTGCAAGACATGGTCAAGCAAGATGGGATTTGCCCCTCCGATCAAGAGAGATATACTGTGGGACAAGGATTATGAGATAATCGGTATGTGGTCAGCATCACTAGAGCGAAAAACAGGCCGGGCTAGCAGAAGGATGACAGACTCGCCTTGAGCCCGGCAACATATATTGTGTGGTAAAGGGAATGTAAGTGTGATATATAGGTTCACCAACTGGCTTCATAGTCTACTTGGTGGTCGGCACGCCTTGCTGGAGGCTTCTACCAACCGAGCAGGTCGGAGGTGATCCGCCCTGCGAACGGGACGACTTGAACCTAAGGGGTCGCACACTTAAGGAACCTGCAAGGTTGGATCCAAGGACACTGGTCGGATGTAACCCGAGCTGTACTTGGATCATGACCAACTAGACATTGGCCTTTTGGGATCCGTGTGAAGCCCAAGCGCTGAGCCCTTGATGGGTGCCTATATATATATTGGAGGTGTGGCACACTTATACGGTTGATCGCTTCGGCGCCATCATTAAGGCTTTGCATGTGTTGCATCTAGCCACCTCCAAACGCCGCTGGTTGTGTGATCGGACCTAGCAGTCCACCGCACGACGTTCCTCCTGAACGTGTGGATACCGTCTGAGGCGGTGCACTTGTGCTGCCCCGGCGAACATGTTCATGGGATCTGATCAGCTACGTGGGAGATCGACGAGGAGGACACGACTCCGGAGAAGCGCTGCCCCAACTCTTCTTCCATTGGACGGCACTGCGCGTCTAGTGGCAATGATTGCAAACATGACAAAGTTAACATGCAACCAAAGTTAACATGACAAAGAAGTGAATGCCACACATTTGATTCACTATTATTGCAAACATGATTAACAACTTTATTGCAAACATCTGATAAGGATAAACAAAACAGGCCTCCTGACTCATAGCCTTTACCAACAAAGGTTCCATACTTGGATATTACAAATTATTCGACTCAAAGACAAGCTTATAGCCATCTCTACACAGAAGAGATATGCTAACAAGATTTTTATTGACAGAGGGGACATACTGCACGTTCTTCAGCCGCACGATCTTCCCTGAAGTAAACTTCAGATCGACTGTGCCAACACCACGAACAGAAGCACTTGAACCGTTGCCCACCAGCACGGTTGAAGTCCCTGCGGTCTGATAAGACGAAAACATGGAAATATCACCGCGTACATGCACATGAGCACCCGTGTCAATCAACCAATTAGGAGAATGACATACTGAAAAAATAGTGATATACCATACCCAGCATCCTTCATGTCAGTGTCTCCAATGACAACATTAGCGGTCTTGCTGCCTTTCCCTGGATGACGCTTGTCATAGCGATTAGGGAAACTAGGAGCCCAATGATCAGGATCCCCACACACATGACAAACACCTTTCTTCTTGTCATTCTTCTTCTTGAAGTTCATGTGCTGCACTGCCTTGTTCTTCCCATCAAACATTGCTTTACCATCAAACTTGCCCTTGTTCTTGAACTTGTGGGGCTGGAAGTTCTTCTTCTGTACCCTCAATACCTCGAGCACGGTTGTTCTTTGCTCTCACCTTTTCTTCCACATCAAGAGTACCAATGAGATACAGAACGGAAAACTCCTTCCTCTTATCACTACTAGGGAAAACCCTAGCAGTAGCGCGTGTTTTGTGCCTACTAGTAGCGCGGGAAGCCGCGCTACTAATAAGGCGCTACAATTATTGCTTAGCAGTAACGCGTGCCATCACGCGCTACTGCTAGTACAAATAGCTGCAGCGCTTGTTCAGTACCGCGCTACTGCTAAGTTATCTACTTGCAGCGTGTTTCCTAACCATCGCTACTAGTATTTTTTTTATAATTATTTTATTTTTACTGTATTTACGCGCCATCATACAAATATTGGTACAATACCAGCTGTTATGAGGTTTACATCATTATGTCCATAACAGTGTATTAAATGAAGGTGGATTAGGTTCAAGTGGAGGCAATATGTGGTGCATGTCAAAAGTATACTACTAATCCAAACTTGATCTACTTTGGATTAGTAGTACTTTCGATGTGCACCACATATTGCCTCCACTTGAATCTAATCCGCCAGCACAAGATATTTAATCGTCATCATGGTCATTACCACCAACATTATTTATTTAATCACCACTAACACTAGCTAATAATAATCATCATAGTCATTACCACCAACACTAGCTATTTTATCATCATAATAATAGTGTAGCACATCATCATCCTGAAACTCATTTCTAGCCAGCTACTCACTCCTGCTACTCACTCCTGCTGCTCTCTCTTAGGTAAAAGAACATAAAACATGTATAGCTCTCCTCCTTGATCAAGTTGGAGCATGCAGATGAACCTGTCTCCTAATCGTGGAAGGCGTCTCTGGTTGCTGCTCCCTAGTACTTCTCTGCGCTCCCCCAACACATATTTGGTCCAGTCTTGCACTATTAAGCATCCCTCGCTAATCTTGAATGCACTAAAGTAAGCTGTAGGATATCTTGGCCGTAAGTTGATAATACTCATGACACCTTTAGTCTCGATCCCATAAGGCACAACATTCATCGGGAGTCCCTGTTGAAGAACATCGTATGGTAACATACTTAGCAATGAAGTTTAGCTTCAAAAATAATGTATGGAAAAGATGCAATGAGGATAAAAAGTAAAAATCTTACCATCCTTCCTAAATGGATGTGACCGTAGTTCATTATGAACACTATGGGTCGCACATTTTCAGTACTAAGATTTCTAAATGCAGGAAGAAAATTTGTCTTGACAGTATCAAGATCCTCAAACCATGAAACATAATGACTGAGCTCCTCGCAGTTGAGTTCAGCCCCAGGACAGTATACGGTCCTGTCTACCAAGCGCTGGACATGTTTGCTTGCACGGAAATAAGCTGACAATACAAATTAGTTGTCAATTATTTTTGAATAAACAATATCAAAGACATAAATATGGTTGAGAAACTTACATAATGGTATAACTGGAGGCATTTGCACATTGACCCAGATGTCGGTATTACCTTCAATATCATCTTCCGGACGAATATCAAAGGTGATAACCATATCAGGCTCATATGCATAAGTCTTGCATAGTGCTCGCCATGTTTTGCATCCAAAATAGGTGTAGTCGTCTGAATTGTATAACTTCGCATGGAAAATATAACCATGCTTGGTCTTCAAGTAAACTTTCTTTTCCTCCATACTATGACTGAAACCTATCTTATCCAATACAAAAACTCTTGCATGGCAGGGGATACGCTAGTAGAATAGTAAAAAAAATATAAGTTGAAGCAAATGAAAGCAGATGTCATGCTTAATTACGAAAAAAGACTTGTCGTTGTGACTTACTGTATCCACTTCGAAGTTCTCGTCCAGCTTGATGCTGAAGCGCCTATCATCATCTAGGAAGATTCCGTCGCACAGGCCGCGCTCGTCTTCGCAGTATTTGCAAATACCGAAATCCTTCTCGTCGTCAGACATTTCCTATGTTCATAGTTAAAACATTAATCGATCGAAGACAACTACCAAGATACTGAACACACAAATCCAGGGCACTCGATATTTCCTACATATTCTAGCACAAGTTATGCCAAAATTCACGGAAAAATCCGGCATGACCTTTGCTAAAATAGGACATATCGAGCGCCTGAAATTTGCCGGAACGGAAATGAATCAACACTCCGGCAAAACATAGGCCACTCGGAGGTGTAACCTGCAAACATGACCGGCCACTTGGATATTGAGCAACACAAGATATACATTTCAAAATATCTTATAGGACTCAAATTAGCATGCATTCAATAAGCAAAAGTAGATCATCTCATGCATTTCAAAATATTGTCACTAATACATCACGAATAGTGTCATACATATAACATCACTAATACAACTAAAACTCTAGCACACGACGGGTATCGGCGCGGGCGGTGGACACCCACAAATAAGGCACCATCACGGGATCATAGCTCCAGTCAGATCCCCGGAGAACCTGCCAGGTATTAGAGAACGGCCTGTGCTCCAACGCAAACAAGTAGCGACGGACGTGCGCGTCCTCCTCACTGACACGGTGACGCACCACCTCCGCGGAGTCCTCGAGCCTCTGGATCATCACTAGCCCACGCGACCGCCACCAAACAAGGTTCGGGTCAACGACAGGCTGGCTCCTCACCAACCTGCGCCCCCCGGTAGGTAGCGCCTCCCAGTACCACCCCGGCGGAGCCCAGTCCCGAACATGGCCAATCTGGTCAAGCAGGTGTCGTCCTCCGCCGACTCGACGACGAGGATGCGGGATAGGCATCGTCCACGTCGAGGCGGGAAAAATTGCTTTAACTAAAAAATAGAAACAAGTTCTTACTAACTAGTTCTATTAATTCAACTAGTTCTTACTAAAAATAATACTATAAATAAAAATATTCTAGTACCTAATTAGTACCTAATTCTTACTAACTAATTAGTACCTAGGAACTACTGCCCTAATTACCATCTAAGTAATTAACTAACTAGCACTAAAAATAGCCTAGGGTTCATACTAACTAGCACTAAATACCTAGGGTTCATACTAAGCAGAGAAGAGGGATCAGAAGGGGAGAGAGGGATCGGAAGGGGAGAGTGCTTACAGAGGGCGGGGAGAGAGATGGGGTCGGGGGAGACGGCGGCACCGAGGCACGGCGAGGCGCCCGGGTCGGGGGAGACGGCGGCGAGGCGGCCGGGGTCGGGGGAGACGGCGCCGAGGCGGGGTCGTGGGAGACAGCGGCGAGGCGGGGTCGGGGGAGACGGCGGCACCGAGGCGCGGCGAGGCGGGGTCGGGGGAGATGGCGGCGAGGCGGGGTCGGGGAGACGGCGGTGGCGAGGCGGGGTCGGGAATTGGGGGAGGAAGCAGAGGAGAGGGAATCAGGCCGGGCGGGAGGTAAGGTGAAAGTAGCTTTAACTGTAGCATGGGAAGGAAAAACGCGCTGCTGCTAAAAACCATAGTAGTAGCGCTGTCCGCAGAAGGGCGCTACTACTATACGTACCACACCGGGAACGGTGTGGCAATTATAGTAGTAGCGCTTTCTGCAAGGACAGCGCTACTGCTAATCTGCTAACTGTAGCGCGGTTCTGCCGAATGCGCTACTGCAAAGTAGCAGTAGCGCCTCATTTTAACAAGCGCTACTGGTAACATTCTGTGTATATGGTTTTCCCTAGTAGTGTATGCTTCAGTAAGGTAGCAAAGTTCCTCCACGAGGAAGCTTAGTAATGATACCTCCGGCAATAAACTTGTCCGGCAGGATACAATTGGATACAATTGAAGTGCTCAAGTTCTCTAGCAAATGATTGTATCTCATGAGCTTGTTCAACCACGGAGCGCTCTTCCGTCATCCTGTAGTCATGGAATTGCTCCATGATGTACAGCTCAGTGCCAGCATCCGAGACCCCAAACTTGGCCTCTAGTGTGTCCCACATATTTTTTCCATTATTAATTGACGCGTAAGCATCAACTATGTTCTACCAAGAACACTCAAGAGAGCAGCCTTAAACAAGGTATCCATTTTCTGAAAAGCTTGTGCCTGTTGAGCATCATGCTCTCCTTCGGGTTTGCCAAGAGTGGCGTCATAGCAACTCATGGTTTAAAACCATAAGCCTGCTCTCACGCGCCACCTCTTATAGTGGATACCCTCAAACATAGGAGGTCTCATGGAAGCAGCAAAATCACTTGGGGTAAATTGCCTATAATAAGCTTTTTGGATTGTTGGAAATATGAGCAATTTACTGAATGTTTTTATTAACAGAAATACTAGCAAGCCATGCGATTCGACAAAGAGAAGGTAAACAACATCTTCATATATGAACCGTAACTAAACATATCTAGAGCAGACAGTATAGCAAGTTGCATATATGAAATAGAGTCCAACATATCTAGGGCAAATACTAGAACAGGGAACTGTAGCAGGACCTCTAATAGAAAGAGGAAGGACACGTAAGGGACGGCAGCAGCAGAAGCACTGGTCCTGGGGTCGGTGTCCTCGCCAACTATGTCGTCGAGGAGGTCATGGATGTCGGGGAAGAAGTCGTCATCAGGGAAGTAGTCGTCGGAGTCTGGGGCATCCGTGACGAAGAAGTCAGTAGTCGCGCGAAGCGCTCCCCAAAAATCTTATCACCCTTCTCCCGTACAGGATTCAAAAGGTGCGGTTTCGGAGGCCTACTGTTCCGACCTGTGGTGCACGCCGCAAGCCGGGATGGGGAAGATCATAGCAGTAGCTCAATTGTCGGGAACTTTGAGGCGAGAGGGTTGTGTTGTTCTGGTGCATCTCTCTGAGAGGAGCGACATCCCTTTTATACACGCAAGAGAAGGAGGCAAGAGGGCAGCGACGGAAGGCAAAACAAAGAGACGGTGATGAAGCGAACAGCCAGCAGCCGAAGGGCTGCACCGTTTGCATTCGAACTCCACTTTCTCAAAAAATCTTTTCAGCTTTCGTGTGACCTTTCGTATAACCGTAGTGCGTGGCAAAAATTTAGACATTGGCTCGGCTCATTTCCGCAACCCGCGCCGCGGCGCGGCGCGCCGAGGCAGGCGGCGGAGGAGGAGCACGCGTCGATGTCCGTCTTGTTCTCATTCTCATAGAAGTGGGGAAAGAACCTCCCTTATAAATGTGGAGAATGATGGAAGCGTCTCAATCTCCATACAGGAGACCCGCATGATATATATATTGATATGCGTGGTTGGTACAAGATGCGGCAGCACAAGGGCTAACCAAACAGAGGAGATTTACAATGAGGTTTAGAGAGATAAAGAGATAGAAGAGAATAAATGATATCTCTAACCTCCTAACAATATCTCCTAACAAGAATACATGACAATGCCACTTATACGTACGTGCCATGTCTAACACGCCCCCTTAATCTGAACTTCTCAAGTTGATATTACGTTTAAACTCTTCGAGTTGTCTTGTAGCCAAAGCTTTTGTACACCCATCTGCAACTTGATCTTTTGAAGGTATCAAATTTCCAACTCCTTGCTTGCAACTCTTTTTCTCACAAAGTGATAGTCAATTTCAATATGTTTTGTCCTTGCATGAAACACGGGATTAGCATAAAGATATGTCGCACCAAGATTATCACACCAAAGGCATGGTGCTTGAGCATGTATTCCAAGTTCCTTGAGCATGGCCTTAACCCAGATGATCTCAGCTGTTGCATTGGCTAGTGCTTTATACTCTGCCTCAGTACTAGATCGTGACACTGTTGCTAGCTTCTTGGCACACCAAGAAATGAGATTAGGTCCAAAGAAAACTGCAAAACCACCAGTGGACCGTCTATCATCCAAACATCCTGCACAGTCAGAATCAGATTAAGCACTAACAAGAGTAGAGGGTGACTTGCTGAAAGTGAGTCCAACAATCAAGGTACTCTTTACATATCACAGAATCCGCTTAGCAGCAGTCCAATGAGCTGAGGTAGGTCCACGCAGAAACTGACATACTTTATTAACTGCAAAAGAAATATCAGGCCGTGTAAGTGTTAAGTACTGAAGTGCTCCAACCAATCTTCTGTACTTGCTGCCATCCTCTTGATTCAAGAGTACATCCTCTGCAAGAGATAATCTTTCTGCACTGGAAAGTGGAGTTGGGGATGGTTTACAGTCTCGCATCCCAGCCTTGCTCAAAAGATCAGTAGCATATTTTCCTGAGAAAGATGAAGCCCACCTTCTCTGTTCCGCTTCACCTCAATACCAAGAAAGAAGTGAAGATCTCCCAGATCCTTAAGAGCAAAATCTGAGTGTAAATCTTGCAACAAAGCTGTGACGGCCTTACCAGAGGAACTAGTGACAATAATATCATCAACATAAATCAGCACAAAAATGGTAGTGTGTGACTTTTTGTACATAAACAGTGATGTATCTGACTTGGAGGAAATAAAGCCAAGTGCTTGTAGTTTGGAACTCAGGCGTGAATACCATGCTCTAGGGGCTTGCTTGAGACCATATAGGGACTTATCAAGCTTGCAAATGTGAAAGGGTTTGTGTTTATCTTCATACTCACGAGGCTGTTTCATGTAAACTTCCTCTTCCAGAACACCATGAAGGAACGCGTTCTGTACATCTAGCTGACGTAGGCTCCAACCTCTGGACACAGCAACAGACAATACAAGGCGAATCGTAGCAGCTTTAACAACAGGACTAAAGGTGTCCTCATAGTCAAGTCCATACCTCTGCTTAACACCCTTAGCAACGAGTCTGGCTTTGTAGTGGTCAATGGTGCCATCTGATCGACATTTGATGCGATACACCCACTTACAATCAATGATGTTTTGACATGGATGATAAGGAACAAGGTGCCAAGTATTATTATTCTGCAGAGCACAAAATTCTTCATCCATAGCATGCTTCCACCGAGGATCAGCAAGAGCATCGGCGACAGTACAAGGTTCACCTATGAAGTCAGATGAAGCAGCTAAACCATACTTTGTTTTGTAATTAACGGGCTAAATGGTTCCTGCCTGCAGGCATGTACGAGGCTGCAGTGAAGGAGCCACAGACAATCCTAGGAAAGACACAGACAGCGACGGGCGAGATCCTGGCGATCCCGAGGATGCAGATCCGCTTCGCAGGGCAGGATCTTCTGTGGCAGCGGTCCTGGAAGGGTCATCAGGGGCGGCCGTAGAAGATCCAGGCGGATCGGCCACGAGATCAGCACCGCGCCCATCCGATGCAGCCGCGGGGGCCTGCCTAGAATAGACCTACGGGACTGGCGTGTACCGCCTGGTCGGGCTGCCCCCTGCAGCTGATTGGCGGCCTCGCCTGGGGAAACCGGCGCGTGCCGCCTGGTCGGGCTGCCCCCTGCAGCTGATTGGCGGGCATCTCCTGGGGGAGCCGGTTCAATGGGAAGGTGCAACGTGTTGGGGCGGGGCTGGCTCAGCGGCCTGCCCAAGCCCAGCAGCGATCCCTGGGAAGATGCGGTCGGGCCTGACGAAGTCATGGGCATTGATCCCGATGAGGATTCCCTTGGATTGCTTGTTTCCTCTTCTGTTGCTGCTGATACAGTATTTTCTGCGCCGTTTTCTCCTGAAATACAAAACTCAGGTGCAACAGGTGATGGGTTAGTCAAAGTTGGGTCAGTACAATTATCATTACCCTCACACGGAACGCCGGAGTGATGAGGAGGAAGGAGAAGAATTTCCTTTCGAAGAAGGGCGCCGGCGTTTGGATGGAGTTTTGCAAAAGGGAATTGAGTTTCATCGAACACAACATCACGGGAGATATACACACGTCCGGTGGAAACATCTGAGCACTATACCCAAGGAAAACACATTGCTTAGACTGGAAACAAATCTTACGAGTGTTGTAGGGACAAAGGTTTGGCCAGCAGGCACACCCAAAAATGCGAAGTGTGGTGCAATTTGGTGTGACATGAAAGAGACGTTCAGTGGGTGTTTCATTAGAGATAGTGCGACTGGGCCACATGTTAATGAGATGCACGGTAGTGAGAAAGGCTTCGTCCCAGAATTTTAGCGGCATTGATGCAGAAGCTAACATAGCAAGACCTACTTCAGCGATGTGCCTATGCTTGCGTTCAGCAGAGCCATTCTGTTGGTGCGCATGTGGGCAAGAGACGTGGTGCAAGATACCTATCTTCTGAAAGAAAGAATTTAGTTTCTCATACTCAACCCCCCCCCCCCCCCAAGTCCGACTGTACAAAAATAATTTTACTGTCAAGTTTGCGCTCAATGAGAGCTTGAAAATTGTGGAAAACTTGGAACACATCAGCACGTTTCTTAAGGAGATATATCCAAGTACACTTGTTGGAATCATCAATAAAGCTCACATAGTAAGAGTGACTACCAACAGAGGTGGGGGCAGGACCACACACATTAGAAAAAATAAGCTGCAAAGGCTTAGTGGATACACTAGTGGACACAGGATATGGCAATTGATGACTTTTTGCTCGTTGACATGAATCACAAATGGTTTCTAAGTTCGTCTCACCGACAACTGTGAGTTTATTTCTACTAAGAATCTGATGAACAATAGAAAAAGCAGGATGACCTAAGCGATTGTGCCGCCTTTCAGCAGAAAGTATGATGGCACCATACACTTGTTTATTGTACTAGCAATACTTGGGAAGCAAAGCATAGAGGCCTTCAACACAGACACCCCTATGGAGAACTTTCTTCGTGACCTGATCCTTGATCAAAAAGAAGAATGGGTGAAACTCTACAAACACATTATTGTCAAGAGCAATACGATGAACAGATAGCAAAGTCTTGGAAGCATTTGGAACATACAGGATGTCATTGATTTCAAGATTTTTGTGTGGGGTTTTCATAAAAGATTGACCAACATGACTTATCTCCAAACCTGCACCGTTTGCTGCAGTGTAGACTTGATCATGGCCACGATATTTCTCATGCATAGTCAGCCTGTCCAAACTCGCCTGTGATGTGGTTGGTGGCACCCGTGTCCATGTACCAGTTGGTATCAACATGATAAGACACGTCGGCTGCAGCTGCAACTTTCTTTTTCTAGGGATTTTTGTCATCGGCGTAGCGCCAATCACAGTCTTTTGCAATATGTTTTTTTGTGCATATTTGACATTTATTTTCATACCCTTCGTACCCTTGAAAGGAGCGCCGATTGTTGTTACCGGAGCGCTGATTGTAGCCGCCACCACCAGAGGAGTTCTGGTTACCCCCGCTGTTCTGGTGGAAGCCATAGTCGCCACCAAAGTTAGGGTTAGGGAAGCCGCCGCCTCCGTCCGCCATGTGGTAGCCACCAGAGGCGCCACTGCCAGATCCACCAGCAGCAGCATTGTAGCCGCCCCGCCACCGCCGCTGCTAGCGCCGCGAGGACCACCACCCCCGCCTTTGCGATAGCCACCGTTGCCACCACCAGAACGGACCCGCGAGGCGATGTTTGCGGAGGACTTGAAGCCACCATTGCCAGCGCCATGGAACTTCTCCATGCCATGTCGGTTTCTCTAGTGAAAAGACCATTACCTCTACTTAATCTTGGAGAAGAGATGGCTTGCGTGGACAAGATCATAGCTTCTAGGCCTCTAGGGTAGGTGCTAAACCACTAGCACCAGTCATGGTAGAGTCCAAACAGCTCACCCTCGTATATGATTGCTAGCGTGTGAGGTGAGTCGATTGGAACTACATTCATGACCCACACCTTCATGTCCCCCAAAGCTGCTGCAAACCTATAACAGGACGAGGATGACACAGATTAATACTCACGTAGTGCAGTATGCTGGATTTTCCTTCTCCAAGACTTGCAAAGAACAGTTGATGTCAATGCTGCTAACATAGATTGCAGTGGAAGAAAACTGCAGACTGGATGGCAGAAGTTTTTCCTTTACAGTGCTAGAAACAATGATGACATGCTATGTTATTATTACTCCCTCCGTCCCATAATGAAGGAGTGTTTTTTACGGAGGGAGTAGTTCTTGCCCTCCGCAAATAGCTTTCATGTACATGACATATCTGACAGCAGACCAATCAATACCCAGGCCTTCCATATATGAATTGCATATCACCCGCTTCTAGTGCTTGTAGTCTGCTTGAAAATCCCCAGGGGCAGGTTTTCAATATACTCCAGTCTCAGAGATTTGCAGCCAGTAAGGAGGTCCTTCCACCCGCAATGGCCCTTCCTCTGGCCAGCGTGAACCATGGACGATGGGCTCTACGGGCAATTTATGCATACAAGACTGCAATGAAACATTCCTGAAGGTCCATGTGAGATTATATGAAACTAAAATTACGTAAAAGATTTGGTGATCAGCATCAAAGATCCTGTTGAGAATGTGAACACTCACAATGCAGCATCAGGATTATTGTTGTTGACCGAGCTACCCGGAGCTGAGAACGAGGAGCTAGAGAGACGAGGGTTTTGCGTTAACGTTGATTTTGATGAACTTGGTTTTTCTGTCAAGGATCGAAGGACGAAACCGGTGATCCTCCGGAGTAACTCCGCCGACGACGAACTGTACCCTGTCACACAGTCTGCTCCGTGCTCCTCCGACCACCATGTCTTCACCGCCACCATCGTCTCCTCTGACCTCTGGCACCAACGCCTCGGTCACCCCGGGCACGACTCGCTTCCCCGCACGCTGTGTGCCAGCTCCATCCAAGCTCCCGTCGGCTCGTCCACCGTCTGTCATGCGTGTCAGTTAGGCAAAAGTGTTAGGTTGCCCTTATCTTCTTCTGAACATGTGTCGTTTTTCCCTTTTCAGTTAGTTCATTGCAATGTGTGGACCTCGCCTGTACCTAGTGTCTCGGGCAAGAAGTACTATCTCGTGTTGCTTGATGATTATAGTCACTTCGTCTGGATGTATCCGCTCTCTCACAAATCTGATGTGTTCCCGCCTATCCACACATTTGCGCATTTTGTTCGCCATCAGTTCAACCTGAACCTCCTTGCCCTCCAGTGTGATAATGGCAAGGAATTCGACAATGCACAGGCACGCTCCTTCCTCTCTGATGAGGGGATCGCCCTACGCTTGTCTTGCCCGTACACTTCTCCACAGAACGGCCGCGCCGAGCATGTTCTTCGCACGCTTAACGACATCCTTCGCTCACTCCTCACACATGCGCCCATACCGTACTCATACTGGGTGGAGGCTCTCAACACAGCCACATTCCTCCTCAACCGTGTCGCTCGTGTCGGTCCCGGCACGATCACACACCCTTCTTCCTTCTTCACGGCGTGCATCCCGACTACTCTCGCCTGCGCGTGTTTGGCTGTCTCTGCTACCCAAACATCTCATCAACCGCACCTCACAAGCTCGCCCCCCGCTCAACGCTTTGTGTCTTCCTTGGTTACTCTGATGAGCACAAGGGATACCGGTGTCTCGATCGTTGCACCGATCCCGTTCTCGTCTCTCGTCAAGTCGTCTTCGATGAAACATGGTTTCCCTTCCCACTACCTTGCGCCCGGATACACCAGTGACGACGAGGACCATCTCCATTACCCACCACTCACCATTCCCCGCCACCCCCGCTCACTACGCTCACGTCCCACTACACACGCCGAAAGCTGCTATGGCAGCCCCTCCTGACTCCCCACCAACCGCTGCCACGGCAGCGGTTTCCACCCCTACACAACACGCGGCCACGGCGGCCCTTCCTAAACACGCGCCACCAGCACCTCCCTCTCTCCAGCCTTCTTCTTCACCCACTGATGCTGCCGCTCCCACTGCTTGCACCCGCCGCTCCATGGTGCCCACTCACCCCATGGTCACGCGTGGGCAAGCCGGCAAATTTCTTCCCAACCCAAAATACGCCCAGAACCACACTGCCGGCGTTGAACCCACTATCTCTCCAGTTCCCAAATCCGTGCACACCGTGATTCGAGATGTCCATTCGCTAGCTGCTATGCAGGATGAGTTCAAGGCGCTGACGGCGGACCGGACGTGGACGCTCGTTCCTCGTCCTCCTGGAGCAAACATTGTCACGGGCAAATGGGTGTTCCGGCACAAATACAAGGAGGACGGGAGCTTGGAGTGGTACATAGCGCGATGGGTTGTCAGGGGCTTCTCTTAGCGCCCTGGAGACGTTCTCTCCAGTTTTCAAGGCGGCAACAATTCGCACCGTGCTCGCCATTGCCGCTGCTCGTGACTGGCCCGTGCACCAAATGGACGTCAACAATGCGTTCTTGCATGGGCACCTCACTGAGCGCGTCTACTGCTAGCAGCCGGCCGGCTTCGTCGACAACCAACACCGCAAACACGTCTGCCTCCTCGACAAATCTCTATACGGATTCAAGCAAGCCCCGCGGGATTGGTTCGCCCGCTTCGCCGCGTTCCTGAGCACGCTCGGCTTTGTTGCGTCTCGCACCGATCCGGCGCTGTTCACGCTCCACGGCGCCTCCGGGACTGTGTTCTTGCTGCTCTACATCGACGACATAGTGCTCACCGCGTCGAGCGCGTCCCTGCTTCGTCATCTTCAGCATCTCATGGCGGCCGAGTTCTCCATGAAGGACCTCGGCGCCCTCCACTACTTCCTCGGCATCAGCGTTACGTGCAACGCCAATGGCTTCTTCCTCTCCCAACAGTATGGCCTCTAAACAACCCAACAAACGAAGCACACGTCGCTTCGACCGCGACCCCAGGTCAGGCAGGACTACCCACTGAGTTTAAGCATATAAATAAGCGGAGGAGAAGAAACTTACAAGGATTCCCCTAGTAACGGCGAGCGAACCGGGAGCAGCCCAGCTTGAGAATCGGGCGGCTGTGCCGTCCGAATTGTAGTCTGGAGAGGCGTCCTCAGCGACGGACCGGGCCCAAGTCCCCTGGAAAGGGGCGCCTGGGAGGGTGAGAGCCCCGTCCGGCCCGGACCCTGTCGCCCCACGAGGCGCCGTTACGCCGCTGAGCTACTGGATCGGGCCAACATGGCCACCTGCAAGCCCGTCTTCACTCCTGACACGCGCTCCAAGCTGTCTGCCAGCGACGGCGTGCCTGTCTGCGACGCCTCCAAGTACCGCAGCCTTGTAGGCGCACTCCAGTACATCACTCTGACGCGGCCGGACCTCGCCTACGCTGTGCAACAAGCCTGTCTGTGCATGCACGAGCCCCGTGATCACCATCTGGCGTTGGTCAAAGGATCCTCCGTTACCTACGCGGTACCACGACACACGGGCTTCATCTCCGGCCCTCCGACGAGCTCAACCTCGTGGCGTACTCCAACGCCGACTGGGCGGGGGTGCCCCGACACACGGTGCTCCACGTCCGGCTACGCGGTCTTCCTCGGCGACTCCCTCATCTCCTAGTCATCCAAGCGGCAGCCGACGGGATCACCTTCGAGCGCGGAGGCCGAATACCCTGCTGTTGCCAACGTGGTGGCAGAGTGCTGCTGGTTGCGCCAGCTCTTTGGCGAACTGCGCGTGCCCCTGCCCACCACCACAGTCACCTACTGCGACAACATCTCCGTGGTGTACATGGCTGCCAACCCAGTACATCACCGCCGCACCAAGCACAACGAGCTCAACATCCACTTCGTCCGCGAGAAAGTTGCGTTGGGACAGATGCGTGTTCTTCATGTCCCCACCGCACAACAATTCGCCGACATCATGACAAAGGGGCTCCCGACTCCGGCATTCCAGGAATTCCGCTCCAGTCCGTGCATTCGACCACCCGATGCTCAGACTGCGCGGGGGGGGGGGGGGGGGGGGGGGGGGGGGTGTTGACGATCAGCTTCCTCTCTGACCTACTGACTGAGTCGTGCACTGAGCGCTCTGTGCCTCTGTTGTAACACTATATATACGAGTGTAATACGATTGCAGCACCACAAGGTGCATTGCTCTCTCCCTTCTCCAGTCTACACAGAGATCAAGCAAACGTGCAGCGAGACTCGGTCAGCTACTAGATCGTGCCATCCCACGACCTCGAGCATGCTCCTGTCACTCCTACAAGCGCGCCGCAGGTCTCACAGACCGCGTCCCCCGCCGCTAATAGAAACTATCTGAAGAAAAACGAGCAACTGTCTAACTGAACCTATAATACGTTATTTCTGAAACTGAACTTCACGACAGGTGCGGCAGGCTTAGTCAGGCTAACAATTCACCCCCTCTTGCTGCACCGTGATGACATGACACCAAGTTTCTCAGGCATTCCCATGAACCTGATCCTTCCCAGCGCCTTGGTGAGTAGGCATCTCTTGTCTTCTCAGCCCACCAAAACCATAAATCGAGTTTAAAGAGGCGGAGGGGAAGGAGGAAAGAAGATGGAAAGCGAGTCCGGTAAGGAGACGGAGGAGGGGACGGAGTTGCTGTTGGATCTGGGCTCTGGGGAGGAAACTCGACAAGATGGAAATCGAGTTATGGACGGAGGAGGCTTCCGGCAAGGAGCAGGAGACGGCAAGATCGACTCTCTCAGGGAAGGTGAAGGAATTGTATTCCGATTCCGGCCGCAACAGGGTAATGGGGATGATTATTAAGGAGAAGGAGAAGGAGAAGCAACTCTCGAAGAAGCAGGAGACGGTGGTGGATTCCGGCGAGGAGGAGAAGAAGCAGGAGATCTCGCTGATGGAGGAGATCATATCCGTGGAGAGGGAGCGCAAAGACCTGCTTGCCTCACTTTCTCCCACCTTTTCTCTCTGGAAAGAGATTGATTCTCAAACAACCTGGACCATCGCCACAACTACTTTTTCTAGGGACAACAATGAGAATCCACTTGCAGACTACTTGAACCTCATCCTCCAAGCTATGGAGGACCTGGGTCATCGGATGCTTTCTACATTATATTTTCTCAACAAATCCGATGACTCCGTCTGCTCCTACAAGGCCACCGAATTGTGCAATGCAGTAACCAAACTGAATATGCACATCAAGGGATTCAGCCCGAAGCCGGAGCCGGAGCCAGAGCCAGAGGTACAGAATTCCACAACTGGCAATTAACCTAAACTGCTTTATTTTTTTCATTCTTAACCTGTACACTATCTGTGTATAGTTATCTTGTTTTAAATAATAATTCAAACAATTAGCATGCATATTAATCTCTAACTATGAGACAAACACGCGTAACAGTAGGGGGGGGGGGGGGAGATGTGTGTAACTGTACATATCCTATAGTTTTTGTGTGTTACTTGTGTGGAGTAACTATGAGATGCAGGTTTTGTATAATATGTCCTATAATATAGTATAGAAATAATGTATATAACATGAAAATTGTTATTTGTTTGCTTACATAGGGGGTCTGTACTTTGCTTAATTTATTTGCTTATTCATATAAGAATTCTGACAGTTGACACTTATCTTTGGTGCTGCAGCCATATTGAGCCCTATGCAATTTACACATCACACACCTGGTAGCATCCCTTCCCCTGCTGCCATCACCGGCAGTACCTTGCAAATCTATTCAATCAAGATAAAGAGTATAAAAGGCTTGAACTTGCCACTCAGAGTGTATGGCGAGGTTGCTGCTCGAGACACTGTGGACCGCAACCGCAACATTCTATTTTCTCGGTCAAAGTTTGACTACCAAGAACTCAATGGAGAAGTATGTAGTGCATTCAGTTTTCTGTTCTATTTTCCTCTGTTTCTTCCTCCTGACTATGTAGCACATTATGATTAGGTGTTTATAATAATGATATGATGCTTGCAGGATGATTGCTTATGCTTGACTGGTCCGTCTCGTGCAATTTTTGCCTTGGACCATGTTGAGTTTGAAGTTGATCTCCAAGTAGCCAATGGAGCAGAGTCTCAAACATTGATCAGCTGTAGAGGTTGTTATGGCGGTACAGATGGTTTTTTCTCTTCCTTGGCCAGCGTAACTGATGGTGATGATGGATGTACCTTGTCGTTCTCCAACAAGAGCTGTAGAGTTGAGGTAACCCTTGACCAGATTGATAAATCACTCCAGGCTACTATCGTGGGCGTACATGTTACCAAAGGGCGTTGGCCTTTTAAGTATGGATGCCGAGTTGTGTGTTCTTGGTCTCCTGCTGCGGCGACAGATGTCATTGGTAAGACTTGCAGGCGAGTTGTGCTTCTTGATCACCGTGGTAAAGGAATGCACAGAAGACCAGACAAGCACCTTCATCTCTCAAGGAGAGTCGTTTCAGTGGAATCACATGGAATGTTGAGAGTGTCCATAGAAGCATATGGAAAATCTCGTCGCTGTATTGCTCGAGAAGGTCACATCAACTTCCCTGTTCAGCAGTGCCAAACAAGAAGGATTGAGTGTCAAGTTGGCGACTCCACGGTGGAGGTTGCTGTAGGCTGGTCGTTGCTTGTGAAGGAAAAAGCACTCTTGGCCGTGATGAGGCAGTCCAGGATGGAGATGGAGATGGAGATGGATTCTGATTCTGATTCTGACTCTGGCTCCGGCTCTGGTTCTGGCCATGAGATGGACGAGAGGGATTCCAGCAAGGAGCGAGTGAGGGATGCCAGCGGCAAGGAGATTGTGCAGATGGCCAATGACTTGGTTGGTGTTCTTTCCGGCCACCTTGGGATGCTTAAGAGGGAGATCTCGTTCCTAAGGACAGAGGTCAAGTCCCGGGGATTGGCTGGAAACAGGGCTTGTCAAGAGCAGATCATGTCTAACCTAGGGCCCCTCGATGAAAATCTTCTCAAGAAGGTGAATTTGCCTTACCTAGGTTCCAACACTGAGGAGGTGATGGATTTTCTGCTGGTCGAGACGCAGCAGTTGCTCTACCGCTTCAACTCTCTCGCATCCATTCTACAAAAAGTCAGAATCCCCATATCTTCCGACAAGATTGATAAGCTGCGTCTCATATCCAATGCACTTGTGGGCATCTCGGAGCTTATTATCAAGAGGCACAAATCTGTTGCTGCTGACAGTGCCGGCTGGGAGGCTACATGGGGAAGCTCGACAGGAAGACATGGTTGCTTTGACGACATAAGTAAGCAAAAAATAAATACTGTCATCTAGCTATCTTTTCCTCTCTTTAATTGGGCCTCAGTCAATTCAATGCACTTCTCCTTTTTGTATATATCACTGCAAAGCAAAGTGGAACTCTTCTTATATATGCATAGATTTTAATCTGCTAATTTTATTAATAGCTCGATTTCTAACCGTCCGCAATCTCTTAATTTTGTGCTGCAGCAACATTGAGTCCTATGCAGTTTACGGCTTCCACGCCTGGAAGCTTCCCATCCTCCTCCGTGGCTGGTCCTGCCTTGGAGATCTACTCAATCAAGCTCATTAATCTGAATCCTAATCTGAGTTGGCCCATTGATGTCTATGGCGTGGTCGCTGCACGGGATGATTTTGACCACAACCGCAACATTCTCTTCTGCCGGTCAAGTGCAGACTGCCAAAGAATTAACCAAGAGGTTTGTATAATGTCTATCTTCTCGTCTAATTGTTATAAAGGATTATGTGTAGAGCATTTGTTGTGTGACAAAGGATTAAGTTATAATTATTGCGTTATGTTTGTAGTTTAAACTGAGTTGTTTGGTTACCTACATACCTTGGAATTGTTTTGTGTAATCAGATTCGTTTAAGGTTCAAACTAGTCGGTATCAGCTTTAGGCAAGTTATGCAGGCCAGGGAGTATGTACTGACCTGCACCGTTGAAATTTTTCTGCCATATTTAGTGAGCATAGAGCAAATCAGCAAGAAAAGCAATTAAAGTAGTCTCGCACTTGCCGAGGATGTTTCTGGATGATAGCAGGGCACATGCCACTGTTATGTTTATTTCTGTATATCACACAAGTAATGCGGCACATGGGCAAAGGCCGAGCGAATATGGCTGACATTGGCCGCCTGATTGGGTGGCTGTGTGATTGAAGGAGGGTAGAGATATGCAAAGGTTGTAAAATCGACTATGGATATTGACCTGCTGTTTCTTTGGGTGTAAAAGCAGAAGGTGTCGGTTCTAAATCCAAATTCAAAACCTGTGTATTATAGTGGTACAGATTATTAGGATCTGTTTGCGAACGGAGTATCTTTTTTCCAGATTTTGGCCATGTAATATCTGTTAGTCTATGTCTAGTTAAACTAGTTGAACTGAATTGTTATTTTGCATCATGTGTGTGACTGATGTTGATGAACATGGCGCTTGCAGGACCCTTTTTTGCACTTGATTGGCCCGTCTCGTGCAATTGTAGCTGAAGAACCTGTGATGTTTCAAATTGAACTGAAATTGAAGTATGGAGCAAATTTCAAAGATACAGCATTGTTCACTTCCAACCAAAGTTATCGCTCCATCATGCCATATGATACCATGCAGATCTATAACCGCTGTTGTACAGCAGAGATAAGCCTTGGGCGAGTTGCTCCAGCAATCCAGGCCACAATAGTAGGTGTTCGTGTGGTTGAAGGGGAGTGGCCTTTTAAGTATGGATGTAACGTTTCTTGCTTGTTTTGTCCTGCTGATGCAACGGAGGGATGCGCCGCAGAAGTCGTCTTGCTTGACTGTCGTGCTAAAAAGATGCGTGCAGGATCAGATGGGTATCTTTCTTTGTCAAGAAATGTTGTGGCAGTGGGATTGCAGGGCACACTCCGAGTCGTCACAGGAGCATACTCAAAGTCCGGACTCAATATTGTTCGAAAATATCATGTCGAATTTCCTATCCAGCAGTGTCAGACAAATAGTTGTAGATGCTCAATTGACGGCTCCACGTTGGAGATAGTTGTTGCTTGGTCTCGCCTTGTCATGGACAAGCATGATCATGTACTCGATGGTTATTGAAGGTGTGAGGAGTGGCAGTGGCTTAGGCTTGTATCTTGATTTGTGAGCTTAGCTTAGGCTTAGTATTTTTTATTCAGATATGATATTAGTTTCCCACTAGCATGCATGGTACGTGAAGCAACCGGGCAATCAAAGTGTGTGCATGCACGTAGGTATAACTCTAAATGTACCTGTAACTTGCACTAAAAAAATGCAATTGGACCTAGCTTTCTCAAAGCGACAAGCACAAAAACACGTCAAACAACAGAGACGAGAGGGACGGCTAGATCGGGATCGCGATGATGTGGGCTAGCGACTAGCACAGGGGTATTTTGGTCCATCCAATTTTTTTTGACAGAACAGTGTAACGAAACTAACGGCGATGTCACGTAAGGAAAGAAATTTAGACTACCTGTCAAATAGGGAAGAAAAATTTCTTCAGGGTCAAATAAGGAACCACATTTTAAGATAGTGTCAAATAAGGAATTTGCTCTAACTTATTGCTAAACATTTCTAATGTGGAGGTCGAAGCCGGGTGATTTAATGGAGAAAAGGTTTAAGAACTCATGTTATTCATTTGGTAAGTCTGAACCAATAGCTAATTTGTTAACTCGTGGTCTCTGATTTTGTAAGCAAGATAAGTTTGAACCAGTAGCATGCTTAGTAGGATTACTTAGTCTCATGCTGGTGGTCTCAGTTTTAACGAGCTGGTCCATTTTCTTCCAGTTCTTATTAACGAGCTGGTCCATTTTCTTCCAATTCTTACCCTTCTGTTCGTTGTCTGGCCCTAAAAAAATGTTTGTTAATTCAGAACAGCGCATGGATTTGATTCTAAGCAATTTCTGTCTACAACACACATTAGACTGACACTGCCACGTATAAATAGGAGATGAAGTTTTAGATGAACATCAACCCTCATTCAGTCTAAAATACACGTACCAAATCAGTCATGTTAAGCCATACTAGCAAATTCCAGCATCAAATTATTTGTCCAGTCAGGAATTAGGGGGTCATTACAGCACAAATAACACACGCACCTTCACATGCAAGTATTTTTTACTCTAGTATGTTAGTTTCAGGATGCCATTGCTGGGAAATTTTAATAAACAACTCAGGGTGCGTTTGGATATAAGGCAAGGGGAAGGTCTACCCTAGCTCGGCAAGGTTTGCCATTTGGTATTTAAAATAAAACTAGCTTCTGAAAGCAATCTAGCCCTCAACTACCAAGAAAACCTTGCCGCTGGAAGCTAGCCGAATTGGCTCTCCCACGCCGGCAAAATGGTAATCGTGGGCGTTTTTTTTTAAATGGAGGCATACCCCCGGCCTCTGCATCATAATGATGCATGCAGCCATCTTATTAAAAAAAATACGAAGTAGCACAAACTCATAAAAGTATTACAGCTCGCAAGCGGAACGAAGCAAAAAAAAAAGTGCATGCTGACAAACACAATCAGTACTGCAATATGAAGGATAAGCTTCCTAGACTCCTATCATGTTATGCGACCGCCATCCGAACCGGTTGAATATAGCTCGTGCTACCATCTCCCACTGGTTGCACCCCGTAACCAAAGGCTCACTGGAGTCCATAGGAGTGAGCAAAGACCACATATGGATCCATGCGGTAGCTCTGAAGATGACCTGCAAGAAAGTTAAAGTGTGTTGTCTGTTAAAAATCAAATCATTCCTACAGTTCCATATAGCCCAAGAAGCGCACATATTCCAATCCGAATACGAGCCGCAGTAGTATGTTCAACACCAACTAAGCACGTTCCAAACAACGACTCAATGTCAACTGGAGGATTAATGTTGAAGGCTATATGAATCATTCTCCAAAGCAATTTGGTGAGTGGGCATTCAAGGAATAAATGTTGTATTGTTTCATCATGATCACAAAAACAACAATGTGAACTACCTACCCATCGCCTCTTGATTAAGTTGTCCTTGGTGAGTATTACTTGCTTGTGGACGAACCACATAAAAAATTTAATACGCAAGGAAGCCTTAATCTTCCAAATATGCAACAATCTTGAGATTGGGCCAGAATTAATCAAATCAATATAGAAATATTTCACTGTAAATACACCATTTTTAGCTAATTTACATTGCATCAAATCTGGCTGGTCGGAGACTTGAACATCTATCAATCTATGAACCAAGTGCATCCAGGCAGTCCATCGATCACCAGCTAACGCACGTCTGAACTGAATATTCAAGGGAATCGTTTGAAAAACTGTGCCTACGTAATCCTCCTTACGTTGCACAATGTAATAAAGGGTGGGATATTGTACGGCCAGGGGTGTCTCTCCTAACATGTATCCTCCCAAAATCTTGTTGACATCCCATTGCCAACCAAGAATTTGACCCTACGAAAGAACAAGACTTTCGTTCTCATAAGCCCTTTCCAGAACGGCGAGTCAGTTGGCTCATGGTAACCTGGGCGAGCACTTTCGACTGTAAATACTTATTGCGCAAAATATGTGCCCACATGTCCTCCGGCTCTGTCTCTAACCTGTAGAGCCAGTTGCTCATAAGGCATTTATTCTTGATTTCTAAGTTCCCAATCATGGGAGGTTAAAGCTCTAATTAGCCATTATCAAGATAACTAGCCTTGCTTCGAGCAGCTCTTTTTTTGAAACATTTTATTTTTTATTTTTTTGAAACATTTGCTTCTAGCAGCTCTTGCCGGAGCAGGCTCAATAATTCTAGCCCAGCTAAGCTAGGTGAGCTAGCTATCCAAACACACCCTCAGTTGCCCAGGTTGGAATTACGCCCAACAATTCAGCTTACAAGATAGCAAAGAACCCTTTGCAATGCACAACTGGAGGGAATTCGATTCCTACTGTCTAACTATTTGGCATCAATGCCGACTATTCTTTGTAAAACTCAAGCCCCTGCCCCAATGTCAATTCAGCCGCCTTTTTTACAATTGTTTCTCGAGTGACCCTCTACGCTTGCACCGAGTAGGTTTGCATGGTTGCTTCATATCTCCTCAGGCAGGTACTTCACTTGTTTCTTTGTCATTGTCTCGTCGGCATATTGTGCAGAACCTTGTCTTCGTTCTAAGCATTTCGTATGGGGCCTTCTCTGCAGCTAACATGTTTCCTGTATAGATTTAAATAGCCCGCTATTGCCTTTTCAGCAAGGTACCGCTAATTGGTCGCCTTCACAAATAGCCCGCTATAGCTCCGCTATAACTGGTTTTGAGGTCCGCCGCTATTTTCCATAGCCCGCTAAACATTGGTTTCCAGGCATAAAAACTAAAAGGTTGTCTCCTCTAACTGCAGCTGCTGGTTTTACTTCAGTGCCGTGCTGTACAACTTCTCTATCCACCTGCACAACTGCTCCATTTCTGCTAGATGATCTTCCAATCCTAGTCCATCTCTTGTCTCAGCATATGGTTGCATTTCGGCCATTTTATTACTAGTGGCGCACCGTGTGTCTGGTGCGCCATTAGTGTCTTCCACACTAATGGCGCATCACCAAACGGTGCGCCATTACTATATAGTAGTGGCGCACCACCTGACAGGTGCGCCATTAGTGCCCATCCCATCTATAGCCCTTTTTCTAGTAGTGAAGGCGATGAGCCGATCATAAGCATTGGTACTAGTGTCACCAAGTCAAAACTCCATTGCGTGCATATACATGTTTAAGTATCCATAAGAGCAACTCCAATCGGGTGACCCATTTCGTCCGCCCATGTCCATTTGGGTCGAAGCAGACCCAAAACGCATCTGGTTTGTGTTCGCGCCAATGCATTTCAGACTGACACATAGCAGACGCGCTACACGTCCCCTTAGTATCCTCCACGGGCCCACATGTCGGATAGCCAACCACCACACATGGTCGTATTTATCGCGGCCACCTACCGCTGGCCCAAGCGTCAGCGAGTGGAAGCTACGGGAGGCCGTCCTTTTTTTTATCCACGCGTGCATGGGGGGGGGGGAGGGGGCTTATCCACTTCCACGGCCCGTCCACATCTATCCCCCGTGTGCTCCCTCGTCGGTGACAAGCAAATCCTAGCCATGGGTTTCTTCAGCGGCTCCGGCAAGAGGAAGGGGAAGCTCACCCCCGGGGCCAGCTTGTCCCGCACGATTCCTCCTCCACTGCCTGACCGCCTCGTCAGGCAGCGGCTACACATTCCAGCACAACAGGCACGGTGGTACTGGCAGTACAGGTAGCCACTTTCGTACCCAGACATCACCCTACCACAAGACCGGCATCTGAATCCGCAGCGGATCTCGATACCGCGGTCGTAGTGGGCGCACGCCGGCGTGCGCAGTTGGCGGGAGCTCCTGATGCCGGAACAACATTGGCTTCCGACGTATGCGGCAGACTCTGCCGATTGGGAGATGTGGTTTGCCTCATGATAGCAAACATACGTGGGTGAACAAATTACTGTTGGGCAATTGACAGGAAAGTGCATAGTTATGACAATATCTATGGAAATGATCATGTATATAGGCATCACGTCCATGACAAGTAGACCGAGTCCTGCCTTAAGCAAGATGAAAACAGGGTAACACCTTAAGCAACATGACATGATGTAGACAAAGTAAACCCAATTAATATGAATAAAGCCCTTTGTTTTATCCTTAATGGCAACGATACAAATACGTGTCATGTCCCTTTCTGCCACTGGGATTGAGCACCGCAAGATTGAACCCATCACAAGGCACTTCTCCCATTATAAGATAAATCAATCTATTTGGCTAAACTAAACAGGTAGATCGAAGAGAATAAATAAAATCATGCATAAAAGATTTCAAATTTGACTCAAATAATATTCATAGATACTCTGATTAGAAACCCACAATTCATTGGCTCCCAATAAATACAATGCAAAAGACATTACTTCGGATAGAACCCCCATGAAGATCATGGAGCACATGGCATTGAAGATCAAAAGAGAGAGGAAACCATCTAGCTACTAGCTTTGTACACGTAGGTCTGTGGTGAACTACTCACGGATCATCGAAAGGGCAACAAGGTTGATGTAGAAGCCCTTCATGCATGCTCGATTCCACCTCCGGTAGAGTACCGAAAAGGCCTGCAGATGAGATCGCAGAAGAACGGAGACCTGTGGCGAAGGAAAAAGAGTTCAAGGTGCCTCTTTAGTATATTAAGAATATTTGTGAATTTACAGAAGCGAAATTATGTCAGGAGGTGCCACGAGGGGCCCACAAGCTCAGCCCCCCTGGGGGCGCGCCTGGTGAGCTTGTCGGACGCTCGAGACTCCCAAGGTCTTCTCTTGAACTTTATTGTGATAATTCTTCTACAATCGCACATGTCAAGGAGCCGAGGAACCACCACAAGAACAGACACATAGATCGGAAATATCACCTGATATGAAAGATCGGAAAGAGTGATGGTATGGAGTTATAAAAAATTCACATGGATCCAAATGTTGCAGATCCGTTGATTAAGCCGCTTCCACAACCCAAGCGTGAGGGGCGCGTTAGATCTATGGACATACGATGTCTATTTGATTGACTCTTGTGCAAGTGGGAGAATGTTCGAGAAAATCCCTAGAGGCAATCATGTATGATGATATTTCCTATGTGATTATTATTAAAGATAGTCCTTGGATTTTATCAATGATGTGTATCAGCAAGTACGTGACTTTTTTGTGTGACAATGCATTTTATGATGACTGGCCTAAAAGGTCCCTAATCGTAAGGGTTATGTGGATGCTCAAAGAACTAGACTAGCATATGATATGATGGATGGCTCGTTCTCATTAACCATGGAGTATTGGATGCTAACCGGACAATAGGGACTTGGAAAGGTCTCGTCGGATTCGATGTAGTCATATCCAAGTCAGACAGACCGAACTATGAGACGCAACGATATGTCATGTGTGAGTCTCTAGTACAACCTAAGTTCTATGTTCTAAGACCTGAGTTGGTGCATGTACTCGGGATGGTGACATACCTGCTTTGGGCCGACCAAACGCTACTCCATAACTGAGTAGCTATAAAGGTAGGTTTCGGGCTTCTTCGGGCCCTTGCAAGACATGGTCAAGCAAGATGGGATTTGCCCCTCCGATCAAGAGAGATATACTGTGGGACAAGGATTATGAGATAATCGGTATGTGGTCAGCATCACTAGAGCGAAAAACAGGCCGGGCTAGCAGAAGGATGACAGACTCGCCTTGAGCCCGGCAACATATATTGTGTGGTAAAGGGAATGTAAGTGTGATATATAGGTTCACCAACTGGCTTCATAGTCTACTTGGTGGTCGGCACGCCTTGCTGGAGGCTTCTACCAACCGAGCAGGTCGGAGGTGATCCGCCCTGCGAACGGGACGACTTGAACCTAAGGGGTCGCACACTTAAGGAACCTGCAAGGTTGGATCCAAGGACACTGGTCGGATGTAACCCGAGCTGTACTTGGATCATGACCAACTAGACATTGGCCTTTTGGGATCCGTGTGAAGCCCAAGCGCTGAGCCCTTGATGGGTGCCTATATATATATTGGAGGTGTGGCACACTTATACGGTTGATCGCTTCGGCGCCATCATTAAGGCTTTGCATGTGTTGCATCTAGCCACCTCCAAACGCCGCTGGTTGTGTGATCGGACCTAGCAGTCCACCGCACGACGTTCCTCCTGAACGTGTGGATACCGTCTGAGGCGGTGCACTTGTGCTGCCCCGGCGAACATGTTCATGGGATCTGATCAGCTACGTGGGAGATCGACGAGGAGGACACGACTCCGGAGAAGCGCTGCCCCAACTCTTCTTCCATTGGACGGCACTGCGCGTCTAGTGGCAATGATTGCAAACATGACAAAGTTAACATGCAACCAAAGTTAACATGACAAAGAAGTGAATGCCACACATTTGATTCACTATTATTGCAAACATGATTAACAACTTTATTGCAAACATCTGATAAGGATAAACAAAACAGGCCTCCTGACTCATAGCCTTTACCAACAAAGGTTCCATACTTGGATATTACAAATTATTCGACTCAAAGACAAGCTTATAGCCATCTCTACACAGAAGAGATATGCTAACAAGATTTTTATTGACAGAGGGGACATACTGCACGTTCTTCAGCCGCACGATCTTCCCTGAAGTAAACTTCAGATCGACTGTGCCAACACCACGAACAGAAGCACTTGAACCGTTGCCCACCAGCACGATTGAAGTCCCTGCGGTCTGATAAGACGAAAACATGGAAATATCACCGCGTACATGCACATGAGCACCCGTGTCAATCAACCAATTAGGAGAATGACATACTGAAAAAATAGTGATATACCATACCCAGCATCCTTCATGTCAGTGTCTCCAATGACAACATTAGCGGTCTTGCTGCCTTTCCCTGGATGACGCTTGTCATAGCGATTAGGGAAACTAGGAGCCCAATGATCAGGATCCCCACACACATGACAAACACCTTTCTTCTTGTCATTCTTCTTCTTGAAGTTCATGTGCTGCACTGCCTTGTTCTTCCCATCAAACATTGCTTTACCATCAAACTTGCCCTTGTTCTTGAACTTGTGGGGCTGGAAGTTCTTCTTCTGTACCCTCAATACCTCGAGCACGGTTGTTCTTTGCTCTCACCTTTTCTTCCACATCAAGAGTACCAATGAGATACAGAACGGAAAACTCCTTCCTCTTATCACTACTAGGGAAAACCCTAGCAGTAGCGCGTGTTTTGTGCCTACTAGTAGCGCGGGAAGCCGCGCTACTAATAAGGCGCTACAATTATTGCTTAGCAGTAACGCGTGCCATCACGCGCTACTGCTAGTACAAATAGCTGCAGCGCTTGTTCAGTACCGCGCTACTGCTAAGTTATCTACTTGCAGCGTGTTTCCTAACCATCGCTACTAGTATTTTTTTTATAATTATTTTATTTTTACTGTATTTACGCGCCATCATACAAATATTGGTACAATACCAGCTGTTATGAGGTTTACATCATTATGTCCATAACAGTGTATTAAATGAAGATGGATTAGGTTCAAGTGGAGGCAATATGTGGTGCATGTCAAAAGTATACTACTAATCCAAACTTGATCTACTTTGGATTAGTAGTACTTTCGATGTGCACCACATATTGCCTCCACTTGAATCTAATCCGCCAGCACAAGATATTTAATCGTCATCATGGTCATTACCACCAACATTATTTATTTAATCACCACTAACACTAGCTAATAATAATCATCATAGTCATTACCACCAACACTAGCTATTTTATCATCATAATAATAGTGTAGCACATCATCATCCTGAAACTCATTTCTAGCCAGCTACTCACTCCTGCTGCTCTCTCTTAGGTAAAAGAACATAAAACATGTATAGCTCTCCTCCTTGATCAAGTTGGAGCATGCAGATGAACCTGTCTCCTAATCGTGGAAGGCGTCTCTGGTTGCTGCTCCCTAGTACTTCTCTGCGCTCCCCCAACACATATTTGGTCCAGTCTTGCACTATTAATCATCCCTCGCTAATCTTGAATGCACTAAAGTAAGCTGTAGGATATCTTGGCCGTAAGTTGATAATACTCATGACACCTTTAGTCTCGATCCCATAAGGCACAACATTCATCGGGAGTCCCTGTTGAAGAACATCGTATGGTAACATACTTAGCAATGAAGTTTAGCTTCAAAAATAATGTATGGAAAAGATGCAATGAGGATAAAAAGTAAAAATCTTACCATCCTTCCTAAATGGATGTGACCGTAGTTCATTATGAACACTATGGGTCGCACATTTTCAGTACTAAGATTTCTAAATGCAGGAAGAAAATTTGTCTTGACAGTATCAAGATCCTCAAGCCATGAAACATAATGACTGAGCTCCTCGCAGTTGAGTTCAGCCCCAGGACAGTATACGGTCCTGTCTACCAAGCGCTGGACATGTTTGCTTGCACGGAAATAAGCTGACAATACAAATTAGTTGTCAATTATTTTTGAATAAACAATATCAAAGACATAAATATGGTTGAGAAACTTACATAATGGTATAACTGGAGGCATTTGCACATTGACCCAGATGTCGGTATTACCTTCAATATCATCTTCCGGACGAATATCAAAGGTGATAACCATATCAGGCTCATATGCATAAGTCTTGCATAGTGCTCGCCATGTTTTGCATCCAAAATAGGTGTAGTCGTCTGAATTGTATAACTTCGCATGGAAAATATAACCATGCTCGGTCTTCAAGTAAACTTTCTTTTCCTCCATACTATGACTGAAACCTATCTTATCCAATACAAAAACTCTTGCATGGCAGGGGATACGCTAGTAGAATAGTAAAAAAAATATAAGTTGAAGCAAATGAAAGCAGATGTCATGCTTAATTACGAAAAAAGACTTGTCGTTGTGACTTACTGTATCCACTTCGAAGTTCTCGTCCAGCTTGATGCTGAAGCGCCTATCATCATCTAGGAAGATTCCGTCGCACAGGCCGCGCTCGTCTTCGCAGTATTTGCAAATACCGAAATCCTTCTCGTCGTCAGACATTTCCTATGTTCATAGTTAAAACATTAATCGATCGAAGACAACTACCAAGATACTGAACACACAAATCCGGGGCACTCGATATTTCCTACATATTCTAGCACAAGTTATGCCAAAATTCACGGAAAAATCCGGCATGACCTTTGCTAAAATAGGACATATCGAGCGCCTGAAATTTGCCGGAACGGAAATGAATCAACACTCCGGCAAAACATAGGCCACTCGGAGGTGTAACCTGCAAACATGACCGGCCACTTGGATATTGAGCAACACAAGATATACATTTCAAAATATCTTATAGGACTCAAATTAGCATGCATTCAATAAGCAAAAGTAGATCATCTCATGCATTTCAAAATATTGTCACTAATACATCACGAATAGTGTCATACATATAACATCACTAATACAACTAAAACTCTAGCACACGACGGGTATCGGCGCGGGCGGTGGACACCCACAAATAAGGCACCATCACGGGATCATAGCTCCAGTCAGATCCCCGGAGAACCTGCCAGGTATTAGAGAACGGCCTGTGCTCCAACGCAAACAAGTAGCGACGGACGTGCGCGTCCTCCTCACTGACACGGTGACGCACCACCTCCGCGGAGTCCTCGAGCCTCTGGATCGTCACTAGCCCACGCGACCGCCACCAAACAAGGTTCGGGTCAACGACAGGCTGGCTCCTCACCAACCTGCGCCCCCCGGTAGGTAGCGCCTCCCAGTACCACCCCGGCGGAGCCCAGTCCCGAACATGGCCAATCTGGTCAAGCAGGTGTCGTCCTCTGCCAACTCGACGACGAGGATGCGGGATAGGCATCGTCCACGTCGAGGCGGGAAAAATTGCTTTAACTAAAAAATAGAAACAAGTTCTTACTAACTAGTTCTATTAATTCAACTAGTTCTTACTAAAAATAATACTATAAATAAAAATATTCTAGTACCTAATTAGTACCTAATTCTTACTAACTAATTAGTACCTAGGAACTACTGCCCTAATTACCATCTAAGTAATTAACTAACTAGCACTAAAAATAGCCTAGGGTTCATACTAACTAGCACTAAATACCTAGGGTTCATACTAAGCAGAGAAGAGGGATCAGAAGGGGAGAGAGGGATCGGAAGGGGAGAGTGCTTACAGAGGGCGGGGAGAGAGATGGGGTCGGGGGAGACGGCGGCACCGAGGCACGGCGAGGCGCCCGGGTCGGGGGAGACGGCGGCGAGGCGGCCGGGGTCGGGGGAGACGGCGCCGAGGCGGGGTCGTGGGAGACAGCGGCGAGGCGGGGTCGGGGGAGACGGCGGCACCGAGGCGCGGCGAGGCGGGGTCGGGGGAGATGGCGGCGAGGCGGGGTCGGGGAGACGGCGGTGGCGAGGCGGGGTCGGGAATTGGGGGAGGAAGCAGAGGAGAGGGAATCAGGCCGGGCGGGAGGTAAGGTGAAAGTAGCTTTAACTGTAGCATGGGAAGGAAAAACGCGCTGCTGCTAAAAACCATAGTAGTAGCGCTGTCCGCAGAAGGGCGCTACTACTATACGTACCACACCGGGAACGGTGTGGCAATTATAGTAGTAGCGCTTTCTGCAAGGACAGCGCTACTGCTAATCTGCTAACTGTAGCGCGGTTCTGCTGAACGCGCTACTGCAAAGTAGCAGTAGCGCCTCATTTTAACAAGCGCTACTGGTAACATTCTGTGTATATGGTTTTCCCTAGTAGTGTATGCTTCAGTAAGGTAGCAAAGTTCCTCCACGAGGAAGCTTAGTAATGATACCTCCGGCAATAAACTTGTCCGGCAGGATACAATTGGATACAATTGAAGTGCTCAAGTTCTCTAGCAAATGATTGTATCTCATGAGCTTGTTCAACCACGGAGCGCTCTTCCGTCATCCTGTAGTCATGGAATTGCTCCATGATGTACAGCTCAGTGCCAGCATCCGAGACCCCAAACTTGGCCTCTAGTGTGTCCCACATATCTTTTCCATTATTAATTGACGCGTAAGCATCAACTATGTTCTACCAAGAACACTCAAGAGAGCAGCCTTAAACAAGGTATCCATTTTCTGAAAAGCTTGTGCCTGTTGAGCATCATGCTCTCCTTCGGGTTTGCCAAGAGTGGCGTCATAGCAACTCATGGTTTAAAACCATAAGCCTGCTCTCACGCGCCACCTCTTATAGTGGATACCCTCAAACATAGGAGGTCTCATGGAAGCAGCAAAATCACTTGGGGTAAATTGCCTATAATAAGCTTTTTGGATTGTTGGAAATATGAGCAATTTACTGAATGTTTTTATTAACAGAAATACTAGCAAGCCATGCGATTCGACAAAGAGAAGGTAAACAACATCTTCATATATGAACCGTAACTAAACATATCTAGAGCAGACAGTATAGCAAGTTGCATATATGAAATAGAGTCTAACATATCTAGGGCAAATACTAGAACAGGGAACTGTAGCAGGACCTCTAATAGAAAGAGGAAGGACACGTAAGGGACGGCAGCAGCAGAAGCACTGGTCCTGGGGTCGGTGTCCTCGCCAACTATGTCGTCGAGGAGGTCATGGATGTCGGGGAAGAAGTCGTCATCAGGGAAGTAGTCGTCGGAGTCTGGGGCATCCGTGACGAAGAAGTCAGTAGTCGCGCGAAGCGCTCCCCAAAAATCTTATCACCCTTCTCCCGTACAGGATTCAAAAGGTGCGGTTTCGGAGGCCTACTGTTCCGACCTGCGGTGCACGCCGCAAGCCGGGATGGGGAAGATCATAGCAGTAGCTCAATTGTCGGGAACTTTGAGGCGAGAGGGTTGTGTTGTTCTGGTGCATCTCTCTGAGAGGAGCGACATCCCTTTTATACACGCAAGAGAAGGAGGCGAGAGGGCAGCGACGGAAGGCAAAACAAAGAGACGGTGATGAAGCGAACAGCCAGCAGCCGAAGGGCTGCACCGTTTGCATTCGAACTCCACTTTCTCAAAAAATCTTTTCAGCTTTCGTGTGACCTTTCGTATAACCGTAGTGCGTGGCAAAAATTTAGACATTGGCTCGGCTCATTTCCGCAACCCGCGCCGCGGCGCGGCGCGCCGAGGCAGGCGGCGGAGGAGGAGCACGCGTCGATGTCCGTCTTGTTCTCATTCTCATAGAAGTGGGGAAAGAACCTCCCTTATAAATGTGGAGAATGATGGAAGCGTCTTAATCTCCATACAGGAGACCCGCATGATATATATATTGATATGCGTGGTTGGTACAAGATGCGGCAGCACAAGGGCTAACCAAACAGAGGAGATTTACAATGAGGTTTAGAGAGATAAAGAGATAGAAGAGAATAAATGATATCTCTAACCTCCTAACAATATCTCCTAACAAGAATACATGACAATGCCACTTATACGTACGTGCCATGTCTAACACGCCCCCTTAATCTGAACTTCTCAAGTTGAGATTACGTTTAAACTCTTCGAGTTGTCTTGTAGCCAAAGCTTTTGTACACCCATCTGCAACTTGATCTTTTGAAGGTATCAAATTTCCAACTCCTTGCTTGCAACTCTTTTTCTCACAAAGTGATAGTCAATTTCAATATGTTTTGTCCTTGCATGAAACACGGGATTAGCATAAAGATATGTCGCACCAAGATTATCACACCAAAGGCATGGTGCTTGAGCATGTATTCCAAGTTCCTTGAGCATGGCCTTAACCCAGATGATCTCAGCTGTTGCATTGGCTAGTGCTTTATACTCTGCCTCAGTACTAGATCGTGACACTGTTGCTAGCTTCTTGGCACACCAAGAAATGAGATTAGGTCCAAAGAAAACTGCAAAACCACCAGTGGACCGTCTATCATCCAAACATCCTGCACAGTCAGAATCAGATTAAGCACTAACAAGAGTAGAGGGTGACTTGCTGAAGGTGAGTCCAACAATCAAGGTACTCTTTACATATCACAGAATCCGCTTAGCAGCAGTCCAATGAGCTGAGGTAGGTCCACGCAGAAACTGACATACTTTATTAACTGCAAAAGAAATATCAGGCCGTGTAAGTGTTAAGTACTGAAGTGCTCCAACCAATCTTCTGTACTTGCTGCCATCCTCTTGATTCAAGAGTACATCCTCTGCAAGAGATAATCTTTCTGCACTGGAAAGTGGAGTTGGGGATGGTTTACAGTCTCGCATCCCAGCCTTGCTCAAAAGATCAGTAGCATATTTTCCTGAGAAAGATGAAGCCCACCTTCTCTGTTCCGCTTCACCTCAATACCAAGAAAGAAGTGAAGATCTCCCAGATCCTTAAGAGCAAAATCTGAGTGTAAATCTTGCAACAAAGCTGTGACGGCCTTACCAGAGGAACTAGTGACAATAATATCATCAACATAAATCAGCACAAAAATGGTAGTGTGTGACTTTTTGTACATAAACAGTGATGTATCTGACTTGGAGGAAATAAAGCCAAGTGCTTGTAGTTTGGAACTCAGGCGTGAATACCATGCTCTAGGGGCTTGCTTGAGACCATATAGGGACTTATCAAGCTTGCAAATGTGAAAGGGTTTGTGTTTATCTTCATACTCACGAGGCTGTTTCATGTAAACTTCCTCTTCCAGAACACCATGAAGGAACGCGTTCTGTACATCTAGCTGACGTAGGCTCCAACCTCTGGACACAGCAACAGACAATACAAGGCGAATCGTAGCAGCTTTAACAACAGGACTAAAGGTGTCCTCATAGTCAAGTCCATACCTCTGCTTAACACCCTTAGCAACGAGTCTGGCTTTGTAGTGGTCAATGGTGCCATCTGATCGACATTTGATGCGATACACCCACTTACAATCAATGATGTTTTGACGTGGATGATAAGGAACAAGGTGCCAAGTATTATTATTCTGCAGAGCACAAAATTCTTCATCCATAGCATGCTTCCACCGAGGATCAGCAAGAGCATCGGCAACAGTACAAGGTTCACCTATGAAGTCAGATGAAGCAGCTAAACCATACTTTGTTTTGTAATTAACGGGCTAAATGGTTCCTGCCTGCAGGCATGTACGAGGCTGCAGTGAAGGAGCCACAGACAATCCTAGGAAAGACACAGACAGCGACGGGCGAGATCCTGGCGATCCCGAGGATGCAGATCCGCTTCGCAGGGCAGGATCTTCTGTGGCAGCGGTCCTGGAAGGGTCATCAGGGGCGGCCGTAGAAGATCCAGGCGGATCGGCCACGAGATCAGCACCGCGCCCATCCGATGCAGCCGCGGGGGCCTGCCTAGAATAGACCTACGGGACTGGCGTGTACCGCCTGGTCGGGCTGCCCCCTGCAGCTGATTGGCGGCCTCGCCTGGGGAAACCGGCGCGTGCCGCCTGGTCGGGCTGCCCCCTGCAGCTGATTGGCGGGCATCTCCTGGGGGAGCCGGTTCAATGGGAAGGTGCAACGTGTTGGGGCGGGGCTGGCTCAGCGGCCTGCCCAAGCCCAGCAGCGATCCCTGGGAAGATGCGGTCGGGCCTGACGAAGTCATGGGCGTTGATCCCGATGAGGATTCCCTTGGATTGCTTGTTTCCTCTTCTGTTGCTGCTGATACAGTATTTTCTGCGCCGTTTTCTCCTGAAATACAAAACTCAGGTGCAACAGGTGATGGGTTAGTCAAAGTTGGGTCAGTACAATTATCATTACCCTCACACGGAACGCCGGAGTGATGAGGAGGAAGGAGAAGAATTTCCTTTCGAAGAAGGGCGCCGGCGTTTGGATGGAGTTTTGCAAAAGGGAATTGAGTTTCATCGAACACAACATCACGGGAGATATACACACGTCCGGTGGAAACATCTGAGCACTATACCCAAGGAAAACACATTGCTTAGACTGGAAACAAATCTTACGAGTGTTGTAGGGACAAAGGTTTGGCCAGCAGGCACACCCAAAAATGCGAAGTGTGGTGCAATTTGGTGTGACATGAAAGAGACGTTCAGTGGGTGTTTCATTAGAGATAGTGCGACTGGGCCACATGTTAATGAGATGCACGGTAGTGAGAAAGGCTTCGTCCCAGAATTTTAGCGGCATTGAAGCAGAAGCTAAGATAGCAAGACCTACTTCAGCGATGTGCCTATGCTTGCGTTCAGCAGAGCCATTCTGTTGGTGCGCATGTGGGCAAGAGACGTGGTGCAAGATACCTATCTTCTGAAAGAAAGAATTTAGTTTCTCATACTCAACCCCCCCCCCCCCAAGTCCGACTGTACAAAAATAATTTTACTGTCAAGTTTGCGCTCAATGAGAGCTTGAAAATTGTGGAAAACTTGGAACACATCAGCACGTTTCTTAAGGAGATATATCCAAGTATACTTGTTGGAATCATCAATAAAGCTCACATAGTAAGAGTGACTACCAACAGAGGTGGGGGCAGGACCACACACATTAGAAAAAATAAGCTGCAAAGGCTTAGTGGATACACTAGTGGACACAGGATATGGCAATTGATGACTTTTTGCTCGTTGACATGAATCACAAATGGTTTCTAAGTTCGTCTCACCGACAACTGTGAGTTTATTTCTACTAAGAATCTGATGAACAATAGAAAAAGCAGGATGACCTAAGCGATTGTGCCGCCTTTCAGCAGAAAGTATGATGGCACCATACACTTGTTTATTGTACTAGCAATACTTGGGAAGCAAAGCATAGAGGCCTTCAACACAGACACCCCTATGGAGAACTTTCTTCGTGACCTGATCCTTGATCAAAAAGAAGAATGGGTGAAACTCTACAAACACATTATTGTCAAGAGCAATACGATGAACAGATAGCAAAGTCTTGGAAGCATTTGGAACATACAGGATGTCATTGATTTCAAGATTTTTGTGTGGGGTTTTCATAAAAGATTGACCAACATGACTTATCTCCAAACCTGCACCGTTTGCTGCAGTGTAGACTTGATCATGGCCACGATATTTCTCATGCATAGTCAGCCTGTCCAAACTCGCCTGTGATGTGGTTGGTGGCACCCGTGTCCATGTACCAGTTGGTATCAACATGATAAGACACGTCGGCTGCAGCTGCAACTTTCTTTTTCTAGGGATTTTTGTCATCGGCGTAGCGCCAATCACAGTCTTTTGCAATATGTTTTTTTGTGCATATTTGACATTTATTTTCATACCCTTCGTACCCTTGAAAGGAGCGCCGATTGTTGTTACCGGAGCGCTGATTGTAGCCGCCACCACCAGAGGAGTTCTGGTTACCCCCGCTGTTCTGGTGGAAGCCATAGTCGCCACCAAAGTTAGGGTTAGGGAAGCCGCCGCCTCCGTCCGCCATGTGGTAGCCACCAGAGGCGCCACTGCCAGATCCACCAGCAGCAGCATTGTAGCCGCCCCGCCACCGCCGCTGCTAGCGCCGCGAGGACCACCACCCCCGCCTTTGCGATAGCCACCGTTGCCACCACCAGAACGGCCCCGCGAGGCGATGTTTGCGGAGGACTTGAAGCCACCATTGCCAGCGCCATGGAACTTCTCCATGCCATGTCGGTTTCTCTAGTGAAAAGACCATTACCTCTACTTAATCTTGGAGAAGAGATGGCTTGCGTGGACAAGATCATAGCTTCTAGGCCTCTAGGGTAGGTGCTAAACCACTAGCACCAGTCATGGTAGAGTCCAAACAGCTCACCCTCGTATATGATTGCTAGCGTGTGAGGTGAGTCGATTGGAACTACATTCATGACCCACACCTTCATGTCCCCCAAAGCTGCTGCAAACCTATAACAGGACGAGGATGACACAGATTAATACTCACGTAGTGCAGTATGCTGGATTTTCCTTCTCCAAGACTTGCAAAGAACAGTTGATGTCAATGCTGCTAACATAGATTGCAGTGGAAGAAAACTGCAGACTGGATGGCAGAAGTTTTTCCTTTACAGTGCTAGAAACAATGATGACATGCTATGTTATTATTACTCCCTCCGTCCCATAATGAAGGAGTGTTTTTTACGGAGGGAGTAGTTCTTGCCCTCCGCAAATAGCTTTCATGTACATGACATATCTGACAGCAGACCAATCAATACCCAGGCCTTCCATATATGAATTGCATATCACCCGCTTCTAGTGCTTGTAGTCTGCTTGAAAATCCCCAGGGGCAGGTTTTCAATATACTCCAGTCTCAGAGATTTGCAGCCAGTAAGGAGGTCCTTCCACCCGCAATGGCCCTTCCTCTGGCCAGCGTGAACCATGGACGATGGGCTCTACGGGCAATTTATGCATACAAGACTGCAATGAAACATTCCTGAAGGTCCATGTGAGATTATATGAAACTAAAATTACGTAAAAGATTTGGTGATCAGCATCAAAGATCCTGTTGAGAATGTGAACACTCACAATGCAGCATCAGGATTATTGTTGTTGACCGAGCTACCCGGAGCTGAGAACGAGGAGCTAGAGAGACGAGGGTTTTGCGTTAACGTTGATTTTGATGAACTTGGTTTTTCTGTCAAGGATCGAAGGACGAAACCGGTGATCCTCCGGAGTAACTCCGCCGACGACGAACTGTACCCTGTCACACAGTCTGCTCCGTGCTCCTCCGACCACCATGTCTTCACCGCCACCATCGTCTCCTCTGACCTCTGGCACCAACGCCTCGGTCACCCCGGGCACGACTCGCTTCCCCGCACGCTGTGTGCCAGCTCCATCCAAGCTCCCGTCGGCTCGTCCACCGTCTGTCATGCGTGTCAGTTAGGCAAAAGTGTTAGGTTGCCCTTATCTTCTTCTGAACATGTGTCGTTTTTCCCTTTTCAGTTAGTTCATTGCAATGTGTGGACCTCGCCTGTACCTAGTGTCTCGGGCAAGAAGTACTATCTCGTGTTGCTTGATGATTATAGTCACTTCGTCTGGATGTATCCGCTCTCTCACAAATCTGATGTGTTCCCGCCTATCCACACATTTGCGCATTTTGTTCGCCATCAGTTCAACCTGAACCTCCTTGCCCTCCAGTGTGATAATGGCAAGGAATTCGACAATGCACAGGCACGCTCCTTCCTCTCTGATGAGGGGATCGCCCTACGCTTGTCTTGCCCGTACACTTCTCCACAGAACGGCCGCGCCGAGCATGTTCTTCGCACGCTTAACGACATCCTTCGCTCACTCCTCACACATGCGCCCATACCGTACTCATACTGGGTGGAGGCTCTCAACACAGCCACATTCCTCCTCAACCGTGTCGCTCGTGTCGGTCCCGGCACGATCACACACCCTTCTTCCTTCTTCACGGCGTGCATCCCGACTACTCTCGCCTGCGCGTGTTTGGCTGTCTCTGCTACCCAAACATCTCATCAACCGCACCTCACAAGCTCGCCCCCCGCTCAACGCTTTGTGTCTTCCTTGGTTACTCTGATGAGCACAAGGGATACCGGTGTCTCGATCGTTGCACCGATCCCGTTCTCGTCTCTCGTCAAGTCGTCTTCGATGAAACATGGTTTCCCTTCCCACTACCTTGCGCCCGGATACACCAGTGACGACGAGGACCATCTCCATTACCCACCACTCACCATTCCCCGCCACCCCCGCTCACTACGCTCACGTCCCACTACACACGCCGAAAGCTGCTATGGCAGCCCCTCCTGACTCCCCACCAACCGCTGCCACGGCAGCGGTTTCCACCCCTACACAACACGCGGCCACGGCGGCCCTTCCTAAACACGCGCCACCAGCACCTCCCTCTCTCCAGCCTTCTTCTTCACCCACTGATGCTGCCGCTCCCACTGCTTGCACCCGCCGCTCCATGGTGCCCACTCACCCCATGGTCACGCGTGGGCAAGCCGGCAAATTTCTTCCCAACCCAAAATACGCCCAGAACCACACTGCCGGCGTTGAACCCACTATCTCTCCAGTTCCCAAATCCGTGCACACCGTGATTCGAGATGTCCATTCGCTAGCTGCTATGCAGGATGAGTTCAAGGCGCTGACGGCGGACCGGACGTGGACGCTCGTTCCTCGTCCTCCTGGAGCAAACATTGTCACGGGCAAATGGGTGTTCCGGCACAAATACAAGGAGGACGGGAGCTTGGAGTGGTACATAGCGCGATGGGTTGTCAGGGGCTTCTCTTAGCGCCCTGGAGACGTTCTCTCCAGTTTTCAAGGCGGCAACAATTCGCACCGTGCTCGCCATTGCCGCTGCTCGTGACTGGCCCGTGCACCAAATGGACGTCAACAATGCGTTCTTGCATGGGCACCTCACTGAGCGCGTCTACTGCTAGCAGCCGGCCGGCTTCGTCGACAACCAACACCGCAAACACGTCTGCCTCCTCGACAAATCTCTGTACGGATTCAAGCAAGCCCCGCGGGATTGGTTCGCCCGCTTCGCCGCGTTCCTGAGCACGCTCGGCTTTGTTGCGTCTCGCACCGATCCGGCGCTGTTCACGCTCCACGGCTCCTCCGGGACTGTGTTCTTGCTGCTCTACATCGACGACATAGTGCTCACCGCGTCGAGCGCGTCCCTGCTTCGTCATCTTCAGCATCTCATGGCGGCCGAGTTCTCCATGAAGGACCTCGGCGCCCTCCACTACTTCCTCGGCATCAGCGTTACGCGCAACGCCAATGGCTTCTTCCTCTCCCAACAGTATGGCCTCTAAACAACCCAACAAACGAAGCACACGTCGCTTCGACCGCGACCCCAGGTCAGGCGGGACTACCCACTGAGTTTAAGCATATAAATAAGCGGAGGAGAAGAAACTTACAAGGATTCCCCTAGTAACGGCGAGCGAACCGGGAGCAGCCCAGCTTGAGAATCGGGCGGCTGTGCCGTCCGAATTGTAGTCTGGAGAGGCGTCCTCAGCGACGGACCGGGCCCAAGTCCCCTGGAAAGGGGCGCCTGGGAGGGTGAGAGCCCCGTCCGGCCCGGACCCTGTCGCCCCACGAGGCGCCGTTACGCCGCTGAGCTACTGGATCGGGCCAACATGGCCACCTGCAAGCCCGTCTTCACTCCTGACACGCGCTCCAAGCTGTCTGCCAGCGACGGCGTGCCTGTCTGCGACGCCTCCAAGTACCGCAGCCTTCTAGGCGCACTCCAGTACATCACTCTGACGCGGCCGGACCTCGCCTACGCTGTGCAACAAGCCTGTCTGTGCATGCACGAGCCCCGTGATCACCATCTGGCGTTGGTCAAAGGATCCTCCGTTACCTACGCGGTACCACGACACACGGGCTTCATCTCCGGCCCTCCGACGAGCTCAACCTCGTGGCGTACTCCAACGCCGACTGGGCGGGGGTGCCCCGACACACGGTGCTCCACGTCCGGCTACGCGGTCTTCCTCGGCGACTCCCTCGTCTCCTAGTCATCCAAGCGGCAGCCGACGGGATCACCTTCGAGCGCGGAGGCCGAATACCCTGCTGTTGCCAACGTGGTGGCAGAGTGCTGCTGGTTGCGCCAGCTCTTTGGCGAACTGCGCGTGCCCCTGCCCACCACCACAGTCACCTACTGCGACAACATCTCCGTGGTGTACATGGCTGCCAACCCAGTACATCACCGCCGCACCAAGCACAACGAGCTCGACATCCACTTCGTCCGCGAGAAAGTTGCGTTGGGACAGATGCGTGTTCTTCATGTCCCCACCGCACAACAATTCGCCGACATCATGACAAAGGGGCTCCCGACTCCGGCATTCCAGGAATTCCGCTCCAGTCCGTGCATTCGACCACCCGATGCTCAGACTGCGCGGGGGGGGGGGGGGGGGGGGGGGTGTTGACGATCAGCTTCCTCTCTGACCTACTGACTGAGTCGTGCACTGAGCGCTCTGTGCCTCTGTTGTAACACTATATATACGAGTGTAATACGATTGCAGCACCACAAGGTGCATTGCTCTCTCCCTTCTCCAGTCTACACAGAGATCAAGCAAACGTGCAGCGAGACTCGGTCAGCTACTAGATCGTGCCATCCCACGACCTCGAGCATGCTCCTGTCACTCCTACAAGCGCGCCGCAGGTCTCACAGACCGCGTCCCCCGCCGCTAATAGAAACTATCTGAAGAAAAACGAGCAACTGTCTAACTGAACCTATAATACGTTATTTCTGAAACTGAACTTCACGACAGGTGCGGCAGGCTTAGTCAGGCTAACAATTCACCCCCTTAAGCTTGCTGCACCGTGATGACATGACACCAAGTTTCTCAGGCATTCCCATGAACCTGATCCTTCCCAGCGCCTTGGTGAGTAGGCATCTCTTGTCTTCTCAGCCCACCAAAACCATAAATCGAGTTTAAAGAGGCGGAGGGGAAGGAGGAAAGAAGATGGAAAGCGAGTCCGGTAAGGAGACGGAGGAGGGGACGGAGTTGCTGTTGGATCTGGGCTCTGGGGAGGAAACTCGACAAGATGGAAATCGAGTTATGGACGGAGGAGGCTTCCAGCAAGGAGCAGGAGACGGCAAGATCGACTCTCTCAGGGAAGGTGAAGGAATTGTATTCCGATTCCGGCCGCAACAGGGTAATGGGGATGATTATTAAGGAGAAGGAGAAGGAGAAGCAACTCTCGAAGAAGCAGGAGACGGTGGTGGATTCCGGCGAGGAGGAGAAGAAGCAGGAGATCTCGCTGATGGAGGAGATCATATCCGTGGAGAGGGAGCGCAAAGACCTGCTTGCCTCACTTTCTCCCACCTTTTCTCTCTGGAAAGAGATTGATTCTCAAACAACCTGGACCATCGCCACAACTACTTTTTCTAGGGACAACAATGAGAATCCACTTGCAGACTACTTGAACCTCATCCTCCAAGCTATGGAGGACCTGGGTCATCGGATGCTTTCTACATTATATTTTCTCAACAAATCCGATGACTCCGTCTGCTCCTACAAGGCCACCGAATTGTGCAATGCAGCAACCAAACTGAATATGCACATCAAGGGATTCAGCCCGAAGCCGGAGCCGGAGCCAGAGCCAGGGTACAGAATTCCACAACTGGCAATTAACCTAAACTGCTTTATTTTTTTCATTCTTAACCTGTACACTATCTGTGTATAGTTATCTTGTTTTAAATAATAATTCAAACAATTAGCATGCATATTAATCTCTAACTATGAGACAAACACGCGTAACAGTAGGGGGGGGGGGGGGGGGAGATGTGTGTAACTGTACATATCCTATAGTTTTTGTGTGTTACTTGTGTGGAGTAACTATGAGATGCAGGTTTTGTATAATATGTCCTATAATATAGTATAGAAATAATGTATATAACATGAAAATTGTTATTTGTTTGCTTACATAGGGGGTCTGTACTTTGCTTAATTTATTTGCTTATTCATATAAGAATTCTGACAGTTGACACTTATCTTTGGTGCTGCAGCCATATTGAGCCCTATGCAATTTACACATCACACACCTGGTAGCATCCCTTCCCCTGCTGCCATCACCGGCAGTACCTTGCAAATCTATTCAATCAAGATAAAGAGTATAAAAGGCTTGAACTTGCCACTCAGAGTGTATGGCGAGGTTGCTGCTCGAGACACTGTGGACCGCAACCGCAACATTCTATTTTCTCGGTCAAAGTTTGACTACCAAGAACTCAATGGAGAAGTATGTAGTGCATTCAGTTTTCTGTTCTATTTTCCTCTGTTTCTTCCTCCTGACTATGTAGCACATTATGATTAGGTGTTTATAATAATGATATGATGCTTGCAGGATGATTGCTTATGCTTGACTGGTCCGTCTCGTGCAATTGTTGCCTTGGACCATGTTGAGTTTGAAGTTGAATCTTTAGGGTCACCGTCTTGTCGCATTTACAGGTATTTTGTGCCTGCCATGATAAATTTAAATTGTGCAAATGCTGAACCCATTGGATCTTTAGGCTCGCTGTCTTGTCGCATTTAAAGATATTTTGTGCCTGCCATGATAAAACTGTCAGGTGGGTTGTGTAATACTCCCTCCGTCTCAAAATTTTTGTCTTAGATTTGTCTAGATACGGATGTACCTAATACTAAAACGTGACTTGATACATCCATATTTAGAACATGGAACATGAGATACATAGGGTAACAACCTGACGCTCCAATAACACCAAGTAAATTTTGTAAGCGTCGTTGTGTCGAAGTTTGTCACTTACAATACTCTGGCAAATTGAACTATGAGCATCCATGTGTATAACTGCTTAGTTACATGATCCTATAAAAGTGGCCCTTCCATAATTGGCAATCAACCCTTTTTTTTTTAGCAAATTGGCAATCAACCTAAAAAGGTAGGAGTAACAGAATTCGACAACTCGCAAATTAACCTAAACTGTATAGTTATCTTGTTTTGAATAATAATTCAAACAATTAGTACACTACTAACAAAGTTTAGCATGCATATTAATCTCTAACTATGAGACAAACACGCGTAACAGTAGGGGGGGATGTGTGTAACTGTACATATCCTATATTTTTTGTGTGTTACTTGTGTGGAGTAACTATGAGATGCAGGTTTTGTATAATATGTCCTATAATATAGTATAGAAATAATGTATATAACATGAAAATTGTTATTTGTTTGCTTACATAGGGGGTCTGTACTTTGCTTACTTTATTTGCTTATTCATATAAGAATTCTGACAGTTGACACTTATCTTTGGTGCTGCAGCCATATTGAGCCCTATGCAATTTACACATCACACACCTGGTAGCATCCCTTCCCCTGCTGCCATCACCGGCAGTACCTTGCAAATCTATTCAATCAAGATAAAGAGTATAAAAGGCTTGAACTTGCCACTCAGAGTGTATGGCGAGGTTGCTGCTCGAGACACTGTGGACCGCAACCGCAACATTCTATTTTCTCGGTCAAAGTTTGACTACCAAGAACTCAATGGAGAAGTATGTAGTGCATTCAGTTTTCTGTTCTATTTTCCTCTGTTTCTTCCTCCTGACTATGTAGCACATTATGATTAGGTGTTTATAATAATGATATGATGCTTGCAGGATGATTGCTTATGCTTGACTGGTCCGTCTCGTGCAATTTTTGCCTTGGACCATGTTGAGTTTGAAGTTGATCTCCAAGTAGCCAATGGAGCAGAGTCTCAAACATTGATCAGCTGTAGAGGTTGTTATGGCGGTACAGATGGTTTTTTCTCTTCCTTGGCCAGCGTAACTGATGGTGATGATGGATGTACCTTGTCGTTCTCCAACAAGAGCTGTAGAGTTGAGGTAACCCTTGACCAGATTGATAAATCACTCCAGGCTACTATCGTGGGCGTACATGTTACCAAAGGGCGTTGGCCTTTTAAGTATGGATGCCGAGTTGTGTGTTCTTGGTCTCCTGCTGCGGCGACAGATGTCATTGGTAAGACTTGCAGGCGAGTTGTGCTTCTTGATCACCGTGGTAAAGGAATGCACAGAAGACCAGACAAGCACCTTCATCTCTCAAGGAGAGTCGTTTCAGTGGAATCACATGGAATGTTGAGAGTGTCCATAGAAGCATATGGAAAATCTCGTCGCTGTATTGCTCGAGAAGGTCACATCAACTTCCCTGTTCAGCAGTGCCAAACAAGAAGGATTGAGTGTCAAGTTGGCGACTCCACGGTGGAGGTTGCTGTAGGCTGGTCGTTGCTTGTGAAGGAAAAAGCACTCTTGGCCGTGATGAGGCAGTCCAGGATGGAGATGGAGATGGAGATGGATTCTGATTCTGATTCTGACTCTGGCTCCGGCTCTGGTTCTGGCCATGAGATGGACGAGAGGGATTCCAGCAAGGAGCGAGTGAGGGATGCCAGCGGCAAGGAGATTGTGCAGATGGCCAATGACTTGGTTGGTGTTCTTTCCGGCCACCTTGGGATGCTTAAGAGGGAGATCTCGTTCCTAAGGACAGAGGTCAAGTCCCGGGGATTGGCTGGAAACAGGGCTTGTCAAGAGCAGATCATGTCTAACCTAGGGCCCCTCGATGAAAATCTTCTCAAGAAGGTGAATTTGCCTTACCTAGGTTCCAACACTGAGGAGGTGATGGATTTTCTTCTGGTCGAGACGCAGCAGTTGCTCTACCGCTTCAACTCTCTCGCATCCATTCTACAAAAAGTCAGAATCCCCATATCTTCCGACAAGATTGATAAGCTGCGTCTCATATCCAATGCACTTGTGGGCATCTCGGAGCTTATTATCAAGAGGCACAAATCTGTTGCTGCTGACAGTGCCGGCTGGGAGGCTACATGGGGAAGCTCGACAGGAAGACATGGTTGCTTTGACGACATAAGTAAGCAAAAAATAAATACTGTCATCTAGCTATCTTTTCCTCTCTTTAATTGGGCCTCAGTCAATTCAATGCACTTCTCCTTTTTGTATATATCACTGCAAAGCAAAGTGGAACTCTTCTTATATATGCATAGATTTTAATCTGCTAATTTTATTAATAGCTCGATTTCTAACCGTCCGCAATCTCTTAATTTTGTGCTGCAGCAACATTGAGTCCTATGCAGTTTACGGCTTCCACGCCTGGAAGCTTCCCATCCTCCTCCGTGGCTGGTCCTGCCTTGGAGATCTACTCAATCAAGCTCATTAATCTGAATCCTAATCTGAGTTGGCCCATTGATGTCTATGGCGTGGTCGCTGCACGGGATGATTTTGACCACAACCGCAACATTCTCTTCTGCCGGTCAAGTGCAGACTGCCAAAGAATTAACCAAGAGGTTTGTATAATGTCTATCTTCTCGTCTAATTGTTATAAAGGATTATGTGTAGAGCATTTGTTGTGTGACAAAGGATTAAGTTATAATTATTGCGTTATGTTTGTAGTTTAAACTGAGTTGTTTGGTTACCTACATACCTTGGAATTGTTTTGTGTAATCAGATTCGTTTAAGGTTCAAACTAGTCGGTATCAGCTTTAGGCAAGTTATGCAGGCCAGGGAGTATGTACTGACCTGCACCGTTGAAATTTTTCTGCCATATTTAGTGAGCATAGAGCAAATCAGCAAGAAAAGCAATTAAAGTAGTCTCGCACTTGCCGAGGATGTTTCTGGATGATAGCAGGGCACATGCCACTGTTATGTTTATTTCTGTATATCACACAAGTAATGCGGCACATGGGCAAAGGCCGAGCGAATATGGCTGACATTGGCCGCCTGATTGGGTGGCTGTGTGATTGAAGGAGGGTAGAGATATGCAAAGGTTGTAAAATCGACTATGGATATTGACCTGCTGTTTCTTTGGGTGTAAAAGCAGAAGGTGTCGGTTCTAAATCCAAATTCAAAACCTGTGTATTATAGTGGTACAGATTATTAGGATCTGTTTGCGAACGGAGTATCTTTTTTCCAGATTTTGGCCATGTAATATCTGTTAGTCTATGTCTAGTTAAACTAGTTGAACTGAATTGTTATTTTGCATCATGTGTGTGACTGATGTTGATGAACATGGCGCTTGCAGGACCCTTTTTTGCACTTGATTGGCCCGTCTCGTGCAATTGTAGCTGAAGAACCTGTGATGTTTCAAATTGAACTGAAATTGAAGTATGGAGCAAATTTCAAAGATACAGCATTGTTCACTTCCAACCAAAGTTATCGCTCCATCATGCCATATGATACCATGCAGATCTATAACCGCTGTTGTACAGCAGAGATAAGCCTTGGGCGAGTTGCTCCAGCAATCCAGGCCACAATAGTAGGTGTTCGTGTGGTTGAAGGGGAGTGGCCTTTTAAGTATGGATGTAACGTTTCTTGCTTGTTTTGTCCTGCTGATGCAACGGAGGGATGCGCCGCAGAAGTCGTCTTGCTTGACTGTCGTGCTAAAAAGATGCGTGCAGGATCAGATGGGTATCTTTCTTTGTCAAGAAATGTCGTGTCAGTGGGATTGCAGGACACACTCCGAGTCGTCACAGAAGCATACTCAAAGTCTGGACTCAATATTGTTCGAAAATATCACGCTGAATTCCTATCCAGCAGTGTCAGATAGATAGTTGTGAGTGCTCAGTTGACGGCTCCACATTGAAGATAGTTGTTGCTTGGTCTCGCCTTGCCATTGACAAGGATGATCTTGTAAACGATGGTTATTGAAGGTGCGTCGACCTAGCTTGTTGCTGCTGCTAGTTAGTTTGTCAAATCTCATGTAGCAGCTCTTATTCTTGCATATATACTATATTAATTTGAGCATGTAGTTAGTTGTCAACCTGTGCACAAAAAGGAACCTCTTGTTAGGCTCCATTTATCTTTTCTCTCATGCCTGCCATTTGGTCTTGTAGGAGGAACTGAGGATGCACAAAGGAACAATGGAGCTGGTGGTTAGTTAATTCCTTAGTTTAGAATGGAGCTGGTGGTGGCATGAAGGCGTTGTTCCTTAGTTTGGAATGTTGAATCGTGATGATGTCTAGTTAGAAAGACGAGAATTATCATGCTACTGCTGATGACTAAAAAACTTTGTCCATGGTTTGATTCTGTGGGTTGAGAGCTACTGTAATTTGGTTGGCTTCCTCGACATTATGCCTGTGAATTTTTTGTGCCTGAGAAAATTGATGTTCTTGCCTCACCAGGCCAGAATATGCCTGTGAATTTTTTGTGCCTGAGAAGAGGCGTTTGGTTGGGTCTGGCCTGGTGGACTCTAAGCTTGTCGTTATTTTCTCCCACATCCGCCTCTGTTTTATCTTCAGGCTGATGCACCAGGCGTCCAAAATGGCTAACCGTGCTGCCTCATGCTCCATCCAGGCTAACTACTTGCTCCTATTCTCCAGGCCACCAGCCTCAGGACATGCACCAACATGAACGAGGCAACGAACCAAATGGCCCGTAATCTTGCTATGTTCTCAGGCCTACTACAAGTAAAAAAATAATGATAAAAACTAGGCACTTCTTGAGATTGAAAAACAAAAAAATGTCTCAACTTTGTGAAATAATTTTCAACAAAACAAATATATAAATGCATGAACCTCATCAGCGACTTTGTTCATCTTATTAATTACCTGTATATATGTATGTATGTATGTATGTTAGGCTCAATCTTGCAGAGCCTACTCACCCGTAGCAACATGAACAATAATCATCATGCATTACATGCATACATCACATCACATACAATGCCTAGCCTGCTCTGCTAATTTAAGAACAAAATTGACAGTAACTATATCATCTCATTATGCTATGCTATGCTACACAAACGCAGTGTCTATATCAATGGATGCACGGTTCATCCAGATCCCCCTTTTTTTAGCTCCGATCAACTCCAAGAAGTATTTGGTCGCCACATGGTCTTCTGCACAAACGACAGCCGGACCTCCCAGTGCAGCGACTTGACGATTGACTCCACCTCGCGTATCGTTTCCATATCGTCCCTGACGATCAGCCTCACTACCCGGTCCACCTCCACAATCACACCCAACAGTTCACACCTACAGCAACATCATTCATCACTCGAGTCAGACTTCAACTCTTGTTCTATCAACAACCATAACAACATGTTTTTTTCATGCATAAATTTAGCAGGTTAAACATCCATCATTTGATCAGTCATGGTGGCTTTCATGCCATGTCGGTTTCCCTAGTGAAAAGACCATTACCTCTTGTTAATCTTCGAGAAGAGATGGTTCGCGTAGAAAAGATCGTAGCTTCTCAGGTACTACAAGTCGTACCAGTCATGGTAGAGTCCAAACAGCCCGCACTACTCGTATATGATTAGGAGCGTGTGAGGTGAGTCGATTGGAACTGCATTCATGACCCACACCTTCATATAAGAATTGCTTATTAACCGCTTCCAGTGCTCATACTCCGCTTGAAAATCCTCCTCAGGGGCAGGTTTTCCATATACTCCAGTCTCAGAGCTTTCCAGCCAGTAAGGAGGTCTTTCCACCCTCAATGGCCACCATTCCTCCGGCCACCAACGTAAACCACGGACGGCGGGGTCTGCGGGCAATTTATGCATACAAGACTGCAATGAAACATTCCTCAAGGGCAATAAGAGAATATATGAACCTAAAATTAGGTACAAGATTCAGTGACCAGCATTAAAGATATAACGTGTTGAGAATGAGAACACTCACCAGGCAGCATCAAGATTATCACAAGAGATCTCCACACAGCGGAGGCCGGGTATGCAGCAGACCCTTCTGTCATAGAAGCGGTTGTCCATTGATTTCTGAAAAATCGGCACACCTACTCAATTTATCCTATCCTTTACTTTATTGACCTTGTTAGACCAGACATTGCTGGCAAAGTGCAAAACAAAATAGATATATATTAGATAACTAATTCACCATTTCATCACAACAGTCGAGTTGACATAGCATTTGGTAGCAACAATGGTATTTCCACAATGTAAAAAACAAAAAAACAATTTACCTTCCCATATCTTGAAATCTTGGCAGTTTCTGGTATACAGGAGTAGCAGACCACACAAAGTAACCACCAGGCCGTAACAGTGTCTTCAGTTCTAGCAAGAGCTTACCAACACTGATAAATTCAGACAACAGCAACATAGAGGAATGATATTGTACACGAGGAGGCTTCTTGTAAAAGGAAGTACCTTCAATATGCCATGGTACTCTACAGCGTGCATCAAAAACCCTGCTGGGAAATGGGAGCCTTTCGTACCCATCAAAGACCGCTGATATAGCAGCAGGGATTCCTCTCTCGACGGCAAACTGCACCTGAGCTTCAAGCTCATCTTTAGGTTTAGGTGCAAACGACATCGTAAGCACATCTACTCCTCTCAAACAGATATCCTCCAAAGCTAGCAACTCGACAGCCAACGTCTAAAACCACACGGCTCTGTTTTCCCCATGCCACATCTTTCTTTGCCTCTCCTTTTCGAAAAAAATAAAAAAACATGTTTCTTTGCCTGCGTGGTAGCATCAGACATGCCAAGCAGAGTTTTAAGTTTTAACTACATTCAATTCCTACTAAATCCAATGCATTATCCTTTTTCACAAGGAAAGAATAATCCTATTATGCATGACTAGAGTAACTTATTGTGTATTGTTGAGTATAATGTTTATTAGGAAAGACGAGATAGACTAGGATTAGTTCTGGCTTGTCTTATACTCTAAGTAGATGATTGTACTCCTATATATATGCCCACGAGGCTCAAGCAATACAACAACTATTCCACCAATCCCTCTCTCTCCCTTTTAACATGGTATCTATCGCACGTCGATCCTGAACCCTAGCCACCGCCGCTTCCGCACCCGCGCGTCGCCCCCGGGGCGGTCGGCCTCCATGACCGCCGCCGGGGGCCGCGCCGCCTGTATCTAGGGTTCATCCGCCGGCCGTGTTGGCCGGCTGCCCTAGAGAGTCTTCTTTCCCGATCCTTTGATCCGGGTTTTCTCTCTCTCACCGGTCGCCTTGATCGGCGTCTACGTTTTGGTTTTCCGGTCTATGTGATCCGGTTTGCGTCGCCCACCGCCGCGTCGACCCCGTGCGCCTCTACTCCAACACCGGCGCGATTGGCCGGCTTCTTCACCGACCTGGCGGCCTCGCGCGTCGTACGCGCGTCTGCCCGTCGGTCGCCCCAACGAGGCGGCCTTGCGCGTCGTCCGCGCGTCGGCCCGCCGGTCGACCCGACCCGGCGGCCTCGCGTCATGCGGCGGCCCTTCACCGCCGCCGTTCGCGCGACGGCCCGCCCGTCGATCTACGCCGGCCGTCACCGCCCTGCTCCGACCGGGACTCCTGCATCACCCCGACCCGGCGGCTTCACGCCATGCGGTGGCCAATCATAGCCGCCCTGCCGTCTGCCGCCGCCGGCTTCATCTCGGACTCCGCCGCCACCACGCCTCCACCGAGCGGCGTCCCCGACCTCGCGCGCGATCGGCTTGATCACCCGCTTGCCGCCGCGATCCGCCTCATCTACGCCGTGCGACCGACCTGGCCCGTCGGTTATGCGCACCTCCGCAGGTCCCGTGAAGATCGTCCCCGAGTTCAGCGCGCCTCTCCACCGATTGAGCATCGGGCTGCCGCTGCGCCGCCCCGTCGGGTCGCAGCGCCGCCACCCCGTGGTTCTTCTCCCGGCTGCACCGACCCGCGTCACTGCTGCGTCGCCCCTTCGGGCCGTAGTGCCGCGGCCCGCGGTCCCCCGCCGCCCCAAGGGCGTCCGCTCTAGGTCGTCTCGTGGCTGCATTGACCCTCGCGCCGCCGCTGCGTCGCCCCGTCGGGCCGTAGCGAGCGTGGCACGCGGTCCACGCCGCCGTCCCGAGGCCGTCCCCGCGGTTGCACCGACTCGCGAACCGCCGCTGCGTCACCCCTTCGGGCTGCAGTGTCGCGGCCCGCGGTCCCCACCGTCGCCCCGAGGTCTTCCCGTCGTCGCCCCGACCCACCTGCCGCCGCTGCGTCGCCCCTCTGGGCCGTAGCGCCGCGGCCCGCGGTCCACTCCACCATCACCGCGCATCAACCTCCCGTGGTATGTGCCGCGTCGTCTTCCTTGGCGCGGGAACACCACTCTCTGCGCCGGTCTTCGTCACGTTGTCAGGGTTCTTCGCCTACTTCAAGCACCGCCGCCGCACTCCTAACCTAGCCGCCGCCCCCGCCGTCAGGCCGCCGCCGCCGCTCTTCTTTGGCCGTCGCCGCCGCTACCTTCGTAGCCGCCGCCGCCCATCTACCCCCTTTGTCTTCATCCAAGTGCCAGCCCGTCGCCAGCGTCGCCGTCATCTACCCCGACCACTTCGTCTACTCCGACCACCGTTGGTGACATCGGCCCCATGCCGATGGACGCCGCAATTTTCGTCGAGTTCTTCTCTGCTGGCCCCTCCGACTTCTCCGACATGGCGTACAGCTCGTGCAGGTCCCTCGTCTATGCATGCCCGGTGCTGGCAACACCGATGCGTGCGTTCATCCACGACGTGTCCCCGGGCCTGGCAAGACTGGTGCGGCACTTCGTCAACTTCGTCTTCGTCCGTCTACGCATGCCCGGTGCTGGCAACAACGATGCGTGCCTTCTTCCATGATGTGTCCCCGGGCTTGGCAAACCCGCCGCGACGCATCGTCAAGAACATCTTCTTCCCGGAGCACCACTACTTCGACACCACTGCGCCCATGACTAACTCGGCGCCACCTTGCGCCTGCGGCTCGACGGCGACTTCCTCGACACCGGCCACCCCGACTCGACATCGACCACGGTATTTTTTACACGGCTACCTCGACCACGGCTCCACCACCCACGCTCTCGGCTACCTCGACAACGGCACAAAGGGCTACCGCCTGCTTGAGCAACCTCGTCGGTTTTCACTCCAGCAGGCTCCGCGATGCGTCGACCGTTCCGACTGTGGGGGGGTGTCCGTCGGCTTGCCTTCGGATTCTTCTCCAGTCTCACCGTCTGCGTCGCTACCGTTGTGACTGCGGGGGGATGTTGAGTATAATGTTTATTAGGAAAGACGAGATAGACTAGGATTAGTTCTGGCTTGTCTTGTACTCCAAGTAGATGATTGTACTCCTATATATATGCCCACGAGGCTCAACAATACAACAACTATTCCACCAATCCCTCTCTCTCCCTTTTAACATGTATAAACTACTGCAATAATTATTTCACGATGCAAAGGCTGTCGACTTCTGAATGATACTCTAAGGAATGGTAGCTTGTCTGAGTGTAACCTCCTGAATGAAATCAATGTAATGCTTGAACTGAGTTCTGCCTCCCGGATAGACGAGGTGCTCCCCGGAGACATTAAACCAGTTCTGGTGCCAGCTTGGTATGAGGAACGTTGCTATACCATATCTGCACCAACAAAACCTCAGTTAGTCAGGTAAACAAACCAAAACCATGTCTGAAGATAACTCAACTCAAGCATCAACACAGATAATTCAGTTCAGTGTCCAGCTAGAAAGAAACTGGTCTCTGCTCTTCGGCCACCTTATCATACTCCGGTAACCCGGCGACAGGGGGACAAGGCAGGTCGGGGGCAATGCCTGTCCGGGTGCTCGTAGTGCTTGTCGCTCCGGATGTAATCGGCTCCGGCCTCAACGTCGCAGAGCTTCCAGCTGTGGCTCGCCGGAACACCTGGCGCCGTGGTTCGCTCCTTGTTGGACTCCGCGGCCTGGGTGCGCCACGGGCCTGGCCCGTCGTCATCTATTGAGGAGCTCGGCGTCCTTCGCGTCCGGGAACACCTCGGCCTCGTCCTTCTTTGCCTGTGGCTTCTCGCCGGGATCTTCATCCGGCTTCTCCGTGAGCTCCGGCACACTCTGTTGTTCATCAGCCCCTTTGATTTCTCTGTGGAATCCGCCTGATGCCGCTCTGTCATAGGGGGCTCCTGCTCGTCGGCGCTCTCCACTCTGACGCCGACCGGGGGCTTGTCGGCGCCCGCGGTCCCCTCCTCCAGAGCAGCGAAACAATGGGGCCTGGAACGGGGAGAACTCGGCGGAGGTGACGACCGTGGAGGAGGCCATCCAGACGGCGACCAGGCAGAGCCCGACGAAGGCGGCGACGGCGGGGGCGGAGCAGCAACAGGAGGAGGCGTGCTGCTGCTGATGCCGCCGGACGTCGAGGCGCGTTTTGTCAAGTCTGTCGGGCCGACCCCATCAGTCATTGGGAACTCTAAGGAAGCCGGGCCAGCAGGCCCAGTGGAGTGATGGGTTAGGTGTGCGTGTAGTTGGGCCAAGCGATGTCTGCGTGCTCGCGGCTGGTTTAAGTAGGTGGGCACGTTACGAGTTTTCTATCGACTATTGAGATAGGTGGCTGCTAAAAATCAGCCGCATCCGCCTAGCCCGCCGTCGGATCAGCGCGCTGGCTGCCGTTGGATCACAGCTGTTAGATGTGTATAGTTACTTGTCTGTACTTCCCCAAATGTATAAGGGGTTCTCTGCACTTTGCCACACATGTATATGTACCGGCCTCTGGCCCTCAGTGAATACTAGTTGCTGTTTATCCAACATGGTATCAGATGTTAGGTTCCTCCCTCTCCCGCACGCTGCAACTCCGTGCTAGCTCTCCTCCCCCGATTCGCTTCGTCCCCTTGCCGTTCGGCTGTTGTTTCTCTGCCCGATTCAGGCCGCCCCCACCTGAGCTCCGCCCATCGCTGCGGTTCCGACCGGGACCTGCTTGCCCCGTGCACGGCAGCCTCACCGTCAGGCTCAGCCGCCTCCCGTGCACGACCGGGGCGGAGCTTGCCGCTCGTCCACCTCTCACCGCGGATCTTGGGCCGCTGCTGCTCCTCGTTGGCGGATCCGTCCTGGCAGTCCTGGCCACTGCTGCCCCTCGTCGCGGATCCATCGGGATCCGCCCCGGCCGCGGCTGCTACTGCCCTGTCCGGTCGGGATCCGTTCCGCCGCGGCTGCTGCTGCCCTGTCCGGTCGGGATCCGCCCCGGCGCGGCTGCTGCAGCAGCCCGTTGACTCCTCGAGCGCTACTGCTCTATTCGGCGCCGAAGTCTCCTCGTGCCGCTCGTGAGCAGCCTCCAAAAAAAAAACAACGAGCAGAGTGTCTTCCTCATGTCCTCTTCGGGATATGTCGCTGTTCCTCGGTGCTCGGTGATCTTTGATAGCACCAACTATGCCGAGTTTGCGGGCTTCATGCGTATACACATGAGCGGTCTTCTGCTGTGGGGAGTTCTCTCTGGTGAGGTACCCTGTCCGCCCTGCCCTGTTGCTCCGGTGGCTCCTGTCCCGCCAATTCCACCGGTGCTTGCTGCTGAGGCTTCTCAGGCTGATCGGGATGCCGCCAAGACTCTTGATGATGCTGCTGTTGCTGCTTACGATTAGCAGGTATCTGCATATTCCGATGCTCTTTCTGTCTACCGGGATGATCTGTCTGCTTATACTCAGTGGTGCAATGATGATGCTCATGCTGCTGCTGTTCTCACTGCGAGTGTCCTCCCTCAGTTTGCTTTGGAGTTCATGGGCCTCGGCATTGTTGCAGCGATGTGGTCTTATCTTTGTCAGCGCTACCAGCCCTCTGGTGATGCTCTATGACTCTCTGTAGTGCGTCAGGAGCATGCTCTTCAGCAGGGTGACTCGTCTGTTGATGAGTTCTACTCACAGTGCTCTGCCATCTGGCGTCAGCTTGACTCACTGCGGACAGTTGTTTGTGGCACTTGCCGTTGTTGCCAGACTACGAGGTCTGACTTGGAGTTTTAGAGGGTTCATGAGTTCTTATCTCGCCTCCGGTCTGAGTTTGAGCCTCGCCGCGCTCACTTGCTCGCTCGTGGTCGTGTTCCTATTTCGGAGGTGCTTGCCGAGCTTTGTGCTGAGGAGACACGTCTCCGGTCTGCGGGTCTGCTAGTGGTTCCTACTGTTCTTGCTGCCCGAGCTCCTGTGTCTGCTGCTCCACCGCTCCTGCCCACACCTCCAGGGGGCGGTTCACCCTCCTTCAGGAGAGGGTCGGTCGGGCTTGCACACCTTCTGTGGCTACTACAACAGGCCAGGTCACCCAGAGTCAGATTGTCATAGGAAGCGGAGAGACCTCAAGCGCTCCTCCTCTAGTGGGACCCGTGTGTCTTCCTCGACTGCGTCGCTCACTAACCAGGATATTCTGCGGCTCAAGCGCATGTTGGCCTCATCTGGTTCTTCCTCGACGGGTTCTGTAGCCGCTGTGACAGCCACCACCTCTCCGCCTCCGCTGGAGCCTACTCAATCAGGTACATCCTCGTGGGTTCTGGATTCTGGAGCTTCTTTTCATATGTCTTCTGATTCTTCTGTTTTATCTTCTCTTCGTCCTCTTGATTTTCCTCTTAATGTTCTCACAGCCGATGGCACACCTCTTCCTGTTGCTAGTCGTGGCATCCTTTCCACTCCGTCTTTCTCGGTTCCTAGTGTTTCTCATGTTCCTCGTCTTACCATCAATCTCTTTTCCGCTGCCCAACTTACTGATTCTGGTTGTCGTGTCATTCTTGATGCTGACTCTTGTTCTGTTCAGGATCGTCGCACTCAGGCTCTAGTTGGCGCTAGCCCTCGGCGCCGTGAGTCTGAGGGCCTTTGGGAGGTTGACTGGCTTCGTGTTCCTTCTGCTGCTACCACATACGCCAGCTCTCATGCTCTTGCTACCTCCTCTTCTGTGTCCTTCCAGCAGTGGCATCATCGACTTGGTCACATCTGTGGCTCTCGCTTATCCTCATTAGTACACCAAGGCGTCTTAGGGTCTGTTTCTGGTGATGTTTCGTTGCATTGTGATGGTTGTAGACTTGGAAAACAGACCCAGTTACCTTATCCTACCAGTGAGTCTATATCTAAGCGTCCTTTTGACTTAGTTCATTCTGATGTAGGGGGTCCTGCTCCTTTTGACTCGAAAGGAGGTCATCGCTACTATGTTCTATTTATTGATGATTCCTCTCGCTACACTTGGCTTTACTGTATGAAATCTCACAGTGAGGTTCTCCCCATATACAAGCGTTTTGCTGCCATGGTTCGCACTCAATTTTCCACGCCTGTCCGTAACTTCCATGCTGACTCAGCTGGAGAGTATATCTCTCACATGTTGCGTAGTTTTCTTGTGGAGCAGGGCACTCTTGCCCAATTCTCTTGCCCTGGTGTCCATGCTCAGAATGGCGTTGCTGAACGCAAACATCGCCATTTGTTTGAGACAGCTCGGGCAATGATGATCGCCGCCTCTCTTCCCCCTCATTTTTGGGCTGAAGCCGTTTCTGCATCCACACACCTCATCAACATTCAGCCATCGGCTGCCTTGAAGGGTGGTATTCCTCTGGAGCATCTCTCTGGTCGCTCTCCTGACTACTCCGCTCTTCGTATGTTTGGGTGCGTGTGCTATGTTCTTCTTGCTCCGCGAGAACGAACCAAGTTGACTGCTTAGTCAGTTGAGTGTGTTTTCCTTGGCTACAGTGATGAGCACAAGGGCTATCGCTGTTGGGATCCTGTTGGTCGCCGACTGCGCATTTCGCGTGATGTGACTTTTGATGAGTCTCGTTCTTACTATCCGCGTCCCTCCTCCTCGAGTTTTTTCATGGAAGATATTTCCTTCCTTCTCCTTCCTGACACAACTCCCTCTGTGCCCTCTGTGCTACCCTCTTCCCTGAGGACTCTCCCTACACCACCGGTACCACCATCCCCTCCCTCCTCCTCCTCTCCCTCGTCATCTTCCTTCCCACCTTCCTCTCCAGTCTTCCGCCCACACTCCCCTTTTCCTCACTACTACACTCGTCGTCCTCGTGCTAGCGGTGATCCTACTGATGTGCCCTCTACTTCCAGTGCCCCACCTCTCACGCCTCCGCCGGTTCATAACCTTCGTGTTAGGCCTTGTCCTCCTCCTGATCGCTATTCTCCTGACCGGTATGGTCTCTCTGTCATTGCTGAACCCACCTCCTATCGGGCTGCCATGACTCAGCCTGAATGGCAACTTGCGATGGCCGAGGAGCTTGCGGCGCTTGAGCGCAATGGCACGTGGGATCTGGTTTCTCCTCCTTCTGGTGCTCGCCCCATCACTTGCAAGTGGGTCTACAAGATTAAGACTCGCTCCGATGGTTCTCTTGAGCGTTACAAAGCCCGTCTTGTGGCCCGCGGTTTCCAGCAGGAGCAAGGACGTGATTATGATGAGACATTCGCTCCTGTGGCTCACATGACCACTGTCCGCACTCTCCTTGATGTGGCTTCTGTTCGCAATTGGTCCATCTCTCAACTTGATGTCCAGAACGCTTTTCTCAATGGCGAGTTGCGTGAGGAGTTGTATATGCAACCCCCGCCGGGGTACTATGCTCCTGATGGCATGGTCTGTCGCCTTCGCCGCTCTCTCTATGGTCTTAAACAGGCTCCTCGCGCCTGGTTTGAGCGCTTTGCCTCTGTGGTGACTGCCGCTGGCTTCTTGCCCAGTGATCATGACCCTGCGTTGTTTGTTCACACGTCTCCTCGTGGTCGGACTCTTCTCCTTCTCTACCTTGATGACATGATCATCACTGGTGACGACTCTGACTACATTCCCTTTGTTAAGGCTCACCTTCACGAGCAGTTTCTCATGACTGATCTTGGTCCACTTTGCTATTTTCTTAGGATTGAGATCTTCTCGACCTCTGATGGCTTCTACGTCTCTCAGGAAAAATATATTCAGGATCTTCTTGCTCGCGCCGCTCTCGGTGATGAGCGTACTGTTGTGACTCCTATGGAGCTGAACATTCAGCTACGTGACTCTGATGGTGATCCTCTTCCTAATCCCACTCGCTATCGTCACCTCGTTGGCAGCCTTGTCTATCTTGCTGTTACACGTCCTGACATCTCCTATCCTGTTCACATCCTGAGTCAGTTTGTTGCAGCCCCCACCTCTGTCCACTATAGTCATCTCCTCCGTGTTCTATGATATCTTCGTGGCACGATCTCACATCGCCTTTTTTTTCCCCGCTCCAGTTTTCTCGAGCTCCAGGCCTACTCTGATGCTACTTGGGCTAGTGATCCCTCAGATCGACACTCGTTGTCTGCTTACTATGTCTTTCTTGGAGGCTCTCTTATTTCCTGGAAGACCAAGAAACAGACTGCAGTTTCTCACTCGAGCACCGAGGCTGAGTTGCGAGCAATGGCTATGTTGACGGCTGAGGTGATCTGGTTACGATGGTTACTTGAGGATTTTGGTGTGACTGCTTCTACTTCCACTCCATTACTATCTGACAGTACCGGTGCTATCAGTATAGCGTGTGACCCGGTGAAGCATGAGCTCACCAAGCACATCGGTGTGGATGCCCACTTTGTGCGTGCTGCTGTGCAGGATCAGACTCTTGCTCTTCACTATGTGCCTTCCGAGTTACAGTTGGCGGACTTCTTCACCAAGGCACAAACTCGAGCGTAGCATAGTTTTCTTCTCTCCAAACTCAGTGTTGTTGATCCACCATGAGTTTGAGGGGGGGTGTTAGATGTGTATAGTCACTTGTCTGTACTTCCCCAAATGTATAAGGGGTTCTCTGCACTTTGCCACACATGTATATGTACTGGCCTCTGGCCCTCAGTGAATACTAGTTGTTGTTTATCCAACAACAGCAACACTTCAACAGCTATTTTGTGTTAGTTTCAACGCAACAACATTGCAGCCTCGACGGAGCTCCAACGCAACACCGACGGCGTCCCGACGAAGCTCCTTTGCAGCTCTGGCGGAGCTCCAACGCAGCACCGGCGAAGCTTCATTGCAGCTCCGGCGGAGCTCCAACGCAGCATCGACAGCATCCAGCGAAGCTCCATTGCAACTCTGGCGAAGCTTCATTGCAACGCCGAATATGCTTCCGGCGGACCCGCGTTGCTCCATTGCAGCTCCGGCGGTGCTCCCAATAGCTTCAAGGCAATATCGCCAGAGTTGCAGCGCCCATGTCGGCCTCTGGCCGCGGTCGTCGACGCGGCGCCAGTGACGCTCCATTGCAGTCCCGAGAGGCCCGCGTGATGCTCGATCGCAGCTCTGGAAGGCCGCTCCGTCGACCCTCTACCCAACACAGGGCACTCCCACCGCATCGACGGCGACACATCACCGCCGCACTTTACAACACCGGCAGCAGCAAGGTGTTGCGCGCGCAGCTGAATGTCGACACCGTCACTGGCTGCTGGAGTGTGGCAGGCCGTAGGAGCGTGGGTGCATGGAGTGTGAGCTCGCCGCTGGGTGCTGCAAAAGCCGCCCCGCAGGCTGGTCCGGCGAGAGTCGGGCCGATGAGGACGGGTGAAGAGTGGAGGTAGAAGACGAAGTAGAAAGTGATCTGGCTCAGGTAGGGAAAGAGATGAGGTAGGCAGCGACTAAAAAAAGAAAGAGATAAGGGAGGCAGCGTGGGGTGTGTGGCGTCGTGCGTGGCCCCATGACACGTGGCGTGCGGGAGACTCGGCTGATTTTTCCAGAAATCAGCCGGTTGTTTCTAAACGTTTTCCATTGAGATAACTGGTGAAAGAGAGAAAGGTTGTTCCTCCTCCACTTATCCTTCCTCTCTTTTCCTCTCCTAACCCTAACTCCTTCCCCTTCCTCTTAGATCGGATCCAGAGAGAGAGAGAGCTGAGGTAGATCGGGCATGTTACATCTGGTATCAGAGGTCAGGCGACCTGGAGAAGGCCTACTCCTGACCGCGCTACACCACCAAGGAGGCACAGAAGACGGCGACGATGGAGGAGCAGCTCGCCGCGCTCATCAAATCCGTCCACGAGGGCCGCGCGGCCAACGGCACCCGGCTGGATGCGATCCAGAACTCCCTCAAGCTCTGGTGCCCAGCAGTGACGAGCCTGCAGAACCAGCTCGATGAGCTCCACATGCAGGTGGGGCACATCGCCCTCCACCCCGCACTGGCGGAATCAACGGATCCGGCGGCAAATCTTGCCGGAGCCATGTGGATCTGGGCCGATCGGAAGCCGATCTGGTGGGGCTCAAGAAGGGCGAGCAGAACACCAGCAACCCCGAGCACCACGGGCCAAGCGGCCATGACGACGTTGAGAATCCCGGGGGTTTGGCTTACAGGGTAGTCACCACCCAGTTGACGCCTCCGGCCAACAGTACGTATCTGTCTGATCCTGCCCCTAAATCTCTTGCCCTGAGTCCGGTAGATCAGTATAGAGAGTACGATGCACCCGCACAACATACCCCGGCGAGTTGGTCCCTGCCTAAACTGGACTTTCCATTGTTTGATGGGGATAATCCACAATTTTGGCGGACTCGCTGTGAGAAGTATTTTAATGTTTATTTGGTTCAGCCAGAATTTTGGGTCCGGGTTGCTACCTTGCATTTTACTGGGAATGATGCTCGTTGGTTACAGTTACAGGAGGCCAAGAGTAGAAACCTGACTTGGGAAGAATTGTGCTCAGCACTCTGTGGGAAATTTGGCAGAGAGCAGTACCAAGCGTACCTACGCCAATTTAGAACCCTCAAACAAACAGGCAAGGTTAAAGAGTATATGCATCAATTTGAAGAAATTATGCATTAGTTGTTAGCACGTAACCCTACATTTGATCATGTTTTCTTCACTACACAATTTTTAGAAGGGCTCACGCAAGAGATTCGTATGGGCGTTGTACTTCATCAACCAAAGGACTTGGACTCCGCTTTTTCCCTGGCTTCTTTGCAGGAAGAATTGATGGACGCCATGCCTCGCCGCAATCCAAGGCAATATGAAGCTCCCCAAGTACGGCAACAACCTCGTCCACTCCTCGCCGATGGGGCACCACTGGGTCATCCCATTCCCTTGGTGCAGCCTGTAGCACCAGAGGATCAGCGTGGGATGGAAGCAGCGCACCCACCTGAGCGGCTGGCACGGGGAGAAGATCGCGTGGTAGTGCTGTGGAACTACAAGCGTGCCCGTGGCCTGTGCTTCAAATGCGGTGAAAGGTGGGGGCAAGGGCATCAGTGTGGACCAACAGTTCAACTACATGTGGTCGAGGAGCTGTTGGAGCTGTTGCAGGCAGATCAAGGGGCTCAACTAGTTCAGGATCCAGATTCAGACAAGGATGTCCTCATGTGCATCTCCCAGGTTGCTACTACCGTCCAAACTACACCGCGCACAGTTCGGTTGCTGGGAAATATTGGAGGGCAAGAAGTCTTAATCCTGGTGGATTCAGGAAGCTCACACAGTTTCCTTAGTGAGGATGTAGCGGCACGGCTGCAAATACCAGTACAGGCAATGGCTACTGTCTCAGTCAAGATTGCGGAGGGAGGAACATTATCTTGTTCAGGCAGCATCCTAAGGTGCAAGTGGGCGACGCAAGGGCCATGCGGCTCTGAGTAAAGGCCATGCCTCTCCCTCGCGTCCTTCCCGCCCCTGCATCTTCACCGGTGTGCCTCCCGGTGGTCGCCCGCTGGCCCCGCTGCTACCTTGTTGCCTCCCTTGGCCCCCGCCACCCTTCAGCCAGACATCGAGCCTATTCGGCCCCCGTTGTCGTCGCTGGAATCAAGTTGAAACGCCACCGCCATCGCCATAGCCTATTCGTCAGATTGCTTCGAAACTTCTTTATTTTATGTCAGCTGCCGCATCTCATCTTGCTTGCACAATGCTGCAGATCATTTGCACGTGTTGCCGCCCGCCGGTTTGATCTAAGCAAAACTGGCCGGCCGGTGCATCATGACCGCACCGTGAGTGTTCGACAAATTTTCTAGGTGAGTTTTATTGTTCATTTTTCTAACCGAGCCATTTGGATTGAACCTAGCCGTTTGAACTGTAGATGACGAGGTTGAGGGAGATGGTCTTGGATTACTCATCGCCATCCAAAGAGGAAGAAGACGACGATGACATTGCCACCGTTTTAGGTATGATTTTCAATGATGATTTTCGGCATACACATCAACCATGATTGAGTGGAGGGCCATGCCAAGATCATGCGAGATTACTTTGATCCAAAGCCAACGTATCTGGAGAAGTACTTTCACCGACGCTTTCGTATGCACACAAGTCTTTTTCTGACGATTGCAAAAGCTGTTGAGAGATCTGATGATGGTTCAAGCTCTAGAGAAATGCATGTGGAGAGATAAGCGCAAGCCCTCTGATGTAGTGCATTCTGGATGTTTGAGTCTTGGCATATGGGTGTTCGGCCAATGCACTTGATGACTATGTCCGCATTGGTGAAGGCACATTCTTGGAGGTTGTTCGAAGATTCACTAAAGCAGCGATTGCTATCTCTAGCCCTTCAGAGCACCAACTGAGGAAGACACCCAGAGGCTGATGACTAAGAGTGAAGCAAGAGGGTGTCTAGGGATGCTCATATCACTTTACTGTATGCACTGGACATCGAAGAATTGTCGTGCAGGGTGGAATGGTCAGTAAAAATGCCACTGTAGCGATCCAACGACCATTCTTGAGGCAGTTGCATCGAAGGATCTTTGGATATGACATTCATTCTTTGTTTTGCCTGGCTCTCACAATGACGTGAGTGTGTTGTGGAGATCACCACTGTTTTCTAGGCTTATTATAGGCGATTCTCCTGATTGCAACTACTCGGTCAACGGGCACAACTACTCGATGGGTTACTACCTTGAGAATGACATCTATCCACCACGGGCCACCTTCACCAAAACAATTCCGCGTCCAAAAGGTAAAAAAAATCACTTTGCGCAATGTCAAGAAGTTGTTAGGAAAGATGTTGAGAGAGACTTCGGCGTTCTTCAGAAAAGCTTTGCAATTGTTCGTGGCCCTGCCGAGTACTAGAGCTCCAAGGTTCTATGGCAAATCATGACTTGTTGCATCATATTGCATAACATGATCATTGAATACAAGAGGGATATGCCTAAGAAATTTCAGTACATCACCAATGGGACTCCGATTTAGCCAGAGAATGATACGAACAGGATCCTCGCATTCCTACACAAAAATAACATCAAGGCAATTCTGCTGAAAACACCGTCAGTCCAGGTTAAATTCCATTCAAATAATGCAAATTAGAGTACAAAATAAGGGCAAAAGAGTTTGAAAATGTAGATACGATGGAGAAGTATCACTCATCGGGTCGCTCAAGGCCGCCGAGGAGAGACACGAGCTCGACCAGGCCAAACCTAGCAACAGGAGCCTCCCGCATACTAAGGAGGAGAGGGCCGCTCGATCCTAGGGCCGTGGCGCCTCGAGCAGTAGGGCGCCAGGTAAAAGGCTGGCGCGGCAGAGAACGTGGTCACGGCTGCGATACTTGGCGTGGTGGCAACAAGAACATGTAGCTCACCACGCGGATGAGTGCAGATATTGTGGCATCCTATGCCACTTGCGGTCGGGATTGCCGCGACAAGAAGAGGGAGGAGGCGCACCTGGCTTAGGCGGAGGGCACGGACGATGAGAACCCAACCTTCCTCATGGCGTAGGTGTGCATGATCACTGACGACCATGACATCACTGATGACTATGTCAACCTGTCGAGGAACATGCCGAGTTTCACATCGGACGTACCGAGGAGGAGTACGGCTCCAAGTGGTACTTGGACATGGGTACCTCCAACCACTTGTCCGGCAACGAGGCATGCTTCAACGAGCTTGACTGCCGCGTCGCCGGCACGGTGAATTCAGCGGCGGCTCGGTCATTGCGATCCACATGCGTAACCTCGTGCTCTTCATCGATTGCAGTGGTGGGCACTACGTATCCTTGCCCACGTGTTTTGTGTAGGGGTGCTGGTGTGCGTGCGAGGAGTTAGGGAAGGAAGAAAGTTTCGGCAGGCCGGCCGACACCTAACAGACACCATTATAATTTTTTTCATATAATTTTATTTATTTTAAAAGCTTAAGAAATCGACTAAACCCTAAGAAAAAACTCAAAGGGACTTGAGAATTAAAGAAAAGACAATCTCTGAGCACTAACTAACCGATGACTGTTTCAGAAAAAAACTAACTGATTGCTAACAAAAAACAATTAATTGTGGTTTAGAAACTCAGGAATAAGTCGGAGAGCGAATCCGGGAAGGGGGCGGAGAACGACTCCAGCTAGGGGACGGAGATCGACTCGAGCAAGGGGATGGAGTATGAGGGGAGACTCGGGAAGGATCTCAAGAGTCTTAGGAAGAGGCTCGGTACAGACTCGAGAAGCTGAGCGAGTCTGCCAAGGACCCGGTGACGCGGAGGGCACTCTTGGATCAGCAGCAGACAGTCTTGTCAGACAATCAACGACTCCTCGGGATGAAGGGGCAGTCCGGGATGGAGATTGATTCCGATTCTAGCGATGAGATGGGCAGAGATTCGGGGTCCCTCATAAGTATGGAGCCCAAGTGGGGAATCAGCAAGGGGACGGTGAGGGATTCCAGCAAGGAGCCAGCCGGCGGCATGGAGATTGGGCAGATGGCGCATGACGACTTGGCATAAAACACCTCATATTGGCATAAAGAAGATGACATTTGATAGAGATCAAAGATGAACTAGATAGGGTTTGGCATAAAGAAGAGGTTGCCTGGTGGCAACGGTCGAGGGATCGAAAAAATAAAGATGGAGATAAGAACAATGCTTATTTCAGGCTCTAGCTAACAACGGACATAGGAAAAACCACCTTTCAGAGCTGATTGGAGATAATGGCCCTATCCACTCTACTAAAGAGATGCTGGATGTAGCCACTAACTTCTATAAGGAATTATTTAAATATGAAGTTAAACAAACATCAAGCTGGGTCCTTCCTTCTGGGAGGAGGAAGAATTAATCACTCAGGAGGAGAATGACAACCTGCAGAAAAACTTCTCTGAAGAAGAGATTAAAGAGGCCATTTATGGTTCTTATGCTCATGGGGCACCTGACCCAGATGGATTATCTTTCCATTTTTATCAAACCTTTTGGGACGTGATCAAATCTGACTTTATGGCCTTAGTGAAAGACTTTGAGGAGGGCAAGTTAGACTTATACCCATCATAATTTGCACTGATTGTACCTATTCCTAAAGAACCTAATGCTAAAGATATGAAGAAATTTAGGCCTATTAGTCTCAGTAATTGTGGGGTTAAGATCTTTTCTAAAGCTATGACTAACAGGGTTTCCCCTATTAGTCACAGACTCATTTCCTTACATCAAACGGCCTTTATTAAGGGGAGGTACATTTTGGAGAGTGTGGTGATGGCACATGAAGTTATCCATGAGGTTAAGAGATCTAATACTCAAGGGCTAGTGCTCAAACTAGATTATGAGGAAGCATATGACAGAGTTAGTTGGGAACTCATATTTGATATGTTACATTCGAGAGGTTTCGGGGACAAATGGATTTCTTGGATTAAAACCACTTTACTTCAAAGCACTTTTAGTGTTCGGAGCAATGACACGGTGGGCCCCCATTTTTTAGCTAGTAAAGGGTTAAAGCAGGGTGATCCGCATTCTCCTTTGCTTTTTAACCTGGTTGCTGATGTTTTTTCTAAAACACTTCACAAAGCTGTGAGCTAAGGCTTAATTTTGGGGCTTCTGCCTCAGGCTATTCGTGGAGGTGTTGTCAGCTTACAATATGCTGATGACACCATCCTATTCTTAGAAAATTCAGTGGACAAAGCCAGAAATTTTAAATGGCTTTTGTCCTGTTTTGAAAATCTGTCAGGTATGAAATTAATTTCCATAAGAGTAATTTACTTACCATTAATGTGGAGGAGGAAGTGGCAAAAGAATTTGCCTAGATTTTTTGCTGGAAGTTGGGAGATTTTCCTATCAAGTACTTGGGGGTGCCTCAGCACTATGGCAACCTTAAGAAAGAGGATTTACAACCTATCATTAATAGGATTATAAAAAATATTTCTGGCTGGTTGAGGAGATACCTTACATACAAAGGGAAAATTATTTTGTTATGTGCCTGCATTACCAGTATTCCTGCTTACTTGATGTCCATGATTAAATGTCCCAAGTGGGCCATTAATGCTATCAATTTGTAGATGGTCCATTTTTTCTGGGGAGACAGGGACAATCAACATAAATACCACATCTAGCTAGCTAGGGGTATGATCTCTAAGAAGAAGGAATTTGGGGGACTGGGTGTCCCTTAATTACATTAGAGAATTTAACATGGCACTTCTGGCCAATTGGGCAAAAAGATACTTTGATAGTAAAGACAATGAGTGGAAGAAAATTATTTCCTATAAATATGATATTGATGAACCTAATATTCTGTGGTCTAAAAATGGAGTGGGCTCTACCTTTTGGAAGAGTGCCCCTTGGGCTTTTGCTGCAGCCAAGAATTTTTACAAATGGAAATTGGGGAATGGAGAGAATGTCAGTTTCTCGCATGACACCTGGGTTGGGGATTATCCCCTAAAAGCTCGTTTTCTAGGATCTGTTTTGCATTTGAAACCAGAGTGAGTGCTCAGTAGCACAAGTCTGGGATGGTGTCACGTTGAAACTAACATTTAGAAGATGCGTTGATGAAACAGGTCTTAGTAGCTGGAATCACCTAGTTGATCTAGTTAAAACATCTTAGTTAAGAGATGAACCTGATTCTCCCATTTGGACTTTGGAGTCAAATGGGGTTTTCTCAGTTAAATCTTTATATAAACAAATTAACTTTGGGGGTGTGGTCTCTAAGGTGGGGGATAAACTTTGGAAAGTTATCTGCCCACAAAAAATTCATTTGTTCCTGTGGTTGTGTGTTCATAACAAAATCCTTACCCGAGATAATTTGGCTAATAGGAGACATGTGGAGCATTTGGAAACTAAGGAACAACTTTTGTTTTCAGGGGCGTACCTGGAGAGATGCTAGATGTGTCCTATCAAAACTAAGCTTATATCTGTTGCAATGGAAAGTTCTCTGCGACGACACTCGGGCAAAGCTGTTGCAGCGATGCATTCGCCTGCTGGACAGACGCCGTGGAGAACTGCTGAGCATTGCGTGGATGTGAGCGTGGAGAACAGGAAGATGGAGCCTAACTTCTAGTTTAATCTCAGATTCCTGTTTCTTGGGGATGTAATAAGTACTCCCTCCGTCCGGAAATACTTGTCATCAAAATGAATAAAAGGAGATGTATCTAGATATATTTTAGTTCTAGATACATCCATTTTTATCCATTTTGATGACAAGTTTTTTGGGACGGAGGGAGTAGCTACTTTAGAACTCTGCGTTGGGGTGCTATGTCCCCCTGGAGAGATGCTTTTCTTTTTCAGTAAGACTGTTTTGGATTTCGCTTCATTAATAAAATGGGGCGGGGGAACCCCTTTTCATAAAAAAAAACAAAAAAACATAGAAATCGAGTTAGGGAAGGGGACCGAGAGGGATTCCATCAAGGAGCCGGAGATTGAGAGGGATTCTGATTCCGATTCTGGCGATGAGATAGGCACAGATTGGTGGGCGTCCCTCATAAGTATTGAGCCCCAACCCCAATTGGGAATCAGCAAGGGGACGGTGAGGGATTCCAGCAAGGAGCCGGCGAGAGACGCCGGCGGCATGGAGATTGGTCACGACGATTCGGTTGTTGCTCTTTCTAGCCACCTTGAGATGCTTAGGAGGGAGATCTCGTTTCTGATGAGAGAGGTCACGTCCAGGGGGTTGTTGCCTGCTGGAAACAACAAGGTTTCTCAAGAGCAGATTTCCAACTTGTCCGTCCAGTTCAAGGAGATGCGCACGCAACAAGTCAAGGAGGTGAATTTTCCTTACCTAGGTTGCAAGACTGAGGAGGAGGTAATGGATTTTCTCTTGGTCGAGACGCAGCAGCTGCTCCTCCGCTTCCATTCTCTGGCATCCACTCTAAAAACATTCAGAATCCCCATCTCAACGGAGAAGGTTGAAAAGCTGCGCCGCATATCCACTGCGCTTGTGGGCATATCGGAGCTTATAAAGAGCCACAAATCTGCTGCTCAAAAGGACGTTGAAGATTGTTTGGACCGTGACGGCTGGGAGGCTACGTGGGGCAGCCGGACCGGAAGAAACGGTGGATTTGATGACATAAGTAAGCAATATTGTTTTCTACTCTCTTTAGTTGAGCCCGGTTAATAAATGCAACTCCATCTTTGTATATCACTGGAAAAAAATTGTTATTTTATACGCATATATTTGTATCTGCTAAATGTAGTAGCATAATTTCTAACAGTCCGCAATCATTTTACTTTGTGCTGCAGCAACATTGAGTTCTATGCACTTCACGGCCTCCACGCCCGAAAACTTCCGTCTCCCTTCCGTAGCTGGCCCTGCCTTGCTAGTATACTCGATCAAACTGGTTGATCTCAATCCTAATCTGAGCTGGCCTCTTGATGTCTACGGCGTGGTCGCCGCACGGGATGATCTTGACCACAACCGCAACATTCTCTTCTGCCGTTCAGGGGACAACTGCCAAAGGATTAAGCAAGAGGTATGTATAATGTCTATCTTCTCGTCTAATTTTTTACTAGTCTGTTTGTTCAAGTGTACGGTAGCCAGTGTTCAAGAAAGCACACTATAAACACAAAGCAGAAGCTGTTGGTTGTAAATCTAAATTAGAAACTGTCTATTATAGCAGCAGAGATTATTAGGATCTGGTTGGGAACTCTTTCCTTCATATTCTGGCCAGATTATGGCCATGTGATCTCTCTGTTAAGCTATGATCTATTTCGGAACTCTTTCCTTTATATTCATGCTGGATTATGGCCATGTGGTCTCTCTGCTAGGCTATGTCTAGTTAAACTGAACTGTATTTTAGCCGTTATTTTGCTTGATGTGTGTCACTGACAATGATGAAAATTATGCATGCAGGACCCCTTTTTGCACTTGACTGGCCCGTCTCGTGCAATTGTGGCTGACGAGCCGGTTTTCTTTCAAATTGAACTAAAATTGAAATATGGAGCACAGTTCAAAGATACAGCATTGTTCACTGCCTACCAAAGGTACCGCCCCGTGAAGCAGTATGACACCATGCAGATCAATAGCTGCTGTTGTACAGCAGAGATAAGTCTTGAGCGACTTGCTCCATCAATCCAGGCCACAATTGTTGGTGTTCGTGTGGTTAAAGGGGAGCCTTTTAACTATGGCTGCAAAGTTTCTTGCTTGTTTTCTCCTCTTGATGTAATGGAGGGATGCACCGAGGAAGTTGTCTTGCTTGACTGCAGTGGTGAAAGGATGCATGCTGGATTAGATGGGTATCTTCCTTTGTCAAGAAATGTGATGTCAGTGGGATTGGAGGGCACACTCCGAGTCGTCATAGGAGCATACTCAAAGTCCGAACCCAGCATCTCTCGAATAAATTACGTTCACTTTCCTATCCAGCAGTGTCAAACAACTATGCTTAAGTGTCATGTTGACGGCTCCGAAGTGGAGATAGTTGTCGCTTGGTCTCGTCTTGTCATGGACAATCATGATCTTGTACTCGACGGCTATTGAAGGTGTGCGGAGTGGCAGTGACTTAGTCTTTTACCTCGATTTGTGAGCTTAGCTTAGACTTGTTTAATAGAGTGTGCCATTTTTATGTTGCTTAATATGCATTTTTAATGTGCGGGTACTAGCGGGTGATCTAATGGAGGAAAGGTATGTTATTAATTTGGTTCATTTTCTATCGTGACAGATGGAAAACTAAATGAGCTTGTCCATTTTCTTCCAATTCTGACCCTTCTACCGTGCGTTCCTCGCTGCCAACTGTTTGTTGTCTAGCCCTAAAAAAATGTTCGTTGGCTCATAGTTCGGAACAGGGCACGGATTTGATCCTAAGAAATTTATGTCTACAACACACATGACTGGCACTGCCACGTACAAATAGGACATGAAGATTTAGATGCACATCAACCCTCATTCAGTCTAAAATATATGTATCAAATCAGTCCCGTTAAGGCACCAATGGAATCAGTCCCGTTAAGTTTTTGAAACATCAAACTTAAAAATGCCACTGGTGCCTTAAGCACATGGCTGCAAAGCAAGCCCATGTGTGAAATTGACCACATTCACAATCGAACTCTTCCGCATTTCCAAGCATGTTTACCTTGTATGATACCTTCCAGCGACTACTGAGGCGGTACACAAAATTTGTGTCTTCGTACACCATTGGAGGCAGCATCGACAGGATCATCGCCAAGCTCCGCTCCACCGGACTCCACCGCTCCATCCAGAGCCTGACTAGCGCTACTGTTTTATGTAGGGGTTTGTTGTGCTGTGCCCCCAGCAAGACTTATTTATTTTTACTTGTCGCACTTGCCTCTTGAACTTTGTATCCTGTTCTGTTGTCGGTGCACTTTGGATCTTGGACTTTGGATCCTGAACTTTAGATGTTGTTGTGTTGTCGGTGCACATTGGATCTTGGACTTTGGATCCTGAACTTTAGATGCTGTTGTGTTGTCGGTGCACCTCGGATCTTGAACTTTGGATGCTGAACTTTAGATGTTGTTGTGTTGTCGGTGCACCTTGGACCTTGAACTTTGGATGATGAACTTTAGATGCTGTTGTGTTGTCGTTGCACTTTGGATCTTGAACTTTGGATGTTGTTGCTTTATACTCTTGAACTCTGGATGTTGGTCTGTTGTCGACGCTGAGCCCCAGTATGTATTGAACGTACCTTTTGTAATATGTTTGCAAATTATTCAAACATAGCCCTATGTATGTAGCATGTTGTTCAATGGCCAGGCTTGCTGTCATTAAACTACCAGTGAGCTACCTGAAATAAGCAGAGGCCACTTAAAACTGAGGCCTCAATACTTTTCCTCTGATTGAAGCGTCTATGTACTAGCTCAAGTAGAGTAGGCCTCGAATCCCCTAATTGCTTCTTCAAGGGCCAACACCCTCGATGGGCATACATGGTCCTACATGGTGCTCATCTGAGGGTGTTGTACATGTAGGGCACCCTAGATGGTTGCGGTTGACGCTTCCTCCTGAAGTAGGTCCAGGTCCCACCACCGCACCACACGAATCTCCACAGGGATTGATGTAGAGATGGTATGAAAATTTCCAGGTTGAAAGATCGGGGTCTGCGATCTTGGAATTTATCTTATCATTGCCGGACCAGCATCTTGAGATCCACCCAATACTTAACTTCAAACAAGTAATAGCTGTTGTGGGTTGGTACCTTTGGTGGATCCATAGAAAAGTGACGCACAGTGAATCAATTCCTCCCCCTTGGAGGTGGGCACTCCGCGTTATCAATCTCGAGCAACCATCAGAGGGCTACATCGTTGGTGAGAAATTCCCCTGAAACAAAGTGGTGTAAGCCGGACCCTCGGTTCATTAAGTTAAATGTTGATGTGGCGTACTACTCAGACGAGGGGGTAGGTGCTACGGCGGCTATCCTGTGTGATGGCAAAGGTAATTTTTTGGGAGCCCAATGCAAGTTTATACCTATCGCGGTGGATGCAATAACAACAGAAGCGTTGGCCATGCGAGACGGGCTGATTTTTGCTAACTCCTTTGGGTGTAACCGGGTAGAAGCTGAATCAGATTCTTTGCAAGTAATCAATTATTGTGATGGACAAACAATATGATGGGACTCGGCAGGGGCAATATTCACAGAATGTGTGGACACTAGTACTTCAATTGGAAAGGTCGTTTATAAGCATTGTTATAGATCTTGTAATCAAGCGGCTCGTGTGCTAGCTCATTTCAGTTACTGTAATAAGACTTCATTTAGTTGTTTGGACGAGCCCCCTGACTTCATTGTCAGTAAGCTCGTAGACGATGTAAACATTATTTAAGTTTTATAAAGCTAACCATAATGGCCTTTGTCAGTGTCAAAACCGGCGGATCTCGGGTAGGGGGTCCCGAACTGTGCGTCTAGGCGGATGGTAACAGAAGACAAGGGACACGATGTTTTACCCAGGTTCGGGCCCTCTTGATGGAGGTAAAACCCTACGTCCTGCTTGATTAATATTGATGGTATGGGTATTACAAGAGTGGATCTACCACGAGATCAAGGAGGCTAAACCCTAGAAGCTAGCCTACGGTATGATTGTTGTAATGTATGTTATGTCCTACGGACTAAGCACTCCGGTTTATATAGACACCGGAGAGGGCTAGGGTTACACAGAGTCGGTTACAATGGTAGGAGATCTACATATCCGTATCGCCAAGCTTGCCTTCCACGCCAAGGAAAGTCCCATCCGGACACGGGACGGAGTCTTCAATCTTGTATCTTCGTAGTCTTGGAGTCCGGCGGACGATGATAGTCCGGCTGTCCGGACACCCACTAGTCCAGGACTCCCTCAGCCTTCCTTAAAAAAAGTATGCAGCAGGGTCAAGGAACTCAATCTCCTCCTACTAGTGCATAATTCAGTAGCTAGAAAATGGAGTAAGCAAGAGGGGAATAAAAGACAAGCATAAGAGGATGTAGATCAAGTAATTCCTCAGCCAACCCACAGCGCACTCTGTTATAACCGGCATATTAGGGGCTTAGCACACTGGGCTGTGGCCCAAGTTATCTTATCGTTATTAGGGGCTTAGCTCAATTATCTTATCGTTATTAGGGTCGTTTGCTTAGGATTCAAGTAAACCTCTCTATATAAGGAGAGGAGATGTATCAATCTAATCAAGCAAGAACCAATAATTATTTGCTCGGCTTCCCTTAGGGAGCCGGGAGACCTAACCCTAACCGCCTCTTGCGCCGCCGCCGCCTCTTCTCCACCACGCAAGGACGGCGCCCAGTTGCCGGCTGCTGCGCTCTCATCCTCGTCTTCCTCCATCTTTCACTTACAATCTCTGCCCTAGAACCGGCAGAACCCTAGCTCCTAACACCTTGGTATCAGGTAGCTCGGTTTCGACCATGTTTGCACCACCACCAATCCCGCCGCTGCCAACCATCACCTCGCCGCCGCTAATCCCCTCCATGGCGCCGCTAGCCCTCCCCACTTTGCCGCTGGGCTCCACCGCCGGCGCCTCTACCGGCCAGTCGCCGCCCCCCTCCACGGGTCCGCCGCCACCACCCTCCACCGCACCGCTGGTCTACTCCCCGGCGGAGATGACCGGCGACCTCAACGATCTCATCACTGCCGTCCAGGGGATACGGCTATACCTAGCCGACTCCTATGGGCCGTCGCCGCCCTTGCCACCGGCCGCCGCGACCGGGCCAGCCGCCCTGCCATGGTTTCGGCACCCGCGGCGCCGACCGGGCCTCTACACACCACTGGCCGCTTCAGCCGCCGACCGCCGCCGCGCCCCATTGGCCGGTGCCGGTCCTCGCCGCGTTACCCATGCCACCCGGGTCCTCGCCGCCACCGCCCTGGCAGCCCTGGCAGCCGCTGCACCCCGGGGCCACCGCGACGCTGGTCGGGCCGCTGCAGCCGCCGCTGCAGCTACAGCCAGCCCCCAGCACCGCCCCGATCTAGCCACAATGGCCGGCCGCGGCCATCGCCGCGGCCGCCGCCTCCGCAGTTTCCAGGAAGCAGCAGCTGCCGCTACCGGCGCCTCCGCCGCCCAGCACCGGGCTGACTACAACCGCACCAGCAGGCGTGCCAATTCAGCAAGTGCGGTTTCCGTCCTCGCCGTCCCAGCTTCCGGCCTGGTTGGCCGGTACGTCACCGCCGCCAGCCTACACCATGGCAGTGGACCAGCCGGCGCCCTCCCTGCCGTACGACGGGCCCTCCGGCTCCGCGGATTTCTACGCTGGCTTCGACGGGCCACCGCTTTCCTGTGGACCACCTGTGCACACCGGACCAATGCTCCGTACCGCCGAGCCGTACACTCACGACGGTCATGCTTAGACACCGCCGCGCTTCGCCAAGCTCGCCTTCGCCACCTACGACGGCACCGAGGACCCCCTCAACTGGCTCAACCAATGCGAGCAGTTCTTCCCGGGGCAACGGACGCTCGCGTCGGACCGCACCTGGCTCGCCTCTTATCACCTGCGCGGCACCGCACAAACGTGGTACTATGCCCTCGAGCAGGACGATGGCGGCGTGCGGCGTGACGGCTCACCAGCGGGCCGAACTCTTCATCGGCTGTCTGCCAGATCATATCCGCGTGGACGTCAAGCTGCAGGGACCCCAGGACCTCCAGACGGCCATGTACTATGCCCGCGCGTTCGAGCGCCGCGCGGTGGCCATCCAGCAGGCATCACCGTCCCGGGCCGCTGGGCCGCCACCCTGGCCGGATGTTACCGCGCAGGGTCGCCCAGCTCAGGCTTCCGCGGCACCCCTTGCCGCGACCGCGGCGCGCCCGTTCCGCCGGCTCACCTCGGCCGAGCTACCCGAGCGTCGCCGCCAAGGGTTGTGCTTCAACTGCGACGAGACCTACATGACGGGCCACGTCTGCCCCCGACTCTTCTACCTGGAGGCTGCATACTACATTGAGGAGGACGTCTTCGCTGCCGGGCTCGGCGACCTGGCTGCCCCAGCTGTCGCGGAGGTGTTTGACGCTGGTTGATCACTTCGAGGAGTTCAGCAAGCGCTTCCTCACCTTACAGCTCGAGGACAGGCTGTTTGTGCAGGCGGGGGGAAGTGTTATGACCGGCATATTAGGGGCTTAGCACACTAGGCTGTGGCCCAAGTTATCTTATCGTTATTAGGGGCTTAGCTCAATTATCTTATCGTTATTAGGGTCGTTTGCTTAGGAGTCAAGTAAACCTCTCTATATAAGGAGAGAAGATGTATCAATCTAATCAAGCAAGAAGCAATTATTATTTGCTCGACTTCCCTTAGGGAGCCGGGAGACCTAACCCTAGCCGCCTCTTGTGCCGCCGCCGCCTCTTCTCCACCACGCAAGGACGGCGCCCAGCTGCCGGCCGCCGCGTCCTCATGCTCGTCTTCCTCCATCTTTCCCCTACAATCTCCACCCTAGAACCGGCAGAACCCTAGCTCCTAACGCACTTTGACGAAACTGACAATAGAATAAAACAGCAGTTGGAAGGTTCAGATCAAGTAATTAGCTTTGTATTTTCTATGAAACAGAAGACGAAATAGATATGAATATAACCGAGGACAGGAACTTGAATGAATTATGCAAGGGAGCAAGTAACACACTGATCCATCCATCCATCCATATAACTAAACGAGAACTTGACTCGAATTCGCACCACACATGTACACGATTCAGAGTTGTAACACAAGCAAGGTTTGAGAGAGGGAAGAGACCGGTACGGTGAGATTATGGAGTTACAAACAATAGCAAAGATTATGGAGTTACAATATCATACGGTACTAGATCCTGTGAATTACAGAAAGAGATAGAAACAGCAGCAGCGAGTTGGGGGGTGAAGCGCGCCGTGGATCAGACGCCCACCGCTTGCCGCCTGGTGGGTCGCGCCTCTGGATGCTTCGATTACCCGGGTGACCAGACACGCTGTCTGGTGGAGCGCGTGACTTTGTCTGGCACTTTTCAGTTTGCCCCCTCCACAACTGAATTTTTGTCTGGCACTTTTCAGTTTGCCCCGTTCACAACTGAAATTTTGTTTGGCGCTTTTCAGTATGCCCCTCCGTATGGTGCAGCGCCAGCGCGTGACCTTGTCTGGCCCTTCTTCGTCGACTTGCTTGTTCGCGGGAGGTTGTGGCTGGTGGTCTTGCCGGCGTCGGACTGTCGTGCGGTTGTGGGTGCTAGTAGCTTGGGTCAAAACCCTGCCACGGCCGTGGGCCTTTGACCTGTGATGACAGTGCCCTTGGAGGCATCGTTGCATTGTCCTTGCACCCTTCCCGTGACCAGCGCTACAGCTCCGGGGGAAAGCCTATATCCTGAGCGAACGGATGATGGCGGTGTATCCCCTTGTAATGGCTTCATCTTTGTAGCTGGGCATCGACAAGCGGGACCAGTGGGAGGTGACAGAGTTGGCGTTGATGTGATGTAAGAGACGTGGCTTTGTTGGTTGAGGCACTCGGCCCTTCTTCGGTGTGTTTGTGGGACGGCCTTGCCGGGTTGTTGCCTTCAAGTCGAAAAAAGTAGGTGGTGATCTTCCACGACGTACACCATCCTAGCTTGTCTGGTTCTCCTTCGTAGCTTCCCGTCGATGTTGGAGCTGTGCTGATCTTGTCGATGTGGCTGAGGTATGGCATGGATCTTCATGTGACCCCACACGGCATTTTCAGTGTTGGCTGGTTCGACGATCGTCTTTCGCAAAGTCGGAGTCATTTCTCAGAGTTTGTGATGGCGATGACGCCTCTAGCTAGGAGAGAAGTGATGACGATGACGTCGTTGTATCATATCGATGAGTCCAGGCCATTTTTGGAGTGGCGTGTATGTTGCTCATCGGTTTGTGATGATTTTTGCCCGGTTTTTCAATAGTTAACTGGGAGCCGAATCATTTGTCCCCGTTTTGAAAAGAACAACAAAATAAATAAATAACGGGACACCACCCATGCTACAATCGATTGCTCTGTTCGTCTGTTGCGCCTCCCCTGCATCCCGAGTGGCCGTCGCCGGAACCGTGCTTCTGCCCATTAAGGCACAGTGACCTACGAGCCTTACGCGGAGATGCTCTGTCGTCCTGGGCTTCATTCTCTCCTCCGTTTTGATCAGCCGCCTCCGCGACGCCAGGAAGGTTCGCCGGCACGTGGCCCTTGAAGCAGCAGTAGGTGTGCCGGCAGGCGCAGTTCCACTCGCCGCCGCCGCCGCCGCCACAGGCGCTCTTCTGGGTGGAGGAGCACGTCGCCCTGGCCGAGTGCGGCGTGCTCCCGCTGACCACGGCCTTGGGCCCCACAGCTTACCGCACCGTCGGCGCAGCCTCCCAGCAGGCCCCGACGCTGTAGCTTCTTGTCGGCCTCATGTAGCCGGGATCAACGACGCGGGCGCCCGGCACGGACGCGACCTGCTCGCCGCGCCCTACCTGTGGCCGTGGGGCACCATGGCTGTGGTGCTTTCCGTCGTGCCCCACGCTTCCTACCCGGAGTCTGTCTATTTTCACTTCCTTGCCGCCGCCGGGGTCCTCTGCTCGCTCCACTAGGGTGCGGTTGGATTGGACCAGGCGGGCGGCGGGCGCCTTGGTTGGGTCCGGCTCAGCCAGATGCAGCAGCGCGACTTGGACATGGAAGAAAATTCTGTGCAAATAAACCGGATAAAAAACAGAAACCAAAATAAACCATGAACCCGGCAGGTACAGTCAGCAAAAAAAAAAGAGTTGCCGCGGCAGATAACAATGCTTCAAGATGACCTTCCTAATCAATTTAAATGTGTCCACACGCTTCGTGAAAATTGCCATTGAGTTTGCCCTTTGCAATAATAAATTCTGATTACGCATCGGCCCTATTAAAACTCATGGTGTTTACTTGTGTTAAACCATCACGCATAGCCATGTCCACGACTGCAATCACATCTGCTGCAAAATGAATGTATGCATTGGCCACAGGCGGCGCCCCTCGTTGTTCTTGGTGCCCCGCACCACGGGCTCCCCGTTGGTGGAGGCCAGCCGCTGCGCCTGCCGGTGCTGGAAGTACGCCGCACGCGCCTCATGGTTGCCGCCGGTGTACTGCAGGAGGGCCCGCTGCTCCTCCGTCAGCAACGCCCGCACGCGGTCGACCTCGTCGGCGAAGTAGCTAGCGCGCGAGGCGATGTCGGGCAGCCGGGGGGTTGGGGACGTCACCAGCGCTGAGCCTCCACTCCCCCCCCCCCCCCGCCCCGGCCCTGCGCGCATGTCGAGAGGTGTCGGGACGTTGGCTCTCGAACAACAAGTGGGCTTCCCACTCGTGCAGCGTGCGGCCGCCGACGCCGTTGGCCGCCGCCCCATCGCCGGGGAATCGCTCGCCCATTGTCGCGGCTGGGCTCGAGGAGAGAGGGAAGGAACGTCGGCGGCGGCTGCGCACGGGAAGAGAGAAGCAGAGCATGGCTGCTGTGGAGGGTGTGGCCACAGACGAGGGGGGGCATTACTTTATAGCGACCGGGGGTGGGCGTCGTGTGTACGCGTGGCGGGAGGGGGGGCGTCGTCGCGCTGCCCATGAGGAATCAATGGAAGGCTGACCGACGACAGCATTGACATTGATTCCCGGCGGGAAACCGAGGCATTGCGAGGACGATGAGGCGAGCGCCCACAGTTCGTTCATGCCAAAATCGCTTGCCCTGGCGCCCCGGGTGCCCCCCGGCGCGCCGGGTTCGCCCTGGGTCTGCTTCGCTAGTTTCGGCCCAAACCGGCGAAAAACAGGCTTCTGGGGACGCGACTGGGTCAATTTTTGGGCGCCGGCACGAAAAAATCGCCTTGGACGGAGGCCTGTTGGGGACGTGGCTGGAGATGCTCTAAGGCACACCTAGCGTGGTGACCTACGAGCCCTTTGCGTTGACAGCGAACGGATCGGTGAGTGAGCACGGGGACATAGCGCCGGTAGAACGACATGTCAGACGACAGGATCTTGTACCGGATGTACCACGTGTAGGCCGAGCCACGCGGTCCCGTCCCGTCTAGCTGAACTGAAAAGCGGACCCCGGTCGGCCGGCGCACAACGTGCACGGACGCGACCTGCTCGCCGCGCCCTACCTGTGGCTATGGTGCTTTCCGTCTTGCGCCACGCTTCCTACCCGGAATCTGTCTATTTCCACTTCCTCGTCGCCGTCGGGGTCCTCCGCTCGCTCCACTAGGGTGCGGTTGGGTTGGACCAGACGAGGGCGGGCGCCTGGGTTGGGTCCGGCTCAGCCAGATGCAGCAGCAGCGCGATTTGGACATGGAAGAAAATTCAATGCAAATAAACCGGATGAAAAATCAGAAACCAAAATAAACCATGGACGCGGCCGATACGGTCAGCAAAAAAATAGTTGCCACGGCAGATAACAATGCTTTAAGATGACCTTCCTAATCAATTTAAACGTGTCCACGCGCTCCGTGAAAATTGCCATTGAGTTTGCCCTCTGCAATAATAGAATCTGATTACGCATGGGCCCTATTAAAACCCATAGTGTTTACTTGTGTTAAACCATCACGCATAGCCATGACAATGACTGCAATCACATCCACTGCAAAATGAATTTATGCATTGGCCACAGGCGGCGCCCCTCGCTGTTCTTGGTGCCCCGCACCACCGGCGCCCCGTTGGTGGAGGCCAGCCACTGCGCCTGCCGTTGCTGGAAGTACGCCGCCCACGCCTCATGGTTGCTGGCCGCGTACTGCGGGAGGGCCCGCTGCTCCTCCGTCAGCGACGTCTGCACGCGGCCGACCTCGTCGGCTAAGTAGTTGGCGCGCGTGGTGACGTTGGGCAGCGGGGGATGGGGACGTCACTAGCGCTGAGCCTCCACCCCACTCCCCCCTCCGGCCCTACGCGCATGTCGGGAGGCATCGGGATGTTGGCCCTCGAACACAAGTGGGCTTCCCACTCGTGCAGCGTGCGGCGGCCGAAGCCGTTGGCCGCCGCCCCATCGCCGGGGAATCGCTCGCCCATTGTCGCGGTTGGCCTCGAGGAGAGAGGGGAGGAACGTCGGCGGCGGCTGCGCGCGGGGAGAGAGAGGCAGAGCATGGCGGCTGTGGAGGGTGTGGCCACAGACGAGGGGGGCATTACTTTATAGCGACCGGCGGTGGGCGCCATGTGTACGCGTCGCGGGAGGGGGGGCGTCGCCGCGCCGCCCGTGAGGAATCAATGGAAGGCTGACCGACGACAGCCTTGACACAGATTCCCAGCAAGAAACCGAGGCATTGCGAGGACGATGAGGCGAGCGCCCACAGTTCGTTCATGCCAAAATCGCTTGCCCTGGCGCCCCGGGCGCCCCCCGGCGCGCCGGGTTCGGTCTGGCTCGGCTGCGCTAGTTTCGGCCCAAACCGGCGAAAAACTGGCTTCTGGGAATGCGACTAGGTCAATTTTTGGGCGCCGGCACGAAAAAATCGCCTTGGAGGGAGGCCTGTTGGGGAGGCGGCTAGAGATGCTCTAAGGCACACCTAGCGTGGTGACCTACGAGCCCTTTGCGTTGACAGCGAACGGATCGGTGAGTGAGCACGGGGACGTAGCGCCGGTAGAACGACATGTCCGACGACAGGATCTTATACGGGATGTACCACGTGTAGGCCGAGCCACGCGGTCCCGCCCCGTCTAGCTGAACTAAAAAGCGGACCCTGGTCGGCCGGCGCACAACGTGCACGGACGCGACCTGCTCGCCGCGCCCTACCTGTGGCTGTGGTGCTTTCCGTCTTGCGCCACACTTCCTACCCGGACTCTTTCTATTTCCACTTCCGCGTCGCCGTCGGGGTCCTCCGCTCGCTCCACCAGGGTGCGGTTGGGTTGGACCAGACGGGGGCGGGCGCCTGGGTTGGGTCCGGCTCAGCCAGATGCAGCAGCAGCGCGATTTGGACATGGAAGAAAATTCAGTGCAAATAAACCGGATGAAAAATCAGAAACCAAAATAAACCATGGACGCGGCCGATATGGTCAGCAAAAAAATAGTTGCCACGGCAGATAACAATGCTTTAAGATGACCTTCCTAATCAATTTAAACGTGTCCACGTGCTCCGTGAAAATTGCCATTGAGTTTGCCCTCCGCAATAATAGAATCTGATTACGCATCGGCCCTATTAAAACCCATAGTGTTTACTTGTGTTAAACCATCACGCATAGCCATGTCCATGACTGCAATCACATCCACTGCAAAATGAATTTATGCATTGGCCACAGGCGGCGCCCCTCGCTGTTCATGGTGCCCCGCACCACCAGCGCCCCGTTGGTGGAGGCCAGCCGCTGCGCCTACCATTGCTGGAAGTACACCGCCCACGCCTCATGGTTGCTGGCGGCGTACTGCGGGAGGGCCCGCTGCTCCTCCGTCAGCGACGTCCGTATACGGTCGACCTCGTTGGCTAAGTAGTTGGCGCGCGTGGTGACGTTGGGCAGCGGGGGGATGAGGACGTCACTAGCGCTGAGCCTCCACCCCCCTACCCCCTCCTGCCCTACGCGCCTGTCGGGAGGCATCGGGATGTTGGCCCTCGAACAGCAAGTGGGCTTCCCACTCGTGCAGCGTGCGGCGGCCGAAGCCGTTGGCCGCCGCCCCACCGCCGGGGAATTGCTCGCCCATCGTCATGGCTGGGCTCGGGGAGAGAGGCGAGGAACGTCGGCGACGGCTGCGCACGGGGAGAGAGAGGCAGAGCACAGCGGCTGTCGGCGGGTGTGGCCACAGACGAGGGGGAGGCATTGCTTTATAGCGGCCGGGGGTGGGCGCCGTGTGTGCGCGTGGCCGAAGGGGGGCGTCATCGCGCCGCCCGTGAGGAATCAATGGAAGGTTGACCCACGACAGCCTTGGCATTGATTCCCGACGGGAAACCGAGGCGTTGTGAGGACGACGAGACGAGCGCCCACAGTTCATTCATGCCAAAATCGCTTGCCCTGGCGCCCCCGGGCGCCCCTCAGCCCGCCTGGTTCGGCCTGGGTCCGCCGCGCCAGTTTCGGCACAAACCGGCGAAAAACAGTCTCCTAGGGATGCGACTGGGTCGATTTTTGGGTGCCGACACGAAAAAATCGCCTTGGAGGGAGGCCTGTTGGGGACGCGGCCAGAGATGCTCTAAGGCACAACCTGCATGGTGACCTACGAGCCCTTTGCGTTGATGGCGAACGGATTGGTGAGTGAGCACGGGGACGTAGCGCCGGTAAAACGACATGTCGGACGACAGGATCTTGTACGGGATGTACCACGCGTAGGCCGAGCCACGCATTCCCATCCCGTCCCGTCTGGATGAACTGAAAAGCGGACTCCGACCGGCCGGCGCACGACGTGCACAGATGCGACCTGCTCGCCGCGCCCTACCTGTGGCTGTGGGGCACCACGGTTGTTGTGCTTTCCGTCATGTGCCACGCTTCCTACCCGGAGTTGTCTATTTCCACTTCCTCGTCGTCGCTGGGGTCCACTGCTCGCTCCACCAAGGTGCGGTTGGGTTGGACCAGGCGGGGGGTAGGCGCCTGGGTTGGGTCCGGCTCAGCCAGATGCAGTGCGACTTGGACATGGAAGAAAATTCAGTGCAAATAAACCGGATGGAAAATCAGAGACCAAAGTAAACCGTGGACGGGGCATGTACAGTCAGCAAAATAAAAGTTGCCGCGGGAGATAACAATGCTTCAAGATGACCTTCCTAATCAATTTAAACGTGTCTACGCCATGAGCAGGTTGGTCCTGGTTGGCATCGTGCCATCGCATGCACGGTTCTTGTCTACGTTACTTGGTAGTTCTTGCTGAAATTTTGTCTATTTTGGATCAGCCCAATAGCAGTTTCAGAATTCCTAATAAATCTTAGAGGCTCACGCAGCCCATTCGTGCAAGGCAAGAGGTGGAACCAAAGTTTAGTCCCACATTTCTAGTTTGGTGGAAGTTGGACCTCCTTATAAGGGAGGATGTTTCCCCATATGTATGAGCATGAGAACAAGAGGGACATTCACGTGCGCTCCTCCTCTGCCGCCCACCTAGTTCATCGAATCAGGAATTAGTTACAATTACTGAACCTCCATTCGATGGAACACTTTAAAAATTCTGTGGAGGAGAACACTGAAGTTCCTACTAGGAGAAATAGATAGATGACTTCAAAGTCCTTTGGTGATGATTTTCTTGTATATCTCATTGATGACACAGGGCGGCGACGGAGGCAGGGGCGACGAGGGAGCAGGGGCAGCGAGGAGCGGACGAGGGTGGCTCCGGGGGAGCGCGGCTCGGGCACAGGGCGATCGACGGCGGCGACATATCGAGTGGGGGGAGAAGGGGTGAGGAGGGAAAATGACTTAGCAAAATTGTGAGCCCGCGGTGAAGTCAAACTAGCAGTAGTGCTGGTTGGGAAAACGCGCTATAGCTAAGTAAGCTACAACGCTTTTTACCCAAATGCGCTACTGCTACAGGAAGTAGCTATTTATTTTCCTTTTTACCTAAGGAACATAGCGATAGAGCGGGATCACAAAACGCGCTACTGCTAATGTAGCTATAGCGCTTTGTGAGAACAAGCGCTACTGCTATGTCTTTCTCCACTATTTTTCTTTTCCTTTTATTTTTCTTTTTTTCATTTCTCCCTTTTCTATTTCTTTAATTTTCATTACTTTTCTATTTTCTACTTATTTTCTTTTTCTTAGCAGTAGCGCTCTACAGTAGAAATGCGCTGCTACAAGGCACTTAGCAATAGCGCGTTTTCCTCAGGCTCGCTACTGCTATTCCTAGCATACAGGCAACAGTGTGGGAATTATAGTCGTAGCACTTTTTTGTGCAGACGCGCTACTGCTACAACTATAGTTGTAGCGGGCTTTTCTGACACACGCTACCACTAAGTATCAGTAGCGCTGAGTTTGACCAGCACTACTGCTATACCTCTGTGCATAAGGTTTTCACTAGTAGTGTGTCCCTGCACCGTTGATCTCAGGACGGGTGGTGCACGCGAAAGCGGCTTCTAAAAATACGCATCTCAGGTTAGGTAACAACGACGAGGAGGAGGTTGCGGATTTTTACGGGCAGTTGTGGGTTGTCCCATCCCCCCCGCCGCCACGCTTGTCCTCATATACCACATCGCCAGCCTCCTAACCCTAAATTCGCCATTCCCAAGCTCTTCTGGGTGAGGAAGGATCTGTTCCAATCCAAATCCTTCACCATCGAGGATTGCTTTCCAGTTCATCATCCTGGTCATTTTGACCCTACCACTAGCAAATTTCAGATAACAGTGCCTGGTTTTTTGCCGGGGAGTAGATTGTGTGCTGAGGTAGTGAGAGATATGGAGAATTGGGGACAAGGTAACCGGAATTGCCGGCCTCCGGCAACAAAGAAGGCGGCATCAACTCAGGAAGGAAGATCTGCGGGTCCTCAGGTGATCCCAGTCCAACATGGAGGAAACAAGACGGGTGGAGGGGGGAAACAAGCTCCAGCCCCTACCCTAGCCCCAGCCCCGATCCCTCAGGCCCCTCAACCTGCCCCTCTGGTTCAACCTCTAGATCCCAGGTAGAAGGAGATGACTTGCTTCATTTGTGGCTGGCCTGGACACTATGTTGGCAATTGTATCAAAGCCAAGAAATCTTTTATATGTAGTGGAAATCACAAATGTCAACAATTGTGCGTCATGGGCGTCCACAGCCTATAGCTACCTATTTTGGTAGTGTTGCTGCTGGCTTGGGATTTTATCATGTGGATGTTCCTTTGGCAAGTGAATCTAGCTGGTTGATTTACAAAACTTGTGCAGTTCTGAAAGTGGTTAAAGGAGAAGTTTCTACTTCTAAGTTGCTGGTGCAGTTGAATGGAATATTTTGCAAAACAAAAGAGTGGCCTTGGCAGATCAGAGAACTAGAGGAGAGGAAATTCTTACTCAGATTTCCACCCTGGAAGAATGTGGACGATCTGATTGAATTTCCAGTGTTCAACCTACCTATTGATGCTGTTTCTGTTAAGATTTGTGAATGGGAAGGAATGCTGGATGAGTTTGGAGAACTAAAAGAAGCTTGGGTGGCTGTTGATGGAATTCCCCCGAAATGGTGTGCTTGGAAGGTCTTTGCACATGTTGTTGGATGTTTTGGAATCCTTGTGGATGTTGATTGGAATGGCAATTTCAAAAGCTTCTATGAAACAATCAGAATCAAGATTGCTTGCAGAGATCCCTGCAAAATCCCGTTTGAGAGACTGGTGGAGATGAACAAAAAGCTCTACCTGCTGTTTTTCACTGTGGAAGGATTTGAACAAGTTGGAGAAGAATCAGATGGAAATGATGATGATCCTGGACAAGATAATGAAGATGGAAAGAAAGGAAAACTGGATGAGGACCTGACTGATAAGGACAACATGGAAGATAATGCAGAGGAACATTTTGATGGACTGGACAAAGCTAAATTCACACCAAAAGAGAACCCCAGCTCTAAGACAAACAAACAAGTACAACAGATCTCTGTGTCTGTAGAAGATTTTTACCCAAAGATTATGATTGATGAGGCCCATGGCAGCTTCCTGGAGGAAATCAGTAAAAGTGGATATATAGAGAAAAAATAGGTTGAGGACAAGCCAGGGTTCGGCACCCCATGCTCATATCACCTGATGCCTGAGGATAATGAGGAAATTCCTATGTCTGCACATCTGGAGTATTGTTCTGAACAGCTCAGTAAATTTGTCATGGAGGAGACAGATGGAGAGGAAGAAGATATGGAAACTGAACTGCAATATCTCCCTGAAGATTTGGCTATGGCTATTGGCTCTGTGAAGAGATCATTAATTGAATCTATGGACAATGCAGAATCAGAAAAGAAGAAGAAACTCAACACTGAAACCAAAACTGCTTGGGGCCCAGTTCTAACTAATTGGCCTAAAACCAGAGATCATGGAAATGTGAAGATCATGGACAAGGCAAATGCTTACTTACTGAATAAGAACCTGGAAGTTCCTACTACTTTCAAAGGTAAATCATTTGCTACCTTGGAAAATGAATTACTTGCTTCTCATACTGCTTTGGTTGATTTGTGTGTCGCTGATGATAATAATGAGTGCAATGATATCATTGCTGATTTAGTGGCTAGGGAGAAGATTAAATGTCTTCAATTTTCTGATTCTAATCCGGAGATTGTTCTCCCAAACTCCTTATACATGGACTGCTACGATAATAATTCCCCCACTGACAGTAATGCTATATTAGTTGATAGGACAGGGGCACTGCTGTCCTAGAACTAGATAGCCCTATTATTAATGCTAAGAACCAACCTTGTGGCTTGTCGCACCCTTTTAAGGTCAAAATGATAGGTGCTTTTTGGAATATTAGGGGTCTTGGTCAACCTGGCAAACTACAGTGCCTGGGAGATTTCCTTAATACTAATCACATTGATTTTGTGGGTTTCTTTGAAACCAAAAGAGAGAAAATAGAGAGTGGGACCTTGGGTATGATTGCTGGTAATAATAACTACGAGTGGCATGTGCTTCCTGCGAACAATACTGCTGGAGGGATCCTTGTGGGTCTTAAACTGAACTTATTTGATATCATTGGTTTCTTAGATAAGAAATAATGTGTTATTGTTACTATTAAGAGCAAAAGTGATGGTTATCTGTGGCACTTTGTTGTTGTCTATGGTACTGCTTATAATGAATATAAAATTGAGTTTATTGTTGAACTTCATGAGCTTATGTCTACTCTTACATACCCTGTTATTTTGGGGCGAGAATTTAATTTGGTTAGGTCTAAGGAGGATAATAGTAATGGTGTTGCTAATGCTCAAACCTCCTTCCTGTTTAATGATTGGATTAACAAGTGAGCTTTGTAGGAAATTAGCATTGCTAACAGAAATTTCACCTGGAGTAATAATCAAGAAATTCCTATTTTTGCCACTATAGATAGGGTGTTGGTCTCTATGTCCTAGGATGCCCACTTTCCTATGTCTACTCTAACGGCTCTACCACGGATAGGGAGCGATCACACACCACTTATTCTAGATACGGGAGCTAGGAGGGTTACCTCCCCTAAACCTTTTTGATTTGAGAAATGGTGGTTGGATCAACCTGATTTTAAAGATTTAGTATGTGAGATTTGGAACTCTGTAGTTCCTGGAAAGTGTGCTCTAGATACTTGGATGAACAAGACTAAGATTGTTAGGGAAAAAACGAAAGGCTGGAGCATCAATGTGGAGGCTGGTCTGAAAAAAACGAAGAAGGACCTGAAATTAGAGTTTGATATATTATATGTGTTTTCTGAGCGTAACCAGCTGGATGATGGGACAAAGCACGTATGATATAGATCAAAGATGAACTAGAGAGGATTTGGCATAAAGAAGAGGTTGCCTTGTGCCAACGGTCGAGGGATCGAAAAATTAAAGATGGAGATAAGAACAATGCTTATTTTCAGGCTCTGGCTAACCACAGACATAGGAAAAACCACCTTTCAGAGCTGATTGGAAATAATGGCCCTGTCCACTCTACTAAAGAGATGCTGGATGTAGCCACTAACTTCTATAAGGAATTGTTTAAATATGAAGTTAAACATAACATCAAGTTGGGTCCTTCCTTCTGGGAGGAGGAAGAATTAGTCACTCAGGAGGAGAATGACAACCTGCAGAAAAAGAATTAGTCACTCAGGAGGAGAATGACAACCTGCAGAAAAACTTCTCTGAAGAAGAGATTAAAGAGGCCATTTTTGGTTCTTATGCTCATGGGGCACCTGGCCCAGATGGATTATCTTTCCTTTTTATCAAACCTTTTGGGACGTGATCAAATATGACTTTATTGCCTTAGTGAAAGACTTTGAGGAGGGCAAGTTAGACTTATACCGTCTTAATTTTGCACTGATTGTACTTATTCCTAAAGAACCTAATGCTAAAGATATGAAGAAATTTAGTCCTATTAGTCTCAGTAATTGTGGGGTTAAGATCTTTTCTAAAGCTATGACTAGCAGGGTTTCCCCAATTAGTCAGAGACTCATTTCCTTAAATCAAACAACCTTTATTAAGGGGAGGTACATTTTGGAGAGTGTGGTGATGGCACATGAAGTTATTCATGAGGTTAAGAGATCTAATTAGTGCTCACACTACTAGGAAAAGACTAATTAGTCGCGCACCTATTTTGGCCATTAATGACGCACTATAGGTGCGCTAGTAATGGCGCACTATAGGTGCGCCATTACTATGCCTAGAGGTGCGCCATTACTATCTGACTTAGTAATGGCGCACCACATAGAAGTGCGCAACTTTTTCTCAAAAAAATTTCAGAAATTTTTTTTTCAATTTTTTTTTCGTTTTTTTCTTAATCTCGGGTCACTATGGCTTACTCTCGGGTCAATATGCTTAACCTCAAGTTAAATCGCATTCCGTGGTCAAACTTCCTAAAAGGTCACTCATCCTCCCAAATTTTTAATTAATAAAAATCAATAATCACGTAATTACGACAATGGGAAAGGATCTATCCGAATCTGAAAAATAGGAAGGACGCCAAGGAAAACAACGTCCACACATGGACGCTATTGACAACAACGTCCAGGTCTGGACGCCACTAGGAACAACGTCTCAGTTAATGGTTTGACCAACTGCTCTAAAGAGATTAAACCGAGTCATTTTTCTCTAATAGGTGGATGTTCAGTCGCCTGTAAACCTTAGTACGCACGGATTCGTCGCTCCTCGCCCTCGCCATGTGCTAACTAGCCTCCAACACTCGACGCCTCCAATCATCCCTGCAACCCTATCTCTCGTGTTCCCTTATCACCATTAGGATCCCCCAATCTATCGGGTGGTTGGCGCGTGTGATTTGTATTAAGGTCGTGTTGCATCGTTGTTGATTCCAGTCTTTGTCCAATTTATTCAATGACTTGTAAGCAAACAATATGAAGATGATTTTGTTTCTATTCATGTGGTGGTATGATTGCAAATATGTTTGTATAGGATAACTGATAGGTTGCGAAAATTTAGCTTTAGATAGTCGGCAGTAGATCAATGTGAGGTTGGTGATATTTACTACTTGCATGTTCATGTTAGCAGGTGAAGATACATGTTAACTGTACTGGTATATGTGGATGGTGAAGTGAACCATGGATCTACGGGTGTGTATTATAGTGTTCCTCCAAAAGTCACTTTTCAGCAACCGATGAAACCACTTTTGAAGATGTCAAAAGTGAGATATGTCGAGGACTTGGACATGGCGATGGTCAATACAGCCTGAATATGCAAGCTCACTTAGATATTGGAGCTCCTGGAACACATTATTTTCAATTAGTTCCAATATATGATGAAAGAGGGTGGACCATGATTTTTGAGAATACCCAAGTCTCGGACAACATGGCAAGTGATAGAGCTATATGTTAACATCACGCCAAATTGAGACATGTTGAGCCAAGTCAATGCTGCAAGCAATATCCCAATAACTTGAAGTCAAGAACGAAGGTATGAAAGTGCAATGCATTCCTCATTACATGAAACTTTTCTTTGTGCTCGTGATCTTGACATGTCACATGCTCCACCTTCCAGCCATGTTAATGCAACAAATGATTTTCCAACAACTATTGGTGATGACCCATATTATCAGGAGGATACATACCATAATATTTGGTACCTATATAGTTCATTTGCAAGTCAGGAAAAATAGTTGTCATAACACAAACGATGTCTAATAGATGAGGTGAGTAGAATATGATACCAACATTATGTGGAACATCAAATTCATGTGCAGCACACCACTTTGGTCCAAATACAGGGTTATAATCCAAGTCTACTTCTTCATCTTTCTCATCTCCGGGTTCCTCCCCTTTGGGTTTCTCAAAAATATTTTTAGGGCGACTAAGTGGCAAATGGGACCAAGATCATAACTGTAGCCGCAACAAAGGCCCTGAAATTTCCAATCTCCCCTTCTCAGCCCCCATGCTCAACTGTCTATATAACATAACAAGAACAACTGTCCCCCAATTATAATCTGTTGGTTGCCCTGCATTCTCCATAAATTGAAGATACATAATTGGCACTCCATCTCCAAATGTATCAGTGAACATTGTGGAGCCAAGAATTCTTCACAGTAATATTGTCATCATCTTTTCGCCTTCTATTTTAATGCATGTGTTGTTCATCTATGGGAATCCCAAGCAACCTCTCGATCAATCCATGCCATGCTGTATCAGCTTTGCCAATAAGTGGTTTACCATGGATAGGCAACCCCACAAACAACTCATGTCTTGTAGTGTAACAGTCATTTCTCCTACAGGTACATGAAAACTATTTGTCTCAGGCCACCAACGCTCGACCAATGCTGATATCAAATATTTGTCGACGTTGATTTTCTTCATTTTTGCATTTTGATAAAAACCAAAGTTCCCTAAAGCCGCGCTGCATAGAGGATCGACAGGAATGCCAGCACGATGACACCGTACATTCAAGCAAATGTTAGGCTGCATTACCAAAATCAGTTTAAGTCAACCACTAAGTGCGACAACCCACATGGAAATTCAACAAATACTCACATTTTCCCAAGCTTTGGATATTTTATGTTGGCTGTCAGGCATCCATAATAAATCACTAAAACACCCACTTGTATTCATTTCAGTGCCCTGTTACAAGATAAAAGGAACATTTAAGTAGTTCGCATGAAATACCACGTCAATCATTTGCATTTATTCTTCAAAATACCCCACTAGATAAACCTCAATAATCGTATTCTCTCAGTAAGACATGTGTTTATGAAACCATTGAAAATCATTAAAGCTCTAGCATCAAGAATATCAATCAATTACTCTCAATTGTTTTCAGGTGCCAGGTTACAGTCATGAAACTTCAGAAATAGACATAATTTTTTATTTGATGCAGTATCAATATCAATCAGAAGAGGAGACAAATACCAATCATTAAACAGGTGAGATTGGCTACCATCTACTGTAGTGTGCCATTCAATTGGTGATCAGGAAGTACGTATACCAGTTTCACAGAAATATTACTGTGCCTACCTGTGGTGTGCCCCGGTGGGCGACGATTGATGCTGCGAGCAATGCTGGGACGAGGAACGGTCCATATGTGGAGGCCGCGGTGGAGAGACGAGAGAGGGGCCGTCACCTCTGTCGGACTCGTCGCTGCAATGGCGCAACCTAGTTTGACTGTCAGGAGTTCGACAAGGGGATGAGGCAGAGGTGGTGCGAGAGGGGATGACGGGACGTCACGGGAGGCGGCCTTGAGGAGATGAGCGAGAGATGAGGTGGAGGGCGGAGGCAGCCGTGGAGAGGTGATCGACGGGATGCGAGGCGAAGGGCAGCGGCGGCGACCGTGGAGAGGTGGCTAAGGGAATGACAACCCCAAACCAAAGTCAACGGCTTGTGGATTGCTAGTGGATCCACCCTAATGATGGACGGTATTGATACTAGCGTCCACACATGGACGCTGCTTGTGCCAGCGTCTGCACCTGGACCCTGTAATGCCCAACGTCCTTACTATTTCTCAAATTTGTAGTTATATTTTCCTAGTTTTATAATTACTTAATTATTAATTATTATTAATAAAAATTCCGGCATCCTCACACTACTTCAGCCCAAGCACGCTTAACTTCGAAGTTCTATCCAACCCCACACCAGCTCACTTAACACGCACTTGTTGATATATCTAGCATATCAATCATATTAAACCATGTTGATGTCTAGGACCTTGTTCATCTTCATGAGTGTGATGAAATTTTGAAAAAATATTTCAAACTTCCATTCATGTTACGTATCATATTTTGAACATTTTTCCAAAAAAAAATTTTGAAACTATTTTTTTCTGTTACTAGTGGCGCACCTAGCAAATGGTGCACCACTACTAAGTTTGAAATTGTTTCCATTTTTCCTCTCTACATCTTAAAAGCCCCGTATCTTTTATTTTGTTAGGTTTCAAGTAGATGATTTTTCATATAAAAAACTTTTTAATCCGAGTTCGTATGCAAAAGTTATGCCCATTTTACGAATTTCAGAGAGATTTTGCAAATAAAGTCGAAATTCATATTTGTAATTTTTTCCAACAAGTAGACCACATATCACATGGGAAACTTAGTTTCTTTTATTTTTGACATTTCCATCATTTTCTTTTATTTTTTTAAACTGAAAAGGCGGTCCAGGGAGGGTGCATTCGGTGGAATTTTTGGTCAAAGTTAGTAATGGCGCACCGTGGGAGTGGTGCGCCATTACTAGTTTTGAAAAAAATAAAAAAAATGTTTGTAGTGGCGCACCAAGGGTGTGGTGCGCCATTACTAGTTAAAACTAGTAATGACGCACTATCCCCTGATGCGCCATTACTAGTTTCGAAAAAAATAAAAAAAATTATTATTAGTGGCGCACCGAGGGTGTGGTGCGCCATTACTAGTTTTGAGAAAAAAATGTTAGTAGTGGCGCACCGTGGATGTGGTGCGCCATTAGTATTTGGAGCTTAATGGCGTACCTATATGTGGTGCGCCATTAATGTCCATATTATCTATAGCCCTTTTCCTAATAGTGTCAAACTAGATTATGAGAAAGCATATGACAGAGTTAGTTGGGAATTCCTATTTGATATGTTACATTCGGGGACAAATGGATTTCTTGGATTAAAACCACTTTACTTCAAAGCACTTTTAGTGTTCGGATCAATGACACGGTGGGCCCCCATTTTTTTTAGCTGGGAAAGGGTTAAAGCAGGGTGATCCGCATTCTCCTTTGCTTTTTAACCTGGTTGCTGATGTTTTTTCTAAAATGCTTCACAAAGCTGTGAGCCGAGGCTTAATTTCGGGGCTTCGGCCCAAGGCTATTCCTGGAGGTGTTGTCAGCTTACAATATGCTGATGACACCATACTATTCTTAGAAAATTCAGTGGACAAAGCCAGAAATTTTAAATGGCTTTTGTCCTGTTTGGAAAATCTGTCGGGTATGAAAATTAATTTCCATAAGAGTGATTTACTTACCATTAATGTGGAGGAAGAAGTGGCAAAAGAATTTGCCCAGATTTTTTGCTGCAAGTTGGGAGATTTTCCTATCAAGTACTTGGGGGTGCCTCTGCACTATGACAACCTTAAGAAAGATGATTTAGAACCTATCATTGATAGGATTATAAAAAATATTTCCGGCTGGTTGGGGAGATACCTTACATACAAAGGGAAAATTATTTTGTTATGTGCCTGCATTATCAGTATTCCCGCTTACTTGATATCCATGATTAATTTTCCCAAGTGGGCCATTAATGCTATCAATTCCCAGATGGCCCATTTTTTCTGGGGAGACAAGGACAATTAGCGTAAATACCATCTAGCTAGCTGGGGGTATGATCTCTAAGAAGAAGGAATTTGGGGGACCGGGTGTCCCGAACATTAGAGAATTTAACATGGCACTTCTGGCCAATTGGGCAAAAAGATACTTTGATAGTAAAGACAGTGAGTGGAAGAAAATTATTTCCTATAAGTATGATATTGATAAACCTAATATTCCATGGTCTAAAAATGGAGTGGGCTCTACCTTTTGGAGGAGTGCCACTTGGGCTTTTGCTACAGCCAAAACTTTTTACAAATTGAAATTGGGGAATGGAGAGAATGTCAGTTTCTGGCATGGCACCTGGGTTGGGGATTATTCCCTAAAAACTCGTTTCCGGGGTCTGTTTTGCATTTGCAACCAGAGTGAGTGCTTAGTAGCACAAGTCTGGGATGGTGTCACATTGAAACTAACATTTAGAACATGCGTTGATGAAACAAGTCTTAGTAGCTGGAATCACCTGGTTGATCTAGTTAAAACATCTCAGTTAAGAGATGAACCTGATTCTCCCATTTGGACTTTGGATTCAAATGGGGTTTTCTCAGTTAAATCTTTCTATAAACAAATTAACTTTGGGGGTGTGGTCTCTAAGGTGGGAGATAAACTTTGGAAAGTTATCTGCCCACAAAAAATTCATGTGTTCCTGTGGTTGTGTTTTCATAACAAAATCCTTACCCGAGATAACTTGGCTAAAGGGAGACCTGTGGAAGATTTGTCGTGCTTATTTTGTAGTGAAAATGAAACAGTCCAACATTTGTTGTTTGAATGTGTGGTTGCAAAACAGATTTGGGATTTTATTTCTGAATGTTTTGATCGTCCAAGCATTTCTAGCTTTGATGACATTTGTGCCTCATGGCAGAACAATAAGAATGATGCTATGCTTAACCTGGAAGTGGCTGCCTCCTTGTGGAACATTTGGAAACTAAGGAACAACTTTTGTTTTCAGGGGCGTACCTGGAGAGATGCCAGATGTGTCCTATGAAAACTAAGCTTATATCTGCTGCAATGGAAAGTTCTCTGCGGCGACACTCAGGCAAAGCTGTTGCAGCGATGCATTCGCCTGCTGGACAGACGCCATGGAGAACTGCTGAGGATTGCATGGATGTGAGCATGGAGAACAGGAAGATGGAGCCTAACCTGAAGCCTAACTTCTAGTTTAATCTTAGATTCCTGTTTCTTGGGGATGTAATAAGTAGCTACTTTAGAACTCTGCGTTTGGGTGCTATGTCCCCCTGGAGAGATGCTTTTCTTTTTCAGTAAGACCGTTTCGGATTTTGCTTCATTAATAAAATGGGGCGGGGGGGCCTTTTCATAAAAAAGAAAAAAAACATAGAAATCGAGTTACTGAAGGGGACCTTTTCTTTTCGGTGCGGTCTGTTTCCTTTTCGGTGCTTTTTAATGGTGAAAGGCTTGATCAGTTTATGCCAAGCAGAGTTATAAGGAAGGGAGATCCGATATCCCCTTATCTTTTCCTAATTGCACCGGAGGGCCTTTCGTGCCTCCTGAAAACCAGTTCTTCGTCATCAAACATTGTTGGATTAAAGGTGGCACCTACGGCTCCGGCCGTGAACCACCATCTCTTCGCGGATGACAGCCTGCTGCTTTTTAAGTCATGGAATGAGGGGGCAGTAGCGGTATCAAACCTATTGGACACGTACTGTTTGGCATCGGGACAGAGGATAAATCATGACAAGTCATCAATTTTTTTTCAGCAGAGGATGCCCGCAAGCGGTGAGAGATGATACGAAGAATGTGTTGAATGTGCATATCGGATGATTCAGCAAACGAAGCTAAGTAGGGAGGCATGGTTGTACGAACAGGGGGCCTCTTCTAACTCCCTGGGTGCCGACCAAGGTTGGTCTGAGCTGTGGCGAATTAGGGTTCCTTCCAAGCTGAAATTTTTCTTATGGAGGCTCGCCAGACATTCTATTCCCACAGCAGCACTCCTCCATCACCGAAACATGTCAACTTCCAGAGCTTGGTGTCTTTGCGGGGCTGTCGACACTTGGCGCCATGCTTTGGTGGACTGCTCTGTCTCCAGGAGCACTTGGGCACTTTCAAATGAAGCTATTCTGGATAAACTGAGCACCTGCAGAGAGGAAAATGCAAAGAGGTGGCTGTTTGTCATGCACGAAGCTCTGAACCAAGAGGATTTCTTTGTTTTTGTTGTCACTTTATGGGCGCTGTGGAGTGCAGACAGAAAGGCCATGTATGAGGACATCTTCCAAACCCCTTATGCTATTAACGGCTTCGTTAAATCCTACATAGGAGAGCTAAAAGCCCTCCAGGAGCCCGGTGTAGTTGGAAGTGGGGTGCCGCAACGACGTCCAAATCACTGGATTGCACTGCCGGTTGGGCTGGTCAAACTCAATGTAGATGCCGCGGTGGGACGATCGCATGGTGCAGTGGGAGCAGTGTGTAGAGACCGAGATGGAGTTTTCCTGGGAGCATCGGCGGTGGTTTTCTCCAACTTATCAGACCCAGGCACTCTGGAGACACTCGCTATCAGGGAGGCATTGGCGTTAGCTGATGATCTCTACGTCAGGAGGATCCATGTTGCTTCGGATTGCAAGGTGGCCGTCGACGATATCCAACAGCAAAATAAAGGGAGCTACGGTGCAATTGTGCATGAAATCATACAACATAAGTCTGGTTTTGAAACTTGTAATATTATTCATGAGTTTAGGAGCTTGAATATCGAGGCTCACAAACTTGCAAAGTACGTTTTATCTCTCAGGGTTGGCCGCCATGCTTGGTTAGGCCAGCCCAACGATCTTTATTTCGTCCCTTCTAACCTTGTGACGACTTAACAAAGCTTTGCAGTTTGCCTAAAAAAAATAAATGCAACTAGCACTGCTGCCAGTGCCCTGCCGTCTGCTTGAAACCCTAATTTATTCGACCAGGCGAGCGGCAGCGGCGGCGTGGTTTAGCCATCCCTTCCCTTCCCTTCTCAACCCCACAAAATCCACACGAGGTTAAGGAGGCAGGAACTCCGGGGGGAGATGGAAAGCGGGTCAGGGAAGGGGACGGAGGGGGATTCCGGCAACGAGAAGGAGATGCCGTTGGAGCTGAGCAAAATAAAAAAGAAGCAGATGAGGAAGGAGAAGGAACTATCCAAGAAGACGGAGAGCGAGTCCGGAAAGGGGACTGAGATCGAGTCCGGCAAGGACCAGGATGAGAAACTCAGGAAGGAGCTTAAGAAACTCAGCAAGGAGTATGAGAGACTCAGGTTTGAGTTCTCTCAGGAGGGGGAGGGGACGGTGCGGCATTTTGACAAGAATCCGCGGCAGAGGAAGGAGATGCTGAGGGATCTGGAGATGGCACTCAACAACATAGAAATCGAGTTAGGGAAGGGGACCGAGAGGGATTCCATCAAGGAGCCGGAGATGGAGAGGGATTCTGATTCCGATTCTGGCGATGAGAGAGGCACAGATTGGTGGGCGTCCCTCATAAGTATGGAGCCCCAACCCCAATTGGGAATCAGCAAGGGGACGGGGACGGGGACGGGGACGGTGACGGTGAGGGATTCCAGCAAGGAGCCGGCCATGGAGAGGGATGAGGGGACGAGGACGTTTTCAGGGAAGCACCAAACCCTGGTAAAGGAGCTCATCTCCGCGGAGAGGCAGCGCAAAGACTTGCTTGTCTCTATCACACCCACGTTTTCTCTCTGGAAACAAGTGGATTCTCAAAAGACATGGCGGAGACAGCCATACCCTGCAGCTAGGGATGATGGGGAACAAGATCTTGCAGACTACCTCAACTCAATGCTCCAAGCCATGGAGGACATGGGCCATCGGATGTTATCTATGTTGGATTTTCTCAACAAATCCGATTCTCCAGGGTCCATCTGCTTGTACAAGGCCAGCGAACTGCACAGTACAGCTGTCAGATTAAACATGCTCATCTCCAAGGAATTCAATACGGACCACCACCCGGAGACGATGCAGGTGCAAGAGGAGGAGGATCTTTCGGTCGACTTGTTGAGTCTTTTCACCAAGTATTCTCAGTTTCCAAATAATTACCACAACACATTGTCCCAGTTAGTTATTATGGAGGAGGATGAGGACAAAAAGTATGAGGTCGTTGCTAAGGTTGAAGAGGAGGACGAATCCACAATGGAGTATCTGAAGGAAAGGATGGACATCGAGCAACAATTTCTCGCCTATGACCGGACATACTGGGAAGACGTGTGGGGCAGCAAGATCGGACGTTGCGGTAGATTTACGGATACAAGTAAGTAACTGCCTTTCTCCTTGTATCTGGTAGTATTGGTAATATTTTCATCTACTTGGACTCAAATTCAATTAACCTGTTGCCAACACTCGATACAATATTGGAGGCATTCATGACTTCATAGGCACACAAAATTTATTGTATAAATTTCCTTATGTCTCATGTTCAGTTTGTTTGTTGAACTACTGTACTAACTTCTAAATGAATGTTCCGTTCTAGAAATAGTTCGATAGATGAGAAATACATCCTGCATCTGCTAGTGATTATCAGACATCAATTTATCAAGGTGATGCCATTTTCTGTTATAGAAAAATAATCACATTTTACCGTGTAATCACAAAATCACATTGTATGTACCTCTAGCTTCAGTATGCTGTCGGCGAAGTTCAGAATTCAGTGAAGTCCAGAATTCAGCTAGAACTGCACAATGTTCATAAATGTACACCAGTTCTGCATCTCTCTTTACTCAAGCCTGCACCTTGACTGATTTCTTTGCACATAGTGCAACACACAAAGTAGACAACGGTTGGGCAGCAAGTGAGTGGCGCCGGGGAGGGCCTTACGTGAGAGGCAGGGGTGATGATGCATGGGTGTTTGAAGGGGATGAAGAAGAGGTGGCATATGGTCTGTGACCGTGTCAACCGTGTTTAGTAGTAAATCTGGGCAGTAGTTTCAGCAATGTAGGGGTCTGTACATATTAGAATTCTGGGCAGTAGTTTCATCAATGACCAATCTTACTTTATTTGCTTATTCATATTAGAATTCTGACATTTGACGCTTGTTTTTCGTGCTGCAGCCATACTGAGCCCTATGCAATTTACACACTACACACCTGGTGGCATCCATTCCCCTGCTGCTGCCGCCGGTACTACTCTGCAGATCTATTCAGTCAAGATAAAGGATTTAAGAGGCTTTAACTGGCCACTCAGAGTGTACGGTGTGATTGCTGCTCGAGACACTGTGGATCACAACCGCAACATTTTGTTCTCTCGGTCAGAGTTTAACTACCAAGAACTCAATGAACAAGTATGTACTCTATTCAGTTTTTTGCTCATTTTCCTTTGTTTGTTCCTCCCGACTTTGTAGTGCATTGCGATCAGGTGTTTACAATGATGGTATAATGCCTTGCAGGATCCTTACTTATGCTTAACTGGTCCGTCTCGTGCCATTGTTGTTTCGGGACATATTGACTTTGAAGTTGAACTTCAAGTAACCGATGGAGCGCAGTCCCAAACATTGATCAGCTGTAGAGAGCGTTACAACAGTACAGATGCTTTTTTCTCTTCCTTGGCCAGCGTCACTGATGGTGGTGATGGACGGACCTTTTTTCTCTCCAACCAGAGCTGTACAACTGAGGTAACCCTTGACCAGCTTGATAGATCGCTCCAAGCTACCATCGTGGGTGTACGTGTTACCGAAGGTCCTTGGCCTTTTAAGTATGGATGCCGAGTTGTTTGCTCGTGGTCTTCTGCTGCTCCGATATGTTCCAGTGACACCACTTGTAGGCAAGTTGTGCTGTTTGATCACCGTGGTGAAGGAATGAGTAGAGGATCAGATGGGTACCTTCATTTGTCAAGGAAAGTGATCTCCGTAGAATCATATGGGACACTGAGAGTGAGCATTGAAGCTTATGGCAAGTCTGGTCGCCATATTGCTCGGAAGGATAGTATTCACTTTCCTGTTCAGAAGTGTCAAACAAAGACGCTTACTTGTCCAGTTGGCGATGGTGGCGCCACCGTGGAGGTTACTGTAGCTTGGTCGTTGCTTGTGAAGGAAAAGATGTATCTCTCACTCGTTGATTGTCCTATGTAAGGTGTATCACCGATTGCCCTGCCATATATACTAGTAATGTAAGGTGTCAAACTGACTTGTGTCTATCATCAGATCATATAACTATCTATGTCGGAGATCATATAACGATCTATGTTTGTGCTGACAACAATTTATATGTTGTGAATCATTCTACCTGAGCACTGTGAGGGCCAATTCAGATTTTTTTTTTATGTCCGATGGTCTTTCTTTCTTTTGGTGAGTGACTATTATTCAGAATGTTATATGTCAGCCTTCTTTTGGCTAGGCTGTGCAAATATCTTTTGGCAAGGGAGCGCCAGATCGGTCCACTCGTCCACCGTTAGATGAAACTGCTGTGCACCGCACTGTTGGATCGCCGGTGCTGAGCATCGTTGGGTCGCCCCCCTTCCTCCCCGTTTCGGTAACACAGGAACAGAAACTCCATTACCTCCTAAGAGCATATACAGCAGGACCCCCGGCCCAAATGTCCCGATGAAAAACACTCAACCGGCCTCCCCATATTCGGCTCAAGCGTGCCGACAGACCGGCACTCCCCATATCCATCCCAAAGCTGGGGCGGCATTCCCATCCAGCCAAAAGTCCGGACTGACCGGCACTTTTCATATGTAGCCTAAATCTAGGGTGAATACAGGGACGCCTGGACGTGCCTGCCACGTCTGATCCGGCCCATCCGACCCCACATAAAATGGATCCTATCCGCGCTTCGACCGAAACCTAGCCGCATTTCACTCTACTCGCTTCCCCTCCCACACTACCAAGCTCCTCTCCAGCTAGCTCCGGTGTTCTCATCCATGGCAGCACCTAAATCCGGCTCCAGCATGTCTGGATCCGAGGATTGGGAGCTCATCCCTTGTAGCACTAAAGAGCAAATGGCCGCCCGCGCTGCTCTCTGACGCCGGCGGGAATCCATTTCCCAAATGGAGGAGAGGTCCAGGCCGGCGGATCAAGGGTTGGAGGATCTCGTAGCTTGTCGCCTGTAGCGGTTCATCATGGCCGCATGGTGCAAACCGCCATGCCGTCGGAACCTTTTAGGTGGCACATTGTCCCCACGGCACCGGGCACCGAAACAGTGGCCATTTGCGCCTCCATGACCACACGTGAATTCGAAATGGAGGCGCGGCCGAGAGCACTTTTGTGTGCTATCCGGTCATTACCTGTGGACATGCCTGAGCGCATCCATGGATTTTTAGTGACCGATATTTGATACTTGTGGTTGTAGATGCTCTAATCAAAGCATCTATAGCCGGGCACCCAAACCCGTCTCAAACGCTCGGGCGGAAGGTCCGGTCACGGAATTTCGACCCAGACGGGCTCCTCAAACGCCCAGGCTGACCGACACCCCTCATATCGTAGCCAAATATGGGGTGGGTATGGGGTGCCCGGGCGCGCCCGGGCACATCCGCAACGTCAGACTGCAATCAGGGTTCCACACGGAATCGCCTCGAAACCAGACGGTCCAAAGCTCATCTCCTCCGTCGGACCGTTGTCGTCGTGCGGCGCCGCTCCGGCGGGCCGCGTAGTGTTGAGCCCAGCTATTTAAGCCAACCGCCGGCATCGAAACCCTATCCCTCCACATTTTCATCCTCCTGTCGGTCTGCCGTCGCCACTTTCCACTGCCCGTACGCCGCCACTAGTAACAATACCCCCATGCTGCCGGGTGAGGAGATACCCATTTCTAACGCCGGAGCGCCGACTGTAGCTCCTTGAACAGATCCGGGCATGCCACGAAGCGGGGATCACCACGGGGCTACCTCCGGATGCAGCGGATCCAAAGGAGGAGTTGGGGGATGAGGTTGAGGAGGATATCGGGAAGCGGTTCTGCAGGCGGAGCAGCAGGCCATCCTCGATTCCCTCCGCTCAGAGTCGGATGCGGAGGCCAGACGCCATCGTCAACAGGATGAAGGCAGATGACACCGCAGAGGAGTAGGAGATGCTCACCTAAATGGATGAGGTTGAGGTTGAGGAGGAGGAGTTGGAGCCATCCTACGCGCCCATCCACCCGGCTGTTAACACTAGATTTTGGCACGGTATATAACACAATTAAGATGGCGTCAAATGAAAAGATTTTCAACATGAAAGGATTTCGTATAATCGAATTGAGCTACTTTGATGTTCGTGTCATCGCCATCCGACCTCGTCTTAGAGGTCGAAACTGTGTTCAATGTTCTGAGATTTCGTGTTCAGATCACTGTTTGGCTGATTACGTCTCAAAGACGACCTGGATGAATGAGTGCTCTACATGGATTGTCTTCGTCTCATTGAGCTAATCGATTTTGATATATAAATCTTCTCAAACTGAGGTCGTATGCAAAAGTTAGAGCCAACACACCGCGGACCGATCCTGAGTAAAAAAGTGGCGCGAGGTACCAAGACAATCACCTAGGTGATGTCTGGTGGGTTGGGTGAGCTATTCGTCCCACAAGATGGCCTTGAATCGGAAAACCTTCAATGCAAAAATGTTTCGTTTCGTCGAGCCAATCAATTTTGATGCATAAATAGTCTCGATCCGAGGTCATATGCAACCCGGGGAGACAAAATAAGATCATGCTGAAATTTTAGTTGGGAAATCTGAGTGAAAGGTTGTCATTCCAGTGGAAGATTGTCATACGAGTGAAAAGTTGCCGTCCGAGTGAGAAGTTGTCATTCGAGTGAAAGGTTGCCGTCCGAGTGAATAAATCTAGTTGGGTAATCCGAGTGAAGGACCCTAACATCCGACTGAAGAAATTCAAATCCGAGTGTTGTTGACTAATCCGACCAAAAGCTGAAGATGGGACCGAAGGTTATCCCTCAAGAAGGCCTTGAATCGAAAACCTTCAATGTAAATAAGTCCCGTCTCATCGAGCCAATCGATTTTGATGTATAAATCGTCTCGATCCGAGGTCGTATGCAACCTGGGGAGACAAAACAAGATCATGCTGAAGTTTTAGTTGGGAAATCCGAGTGAAAGGTTGTCATTCCGGTAAAAAGTTGCCGTTCGAGTGAAAAGTTACCATTCGAGTGAAAGGTTGTTGTTCGAGTGAAGAAATCTCGTCGGGTACTCGGAGTGAAGGACCCTAACATCCGACTAGAGAAATTCAAATCCGAGTGGCGGGTTATCTAGATGGTCTCAGATGGAATCGTCGAAACAGCCAACTTTGCTTTTGGAGTCATCATCGTATGAAGGCATAGGCAATCTACAGAGCCGCCACAAGACTCGTACAATCCAGTCAGCTACATGACCGAGTCTGACTGGAAGTTAAAGATGACCCCCTAGAGTACTTGAGATTGGAAAAGTGATCATCAAAAAAAATTGGCCTCGTTGAGGCGCACAAAATTGATGTTTGGACCGTCTCAATTAGAGGTCATATGCAAATTCTATGGCCCGCGCAAGGAGTAAGACAGAAGTTTGGGCTAGATTCATGCTGAATACGAGTTGGGCTAGAATTAGAACTCTAGGATGAGATTTGATGTAATTTTATTGTAAGGAAAGTCTAGCTGAATCCTTTACTTGTTCGGGAAGTCCAGCTGCCTCTTATATGTTGGGGGTGACGACCGATTGAACAACACACAATCGAATAAATTGATATACTACTTTTTCATCTACGTTTTATCCCTACATTGTTTTTCTCTCTTGTTCTTTGTTGTTATTCGTATTTGAGAGCTGTAAATCCCGAGGCTCTAGGGGCAAGTGAATCGACCTAGGGCAGCCCATAGCCGCCACACTTCCTGACGGTGTCCCTTCCTGGCGTGTGGGGTTTTGGGTCTGCAAAAGCACTCGACGACTGTCTTGTGCATCGCGTTGTCGGTCAGGTCTCCTTCGACGTGAGCTGCAGTGCATCACCCCCGGCGTCGAGGGCACACGTGACTTGTTTGCTTGTCAACACCGGCGCCTGGCACCGACGTCGCAGACATCTCCGGCGATGAAGATTAGACAGGATAGTATGTGAACGTGCTAGTTATCGACTAGAGGGGGGTGAATAGGCGATTTTTATGAAAGTCTTCAAAACACGAGGTCTTTGAAGATAAACAGTTCATATGAACCTATATGATATGCAGCGGAAGATGAACTACACTAGGCAACTCATAGTCATGTAAGCAATACAGTGAAAGCACGAAGACTAATAGCAGCTAGGTAGTATGTATCGGAATGGAAGACAGTATGAAACCAAATAGTAATAGTCTTCGCACAATGAAATCAAACAGATCAGGCAGGCATGCAATGACTTGACGAAGATAAATTGAAATGTAAAAGAGGTAGGGGATAGAACCAGTAGCTTGGTGAAGACAAGGATTTGGTAGACTAGTTCCAGTTGTTGTGACAATTGTACGTCTGGTTAGGCAGGCTGAGATTGAACTCAGAAGACCGTGTCTTCACCTTATTCCCCTTGAGTTAAGGACACCCAGTCCTCGCCCAATCACTCTGGTAAGTCTTCAAGGTAGAATTCCAAACCTTCACAGACTCTGATCACAGGCGACCCACACTGACTCTTGGATCCTTAAGTGACGCCTAACCGGCTGGAGGATGCACGGTCCTCAAGTGTAACAAGTGTTAAGGTCACGCGGACAGAAAGACTTCAGTGATGCCTAACACTCTTTGGCTCTCGGTGTTTTGGGCTTTTTCCTCGCAAGGATCTCTCTCTCAATGGCTTCGGAGCACTACTAGGGAAAACCTTATACACAGAACTTTAGCAGTAGCGTGGGTCAAAGAAGCACGCTGGTGCTAAATAGCAGCAGCGCGCCTGCCGAAACCGCACTACAGATAATGTCATAGCAGTAGCGCGTCTCGCTGAATACACGTTACTACTAAAATTCTCACGGCTTAGCCGATATGGTACACATAGTAGTAGCGATCTATACCGAACCGCGCTACTGCTACTTTCTTTGTAGTAGCGCGTTTTGCTCTAAACTCGCTACTACTAAAGGATATAAAATTCAATGAAAAGCAAATAGAAAGGTAATTGAAAATGAAAGAATTAGAAGAAGGTGAAAGGAAAAAAATAAAATGTGAAGAAAAATAAATGAAAAAGGGAAAAAGGAGAAAGTTGTAGCAGTAGCGAGTATGCAAGAACGCGCTGTAGCTAATGTAGCAGCAACGCGCTTTCAGGAACGCGCTACTGCTAGTTCTGACTTAACCACCGCGTTCGTCCTTCCCCACGGCCACTTCCCCCAAATCGAACTCCTCCGCTCTCGCCGCCGTCGTCGCCCGTCGGTCGCGCCGCGCTCTCCGCACACCCTCTACGCCGCCCCCGACCCCGGATTCAACGCCGCCCCCGCCCCCGACCTCAATGCCGCCCCGGACGCCGCCCCAAGCCCGACCTCGACGCCGCCTGCCCCTCTCTCGCCACAGGCACCCGATCGAGGTGAGCACGCCTGCTCCTCCCCCTCCCCTACCTCTGCCTAGATAGGGTTCTTCAAATTTTAGTTGCATCAAATAGTTAGGGTTCGTCTATGGGTGGAAATGAATTGGATACAGATGCGGCTGGGATTTTTTCTTAGGTGATGTTTTCTTAGATGATGAATAAACACTAGTGTAATGCATAATAAAACGAGTAAAATTTGACCTTCTTCTATTTAGTTAGTAAGAACTAGTTAGTAAGAACTAGGTACTAATTAGGTGATTTTTTAGTCAAAGCAATTTTTCCCGCCTCGACGTGGATGATGCCTATCCCGCATCCTCGTCGTCGAGTCGGCGGAGGACGACACCTGCTTGACTAGATCGGCCATGTCCGGGACTGGGCTCCGCCGGGGTGGTACTGTGAGGCGCTACCTACCGGGGGGCGCAGGTTGGTGAGGAGCCAGCCTGTCGTTGACCCGAACCTTCTTTGGTGGCGGTCGCGTGGGCCAGTGACGATCCAGAGGCTCGAGGACTCCGCGGAGGTGGTGCGTCACCGTGTCAGTGAGGAGGACGCGCACGTCCGTCGCTACTTGTTTGTGTTGGAGCACATGCCGTTCTCCAATACCTGGCAGGTTCTCCGGGGATCTCACTGGAGCTATGATCCCATGATGGTGCCTTCTCTGTGGGTGTCCACCGCCCGCGCCGATACCCATCATGTGCTAGAGTTTTAGTTGTATTAGTGATGTTATATGTATGACACTATTCGTGATGTATTAGTGATAATATTCGACGATGTACTGACGCATGAGATGATTTATTTTTGCTTATTGAATGCATGCTAATTTGAGTCCTATAAGATATTTTGAAATGTATATCTTGTGTTGCTCAATATCCAAGTGGCCGGTCATGTTTGCAGGTTACACCTTCGAGTGGCCTATGTTTTGCCGGAGTGTTGATTCATTTCCGTTCCGGCAAATTTCAGGCGCTCGATATGTCCTATTTTAGCAAAGGTCATGCCGGATTTTTACGTGAATTTTGGCATGACTTGTGCTAGAATATGTAGGAAATATCGAGTGCCCCGGATTTGTGTGTTGAGTATCTTGGTAGTTGTCTTCGATCGATTTCGGTATTTGCAAATACTGCGAAGACGAGCATGGCCTGTGCGACGAAATCTTCCTAGATGATGATAGGCGCTTCAGCATCAAGATGGACGAGAACTTCGAAGTGGATACAGTAAGTCACAACGACAAGTCTTTTTTCGTAATTAAGCATGACATCTGCTTCATTTGCTTCAACTTATATTTTTTTTTTACTATTCTACTAGCGTATCCCCTGCAATGCAAGAGTTTTTGTATTGGATAAGATAGGTTTCAGTCATAGTATGGAGGAAAAGAAAGTTTACTTGAAGACCGAGCATGGTTATATTTTTCATGCAAAGTTATACAATTCAGACGACTACACCTATTTTGGATGCAAAACATGGCGAGCATTATGCAAGACTTATGCATTTGAGCCTGATATGGTTATCACCTTTGATATTCGTCCGGAAGATGATATTGAAGGTAATACCGACATCTGGGTCGATGTGCAAATGCCTCTAGTTATACCATTATGTAAGTTTCTCAACCATATTTATGTCTTTGATATTGTTTATTCAAAAATAGTTGACAACTAATTTGTATTGTCAGCTTATTTCCGTGCAAGCAAACATGTCCAGCGCTTGGTAGATAGGACCGTATACTGTCCTGGGGCTGAACTCAACTGCGAGGAGCTCAGTCATTATGTTTCATGGCTTGAGGATCTTGATACTGTCAAGACAAATTTTCTTCCTGCATTTAGAAATGTTAGTACTGAAAATGTGTGACCAATAGTGTTCGTAATGAACTACGGTCACATCTATTTAGGAAGGATGGTAAGATTTTTACTATTTGTCATCGGTGCATCTTTTCCATACATTATTTTTGAAGCTAAACTTCATTGCTAAGTATGTTACTGTACGATGTTCTTCAACAGGGACTCCCGATGAATGTTGTGCCTTATGGGATCGAGACTAAAGGTACCATGAGTATTATCAGCTTACGGCCAAGATATCCTACAGATTACTTTAGTGCATTCAAGATTAGCGACGGATGCTTAATAGTGCAAGACTGGACCAAATATGTGATGGGGGAGCGCAGAGAAGTACTAGGGGGCAGCAAACAGATGCGCTACCCACAATTAGGAGACAGGTTCATCTGCATGCTCCTGTTTGATCGAGGAGGAGAGCTATATATTTTTTATGTTATTTTACCTAAGAGAGAGCAGCAGGAGTGATTAGCTAGAAATGAGTTTGAGGATGATGATGTGCTACACTATTACTATGATGATAAAATAGCTAGTGTTGGTGGTAATGACTATGATGATTATTATTAGCTAGTGTTAGTGCTGATTAAATAAATACTGTTGGTGGTAATGACTATGATGATGATTAAATAGCTTGTGCTGGCGGATTAGATTCAAGTGGAGGCAACATGTCGTGCACATCGAAAGTACTACTAGTCCAAACTAGATCAAGTTTGGATTAGTAGTATACTTTTGACATGCACCACATATTGCCTCCACTTGAACCTAATCCACCTTCATTTAATACACTGTTATGGACATAATGATGTAAACCTCATAACAGTTGGTATTGTACCAATATTTGTATGATGGCGCATAAATACACTAAAAATAAAAAAATAAAAAAAAAATATTAGTAGCGATGGAAAGAAAACACGCTGCAAGTAGATACCTTAGCAGTAGCGTGGTGCTAAACAAACGCTGCAGCTATTTGTCCTAGCAGTAGCGCGTGCTGGCACGCGTTACTGCTAAGCAATAGCTGTAGCGCCTTATTAGTAGCGCGGCCACCCGCGCTACTAGTGGGCACAAAACACGCGCTACTGCTAGGGTTTTCCCTAGTAGTGGAGGTGGGTTGCTCCCAAACGACAAAAGCCGTGCACTAACTCAGAGAAGCCACCAATTTATGGTGTAGGGGGTGGGCTATTTATAGCCAGGAGGGAACCCGACATGATATGTCCGAAATGACCCTGGGTCACTAAGGAACCGACATGTGTCCAACAGTCGGATTTCAAACACACACGGCAGCTTGACTTGGGCTACAAGCAAAGCTAACTCATCCAATGATACGTCTCCGACGTATCTATAATTTATGAAGTATTCATGCCATTTTTATAACCATTTTATATGGTTTTTGTATGATTTGATTAGAACTAACCCGAACTGACGCTGTTTTCAGCAGAACTACCATGGTGTCTTGTTTTGTGTAGAAATAAAAGTTCTCGAAATGGGCTGAAAATTAACGGAGAATAAAGACCAATACTCATCTTTGAAGCACAAGTGCCACCTAAAGTGGCTAATGTGAAGATTTTGTTTGATTTATGCACTTCTAGGATGAGATAACTCATGAGTTGAGCTAGCTCCCCCTAGACATGTGCCTACATCTAAGCAAGATATTATAAGAGTATGAGTGTGTGAGCAAGAATTTCATCCCAAGTTACTTATATCCACGATATTTAGCTCATGCCTTAACTCACGGAATCTTGCTTCTTCAAGTGGCTTGGTGAAGATGTTGGCTAGTTGATTCTCTGTGTTGACATGGGGTAACTCAATGTTTCCCTTGGCCACATGATCCCTAATGAAATGATGGCGAATCTCAATATGCTTGGTCTTGCTATGGCGATCTTGTTAGCACTTTCATTGTCACACCAAAGAGGCACTTTGTCACATTTGACACCATAATCCATCAAAGTTTGGCTCATCCATAATAATTGAGCACAATAACTCCCTGCAGCAATGTACCCAGCTTCGGCTGTCGAGAGATATATACAATTTTGCTTCTTTGAAGACCAACTTACCAAATATCTCCATAGGAATTGACATGAACCAGAAGTGGACTTGCGGTCAACCTTGTCTCCGGCCCAATCCGAATTCGAGTATCCCATTAACTCAAACGATGATCCTTTGGGATACCAAAGGCCCAAGTTTGGGGTATGAACCAAATATCGAAGGATACTTTTCACTGCCGAATAGTGGCTCTCCTTAGGAGCGGGTTGATATCTTGCACACATACGCACACTCAACATAATATCTGGTCTAGATGCACAAAGGTAAAGCAAGGAACCAATCATAGAGCGATATACCTTTTGATCCACTTCTTTACCATTGGGATCAAGATGAAGTTGACCATTTGTGGGCATGGGTGTCTTCATTGGATTGACATCTTGCATTCTGAACCTCTTGAGCATGTCTTGAATATAACGAGATTGGTTGATGAAGGTTCCTATTCTCAATTGCTTCACTTGAAAACCGAGGAAGAACCTCAATTCTCCCATCATGCTCATAGCAAATTCCTTAGTCATAAGATTCTGAAACTCAACGTTAATAGTATGGTTAGTGGACCCAAAAATAACATCATCAACATACATTTGGCAAACAAACAACTCTCCTTTTACCCTCTTTGTGAAGAGAGTGGAATATATTACCCCAATCTGGAACCCTTTCTCGCTTAGGAACACCGTAAGGTGATCATACCAAGCACGAGGTGCTTGTTTTAGTCCATAGACTGCCTTATGGAGTTCATAAACATGAGAGGGGTGATCGGGGTCTTCGAAACCAGGAGGTTGCTTGACATACACCAATTCCTTAAGGGGACCATTAAGAAATGCACTCTTCACATCCATTTGATTTAATTTAAAATCATGATGAGAGGCATAAGCAAGCAAGATACGAATGGATTCGAGACGGGCAACGGGGGTAAAAGTTTCACCAAAGTCCAAACCTTCAACTTGGGTAAAACCTTGTGCCACTAACCTTGCCTTGTTCCTTATAACTTGTCCATGTTCATCTTGCTTATTCTTGAAGATCCACTTTGTTCCAATGACATTATGATATTCCTTGGATCGTTCCACAAGGGTCCACACTTTATTGCAGGTGAAGTTGTTGAGTTATTCATGCATGGCATCTATCCAATCCGGAGCATCAAGTGCATCTTCCACCTTAAGGGGATCAACACAAGAGACGAACGAGTGATGCTCACAAAAGTTTGCCAAACGTCTACGAGTAGTTACCCCCTTTCTGATGCTTCCGTAGATGTTGAAGATGCTTTAGCTTGGCGGCCACCTTTTGCTCTTTGAGTTGAAGCTCTTCTTCACTCGGTTTTGAACTTGCTGAAGAAGCTTGACCTTGAGATTGTTTTAGCCTTGGAGACACCCTTCTCTTTGCAACCACAAGTTCTTGCTCATTGGGAAGTGACGATGATGAAGACACTTGCGGTTGGGTTTGATCTTGATCTTGATCACGAGCTTGAGCTTGATCGTGAGCCTCAATAATTGGTTCTTCACCATTTGAATGAGCTTGCCCTTGATCTGGCTTGGGAATACGAGGGACTTGATCTTGTTCTTGGATAGGTTCATGATCTCCCGAAGCATCTTGTACAAGAGGTGTCGATGATGACTTCCCTTGTGGAGACTCCACAAGAGGGGATCTTACTCCTTCTTCTTCTACTTGGACTTGGGATGTTTCTTGTGGAAGAATGTGGCCTATCCCCGTCGTCCTTATAGCTTCTGAACAACACTTGGAACAATTTGCTCCACACGGGAGCCGTTATCTTCATCAAACTCCACATTTACCGTTTCCTCAATGCACCTGGTGGATTTATTGAGAACTCGGTAAGCATGAGAGTTTGATGCATATCCAACAAATATGCCCTCATAATTTCTACACTCAAACTTAGCTAACCGGGATTTCTTGTTTAAAATGAAACACTTACAACCGAATACCCGAAAGTATTTGATGTTAGGCTTTCTCCCGATTAGGAGCTCATATGGGGTCTTGGTCTTGAGCTTGCGAAGATAAATCTGGTTTGAAGCATGACACGCGGTGTTGATGGCTTCGGCCCAAAGCTTGTATGGAGACTTGTACTCGTCAAGCATGGTCCTAGCCATCTCAATAAGAGTCCGATTCTTCCTTTTCGCAACACCATTTTGTTGAGGAGTATATGGTGCGGCATATTGGTGCTTTATACCCTCTTCACTCAAGAATTCATCCATTGTATAGTTCTTGAACTCAGTGCCATTGTCACTTCGAATTACCTTGATCTCACAATTATGTTGACGTTGAGCTTCTTTGGCAAAGTTGATGAAGGTTTCTTGAGTTTCATCTTTGGTCTTGAGAAAGAATACCCAAGTGTATCTTGTGAAGTCATCAACAATGACAAGGCAATACCTCCTCCCAAACCAATTTGTTTACCCACCATTTGTTGTTTTCTCGAGAGAACCCACTAGTGAAACCTACGGCCCTCGGGTCTCTTTCTCATATATTTGGCTTCGCGGTCTACCTTTCCTTTGCTTTTATTTTCAGATCTATTAAACCAAAAATACAAAAATACCTTGTTGCAATTTATTCTTATTTATTTTAGTTGGCGTTTGATCTATCAATCTACTACAATTTATTTCACGTCCATTTGCCTATCTTGGACGCCGATACCCGAAAGGGATTGACAACCCCTTTTACACATTGGGTTGCGAGTATTTGTTATTTGTGTGCAGGTGATGTTTACGTTGTGTTGCTTGGTTATCCTATTGGTTCGATAACCTTGGTCTCATAACTGAGGGAAATACCTACCGCCGATGTGCTGCATCATCCCTTCCTCTTTAGGAAAATACCGACGTAGCTTCAAACCGCATCAGACATCACGAGAGATATAAACTCGGCCGGTGGAAACATCTAGGCATTTAACTCCCTTGTGAATGGGACTATATCCAAGGAACACACATTTTTTGGAATGGAATGCAAGCTTGCATGCATTGTATGGACGAAGGTTGGGCCAACAAGCACAACCGAATACACGAAGTGATTTGTAGTCGGGAGTAGTACCAAAAAGACGTGTGATCGGAGTCTCAAACTTGATGACTTTACTATGAAGCAAATTAATGAGATATGTGGCAGTCAAGAATGCCTCATCCCAGAACTTTAGTGGCATGGATGCGTTTGCTAGTAGAGCTAACCCTACTTCAAAAACATGGCCATGTTTCCTTTCGGCAGAGCCATTCTGTTGGTGTGCATGAGGACATGATACATGATGTGAGATGCCAAGTTCTTGAAACAAAATATTTAGTTTCTTGTATTCACCTCCCTAGTCGGTTTGCATAGGAATGATTTTAGTGCTTAGTTTTCGCTCAACAAGATTCTGAAAATTCTTGAAAACTTGAAACACTTCAGATCGTTTCTTAAGGAGATATATCAAAGTAAATTTGCTATAGTCATCAATGAAGCTCACATAATATTAATGTCTACCAAGAGAAGTAGGAGCTGCCCCCCAAACATCTGAAAATATAAGTTGCAATGGTGCAGTGGAAATACTAAAGGAAATAGGATATGGCAACTGATGACTTTTAGTTTGCTGGCATGGATCACAAACTGACTCAATACTAGACTCATGAGAGTGGGGAAGTTTATTCTTGCTAAGGAAAAATTTAACAATAATTGATGAAGGATGGCCTAATCTACTATGCCACTTTGTTGAAGAAGGCTTGACAGCAACAAAAGCTTGTTTATTTGATGATGAAGAAGAACATATGAGTGGGTAGAGACCTCCCACGCACTTGCCCCTAAGAAGCACTCTCCTCGTGTCCAAGTCCTTTACCAAAAAGAAACAAGGATATAATTCAATGAGAACACGATTATCAAGAGTAAACCTAGCTATGAACTGAAAGAGGATTCTTTCATGTTGTCGGAACATATAGAACTCTTTTTAGATGCAAATTTTTCATGGGAGTTTTGACAATTGAACTACCAACATGAGTGATTTCTATACCAGAACCGCTTGCAGTGTGCACTTGGTCATGTCCACGATACTTGTCTCTGATCGTCAGCTTATCAAGCGACATGATTTGTAGCACTGGTATCCACATACCAGTTTGTGTCGATGCCGTAGGAGTCGGTGATAATGTTTGCCTCCTTCTCCTCCTAGTCATCTTCCTCATAGCGATCCCAAAACTCACGGGCGCCCCCATGGTGATGTTTGAGGCAGATTTGGCACTCGGGATAGTCCTGGTGCAATGGAAGTTGTTGTTGTTGTTGAGGACGACCGCCTCGCCTGCTGATGTTGCTTGGAGAAGAAGAGGGCGAGCGCCTCCCACGGGCACGGCCTCTGTTGCCGCGTCCATGCCCCCGGCCACGAGACTGGCCACGCCCCCTGTACACCAAGTTCGCGGAGGTGTTGAAGCCAGCGTCGGAGCCATCGCCTAGCATCTCCATGCGTTGATCGAAGGCGGCGATCTGAGCGAAGAGTTCGTCAACGGCGATGGAGGTTTTGACGGCACCAATGGCCGCCGCACCAGATCATAGTCCCAATCGAGACCTGCGAGGACATAGTCCACCATCTCTAGATCAGAGACACGCCAGCCTGCTGCAGCAAGCTCACCCCCCATATTCTTCATCCGAGGGATGTATGAGGTAGTCGACATGGAGCCCTTCTTGGTGGTGGTGTGGCAATTCTCAAATTCGTGATTCGAGATTGGAACTGCGAAGCAAATATGGTGGTAATAGCAGCCATAGATCAAAAGTGTTTTCTTTACTCACAACTTGGGCGAGGATCTCCTTTGACAGCGAGTCCAGGAGATGGCTGAGTACTTGCTGGTCCCTTGGACAACCATGGCGCATACAGAGGATTAGGCACCATGATCGCTGTTTTGTCCGTCTGCTGCTGCTCCACCAACTTCGGGGGCGCTGCATCGGATCCGTCCAGGAGGCCGGTGACCTGCGCTCCTCGCAGGCCCGGCATCACATGTGCCTTCCATAGGAGGAAGTTCCCCTTGGTAAGCTTCTCGGCAGGAGGGGCTCCGAGGTTGATGGAGACAGGAGCCGAGGAGGAAGACATAGCGATCTGTTTTTGGTGATCGATGGGATTTCTGGTGATCGGTGGAGCTTCTGGCTAGATAGATGGAAAGAGGATGGCTCTGTATACCATGTTAGATGGAAGCGTTCCTACTTCCTCGTAAGGGAGCTGCGTGATATATATTGATTGTGGGCAGGAATAGCCTCTGTCGTGGCTTATAAGAATTCACCGATCGCTAGGATACGTTGTTACAATGATCGATAGGATAGATGCGTGACAGAGAAGGAGAAGGAGTTTGTTGAGATTACAATAGGATTCAATCTCTAAGTCTAACAGGGCTTTTTCGACTGACCATAACTTTGTGTCAGTCAGTTTGTTCTGTCCTGTTCTAACTATTGTTGGCTTTCTGTTTGCGGTGGTGGATCAGGCGGAATCCAACTGGGCTATAGACTATCCTCCACCTGCATGACGGCGTGTCCGTGGAGGGCGGCATCCAACAGGGTGATGGCGCGCTCGCGGACGGCGTAACGTAACCCACCCGGTCGGCGTCCAGGTGGTCACGGAGGAGGGCGACAATGCGCGTCCTCCCGGTGCTCGCGTCGGACGGCCATGCGTTCGCGGAGGACATTGCCAGCGACGTCGGCGACATGCATGCACGTGGTTACACGCCCGGCTGATGACGAAGATCTACCGTCCAACTGCTACGGTTACACATCCAGCTTCCCTCCCGTGCTCTCTGTGTGGTGGCCATGGACGCGGCAGCACAAACTGCATGCCCGAGGTGTGCACGATGGGGACGCTTGCTCGCGGACAGCAGCGTGCACGGCACCGTCGAGAGTTGAGACAGTGGCTGGAGACGGCAATGACGAGGTGCGCGCGCTCGTGGACAACGGCAAAGTTGACCCATAAAGCAGCAACGAGACGACAGACGACGAGGAGTTGCTGGCCGGATCACCTGAACCGTCGAGGTCGCTGCCCATGGATGCAGCCACGTTCAAGTCGATGCCACCGCGTCCTCGCCCAGCCAGGCCAAGTCTTCCTCCCCCGCGGCCCAGTGGGTGTGGCGAACCTCTTCCATGGACTCGTCCTACGCCGACCGGATGCTCTGGGTTCCATTGGATCGTCCCAGGACGAGCTATACCCCGGGCGGCGAGGCCCAATCTTACAAGACCTCCACCACGTTTATCGACGCCATGACCAGCGACACCGGCGTTCATGCCGTTAGTGATGGGGTGTAATCCTAGCTCTCTCTTGCTCTCGCGCTGGAACGTAGGAAGAAGAAAGAGGAGCAGTGGTGTTTGGCGACGGACGCCCGCCGCACGCACTGCAAAAAATATTTTCAGCACAAACTGTTACAACTGGCGTACAACCATCGAGCCGTCTACGGATTTTATGCCCGGGCTGGTCCTCGCACATGCGCACCCACCCCGCCCTGCTGCATGCGCGCCCACGACGCGCGCACCGCGGCCGGCTCGCAACAGATTGCTTGCTCACGCGCACACGCACGCTACACACGCACTCCTGGGTGCTGCACGCGAGCGATCCGCTCGGCCTCGCGCACGACGCGCGCAACGTACGCGCCTGACGCGGGCAGCTCAACGGACCGGCGACTCGCTCTATCAGCGAGCACGCACGCACATGATCACCACGGTCGTGGCTTATTCCAACAGTTAGAACTGCCACCTGCCGCGTCCGCGTGGCAGCAGTTCGTGCGTAAGGCGAGCTCGCGTTCAGAGCCACCGCGCATGGCGAGATCGCGTCCAGAGTCGCCGCGTACGGCAGGCTCATGTCCGGAGCCGCCGCGTACCGAGCTCCCACAGCGGCCGCCGCCACGTACGGCAAGCTCACGTGCAGAGCTCCCGCGTACGGAGCTCCCACTCCCACGGCCAGGCGTAGGCAGCTGCGACCGCGCGCGCTGTTCTCGCGGCCGCCGCCGACGTCGGCACGGCTCGGAGTGCCGCTCCCGCGTCGGCGCCGTGCACGCCGCGTTCGTCGCCATAGACATGGTCCCTCATACTAGCCCGAGGTAACATGTTCGAATAGTCGCCCTGTTTTCCTTTCTAATAAAATTTAGGATATTTCGCTGACAGATGAGACCCATCGGAAGCCACACATGCAGATGACTGTTCACTTGTCCTGTCAGGGCGAGTTAATTGCAAAAAACCATCACAATTGGGACATCGATTGCAGAAAACCACCTAATCCCAAATTTTGTGCAAAAATCACCGTGTTTCTAGTAAACATTTTGCAAAATGCACTGATCAGGTGATTTAGCTCATTTAATCACTTTCTGACACATGGGACATGGGATCGGACTGTAAGGAGCTGACTTGGCAAAATAATCACACATAGACCCCTAGTAGATTTAAAAAAAGCAATTAGCCCCTGGACCATGCTCGGCAGAGCCCGCTGCCTTGATCCCATCGGATCGAGAGAACCCGAGCTGGCCGACCCCCGGCGCCACTCCGGCGATGTCGCCGCCGCCGATAAGCACGGTTCGCAAAAAGCGATGTCGCCGCCGCGCTTGATCTGTGATGCGCGCCGCCGCCCGCCATTGCTGCTCGCGGCCTTGCAGCCGCCCGACGCTGTTGCGCCGCTGCTGTACGCTGCAGCTGCTACTCACACTGCCTGCAGCCGCACCGCTGTTGCGCGTCCCCGTTGCTGTTGCTCGCGGCCATGCCGCTGCTGTGCGCCACCATTGCTGCTCGCACTACCTGCAGCCGCCGTCGTTGCGCGTCCTCGCTGCTGCTGCTCGCGGCCGTGCCACTGCTGTGCGCCAACGCTGCTGCTCGCACTACTCGCGGCCGCACCGCTGCTCGTGTCCACCCCGCTGCACCGCTGCTCGCAATACTTCAAGCTCCTAAATAGCGCTGGGAGGGAAGTCTTAATCAAGGCAATACTTCAAGCCATTCCAACCTATTCTATGAGTTGTTTCCGTCTCTCAAAAAATATGTGCAAAAAGATCACAAGTGCCATTGCCAGGTTTTGGTGGGGAGGAAATGAAAATACAAGTAAAATGCATTGGAAGAAATGGAAGGATATTGCTACTCCCAAATCAGTGGGCGGTATGGGCTTTAAAGACCTTGAGTTGTTCAATCAAGCAATGCTTGCTAAACAGGGTTGGCGGCTTCTCACACAACTGGATTCACTCTGCGCTAGGGCAAGTATTTTCATGATGGTGAGTTTATGGCGGCAGAAAGGAAAAATAATGCATCGCATACATGGAGGGCAATTATGTATGGCCGGGAAGCTCTGAATCATGGTCTGATCAAACGTATTGGTGATGGTAACAATACTAGAGTTTGGGAGGACCCCTGGATCCCCTCGAACTTGGGCTTTAAACCCCCTTTACGTCTTCAGAACTCGAATGTGAATATGGTTGAGGACTTGATCAACCCGTACAATAAAGATTGGGATAGAGAGGTTTTACAGGATATTTTTCTTCCTATTGATGTGGCCGCTGTGCAAATGATTCCTTTGGGAAGGATGGAAGAAGATAACTGCGCATGGCATTTAGAGAGAAGTGGAAATTTCAGTGTTCGGTCAGCTTACAGGGCAATGCTTGTTGCTCGGCAACAAACAAATAATCCAGCTAGCTTGGGAGGAGATGATAGAACATTTTGGAAGAAGCTTTGGAAGATGCCCGTACCCCCAAAGGTACGTAATTTTTGGTGGCGTGTGATTAGGAAGTTTATCCCATGCCGATCTATTCTAATGGAAAGACATATTGAACAAATCAACTTCTGCGAGGCATGTGGATGTGAAGAAACAATCAGTCATTTTTTGTTCGATTGTACATGGGGCCAAGCTGTTTTGGCATCAAATAAGGAACATGTTGGGTGTCAAACTTCCTCGTTTGCGTCTGAACTCCTGGGCGATGGATATGATTGATGGGGGTATGGTCAGTGATAGAGATGTCGCTGTCATATTATGTGGATGTTGGTCTATGTGGTCAGAGCGAAATGCGAAGAAGCACGGAGATAAAGGGCGGTCGATCCAATGCTTGGTGAAATGGACTGCTGATGTGACTATGGATTTGATAATTTCATCAAAAGAAGGAAAGAAAATACCTACTAAAGCTGATGATAAATGGCGACCCCCGAAAATTAGCTGAATATGGACGCAAGTTTTTCGGCTGATCACCTCCAAGGAAGTACAGGGGTAGGTGTGCGCGATCATGAAGGTAAGCTCATTCGTGCGTGCCCAGGCACTATGGTATGATCATGCTGCCAAATTCTTTTGTTATGAAGACATTGGCTATTAGAGATGGTGTCCGACTTGCAGGTACTATGGGTCTCCAGAACATCATCGTTGAAACTGATGCTTTGGAAATTACGAATTCCAATAACTTTGGGCGTTCGGAGATTGCTGTTGTGCTTCAGGAAATCAAAGAGTTTTCAGTTATTTGTTTTGTCTTGTGTTTCTAGAAATGCTAATGATGTGCAAGGCAAGCTAATCCAAAGAGGAAGCGTTGTATTCCTAGATAGATTTCTAGAGGCTTTGTCTGTTGAGAAACTAGCTCTAGCTCGTGTTCAAAAATTTCGAACCAAAAAGAACCGCAGCTAACCCTCATCCATACATTCCCTCCCTCAAAAAAGTAAAAAATAAATAAAAATCCATTCCCGTCCTTTTCTGCTTGCTTCTCACCCGCCGGCGCCCCTTCCTCCGTCTGCAGCCTCCGGCCTCCACCTCCCCGGCCGCGCCTCCCTGTCGCCACGCGCGCAGCGACGAAGGCACTCCACCTCCCAGCCACGACGGCGGCCGATCTCCACGGATCTACTGCCACGGCGGCGCCTGCCGCCCGATGGACGCGGCTCCCGTGCATCTGCTGCTCCCCCACCTCTGCGGATCCGGCGAGGTCGCCGCCGTCGTCTGCACGCACGGTGGTGATGGCGGCTCACCAAGGTCGCCACCGCGCACGAGGCGGCGGGGTAGATGCCCTCGCCGTCTCAGTCTCCACCTGCGCCCTCTTGCTGGCCGTCGAGGTACGCTCTCCTCTCCTCTCCTTCCCTTTCCTGTGCTTGTGCGTAAGGCAATCTTGCTGCTGTGGTATCTCTAATCTAAGGCAATCAAAGTTTAAAGTGCAGATCGTGCCATCTTTCGAGCCATCCACCTATCACTCCGGCTGCACGGCCTGGACGCCTCGACGGACATTCAGGGAAATACATATACGGATGCTTACTTCTTTTGCAGGTAGCCAAGTCCTTGACACTGTTACCTGCATACCTTACGTATTGCACTGTCAGTTACTTGGTGTCGTTCTGCAGTGATATTTTCCATATCTGTCTCTACTTCATAGGGTCTGCTAGTATACATTTTCCTTTGATTCCAAGAAAATCCATAGCTCTTTTTTGAGGATTTGAATCCTTAGTTATCATTCATACGTCAGTTGTTTGTTTCACATGATTAGAATTCTTATGAAAATTTTCATTTCTACTCCATTTTGGTGGAAAACTGGTAGAATTCCTTTATTTTTCTGTGCGCTCTTCCATCCAATTTCCTGCAGTTTTGTAATCCTATAGGATACAATTTCCTGTGAATTAAACATGCCCTAAATGTTTTCCAGGAAAAGAAAACGTTTGTAAGAAACCCAACCAAGTTAAGATTGATTGTGCTCTGCTTCCATGATTCTGAAATACAGGTTGGATCAGGTTTAGTAATTAAACCAATAGAACATGTGAACATGCTAGTGTGCGTTAGATCATACATGCTTCACTTTAATTTGTGATATGTTGATGGTGTCCCTGTACTAGACTATTAGATATTTTAATAATCCAGGATGATGCTGAATGGTTAAAATTCTTGCCTTGTGTGCATCCACATGCCTGCAGAAAGTTGGTCTCTTGGGTGTTGTTTTACTGAATTTTAAACTTGTGGCGGTACATTTAAGCAAGTTTAGTGTCAAGAGCTTTGGTTGCCTCTTTCAAATGGAACCAAGAGTCTTGCGGTGGTCACAGGGCAGCTAGCTCTCTATTTGGAGAAAGAGAGCTGTCATTTGTCAATGCACTAGTCCACATGCCTATAGAATGTTTTGTGCAACAGCGTACGTTTTTTTTTTATTCTTATTTTACGACTGTCTTCTGGTCGTTTAAGTCTTAGTCTGGTCATTTCAAAACATGAATTTATGTGCAATGCGATGGTGGTGATATTTCTTCATTCTCGCAGCTTCATTTGTTTGTACGAGCAGCTGCGTCGGCGACGGCTCATCGTCGTCCACACCGCGCTGGATCAGACACGCCTCCGCACAGCCCTCATGCCCCAAAACCCTCGCAGGTTCCTACTTCTACTGCTCCCATATTTTCTCCTCCTTCCAATTCATAGTCTGTAACAGAGAAGTATAAACCTGCTGAATTTTAATGCCTGGTCCTAGGCTGACGCCCTGGAGTATGAATTCACAGAAAGAGCATCTTCTTGTTTCGTAATTAGCTCTAGCGCAAGATGTGTGTTTTCTTGATTATTGTATATTTGATTGAAATGACCAATTAGGCAGGCTATTCTAGTAGAAACCCCTGATCTTGGGACTCTATCGGTGTGACTATGTATTTTGAGTATCATTTAGCAGCAGAATTGTACCCATGTGATGATTGAACTTTGAGGAGATGGCTCTGTAAGCTGGCGGTTGCTTAAAAAATGTTGTAATCATACAGTAGGATTCTTGTTGGTTCGACATTCTTACCTTAAGCATCTTCTTCTTAAGCACTGTCAGAAAATACACATCATGGGTATAATCAAACTCTTTATTAATTAACTGTGTATGAGTTTAATGAAACCGTTCATTTCTGCCACCTGTTCCCCTTGTTGACTTAGCCATTGTTTGTGATCTCTGATTTATTTCTCAAGAAAGAAAACCAGTCTTTTGTTCATTTTTTTTTGCAGATAAAAGATGATCCTTTCTTTATGTGGGAGTGTTTGAAGCAGACAAGCATTTGGCAAGAGGTGGACGGTGGAACATGACGACCACGTGGCTCCTCAAACCGCGAATGTGCTCTGGTAGATGATAAATCCAAATGTACGTGTACTTCATCACCAATGTGGATTCGTTATCTGTGATTTTCTGTGATGTCTGCATTTGATGATTAGTTCAATCCCATTGACTTCTTTATTTGTGAGTGTCCGGTGCACCTAGATTAGCCCTGCTAAGAAAATTTCCGTCTTCATTTAGCTTCTTCAAACTGCTAGATGGTCGCTGGGGGAAGAGGTGGATGGTCGCCGTCGACCACACCACTGCCAGCGTGCGGAGCCGACCTCACCACTGCCGGCAATGCCTTCCTGCAGGTAGCACCTCCCTCTCCCTCTGCCATTTCGCTGCAGCAGCAAATCATCTGCTTTAGCTACCAGGTGCTAAAAATGCCAACTAATTAAGGCCAAATCGATGCACCTCCTCCCCTTGCTGATTTATTATAACTAAAAGATAATCTTTTTTTTGCAGGGACTTGCTGACCACAATGATCATCTTGGAGCTCCTCTTTACACCTACAGGTCATTAATCACCTCATGAGCTCTTACAAACTTAGTCTCAACAGACCACGGTGTTGTGCAGTTACAATGGTCGAGGCAGCACAACAGTAAGCTTCTCTCTCTCAACTACTCCCTCCGTTCCAAAATAGATGACCCAACTTTATACTAAAGTTAGTACAAAGTTGGGTCATCTATTTTGGAACGGAGGGAGTAGATCTCTAGGTCAATGTGAATTCTTTCTTGATATGGACACTTGATTGGGGCCACCAATGTGAATTCTTGATATGTGATGCCAATGTGTATGCTTTGATTGATTTTGGTGTGAAATGTGCGCAGTGTCCCTGTACAGGTCTTTGTGCTGTTGTTAAATTTTAGAGATTGAGGAATAGGTAGATTGTAGTGCGTGCATAGTTACAAATTAACGTTGATACTGCCATCTGATTGTCAGAGAATCTTTGTTTCAGGTTGCTACTGTCTAGTAGTAGTAGATGATACGTATTTGACAAGAGCAGGGGGCTCAGACAGGAGGCCTGGGTTCTTTAGAGCTCAGCCGGGCTCGACGGAAACAGCAGCGGCGATGCGTCGTCAATGGCAATCAGGCGACCATGTGCCAAAGTATTGATGAGTAGCTTTATATAAGGATGCTGAATGAAAGGTTGTGTGATGGTCTTGTGTCGGCGCCGCTCATCGTCGTCCATACCGCGGTGGATCAGACCTGCCTGCCTGCCTCCGCCCAGCCCTCACGGCCCACCCCTCTTTCCGATGATTCTCACACACACACACTCACTCACTGTAACAGGCAAGTATAAACCTGCTGAAATTTTATTGCTGTCCTCGCAGGGTCAGTGAAGAAGGAGGAGGAGGCTTTGTTGCCTCGCCTGGGAAGAAGCACGGCGTGTTGGGTGCCTTTCTGTTGTACATCTCTTGGCTAGAATGAAATAAGTGTAATGATAAATCTGGAGCAAACAATTGTGTGGGTGGTTTTCACTTTGAGTGGTGCATGATGTACGTATGTGTTTCTATGTCAGTGGCTCAGTGTCGAAGAAGGATTACAGTGGAGTACGTAGTAGAATGCTTTCCATGCGAGCGAGTTTTTTTTTGAGCGGTCAATGGGGGGCGATCGCCCACCTGAACTCATTTTTGTATTAATAGGAGACAGCGGGTCGGTGATTACAAAGCTCCGCGGAGCAGAGAGAGAGAGAAGGGGGAATCAGCTAAAGATAGATTCACACCACAACAGCAACGGGGCACAGTCAACGCGGGAGGGGGCCCGGACCACCCACAATCGGAGGTGCTCCCGGACCGAATGCCGCAAGTCAAGATCGGAGCTCCGAATGTTATCGAACACCATCCGGTTCCGGGTCTTCCAAACAACCCAAAGGACACAACACATTGCCGTGCTTAGTAGCGGACGAGCCCAGGAGGGGTGGCAGGCAGTGAAGGCATGCCAAACAAAATCAACACAACAATCGATGGGCATACTGGGGCGGCCGAGAACGCGTTCCCACATCGGATGCAAGCGGGGACACTCGAAGAACAGGTGCACGATCGTCTCAGCCCGACTGGGGCAAAAGGGGCAGTCATCATGTTCGAGGAAGCCGATCCGACGCAGGAAGCCCCGCGTACGAGTGTTACCGTGTCGCAGAACCCAGACAAACACCTTGACCTTGATGGGCATGAAGCCATCCCAGTTGAGGTCATGCAGGGGGAGCTCACATCCGGAAAGCTTGATCATACGGTACACCGCGCTCGCCTTGAACTAAAGAAACTCACCCCAAGCTAGGATTCGCTCGTCACCCACCTCAGAGAACTGGACACGATCGAGGGCCGATCGAAGCAGGCGAAGTTCCAGTCCTGCAGTTCTGGACAAACGATCGTGCACGGGGACTTCATCAACACCAAACCGACCAAAGTCCCCCAGGGTTGCTTTGGGGCGGAGGCAGTGTGAATAAGCTACGGGGAGAGCAGCCGCCAAACGACCAAGCGAGGTCCAGTTGTCATGCCAGAGGGAGGTGTGCTCGCTGTTGCCAACCCTCGTTGATGTAAGCGAACGGTATAGCGGGACAAGGGAGGCAAAGGCTCTCCAGGTGGGGGTCAGGGGCGCCGGATGATCACCCATATACAAGCAGTGCAATCTACAGGTGGCCTTGATGAAGGCAAGGACGAGGTAAATGGTTAATCATGCTTCCTTGTTTTCATATTTGTGTATTTCTACTTGTTGACCTTCTTTCTGATTGTAGTTGCAACATTTGCCAGCAATAAAGGCTACAAAAAGCCTTGAGGAACGCATCACTGAGGTAAATGGTGAATCATGCTTCCTTACTTGTTTTCCTATTTTTGCCTTTCTGCTTATCCCTTTTTTTCTTTTTTAGCTCAAGCATATTCAAGCAGTGAAAGCTGCGGAAGCCCTTGAAAAACGCATTAGAGAGGTGCTTTACTAATGCTGCTCCCCTTGTTATTTTTTCTTGAGCATCTTTTCTGATCTTATTTATTTGCTTCATAGCGCCCCACTGGTGATGATTTCAAGTGTGCATTAGAACAAACGAGGAAGAATGTCATAAATCTTCGTCAGGAGTCATATGAGGTTTGATGTTATTTATTATATGCTTTTCTTTCCCTAGTGTGCAACTGCTTCTAAAATTTCTTACTATCTCAATTTGGTTCAACGTGATTCACCCTACTCACTATCTGAACTTGCTTACTCATAGGATATTCCAGTGTTTCCGTATGCATATGCCGATAAAAACACATCCCCAACTGACAACAAGCGTGCCCCTCCTCTTTGGGTAACTGAAATTCATGATGATGATTACATACGGGACAATCTTTCCTTAGACTGGCTTCCTTCAAGTCCAACCTTAGAGCAGATTGACAATCTCTATGGCCAACTTAATCAACATGCATTTTATGTATGTTCTCATACCATGGAGAGCTCTAGAGTTGTCAAAGTGGCTCCTAAGGATGTGGCAAAAGGCATTGAGGAGATTGTGTTAAAAGGCACCCCGTTTACGTCGGCTTGTGATGAGCTAATCAAAGTGAGTGTTTTCACATCTGTCTTTTATATTGTGCCCTTTTAATTGCCTATTTATTGACCGATGCGTTCTTATCTACAGGAAATATATCATATCATACGTATAAAGGACACCAGGGAAGGATATGAGGGCTTTTTAGATTTCCTTCGTGCGAACTCTAATGGTTATATTGGTGCTTTTCGGTGGTTGAAGGATCTTTCACAGGCATAGACAGCGGTGTGGTGCTATTTTTGGGATGAGACTAGAATCATTTATATTTTGAAGTTTCTAAAATTCGTGCCTACCAATTATAGATCTGCTTATACCTATGTGTAAGTGTGTTATCTTGTCATCATATAATGTAGTTTTGTTGAAAGAAGCTGTGATTTTAGTCTAAAAACTAAACGTGCCCAATTTGTCTTGTAGGGAAAATGCAAAGTTTGGAATTGAAACCTTGGAATTTGGAATTGATGCCCTTAAGCATGTCTATTTTAACCCTGATGGTGAAAAGAGCAAGGGAGCTGAAATATTCTTTCAAATTTATCTTTCCTGTTTGGGTGAGGGCCCTAGATCTGACATTGTGAAGAGAATTATTAAAAGATGTATCAGGTCTCAAAGTCATGAACATAGTCCTCAACTTGGTGTAATGATCCAAGGGGTTATTACAAATTGGGGTTTTTTGTCGAAGACCGCGTGCTTTCTTAGGTTGATGATATTAGAATTGGCGCTGGCAAAAAATCTAATAGAGGAAAAACCGGACCCGAAAGATCCTCTAAAGCCTCATCCAAGTTTGCAAAAATTGTTTTCGCAGTTTGCATACAACTGTAGAGTGGCCCAATGCCGGTGCGACAGGGTAGTAGGTCATGTGAAGAACATCGATCGAGAATATGATTTAATAAAACAAGAGCTTAATGGCAAGCTCATGTATGGCAGTGTTGCATATGACAAGATTGTTGATGACTGCCTTTCATTGATATTGCATGATGAGAAGCTTGTCTGTGCAATCATCATGCGGGAGAAAGGGTCCGATGAATTGGTTTGCCTGAAAGATGAAGAAAGTGTAGAAGAAGATAAGTTTTGGAAAAAGTTTGCTGAAGTAAAAGAGGCATACAGGAAAGAGGTATAAATCTGTACATGTTCTTTGTTTGCTCATATCATTGCTGCATCTGCTTCTCATACTTGCATTTTTTTAATTGAGAAACTAAAACAATTTGCAGCACAAGGATTACATTCTGCTGAGGTTTCTTTCGGATTGTGTTCCGGTGTTGCAACGTTGGAAGTATACTAGGTTTGTCATAGACCATATAGGTTATGACGAGATGTACCTGGTGTGCGCGGTATTTGGCCTACACACATTGGTAGGATTTTCTTTTGTTTCCCTTGAAAAATTATATATCTTGTGGGTGGGCTAATGTTGAATCTCTTGGATGTTTCTAGCATGTCCGAAGCTGAAGCTGGGGTTGCTGTTGTGAAAGAGTGGAACAAGGAGCATCGTAATGTGAGGGTGAAGCTGAAGGATATTGTTATGTTTCTTGAAAAGAATCTTCTGGTGTCTGAAAGAAGCAATGGATAGGTTTGATTAATGTTCACCTTGCCTGTGGTCAAGAAGGGGCGCATTGTCAGAGATTGTTCTGGAAGATGGTTTGTGCTAGTGCATCTGCTGACTATTGCTGAAATGGTCCGAATGATTGCTGGTGCTGGTGTTGGCTATGGCATGGCCTCAGTTAGTTGGTGTTGCTGTTGTCCGAGTGTTGCTGTTGACAAAGCTGTAGTGTCTTAATCTGAATCATCGCGAGTGCTGGTGTGCTGTTGACAATAGATGTAGTGTCTTAAACTGAATCATCGTCGCTGGTGCTGGTGTGCTGTGCTGTTGGCAATAGATGTAGTGTCTTAAACAGAATCATCGCTTGTGCTGGTGGGCTATTGACAATAGCTGTAGTGTATTAATCTGAATCATCGCTAGTGCTGGTGTGCTGTTGACAATAGATGTAGTGTCTTAAACTGAATCATCGTCGCTGATGCTGGTGTGCTGTTGGCAATAGATGTAGTGTCTTAAACTGAATCATCGCTTGTGCATGTGGGCTATTGACAATAACTGTAGTGTATTAATCTGAATCATCGCTTGTGCTGGTGTGCTGTTGGCAATAGCTGTAGTGTCTTAATCTGAATGAGGTCTTGACTTTGGCATTGCATCAGATGTTGCTGATAATTATGAATGATCCATTGTCGTAGTTTTTATATATAAGAGCTGACTGTTGTCATCGGTAGTACTTTTTCTTTCCTCTGGAATCAGGTTTATCTCTTTACAGTACTCTATTTTTTTTTAAATTCTGGCGCTCGCTTTTTGTAAGCTGTGGATCGCCGTCTTGTTGTTTGGGTTTGGCGGGCAGGATTGGTGCAAACGTCCGCGGGTTTGGGGCTGACCGTTCCTCCATATCAGGTGGCCATGGACTCCCGGCGAGATAGAATATGAGAAATATTTAAAAGATATGGCCGTATGCCGATCGTGCCCGTCTGCACACAGCCCCATCTGAAACGATACACAAAGGGTTTAGAGCATCTCCAATAGCAGGTGTATATTTGGATGTCTATATATTTATATAGACAATGGTCTAAAAATATTCTCTCATATACACGTCCAGTTTTGCATCAGAATGTCTATATACAGGGACCATGACAGGTGGGTCGTCGCTGGGGAGAGGAAGAAATCATGACTGCAGCTGAGTTTAGACAACGCCTTCACATTGTCCAGGCGTGGATATTGTCGAGGTTGATATAGAGGATGTGTATATTTGGTCGACCATATAGACAAACTGTTGGACGCCTGTTTTGGGATCACGTCGTGAAAAACGAGTATAGACATCCATATAGACAAGCTATTGGAGATGCTCTTAGAGCCTCTGACAGGCTGATGCATGGCCTGGAATTCGAGCCGACCAATCCAGCTCAGCTCAACTTGCTTAAGCTCGGTCAACTGACGAGTCGAGCTCGGCTCGCGTTCAACAAGCGAGTCCAAACTTGAAGCTGAAACCGTGAAAAGTCAACACCATATTACCATTACTTTTAAATATTTGGGCATGTATAATGAAAATATGTCACCATCAAATAATTTGTAGTCAATAATGAAGAAAATATGTTCACATAAACATGAATAGGTACTTTGGCCTCGGCATGTCCACACCAAAAGAATCCTCGACAAATCTTGTCGATGCAAGTTTTTTTTGAATAAATTGTTGATGCAAGTAGAAACCACAATATTTTTTTTGATGAGGCAACTACCTCCTTTGGCCTCCTTGATGCAAGATATATTGCAAACACTATTTTGTTTGAGGTATATTGTTAACACAGTATTGAACATATTCTTTCGGGAGTTTATGTAAGAGAAGAAATCCTGGTACAGCAAGGAAACACTTCATCATCGAAGCAGTTAAAGTCGAAGTGGGTGGACGGCGTTGGCGTGTGATTGCTGGTGGTGGTTTCATCGAGAGAGATGCGACTCTTCTTTTATACTCCCTCCGTTCAAAAATAAGTGATTCAACTGTGTATTAACTTTAGTATAAAGCTTGTATAAAGCTGAGTCACTTATCAAAACTACTACACAGTTGAGTCACTTATTTTGGGATGGAGGGAGTATATCGTACTACATCCCTTGGCAAACGCTACTTGTGTTTGCACGTGTCGGAAAACAGTACGAACAACCTAGGGAGAGTGGATACCAGCTGTACAGCTGGCTCCGCCATATATCGCATAAGACCCCTAACAAAGAGAGCTTGCAACGCCGTCCTTAGTCTTCTCTCCTCCCGGTTACAATGCCGCTCCGCCAGCCACTATTGTCGGAGGATGAAAGAAAACATAGGTGAGGGCCGAGCCATCATCGCCGGAGAACGAAAGAAAAAACATGGTGAAAAGCTCACCTGGAGTTGCACAGTGGCGCTAGTGAAATGCAGCAGCCACCGGCTCCAAAGAACCAGATCTGGTTACAAGTCTTCTATCGGCCGGAGGGAACGACCATATCGGTCGTGTTCCCCGAACTACTTCATCTTCGGGCCTGGGGTGGGGATGATGCCACTTCGCCTTGCTGAAGACAACCAGGCCCTTCTGCCACAAGCCATGTTCGTTGCCGGCCATGGATTCCATCTAAACCCGATCATTCCACGGGCCGGATCGGGTTCGGGTCGAGCTTGGCAAAACACGAATAAACAATCCCAAGCTCGAGCCCGCCCCAAAGCACATGGCTATTTTGGGATTTTTTTTTCCAGGCTTTTGGGCTGGGCTTCGGGCAAGAAAGTGAAGCCCAAGCCCGACCCGAATGTCTGACTTCGGGTTTGGGCCACCATCAGCGCCGTCCCAAGCAGCACCTTGGGTTAAATGCTGCTGCAAAATACTCCTAATGCTCACTCACTCCCCAACTCTGCGCAAACATCACACCACTAGAGCAGAGATGGGCGGGAGGAATCATACACCCACAGGCTTCCCGCCAGAGGTAGAACTCCCGATGAAACGCGGACTAAGCTGGGGCACCTTTATTCCGATGCGGCGTCGTCGCCGACGTCTCACCAACGTCCCCTAGAACCTACCTATACAACAATGCTTTCCCAGAGGCCCCTCTCCCCACCTCACGCAGGCGTTAAGGAGCAACGGGAACCTATCTACACGATAGTGCTTTTCCAGAGGCCCTTCCCCACCTCGCACAAGCGAGGAGCAGTGAGGTCGACAATGGAAGGACTGGCCCCACCCCTCCCCACCTCGCGCAAGCGAGGAGCAGCAGGTCACCGGCGGAAGGGCAGGCTCTTGTTCGCATCTCACGGCATGCAATACATGAGATTGCGTAGAGTACATGTTTCTTCTCTTTGGAATAACTATTAAGAATAGGAAGGCGTTAGAGAGTACTCCCTCTGTAAAGAAATATAAAAATGTTTAGATCTAAACGCCCTTGTATTTCTTTACGGATGGAGTACATCTCTTTTAGGCATAGTGATACAAACTCCGTTGCAGGTTAATCAAACATAACTATACAACTACACATTAATCCAGCCAGAATATTTCACCCCACGTTAAGTTAGTAAGTACAGTAAATAGTTGGATAACAGAAGCTGCAGGAGTGCAGGTACTCAAAACCCTTAGATAGATGGTCGATACACAAATACTTCAACATGTCATAGTTGGTGCACTATTAACTTGGTGCACTATTAACTGGATAACATAAACTAGGCTTGATACAGAAATTCTGCAACAGCAGTCTACATCGCTCACGGTAGAATATCCCTCCGGTACTAGCCAAGCTCGTCCATGGGAAGGAGGGACCAAGCAACAATGATCTCCACCACCCTAGAGTTGCCAAGTAAGCATTTCCGCTTGCTTACTTGGCATTCCTGTACAGGAAAGTTCACATGACCATGTAGAGGAGTGGGACCAGCATTCGAGTAAGCTTGTATGCAAACTTTCAATGTACTATGTATATCCACCGAAACCACATTCCTTGATAAATGTATGTAACCATCTGAACGTGCAGGCATTTCTTTGCCGCGAGATTCAAGCAACACAACTTCCATAGGCGTGGACTCAGTAGCCTCCTCTACTAGAGGAGACAAGGAGCAAGAAACTCGGCATCCATACTTACAAGGCCACTTTCCTTTGACAAGGCGAACACCAACAATGGTGGCCTGGATTGCTTTAGTAAGCCCCTCAAGGCTTAACTCTGCCATACAACAACGGCTGTAGATCAGAATGGTGGAACACCGCGTGTCAAAGCCGTAACTATAGCTGGAAGTGAACAATGCTGTATCTTTGGACTCTGCTCCGTACTTCATTTTTAGTTGGACTTCAAACATAACACGATCTTCGGCCACAATTGCACGTGACGGGCCAATCAAGTGCAAGAAAGGGTCCTGCAAGCAGCATCATCATTATTACTATACTTAATAGAAACAGACTAATCAAAAATTAGATAAGAAGAAGATTGGCACTTTACATACATCTTGGGTGACTCGTTGGCAATTAGCCTCGTACCGGTGGAAGAGAATGTTGCGGTTGTGGTCAAAGCAGTCTCGTGCGGCAACCACGCCGTAGACATGGAGAGGCCAGTTAAGATTGGGATTGAGGTTGACGATTTTGATAGAGTAGATCTGCAAGGCGCGGCCGACCATAGAAGAGTATGGAAATTTAGGAGGCGTGTGCGTAAACTGCATAGGACTCCATGTAGCTGCAACACCAGATTAAAATTAAAATAAGGAATTATTTTTGCGTCAATATGGAAACTGAATCATATATAATTAGAAGGAAAAAGATAATAAGAGGGAAAAAAGCAATCTTATCTTACTTGTGTCGTAAAATGTGCCATGGGCTGGCGGTCTGCTTCCCCACGTGGACTCCCAGCCGGAATCGTGAAAACGAAGATGCCAAGGAATTTCGTCCTCCTCCTTGTGGTTACGAGGAGGAGATATGTGGTTGTTTATAAGCTGTGAGATGCTGAGCAATGCGGTGGACATGAGACGAATCTTTTGGAGCTTGTCCGAGGGCATTTTTTCATCATCAGAATTATTCCTCGGAACCGATGATGCCAGCCGGGACTGAATCCGTCGGCGCAACCGTTGCGTCTCGTGTATGACAAAGCAGAGGGCCTTGTCAGGGTTATCAACAAGGTAGGCACAGTTGTTTACCTTGTTGATTTGTTGGGTATGCATCTCCTCCTCCTCAACGCAAAAGTTGGACATCTGTGCTTGACTCAGGAACGTCATCTCCCGGTCCCGGTGTATGACATCTCACGTTGGCGAGAAAGAGGGAGAAAGAGCGCCGGCCGGCCAAGTATTTATCCTCTATCCTTCCGGACGTGAGGAGGTATGTCTCCTTCCCCGACTCGCTCTCCGTCTCCGTCTTCTCGCCGGATACCGATACCGTGTCGCTCTCCATGCCCTCCACCTCACGCCCTAGATTAGTTTTTTTTTTTTTTTGGTTTGCAAAAGAAAAAAAGGTTTCAGCCAGACGGCCGGGCAGGCGTTTTTTTGAGACAAGGCGAGCAACGCTTCTATATATATTTCTGGTTTGCAAAAGAAATATATATATATATATATATATATATATATATTTCTGTCTGACCTTCAGCCTGGCACCGGCCCAGTGGGTCGTTTTTAGATTTAGCCGACAACTATTCTGAATGGGCCGTTTATAAAATACTAACACTAATTCAATTTGATTTTTTTTGTGTATTTGAAAAGTTTGTAAGTTTGAAAAATGAATTAAAAGAATATTCACGCAAGCTTAAAAAAGTTCATGAATTTACAAAATGCTAAAAAAGTTCATGCGTTTTTTCTGAAAATGAATGAAAAATAAAAATAAAAAACTGGAAGCATAGAAAAGAAAAAGAAAAAACAGTCCAAATGCTTCAAAGAAAAAAACAATACCGGGCCTAGAATCTCATGGAAGCTTTCGCAAGCGGGAATGCACAATCCTAGATGGGCCGATAGGCGTGTTCCCGACTACTTTTCCATTGTGTCTTAACAAAAAAAAAAAATCAAAGCAAGTAAGTACGAACTAGCCGCACAGTCATTGTCTCCAACCTGACTGCAGTCCACCTGCCTGGTTTGGCAAGAGAAAAGGCCAACAAAAAATGATTGATGGCAAAAAGATTCAGACAGGGGAGAGTCGGAAAAGGCCATAACAAATTCAGCTGAGCAAAAGTACTTGGCTAGGATAAATCTTAAGTACTTGACCGGTCGGAATGTAGACTATTACTCCCAGTACTAAATTTAAGACACTTATTTTGGGACGAAGGGGGTACTACTTTATCAGTCAGCAATGAATATAATTATATATGTCCAATGCATCACGCAGGCAGGCAGGCAGGCTCATGCTCATTGTTTTTAATGTATATTCACAATCTTTTATACAACATGTTAGGCTTTTCCTGTTGGTGTCCAACTTGGCAATTCAGTTCTGCTAACATAAAAGACAACCACACTAACTGTCAATCCTTGGGATTATATAAGTCTAAAAGATATAAGGATTTTATTTTATTTTTGGCCATGATATATAACCATGAGAATGCCGCCGACCGCTTGATAAAAAAAAAAATAATGCCTGTTTTACCACATGTTGCCGAAGAAGCAGATGACGTCCCATTTCGAACCTGTTTCACCAACACACACCAAAGTGAATTTCTGTCTGTCCTCCACACCGAGTTAACTGAAGAAGAGGGAACAGAGGAGATAAAACAGAGTAACCTGTGCACAATAGTTTTTCAGGCAACGAATGCCGAATTTTCATTCTACTTCTCCAGCAAAAAATGCAGGTTTATTTATACATGGACACAACCGAACTCTTAACAAAACTCTCTGCAATCTTGCTGAGAAACGGGGCAACGACCATGCAACACACACTCATGACTCTTCCAAAAATTTTGTTTTTGAAAAGGAGAATGACCATGCAGCCATTTTATTGATTATTCACAAAGATCTTACAGAGTAGTACGTCAGGTTGTTTGAAGCCACAATCTTAGCAACATCTGTCGCTACTCCTATCCACTTGATGAAGGGGTGCCGATAGTCCAAACAAAATATCAAACAGACATCGCACAAATGCCTAACATCTAAAGCCGGAGGCCCCAACCAAGCCACATACTAGGTTTTGGGCGCAAACCGGTCCGAAGCACTCTCATAGGTCGTCGCCGCCGTCTTCCACTGAACCATCCTCAGAGCAGGTATCGACGCACCAACCTTGCCAGGCCTGCCATGGACGCCCCCACAACGCCAGACAACGCCTCCTCCCTGCGCACATCCATCATCACACATCCTTCGCCGAGGCCCTGCCGCGCCACGCCGCCGAGACTCCACGTCGTCGATGTGTCACATGGAAAGCCACTCCATCGCTGGAACCGTCCACTGGTCCCTCAAGCTCCCTCAAGCCAATGCACACCTCCAAGAATGATGCCCCCAAGGAGGGAACGACACAAGTGGGCCGCCGTCATCCGATCAACTAATCTTGGGTTTCTCCTGGAGGTAGCAGAAGGAGTTGGGAGCTTCGCCTCGATGATGCCTTCAAGAAGGAAACGCCGCCGAGGGCGTCACCATCACCGGCTCCGACCATCGGCTGTAGACTAGGTTTTCACCCGGATTTGTACCATGAGCATCCAACCGACAACATGTGCACCGTCCAGACCGCCTTCAAAGCCCAGATCTGGCCACCCAGATCTGGCGACCATCCACAACAATATTGTCACCGTGGGAGCCCAAGCACACCAGCCACTGCCTGTGTGTGCCACCACTGAAGCCTGGGAGGAGGGCCGCCACCCCACCTCGCCAAACTGCGAGAGCCGCCGAGAGGAATCCCACACGCTTGTCACCGTCACTGATCAGATCCAATCCGGATCCAAAGTTACCAGATAATCGGCGCAAATCCACGTTAGACAAGGACATCGCCATGCCATGCTGCCGCGAGAGGCCTGGACTTCACCTGCCAATACCTTCCAGGGCCGCCGCCCCAGGTCACTGTCGGTTCTATATCCGGCATATCTCGTAGTAGGGGTCCTAAGCTAGGCGTCTTGGAGCGATGGTAACATAGACACGGGATTTTACCCAGGTTCGGGCCCTCTTGATGGAGGTAAAACCCTACGTCCTGCTTTTGATTGTATTCATATGGGTGTAGTAAAAAGTACATGTATCTACCATGAGATTGTTCTAATGAATATTAGATTCTCTATTGACTATCCTGGCCTTGGTTTATATAACACACCGGAGGCCTAGGGTTTAGAGGAGTCCTTGTCTTGGGCAGTCTTGTGGAATCCTCCTTGTATTCGGCATGGGCTGCCCGAAGTGGCCCAAAAGAGTGAACCACCATGGGGGTCCTTGGCCCGATCCAGCTGGCCGGGAGACGACGTGGTGAGTACCCCCTAGTCCAGGACACCGTCAGTAGCCCCCTGAACCAGTCTTCAAGTTGGGGATGCTCCACGATTCTTCCGAACTATTCTTCATCTTCGGTCGTCGGTCTTGAAAACTGGTTCAACAAATCTTCTCATCTTCGATCTTGAGGATTGCCGAAGTGAATCCGAAGAGTTTATATGTCATGTATCCGAGGAGCCCCTTTAAGTTTCGGCCTTTAGCAACGCCTTGTTATTTTTTACGCCACACCTCGGGTTTGAAGTTGTTCCCGTGCGGCGTTGTCCACTTGCGTCCGAGCTCCAAGGCCGGACTGCATCCGAGGCATCTTTTGCAGCCGAACACCAACGCCGGACCGCTTTCGAGCTCCAACGGCGGAATATATCCAAGCTCAAACGCCGGACTGTATCCGAAGTGTCATAGATTACCTCGTGTTTGAAAAAGTCGAAGGAGTTTAGCCGAGCTTTAATGCCGAAAATGCCTTGTATAGAGCCAGCCACTTGCATCTAAGCTTTATGCCAGACTGCTTCCGAGGTGATGTACCATCTCAGGTTTGGGCTGATTGTTTGCGGATTTTATTACCGATTGATGCAATTTATTTACTGACGAGATATATAGCCAGTAGCCCTCAAGGTGTGTGTCGGCCTAAAATCCGATATGCACATTAGAGGCACTACAAAAAAAGACACATCCGTGACACTTTGGGCCGAATGAATTTTTTTTCTGTAATACTTATGACACTTCTATGACGATAATTGTGACAAAACCCGGTATCATCATACATGTGGTGGGCTCCTACTTTTATGAACAAAAAATCATGATAGAAAATGGGCTTTTCGTCTTGGGCGGGCCGGAGATGCAGCTGCATGACATTCTTTGGGCCGTCCATGACGGAAAAAACATGGTAGAAGCGAGAGCGAGGAAAATTTCATGGAGTTCCCGGTTATGGTGGGTAGTCGGGGGCCGAGGGATGCGCATTTCTCTCGTACACATATGCACGTGTGTGCGAGGCGTTGGGCTCTAACTGAACCCGAGCGAGGTGTTGGGCTCTAACTGAACCCAAGCGATTGCACTAGCTACGTTACTGAACCCGAGTGATTCCTTCGCTAGTGCTGCTAACTGAAGTCGATCAATGCTGCCTTTGGATGAATAGTGAGCGTTGCTGGGGAGTTTGGATGAACAGTTCCCGGTGGGGGTGGATGAACAGGACCCCGTGGTGTTGCTTCTCGATGAACAGGACCCCGATCGATCGAGCTAGTTGGGGCTGGATGAACAGGACCCCGTGGAGGGTTGGATAAACAGGACGACCCCGTGGAGGGCTGGTTGAAGAGTAGCCGGTGGAGGGGTGGATGAACAGTAGCCCATGGAGGGGTGGTTGAACAGGAGCCCATGTTGAGGGCTGGTTGAACAGTATCCGGTGGAGTAGCGCGCGGTGGAGGCTGGATGAACAGGAGCCCGTGGATGAACAATCGCAGGTGGAGGCTGGAAGAGGTCGACGGTGGATGAACAGTAGCCCGTGGAGGCCGGAGGAGGTCGACGGTGGAGATGAACAATATCCCGTGGAGTCCCGTTTTGCGGTACGCCACACCCCTCCCAATGAATAGGACCCCCGTTTCGACCGTAGCGCTCAAACACAAGTCCGTTTCCTCCGTTTTGCAGTATGCCACACCCCTCCCGATGAACATGACCCCCGTTTCGACCGTAGCGCTCCAACACAAGTCCTTCCTCCATTTTACGGTACGCCACACCCCTCCTAATCAACAGGACCCCGTTTCGACCGTAGGAGGTCCAACACAAGTCTGTTTCCTCCGTTTTGCGGTACGCCAGACCCCTCCCGATGAACAGGATCCCGTTTCGAACGTGGCCGGTCGTACACAAGGTCATTTCCTCCGTTTTGCGGTTCGCCAAGCCTCGTTTTCATCGGCTGTTCTGTCCAAGCCCTCCCCATGAACACGATGACGCATTCCGTTCCGACCCAGCCGGTTGGATCCCTATGAACACGACGACGACGCTGTTTCTCCGTTCCGACCCAGCCATGTACACGAGCCCTGGCCTTACGTATGCGCGAGTGGGCGTACGAGACCCCGCCCGTATGTACGTACGTGGCCGTATTTTCTTTCTTGCACACTGGTCGTTCTACGGTGTGAGGCTGTCGTCGCCATAGAATAACAGGGGGTGTGGGTGAGTAGAGGGATGGCCTGGCCAACGGTGGAGGAGTAGGGGGCGGTGAGGCCTCCGCGGCATCACAGCCGGCCACGGGAGGCAGGAGCACGCGACACGACCGGCGCTGCTTTGGGCGGCTAGAGCAAGAAGACCAGAGGTTGAAGAAGCACTATGGTCGTTGGATGGACATCGTACGGTCACTGCAGCTAGAATCGTTTATATTGACTATGTTGACAAAGCCCTTGGTACGCGTCAACTTAGTAGGCCCACAGGTCAGCCTTCGAAACGGTGTGCCCCAGATGTTAGGGGGAGGAATCATTCTTCGGGCGGCTGAAGCAAGAATATCCGAGATTGAAGAAGAACCCCGACATCCGTTAGATGGACATCCAACGGCCACAGCTGCCAGAACCGTGTGTTGTTGACAAAGCCTTGCATATGCGTCAACTTAGTTTTTTCCAGGATACGCGTCAACTTAGGAGGCCCACAAGTGTGTGGCAGAGAACATATAGCCCATTTACGATTTGTAAGAATGTACACCCCATTTTTTAATTTTCATGGAATTTACTACAGTCCATTTATAGTTTGTTAAAAGTACATCTCATTTTCGAGCTAGGACAACGATTAATAATTTCTACTAACCGCTCAAAACAGAATAAAAAAATTCCCACATTTTGATGGGATCCAAAATATTTTTATCCGAAATTTCTAGTCAGATTAAATATAATTTGAAAATAAAGTTGTATTACGTTAAAATCCAACGAAATATTGCGCGCGCAACAAGTAATGAAATTAAATTTTTCAAATTCCAAAAATAGTATATTTTTAAAACTAATTACGCGTTTGGTGTATTTTTTTATAGTTACTGCCCAGTTATTATAATTACATCCCATTTATTATTTCTTAAAGTCCATTTTCTTGTTAAGCCTAATGCATACCTCCTAGGAAAGTTTGCAGCCCAGCGGGGCGGAGAATAACAAGTTGAACTGGATATTGTGTATAACTGTCGGCCCAGTTGCATTGCTGATATTGAAAAAAAGGCATGTGTAGTACAGTACAACCTAACATGGCTACTTAGCCCATATTCAGCGACGCCGGAAAGGCCCAAACAAGGCTTCTGTACAACTTTTTGAAATCACCGAGCTCAATTAATAACTTAAGAAAAAAGTTAGATTACAGTGGAACCTAATTAAAAGCTGTCATGAGCAAAGAAATAATTCAACGGGTCCCACTTGTGCATATGTGCGTGTATGCGTGTGTGTGTGTGTGTGAGAGAGAGAGAGAGAGAGACCCATCGGTCGATGCTCGTAAATACATCTTTCAGCCATATGCATTGCTGATACTCAGTAAAAAAACTTATATAGTTGACAAAATCATATAGAACATCATAGCAAACTGAACTTGCATACAAAAATTTCACGCAGGCAGCACAATCAGGATGGAAGCAGTGGGTCTCTACGGGTAGGGCTATATTGAAACTAACGAATTCGTACATAACGGTTCATCGTCTTTATCAATGACGGGAAAATATCTTGAATGTGGTGCAAAGAAAACAGACAAACAACACAATAAATTCTGCTAGCATATTAAATTGACGTACAACCCTTTCTAAAAAAGAGTTCAGGTACAAAATTGGAACATGTCACAATCAAATGTACTAGCACATCAGTGCTTCACACCCATAGCTCGGATTTAACTAGTATCTGACAAGATTCAGTTGTTACCTCAAATTAGAGCACATCCACACAGCCAGCCCTGCCTTTTCTCCCAAAGAAGCAGTGGCCTCCGCCACGTGATGGAGTAGGCCCTGTGCCATCCATCGTTCCGAGCAACACGGGGAAAGTCTGACGTTGACTCCTGTAATGGACGTCGTCGACGCACCCTGGCACCAGCGGCGGCGGCAGGACTTCGATTGATGGATTGACCACTTCTTCGACATGCACGAACACTCGATACAGGTACATCCCTAACGTGGTCCGCGGTGGCCTTGTTGGTGATGAATAGTACAACCCCGGTTCCTGCACCGGTACCTGAACACTAATCACCTTTGGTATGGTGGACGGCTTCTTCATCTATGCCATAACCATCAGAGCCCAGCTGTCTAGAGGAACAAACATACTTACGAGCTCACCTCCAAGGTCGTTGATAAACTCATTCATGGGCTCGTTGTTCCAAGCACGTCGAGGCATGCCGTGGAAGGTAAGCTTTGTTAAAAACTCAAGCTCAGAGGGCACCGAGCCCCATCCTGTGTGCCTTCGATCAAAGCTCACCAGCGTGCCATTGCAGAACAAACGCAGGGAAGATTCGAACACATGATTGCAGTCGAAAGTTGTCCGGAACCTGACGAAGAAATCAGCCGGTGGCGGATAGACTTCGACGAGCAAGTCACTTACTTGGATGCCGTGCGCAATTCAAAGAGCTTTGACAAGGTCGTCCGGCGAAACGGGAGGCTGGTCGCCGTTGATGGTTACCATCAGCACTTTGTCGGCAAACTGGTCGTCAAGCGCCTCCATGCCACTGTTGAGTGACAGCACGCAGCGACCGAAGGCAGGACGGACCTCAGGACCTTCGGCTTGGAGATCCGCGTTGACCGGCGACATGATAGTGCGCTTGAGTACAGGGAGTACAGGAGGGAGATTTGGGGGAACTAGAGTAGGAATCGAGATTCCAGAGGTGGGGGAGGGGCGGGAGATTGGGGATGAAAATGTAGCATGAATTTCGAACACGCGCCAATATGCTCTCGGCGCGCAAGCGCACGAAAACACTGGTGGCGCCCACATGTTGGCCTAAGAGTCCTTATTCTTTCTTTTTTGGAGAGCCCGACCTTTTTTTGAGGATCTTTTGAGAGCCCGGCCTGAGAGTCATAATTGACCTGTTTGGCATTGTGTTACTACTCGGCCCATATTCAAGGACACCTCACTGGCCCAAACAAGTGTACATCATCGAAAAGACACCGAGCTCAAATTATATAACTTGAAAAAAGGAGATATACTCTGAACACTAGAGAATGATAATGCCCTCATTTAGCCCACCAGTAGTTCGAGACAATAAATAGTTCAAAACAACGATATATACAACATTCAAACACTGACTAGTGAATACTACTGACATAAACAACAAGACATGATAGTTCATAAGAAGTCTTTCCACACCACCAAAACGCACCCATCTGCAGCGCTCAGACTCTCGTGATCCAGACGAGAATGATATTCTAAAGAGAGGCAACTATTACATAGTAAGAGTGACATAGATGAGGATGACCAAATGACAAGGAATATGCATAAAAAAGAAAGAACTACACATCCAGAACAAGCAGCAAAGACAACAAAGTCATTCAAAGAGATGATCCAACACCATCATAATTTGCAGCCCCGCTTCAGCGACCAATGATCCGGAGACACCAGTACTCCACCCTTTCGACGCAACAGCCCAATTACCTATCAAACTGAAGGCTTGAACCACATCACTGCCTGTCGTAATTGAGACATCCAAGGATCAAAGTTAATCCGGATGCCTTTGTCATTCTCACCTTATTTTGGCTGCAGGCTATATCGTTGACAATCTGGGGAGTTTGCTCCCGAATTCCTAGGGCTCGCCGTGTAGACACAGTTTTGCATAGCAAACAGAGCCTCTATGCCATCAAGGTCCTTGCCAACGGTGATCTCCTGGTTAATCGGATAATTGAGTCTGAGAAACAGAGAGTGTGAACCAAGGCTATTTACCCGCCTCCAACTAAAAAATCCTGAAGGCCCCAACAAGCTGGTATCCTGCTCATAGACGTAACAGCCACTGTCCGGATACTCACGTATTTCACGGTGCTTGTATATAGTGGGGTTTTTGCAATATAAATTTTCCGGCTCATGTGTCCGAATGATCATCAGTCTTTTGTCGTCATCTGATCGAGCGAGGAACCAGTTGTGCTTCCCTGTTTTTGGCAAAGGTGGTGTGATTACAAAGGGCAGTAATTGTAGGGATACTGCATCATATCAAAAAGGACAGGCATTGTTAATGTAAGATCAGCATTGTTTAGAGTATGAGTAGGATAATGCAAGAAACAACATTGATATGTCCCTATTGAAACTGGGAGGAAAATACAGGGAAATGTATACTGGGTTCGAAAATATAAAAGTGACATGCATGGTTATACTCATGTTATCTCGCAATCGATTCTTCACAGGAAACTACCATGTCATGCATGTTATGTAATCATGTTTTGTCCTCACAAACAAATTCTTCAAGGTAACTAACATATATACCATGCATTGTTATATACTCGTGTTCTGTGGGCAAAATTTTTGTGAGGATATTATTCTAGCCATTGATTGCTGAAGGACGAATATAGGTATGTACACATGGTATGCATTACAGGATTTCACTACTTCCAAATATAGAGTTCTCCATATGCACATTTACTTCCCTAATGTATGGTTAGATGAAACCAACAGTGTGGTGCATGTTTCTACATCATGAAAATGAGGAAACTAACATGGCCATTGATGCACACTCGTTTTTAGTAGTAGTATATAGATTACTGTAAAATAAGGAGAATATCCATATATTCCTAACCGTTTGATTATTCAGGGGTAAAAATTGACTGTAATGACATGGTCACAATCGCATGAATTAACTCATTTCAAATATAGCTGATTTACGGCGTCTCTAATACATTGCCATAGTTCTACTCAAATTCTGCTCAAACAGGGATATGTCAATCATCACAAAAAGTTCAAACAGTGTCATGGCGTCATCATTAACATGAGATATAAACAACTTATACGTGCCGTCCCAGCAATACATGGTGCCATCTGCTTTGTCATTCGCGTAGATGATGCTATTGTGTTCAATAGCATCACAGAAGTGTGTATCAGCTTTGACGATGATCCACTGCGAGCGGAGTTGTCTCCAGCTAAAGAAGGCACCGGCGTAAAGATAGGCGACTTCGGGGTCGAACAAGGCAATTAGCTTGAAGTCTGCGTAATTTGCATGTTGTGTGGGCACTTGGCAGATTACAATTTTCTGCAAAACAAGGTCCGTCCAACTGACGTGGTAATCTAGATGACTTGGACCACGATGGTAAAACTCTATATAATCCAACGGATGAAGGATAATCTCATGGGAGGTCTGGAAGTTCACGAGCACCAACGTTTTACCGTCTTCTCTGAAAGCAGCCATCCAGTGGGAGTTCATGCCGACCCAGTACATACCTGCCAAGAGTTTCGGGCAATGGTGATCAGATCAAAGTCGATGGAAATGATGTACGGCGACCCACTACATACCAGCAAAGAAGTTTCGGCTAATGGAGATCGGATTGAAGTCGAGGGGCACCATGTACGCCTCCGTATCATGGTGAGCCAATCTCGCAAGACCAGATAGCAACAAGCAGGGTGTCTTCGAAAGCTTAGGACTCGCTTCGACGATGGCCGTGTGCATGTCCCTCGAGCATGCTGTCGGTGTCAAAACCGGCGGATCTCGGGTAGGGGTCCCGAAATGTGCGTCTAAGGCTAATGGTAACAGGAGGCAGGGGACACAATGTTTACCCAGATTCGGGCCCTCTCTATGGAGGTAATACCCTACTTCCTGCTTGATTGATCTTGATAAATATGAGTATTACAAGAGTTGATCTACCACGAGATCGTAACGGCTAAACCCTAGAAGTCTAGCCTATGAGGATATGATTGTCACGACTTAAACCCTAGAAGTCTAAACCCTCCGGTTTATATAGACACCGGGGGAGGGGGGCTAGGGTTGTACAAGGTCGGTTACAAGGAAAGGAATCTACATATTAAATCGCCAAGCTTGCCTTCCATGCCAAGGAGAGTCCCATCCGGACACGGGACGAAGTCTTCTGTCTTGTATCTTCATAGTCCAACAGTCCGGCCAAAGTACATAGTCCGGCTATCCGAGGACCCTTACTCCAGGACTCCCTAAGTAGCCCCTGAACCAGGCTTCAATTACGACGAGTCCGGCGCGCAGATTGTCTTCGGCATTGCAAGGCGGGTTCCTTCTCCGAATACTTCAAAGTAAATTCCAAACACAAGAATCGTGTCCGGCTCTACAAAACAAGTTCTACAAACCGCCATAGAGAGTATAACATTTATAAGTACAATCTGCTGACAATTGAGGCAGCCTTACGACATTACCCGACCATTATTTTGAATTGTGTTCTAGCCTGCTACTCCATGTTTTGGGAGGCGGTTTTTATTGGCACGTCTTGTCAAAGCAGGGATCGTGTCCTTTTATTACGGTATTTTCATCAACACGGGCGTGGATAACCCAACCGTTCCATCGGTATGATTCCTTGGGAATAGGCATGTTTTAAGGCCACGGCGGGGACGCTTGATATTCGTCGCCTTTATAAAGGGGTTAAGGCCTGTCCTTCTTCTTCCATGCTAGTTCTTTTCCCTACCCCCACCTCAAGTTCCAACACCCAAGGGTCAATCCAATCGCTTCGAGCTTCCAGCCATGTCCGGACCCGGCCTTCAGGGCCGGTGGATGGCCTCTTCTATCATAGAGGAAGATATCTCAAAGCTCAGGGAGGCAAGATACCTGACTGCTGAAATCTACCACAAGCTTCCTGCTCATGGGCAGGTTATTCCTACTCCCAGATCCAACGAGAGCGTCGTGTTTATCTCTCACTTCCTTCGAGGGCTCGGGTTTGCTCTTCATCCCATCGTTCGAGGGGTCATGTTTTATTACGGGCTAGATTTCCACGATCAGGCTCCAGACTCCTTCCTCCACCTCTCGGCGTTCATCACCACATGCGAGGCCTTCCTCCGTATTTCCCCACACTTCGGCTTATGGCTCAAGACCGATGACTCTGTATTTCCCCACACTCGACGACGATTGCGGCATCCATCGGCGTGGGGCCGATGTCACCAACGGTGGTTGAAGTAGACGAAGTGGTCGGGGTAGATGACGGCTACGCTGGCGATGTGCTGGTGCTTGGACGAAGACGAAGGGGGTGGACGGGCGGCGGCGGCTACGAAGGTAGCGGCGGCGGCCAAAGAAGAGTGGCGGTGGCGGCGGCTAGGTCAGGAGTGCGGCGGCGGTGCTTGAAGTAGGTGAAGAACCCTGATAGCGTGACGAAGACCTGCACTGACGGTGGCGTTCCCGCGCTAAGGAAGACGGCGCGACGCATACCACGGGAGGTCGACGCGCGGTGACGGCAGAGCAGACCGCGGGTCACGGCGCTACGGCCCGAAGGGGCGACGCAGCGACGACAGGCAGGTCGGGGCGACGGCGGGAATACCTCTGGGCGGCGGCGGGGACCGCGGGCCGCGACGTTGCGGCCCGAAGGGGCGACACAATGGCGGTTCGCGAGTCGGGGCAACCGCGGGACGGCCTCGGGGCGGCGGCGGGTACCGCGTATCGCAACACTACAGCTCGAAGGGGCGACACACGAGTCGATGCAGCCGCGAGGAGGACCATGGGGCGGCAACGCTGCGGCCCGACGGGGGGACGCAGCGGCAGCCCGATGCTCGATCGGTGAAGAGGCGTGCTGAACTCGGGGACGATCTTCACGGGACCTGCGGAGGCGCGCATAACCGACGGGCTAGGTCGGTCGCGCGGCGTAGATGAGGCGGATCACGGCGGCGAGCGGGTGATCAAGCCGATCACGCGCGAGGTCGGGGACGCCGCTCGATGGAGGCGTGGTGGCGGCGGAGTCCGAGATGAAGCCGGCGACGACGAACGGCATGGGACGTCGTGCGGACGAGCTTGTCAGCACCGGCACCCGGGCTGCCAAAGCAACGCCGGCGCCCGGGCAGTGAGGCCCGAGCAGCCAACGGAGCAGCGGCGCCCGAGTTGAGGCAGCCGACGAGCCTGACGCAGCTGTCCCAACGCAGCCGAGGACGAGGCCGGCGAGGTAGACCGTCAGGCCGCCGTGCAGACGCGGCGAAGGCGGGTGATGTGGATCGATGGGCGGGCCGGCGCTCGAGCGACGGCTATGATTGGCCATTGCATGGTGCGAGGCCGCCGGGTCGAGGCGATGCAGGTGTCCCGGTCGGAGCAGGGCGGTGACAGCCGGCACAGGGCGATAGGCGGACCGACACGCGGACGGCGGTTGGCCCTGACGGGCCGCCGGGTCGGAGGAAAGGCCGGCTGGTCGCGTCGGGGTCGGAGTAGAGGCGCTTGCGGTCGACGGCGGCTGCGGGCGACGCAAACCGATCAAGAATAGTTCGGAAAACCAAAAAGAAACCGTGCGATCAAGATGACCGGCGGGAGAGAGAAGACCCGGAGCAAGGCTCGGAGAAAAGACTCTCTAGGCCAGCCGGTCAACACGACTGGCGGACGAACCCTAGGTACGGGCGGCGCGGCCCCCGACGGCGGTCATGGAGGCCGACCGCCCTGGGGGCGGCGCGCCGGTGCGGAAGCGGCGGCGGCTAGGGTTTAGGATCGACCTACGATAGATACCTTGTTAGAAGGAAGAGAGGGGAATTGATGATTGTATTGCTTGAGCCTTGTGGGCATATATATAGGAGTACATGATCTATTTGGAATACAAGGCAAGCCAGAATATTTCTTAGTCTAACCTATGTTTCCTCATACAATCACGTTTCCTCGTACAATCACGTTACTCAACACTATCGAGCTGCTGAATGTTGAACTCTGCGACACAACGGTCACTGGAGAGCGAGAAAGTGGTACCATCTTCAACACGGTGGTCAAGAGTGATCGACACGCTATACTTGTCCACCCCCTCAATTGTGAATGCAACTTCAAAGTCAACAGGGTCCATAGCAACAATCGCACGAGACGGACCAGTCAAGCATAAAGAACAATCCTGCAAACATCATATCATCATTATACTAAAAGAATGCTTCTCGTTAAAGAAACAAAAATACTTAATCGCAATGGACTACAAATGTAGGAACAAGAAACAAAGGAAAATGACAAGAAGAGTGAACAAAGTACATACTTCTTGGGTGAGTTCTTGGTACTTAGACCTTGATCGAGAGAAAAGAATGTTGCGGTTGCGATCCACGGTGTCTCGAGCGACGACCGTGCCGTACACTCTGAGTGGCCAGTTGAAGTCTTTCAGAACCGTTATTTTGATGGAGTAGACCTGCAAGGTGATAGCGGCGACGGCAGCTGGGGATGGGATGACACCGGGTGTGTAGTGTGTAAAGTACATAGGACTCAATGTAGCTGCAGCACCAAAGACAAGTGTTTACTATCAGGATTCTAATATGAATAAGTAAATAAAGTAAGCAAATTAAACATTTCTGCCATTCCCTTGACTTACACAAGGAGAAACGAAGTTAGGCAAGAAGCATGCATGTTTACTTGTACAGTAGAAAGGAAATTGGTTGAGTTAATAACTTAATATTGCTTGCTTAATCATTGTCACCACTCTATAAATACGTGGTCTCAAATAAATGATAAAGATTACGAGCATGGTCAGGTAAATCAGTGGAGTATCTTCTTGAGTTTACCTTCGTTTTACTTGTTCAGATTTTAGGATTGAGCATGTGTGTTAGTGATCTGCTAAAATAAATTTCTAGAGACGTATATAGATCAAGAAAAAGCTTAGTGAGGCGAGAACCATGTATGTATGTATGTATGTATGTATGTATGTATGTTGACTTACTTGTATCTCCGAAGCCACCGCACCTGCCGTCCTTGCTGCCCGACACCAGCGACTCCAGCACGTTCCCCATTTGCTGCTTGATTCTTCTTCTTCTTCTTCAGTCCGTCCCTCGCATCCGCATCCACGCCGCCGACCAACCTGTAGTACAGGATATGTGTGGGTGGTGCTAATGGAGTCGCCGGCCGGAGTGGTGTCACTCTTTGCGTGTCCGCTGGAGAGGGAGAGGGAGAGGGAGAGAGAAAAGGCTAACCGCGCCACGTCCTCCGCCTTCCTTTTTTTGCCCCCTCGAAACAGAGCAGTTTTGAAACCGCAGCAGCATTGTAAGTTCAGTTTGTAACCGACGCGACGCGCCAGGAGCAGCAATGGAAGGATCCAACCGCCGGCCACCTGACCCAGCGCCAGGAAGGATCCGGCCGAGGCCGAGTCTATGATGGGCAGGGTGGCCTGCGAGTGCAGCGGCGACATCTCCGCCTCCCAGGACGACGCCTGTTGGCCCAAACTACAAGCAACTAGCTAACCAGCGACTGCACACAAGCTGCTCTCACTCTCACTCACACTCACGAAGAGATGAACTCACACACACTGGAGTACTAGCGAGGAAGTTGAGCACACACATGTAGTACAACACTTGAGGCTGGATAGATCGAAGTGGAAATGGCCTCATTACGACGGAAGGACCGGGTCCTTTTATAGGGCTGGTCGTGCGCAATGCACACACACACGAAATTACCTACGTACTTGCATGCCACTCACGGGACTGCTACCACTACCCTGCAAAGCATATTCCTAGAAACTACTAGGAAGCTACTACGTATTTGCATGCACAGCTCTAGTCTACTACTAGTCAACTTTCCTGGAATGCTAAATGAACTACCAGGAAACTACTAGGTAAATACCACTTCCTTTCAAGCCAAGGAAGCTACTGCTGCTGAGTGCATGCAACCGAAGACTATGGTTGACCCAACAATCTCCCCCTCAACCTTATCGAAGGAGCTTGATATCCATGAGCCCGACTTTGTCGCACAGTTCTTGGAACCGGACGCGACCAAGTGACTTGGTCAGGATGTCCGCCTTCTGCTCACCAGTCCTGATGAACTCCACGATCACCGTGCCTTTCTCGACGCAGTCATGTATGAAGTGATAGCGGAGATCGATGTGCTTGCTGCGGTCATGAAGCACTGGATTCTTGCAAAGCGAAATCGCCGACTTGTTGTCGACGAAGATGAGCACAGGGGCGGTGTTTTGATTCAGCATCTCGCCAAGAAGGCGAGCAAGCCAAATGCCTTGACAGGCCGCTGTAGCTGCCACTATATACTCCGCCTCGCACGAAGATGCGACGACAACCTTCTGCCTCACCGATTGCCAGCTGACTGGACTATTCCCGAGAAGGAACAGTATGCCCGAGGTGCTCTTTCGGGAGTCCACGTCACCAGCATGGTCGGAGTCGCTGTATCCGACCAAGCTCTCGCCGTCGCCACGGCGATACACGCATCCATGCGTGAGCGTACCCGCGATGTACCGGAGCAGGTGCTTGACGGCGGCTAGGTGATCGCTTGCCGGGGCTTCCATGAACCTACTTAGGTACCCGACAACGAACGTAATGTCCGGTCGGGTGTGCACGAGATACCTGAGGCTCCCGATGCTGCTGCGGTAGAGCGTAGCATCCACCGCCTTTTCGGAGCTATCCTTGCTGAGCTTCAGCCGTGCCTCCATTGGAGCGTGCACGGCATAGCAGTCCTTCATGCCTGCTCGCTCAAGCATCTTGGTGGCATAGGCCATCTGCGTGATCGTGATGCGACAACCCTCCTGGTTTACCTCTAGACCGAGGTAGTACCGGAGTAGCCCGAGGTCGCTCATGCTGAAGAGACGATGCATCTCTCCCATGAAGCGTCGAACCTCTTCGGGCTCTGCCCCGGCGATGACGAGGTCGTCGACGTAGATGCCGACGATGAGCAGCGTGTTCGCGGTGCCACGCGAGTACACGCCGTGCTCAGAAGCGCTGCGTGAGAACCCAAGGGATGCGAGGCTTGCATCGAGCTTGGTGTTCCACGCCCTTGGGGCTTGCCGGAGACCGTACAGGGCCTTGTGTAGCCTGTACACGCCCTGCTCGTGGCTCTTGGCAACGAACCCTAGAGGCTGGGAGACGTACACCTCCTCGTTAAGGTCGCCGTTGAGAAATGCCGACTTGACGTCCATGTGGTGTACCTCCCACCCGCGGTGAGCAGCCACGACAAGGATGAGCCGCACGGACTCCAACCTTGCCACTGGAGTGAAGACTTCCTCGAAGTCCACTCCCTCACGTTGTACGTAGCCCTTTGCGACGAGGCGCGCCTTGTGCTTGACAATGGCATCGTGCTCGTCCTTCTTGACCTTGAACACCCACTTGAGCCCGATGGCTCGGTGCCCAGCAGGCAGTGTGGTGAGTGCCCAAGTGGCGTTGTCGTTGATTGACGCCAGCTCGTCCAGCATCGCGTGGCGCCAGCAATCCTCTTGCTCGGCCTCCGCGAATGTGGTCGGCTCCTCGCCGGCCATCAGATGCAAGACGTCGTCGTCATCAACGTCCTCTTCCTCGGGCTGTTGCGGGGTTACCGCAGCCTCACCGAGGAGATCCCCCATGCACCGAAACCTGTGGGGGGCGCCAACGCTGTCGTCGGCGTCGAACAGCTCCGACCTTGCTGTTGGCGGGGTCGCGAACAGCCTCCCGGGAACCACCTTGCTTGATGTCGGGGTGTCTGGGGACACCATACCCGGGGACGGTGTTCTCGGGGTTGCGGTTCCCGGATCCACACCTCCCGGGCTTCCCGGCGTGGCAATTCACGAGGTCTTGCTTCCCGAGGTTGTAGAGTACATCGGGTACTCCAGAGTGAAGGAACTGCTTGCCGGGGCCTCCCCCGACACCTCCCAAGTCCATCGCGCGTCTTCATCGAAGATGACGTCACGCGATACATGCACACGCTTCGAGACGGGATCGTACATCTTGTATGCCTTAGAGCCGGTCTCATAGCCCATGAACACCATTGGGGTGCTCTTGTCGTCGAGCTTCTTCGGCTGTGGGCGCGTCATCTTGACGTGCCCGACGCAGCCAAAGGTGCGGAGGAAGCGTACATCGGGCTTCCTCCCATACCACGCCTTGTAAGGCGTCTTGCCGTCGACGCTCCTTGTGAAGGAGTGGTTGAGGATGAAGACGGCCGTGAGTACGGCCTCCCCCCAATACGTGCTCGGCACCTGCTTTGCCTTGAGCATGCAGCGTGCCATCCCGAGCACAGTTTGGTTCCTCCGCTCGACGACGCTGTTCTGCTGCGGCGAGTAGGGGGCCGTCAGGTGACGTTGTACCCCTTTGTCGTCGCAGTGCTTGTAGAACGTGGCCGACGTGAACTCGCCGCCATGGTCCGTGCGCAGCACGCGCAGCTTGTGGCCGCACTCCACCTCTGCTGTCGCTTGCTGCTTGACGATGGCTTGCTCCGCCTCGTCCTTCGAGGCGAGGAGCAGCACCCACATGAACCTGCTGTAGTCATCGACGAGCAGCAGGATGTAGCGATGCCCTCCTGGCGTTGCCAGGGTGATTGGGCTGCAGAGGTCCCCATGAACCAGCTCCAGGGGTTTCTGCGCCTGATAGCGTGCCTTTTCGGGAAAGGGCAGGCGTCGCTGCTTCCCGGTAGGACACGCATCACACAGCTCGTCGGCGTGCTCGATGTGAGGTATCCCGCAAACGAGGTTGCCTCGCGCCATCTTCCGCAACCCGTCGAAATGCTGGTGTCCTAGCCGGGCATGCCAACGCCACGCGTCGGAGACATGGCCCACGGCAAGGCACACAGGATGCACGGGTCGAAAGAAGAGCTTGTAGAGGCGGTTTGCCAAGCGGGTTACCTCGATGAGCAGCCTCTTCTGCTGGTCGCGTAGGGTGAGAACACCGCGGCGGATGCCGATGTCGAATCAGCCCTCGTCGAGCTGTCCGACACTCACGACGCTGCTCTTGAGCGCCGGGATGACGTAGACGTCTGTAAACTCCCTGTGATCACACGCTTTGTCGGCGAAGACGACGGCCCCGCGCCCATGGATCTCCACCACAGATCCGTCCGCGAACCTCACCTTCCCGGTGATTGAGCGGTCCAGCTCCGCGAACGCGTCGACCGAACCAATCATGTGGTTCGTGGCGCCGGTGTCGAGGAACCAACCCTCACTTTGCTTGCCGCCTGCAAGAGTGGGTGTGGTCACGGCTCTCTCCTTGTTGAGGAAGACGTAGCCGCACGCACACACCGTTGTCAGGGAGCCATTTCCCGTCAACACGGTGGACCCCGAACACTTTGTTGTTTGGGTGTGGCTGACCTGAGTGTCCGTGCGCTCCTGCACGGAGTCGATGGTCGCCAGCATCATGGTCGGAGCATGGTCCGCCATATGCGTCGTTGTCGCGCCAACTTGCGCGACCTCGTCGGGTCCCGAGTTCGGGGACGCCGTCGCCGGGGTGTGGCTCCCCCACACCCGAGCCTTCATATGCTTCGGCATAACCTGAGGCTTTGATGCCAATTGTTGGCCCAAACTACAAGCAACTAGCTAACCAGCGACTGCACACAAGCTGCTCTCACTCTTATTCACACTCACGAAGAGATGAACTCACACACACTGGAGTACTAGCTGAGGAAGTTGAGCACACACATGTAGTACAACACTTGAGGCTGGATAGATCGAAGTGGAAATGGCCTCATTACAACTGAAGGACCGGAGTCCTTTTATAGGGCTGGTCGTGCACAACGCACACACACACGAAATTACCTACGTACTTGCATGGCACTCACGGGACTGCTACCACTACCCTGCAAAGCATATTCCTAGAAACTACTAGGAAGCTACTACGTAATTGCATGCACAGCTCTAGTCTACTACTAGTCAACTTTCCTGGAATGCTAAGTGAACTACCAGAAAACTACTAGGTAAATACCACTACCTTTCAAGCCAAGGAAGCTACTGCTGCTGCGTGCATGCAACCGAAGACTATGGTTGACCCAACAACGCCCTCGCCGCCTCCCCATTCCTCCGCGCCGGCGGCAGCGGCGGCGATGAGTCAGACGTATTCGCCACCCCTCTCGATGTGTTCCAGCAGGAGCAGCAGCAGGAGGAGGACACGGTCACCATGTGCACCCTCCCCTCCACCCCCTCCCCCACCAGGTCGCCGTCGCCGTCGCCACCGCGCCGGAAGCCGAGGGTGTGCGTGAGGAAGGTCAGGGCCAGGGGCGCCAAGATCCGCACCCCGACCCCAAGCCCCGACCAACCGCCGGAGCATGCCCAACAGGCAGCCCAATCGCCGGAGCAACCAGAGCAGCAGCCCCATGTGGATGCGGATCCCCTCTACAGGACGGTGCAAATGGTGGGTGCCCTCACCGGCGCCACCGTGGCGACCACCACCAGGAGCAGCAATGAGAATGCCGTCGAGGACTTCCTCGCGCTCGCCCGCCGGCGTGGCCTCCTCTAGCCACCCGGTCATGGCTATGAATAGAAAGATGTAGTCACAACTCTTGATTTTAGATTGGATTACAGCAACTCAGATGCTCTCTTGTCTTCCATGTCTGTTTTCTTCCTAAAATCCAGTGCCTGGCTGATGCTCCATGGAATGTACTCTCTCTCCGTCACATAATGTAACATGTTCTTTGACACTACTCTATCAGCAATGAATATGCTAATTATATTATATGTTCATCACGCTCAATGCATCAGGCAGGCAGGCTGGTGTTCAACTTGGCAATTTAGCTATGTAACATAAAAACACAACCACACTAACTGTCAGTCGTTGGGATTTTATATATGAAGTGTTGGAATTGATCTCAGGTTGTAATAGACCGAGATAAAAAGAAGGGGAGTCCAATCCCACGCTTGGTGCTTTGATCGGGGGCAGCCAAACCCAACGTTTTGGTTTCGGTCCCCGGTCCATCAGTTCCCATATAAAAGGAAGAGTTCACGTACCTGTTCAGATAAGAAAAGAAAAACACAAACGGGTTAAACTCCTGAGTGCTAACAACCAATCCTAAAAAGAGGAGGTGATAGCCATGGCCAAGGCTATTTCGACGGCGGCTGAGCTCGGCATGGTCAGAGTTGAGTTTGAGACGGACTCACAGTTACTGTCAGATGCCTTGGACATGAGGAGGGCGGACTCGACGGCGTACGCAGCTGTTATAGAGGACATGAAATATCAACTGAAGCTTTGGTTTTCTTTCTTTTCCATTTCAGTTTATAGGCGCGGTGCGAATTCGGTAGCCCATGAGCTTGCCAACATTGGGCGCTTGTGCGAACCGAATCACTATTTAGAGTGGGATTCTGATGTACCAGCCCATGTGGGCGAGTGTGTTGTGGGCGATATGCCTCATCACAGTTAAGTAATGAAGCCTTGCTTTGCTTTCAAAAAAAAATCCTAAAAAGAGGAAGCTGATGGGCTGGAAGGCCGACTACCACCGCCGGCCACCGCAAGGTCAGTGCCGGTGGCCATCTCCTACAGTGGCGCTCCTGATGCACGTCCACACCATCTACGTGCTGCTTTTCTCCCGGCCATATCTTCATTGCCGGAGACCCCAAGGTGCAGCCATGGGCTACACAAGGGGCTGCATCGAGCAGCCATGGGATTTCGCCAACCAATGTAAGTTTGTATGCTTCCGCATAATACTGATGTTCTAGTCCGAGATTAAGTCCTAAAATTGATTAGCCTAAAGCCAATTAACCTAACAATGGTATCATGAGCTGGTTAATCTCGGTTAGAACTCTAATCATATTTTTAGTGATGTTTCTTTTCTGTTAACGATCATGTTTAAGCCCATATGTTCTCCATTCAAGATAATCACCAACTTAAGGTTTAATCAAACTTTATTAGGTTAGTGAGCCTTGTTTATGGCTAATTATTTTCAGTCAAGGTATTACTGATGCGGGTTAGTGCTAATTACCCGTTTAAGCAATCAGAAGGACGGGAATTGCAAATTCTAGAAAATCCCCAATTTTTGAAACCCTAGAACTTGGAATTCCCCAAATCAGCGCCCAAAAATGTTGTAATCGACAAAAAGAAGAGTATTTGAGGCACACCTCATGACGCCGCGCCTATGCTCCTTTGGGATCCCTGCGCCGGCGACGCCGCCGTCTCTCGGGACGACGTGCGGAGAGACTCAGCCGCCGCTGAGGTGCTAATGGACGCGCGCGTGCAGTGGGTTCCACACCCCGTACGTCGCCGTCGCTGTCGCCGCCAAAAGTTTGCGCCGGCAACCGCCGGCGAGATGCATCACGCGTAGCTAGGACTACCGTCCTCCCGGTCTCGCCAGGAGCTCAACACGGCGAGCGCCGTTCGGCGGAGGAGCGCGCGGCCTTGAGCGAGGGACGCTGCTCCGACGAACGGGACTGCCGCACCGCCATGGCCGGCGTGCCTCGGGTCGCCGCCGCGGTTGTCGCCTCTCCTGCACGAGCTGTGAAAATTGGGGGAGAGGAAAGGAAATGCTTCTAGGGTTTGACCAGGTGTTGTTTTGCTCCGCCCCGGGAGGATCGGGGCCATCGGCTTGATCCAATGGTTGAGGCCGACGCGCAGCTCCGAACGGGCCTTCGGGCACTTAAAAGGCCGCTTCCGCAGCTGGGTTGCGGCCCAGCGTGTCTTATCCTGGCAGGAAATGTTTTTTTAGTGTTATTGTCTTTGAGCTGCGCCGAATGAATCAAGGGTAGCCGTGGGCTGTATTGGGCCAACAAATTTAAGTTATGCGCGTATTTTCTTTTTATTCAGTGCAATTCTATAATTAAGATTATTCTAAGAAAGTCTTTTGCACTGTTATAGATAGAAAATTGTCTGAAAATTTAAGTTCTAAATTGTGTTTTAGTTTTCTTATTACAATGGAACCAACGAGAAGTTTTGCTTAGAAAATTAAAGCACAATTAATGTTTATGTAATTTTCATGGCAAGCCTTTAATGATGATGAAGATTTATTAATAAAAATCCATGGATGATTATAGGTCAAATTTTGTTCTTTAGGCATTTTGTGCAGTTTTAGTGCATTCATTAAGTTTCAAATAATGTTTTTGCACTGATGAGTTTTAAAGTGCCTATAATTATTTTTAAATCTTCTGAATAAAATGGAACCAACGAGAAATTTTATTTTGGAAAATTTAATATGACGTGAATGTTGATGTCATTCAAAGGCACCTTTTATGGTCATCACTTTTCAAGTATTATTTCAATGAAGAAATATTAATGTTAAAATATTGAGCTTTTTTTTCAGTCACCCATTTAAGTTTCTAAACATTAATATTTTATTTGGAAACTTTATTTGAGTGTGATGTTTGTGGGGATGCCATCCTAATGGCATTTCTTAATGATGTGATCATTTCGAATGGGCTGAGGCCACCTCAAGGAGAATGTGATGGTCACATGGTTCAGTTTTCCGCATCATAATAATATTGCGGCGATACGCCTATTGGGCAAAACTGAAGTTTTTATTTGGTGCATTTCATGTCATTTCATTATGATATGCATTATTGAAATATGCATAAAGACTCAAAAATAATGTTCATGGGGTTATGATCAATCCCCTAAAGAAAGGAATTTTGTTTAGGGATTCGTTTTCCAAAGTACATGTTGCTGCCAAATATTGTTATTTTGTGAATCCTTATGAAAATTTGTCTCCAAAGTTATTACCTGGAAAATGTTATGATATCCTGCTGATAATATTAATGTCTTTTTGGATTGACTGTAACTTTGAAGTCTACTCTCTTGCAATAACATTTATATTTATATGTTAATTCCAATGTCGCCTTCATTGTATGTCGTTCAGAATTTTAATGATAATTTTGACACTTTTTTTAATGTTATTTTCAATGTTCATTAAGTGTCAAAAATTTAAGTTCAAGATGACTACAACAGGTTATGAATCCTTGTGTCCTATGACATAATGGATTACACTTTAATGTTGCTTTATGTTAACGATGGTTAGTAATTTAGTTAATATTCTTGCTCGTCTTTATGTGATTTGCGACACCCAATTTTTTTTTGTTTGGTTTTCAACAAAAACCTTGTTGGTTTTGAAGGAGGTCATTTAAAACCCTTTCAAAAATCTCTCTCTCAAAAATTTCCCCTTTGGCAAAGGATTTTTATTTTGGCATCTTCTTCAACTTTGGTGTTTGGTTATTTAAAAATCTTTCTTCTGATTCTCTCCCTCTCAAATTTATTTTTGATTTATTTTTCTTTTAATAAGAAAACCTAGGAGTTTTGGGTCTTCTCTTATATTGAATCCATCCATACTTTTTACCATGTCTCATGTGGTAAATCTTCCCAAAACCCCTCCTTCCACTTTGGGGCAATCCAAATATTCTGTCCCAACAGGTCCAACTCATTTTTGGATTTTATTTCAATTATTTCTTTCCCCAAAACAATTCTGTCCACTATGTTGAGCCTAGGTGATTTGCAAAGCAAGTACCTAAATGCCTTTGAGTTTTGTTCTCAAACCAACTACTCTGGATAGTCCCTAGCACCCACAACCTAGAACCATCAAGATCCACTCTTCTTCTTTTCAAAATTCTCAAGTTTCAGCTTCTGCAAATTTGGATCAGATTTGTCAAATTTGATGAAAGTCATATCTCCTCTTCTCCAAAATTTCCACCATAATTCAGGCAGCCCCCAGTTGCAATGAGAGGCCACTCCACCAAAAATCAGCTCAAGAAAAAATACCCTCATACCAAAATCATTCTATCGAACACCTGGCCTGCACTGTCACTTTGCACTTTCAGAGAAATTCAGAGTTTTAGTAGATTCAGTTTCGTCGGAGTCTGGTCACTTGTCAACAGTGCGCCTGGCGCGTTGCGAACGGCCCCTCCTCCCTGTCCAGAGCGCCGCACACGCACTTGGCTGGTTCCTGGCGTCGGTGGCACCCTGGCCCGTCTACGCCGGTGTCTTCTGCGGCGTCGGGACCTCCCGTGGCGGCCAACAGGGGGCACCCTGCGGCATAACGCCGTTCGGCACCGCCCACGCCACCTGGGAGCTCCGCGTGGCCGTCTCCCTTGCCAGCGCACACATGCAGCACCGTCGCCGTGGCCTGGCACGCACAGGGCGCGCCCTCTGCCGCCGACGTGCCGCACGGCCGTTCCGTTGGGACAGGCCGTAACCTCCCCTGCCTTGCTGAGTTAGGCACTGGGATGAGATCAATACTCCGTCTAGTCGATGCTCAAGCCCCTAAACCAACCGTCCAGCCACAACACCACCGTAATCGCTCGCCGGACTTATCCCGTTCACGGCAACCGCCTCGGGCCGGCTATAAATAGCGCCTCCGAGCTCGCTCTCGACCCCGCACATCTCCACCACCTCACCAGACCCCGCCCAGCCACTGGAAGAGCCTCGAGGGGCCCTTCTTCCTAAACTCCGGCCACCTCCGTCCGCTTCGGGCTCCGGCAGCGTTCTCTGTGGTGAGAGCTCCTCCACCGCCCTAGACTTGCCCGTAGCCTCATGACACCCCAAGGAGACTAACCCCCACTTCAATTTGACCCCAGTAGCTCTCTCCGACGAGGTCCACGACTACCCGAACCACCGTTCGCCGGAGCAAGGGCCGTCGTCGACGTGGTGCTCGCCGGCGACAACCACCACCACCCACCGACGCGGAAGGATGCACTGAGCACAGAGGTACCACCCGATCCCCCTGCCTCGCCGTGGATCGCCGCTGGCGACCACCGCGGCTCTCGGGCACCGTCGAGCTCTGCCGCCTCTTTTGAATATTCAAACCTGACGGGTGGGACCCGCCCATCAGCCTCTCTGTTCTTTTTTTCGAACCGTTTCTGAAAGCGTATTCTGGCAAATGCGCTTTCTAATCTGAATCGTTTTCTGGACTTTTCCGCTTAGACCCCTGAGAGTTTTCTGTTTCATTACAGAGAGGTCCTTGAACCAAAACTCTTATAACTTTTAAACAAAAAAGTATTTTTGAGTGATTCTTTTTCTGTCCTCTTCAAAATTTTGTCTAGTTTTTTTATCAGATTTATTTGAAAAATATTTGGAATATTTTTGTGCACCCCACGATATTTACGTTAGTGCGTGTATTTTTGTATACCGTAGATACCGAAGGGGGTGACGGAACCGCGAACTTCACCGAGCTAGGCCCCGACTACTCCAAACCAGGCAAGCATGTTTGAACTTTTGATATGATGGGTGTTTGGGCATGTTTGCATTAAGTAGTTTCATTGGCATGTTCATGAGCATCTCGATGAAAGTTATATCACATGCAAAGTTGAGGCAAGTGAATTTCGATAATCCATGAGTTGTTGGATATGAGTTTGCATGGCCATGTGATGGATGAGAATGGGTAAGATGGCAGTGTTGTAGCATGCCAGTCTTACGCCAGACCGTTTGACCCAGTGTCAACATGAATCAGTCCAGTTCCCGTCCGTCTTCCTTTCTGTACTACCACATGTTTTCCGCAAGGGATACGGCTTAGTAAGTTGCAAACCGCTATCTGGTACACACCAAATCGAGAGGTCAGGATGAGGGTTCCATGGCCCTGGATTAAATCCTATCATCCGGTCAGGGGGCATGGGTGTTTCCGGTTGGGACCGAGAGGGGGGCACCCCTTAGAGCGCGCGTATATAAATTTGATCCCATGCTATTCGAGATTGTGATCTCCCCGTCTCAAAGTTTTTCTTGGACGCTGCCCAGGGTGATTCCTGGCAACGTAAGGTGGGATGGGTGTGTACTGGTTAGCTGTGTTTCTTCCGAAATACCGTAAACGGAACTAGTCCTTCGTGACTACGGAAATCCGTTGGCTGTGGGTAATTTAGTACAAACTCTGCAGAGTCAATAATTCCTTTGAATCATCTTATCCATATCCAAGTTCTGTGTTTATCTTATCTTGTCAAGAGTCAGTCTCGGTGACAGGAAACTCCTCAGAACCACAGGAGTGTTAAAGGTTTGTTTCCTGTGGATGGACTAACCCGTTATTTATCACGTGTTGAATATTTGCCGGTGAGCATTAATTCTTGCAAGTTATGAATAATGAATATAATCCCTTTCTACGATGTCGTTCAGACGTTCGACTGCGGCATTGTTATTTATTTACTTCTGATATAAGCCCTTTCTGCGATGTCACTCAGACGTCCGACTGCGGCATTATTATTTATTTACTTTTGATATAAGCCCTTTCTGCGATGTCGCTCAGACGTCCAACTGCGGCATTGTTATTTATTTACTTTTGATATAAGCCCTTTCTGCGATGTCGGTCAGACGTCCGACTGCGGCATTGTTATTTATTTAATTTTGATATAAGTCCTTTCTGCGATGTCGCTCAGACGTGCAACTGCGGCATTGTTATTTATTTACATTTGATATAAGCTCTTTCTGTGATGTCGCCCCGACGTCCGACTGTGGCACGCATGTCTTTTCCTTCAGTATAAGCCCTTTATGTGGTGTCACTTAGACGCCCGACTGTGGCATGTTTTGCTTATTTGTTCACCCTTCGAGGTGTCGCTTCAGACACCCTATCGGTTTTCAGTTTATGTTTATGGGGTTTTCGAGCGGACTACCGCCGACTCCCTTTTTACTTACCTTGTTATACTGATTTGAATGTGCATTTGTTAAATCACTCATGACGCATTCATGCATGCATTTATTATATCTATTGTTCGAACTGTCTTGCGAGTACTTTCAAAGTACTCACCTGGCTTGTTGATTTGGCCAGATGCTGACGAAGGCGATCTCATGGATGAAGAGTTCGATAGCGAGTCCGACGCCTAGAGGAATCCCAGTCAGTCTCGTGCGACCCTGGATTAGTCACTATGTTACTCCCGCTTCCGCTACCCAAATAATTCCCTCGAGCCTCGCCATGACGCTCGATGAGCTGCCAGTATAGGAGTCATGTTATCCACTCCACTGTGTTATTCCACTACCACTTTAACCCGAGTCAGTAGTATGCCACCACTCCATTGTGTCATATCCGCCATTATGTATAATTAGTGGCGTGCTTGTAATAATTTGTTGAGCAACCCCCAGCTCGACCCTGTATTATATTAAATACTACTGGCTTATTGTATCAAGATTTTGTCTACTAGTCAGGAGGATTTTTCCTCACACTGGACTCAAAAGGTCGGTTTCTCAATAAATATTTTTATTGGAAAACCGGTCGTGACAAGCTTGGTACCAGAGCCAGGCTGACTGTAGGAAGCCACTAGGTGCGATCGCTAATCGGTTATTAGCAAAATAGCGCTAATTCTTATTTTTACAAATGTAGTCATTTTCTGACAGTCAGCATAAATTTATGATCTGACCATTCAGAAATTTTTGCCTACTTTTGTAGATGGCCGACAACAACTGCGAGTCATAGATGTTCGCCAACGAGCCCGATGGGTTCGTCAAGCTTCTCTCCTTCATCGTCCAGGTCGCGATGGGGCCATCCATGCGCCCAGTCTTCACACTCTCTCAGCACAAGGTCAACGACCGTCTGACCATGCACCAGGCCGCTGTGCAAGTCAAGGGAGGGCGTGTTGAATTACGCCGCTTCCGGTTCTTGGGAAGAGCCATGCCTACGGAGAAGCACGCTATGCAGATGGCAGCCCGTGAGGCGATAGCTCGTCTCAGGGATGTCCTTCCTTCGATGCAGACTCGTTGTTACCGCTACCTTCCATGCCACGTGTCGTACGCCTGCCACTACTCATACTCTTGCCCCAGAGGAGAGCGAGACGAGGCTTTTGAGATGCTCGTCGGGTATCTCCGGGCTCTGGAGGCAGCCTTCGACAACCTGGTGGATGACTTCGTGGCTGCCCGCATGGACTCAGTCCATGGCTGTACCGCCAACAGGAGGGAGCTCCTACACACTGCACTGCCTCTGACTTTCGTCTCGTCATCAGCATCGTATGCACCTACCACTCTCGCCACTGCTCGTCGCCTGCCTTCCACCGAGGGATTCAACCAAGACATCGCGCCTACCCCAGTTCGTTCTGCACCACCCCTTGCACCCGCTCAAGTCCGTGTTGTCCCGCATAGGGCACCCGCTCCACCAACTCAGCGCAGCACTTCACGTCTGGAGCCTATTAGCGAGGAGGAGGTTGCGTCCCCAGCCTCACTGCGCCTCACCCTCAGCAGGGCAAATGAGATCCTCACCATCTCCTCCGACTGAGTACGCTTAGCCGCCATGCGATGTACCGCTTGTATGATATGTTTATGTGTGCATAGGCTGTGAGAAGTAGCCTATTTGCGCATCATGTAGGAACTGGGAGAAGTGCACTAGCCTAAATAACATGTCAGGTTTATGTACGCATATCCTGAGTGATGTATTGTATAATTACTGCTTGCGTGTAAGATATGTAATGAGCAGTCCTTCTCCGTGCGCAAATGTTTATTCTCTTGAAAAATCTTGGAGCATTTAAGACTTTTTCCGTCTTCATGAATTTATTGACTTTTGCGACTCAATTTCTTTGCTTATGAGTTTTTACAAAATATATCCCCAGAGTGAACAATGTCTCGTCCTTGAACGCGCTCCATGCCAATTCCGTCAGAGGAAAATTTTGGCACACCACCAAGCAACAATTTCACACAGGGGCAGTCAAGTCAACAAGGCAGTGAAACAACACTTTCCCAAATGTGCCGTCTTTACGAGCAAAGTCAGCAACAACATCAGGAAATGATGAACCAAGTAATCAATATGGGAAATCACCGCGGACAGTATCAGCAGCAATCAAAGTCATCTGAGCTACAGAAGACGCGTACCCAAACATTTTCCCATACTGACAAACCTCTGGAAGCCGAGGACTGGCTTCGAGACATGGAAAGAAAATTAATAATTGCCCAGTGTTCAGATCTGAAGAAAGTGCTATATGCACCGCACTATCTCACTGGAGCAGCTGCATCGTGGTGGGAAAATTTCCTACACATGCACCCCAACGAAAATAATATCACCTGGGAGGAGTTCAAAGAAGGTTTTCGTGGGGCACATATTCCTAAAAGTCTTATGAAGATCAAAAAGAGAGAATTTGATGACCTCAAGCAAAGGACAATGACGGTGTCAGAGTACAACAGTCAGTTTACTCTGTTGTCTCGCTACGCCAACGAGGAGCATATGTCTGAAAGCAAGAAGATGGAAAAATTCGTAGACGGTCTAACGCCCGCGCTTAAATGCCAGTTGGTTGTGCACACCTTCCCGGATTTTAAGACGCTGGTGGATAAGGCCATTACTTTGGAAAATGAGAGACGCAGCTTGGAAGATTTCTGCAAGCGAAAAAGGGACGAGACTAATCACGCTCGCAACCACCGTAGCAGGACAGATTTTCAGAAAGGTGGGACACCCGGACCCATGAAAAACATCTCACACCCAATCAAGAATTTCCATGCAAGGGACAAGGAGTTCACATACCGCCCAGGCGTTACCTGTTACGCTTGTGGAGAAGAAGGGCACTATGCCAAGCAGTGCCCCAAGCCAAGGAACTCGACCCCAAAGCCGAACAACGGAGGCGATAATTCGGCGCCAGAGCGCAACAACTTTAACCCAAATAACAATCACAGGAAGAGTCATCTGAACCACGTGACCAAAGAGGAAGCACAGAATGCCCCAGATATCGTACTCGGTACGTTTCCTGTCAACACAATACCTGCCATGGTTTTGTTTGATTCTGGAGCTTCTCACTCTTTCATTTCAAAAAGTTTTGCTTTGCAAAATAATTTTTCGATGCTTCCTCTATGATCATCAAGTCCCCTGGGATTAAGCAAGTTACCCAGAATTATTGCCAAGGTGTGGTCATTGAGTTTGAAGGGTTGAAGTTTCACGCCAACCTTATTGTGTTGGAAAATAAAGGACTAGATGTCATCTTAGGGATGGATTGGTTGACCACCAACAAAGGTTTTATTGACTGCTTCAACAGGACCGTAATTCTCACCCACCACCACGGGAAGACAATAAAAGTTTCAGCCAAAGAGAGAAAAATATCCCGGCAACCGAGATTGAACAAGGTGGATATTTCTGAATTAAGCAAGGTTCCAGTAGTGTGTGAATTTCCAGACGTATTTCCCGAAGAACTACCGGGCATGCCACCAGACCGAGAGATAGAATTCAGCATTGAGCTAGCACCCGGAACCGCCCCCATATACAAGAAACCATACAGAATGGCACCATCTGAATTGGTAGAACTGAAGAAGCAAATAAAAGAATTACTTGACAAAGGATATATACGAGCCAGCTCCTCGCCTTGGGGTTCACCAATATTATTTGCCAAAAAGAAGGATGGAACACTGAGACTGTGTATCGACTATCGAGCACTTAACATGGTCACGATCAAAAACAAATATCCGATGCCACGAATAAATGATTTATTTGATCAGCTCGCTCAAGCCAAGGTATTCTCAAAAATTGACTTGAGGTCGGGATATCATCAATTAAAAGTACGAACGGAAGATATTCCCAAGACAGCCTTCACCTCCAGATACGGATTGTATGAGTTCACAGTAATGCCATTTGGACTCACGAACGCCCCCGCATATTTTGTTCACCTCATGAACAAAGTATTTATGAAGTTTATGGACAAGTTTGTTGTGGTATTTATCGACGATATTCTCATATACTCCAAGACACCAGAAGAGCACGCTGAACATCTCCGAATTGTACTAGGGGAACTCAGGAAACATCAATTGTACGCAAAATTCAGCAAGTGTGAATTTTGGCTAAGGCAAATAGGTTTTCTGGGCCACGTACTAACCCAAGAGGGTATTGCCGTAGACCCGGAAAAAGTCAAGGCCGTACTTGGCTGGAAACCACCAGCCAGCGTAACGGACGTACGGAGTTTCCTGGGAATGGCAGGTTACTACCGAAGGTTTATTGAAGGATTTTCTACTATAGCAAAGCCAATGACGCAGCTACTCAAGAAAGACAAGAAGTTTGAATGGACAGAAGCTTGCGAGAAAAGTTTCCAAGAACTAAAAAGGAAACTAACGACAACACCAGTATTAATTGTGCCAGACATACACAAGAATTTTGAGGTGTATTGTGACGCATCCCGAAAGGGCCTCGGGTGCGTATTGATGCAAGAAGGCAAGGTTGTCGCGTATGTTTCCAGACAACTTCGCAAGCATGAGGAAAATTACCCTACTCATGATCTGGAATTAGCAGCAGTTATTCATGCACTCAAGGAATGGAGACACTTTTTACTTGGAAATCGTTGTGAAATATACACGGACCATAAGAGCCTCAAGTATATTTTCACACAGCCGGAACTGAATTTACGGCATCGACGCTGGTTGGAATTAGTGAAGGATTATGACCTTGGAATCCACTACCATCCAGGAAAAGCAAATGTAGTGGTAGATGCCCTAAGTCGGAACCCTAGCCCGAACAACAACGGTCTACCAAATTTGAGACCTGAATTCCGGCAGGAATTCGCTAAGCTCAACTTGATGGTGGTCACCGAAGGCAGTCTGTCGAATTTAGAGATACAGCCTACCCTGATTGAAAAGGTTAAAGAAGCTCAGCATGGACACCCTAGCATTGAAGGCATAAAGCGAAAGGTGAGTTTTGGCAAGGCCACAGAGTTCGTTATCGATAAGCAGGGAATATTGTGGTACGGAGATAGACTTTGCGTACCAAATATCAAGGACCTTAAACAGCAAATCTTAGTGGAAGGTCACACCGCTCCGTATTCAATCCATCCTGGAGGAACAAAAATGTACAAGGACATTCAGGAGAAATTTTGGTGGCACGGTCTGAAAAGGGACATAGCCACGTTCATCGCATGTTGTGACTCTTGTCAACGCATCAAGGCCGAGCACCAGAAACCGGCCGGACTTTTGCAGCCAAATAAGATACCCGAATGGAAATGGGACGAGATTGGAATGGATTTTATTGTTGGGCTACCTCGGTCACGACACGGACATGATGCCATATGGGTCATCACTGATAGACTGACTAAAGTAGCTCACTTCATCCCCGTGAAGACAACCCACACCGCTCAGAAACTTGCCAGGCTTTATCTCTCCCGTATCGTCTGCTTACATGGAGTTCCAAAGACTATAATATCTGACAGGGGCACACAATTCATCTCCAGATTTTGGGATCACTTACAACAAGCTTTGGGAACTCAACTGGCATTCAGTACCGCATACCACCCCAGACTGATGGACAAACTGAACAAGTAAACCAAATTCTAGAAGACATGCTAAGAGCATGTGTCCTCACCTATGGAACCAGTTGGGAGGAAAGCCTGCCGTACGCAGAATTCGCATACAACAACAGTTACCAGGCCAGCCTACAAATGGCACCCTTTGAAGCCTTGTACAGGCGGAGATGTCGTACCCCACTAAATTGGTCCGAAACCGGAGACAGCCATATCTTCGGCCCAGACGTGCTCAAGGTGGCTGAAGACAAAGTTAAGGTAATTAGGGATTGACTCAAGACAGCCCAAAGTCGACAGAAGAGTTATTACGATCAAAAGCATCGGGGAGTCAGTTTTGAACCCGGTGAGTTTGTATACCTACGAGTATCTCCTATGAGGGGCCTGTCGTGGTTCTAAGTCTGACAGTAGAGTGGGGGGTAGGTATGGAGAGGCAAGGTCCTAGCTATGGAGAGGTTGTAAACACAAGCGATGTACGAGTTCAGGCCCTTCTCGGAGGAAGTAAAAGCCCTACGTCTCGGAGCCCTGAGGCGGTCGAGTGGATTATGTGTATAGGTGTTACAAGAGTGCGAACCCTTCTGCCTGTGGAGGGGGGTGGCTTATATAGAGTATGCCAGGACCCCTGCCAGCCCACGTAATGGAGGGTTTAAAGTATATTAAGTCTGGGGCGTTACTGGTAACGCCCCACATAAAGTGCCTTAACTATCATTAAGTCTATTCAATTACAGGCCGTTGCAGTGCAGAGTGCCTTCTGACCTTCTGGTGGTCGAGTGTATCTTCATGGTCGAGTGAATCTCAATGGTCGAGTCCTTCTGGTCAGTCGAGTGGGTTCCTCGTTGGTCGACTGGAAGGTGATCTCTTCTAAGGCTGTCCCTGGGTAGGACATTCAGGTCAGGCCTATGACCCTACCCTAGGTACATGAATCCATCATTAGCCCCCGAATGGATTGAGGCTTCAATGAGGAAGGATTTGATGCTGTTTCCGATTGACTTTTGCATACTGGCTATGCGTCGTTCTGGATTAAGATCTTCTTTGTTGATAATCGAGCAACTTTTCTTCAGTCGACTCGATCCATTCTTGTCTTTCGTCGAGTGATCTTTTAGACTTTGTTGGTTCCCGAGCGACGGATTGCAGGAAATCTCGCGTCTAACAGACCGATCTGCCGTTCGCGGATTCCACAGGATACGAAATTTGGGGGAGCGCGCGAAGCGGAACGAACCGTGGCGCTCGGACGGGACGGGACATAGACGCCTCGATCTCCGCGCCGCTTTTTCCGCCACGTATCGTGTCGATGCAACTGTTTCGGGATATGATTAGGTTGCCTGGGTCCACCTGTCATCCACTCGGAAGGGATGTTATAAATGCAACCAGCGAGGGTTTTCTGAACAGTGCTCCACTCTTTCTCTTCTGCTATCCTCGTCTCCGCCCAACGCGCTCGCTTTCGCCCCCGCAAAGCTCTTCCTCACGCACCTCGCCGGCAGCCATGGTCAAGGAGAAGACGGCGGCACTGGAGCGCGCAAAGAAGGCGTCGGCGACGGAGAAGGCGTCGGCGGCGGAGAAGGCGAAGGGGAGATCCACCAGCCGCAGTGGGTCTTCGTCGAGATCCCGCCTGCCGAAGGGCTGGGTCCAGGGAGATTGGATCCAGTCGACCATCAGGGAGAAGGATCTCCTCGACATGGACGACGACGGGCTGATCCCCCATGGCGCCGCAAGACTCCCAGGAAAAGAGTGGCAACCTCAGCCGGAAGAGGGTGAGTGTGTGCTCCTGGCCACTCATATTGATCGAGGATTTTCTTTGCCACCGAGCATTTTCTTTCGTGGTTTTTTGAACTTCTTTGGAGCCCAACTCCACCACTTTACTCCGAACTCCATCGCGTATCTTGCTGCGTTCGTATCCATGTGCGGGAGTTTCCTGGGCTGTCGATCGCACTGGGGCTTGTTCAAGCACATCTTCACGTGTCGTTCTCAGACCGTGAAGAAGGCGAGTCCAGGCGATGAGAAGACCCAAGTTGTCCAAATGTGCGGGGGTCTGGGAATTCAAGTGAGGAACAAGAGCACCTTCCCAGCTATGACGTTTCCCGAGTCGGTCAGGGGCTGGCAGTCGACTTGGTTCTACTGCCAGAACGAGCTGACGCCGGGGCAGTCGAGTGGACTCCCCCCATTCACCATGAGTCGAGTGAACAAGCCCTCCTCTCTGAAGGTGGTTCCGGAGGAGAGGGCTGATGTGAAGATGTTGATGGATCGCGTGGTGCAGTTGGTTCGGGACGGCGTGACTGGCATGGACCTTCTGGAGGTTTTCCTTCGGCGGCGGATCCAGCCTCTTCAGTTCCGAAGCCATGGCATGTGGTTGTACTGCGGGACTGAAGACGAGACTCGAGTCCACCCGGAAGCAGTCGACGACGCCACGGTGGAAAGATGGATGGCCACGGTCACTGGGAACAAGGATAATCCCCGTGGATCCAGGAGGATTCCCCCACTCAACCATCACACCGTTCCAGATAAGGTATATTTGCTCTGCCTTCCATTGTGTATTTGTCAAATTTGTTTCTGTATGTTCTGCGACTTGGTCGATTGATCTCTGTCTTGACGTCTTCCAGGCCCTCACCGACCTGTATTCAATGCCCAATGGAGCTCAGGCTCCGACTGAGGAGGGAGAAGCCAGCGGGGGCGAGAGCCAGGAGGAGTGGGATTCAGACGCTGCCAAAGATGACGATGATGACGACGACGATGATGAGGACGAAGAGGAGGAGGAGGAAGAGGTTGCACCACCGCGCTCGGAAAGGCGGTCGAAGCTTGTCCATGACCCCGCGACTGAACGCGGTAAGGGGGTGGCGACTGCCTCACAGTCGACCAAACGCCCTCGGATCGCTTCTCCGGTGCCGAGTGAAAGGGCTCCGAAGCAGTCGAAGGTGGCTCCGCCGAAACCCACCAAGCTCCTGCCGAAGATGAAGGTGTCCATCCCCACCATATCCGGGTAAACATGTTACTTGAGTTCTCTTGTTTTGTATAAGCTTTATCTCTGGTTGATACTTGAGTTGGTCGACTGACTCTTTGGAACTTCAGTGCTGCAACTTCTGAGACCTCAGGCAAGGCTGACGACCATGAGATGGAGGACGCAGCAACCTCAAATCCTGGTACTATACTCTCAATTCTGTCCTTAGTCGACTGACTCATGATTTCTAACTTTGATTCTTTTTCTGAAGCTCCACCCCATGACATTATCACCCTTCCTGAAGATGATGATGATGAGGATGAAGAACCGCTGAGGCACAGGATGAGCAGGAAGACGTCTACTGGTAAGGAAACCCAGGATGCAACGGCGCCCGAGACTGTGGTCACGGAAGGGGAGAACCTCACTCGACACACCGTGTCTTTCGCGGTGCCGTTGACGAGTGCTCATCCCACTTCGTCGAGTGCTGCACAACCTTCGCTCTTCACAACACATCATGTCCCAGAGGACCAAGCCAGTGCTGCTAAGGAGGCGATATGTCAAGCGGGGATCATGATGGAGCAGGTGAAGGTCGTCCGGGATGCAAGCCAAGCAGCTTATGACGCTAGCTTCGCCCTTCAAAGCAATGTTCAGGTCAATCGACCACCGCCTGTTCTGTTAGGATATGCTATCAAAACTTTTTCTTTCTGATTTCTGAAATCCATAGCAATCACCCAGTGGGTGTGTCGATAAAAAACTCCGTGTTAGCGGGGGCACGCTGAGTGCACCCGCTGGGTGTAGTCCCCAAGGCTAAGGTCGACTGCTGGCAGTCGGCCTTAGGATTTATAAGTAAAGGTTGTTCATCATTCGATTTGATCGAATGGTTTCCGACTGGTCGACTGGTCGACTCTGTCTTGAACAGAACTAGTGGGGGCACGCTGAGTGCACCCACTGGGTGTAGTCCCCGAGACTACGGTTGAATGCTTGCATTCGACTGTAGTCTTAGAAACGTATGATTTTTCCCTATCCACTCGGAAGTGAATCATCTTTGATATTTTGTCGATTGGTTCTTCGTAGAAATCTTGTGACCTTGCGGCTCGCTATATGGAACTGGAGCAGAAGCACATTCAGCTCGAGCTGGATCTGAAGCTGGTGCAGGAGAATCTGACGAAGGCGAAGGAGGAGACCAAAGGTATGTTCGGTGAGACCTCGACGACTCCTTTTTCCTTCCATTTGTTTCAAAATCTGACTTTGCTGTAACTTGCAGACAAGGTGCGGGAGGCCCAGAAGAAGAAGGACCTTGAGCTAGCTGAGAAGACCAAGCTTGCTGATGAGAAGTTAGCTTCAGTCACCAAGCTTGAACAGGAAAATACCAATCTGAGAGCTGCTCTGGCGATTGCCTCCAAGGATGTCGACCGACTGAAAGCTGACAAGACTACCCTGACTGAGAAGATCAACCAATTGACTGGGAAGAAGAATGACCTGGAAGGCTTCCTGGGTGGTCTTGCCAAGAAATTGTCCCTTATGCTCGAAGGTAATCTTTTTCACTCGACCAACATTTTCAACTGTGACGCTTCCATTCGACCATTGTCTTGATTCGGCGTTTTGTCCTTGCAGAATTCTGTCGGAACTTTGAAGAAGAGACTAGCCAGTTGGAGCCGAACCTTGACCCTGTCAATTCTCCGGTGAATGATGAAGTTGCCATGAATGTCTTCCGACTGGAGTCTCGCGTTGCAGCTGTCGTGGACTATCTTGCAAGGCTGAAGGCCGCCACTTCTCGCATCGACTCGACGCTTTGGCCCGGGGCGACACTTCAGAATGACCTCGAGTCGTTGATGGCTCGACTAAACGCGGTCCCCGACCGTGTGCAAGAGTGGAAGAAGTCCTCGGCTCGGTGTGGCGCAGATGTTGCCCTGTGTCTGGCCCGAGTCCACTGCAAGGACGCGCGAGAAGAGAAGCTGGCGGCTCTCCGAGTGGCCAACACCAAGAAACACGACTTCAGATCCTTCATGGAAACTTTCATCGCTGCTGCTACCCGGATCGCAGACGGGATCGACCTCGACGAGTTCGTTGCTCCTTCCAGCCCTCCACAGGAGGGGTAAAAAACTTTCTTTAAGCCCGACACTTTAAATTTGCCTCGGTATGCCGAGTGGAATTGTAACCGGTAAACCTTAACAGGCTTAGTGCCTGAGCACTCTCGGTTCCTTTAGGTATCGACCTAAACTTGGATTTGATGTTTGGATATGATTGCTCCTGGTTCGAATTGTCCTTTGCAGGTTCACAGCAAGATGTCCACTGCAGTCGACTTATTCCTTAGGCGAGCACTGGGCTGCAGCTAAGCCTCCGAGTGAGAGGTTGGCTCTTCACTCGGTAGGATTTTTATACCTTAGGCGAGCGCTGGGCTGCAGCTAAGCCTCCGAGTGAGAGGTTTGCTCTTCACTCGGTAGGATTTTTTATAACTTAGGCGAGCGCTGGGCTGCAGCTAAGCCTCCGAGTGAGAGGTTTGCTCTTCACTCGGTAGGATTTTTATACCTTAGGCGAGCGCTGGGCTGCAGCTAGGCCTCCGAGTGAGAGGTTTGCTCTTCACTCGGTAGGATTTTTTATAACTTAGGCGAGCGCTGGGCTGCAGCTAAGCCCCCGAGTGAGAGGTTTGCTCTTCACTCGGTAGGATTTTTTATAACTTAGGCGAGCGCTGGGCTGCGGCTAAGCCCCCGAGTGAGAGGTTTGCTCTTCACTCGGTAGGATTTTTTATAACTTAGGCGAGCGCTGGGCAGCAGCTAAGCCCCCGAGTGAGAGGTTTGCTCTTCACTCGGTAGGATTTTTTATAACTTAGGCGAGCGCTGGGCTGCAGCTAAGCCCCCGAGTGAGAGGTTTGCTCTTCACACAGTATGATTTTTTATAACTTAGGCGAGTGCTTGGACTGCAGCTAAGCCCCCGAGTGGAAGTCTGGCTTACCACTCGGTAGGATTTTTTATAACTTAGGCGAGCGCTGGGCTGCAGCTAAGCCCCCGAGTGAGAGGTTTGCTCTTCACTCGGTAGGATTTTTTATAACTTAGGCGAGTGCTTGGACTGCAGCTAAGCCCCCGAGTGGAAGTCTGGCTTACCACTCGGTAGGATTTTTTATAACTTAGGCGAGCACTGGGCTGCAGCTAAGCCCCCGAGTGGAAGTCTGGCTTACCACTCGGTAGGATTTTTATAACTTAGGCGAGCACTGGGCTGCAGCTAAGCCCCCGAGTGGAAGTCTGGCTTACCACTCGGTAGGATTTTTTATAACTTAGGCGAGCACTGGGCTGCAGCTAAGCCCCCGAGTGGAAGTCTGGCTTACCACTCGGTAGGATTTTTATAACTTAGGCGAGCACTGGGCTGCAGCTAAGCCCCCGAGTGGAAGTCTGGCTTACCACCCGGTAGGATTTTTATAACTTAGGCGAAACGGATTCGCGGCTAAGCCTCTGAGTGGAAGTCTAGCTTACCACTCGGTAGGATTTGTACAAACTTAGGTGAAACGGATTCGCGGCTAAGCCACCCGCTGGGGGAAAAAGTGACAAAAATTATGAAGGAATTATGGCACTATTATTTCGAGATCCATGAACTACAGAAGTATTTTATTACAACTCATCCGAGTGGAAAACTTTTAAGTGTAAAACGGGCGGAGCAGATCCGCATTCCAAGCTCGGGGCTCTTCGATGTTGTGTTCGATGTTGTAGAGACGGTATGCCCCGTTGTGGAGAACTTTGGTGACGATGAAGGGTCCTTCCCAAGAAGGAGCGAGCTTATGCTGTTTCTGCTGATCCACTCGGAGAACTAGATCTCCTTCTTGGAAAGCTCGACCCCTCACATTCCTGGCGTGAAAGCGACGCAAGTCTTGTTGATAGATGGTCGATCGGATCAGAGCCATCTCCCTTTCTTCCTCTAGAAGGTCGACTGCGTCCTGACGCGCTTGCTCAGCTTCTGCTTCGTTGTAGAGTTCAACTCGAGGAGCATTGTGAAGAAGATCACTCGGCAAGACTGCTTCAGCTCCATAGACCAAAAAGAGTGGAGTTCTTCCAGTCGACCCATTGGGTGTGGTCCGCAAACCCCAAAGCACCGAAGGAAGTTCGTCGACCCATGCTCCAGCCGCGTGCTTGAGATCACGCATCAGTCGGGGTTTTAAACCCTTGAGGATTAAGCCATTGGCTCGCTCCGCTTGTCCATTCGACTGGGGGTGAGCGACTGAAGCGTAGTCGACTCGTGTGCCTTGAGCGTTGCAGAAATCCTTGAATTCTTCCAAGTCAAAGTTCGACCCATTATCCGTAATGATGCTGTGCGGGACTCCATATCTGAACGTCAGCTCCCTAATGAAGGTAACTGCAGTATCGGCGTCAAGATTCTTGATTGGTTTAGCCTCGATCCACTTTGTGAACTTGTCGACTGCGACCAGTACGTGCGTGAAACCACTTCGACCTGTTCTCAAGGGACCGACCATGTCCAACCCCCATACTGCGAACGGCCAGACGAGTGGAATGGTCTTCAGAGCTGACGCGGGCTTGTGTGACATATTGGAGTAGAACTGACATCCTTCGCACTTGTCCACTATTTCCTTTGCCATCTCATTCGCCCTTGGCCAGTAAAATCCAGCTCGGTATGCTTTGGCTACAATGGTCCGAGAGGACGCATGGTGACCACAGGTCCCCGAGTGGATATCATTAAGAATGATTCGACCTTCTTCTGGCGTTATGCATTTTTGACCCACCCCAGTCGGGCTTTCTCTATACAGCTGTCCTTTGATAATGGTAAAGGCTTTGGATCGACGGACGATCTGCCGAGCCTCTTCCTCATCCTCTGGGAGCTCTTTTCTCAGGATATATGCGATATAGGGAATTGTCCAGTCGGGAGTGACCATTAAAACCTCCATGACCAAGTCGACCACTGCTGGGACTTCAACCTCAGTCGGATCTGTGGCACTCTTGGGCTGTGGAGCTTCCTCTGTGAAGGGATCTTCTTTAACTGACGGAGTGTGTATATGCTCCAAAAACACACCACTCGGAATGGCTTCTCTTTTGGAACCTATCTTTGCCAGATCATCTGCTGCTTGATTTTTCAGTCGGGGGATGTGATGGAGCTCCAAGCCCTCGAACTTCTTTTCCAACTTCCTCACTGCATTGCAGTATCCAGTCATGGCTGGGCTTCTCACGTCCCACTCCTTCATCACCTGGTTGACCACTAAATCTGAATCGCCATAAACCATCAGGCGACGGAGGCCGAGTGAGATGGCCATGCGCAATCCATATAAAAGGGCCTCATACTCTGCCTCATTGTTGGAGGAATCAAAGTGAATCTGGAGCACATATCTAAGCTTATCTCCTCTGGGGGAAACCAGAACGACCCCAGCACCAGAACCATTCAGCATCTTAGAGCCATCGAAGAACATGGTCCAATGCTCCGAGTGAACTTCAGTCGGCTGTTGTTGTTCAATCCACTCGGCGAGGAAATCTGCTATTGCCTGGGACTTAATGGCTTTCTTTGCCTCAAACTTGATATCAAGGGGAAGAAGTTCAATCGCCCATTTCGCCACTCGACCAGTTGCATCTCTGTTGTGCAGAATCTCTGATAGTGGGGCGTCGCTGATGACTGTGATAGAATGATCAGAGAAATAATGAGCAACCTTCTTCGTGGTCATGTATATTCCATACACAAGCTTCTGATAATGAGGATATCTCTGCTTGGATGGAGTCAAGACTTCAGACAAATAATACACCGGGCGTTGAACTTTGAAGGCTTTTCCTTCTTCTTCCCGCTCGACCGTAAGTACTGTACTGACGACTTGTCCTGTGGCTGCAATGTAAAGCAACAGAGGTTCTTTGCTGATTGGAGCAGCAAGCACCGGCTGGGTGGAGAGCAGAGCTTTTAGCTCGGCAAACGCTGCATCAGCTTCTGGAGTCCACTCGAACTTGTCTGCCTTCTTCATCAGTCGGTAAAGAGGCAATGCCTTTTCACCGAGTCGTGAGATGAATCGACTTAATGCGGCCAAGCATCCAGTAAGCTTCTGGACATCGTGCACTCGCACGGGGCATTTCATTCGGAGAATAGTGCCGATCTTCTCTGGATTAGCGTCGATCCCTCGCTCGGAAACGAGAAAACCGAGTAACTTTCCACCAGGAACTCCGAATGTGCACTTCGATGGATTGAGCTTGATATCGTACCTTCTGAGGTTGGCAAATGTTTCGGCGAGGTCAGCAAGCAGGTCGGAACCTTTTCGCGACTTGACGACGATATCATCCATATACGCTTCCACATTCCGACTGATTTGAGTGAGAAGACACTTCTGAATCATACGCATAAATGTGGCTCCGGCATTCTTGAGGCCGAATGGCATGGTGATATAGCAGAAGCACCCGAATGGAGTGATGAAAGCTGTTTTTACTTCGTCGGGTCCATACAGACGGATCTGATGATACCCGGAATATGCGTCTAGAAAAGACAATCTCTCACATCCCGCGGTCGAGTCAACAATTTGATCTATGCGAGGGAGAGGAAAATGATCTTTCGGGCAGGCCCGATTGATGTCCTTGAAGTCAATGCACATGCGGAGTGATTTGTCCTTCTTGGGAACCATGACGACATTAGCGAGCCACTCGGAGTGGTATATCTCTCGGATAAATCCTGCCGCCAACAGTCGAGCCACTTCCTCACCAATAGCTTTTCTCTTCTGGACGGTGGACCGCCGAAGATGCTCTTTGACTGGTTTTGCTGATTTGTCGACTCTGAGGCGATGCTCAGCCAGTCCCCTGGGAACACCTGGCATGTCAGCTGGCTTCCATGCAAAAATGTCCCAGTTCTCATGGAGGAACTGGATGAGCGCTTCTTCCTATTTCGGGTCGAGTGTCGTGGAGATGTGGGTCGGGGCTGCATCGGGGTCGGTCGGGTGAATGTGAACAGGCTTCGTCTCACCAGACGACTGAAATGCAGATTCTGTGGCTGGTTTCTTGGATCGCAACAAATCACTCGGATCTGCGTTTTGCTTGTATTCTTCGAACTCGACCGCTGTCACCTGGGAATCGGCAATCTTCGAGCCCTTCTGAAAGCACTCTTCTGCCTTTTTCCGATCGCCAGTGACAGTGATCACTCCTTTGGGACCTGGCATTTTCAGTTTGAGGTACACGTAACATGGTCGAGCCATGAACCGTGCATAGGCGGGCCTCCCCAAAATGGCGTGGTACGCGCTCTGAAAATCCACAACCTCAAAGGTCAACTTTTCCTTGCGAAAATGTTTTGAGTCGCCAAAAACTACGTCCAGAGCTATTTGGCCGAGTGAGTTGGCTTTCTTCCCTGGTATGACTCCGTGGAAACTCATGTTGCTGGTGCTCAGTCGGGACATCGGGATGCCCATTCCTTTCAGTGTGCCTGCATACAACAAGTTCAGCCCACTACCACCGTCCATCAGCACTTTCGTCAGTCGAGTGCCTTCGACAACTAGATCGACCACCAAAGCTTGCCTCCCAGGGGTGGCAATATGAGTCGGGTGATCAGATTGGTCGAATGTGATGGGTGTTTGGGACCATCTCAAATAACTTGGTTTTACTGGGGCAACCATATTCACCTCACGGTTAATGACTTTCAGTCGACTCTTGCTTTCTACATCCGCGAAGATCATCAAAGTGGAGTTGATATGCGGATATTGTTCCTCACTGTCTTCTTTGTCTTCGGCCTTGTCTGACTCCTTCTCCTTGTCCTTAGACTGTTTACCCTGAAACTGCTGGATCAGGAGTCAACACTGTCGAGTGGTATGCTTTGGGTAAATGATGTTGCCCTCTTCATCTTTCTTCGTGTGGATGTGGCATGGCATATCCATCACGTCGTTTCCTTCTTTATCCTTTACTTTCTTAGGATTCCAGGATCCTTTTGGCTTCCCTTTGAACTTTCCCTGAGCCACAGCCAGGGCCTCTCCAGGAGCTGCTGGCTCGGCTTTCCGCTTCTGTTTCCGACTGGAATTTCCCTTCTCTGACTGACTTGGCTTATACTTGCCGCTTCGGAGTCGGTCCTCTTCCTCGCCATTGGCGTACTTGGTAGCAATCTCCATCATTCGACTCAGGGTCATGTCCCCGGTTCGACCAAACTTCAGACTCAATTCCATGTTCTTGACGCCATCTTTGAAAGCACAAACTGCTTGATGATCAAACACATTTTCCACAGTATGGTGCAGAGTGATCCACCTCTGAATGTACTCTATGAGAGTCTCATTGGTCTTCTGCACACAAACTTGCAGCTCTATCAAACCAGCTGGTCGCTTGCAGGTTCCTTCAAAAGTTCTGACGAACACTCGGAAGAAGTCTTCCCAAGTGCAAATACTGCTAGGAGGTAACTGATTCAACCACGCTCTGGTTGAACCTTCTAGCATGAGGGGCAAATGCTTCATGGCCACCTCGTCATTCCCACCGCCAATCTGAACAGCCACTCAGTAGTCCTCAAGCCAAGTTTCAGGCTTGGACTCCCCAGTGAACTTGCTGACTCCTGTCGCCAACCTGAAATTGGGGGGAATCACTGCGGCTCTGATAGCCCTGCTAAAACACTCTGGACCAGAAACATGCACTCGACTGCTCGTGGGTGCATCTCTCTCGGGTCCACCTCAATGGGCTCTGTTCCGGTCGACCAAGCTTTGCACGATAATGGATCGCGCGTCGAAGCCTGGTCCCCTGGGGTCGACTGGAACTCTTCGCCCCGCACTGAACTGACGCCTGTCATCCTGTCGCCGAGGAGCGTAAGACCCTTCCCTCGGAGGGGAAACAGGCACTCGACGCCTGTCATCTCGGTCGTGTCGGTCTCCATACTGATCACGCTGGTTGTCGCGCCCTTCCCACCGCGGAGGCGATCTGGGACTGTGAGCCGACTGAACCGTATTCGCAGCGACGGATCGACTGTGAATTCTGTTGCGCGACTGCGACACGGCTGAGTTCTGGTCCCCTGCTGCTCGGAGCAAATCTCTGATCTACATCAAGCCTCTCCCAGCTTTCGACTGTGAAGGCTGGATGGACTCTGCTATACGGGTTGCAGCTGCTAAATTCTGAATTGGCGTGCGGTATACCTGAGTCGGCGGGAAGAGTGGACGTCGACTGGCTTCGGGGACTCGTTGCCGCGCGCGCTCGTCGAGTGCTCGCTGAAGGTTCTCCAGACGAGCGCGTTCAGCCACATTGGCCAAACGTGCCTCCTCCAAGGCGCGAGCCTCGGGGGTTTCTCCCACAATGGGAGTATGCAGGGCATCCATGTTCCTGCGGCGAAGCTCTTCTCTCTGCAGAGAGTCGAGTGTCTCGGGCTGGTACTCCTCGTGGTCCTGAGCGGGGCCACCTCCACCGCCCGCTCCGCCACCATGGGCGAAGCCGGGAGGACTGCGGGGTCCGTCGACCATGAGAATTTCCGCCGCTGGATCACTGCTATCGCATTCGGATGCAGTCTCTACGGAGCCAGTCGACAGATCGAACAGGCCGTAGAGAGATTCGTCGGGCTCGATTGCCGCAACTTGTGCGATGGCCGCCTGGCGAGCCACCGCGTGCTTCACCCACTGCTGAAGCCTCGAATGACCAGAGCGCTTGCGCTGGTGGGAGACCGGACGGGCGACCGATAAAGGAGCCGACCGATAGGGGGCCGACGGTTGCCGCAGCAGAACGCCGCGGACACATGCGCGAAAATGTGTCGCACCGCGGACGGGGAGCGCATCAACGTCGAGTGGAGCCTCCTGGAGCCACGCGGAGTCGTCGGCGACAAAGGTGAGAGCGCCAAGACGGATCTCGCGCCCCTCGACCAAAACTCCAGTAGTCATCATGATGAAAGTACTCGGAAATACTGCAACTTCTCCACAAAATCGCTAAAACACCTGCCCCACGGTGGGCGCCAACTGTCGTGGTTCTAAGTCTGACAGTAGAGTGGGGGTAGGTATGGAGAGGCAAGGTCCTAGCTATGGAGAGGTTGTAAACACAAGCGATGTACGAGTTCAGGCCCTTCTCGGAGGAAGTAAAAGCCCTACGTCTCGGAGCCCTGAGGCGGTCGAGTGGATTATGTGTATAGGTGTTACAAGAGTGCGAACCCTTCTGCCTGTGGAGGGGGGTGGCTTATATAGAGTACGCCAGGACCCCTGCCAGCCCACGTAATGGAGGGTTTAAAGTATATTAAGTCTGGGGCGTTACTGGTAACGCCCCACATAAAGTGCCTTAACTATCATTAAGTCTATCCAATTACAGGCTGTTGCAGTGCAGAGTGCCTTCTGACCTTCTGGTGGTCGAGTGTATCTTCATGGTCGAGTGAATCTCAATGGTCGAGTCCTTCTGGTCAGTCGAGTGGGTTCCTCGTTGGTCGACTGGAAGGTGATCTCTTCTAAGGCTGTCCCTGGGTAGGACATTCAGGTCAGGCCTATGACCCTACCCTAGGTACATGAATCCATCAGGGCCTGCAACGATTCAAGATTAAGGAGAAGCTAGCACCAAGATTCATCGGACCATTCTGCATAGTGGCACGGAGAGGCACGGTAGCCTACCAGCTAGACTTACCCGAGGATTTATATGACATCCACGACGTGTTCCACGTCTCACAACTGAGAAAGTGCGTAAGCAACCCAGAGAAGCAGGTACCCCATGAAAACATTGACGTGCAGCCAGACCTCACGTATCGGGAGCATCCAATAAAAATCTTGGAGGAGTCTGAAAGGAGGACCCGACAGAAAACCATCAAGTTTTTCAGAGTTCAGTGGAGCAATCACACCGAGAGTGAAGCCACTTGGGAAAGAGAGGATTTTCTTCGGATAGAGCACCCACACTTATTTGAGGATCAGCTGAGATCTCGGGGACGAGATTTTTTCCTAAGGGGGTAGGTGTTGTGACACCCAAAAAAAATTTTGTTTGGTTTTCAACAAAAACCTTGTTGGTTTTGAAGGAGGTCATTTAAAACCCTTTCAAAAATCTCTCTCTCAAAATTTCCCCTTTGGCAAAGGATTTTTATTTTGGCATCTTCTTCAACTTTGGTGTTTGGTTATTTAAAAATCTTTCTTCTGATTCTCTCCCTCTCAAATTTATTTTTGATTTATTTTTCTTTTAATAAGAAAACCTAGGAGTTTTGGGTCTTCTCTTATATTGAGTCCATCCATATTTTTTACCATGTCTCATGTGGTAAATCTTCCCAAAACCCCTCCTTCCACTTTGGGGCAATCCAAATATTCTGTCCCAGCAGGTCCAACTCATTTTTGGATTTTATTTCAATTATTTCTTTCCCCAAAACAATTATGTCCACTATGTTGAGCCTAGGTGATTTGCAAAGCAAGTACCTAAATGCCTTTGAGTTTTGTTCTCAAACCAACCACTCTGGATAGTCCCTAGCACCCACAACCTAGAACCATTAAGATCCACTCTTCTTCTTTTCAAAATTTTCAAGTTTCAGCTTCTGCAAATTTGGATCAGATTTGTCAAATTTGATGAAATTCATATCTCCTCTTCTCCAAAATTTCCACCAAAATTCAGGCAGCCCCCAGTTGCAATGAGAGGCCACTCCACCAAAAATCAGCTCAAGGAAAAATCCCCTCATACCAAAATCATTCTGTCGAACACCTGGCCTGCACTGTCACTTTGCACTTTAGAAATTCAGAGTTTCAGTAGATTCAGTTTCGTCAGAGTCTGGTCACTTGTCAACAGTGCGCCTGGCGCGTTGCGGACGGCCCCTCCTCCCTGTCCAGAGCGCCGCACGCGCACTTGGCTGGTTCCTGGCGTCGGTGGCACCCTGGCCCGTCTACGCCGGCGTCTTCTGCGGCGTCGGGACCTCCCGTGGCGGCCAACAGGGGGCACCCTGCGGCATAACGCCGTTCGGCACCGCCCACGCCACCTGGGAGCTCCGCGTGGCCGTCTCCCTTGCCAGCGCACGCATGCAGCACCATCGCCGTGGCCTGGCATGCACAGGGCGCGCCCTCTGCCGCCGACGTGCCGCACGGCCGTTCCGTTGGGACAGGCCGTAACCTCCCCTGCCTTGCTGAGTTAGGCACCGGGATGAGATCAATACTCCATCTAGTCGATGCTCAAGCCCCTAAACCAACCGTCCAGCCACAGCACCGCCGTAATCACTGGCCGGACTTATCCCGTTCACGGCAACCGCCTCGGGCCGACTATAAATAGCGCCTCCGAGCTCGCTCTCGACCCCGCACATCTCCACCACCTCACCAGACCCCGCCCAGCCACTGGAAGAGCCTCGAGGGGCCCTTCTTCCTCAACTCTGGCCACCTCCGTCCGCTTCGGGCTCCGGTAGCGTTCTCTCTGGTGAGAGCTCTTCCACCGCCCTAGACTTGCCCGTAGCCTCATGACACCCCAAGGAGACTAACCCCCACTTCAATTTGACCCCAGCAGCTCTCTCCGACGAGGTCCACGACTACCCGAACCACCGTCTGCCGGAGCAAGGGCCGTCGTCGACGTGGTGCTCGCCGGCGACCACCACCACCACCCACCGACGTGGAAGGATGCACTGAGCACAGAGGTACCACCCGACCCCCCTGCCTCGCCGTGGATCGCCGCCGGCGACCACCGCGGCTCTCGGGCGCCGTCGAGCTCTGCCGCCTCTTTTGAATATTCAAACCTGACGGGTGGGACCCGCCCGTCAGCCTCTCTGTTCTTTTTTTTTCGAACCGTTTCTGAAAGTGTATTTTGGCAAATGCGCTTTCTAATCCGAATCGTTTTCTGGACTTTTCCGCTTAGACCCCTGAGAGTTTTCTGTTTCATTACAGAGAGGTCCTTGAACCAAAACTCTTATATCTTTTAAACAAAAAAGTATTTTTGAGTGATTCGTTTTCTGTCCTCTTCAAAATTTTGTCTAGTTTTTTTATCAGATTTATTTGAAAAATATTTGGAATATTTTTGTGCACCCCACGGTATTTACGTTAGTGCGTGTATTTTTGTATACCGTAGATACCGAAGGGGCTGACGGAACCGCGAACTTCACCGAGCTAGGCCCCGACTACTCCAAACCAGGCAAGCATGTTTGAACTTTTGATATGATGAGTGTTTGGGCATGTTTGCATTAAGTAGTTTCATTGGCATGTTCATGAGCATCCTGATGAAAGTTATATCACATGCAAAGTTGAGGCAAGTGAATTTCGATAATCCATGAGTTGTTGGATATGAGTTTGCATGACCATGAGATGGCATGAGAATGGGTAAGATGGCAGTGTTGTAGCATGCCAGTCTTACGCTAGACCGTTTGACCCAGTGTCAACATGAATCAGTCCAGTTCTCGTCCGTCTTCCCTTCTGTACTACCACATGTTTTCCGCAAGGGATACGGCTTAGTAAGTTGCAAACCGCTATCTAGTACACACCAAATCGAGAGGCTGGATGAGGGTTCCATGGCCCTGGATTAAAGCCTATCATCCGGTCAGGGGGCATGGGTGTTTCCGGTTGGGACCGAGAGGGGGGCACCCCTTAGAGCGCGCGTATATAAATTTGATCCCATGCTATTCGAGATTGTGATCTCCCCGTCTCAAAGTTTTTCTTGGACGCTGCCCAGGGTGATTCCTGGCAACGTAAGGTGGGATGGGTGTGTACTGGTTAGCTGTATTTCTTCCGAAATACCGTAAACGGAACTAGTCCTTCGTGACTACGGAAATCCGTTGGCTGTGGGTAATTTAGTACAAACTCTGCAGAGTCAATAATTCCTTTGAATCATCTTATCCATATCCAAGTTCTGTGTTTATCTTATCTTATCAAGAGTCAGTCTCGGTGACAGGAAACTCCCAAGAACCACAAGAGTGTTAAAGGTTTGTTTCCTGTGGATGGACTAACCCGTTATTTATCACGTGTTGAATATTTACCGGTGAGCATTAATTCTTGCAAGTTATGAATAATGAATATAAGCCCTTTCTACGATGTCGCTCAGACGTCCGACTGCGGCATTGTTATTTATTTACTTTTGATATAAGCCCTTTCTGCGATGTCACTCAGACATCCGACTGTGGTATTATTATTTATTTACTTTTGATATAAGCCCTTTCTGCGATGTCGCTCAGACGTCCGACTGCGGCATTGTTATTTATTTACTTTTGATATAAGCCTTTCTGCGATGTCGCTCAGATGTCCGACTGCGGCATTGTTATTTATTTACTTTTGATATAAGCCCTTTCTGCGATGTCGCTCAGACGTCCGACTGCGGCATTGTTATTTATTTACATTTGATATAAGCCTTTCTGTGATGTCGCCTCGACGTCCGACTGTGGCACGCATGTCTTTTCCTTCAGTATAAGCCCTTTATGTGGTGTCACTTAGACGCCCGACTGTGGCATGTTTTGCTTATTTGTTCACCCTTCGAGGTGTCGCTTCAGACACCCTATCGGTTTTCAGTTTATTTTTATGGGGTTTTCGAGCGGACTACCGCCGACTCCCTTTTTACTTACCTTGTTATACTGATTTGAATGTGCATTTGTTAAATCACTCATGACGCATTCATGCATGCATTTATTATATCTATTGTCCGAACTGTCTTGCGAGTACTTTCAAAGTACTCACCTGGCTTGTTGATTTGGCCAGATGCTGACGAAGGTGATCTCATGGATGAAGAGTTCGATAGCAAGTCCGACGCCTAGAGGAATCCCAGTCAGTCTCTTGCGACCCTGGATTAGTCACTATGTTACTCCCGCTTCCGCTACCCAAATAATTCCCTCGAGCCTCGCCATGACGCTCGATGAGCTGCCAGTATAGGAGTCATGTTATCCACTCCACTGTGTTATTCCACCACCACTTTAACCCGAGTCAGTAGTATGCCACCACTCCATTGTGTCATATCCGCCATTATGTATAATTATTGGTGTGCTTGTAATAATTTGTTGAGCAACCCCCAGCTCGACCCTGTATTATATTAAATACTACTGGCTTATTGTATCAAGATTTTGTCTACCAGTCAGGAGGATTTTTCCTCACACTGGACTCAAAAGGTCGGTTTCTCAATAAATATTTTTATTGAAAAACCGGTCGTGACATGATTTTATGTTTCTCTAATCAAAATGGAACCAACAAGAAGTTTTGATTAGAGATTTAGTGAGCCAAATTCATAATGGCGATTGATGATATTCTGACCAACGTTGATTATTTTTATGTGTCATTTATGAATGAATTAGTTTTTTCCCGTTATTTGCCCTTTGATAATACAGATTAGAATAAATTAATCATTTTTTATTCATCTCATTGCATGGTTAATTCATGCTTGATGTTTTGTTGTGATGTTCATAACGATGTCTTCTATTTTCATAGCAATGAACATTAATAATTGTGCCAACTTCCATTTTGGCATAGACAACCCTTATGTAAATAACTTTTCTGTGTGGAGAGTGAAGATCATTTTCTCATGTAAGGAATCTCGCAATGTTTCTCTGCCACTAAGGTTTACAGATTTAATCATGATGTTAAGGCGGGAATTGGGAGAGGTCTCAAAATGCATGTGCTATCATGCACATTACTAATGCAATGGGGTTTAAAGTGAAAACTATTGGATTTATTCCACTAGGATTTGGAGATACTTAATTCTTCATCTAATTGATGATGTTTGTTCTTGCTCCCAGTTACTGGAGAAACTTATTTCTAGTTTCTCGAACAGATGACATGATTTTATGTGTTGTCAAGTCAACTCCAATTATGTAACATTAGTTTCGCCCTAGGGTGAGACAAGTTAGGCTTTTCGTCTGAATGGATCATTTGTAAAGATTATGTGTTATGTTAGAATTAAAGATGTAAGAGAAGTGTAAATAATGAGACCTCATCGAAATTGTGGTTTTAGACCACATTTCCAGGGGGAGAATGGAAGTCTCGTTTAATATGAGATATCACGTTCACTTCTCCTACTTAGATCAAAATATGTATGTTGATTTTCCAATTAAAGATAGAACCAACGAGAAGTCTTGGTTGGAGAATGTATGAAAATCATATACTAATGTCAATTATCTAATTAAGATGCAACAAGTCTTATTTAGAAGAATGGATAAAAATTACTCATTTTATTATGTTAATGTGTACTTAATCCCTTATGAGCATTATGAAGCACACATGAATGCTAAAGTGAAGCTTGCTAGTATAATGACCATCATGATGTAACATGTTGATTATATATATGACCAACGCCATTTATAATCATATGTCACACTTCACTCAAATGGCAAGCTTGTCAGTATCATGTGGCTCGTGGTTATATTTTTTACTATCGTCATTTATAATCATTTGTCACAATTCATTAGGTTCTTTTCCATCTTCAGCCCAACGATGTTGTGGTTTAGAACTTAAATGATTATTATCAAGATATTGGATATATTTCCATTTTTCAAATAAAGTGATCATCACGGAACTGGAGCGTAGGAACATGAATCTTAAGGATAATTCCAGTAGATTTTTGTTCATACGCATCAGGTAAGTTGAGAAGATCTTTCTTCTCAACTTAACAATGTTGAGACTTAACAAATTCCGTGTGATTCATAATGTGTGTGAATGATCATCTTAGAGGCTTGTGTGAAAATGAGCTCTAATGATGTATGGAACTCAATAGAGTTTCCTCAGTGAGTTGTTTTGACGCTTGTGTTATTATTATAACATACTCTTGTGTTGACTTAGTTAAGAATGTATCTATGACTTAACCGTAAGGTTTTGTCAAATAGGTGAAGTTAACACAAGGTATGTTTGCCCCAAGAAATTCAATCATGAAATAATAAGAGCGTCGGGACACTCATACCATAAAACCAGGGGGAGTAAGTATACTACCTTGAGAAGATGGAATATTTTTGGCGGGCCAAGAATTTTCTACCTTCTATTTATGACATAAAGAATCTTGGTCATGCCCTATACATTGTTTGTGTCGAGTTTCGCCAAGATGTAGGTCCAAAAAGGGGTACAAGTTTTATTATGACGGCATACATCGATAGAGTACGAAAGAAAATATTATGTGGTAGTACTCTTATCGCACCTGCTACTAAAGTCAAGGGCAATAAAGATGGACATTTTAGTGTCCAAGGAAGCATTATGAACTGATCAGATAATGTCGGTTCCTTATGCTTCAGTTGTCAGAAGCAATATGTGTATTCAAGTATGAACATGCCCTTCTTTTGTGATCGGGATAATTGGCAAATATACAAGTAAGTCCAGAAATAGACCACTGGAAAAGCCGAGAAATGTCTTGTAGATATGCAAGAGAATAAAGTTTACATGCTCACTAATAAGAAGTCTAATAACTTTGATATCCTGGGATATTCAAACATTGTTTCTGCGAGATATGTGGATCTTAAAGTTTCCACGCTATGTTACATCCTCGCTCTCGCACATGGAGCTATATCGTGGAAAAGCTCTATAATGACAATGATGGCATTAGAAATAATGCACTTACTTATGTGGCATGCGAAGAGGCTATTGGGCAGGTTGTATGTCACGAAGTTTTATTCCCGAGTTAAGAGTGGTAGACAGCATCTCTAAGCCACTTACTGCGATTATGAGCACGCAATTCTCTATGCGAGTAACAACAAGTCAATTTTTATTGCCAAAACCATTGACATAATGTCTCCGTTGTGAAAGATAGAGTCCAGGATCAAACCTATGGTGTTTGATTTATAAAGTTTTTGCGGTACCGCTTACTAAAGGCTTACCACCCATTTTATGATGATATCTTGCCGGCATGGGTTCATAAAGCCTTTTGATCCTGGAAATTAGGACCATCATATAAACCAACTCCCATAAAGTATTATGTTTCCATCTCGAGATAGAATGATGTACTATGGGTACTGAGGTTCAGTGATATCTCATTGGTCATTGTAACACATTACTTTGGTATGTTATTTCTATTAAGAGTGGGCTTATGATGTTTGTTAACCTTACGATCAAGGGGGAAAATGTTGGAATTGATCTCAGGTTGTAATAGACCGAGATAAAAAGAAGGGGAGTCCAATCCCACGTTGGTGCTTTGATCTGGGGCACCCAAACCCAACGTTTTGGTTTCGGTCCCCGGTCCATCAGTTCCCATATAAAAGGAAGAGGTCACGTACCTGTTCAGATAAGAAAAGAAAAACACAAACGGGATAAACTCCTGAGTGCTAACAACTGATCCTAAAAAGAGGGAGCTGATGGGCTGGAAGGCCGACTACCACCGCCGGCCACCTCAAGGTCAGTGCCGGTGGCCATCTCCTATAGCGGCGCTCTTGATGCACATCCACACCATCTACGTGCTGCTTTTCTCCCGGCCATATCTTCATTGCTGGAGACCCCAAGGTGCAGCCATGGGCTACACAAGGGGCTGCATCGAGCAGCCATGGGATTTCGCCAATCAATGTAAGTTTGTACGCTTTCGCATAATACTGATGTTCTAGTCCGAGATTAAGTCCTAAAATTGATTAGCCTAAAGCCAATTAACCTAACATAAAGTACTCCCTCCGTTCTATAATGTAAGACGTTTTTTGACACTAGTGTAGTGTCAAAAAACATCCTACATTATGGGACGGAGGGAGTACAAGTCTAAAAGAAGCAATAGGGATTTTATTTTTTGGCCATGTGATTTATAACCATGAGAATGCCGCCGACCGCTCGATGAGTTTTCGATTTTTTGCTACATAAAAGTCGATTCGTATGTACTCTAGATGAAGAATCAACACTGCCTCCACTAGGAAAAGGCCCGTGCACCAAATGCTACTTCTTCAGCAGCAAATGCTTTTTTTTGCAGGCAATATTGAGAGCTTTATTCAAACAAAAGCAAATGCTGGACACAACCGAATTCTTAACACAACTCTCTACAATCTTGTTTCGCTTTCATACATACAACGCTCTGGACCATGTCCATGCAACACACTCATGACTCTTCTGAAAAATGAAACGTGTCACAAACTAACTTGTTCACTTGTGCAGTACATCCCAAGATCAGAGCAAGGTTTGTACTAGTAACATTTTCTTCCCCCTAAACCTGGCCAAGAGGCTTGGTTAGACCATCTCTAGCAGATCCTATAAAAAGCCCCAGCCTAGAAAATAACCGCCGTTTTAGGGTTCCAGAGCAGAACAACGACCCGAGCAGGTCCCGGAAATAGGCCCGGTCCCGGGAGCGGTATATTCGACCTCGATTGTCGCATATGTCCAGTTCCCGTCGCCCCATTTGCCGTTTCCCCTATCTCTCGCGCGAGTTGGCGGGAGTGACATTTCAACTCCTTTCTTCCCGGTCGAATCAACACTTCCTCGACTAGGAAAAGGCCCGTGCAACACGAGACCCCCGTGTAGCCTCCCTGGTGGCTCGGGGGAAAAAACCCTAGCCGCAACAGCTTTCTCCCCCCTCCTCTTCTCGTCCCGCCGCCGCTAGAGTGCGCATCCGAGCGAAGCTCGGGATGACCCAAGGAAGGTGGCGGCAGGGCGGTTCAGGGCGCGGGCGTGAGGCGCTGGGCCGTAGCGAGGTGCCTCTAGATCTTCGCGCCGGCACGGCGCGACGGAGGCATGGAGCTGCGGGTGGTGGTGCCGTGGAAAGGACCCAACGCGGCGGCCCGAAGGGCCTGGTGGTCGCGGCGCGTGCGCCGATGTCGCCTGGGTGCCGGCGTCCAGCCCGGTGTCCTGGATCTGGGTCCTCCCTGATCTGTGGCGCGGGGCTGGCATCTAGGTGGGCGCTCAGCCAGGGTGCCCCTTGGTGGTGGTGGCGCGGTCGTGGTGCTGGCGGCTGGGTGCACGGCCGCCGGCCTGCGTGGAGGGGTCGTCGGTGCTGCTGCTTCTGAATGGCGCGGTGCTGGCGGCAGGAGGTCTGGCGGCTGGCATGCACACGGAGGTGGTTGGTCAGATGGGATGGCCGGTCCTTGGCTTTGGATAGTTGAGGCTGCCGGTGAAAATCCTACTTCGGCTGTGGCTGGAGTCATCGACAGCGGCGCCTTCAGACGTCATATTCTTGTTGGAGGCTTTGACGTGCAACCCTCATCCTCCTTTCCATCATGCTCCGGAGGAAACCCTAGATCTGGTCTTCTGGATCGGACAGTGATGAAGCTTAGAGCTCCCTCTTGAGGGCATTGTCTTGGAGTTGGATCTGACCAGAGGGACCCGTGGCTCGTGGGTGGAGCGGATGCACGTCGGCCGTCGAGGTTGGGTAGCTTGAGCACCCCTCACATGCGAGGAGCGCCAGATGTGCCATGTTGGTCATTTCTCGTGGGATCAGAGCGGCATATGTCCGCCTCTTTTCGGGCATGTAGTTTCTCTCCGGTGTTGATGAGGTTGATGAATATGCTCATGGCAGACTTGTTCTCTGCCTTCCCGACGTCTTGTATGTATTGTGGTACTTTAGGCCTAGGTTGCTAGGTGTGGCTTCCCATTGTTTAGGTTTTCGCCGGTTTCCCTCTATAAACCGAGCAGCTCGGGTCCTCGTATCGTCTTCTTCTTACAATGAATATAACAGCTCTCATGTTATCGTTCAAAGAAACTCCTTTCTCCCCGCCGCCGCGCCATGATGGCATTGACCACCCGTAGCCACCGCCCGTTGGTTTTCATGCCTCACTGAACCCATCAATGCTGCCTCAACCTTCCGCGTCTCCCACAGCCAACTTCCCCGCCACCGCGCCAATCCCTTCCACCGCAGGGGTTAAACGGAATGACAAGGCAACCACGTCCTCCATGGAGTACGGACCTTTCGACCATGGGTGCCACGCTCCCTTCCGCGCACGGTGGTACCATCTCGGGTGCCAGCTCGAGGACGGGTGCTTCTTCCAACCCCTCCTGCAAACGGGCGAAATCAAGCCAAGGGGCCAAGGAAGGGCAAGGCATCGACGGCTCGAGGACGGGCGTCCTCTCCACCCAATCCGGCGGCCCATGTACCTCGCGGTCCCTTCAACTCCACCGGCATCGACAACATGTTCGATCAAATGCGAGAGAGGTAAAATTTCTTGATAAAAAGTATGAAGTCCGATTGGTAGTGAAATACAATTTTATCTATAATCTTGGTCAAACATACATAAGACTTGCACAAAGAGGGGGTACTTGTCAATTTTATGTCTGAAAACAATAGATGTCATTTCACAAAACATACACCATAATAGAAAAGAGATTTCCACACCCACCCTGGCCAAAAGAAGCTGACATATAACGTTTTTTCATAGTAATAATAGTAATAAAATGGAAGAAAAACAATCGATCAGATCAGATAGAATAACAGTTTGATGACTCAGACCATAACGATTCACAACATACAAGTTGTACTCAGCACCAAGATGAGTAGATAATTATATGACTAACATATGCTAGACTAGACAATACACAACAGTTAGTTTGACATCTTACATAGCCACCTTACTACATGGCTGCGCAATCAACCGAGGAAGAGGTCTGCCTTTTCATTGACAAGCAACGACCAGGCTACGGCAACCTCCATTGTGGCATCCCCAATTGAACACTCGCGCATGCTTATTTGGCAGTGTTGAACATCGAAGTCAATGTGAGCCTTTCGAGCAATCCAGTGTCGAGACTTCCCATATGCTTCGATGGCCACTCTTAGTGTTCCATGTGATTCCACTGAAATCACTTTCCTGGAGAGAGGAAGGTAGTCATCTGATCCTATAGGCATTCCTTTACCACAGTGGTCAAGCAACACAACTTGCCTGTAAGTGGTACGAATATCCTCCGTTGCAGCCAAGGGAGACCACGAGCAGACAACTCGGCATCCACATTTGAAAGGCCACCGTCCTTTTGTCACGCGTACACCCAAGATAGTAGCCTGGAGCGATCTATCGAGCTGCTGGATGTTGAACTCTGCGACACAACGGTCACCGGAGAGCGAGAAAGTGGTACCATCTTCAACACGGTGGTCAAGAGTGATCGACACGCTATATTTGTCCACCCCCTCAACTATGAGTGCAACTTCAAAGTCAACAGGGTCCATAGCAACAATCGCACGAGACGGACCAGTCAAGCATAAAGAACAATCCTGCAAGCATCATATCATCATTATACTAAAAAAACTATAATGGCTTCCTACAAAAATACTTAATCGTAATGGACTACAAATGTAGGAACAAGAAACAAAGGAGAATGACGAGAAAACTGAACAGAGTACATACTTCTTGGGTGAGTTCTTGGTACTTAGACCTTGATCGAGAGAAGAGAATGTTAAGGTTGCGATCCACGGTGTCTCGAGCAGCGACCGTGCCGTACACTTTGAGTGGCCAGTTGAAGTCTTTAGGAACCGTTATTTTGATGGAGTAGACCTGCAAGGTGCTAGCGGCGACGGCAGCTGGGGATGGGATGACACCGGGTGTGTAGTGTGTAAAGTACATAGAACTCAATGTGGCTGCAGCACCAAAGACAAGTGTTTACTATCAAGATTCTAATATGAATAAGTAAATAAAGTAAGAAAATTAAACATTTCTGCCATTCCCTTGACTTACACAAGGAGAAACATGTATGTATGTATGTATGTTGACTTACTTGTATCTCCGAAGTCACCGCACCTTCCGGTCTTGCTGCCCCATGAATCTTCCCAGAATCTGCGTTCATAGGCCAAGTCTATCCGCTCGGATTCCATCCTCTTTTTGAGGTAGTCCATTGAGGATTTATCCAGGTGCGCCTGCTCCTCCTCCTCCTTCTTCACGAGGTCGTCGAACGTCATCCCAACCTCCTCGGGATACTCCTCCTGCGCATCCTCTTCTTGTGCAACAACTAGCCGCGCCAGCTCCTTGTCGTAATGCTCAGGAAACTCATAGTACTTGTTGAAAATATTTAGAAATCTCTCCTCCTCCTCCTCCTCCACAAGCCGCGGGTTGCGCTCATGGTCGTGCTGATCAATGGGGAATTCCTTGGAGATGGCCCTGTCTAACCTGGACGTTGTGCAACAGAGCTCCCTGGCCTGGTAGGAGCATATGGAGGGAGCAAATATGTGGCCGTTGGATGTTTTCAGGGAATGTAACATGGATAGCATCCGATGGCCCAACTTCTCCATGTCTTGCAAGATGAAATCGACGAGTTCCTTGTTGTCAGCAGCGCTGGAGGTTGGTTCCATCTTGGATGAGTAGTCCATCGTTATCTTGTCCGTCTGGTCCTCGGATCTTTCTTTCTTCGATCTCCACGACCACGATGGTGTTTCAGATCTTTCCGGCGGGACCGTCAAAAAAAAAAAAAAGATCTTTCCGGCGGGCCAGAGAACGTTTCAGATCTCCTTTATTTTATTATCAAGGTCAGGGATCCTCACCCACCCAGCCGGAATCCCTGTCGGTCTGATCGGACAACAAGACCGATCCCAACACGCACGTCCTTCCTTGTCACCCACGGTCCACGGAGTCAAGGCGTCTTCCGATCCGTTTCAGCCATGATCGTTTGTTGCTTGGTTTTGGTTCACCATCTTTTTTTTTTCTTCGAAAAAAGAGATAACTGCCTGGCCTCAGTTTTCAAGCAGTCGGATTTTTGCACCCATCTTAAAGCAGGCGCAGGTTGACACGTCATCGGAGAGAATCGTTTTTTTTTTGCTTGGTTAGGTGTAATAAGTGCTTTTTGTCACGATCATTTTTTTTACGCGTCTAGGGAGTGCCGGCTGCTCCCTAGCACTCCGGACAAAAAGGAAAATATTTCGCTCCCTAATAATCTGTAAAAGGAAATAATCTGTCTCCCCTAATCCATATATGAAAAAGAAATCTAATCCATATATTACGAAAAAGTACCATATATATAAACAGAAAAAAAGGAAGAAATAATTACAAAAGCACCCATGTGTGAACGCATTTAATTTGGGTTTTGGAATTTGCGTCGAAATTAAGATCCACTTTCACCATTGGAACCCTCCCGACATGCTCTTTGAAACTAGATCCATCTTCCATGGCTATTGTTACAACCAACACTTTTGTGTGCAATTTAGCCTCCATTTGGTGCAACTGTTTAGCAGTCTTGTGCAACTTTCTCTCTACTCGTGAACGTGCAGTCTCCACTGATACGAATAGGTTGAACACATTTAATTCGGGTTTTCATTTTCTTTCAAGTCATAACTATGGAAAAAGGGGCAGAGGTGGCCGGCTAATGTGTCTTGTCTTTACCCAAAAGGTGTGTCAGCGGGGCACAGAATTGTTTGTACATCTAAGCTATACCTGGCCATCCCTCGGGCTTCGGGCCGGGCCAACCAAAGCCCGACGCAAAAAATCCCAGGCTCGAGCCCGGCCGTCGGGCCTAAAAATCGATCCCGAGCCCGGACCATCACGCTAAAAGCCCGTCGGGCCTCGGGCCACGGGTCGGGCCTCTTCCTTAAACGGCGAAATCGACGGGTCCGAGCCTGGCCCGGCCCGGGATTCGGGCTCAAAACCTAGGCCCGAACCCGGCCCATGGACAAGACCGGGCCGGGCCAGGCCAACCAAAGCCTGACGCAAAAAACCCAGACTCGAGCCCGGCCGTCGGGCCTAAAAATCGATCCCGAGCCCGGCCCATCACGCTAAAAGCCCGTCGGGCCTCGGGCCACGGGCCGGGCCTCTTCCTTAAACGGCGAAATCGACGGGTCCAAGCCTGGCCCAGCCCGGGATTCGGGCTCAAAACCTAGGCCCGAGCCCGGCCCGTGGACAAGACCGGGTCGGGCCAGGCCAACCAAAGCCCGACGCAAAAATCCCAGGCTCGAGCCCGGCCGTCGGGCCTAAAAATCGATCCCGAGCCCGGCCCATCACGCTAAAAGCCTGTCGGGCCTCGGGCCACGGGTCGGGCCTCTTCCTTAAACGGCGAAATCGAGGGGTCCGAGCCTGGCCCGGCCCGGGATTCGGGATCAAAACCTAGGCCCGAGCCCGGCCCATGGACAAGACCGGGCCGGGCCGGGCCAACCAAAGCCTGACGCAAAAAACCCAGGCTCGAGCCCGGCCGTCGGGCCTAAAAATCGATCCCGAGCCTGGCCCATCACGCTAAAAGCCAGTCAGGCCTCGGGCCACGGGCCGGGCCTCTTCCTTAAACGGCGAAATCGACGGGTCCGAGCCTGGCCCGGCCCGGGCTTCAGGCTCAAAACCTACGCCCGAGCCCGGCCCGTGGACAGGGCCGGGCCGGGCTGCCCATGTCCAGGACTAATCTAAGCTAAGATTGTCCGGAGCACAGGGGCTGCATTTTTTACAACTATGTCATCTAGACTACCCTAGTCATCTAGGGTTCCCTACGTACGGCGGCTGTCCCGCCGGAATCCACCGGAAAACCGATCTGGAGACCAGCCGTCTGGCCCTCTCCTCGTCGGTATAGTCTAGCGAGAGCCTTCTCCCATTCTCCTTGTGCAGGGGGGGACCCATGGATCAAACGCCGCAGTCAGCGGAGGGTCTGGGTAGTCGCAGTTCAGAGGATGGGACGGCAGGAGGAAGAGGACGCGATCAGGTGGAGAAAAACTGGACGATTTGTTGCAGCGCCTAGAGATTACGGAAGAAGAAGATGACGCTGTTGATATCTCAGGATTGATTGGACGTCCAGCGCAGGAAACACGTTGGGCAGTGATTCTTAGGGTTTAATTGTTCTTCAAACCCCCTTCAGCCATACGGCACTATACACTGCCTGCCATGCAGGTGGCATGGGTGTGTGCAAAGAAGGTCAAATTCAGGCCCCTAGATGATTACACCTTCACAGCTGAATTCCGGTGTTTTGAGGATTGGAACACTGTGAGTGCGATGCATGGGGGTCCATGGCTCTTCAGAAATTAGGCGGTGATTATAGAGGAATATGATGGTCTAATGAACATAGCAGCAACGTTGATAAACCAAGGACGAAGATATAAGAAAGGACACTTCTCTCTATTAGCTAGCTAATAATAACCTAAAAATAACCCCCAAAACCCCTAAAGCAGCCACTTTTCTAAAAAAAACATGGACTTTTGGTCCCAGTTGGAGCCACCAACCGGGACCAAAGGCCCCCCGACTGGGCTCGGCGGACCGGCCACGTGGAGGCACATCTGTCCCGGTTCGTGTTTGAACCGGGACTAATGGGTGGAGGTATTTGTAACGACCCATTAGTCCTGATTCATGAACCGGGACTAAAGGCCCTTACGAACCGGGACTAATAGGTGTTTTTCTACTAGTGCTCGAACATACTTCTAAGGCTCAGTAGAAGCATGCTTGCTTGCATTCATTGTAATCAACCTTCCACTCAAATCCTTAATTTTAACCAGAAGGGAGCTTGCTGCCCCAAACGAGCAGTAACAAACACTTCTTTGTTGGGAAATGTTTCACCCTGAAATATAATCTGAAGGAATCATTTTCACAGCAGAATTTTGTGTTCTAGTTTGATGAGGGATGCATTAGTTAGTTAAAATTTCAAAACAAGCTATTTTAGTTACGCCAGTGTTCCATATTTTACTGTACTACTATTTTCTGCTACGTACTTTATTATAACGGTTGCCTTCACATACTTCCAGTTTGCAACTTGGGTTATACTAATGTTACAAACACAAACAAGTAAAAATACTTGTACTTGAATTTTGTGTTGTTGTCCCTCCTTTTTCATTTATCTAAACTGCAATGGACTCCATTATAAACACTGAAGCAATGTACAAAGCTATCACTGAAGCACTATATAAAGCTATCACATTGCTATTCCATTTTCGCTGAAGTGTTTTTTCAACCACAACTTAGTTCTGTACTTCTTGTTAAAAATATCCACCCGGTGATTTTTTTATATCTGCATAATTAATAATACTTATCCTCTAATTGCTGGTGCGCTGTAGTGGGATTCAAATTTGGAGCAATACATCTTGCCCAGTTTCTCCATGTGGAAGCCCTCTTTTAAGGTCAAGATCTCTACAAGATCAAAATGATAATGATAGAAGGTCCGGTGTGCTGTGCTGGCGCTAATGCAGAGTGTGGCGCAGATGGGCTGGGTCCTCGGCCCATCGTCCTCATCACCTACGCCTACATCACCCTGTCCTCAGGGCATCTCCAGCCGTTGGCCCCCCAGGAGGGGCAAAAAATCGCCCCCTGGGGGCGCACCGGCGCTAAACCGCGCATGATGCCCCCCAGTCGCGGCGCCCACGGTTAGTCAAAAAAGTCAAATACGGCGCAAAAACGACTCAAATTTAACGCAAACATCGGCGAGTTCGTTCAAACTTAAACATATTTAAAAAAACTACCGCGGGCTACCCCCGCCGTCTCCCTCGCCGCCCGCCCACGTGGTTCTACATGCCGAGGAGGCTGTACAACCGCGTGTAGTCACCGCCGTCATCGTCATCGTCGTCGTCGTCGTCGCCGGCCCCGCCTATGCCTCCGCCGTCCCTGCTGCACCCCTCCCCCGGTTGGCGCGGCGGGTTGGACGGTCTGGGGGCGTCGTCGTCGTCGTCGTCGCTGTCGAGGACCACGACGCCGTGCTCGTCCTCGCGCCCACGCTTGCGGGCGGCGATCTCCTCCAGGGCCCGGCGCTGTCGGACCGTCTCGTCGCGGAGGTAGTCGTCCCGCGCCCACCGCATGGCGTCCTCGTCGGAGAAGCCGCGCCGGGCTATCTCCTCGTACTCCGCGGGGAGGCCGGGCTCCGGCTTGGGCTCGACGAGGACGAAGCGGCCGGTGGGTGGAGAGGCGTTGGCGCCGATGCGGACGCCGGAGCTGCGGGTGCGCGCGCTGACCGGCGTGCCCTGGGGCTCCGGCTTGACGGGGCGGAGGCAGGGCGAGCCGCCGGACGAGGAGGAGGACCCCCCGGTCTTCATGCGCCTCGGGGTCCAGGAGCTTCCCCTGCGGCGTGAGAAGGAAGGGGGAGCGGGGTACTCGAGGCGCGGCGTGTTGCCGCCCTCGGTGTACTCGAGGACGGCCTCCAACGTGCGCCCGGGCACGCCCCACCACCGACGCCGGCCGGCGACGTTGAGCCTGCCGGAGGGCACGACGCCGTTGGTGGCCTCAAGCTGCTGGGCGTGATGGCGGCGGAAGTAAGGGTCCCAGAGCGGGCTGTCGGGGACATACCGTGGCCCCTCCCTCGCCGCACGCGGCAGGTTCAAGTGGATGCGTGCGATCTCCGCACGCCGCGCCGTTGCCTGGGAAGCGCTCGGCCATGGGTGTGAACTGGAGACGGCGAAAAAGAGGAGAGGAGAGGAAGGAACGACGTTGGCGGGAGAGTGTGAGTCGCCGAGTGCGCCGGGGCGCGTCATATATAGGCCGAGGCGCCGCCCGCGCGCGTGCCACCGTGTGTACGCGTGGCGGGCGAGGGAGGGCGAGGGACGCGCGTCGTCCGGTCTTCACTGCGCCGCCCGTGAGGCATCAATGGCGCAGGCTGACCGGCGCGGCAGCGCGCGGCAGCTTTTGCATTGATTCACCGCGGGAAACGAGGCGATGAGGATGACGAAGGGCCGAGAAGAGAGCCGTGTCGCTGACGCGGCGGGCCCGCGGCTTTTTCGCGCCAAAACAGTTTGTCCGGCGCCCCCGGGCGCCCCCCAGCGCGTCGGGTTCGGGCTGGGTCCGCCGGCGCTGTTTTCGGTCCAAGCCGGCGAAAATCGAGCTCCTGGGGGCGCGACTGGGCCGTTTTTTCGGCGCCGGCGCGAAAAAAACGCCTGGAGAGGCCTTCCTGGGGCGCGGCTGGAGATGCCCTCATCCCCGACCCGACTAGTACCGCTCGCTCGCCGGAACCCATCCATGGCAAACGGAACTACACCTGTACATGCATGGACGCCGTCCGCTCCTTCCTCGGTAACAAATAATCCTCAAATTAACTTCTCCTGGCATGTATGGATGGACATTGGCAGCATGCATGCATGCATGTCTGTTGTTAGGCAGAATAAATGGGTTTCACACTCTTGATCATGTCCATGCAGGGCCTAGAGATGCATGTGGAAAGCTGTATGTGGCAATGCACACTACACGGTTGTCCACGCATAACAGTTGGCACGGGCATCATGTAAGCACAAGCAGTTTTACTATTTAAGCCTCTTTGGCTTGTAAATATTTTCTTCATATATATAAAAGTCATGGACTGAAAGAGGAGAATTCCTTGCCTTGAGAGTGCAGGTCCGTGGTGCCCAGCAACTGCCGCCATTAAAAGGGCCACGATGCGAACTGCAGCAGCAGGATGGGACGATGATGTTTCGCCTTGCCGAGGTCGGGAGTCCTCTCGTAGTTCCCGGGCCTGGAGATAGATCGGCCACCTTTGTCTCCATCATCGCCGCTGTCATGTCCTTGACCTACTCTTTCATCGCGTTCTTCCTGAGTATGCGACCTGCGCGCAAGGATAGGCCACGTGCGTCGGTCGGCGGCCAAACGAAGGAGAGGTGGGTGGTGACCTGTGCGTAAGGAGAGGCCGCCCGGCCAGCGGTGGCGGTGGCGGGGGCGGAGGCCAACGCAGATCAATGGCGACAAGGGAACAAGAGTCAAGGCAAGCGTCGGCGATGGCGGAGGCCAACGCAGATCAATGGCGACAAGGGAAAAAGAGTCAAGGCAAGCGTCGGCGGTGGCGGAGGAGGGTCAGGCGGCGACCTGTGGGCGGCGTAGGAGCATCCGGCGGGGTAGTTGTTTTGAGGCCATCTGATTGCGATTAGTTTCCTATTTTCATGGCTTGCGTGGTTATAGGGATTGCAGAGGAAATTTGCTAAGCGCTGTTTGACTGAGGGTTAGTCTAATTTTAATGGTTAGATCTAATTAAGTAATCTGATCGTGAGGTTGTAATTGGTCCGTGGTGTTTTGTGTAGCTTAGGCTGGGTGCACTTAGCAATTAATATGTTCGCTTGTTTAATACTCCCTCCATTTCTAAATATAAGGTGTATTTCTTTTTTGATAAAAATTCCACAATGTAAGGTGCATTTCTTCTAATTCCTCGTAATTCCATCGTTACCCCTTCAAAAAAAAGGAGAGTATTTCTCCCCTGATTACATGCATCTTCTCTTGCAGAGAGAAAAAAAAAGGAAAGTAGGGAGTAGTAGTATAGATATAGATGATAGGTGACCATGACGAGAATCGCTTTATTTATGAGATCTGGGGGGTAGTAAAAGCAAAGTCGATACTACCAAATCAAATCCATCCATTCATCAAACTCTGCACTTCACAGGCAAAAATACCGTCTTCTTTTACCATGGGCCATGCAGGGGCCATCCCAAACACAACTACCACCAACCATTCCATCCAGTCCTCCAGCCTCTTCTTCACCTACACTCGCTTTACAAACACATACGGCAGCACCAACGTATGTATGTGTATCATCCCTACCTACCTGCAAAATGCGTACTCTCTACGCGAGATCTAACAACACATTCTCCAAAGAGAATCCTTCTCCTCACATTCTCATCATGCAAGTAAAGCATCAGCTAACATCATCATCGCCGTGCAATATCGATTCGAGAAGGGCCTCTTCCTCCTCCTGCATGCATGCACAAAACAACCAAACCATCAAACACCAGTCAGTAGAAAAATATGGCCATCGTCAACAGCAAAAATAGCTAGGAGCCAACTATCCTCTAAAAAAGACTTATATTTGGGAACGGAGGGAGTAGAAAGAAAGAAAGAGGAAAGAATGCAATCGCCGGCTGGCTGACGTACCACCAATGCCGTGAACTCCGTCTCTTCGACTATGGCGCTCATGATCAATGAAAAAAATAACGTGCTACAGCAAAATAGCGCCGACCTCAAAATATGCTATTAGCATGCTATATCACGCTAAAGCGTGCTATTAGCGAGACGTTGTACACTGATATATTTAGCGAGACAATTCTCAATATGCTATAGCGTGCTATTAGCGAGGTTATAGCGTGCTATCTTTTTCAATGCTCATGATACTAGGGTCGTCCATTAGATCCTGCATGTCCACCACACATCACCACAAAGTAAGTACGGTTGCCATTCATACACAAAAGTGCTTGGACGCTTCACCACCAGCCAATCATCAAAACTTTGTTCAGTCAGTGTATACTACAAATTGTAGTAACCGGACTTGCATCTTTAGCAATGCGTAGTACACCATCTCCCCCCTGCACAAAGACATATCATACCAGGCATTAATTATGAGCAACTTTCTTCAATTATTAGGGGGGTTTATAAAGCATCCAGAGTTTCTAAACAAGCTGAAAGAACAGCCCACTTACCATGACCGCGACGAACAGAAGAGGATCGGCTGGTGTATATATATATATCATATAGTGTGCCCCGTCCTGCAAACAGGGTACGCATTGTATGGCGCGTCAGCAACCCCATATATAACATTTTTCCGGAGACACCATCCATCCATAGTATTGGATTGGATCTTCACAGAAGAAGGAAGCCTTGGTTGGGCATCTTGAGGAGTAATCCTGCTCCTTTGTATGGTCTGTTCTTTCTTATCTTGCACTACCCTTGCGTGCAAACCGCGAGGTGTGAGTCACCTTGATGCCACGATGATGGCGAAGCTGCTGGAATTTAGTCTATATTGGGGCAGCCCAATAACTATTTCAGAAATTCCTAATAAATCCTAGAGGCTCACTTAGCCCATTTGTGCAAGGCAAGGGATACTACTAAAGTTTAGTCCCACATTGCTAGTTGAGTGGGAATTGGACCTCCTTATAAGGGAGGTTCTTTCCCCACTTGTATGAGCATGAGAACAAGAGGGACATCCATGCGCGCTCCTCCTCCTCCGCCGCCCGCCGCGGGTTGCGGGAATGAGCCGATGTCTAATTTTTGCCACGCGCTACGGGTATACGAAAGGTCACTCGGAAGCTGAAACATTTTTTCTGTAGTGGACACTGAATCCGAACGGCGCGCCCCTTCGGCTGCTGCCTGTTCGTTTCGTCTCCCGCATTCCCTTCAGCTGCTCCCGGCGCAGCCTCTCGCCTCCTTCTCTTGCGCCTATTCGCTCCTCTCAGAGCGCACCAGAACTACTCCTTCCCTCGCCATCGGTTCCATCTCTGAGCTGCTGCTGTCTTTCTCATCCCGGCTTGTGGCGTGCACCGCATGTCGGGACAGTAGGCCTCCGAGACCGCACCTTTTGAGTCCTGTACGAGAGAAGGGTGATAAGGTTTTTGGGGAGCGCTCAGCGCGACTACTGGCTGATTCATCACGGACGATCCGGTCGCCGACGACTACTTCCCCGACATCCACGACCTCCTCGACGACATGGCAGGCGAGGACACCGACCCCAAGTCCAGCGCTTCTACTGTTGCTTTGCCGTACGTGTTCTTCTCCTTTCTGTTAGAAGTCCTCCTACAGTTCTTGTCTCTAGTTTCTGCCCTACGTATGTTAGGTTCTATTTCGTATAAGCAACTTCATCTAGTGTCTGTTCTAGATGTGTTTACCTCAAGTTCATATATGCAGACGATGTTTACCTTCTCTCTGTCAGATTGCATGACTTGCTTTATATTTTCTATTTTAGTCATGCTTTATCTAGTATTTTTGTTAATAAAATCATTCGGTAAATTGCTCATATTTCCAACAATCCAAAAACCTTATTATAGGCAATTTACCCCGAGGGGTTTTGCTGCTTCCATGAGACCTCCTATGTTTGAGGGTATCCACTATAAGAGGTGGCGCGTGAGAGCAGTCTTATGGTTTCAGACCATAAGCTGTTATGATGCCACTCTTGGCAAACCTGAAGGAGAGCAAGATGCCCAACAGGCACAAGCTTTTCAGAAAATGGATACTCTGTTTAAGGCTGCTCTCTTGAGTGTTCTTGGTGAGAATATAGTTGATGCTTATGCATCAATTGACAATGAAAAAGATATGTGGGATACACTCGAGGCCAAGTTTGGGGTCTCGGATGCCGGCACTGAGCTGTACATCATGGAGCAATTCTATGATTACAGGATGACTGAAGAGCGCTCCGTGGTTGAGCAGGCTCATGAGATACAGTCATTTGCTAGAGAACTTGAGCACTTCAATTGCATACTACCGGACAAGTTTGTTGCCGGGGGTATCATTACTAAGCTTCCTCCTTCATGGAGGAACTTTGCTACCTTACTGAAGCATAAGAGACAGGAGTTTTCCGTTCCGGATCTCATTGGTACTCTTGATGTGGAAGAAAAGGCGAGAGCAAAGGACACACGTGCTCGAGGTATTGAGGGAGGATCTAGTGCCAATGTGGTACAGAAGCAGAACTTCCAGCCCCACAAGTTCAAGAACAAGGGCAAGTTTGATGGTAAAGCAAAGTTTGATGGAAAGAACAAGGTTGTGCAACACACGAACTTCAAGAAGAAGAATGGCAAGAAGAAAGGTACTTGTCATGTGTGTGGAGATCCTGATCATTGGGCTCCTAGTTGCCCTAATCGCTATGACAAGCATCATCCTAGGAAAGGCGGCAAGACCGCTAATGTTGTCATTGGAGACACTGACATGAAGGATGCTGGGTATGGTATATTTCCCACTATTCTTTCAGTATGTCATTCTCCTGATTGGTTGATTGACACGGGTGCTAATGTGCATGTATGCGGTGATATTTCCATGTTTTCGTCTTATCAGACCGCAGGGACTTCAACCGTGCTGATGGGCAACGGTTCAAGTGCTTCTGTTCGTGGTGTTGGCACGGTCGATCTGGAGTTTACTTCGGGAAGATCGTGCGGCTGAAGAACGTGCATTGTGTCCCCTCCGTCAATAAAAATCTTGTTAGCGGATCTCTTCTGTGTAGAGATGGCTACAAGCTTGTCTTTGAGTCGAATAAATTTGTAATCTCCAAGTATGGAACCTTTGTTGGTAAAGGCTATGAGTCAGGAGGCCTGTTTCGTTTATCCTTATCAGACGTTTGCAATAAAGTTGTTAATCATATTTGCAACAATAGTGAATCAAATGTGTGGCATTCACGTCTTTGTCATGTTAACTTTGGTTGCATGTCGCGACTAGCGAAGTTGAACTTAATCCCTAGTTTCACCAATGTCAAGGGATCTAAGTGTCAAGTATGTGTGCAAGCTAAGCAACCTCGTAAGTCTCACGTGACTACGGAGACGAGAAATCTTGCACCACTAGAACTTATACATTCAGATCTATGTGAAATGAATGGTGTTTTGACAAAAGGTGGAAAGAAATATTTCATGACGTTAATTGACGACTCCACTAGATACTACCGTGTGTATCTTCTGAAATCTAAGGATGAGGCTTTGAACTTTTTCAAGATCTATAAAGCTGAAGTGGAAAACCAACTTGATCGAAAAATCAAGAGGCTTAGGTCCGACCGTGGTGGAGAGTATTTTTCCAATGAATTTGATGCTTTTTGTGTGGAACATGGTATAATCCATGAGAGGACGCCTCCCTACTCACCTCAGTCAAATGGGGTGGCCGAAAGAAAGAACCGAACTCTAACTGATTTGGTTAACGCCATGTTAGACACATCAGGTCTCTCCAAGGCATGGTGGGGGGAAGCGATATTGACTGCATGTCATGTCCTAAACCGAGTTCCCACAAAGAACAAAGAGATAACTCCATTCGAGGAATGGGAGAAGAAAAGATTAAAGCTCTCTTATCTACGAACCTGGGGTTGTTTGGCGAAAGTCAATGTGCCAATTCCAAAGAAGCGAAAGTTGGGACCAAAAACTGTGGATTGTGTTTTCCTGGGATATGCTTTTCACAACATTGGATATAGATTCTTGGTTGTAAAATCTGAGGTACCTGACATGCATGCGGTACGATCATGGAGTCGAATGATGCGACTTTCTTTGAAGATATCTTTCCCATGAAGGATATGGCTACCTCATCTAATCAGGAGATGCCTAGTTCATCGAATCAGGAACCAGTTACAATTACTGAACCTGCCATTTCGATGGAACACTTTGAAAGTCCTGTGGAGGAGAACAATGAAGTTCCTACTAGGAGCAAGAGACAGAGGACGGCAAAGTCCTTTGGTGATGATTTTCTTGTGTATCTCATAGATGACACTCCTAGTTCTAATTCAGAGGCCTATGCATCAGAAGATGCTGACTACTGGAAGGAAGCGGTTCGTAGCGAGATGGATTCCATCTTGGCGAATGAAACTTGGGAGATAACTGATCGTCCTTATGGGTGCAAACCTATAGGATGCAAATGGGTATTCAAGAAGAAGCTTAGGCCTGATGGTACTATTGAAAAGTACAAGGCTCGGCTCGTGGCAAAGGGTTATACCCAAAAGGAAGGTGAAGACTTCTTTGATACTTACTCACCTGTGGCTCGACTGACCACTATTCGAGTTCTACTTTCACTAGCTGCCTCACATGGTCTTCTCGTTCATCAAATGGATGTTAAGACTGCTTTCTTAAATGGAGAGTTGGATGAGGAAATTTATATGGAACAACCAGATGGGTTTGAAATAGATGGTCAGGAAGGGAAAGTGTGCAAGTTGCTGAAGTCTTTGTATGGACTCAAGCAAGCACCCAAACAGTGGCATGAGAAGTTCGAAAGAACTTTAATAGCTGCAGGCTTTGTTGTGAACGAAGCTGACAAATGTGTGTACTATCGCCATGGTGGGGGCGAGGGAGTTATGCTTTGCTTGTATGTTGATGACATACTGATTTTCAGAACAAATCTGAATGTTATTAAGGAGGTCAAGGATTTTCTATCTCGCTATTTTGAGATGAAGGATTTAGGAGTGGCTGATGTCATTTTGAACATCAAGTTGTTGAGAGATGATGATGGTGGGATTACATTGCTTCAATCTCACTATGTGGAAAAGATCTTGAGTCGCTTTGGCTATAGTGACTGCAAGCCCTCTCCAACACCATATGATGCTAGCGTGCTGCTTCGAAAGAATCGAAGAATTGCTAGAGACCAATTGAAATATTCACAGATTATTGGCTCGCTTATGTACTTAGCCAGTGCTACAAGACCTGACATCTCTTTTGCTGTTAGCAAACTGAGTCGGTTTGTCTCAAAACCAGGAGATGTGCATTGAAAAGCTCTAGAGAGAGTTTTGCGTTATTTGAAAGGCACTGCAAATTATGGAATTCACTACACTGGGCATCCAAAGGTGCTTGAAGGGTATAGTGACTCAAACTGGATCTCAGATGCTGATGAGATAAAGGCCACGAGCGGTTATGTATTCACTCATGGAGGTGGCGCTATTTCTTGGAAGTCTTGCAAGCAGACCATCTTAACAAGGTCAACAATGGAAGAAGAACTCACAGCACTAGATACAGCTACGGTTGAAGCAGATTGGCTTCGCCGGCTCTTGAATGACTTGCCGGTTGTTGAGAAACCTGTACCGGGTGTCCTTATGAACTGCGACAATCAAACTGTGATCACGAAAGTGAGCAGCTCAAAGGATAACATGAAGTCATCAAGACACGTTCAGAGAAGGTTAAAGTCTGTCCGGAAAATGAAAAACTCCGGAGTTATTGCGTTGGATTATATCCAAACGTCTAAAAATCTGGCAGATCCTTTTACTAAGGGTCTATCGCGTAATGTGATAGATAATGAATCGAGGGAGATGGGTATGAGACCCACAATATGAGTTGTTCACAGTGGTAACCTATTCTTTGTGACCGGAGATCCCGTGAATTAGATGTGGAATACAAGCTGTTGGTCAACTGAGAGGAGAGTATCCCTGCTATTCACAATACCACTCCATGAAGATGCAATACACTCCTAATCTGCATGGCAGGTTGATGTATATCTTAATGTGTTCTAAGTGGCATATTTAAGCAGAGATGTTATCCTGCAGAACATCTTTTGAAGAAAACACCTATATGAGTTTGATTGTCAAACGTCACAATCTATGAGAGTAGGGTTCTCTCTAGTAAACTCGTGAAAGGTCACGGAGTATGACGCATAAGCTCCACCCGCGTGGAAGACCCACGGTAGCCACGTATCGGTCAAGGCTTTATGTGAAGCTAGATTCGCACAAAACTTGCAGTTCAAGGCCCAGTCCACTATTCAAGTTGCTTACTAGTGTAGCATAGAGTTTTAGGTGGAAGTTCAACTTAACAGTCTCCACTGCAGTACCGGTATATAAAACAGTGTTTTGGAACCAAAGGCAAATTTCTGTGTGCCTCTGGGATCTGGTGGGGGATTGCTGGAATTTAGTCTATATTGGGGCAGCCCAATAACTATTTCAGAAATTCCTAATAAATCCTAGAGGCCCACTTAGCCCATTTGTGCAAGGCAAGGGATACTACTAAAGTTTAGTCCCACATTGCTAATTGAGTGGGAATTGGACCTCCTTATAAGGGAGGTTCTTTCCCCACTTGTATGAGCATGAGAACAAGAGGGACATCCACGCGCGCTCCTCCTCCGTCACCCGCCTCGTCACGACGCGCCGCGCCGCGGGTTGCGGGAATGAGCCGAGCCGATGTCTAATTTTTGCCACGTACAACGGGTATACGAAAGGTCACTCGGAAGCTGAAACATTTTTTCTGTAGTGGACACTGAATCCGAACGGCGCACCCCTTCGGCTGCTGCCTGTTCGTTTCGTCTCCCGCATTCCCTTCAGCTCCTGGCGCAGCCTCTCGCCTCCTTCTCTTGCGCCTATCGCTCCTCTCAGAGAGACGCACCAGAACTACTCCTTCCCTCGCCATCGGTTCCATCTCTGAGCTGCTGCTGTCTTTCTCATCCCGGCTTGTGGCGTGCACCGCATGTCGGGACAGTAGGCCTCCGAGACCGCACCTTTTGAGTCCTGTACGGGAGAAGGGTGATAAGGTTTTTGGGGAGCGCTCAGTGCGACTACTGGTTGATTCATTACGGACGATCCGGTCGCCGACGACTACTTCCCCGACATCCACGACCTCCTCGACGACATGGCAGGCGAGGACACCGACCCCAAGTCTAGCGCTTCTACTGTTACTTTGCCGTACGTGTTCTTCTCCTTTCTGTTAGAAGTCCTCCTACAGTTCTTGTCTCTAGTTTCTGCCCTACGTATGTTAGGTTCTGTTTCGTATAAGCAACTTCATCTAGTGTCTGTTCTAGATGTGTTTACCTCAAGTTCATATATGCAGACGATGTTTACCTTCTCTCTGTTAGATTGCATGACTTGCTTTATATTTGCTATTTTAGTCATGTTTTATCTAGTATTTTTGTTAATAAAATCATTCGGTAAATTGCTCATATTTCCAACAGAAGCACCATGCCCGCCACTCTCACTCCCATCATGCCTGTGGTTCACCCTTGTTGGCTCCTCCCTGTCCTGTCCCCATGGACGACAACCGCGGACCGACGGCTGACGGGGACGGTGACCCGGTGGTTCCTCGGCCTCAGGGACCTCTCCAGATAGACCCTCCTCCTTGACATTGATCCTTCAAAGCCACCATGCCTTGCTGCGGTGTGTCCATGCCGAGCGGTGGTGTTGTCCTCAGGGGAGTTGCTGTCGTTCGAGCTGAAGCGCCCCTGTTCGACCGACGTCGTCGTGTGGGGGGGCCTTCTTCTTGGTCGTCTCCGGCGAGCGTCCTTGATGGTCCTCATCTTGTTGCAGATACGAGCGCACCCGTGCTTGCAGGCAGAGGAGGAGCAGGAGAGGCAGGAGCAGAGTATCTTGGAGATGACATGGCAGACGCAGCGGCATATGTCAAGCTTGTAGACGACGTAGATGCTCGCCGGCCGGAGTTGTGTCCGTTCACTTTTGTAAATCATTTCATACAACTCAAAATGGGCTATTTTGTACATTGTCTGAAATGTTTTCAAGGTTTTATAAAAGTGAACAGAGGGAGTAGCTAATTTGCGTGTCCGCCGGAGAGGGAGAGGGAGAGGGAGACAGAGAGAAAGAAGGCTAACCGCACCACGTCCTCTGTCTTCCCTTTTTTTTGCCCCCACTATCAAAACAGAGCAGTTATGAACCGCGGCGTTGTAAGTTCAGTTTGTAACCGACGCGCCTGTCGCTCTCCTCGATCCCGATTTGTATCACCAATCCGCCGCCAGGAACCCACCAACCGACCATGGCCGCTTGCAAGGCCGGGTCGATGATGGGCAGGGTGGCGCGAAAATGCGAGTGCGGCGGCGACATATCCACCTTCCTAGGCGCCGGAGGCATTCGCCACCACTCTTGATCTGTCCCAGCAACAGCAGGAGGTGGTGGTGGAGGACATGTTCACCATGTGCACCCTCCCTCCACCCCTTCCCCCATCAGGTCGCCGGAAGTCGAGGGTGTGAGTGAGGAAGCTCAGGGTCAGGGACGCAAGATCCGCACCTCGATCCCCAGCCCCGACCTACCGCCGGAGCAACAGCCAGGCCAACCGAGAGAGCCGGAGCAAACAGAGCAGCAGCCCTATGCGGATGCGGATCCCCTCTACCGGGCGGTGCAAATGGTGGGCGCCCTCACCGGTACCACCGCCAGCAGCGGCAGCAGCAATGAGAGCATCTCCAACGGCCGCGCCAAACGACGCGTGCGCGGTAAACCCAGCTTTTAGCGCGCGCGAGACGTTTTGCCGCGCTCCAGCGGCCGCGGGAAACCCGCGCGCGCCGGAACCGTTTGCGCGCGCGCGAAAGGACGCCAGCTCGCGCGCCATTTTTTGCGCACCGCTTCCAGCGCGCCTATTAAAGTGCGGCGCGCGCCACGCGCGTTCTCCACGCTTCCTCTTCTCCTCTTCCTCTCCCTCTCTGCCACGCGCCGCTCCAGTGCCCCGCCACCGACGCGCCGCCGAGGAGCGTCCGGCTACCGCGGCGTCCGCCTGCGCCCCAACGGCAGCTACTCCGCGGAGATATGCTCCGGCGATCTCCGGCTCGGCCTCGGCACGTACGGGACGGCGCGCGAGGCCGCCCGCGCGTACGACAGCGGCGGCGTGGCGCCTAGGCCGGCCGCGCGGCCAGATGAACTTCCAAGATGTGTACACGCTCCAGCAAGCGCTCAACTTCGCCCCGCCGCCTCGTCTGAACACGGCGGAAGACCGTGCGGAGCACGCCGAGCGGCAACGCCGCCTCCTCGTCGCCCAGGAGGACGAGCGGGTCATGGCGGAGTGGCGCCAGCGCCACCCGGAGGACGTCGCCTACGAGCAGGCCTACTGGGCAAGGCGCCGCGAGGAGGAAACCCGAAGGCGCTGCGAGACGCGGTTGGACAGGCGTCGGTGGAAGGCGTTGGTGAATGCACAGTCCGACCTCGTTGCAGCAGGTGGGCAGTTGTTCTTCATGCCGGACGATGATCGGTGGCTGGACATCTGGCTAGAAACCTCGGACGACACCGCCGAGGATGATAATGGTGATGATGATAGCGACTTAGAGTAGTTTTTTTTATGCAATCTATGTTTTTTATCTTTTGTCTTTTTTTATTTATTATGCAATCTATGTTTCGGATGTAAAATATCTTTGTATCGTTTAAAATCTATGCAATCTATCTAGTTTTTTTAAAATTTATGCCTCCAATGCCTACGTTTTTAGTTTGTAGAATGAGCGTGCGCGCTACATTTTTTACGCGTTGCTGGAGCGGCGCGCGCGTGCTGCATTTTAGCGCGGCTGCGGGAGCGGGCGCAGCGCGCCGCGCCAAACCAGGCGATGGACGCGCGCTAAAGCTGTTTTTTGCGCGCGCCGCGTTCGGCGCCTGTTGGAGATACTCTGAGAATGCCATGAAGAACCTCCTGGGGCCTCCTCTAGCCGGCCGGCCAGCCAGGAGCAGCAATGAGGATGGATGCCGCCAGGCCTGTCAGGTACACAAGAATGGAGATCGATGCTGACCTGCTGCTTGGCCATGGCACTCAACATTCATTCGTCCATTCAGTCAGATTGATTAGATTACAGTAACTCAGACGCTTGCTTGGTACTATGTATATTTTAGTCCAGTGCGTGGTTGTTCATCACTGCTCAATGCATCAGGGAGGCAGGCAGGTTAACTTCTTCCTGTGTGCGTGGTTAAAGAGGAGGAGAAACACACTAAATGTCAGAATAGAAATTTTATAATTTTTCCACGAAGCAGACGACGTCCCATGTGGAACCTCCTCTTTCAGTCCAGCGGACGCGGACTCACCAACACACACCAAAGTGAATTTCTGTCTGTCCTCCACACCTGACCTGAGTTAACTGAACCAGAGGGAATTTCATTCTACTTCTCCAGCAACAAATGCTGGTTTGTTTTTATTTTTTATTTTGCAAAAAGGATCAAATCTATTCTAAAGATTAACCGGAAATATACAACACCTTAATCATAGTAAAAATTACATTGAGACCCATGGACCATTGAACGACCATTGCATACGACGTTCTGGACCATGTCCAGCGCAGCGCCCATACAACACAATCATGACTTCGAACGAACCAAACATGTCACAAACTAACTTGTTCACATCGTGGGTGGGGACAAAGAACAAAGGTTTATACTTTTTTTTTATAACCAGAGCAAGGTTTTATACTAGTAACATTTTCTTCCCCCTAATCCCGCTTGTCAGCATTGCCATCCACCATACCTATCTTCTCCTAAGTTCCAAGAATTTCACTCGGGCCAGAGGCTTGGTTAGAGCATCTCTAGCCCATCCCGGAAAACACCCCGGCCCGGGAAATAACCGCCGTTTTAAGGTTTCGGAGCGGAAAAACGACCCGATCAGGTCCCGGAAAATAGGCCCGGCCCAGGAAGCGGTATATTCAACCTCGAGTCCCACATATGTCCATTTTTTGCCGCCCCATTTGCCATTTCCCTATCTCTCGCGCGAGTTGGAGGGAGTGACATTTCAGCTCCTTTCTTCCCGCCACCACCATCAATCTCCTCGTCCTCGCGCCACGATGGCATGGAGTACCCGTAGCCACCGCCCATTGGTTTTCATGCCCCACTGACCCCATCGGTGTTGCCTTGAGATTTCGTGTCCTCCACGGCCAACTTCCCCGCCGCCGCGCCAATCCCTTCCACCTCCAGGGGAAACACAATGGCAATGCAACCACACCCTCCATGGAGTAAGGACCCTTCCGACCATGGGCGCCATTCTCCCTCCCACGCATGGTGGTACCATCTTGGGTGTCGTATCGAGGATGGGCGTGTTGGGGAACGTAGTAATTTCAAAAAAATTCTTACGCACACGCAAGATCATGGTGATGCATAGCAACGAGCAAGGAGAGTGTGTCCATGTACCCTCGTAGACCGTAAGCGGAAGCGTTATGACAAGCGGTTGATGTAGTCGTACGTCTTCACGATCCGACCGATCCAAGTACCGAACGTACGGCACCTCCGAGTTCTGCACACATTCAGCTCGATGACGTCCCTCGAACTCCGATCCAACCGAGTGTTGAGGGAGAGTTTCGTCAGCACGATGGCGTGGTGACGATGATGATGTTCTACCGACGCAGGGCTTCGCCTAAGCACCGCTACGATATTATCAAGGTGGATTATGGTGGAGGGGGGCACCGCACACGGCTAAGAGATCAATGATCAATTGTTGTGTCTCTAGGGTGCCCCCCTGCCCCCGTATATAAAGGAGCAAGGGGGGGAGAGGCGGCCGGCCAGGAGGGGCGCGCCAGGAGGAGTCCTACTCCCACCGGGAGTAGGACTCCCTCCCTTTTCCTTGTTGGATTAGGAGAGGAGAGGGAAGGAGAGAGAGGGGGAAAGGAAAGGGGGGGCGCCGCCCCCCCCCACCCTCCATGTCCAATTCGGACTTGGGGGGAGGGGCGCGCGGCTGCCCCTTGGCCTCCTCTCCTCTTCCACCAATTGGGCCCATGAGGCCCAATAACCTCCGGGGGGGTTCCGGTAACCCCCTGGTACTCTGGTATATATCCGATAACCCCCGGAACCATTCCGGTGTCCGAATATAGTCGTCCAATATATCAATCTTCATGTCTCGACCATTTCGAGATTCCTCGTTATGCCCGTGATCACATTCGGGACTCCGAACAACCTTTGGTACATCAAAACATATAAACTCATAATATAATTGTCATCGAAACTTTAAGCGTGCGGACCCTACGGGTTCGAGAACTATGTAGACATGACCGAGACACGTCTCCGGTCAATAACCAATAGCGGAACCTGGATGCTCATATTGGCTCCCACATATTCTACGAAGATCTTTATCGGTCAGACCGCATAACAACATATGTTTGTTCCCTTTGTCATCGGTATGTTACTTGCCCGAGATTCGATCGTCGGTATCTCAATACCTAGTTCAATCTCGTTACCGGCAAGTCTCTTTACTCGTTCTGTAATACATCATCCCGCAACTAAATTATTAGTTGCAATGCTTGCAAGGCTTAAGTGATGTGCATTACCAAGTGGGCCTAGAGATACCTCTCCGACAATCGGAGTGACAAATCCTAATCTCAAAATACGCCAACCCAACAAGTACCTTCGGAGACACCTGTAGAGCACCTTTATAATCACCCAGTTACGTTGTGACGTTTGGTAGCATACAAAGTGTTCCTCCGGTAAACGGGAGTTGCATAATCTCATAGTCATAGGAACATGTATAAGTTATGAAGAAAGCAATAGCAGAATACTAAACGATCGTGTGCTAAGCTAACGGAATGGGTCAAGTCAATCACATCATTCTCCTAATGATGTGATCCCGTTAATCAAATAACAACTCATGTCAATGGCTAGGAAACATAACCATCTTTGATCAACGAGCTAGTCAAGTAGAGGCATACTAGTGACACTCTGTTTCTCTATGTATTCACACAAGTATTATGTTTCCGGTTAATACAATTCTAGCATGAATAATAAACATTTATCATGATATAAGGAAATAAATAATAACTTTATTATTGCCTCTAGGGCATATTTCCTTCAGTCTTCCACTTGCACTAGAGTCAATAATCTAGATTACACAGTAATGATTGATACGTCTCCAATGTATCTATAATTTTTGATTGCTCCATGCTATATTATCTACTGTTTTGGACTATATTGGGCTTTATTTTCCACTTTTATATTACTTTTGGGACTAACCTATTAACCGGAGGCCTAGCCCAGAATTGCTGTTTTTTGCCTATTTCGGTGTTTCGAAGAAACGGAATATCAAACGGAGTCCAAACGGAATGAAACCTTCGGGAATGTGATTTTTCTCACCGAATATGATCCAGGAGACTTGGACCCTCCGTCAAGAAAGAAAGGAGGTAGCCACGAGGGTGGAGGACGCCCCCCTAGGGCGTGCCCCCCTGCCTCGTGGGCCCCCCTTTGCTCCACCGACGTGCTCCTTCCTCCTATATATACCTACGTACCCCCAAACGATCAGATACGGAGCCAAAAACCTAATTCCACCACCGCAACCTTCTGTATCCACGAGATCCCATCTTGGGGCCTGTTCCGGAGCTCTGCCAGAAGGGGAATCCACCACGGAGGGCTTCTACATCATCATCATAGCCCCTCCGATGAAGTGTGAGTAGTTTACCTTAGACCTTCGGGTCCATAGTTAGTAGCTAGATGGCTTCTTCTCTCTTTTTGGATCTCAATACAATGTTCTCCCCCTCTCTCGTGGAGATCTATTCGATGTAATCTTCTTTTTGAGGTGTGTTTTGTTGAGACCGATGAATTGTGGGTTTATGATCAAGTTTATCTATGAACAATATTTGAATCTTCCCTGAATTCTTTTATGTATGATTGGTTATCTTTGCAAGTCTCTTCGAATTATCAGTTTGTTTTGGCCTACTAGATTGGTTTTTCTTGCAATGGGAGAAGTGCTTAGCTTTGGGTTCAATCTTGCGGTGTCCTTTCCCAGTGATCGTAGGGGCAGCAAGGCACGTATTGTATTGTTGCCGTCGAGGATAACAAGATGGGGTTTTTATCATATTGCATGAATTTATGCCTCTACATCATGTCATCTTGCTTAAGGCGTTACTCTGTTTTCTTGAACTTAATACTCTAGATGCATGCTGGATAGCGGTCGATGAATGGAGTAATAGTAGTAGATGTGAAGGAAATATGCCCTAGAGGCAATAATAAAGTTATTATTTATTTCCTTATATCATGATAAATGTTTATTATTCATGCTAGAATTGTATTAACCGGAAACATAATACATGTGTGAATACATAGACAAATAGAGTGTCACTAGTATGCCTCTACTTGACTAGCTTGTTAATCAAAGATGGTTATGTTTCCTAACCATGAACAAAGAGTTGTTATTTGATTAACGGGATCACATCATTAGTTGAATGATCTGATTGACATGACCCATTCAGTTAGCTTAGCACCCGATTGTTTAGTATGTTGCTATTGCTTTCTTCATGACTTATACATGTTCCTATGACTATGAGATTATGCAACTCCCGTTTACCGGAGGAACACTTTGTGTGCTACCAAACATCACAACGTAACTGGGTGATTATAAAGGTTCTCTACAGGTGTCTCCGAAGGTACTTGTTGAGTTGGAGTATTTCGAGATTAGGATTTGTCACTCCGAATGTCGGAGAGGTATCTCTGGGCCCTCTCGGTAATACACATCACTTAAGCCTTGCAAGCATTTCAACTAATGAGTTAGTTGTGAGATGATGTATTACGGAACGAGTAAAGAGACTTGCCGGTAACGAGATTGAACTAGGTATTGGATACCTTAATCTCGGGCAAGTAACATACCGATGACAAAGGGAACAACGTATGTTGTTATGCGGTCTAACCGATAAAGATCTTCGTAGAATATGTAGGAACCAATATGGGCATCCAGGTCCCGCTATTGGTTATTGACCGGAGACGTGTCTCGGTCATGTCTACATTGTTCTCGAACCGTAGGGTCCGCACGCTTAAGGTTTCGATGATAGTTATATTATGAGTTTATGAGTTTTGATGTACCGAAGGAGTTCGGAGTCCCAGATGAGATCGGGGACATGACGAGGAGTCTCGAAATGGTCGAGACATAAAGATTGATATATTGGACGGATATATTTGGACACCGGAAAGGTTCCGGGTGAGATTGGAAATATACCGGAGCTCCGGGAGGTTACCGGAACCCCCCCGGTAAGTATATGGGCCTTATTGGGCCTTAGTGGGATGGAGGGAGAAGGAGCAAGGGAGGGGACGCGTCGCCCCCCCCCCCCAAGCCCAATCCGAATTGGGAGGGGGGCCGTCCCCCCCTTTCCTTCTCTCCTCCCCCCTCTTCCTTCCTTCTCCTACTCCGAATAGGAAAGGGGGGGGCCAAACCTACTTGGAGTAGGTTTGCCCCCCTAGGGCGCGCCTCCCCCTTGGGCCGGCCTCCTCCTCCCTCCCTCCTTTATATACGGGGGTAGGGGGCACCCTAGACACACAAGTTGATCATTGAGATCGTTCCTTAGCCGTGTGCGGTGCCCCCCTCCACGATATTACACCTCGGTCATATTGTAGCGGTGCTTAGGCGAAGCCCTGCGACAGGAGAACATCAAGATCGTCACCACGCCGTCGTGCTGACGGAACTCCTCCCCGCGCCTCTGCTGGATCGAAGATTGGGGTGCGTCATCGAGCTGTACGCGTGTCAAGAACTCGGAGGTGCCGGAGTAACGGTGCTTGGATCGGTCGGACCGGGAGGACGTACAACTACTTCTTCTATGTTGTGTCAACGCTTCCGCTTCGTTCTACGAGGGTACGTAGACAACACTCTCCCCTCTCGTTGCTATGCATCACCATGATCTTGCGTGTGCGTAGGAAATTTTTGAAATTACTACGTTCCCCAACAGTGGCATCCGAGCCTAGGTTTTATGGTTTGATGTTATATGCACGAGTAGAACACAAGTGAGTTGTGGGCAATACAAGTCATACTGCTTACCAGCATGTCATACTTTGGTTCGGCGGTATTGTTGGATGAAGCGGCCCGGACCGACATTACGCGTACGCTTACGCGAGACTGGTTTTACCGCCGTGCTTTGCACACAGGTGACTAGCGGGTGTCTGTTTCTCCAACTTTAGTTGAACCGAGTGTGGCTACGCCCGGTCCTTGCGAAGGTTAAAACAGCATCAACTTGACAAACTATCGTTGTGGTTTTGATGCGTAGGTGAGATTGGTTCTTGCTTAAGCCCGTAGCAGCCACGTAAAACTTGCAACAACAAAGTAGAGGACGTCTAACTTGTTTTTGCAGGGCATGTTGTGATGTGATATGGCCAAGATGTGATGCTATATTTTATTGTATGAGATGATCATGTTTTGTAACCAAAGTTATCGGCAACTGGCAGGAGCCATATGGTTGTCGCTTTATTGTATGAAATGCAAACGCCATGTAATTGCTTTACTTTATCACTAAGCGGTAGCGATAGTCGTAGAAGCAATAGATGGCGTAAACGACAACGATGCTACGATGGAGATCAAGGTGTCGCGCCGGTGATGATGGTGATCATGATGGTGTTTCGGAGATGGAGATCACAAGCACAAGATGATGATGGCCATATCATATCACTTATATTGATTGCATGTGATGTTTATCCTTTATGCATCTTATCTTGCTTTGATTGACGGTAGCATTTTAAGATGATCTCTCACTAAAAATTATCAAGAAGTGTTCTCCCTGAGTATGCACCGTTGCCAAAGTTCGTCGTGCCCAGACACCACATGATGATCGGGTGTGATAAGCTCTACGTCCATCTACAACGGGTGCAAGCCAGTTTTGCATACGCGGAATACTCAGGTTAAACTTGACGAGCCTAGCATATGCAGATATGGCCTCGGAACATGGAGACCGAAAGGTCGAGCGTGAATCATATAGTAGATATGATCAACATAAGATGTTCACCATTGAAAACTACTCCATCTCACGTGATGATCGGTTATGGTTTAGTTGATTTGGATCACGTGATCACTTAGATGACTAGAGAGATGTCTGTCTAAGTGAGAGTTCTTAAGTAATATGATTAATTGAACTTAAATTTATCATGAACTTAGTCCTGGTAGTATTTTGCAAATTATGTTGTAGATCAATAGCTCGCGTTGTTGCTTTCATATGTTTATTTTCATATGTTCCTAGAGAAAATTGTGTTGAAAAATGTTAGTAGCAATGATGCGGATTGGATCTGCGATCCGAGGTTTATCCTCAATGCTGCACAGAAGAATTATGTCCTTTAATGCACCGCTAGGTGACAGACCTATTGCAGGAGCAGATGCAGACGTTATGAATGTTTGGCTACCTCAATATGATGACTACTTGATAGTTTTGTGCACCATGCTTTATGGCTTAGAATCGGGACTTCAAAGATGTTTTGAACATCATGGACCATATGAGATGTTCCAGGAAGTTGAAGTTAATATTTCAAGCAAATACCCGAGTTGAGAGATATGAAGTCTCCAACAAGTTCTATAGCTAAAAGATGGAGGAGAATCGCTCAACTAGTGAGCATGTACTCAGATTGTCTGGGTACTACAATCGCTTGAATCAAGTGGGAGTTAATCTTCCAGATAAGATAGTGATTGACAGAATTCTCTAGTCACCATCACCAAGTTAGTAGAACTTCGTGATGAACTATAGTATGCAAGGGATGATGAAAATGATTCCCGAGTTTTTCATGATGCTGAAATCGATGAAGGTAGAAATCAAGAAAGAACATCAAGTGTTGATGGTTAACAAGACCACTAGTTTCAAGAAAAGGGCAAAGGGATAGAAGGGAACTTCAAGAAGAGCAGCAAACAAGTTGCTGCTCAAGAGAAGAAACCCAAGTCTGGACCTAAGCCTGAAACTGAGTGCTTCTACTGCAAGCAGACTGGTCACTGGAAGCGGAACTGCCCCAAGTATTTGGCGGATAAGAAGGATGGCAAGGTGAACAAAGGTATATGTGATATACATGTTATTGATGTGTACCTTACAAGAGCTCGCAGTAGCACCTGGGTATTTGATACTGGTTCTGTTGCTAATATTTGCAACTCGAAACAGGGACTATGGATTAAGCGAACACTGGCAAAGGACGAGGTGACGATGCGCGTGGGAAACGGTTCCAAAGTCGATGTGATCGCGGTCGGCACGCTACCTCTACATCTACCTTCGGGATTAGTATTATACCTAAATAATTGTTATTTGGTGCCAGCGTTGAGCATGAACATTATATCTGGATCTTGTTTGATGCGAGACGGTTATTCATTTAAATCAGAGAATAATGGTTGTTCTATTTATATGAGTAATATCTTTTATGGTCATGCACCCTTGAAGAGTGGTCTATTTTTGATGAATCTCGATAGTAGTGATACACATATTCATCGTGTTGAAGCCAAAAGATGCAGAGTTGATAATGATAGTGCAACTTATTTGTGGCACTGCCGTTTGGGTCATATCGGTATAAAGCGCATGAAGAAACTCCATACTGATGGACTTTTGGAATCACTTGATTATGAATCACTTGGTACTTGCGAACCGTGCCTCATGGGCAAGATGACCAAAACACCGTTCTCCGGTACTATGGAGAGAGCAACAGATTTGTTGGAAATCATACATACAGATGTATGTGGTCCGATGAATGTTGAGGCTCGTGGCGGATATCGTTATTTTCTCACCTTCACTGATGATTTAAGTAGATATGGGTATATCTACTTAATGAAGCATAAGTCTGAAACATTTGAAAAGTTCAAAGAATTTCAGAGTGAAGTTGAAAATCATCGTAACAAGAAAATAAAGTTTCTACGATCTGATCGTGGAGGAGAATATTTGAGTTACGAGTTTGGTCTACACTTAAAACATTGTGGAATAGTTTCGCAACTCACGCCACCCGGAACACCACAGCGTAATGGTGTGTCCGAACGTCGTAATCCTACTTTACTTGATATGGTGCGGTCTATGATGTCTCTTACAGATTTACCGCTATCGTTTTGGGGTTATGCTTTAGAGACAGCCACATTCACGTTAAATAGGGCACCGTCGAAATCCGTTGAGACGACACCTTATGAACTATGGTTTGGCAAGAAACCAAAGTTGTCATTTCTTAAAGTTTGGGGGTGCGATGCTTATGTGAAAAAGCTTCAACCTGATAAGCTCGAACCCAAATCGGAGAAATGTGTCTTCATAGGATACCCAAAGGAGACAGTTGGGTACACCTTCTATCACAGATCCGAAGGCAAGACATTTGTTGCTATGAATGGATCCTTTCTGGAGAAGGAGTTTCTCTCGAAAGAAGTGAGTGGGAGGAAAGTAGAACTTGATGAGGTAACTGTACCTACTCCCTTGTTGGAAAATAATACATCACAGGAACCAGTTTCTGTGACGTCAAACCCAACTAGTGAGGAAGTTGATGATGATGATCATAGAACTTCAGATCAAGTTAATACAGAACCTCGTAGGTCGAACAGAGTAAGATCCGCACCAGAGTGGTACGGTAATCCTATTCTGGAAGTCATGCTACTAGATCATGATGAACCTACGAACTATGAAGAAGCGATGGTGAGCCCAGATTCCGCAAAATGGCTTGAAGCCATGAAATCTGAGATGGGATCCATGTATGAGAACAAAGTATGGACTTTGGTGGAGTTGCCCGATGATCGGCAAGCCATAGAAAATAAATGGATCTTCAAGAGGAAGACGGACGCTGACAGTAGTGTTACTATCTACAAAGCTAGACTTGTCAAAAAGGTTTTTGACAAAGTTCAAGATGTTGAATACAATGAGATTTTCTCACTCGTATCGATGCTTAAAAGTCTGCCCGAATCATGTTAGCAATTGCCGCATTTTATGAAATCTGGCAAATGGATAAACAAAACTGCATTCCTTAATGGAGTTATTAAAGAAGAGTTGTATGTGATGCAACCAAGAGGTTTTGTCGATCCTAAAGGTGTTAACAAAATATGCATCTATGGACTGGTGCAAGCATCTTGGAGTTGGAATATACGCTTTGATAAGTTGATCAAAGCATATAGTTTATACAGACTTGCAGTGAAGCCTATATTTACTAGAAAGTGAGTGGGAGCACTACAACATTTCTGATAAGTATATGTGAATGACATATTGTAGATCGGAAATAATGTAGAATTATTCTGCTAAGCATAAAGGAGTGTTTGAAAGGAGTTTTTCAAAGAAAGACCTCGGTGAAGCTGCTTACATATTGAGCATCAAGATCTATAGAGATAGATCAAGACGCTTGATAAGTTTTTCAATGAGTACATACCTTGACAAGATTTTGAAGTAGTTCAAAATGGAACAGTCAAAGAAAGAGTTCTTGCCTGTGTTACAAGGTGTGAAATTGAGTAAGACTCAAAACCCGACCACGGCAGAAGATAGAAAGAGAATGAAAGTCATTCCCTATGCCTTGGCCATAGGTTCTATAAAGTATGCCATGCTGTGTACCAGATCTATTGTATACCCTACACTGAGTTTGGCAAGGGAGTACAATAGTGATCTAGGAGTAGATCACTGGACAGCGGTCAAAATTATCCTTAGTGGAATAAGGATATGTTTCTCGATTATGGAAGTGACAAAAGGTTCGTCGTAAAGAGTTACGTCGATGCAAGTTTTGACACCGATCTGGATGACTCTAAGTCTCGATCTAGATACATATTGAAAGTGGGAGCAATAAGCTAGAGTAGCTCCGTGCAGAGCATTGTAGACATAAAAAATTGCAAAATACATAAAGGATCTGAATGTGAAAGACCCGTTGACTAAGATTCTCTCACATGCAAAACATGATCACACCTAAGTACTCTTTGGGTGTTAATCACATAGCGATGTGAACTAGATTACTGAATCTAGTAAACCCTTTGGATGTTGGTCACATGGCGATGTGAACTATGGGTGTTAATCACATGATGATGTGAACTATCGATGTGAATCACATGGTGATGTGATCTAGATTATTGACTCTAGTGCAAGTGGGAGACTGAAGGAAATATGCCCTAGAGGCAATAATAAAGTTATTATTTGTTTCCTTATATCATGATAAATGTTTATTATTCATGCTAGAATTGTATTAACCGGAAACATAATACATGTGTGAATACATAGACAAACAGAGTGTCACTAGTATGCCTCTACTTGACTAGCTTGTTAATCAAAGATGGTTATGTTTCCTAACCATGAACAAAGAGTTGTTATTTGATTAACGGGATCACATCATTAGTTGAATGATCTGATTGACATGACCCATTCAGTTAGCTTAGCACCCGATCGTTTAGTATGTTGCTATTGCTTTCTTCATGACTTATACATGTTCCTATGACTATGAGATTATGCAACTCCCGTTTACTGGAGGAACACTTTGTGTGCTACCAAACGTCACAACGTAACTGGGTGATTATAAAGGTGCTCTACAGGTGTCTCCGAAGGTACTTGTTGAGTTGGCGTATTTCGAGATTAGGATTTGTCACTCCGAATGTCGGAGAGGTATCTCTGGGCCCTCTCGGTAATACACATCACTTAAGCCTTGCAAGCATTTCAACTAATGAGTTAGTTGTGAGATGATGTATTACGGAACGAGTAAAGAGACTTGCCGGTAACGAGATTGAACTAGGTATTGGATACCGACGATCGAATCTCGGGCAAGTAACATACCGATGACAAAGGGAACAACGTATGTTGTTATGCGGTCTAACCGATAAAGATCTTCGTAGAATATGTAGGAACCAATATGGGCATCCAGGTCCCGCTATTGGTTATTGACCGGAGACGTGTCTCGGTCATGTCTACATTGTTCTCGAACCGTAGGGTCCGCACGCTTAAGGTTTCGATGATAGTTATATTATGAGTTTATGAGTTTTGATGTACCGAAGGAGTTCGGAGTCCTGGATGAGATCGGGGACATGACGAGGAGTCTCGAAATGGTCGAGACATAAAGATTGATATATTGGACGGATATATTTGGACACCGGAAAGGTTCCGGGTGAGATTGGAAATATACCGGAGCTCCGGGAGGTTACCGGAACCCCCCGGTAAGTATATGGGCCTTATTGGGCCTTAGTGGGATGGAGGGAGAAGGAGCAAGGGAGGGGGCGCCCACCCCCCCCCCCAAGCCCAATCCGAATTGGGAGGGGGCCGGCCCCGCCTTTCCTTCTCTCCTCCCCCCTCTTCCTTCCTTCTCCTACTCCGAATAGGAAAGGGGGGGGGGGGGCAAACCTACTTGGAGTAGGTTTCCCCCCTAGGGCGCGCCTCCCCCTTAGGCCGGCCTCCTCCTCCCTCCCTCCTTTATATACGGGGGTATGGGGGCACCCTAGACACACAAGTTGATCATTGAGATCGTTCCTTAGCCGTGTGCGGTGCCCCCCTCCACGATATTACACCTCGGTCATATTGTAGCGGTGCTTAGGCGAAGCCCTGCGACAGGAGAACATCAAGATCGTCACCATGCCGTCGTGCTGACGGAACTCCTCCCCGTGCCTCTGCTGGATCGGAGATCGGGGTGCGTCATCGAGCTGTACGTGTGTCAAGAACTCGGAGGTGCCGGAGTAACGGTGCTTGGATCGGTCGGACCAGGAGGACGTACGACTACTTCCTCTATGTTGTGTCAACGCTTCCGCTTCGGTCTACGAGGGTACGTAGACAACACTCTCCCCTCTCGTTGCTATGCATCACCATGATCTTGCGTGTGCGTAGGAAATTTTTTGAAATTACTACGTTCCCCAACAAGATGCAGGCAGGAGTCGGTCTACTTGTCTCGGACATGATGCCTATATACATGATCATACCTAGATATTCTCATAACTATGCTCAATTTTGTCAATTGCTCAACAGTAATTTGTTCACCAACCATAGAATACTTATGCTCTTGAGAGAAGCCACTAGTGAAATCTATGGCCCCCGGGTCTGTTCTCATCTTATCAATCTTCCATCATTTTATTATTGCTTTGATTTTTACTTTGCCTTTTTTTACTTTGCATCTTTATACCAAAAATACCAAAAATATTATCTATCATCTCTATCAGATCTCACTCTCGTAAGTGACCGTGAAGGGATTGACAACCCCTAATCGTGTTGGTTGCGTTGAGCTATTTGTTTTGTGTAGGTACGAGGGACTCGCGCGTAGCCTCCTACTGGATTGATACCTTGGTTCTCAAAAAATGAGGGAAATACTTACTCTACTCTGCTGCATCACCCTTTCCTCTTCAAGGAAATCCAACGCAGTGCTCAAGAGGTAGCAATGATTCTAACACCCATGGAGCCTTGGTGCTGATCATGTTTTGCTCATGGAAGAGGCTTAGTCAATGGTTCCGTAACATTCAGATCCGTATGTATCTTGCAAATTTCTATGTCTCCCACCTGGACTAGATCCCGGATGGAATTGAAGCATCTCTTGATGTGCTTGGTTCTTTTGTGAAATATGGATTCCTTTGCCAAGGCAATTGCACCAGTATTGTCACAAAAGATTTTCATTGGACCCGATGCACTAGGTATGACACCTAGATCGGATATGAACTCCTTCATCCAGACTCCTTCATTTGCTGCTTCCGAAGCAGCTATGTACTCCGCTTCACACGTAGATCCCACCACGACGCTTTGTTTAGAACTGCACCAACTGACAGCTCCACCGTTCAATGTAAACACGTATCTGGTTTGTGATTTAGAATCGTCCGGATCAGTGTCAAAGCTTGCATTAACATAACCATTTACGATGAGCTCTTTGTCACCTCCATAAACGAGAAACATCTCCTTAGTCCTTTTCAGGTATTTCAGGATGTTCTTGACCGTTGTCTAGTGATCCACTCCTGGATTACTTTGGTACCTCCCTGCTAAACTTATAGCAAGGCACACATCAGGTCTGGTACACATCATTGCATACATGATAGAGCCTATGGCTGAAGCATAGGGAACATCTTTCATCTCCTCTCTATCTTCTGCAGTGGTCGGGCATTGAGTCTTACTCAATTTCACACCTTGTAACACAGGCAAGAACCCTTTCTTTGCTTGATCCATTTTGAACTTCTTCAAAACTTTGTCAAGGTATGTGCTTTGTGAAAGTTCAATTAAGCGTCTTGATCTATCTCTATAGATCTTGATGCCCAATATATAAGCAGCTTCACCGAGGTCTTTCATTGAAAAACTCTTATTCAAGTATCCCTTTATGCTATCCAGAAATTCTATATCATTTCCAATCAGCAATATGTCATCCACATATAATATCAGAAATGCTACAGAGCTCCCACTCACTTTCTTGTAAATACAGGCTTCTCCAAAAGTCTGTATAAAACCAAATGCTTTGATCACACTATCAATGCGCTTATTCCAACTCTAAGAGGCTTGCACCAGTCCATAAATGGATCGCTGGAGCTTGCACACTTTGTTAGCTCCCTTTGGATCGACAAAACCTTCTGGTTGCATCATATACAACTCTTCTTCCAGATATCCATTCAGGAATGCAGTTTTGACATCCATTTGCCAAATTTCATAATCATAAAATGCGGCAATTGCTAACATGATTCGGAAAGACTTAAGCATCGCTACGGGTGAGAAAGTCTCATCGTAGTCAATCCCTTGAACTTGTCTAAGACCTTTTGCAACAAGTCGACCTTTATAAACAGTAACATTACCGTCAGCGTCAGTCTTCTTCTTGAAAATCCATTTATTCTCAGTGGCTTGCCGATCATCGGGCAAGTCAACCAAAGTCCACACTTTGTTCTCATACATGGATCCCATCTCAGATTTCATGGCCAAAAGCCATTTTGCGGAATCTGGGCTCACCATCGCTTCTTCATAGTTCGTAGGTTCGTCATGGTCTAGCAACATAACTTCCAGAACAGGATTACCGTACCACTCTGATGCGGATCTTACTCTGGTTGACCTACGAGGTTTAGTAACAACTTGATCTAAAGTTTCATGATCATCATCATTAACTTCCTCACTAATTGGTGTAGGTGTCTTAGAAACTGGTTTTTGTGATGAACTACTTTCCAATAAGGGAGTAGGTACAGTTACCTCATCAAGTTCTATTTTCCTCCCACTCACTTCTTTCGAGAGAAACTCCTTCTCTAGAAAGATTCCAAATTTAGCAACAAAAAGTCTTGCCTTCAGATCTGTGATAGAAGGTGTACCCAACAGTCTCTTTTGTGTATCCTATGAAGACACATTTTTCCGACTTGGGTTCGAGCTTATCAGGTTGATGCTTTTTCACATAAGCATCTCAGCCCCAAACTTTAAGAAACGACAACTTTGGTTTCTTGCCAAACCATAGTTCATAAGGCGTCGTCTCAACGGATTTTGATGGTGTCCTATTTAATGTGAATGCAGCCGTCTCTAAAGCATAACCCCAAAACGATAGCGGTAAATCAGTAAGAGACATCATAGATCGCACCATATCTAGTAAAGTACGATTACGATGTTTGGATACACCATTTCGTTGTGGTGTTCCGGGTGGCGTGAGTTGCGAAACTATTCCGCATTGTTTCAAATGAAGACCAAACTCGTAACTCAAATATTCTCCTCCACGATCAGATCGTAGAAACTTTATTTTCTTGTTACGATGATTTTCAACTTCACTCTGAAATTCTTTGAACTTTTTAAATGTTTCAGACTTATGTTTAATTAACTAGATATACCCATATCTGCTCAAATCATCTGTGAAGGTGAGAAAATAACGATATCCGCCACGAGCCTCAATCTTCATCGGACCACATACATCTGTATGTATGATTTTCAACAAATCTGTTGCTCGCTCCGTAGTTCCGGAGAACGGTGTTTTAGTCATCTTGCCCATGAGGCACGGTTCGCAAGTACCAAGTGATTCATAATCAGGTGGTTCCAAAAGTCCATCAGTATGGAGTTTCTTCATGCGCTTTACACCGATATGACCTAAACAGCAGTGCCACAAATAAGTTGCACTATCATTATCAACTCTGCATCTTTTGGCTTCAATATTATGAATATGTGTATCACTACTATCGAGATTCAATAAAAATAGACCACTCTTTAAGGGTGCATGACCATAAAAGATATTACTAATATAAATAGAACAACCATTATTCTCTGATTTAAATGAATAACCATCTCGCATCAAACAAGATCCAGATATAATGTTCATGCTCAACGCTGGCACCAAATAACAATTATTCAGGTCTAAAACTAATCCCAAAGGTAGATGTAGAGGTAGCGTGCCGACTGCGATCACATCGACTTTGGAACCATTTCCCACACGCATCGTCACCTCGTCCTTAGCCATTCTTCACTTAATCTGTAGTCCCTGTTTCGAGTTGCAAATATTAGCAACAGAACCAGTATCAAATACCCAGGTGCTACTACGAGCATTAGTAAGGTACACATCAATAACATGTATATCACATATACCTTTGTTCACCTTGCCATCCTTCTTATCCGCGAAATACTTGGGGAAGTTCCGCTTCCAGTGACCAGTTTGCTTGCAGTAGAAGAACCAGTCTCAGGCTTAGGTCCATACTTGGGTTTCTTCTCCTGAGCAGCAACTTGCTTGCTGTTCTTCTTGAAGTTCCCCTTCTTCTTCCCTTTGCCCTTTTTCTTGAAACTGGTGGTCTTATTGACCATCAACACTTGATGCTCCTTCTTGATTTCTACCTCCGCAGCTTTTAGCATTGCGAAGAGCTCGGGAATCGTCTTATCCATCCCTTGCATGTTATAGTTCATCACGAAGCTCTTGTAGCTTGGTGGTAGTGATTGAAGAATTCTGTCAATGACGCTATCATCCGGAAGATTAACTCCCAGTTGAATCAAGTGATTGTTATACCCAGACATTTTGAGTATATGCTCACTGACAGAGCTATTCTCCTCCATCTTGCAGCTGTAGAACTTATTAGAGACTTCATATCTCTCAATCCGGGCATTTGCTTGAAATATTAACTTCAACTCCTGGAACATCTCATATGCTCCATGACGTTCAAAACATCGTTGAAGACCCGGTTCTAAGTTGTAAAGCATGGCACACTGAACTATCAAGTAGTCATCCACTCGACGGACTTGAAGACACTCGACCATGAAGCCAACCTCTCGACCGCCAGGAGATCTAAAGTCACTCAGCGTACAAACGGTCGGTCATTAAGTAGCTTTTATGGTTATCATAGCACTTTATGTGGGGCATTACCAGTAACCCCCGATCTTAATGTACCTTAATCCCTGCATAACTGAGGGCTGGAGGGGTCTGGCGAACTCTATATAAGCCACCCCCCTCCTCAGTGTAAAGGATTCGCACCCCTGTAACTCATACGCACATAATACAGTCGACCGCCTCCGGGCTCCGAGGCGTAGGGCTGTTACTTCCTCCGAGAAGGGCCTAAACTCGTAAACATCTTGCGTATACAACTACTCCATAGCTAGGATCTTGCCTCTCCATTCCTACCCCCCTATTGTACTGTCAGACTTAGAACCACGACACCGCGCCTGCAGCTGCCACCGTCCGAGGCAGGGCCGGCCACCATACCGCCGCCTACCGTCGCCATTGCCGCCATGCCGCATAGATTGTATCGGCCGCACCAACACATGTTTAGGGGCACTGCACCACCCCTAAGACGCGGGAGAGATGGAGTCCCCCACCACGCCATCGGCTTCCGGGCTTAGCCCAACGGCGTCCTCCAGCGGCGGAGGAGGGAGGGAAGGTAAGAGGGAAATCGCGCCCCGGCGGCTAGGGTTTGGGCGCCGCCCGAGTCGTCCTAGCGGGGGCGACGCGGGGCGTGATTTCTTTCCTCTGCACCCAAATTTGTTCCTTTCCTTGCCATGTCTGCTTTGTCTCATTTGTAAATCTCTGACATGTTAAAAAAAGGCACATCCTTATTCTGCTATTTATACTGGATCACATTTAGAATGCCATGACTGTTGAGACGAGGCACAAGTAGCGCTGCAACTATTGAGTTTGAATAGTATGTGGTGGTTTCTCCAGTCTAAAGTTTTAGTGCTCTCGCTTCGCATCTTTTGATAGATTTGTGATGGTTTTCCTCTCATTAAGCAAGATATACATGCGGCAAGCAATATTCCCTTGAAAGGAAGCTATTTTTTCTCCTCTTTAGAAATATGTAACGATCCAATCCAGGCATATGACCAGGCAGTTGAGAGGTTTGGTTTGGTTTGGTCTGGTTTAACGGAACAAAATGTGCACTAGAGGTTTGGTTTGGTTTAACAAAACAAAATGTGCATTTATAGGTTTGTTTTGTGTGGTTGATGTTTAATTGATCTTCTGCTCTATGTTTGCTCCATGCCGGATTGAAATATGGTTATTATACATGCCATGTTATAATGCAGGCGTCTTCTCCATGGCACAAGAAAGCTTTTGAGCTTAGGAACATGAATCAAGTGCCAAAGAATCCGGTCATTCGGAGAGTGCTGGAGGGAGAGGTTGAAGGTGTGACACGACCTCCCGTGGCATCCTTGCCTCTTGGGGAGGTGATGCCGGAGCTCAAGAGTATTTACATGTTGCCACGGGAGGTCTAAATGGTATTTACATGTTGCCACTGGCGGCGATGCTAGGATGTATCATCATACATATATTTCTCAGTATATAACACAGTTTGTGGTACTCCCTCTGTTCACTTTTATAAGACCTTGAAAACATCACTTTTATAAGACCTTGAAGACATCACTTTTATAAGACCTTGAAGACATTTCAGACAATCTACAGAACAGCCCATTTTAAGTTGTCTGAAATGACTTACAAAAGTGAACGGAGGGAGTATTAAAAATTATGGCTAGCTGTACTCCCTTTCCCTTGTGAAACAAGAAGTGATACGCTGAAGACCTGAGTTTCATTTTTGTGAGACATAAAATTCTTCACTTTGACGACTGAATTGTTGCCAGTACGTAGTAGCCAAAATGAAAGAAGAAACTCAGCAGCAGCGGCTGGTTGGCCAGCGGCAGAAACAGGTAACACACACGTGACACGTCCAACCAGTCAGCAGCAAGCATTCACCAATGTCGATGGATGCCATTTATACTGTTGTCACCGAGCTGTGCATATATTAGCAAGCAGCAGCTCAATACAAGGGGGGAAAAAAAGATGGATATATAGATACGTAGTAGAGAGAGATGCAGAACAATTTCTACATGTCCCTTCACAAAAACATACTATCACCAGAATAAAATAAAAAAGACTTGCACACCCACCCCTTGCAAAAAGAAGCCAACATGTGCGATTTGATTTGAATAGTAATAAATCCGATCAGATAATGATAATAATCCGATAACTTAAACCACAATGGTTCACATCATAAGTTGTAGTCAACACCAAGATAGATGAGTAGATAGTTTAACATAAGCTAAGCTACATTAGAACCGTCGATACACGAGAATTAGTTGTAACACATCTTACATAGCCACCTTACAAAATATGGCTGGGCTGGGCTGGGCATGGGCAATCAACCGAGGAAGAGGTCTGCCTTCTCACTGACGAGCAAGGACCAAGCTACAGAAACCTCCAACGTGGCATCCCCAACCGAACACTCACACGTGCTTATTTGGCAGTCTTCAATCGCGAAGTCAACGTGGCCCTTTTGAGTAATACAACTACGAGACTCCCCATATGCTTCTATGGTCACCCTCAACGTTCCTTCTGATTCCACTGAAACCACCTTCCTCGAGAGATGAACATAATTATCTGATCCTCTAGGCATTCCTTCACCATGGTAGTCAAGCAAGACAACATAATTGTAAGTGCTAGGAATAACCTCTGTTGCAGCCAAGCGAGACCAAGAGCAACGAACTCGGCAACCATATTTAAAAGGCCACTGCCCTTTTGTCACGCGTACACCCAAGATGGTAGCCTGGAATGATTTATCAATCAGATGAAGGCTGAACTCTGCTGCACAACAGTCGTTGGACAGCGAGATAGGGATACCATCTTTAGCACGATGTGTAAGACTGATCAACACTCTATCTTTGTCCACCCCCTCAACTGTATGAAGTTCAACTTCAAAGTCAACAGGGTCAATAGCGACAATGGCACGAGATGGACCACTCAAGCATAAAGAACAATCCTGCAAGCATCATATCATCGTTATACTAAATTGCAATGGCTTCCTACAGATATATTTAAATCGCAATGGACTACAAATGCAGGAACAAGAAACAAAGGAAGAGTAATGACAAGAAAACCGAATAGAGTACATACTTCTTGGGTGAGTTCTTGGTACTCAAACCTTGACCGAGAGAAGAGAATGTTGCGGTTGTGATCCACGGTGTCTCGAGCAGCCACCTCGCCATACACTTTGAGAGGCCACTTCAAGTCTTTCAGAATTTTTATTTTGATGGAGTAGACCTGCAAGGTGCTAGCGGCAACAGCAGCAGGGGATGGGATGACACCGGGTGTGTAGTGTGTAAAGTGCATAGGGCTCAATGTAGCTGCAGCACCAAAGACAAGTGTTTACTGTCAGAATTTTAACATGTGTGAATAAGTAAATAAAGTAAGCAAAGTAAATGTTTCTTCCATTCCCTTGCTTACACAAGGAGAAAGGAAGTTAGGCAAGAAGCATACAATGTACTTGTACACAATTAGTTGAGTTATTACTGCTTGCTTAATCGTTGTCGCCACTCTGTAAATACGTGGTCTCAACTAGTATATGATAAAGATTGTGACCATGGTCTGAGTTTACCTTATAATAATTTACGTTAAAATGATAGTATTTCAAGCAACTATGAGGTACAGTGGAAATTCTGACTTCACGGAACTTCGTTGATGCCTACTTTGGATATACTTGTCACTCTGCATGTATGGTTATAAGACATTGGCTGCCATAAGATGGGATTCAAAGATCCTACAATGCTATCATGAGAACCTTGGTTGGGAACATGATTACATAAATTATATCCCTGAAGGCCTGAACTACCATAGTGAGTTGGGCGCATAAAAAAGGTTTGTTTGTCCAGATTAGGGCCATATGACTTGGAGGCTAAAAAAAACAACTAGTTGGTAGACTCTGAACATGGAAAATGGTGTATAGTTCTTTGGAGCAGTATTGGTTTATGTGGAAAACGTCCCCCAAAACTTACTAATATATGTTGCTCCATGGTACTAAAACTACAGACTGTCCATGTGTATTGTACAAAGTACTTTGTGTGTGTGCTACAATTCAACCTACTAGAATTAGTAGTCAATTTGGATGGCATAGCCTGTCTTGCTCCACTGTTTACTACGTTTCATCAATGATTAAAGCCTTTTTGTTTCCCTTATTGTATTCTATTCCATGTTCTGGGGTACTGGATCTCATTATCATCAGGTGCTGTCAGATGAAAAGAAGAGGGTGTTGCATGAGCAATATGGTGAAGCCGGGGTTAAGAGTACGGTTGGGGGCTTCGCTGGAGCTATACAGTACTGCTTGTCAACTCTTCTTCTTTCCAACATTTACAACACAGTATCTTTAAATGTGATTATATTTCTGTTACTTGAGTTCCTTTGCTCGTAAGAATACAGACTTAACTAATTACTGCATGCCTTTTGTGCTTAAACAAGGTTTGAATTCTTTTCCCATTTCTCTGTGCAGACGAATCCATTTAATCAATTAAAGTCATTCTTTGGAGCAAGCATGGGTGGTGGTGGTGGCTTTTCTGGTATGAACCAGAGAGTGCATTTAGGACGCAGAGAAGGAGCAACGCTGCTCAGGGTGAAGACATCAGGTTTGTTGTAAGAAAGGTTGAAGTGAAATAATATTCACAGCCCAGCTGATTGTCTAGTTAAAAAATCGCTAAATCTGTTAAGACAGTAAGTTAATGAACAGTAATCACCATGATTATTTATTAGCATGAATTTGGTCACAAGTGAAGCTGGCACATTGCTTGTGATTGGGGATAGTTTGAGGAACGAAACCAAGATCACTGTTCCATCAGATTCTGCATATGAAGAATAAATCTAGTGTGATTTCTAGCCTTACACAGATTTATTCCACCAGATATGATGTGATTCTGGAGGTTCTCAGAGGCAATATTTGGAACAGAAAAAGGTATCATGTTATCCCATTTGGAGACTTGTGATACTTATAGCGGTTCTGGTTCAAAGGTTGGCTCAAAGGCAAAAAATATGCTCCACATGTGGTAGGCTAGCACAAGTAGCAGACACCATTTGGTCTCTTCTCCCAGGTAATAATGGAGCATAAATGTTAACCATGAACGCACACCCGGAACTATGTGACAGCTTCCTGTAACATTAAATAGTTTTGAGACTAATATTTCATTGAAAGGTAGTGTTAACAAAACAAAATTTAGACGGAAGCAAAGTGAGGTAAAAAGAAAAAAAAAGTGAAAATGAGATATCATGAACTATTGGAAATATACTTATACGGTTATACTATACACAGGGATAACGACAGGTTCTCTTTTATTTTAAATAAATGAATAAAAAAGGCTGAAACATCACAGGAATGGAACTTCACCATTTAGAATAGCAAACAAGAAAAGGTGAGCAGCAAGACCAGGAGGCTAAAGCAAACTTCACTTCAGCAATGCACCTCTGAGCTTAGCACCGTTGTAAGTTATGCTCACTCCTGAATTGTTTCCGAAAAAGGGTTTCCCCCCGCTTTGTATACAAAGCAACCAACCGAACATCCAACGATAGGTGCTGGGGCGGAAGCAGCACAGTCACGCCCAAAAGGAAAGAAAGAGAAAATACAAAGGAAACTAATGCCAACAACGGCGGATCGACAGAAAACGAAGAAGTCTCGAGGCCGCTGCGCCCACCGGAGATCGCCCACCAAGCTCCGAGCTTCCGAAGCGCCGGTACCAATCAGCACCTCCACGAAGGACCGCGACGATGACGACGCTGCTGCCAAGGGGTCCCCCGGTACGCTGTGAGGAGAGAGGAAGGGTAGCCCCGACGCCCTTTAGGAAGGTGAGGCGGTACCCACAAGCGCCACCGCGTCAGTGTCGGCCAAGCCAACAGAGATTTCTCCCGATCCCAACCACCACCTCAGGCACTCCAGAGCTCGCCACCAAACAGACCCTCACCCTGCGCCAACCCGGTCACGAAGCTTCTCACGCCGCCTCCCCACGGCACCGTGAAGCATGGTCCGCACAAAGAAGGAGAGTAGCCGGGACTAGGGCAGCAGCACCGTCGGCACGCGGGAGGGCCCCACCTCCACCGTCTCGACGGTAGCTGACCGGACGCGATAGCAGGAACATACCAGGCCCGTGGCCGCACAGGCCCGGCCGGGATCTCCGAGGCCCGTAAAGTTCCCGCCTTCGCGCTGCAGCCGGCACGCCGTCGACGCCGCCGCCCCTGTCCAAGCTGCTCCCCTGCCTCCCCGCACAGAGAGCCGCCAAGTGGAAGCACCACCACCACGGGCGCCGCCGGCCACCACCACCAGGTCGCCGGACCGCCACCGGCCGGTCCTGAATTGTTTTGGGTAGAGTTCCTTTTTAATTCGAAAATGAATAATTCTGTTTCGAAAGTGCCTATAAACAATTTCAATGGGTTGAAACAACCAGAAGATGATAATTTGCAGTAATTGAGCACCATTTGGAACATGACAGATCTCCTGTTTGTTCTGCTATCTTGTCATCCTTGTTTGATGGTAGTCGGTGCTGAGTTATACTGATTTTATGTTTGAGCCTATTTGATGCATTTTGCGATAATTACATAAAAGCTTTTCGTTTTTCTTAGGTTTCTATTTGCCCCACTTGTGTAGGGAGAGGGTGAGATCATTACAGGGTATTGCAGGAAATGCTCTCGAGAGGGGTGTATTCATGTCAGAAAAGAGATCAAAGTAAAAAATCCCTCCAGGAGGGTAAAGGTAACTTGTTTGGCACACAGGGGAAATGGTGATGCTTGCCAAATAGTGAGTCTCAAACATTTAATCGTGGCTACGCTACGTCCTCTCGCTCATCACCCGCCCTCGATCAATCGCATGATTCTGCACTTGGTGTATCAAATGAAACCTGGAGCAATACATAGAACATTTCTAACATAGCCATCATATTGAGCAACTCTTGATGTACGTGGTGAAGGTGATGCAAGACCGAAAGGGCGAGCAAAGCCTTTTGAGAAGATCAAACACAAAGTTTCTTTAAAAACTTTGAAACGATCTAAAGTGACCATTGTAATGTTAGAGGCAATTATTGCGAGGATCTTCTCTATAGCATTGCTAATTGCTATGGGTAGGCTTACTTGTAGCCTATCTATGTCGCATATGTTTGGAAGTTAACCATGTATAGAATTAGAACAGGGTAATAATTGGGCCGTGGAGTAGCACCAATGGCACTTGCATAAGATGCGCACGTGTCTGTTATGCGGGTGCAAGCTTGTGGTCACCATCCAGCAAAAGGAAGTTGTTCAGATTTTAGGATTGAGCATGTGTATTAGTGATCTACGGTACCAAAATAAATTTCCAGAGACGAGCAACATGTATGTATGTATGTATGTATTTATGTAGACTTACTTGTATCTCCGAAGGCACCGCACCTTCCGTCCTTGCTGCCCCATGAATTTTCCCAGAATCTGCGTTCATAGGCCAAGTCTATCCGCTCGGATTCCATCCTCTTTTTGAGGTAGTCCATTGAGGATTTATCCAGGTGCGCCTGCTCCTCCTCCTCCTTCTTCACGAGGTCGTCGAACTTGCTCCCAGCATCCTCCTCCTGCGCATCCTCCTCTTCTTGTGCAACAACTAACAGCGCCAACTCGTTGTCATACTGTTGAGGAAACTGACGGTACTTGTTGAAAAGATTCAAAAATCTCATGGGAAACTTGCGCTCCTGCCCCGGCTCCTCCTCCACGAGCTCCAGCTGCGGGCTCCATGGGAACTCCTTGCGGATGACCTTGTCTAGCCTGGACGTTGTGCAACAGAGCTCCCTGGCCTTGTAGGAGCAGGTGGAGGCAGTGGAGTGGGTGGCGTTGGATTTTTTGAGGGAATGTATGAGAGATAGCATCCGATGGCCCAAGTTGTCCATATCTTGCAAGACAAAATCGAGGAGGTCCGCGAGTTCCTTGTCCGTTTGGACGGAGACGGAGGCCATGTCCGGCTTTCTCCACGTTGGTGGTAGGAAGATTCCTTTCCAGCCAGAGAATGTGGGAGTAAGAGCGGCAAGCAAGTTTTTGTGCTCCATCTCCAAGGACGCGATCTCCTTTAGCTCCAAGGACATGATCTCCTTTATCAGAGCATCCGCATCCGCCCCGGACTCGATCTCCGTCTTGTTCATGCCGGAATCCCTTTGAATCTCCTTGCTGGATGTGGATGTGGATGTGGATGTGGATGCCGAAACCGCCCCCGTCTCCATCTTGTCCAAGATTCTCCTCTGCTGCTGCTTCTGCTTGGCGAGCCTCTCCAGCTTGGGCTTGCTCTTGTGGGCGGATCCCGAAACCGTGCCGCTCTCCATGCCCTCCCCTCCCGCCGTAGATCTGTTTTGGGTGAAAAATCAAAAATGTGGAGTCACCAACCAAGCTGGCTCTGGCTCCCAAACTCCACTAGCAAATCCAAATGCCATGAAGAAGGGCGTCTCGTCTGTACCTGGATTGGATTGGATTGGATTGGATTGGATTGGATTGCGGTGGTCGGCCCTCCTCCCCTCCTCCGGAAGCAGCTGAGCTGGGCGACACCAATTCGGGACTCGTGGTTGGTCTACTCTACTCTACTCACAAGCGAATCAGGCGAACGAGAGGATGAGGATGATTTGGGGGACGGACGGCGAGGTCGCTGGAGAGAGAGCCTTCTCAGTAGGAGATTTGGGGGAGAATGTCCTGTTGGTGAGTGAGCTAGTAGGTCTGTCTGTCTGGAATCTTTTTTTTTTTGAGAAAAACGGCAGGACCCACCAGGCCCCAAACACAAATCCCTTTCGCACCAAAAAGGATATAGAAAAATTGCCAATTATTAAGCTCAAAAAAAAGATGCCAAATTACAAAATAAAACATGAATAATGAAAATAGAAAAAAGTAAAAAACGATTTAGAGACACAAGAAATTAGTAGAACAAATTGCCATGGTGAATATGAAAAAAGAAATAAATTTGCCGTGGGTCCATGAAAACTAAAACTGCCATGGGTGTCAAAGTAAATTTACCGTGTCTTTACAAGTAAATTTTCCAACGGAACAAACTTAAAAGCATATTTTGTTCGAGTGGTATTTACAATGATTGCCAGAGCTGGCCAAACGGGCCGGCCCGGCCCGCCGAGGCACGATTATTATACGGGTCGTGCCGTGCCGGCCCGCGTGCTGCAGCCTGCAGCCTAGGCACGGCCCATATGCTAATCAGGCTGGCCCACCAGCATGCTCGGCCCGCTAATTTGCCTCTTATTTTGCGCACTAGGCGTTTTTAGCCTATTTTTACCTGTTGGGCCACATTAAGATACATAAAAGAATAAATAAAATAAATAAAAAAGATAATCGGGCCATGCCGTGCCGGCCCGCGTGCTCGGCCTTCAGGCCCAGGCACGGCCCCTGGCGTGTCGCATGCCGGGCCTGGCCCATTTAGCACGTGCCGGGCCGGCCGTGCTACCGGGCCGGCCCAACTATCCCGGCCCGTTTGGCCACCTATAATGATTGCAAATATTTTATTTTCACTCAAAAATATATTGTCATCAGATACATTGGCAATCAAGTTTCTATTTCATGAGCTGTCGTCATATCACTTCTACTACTTTTGTGCAGATTACACAATGGCAATTGGGGTTGTTATATTTCACTGGTTCCAGAACAATTAGCATTTCTTATTGAAATTCATGCTAATGTTTCTTCTTTGCTTAATTTCCTACTAGCATAGCCGCGTCGATGCGTTGTGTTCATATGAATTGTGTTACTATTTGCAATTAGTGTTATCTATCTCATATAGCAGATTATTGTACGTAAAATTGTGGATGTAGAAAAAAAAGTAGGAAAGAAGGTAATTTATCATGCATGTTGCATGTTGCTAAACACGGAAACACATCTTCATACATCTCTGATAGGGATCATTTATTCTAGCCATAGCATGACTATATTGCAGTAAGATGAAAGAAATATAGATAACTATAGCTAGATTCAATCATCTTAGTGTGCCCCCTGCAAGATTAGTGATCGTGATGAAGTGATAAAGAACTTTTGCAAACTGTTGCCTCCGGCCCATAGGCGGCTTGGCACTTGTGTACGTAATGGTAGGATCTTCACAAGTGGGCTGTATCACATCGAATAAGTTATTGCATATTTTGCTAGAATTCTTGTTTGCCTTGCAAACTCGTTCTGCTGGGTGGTTAGTGGGCCATGTTGAACTGCCATTGCTTTGTTTGTGCTTTCTCCTGTGGTGTAAGCAGTTTTTCTTTTGCCAGTTCAAGTGCATATTAGTTCTAGTCATTGATGGTGATATTGTGGTTACCACAAATGTACTCCAAGGCCACTTTAGCAGCCTTTTCTTGAACTTTATCTTATGTCCAAGTCTGCCCTTCTGTAAATGTCTAGGACCAATGAGAACGCATGCTTCTATCATGACTCCAGGTTTGGCCTTGTTGGGGGTTGGGGCTCGGGCGCACGGCGGAGGGCGGCGTTGAGGTCGGGGTCGGGGGCGGCGTCGGGGCTCGGGCGCGCGGCGGAGGGCGGCGTCGAGGTCGGGGTCGGGGGCGGCGTCGGGGCTCGGGCGCGCGGCGGAGGGCGGCGTCGAGGTCGGGGTCGGGGGCGGCGTCGGGGCTCGGGCGCGCGGCGGAGGGCGGCGTCGAGGTCGGGGTCGGGGGCGGCGTCGGGGCTCGGGCGCGCGGCGGAGGGCGGCGTCGAGGTCGGGGTCGGGGGCGGCGTCGAATCCGGAGTCGGGGGTGGCGTCGAGGGTGTGCGGAGAGCGACGGGAGAGCGCACGGCGGCCGACGGGCGATAGCGGGAGGAGTTTGATTTGGGGCAAGTGGTCGTGGGGAAGAACGACCGCGCGGTTAAGTCAGAAGTAGCAGTAGCGCGTTCCAGGAAAAGCGCTACTGCTAACATAGCTACAACGTTTTTCTCGATACGCGCTACTGCTATTCCTTTCTCTTTTTTCCTTTTTTTATCATTTATTTTTCTTCATATTTTATTTTTTTCCTTTCACCTTTTTATATTTCTTTCATTTTCATTTACTTTTCTATTTGCTTTCCATTTAATTTTATTTCCTTTAGCAGTAGCGCATTGCGTCGTACACGCGCTGCTACAAAGCAAGTAGCTGTAGCGCGGTTCTACGTAGATCGCTGCTACTATGTGTAGCTTATCGGCTAAGCCGTGAAAATTTTAGTAGCAGCGCTTTTATCTTCAGGTGCTCTACTGCTACAATTGTATCTGTAGCGCGGTTTACAGAAGTGCGGTACTGCTACTTAGCACCAGCGCGCTTTTTCGACACACGCTACAGCTAAAGTTTTGTGTATAACGTTTTCCCTAGTAGTGTCGGTTCACTTCTGGATTCATGAAACCCTAGCGAGTCACCAAAAACTAGAGAGCAAAGCATCAAGGCTAGGTAGTGAGAGTAGCCAACCCTATTGTCGGTGCCTTGGGGAATTGGATGTGGATCAAAGAGATACTTGCCGGTGCTGCAGCATCAGAAGCCCTAGGGTATTCAGGCTCGGTTTTTTTCTCCTCGCCGGAGATAAATAAAAAAGTTGGAAAAGAAAAGGGTACATATTTATCGGCCGTTAAGAAGGGTTGGCCGCATTTTAAAAAAAAAGAGAAGGAAAAAGAAAAAGAAAAGCGAGCGTGCGGTCCAATGGGCTGAGCGTGAGACGGAGCATGAAACTACCCCTGCCTGGCCCGGCCCGGCCCTCTCGTCAAAACCCTAATCTTTTCTGTATTCTTCTACTAGGAGGAGTAGTATATAAGGAGCAGGCGGGCGGCGGCGGCGTGGTTCGGCCATTTCATTTCCTCTCAACTCCAACTGCCCCCAAACCAGAAAGTGACGGCGAGGCGAGGGGGATGTTGACGGTGAGGCAGGAGCCGGATTCCGGCAAGGGGAAGGGGAAGGGGAAGGAGAAGGAGAAGGGGAAGGAGCCGGATTCCGGCGAGGAGACCGAGAGGCAACTCAGGGAGAAGAGTGCGAAATCGCAGAAGAAGAAGACAAATAAGAAGAAGACGACGACGAAGCGGAAGAAGAAGAAGATGGAGCCACCTTCCCAGAGGATGGTGAGTGAATACTTGATCGGCGCTCTTTCTCGCCACCGTGAGATCCGGAGTAAAGAGACCGCATTTCTGAGAGCGGAGGTCGCATCGCGCCGGCTGGCGACGGTCGCTGGGAGGAAAGCTTACCTAGAGCTAGAGCTAGAGGGTCAATCCAAGGCCAAGGGGATAACTTTCACACCACCACCACCACCGCACTCGGCCGACCAAATGCCCGTCAAGGTGAACTGGCCGTACCTTGTCAGTAATGGCCAAGATGCGCTCGATTTGATGCTGCACGAGGTCCAGGCGATGCGATACCGGATCAGCTCCTTGGCATGTCTATTCAAGGGTTTTGGGATTTCAGTCTCCCCTGCCAAGGTGAAGCAGATACGTGCCATGTCAAATGCTTTGGCGAGGGTTTCAGAGCAGCGGTTCGCGGCTGAATTACATGAGTCAAGATCCCGCCCTGCTAAGATGGATCTCAAGGTGCACCAGGATGGCTGGGTATCCACATGGGGTGATCATAGGGGAAGCAGCAGTTCCTTTCTCGATACAAGTAAAGAAATTACGCAATTCTTTTTTTTCTTCTTTTTCTTAATTACGCAAGTAATTCGACTAGCCCGCGGGGACAGAGTATTCTGGTGGTTCAACTTAATAATTTTACTAAATATACACATGCGCATCAAGCAACAGACTATCTTTTTACTGCTACTTCACTCTTCTTGTTTGTTGCAAGAACAATGTTTCATCATGAAGTAAATCTAGGATATTTCATACTGTATATGAGAAGAATATTACTGCTTGAATCAGGGGAAAAAAAAAACATTGTCATTAGAGCACTCTGGATTGACACTACTTGTTTAATTCTCTTAGTTTCCAGAACATTGCAACTTATAATTAAGCAGCATGCATGATTAGACCCTGTTTATCGCAGATGCAGTAACACCTACGGCTGCTAATCCCCGTATAACACCTCACAGCCTCGTAACTAAATTCATTACACCACAAATTCTGCAAGTAACTAAGGCACATAACGCAGCCTGGTCAACTGGTGAGCTCCTACAGATGCGTCGCCATGACCCTATTGTTCAAGAAATTCACTCGATCTTGGGCATTAATTATTCCCCAAGGTGCTACGTGGCCATCCCAGTAGCAGCAGGCACACTTGGTTTTGTACATTTTCTGTTGTAATTTGCACTTTGGTGGATGGATTCCTGCTTTGCCATATTTCCATGACTTCTGTTATTCTGATGTGTATTTTTGCAAATAATCTGAGGGCAATCTCAACCTTTTCATTGATCTATTCCTCCGGACAATGGTTCATCCATCTATGGTTGCAGTTGTTAATTACTCCCTCGGTCCCATAATGTAAGACACTACACTAGAGTGTCAAAAACCGTCTTACATTATGGGACGGAGGGAGTAGAAAATATCAAAATTCATTCTATGTACAACAATGCAGTCTGTACATTTTTTTTTACCATGCATTTATAGAGGACTTATGATTGGCTGAGTTTTCAATTAAATCATATTTTTATTGGGACTGGAGCAGATGGATTGGTTTCTACGTGCTAAATAACACTTCAGGTTGAGTTGATTGTGTGCTATTTTGTACCTCGCTCTTCATTCATTAAGTAACAGTTGACAATCATAATAAATATGTCACAATCATATGTAAAATATATAGGCATGCAATGGTCACAATATAATCTTAGCATATATATTTGTGCATGCATTTAGTCCAACAAATTTGAAACAAAAAAGTGCAGCAAGGCAGCAATGTCTAACTATACGCACACAATAGAGAGTTAACCATTTGATTTGATTTGGTGCCTGCAGCTACGGTGAGCCCTATGCTGTTCACGCTTTCAACACCTGGAATATTTCCTTTCTCCGCGGTGGCTGGCCCGGCCTTGCAGATCTACTCCATCAAAATCGTCAACCTTAATAGCAATCTGACATGGCCTCTTTATATTTACGGCGTGGTTGCTGCAAGGGATGAGTTGGACCACAACCGCAACCTTCTCTTCTGCCGGTCAAGGGCCAATTGCCAGCGGATCACACAAGAAGTATGTACCAACTTTCCTCTTGTGACTAATTGTTTATTACGTATATTCAAAAAGTGCTATCCCCAATGAGAACAAGTTATACCAAAACTGTCCACCTTGCATTCAGAGTAACTGAACACCGGCAAGAGCACACAACACACATTCATTAAAGGACATTGCTAGAGCAATCACTTGCTTTTTAGCTGTAGCTGTCAGCCTTGTGTTTTAGGTAAGCATGCGCTTGGGTCCCCCACAGACCGTAAAAACAGCAAGTTCTTGCCTTCCACCCAAAAAAAATATATTCTGGTTCCCACTGGTCAACGCGAGTCCCTTCTAGTAAACCTCCTCTCCGATCAAGCTAGACAAATCCTGGGCAATAACCCTGCTTATTTTTTTTCCTCAAACATCAATTTTCTCCAAACATCAGGCACCAGTGCTGGACAAAGTAATTCTCCTGATCTAGGTAACAAAAGTCATCTCATTTTGTACGAGTCTATATACATCTCCTTGCTCTTCCCTAATCCAAGGCAACTTTGCTGGGCATGAGAAAATTACATGAACTAAAACTGAGATTAAGCATGTTTTTAGACTCTGTTGTCTCAAACTAACCCCCTTCTCATGCACAACCTCTCAGCACTCTCAGGCAACAACATCGGCAGGCAAATGTATACGAGCAAATAAAAAAAACTGCTTTGTGTGAAGGGATAAACACCCTTATGCAGTCAACTTGCATGACACCGGAAGGAAAATTCGAGGCAACTAGTAGTTGTAACAAAAGCAATTTCATCATGTAGGCAATTTCGCTTTTAGCTCCAAAAGTCAGGCAAATCACACATAACTCTGGAACCTTTCTGCATGTTGATGATCAGGCAACAAAAACCTCTCCCACCTCCCTCCTGTAGCATGTGTATGCAACTTGATTCTTTGGAACTTGGAATCTTTTGCATGTGCTTGCCTTATCACCCCTGATGAACCTGCTTGTTAGCTGGAACCTGGTGATTATAGTGTTGTTCTGTTTTTGCTTTTGGTTGTTACCTGGCCGCTACGAAAAAGTAGTTGCTCAGAAACGATAGAGATATTTAATAGTAAGAGTTGCTGCTTGGTTCAAAACATATGGGCAAAAAAAATCTGTTTGAATCAAAATGGTGTGGGCGACTTAGTTCACCCAGTTTGGTCGGGTTTGTGGTCTTATTGGGGAATCCATATTGGTGTTTAGGCGACTCCATCCCTGTTGAGCGTGGGCGACCTAGTTCGTTTGAGTTAGTTGATTGGGTCGTGAGTGACGCGACTGCATGTCATGAAAGTAAGGACTCCACATGTGATGGTGTGGGCGACTTAGTTCACCCCATTTGGGCAAGTTTAGTGGTCTCAGCGAGGCGACTACATATTTGGGTTTAGGTGACTCCGCCATGGGCGACCTAGTGCATTTGAGTTAGTCAATTGGGCCGCAAGGGAGGTGACCACATGGTGTGCGAGGTAAGGAACTCCACGCGTGTGATGGTATGAGCGACTTAGTTCACCCCATTTGGGTGGGTTTAGTGGTCTCAGCGGGGTGAGTCCCTATTTGGGTTTAGGCGACTCCGTCGTTGGTAGGCGTGGGCAACCTAGTGTGTTTGAGTTAGTCAACTGTGTCATGAGGAAGATGGCTACATGGTGTAGAGGTAAGCGACTCCACACGTGCTATGCTGTGAGCTACTTAGTTCACCCTGTTTGGGCTGGTTTAGTGGTCCCAGCAGGGCGACTACATATTTGGGTTAAGGCGAATTTGTCATGGGTTAGGCATACTACAGGAATTTCCGAACTCCCAACCTTGCAAATAATGAAGGTCAACTGTTCTGGAAGGCTCCAGTAGTCCTAGTTCAAAGACGTAGTAACCCAATTCACCAAAGAGAACTAATCCTGCCTCATCCAGTCACAAACAAAAAAACCTCATACCTACAGTATATATTGTCAGGTCAGCAGAAGCAAAATATGCATCTGCATGAAAATAAATTGTCGCACAGGAGAAGTTTATCATTTTACTGACCCTTCCTCGGACCCTGCGCAAGCGGGAGCTACATGCACCAGGCTGCCCTTTGTTTCTATTGATTGATAATGAAATACTCCCTCCATCCGAAAATACTTGTCATCAAAATGGATAAAAAATGATGTATCTAGAACTAAAATACGTCTAGATACATCCCCTTTTATTCATTCTGATGACAAGTATTTCCGGACGGCGGGAGTAGATGCCAACAGGGAAGCACCCACAAGCTTACTGAATCATCGTAAATTCATTTTCCTAGCTATTTCAGCATTGCCTGAGTGGAATCACCGTCGTTTAGAATTCAGAAGGGCTAAGCATAATGATGTGAATTCAGAAGAGAATGATGAACAAAATAATATTAACCTGATAAAGGGAATCATTCATATTTCAAGTCACGCAATGCCATACAAATAGCAACCGAGGGGCTAACCAGGGATTCGATTGCAATACAATAACTGAATTGTAGCTTCTCAAGGAAATGTCAGCTTCGTTATGATATTTACATAGTGTTATTTATATCTTATATGAGCACCAGTACAATGGACCTTGTCAGGCTGTAACTGTATTCATATTGCAAGTATAGGTTCATTACTCAGTAAACTTGTGTGAATTGAAATGTCAAATTCATTATGATGCTTTGCTTGCAGGATCCCTTTTTGCGCTTGTGTGGCCCGTCTCGTGCCATTGTTGCTGGGGAGGCCGTTACATTTGAAGTTGAACTGAAAATGAAGTATGGAGCAGAGTACATGGAAGAAGCGTCGTTTGCTGCGAGCTACAACTACCGCTCTGCCCAGCGTTATTCCACCCCGATGATCTACAGCCGCTGTTGTACAGCAGAGTTAAGCCTTGAGCGGCTTACGACAGCAATCCAGGCCACTATCATTGGTGTTTGTGTTGTTGGAGGGGAGTGGCCTTTCAAGTTTGGATGCCAAGTTTCTTGTTTCCTATATCCTCCTTCTCCTGCTGCTGCTGCTACAGGGAAACCTTCGAAAGTCGTGTTGCTTGACAACTATGGTGAAGAAATGCTCATGCCATCAGATGGTTACATACGTCTGTCAAGGAATGTGGTTTCGGTTCAAGTGGAGAGAAGCCTGAATGTTGTCATACAAGCTTACCCCGAACCTGGCACCAAGCCTCTATTTTATCATGTGGAATTCCCTTTCCAGCACTGCCAAACAAGAACGCTACAATCCCCACTTGGCGAATCAACGGTGCAGATCACAGTTGCTTGGTCCCGCCTTGCCATGGATAACACTGAGCTAATAGCAGGGGCATACTCTACCCTGATGTAGAGTGTTTAACTGCAGCTAGGCTGACATATATATATATATATATATTTTTGTAAAAAACAGCTCCAAGTTGATAGCTTGTGAGGCATGAATGGATGGATGTATGAAATCAGATGCTATCTGCTGTTATGTCTACTCTGTGAACAAACTTATTTATGCCATTGTTGCATCCCAACAGCTGTGGAAACTTGATATTATTTGGATTCACCGTCCCATTCTCTTTGAGGCCGGCCTCAGGGAACTTGATTGCGTTGGCCTCTGTTTTGTCTTGTGTTTCTGAACTTGTTCCTGGAGCTTTGTATTTTGAAAAATTTAGAATCAAATTAGGTTGGCAGCATCAATCACGGCTTAGCTCCATCATGCAGATTAGTCCTTTGTTCAAGTTGGCTTTGCTCGTGCTAAGCTTTGACCTGGTAAGGCCTTGACACACGAGAACTACAGAGGGAATCATACAGCTGCTCATCATGATCATCATGCACACGAGGGACCTGCAACAGATAAGAGACATCAGAGACCTGCATGTGTATCAGTAACCATTCTCTCATGGAGGTGCACATGTCTGGTGGTGCCTATGCCTGGTCGGCTGGTCCAGTAAACAAAAGGATAGTACATGTGAGGGACTGGAGCCTAAGTCTAAAGTTTAGATTTGAATCCAATTGGTTGTCCTATCCTGATTTTATTAGGACGGTGCAATCGGCGTGAAAAACGACAAAAAATGGCCCTATTTGAATAAATTAAAACTTGAATTTAAATAAAGTTCAACCTAGCTAGGCTTAAATTTAATCAATTTCAAACTTAATGTGATCATAACTTTTCGACTATAGAGCTAAATTGAATAATTCTTTTTGCATTGTAATTCCAGAATTTAAACTAAACTTCAGGCAGGGAATTTTAAACATGTTGACCATATGGAATTCAAACTTAAATGGAACTCATAGCTCAATTCATAAATCAAGATTGAATGAGAACTTTTGCAAATGAATTCATGAACCAACCTTGGTCAAATATGAACTCAACTGAACTTGAATCCAATTTTTAACTTCAACTTTATTTCAAATTCAAATTCAAATAATTCAAACAAGTTTGAATCCTAAATTCAAATTTCAATCTAAATTTTAATATGAACTCAAATGAACCTTTGAATTATTTGAAACTAATTCAAATTATTGATCCATTCAAATTCAAACATGAAGTCAAACACTCAAACAAATATGAAATTTTCGAATTTGCAGTTGCCAAGTTACTCATTTCTCTTCAGTCAACAACATATCCTTATTATTAATCTCCATCGATCGATCTATCATGTCTATGGACGTGTGGCCACCTATCAGCAGAGTGTGTGGCTGCATGCAATCATGTCCGCCAGGCCAAATCGACCAACCTTTTGCCTTTTGTGTCTTTCGTGATGATTAGTATATCTATCCTACCTTCCTTTTTACCCGACTTGACAGATGAATTTTATCCACACCTGATGTGATTTACCGATGTTTCATATTGGTTACCACAATATACCGATCCACTAACAGTTAATCCCAATGGATCAACGGGCCACATCAAATTTATCACCATGCATGTGTACGTACAATGTTGTCTCTTATCACTGCGTGTCCATGCATGCATCTTGTCGATTTTTTTTCGAAAATACTTCCGATCTATTTATCTTTAATCATGACAGTACAACGAACACAAAAAATAATAAAAATTACATCCAGAACCATAGACATCTAGCGACGACTACAAGCACTAAAGCGAGCTGAAGGCGCGCCGCCGTCATCGCCCCTCCCTCGCCGGAGCCTGGGAAACTTGTTGTAGTAGACAGTCGGAAAGTCGTCGTGTTAAGGCTCCATAGGACCAACACACCAGAATAGCAACCGCCGCCGTTGAGAAGTAGCGTAGATCGAAAGGATCCGACCTGAAAACACACGCATATATAGACGAACTACGACCAGATCCGAGCAAATCCACCAAAGATATATCCGTTGGAGACACACCTCTGCACGCCCACCGACGATGCTAGACGCACCACCAGGACGGGGTTTAGGTGGGGAGAACCTTATTCCATCTTCAGAGAGCCGCCGCTGCCTCGCATCTCTGAGCAGGACACAAACCCTAAAAAACTCAAAGAGACATTAAAAAACTGAGCCCTCCCGCCGGCAAGGACCGAGATCCACCACGCCTCCATGGCCCTAAGACCACAGAAGGCAAGGTGGACCGGCGGCGATGCCTCCGGGAAGCACGAGAAACCCTAGCACCTGCGTGCACACCATCATCTTGGTGATATTTAACCACTAAATTCTACTCACTCCATTTCTAAACATAAGTCCTTTTAGAGATTTCAATATGGACTACATACAAAGTAAAATGAGTGAATCCACACTCCAAATTACATTTATATATATACGTACATAGTTCATATTGAAATATCTAAAAAGACGTCCTCTATTTATAAACAGATGGAGTAGCTAGCTGGGTGTTCATGGATCATACATGGTCGTCCCAATTCCTGAACTAATTGATTTTCTATCTTATTGAACTATGTTTTCAGACACAAAAAATTCCTTTTATCTCATGGACGGATATACGAAATTCATAGTTTTACGGGTTTAAGAAAATTTAGTGAGTGTCTCATGAATGCCCCAACGGTTAGGCTAGTCATAATGGGAGTAACTTAGCTAGTAATATAACGCATCACAATGCAAATTTGCTTTATGTGACAAGTAGTTAATGAGAAGAGTGATGTTTGTGGTAAAATAAGTCTACAAGCTAACAAATAAAGTCATAGACTACTACTATATTACTTTGTACTATATGCATGACATTAGTATAAGTTACCCCACTATGGTCACGAAATCACTAATTAAAGAGTACTCGTTGCAAAGGACACTCCACTTTCTCAGGTCGTGACAAGTGGCGCACATGCAGCACGCCACTTGTCGCAACCTGGGAGTTTTTCCTTTTTTCGTAGATCCGTTTATTCAAAACGTTTTATCTCTTAAACCATGCGTCCAAATCTCGAACCATATTCACCATTGGATTCCTCGCATCGAGATCTTCAAAACTAGACCCCATGTTGATAGGTTTGACGAACTTTTTTTTTCACGAAAAAAACCGGGCGAAAAACCGAACCGGGAGCACGATTTTTTTCCCTTTTCGAAAGAGGCATGCCCGTGCCTCTCGCGAAATCACAACCGAAACCGTGACTCTCGTGGAAGAAAAAAAAACAGAAAATGCGTCTTTTTTTTCATTTCCGAGAGGCACGGCCGTGACTCTCGCGATAGCACAACCGTCCCTCTCGCGAAAGCAAAACCGTGACTCTCGCGAAAGAAAAAAAACAAAAAACGCGTATTTTTTCCCTTTCCGAGAGGCACGGCCATGACTTTCGCGTAAGCACAACCGTGCCTCTCGCGGAAGCAAAACCGTGACTCTCACGAAAGAAAAAAAACAGAAAATGTGTTTTGTTTTTCCCTTTCCGAGAGGCACGGCCGTGACTCTCGCGAAAGCACAACCGTGCCTCTCGCGGAAGCAAAACCGTGACTCTCGCGAAAGAAAAAAACAGAAGACGCGGTTTTTTTGTTTCCGAAAGGCACGGCCGTGACTCTCGATAAAGCACAACCGTGCCTCTCGCGGAAGAAAAACCGTGACTTTCGCGAAAAAAAAAGAAAACACGTTTTTTCGTGCAAAAAAAATTCGAATTTTTTTTGATCGAAAAGCTAAGAAAGACCGGGGAAAAACTAAAACGTCGAAAAAACCCGGAAAAAACCGTTTAAAAAGCTGAAAACGCTTGCGGAAAAATAAAAATAACAAAATCCGAAAGGAGCGTCCAGAGCGCGACACGTGGCGAATGGCTGAGAGCGCACCAAGTGACGCTGATCGTTGCGAGGCTCCCGAAAGAGCGCTCGTTAACTAGTTGCTCCCCTATGGTCAAGCTTGCACACCATTTTCTTTTTGTGTGGAGAGGATGTACATAGTTTTTACAGATGAATATTATTTATAAGAACAACAGTTTTTTTTGTGCAACACGAGGTAAAATTGTGAGAGAATTTCTTATTTGGCCCTTTCTTAAAGTTTGCTTTCCTTTTTTACTTAAAAATATCTTTTTTCCTTTTTCACACACAATTTTTATTTTGTTCCCTACATGACACTTCCGTCAATAATGGCACATAACAGTGTTTTGTCTAACATGAAAATACCATTTTACCCCTGGTATACGTGACCAAAATTATTTACAAGTCAAAAGCAGCCTTGATTTGATATGTTTTGTCTTTGGGTGATGCTAGGCGCTGGCGCACCGGCCCAACAGTTGAGCCAGTCGCTGCGCTGCCGTCCGATCCGGCGGACATCAACCGTTCGATTCGCCCTCTAGTCATCGTCTTCTTCCCGTCGTCAGTTTGAGATCCGTTCGACACGGGATGTCTCTGCCCTGGACATTGCGTGCGTGCGCCCCGGCGAGGCGAGGCAGCACCCACGTCCTCCTCATCCATGCCGCCGCTCGTCGCAGCACCGTCACCTTGTCCCCGCACCCTCCCTCATGCACCACCATCGTAGCATCACCGTTGCAGCTTGCAACCTTGCCGTCGTAGCCTAGCCATCATCGGGTAGAAGCCTTGCCGTTGCAGTTTGCAACCTTCACCATCGTAGTCTTGTCGTCGTCGAGTAGCAGCCTCGCCGTTGCATCTTGCAACCTTGTCGTCGCAGCGCAGCCTCGCCGTCGTTGCCGTTGAAGCTTTTTGCAAGGCCGGTTGAAGCTTTCTACGTCGCAGGTTGCAGCTTTGTGCTGTTGGCAGTGACCAGCTCCAACATCTGTCGTCATGGATGAAGCTTTTTGTGACACTGGTTGAAGCTTTTTGCGACACCGTTTGAAGATTTTTTCTGTTGGCAGTGGCCAGCCCCGGCGTCTGTCAACCACAGTTGAAGCTTTTTGTCACGCCAGTTGAAGCTTTTGGAGACGATGGTTTGTAGATTTTTGCTGTGACAGTGGCTGGCTCCAGCATATGTCCCCGCTGGTTGAAGCTTTTGCCGCGTCGGTAGTAGCTTCCTCAAATGCAGGTTGAAACACTGGTGGTGTCTCTGGGTGCTCGCTGCTCCGGTGAGATTGCCCCCCGTAGCAAACATGCGACAGCGCCGGCCATAGCAGCTCGTAGTCGCCCTCAGCCGTCGTCCGCCCCAAGCTCATAAGCCATGGCCGCCCTGGCCTATGAGCTCACAGGCCATGGCCCCCTGTCGTAGCAGCGCGCAAGAAACCTTGAGACTCTCAGGGTGACGACGAATACGAGCAGCACACCATGCAGGAGTTGCGCGTGATGTGAGAGGGGAGGAGTGCTCGCTGGGGCTATGGCAGAGGAGGTGAGGCGGAGCGCCGTGGAAGAAGGAAGAGGATAAGGTTGAGATGCGGGGCGGGGGCGTGTGTCGGAGAGGGCGAAGACGCATGTGCACGGTTGGATCGCGTTTTCATCCTACGCGGGTCGTGCGTCCGGCCGAATCACTCAGCCGGCGTGCCGTAGGCAAGCGTTTCACTTTGTCTTTTGACTACATGACCAATAAAACAAAATGGGTGTGACTAGGGCACATCTAGATGTGACATAACTATGTCACAACTAAGATGATGTCACCCATGTTTGTTGCCCGTTGACAACTTCCTCTGGCTGTTTCGTTGTTTGTTTATTTTGTTTTTTATTTGATTGTGCAGCCAGTTTCTCCTTGCCGCACATAGCGCAGGCCTTCGCCACTGAGCCGGCTCACTGTACGCACCCAAGTGCGTTGTGTTTGAGCACGCCAAGTCATAAAAAAATGCAGCGCGTAAAGCTTAAGAGTACCATGTGTGCCACTTTCTTTTGTTACTATCAAACACGATAAAATTAAGAAACATACGTGGATGCCTATAGGTTTAGAAACGGATGTAGTCAAGGTGAGAGCTTGTAGTATAGTCCAGTACGTGTAAAGCTCAAGAGATGATTAGCATCTGTGAACAATTTTTAGAAAAGGAACATCGTTTCAAATATTTGTACTTTTTTAAAACCACGATCAATTTTTCTAAACTTGCGAGCATTTTTCAAAAAACGTGAACTTAATTTGATATTTTTGACCATTTTTTTAGAAACCCAAATAACTTTTGAAAAAACAAAAGAACTTTTCAAATTCCAAATACTTTTTGAAACAGAAAAATGAATAAAAAAAGAAAATTAGAAATTATTTTTTCAAAGAAAAAATTAAAAAGGAAACGAAATCTGGTGAAGAAAAAAAACAAAAAAGGAATAAACCAGGAAAAACTGTGAAGAGAACAAACAAACAAACCACAACATTGTTCCTTTTTCATAAATAGTCGCCAATTCTCTTTTTCGTAAATAGTCCACAATTCTCTTTAAAAAATCTGTGTGCGCGAAGGGCCAAAAGACACATGCATGAAAAAACTTCTAATCTATATGTATATTTACAAAAACTACTTCACTAGTTTGATGTAAATCCTATTTACAAAAATAAACGAAAGATGAAAATATGGTCATGTATTGCATGAAGAAAAATGTTTGTGTATATATATAAATGTTCAAGCAATTTTAAGAAGTGCTCATCTTTTTTTAAAAAGTGCTGACATATTTTCACAATACGTGTGCATGATGAACATTTTTAACATACACATAAAACATTTTCTAAAAAAACAGCATTACTATATTTTAAATAGAATGACCGTTTTTTAGAACAAGGCAATGTTTTTTAGAAAAAAATATGATGAACATTTTATAAATACACGATGAACATTTTTTTAAACATGGTAAACATTTTTGAAAACACAAAAAATCACCCAGTGGAGGAAAATCAAAAGGAAAAAAAAGATAAACTAAGGGTGGACATGCAACTGAGTCGGGGCAAGTTGTGTGTGAAGAGTGTACGAACAACTGGGCCGGGCAAGTTTGGTGTCGAGGGTGGACAAGGAACTGGGTCGGGGTCGGGGCAAATTGCATGTCGATGGTGGACATGCAACTGGATCAGGTTAGGACGAGTTGTGTATCGGTGGTCGACAAACAACTAGGTAAGGCGAGTTACATGTCATGGGCGGACATGCAACTGGGTCGAGCGAGTAGTGTGTCTAGGGTGGACATGCAACTTAGTCGGGTCGGCAAGTTGCGACTCGATGTTGAACTTACAACTGAGACAACTGCACGAAACTACGAGACCAGTTGCGAGCCGATAGTGAACTTGTAACTAGGAAAACTATGAGCCTAGTTGCGAGTCGAGGGTGGACTTGCAACTGGGATGAAAAACAAACTACACTCCTAGTTGCAAGTTGAGGGTGGAGTTGCAACTGGGTTGAAAAACAAACTATGGGTCTAGTTACGAGTCAAGGGTGGACTTGCAACAGAGATTAAAAATAAACTACATGCCCAATTCCGAGTCGAGGGTGGACTTTGTAACTGGGATGAAAAACAAACAAACTATGGGCCCATTTGTATGTCGATGACGGACTTGCAATTGGCACTACGTAGAACTGCGATACCAGTTGCGAGTCGAGGATGGACTTGCAGCTGGGGGCCTCGACAAACACAAACACACACACACACACACACACACACACACACACACACACACACACACACACACACAATTTGTGAGTCGATGTTCGGCTTGGAATTGGGGACCCTCGACAAACACACACGCGCGCGCACACACACAGCTCTAGTTGTGAGTCGATAGTCGGCTTCCAATTGGGGGCCTCGACGAAAACACATACACACCCTAGTTGCGAGTCAATGGTTGACATGCAACTGGGGATCCTCCACACACACACACACACACACACACACATACACACACACACACACACACACGCACACACACACACACACACAAGTTGCGAGTCGATGGTTGGCTTGCAACTGGGGCACCGACAAACATACACACCCCTAGTTGCGAGTCGATATTCGGCTTGCAACTAGGGACCCTCAACAAACACACACACACACACACACACACACACACACACACACACACACACACACACACCATAATTGCGAGTCGATGGCCGGCATGCAACTGGGGACCCTCGACAAACACACACTCCCCTAGTAGCAAGTCGATGGTTGACATGCAACTGGGCACACCGACAAATACACACTGCCCTAGTTGCAAGTCGTTGGTTGGCTTGCAACTAGGGACCCTCGACAAACACACATACACCTAGTTGCGAGTCGATGGTCGGGTTGCAACTGGGGACCTTCGACAAACACACACCCCTAGTTGCGAGTCAATGGTTGACATGCAATTGGGGACCCTCGACAAACACACACACACACCCTAGTTGTGAGTTGATGGTCGACATGCAACTGGGGACCCTAGTTGCAAGTGGATGCTCGGCATGCAAATACGGACCATCGACACACACACACACACACACACACACACACACACACACACACACACACACACACACACACACACCCTTAGTTGCGAGCCGATGGCCGACATGCAACTGGGTCTCGACAAACACACACTCTCCTAGTTGCGAGTCGATGGTTGACATGCAACTGGGGACCTTCGACACACACACACACACACACACACACACACAGTTGCGAGTCGATGTTCTACTTGCAACTGGGGGCGCTCGGCAAACGCATGCACACCTTTAGTTGCGAGTCGGTGGTCGGCTGGCAACTAGGGGCACCGACAAACACACACTCCCTTAGTTGCAAGTCGACGGTGGACATGCAATTGGGGACCATCGATAAACACACACACACACACACACACACACACACACACACACACACACACACACACACACACACACACACACACACACACTAGTTGCGAGTCGGTGGTCGGCTTGCAACTGGGGGCACCGACAAACACACACTCCCCTAGTTGCAAGTCAATGGTTAACATGCAACTAGGGACCCTCGACAAACACACACACCCCCTAGATGCGAGTCGATGGTCGACATGCAACTAGGGACCCTCGACAAACACATACACTCCCCTAGTTGCGAGTCGATGGTTGGTTTCAACTGGGGACATTCGACAAACCCACACGCATCCCTAGTTGTGAGTCGATGGTTGGCTTGCAATTGGGGACCCTCGACAAACACACACTCCCCTAGTTGCGAGTCGATGGTTGGCATACAACTGGGGACCCTCGACAAAAACACACACACGCTCCAGGTCGCGAGTCGATGGTCAACATGCAACTAGGGACCCTCAACAAACACACACACTCCCTAGTTGCGAGTCGATGGTTGACATGCAACTGTGGACCCTCGGCAAAAATATACACCCACTAGTTGCGAGTCGATGGTCGGCTTGCAACTTGGGGCACCGACAAAACACACACACCCCTGGTTGCGAGTTGATGTCCGGCTTGCAACTAAGGACCCTTGACAAATACACACACCCCTAGTTACGAGTCGATGGTTGGCATGCAACTGGGGATCCTCGACAAACACACATTCCCCTAGTTGCGAGTCGATGGTCGGCATGCAACTGGGGATCCTCGACAAACACACAGTCCCCTAGTTGCGAGTCGATGATTGACATGCAACTCGGGGCATCGATAAACACACACTCCCCTAGTTGCAAGTTGATGGTTGGCTTGCAACTGGGGACCCTCGACAAACACACACACGGACCCTCGACAAAAATGTTAGCCCCTAGTTGCGAGTGGGCGGTGGACTTGCAGCTGAGGCAAAAAAAGTCGGACCTAGTTACAAGTTGAGGGTGGATTTGCAACTAATGCAAAAAAAGAGAGTTGGGCCCAGTTGTGATACAAATGAAATATTAAGCCCAGTTGCGAGTGAAGGGTTGAGTAGCAATTGGGTCAAAAAAATGCTGGGCCCAGTTGCAAGTCAAGGCTAGACTTGCAACTCGGGCAAAAAAAGATCAAGAGCCGAGTTGCATGCTAATGCTGGACTTGCAATTGGAAACAATATTGGCCATGCATAGTTGCGCGTCATTGGTTGACTTGCAATTGCAACAAAAAAAAGATAAAGAGTCCAGTTGTAAGTCGATGGTTGACTTGCAACTGGGACAAAACAAAGTTGGACCCCTAGTTGCTAGTTGATGGTGGACTTGCAACCGAGTCTAAAAAGCCAGACATAGTTGCATGGTGAGTGGACACGCAACTAATGCAAAAAAAGAGTCAGCCCCAGTTGTGATACAAACGAAACATCGAGCACAGTTGCGAGTCGAGGGGTGGACTTGCAACTGCGGACCAAAAAAAGGTCGAACCCAATTGCAAGTTAATATCGGACTTGCAACTGAGTCGAAAAAAAAGGTTGGTCCAATTGCAAGTTAAGGGTGAAATTGCAACTGGGGCAAAAAAAAGTGTCGCAAAGAAAAGGGTGTAGGCTATAATGAAAGACAAAGAGGAAATGGAGAGAGAAGGAATGAAGAGAGGCAAAGAAACCGCAAAATGGAGATGATCCTAGAGGCAACCAATATAGCACCCTATTTGTTCTGCTTCTATAAAACAGGCCAATAACAAACGACAAAAAAAAACATGAAAATTGCCAGAAAAAACAAAAATAGAGGTCGAACGAAAAATGGCCTAACATTCGACAACTAGACATCACGACGACATGTGATGTGCGTGACAAAAAAGAAGCGGGGCCAAATTTACGCAAAAGATTACAACAAATAAATTGAACGGGCCATAACTTAGATAAGACATTGTTAAAATCTTTAGGAAATTTAGCAAATCCGATTTCAAAACTGTTCTAATATTTTTAAAATGTTCATGAATTTAGAAAACAGTTTTTCTGAAAGAGTTCACAAATTTTTTTTAGTAAATTTTACTAAGTGTCCGCCCACTTCAAAAAGTGCCTCACATGCTAAAAAGATCATGAATTATAAAATAAAAAAAAAAGAAAATCAAAAGTGGAAGAAACCAATAGTCTCGTTGAATTGTTACAACGCAGTCAGAAAAGACAAAAGCAACAACGAAAAACAGGCTGGCCCGTGCAACGCGCGGCCGGACCGAAAAAACAAGCAACGATCGAGTGACAGCTATGTGCGCGAGCGACGCGGGACACGCCGGCGGGACGCAAATCAACCCTGAACGATAATTAAAGCAGAATAGATCCAACGGTTAAAAACTTAGATGTGACATACTTAAAAAATATTTAGATGCGTCTTAGCAATTCCAAAACAAAATCTACTATTGCAGTGCCACGTAACGATTTGAGCTCACCAGACATCACATGCGCATTCGTTTTACCACTTAATGTATAGTACTTCCGTTGCATTCGGTTTGCCACTTGCGAAGGCGGCCGAAATGAGACAGGTTAAGAGTGATCGTGTAGTTTACACAAAAAAGAGAAGCCGTAACAAGCAGTTTACGACCAATAATACTACACGTACAGGATATTCATACAAAGCTTTACAGGATGAGAACGTGACCTAATTTAATTGCTCCCCCTTGATTTTCAGGATGGGGCCGTCCCCCTTAATCAAATTCCAACCAATCACAGTCAATGAGCCTGTAAATCCTCCGTACAACGCCCGTCCGCCTAGCATTGCTCGTTTACGACCCCGCAGTTCAGATGTCCGTGCCTTTGTGGCACTCCTCCGCCGTCCTATATGGCCGCCCGACGCCAATACCGCACGGCCCTCCGCCGCTGCCCCGCCATGACCATCCTCCTCTTCCCGGAATCCCGTCCATGGCCGCCCGAGGACGCGCTGCACAGGCCACCATCTCTTAGAGTCTACTCCCTCCGTCCTTTAAAGAGTGTGCTTCCAATTTTGTTGGAGGGTCAAAGTATCTCAAAGTTTGACCGAGATTGTGCAAAAATATATCAATGTTTGTGAAATCAAATAGGTATATAATGAAATATATTTTATCATGAATCTAATGCTACTAATTTGATGGCATAAATATTGATGTATTATTGTATAAATACAGTCAAACATAATAATGTTTGCTTCCAAACAAAGTTGGAAGTACACTCTTCAAAGGACGGAGGGAGTACTCGCTAAATCACTCGATCACAGAGACGATTAGACGAGAGTTTTGCGTCGCGTACGAATGTGATACGTCCATTCTGCATCATGCTTTTATATCAATATTTATCGCATTATGGGCTGTTATTTCACGTTATGTCACAATACTTATGGCTATTCTCTCTTATTTTACAAGATTTACCATGAAGAGGGGGAATGCCGGCAGCTAGAATTCTGGCTGGAAAAGGAGCAAATATTGGAGACCTATTCTGTGCAACTCCAAAAGTCCTAAAACTTCACGGAATATCTTAAATAAATAAAGAAAAGTCATCGCCAAAGATGAAGGCCAGGGGGCCCACACCCTGCTCACGAGGGTGGGGGCGCGCCCCTCCCCCCTGGGCGTGCCCCCCTACCTCATCGGCCCCCTGGTGGCTCTCCGACGTCCATCTTCTCCTATATGAAGTCTTTCGATGAGAAAAAAAATCATAAGCAACCTTTCGGGACGAGACTCCGCCGCCACGAGGCAGAACCTTGGCGGAACCAATCTAGGGCTCCGGCAGAGCTGTTCTGCCGGGGACACTTCCCTCCGGGAGGGGGAAATCATCGTCATCATCATCAGCAACGCTCCTCTCATCGGGAGAGGGCAATCTCCATCAACATCTTCACCAGCATCATCTCATCTCCAAACCCTTGTTCATCTCTTGTATCCAATTCTTGTCTCCAAGTCCGGGATTGGTGCTAGTAGGTTGCTAGTAGTGTTGATTACTCTTTGTAGTTGATGCTAGTTGGTTTATTTGGTGGAAGATTATATGTTCAGATCCTTTATGCACATTATTACCCCTCTGATTATGAACATGAATATGCTTTGTGAGTAGTTACGTTTGTTCCTGAGGACAAGGGAGAAGTCTTGCTATTAGTAGTCATGTGAATTTGGTATTCGCTCGATATTTTGATAAGATGTATGTTGTCTAATCTCTAGTGGTGTTATGTGAACGTCGACTACATAACACTTCACCATTATTTGGGCCTAGAGCAAGGCATTGGGAAGTAATAAGTAGATGATGGGTTGCTAGAGTGACAGAAGCTTAAACCCAAGTTTATGAGTTGCTTCGTAAGGGGCTGATTTTGATCCATATGTTTCATGCTATGGTTAGGTTTACCTTAATACTTTTGTAGTAGTTGCGGATGCTTGCAATAGAGGTTAATCATAAGTGGGATGCTTGTTCAAGTAAGAACAGCACCCAAGCACCGGTCCACCCACATATCAAATTATCAAAGTACCGAACGCGAATCATATGAGCGTGATGAAAACTAGCTTGACGATATTCCCATGTGTCCTCGGGAGCGCTTTTCCTATTATAAGAGTTTGTCCAGGCTTGTCCTTTGCTACAAAAAGGATTGGGCCACCTTGCTGCACTTTATTTACTTTTGTTACTTGTTGCTCGTTACCATTTATCTTATCACAAAACTATCTGTTACCACTTATTTCAGTACTTGCAAAGAATGCTTTGCTGAAAACCGCTTATCATTTCCTTCTGCTCCTCTTTGGGTTCGACACTCTTACTTATCAAAAGAACTACGATAGATCCCCTATACTTGTGGGTCATCAAGACTCTTTTCTGGCGCCGTTGCCGGGGAGTGTAGCGCCTTTGGTAAGTGGAATTTGGTAAGGAAAATTTTATATAGTGTGCTGAAATTTTTTGTCACTTGTTACTATGGAAAGTAATTCTCTGAGGGGCTTGTTCGGGTATCTTCACCCTGTCCAGTAGAGCAGAGAGTTGCTCCTCAACCTACTGAACCTATTGAAAATGAAACTCCTTTTGAATTTCCTTCGGGTATGATGGAAAAACTGTTGGCTAATACTTTTACAGGAGATGGAACAAAGCATCCTGACGAGCATCTACGCTATGTGGATGATATTTGTGGACTATTTAAGCTTGCAGGTATACCCGAGGATGTTGTTAAGAAGAAGGCTTTCCCTTTTTCTTTGGAGGGAGACGCATTGACATGGTATAGGCTATGTGATGATACGAGATCATGGAACTATAAAAGAGTGAAATTGGAATTTCATCAAAAGTATTACCCTATGCATCTTGTTCATCGTGATTGCAATTATATATATAATTTTTGGCCTCGCGAAGGAGAAATCATCGCTCAAGATTGGGGGGGGGCTTAAATCAATGTTATATTCATGCCCCAATCATGAGCTTCCAAGAGAAATAATTATGCAAAGTTTTTATGCTCGGCTTTCTCATAATAATCAAACCATGCTCGATACTTCTTGTGCTGGCTCTTTTATGATGAATACTATTGAATTCAGATGGAATTTATTGGATTAAATGCAACTCTGAAGATTGGGACCTCGACGAAGGTAAGGAGTCAGGTATGACACCTAAATTTGTTTGTGTTAAATCTTTTATGGATACCGATTTTTCCGTAAGTTTAGCACTAAATATGGACTTGACTCTGAGATAGTAGCTTCTTTCTGTGAATCTTTTTCTACTTATGTTGATCTCCCTAAGGAGAAGTGGTTTAAATATCATCCTCCCATAGAAGTAAAAGTAGCTGCACCTATTAAAGTTGAAGGAAAGACTGTCACTTATAATGATCCTATTGTTCCTACCTCTTATGTTGAGAAACCACCTTTCCCTGTTAGAGTAAAGGATCATGCTAAAGCTTCAACTGTTGTTCATAAAAGCAATACTAGAACTTATACACCTCCTGAGCAAGTCAAAGTAGAACCTAATATTGCTATTGTTAAAGATCTCTTGTCTGATAATATTGATGGGCATGTCATTCAATTCTCTGGTGAAACTGCTAGAATTGCTAAACCCTGTGATAGAGATAAACATAGACATGTGGTAGGCGTGCCTGTTATTTCTGTTAAAATAGGAGATCATTGTTATCATGGCTTGTGTGATATGGGTGCTAGCGCTAGTGTTTTACCCATTGACTTATATAAAGAAATTATGCATGATATCGCACCTGCTGAGTTAGAATATATTGATGTTACAATTAAACTTGAGAATAGAGATACTATATCTGCAATGGGAATTGTTAGAGATGTTGAAGTCTTGTGTGGGAAAACAAAATATCCCGCTGATTTCCTTGTTCTTGGTTCTCCACAAGATAGCTTTAGTCATATTATTTTTGGTAGACCCTTCTTGAATACTGTTAATGCTAAGATAGACTGCGAAAAGAATGTTGTTACTATTGGCTTGGATGATATGGTTCATGAGTTTAATTTCTCTAAATTTAGTAAACAACATCGTGAGGAAGAATTGCCTAGTAAGGATGAAATTATTGGTCTTGCTTCTATTGCCGTACCTCCTAGTGATCCTTTGGAACACTATTTGCTAGACCATGAAAATGAGATGTTCATGAATGAAAGAAGGGAAATAGATGAAGTATTCTTTAAACAAGAACCTATTCTGAAACACAATTTGCCTGTTGAAATCCTAGGGGATCCTCCTCCACCCAAGGGTGATCCCGTATTTGAGCTTAAACCATTGCCTGATAATCTTAAATATGCTTATCTTGATGAAAATAAAATATATCCTGTTATTATTAGTGCTAACCTTTTAGAGCATGAAGAAGAAAGATTATTGAAAACTCTAAAAAAGCACCGTGCTGCTATTGGATATACTCTGGATGATCTTAAGGGTATTAGTCCCACTCTATGTCAGCATAAAATAAATTTGGAAGCGGATGCCAAACCAGTTCGTGATCCTCAACGACGTTTGAATCCTAAAATGAAAGAAGTGGTAAGAAAGGAAATACTCAAGCTTCTGGAGGCAGGTATAATTTATCCCGTTGCTGATAGTCAGTGGGTAAGTCCGGTCCATTGTGTCCCTAAGAAGGGAGGTATTACTGTTGTCCCTAATGATAAAGATGAATTGATTCCGCAAAGAATTATTACAGGTTATAGGATGGTAATTGATTTTCGCAAATTAAATAAAGCTACTAAGAAAGATCATTACCCCTTACCTTTTATTGATGAAATGCTAGAAAGATTATGCAAACATACACATTATTGCTTTCTAGATGGTTATTCCGGTTTCTCTCAAATACTTGTGTCGGCTAAAGATCAATCAAAGACTACTTTTACATGCCCTTTTGGTACTTTTGCTTATAGACGTATGCCTTTTGGTTTATGTAATGCACCTACTAACTTTCAAAGATGCATGATGCTATATTCTCTGATTTTTGTGAAAAGATTTGTGAGGTTTTCATGGACGACTTTTCCGTCTATGGATCCTCTTTTGATGATTGCTTGAGCAATCTTGACCGAGTTTTGCAGAGATGTGAAGAAACTAATCTTGTCTTGAATTGGGAAAAGTGCCACTTTATGGTTAATGAAGGTATTGTCTTGGGGCACAAAGTTTCTAAAAGAGGTATTGAAGTTGACAAAGCCAAAGTGGATGCTATTGAAAAGATGCCATGTCCCAAGGACATCAAAGGTATAAGAAGTTTCCTTGGTCACGCCGGATTTTATAGGAGGTTCATTAAGGACTTCTCAAAAATTTCTCGGCCTCTGACTAATTTATTACAAAAAGATATACCATTTGTCTTTGATGATGATTTTGTAGAAGCATTTGAAATACTTAAGAAAGCATTAGTCTCTGCACCTATTGTTCAGCCACCTGATTGGAATTTACCCTTTGAAATTATGTGTGATGCTAGTGATTATGTTGTAGGTGCTGTTCTAGGGCAAAGAGTTGATAAGAAGTTAAATGTTATCCATTATGCTAGTAAGACTCTAGACAATGCTCAAAGAAATTTCTACTACCGAAAAGGAACTTTTAGCAGTTGTATTTGCTTGTGATAAATTCAGACCCTACATTGTTGAATCTAAAGTAACTATTCACACTGATCATGCTGCTATTAAATATCTTATGGAAAAGAAAGATGCTAAACCTAGACTTATTAGATGGGTTCTCTTGCTGCAAGAATTTGATTTGCATATTGTTGATAGAAAAGGAGCTGAGAACCCCGTTGCAGACAACTTATCTAGGTTAGAGAATGTTCTTGATGACCCACTACCTATTGATGATAGCTTTCCTGATGAACAATTACATGTCATAAGCACTTCTCATAGCACTCCATGGTATGCTGATTATGCTAATTACATTGTTGCTAAATTTATACCACCTAGCTTCACATACCAACAAAAGAAAAAGTTCTTTTATGATTTGAGACATTACTTTTGGGATGATCCACATCTTTATAAAGAAGGAGTAGATGGTGTTATTAGACGTTGTGTACCTGAGCATGAATAGGAACAGATCCTACGCAAGTGTCACTCCGAAGCTTATGGAGGACACCACGCTGGAGATAGAACTGCACATAAGGTATTGCAATCTGGTTTTTATTGGCCTACTCTCTTCAAGGATGCCCGTAAGTTTGTTTTGTCTTGTGATGAATGTCAAAGAATTGGTAATATTAGTAGACGTCAAGAAATGCCTATGAATTATTCACTTGTTATTGAACCATTTGATGTTTGGGGCTTTGATTATATGGGACCTTTTCCTGCTTCTAATGGATATACACATATTTTAGTTGCTGTTGATTACGTTACTAAGTGGGTAGAAGCTATTCCAACTAGTAGTGCTGATCATAACACTTCTATTAAAATGCTTAAGGAAGTTATTTTTCCAGGGTTTGGAGTCCCTAGATATTTAATGACTGATGGTGGTTCACACTTTATTCATGGTGCTTTCCGTAAGATGCTTGCTAAATATGACGTTAATCATAGAATTGCATCTCCATATCACCCGCAGTCTAGTGGTCAAGTAGAATTGAGCAATAGAGAGATGAAATTAATTTTGCAAAAGACTGTTAATAGGTCTAGAAAGAATTGGTCCAAGAAACTTGATGATGCATTATGGGCCTATAGAACTGCATATAAGAATCCTATGGGTATGTCTCCGTATAAAATGGTTTATGGGAAAGCATGTCACTTACCTCTCGAACTAGAACATAAGGCATATTGGGCTATTAAAGAGCTCAACTATGATCTCAAACTTGCCGGTGAGAAGAGGTTATTTTATATTAGCTCACTTGATGAATGGAGAACCCAGGCTTATGAAAATGCCAAGTTATTTAAAGAAAAAGTTAAAAGATGGCATGACAAAAGGATACAAAAGCGTGAGTTCAATGTAGGTGATTATGTATTGCTATACAACTCTCGTTTAAGATTTTTTGCAGGAAAACTTCTCTCTAAATGGGAAGGTCCCTACGTTATCGAGGAAGTCTATCGTTCCGGTGCCATAAAAATCAACAACTTCGAAGGCACAAATCCGAAGGTGGTAAACGGTCAAAGAATCAAACATTATATCTCAGGTAATCCCATAAATGTTGAAACCAATATTATTGAAACCGTAACCCCAGAGGAATACATAAGGGACACTTTCCAGAACGTTCCAAACTCCGAAAAGGAATAGGTATGTGTTACGGTAAGTAAACCGACTCCAAAACAAATTCTAAGGCAATATTTCTCAGTTTTGGAATATTTAGAAAAATAGAAAAATAAGTAGCAGTCCGGGGAGGACACGAGGCCTCCACGAGGGTGGAGGGCGCGCCCTACCCCCCTGGGCGCGCCCCTACCTCGTGAGCACCTCGTGTGCCCTCCGGACTCCGTTTTCTTGCACGATACGTATTTTGGTCGGTAAAAATTCATTATATATTCTCCCGAAGGTTTTGACTCCAGTATCACGCAAATATCTCCTGTTCTTGTTTCGAGTTGTTTTTTGTCAGGGTTGTCAAGGCCAGGCATCATGTCGTCCCCCTCCTCCGACAAGCTTGCATCATCGACAACATCTCCACCATCACCAACAAAGAAGGAGACATAATCACATGGGTATGGGCACTCCCCTTGGCAACTGCCAAGCTTGGGGGAGGTGCCCCGGTATCGTATCACCATCAAAACTCCTATCTTTACCGTTTTTCTTAGTTCGATCCTATTAGTAGTATCTTGATTTAGTAGAATAAAAGTCATGGCATGATCTAGTTTTGAGTTTTGCTTTATGATCCCTCTATGCAATCGAGTCCGTGAGCTATATTTATATAATAAAGATTAGTGTTGAGTCAAGGGCTTGATTACTTTGCCATGATCTTGGGTGAATAAAGAAAAGAATAAAAAGAAACAAAGAGTTCATATTGATCTTATTGAGAGTAATGACTTCACATAAAAAGAGTATGATGATTAAAAGTTGTTGGGAGTTGGCAAATATAGCTTTGGTCATCGTTGCAATTAATAGGAAGTAATAAGTAGATAGAGGTTTCACATATAGATATATTATCATTGACATCTTTTATGATTGGGAGCACTCATTAAAATATGACATGCTAAAGAGTTGATGTTGGACAAGGAAGACAATGTAATGAGTTATGTTTTCTTGTATCTGAGATAAAGTATGTTGTCATGGTTCCTCTAACATGTTGAGCTTGCCTTTCCCCCTCATGCTAGCCAAACTCTCAGCACCAAGTAGAGATACTACTTGTGCTTCCAAATACCCTTAAACAAGTTTAGCCATGAGAGTCCACCATATCTACCTATGGATTGAGTAAGATCCTTCAAGTAAGTTGTCATCGGTGCAAGCAATAAAAATTGCTCTCTAAATATGCATGACTTATTAGTGCAGAGAAATAAGCTTTGTACGAACTTGTTGTGGACGCAATAAAAGCAACGGACTGCATAATAAAGGTTCACATACAAGGGGCAATATAAAGTGACGTTCTTTTGCATTAAGATTTTGTGCATCCAACCATAAAAGCGCATGGCAACCTCTGCTTCCCTCTGCGAAGGGCCTATCTTTTATTATTATCCTCTACCTTATGCAAGAGTCACGGTGATCTTCCCTTTCCTTTTTCATTTTATCCTTTGGCAAGCTCAGCATGTTGGAAAGAACATGATATATATATCTAATTGGATGTAGGGGAGAATGAATTATTATTGTTGACATTACCCTTGAGGTAAAAGGTTGTGGGGCAAAACTACAAGCCCCTATCTTTCGCTGTGTCCGGTTAAAACTCCATAACCACAAGTATTGCGTGAGTGCTAGCAACTATGAAGGACTAAGTGATAGTTGAGTATGTGGACTTGCTTTTAAGCTCTGACATAGACTATTTCTGATGTTATGATAAATTGCAGTTGCTTCAATGACTGAGGTTATACTTTGTTGGTGCCCAATAAAGTTTCTGATTCATACTTTTGCATTGTGAAAAGATCATCACTTGAACATAAGTAATCATATGACAAATCAATATATGTTGCTGTTATGAGAGTAATCATGATGACTTCATGTCCGTATTTTATTTTTATCGACGCCTCTACCTCTAAACATGAGGACATATTTATTGTTATCGGCTTTTCGCTTGAGGACAAGCGAGGTCTAAGCTTGGGGGAGTTGATACGTCCATTTTGCATCATGTTTTTATATTGATATTTATCGCATTATGGGCTGTTATTTCACGTTATGTCACAATACTTATGGATATTCTCTCTTATTTTACAAGGTTTACCATGAAGAGGGGGGATGCCGCCAGCTGGAATTCTGGCTGGAAAAGGAGTAAATATTGGAGACCTATTCTGTGCGGCTGAAACTCCACGGAATATCTTAAAATAAATAAAGAAAAATCGTCGCCAAAGATGAAGGCCAGGGGGGCCACACCCTGCTCACGAGGGTGGGGGGCGCGCCCCTCCCCCTGGGCGCGCCCCCTACCTCGTAGGCCCCCTGGTGGCTCTCCGACGTCCATCTTCTCCTATATGAAGTCTTTCGATGAGAAAAAAATCATAAGCAACCTTTCGGGACGAGACTCCGCCACCACGAGGCGGAACCTTGGCGGAACCAATCTAGGGCTCCGGCAAAGCTGTTCTGCCGGGGACACTTCCCTCCGGGAGGGGGAAATCATTGTCATCATCATCACCAACGCTCCACTCATCGGGAGAGGGCAATCTCCATCAACATCTTCACCAGCACCATCTCATCTCCAAACCCTAGTTCATCTCTTGTCTCCAATTCTTGTCTCCAAGTCCGGGATTGGTGCTAGTAGGTTGCTAGTAGTGTTGATTACTCTTTGTAGTTGATGCTAGTTGGTTTATTTGGTGGAAGATTATATGTTCAGATCCTTTATGCACATTATTACCCCTCTGATTATGAGCATGAATATGCTTTGTGAGTAGTTACGTTTGTTCCTGAGGACAAGGGAGAAGTCTTGCTATTAGTAGTCATGTGAATTTGGTATTCGTTCGATATTTTGATAAGATGTATGTTGTCTAACCTCTAGTGCTGTTATGTGAACGGCGACTACATAACACTTCACTATTATTTGGGCCTAGAGGAAGGCATTGGGAAGTAATAAGTAGATGATAGGTTGCTAGAGTGACAGAAGCTTAAACCCTAGTTTATGCGTTGCTTCGTAAGGGGCTGATTTGGATCCATATGTTTCATGCTATGGTTAGGTTTACCTTAATATTTTTGTTGTAGTTGGGGATGCTTGCAATAGAGGTTAATCATAAGTGGGATGCTTGTTCAAGTAAGAACAACACCCAAGCACCGGTCCACCCACATATCAAATTATCAAAGTACCAAACGCGAATCATATGAGCGTGATGAAAACTAGCTTGACGATATTCCCATGTGTCCTTGGGAGCGCTTTTCCTATTATAAGAGTTTGTCCAGGCTTGTCCTTTGCTACAAAAAGGATTGGGCCATCTTGCTGCACTTTATTTACTTTTGTTACTTGTTGCTCGTTACCATTTATCTTATCACAAAACTATCTGTTACCACTTATTTCAGTACTTGCAAAGAATACCTTGCTGCATTTCCTTCTGCTCCTCGTTGGGTTCGACACTCTTACATATCGAAAGGACTACGATAGATCCCCTATACTTATGGGTCATCAGAATGCGACTTTTCTGTTTAATTCTTCTACAGTATTTGTTTGGTACAGAAAGAAAGTGATGGACGGTAGTTTTCCTACCTAGCAGGCACCACGAGTCCACGACCTTGAAGACTCGTTTTTTTTTGAGACAATCAGCGAAGCTTTTATTAAATCGTCACCGCATTTACAGGGATGAACTGAAGTTTACCAGGGTTGCCTAACCAGACATGGCGGCCGACCACTAGTTTCAAAACATGCTTCACTAAATTGTGAGCCTCGAAATTCGAGCTCCTAAATTCATGCACAAAATTGCGTGATTGAAAACTACGAGAGTAATCTATGATCTCATGTATAATAACACCATAGCTAGGACTATTCTTTTGACTGATATCCTCTACAATGCCCTTGCAATCAGTGGCAACGTGAATCGCCTGCAGGTGGAGGTCCTGTGCTAGTGCCATTGATTCCCGGACTGCCAACGCTTCTACAGTTGATGGGTCAGAAATACCTTTGAACACAATTGCTGACGCTCCCAGATAAGTTCCCTCCCTATTCCTACAGACTGCAGCCACCACACCGAAGCTCGATCTCCGCCTAGTAGCCGCATCAACATTCACTTTCATCATGCCAGGAGGAGGTTGGATCCAACGTGACGGTCTCATGGGTACCGAGTTCACTGCAACACTATCCGATTTCTTCACTATTTCAATATCATTAAAAATGAGTTGACAAAGCAGTGGGTCAAAAACGGACTCTGAAATATGTCCTCATAAACGACCTTTCTTCTTGCTGCCCAAATAGCCCATAGTGTGACTGTCAGACAGAGAAATAGATCGCTCGTCAAGGCCTTCTTCATAGCGAATAGCCAGCCCCTTATGTTATTGCTATCAAAATGACACATCTGGTCCAAAATCGCCTCATCTGCCAGCGCCCATACACTGCGGGCCATCGAGTAGTTCAACAATGCATGTCTCCACGAATCCCTCGCCCCACATAATGCACATGCCGACGATGTTGCCATGTTTCTATGCTCCAGTACATCTGCTATTGGAATGGAACTCTGTGCAAGCTGCCACATAAATAGCTTGATTTTTGAAGGTACTTCAGTCTTCCATAGATCCTTCCATTCACTGCGAGCATTGTCCGCTACGGAGGTACTGTCATGTTCCTCAATCCAGTTCTCCCTCGTGGTCTTTGTGTGCATGATAAGTCTGTATGCTGATTTGACAGAGAAAGAACCTCTTCTCTCTCCGCTCCAGGCCCAAAAATCATCTAGATTCCGTGTACACAAGGGAATTGCTAAGACTGCTTCAACATCAATTGGCAAGAAAACTGCCCAGACTAGCTGCTCATTCCAGCTTGCTGTAGCCGCATTTATCAATTCTGAGACCAATTGTGGTGGGTTGGGGATTAGTGGTGCTATAGGCCTCATCATACCAGGACGCGGCAACCAGTTTTGTGTCCAAATTTCGGTTGTTTTCCCGTTGCCAATCCTCCGTATTAAACCTTGCCTGAGCATGTCTCGTCCATCTAGGACTGCTCGCCAAATTTGCGAGGGTCTTCTGCCAAGCTCCGCCTCCATCAGAGAAGTTTGAGGGAAGTAAACTACCTTCAAAATTCGTGCACTGAGTGATGAGGGATCACAAAGTACCCTCCATGCCTGTCTTGCTAATAAAGAAAGGTTAAAAACCTCCATGTCCCCAAAAGCCAAGGCCTCCAAGATGTTTTGGCCGTGTCAAAATATCCCATGCCACCCATGCTGGCTTACATCTACCCGCTTTGCTTCCCCACCAGAATTGTCGAATTATGGAGGAGACATTCTCACATAGACCCCTAGGCAATCTGAAACATGCCATAGAATAGACTGGCAGGGCTTGAGCCACTGCTTTAATCAGGACTTCCTGCCCTCCTGCCGATAAGAGCTTCTCCATCCAACCCTTCACCTTTTCCCAAACTCTATCTCTGAGATATTTGAAACGTGCTCATCTTGGATTGTCCCACATCCATGGGCATGCCCAAATAGTGCTCATTCAATGACTCATTATGAGAGTTTAAAGTAGCTTTGATGCTATCTCTCATCTGTTGTGGGCATCCTTTACTGAAAAATATAGACGATTTGTCGTGGTTGATTCGTTGTCCCGATGAATTACAATATACCTCCAAAAGGTTAGAGACCTCCACTATCCCCTCTGTACTAGCCTTGAACAACAACAGGCTGTCATCCGCAAAGAAGAGGTGGTTGACAACTGGAGCTGTGTTTTCTACCTTAATCCCCTCAAGCGCAGATGACTGAGAACTGGTTTTTAGTAGGCACAAAAGGCCCTCTGCTGCGGTCAAGAAAAGATAGGGAGAGATCGGATCTCCCTGTCGGATACCTCGTGATGTTTTGAAAGATTCAAGCTTCTCTCCGTTGAACATAACTGAAAAGGATACTGAACTGATCATGCTCATTATGATATGTACCCATTGTTGTGCAAAACCCAATTTGATCATGATAGCCTCGAGGTACGACCATTCTAATCTGTCATATGCCTTCATCATGTCCAACTTCAACGCACAATGACTATTTGTTTTAGCTTTCCTTCTCTTCATAAAATGCAAGCATTCATAAGCACATATAATATTGTCAGTTATGAACCGACCTGGGACGAACGCAGATTGCTCCTCTGATATTATCTCTAGCAGGATAAGTTTCAACCTGTTCGCAACAACTTTGGAAGCAATTTTGTATATGACATTACATAAGCTAATAGGACGAAATTGCATTAAGAGCGTTGGATTTATCACCTTGGGGATAAGCACCAGCACCGTGTCATTAACACACTCTGCACTCTCCTCCCACTGAATTATCCTCAGTACGGCCGTGGTCACATTATCTCCACAGATTTCCCAATGTTTCTGGTAAAAAGTGCTGGGAACCCATCTAGGCCTGGTGCCTTGGTCGGTCCCATTTGAAAGAGCGCCTTCTTAACCTCTTCTTTTGTATATGGTGCCATCAACATCTCATTCATCCGATGTGTAACCTTTGTAGGGACATGTTGGAGGACCAGCTCCATGTTTGTTACCCCCTCAGTGGTATACAGGCTTGAGGGAGTCCTGGATTAGGGGGTATCCGGACAGCCAGACTATATCCTTTGGCCAGACTGTTGGACTATGAAGATACAAGATTGAAGACTTCGTCTCGTGTCCGGTTGGGACTCTCTTGGCGTGGAAGGCAAGCTTGGCGATACGGATATGTAGATCTCCTCCTATTGTAACCGACTCTGTGTAACCCTAGCCCCCTTCGGTGTCTATATAAACCGGAGGGTTTAGTCCGTAGGACAACAATAATCATACCATAGGCTAGCTTCTAGGGTTTAGCCTCTATGATCTCGTGGTAGATCAACTCTTGTACTACTCATATCATCAAGATCAATCAAGCAGGAAGTAGGGTATTACCTCCATTGTGAGGGCACGAACCTGGGTAAACATTGTGTCCCTTGCCTCCTGTTACCATCCGCCTTAGACGCACAGTTCGGGACCCCCTACCCGAGATCCGCCAGTTTTGATACCGACATTGGTGCTTTCATTGAGAGTTCCACTGTGTCGTCGCTGCAAGGTTCGATGGCCCCTTCGATCATCGACAATGATGCGGTCCAGGGTGAGGTTTTCCTCCCCGGACAGATCTTCATGTTCGACGGCTTCGCACTGCGGGCAGACTCATTTGGCCACCTGGAGCAGATCGAGAGCTACGCCCCTGGCCATCAGGTCAGGTTTGGAAACTTCAATTACACTGCCGATATCCGCGGAGACTTGATCTTCGACGGATTCGGGCTCATGCCAGGTGTGCCGCACGATCACGACAAGCACGATATAGCTCTACCGTCAGACAGTGTTCAGGAGATAACGCCAGCAACTACCCCGGCCTTCAGTCCGGAGCAGATCGCGCCATCCGAGGACGGGAGGATAGACTCCGCCACGAAGGCCGCACCCTCAGTGGCGATATAGCCGAATACTGACCTCACCCTTCACGAGAGCTGTGTCGCCGAACTGCTGGACTCGTCCTCGGCCACGGACTCCATATCGCCCACGCCCATACCTATCGAATCCGATTGGGCGCCGATCATGGAGTTCACCTCCGCAGATATCTTTCAGCACTCGCCCTTCGGCGACATACTGAACTCATTAAAATCTCTCTCCCTGTCTGGAGAACCTTGGCCGAACTATGTCTGGCTAGAGTTGGATGCAGACGATGAAGAAATTCAATCCCCACCCACCACCCAATTAGTAGCCACTGTCGATGAGTTAACCGACATGCTCGATTTTGACTCCGAAGATATCGATGGCATGGACAACGATGAAGGAGACGAATAAGGACCACTGCCCACGGGGCATTGGGCTGCCACCTCATCTTATGATATATATATGGTGGACACACCCAAAGAAGGCAATGGCGACAAGACAACGGAGGACGACCCCTCCAAGAAGCAACCCCAGCGCCGACGTCAGCGGCGCCGCTGTAAGTCTTGCCACAGCAAAAGCGGTGATACAGGCACAGGAGATAACAGTACTCCGCACAGTGCCGAAGATGATGACAATCCCCTCCAGCACGATCAAGAGCCGGAGGATGAACAAGCTAGCCCTCCTAAGAGAGCGGCAGAGGGAGAAACGGAGGACGACAACTATATGCCTCTCTCCGAAGACGAAGCGAGCCTCGACGACGAAGAATTTGTCGTGCCTGAGGATCCCGTCGAGCAGGAGCGCTTTAAGCGCCGGCTTATTGCCATAGCAAATAGCCTGAAGAAAAAGCAGCAATAGCTTCGAGCTGATCAGGATCTGCTAGCAGATAGATGGACTGAAGTCCTTGCGGCTGAAGAGTACGAACTCGAACGCCCTTCCAAGGGTCACCCAAAGCGCAGGCTGCTACCCTGACTTGAGGAGGAAGCACGGAAACCTACATCACCAGCGTACGATGCGGCTGATCAGCCACCCCGTGGCCGAGATAGAGAGGCATGTCAGCCTGCAAATCAGCCTGCACCCCGCCGCCATTCAAACAAACATACCAAGGCAACGGGAAACACGCGAGACCTGCGAGACGTATTGGAAGACAGGGCAAAACATGCAAGATCGATCTATGGATCACGGGGCCGTGCCCCTACAAGGGACGGTGACCGCCTCGCTGGATACAGTAAAAGCAATTCCGGACGGGCCGAATATAGCAGGCAGGACTCATACGAGCTGCGTCGCGACAAAGCCCAGCACAGAGGCGCGGCACACCCCCTATGCTTCACCAACGAAGTAATGGAGCATGAATTCCCAGAAGGTTTTAAACCTGTAAATATCGAATCATATGATGGTACAACAGATCCCGCGGTATGGATCGAGGACTTCCTCCTCCACATCCACATGGCCCGCGGTGATGATCTTCATGCCATCAAGTACCTCCCGTTAAAACTCAAAGGACCAGCTCGGCATTGGCTGAATAGCTTGCCAGCAGACTTCGTTGGCTGTTGGGAGGATCTGGAAAACGCATTTCTCGACAATTTCCAGGGCACTTATGTGCGACCACCAGACGACGATGACTTGAGCCACATAATTCAGCAGCCAGGGGAATCGGCCAGGCAATTCTGGACACGGTTCCTAACAAAGAAAAATCAAATTGTCGATGGTCCGGATGCAGAAGCCTTAGCGGCATTCAAGCACAACATCCGTGACGAGTGGCTCGCCCGGCACCTCGGCCAGGAAAAGCCGAAATCAATGGCAGCCCTCACGACACTCATGACCCGCTTCTGCGCGGGAGAGGATAGCTGGCTAGCTCGTAGCAATAACATATCAAGGAACCTTGGCACTTCGGATACAAAGGACATCAACGGTAGGTCACGTCGCAGCAAACACAAACGCCGAGGATACGACAGTCAATGCCGGATTTAGAGGCTCTAAATCCGGTCAGCGGAAAAAGCCATTCAAAAGAAGTACTCTGGGCCCGTCCAGTTTGGACCGCATACTCGATCGCTCATGTCAAATACACGGCACCTCCGATAAGTCAGCCAATCACACCAACAGAGAATGTCGGGTGTTCAAGCAGGCCGGCAAGTTAAACGCTGGAAACAAGGACAAGGGGCTGCACAGCGATGACGAGGAGGAGCCACGGCCGCCGAACACGGGAGGACAAAAGTGGTTCCCCCCACAAGTGAGGACAGTGAACATGATATGCGCAACCCACATCCCCAAAAGGGAACGGAAGCGTGCACTAAGGGACGTATACGCGATGGAGCCCGTCGCCCCAAAGTTCAACCCATGGTCCTCTTGTCCGATCACCTTTGATCGCAGGGACCACCCCACGAGTATCCGTCATGGCGGATCTACCGCATTGGTCTTAGATCCAATCATCAACGGATATCACCTCACTCGAGTCCTTATGGACGGCGGCAGCAGCCTGAACCTGCTTTACTAGGATACAGTGCGCAAAATGGGTATAGACCCCTCGAGGATCAAACCCACCAAAACGGCCTTTAAAGGCGTCATCCCAGGTGTAGAGGCCCATCGTACGGGCTCAATCACACTGGAAGTGGTCTTCGGATCTCCGGACAACTTCCGAAGCGAGGAGCTAATCTTCGATATCGTCCCGTTCCGCAGCGGCTATCAAGCACTGCTCGGGCGCATCGCATTTGCAAGATTCAATGCGGTACCGCATTACGCATACCTCAAGCTCAAGATGCCAAGACCTAGGGGGTCATCACAGTCAATGGAAACACAGAACGCTCGCTCCGTACGGAGGAGCACACTGCGGCCCTCGCAGCAGAAGCACAAAGCAGCCTTTTGAGGCAATCCGCCAGTTCGGAGATTAAGCCCCCGGACACCGTCAAGCGCATCCGGAGTAACCTGCAACAGGATCGCCTGGCACGCTTAGAGCTCACCTAGCAATTCGGCCCCCACCCTAGCCTCAGTACAACGGCGAAGTCCGTCCCGCGTGTGCATAATTACGCATTGAAAATACCATGGGTATAGGCGGGGGCACGATCACGGCGCGTCCCACAATGCGTCTCAACCGCACTAGGGGTTTACTACCTTTATCACTCTCTCTCTTTCAGGATCTACTCTCTGGAAGCCCTATCCGGCAGTACAGTAGTCGGACACATGATACAACACCCAAGGGGGCAGGAAGCTACGTCATACAGCGGAATCCCCAGGTGGTCTCTGATAACGAGTTAAATACCTGTTTTAAGATACCAGTCCGCATCTTGCCCTTGGATGGGACATGTCAAATAGTCCTATTTTTTGCCTACCGCACTACTTGTATCAGTGTGCTTTAACGCATTTCTTAAATAAACAATGCATAGTACTAGTCTGTTATTGCATCCTATATTCTTTTATATACATGTTTATCTATGACAATCAGCACCCGTACACTCTGGTACGGCCAATACGCCAGGGGCTTCCGTAGACCCCATAATTCGGCGTGAGAAGTCCGAACACTTTCGACAGTGCATTATATGCATCAGCTCCGAATCATGTCTTGGGTCAATAGTTGGGTTTGCCCGGCTTCCATGTTTTGGTACCTTACGTTCCGCTATATCAGCTAAGGTAGCACTGGGAGAACTACTGCGATTGTGCCCCGGTTCTTCCGGCCGAGCACCTCAGTAGAGAAAGCTAAAACTGACTGTCATGATGAGGCGAGAGCTGGTCGCTGTTCGAGAGGTCTCAAGTCCCTAAATACTTTTTCCGCTTCGGGCGAGGAGCTGGCCTTGTCCGGCTTAGGCGTGTATAGCGCCCCAACTTCGGCCTTCCGAAGACTAGGGCTTCTCTGAAATTTAAAATTGTAGACTTCTATGGCTAAGTGAGAGCGATAAAGCATTATAGTCCGATTGCCTGGTTTGTTGCGCTGAACACCTCCCTCGAAGGACGCAAGAATGGGAAAAAGAGTGCTCAGATTTATCCCGAACACCCCAGCACTAGTTGCATGGGGGCAGAAGCCGATGACTAGCAACTCTCAGAATTTATAAACGGCCGCACAGAAGGTAATATTTTAAATACAAAAGCATTGCATAACGAACATGAACTAGTTTTCATAAATACAAGGATCACATGAGAAAGTTCATTCAAAGATTACATCTTTGGTACATTCGTCCGCCACGAGACGGGCACCCTTCAGGACACCTTCATAATACATTTCGGGGTGGCGATGCTCCTTGCCCTGTGGCGGCCCCTCCTTCACCAGCTTCTCGGCGTCCATCTTCGCCCAGTGCACCTTCGCACGGGCAAAAGCCCTGCGTGCACCTTCGATGCAGACGGACCGCTTGATGACCTCTAGCTGTGGGCAGGCATCCACAAGCCGCCTCACCAGGCCGAAGTAGCTGTTGGGAAGGGAATCGCCAGGCCACATCTGGACTATAAGGCCCCTCATGGCCTGTTCGGCCGCCTTGTGGAGCTCGACCAGTTGCTTCAGCTGGTCGCTCACGTGCATCGGGTGTTCGGTCCCAGTATACTGAGACCAGAACAACTTCTCCGTCGAGCTTCCCTCCTCGGCCCGGCAGAACTCCGCGGTGTCAGACACACTACGGGGCAGATCTGCGAATGCTCCTGGAGAGCTCCGAACTTGGGTAATTAAAAGGAAATTTTCTTTCGCATGCCTATTTTGCATAATGAATGCCTTACCCGCCGCTATATTTTTCACCGCCTCAATTTCCTGGAGGGCCTTTTGGGCTTCGGCCTTGGCATTTTTTGCGCTTTTGAAGGCCTAGGCAAGCTCGGACTCTCGCGTCCTCGAGTCAAGCTCCAGGGACTCATGCTTCTTGACGAGCGCGTGGAGCTCTTGCTGCACCTCGCCTACCCGGGCTTCGTGTCATTCCCGCCCAGTGCGCTCCTTGGCCGCTTTGTTTTCAGCCTCAGACATCGCCTTCTTGAGGGTCGCCACCTCGGTCGTGGCCCCTGGCAAAATTCATGATGATCCTATTATTCTGCAACCTAATCTTTTTTCATATAGACAAGGTACCGCTTACCTTTGTTCTCCTCGAGCCGCCTCTTGATAAGGCCGAGCTCTTCCTTGGACTACTCATGGTCCTGCTGTAGTGCGGCGACCTCCGCAGTACGTGCGGCAGCGGCCAGCAGGGAAGCCTGCATATTCACATAGACATACTATAATTAGACTCCTGCGATTATTATTCGATCCTCTATTCGGCTTTTCTTCGCGAACGCCAAACAGAGCATCAGGGGCTACTGTCTATACAGTTATATCTTCCTATAATCTGATTACTTACCTGAAAGCGTGTCAGGAGGCTTGTGCACGCTTTAGTCAGTCCTCTTTTGGTGGACTGAACCTTCTCAATTACCGCACTCATGATAGTGCGGTGCTCTTCGGCGATGGAAGCGCCCTGAAACGCTTCCAACAAGTTGTCTGGTGCCTCTGGGTGGACAGAGGTCACCGGCACGGACGGCTTGCCCCTCTTAGCGGGGAGTCGCCTGTCGGAGTCCGGGGCCACTAGTGGGTCCGGCGCGGTGTTCGGCTGAGGGCCGAACTTGGAGCCCGTGGGAGTCTTGCTCCCTTTGCGCCCAGGGTCCGGAAGGTCACCATGAAGCGCCTCCAGGACTACCTCCCCTCGGATTGGTGCCCTTTGAGACAACACCTCGACGTTGTCGGTGGGGCGAGAGGAGGAAGCGGTCGGAAGTGAATCACTTTTCATATCCGACGGGTCCAAAGAACCGTCCGACAAAGATACGTCGATACGGGCTCCAGACGGACTGCACAATCATGTTCGGCGTAAGAATGAGCAGTGTGGTAAAAGCATACCATGAATTATTATGGTATCCGGATACTTACGACTTCGTCAGGGGCTTGTCCCTGGGCAACCACTCGTCGTCGCTATGGGCGGCAGTCGTGGAGTAGTCCGGAAGGGGGGGTCCTTCTCTTCGTGGACCCTTCGGCCTCCCTGATTGGGGCGGCCTTCCTTTTCTTATCTCCCCCGGCTGGGGGAGAACTTTCCTCTCCCTCCTCCTCCTCCTCGTGGGAGGAGTGCGCCTCGGAGTGTTCAGACGATGAGTCCAACACAACCTTGCGCCGGAGACCCTGTCGGGTCCCCGTGGCCTTCTTCTTGGCCTTCTTCTCCGGCACCTCATAAGGTGCCGGAACCAGCATCTCCGTCAGGAGAGCATCCGCTGGATCTTCGGGCAGGGGGGCTGGACAGTCAATCCGCTCCACTGTCTCCACCCAGTCCTGTTAAAGGCATGAAAGCTTAGATCTCGCACACGATCATGTGGGGGAGAATAAACATCTTATAAAAGACTTACCGGAATCGCATGGCACTTCGCGCTAAGACCGCGGTCCTCGGTAAGGGAAGGAGGAACCTCGGCGCCCTTGAACAGCACCTTCCAGACGTCCTGGTGCGTCATGTCGAAGAGCTCTCGTAGCGACTGGTGCTTGGTTGGGTTGAACTCCCACAAATTGAATACCCGTTGTTGACACGGGAGGATCCGGCGGAAGAGCATGACATGGACCACGTTGACAAGCTTGATTTTCTTGTCCATCATGTTCCTGATGCAGGTCTGGAGTCCGGTCAGCTCTACCGGGTTACCTTAGGACAGGCCCTTCTCTTTCCAGGAGGTGAGCCGCATGGGGAATCCGGATCGGAACTCGGGGGCCGCCACCCAGCTGGTGTCGCGCGGCTCGGTGATGTAGAACCACCCCGATTGCCACCCCTTTATGGTCTCCACATAGGAGCCCTCGAGCCATGTGGCATTGGGCATTTTGCCCACCATGGCGCCTCCGCATTTCGCTTGTTGCCGCCTACAACCTTCGGCTTGACATTGAAGGTCTTCAGCCACAGGCTGATGTGGGGTCGGATGCGGAGGAAGGCCTCGCACACGACGATAAACGCCGAGATGTTGAGGATAAAGTTCGGGGCCAGATCATGAAAGTCCAGCCCGTAGTAGAACATGAGGCCGCGGATGAATGGATGGAGAGGAAATCCCAGTCCGTGGACGAAGTGGGTGAGGAAGACTACCCTCTCGTAAGGTTCCGGTGTAGGGACGATCTGCCCCGCGTCGGGCAGCCGGTGCGTGATATCCGCGGCCAAGTATCCGGCTCCCCGCAGCTTCTTGATGTCCTCCTCCGTGATGGAGGATTTCATCCACTTGCCTCCCGCTCTAGACATGATTGGAAGGGTTTGAGGAGAAAGACGCGAGCTTGGGCGTTGGAGCTCGAGTGCGCGAGAATGGATATGCGAGGAGGAAGAAGGCGTAGGTGAAAAAGGGTGAACCCTTATCCCTTTATAAAGGCGGACGAAACTATACGCCCCTACCGGCCTGGTTAACTCGCTTATTCCCCAAGCGCCGCGATTGATGGCGCGGTTGGGTTACTGATGACCCACAAGCATAGGGGATCTATCGTAGTCCTTTTGATAAGTAAGAGTGTCGAACCCAACGAGGAGCAGAAGGAAATGATAAGCAGTTTTCAGCAAGGTATTCTCTGCAAGTACTGAAATAAGTGGTAACAGATAGTTTTGTGATAAGATAAATTGTAACGAGAAACAAGTAACAAGAGTAAATAAAGTGCATCAAGGTGGCCCAATCCTTTTTGTAGAAAAGGACAAGCCTGGACAAACTCTTATAATAGGAAAAGCGCTCCCGAGGACACATGGGAATATCGTCAAGCTAGTTTTCATCACGCTCATATGATTCGCGTTCGGTACTTCGATAATTTGATATGTGGGTGGACCTGTGCTTGGGTGCTGTTCTTACTTGAACAAGCATCCCACTTATGATTAACCTCTATTGCAAGCATCCGCAACTACAACAAAAGTATTAAGGTAAACCTAACCATAGCATGAAACATATGGATCCAAATTAGCCCTTACGAAGCAACGCATAAACTAGGGTTTAAGCTTCTGTCACTCTAGCAACCCGTCATCTAATTATTACTTCCCAATGCCTTCCTTTAGGCCTAAATAATGGTGAAGTGCTATGTAGTCGACGTTCACATAACACCACTAGAGGTTAGACAACATACATCTTATCGAAATAACGAACGAATACCAAATTCACATGACTACTAATAGCAAGACTTCTCCCGTGTCCTCACGAACAAACGTAACTACTCACAAAGCATATTCATGTTCATAATCAGAGGGGTAACAATATGCATGAAGGATCTGAACATATAATATTCCACCAAATAAACCAACTAGCATCAACTACAAGGAGTAATCAACACTACTAGCAACCTACTAGCACCAATCCCGGACTTGGAGACAAGAATTGGATACAAGAGATGAACTAGGTTTTGGAGATGAGATGGTGCTGGTGAAGATGTTGATGGAGATTTCCCTCTCCCGATGAGAGGAGCGTTGGTGATGATGATGGCGATGATTTCGCCCTCCCGGAGGGAAGTGTCCCCGGCAGAACAGCTCCGCCGGAGCCCTAGATTGGTTCCGCCAAGGTTCCGCCTCGTGGCGGCGGAGTCTCATCCCGAAAGGTTGCTTATGATTTTTTTCTCGTCGAAAGAGCTCATATAGGACAAGATGGGCATCAGAGAGCCACCATGGGGCCCATGAGGTAGGGGGGCGCGCCCAGGGGGGAGGGCGCGCCCCCAACCTCGTGAGCAGGGTGTGGGCCCCCTGGCCTTCATCTTTGGCGATGATTTTTCTTTATTTATTTTAAGATATTCCGTGAAGTTTTAGGACTTTTGGAGTTGCACAGAATAGGTCTCCAATATTTGCTCCTTTTCCAGCCGGAATTCCAGCTGCCGACATTCCCCCTCTTCATGGTAAACCTTGTAAAATAAGAGAGAATAGCCATAAGTATTGTGACATAATGTGAAATAACAGCTCATAATGCGATAAATATCGATATAAAAGCATGATGCAAAATGGACGTATCAACTCCCCCAAGCTTAGACCTCGCTTGTCCTCAAGCGAAAAGTCGATAACAATAAATATGTCCTCATGTTTAGAGGTAGAGGCGTCGAAAAAAAATACGGACATGAAGGCATCATGATTATTCTTATAACATCAACATATATAGATTTGTCATATGATTACTTATGTTCAAGTGATGATCTTTTCAAAGCCAAAGTATGAATTAGAAACCTTATTGAGCACCAAAAAATTATACCCTCAGTCATTGAAACAATTGCAATTTATCATAACATCGGAAAGAGTCTATGTCAGAGCTTAAAAGCAAGTCCACATACTCAACTATCACTTAGTCCTTCATAATTGCTAGCACTCACGCAATACTTGTGGTTACGGAGTTTTAATCGGACACAGAGAAAGATAGGGGCTTATAGTTTTACCCCACAACCTTTTACCTCAAGGGTAATGTCAACAATAATAATTCATGCTCCCCTACATCCAATTAGATATATATATCATGTTCTTTCCAACATGCTGGGCTTGCCAAAGGATAACATGAAAAAGGAAAGGTGAAGATCACCGTGACTCTTGCATAAGGTAGAAGATAATAATAAAAGATAGGCCCTTCGCAGAGGGAAGCAGAGGTTGCCATGTGCTTTTATGGTTGGATGCACAAAATCTTAATGCAAAAGAACGTCACTTTATATTGCCCCTTGTATGTGGAACTTTATTATGCAGTCCGTCGCATTTATTACTTCCACAACAAGTTCGTACAAAGCTTATTTCTCTGCACTAATAAGTCATGCATATTTAGAGAGCAATTTTTATTGCTTGCACCGATGACAACTTACTTGAAGGATCTTACTCAATCCATAGGTAGATGTGGTGGACTCTCATGGCTAAACTAGTTTAAGGGTATTTCGAAGCACAAGTAGTATCTCTACTTGGTGCTGAGAATTTGGCTAGCATGAGGGGTAAATGCAAGCTCAACATGTTAGAGGATCCATGACAACATACTTTGTCTCAGATACAAGAAAACATAACTCATCATGTTGTCTTCCTTGTCCAACATCAACTCTTTAGCATGTTATATTTTAATGAGTGCTCCCAATCATAAAAGATGTCAATGAAAATATATCTATATGTGAAACCTCTCTCTCCTTATTACATCCTATTAATTGCAACGATGACCAAAGCTATATTTGCCAACTCCCAACAACTTTTAATCATCATACTCTTTTTATGTGAAGTTATTACTTTCAATAAGATCAATATGAACTCTTTGTTTCTTTTTATTCCTATTCTTTTATTCACCCAAGATCATGGCAAAGTAATCAAGCCCTTGACTCAACACTAATCTTTATTATATATATAGCTCACGGACTCGATTACATAGAGGGATCATAAAGCAAAACTCAAAACTAGATCATGCCATGACTTTATTCTACTAAATCAAGATACTACTAATAGGATCGAACTAAGAAAAAATGGTAAAGATAGGAGTTGTGATGGTGATACGATATCGGGGCACCTCCCCCAAGCTTGGCAGTTGCCAAGGGGTGTGCCCATACCCATGTGATTATATCTCCTTCTTTGTTGTTGGAGGAAGTGGAGGTGTTGTTGATGATGCAGGCTTGTCGTCCACCTTCTCAAAGAACTTGTCCTTGGAAGCACTTTGGGGACGTCATGATGATCTAGATCTATCAGAAAAACAGCTCGAAACAAGGACAGGGGATATTTGCATGATACGGGAGTCAAAACATTCGGGAGAATATATATGAATTTTCACCGACCAAAACACGTATCGTGCAAGGAAACAGAGTCCGGAGGGCACACGAGGTGCTCACGAGGTAGGAGGCGCGCCCAGGGGGGTAGGGCGCACCCTCCACCCTCGTGGAGGCCTCGTGTCCTCCCCAGACTGCTACTTATTTTTCTATTTTTCTAAATATTCCAAAACGGAGAAATATTGCTTTAAAAATTGTTTCGGAATCGGTTTCCTTACCGTACCACATACCTATTCCTTTTCGTAGTCTGAAACGTTCCGGAAAGTGTCCTTATGTATTCCTCCGGGGTTACGGTTTCAATAACATTGGTTTCAACATTTATGGGATTACCTGAGATATAGTGTTTGATTCTTTGACCGTTTACCACCTTCGGATTTGTGCCTTCGAAGTTGTTGATTTTTATGGCACCGGAACGGTAGACCTCCTCGATAACGTAGGGACCTTCCCATTTAGAGAGAAGTTTTCCTGCAAAAAATCTTAAACGAGAGTTGTATAGCAATACATAATCACCTACATTGAACTCACGCTTTTGTATCCTTTTGTCATGCCATCTTTTAACTTTTTCTTTAAATAACTTGGCATTTTCATAGGCCTGGGTTCTCCATTCATCAAGTGAGCTAATATAAAATAACCTCTTCTCACCGGCAAGTTTGAGATCATAGTTGAGCTCTTTAATAGCCCAATATGCCTTATGTTCTAGTTCGAGAGGTAAGTGACATGCTTTTCCATAAACCATTTTATACGGAGACATACCCATATGATTCTTATATGCAGTTCTATAGGCCCATAATGCATCATCAAGTTTCTTGGACCAATTCTTTCTAGACCTATTAACAGTCTTTTGCAAAATTAATTAGAGATCTCTATTGCTCAATTCTACCTGACCACTAGACTGTGGGTGATAAGGAGATGCAATTCTATCATTAACGTCCTATTTAGCAAGCATCTTACTGAAAGCACCATGAATAAAGTGTGAACCACCATCAGTCATTAAATATCTAGGGACTCCAAACCTCAGAAAAATAACTTCCTTAAGCATTTTAATAGAAGTGTTATGATCAGCACTACTAGTTGGAATAGCTTCTACCCACTTAGTAACGTAATCAACAGCAACTAAAATATGTGTATATCCATTAGAAGCAGGAAAAGGTCCCATATAATCAAAGCCCCAAACATCAAATGGTTCAATTACAAGTGAATAATTCATAGGCATTTCTTGACGTCTACTAATATTACCAATTCTTTGACATTCATCACAAGACAAAACAAACTTACGAGCATCCTTGAAGAGAGTAGGCCAATAAAAACCAGATTGCAATACCTTATGTGCAGTTCTATCTCCAGCGTGGTGTCCTCCATAAGCTTCAGAGTGACACTTGCGTAGGATCGGTTCCTGTTCATGCTCAGGTACACAACGTCTAATAACACCATCTACTCCTTCTTTATAAAGATGTGGATCATCCCAAAAGTAATGTCTCTAATCATAAAAGAACTTTTTCTTTTGTTGGTATGTGAAGCTAGGTGGTATAAATTTAGCAACAATATAATTAGCATAATCAGCATACCGTGGAGTGCTACGAGAAGTGCTTATCACATTTAATTGTTCATCAGGAAAGCTATCATCAATAGGTAGTGGGTCATCAAGAACATTCTCTAACCTAGATAAGTTATCTGCAACGGGGTTCTCAGCTCCTTTTCTATCAACAATTGCAAATCAAATTCTTGCAGCAAGAGAACCCATCTAATAAGTCTAGGTTTAGCATCTTTCTTTTCCATAAGATATTTAATAGCAGCATGATCAGTGTGAATAGTTACTTTAGAATCAACAATATAAGGTCTGAATTTATCACAAGCAAATACAACTGCTAAAAGTTCCTTTTCGGTAGTAGCATAATTTCTTTGAGCATTGTCTAGAGTCATACTAGCATAATGGATAACATTTAACTTCTTATCAACTCTTTGCCCTAGAACAGCACCTACAGCATAATCACTAGCATCACACATAATTTCAAAGGGTAAATTCCAATCTGGTGGCTGAACAATAGGTGCGGAGACTAATGCTTTCTTAAGTATTTCAAATGCTTCTACACAATCATCATCAAAGACAAATGGTACATCCTTTTGTAATAAATTAGTCAGAGGTCGAGAAATTTTTGAGAAGTCCTTAATGAACCTCCTATAAAATCCAGCGTGACGGAGGAAACTTCTTATACCTTTGATGTCCTTGGGACATGGCATCTTTTCAATAGCATCAACCTTGGCTTTATCAACTTCAATACCTCTTTCAGAAACCTTGTGCCCCAAGACAATACCTTCATTAACCATAAAGTGGCACTTTTCCCAATTCAAGACAAGATTAGTTTCTTCACATCTCTGCAAAACTCGATCAAGATTGCTCAAGCAATCATCAAAAGAGGATCCATAGACGGAAAAGTCGTCCATGAAAACCTCACAAATCTTTTCACAAAAATCAGAGAATATAGCCATCATGCATCTTTGAAAAGTAGCGGGTGCATTACGTAAACCAAAAGGCATACGTCTATAAGCAAAAGTACCAAAAGGGCATGTAAAAGTAGTCTTTGATTGATCTTTAACTGACACAGGTATTTGAGAGAAACCGGAATAACCATCTAGAAAGCAATAATGTGTATGTTTGCATAATCTTTCTAGCATTTGATCAATAAAAGGTAAGGGGTAATGATCTTTCTTAGTAGCTTTATTTATTTTGCGGAAATCAATTACCATCCTATAACTTGTGATAATTCTTTGCGGAATCAATTCATCTTTATCATTAGGGACAACAGTAATACCTCCCTTCTTAGGGACACAATGGACAGGACTTACCCACTGACTATCAGCAACGGGATAAATTATACCTGCCTCCAGAAGCTTGAGTATTTCCTTTCTTACCACTTCTTTCATTTTGGGATTCAAACGTCGTTGAGGATCACGAAATGGTTTGGCATCCTCTTCCAAATTTATTTTATGCTGACATAGAGTGGGACTAATGCCCTTAAGATCATCAAGAGTATATCCAATAGCGGCACGGTGCTTTTTCAGAGTTTTCAATAATCTTTCTTCTTCATGTTCTGAAAGGTTAGCACTAATAATAACATGATATATTTTCTTTTCATCAAAATAAGCATATTTAAGATTATCAGGCAACGGTTTAAGCTCAAACACGGGATCACCCTTGGGTGGAGGAGGATCCCCTAGGATTTCAACAGGAAAATTATGTTGCAGAATAGGTTCCTGTTTCAAGAATACTTCATCTATTTCCCTTCTTTCATTCATGAACATTTCATTCTCATGGTCTAGCAAATAGTGTTCTAAAGGATCATTAGGAGGTACGGCAATAGAAGCAAGACCAATAATTTCATCCTTACTAGGCAATTCTTCCTCACGATGTTGTTTACTAAATTTAGAGAAATTGAACTCATGAACCATATCATCCAAGCCAATAGTAACAACATTCTTTTCGCAGTCTATCTTAGCATTAACAGTATTCAAGAAGGGTCTACCGAATATAATGGGACAAAAGCTATCTTGTGGAGAACCAAGAACGAGAAAATCAGCAGGATATTTAGTTTTCCCGCACAAGACTTCAACATCTCTAACAATTCCCACTGGTGAAATAGTATCTCTATTGGCAAGCTTAATTGTGACATCAATTTCTTCTAACTCAGCAGGTGCAATTTCGTGCATAATTTCTTTATATAAGTCAATGGGTATAACACTAGCACTAGCACCCATATCACATAAGCCATGATAACAATGGTGTCCTATTTTAACAGAAATAACAGGCACGCCTACCATAGGTCTATGTTTATCTCTATCACAGGGTTTAGCAATTCTAGCAGTTTCACCAGAGAATTGAATGACATGCCCATCAATATTATCAGACAAGAGATCTTTAACAATAGCAATATTAGGTTCTACTTTGACTTGCTCAGGAGGTGTATAAGTTCTAGTATTGCTTTTACGAACAACAGTTGAAGCTTTAGCATGATCCTTTACTCTAACAGGGAAAGGTGGTTTCTCAACATAAGAAGTAGGAACAATAGGATCATTATAAGTGACAGTCTTTTCTTCAACTTTAATAGGTGCAACTACTTTTACTTCTATGGGAGGATGATATTTAAACCACTTCTCCTTAGGGAGATCAATATAAGTAGCAAAAGATTCACAGAAAGAAGGTACTATCTCAGAGTCAAGTCCATATTTAGTGCTAAACTTATGGAAAATATCGGTATCCATAAAAGATTTAACACAAACAAACTTAGGTGTCATACCTGACTCCTTACCTTCGTCGAGGTCCCAATCTTCAGAGTTGCGTTTAATTCTATCCAATAAATTCCATCTCAATTCAATAGTCTTCATCATAAAAGAGCCAGCACAAGAAGTATCAAGCATGGTTTGATTATTATGAGAAAGCCGAGCATAAAAACTTTGAATAACTATTTCTCTTGAGAGCTCATGATTGGGGCATGAATATAACATTGATTTAAGCCTCCCCCAAGCTTGAGCGATGCTTTCTCCTTCGCGAGGCCAAAAATTATATATATAATTGCAATCACGATGAACAAGATGCATAGGGTAATACTTTTGATGAAATTCCAATTTCACTCTTTTATAGTTCCATGATCTCATATCATCACATAGCCTATACCATGTCAATGCGTCTCCCTCCAAAGAAAAAGGGAAAGCCTTCTTCTTAACAACATCATCGGGTATACCTGCAAGCTTAAAGAGTCCACAAATATCATCCACATAGCATAGATGCTCGTCAGGATGCTTTGTTCCATCCCCTGCAAAAGTGTTAGCTAGCAGTCTTTCCATCATACCCGAAGGAAATTCAAAAGGAGTTCCATTTTAAATTGGTTCAGTAGGTTGAGGAGCAACTCTTTTCTCTACTGGACGGGGTGAAGATACCCCGAACAAGCCCCTCAGAGAATCACTTTCCATAGTAACAAGTGACAGAAAATTTCAGCACACTATATAAATTTTTCCTTACCAAATTCCACTTACCAAAGGCGCTACACTCCCCGGCAACGGCGCCAGAAAAGAGTCTTGATGACCCACAAGTATAGCGGATCTATCGTAGTCCTTTCGATAAGTAAGAGTGTCGAACCCAACGAGGAGCAGAAGGAAATGATAAGCAGTTTTCAGCAAGGTATTCTCTGCAAGTACTGAAATAAGTGGTAACAGATAGTTTTGTGATAAGATAAATTGTAACGAGCAACAAGTAACAAGAGTAAATAAAGTGCATCAAGGTGGCCCAATCCTTTTTGTAGCAAAGGACAAGCCTGGACAAACTCTTATAATAGGAAAAGCGCTCCCGAGGACACATGGGAATATCGTCAAGCTAGTTTTCATCACGCTCATATGATTCGCGTTCGGTGCCCTAGATTGGTTCCGCCAAGGTTCCGCCTCGTGGCGGCGGAGTCTCGTCCCGAAAGGTTGCTTATGATTTTTTTTTCTCATCGAAAGAGCTCATATAGGAGAAGATGGGCATCGGAGAGCCACCAGGGGGCCCACGAGGTAGGGGGGCGCGCCCAGGGTGGGAGGGCGCGCCCCCACGCGCCCCCACCCTCGTGAGCAGGGTGTGGGCCCCCTGGCCTTCATCTTTGGCAATGATTTTTCTTTAGTTATTTTAAGATATTCCGTGGAGTTTCAGGAATTTTGGAGTTGCACAGAATAGGTCTCCAATATTTGCTCCTTTTCTAGCCAGAATTCCAGCTGCCGGCATTCCCCCTCTTCATGGTAAACCTTGTAAAATAAGAGAGAATAGCCATAAGTATTGTGACATAACGTGTAATAACAGCCCATAATGCGATAAATATCGATATAAAAGCATGATGCAAAATGGACGTATCAGTTACCCACGTCCGTATTGATGAGAATCCCGTGATAAGTGGACACGATCTCTGCTTCGACAAGACGTGCCAAGGAAATACTACTAGGGAAAACCTTATACAGAGAATCTTAGCAGCAGCGCGGCACAAAAAGAAGTGCTACTGCTAATTAGCAGTAGCGCTGGTTTTTAACCCTCGCTACTACTAAGTTGATAGTAGTAGCGCGGGTTTTTAACCCTCGCTACTACTAAGCGGTGTCTACCGTGCCCCCCGACACATGCCATAGTAGTAGCGAGGGGTATAAACCCACGCTACTACTAAGTTGATAGTAGTAGCGTGGTTTTATACCCCTCGCTACTACTAAGTACGAGGTAGGTGAAGTCGCCATATCCTCGGCCGAATCCCCATCTCCTCCCCCAAATCCCTCCTCTCTTCCACCACTCTCTCCTCTCACTTTCCATATGCTCTCACATGGACCTCTTGCCCATGCACCCATCCTCCTCCATGGCGCCGAAAGAGGCCGCCGCCTCACGCCACCGGCGTCTAGGAGCTCGCCGGTCTTCCACCAACGTCTAGGAGGCCGCCGCCCCGCGCCACCACACTGGAGCACCTCGCCACTGGTGACTAGCTCCGCTGCTCCCTACATCACCTTCTTCTCTCCCTCAGTTTTCCTTTTCTCTCTCTCCCTCTAGTTTGACTCACCCTCCCATGTCCATGCCCGTGCAGGTCGTCACCATGGATGACCCGGAGCTATCTGGCATGGTCGGGAAGAGGAGCCCCACGCCGCGGCCTGGCTCTGCCATAGAAATGGGCCCTCTCCAACAACCACTGCTGGATCTGGTCTTCCGTTGTCCATTCATGCCTCTGGCGACGCCAATCATCGCTAGATCTTACCATTGCTGCCATTGACAGCAAGCACGGGATCGAGATTTTTTTTTGTTTTTGAAAGTAATAGCAGTAGCGCGGGGTATAAGACCTGCTACAGCTAATTAGCAATAGCGCTGTTTGCAAAGCACGCTACAGCTAACCATGTATAGCAGTAGCGTGTGCCAACACGCGCTACTGCTACAAGTTAGCTGTGGCGCCGTATCAGTAGCGCGGGCACCCGCGCTACTGATACACCCAAAACCCGTGTTGCTGCTAGGCTTTTCCCTAGTAGTGAAACTGCCTCGCGATATGTGCGGTGGCTGGTTGAGAAAAACGGTTCGAATAATGGCCGGGCCGTGGTATGATGTCATGATATCAAGTGTTTCAGCAGATTAGATTGGCGGAAATATTATTCTCTCTACGGTGGTATGTGGAACTTGTTTTGCAGAGCCGGACACTATTCTTGTGTTCAAGATCTTCTATGGAGTATTCGGAGGAGGAACCCGCCTTACAATGCCGAAGACAATCTGCGCGCCGGACTCATCGTCATTGAAGCCTGGTTCAGAGGCTACTGAGAGAGTCCTGGATTAGGGGGTATCCGGACAGCCGGACTATATCCTTTGGCCGGACTGTTGGACTATGAAGATACAAGATTGAAGACTTCGCTCGTGTCTGGTTGGGACTCTCTTGGTGTGGAAGGCAAGATTGGCGATACGGGTATATAGATCTCCTCCTGTTGTAACCGACTCTGTGTAACCCTAGCCTCCTTCGGTGTCTATATAAACTGGAGGGTTTAGTCCGTAGGACAACAACAATCATACCATAGGCTAGCTTCTAGGGTTTAGCCTCTACGATCTCGTGGTAGATCAACTCTTGTACTACTCATATCATCAAGATCAATCAAGCAGGAAGTAGGGTATTACCTCCATTGTGAGGGCCCGAACCTGGGTAAACATTGTGTCCCTTGCCTCCTGTTACCATCCGCCTTAGACGCACAGTTCGGGACCCCCTACCCGAGATCCGCCGATTTTGACACCGACAAGGCTCTTGTATAAATCCGTAACCTTCTCCTTTAGCTCGGCTGGATCCTCAACAGTAACACCGAGAACATTAGCCAACGCTTTTATCATATTTTTCTTTATCCTCCTACTTGCTCGAAGATGGAAGAATTTAGTATTCTTGTCCCCCGATGCTAACCATTCAATTCTCAACCGTTGCCGCCACATGAGCTCTTCACGGTGATAAAGATCAACTAACAGTTTGTTGATTTTAATCTCAAGGTGTGACGGTCCCGTTCTTTCTGGATCCCCACTTAGGAGTTCAAGCTCCTCCAACAGCTATTTAATCTCCTTTCGAACGCTCCCGAACGTCTCCCTATTCCACTTGCCCAAATTGTTCCCCAGATCAGTAAGTTCAGCTCGCAACTCCTCCAGGTTCAGAGTCGGGTGATCACCGTTCCAGCAATGCCTCATTATCTTAACATTCCCCATGAGTCTCCCACATCACCTCGTATTGGAAGGAAGGTTTAGCTAGAGGCCAAACTTGTTCTTCCTCCATATTGATCAGGATCGGGCTATGATCACTTGACGCTGCAGTAAGATGCTTCACATATGCATTCGGGAATCTCGTAACCCATTCAGCTGATGTAAGCGCCCTATCCACACGAACACGGGTGTAGCTTCCTCCCGTGACCTTTTTCTCCCATGTCCAAAAGTTACCCTGTTAACCTATATCTTCCAACATGCAAACATCCACTGCATCCCGAAAGCCCTGGATTTGGGCATTGCTCCGCTCCCCAACTCCTTTTTGTTCTTCTGGACGTAGTACCTCGTTGAAATCACCAAAACATATCCACGGAAGCTCACGCAAACTTGCAATCCCTTTCATCGTATCCCACGTCTGGTGACGTAGTTGCGTTTGTGCCTCTCCATACAAACATGAGGCTCTCCAAGGGTCATGTCCTGGTTCATCCACCTTGAAATCTATATGATACATCGAATAGCCCAAAATTTCAATCTTTATTGGATTATTCCAAAAAATTCCGAGGCCACCACTGCGGCCCTGACTACGAACAGCAAAAGCATTATCATAACCGAGGGTACTTGCTAGATTTTCTACCCTAATTATATCAATCTGATTTTCCACGATACAAAGCAGGGTAGGGGCAAATTTCCGTGCTAGCTCACGGAGCTCGGACTGTCGCGGCTTTGCTCGCGCCATGGCAGTTCCAGCTGAGGAGACTCATTGTGCCCGGCGGTACTCCACCTGGGAGTCCGCCGATGTTGCATCTGATGGTTTGCTGCCTTTCTTGTTGTTGCTCTTCTCTTGTGTACTCTTATCCCCTATCATTCATGTTTTCACCCTCTTCAGCTCTTGCTTTGGTGGTGGGCTCAACGGTGTCTGTGGCGGAGGCAAAGCTAGCGCACCGCCGTTATTGGTTTCGCCTGATGTGACCACCTGGGCAGCCCCCATCGCGTTTGATTGCGCCCTCTTCCTGTTGTGCTCTGCCTCATCCATATGTGTATCAGCATCTCTGCCAAATTCACCTCCTCCATCATGAGCAGCATCATGGTCAGTCCGCACATTGCTTCCACAGCCTCCCCGACGTCCACCTCTACGTCCACGACCACCACGAGGGACCTGTCCTGTACACATAGCCCAAGATTCCCTTAGATCCTTGAACACCAACACAGATGGGGGTGGATACCCATGCCATGCTCCTTGAACAAGTGGCCCAACATGCCACAAACTGCACACCAATCAGGGAGTTTCTCATATTTCACCCTATAAATCTGCCTTCGTCCTTCCCGTATCATATAGATTGCATTCTTCAATGGCTTAGTAAAGTTGATCTTCACCCATACACGGTGGAAATTACCCGTGAAATCTTGCGATTGTGGTTCAGCAAATAGCACTTCACCCACCTTTGCCGCCAAAGATGGCACTAGGTGAGCATACAGGGGTGGTATATCATGAATTTGCACCCAAATCTCAATGGTGTCAAGCTGGACAGTTGAAGGTTTCACCAAACCATCATAAGGCTTAAGAATAACGGCGTCTCCTTTGAAGTGCCAAGGCCCGTCTTGGGTTACTCTTTTCCAATCCCCCAAGCATGAAAACTGGACTGTGTACAGGTTTTCCTCTAAAGGCTTGAACTGGACATCTTGGGCAAGATCCCATGCTGCTCTCAAGTTCTCGAAGAACCAATATTGGCTATGGGTTTTGGCAGAGTGGACCCTCGCGAGCGCAATCCATCGAGCCGCCTCTGGCGGCGCGTCCTTGTCATCGAACATCACATCGTCGAGATCCTTTTTCCGTAGGCCAAGCTCCTCCATCAGTGTCGCCACATCGTCCATCTCCGGTAATCCTGCCATAGCAAACCCCGAAGCCCCGTCCGATTCCACCTTCTCTCGATCCCTAACCTGACAGATCAATCGGGCCTTCTACAGGAACCCTAAATTCTCCCCCTCCCCACCACCGCCTGGACCAGCGAGCGCCAAGACGCCCCCTGTCGAGGATAGATGGTCGGGGATCGTGGCGGAGGCAGGGAATCACAGGTCTCAACAGTGGCGACGTACGACCTTGAAGAGTCATGCCATCCCATGAGTTTGTGTCGTGCTAAACCACCATGCAAATCACGCGGGCCCTATGATGTGGTGACGTCATGTTATAGGCCCATGCAGTTTTTTTTGAATTATAGGCCCATGCAACTGTACGTGCAAGATTATAGGCCCATGCAGCTGTACGTGCAAGGTTGTGTACACTAGTAGAAAAAAAACCTTACATTCGCATCATTAGTCCCGGTTCATTTACGGCCCATGACTAATGTGACCATTAGTCCCGATTTCAACGGCTAGGGCGCGGGTATCATTAGTCCCGGTTCGTGTCACAAACCGGGACTACCCCCTTTTGTCCCAGTTTGTATCACAAACCAGGACTAGACGTACACCTTTAGTCCCGGTTTGTATAACCAACCGAGACTAACGATGCCCCCTATATACACCATCACGAAGGGGTTCACCACTTCCATTGGTGCCTCTTTGATGATGCGTGAGTAGTTCTTTGTAGACCTTCGAGTCTGTAGTTAGTAGCTAGATGGCTTCCTCTCTCTTGTTTGATTCTCAATACAATGGTCTCTTGGAGATCCATATGATGTAACTCTTTTTGCGGTGTGTTTGTTGGGATCGAATGAACTTTGAGTTTATGATCAGATCTATCATTTTATATCCATGAAAGTTATTTGAGTTTCTTTGATCTCTTATATGCATGATTGCTTATAGCCTCATATTTCTTCTCTGATATTTGGGTTTTGTTTGGCCAACTTGATCTTATCTTGCAATGGGAAGAGGTGCTTTGTAGTGGGTTCAATCTTACGGTGGTTGATCCCAGTGACAGAAGGGGAACCGACACGTATGTATCGTTGCTATTAAGGATAAAATGATGGGGTCTATCTCTACATAGATAGATCTTGTCAACGTCATGTCATCATTTTTATTGCATTAATCCGTTTCCCTATGAACTTAATACACTAGATGCATGCTGGATAGTAGTCAATGTGTGGAGTAATAGTAGAAGATGCGGGCAGGAGTCGGTCTACTAATTTGGACGTGATGCCTATGTAATGATCATTGCCTGGATATCGTCATGATTATTTTAAATTCTATCAATTGCCCAACAGTAATTTGTTTACCCGCCGTTTGCTATTTTTCTCGAGATAAGTCACTAGTGAAACCTACGGCCCTTGGGTCTCTTTCTCATATTATTTGCCTTTGTGATCTACTTTTCCTTTGCTTGTAATTTCAGATCTATTAAACCCAAATACAAAAATACCTTGCTACGTTTTATTCTTATTTATTTTATTTGGCGTTCGACTATCAATCTACTATAATTTATCTCACGTATGTTTTCCTATCTTGAGGTGCCGCTGCCCGAAAGGGATTGACAACCCCTTTTACACGTCGGGTTGTGAGTATTTGTTATTTGTATGCAGGGGCTATTTACGTTGTGCTGCTTGCTTCTCCTACTGGTTCGATAACCTTGGTCCCATAACTGAGGGAAATACCTACCGCCGCTATGCTGCATCTGAAGGAAATATGCCCTAGAGGCAATAATAAAGTTATTATTTATTTCCTTATTTCATGATAAATGTTTATTATTCATGCTAGAATTGTATTAACCGGAAACATAATACATGTGTGAATACATAGACAAACATAGTGTCACTAGTATGCCTCTACTTGACTAGCTTGTTTATCAAAGATGGTTATGTTTCCTAGCCATGGACAAAAGAGTTGTCATTTGATTAACGGGATCACATCATTAGGAGAATGATGTGATTGACATGACCCATTCTGTTAGCCTAGCACTTGATCGTTTAGTATGTTGCTATTGCTTTCTTCATGACTTATACAATGTTCCTACAACTATGAGATTATGCAACTCCCGTTTACCGGAGGAACACTTTGTGTGCTACCAAACGTCACAACGTAACTGGGTGATTATAAAGGTGCTCTACAGGTGTCTCCGAAGGTACATGTTGGGTTGGCATATTTCGAGATTAGGTTTTGTCACTTCGATTGTCGGAGAGGTATCTCTGGGCCCTCTCGGTAATGCACATCACTATAAGCCTTGCAAGCAATGTGACCAATGAGTTGGTTATGGGATGATGCATTACGTAACGAGTAAAGAGACTTGCCGGTAACGAGATTGAACTAGGTATTGGATACCGACGATCGAATCTCGGGCAAGTAACATACCGATGACAAAGGGAACAACGTATGTTGTTATGCGGTTTGACCGATAAAGATCTTCGTAGAATATGTAGGAGCCAATATGAGCATCCAGGTTCCGCTATTGGTTATTGACCAAGAATAGTTCTAGGTCATGTCTACATAGTTCTCGAACCCGTAGGGTCCGCACGCTTAACGTTACGATGACAGTTATATTATGAGTTTATGAGTTTTGATGTACCGAAGGAGTTCGGAGTCCCGGATGAGATCAGGGACATGACGAGGAGTCTCGAAATGGTCGAGACATAAAGATCGATATATTGGACGACTATATTCGGAGTTCGGAAAGGTTCCGAGTGATTCGGGTATTTTTCGGAGTACCGAAGAGTTACGGGAATTCGCCGGGGAGAAGTATTGGGCCTTATTGGGCCCTGCGGGAAAGAGAGAGGGGCTGCCTAGGACGGGCTGCGCGCCCCCCCATGGCCTAGTCCGAATTGGACTAGGGGGAGGGGCCGCACCCCCTCCTTCCTTCCCTTCTCTCTTCCCCTTCCTTGTCTCCTACTCCTAATACATGGAAGGACTACTAGTTGGACTAGGAAAGGGGGAATCCTACTCCCGGTGGGAGTAGGACTCCCCATGGCGCGCCATAGTAGAGGGCCAGCCTCCTCCTCCCTCCCTCCTTTATATACGGGGGCAGGGGGCACCCCATGGACACACAAGTTGATCTACGGATCGTTCCTTAGCCGTGTGCGGTGCCCCCTTCCACCATATTCCACCTCGGTCATATCGTCGCGAAGCTTAGGCGAAGCCCTGCGCCGGTAGAACATCAAGATCGTCACCACGCCGTCGTGCTGACGGAACTCATCTCCGGAGCTCAGCTGGATCGGAGGCCGGAGATCGTCATCGAGCTGAACGTGTGCAGAACTCGGAGGTGCCGTACGTTCGGTGCTTGGATCGGTCGGATCGTGAAGACGTACGACTACATCAACCGCGTTGTCATAACGCTTCCGCTTACGGTCTACGAGGGTACGTGGACGAACACTCTCCCCTCTCGTTGCTATATCATCACCATGATCTTGCGTGTGCGTAGGAAAATTTTGAAATTACTACGTTCCCCAACAGTGGCATCCGAGCCTAGGTTTTATGCGTTGATGTTATATGCACGAGTAGAACACAAGTGAGTTGTGGACGATATAAGTCATACTGCTTACCAGCATGTCATACTTTGGTTCGGCGGTATTGTTGGATGAAGCGGCCCAGACCGACATTATGCGTACGCTTACGCGAGACTGGTTCTACCGACGTGCTTTGCACACAGGTGGCTGGCGGGTGTCAGTTTCTCCAACTTTAGTTGAACCGAGTGTGGCTACATCCGGTCCTTGCGAAGGTTAAAACGGAGTCTATTTGACAAACTATCGTTGTGGTTTTGATGCGTAGGTAAGAACGGTTCTGGCTAAGCCCGTAGCAGCCACGTAAAATTTGCAACAACAAAGTAGAGGACGTCTAACTTGTTTTTGCAGGGCATGTTGTGATGTGATATGGTCAAGACGTGATGCTATATTTTATTGTATGAGATGATCATGTTTTGTAACCGAAGTTATCGGCAACTGGCAGGAGCCATATGGTTGTCGCTTTATTGTATGAAATGCAAACGCCCTGTAATTGCTTTACTTTATCACTAAGCGGTAGCGATAGTCGTAGAAGCAATAGATGGCGTAACGACAACGATGCTACGATGGAGATCAATGTGTCGCGCCGGTGACGATGGTGATCACGACAGTGCTTCGGAGATGGAGATCACAAGCACAAGATGATGATGGCCATATCATATCACTTATATTGATTGCATGTGATGTTTATCCTTTATGCATCTTATCTTGCTTTGATTGACGGTAGCATTTTAAGATGATCTCTCACTAATTATCAAGAAGTGTTCTCCCTGAGTATGCACCATTGCCAAAGTTCGTCGTGCCTAGACACCACGTGATGATCGGGTGTGATAAGCTCTACGTCCATCTACAACGGGTGCAAGCCAGTTTTGCACACCCGGAATACTCAGGTTAAACTTGACGAGCCTAGCATATGCAGATATGGCCTCGGAGCACGGAGACCGAAAGGTCGAGCGTGAATCATATAGTAGATATGATCAACATAGTGATGTTCACCATTGAAAACTACTCCATCTCACGTGATGATCGGTTATGGTTTAGTTGATTTGGATCACGTGATCACTTAGATGACTAGAGAGATGTCTGTCTAAGTGAGAGTTCTTAAGTAATATGATTAATTGAACTTAAATTTATCATGAACTTAGTCCTGGTAGTATTTTGCAAATCATGTTGTAGATCAATAGCTTGCATTGTTGCTTTCATATGTTTATTTTGATATGTTCCTAGAGAAAATTGTGTTGAAAATGTTAGTAGCAATGATGCGGATTGGATCCGTGATCTGAGGTTTATCCTCATTGCTGCACAGAAGAATTATGTCCTTAATGCACCGCTAGGTGACAGACCTATTGCAGGAGCAGATGCAGACGTTATGAACGTTTAGCTAAGCTCAATATGATGACTACTTGATAGTTTAGTGCACCATGCTTAACGGCTTAGAATCGGGACTTCAAAGACGTTTTTGAACGTCATGGACCATATAAGATATTCCAGGAGTTGAAGTTAATATTTCAAGCAAATACCCGAGTTGAGAGATATGAAGTCTCCAACAAGTTCTATAGCTAAAAGATGGAGGAGAATCGCTCAACTAGTGAGCATGTGCTCAGATTGTCTGGGTACTTCAATCGCTTGAATCAAGTGGGAGTTAATCTTCCAGATAAGATAGTGATTGACAGAATTCTCTAGTCACCATCACTAAGTTACTAGAACTTCGTGATGAACTATAATATGCAAGGGATAACAAAAGTTATTCCTGAGCTCTTCGCGATGTTGAGATCGGCGAAGGTAGAAATCAAGAAAAGAGCATCAAGTGTTGATGGTTAACAAGATCACTAGTTTCAAGAAAAAGGCAAAGGGAAAAGAAGGGGAACTTCAAGAAGAACGGCAAGCAAGTTGCTGCTCAAGTGAAGAAACCCAAGTCTGGTCCTAAGCCTGAGACTAAGTGCTTATACTGCAAAGAGACTGGTCACTGGAAGAGGTACTACCCCAAGTGATTGGCGGACAAGAAGGATGGCAAAGTGAACATAAGTATATTTGATATACATGTTATTGATGTGTACTTTACTAGTGTTTATAGCAACCCCTCAGTATTTGATACTAGTTCAGTTGCTAAGATTAGTAACTCGAAATGGGAGTTGCAGAATAAACAGAGACTAGTTAAAGGGTGAAGTGACGATGTGTGTTGGAAATAGTTCCAAGATTGATATGATCATCATCGCACACTCCCTATACTTTCGGGATTAGTGATAAACCTAAATAAGTGTTATTTGGTGTTTGCGTTGAGCATGAATATGATTTGATCATGTTTATTGCAATACTGTTATTCATGTAAGTTAGAGAATAATTGTTGTTCTGTTTACATGAATAAAACCTTCTACGGTCATACACCCAATGAAAATGGTTTGTTGGATCTCGATCGTGTGATACACATATTCGTAATATTGAAGCCAAAAGATGCAAAGTTAATAATGATAGTGCAACTTATTTGTGGCACTGCCATTTAGGTCATATCGGTGTAAAGCGCATGAAGAAACTCCATAAAGATGGATTTTCGGAATCACTTGGTTATGAATCATTTGATGCTTGCGAACCGTGCCTTTTGGGCAAGATGACTAAAACTCCGTTCTTCGGAACAATGGAACGAGCTACCGACTTATTGGAAATAATACATACTGATGTATGCAGACCAATGAGTATGAAGGCTCGTGGCAAGTATCGTTATTTTCTGACCTTCACAAGATGATTTGAGCAGATATGGGTATATCTACTTGATGAAACATAAGTCTGAAATAGTTAAAAGGTTCAAAGAATTTCAGAGTGAAGTGGAAAATCATCGTAACAAGAAAAATAAAGTTTCTGCGATCTGATCATGGAGATGAATATTTGAGTTACGAGTTTGGTCTTCAATTAAAACAATGTGGAATAGTTTCACAGCTCACGCCACCTGGAACACCACAATGTTATGGTGTGTCCGAACGTCATAACCGCACTTTATTGGATACGGTGCGACCTATGATGTCTCTTATTGATTTACCATTGTCGTTTTGGGGTTATGCATTAGAGACAGCTGCATTCACGTTAAAAGGGCACCATCTAAATCCGTTGAGACGACACCATATGAACTGTGGTTTAGCAAGAAACCCAATTTGTCGTTTCTTAAAGTTTGGGGCTACAATGCTTATATGAAAAAGTTTCATCCTTATAAGCTCAAACCCAAATCGGAGAAGTGCGTCTTCATAGAATACCCAAAGGAAATTGTTGGGTACACCTTCTATCACAGATCCGAAGGCAAATTTGTTGCTGATAATAGATCCTTTCTAGAGAAGGAGTTTCTCTCGAAAGAAGTGAGTGGGAGGAAAGTAGAACTTGATGAGGTAACTGTACCTACTCCCTTATTGGAAAGTAGTTCATCACAGAAATCAGTTCCTGTGACAAATACACCAATTAGTGAGGAAGCTAATGATATTAATCATGAAACTTCAGATCAAGTTACTACAGAACCTCGTAGGTCTTCCAGAGTAAGATCCGCACCAGAGTGGTGTAGTAATCATGTTCTGGAAATCATGTTACTAGACCATGATGAACCTACGAACTATGAGGAAGCGATGATGAGCCCAGATTCCGCGAAATGGCTCGAGGCCATGAAATCTGAGATATAATCCATGTATGAGAACAAAGTATGGACTTTGATTGACTTGCTCGATGATCAGCAAGCCATGTTAAATAAATGGATCTTCAAGAGGAAGACGGACACTGATAGTAATGTTACTATCCACTAAGCTCGACTTGTTGCAATAGGTTTTCAACAAAGTTCAAAGGTGTTGAATACGATGAGATTTTCTCACTCGTATCGATGCTTAAGTCTGTCTGAATCATGTTAGCAATTGCCACATTTTATGAAATCTGGTAAATGGATGTCAAAACTGCATTCCTTAATGGATTTATTAAAGAAGAGTTGTATATGATGCAACTAGAAGGTTTTGTCAATCCTAAAAGTGCTAACAAAATGTGCAAGCTCCAGCAATCCATCTATGGACTGGTGCAAGCATCTCGGAGTTGGAATATACGCTTTGATAAGTTGATCAAAGCATATAGTTTTATATGGACTTACGGTGAAGCCTGTATTTACAATAAAGTGAGTGGGAGCACTACAGCTTTTCTGATTAGTATATGTGAGTGACATATTGTTGATCAGAAATAATGTAGAATTTTTCTGCAAAGCATAAAGGAGTGTTTTAAAGGAGTTCTTTAAAAGAAAAGACCTCAGTAAAAGCTACTTACATATTGAGCATCAAGATCTATTGAGATAGATCAAGACACTTGATAAGATTTTCAATGAGTACATACCTTGGCAAGATTTTGAAATAGTTCAAAATGGAACAGTCAAAGAAAGAGTTCTTGCCTGTGTTGCAAAGGTATGAAATTGAGTAAGACTCAAATCCCGACCACAGCAGAAAATAGAAAGAGAATGAAAAGTCATTCCCTATGCCTCAGTCATAGGTTCTATAAAGTATGCTATGCTATGTACCAGACCTATTGTATACCTTGCTCTGAATTTGGCAAGGGAGTACAATAGTGATCTAGGAGTAGATCACTGGACATTGGTCAATAATATCCTTAGTAAGGACTAAGGAGATGTTTCTCGATTATGGAGGTGATAAAAGAATTTGTTGTAAAAGTTACATCAGTGCAAACTTTTACACTGATCCAGATGACTCTAAGTCTCAATCTGGATACATATTGAAAGTGGGAGCAATTAGCTAGAGTAGCTCCATGCAAAGCATTGTGGACATAGAATATTTGCAAAATACATACGGCTTTGAATGTGACAGACCCGTTGACTAAGATTCTCTCACGAGCAAAACATGATCACACCTTAGTACTCTTTGGGTGTTAATCACATAGCGATGTGAACTAGATTATTGACTCTAGTAAACCCTTTGGGTGTTGGTCACATAACGATGTGAACTATGGGTGTTAATCATATACAGATATGATTATTGGTGTTAAATCACATGGCGATGTGAACTAGATTATTGACTCTAGTGCAAGTGGGAGACTGAAGGAAACATGCCCTAGAGGCAATAATAAAGTTATTATTTATTTCCTTATTTCATGATAAATGTTTATTATTCATGCTAGAATTGTATTAACCGGAAACATAATACATGTGTGAATACATAGACAAACATAGTGTCACTAGTATGCCTCTACTTGACTAGCTTGTTTATCAAAGATGGTTATGTTTCCTAGCCATGGACAAAAGAGTTGTCATTTGATTAACGGGATCACATCATTAGGAGAATGATGTGATTGACATGACCCATTCTGTTAGCCTAGCACTTGATCGTTTAGTATGTTGCTATTGCTTTCTTCATGACTTATACAATGTTCCTACAACTATGAGATTATGCAACTCCCGTTTACCGGAGGAACACTTTGTGTGCTACCAAACGTCACAACGTAACTGGGTGATTATAAAGGTGCTCTACAGGTGTCTCCGAAGGTATATGTTGGGTTGGCATATTTCGAGATTAGGTTTTGTCACTTCGATTGTCGGAGAGGTATCTTTGGGCCCTCTCGGTAATGCACATCACTATAAGCCTTGCAAGCAATGTGACCAATGAGTTGGTTACGGGATGATGCATTACGTAACGAGTAAAGAGACTTGCCGGTAACGAGATTGAACTAGGTATTGGATACCGACGATCGAATCTCGGGCAAGTAACATACCGATGACAAAGGGAACAACGTATGTTGTTATGCGGTTTGACCGATAAAGATCTTCGTAGAATATGTAGGAGCCAATATGAGCATCCAGGTTCCGCTATTGGTTATTGACCAAGAATAGTTCTAGGTCATGTCTACATAGTTCTCGAACCCGTAGGGTCCGCACGCTTAACGTTACGATGACAGTTATATTATGAGTTTATGAGTTTTGATGTACCGAAGGAGTTCGGAGTCCCGGATGAGATCAGGGACATGACGAGGAGTCTCGAAATGGTCGAGACATAAAGATCGATATATTGGACGACTATATTCGGAGTTCGGAAAGGTTCCGAGTGATTCGGGTATTTTTCGGAGTACCGAAGAGTTACGGGAATTCGCCGGGGAGAAGTATTGGGCCTTATTGGGCCCTGCGGGAAAGAGAGAGGGGCTGCCTAGGACGGGCTGCGCGCCCCCCCATGGCCTAGTCCGAATTGGACTAGGGGGAGGGGCCGCACCCCCTCCTTCCTTCCCTTCTCTCTTCCCCTTCCTTGTCTCCTACTCCTAATACATGGAAGGACTACTAGTTGGACTAGGAAAGGGGGAGTCCTACTCCCGGTGGGAGTAGGACTCCCCATGGCGCGCCATAGTAGAGGGCCGGCCTCCTCCTCCCTCCCTCCTTTATATACGGGGGCAGGGGGCACCCCATGGACACACAAGTTGATCTACGGATCGTTCCTTAGCCGTGTGCGGTGCCCCCTTCCACCATATTCCACCTCGGTCATATCGTCGCGAAGCTTAGGCGAAGCCCTGCGCCGGTAGAACATCAAGATCGTCACCACGCCGTCGTGCTGACGGAACTCATCTCCGGAGCTCAGCTGGATCGGAGGCCGGAGATCGTCATCGAGCTGAACGTGTGCAGAACTCGGAGGTGCCGTACGTTCGGTGCTTGGATCGGTCGGATCGTGAAGACGTACGACTACATCAACCGCGTTGTCATAACGCTTCCGCTTACGGTCTACGAGGGTACGTGGACGAACACTCTCCCCTCTCGTTGCTATATCATCACCATGATTTTGCGTGTGCGTAGGAAAATTTTGAAATTACTACGTTCCCCAACAGCATCATCCCTTCCTCTTTGGGGAAATACCGACGTAGCTTCAAGCCGCATCAAGTATTCAACCCAAATTTATTGATGCGACACAAGGGGAGCCAAACAATATTCTCAAGTATTAGCAGCTGAGTTGTCAATTCAACCACACCTGAAAGACTTAATATCTGCAGCAAACTATTTAGTAGCAAAGTAGTATGGAAGTAACGGTAATGGTGGCAAAAGTAACAATAGCAGTTTTGTAGAAATTGTAACAGTAGCAACAGAAAAGTAACTTAGCAAAGATCAATATGTGAAAAGCTCGTAGGCAATGGATCAGTGATGGATAGTTATGCCGGATTGCATTCATCATGCAACAGTTATAACATAGGGTGACACAGAACTAGCTCAAATTCATCAATATAAAGTAGGCATTATTCCGTATATAGTCATACCTGCTTATGGAAAAGAACTTGCATGTCATCTTTTGTCCTACCCTCCCGTGGCAGCGGAGTCCTAATTGAAACTAAAGGATATTAAGGCCTCCTTTTAATAGAGAACCGGACCAATGCATTAACACTTAGTGAATACACGAATTTCTCAAACTACGGTAATCACCGAAAGAATCTCAATTATTGTCACATTGGGATATGTGGACATAACACGTAATAGGTGTCTACAACTTGCAAGATAGGATCAAGAACACAAATATATTCATGAAAACATAATAGGTTCAGATATGAAATCATGACATTCGGGCCCTAGTAACAAGCATTAAGCATAGCGAAGTCATAGCAACATCAATCTCAGAACATAGTGGATACTATGGATCAAACCCTAACAAAACTAACCCGATTACATGATAAATCTAATCCAACCCATCACCGTCCAGCAAGTCTACGATGGAATTACTCACGCACGGCGATGAGCATCATGAAATTGGTGATGGAAGATGGTTGATGATGGCGATGGCGTTGATTTCCCCTCTCCGGAGCCCAAAACAGACTCTAGATCTGCCCTCCCGAGGAAGAACAGGAGGTGACGGCGTCTTTGTATCGTAAAACACGATGAATCCTTCTCTCTGATTTTTTTTCTCCCCGAGCATGAATATATGGAGTTGAAGTTGAGGTCGATGGAGGTCCAGGGGGCCCACAAGGCAGGGGACGCGCCCTAGGGGGTGGACGCGCCCTCCACCCTTATGGACAGCAGGTGGGTCCCCCTCTGTTGATTCTTTCGTCAATATTTTTTGTATATTCCAAAAATATTCTCGGTGGATTATCAGGTCATTCCGATAACTTTTATTTCTGCACAAAAATAACACCAATGCAATTCTGCTGACAATAGCATCAGTCTGGGTTAGTTCCATTCAAATTATACAAATTATAGTCCAACAGCATCAGCAGCCGCGGCGCCCAATCCCGCTACCGTCGCGACCATACGCGATCCCGCCACCACACCCTGCGCAAGAACAGGGCGTCCCCGCCAAGGTGTCGCGCCCGCACCGCAACAAATCACGTGAGGAGGAAGGAGATCCCCGCCGGCGGCCGGGCTTTGCCCGGCCCGGCAGCGGTGAGGAGAAGGTGGAGAAGCGAGGTGGTAGAAGTGGGGGCGTGTTAGGTTTTGCCCTGTCTCTCGCAGGAGAGACGGGACGAAACGAGTCTTTACCACCGATGCGGTGTGCAGTTGGGTGCGGTTTTTCTGTCCAGGTGCTGACTGGGCAACCCGCCTACGCATTTGGACGCGTATGGGGTCCGGTTGTAGACTAGCCTGATGCCACGCCAGTGCCAAGCCTATCATTTTTTTTTTGAATTTGCAGTTGCCAAGTAGCTCCCTCCGTAAACAAATATAAGAGCGTTTATATCACTACTTTAATAATCTAAACGCTTTTATATTAGTTTACAGAGGGAATAGCTCATTTTCTCTTCAGTCAACAACATATCCTCTCTACTAATTTCCATCTGTCAATTACTCCCTTCGTTCCAAAATAGATGACCCAGCTTTGTACTAAAGTTAGTATAAAGTTGGGTCATCTATTTTGGAACGGAGGAAGTAGTTTGCTGCTGGCCTGATCGATCGATCATGTTTATGGTTCTGATCGAAGTGACCTTACATGGATGATTTCCACCTACCAGCAGAGGATGTCGCTGGTTCAGATCGAAGTGACCTTACATGGATGCACTCTACAAAATCTTGCTATGACCTTACATGGATGCATGCATACGCATGGGCCGTCCGCCAGGCCAAATCGGTCAACATGTTGCCTTTTGTTTCTTTTGTGATTGGTACATCCATCCTACCTGTTCTTTTTTACCTGACTTGAAAGATGAATTTTATCCACACCTGATATGATATACCGACATTTCATATTATAGTTACCACAATATATCGATCCGCTGACAGTTAATCCAAATGGATCGACCGGCCACATCAAATTTACCACCTTGCATGTGTACGTACAATCTTGTCCCATATCGAATTTTGGACTATGTGTCTATGCATGGATCTTGTCCATGTCTAATCACCAAATTCTAGCTGGATGTTCATGGATCGTACATGCATGATTTTTGAAGCGATTATACATGCATGATATCTTGATAGGATCGCATTTTTCTCAACTGAATAATTTTCTAGCTTATCTTTATCTGGCTATTTTTTTTAGACACGAAAATTCATTTTATCTTGTGGAATGGTTTGCGAAATGTTATGGTGCGCATTTGAGACGATATTATAGCTTAATTTGCAGGTTTAAGGATGTTTCTCATGTTCACGAACGGGTTCACGCCATTTATTTATGAATGGAGAGGATTAGATGTGGAGAGGGGAAATTATTTGTTTGTGGCGTGGAGATCGGTCCAATTGGATGCTCAAATGGTCAACACCATACCACTTGACATGAGTGGTGAGCTATCTCAGAAACAAAAACAAAAAACAAATGGTCAACACCATGCTGAATAATATTGCTCAATCACCCGTTATTTTCTTATTATAAATGGAGGTAGGAATTATTGGTGTATCTAATCATGTCACCTTGCTTGCACACATGAGCTAGAGTAGCGCTAGCCAGACATCTGGCCTGCCAAGTACGCATTTATATTTAACTTTTACAAATCAATATTAATATTGATAACCATATATTTTTTGCACTACGAGTTAAAATTATATTGTAGCTTTCCGTATGGTAACCTATTTTTTGCAATTTTCATATAGAGCATGACTGGCACTGGCGGGGCTATGTTGTGGTTAAATAGGCCATCGCCCGCCTAGACTTTTAGCAAAATTACAAAACTATACATAGGATCAGCCCGTGAATACAAAGCACTACAAGATTGCAGCCTAGACTTAAGGTCAGTTTCAGTCTGGCCCACCCAACTTTGTATTTGTAAGCCCGCCACTGATGACTGGTTAATATGTTTTTTCATGAAAATTTCAAGAGTAAATTTCTATTTTCCGTAATTATGTGTGTGATATCAACAAACGCACTCTCTGTGTGCGTGCATCCGCCGGCCTGTGGACAGAGATTCTCTAGCTTACGTCACCTGGTTTTTGAAGTGCCTAGCATATGGACCCACATGTCAGCCACTGCAAATTTAGGTGACTCGATGGACTCGCATGCCAGTCACTACAAATTTAGGTGACTTAGAGGATCTCAGTAGCCAGCCTGCACACCTTATTTTATTTTCAAAGAGCCGTCACCCCCTCGCCTGCTTAATTAGAGGAATGAGTTTGGCCTAGCCACCGAGGGGAAAGGGAGAAAAAACTCAAAGGGGAAATTCTAATTTTATTGTGTAAACTTAATGCACAACATTAAGTTAGGGTCACAGAACAACCACAAAACGAGTCTAAAATGACGTCCCATCTAGAGAATAGAAAAGCAACCTCAATAATTGAGTGATTGTACCGAAATGGATCTGAGAGTCACTATCACTTCTAATCTAATACAGACGCTTTGTGGGCTAATTAGTTAGTTCCCTGGTGTAATCAACCATGCATGTAAATGGAATACTAATTTCGATAGTTGAAAGAATCGTCAACTATGTAATAATGGTTTGTTAACAGAATCTGGTCTATAAAAAAGATGATAAGGTCCGTCGCAGTTAGACGCTTGATTTGGTCCAAAGATCTGGCATCAAATCTTACCATACGTACGTACGCATAACAAAAGATTGTATAAATAATTAACGTAATCTAATGAATGTGGGAAGAAAACGGCGTCAATAATTGCGTGCGTTGCGGGCAGAATCAATAATTCTGGGCGGCAGAGGAATGCAAGCGGCAGCGGAACAAGTTTGATTCGATTCATGGAGATGGAATAATGGAATCGTGGCGGCAGAAATCACATATTTGACCTGAGGCAGAAATCAATTCACAAATTGACCTGCTTTCAAAAAAAATTCACTCTGCTGACCCTTTCGTGTGGCGCCTGACAGCTGGCGCTGCACACTACTATGCAGCGCCTCAGCTTTAGGCGTTGCACCTGCTGCCAGCGTGGCAGCCCTGGTCCAGTTGCGGCCCCACACGCACCTGTGCAGCGTCTAAGTCTTAGGCGCCACACTTGTAATGTGCAGCGCCTAGCTCGTGGGCGCTGCACAGTCTGTGTTCCACTTGGGCTGGCCCCACCCTCTCTCCCCTCCCACCCCCACCCCACACACCCCCACCCCACCCAAACCCTAAGGCTTGCGGCCCTCCTCTCTTCCCCTCTCCCCCCCTCTCAAATCCTTCTCAAATCTTGCAAATCCGGAGTATTTGACCGTGGATTTCGAAGCCAATCCCCTCCCTTAAGGTAATCTCCTCCGATCCCCTCGTTTTCATCCATAGGAATTGTCACATTTGCTCAGATCTTGCTAGTGTGGTGGAAACCCTAGTTTTTTATTGGATTTGGAAATTTTTGTTTCTTTGCTAATTTGGTATGGTTAGGCTTTCGTAGTATGCTAGGGTTAGGGTTATGTGTGTTTGATGTTGGTGTTAGGGTTGTGTTCATTGTTAAGTGGGGGTTAGGGTTGACCAATAATTCTCTGTTTTGTAGGCATGGCTTCATCCGGTTCCATGACGAGGCCACCGTGTGCTAACCAAGAAGACATGCCGAACAAGTGGGAGGACGCATCTTTGGACAAGGTGAAGGAGAAAGATGTCAACATCCTGCCATGTTGGTGTGGAGATGTTTGCAAGGTGAAGGTGTCCACCGACCGAAAGAAAGCATGGACGGAAGGGCGGAGATATTTTGTATGCCCGAACTATGCTTATGATCGTGCACTTCCAACTAACGCCTATGACCAACCACCGGTAAGCTCGAGAAGTAAAATGTAACTCTGAAATGTGTGTCAACACTAACAACAAATTTTTATGCAGTCACCGCCTCCTCTATGCAAGTACTTCACGTGGATAGATCTTGAAGTGCCAGAAGATGTGAAAAAGGACCAATATGCAGATTGTCTTAGGCGGCAACGGAGGTTCGAAGAATCGTTTCGAAGGGGCTTGGAGGAAGAGCGTCGTCAGAAGGAGAGGATGGAGCGGAAGAAACGAGAGGAGGAGAGGGCACGCCAAGCGAAACTTGCTCGTGAGGAGGAGAGGGCAAGAAAGCTTGCAAAGGCTCGCGAGGCGCAAGAGGAGGACTCGGCACGTGACAAGAAGGGGAAATGGCCTCGCTCTACTCAGTAGGGACTTCGCTTCGGTGCACTCCTCGTCAACTATCTTCTAATGAATGTGTCGTGAAGTTGTGAGGGCATGTGAGATGTTGGTGAACTATCTTCTAGGGCAAGCTGTCATTTGTCATTTGTAATGAATGTGTCGTGAACCATGTCGTACTAATGTTTGAATTATCTTAAGTTATGAACATCGTCGGCATAAAATGTGTGTTTGTTCATATTGCTGTGATGCTGCAGTCATTGTAAGTATTATGGATGTAGTGGGAGTAGCCATGGGAGTAACTGTTGGCTTTCTGGATAGCCATGGCAGTAGTGCAGCGCCTGTGCAGCGCCTAACAGTTGGGCGCCACACAGTACAGTGCAGCGCCTAAGTGTTGGGCGCTGCAGTGTTGCTATAAGCAAAACTGCAGAAACATATGCCATTTTGGGTGGGGTGCAGCATTACTCAAATAACTAAAACATCAATAAAAGTACTATAAACTGGACATGCTAAGCAAAGAGAACTAATAACTTGAACATCACATCATTTAAGACAAATAAAGTTTGCTTCAAGTTTGCAAACACAAATACCATAACATAACCTCACAAGTTCATCAACCTAACAAGTTCATCAACCTAACAAGTTCACAAGTTCATCATATAACATAACCTCACAAGTTCATCAACCTAACACAAAGCACTAATGCCTTCCACGCGTGGTCCTGGTGCTACGCCTGCAGGCAATCTTCTTCTTCTTAGGAGCACGAGGCTCCTCTTCGTGCACTTCCTCCTCCGCCTGCGGCTCCGCCTCCGCCTCCTCCTCCGCCTCATCATCCAAGCTAGCCATCCGCGAGGTCCCTACGACCACCTTTGGGTTGCCTCTGTTGTCATAGTCGTTGGGCGTGTACCGGCGTCTGGGCTGCCTAGGCTTGAACACATATGCGGACCGAGCTTGAGCGTCCGCCAATAACATGTCATCATCAAGCTCATGGTCCTATCACAGAACGAAACAATATGGTGAAGGCCGGTGTTGTAATCAAGTGACAATCACATCTAAAGGCTTAGTCATACCTCTTGGGTGAGCGCACCCTCATCATCCATATAAGCATAGGAGGAACTCACATCGTCCCCCTCATGGTGAGATGCGGGGTCTGATGGTGTACCAGACCTAGAGGCAGATGGTGATTCATATTCAGGATCACGGCAACCGAGTAAGTTCGATAACCGCCTTAACTTCTTGGCCCGACGCTGTAACATGAACAAGTGTGTAACATATCAAACTTCGCAACATAGACTGGCTCTCATAGTGAATGCGATATGTACCTTGAGGAATGCTCGTAGTGAACCATCATCATTGCCAGTTCCAACCGGTGTCTTCTCCAGAATAGAGTGGCTCTCATCAGCTGCTTTCTTGATCTCGGTGCGCTAAGGATGAGAAAGAATGAATGTGTTAGCCATTCAAACATGTGTAATACGGTCAACGGGAAAGTAAAGAACGGAACACTTTACCACATAGTTAATCACCGGAACAGCAGGCACTCCTTGCCCTTTCCTGACATCTGTGTTGTACTTCCCCTTTGCTAGATCCTCATAGTTTACTGGTTCTTCAAGAATATCCTCATTATATGCCGGCGGCAATATCTCAACTCGAGTAGTTCCAATAAACCATCGTACGTAGTTATCAAAAGCTTGTTGGTTGTGCTCACGAAGCGGGGCGCGTGCAGTGCTACGAGCTTGCTCCACAGAAAGCTGGAAGCGGGTAACATACGAAGCATGATGCTTGTCCCAGTCCTTTATCTTTCGCTGCCTTCTCCTGTCCAACCTGCGTGGTATAAAACCAAGCATTAGCACAATAAAAGGAGTCCCGATGCTTAGACAATACGCAGACATGCTCTCTTACCTATGAAGTGCTTTGTCCGTGTCCACCCAGTCCGGCGGGTGAGGTTGGAACAGACCAAACTGACGATAAACGCGATGCGGCAAATGAAACTCAACCGCCCAGTTGCATATCAATGGGCACCGCATAAGCCAGAGATCCTTATCCCGCAAGCACATCGGGTTGAGGCGGAACTCCTCGGTGTACCCCAACCTCTCACCCGCGCCATATGGCTGCCATTCCACCTATGAAACAGGGCAACAATGCAAATTTGATGACTATGTTTCAAGCAAGCATGAGAAAGGACAATGCAAATTTGAGGACTGAAGTAATGACCTCCTTACCTGCTCAGGCGTAATCGTGTCCAACTCGGCAATGTACTTTTGGTACATGAGATTGACATCGTTCGTCATCTCGGAAACGATATCCCACTTGAAAGCCCACGTGGGGCACCGTAATTCGTCATGTTCATCTGCATACCAAGGATCAAACCTGACGCTCTTCGGGCGTCCAACAGGCAGACGCTCCCAGCTCCATACAGAAAGTAGAAGCAGATTACCACCAATGCCTGCACTATCTGTGATCCTGCAACACGCATCGTCCAGCTACATATGAAAGAAAAAAACAATGTTAACTTGACAGCAAGCTTGCATTGCTAATGAAGAAATGAGTTGATCACAAAACAGACCAACTACCTGTCGGTACAAGTAGGCAAGAGTCGCTGAACCCCAGCTCCATTTGCTATCAAAGACGGTCAACGCCTTCAGCCACATCCATGGAGCGTTCTTGCCAGTGGAGTCAGGAAACAAAGTCCTCGACACAACGTACCACATATACACACGAGCATGTGTCTGGATCACATCATCAGTGGCATCCAGAGGGCACGTCGCAAAGTTATTTTGAATCCACGTGAAAGTAGCTCCAGCTGCTTTCCTTTCCCTCTTCTTCTTCTCTTCTCCCTCCTCTACATCAGCCTCAGCCTCGGTAGGAGCCATACCGATTAGAGCAATCATCTGCTCGCGCCACCCATCAGAATCAGTGCTCATACAGAGAGGCCTCCCGTCGATAGCAAGACCGGTGATCAACGCGACATCCTCAAGCGTCACGGTCATCTCCCCAGTCCGAACATGGAAACTGTGCGTCTCCGGCCTCCATCGATCGACAAGAGCAGACATCAGTGGAGCGTTCAGATTCGGCGTGGACCGGCTGACCAACAGAATCCACGGGAGTAGTCCTGCCTGCTTGATGTACGGTGTGTACCGCTCGTCGTAAGGCATGGCAGGACCAGAGACCCCGTGATACCGAATCTTCAGAGGTTCAAGTTTCTGCAAAAAAAGTAATGACAAATCTTAGGGCATGTAAATTTCAACTAAAGGCAAATTTGCAAAAGATTTAGAGTACTCATTATTACCATCTCCTTCTCACGCATCATGTAGGCCCGGTGTCGTGTGTCGTAGGCATCGTCGAGAAGCCAAACCATCCTTACAAAGTTCAAACAATAAACATATATGAGTTCATTTTCATCTCAAATATCGGTATACACTAAACATCTCATATGTGTTCAACTACAACAATCTCAACATGTTGTTCTCGCACAATGAATAAATGATTGTAAATTCTCGTATATATCTCAAAAATAATCAACATCTCATATTTCAAATAAACTCAACATCTAATATATATCTAAAAAAACTAAACATCACATATATGTCCGCAAAACTCAACATCTAATATATATCTAAAAAAATTAAACATCACATATATGTCTACAAAAATAGGCATCTCATATATATCTAAAAAAACTAAACAATCTAGGGTTTCACTAACAAGAATCATATATTGTGAACTAATGAACAACACTACGGTAGTACCACTATTACTACACATCCTAAACCAAGCAAATCAAGGATTCCACCAAATCTTGGACAAATCTCTTAAATGGCAACAAATTTACGGAGGAAAAGAAAGGGAACGGAGGAGTTTACCTAGTAGGAGGGATTGGAGATCGAATCCACGGATCAAATCTTCAAATCTGAGAGGGATGGGGGGGGGGGATCCGATGGGGCGCCGCCGCCGCTGCTCTCTGTCTAGAGAGCAACTTCCTGGAGAGGGGAAGAACTGCCTGGGAGGGGCTGGCCCGATGCGGGCTAAGTCAATGTGCAGCGCCTAAGACAAGGGCGCTGCAATATACACAATGCAGCGCCTAAGACTTAGGCGCTGCACAGGTGCGTGTGGGGCCGCAACTGGACCAGGGCTGCCACGCTGGCAGCAGGTGCAACGCCTAAGGCTGAGGCGCTGCATAGTAGTGTGCAGCGCCCAGCTGTCGGGCGCCACACTAAAGGGTCAGCAGAGTGAAATTTTTTTGAAAGAAGGTCAGTTTGTGAATTGATTTCTGCCTCAGGTTAAATATGTGATTTCTGCCAATCGTGGCGTGGCTGGCTAAGCGGGACACGTACCGTACGTATGATTACTGTCTGACAAGAGGAGACGACGATGGATGATGGATCGGCCATGTGTCAGCGTGCATGTCATGCAACGTATGTACGCCTATTCTTGGGCCTGCCACGCGGCCTACCTAGACTGGACACAAATGCACTAACGTGCTGGAATCATCTCAACAAAAAATATGTATATAAACTGGCTTATTAGTTTGTGGCTTATCTGGCTACACACCCAAAAAAAAAATCATTTCAAGAAAGAGAGGCACACAAGAAAGAAAGAAAGATCGATTTTTGTAGTACAAAATCGATCGATCAATCAAACGTTGGAGTTTCCGGCGCCGGGTGGTCAAATCCTCATCTCCTATCTCCTCAATCTTTGCTTGGTTTGGGTTGGGTGGTTGCCTGGTTTGGGTTGGGTGATTGTCAGCTGAGGGGGAAGAGACGAGACACCGACACGAGTAGCTACCGGCCAGGCTCCGCTCGCTCTCTTGGATTGGACGGCTTATTCGTCGTCGTCTTCTCCTCCTCCTATTTCTTCCCTGCCCTGCTCCGTTGCTCCGTTGCTCCATTGATGCTGCTGCTGCCGCCGGTTCCATCTCCGTCTTCTTCTCCCTCTTAGCAGACCAGACTTGTTCCTCTCCTGTTTCTGCTCTGCTCTCCTCTGTTGCTCCATCGGCTGCTGCTTGTTCCAACTCCCACTCCCACTCCGGCCACAGCCATCGGCGGCGACGACGGTCCCATTCCGTTTCGTTTCCCCTTGTGATTTTTGGTCCTCCCAGGCGACCAAGCTGCAAAGTTGAGTAAGTTCATCTCCTTCTCCGCACCAGCACTTCCATTCTTTCTTCTTTACAATCTACTACTACTACAACTTTGTTAATTTGTAGACTGAATCAATTGAATCTCTCGCTGTATCAAGGAAAAATGATGACATCCATTTCCTCCCTCTTAATTTCCATACATACACTCTGAAACTTTTACTCTGAATGAATATGATGAACATTCCTCCAATTCAGATGCAGTAGTAATCCCTCAACCTCATCGACTGCATCAATCACAACTGCTCCTCTACTGCAGTGCACACACAGACCTAGTCGATTCGTTCATCCGTATCGATAAACTCCTCTTTTAATATATCTTCCACTTCCTTCCAGTTCACACAAGCAAGCAAGGGGAGCAGTCAGGCAGGCAGGCAGGAAATTCTTCAGCCTGCTGGCTGACTGACATATATATGCACAACAAGGGGGGCATCTGAGCTTAATTTCAGTCATTTCGCCATGAACAACAATACACTCATCATCACCACCACCACCAGCACCAGCAGTATCACTAGGTATGTGTGTCTGTCATCCCCTTTTCCCTCCTAATCCTGCATCCCATCCCTAGTAGCTACTCTATATATGTTTGGTTCTGAGGTGATAGATAATATACATGTATCTGTATCCCTATCTGCTGCTGCAGGGAGAGCAGCGTTGACGGTAAACACAACCGTGTCCATTTCCTGCTGCCGGCGTACCAGGCCACTGCCAAGCATGCCGACGACTCTGACGGTGCCGCTGAGTTCACCGGCGCCGAGGAGGGTGATGCCGTCTGGGTACCGCCAGAGCCGGCCAGCAACGATGATGATACCAAACATTTGGATGTGCACAAAATTGATGATGATGACGACGACGATGACGATGATGAATGGCATGATGGTATCAGTTGGGGGCAGCCTAGCTCCAGTGACTCTGAACCCAGCCCGAGTCCTAGCCCCAGGGAGGAACGGCACACGGGGATGCTCAAGGCCATGGACAGGCAGCTCAAGATGCTCACCACCCGGTTCCTAGCGTCCGCCGGCATCTCCTTGCCCCGGGAAGACGACGGCGGCGAGGGCTGGCTCGACATCGTAACCGCCCTGTCCTGGGAGGCTGCTCTGCTCATCAAGCCTGACGGCAAAGCCGGAAATGAAATGGACCCTGGGTCTTATATCAAGGTCAAGCGCATCGCCTCCGGCACCCGGCGACAGTGGTAACAAACATATACTAGTCTCCTAATTACAAGCCATGTATGCTGATCGACACAGGATCATCATCGCAGCAATAGAATGTTCTGATGGAGCTGTTTATGTCATGTTTGCAGTGAGGTTATCAACGGGCTGGTCTTCAGGAAGTATGCAGCTCACAAGCACATGCCCACCAAGTGCCACAACCCCAAGCTGCTGCTGCTCGGAGGCACCCTCGGGGACTCCGATGTCGGCCTCTCATCATTTGATTCCATGGGACAGGTTTGAACTACATATATGTGATTTTTCTTCAAATCCTGAATCCGCATTTCTACCGTCTTTTTTTTTATGTCAGAGATGATTTATGCTCGTTTCTGAAACACAACTTGAGAGGGTCTTTTTGTATGTTCTTCACCAGGAAAAGGACCATTTGGAAAAGGCTATCAGCCTAGTGATGGAGAAATGTGCTCCAGATGTCATCCTGGTGGAGAAAACAGTTTCGCGGGACATACAGGAGCTTCTACTGAACCAAGGTGTCACTCTGGTGCTCGATATGAAGCTCGACCGGTTGCAGAGAATTGCACGCTGCTCTGGATCTCCTATAGTCTCTGTTTTAGATATCATGACCACGACGAAGCTGAAGCAGTGCGACTACTTCCACATAGAAAAGATCGTGGAGGAGCATAACGGTGGTGAGGGCGGGAAGCGGCCGCTGAAAACGTTGATGTTCTTGGAAGGGTTTCCCAGGCCGTTGGGATGCACGGTAAGCGCGCTTTGTCTATCGTATATAATATTCATTCGGTGTCAAAAGATATATATAAGATTCATTCATGTTGAATCTATTTCATGAAGCCATTATAAATTTTGCTTTCTGCAGATATTATTGCGAGGAGCAAATAGCGACGAACTGAAGAAAGTCAAGCAAGTCATACTCCACACAGTGTTTGCCGCGTACCACCTGGTTCTTGAGGCATCCTTCTTTGAAGATCAGAGGGTATTCTTGAATGACGGAAGTTCTCCCAACTCTGTTGGTATGAAGGAAGGGCCATCATTTCCTGTCAGTCATACAGAGAATGATGTCAGCTGTAACAGATCACTGGAGCATAGTTCTGATGCAGAGACAAGTACTGCTCATTCTGCAAATTCAGATGCTTTATACTCGCCGACGGAGGGTGCAAGTAGAACCATCCATTCAAATCACGCACTTCCTTCTGAAAAAATGCTAGTATCATCGGTCTCGGGGTCACTGAGAGGATTCATCGATAAATTCCGCCGTCAGAATATTTATCTACCTGTCACTTCTCAAGAGACAGCTGATAACCAGAAAGAAGGAACACCTGAGCTCAATCAAGAAGTACCAAGTGAAGGTCTTCATGCCGTGGTAATGACAGATGGACCAGTTGATTCCGGTGAGTACACGGACAGTTTAAAAGATTTCCAGAAACAAACAGATCAACAAATGATACATGAGCAATTGTCAGTTGCATTTGAAAATGAGGAGGAACACAGCACACCTTACTGTGAAGAGAAAACCTTACACAATGACGAGGCTGACGACGTGTTGGATTCTCAGAGCATACTGATTTTGATGTCTAGCCAATGCATCCCAAAACAGGTCATTTGTGAGCAGAGTCATCTGTCCCGGATAAATTATTATGGAAATTTTGATGTCTCCTTAGGACGATATTTGCAAGACATTTTGCAGAATCAGGTAACGCTGTTGTTATACTATCCCTCTTATGTTGAGCAATCTAGATAATATTTTTCATGGATAATTTATTTTCACTGGTAATCTCCTTCTACTTTTGTTTTCTTTTTGTACATGACTCTTTTAATGAAAAGAATCAGTACGGATCCTTTCTTACTGTTTGCTCAGAAAAAAAGATGATTTATTGTTTTACATTATGCTCTCTGGGCTATCCCTGTCAGCTGCACAAATTTGGTACTTACAACTGCTCATGATTCCTGAATATTTATTTGTGGCAGAACCTAAGCTGTTTCTCATGCGGAGAGCCTCCAGAGGCTCACATGTATTCTTACACCCACTGTGACGGTAATCTGACCGTTCTTGTGAAGCGTTTGCTGCCTGAGCATCGCTTGTCTGGTGAATCCAAAGGGAAAATTTGGATGTGGACTAGATGCCTAAGATGTGAGCAGGAAAGCGGAATATCCAAATCATCTCGAAGAGTGATGATGTCGGCTGAGGCACGGAATCTCTCATTCGGGAAGTTCCTTGAACTCAGCTTTTCAAGCCACTCTGCTGATAGAAGGCTATCAGTATGTGGACACTCGGTAAACAGGGACTGCTTGCGCTTTTTTGGGTATGCACACGCACCCGTTAGCATTTTATTTGAAATGATTCAAGAAGTTGTTTCCTGTTTGTCTAAAAATTTTGTTGTCAAACTTTTTTCTTGCAAAAATAATATTGATAAATTTTTCTTCCTTTTGGTATGGGATCTGTCAACTTCAGGCTGGGCTCCAAAGTTGCAATGTTTCAGTATTCATCGGTCGAAATATACAACGCCTGCAAGCCACAACAAACCCTCCAGTTCCATAATCCCAGTACACATGAGTTGTTCGAGCAACAAGGGAGAAATGTATGTACAGTTTTTATTTGGTTATTTTATTTTATTTCATGGTCACCTTATATACCAACCTTCTGAGTTCACTCTAATGCCTCTGTCGTGTTCCTTTAGGTTCTTGCCAGAGGAGTTACCATTTTCACTGAAGTTGAAAACATAATAGAGCACATGAAGAATCAGTTTCCCGAGGTGGTGATCAACTGCGGCGCCTTCCTTCCCGTTAAAGAGTTTTCTCAACTCGAAGAGATGTTGGTTAAAGAGAAGGCCGAGTTTGTGGTAAGCTGCATGCCCCTTTTATTGTTACTTTAATTTAATGAAGTTACTCATGATTTCTGGTAATCGTTATTTTTCTGAATGTCCATTGATAATTTGATACCATCATGCAGGATTTTCTCATGAAGGCTTTTGATCGGCATGGGATGTCTAGGTCCTCGGTGCATGAGATTCTTGATGTAAATTGGCTCTATCAGGACCTTCTGCTTGGACAGTATGTCTGGGACCGTCGGTTGCATGGACTTCTACTTTGTAAATCTGCTGGAAAAGAAAGAATGAGTAACAGCATGAAGAAGGTGACTATTGAACTTACTCATGACCGAACGGCAACTGGAGCCGAGGCCGATGATATCTCAGAGGAAAATGGATCTATTGAGCCAGTGCAGTATGGTGAACTGGGGGTGAACAGACATTCATCAGCAGTGACTGATGAAGCGCATCAGGATAGGCATTATGAAAAGCAAGATAACGGAAAGATGTCACCGTCCGGAACATCAGATAGATTGGATGCTCAGGGGCAGAGAAATGGTCCAATTTTACAACGTACGATGTCCTTTAAGCAAGGTATTCAACAATTCAGAGTTTCAGAATGGGAGGACAGGGAGAGATGGGTCTGGAGTCCCCTTAGTGAGTTAAGATTGGCTTACAGGAAGGAGCTTCAGGCTGGATGCTTGGACAAATTTGAGCTTGTTAACCGCTATTCCCCATCTCATCTGCCACCCTTGCACAAACAATCTTCTGAAGAGGCGCCCTCTCCGCGGTTCGTCGTTGGTCCGGGTGGCAATGTCTTGTCTGTATCAGAGGATGAGATATCCAGCATAGTCTCCCGTGCTCTCGCCATATCTGAGGACCGTCGCCACCTACTGGATTCTATTGTCGAGAGTCATGCATCGGACACTCCTAGCATGTTATCCGAATGTTCCTCTTCTGCCTCTTCATCATCCTGGTCATCCGAATCTTCGGATTCTGAAGCAGCCTTTTTGTCCGACGAACTGTACAACTACGACAGCTCGCTCCTATCATCCTCTCTCCATCCAGAGATATCTGTCAATGGGAAAGCAAATCTCAAAGGAAAATATTCAGTTATATGTGTGCATGCTAATCAGTTTTACACTCTTAGACAGAAATGCTGTCCATCCGAGCTTGCATATGTCGCTTCCATAAGCCGATGCAAGAAATGGAACGCGCAAGGCGGAAAGAGCAAGGCTTTCTTTGCGAAAACAATGGATGGCAGGTTCATCGTCAAGCAAATACAAAAGACGGAGTTCGAGTCTTTCATAGAATTTGCCCCTGATTACTTTAAGCATGTTTACCACTCTCTCGACACCGGGAGCCAAACCTGCCTTGCCAAAATTCTAGGCATCTATCAGGTATTTTACATCAATATATGGAGCATAATTTCCAAAAAAGTTCTTCTGATGTGCATGTGTTTTTACAGTGTGAGTATCCGTATTTCAGGTTAAGCAGATAAGGCATGGCAAGGAAGTGAAGATTGATCTGATGGTGATGGAAAATCTCCTCTTTGGACACAATGTGTCACGGATATACGATCTTAAAGGTGCGGTTTTCTCTCGATACATAGCCGACTCGAGTGACCCTCACACTGTCTACTTGGATCAAAACTTTGTCGAGGACATGCGTGTTTCTCCAATCTATATTGGTGGGAGAACGAAACATCTCTTGCAGCGGGCAATCTGGAATGATACATCTTTCCTCACGGTATGCATCAACTTCACTTGTTAACCCACAGGTAAATTAGCCAAATTTCTATCAGAATATGGTTTAACAAAACAAATTTATTACGTTTGCTTGCAGTCAGTTAATGTTATGGACTACTCTCTACTTGTGGGAGTCGACGAACAAAACCATGAGTTTGTACTTGGCATCATCGACTACCTGAGACAGTACACATGGGACAAGCAACTGGAGACATGGGCGAAAACTTCTCTCGTGGTGCCAAAGAATGAGTCGCCGACGGTAATTTCACCCAGGGAGTACAAGAAAAGGTTCAGGAAGTTCATGGCCAAGTATTTCCTGACAGTCCCAGATGATTGGACCACCGGGAAGAAGAGTTCAGGGACCTGTAAATATTGTACTCGCGGCAACTGTAACTTGTCAAAGATCGACAGCCAGAAGCCTCATCATCAAACCGAGACATGCTCTATCCAGTGATGAACTGCCCTCGCCGTTATGGGGTTCATCTTCCAGCCTATTTTTAGCCATTTTGCAAGCAGTGTACATAGGAGGGGTGTATGTATTCACTTGTAAAGTTATCCAAAATTTGCACCTTTTAGGCAAACTTTTGGGGGAAGTGAGGTCCAAAATACATGTACCACTAAGTTTTATTGTTGTAAAATTCACAATCAGTAAAGTGAAATCACATAATTTGTAGATAATTCGTTTAATTCTTTACATTCCTGCATAACTAAACATGGGAAGTGGCTTAACCTTTATGTTCCTAGTTCTTTTTTCCAATCAGATAAAATATGCAACAGAAAGACAATGTGCAACAGAATTTCGATGCAAAGATGAATCGTATCATAATGCCATTAATTTTCATACCAGCAGTTTAAGGTCTAAACATATGGCAGCAAAACAAGAAAACAGAAGCACCATCCTAATCGCACGAATTGTCCGGGGGGATTTGACTAAGTAGATAACTAGCAACCCTATGAGAACTAGTGACTGAACAAACCCTCTCAGTTTGCCTGAGTACAACATATGCAGCTTCACAAGAAAGTGTTGCCCCCCTACCAATTTACTGGCCTCCCTCAACTCAGCATCTGTGTGCCAAACTGTAGTGTACCGTCAACCGCTGAAATGAACGGCTCTTGAATATGGGAGTATTGCCTTGCTAGACCTTATCTTCCTTGTCACCTACAAGGGGGAGCATCTCCACCCGACTTCTCGGCGAGTTAGCTCCTTGGCTCCCTATGGGGGCAGCAGCCTGCTGTTGGGAGATGAGATGCCTCACATACCCATAGAAAGTACAGCCGACGAGCGTGATTGCACATCCAATTGCATTCATGGGGGAGATCGGGTTCCGGAAGATCAGCCATGAGACCAATACTGCAACAGCAACCTACAGCACAATGTGCAGGTTTTAGAACCAGAAGGGAAACTTGAGGGAAGAGAGAGAAGTCCAGACTAGTCTTACTTTAAGGTTGCCAGCAACATTGAAGGTCACAGCGGTGGTTGAATGGATCACGTAGAAGATGGAGAAGTTGAGGCAAAACGCAAGCACCCCTGAGCCTAGGATGATAATCAGCGAAGAAAAGACAGAGTCGTGTGTGTAGAACCAGTCGATTACACCGCCTCCTTCAAGCAACATTGCTGGTAGAGCCAGTATCATGGTGGCAAAGGGTGCCATGTAGTAGACTGTGTTAATGCTGTAGAAACAGAGAATACTTGATAAATCATCTTACCGGAGCAAGAAATTACAGGACTGAACCTGACAGTAACACTACATTAAGAACTACTAAATCTTTTGATCCTCTAACTCGAAAAACAACTTATCCTTTTAGGAAGAAAGAAGATAAAATGTTTTAAACTTACGGATACCAGACAACACCAGTTGCTAAAGCATCAGACATTACACAACGAGATGAGCATGTACCTGTCAAATTTGTATCCGTGGAGCAGGGACTCCGCCAAGATGGTCTTGGTAGACGTGGCGAGGCAGCCAATCATGGCAGCACAGAAACCAAAAATGTTGAAGCTGAGCTCTGTCATTGAGGTCAGAAGTATTCCCCCGACTATCGGGACAAGCGAAGCCCATATGCGCCACTCGAAGTGCTTGCTCCAAACCAACCACTGCAGAATAACTGCATCACACGTAATCGTCAGATAAGTTGTTAATAGGCAGCAACACCACAACTCTACTGCTTCTTTGTGAACATGAACAATGCAGGCAGTAAGAGCACAGAATGACTGTGCTGTACCCGTGGTTGCAGGGGTGAACGATTTGATGGTCTGCATAAAGGAGACCGGGATGTAGCGCAGGCTGACGTTCCCGAGCACGATGTTCATGCAGAACACGAAGGACATGGGGAAGATCCTCTTCCAGCGGTCCTCGGGCTCGACCTGAATCAGCGGCTTCGCCTTGAGCACGTGGATCGCGACGTATGCTCCGATGGAAGAGCATATGAAGTGGACGCAGGACACCGTCAGGGGGAACTTGAAATCCAGCTTCTGCAGAAGAAGAAGAAGAAGAAGAAGAAGAGGGTTAATGCCATATCACCAAACAAACACATTGCTCTCCGGAAAGGGGGCCCCGGAGAGCAATGTGTTTGTTCTCATGGCATTTGGTTTATGCAGCGCAAATGAATCGTGTTATTCAGGACTAGTTCATTTTCGCGGCGAGGACACGACGCTGTAAAACAAGAGCTAATCGAATCCCGGATACAGGTGCAGAACATTAGTGCTAAGGATTACAGACAGGTGGGTGAGTGGATGTGGTGAGCTGAAGTGGTGAAGTGGACAGCATCTCAAAATCAGACTGAACCACTAGGTCCAGTGGATGTGCAGCAGAGGCAGCTCCCAGCCCAACGAATGTGCTCTTCTTGACTTGTTTTACTAGTAGTAGTCTGAATCTATGGAAACCGCAGAAAGGGCGGTCCTTTTTTCCCCCATTGGGGGCAAACAGAGCCACGCGTTGCTACCAATTGCTCCTCCTGCTCCTTGGGGGTGCCGCCGACTCGCATTAGCACCAAATCAGGTCGGAGAGCGGGGTCCCGACTCACAGATCCGAGGAATGGAGACGGCGGCCGGCGGCGAGATGAGATGCGAGAGGGGGAGAGGGGGAGGGTACCTGGAAGATCCACTTGTTGATGATGATGACGGTGACGTTGAAGCCCCACCACTGGAGGATGGCGAGCACCGCGCGCATGCTGCCCAGCCCGCCGCCGGCCGCCGACTCCATCCCAATCCGGCTCCCGCGTGGGCTGGGGGCGAGCCGAAAGGTGGCCGGGAAAGACGCGGCCTTTCTCCTCCCCCCGGCCGCAGTTAGTAGCTGAACCAGCCTCGCGCGGCGGAGGAAGGCGGCGGCGGCGGGAGGGGGGAGGGGAGGAGGAAGACAAGAAGGAGGCCGCGTCCCGTCCGTCAGTGGAGTAGAAAGGGGAAGGAGCAGGAAAGAGTAGGGAGTAGGGAGGAAGCTGCCGCTCTCGTCTGTCTTTGTCTCGCTCTGAATCCAAATGGATCTCCCCTCCTCTCCTCCGTATACCTAAAATCCATTGATTGGTGGGTTGATTGAAAGATACAGTACCAAGGAATACTTTTCTCCTTGTACCTTTTTATTAATTTATTTATTTTCCCGTTATTAAGATATCTTTTTTTATAAATAAAAAATGAAATAATGTTTTTGTTAACTTAAAATGCAGCGTCAAGTGGATACGGCCCAGCACCATAAATAACCAGGATGCACAAGGCCGACAACAACTCACGCGCTTGAGAACAACAGAAATGCCGCCCGGTCCATCCACAACAAAGTCGTGTTGAGAGGTAAAATGAATTGCTGGTATTTTCTGTGCAATCTGTTTGTCAGAGAGAATAAGGGGGGAAAACATGTGTTTGATGATCTTCGGTTGGCCGGCGTTTTGGAGACGACATTGGAACCGAGCCAGAGATGCGATGACATGGTTGGCCTCGGGGTCACCATAGAAGAGGAGTCGGACCAGCAAGTGTCATAAATGAGGGGTTGCCGGTGTCAAATAAGAGGAGGGAGAGGGTAGAGGGGTGGTTGGAGATGTGTCGGCTCGTGCAGTGCGGAAGTGCAAGGTAGCGACACCGGCCACGGGTTGTGGCGAACGTGTCTGCAGAGGCAGGCGACGAGGAGAGGCGGATGGGAGGTCAACAGTGACGGGTGACTAAGCTGAATTTCTTTCTTCAGTTAACAAACTGAATAATAGGCCGTATAAAAAAATGCATACTCCCTTTGTTCATAAATATAAGATGTTCTTTTATTTTTATAAATCAAATGTATGTAGCCATGTTTTAGTGTGTTTATCCACTCATTTCGATATGTATGTATTTTATACTGAAATTACTAGATACACTCCTCCCGTGATACCATTTTCTCTTGGTCTCTCATTTGAAAAGGAAAGATGCCAATGTGGAGTTGGTATATTCGTCGGCGCCGACGAGCGAGTCAGTCGTCTCACCACGGACAGTGGCAAGCAGAAAAAAGGCCCACTAGCATGGAAGCTTGCTTGTGCACAAGGAAGAAAGAAGCAGACAAACAAACAAAACGGGAGGATAGAAAGGAAAAAAAACGGTACTCTACTCTACCACTACTTAATTAGGTTGCATTCGTTGCACTTAAAAGTGCCCAAGTCAAACTTGGAGGAGAAGTATCAAAAGTTGCTTCGAGATCTAGACTTGGAAAAAGGTTGTGTGACCACCACTAGCAAGTGTATGTTGCTGGTCAAGCAAAGGTTGCTGCTTTTGCTCTCCTCCCGACGCCCTTTGCTGACCAGTTTTTGACACGCTGTAAAATGGCTATTTTGTCTTCACATGGAGAGAAAGGAAGCAAGAGAGAGAGCCTGTCAGTTGACACGGTAAGGGCCACTTCAACGCGGATCAGCAAGACACCCGCACATGTTTCGATCAGATGGTCCGGACATTTTCATGCCACCAACACGGGTCATCGAATGGGGCGAACGGTTCGGATGTTCAAAATCTTACAGAGCCTAGCCAAAAATTGAGAAGAGCTCTGGTGGAGTCTGGACGTCCGCCATGTTGGACCGACACACTGGACTCGTCCCAAAATCCACTTTGCTTCCGCTTCAGAACCCTATGAGCATTCACTCCATTTGATTTGTCGCACACCTATGGGCAAAGCTTATTTGCACACTCCTCTTCTACACCTCCAAAAACGCCGCACATACCCTACCCTAGTTGGCGATGGGCAAGAAGAAGGGTGCCAAGAACACCTGAACATGGTGGTTGTTTGGCAGCTAAACGCGGTGGCTACTTGGCAGCAGCCGCCAGGACGGCAGATCCAGCTCTAGATCGAGTTCTCGGCGGTGGATCTAGCTCTGGATCAAGTTCTTGCCGACGCCATGCTCATCGGGCCCCTCATCGTCCATGGCTCCATCCACCGTTAAAGTGGAGACGCTATCCTCAGATGAGGAGGAGCAGAAGTCCTACTCCAAGTGTTGGTCACTAACCAGCCGAGGCCCGATGCCGCCTTTCCCTCCGCGCAACCGCGACATACAAATCAGATGCTTTTGCGTGAAGGAGCAGTCATCCCCCTCCCCCCCTGCAGCGTCTAGATGAGACGCCACATGAACGAGAAGCCATCGATGTAGCTAGTACCGGTTCCCTATCCTCCCCACTATCAAGGAGGAGTCGGCCTCTCTGCCGTCGTCTAAGCTGTCCCCACACCTCCACTACTACCTCAAAGGCGCACCTCATCCAAGTGCAAACACGCAATATGACGCTTAGGGCCGCGATCACAAAGAGCGAGGTGTCGCCGGCCTAGGTGCTCGCGAAGGCTTGGGCCAATCGAACTTTTACCGTTGGCGTCGACTCAATGGCCAGCTCCTCAAAGTGGGCTGGTGGAGTCTGAACGTGCCCGCTTCACCCGAGCCGCCGAAGACAAGCGGTGCAAGGCGCTAGAGGATGCAGCGGAGCGTTTGCGCCGCAAGCGCACCACGGTGGTCAGACATGGATGCAGCGACGCTTGGCAGGCCTGCCGCCCCTAGCGCGACGACGAGGAAGATGGTGTGGGCTACGGACCAGACGACGACATGTACGACGACGAAGGTGTCGGTGGCCTCATAGACCATGCCTAGTATGTCACCGGTACATCATCCAGTTTTATTTATTAGTTACTTTAAGTTTATGTGGAGCTTGTTTAAATCTTGTTCATTGTCATGTAATATATGGAACTTAATTAAAATTCATGTTGGGCTACGCGTTTTTCGAAGATTGTCCAGACTGTTCAGCAGTAAAATAAGAAAAATAAGAAAATAGTCTAATTAAACTCAATAAGCAAAGCGTACCCGACTACTCGAATCTACAAACATAGTCACATTGTCAAAAACTCGACTGTTGACATATTCTGGAATAGTTTTACAATTTTTATTAGTATAATAGTGCTAATAAAAAGTCAAAATAGTGTATTGCAAACTTTAAACAAAATGATTGATCAAAATTTTCAAAACAAACGATAAAATTAAAGTGATGCATTCCCGATCATCTTTTCGTAAATATAAAACATTTTAGTGCATTTAGTTGTTTGACTTTTTTTTGGAAAATGATAAGAAATGAAGTATTGGATTATATTTTTTTGGAAACATGTACATGTTTCTAACTATTTATATTGAACTTTTTTATTTAATGATAACTCATACTGTTGTAAAATATTTTTATTTTATTAATATGCATTATTTGATATACTACCCCGAACACTATTTTAGGTATGTTAAACAGAATAAATATGATTTCCGCAAAAAAAAACAGAATGAATGATGTAACACAATCATGCATATTATGTAAATATTTGGCATATCATTCAAACATTTGTCATTATAAATATATTTTTAGTAATAAATTGTAAAATTATTTTTATCAAATATTATTTTTCAGCTAATTTGGATTTTTAGGAAACTATGTTGTCAGGATGGATTTCATTATGAACCAAAATAAACAAATATAACCACAATATGTGCTTGTATGTCTCCTTGTAAATAGGATTGTCAAAATATCTACACATCGTAGAGTGTGAGAGTTTATGTACGTTGCAAATAAACTGCCAGAGATTTCTAGAGTACAAGACCGTTAAGCTTAGCGGTGGATAAATAGATACATCTAGATTGCACAAAATGCCAACTAGTGTTCTATCATCGAATCCCATCTTCCGCCCTTAATTATCAGGGTAAGGGGTGGGGCAATAGTTTGCTACTGGCACATGCATAATTTGGATTTTTTTTGTATCAAAATCATGCAATTTGTAGTATGCATGCAGGGCCGGCCCTGCGTAGGTTATCGATTAGCCCCGTAAGAGCATCTCTAACTTATCCCCTAAAAGTAATATATAAAGTAAAAATATTCGTTTGGAGAAACTAACACCCATCTAGCATGCCTTCCATTTACTTTAGTTTCAAAAAGATAGCCTGTTATTCCCAAAACTTTTTCCTCAAGCCAATTTTTCTCTAAGGGCACTCTTCCAGAAAAAAAATGGGGAGGTTGCTCCCCTCCGGTTATCCCGCATTCATGGTGTGATGACCGGCGTGTCGGCCAATTGGCCCATCTCCATCTATAAAACCCGAACCCTCCCTCACAAAAAAACCATAGCCCACCTCGCCGCACATCTATTCCCCCCCCCCCCCCCCCCCCGCCCCCGCAACCCTGCACACACACATGCACACAAAATGGGATTGGATGAAAGTGTATTGTGTTCAAATTGCTTATGAATTCAAACATAGAGATAGTTGGTAGATCAAATGAATATGTCAAGTGAGTTGTGAATTGTATGCACATAAGTTAGAGATGCACACCCATCTTGTCAAATGTACTGAGCGATTAATACTCCCTCTGTTCCATAATTCTTGCGTGATTTTTTGTTTTGGGGGTGTGGCTGCATGGTCTTGGATAATTTTTCTTCATAACCACTCATCGCTATAGATTTGATGTCGGCATGTGCACTGACTTCTCTCCACGGCATGTGCACTGCCTTCTCTCCACATCCTAGACAAGATTATTGTTTAGGTTTCGGATTAGCACTGTAAGAGCATCTCTAACTTGTCCACTAAATGTAAAAATTAATCGTTTTGAGAAATTAACACACATCTAGCATGTCTTCCATTTACTTTAGTCTCCAGAAAACCGGCAAAGTGGCCCGTGCAACTGCGCGGGCTAGTACTTAACAAAGCTAAGTTTCACCAATTAAATAGTTTGCCAATTTTGTCGGTTGGTCATCAACAGGTGGTATCGAAAACAAAAACATGGATCGGAAAGAATTAAATCTAAACATTAAGTACATAAGTTTTGAAATCCTATTTTTTATGGGAAATGTAGGCACCTCGAAATATTGGCGTACACGCCCCACCACCACAAAAATATGATACACAAAATCCTAATACTTGCACCTTGGTTGTAGAATACACATGTAAAAGCAATGGAAAATGTGAATACTTGTGAAGGGTCAAATTGTATGGTTCAGCGGGTAACACCTTTTGTTTTGTGTATAATGATTAATATAAGAAATGAAATCTATCATATTTTCAAATCATAATACTACTGAGAGTTAATTGTATTATGAAAGACATGTTAGCTTTTTAGGACAGAAATGTTAGTATCGATCATCCTGAACTTCATGTGGATGCACTTATAGAAGGCACATCACGATGGGCCATCACATCGGGCAGGTAGAGTGGAGGCACAGGGGCACGGACAGTACATGACAAAATTACATAGGTAGGTGCATCAGCTTCAACCTCATCCATTCCTAGGACAACGGTTAACGGACACTACTACTCCCTCCGTCCCAAAATTCTTGTCTTAAATTGTCTACATACGGATGTATCAAGTCACGTTTTAGTATTAGATACATCTGCATCTAGACAAATGTAAGATAAGAATTTTGGGACGGAGGGAGTATTACATTACATGCATATTTCAACCAGCTCACATCATCCCTCAACGTCAATGAATTTCGCAGTGTTACTTTTGCAATGTTGCACACCACCAACGAGCGTTACAATTACAACTGAAGAAGACGTGCCAAAGAAATGAGCACCTTTGCAGCCTTGCTTGCTTATATCTCTTCGTCTTTGTCTTCGTCCAAGGGGTCTCTCTCCGGGAAGTCGCTGACATACAGACGGAGAAGCTTCTACTGAGGGACATTCCCCAGGTTTTATCTACATGTACAAGATAGAACCTATGGAAAATAGACTTGACAAATGCTAAGCATATTCTCGTGTACGCCAAAGCAAGGAAAAACCAATTGCTCTGGCTCAACAATTGCTTACCTAATAGAGATATTTATCACTGCAAAAAACAACTTACCAACCTAAACTGTGATAAAATCTTGCCCAGCAAAAAAAACATATGCAAGACAGGCAACTGAGATGGCTGGGGCTCTAACACCATCAGATTAGCTGGACATATTCCATTTCATTCCATAGTTTGTGCAGAAACTTGGATTGGAGGTAAGCTGATTGATATCCGATTTTAGAAACCTTCCACAAAAGACACACACAAAAAACATCTTCTCCCTCTGTCTCAGAGCTCTCCGGCGGAGGAGTGAGCCCCCATTTGCTGGATGTCTCCATCTGGTCCTCTCTTCTTCGCGCACGTATGTTCTTTGGATACACACAAGGCGTTCAACCCATGTCCTGGTTCCTGTATACGTGGTGATACTTCGGCATTTGGCGCGTTCATACAGATCGTCTTACTAGCTTTACTGTGAATCAGTCGGTCTTACTCTTATCCAAGGAGAGGAAGCCTATACACTGGACAGGTATGCGTCAAGTTCTGTGCTCTCTGCCCCTTCTGTAACCATCATGTTTCCTGTGATCCTTATGATTTCATTGACCTTTCTAACTAAGGGGTTTCCAATCCTTGGTCGGCTTTGGTCAGAAAACCTAGCTTGAATTCTCTGATAGGTTAGGTTAGCAATTGTTACAGTTTTTCGAACTAGAAACTGAGTGCACCCAATGGAGAAATAGACTTGACAACTTACCAAGCTAAACTGTAACAGTTTGACAAATGCTAAGCATATTCTAGTGTACGCCTAGCGCTTAATTGCGTTTAATCTATGCATAAGCATGCACTTTTGTCAGAAAAGCACAAGGCGGTGACAAAGCGCACAATCGACCCCTAGTGCTTTTGTGAACTAGAAACTGGGTTCACCCAATGGAGAAATACAGCATGGGCCCAGTTCTGCAACAAACTTTCGTGGCGGAACTGGATCCGTCAGTACCATTTTTCAGTATATGGTGACCTTTTATCCACTTCTGACTTCTGCGCCTTATGTAACCATCATGTTCCCTGCGATCCTTACTATGATTTCATTGATTCATTCATAGGGATGACTTTTCTGACTAAGGACTGAGGAAGGGGTTTTTCAATCTTTTAGTTAAGTGCTGTTGTTGAGCTGATTGGCGCATGAACATAAAAGTCCTTATAAACCTGTTTTTTTTCTCTACATGACTACATCCAACTATTGCAATTTCCTGTAACATCTTGAAATATTTCAAGGTTTCAAATTATGCCACGTCTTTAACTAGTACATGGCACCCACACTAGTCATTGTCACAACCATTTTTTCTTTTTCTCTTCCTGGTAGAGATATTTATCATTGCAAAGGAAAGTATAGATGTTTGTTTGGTTTAGCATGTGCCCCACCTGGAAGAGATTTTTTGTGCGCGAGCACCTCTCGAAAACATTACCGGGTCCATATATACTCAATATGAAATCATGATCGGCTTCTTAAAAGGTATAATACCTACCTACGGCCATATATCAAAAGTAGAAACTGGGTAAACACAATGGAGAAATACAGCATGAGCCCAATGCCGCAACAACTTTTCGAAGCGGAACTGGAGATGTAACAGTTCACGGTATCTGGTGACTTTTGATCCATCTGATTACTCCATATGAACATAAAAATCCATAAGACCCAGTTTTTCTCGTGAAACATTTATTGCCATTGCGCTGTAACATCATGAGGACACTTCAGTTTATGGAATTGTATGCAGTATCTTTAACCACGTGTCGCGTGAGACAGAACACTAGTCCTTGCCGCACTTGTTTTCTTCAAGGTGACATTGGCAATCACAAAAACTGAAAATGAAGGAGCACCTCCACCTTATTTAATGACTAGTCATCGTCATCGTCACACTTGTTTTTTCTGAAGGTGACATTAGCAATCACAGAAACTCAAAATTAAGGACCATCTCCAGCTTATTTAACGACGCGGACATGCACAAATGGACGGGCAAGAACACAATAATCGCCTCCACCTAGCTCCTTGCTCAACCATGAACATCCAGAGAACATGGCAGCAGCTCCTGATGCTCCATCTCCTCACTCATATCCTCTTCCTTTTCCTCACATCCAGCTCTCAACCTACCAACAATGAAACTGTCAGCAGCGGCGATCTTTTCGTCCTCCTGTCATTCAAATCCTTCATCACCAGTGACCCTACACGGGCACTGTCCTCGTGGTCACGGGGCCATGCCAGTGCTGGTGCTGGCGCTGGCAACGGTACCAGCAGCACGAAGACGAAGGTGCCCGGTTTCTGCAAATGGACGGGTGTGTCCTGTGGCAACCACCGGTACCCTGGCCGTGTCACCGCCATACGCCTGCATGGCTTTGGCCTGGTCGGTACCATCAGCCCGCAGCTCGGTAACCTGACACGCCTCCGCGTCCTCAACCTCTCAGCCAATAGCCTGGGAGGTGAGATCCCAGGCAGCATCAGCCACTGTGCAGCACTTGGCACTGTGGACCTGGGGGAGAACTCCCTCTCTGGTTCCATGCCTGCTTCTCTGGGTCTCCTATCAAAGCTCACATTTCTCAGCGTTACCCATAACAACCTGATTGGTGATATTCCCATGTCGTTCTCCAACCTCACAGCTCTCACGAACCTTAGCATGTCGAACAACCAATTCCTTGGCGGAATCCCAAGCTGGCTGGGCAACCTGACATCGTTGACACACTTGGAATTAGTCGGGAACAGGTTCAATGGCCATATCCCTCCAGATCTTGGTAAGATGTCTAATCTTGTTACATTTGACATCAATGACAACAAACTGGAAGGCCCTTTTCCTCCATCCATGTTCAATATTTCTTCAATCAAAAACTTCAACATTGGCTTCAACCAGTTGACAGGATCTCTGCCGCTGGATATTGGCTTTAAGCTTCCCAAGCTAAATGTTTTGGGCACACATGCGAACCGATTCGTAGGAAAAATACCAGCCTCCTTGTCAAATGCATCCGCACTTAAATATTTGATTCTTCACGGAAATCAGTATCATGGTCCGATTCCACGGGACATTGGCATCCATGGTCGTTTGATATTATTTTCGTTAGGAAACAATTTGCTTCAAACCACAGAGCCTAGGGATTGGGATTTTCTCACATCCTTAACCAACTGTAGCAACCTGGGAATACTAGACCTTGACCAAAACAACCTTGAAGGTGCTATGCCAGTTACAATTGCTAACCTATCTACAGAGCTCTACATGGTTACACTAGGTAGAAACAAAATAGCTGGGACCATACCTGCTGGTTTAAGCAAGTTTCAAAAACTTGCAACGCTCTCCCTGAAGCAAAGCCTCTTCACAGGCACCTTGCCTCTGGATATTGGCCTGATTCCTAGCCTCCAGGAACTTGACCTATCCCATAGTAGATTTCATGGGCAGATTCCACAATCATTAGGCAATATCACAAAGTTGAGCAACCTCTTCCTATCTAATAACTTTCTAGATGGCAGCATGCCATCAAGCCTTGGTAACCTAACAAAACTTACATCTCTGGATCTTTCCGGTAACTCCTTGAGGGGGGAAATCCCACCGGAGGTACTTAGCATCCCCTCCCTGACCAAACTTCTCAACCTCTCCCACAATTCTCTGAGTGGCTCCATTCCAACACGGATAGGGCAACTGAACAGCCTAGGCACAATTGACCTTTCCATGAACGAGCTATCTGGTGAAATTCCAGAAGCTCTCGGCAGTTGCGTCCTACTGAACTCCCTATACTTGCAAGGAAATCTTCTGCAAGGGCAAATTTCAAAAGTTTTGTCTTCTTTAAGAGGCCTTGAAAAGTTGGATCTTTCTAGCAACAACTTAGGAGGGCCCATACCTGAGTTCCTCGAGGGCTTCGAGCTTCTAATGTATCTAAACCTCTCTTTCAACAACCTATCTGGCCCAGTGCCAAATGCAGGGATTTTCCGCAACGCCACTGTATTGTTGCTCCCTGGCAATAGCATGCTATGTGGAGGTCCCTCTTCCTTGCAACTACCTTCATGCCCAGATATAGGTTCCAACCATGCTTCGCAGAAGCATCATCGTCGGGTCATACTCTTTTGCATGGTTGGAACTTTGATCTTGATGTGCTCCCTAACTGCATGCTACTTGATGAAGACAAGAATCAAACCAAATAGTGTTGGTCAAGAAACCGGATTTCACAATGAGAAGCATGAGAGGATATCCTATGCCGATATAGATGAAGCAACACAGTCCTTCTCACCAGCAAATTTGATTGGTTCCGGCAGCTTTGGCGATGTGTACATTGGAACTCTGAATCTTGATGAGAGTTTATACACCGTAGCAATCAAAGTTCTCAATCTTGGCAAACGAGGAGCTAACAGAAGCTTTTTGAGGGAGTGTGAAGCCCTGAGGAAGATCCGACACCGGAAACTTGTCAAGGTGATCACTGTGTGTAGCAGTTTGGACCATAATGGTGATGAGTTCAAGGCACTTGTCCTAGAATTTATCTGCAATGGGAACTTAGATGAGTGGCTGCATCCAAACACAGAGAACAGCAGGACCTTCAGAAGGCTAAGTCTGATGGAAAGGTTGTGCATCGCTCTTGATGTTGCAGAGGCATTGGAATATCTTCACCACCAAATTGAGCCCCCCATAGTTCACTGTGATATCAAACCATGCAACATCCTTCTAGATGATGACATTGTTGCGCATGTTGCTGACTTTGGTCTAGCAAAGATAATGCATACTGAAGCATGCAAGCAAAGTGGCGGTGGGACTGAAAGCAGCTCACTTGTGATTAAAGGCACAATTGGATACGTCGCACCTGGTCAGCAATGATTCTTTTAATCAAATTTTTTACATTGTGCAGTACATTTTATGTCGCTAATTAACGTTCACTTGCCAATTCAAACTGAAGAGTTAAATGCGTTGAGTTTATGACTAATAAACCCTTGGTTTATATGTTTGTTTCAGAGTATGGCTCGGGATCTGAAGCCTCCACAGCGGGTGACGTATATAGCTTCGGGGTGTTGCTATTGGAAATGCTTACTGGAAGACGGCCAACTGACAGTTTCAGAGATGGCGCGACAAGTCTTGTCAACTATGTCAAGATGGCATATCCTAATACTCTGCTGGAAGTGTTAGATGCTAGTGCAACATACAGCGGAAACCCGCAACGTATCATAGACATATTCTTACATCCTATGCTTAAGATTGGTCTAGCTTGCTGTGAGGATTCCCCAAGGCACCGAATGAAGATGAACGATGTAGTCAAGGAGCTGAATGCCATAAAGAAGGCGTGCGCCCCTCATATGCATGTTCATGGATTTCGAGCAAGCGCTTGATCTGGATGAGCAATGAAGTGCTACGATCATCTCTACAGCTCTGTTGTTGTCACCCTGTGGCGATGTGGTTACAAGCATGTCCCAGTATGTTTGGTGACCATTCCTGTTTTCTGTTTTAGGAATATGCAAGAGCATTGTCATGTGTCATTGTATTAGAAGCACAAGTAGTTTACTTTGCAATCCTCGTAGAAAATAAGTTTGGCGGCAATTTTTCATGGCATCTGGACTGTATTGAGTGGCTCCTACTCCTAGCAGATTTTCAGTTCTCCTTGCCGTTGCATCATCTTTAGAATTTCCTGAATTGCAACATTGGTTCAGATAGCTAAAGTTGAAGATAATGCTTGTTGCAGTCAGGTTACTGCTTTGATTCCAGTGGCTAATGAAAAACAGTGCTTTGAGTTTTCGGGTACTGGATACAAATCCAATGACATCAAGTTTATATACCCATTACACCCACAATCTTGGTCATTGGTTCTTGGGGTACGAGCTTTTTAGTAATCCAGCGACTGCTTGAACCCAAACTAATCTCCATAAAAATATGGGTTCTAGATCCCCTTCCTTTGCTGATACACTAGCCAGTACATGCATGCTCAATCATCTCACTAGGTACAGATAAGCGACTACATAACAAATGAATTTGACACAAGTTGAAGAGACACCAAAACGATCCACACCAAAGTACATAAACTTGCCTATATCTCATCTTCTTCTTCATCGAATGGGTCCCTCTCCGGAAAGTCACCAACCTGCAAAGGAAACTGCTCAATAACACTTCCACTCCTGAATTTTTAACCGGATGGATGATGGCTGAATGTTATAAGAACCAATTAAAAATATACTAATAGGTAAGGTAGGCATGTAACTACCTTCACTTTCTCTGGCCTAACAATTACTCCATGCCCTTGAGGGCACTCGAAGAAGCGGACTCCTTTCACCCTGCAGCAAGCACCCAACAAGTCAAACAAAATGAGTTGTTTTTCCAAGCGTATGTCGTTACTAGTCGCAAGAAGCCATGATAACTTGGGCACTGGGTATAAATTTATCACTGCCATAGTTTGAGAATGAACATACATGCCATCGTGCTTTCCAAGTGGCTCATCGTATTGCACGCCAACCCAAAATCCACGCCCAAGGGCTTCAGCTTTGCCAACGAATTTCACGGTGCCCCTCTTGGCACCTGGCTCGACTTCACATCTGTCTCCCACCTATGACATAAATGTTCATATTGGATTGTAAAACATTACAAGATAAAGAAGGTGTAATTTCAATTTCATGCTACAGAAGAAGAAAGCTTGCACCCGACGTTCCAGCCTATTCTTTTCAATAGCAAAGGATCTCCACACCAAGGACCAATATTTACTACATACACATGTCTCTGAAAGCAGAGTACCCTGTTTATAAGTGGCCAGTTATATACATTGGCACAATTCTGTATTCCTCGCCAACTTAGTCAACTATAGATGGTTGGATGGTCTTTTGTTTGGAACATCACCGCAGGGGTGAGTTTCCCCACCTGAATTTCGTTGAATTGGATGGTCATTTTGTGAATGGGATTCCTAGTGTGCTTTACTGAAACTGCTAGTCAAACCAGGAAGGTACTAGAAGGAAATATACACTGCAATTCTCCCAATAGCTGCTCCAGTTAGCAAAAAACAGAAGGGGAAGATGAAGACGCATATTCCTACAAAGTTAGAATAATGCACTGTATGACTGTAGACGGAAGGACAGAATATCCAGCCAATGGTGGAAGTTTGTCAAGTTCATGTGGGTGTGCCAAGTAGATGTGGCCACAGATTCGTACATACTAATTCAGCTTGTTCTATGGGAACAAGTTACTACCAATTGGGCTGCTATACCAGACATCAAATATGAAAAGAATTAGCTCGAGCAGTGATGGGGTGCTAAATCATTAATATGCAGCAAGCTAGGCCATAGAATTTCAAAACTCTGCCTTGGAAAAAACATAGTGGATGCAAGGTAAACAACTGAGGTGGCTGGGGCTCTTAACATCAGCAGATTAGCTGGGAATATTCCATTCCATACGGTGTGCAAAAACTTAATCCAACATACATGTGTAAAGCAAATGTACTGACCTTGATGTTGGCACACAATTCCTCCATCTGATTGTCTGACTGCCAAAGAGGGCAAGAAACAGAGTAAACAGACCTGTTGAAGCCTTGAAAGGAACAAAGAAGTCCAGAGCATGGGCAGCTTACTTGCTTATCGTCCGATACAGGGTTTTTCGACACCATCTTCTCTTTGAACTTCCGGAAGTTTGCTGCACAATTGCACACAAGTTTAGATGTTATGATCGAGTGAGCCGATTGCAAATGATAAACTGAAGTATACTCAGACTCCTCTACCAGAGTCTAGAGGTATGCAAGCTTTTTTAGTTAAGGAATAAGCTGAAGTATGTTTCAGACTGAGAATTCTACAAGAGGTATACAAGGTGTCCAAATTCATCTTATAAACTGGAAACAGAATGTGTCCTGAGCTTACTGCCGAGCTTGTCGTACGCTTCGTCCGAGATGGTGTACTTCTCGACGAGCGAGGTGTCCTCCAGCCACCCGCCGGAGGTCACCGACGACGGGTCGAGGTCGATGATGTGCAGCCGGTACCTTGAGAGCAGACCACCATCAGTCCAACAGCAGCAGTAGAAAGATACCAGTAGTTAACAAGAGGAGATGCAGGTGGGGTGGGGGAACGGACCCGTCGTAGGGGGAGTAGGCGGCGAGGGGCGCGGCGTCGCGGTCGAGGTCGGCGACCCTGGCGCCGGCCTCGTCCCGGAGCTCCAGCCGCATGGAGCCCACGGCCGTGCCCGTCTTCTTCCACAGCTTCTCCTTGAGCGCCTCCACCGTGGTCTGCGAGCAGAGCGGACCCACACACCCCCGCCGCCATTAGAGATGAGATCCAAGCTGGAGATGAGATCCTGGGTTGGGTTGGTGGCGCGTACCTGCTGCGAGACCCGGATGTCGGAGGCGAAGGAGGTGAGGTTGGAGTGCGTGACGCGCAGCGACACGCTGTCGTCCGCCGGCAGCTGCAGCTTCGACATGTCTCCGGTCCGGCGGTGACCGCGACGACGACTCTCTGGTCTGCTAGTGTGGCGGCGGCCGTCGGAGCAGGAGCGTGCGCCGCCGACGCCGATCTGCGGGAGTAGTAGGGGCTCTAGGTGGGCTCGTCTGCTGGCCGGGCCGGGCCGGGCTCAAATGAGGCCCGTGAGAGCGAGCAAATATCTGTCTCCACTCTGTTATCTCCTCGTCTTCTATCTCCAGACCCGCGAACGGATAGTGAAAGTGAAAGATGGCGGCTTTGGCGATGGCGATGGGGGCGGCGGTCATCCCTCGGGCTGCCCAGCTCGCCGGGGGTCAGCCTGCTGGCGGGAGGTGCGTCTCCGTCCGCGCGGCTGCGCCTCCGCGGCAGCAGCGGTCGTCCCGGCCGCCGCCCAGGAACCGCCGGCGCGGGCCGCCGCCCAGGCTCCGCGACGACGAAGGCGACAACCAGGGTCCGCCCGGGAGGCGGGGCCCTCCTGGCGCGCCCAGCCGCCACCACCAGGGCCGCGGGCCGCCGCCCAGGGGGCAATCTGGCCGCGCTTCGCCGGCAGGCATGACCCGCTCGCCCGTCGTAGCTCTGCGGCGGGAGGAAGAGGAGTTCGACGACGAGGCGGGGTACAGGGACTACGACGGCGAGGAGGATGAGGAGGAGGGGGAGGGGAGGTTCGCCGGGGGAACCCGGTCGGGTGGCGCCATGCCCAAGCCGCCCGCCGGCTTCGTGCTCGACGACCAGGGCCGGTGCATCGCCGCCGCCTCCAAGCGCATCGTCACCATCGTGAGTTACATCACATTCAGCTTTGTCATAACTAATTCATTCATACTTGAAATGCATTATCCTAAGCTCATCTTGCGAATTTGAGCAGATTGATGACGCGAACAATCGCCCGTTGGAGTGCATAATCAGGAGGGTGTTCAGCAGCACGCAGGATCACGAGTGCTTGCTTCTATGCCCGGTCGACATGTAAACAACCACACTATACATATCTTAGTAGCAATGTTCATGAGAGATTACCCTCTTCTTTCACTTAGCAAGAGTTCCAATTCCATCTTTCAGGCCTGTGCAGGTGCTCAAGAGCACAAACTTCAGTGGATGGATTGCCGTATGTCTCTAGTTCCCTGCATTCTCATCGATTGAGCGCTCCATTCATTTGTAGTTCAAGCATGATTTCAGTTGATGCTAGAAATATTCATTTCTTTGGATATGATATGGTTTTTAATGAGGTAAATGGTGTGTGTTCTTCCATTCTGTTGTAGGTTGACGATGACCAGATTAAGCAGATCATTCCATCGGTTGCGTACGCCCTTGCTAGGGTACATATGCACTTTGTCGAAAGCGGGTAAGGATCACACAGAAAACACCATACAAATGCAAACATCTAACCTTTTTAACTGAACTGAGACAAGGGCATTACAAATGCTTATGTGTACATTTAACCGTGTTCATTGCTTATGTAACACACTGACACTATGGTATTTCACCCTCTGGGCTGTGTGCAGAGGCTGGGGAGAGATCTCCCTTGTCAAAAAAATGATAATAATTCTTGCCCTCTGTTTCAGATTCTGCTATACAGCACGGGGTGGCTTCTGCTTTCCTGAAGATGCCATCCAAGAATTCCACGGTAACCTGAAGCACTAACCTGTCTAGTATTATTGTGTCAGTAATCCCCCCTAAAAATAGGTTCCTGCTTGTAAGAAAAGGTTTCAATGATATCTTTCTTGCTGTGAATTTAAAAGTTTGTGTGTCATTTATGTGATGTGCTTCTAGTTGTGTAGTTCCCTCTTTGATTTGTCATATTAAAATTGCAGATTCTAGTGGCGGTAGCGGGGAGGCACCTTTTGAAGGTGTAGAGATTTGCAACTTCAATTTGGTGAGCAAATTAGATTCCTTTACTTATCTTCCTGTTTTGTAGCTGTAGCCAAAGAATCATATTCCGACCAAGTAGAGACATGCGGTGAACTGTAATTTATTTGCCTTCTCAGAATAGTTAACATATTCTTGTCTTGCTGCTACTGTAAATATCTCACGGTGTTTTTTCGGCATGCTTGTGACTATGTTATTGCTGGCATTTAGCGTGGATACTCTGTTTGCAGGACGGTGCACACTATATGATCTATACACCAGTCGATCCGCTTCTATTTGTCGCGGTCAAGGTATGTCAGTTGCTCTTTCAGCCTGCTTAGCAACTCTTGGCAGCTAAATGCTTTTATAAACCCCCACAAGGAAAGAAGTTATGCATAATTATTGATTGGCATGTCATTGTGCAGGACAAGGACGGTGTGCTACGCATTGCTGAAGATGTTAGTCCAGTTACCACTATTCTTATACACTAGAGAGTGTTTTGATGATTGGCAGTGCAACTTAAAAGCACTTTGTGTATGAATAGCAACTATACTTACTTACGGTGATCTGTAAACATGCAGGATCTGATGGACGACCCCAGCATTGTGAGCGCCATAGATGAAGAGACAGAGTTCACGGCATTGGTGGTATGTGAGCCGGCGATTGCATTCTTTCTTTCTTTCTAGTTGGCTCCTAGCTACTTTTTGCTATTGATGGCCATATTTTTGTACTGACTGGTGTTTGATGTTTTGGTTGCTTTGTGTATGCAGGAGGAGGAGGAGGCCCTTCTCGAATCGATACTGCACGGCGACGATGATGTTAGCTAATGCTTACATGCATGATGAGAATGTGAGGATACATAGAGTATATGTTTGTGAGAACGATTCTCTTTGGAGAATGTGTTGTTAGATCTCGCGTAGTGAGTACGTATTTTGCAGGTAGGGATTATACACATACGTTGGTGCTGTTGTATGTGTTTGTAAAGCGAGTGTAGGTTAAGAAGAAGCTGCAGGCCTTGAATTTGGAGGATGTAATGGTAGATAGTTTTGTTTGCTTGTTATGGCAGTGGCCCGTGGTGAAACAAAACAGACATTATTTGTCTATGAGTTGGAGAAATTGATGGATGAGTGGATTTAGTAGTATTGTCGGCTTTTATTACAATCAAAATTGAAGTCTAGAGGGATACACAAGTTTTTAGAGTTATTCCAAAATAACTGCATCGTGCAAGGAAAGAGACCACAAATGCATTTTAATAATTTGCAAAAATAATTCCAGTGTATTATTGAACTCAAACTTACTTATTTTTTTTACATGTTTGATGTTTCCTACCCATATAAATCTTGGGTATATGAACATCACTTGAAAATATCTTTCTCAATAAAAAAAAGTTCAATAACCACCAACAATATCGTATTTTAACTTATGTATTCATCACTATGTTCATTGCAAAAAGCACTTGTGATACTCGACGCCAAAATTAAGAAATCATTATTATTTTTAGATAAGAGTATATCAACTTGTAAAGATAGAGCAACTTTTTCAACGAACTTAATTGAAAGCTCAATGTGATCTTTTTAGAGTCATGAAACTATCACATTTTTTAATGTCAGTAATAACATTATCAAGCTGAAAATAATGTCTATTTAAATACATGTTTTGAGAAAAGACCATTATGTTAATGTAATAAAGAATGTGTTATTTGTTAATGAATAGGCAACACTAAATTGAACATATAGATTTATGTAAACTATTAAATTACAAATTATTTATATCAACCATAACATGAAATTTATGTTTTAGAAAAATATTAGAGAAGTACAAAAATGACGATAAATTGTAAATTGTATATTGAACAGCCCCAGGTGCACCTGATGATGCTGAGGATTTGTCTAAAGGCCCATTATGTTGCTTCAGTTGTAAATCACAAGCTCATTCTTCTCCAGAATGTTTGTCTCGTTTTTTCTGCTCTTATTTCCTTTGCTTGGGCCATACCTTTTCCTACTGCCTGGATGGTAGTGCAGCCCATTTATATTGAAGGCCTAAGGACCAGAATGCTGATTTGGAAAAGAATACATCTGACCTACAGCATAGCAAAAATTTACATGGGTCGATTGTTTTCTATAGTAAATAATACGAGAAGAAACTCATTGGGAAACAAACACACTCATCAACAGATGATTTGGCAAAATAAAACTTGATAAGAATAATGGCTTAGAGAGGCAAGGTGGAAAATTGATTTCCTCTAATTCTATACCCGCAAAACATCTTTGGAGAGCAAAATCAAATCAACAGCAGACCCGGCAGACGTGATCCTTTCCCATTGGAGATGCCGGTCCGCCTCCTCTGACCACCCTGCCACCCTCGACCAAAACACCCATCACCCAGAACACTATCACAGACTAACCCTCTCCTCTGTTGCATCCCTCACCACTGCCGTCGATGATGGATGGAGTTACGCACAAGGGAAAGAAGAAGAAGGCCCAGGTGGTAATCGACCCAGCTGAACTACGTAGGAGCACCCGTACAAATAGGTATGATGGCTTCAAACCACCATCCATGAATAAGGGCCGCCAGGTGAAGAGCAAGGTTAAGCCACGCAATATTGCAAGGACGCCTGACGTGAAGACCAGCACCTCTGCTATACCTGCTGATGTGCCTCCTCCCACTCCCATTCCTACCATCCAACAGATAGGCACTATCAAATGCGGCATCCCAGCTGAAGACCCGGAGGCTTCCAAGCTTCTAGCCAGCACCGGAGCCACCCCACCCTCTTCGTCCTAATCTCCAATGCCCCCCGGCAGCAGTGGAACATTTTGGTTTGGAACATCCGTGGAATAAATTCAGATGATAAACTCTTAGCTATTAAAAATGCGATCAATGCTTGTGGATGTGATGTAATATGTGTGCAAGAGACCAAGCGCTCCTCTTTTGATCTAGCTTATGTTAAAACTTTCTGCCCTCGCCGCTTTGATAAATTTGCTTTTGTTCCCTTGCGTGGTGCCTCTAGAGGTCTAGTAATGATCTGGAATAGCTCGGCTTTTGATGGAAATGTGCTTTTCTCTGATTTCTTTGCTCTTGGCATCTCCTTTACATCTAAAGCTTAAGGGAATCATGGGCATTTGTATAATATTTATGGACCGTGTGCTACTGATGATCGTCTCCTCTTTACGAATTGGTTACCGTGTGCATGCGCCTGTCATCATACCGCCGGGGCGCATACGATCCACCCCTCGGAAGGGGTGTAAGCACTCGACGACGGTCATCACGGTTGTATCGAGGCTCAAACTGCCCATGGCCTCTGTCCAGGTGCTGGTCCTGGTGATAACCACGGTCTTCACGCCATAGGGGTGACCTTGGGCTTTGTGCCAAATGATCTGCAACAATTGATCTGCTGTGGATTAATCCTGTTGCGCAACTGAGAAACAACAGAGTCCAGCTGCTCTGAGCAGTGCCCGAATCTGCTGTAAAACCTCTGCCAGCCTTAGAGCGGGACGGCTGGATCAATTCTGCCATACGTGCAGCTGCTGCAACATTCTGGATCAGAGTACAGAATACCTGACAATCATCTTTAGGCCTAGTCGGAAATAGTTGCCGATGCCGTCGACTGGAACTTGGAATCTGGCTGCGGGCGCGGTCGTCGAGTTCCTGTTGAAGATTCTTCAGACGCATGCGCTCAGCCAGAGTGGCAACGCGCGCAGCCTCCAAGGCCCGAGCCTCGGAGGTCTCTCCAACGATGGGGATCTGGAGAGCTTCAAAAGCTTGACCTTGCCTTCGCTGCAACTCTTCCCTCTGCTCCACTATGAGAGCTTCATGATAATACTCGTCGTTGTTGCGCGCACGACTGTCGCTGCCGCCTGCACCACAGGGAAATCCCGGCGGGCTACGATGGGAGTCGACCATCAGAACTTCCGCCGTGGGGTCGTTACTTTCACACTTGGAGAGAGTGTCTGAATGGCCGGTCGACATGTCGAACAAGCCATACAGGGAGTCATCGGGCTCGATTGCCGCGATCTGAGGAGTGGCTGGCTGACCGGCCACCCCGTGCTTCACCCACCGCTAGAACCCGCGAGCGACCAGATCGCTTGCGGCGGCGGGTAGCGGGAAGCGAAGACGCCACGGGAGCCGACCGGTACTGAGTCGACGGCTGCTGCAATAGGACGCCGCAGGCACTTACACGGAAGTGCGCCGCCCCACGGACGGGGAGCGCTTCGATGTCGAGGGGGGCCTCCTGGAGCCAGGCCGAGTCGTCAGCGATGAAGGCAAACGCGCCGAGACGGATCTGGCGGCCCAAAGGCAAACCACCGCCGGAACCATGTTGATGAAGAACAAAAACTGCAACCTCACTGGAAGTCGCTAAGACGCCTGCCCCATGGTGGGCGCCAATGTCGTAGGAGTGAGTCTGACAGTAGAAGTAAGGGGTACATAGGAGAAGGGTCAGGCCCTAGCTACGGCTACACTAGTAGAAAAAGGACCTAATGTGAGACACATTAGTCCCGGTTCGATTTTGGCCCGGTATTAATGGTACCATTAGTGCTGGTTCGAACGGCTATGCATTAATGACGGTTCGTGTTGAACCCTTTAGTACCGGTTTGTGCCACGAACCGGTACTAAAGGGATGGTGGCAGGCTGGCGTCAGGCCGGGGCCTCACGATCACCTTTAGTATTGGTTCGTGGCACAAACCGGTACTAAAGGGCTAGCCTTTAGTACCGGTTCGTGCCACGAACCGGGACTAAAGGGGTCTGACCTATAGTCCCGGTTGGGGACACAAACCGGGACTATAGGGCAATTTCCAAACTCTACCCCCCCCCCCTTGTGCATCGCCATTTCATTTTTGAAAAAAACAAAAGAAAATGATAAAAAAAATTTAAAAAATAAAATTCTTCGAGATGTAGTTATATTACTATATCTACTAGTTAGGAAAATTTAAAAACTTAAATTTGGACATGTTTTGCAAAAAGTGTTATGAAAAAGTAAAACGGCTATAACTTTTGCATACAATGTCAGAAAAAACATATAATATATCAAAAAATTCAGCACGAAAATCCGCATCCGGTAATAACTTTTGCATACAAGGGGGGCTTTAGTCTCCATCCTTTAGTGCCGGTTGCAGAACCGGCACTAAAGGCCCTTACGAACCGGTAATAAAGCTCCATTTTCTACTAGTGCTAGGTTGTACACACATGAGTTTACGAGTTCAGGCCCCTCACAGAGAAGGTAATAGCCCTACGTCTCGGTGCCTCGGGAGGCTTTGTTGATTGAAGGGTGGAACAGGGCGTGCGAACCGTTGTGTCTGAGGAGAAGGGTTGCTTATATAGAGTGCGCCAGCCCCTTCCCTCCTCAGTTACACGAGGGTTCAATGTGAGTTAAGCCACGCACGTTATGGGTAACACCCATAATGATCTTAATGGCTACGGAGTGAATGTCTGACCGTTGCCATTCAGAGGTGACTCTAGTCTTCTATCTTCCGAGTGGATTCTTGTCTCCCGAGTGAAATAACACCGGTTGAGTGGAATTGGGATATCCGAGTGGAATCACTTGTCGAGTGGATTACACTTCTTGAGGATTCCAGTCGGTATCTTCCTTTTAACTTTATAGGTCTTGGCTTCTTGTGTCCTGTCCTTGGGAAGGGCATGTAGGTCAGGCCTAGGACCCTACCCCAGGTACATGTCGCACTATGTGATCTGTACACCAATCGACGCGCTTCTGTTTGTCGCAGTCAAGGTATGTCGGTTGTTCTTTCAACTTGTTCAGAATCTCTTGGCAGCTAAATGCTTTTATAAACCCCATAATGAAAGAAATTATGAACAATTAATGATTGGTATGTAGTTATGCAGGACAAGGACCGTGTGCCACGCATTGCTCAAGATGTAAGTCCAGTTTATCACTATTCTTATACGCTGAACAACGTTTTTGATGATTGGTGGTCCAATGTAGAAGCACTTTGTATATGAACAACAACTGTGAACATGCAGGAGCTGATGGACGACCCCAGCATTGTGAGCACCATAGACGAAGAGACAGAGTTCACGAGCGTTGGTGGTACGCCTGGCAGCGATCAATTGCTTTATTTCTTTCCTTCTAGTTGGCTCATAGTAGCTAGTTTTGCTACTGGTGATCATATTCTGGTACTGATGTGTGTGTTTGTTGCTTTAATTAGTGGTAGAGTACAAGTGTGTGAGAGGGAGGTATCTTTTGGGAGTACATGTTGTTAGATGCGTAGAGCACACGTGTTTTTGAGGTAGGTATACATACGTTGGTGTTGTGTGTGTGCGCGCGTATGTGTAGAGAGGGTATAGGTGAAGAAGAAGAAGAAGAAGAAGAAGAAGAAGAAGCTACAAGCCTTGGATTGGAGAATGGAATGATAGATGTTTGGGCATACACTTGGTGGCCAAATTCATTGTTCTAACCCTTATGCGAAAGTTTAGCACGATTCGACTCTATTTGTAAAAAAAGCTCAAATCTGATCCTTTTTTACGTTAGTGGTAGAATAGAACAGGCTACCGCCATGGTCAATGGCGGTACGCTTCTAGTCAACATGATGACATACATGGCAACAATGTGGCAAGTGGCTACCACCACACCTGTTGGCGGTAGGACCTGGCCGAAGTAAATGATAAATAACATGTGTTGCCATGTAGTACTAAGCTGCTTCAGTGGCTTGCTAGCTTGAGCGTGCAGTTAGCAACAATACGCCTGGGGTTCGATTATTGCAAAGGGCAAGTTTCTTTTGGTTTATTTTCTTTGCCCAATAACAATTTAAAAATAGCCTAATTGATGTTACATAAGGGCATGTACAATGGTTGATAAGACAATCTTATCTTAATTCTTGTATGTAATTTAGAGATGACAAAAAAGTACGTCCACAATGAATTATATCTTAGCCTTATCTTCAATAACTAGCAATTCCTTAAAACATGATGAGACAAATTGTGCTAAGAGATCATCTCTTGTCTTATCTTAAATAAGAGAAGACAAGCCTTTTCTTACGAGTTCTCTCTCCTCCACCTCATTATTTATCCTATGTGGCACTCCTAAGATATCACCATTGTACATGCCCTAAGGATTACTATGGAAAACATTTTTTTTGACCATGTAAATAGAATTTATAAGGATTATTTTAAGGAATGACAGGATAAGATCTTTCCTATTTTCTAGATATAATGACATGATGTATGTTTCCTTATGTGCAAGATATGGTGGCATCTTCATTCAACATCTCCACGGTCCATCGGTTACCATGCCACAATTGTGTCCTATGCTTAGTAAAAATGAAAAGAAAACTAGTCTAATTAATGTTAGATTTGGATTATTGTCAAAAGAATTGCTTATCATTTATAAGGAAAGTGTGTTTTTAAGGAATGATAGGAAAATATCTTCTGTCTTTCATAAATACAATCACACGATGTCAAGGGCAAAAAACTAAACTAGTCTAATTAATGTTAGATATGGAATATTGTAAAAAAATAAATTTTGAGCATCAGTACAGACACAAGCGCTCATATACACGCGCATACACTCACCCCTATGAACGCACATACGCACACCCTACCCCTATGAGCACCTCCGAGAGACTGAGCCGGCATATCATCTTGAGATCTACGAAGTCACCGTAGGCGCCTCGTCGTCGACGGAAACGTCTCCTCCCACTGAAAGCGCATCGCCGGAAATCCTGAAATAAATCCAGGAATAATGCGAGCACCAGGATTTGAACCCTGGTGGGTTGGGGATACCACTGTCCACCTAACCAACTCAACCACAGGTTGATTCGCTAATATTGTAAAAAAAAAGATAACCACAGGTTGTGAATATTGTAAAAAAATTGCTTATCATTTACAAGGAAAAAGTGTTTTTAAGGAATGATAGGAAAATATCTTCTCTCCTTCCTAAAAGATAATCACACGATGCGTGTTTCCTTATGTACAGAATATGGTAAGACATCAAAAACGTTTTTCTTTTTCTTTATTTTCTTTACCATACTAAAACTACATCTGGAGCACTTGTGTTAAAAAAAAAGAGTTTTGTGTAGCACTCTCATATGAGTGAACCATATATAATATATAGTGATATGTGTGTGCACTTACCATTTCAACATGTGTGCAATCTAATTAATATTCATGTATGTGCTTTTTATAATTTATGTGAAGATTTCAATCAAATTCTATATATATTTTTGTTCACGACACAAACATGTGTCATGTCATATGTATCACACTTTAAATGGCATTGTAACATTCACTCGATTAGTAGCATACTAGTTAACGTAATTATCTTAGACCGGTTCAATACTGAAAATAAGTTGAAATTACGAAGCGTATGACACAATTGCCGATGGACCTTGAAGATGTTGAATGAAGATGCGCCCATATCTTGCACATAAGGAAACATGCATCCTGTGACTGTATGTAGAAAAGATCTTCTCCTGTCATTCCTTAAAAAAGTTTCCTTATAAATGATATTTACATGGTCAAAAAAATGTTTTTGATAGTAATCCGTGTGTAACATTAGTTAGGCTATTTTCGTTGGTAGTATTAGGCAAAATAAACAATAAATATTTGCCCTTGAAAATATTGAACCCAAGACCTACTGTCGCTAATATACACGCTCTAGCTAGCAGCCCATCGAAGCAGTTTAGTACTACTGAGCAACACACATTATTTATTTATAGCATTCAGTTCGTCCCAGGTCCTACCACCCACGACTGTGGTGGTAGCCACTTCACATTGTTGCGATGTCATCGTGTTGACCAGAAGCCTACCGCCATTGACCATGGTGGTAGCCCCTTATATCGTACCGCCAGCATCTACGGCGGTAGAAAAATGGTCAGATCCGAACTTTTTTTTACAAATTAGTCTAGTCGTGCTAAATTTTCGCATAAGGTTCAAAACAGTGAATTCGGCCACACTTGGTATGGCCATGCCCATGGTAAAACAAACATTATTTGCATGTCTAATGAAATTCAAAGATGGATGAATGAATGACTTTTGTACTATCTACTTTTATGACAATCAAATATCATCAAGCCATTCTCATATATTGCTATATAGATGTCATGTACAAAAAAAATACAACAAGAGTGCTTGCTGATAAAATACATTCCATGGAGCATCAACCAGAATCGTGGTGTGGCGTTGGTTCTTATCAATGGGTGCGTCCATTGTTCTTCCCTAATGATAAGTGCCATACATGTGGCATGAAGCAACATGGTCCAAACGCTCTTATTACCATCCATTTATGACGAGGGAAGGGACGCGGTGTGTATATATTGAATCCCACTGATATTGTATCTTACCAACATAGGCAAGAATAGAAACCACATCTGCAAAATTTTAATCACAATGAGACAATGAGTTGTATGGAGTAATGTGCAAGAACAAAGTTAAAGATGATGGACCGGTGATGCTTTTGTCCCGTAGCGAGAATATGACTTCAAACCGTGGGAAGCACGATGGGCAAATTGTCGATGTTATCCGCTGCGCCGACGTCCTAACCTCGGTCCTAGCATTTAGTGTGATGACAAAGTCCATGGCTAGATACCAGAAATGTCCATCTGGTATTTCCGTGGGGTTGAACCCGACGCGATTGAAATCATAGGTCATACCGGTCTATACCATGCTGTTGAAGCGAATTGCTTGGTTGTTGTGCGCAATTGCTTCCATCTTTGTTCCCTAATATTTTTTTATGAATCATAACAATAATGAGGAAACAAAACTGTTTATCAAACTTATATTTTAAAAATGCGGGCTATCAAGTAGTGATGATTAATGACTTACATGTTGATCGAGTAGTATGCACTAAAGGTACAAGTTTCCCATGCCATTATCCTTGATTTGAGCCTTCCACGGGACCCTAGCATGAATGATCCAGCAATATTGATATTGTTGGGGAACATAGCAGAAATTCAAAATTTTCCTACGTGTCACCAAGATCTATCTATGGAGAGACCAGCAACGAGGGGAAGGAGAGTGCATCTACATACCCTTGTAGATCGCTAAGCGGAAGCGTTCAAGTGAACGGGGTTGATGGAGTCGTACTCGTCGTGATCCAAATCACCGAAGATCCTAGTGCCGAACGGACGGCACCTCCGCGTTCAACACACGTACAGCCCGGTGACGTCTCCCATGCCTTGATCCAGCAAGGAGAGAGGGAGAGGTTGAGGAAGACTCCATCCAGCAGCAGCACAACGGCGTGGTGATGGTGGAGGAGCGTGGTACTCCAGCAGGGCTTCGCCAGGCACCGCAAGAGACAAGGAGAAAGAGAGGGAGGGCTGCACCAACAGGGAGAGATTAGATCGCGTGTCTTGGGCAGCCCCTAGGCCTCATATATATAGGGGAAGGGGAGGAGGGTGCGCCCCCTCTAGGGTTCCCACCGCTAGAGGGGCGGCAGCCCCAAACCCATCTATGGGTGGCGGCCACAAGGGGGGAGGAGAGGGAGGCGCAGGGAGTATGGGCCTTAGGGCCCATTTGCCCTTAGGGTTTGCCCCCTCTCCCCTTCTAGACGCATGGGCCTTAGTGGGAGGCGCCCCAGCCCACCTAGGGGCTGGTGCCTTCTCACACTTGGCCCATGTATGCCTATGGGGCCCATGGATCCCCCCGGTGGACCCCCGGACCCCTCCGGTGGTCCCGGTACATTACCGATAAACCCCGAAACCTTTCCGGTGACCAAAACAGGACTTCCCATATATAAATCTTTACCTCCGGACCATTCCGGAACTCCTCGTGACGTCCGGGATCTCATCCGGGACTCCGAACAACATTCGGTAACCACATACAAACTTCCTTTATAACCCTAGCATCATCGAACCTTAAGTTGTAGACCCTACGGGTTCGGGAACCATGCAGACATGACCGAGACGTTCTCCGGTCAATAACCAACAGCGGGATCTGGATACCCATGTTGGCTCCCACATGTTCCACGATGATCTCATCGGATGAACCACGATGTCAAGGACTTAATCAATCCCGTATACAATTCCCTTTGTCTAGCGGTACGATACTTGCCCGAGATTCGATCGTCGGTATCCCGATACCTTGTTCAATCTCGTTGCCGGCAAGTCTCTTTACTCGTTCCGTAACACATCATCCCGTGATCAACTCCTTGGTCACATTGTGCACATTATGATGATGTCCTGCCGAGTGGGCCCAGAGATACCTCTCCGTCACACGGAGTGACAAATCCCAGTCTCGATTCGTGCCAACCCAACAGACACTTTCAGAGATACCTGTAGTGTACCTTTATAGCCACCCAGTTACGTTGTGACGTTTGGCACACCCAAAGCACTCCTACGGTGTCCGGGAGTTGCACAATCTCATGGTCTAAGGAAATGATACTTGACATTAGAAAAGCTTTAGCATACGAACTACATGATCTAGTGCTATGCTTAGGATTGGGTCTTGTCCATCACATCATTCTCCTAATGATGTGATCCCGTTATGAACGACATCCAATGTCCATGGTCAGGAAACCGTAACCATCTATTGATCAACGAGCTAGTCAACTAGAGGCTTACTAGGGACATGGTGTTGTCTATGTATCCACACATGTATCTGAGTTTCCTATCAATACAATTCTAGCATGGATAATAAACGATTATCATGAACAAGGAAATATAATAATAACTCATTTATTATTGCCTCTAGGGCATATTTCCAACAGATATATATGCTCCAATTGGACATGATGAAAAGTCAAGTTCCTATGCATAGAATAGAAAGAACGTATGAGGTAAATTACTAAGCGGTGATGACAAATAGCTGTACACTGTGATTATTCTATCTTGCCTGTTCATCGGAGGGGTGATGGGTTGACTGACGATAGGAACCGGCGGCGATGCCATCACCCTCTTAGAGGTGATCGATCCGTATGAGTTTACCATGGTCATGGAGGAGATGGCTTTTTCTCTGTAGAAAGATGGAGACAAATATGGTGCTGCAGAAAGACGGAGACAAAGATGGTGCCGCAGAGCTTTTTTATAAGCATAATGGGCGGTGGGAAAATGAAAAATGGTTAAGAATTTTTTTGGCGGGCTAGGTCCCCGTGGGTGACATATCAATATTCGGATCTTTAATATTCAGAAACATATTAAAAATTGTTTATTTAGCAAGGAAACAGACACTTCAAAATCGGTCCGTGATCAACCCAGTTGATTCACAATATATTAAATTAATGCAATTTTGTGATTTATGATCACTTGCCTTATCAAAACGTAACTGATTTATCACATGCGTATACAATCTCAAATTCTTGCCATAATATATTAAATAAAGGAAATTGACTTTCTTCTTTCAGGATATTTCTTAACATTCACATTAAGTTATTTCCTTTTCCCCCTTTATATTATGTGCACGTCTCAAATGACCAATTATTTAACAAAGCTAGCTTGGTTCAAGACATGCAAGAAAATAATCTACCCGTAACGATTCAACTCAAATGATTTCAGCAGTTGCATTAGCTAGTGACTTGTATTCAGCTTCAGTACTTGACCTGGATACTGTGGCTTATTTTCTGGCTCTCCAAGAGATGAGATTGGAACCAAAGAATACGACTAATCCTCCAGTTGACTTCTTGTCATCACTGCATCCTGCCCAGTCAGCATCAGAGAAGGCACTAACAAGAGTGGAGTTAGAGCGTTTAACTTGAAGGCCTAAGCTCACAATATATCTTATGTACCGTACAATCCTCTTTAACAGTTGTCCAGTGTACAGTAGTAGGTGCATGAAGATACTGACAAACCTTGTTAACAGCAAAGGAAATATCAGGTCTTGTTAGCATCAAGTACTGTAGGGATCCTACTGCACTCCTGTATTTCGTGATCTCTTCTTCTTTGAGTGGCTCACGTTCAAAGGTTGAAAGCTTTTCTGAAGAGGATAATGGTGTGGGTGAAGATTTACAATCTTTCATCCCCATGCGAGCTAGAAGCTCAGTGGCATATTTTTCTTGGTTCAATGTTATGACATCTTGAATCTTCTTCACCTCAATACCCAAGAAGAAATGTAGATCACCAAGATCCTTCAAAGCAAACTCTGAACTTAAATCATGCAGAAGAGCATTAATGGCACTTTGTAAAGAACTTGCAACTATGATGTCATCAACATATACTAATACAAATATTGTTTGCCTTATTGTAGATGAACAGTGAAGTGTCAGCCTTAGATGCAACAAAACCAAGACGCCTTAACTGAGAGCTTAGCCTTGAGTACCATGCCCTTGGTGCTTGCTTCAAACCATAAAGCGCCTTATCAAGCTTGCACACATAATGAGGTACCTTCTTGTTTGCATACCCAGGTGGTTTCCTTATGTAAACCTCCTCTTCCAGAACACCATGCAAGAACGCGGTCTTAACATCTAGCTGTCTCAAGCTCCATCCCGTGGAAACTGCAACAACTAACACAAGTCTAATAGTTGCAGCCTTAACGACGGGACCGAAAGTATCTTCATAATCTAGACCATAACGTTGTTTAAAGCCTTTTGCAACTAGACGTACTTTATATCTGTCAATCGAACCATCTACCTTCTTCTTGATTCTGTAAACCCATTTACAATCAATGACAGGTTTACCTCTTTGCTCAGGCACAAGATGACAAGTTTTAATCCTCATGAGTGCCGAATACTCTTCATCCATTGCATTTTTCCACTTTGGATCTCCAAGTGCATCCTCTAGTCTTGTCAGATCCCCTGTAACACACAACATGCCATACGTATAGTGCCATCAGTTCTGATTTTCGGATTGCTTATACCTTTTTGTAGTAGAGTTGTGACACGTGGAGTAGGTTGTGGCTGAACTATGTGACATGTAGGCTTCTGCACAGGAGATGGTCTAGACGAATCTGCTGTAGAAGATCCTGATGGCATCCTGGAACTACTTTGCATAGCAGATCCTAGATCAGACCCCGTGGCATGCTGTGTGGCTAAAGACGTGACTGCACCCGACTCGGCTGCCACAGAAGATCCCGCGCCGATCTGTGGATGCATGCGAGGCGGAGATCCCAAGCTGGGCGACGCGGTTTCGGCCGCGGTCGCTTTCGCTGGCCCATGCGTGGGGTGCGAGGCGGATCCGGCAAGTGATGACATGGCGACGCCTGACTGGTGCGGGCGGATCCTGTCCAGCGCGTGATCCAGGGCTGATCCGTGCGCCCGATCTGAAGAATCCTGACGCACAGGAGTTCTAGGTGACACCGGATCGCCCTGGTGTTCAACGCCAGCTTCGTCTTCTTCTAACCCATGAAATATAGGTTCATTTTCACCAAAATTTGGATCATTTTTTGCACTGATTTCTACTGTGTCTTCTGCAAGGCCCTGCACAGGAGTAGATACAACACTAGTACTGCTAGGATCATCAGTTGGATTAGTGCAATTGTCACCCCCTTGATTGGGTGGAAGGAGAAGAATTTATTTCCTAAGGAGTGCTCCGGCGTTCGGATGAAGGGACTCAAAAGGGTATAAGGATTCATCAAACACGACATCTCGAGAAATATATACCCTACCGGTGGAAACATCTAGGCACTTGACTCCTTTATGGATGGGACTATACCCAAAGAAGACACACTTCTTTGAAGGAAACGCAAGTTTACGTGTATTATATGGACGAAGGTTGGGCCAGCAAGCACAACCGAATACATGTAGTGATTTATAATCAGGAGTAATGCCAACAAGACGTGTGAGAGGAATCTCATAGTTGATAACCTTGCTAGGAAGTAAATTTATGAGATATGTGGCAGTCAAGAAGGCTTCATCCCAGAACTTTAATGGCATCGATGCATTTTCTAGTAGGGCTAGCCCTACTTCAACAACATGACAGTGTTTCCTTTCAACGGAACCGTTCTGTTGATGTGCATGGGGGCATGAAACATGGTGTGAGATGCCAAGTTCCTAAAAAAACAAATTAAGGTTCTTGTACTCACCTCCCCAGTCAGTCTGCATAGCAATGATCTTTGTGTTTAGTTTTCGTTCAACAAGGTTTTGAAAATTCTTGAAAACTTGAAACACATCAGATAATTTCTTAAGGAGATAGATCCAAGTAAATTTGCTATAGTCATCAATGAAGCTTACATAGTATGAGTGTCTACCAACAGAGGTAGGAGCCGGCCCCCAAACATCTGAAAATACAAGCTGTAGGGGTGCAGAGGAAATGCTGATAGAAATAGGATATGGTAGCTGATGACTTTTAGCTTGTTGACAAGGATCACAAACGGACTCAATGCTAGACTCAAGACAATGGGGAAGTTTATTTCTACTAAGAACAAGCTTAACAATGACTGATGAAGGATGGCCTAATCTACTATGCCACTTTGCTGAAGAAGGCTTGATAGCAACAAAGGCTTGTTTATTCGATCATGTTGATGAAGATATGATTGGATAGAGACCTCCCATGCACTTGCCCCTAAGAAGTACCCTCCTCGTGTCCAAGTCCTTACCCAAGAAAAAATAAGGATAAAACTCGATGAGAACACGATTATCAAGGGTAAATCTATGAATAGAAAGGAGACTTTTTGATGTTTCGGGCACATGTAGAATTCTATAGAGATGAAAAAAAATTGTGGGGGTTTTAACAATTGAACTACCAACATGAGTAATATCCATACCAGAACCACTTGCAGTGTGCACTTGGTCACCTCCACGGTACTTGTCTTGAATCGTCAGCTTGTCGAGCTCCCCCGTCATGTGGTTTGTAGCCCCGGTATCCGCATACCAATTCGTGTCGACGTCATAGGAGTCAGTGACCATGTTGGCCCCCTTCTCCTCCTGTTCATCTTCATCGTACCTGTGCCAACAGTCACGAGCACCTCCTGGATGGTGCTTGTAACATATCTGGCATTCTGGATAATCCTGGGGATGTTGCCGACGCTGCTGTTGTGGACGAACACGGCCGCCGCCGCTATTGCCACCAGATGGAGTTGGGGAAGGGCGCCTTCCTCGGCCGCAACCCTTGTTGCTGCGCCCGCGTCCTCTGCCATCTCCACGTCCGCGCCCTTTGTACACCATGTTTGCAGAGGTTTTGAAGCCGGTGTCAGGGCCATCGCCAAGCATCTCCATGCACTGATTGAATGCTGCAATCTGAGCGAACAGATCATCCACTGAGATTTGGTTCTTTACTGCACCGATAGCCGCCACAACGGGGTCATAATCTCTGTCGAGGCCGGCAAGAACATAGTCCACCATCTCTGGGTCCGAGGCGGGGGGACCTGCCGCTGCAAGCTCATCTCCAGGCTCTTCATCCTGGAGATATAGGCGCTGCTAGACATGGAGCCTTTCTTTGTGTTGGTGATGGCGATCCGTAGGTTGGTGATGCGCGACCGGGACTGCGAGGCGAACAGGGTAGTGATGGTAGTCCAGAGATCGAACATCGTCTCCTTGCTCGCAACTTGGGCGGCGGTGGCGCTAGCTAGGGTTGGGGGGGGGGGGGGGGGGGGGCACGGGGAGCAACGCGGGCGTGGGCTCTTCTCCTTGAGTTCTAGTTTCAACCAAGCTCTTTGATCGGAGAGTGAGATTCAAGGAAGAAGCAGTTGTACACAGGAGGCCATGTACATACATAGTCCGGTTAGGACTTAATTTGTCAAGTAGTACATGCATGGTTCGGTTAGGAAAGTGTCAAGAGTCCATGATATATTAGTTCAGTTTTGCTAGCTCATCAGGTTGCTTCCGGCTTGAAAAATGGTAATGGGTACATGATTTTTTTTTTGAAACGGATGGCAAATGTAGAAATAAAAAAATTCACTAAGTACAAGGCAACTTTTTCGTGGTCCATAAGGTGTTTATGCAAAAGAAATTGCCATGTTCTAATTAACGAAATTGCCATATTATTATAAATAATAAAATTTCCATGATACATACAATTAAACTACCATGGTCTATAAACCAAAAAAAATCCATGGCAAAAAACTGTAACGGGTGCATGGCAAAAGTTATAGGATTTTTCCCATGGCAAAAATTATGTTTTTGAAATGGCAAAATTTGTATTGGTGGCAGAGCGAAAAGTAAAAACTGTGTTGGTTACATGGCAAAAAATTGGATTCGGCGCATTCAAAAATAGTTTAAAAGATTTTGCCATGGTTAACAAATTATGAATTGCAAATGAAAATTTTGGCATGGTAGTAGTGGAAAAATGGAAATCGAAGATTTGTCATCTAGTCGATGCATCTTCTAGTTATCTGTGTCCGGCGGCGGCATCGTCCAGGTTGGTTGGTTGCGTCGATTGACAGCGCATTTCTCTCACCCGCCCACATGATCACGGCTTGCTTCACCAACGTCCCCTCGTCAAAATCAAAACAGAAAAACAGACATCTACGGCCGGCCGGTTTCGGAATCTGAACAGAAGACGGAGACCGAGTCCGTGAAGGAGACGTCCCCGAGCCCGAGGAGAGATTACAGATTAAATTCTTGGGCGGCCCTCTTCCTCTTCCTCGCCACCGTACCGTGAGATATCATACAGTAGCACAGGGGAGGGAGGGAGGGAGGGAGATCACGTTGAGGACAAGCGCAGATAGATAGAAAGATGTCCAACTTTTCCGTTGAGGAGGAGATGCATACTACTACCCAACAACAAATCAACAAGGCCGTCGACTCGGCTTACCTTGTTGATAATCCTGGCAAGGCCCTCGGCTTTGTCATACACGAGACGCAACGGTTGCGCCGTCGGATTCAGTCCCGGCTGGCATCGCTTCGGAGCAATAATTCTGATGATGAAAAGATCCACCGCGTGCCCTCGGACAAGCTCCAAAAGATGCGTCTCATGTCCACCGCATTGCTTAGCATCTCACAGCTTATAAAGAACCACATATCTCCCCCTCATGACTACAAGGACGTCGACGAAATTCCTTGGCATCTTCGTTTTCACGGTTCCGGCTGGGAGTCCACGTGGGGAAGCCGACCGCCAGCCCATGGCACATTTTACGACACAAGTAAGATTGTTTTTTCCTTGTATATATATATATATATATGATTCAGTTTCCATATCGACGCAAAAATAATTCCTTTTTCTTGTGTATGCATGCAAAGTTTTAAATTTACGAAATCTACTAGTACTTCCTCCGATCCATATTACTACTTGTTGCTGGTTTAGTACTACGTGTCGCTCGACTAGTTTGATTGATTTCTAAGCCCGCCCGCACTCACTTATTTTAATTAATCTGGTGTTGCAGCTACATGGAGTCCTATGCAGTTTACGCACACGCCTCCTACATTTCCATACTCTTCCATGGTCGGCCGCGCCTTGCAGATCTACTCTATCAAAATCGTCAACCTCAATCCCAATCTTGACTGGCCTCTCCATGTCTACGGCGTGGTTGCCGCACGAGACTGCTTTGACCACAACCGCAACATTCTCTTCCACCGGTACGAGGCTAATTGCCAACGAGTCACCCAAGATGTATGTAAAGTGCCAATCTTCTTCTTATCTAATTTTTTATTAGTCTGTTTCTTTTAAGTATAGTAATAATGATGCTGCTGCTTGCAGGACCCTTTCTTGCACTTGATTGGCCCGTCACGTGCAATTGTGGCCCAAGATCGTGTTATGTTTGAAGTCCAACTAAAAATGAAGTACGGAGCAGAGTCTAAAGATACAGCATTGTTCACTTCCAGCTATAGTTACGGCTTTGACAGGCGATGTTCCACCATTCTGATCTACAGCCGTTGTTGTATGGCAGAGTTAAGCCTCGAGGGGTGATGTAGTCATATACCTACGGTAGGGACACGGACCCGTCCTAAGAGCCCTACCGTAGGACGTCCTTAGAGGAAGTCATCTTTCAGACAACTTGAAGATATCCCACTCGACGGGGCCAAGGCACTCGACCAAGAAGTTGTCACTCGACCAACAAGCCAACCACTCGACCACCAGGAGACCTCAAATCACTCCCAGGCAAACGGTCAGCCATTAAGTAGTCTTTATGATCATCATGACGCTTTATTAGGGACGTTATCAGTAACGCCCACCTTAAATGTACCTTAAACCCTGCATTACTGAGGACAAGAGAGGGTTGGCGAACTCTATATAAGCCACCCCCCTCCTCAGTATGAAGGGTTCGCACCCTTGTAACCTTACTCACGCATAATCCAATCGACCGCCTCCGGGCACCGAGACGTAGGGCTGTTACTTCCTCAGAGAAGGGCCTGAACTCGTAAACCTTGCGTGCTTACAACTTCCCAATAGCTAAGGTCTAGCCTCTTTATACATACCCCCCTACCTCACTGTCAGACTTAGAACCACGACAGTTGGCGCCCACCGTGGGGCAGTAGTCTTAGCGCCTAATTTGGAGAAGTTGCGATTTTCGTCGATCCACTCGATCATGTTTTCCTGCGGAGCCTTGGCGGCGGGCCGCGAGATCCGTCTCGGCCGACTTACTTTCATCGCCGACGACTCCGCTTGGCTCCAGGAGGCGCCGCTTGACGTCGACGCACTCCCCGTTCGCGGTGCGACGCACTTCCGCGCGTGCGTCCGTGGCGTCCTCCTGAGGCAGCCGTCGACCCCATATCGGTCGACTCCCGTGCCATCTCCCCGTCCTGTCTCCCGCCAGCACAAGCGCTCGGGTCGGTCGAGGCTCCAGCGGTGGATGAAGCGCGCCCTGGCCCGCCAGTCGGCGACCCAGCAGGTCGCTGCAATCGAGCCTGACGAATCCCTCTGCGGCCTGTTCGATCTGTCGACTGGCTCCATGGAGTCCGCTTCCGAGTGCGACAGCAGCGACCCCCTGACAGAGGTCCTGGCGGTCGAGGGGACGCGCAGTCCCCCCGGATTCCCTCGTGCTGACGATGGTGCCGACAGGGGCGATCCGTCGCACCCTCATGACGAATACCTCCCCGAACCTCTTACGTCGTTGCAGCGGGAGGAGCTTCGTCGCCGGAACATGGACGCGCTCTACACACCTATTGTTGGAGAAACCCCCGAGGCCCGGGCCTTGGAGGATGCGCGCTTGGCTAATCTAGCCGAGCTCACTCGACTGGAAAAGCTACAGCGGGCTCTCGACGAGCAGGCGCGTCAGCGGGCTCCCGAGTCCAGTCGACGTTAGCGGGCTCCCGAGTCCAGTCGACGCCAGCCGGCACCCGAACCCAGTCGACGGCAGCTCTTCCCGTCACCACAGGTGTACCGAACTCCGGTTCAGAACCTGGCTGCCGCGGCCCGCATAGCGGAGTCGATCCAGCCCTCCCAGTCGGAGGCCGGAAGAGGATTGCTGCAGATCAGAGCATTGCTCCGAGCAGCGGGGAATCAGAATTCCGCCGTCTCTCAGTCGCGGGACAGGATCCACAGTCGATTCGTCGCAACGGAGACCGTCCAGTCGGCTCACAGCCCGAGATCGCCCCCGAGGCGTGAGGGGCGTGGAGACCGGCACGATCGGTATAGGGGGAACGAGCAATACGATCACCGACTCAACCGTGATGATGGGCGTCGGGTGCCGTCCCCTCCTCCACGGAGTGGATCATATGCACCTCAGCATCGAGACGACAGGCGCCCTCATCACACTGGGCAGAGGGTCCCAGTCGACCCCAGAGACCCATGCTTTGATGCGAGATCCATCCTCGTTCAAGGTTCTGGTGGACAGGAATAGGGCTCATCGAGAGGGCCACAACAGAGATACGCCTACCGACAGCAGGGCACACGCCTCGGGGCCTGAGTGTTTCAGTCGAGTCATCAGAGCCGCGGTGATCCCACCCAACTTCCGGCTGGCGACTGGAATCAGCAAGTTCACCGGCGAGTCCAAGCCTGACACGTGGCTCGAAGATTACCGAGTGGCTGTGCAGATCGGTGGCGGCAACGACGAGGTGGCCATGAAGCATTTACCCCTCATGTTGGAAGGCTCAGCTAGGGCGTGGCTGAATCAGCTGGCGCCAGCAGCATTTACACTTGGGAGGATCTCTCCCGAGTGTTTGTTACAACCTTCGAAGGGACATGCAAGCGCCCTGCAGGCCTTACAGAGCTGCGGTCTTGCGTACAGAAGCCGAATGAAACACTGAGGGAATACATCCAGAGGTGGATCACACTGCACCACTCGGTCGAGAACGTGCCTGACCATCAAGCAGTCTGCGCTTTCAAGGAAGGGGTCAAGTACAGGGAGTTGAATCTGAAATTTGGCCGGACCGGAGAGATGTCCCTTAATCGGATGATGGAGATTGCCACCAAGTACGCTAATGGAGAAGACGAAGACCGACTCCGAAGCGGCAAACTTAAATCAGTCGCCCAAGAAACCGGAGGAAACTCCAGTCGGAAGCAAAAGCGGAAGGCCGAGCCAGCCGCTCCCGGGGAGGCCCTAGCTGTGGCTCAGGGAAACTTCAAGGGGAAACCCAAGAGCACTTGGAAGCCCAAGAAAGTCAAGGATCAGGATGGGAATGATGTTTTGGATTTGCCATGTCACATCCACACCAAGAAAGACGAAGAGGGTAATTTATTTACCCCAAACATACCACTCGACAATGCCAGCTCCTGATCCAACAGTTTCAGGGCAAGCAACCCAAGGATAAAGAGAAAGAGCCGGACAGAGTTGAGGACAGGGATGATAGTGACGATGGATACCCCCAGGTCAATTCCACCCTGATGATTTTTGCCGATGTCGAAAGCAAAAGTCGACTGAAAGTCATTAACCGGGAGGTGAACATGGTTGCCCCTGCAACTCCCAGTTACCTAAAGTGGTCCCAGACGGCCATCACGTTCGACCAATCTGATCATCCAACACACATTGCCACCCCTGGGAGGCAAGCTTTGGTGGTCGACCCAGTTGTCGAAGGCACTCGACTGACCAAAGTCCTAATGGACGGTGGCAGTGGCCTGAACATACTGTACGCTGAAACCTTGAACGGAATGGGCATTCCGATGTCCAGACTCAGCGCCAGTAACATGAGCTTCCACGGAGTCATTCCTGGGAAGAAAGCCGAGTCACTCGGCCAAATCGCTCTTGATGTGGTTTTCGGTGATTCAAAGAATTACCGCAAGGAAAAGTTAACGTTTGAAGTTGTGGACTTCCAGAGTGCTTATCACGCCATCTTGGGCAGACCGGCTTATGCACGCTTCATGGCTCGACCATGCTACATGTATCTTAAATTAAAGATGCCTCGTCCCAAAGGTGTGATCACTGTTACGGGCAACCGGAAGAAGGCAGAAGAATGTTTCCAGAAGGGATCGAAGATCGCCGACGCTCAGATGGCAGTAGTCGAGCTGAAAGAGTACCAGAAGACTGCCGACCCGAGTGAATTGCTGCTGGCTAAGAAGCCTGCCTCCGAATCAGCTTTTCAGTCGGCCGGCGAAACGAAGACAGTCCACATTCACCCGACCGACCCCGACGCAGCTCCGACTCACGTCTCAACGACGCTCGACTCCAAATAGGAAGAAGCGCTCATCCAGCTCCTCCGTGAGAACTGGGACATCTTCGCATGGAAACCCTCTGACATGCCCGGAGTTCCTAGGGGGCTGGCTGAGCACCGCCTACGAGTCGACTCAAAGTTCAAACCCGTGAAGGAACATCTGCGACGGTCCGCCGTCCAGAAAAAACAAGCTATCGGCGAAGAGGTGGCTCGGCTCTTAGCAGCTGAGTTCATTCGAGAGATCTACCACTCCGAGTGGCTCGCCAATGTTGTCATGGTCCCCAAGAAGGACAAGTCACTCCGCATGTGCATTGATTTCAAGCATATCAATCGGGCCTGCCTGAAAGATCATTTTCCTCTCCCTCGCATCGACCAAATTGTCGACTCAACTGCGGGATGTGAGAGATTGTCTTTTCTAGATGCCTACTCCGGGTACCACCAGATCCGTCTGTATGGACCCGACGAAATCAAAACAGCTTTCATCACTCCATTCGGATGCTTCTGTTACGTCACCATGCCGTTCGGCCTCAAGAACGCCGGAGCCACATTCATGAGAATGATCCAGAAGTGTTTACTCACTCAAATCAGTCGGAATGTGGAGGCGTACATGGACGATATCATAGTCAATTCTCGGAAAGGTTCCGACCTACGGGCTGACCTTACTGAAACCTTCGCCAACCTCAGGAGGTACGATATCAAGCTCAATCCGTCAAAATGCACTTTCGGAGTCCCAGGTGGCAAGCTACTCGGTTTTCTCGTTTCCGAACGGGGAATCGACGCCAATCCTGAAAAAATTGGAACCATACTCCGGATGAAGCGTCCTGTACGTGTGCATGATGTCCAAAAACTTACAGGCTGCTTGGCCGCCTTAAGTCGATTCATCTCTCGACTCGGTGAAAAAGCGTTGCCTCTTTACCGACTGATGAAAAAGTCTGACAAGTTCGAATGGACTCCAGAAGCTGATGCAGCGTTTGCGGAGCTCAAAGCTCTGCTCTCCACCCAGCCGGTGCTAGCTGCTCCAATCAGCAAAGAGCCTCTGCTGCTTTATATTGCAGCCACGGGACAAGTTGTCAGTACAGTACTTACGGTCGAGAGAGAAGAGGAAGGGAAGGCCTTCAAAGTTCAACGCCCTGTTTATTATGTGTCTGAAGTTTTGACCCCTTCAAAACAAAGATACCCCCACTACCAGAAGCTTGTATATGGGATTTACATGACCACGAAGAAAGTTGCACACTATTTCTCTGACCACTCCATTACAGTCATCAGCGACGCTCCATTATCGGAGATCCTGCATAACAGAGATGCAACTGGTCGAGTGGCCAAGTGGGTAATTGAACTCCTTCCTTTAGACATCAAGTTTGAAGCAAAGAAAGCCATCAAGTCTCAAGCGATCGTGGATTTTATCGCCGAGTGGATTGAACAGCAACTTCCGACTCAAGTTCACTCGGAACACTGGACTATGTTCTTCGATGGGTCTAAGATGCTGAATGGTGCGAGCGCGGGGGTAGTTCTGGTCTCCCCCCGAGGAGATAAGCTCAGATACGTTCTCCAGATTCACTTCGATTCCTCCAATAACGAAGCAGAATATGAAGCACTTTTGTATGGGTTGCGCATGGCCATTTCACTCGGCATCCGTCGCCTCATGGTCTATGGCGACTCAGATCTGGTGGTTAATCAAGTGATGAAAGAATGGGATGTCAGGAGTCCGGCAATGACTGGATACTGCAATGCAGTACGGAAGCTAGAGAAGAAGTTCGAGGGGTTGGAACTCCACCACATCCCTCGACTGAAAAACCAGGCAACTGACGACTTGGCAAAGATAGGCTCCAAGAGAGAATCCATTCCAAGCAACGTGTTCTTGGAACACATTCACTCGCCGTCAGTACAAGAAGATCCTTTCACAGAAGAAGTCCCGCAGCCGAAAAGTGCCGCGGACCCGACTGAAGTTGAAGTACCTGCAGTAGTCGACCTGATCATGGAAGTCTTGGCAATCACCCCCGACTGGACGATACCATACATTGCATATATCCTAAGGAAAGAACTCCCGGAGAACGAGGAGGAGGCTCGACAGATCGTCCGCCGATCTAAGGCCTTCACAGTCATAAGGGGACAGCTGTACAGAGAAAGTGCGACCGGAGTCGGCCAGAAATGCATAACGCCAGAAGAAGGTCAAATAATCCTCAACGATATCCACTCGGGAACTTGTGGTCACCATGCGTCCTCTCGGACCATTGTGGCTAAAGCATACCGAGCTGGATTTTATTGGCCAAGGGCAAATGAGATGGCGAAAGAGATAGTCGACAGGTGCGAGGGCTGCCAGTTCTACTCCAACATGTCACACAAGCCCGCGTCGGCCCTGAAAACCATTCCGGTCGTCTGGCCCTTTGCCGTCTGGGGATTGGACATGGTTGGCCCCTTGAGAACGGGCAGGAGTGGGTTCACTCACGTGCTTGTGGCAGTCGACAAGTTTACCAAATGGATCGAAGCTAAGCCCATAAAGAGCCTTGACGCTAGCACCGCTATCAGTTTCATCAGAGGGTTGACATTCAGATATGGAGTCCCACACAGCATCATCATTGATAACGGGTCAAACTTTGATTCGGACGATTTCAGGGCATTTTGCGCTTCTCAAGGCACACGAGTCGACTACGCCTCAGTCGCTCATCCCCAGTCGAATGGACAGGCTGAGAGAGCAAATGGTCTGATTCTCAAAGGGCTAAAACCTCGGCTGATGCGTGATCTCAAGCACGCGGCAGGCGCTTGGGTCGACGAACTTCCGTCAGTACTGTGGGGATTAAGGACTACCCCTAACCGGTCGACTGGAAGGACCCCGTTCTTTCTGGTTTATGGAGCCGAAGCTGTCCTGCCAAGCGATCTCCTTCACAATGCGCCTCGAATTGAACTTTACACCGAAGATGAAGCAGAGCAAGCCCAGCAAGACGCTGTCGATCTCTTGGAGGAAGAAAGGGAGATGGCAATGATCAGATCGACCATTTACCAGCAGGACTTGCGTCGATTCCACGCCCGGAATGTGAAGAGTCGAGCCTTTCAAGAAGGAGATTTGGTCCTCCGAGTGGATCAACAGAAACCTCACAAGCTCGCTCCCACTTGGGAAGGCCCATTCATCATCACCAGAGTCCTCCACAATGGAGCATATCACCTTTACAATGTTGATCGATAAATCGACGAACCTCGAGCTTGGAACGCGGAGCTTCTCCGCCCCTTTTACACTTAAGTCCACTCTTAAACCAGATGTAATAAGAAAAACTCCCAAGGTTCATTTTTATCATAAATAAGAGTGTTCCAATAATTGTTGCCACTATTGTATATATCCGATATCCCCCAGTGGGTGACTTAGCTGCGAATCCGGTTCGCCTAAGTTTCAAAAATCCTACCGAGTGGAGAGCAATCCTCCCACTCGGGGGCTTAGCTGCAGTTCAGCACTCGCCTAAGTTCTCCACGAAGAGACTTAGCTGCAGTCAGACACTCGCGTAAGTTTGAAAAATCCTACCGAGTGGAGTGCAATCCTCCCACTCGGGGGCTTAGCTGCAGTTCAGCACTCGCCTAAGTTCTCCATGAAGAGACTTAGCTGCAGTCAGACACTCGCCTAAGTTTGAAAAATCCTACCGAGTGGAGTGCAATCCTCCCACTCGGGGGCTTAGCTGCAGTTCAGCACTCGCCTAAGTTCTCCACGAAGAGACTTAGCTGCAGTCAGACACTCGCCTAAGTTTGAAAAATCCTACCGAGTGGAGTGCAATCCTCCCACTCGGGGGCTTAGCTGCAGTTCAGCACTCGCCTAAGTTCTCCACGAAGAGACTTAGCTGCAGTCAGACACTCGCCTAAGTTTGAAAAATCCTACCGAGTGGAGTGCAATCCTCCCACTCGGGGGGCTTAGCTGCAGTTCAGCACTCGCCTAAGTTCTCCACAAAGAAACTTAGCTGCAGTCAGACACTCGCCTAAGTTTGAAAAATCCTACCGAGTGGAGAGCAATCCTCCCACTCGGGGGCTTAGCTGCAGTTCAGCACTCGCCTAAGTTCTCCACAAAGAGACTTAGCTGCAGTCAGACACTCGCCTAAGTTTGAAAAGTCCTACCGAGTGGAGAGCAATCCTCCCACTCGGGGGCTTAGCTGCAGTTCAGCACTCGCCGAAGTTCTCCACGAAGAGACTTAGCTGCAGTCAGACACTCGCCTAAATTTGAAAAATCCTATCGAGTGGAGTGCAATCCTCCCACTCGGGGGCTTAGCTGCAGTTCAGCACTCGCCTAAGTTCTCCACGAAGAGACTTAGCTGCAGTCAGACACTCGCCTAAGTTTGAAAAATCCTACCGAGTGGAGAGCAATCCTCCCACTCGGGGGCTTAGCTGCAGTTCAGCACTCGCCTAAGTTCTCCACAAAGAGACTTAGCTGCAGTCAGACACTCGCCTAAGTTTGAAAAGTCCTACCGAGTGGAGAGCAATCCTCCCACTCGGGGGCTTAGCTGCAGTTCAGCACTCGCCGAAGTTCTCCACAAAGAGACTTAGCTGCAGTCAGACACTCGCCTAAGTTTGAAAAGTCCTACCGAGTGGAGAGCAATCCTCCCACTCGGGGGCTTAGCTGCAGTTCAGCACTCGCCGAAGTTCTCCACGAAGAGACTTAGCTGCAGTCAGACACTCGCCTAAATTTGAAAAATCCTACCGAGTGGAGAGCTCCGCCACAAATACAATGTACAACAACTGGGTGTTGGATGTGGGTCGACTGCCGCCTTCTCCCGAGAGCTCCGCCACAAATACAATGTACAACAACGGAGTGTGGGTCGACTGCCGCCTACTCCCGAGAGCTCCGCCACAAATACAATGTACAACGACAGGGTGGGGGTCGGCCATCAAGCCTCTCACGACAGTTCCAGACCACGGAGACATTCAGCAAAAATAAAGTTCGGATAAAACTCAAAAGGCCTCGGGCCCCGAATCAAAGTACTCGAGCCCTCAGCTCGGCAGAGTTTGAACGACTACAAATCCACTCGGCATCCCGAGGCTAATTTAAGGAAAGGTATAAAAAGTTTTCTCACTCCTCAAGAGGAGGGCTGGCAGGAGCGACGAACTCATCCAAGTCGATCCCGTCCGCAATGCGAGTAGCTGCAGCAATGAAGGTCTCCATGAAGTCCTGGAAGCTGTGCCTCTTGGTATTGGCGACTTGGATGGCGGCCAGCTTTTCTTCTCGCGCCTCCTTGCAATGAACACGGACTAAGGATAGAGCCACGTCAGCGCCGCACCGGGCAGAGGACTTTTTCCACTCCTGCACTCGATCGGGGATTTTGTCAAGTCGAGCCATAAGAGACTCGAGATCGTTTTGGAGCGCAGATTCTGGCCAAAGCGTCGAGTCGATCCGCGACACGGCAACCTTCAGTCGAGCCAGGTAATCCACGGCGCCGTCGATTCGAGATTCCAGTCGGAGCAAGTTCATGGCAGTGTCGTCTTTCACCGGGGAATTGATTGGGTCAAGACCCGTTTCGATCCGCCCGGTCTCCTCTTCGAAGTTCTGACAGAATTCTGCACACAAGACCTAAAGATAAGCCAACGACCACAGGATTGAGTCGACACAAAAAGTACAAAATAGTCAAAATTAGAGGTGCACCTTCAAGTTTGATGTACAGCCTCTTGGCGAGGCTCCTCAGGAAGCTCTCCAGGTCGTCCCTCCTACGGGCGACGCCTTCCATCTCCTCACCCAAGAGGAGGTGCTTCTTCTTCCAACTGGCAGCCAGCTTGTTGGCATCGGTCAGAGCGGCCTGCAACCTAACGTTCTCTTGCTCCAACTGGCCGACCGAAGCCAGCTTCTGTTCGGCCAGAACCATTTTGTCGTCAGCCAGGTCCTGGTCCTTCCTCGCCAACGCTCTTTCCAATTCACCTACAAAGAAACGGCGATTGAATCAGAAACAGCAAAGGAATGCCCGAGCCTGAAAACAGAACCAGTCGACAAAGTTGCTTTACCTGCGGCGCCCTCCCTGACCTTCTGCAACTCCGTCCTGGCCAGCTCTAAATCAAGGTCCAGCGGAATCTTCTGCTTCTCCAATTCAGCATAACGAGCGACAAGTTCGCAGGATCTCTGCAAAAGAAAAAACCAGCCGACAGACATTTGAGATAAGTTGCTCCCGAGTAGCTAAGGAACAATGGTGACGTTTCTAAGACCACAGCCGAATAAAAAATATTCGACCGTAGTCTCGGGGACTACACCCAGTGGGTGCACTCAGCGTGCCCCCACTGGTTCGACCAAAAAAAAACGACTGCATACAGTCGACAGGCCACGGACCGCTCGACCTGGCAGGGCAGACCGAGTGAAGAAGTTCAGATTCACAACCACAATATACAGACTACAGTCGACTGCCAGCAGTCCACCGTAGTCTTGGGGACTACACCCAGTGGGTGCACTCAGCGTGCCCCCACTGGTTCGACCAAAGAGAAAACACACCCAGTGGGTGTACAAATACAGAAACAAAGATCTTCAAAAAAGGAAGAGAAAGAGAGAGAAAGACTCTTCAAACAAACAAACATCAAATCAACTGACCTGGACGTTACTCTGAAGCACCGAACTCGCGTCGTAAGCCGCCTGGCTGGCCTCCCGAGCCCTCTTCACATGCTCCATCATGACCCCTGCCTGGTGTATGGCCTCCTTCGCAGCGGCCACTTCGTCTTCAGGGGCAGAGTACGCGACAAAGAGTGAAGTCGGATCGGCAGTCGACGCCGAGGGCTGCGCACTCGACGGAGGATTGGCAGTCGGATCGGCAGCCGACGCCGAAGGCTGCGCACTCGACAGGGGATTGGCGAAGGACACAGAGGCTCGAGGGGCATCGCCGCCGTCCCGTGCCACGGCCTCAGGCGCCAGAGCAGGCTGGGGAGCCTTGTCAGTCGACGGCCTCCTGGTCCTCCCTATCCTCAGTGGCTCATTGTCATCATCATCCGGGAGGTCGATAACTTGAGGAGGAGCTGCAGGAAGAACTTTCAATCGACAAGAATTGCAAGAAACGACCAAGTCAACTCAAAAGCAAAACGTCAATGATCGTACCAGGGTTGGAGGTTGCAGCGTCCCCCATCTCTTGGTCGTCATCCTTGGCTGAGACCTCAGAGGTAGCAGCACTGCAAATTTCGAAGAATCAACCAGTTCAGCATAATGAGTCGACTCAGGATCTGTCCTCCAATCGACGAAAGAAGTCAAAGCTTGTTACCCAGAGATGACAGGGACAGCTATCTTCATCTTCGGCAGAGTCTTGGGCGGCTTGGACTGCGTCGTGCGCGGTTGCTTGGGAACCTTCCCAGTCGGTGTCGGAGAGGAGGTCCCAGGGCGTTTCGACGATGGCCCGACAGAGGCAGTCGCCTGACCACGTCCCTGCGCCGGGTCGTGCACGAGCTTGGATCGTCTCTCTGGGCGGGGAGGTTCGGCTTCTTCCTCCTCCTCCTCGCTGGAGAAGATGTCGTCGCCTTCCTCTCCTTCGCCGTCTGACTCCCACTCACCCTGGTCGTCGCCGCTCTCGCCTCCGCTCCCCTCACCTTCCTCAGTCGACCCCTGCGCCCCGTTGGGCGTCGAATACATCTCAGTGGTCGCCTAAAAGACAGCAGACAAAATAGAAAGTCAGTCGACTCGCTCAAAAGAAGACCAGTGCAGAAAGCAAGATTTCAGTCGAAAATGCAAATACACACCTGGTCGACCTCATAAGAGCTGTCGAGTGGAACGACCCTCCTGGCTCCTCGGGGGTTGTCTTTGTTCCCTGTAATGCTTGACAGCCACCCCTCCAGCATCTCGTCGGTGACCTCCTCTGGGTGGACCCGAGTGGAGTCCTCAAGGCCGGAGTACAACCACATCGGGTGATCCCGAGCCTGGAGGGGTTGGATTCTCCTCCTGAGGAAGACTTCGAGCAGGTCCATCCCCATCACGCCCTCACGGACAAGTTCGACCACTCGACCCGCCAGTATCTTGACATGGGCCTTTTCTTCGGGCGTCACCTTCAGAGAAGCCGGCTTTTCAGCTCGGTCGAGGGTGAAGGGTGGGAGTCCAGTCGACTGCCCCGGGGTCACTTGATCCTGGCAGTAGAACCAAGTCGCCTGCCACCCTCGAACCGACTCCGGGAAAGTGATGGAGGGAAAACAACTTTTCCCCCTTGTCTGGATCGCCAAGCCTCCGCACAACTGGATCACCTGTGTCCTCTCGTCACTCGACTTAGCCTTCTTCACCGACTGAGAGCGAACGGTGAAGATATGCTTGAAAAGTCCCCAGTGCGGGCGGCACCCCAGAAACGCCTCGCACATAGAAATGAAAGCGGCGAGATAGACTATGGAGTTCGGAGTGAAGTGGTGGAGCTGCGCCCCGAAGAAATTCAGGAAATTGCGGAAAAAAAGGGTGGGGCGGCAAGGAGAAACCACGATCAATGTGAGTCGCCAGGAGGACGCGCTCACCGTCACGTGGCTGGGGCTCGATTTCTCTCCCCGGAAGACGCGCCGCCTTGTGGAGGATGACTCCTCCCTCGACCATATCGTCGAGGTCCTCTTGACGAAGCACCGTGGGCATCCAGTCGCCCTGGATCCACCCCTTGGGCAGGGCCGTCCGAGAAGAAGAGCCCCCGCGCGCAGACTTCTTCCCCTTCCCGGCCGCCGCCGCCTTCTTCGCGCGCTCCAGGGCGGTCGTCTTGCTCTTCACCATCGCCGCCGGTAAGGTCTCGGGCTAGTTTTTGTGGTGACGGGACGAGAGCGAAGGAAGCGGAGGAGACGACGGAGAGACAGAGAGAGGAGCAGAAGAGATGAGCACGCGTACTGAAGAAGGACTTCGGGCCAACTATTTATAAAGGGGCCACTCCCGAGTGGCTGACAGGTAGGCCCGAGCTATCCAGTCAAATCCCTTGGCAGGCGCGCGCGCTGTACGTGGCGAAAAAGGCGGCGCGGGGATCGAGGAGCCTTCGCACTGTCGCTCCCGATTACTGCGGCCGCCCCCGTTCCGCGCGCTTCCCAAAAAATCCGAATCCCGCGATCTCCGCCAGCTGCAGAACAACTTGGCGAAACGGCAATCCCGTGCACGCCATCGCTCGATGCCTCGCAAGTGAAGAAATCCATTCGACGAAAGACTTGGAACGGATCAAGTCGACTGAAAAAGGTTAATGACGTCATCCGTGACAGTCGACCCAGAATGAAGCACCCGTAATAACCCGAGGGGTCGGATGAAAAGGTCCCTAACCTCTTTTTCCACTCCAGCCTCGATCCGTTCGGGGGCTAATGATGTAGTCATATACCTACGGTAGGGACACGGACCCGTCCTAAGAGCCCTACCGTAGGACGTCCTTAGAGGAAGTCACCTTTCAGACAACTTGAAGATATCCCACTCGACGGGGCCAAGGCACTCGACCAAGAAGCTGTCACTCGACCAACAAGCCAACCACTCGACCAACAAGCCAACCACTCGACCACCAGGAGACCTCAAATCACTCCCAGGCAAACGGTCAGCCATTAAGTAGTCTTTATGATCATCATGACGCTTTATTAGGGACGTTATCAGTAACGCCCACCTTAAATGTACCTTAAACCCTGCATTACTGAGGACAAGAGAGGGTTGGCGAACTCTATATAAGCCACCCCCCTCCTCAGTATGAAGGATTCGCACCCTTGTAACCTTACTCACGCATAATCCAATCGACCGCCTCCGGGCACCGAGACGTAGGGCTGTTACTTCCTCAGAGAAGGGCCTGAACTCGTAAACCTTGCGTGCTTACAACTTCCCAATAGCTAAGGTCTAGCCTCTTTATACATACCCCCCTACCTCACTGTCAGACTTAGAACCACGACAAGGGGCTTACTAAAGCAATCCAGGCCACCATTGTTGGTGTTCGCCTTGTCAAAGGAAAGTGGCCTTGTAAGTATGGATGCCGAGTTTCTTGCTCCTTGTCCCCTATTGAAGAGGCTATTGATTCCACGCCCATGGAAGTTGTGCTGCTTGAATCTCGCGGCAAAGAAATGCCTGCACGTTCAGATGGTTACATACATTTATCAAGGAATGTGGTTTCGGTGGATATACATAGTACATTGAAAGTTTGCATACAAGCTTACTCGAATGCTGGTTCCACTCCTCTACATGGTCATGTGAACTTTCCTGTACAGGAATGCCAAGTAAGCAAGCGGAAATGCTTACTTGGCAACTCTAGGGTGGTGGAGATCATTGTTGCTTGGTCCCTCCTTCCCATGGACGAGCTTGGTTAATAAGTACCGGAGGGATATTGTACCCTGATCGATGTAGAGTGTTGTTGCAGAATTTCCGTATCAAATCTAGCTTATGTTATCCAGTTAATAGTGCACCAACTATGACATGTTGAAGTATCTGTGTATCGACCATCTATCTAAGTGTTTTGAGTACCTGCAGCTTATGTTATCCAACTATTTACTACCTTCTCTTTTTTAAAAACAAACTATACTGACTTATGTGGGGTGAAATATTCTGGTTTGATTATAACTAGCAAAGTGGCCCACACAAATGCGCGGGCTAGCTTATGAGATATTCTGTTTTCATTAAGGTGTAGTTGTGTAGTTATGTTTTAATTAACCCGCAAAGGAGTCTTGTATCACTATGCCTAAAAACATGTACTCTCTAAAATTCTGAGGAGTATCTAGCCGAGCGTCCTTTAGTGGAGCAGATTTGCTTTCTAAGAAATGGTCGTTTCTAACCAATCTTCTAAAATTTTGTTTTTTCAAAAAAAAATCATCCAATTCTACTTTACATAGCACATTATAACGTACATATTTGCACACATATGAAATCCAAACATATTAAGGTTCACATACTTTACAAATTCATAGTTTCCAAACGAAATTATTACCAATTCAAACACACCAAAGTGTTCAAATGAAGTAAATAGCATGATAAAAGTACAACTACAAAGTGCTATAGAGATGCCAATGATGCTCAACAAGAACATCTTGGAGCTGGTAAAGAACTTCTTGGTTCTTGATCCCGCGATGCTCTTTCAGGAATCTCTGTATCATATTTGCATCATGCTCTGGCTCAACGGAATCCCCATTGGTGATGTACCGATAGTTCTCAAGCATGCATCCCTCATCTTCAATGATCTTGTTATGCAAGATGATGTAACATGTCATAATTTACCATAAAAATTGGGGTTCCAATACTCGGCAGGGCCACGGACGATGGCAAAATGCTTTTGAAGTATATTAATAGCTCTCTCCACATCCTTCCAAGTTGAATCTTGTCGTGTTGCCAAGAGAGACCTTTTGTTACCTTTTGGATGCGGAATTGTTTTGACAAATGTGGCCCATGAAGGATAGATGCCATCCAGAAGGTAGTAACCTATCGTGTACTCACGACCATTGACCATATAGTTGCAAGGAGGAGCCTCTCCATCAACAAGCCTAGCAAACAGTTGTGATCTCGACAACACATTAAGGTCATTGTGAGAGCCAATAATCAGATGAATGAATGCCAAACCAATACATCCTCTGATGCAATTGCATCAAGAATGAGTATTGGTTTGTTGCAGTGGATTTTATACTGACATTTCCACCTTGCAGAGCATAGTGAGGTCTAATGGCCGGCTAGATACGTTGAGCCGCTACTAGCGATCGACGAGGCATGGAGATGACCAGCAAAGTATAGTGAGGAGTCGTGAAGCTTCGAGGAAAAAGATCCGAGCCGCTTTTCAGCGACGGGGTGGATGTGGCGGTGCGGATTTTCAGCTCGACTCCAGCGACGATAAGGGCGTCGGCCAGCAACCGGCTCATACTGGGCAGAAGGGCGGCGAGGGCGAAGGGAAGCAGCTGGGTAGGGAGGGTAGTCGTTAGCACTAGCGCTGGCGACAACGTAGCGGGGGGTGGGGCATGAAAAAGAGTCCCCAACTTTTACTCGGTCGGGAGGAAGCCGAGTATATTTAGGAGTTCACATTGCCAAGGAGTATATGATCCCCCAAAAAACTTGAAGTCAAATGCACGTACATTCTATATGTATTGATATCTGATTCTTGACTTCTAGCTTCATTCTCGGAAATTGGCAATGGCTCTTAGGTGCATATGCATCCATTGTCTAAATACATATTTCGAAAAATTCTGAACAAAAATCCCGTGTGTATATCCAGACATTCTAAGTGCGTGCGCATAGTTTTCGATGAAAAAAGAGGTTTTTTGTGGCTTCTGTAAAAAAGACAATTTCTAATGCTTCATTACAGCTATTCATTTTTGTTGGGGAACGTAGCAGAAATTCAAAATTTTCCTACGTGTCACCAAGATCTATCTATGGAGAGACCAGCAACGAGGGGAAGGAGAGTGCATCTACATACCCTTGTAGATCGCTAAGCGGAAGCGTTCAAGTGAACGGGGTTGATGGAGTCGTACTCGTCGTGATCCAAATCACCGATGACCAAATGCCGAGCGGACGGTACCTCCGCATTCAACACACGTACAACCCGGTGACGTCTCCCACGCCTTGATCCAGTAAGGAGAGAGGGAGAGGTTGAGGAAGACTCCATCCAGCAGCAGCACAATGGCATGGTGATGGTGGAGGAGCGTGGCAATCCTGCAGGGCTTCGCCTAAGCACCACGGGAGAGGAGAAGGACTTGGGAGAAGGGGAGGGCTGCACTAGAACATTGGTATGGCTGCCCTCCCACCCCCACATATATATTGGGGCAAGGGAGAGGGGGGGGAGGCGTAGCCTTGGCCCTTCCTCCAAGGAAGGGTGCGGCTAGGAGGAGTCCCTCCTCCCCAAGGCACCTCGGAGGTGCCTTCCCCCTTTAGGACTCTTCCTTTCCCTCTTCTCTTGGCGCATGGGCCTCTTGGGGCTGGTGCCCTTGGCCCATATAGGCCAAGGTGCACACCCCTACAGCCCATGTGGCCCCTCGGGGCAGGTGGCCCCACCCGGTGGACCCCCGGGACCCTTCCGGTGGTCCCGGTACAATACCGATGACCCCGAAACTCGTCCGGTGACCAAAACAGGACTTCCCATATATATAAATCTTTACCTCTGGACCATTCCAGAACTCCTCGTGACGTCCGGGATCTCATCCGGGACTCCGAACAACATTCGGTAACCACATACAAACTTCCTTTATAACCCTAGCGTCATCGAACCTTAAGTGTGTAGACCCTACGGGTTCGGGAACCATGCAGACATGACCGAGACGTTCTCCGGTCAATAACCAACAGCGGGATCTGGATACCCATGTTGGCTCCCACATGTTCCACGATGATCTCATTGGATGAACCATGATGTCAAGGACTTAATCAATCCCGTATACAATTCCCTTTGTCTATCGGTATGATACTTGCCCGAGATTCGATTGTCGGTATCCCGATACCTTGTTCAATCTCGTTACCGGCAAGTCTCTTTACTCGTTCCGTAACACATCATCCCGTGATCAACTCCTTGGTCACATTGTGCACATTATGATGATGTCCTACCGAGTGGGCCCAGAGATACCTCTCCGTCACACGGAGTGACAAATCCCAGTCTCGATTCGTGCCAACCCAACAGACACTTTCGGAGATACCTGTAGTGTACCTTTATAGCCACCCAGTTACGTTGTGACGTTTGGCACACCCAAAGCACTCCTACGATATCCGGGAGTTGCACAATCTCATGGTATAAGGAAATGATACTTGACATTAGAAAAGCTTTAGCATACGAACTACACGATCTTGTGCTATGCTTAGGATTGGGTCTTGTCCATCACATCATTCTCCTAATGATGTGATCTCGTTATCAATGACATCCAATGTCCATGGTCAGGAAACTGTGACCATCTATTGATCAACGAGCTAGTCAACTAGAGGCTTACTAGGGACATGGTGTTGTCTATGTATCCACACATGTATCTGAGTTTCCTATCAATACAATTCTAGCATGGATAATAAACGATTATCATGAACAAGGAAATATAATAATAATCAATTTATTATTGCCTCTAGGGCATATTTCCAACAGTCTCCCACTTGCACTAGAGTCAATAATCTAGTTCACATCGATATGTGATTAACACTCAAGGTCACATCCCCATGGGACTAACACCCAAAGAGTTTACTAGAGTCAATAATCTAGTTCATATTTACCATATGATCAACACTCGATGAGTTCTGGGTTTGATCATGTTATGCTTGTGAGAGAGGTTATAGTCAACGGGTCTGTACCTTTCAGATCCGTGTGTGCTTTACAAATCTCTATGTCATCTCCTAGATGTAGCTACCACGTTCTATTTGGAGCTATTCCAAATAACTGTTCTACTATACGAATCCAGTTTACTACTCAGAATAATCTGGATTAGTGTCAAAGTTTGCATCGGCGTAACCCTTTACGACGAACTCTTTTACCACCTCCATAATCGAGAAAATTCCTTAGTCCACTAGTTACTAAGGATAACTTTGACCGCTGTCCTATGATCCATTCTTGGATCACTCTTGTACCCCTTGACTGACTCATGGCAAGGCACACTTCAGGTGCGGTACACAGCATATCATACTATGGAGCCTATGTCTAAGCATAGGGGACGACCTTTGTCCTTTCTTCTCTGTTCTGCCGTGGTCGATCTTTAAGTCTTAACTTCGTACCTTACAACTCAGGCAAGAACTCCTTCTTTGACTGATCCATCTTGAACACCTTCAAGATCATGTCAAGGTATGTGCTCATTTGAATGTACCATTAAGCGTTTTGATCTATCCATATAGATCTTGATGCTCAATGTTCAAGTAGCTTAATCCAGGCTTTCCATTGAAAAACACTTTCCAAATAACCCTATATGCTTTCCAGAAATTCTACGTCATTTCTGATCAACAACATGTCAACAACATATATTCATCAGAAATTCTATAGTGCTCCCACTCACTTATTTGGAAATACAAGTTTCTTATAAACTTTGTATAAACCCAAAATATTTGATCATCATCAAAGCATACATTCCAACTCCGAGATGCTTACTCCAGTCCTTAGAAGGATTGCTGGAGCTTTGCATACTTATTAGCATATTTCAGGATTGACAAAACCTTCCGATTGTATCATATACAACCTTTCCTCAAGAATATCGTCGAGGAAACAATGTTTTGACATCCTATCTGCAAGATTTCATAAATAATGTAGTAATCGCTAATATAATTCCAACAGACTCTTAGCATCGCTACGAGTGAGAAAGTCTCATCGTAGTCAACTCCTTGAACTTGTCGGAAAACATCTTAACGACAAGTCGAGCTTTCTTAATGGTGATACTCACCATCATTGTCCGTCTTCCTCTTAAAATCCATCTGTACTCAACAGCCTTACGACCATCGAGCCGTTCTGCCAAAGTCTACACTTTGTTTTCATACATGGATCCTCTCTCGGATTTTATGGCCTCGAGCCATTTATCGGAATCCGGGCCCACCATCGCTTCTCCATAGCTTGTAGGTTCATTGTTGTCTAGCAACATGACTTCCAAGACAGGATTACGTACCACTCTGAAGTAGTACGCATCCTTGTCATCCTACGATGTTTGATAGTGACTTGATCTGAAGTTTCATGATCACTATCATAAGCTTCCACTTCAATTGGTGTAGGTGCCACAGGAACAACTTCCTGTGCCCTGCCACACACTAGTTGAAGAGACGGTTCGATAACCTCATCAAGTCTCCACCATCCTCCCACTCAATTCTTTCGAGAGAAACTTTTCCTCGAGAAAGGACCTGATTCTAGAAACAATCATTTATTGCTTTCGAATCTGAGACAGGAGGTATACCCAACTGTTTTGGGTGTCCTATGAAGATGTATTTATCCGCTTTGGGTTCGAGCTTATCGGCCTGAAACTTTTTTATATAAGCGTCGCAGCCCCAAACTTTTAAGAAATAACAGCTTAGGTTTCTCTAAACCATAGTTCATACGGTGTCATCTCATCGGAATTACGTGGTGCCCTCTTTAAAGTGAATGTGGTTGTCTCTAATGCCTAACCCATAAACTATCGTGGTAATTCGATAAGAGACATCATGGTATGCATCATATCCAATAGGGTGCAGTTATGATGTTCGGACACACCATCACACTATGGTGTTCCAGGATGTATTAGTTGTGAAACAATTTCCACAATGTCTTAATTCTGTGCCAAACTCGTAATTAAGATATTCATCTCTATGATCATATCATAGATCTTTTATCCTCTTGTCATGATGATCTTTCAACTTCACCCTGAAATTACTTGAACCTTTCAATAATTCAGACTCGTGATTCATCAAGTAAATATACTCAACATCTACTCAAATCATCTGTGAAGTAAGAACATAACGATATCCACTACATGCCTCAGCACTCATTGGACTGCACACATCAAAATATATTACTTCCAACAAGTTGCTTTCTAGTTCCATTTTACTGAAAAACGAGGCTTTCAGTCATCTTGCCCATGTGGTATGATTTGCATGTCTCAAGTGATTCAAAATCAAGTGAGTCCAAACGGTCCATTTGCATGGAGTTTCTTCATGCATATACACCAATAGACATGGTTCGCATGTCTCAAACTTTTCAAAACGAGTGAGCCCAAAGATCCATCAACATGGAGCTTCTTCATGCGTTTTATACCGATATGACTTATGTGGCAGTGCTACAAGTAGGTGGTACTATCATTACTATCTTATATCTTTTGGCATGAACATGTGTATCACTACGATCGAGATTCAATAAACCATTCATTTTAGGTGTAAGACCATTGAAGGTATTATTAAATAAACAGAGTAACCATTATTCTCCTTAAATGAATAACCGTATTGCGATAGTCATAATCCAATCATGTCTATGCTCAACGCAAACACCAAATAACAATTATTCAGGTTTAACACCAATTTCGATGGTAGAGGGAGCGTGCGATGCTTGATCATATCAACATTGGAAACACTTCCAACACATATCGTCAGCTCATCTTTAGCTAGTCTCCGTTTATTCCGTAGCTTTTATTTCGAGTTACTAACACTTAGCAACCGAACCGGTATCTAATACCCTGGTGCTACTAGGAGGACTAGTAAAGTACACATTAACACAATGTATATCCAATATACTTCTATCGACCTTGCCAGCCTTGTAATCTACCAAGTATCTAGGGTAATACTGCTCCAGTGGCTGTTGCCCTTATTACAGAAGCACTTAGTCTCGGGTTTGGGTTTAACCTTGGGTTTCTTCACTAGAGCAGCAGCTGAATTGCCGTTTCATGAAGTATCCCTTCTTTCCCTTACCCTTCTTGAAACTAGTGGTTTCACCAACCATCAACAATTGATGCTCCTTCTTGATTTCTATTTTTGTGGTGTCAAACATCGCGAATATCTCAAGGATCATCATATATGTCCCTGATATATTATAGTTCATCACGAAGCTCTAGTAGCTTGGTGGTAATGACTTCGGAGAAACATCACTATCTTATTTGGAAGATCAACTCCCACTCGACTCAAATGATTGTTGTACTTAGACAATCTGAGCACAAGCTCAACAATTGAGCTTTTCTCCCTTAGTTTGCAGGCTAAGAAAATCGTCGGAGGTCTTATACCTCTTGACGTGGGCACAACCTGAAATCCCAATTTCAGCCCTCGAAACATCTCATATGTTTCGTGACGTTTCAAAAACCGTCTTCGGTGCCTCAACTCTAAACCGTTTAACTGAACTATCATGTAGTTATCAAAACATGTATGTCAGATGTTCGCAACATCCACAGACAATGTTTGAGGTTCAGCACACTGAGCGGTGCATTAAGGACATAAGCCTTCTAAGAAGCAATGAGGACAATCCTCAGTTTACGGACCTAGTCCGCATAATTGCTACTATCAACTTTCAACTAATTTTTCTCTAGGAACATATCTAAACAATAGAACTAAAGCGCGAGCTACGACATAATTTGCAAAATCCTTTTGACTATGTTCAGGATAATTAAGTTCATCTTATGAACTCCCACTCAGATAGACATCCCTCTAGTCATCTAAGTGATTACATGATCCGAGTCAACTAGGCCGTGTCCGATCATCACGTGAAACGGACTAGTCAACATCGGTGAACATCTTCATGTTGATCGTATCTACCATACGACTCATGCTCGACCTTTCGGTCTTCTGTGTTCCGAGGCCATGTCCGTACACATGCCAGGCTCGTCAAGTCAACCTAAGTGTTTGCATGTGTAAATCTGTCTTACACCCGTTGTCTGACCCGAGCATCCAGTTAAATGATGAAGATTTTCCATGGCTACGGCGCAAAGGGACACACGCGAAGAAAAAGTTTCACACCCAAAGATCTGGGATGTGATCGGCTTCACTATCATCACTTTCTTCTATGTTTCACACCCAGGAGGGAATCTTTCTAATAGTTAGGGTAGTTATGTGTTTTGGCATTTGAAACGCGAAGAAATTTTATGTGCAAACAAATTCTTTCATGCATTTACTGATTTTTTCAGCTAAATGCCCCTGAAATTGAAAAGCATTTCAAATGAACTCAGAAAAGGTTGAAAGTTGGCATGGTATCATAATTTCACCCACATAGCATGTGCAAAAAAGTAGAGAGGGTTACCGCAAAAAATGGATGCACTTAATGTACAAAATGAACAATCTCTTTCGAAGTATCAGGGTTTCGGACGAAAACTCATCCGTTACAAAGGCATTTCATTTTTTAAATAACCTAGCGGGATTTTTGCTCGACCAGGTCATAGATCCCAAAGGAGAATACTATTACCTGCTACCATCCCCATGAACCACTTTCAATTGTCATCGTGCTCCGAAGGGACCAATTAGGCTAATGCCACTGGCGCCGAAGGCACCAATTAGGAGAAATTGTATATAGCTAGCTAATATATATATATATGTGTGTGTGTGTGTGTGTGTGTGTGTGTGTGTGTGTGTGTGTGTGTGTGTGTGTGTGTGTGTGAATTAATTAATGGTGGTTGTGAGACATTCGATGATATATATGATCGGTTCTACTAGAAATTCTATTTATATATATGCATAACATGTACAATATGTAGTATCGTAAAATACCAGCAAACGAAAAAGAATTAAATGGAAAACACAAAATTAAATGAAAAAGAAATCATAAACCCAAAACCCCCCAACCTTTTAATATCGGGTGGTGTCACCAATCGGTACTAAAGGGCTCCCTGCCCCCGGAGCTGGCTCGTGCCACGTGGTTGCCCTTTAGCACCGGTTCGTGCTGAACCGGTACTAAAGGGGGGGGGGGCTTTAGTACCCACACTTTAGTGCTGGTTACCGAACCGGCACTAAAGGGCCTTACGAACCGGTGCTATAGCCCGGTTCTGCACTAGTGCCGCCACCCACGCAAGCCGTCGGATGTCACCAATAGCCATGGTCTCCAAGACGACGCCTCCAAGGAGGTAGCGACGAACCTGACGCCATCGTCATCCGATCTAGCAAAACAAGATCTTGGGCTTTTGCCCGAAGACACTCTCGAAGGATTTGGATGAACTGAACTCCTCAGCAACGCCTTCAAGAAGGTGAACAACACCAAAGATGGCGTCGCCGTCACCGGCATCAACAGCAGTTTTTGCAAGGATTTCTCCAGGAGCCAATCACGACCAAATCGCCTGAGATCCAAGACCTGGCACACCTAAGGCCGCCGACGCTGGCCACGAGAGGGGAGCAGAGCACCCCCAACTTACCACGAAAAGGAGCAGAGCCCGTTGCCGTGGATCCACCTCCCATTCCCCCGTACAAGCAAGACTGGCCAGAACAAGAAGCTTGCCATAAGGACCAGCACGGCACAGTCACGAACGAGGGAAGGGATGCAGGAGAAACGCCGCCGCCCGCCAGATCTGGAGCAACACGGAGCAGCAGGGCCAGCACCGGCCGGGCACGGCGCGTCACCCGGCCAGCCGCGCGCGCCCCAGCCTCCACACCAGCGCCGCCAGCCACGGGACGCCCCCGCGCCCGAGGCACCGCCCAAATCCACCCACTTGCAGCTCCGCGCCCGCGCGCGTAGCCCCCCGACGCCGCCGCTGAAGCCGGAAGCCGCCGGGACCAGGCCCCTCTCACAGATCGACGCGCCGGCCAACAAGTGACCCCCGCCGTGCCCGAGAGCCGCCCGTTGACGCGACGAGGATCCCTGCCGCTGCCGTCAGCCGCGCGGCTTTGCCTCACGACGTCCTCCGGCAGCGGCAGAGAGAGGATGGATGGGCGGCGGCGGCGGCGCTAGCTAGGGTTGGGGGGGCCGCCCGAGTCGCCCGCACGGGGAGCGACGCGGGCGTGGGCTCTTCTCCTTCAGTTCTAGTTTCAACCAAGCTCTTTGATCTTTTTTTTGCAAGGTAATACGTTTCTCATTCATAAAATAAAGATCAGGTTACAAGACACGTAAACACCGACATTACAGTACTGAAAGGATAGGATAATCCTACGCAAAAAAACCAGCGCCTGTCCCTCTCCTTCGGCACCACCGAAGCGACCACCAAGAGAGAGAAGACAGATCACCTCTTCATCCGAGCTCGACGCGGCTCCATCGCTGATCTGCAGCTTTACGAACCTCCAAAGTAGTTTGCCAAAAGCAAAACCATTGCCGTTGAAAGAATCAAACCGGCACAACGTGTCCCCGGACACGCCATCGAACTCCAGACCTGACATCCCCGCACGACTACAACGTCGGAGGAGAAAACCAGAACTGTCAGCCTCCAACCACACACCCAGCACAGGATGCACCATCTTCCAGCTGTCAACTGCGCAGGCCACCGTCTGCGCGTACTCCCGGACGATAAAACCTCCCTGCTCCACCATGACGTCGGAGATAACGCCACAGCAACGGGGACAGAGCAGAAGGAGAGACACACCTGATGGAGTCGCCACCGCCGCCTCGCCGACACCATCCATGAACCCTAACTTCGCCGATCTGAAGGTTAGCAAACACACGATGCCATCAACTCCGAGACGCCGCCATGAAGGACATCGCCGGTGTGGGAGTGGAGCTGAGGCAGATTTATTCGTCTGGACGCCGCACCCACCACCCCAATGACGCACCACGACATACAAAATCAAAACCTAACTACAGAGCGGAGGAACGGGGTCCCCCCTCCCTCCCGCCGCCGAAGCAGCAGACGGAGGGAGAGAGGACCAGCGATCCCGCCGGTGAAGATCGGTGGTAGGCTGGTCGCCTGCCTCGTCGCCTGGCGGCGGCTAGGTCAGGTGATTTAATTTTCTCTCCTTTAACCAAGCTCTTTGATCGGAGAGTGAGACTCAAGGAAGAAGCAGTTGTACACAGGAGGCCATGTACATACGTAGTCCGGTTAATTAGGACTTAATTTGTCAAGTAGTACATGCATGGTTCGGTTAGGAAAGTGTCAAGAGTCCATGATATATTAGTTCAGTTTTGCTAGCTCATCAGGTTGCTTCCGGCTTGAAGTAGCACTTGTCCAAGTATACGTACGCGCGTGTAGGTCTATGTTTCATAGTCGGAGTAGGATTGAGGTGGTCGTGAGTCTTGGTTGCCGGATGTGTATATCTATATATAAATACACGGGTTTCCAAGAGTAAATTCTCTAGCTGGAAAGATCTGAAACACCATCGTGGAGATCCAAGCTAGCGCCGGCCGGAAAGATCCGAGGACCAGACGGACAAGATAATGGACTACCCATCCAAAATCAAACCAACCTCGAAATCCAGCGCTGCTGCCAGGGGCGACGACGTGGATTTCATCTTGCAAGACATGGAGAAGTTGGGCCATCGGATGCTATCCATGTTACATTCCCTGAAAACATCCAACGGCCACATATTTGCTCCCTTCATATGCTCCTACCAGGCCAGGGAGCTCTGTTGCACCACGTCCAGGTTAGACAGGGTCATCTCCAAGGAATTCCCCATTGATCAGCAGGACCATGAGCGCGACCCGCGGCTTGTGGAGGAGGAGGAGGAGAGATTTCTAAATATTTTCAACAAGTACTATGAGTTTCCTGAGCATTACGACAAGGAGCTGGCGCGGCTAGTTGTTGCACAAGAAGAGGATGCGCAGGAGGAGTATCCCGAGGAGGTTGGGATGACGTTCGACGACCTCGTGAAGAAGGAGGAGGAGGAGCAGGCGCACCTGGATAAATCCTCAATGGACTACCTCAAAAAGAGGATGGAATCCGAGCGCATAGACTTGGCCTATGAACGCAGATTCTGGGAAAATTCATGGGGCAGCAAGACCGGAAGATGCGGTGGCTTCGGAGATACAAGTAAGTCAACATACATACATACATACATGTTTCTCCTTGTGTAAGTCAAGGGAATGGCAGAAATGTTTAATTTTCTTACTTTATTTACTTATTCATATTAGAATCTTGATAGTAAACACTTGTCTTTGGTGCTGCAGCCACATTGAGTTCTATGTACTTTACACACTACACACCCGGTGTCATCCCATCCCCAGCTGCCGTCGCCGCTAGCACCTTGCAGGTCTACTCCATCAAAATAACGGTTCCTAAAGACTTCAACTGGCCACTCAAAGTGTACGGCACGGTCGCTGCTCGAGACACCGTGGATCGCAACCTTAACATTCTCTTCTCTCGATCAAGGTCTAAGTACCAAGAACTCACCCAAGAAGTATGTACTCTGTTCAGTTTTCTCGTCATTCTCCTTTGTTTCTTGTTCCTACATTTGTAGTCCATTACGATTAAGTATTTTTGTAGGAAGCCATTATAGTTTTTTTAGTATAATGATGATATGATGCTTGCAGGATTGTTCTTTATGCTTGACTGGTCCGTCTCGTGCGATTGTTGCTATGGACCCTGTTGACTTTGAAGTTGCACTCATAGTTGAGGGGGTGGACAAATATAGCGTGTCGATCACTCTTGACCACCGTGTTGAAGATGGTACCACTTTCTCGCTCTCCGGTGACCGTTGTGTCGCAGAGTTCAACATCCAGCAGCTCGATAGATCGCTCCAGGCTACTATCTTGGGTGTACGCGTGACAAAAGGACGGTGGCCTTTCAAATGTGGATGCCGAGTTGTCTGCTCGTGGTCTCCCTTGGCTGCAACGGAGGATATTCGTACCACTTACAGGCAAGTTGTGTTGCTTGACCACTGTGGTAAAGGAATGCCTATAGGATCAGATGACTACCTTCCTCTCTCCAGGAAAGTGATTTCAGTGGAATCACATGGAACACTAAGAGTGGCCATCGAAGCATATGGGAAGTCTCGACACTGGATTGCTCGAAAGGCTCACATTGACTTCGATGTTCAACACTGCCAAATAAGCATGCGCGAGTGTTCAATTGGGGATGCCACAATGGAGGTTGCCGTAGCCTGGTCGTTGCTTGTCAATGAAAAGGCAGACCTCTTCCTCGGTTGATTGCGCAGCCATGTAGTAAGGTGGCTATGTAAGATGTCAAACTAACTGTTGTGTATTGTCTAGTCTAGCATATGTTAGTCATATAATTATCTACTCATCTTGGTGCTGAGTACAACTTGTATGTTGTGAATCGTTATGGTCTGAGTCATCAAACTGTTATTCTATCTGATCTGATCGATTGTTTTTCTTCCATTTTATTACTATTATTACTATGAAAAAACGTTATATGTCAGCTTCTTTTGGCCAGGGTGGGTGTGGAAATCTCTTTTCTATTATGGTGTATGTTTTGTGAAATGACATCTATTGTTTTCAGACATAAAATTGACAAGTACCCCCTCTTTGTGCAAGTCTTATGTATGTTTGACCAAGATTATAGATAAAATTGTATTTCACTACCAATCGGACTTCATACTTTTTATCAAGAAATTTTACCTCTCTCGCATTTGATCGAACATGTTGTCGATGCCGGTGGAGTTGAAGGGACCATGGGGTACATGGGCCACCGGACTGGGTGGAGGGGGCGCCCGTCCTCGAGTCGTCGTTGCCTTGCCCTTCCTCGGCCCCTTTGGCTTGATTTCGCCCGTCTGCAGGAGGGGTTGGAGGAAGCACCCGTCCTCGGGCCGGCACCCGAGATGGTACCACCGTGCGCGGAAGGGAGCGTGGCGCCCATGGTCGGAAGGGTCCTTACTCCATGGAGGACGTGGTTGCCTTGTCATTCCGTTTCACCCCGGCGGTGGAAGGGATTGGCGCGGTGGCGAGGAAGGCGGCGGTGGGAGACGCGGAAGGTTGAGGCAGCATCAATGGGTTCAGTGAGGCATGAGAACCAACGGGCGATGGCTACGGGTGGTCAACGCCATCATGGCGCGGCGGCGGGGAGAAAGGAGTTTTTTTGAACGATAACAGGAGAGTTGTTATATTCATTGTAAGAAGAAGACGGTACGAGGACCCGAACTGCTCGGTTTATAGAGGGAAACCGGGCGAAAACCTAAACAACGGCAAGCCACACCTAGCAACCTAGGCCTAAAGTACCACAATACATACAAGACACCGGGAAGGTAGACAACAAGTCTGCCATGAGCATATTCATCAACCTCATCAGCACCGGAGAGAAACTACATGCCCGAAAGGAGGCGGACATATGTCGCTCTGATCCCACGAGAAACGACCAACATAGCACATTTGGCGCTCCTCGCATTTGAAGGGTGCTCAAGCCACCCAACCTCGACGGCCGACGTGCATCCGCTCCACCCATGAGCCACGGGTCCCTCTAGCCAGATCCAACTCCAAGACAATGCCCTCAAGAGGGAGGATGAGGGCTGCACATCAAAGCTTCCAACAAGAATACGACGTCTGAAGGCGCAGCTGTCGATGACTCCGGCCACAGCCGAAGTACGATTTTCACCGGCAGCCTCAACCATCCAAAGCCAAGGACCGGCCATCCCATCTGACCAACCACCTCCGTGTGCACGCCAGTCGCCAGACCTCCTGCCGCTAGCACCGCGCCATTCAGAAGCAGCAGCGCCGACGGCCCCTCCACGCAGGCCGGCGCCCGTGCACCCAGCCGCTAGCACCCCGACCGCGCCACCACCACCAAGGGGCATCCCTGGCCGAGCGCCCACCTAGATGCTAGCCAGCCCCGCACCTCAGATCAGGGAGGACCCGAATCCAGGACACCGGCACCCAGGCGACATCGGCGCATGCGCCGCGACCACCAGGTCCTTCGGGCGGCCGCGCAGGGTCCTTTCCACGGCGCCGCCGCCTGCAGATCTAGAGGCACCTCGCTACGGCCCAGCGCCTCACACCCACGCCCTGAACTGCCCTGCTGCCACCTTCCTTGGGCCATCACGAGCTTCGCTCGGATGCGCACTCCAGCGGCGGCAGGACGAGAAGAGGAGGGGGAGAAAGCTGCTGCGGCTAGGGTTTTCTCCCCCGAGCCGCCAGGGAGGCTACGCGGGGGTTGCTTATTGCACGGGCCTTTTCATAGTCGAGGCAGTGTTGTTTCGACCGGGAAGAAAGGAGTTGAAATGTCACTCCCGCCAACTCGCGCGAGAGATAGGGGAAACGGCAAATGGCGAAGGAAACTGGACATATGCGACAATCGAGGTCGAATATACCGCTCCCGAGACTGGGCCTATTTCCAGGACCTGCTCGGGTTGTTTTTCTGCTCTGGAACCCTAAAACGGCAGGATGGGGCTTTTTGTAGGATGTGCTAGAGATGGTCTAACCAAGACTCTTGGGCAAGTGAAATTCTCGGAACTCGGGAGAAGATAGGTATGGTGGATGACAAGCAGGTTTAGGCGGGAGAATGTTACTAGTATAAACCTTGATCTGGTCTTGTGAAGTACTCCCTCCGTAAACTAATATAAGAGCATTTAGATCACTATTTTAGTTATCTAAATATTCTTATATTAGTTTACAGAGGAAGTACTAGTATGTGTCTATGTGTTGCACAAGCGTGCAAGTTAGTGTGTGACATGTTTCATTTGTTGGAACAGTCATGAGTGTGTTTCATGGACATGGTCCAGAGCGTTGTATGTGTGAAAGAGTAAAACGAGAGAGCGAATGATTGGAATGAATAGTCTTCTCATTGATTGAAGATTAGGGGTATATATACCCAGTACAAAGGCGGTTTACAAAAGAGGCAGTTGTCAAAGAGACAACCGACATAGCAGGGATTAACTTAATTAATTAATTCCTAACAGTATGCATGGCAGCTTAATGAGATTGTGGAGAGCTGTGTTAAGAGTTGGGTTGTGTCCGTGTCTAAATGAACCACCATTTGCTGCTGGAGAAGTAGAATGAAAATTGGCATTGGTTGCCTGAAAAATCTCATCTGTTCCATCTCTTTCTTTTCTTTCAGTTAATAACTCGACGGAGGACAGAGAGAGTACATTCCATGGAGCATCAGCCAGGCACTGGATTTTAGGAAGAAAAGAGACATGGAAGACAAGAGAGCATCTGAGTTGCTGTAATCCAATCTAAAATCAAGAGTTGTGACTTAGAGGAGGCCGCGACGGCGGGCGAGCGCGAGGAAGTCCTCGACGGCATTCTCATTGCTGCTGCTGCTGCTCCTGGCGGTGGCGGTGGCGCCGGTGAGGGCACCCACCATTTGCACAGCCCTGTAGAGGGGATCCGCATCCGCATGGGGCTGCTGCTCTGCTTGCTCCGGCGGTTGGGCTGGCTGTTGCTGTGGCTCCGGCGGTTGGTCGGGGCTCGGCGTCGGGGTGCGGATCTTGGCGCCCCTGACCCTCACCTTCCTGACGCACACCCTCGGCTTCCGGCGCGCATGGTGACGGGAGGGGGTGGAGGGGAGGGTGCGCATGGTGACGGCGTCCTCCTCCTCCTGCTGCTGCTGCTGATGGGGGAGATCGGCCAAGACCTCCTCCTCCTCCTCCTCCTCGCCGCCGTCGTCTTTGTGGCCCAGGAAGGGGGCTGGGGGAGGCGAACTGGTGGGGGAGGGGGTTGAGGGGAGGGTGCACATGGTGACCGTGTCCTCCTCCTGCTGCTGCTCCTGCTGGGACAGATCGAGAGCGGTGGCGAATGCCTCCGACTCATCGCCGCCGCCGGCGCCGAGGAATGGGGTGGCGGCGAGGGCGTCCTCCTGGGAGGCGGAGATGTCGCCGCCGCACTCGCACTCGCACTCGCGCATCCTCGACCCGGCCATGGTCGGCGGCGGATTGGGGATACGAATCGAATCGGAAGTAGAGCGAGAGGCGCGTCGGTTACAAACGTAACTTACAATGCTGACTGCGGTTCAAAACTGCTCTCCTCTGTTTTCTGTTTTCTGTTTTCTGTTTTCAGAAGAAAAAAAGGCAAGCCAGAGGGCGTGGTGCGGTTAGCCTTCTTTCTCTCTGTCTCCCTAATCCCTCTCCCTCTCCCTCTCCGGCGGACACGCAAATTAAGAGTGACACAACTCCGGCCGGCCGGCGACTCCATTAGCACCACCCACACATATCCTAGTACTAGTACAGGTTGGTCGGCGGCGTCCATGCGGATGCTGATGCGAGGGACGGACTGAAGAAGAAGAAGAAGAAGAAGAATCAAATGGGGAACGTGTTGGGGTCGCTGGTGTCGGGGTTCACCAAGGTCCTCGCCGACCTCCTCTCCAAGCCCATCGACTTCCTCTCCGGCAAGGCATGCAGGTACGTTGCTACATCTCCACCTGTCTAATCTCCATGGCCAACTGCATTTTCCTGCTTACTGCAATTCTCACACCTCCGTCGCCATGGCATGGCAGCACGGCCTGCGGCCCGATGTGGGACATCGTCTGCTACGTCGACAACTTCTGCGTCGCCAGCCTCGCCAAGACCGCCGTCACGCTCTTCCTCCTCTACCTTGGTAAGCGGAGAGGCACACACAAATGCACATATACTACTGCGTCTGCGTCAGGATATCTACTTCTGCTTGCATCACAAATGACATGTCAAGAGAATGCAGTGCTGCTCTTCTTGTACGTCGTCTACAAGCTGGGCATATGCCGCTGCGTCTGCCATGTCATCTCCAAGATGCTCTGCTCCTGCCTCTCCTGCTGCTCCTCGGCATGCAAGCACGGCTGCGCGCGTATCTGCAACAAGATGAGGAGCATCAAGGACGCTCGCCGGAGGCGACCGAGAAGAAGGCGCCCACGCCATGACGACGACATCGAACAAGGGCACTTCAGCTCGAGCGACATCGACTCCCCAGAGGACACCACCACCACTCGGCACAGGCACGGCGAGTCTGAAAGATCATCAATGTCAAGGAGGAGGGTCTATCTGGAGAGGTCCCTGAGGCCGAGGAACCACCGGGTCACCGTCGGCGTCAGCCGGCGCTCCGACATCATCATCAAGGAAGGGAGGAAGGAGCCCAGGGTGAGCCACAGGCATGATGGGAGCGACAGGGAGCTTCACCATCATCACGGCATCAAGGTGACCCACACCTCGCGGTTCGCGCGCAAGGGCAGCGGCAACATCAGAGCAGCAGACCATAGAAAGGAGCAGCAGTAATACTCTTACAACTTGGAACAAGCCCACCTTCATTCACTTCTTCTTTTGGTGAAGAAAGATCCAATGCTGTGGAGGTTTTCAATAAATCAATAAAAATGCTAAATATAGACATCACTGTATTTGTTTTGCAACACTGAACAGTAGCAGTACTCTAGCCATGTCTTCTTGACCAAACATGTACATCTCACATACTCCAGCTAAAAAAAATAGCACGTCCGTGGTATAGCTAGCGGCGAATATAGACAGGGGTGCAATACCTAACTCTGTCGTGGACGCTACCCTTGCGACGCCGCGGTCCTAAATCCTCATAACGCCTGACTGAGGGCACACTCGATGTAATCATCATGAATTGCGGCGGATGGTGCGGGTTCGCGAGGCCCACACTCCAAACACGAGGAACCAGGACACAAACAGGATCCCCCAGTATCGCATCGACCCAAACTGGATTCTTGGGAAGACCTGCAGGTGTAAAAGGACGGTGGGAATTACACCATAAGTAGGCAGAAACAGTGCCACCACCACCAGCAACTATCATCTGAATAAGTGCTAGCAGTAAAAAGTTCAGAACAAACCATATGTGTTAAGCATCCTAGTTTACTTACAAATCTCAGCGAGATTATTATCGTCAACGAGCAAAGGCCTCCCAGAAGCATGTGAAGAAGGATCGCAGCCGCTCTCTGCACAGAAATTTGAAAAAACAAAATCAATACAGAGATTATTATGGTCAAATATTTTGAATCCAATAATGAGTATGGTTTATACATGCAGATCACACCATACACAATACAGAGAAATGAAAACATTTGCAGTCACAAACGTGATGAGCTTACAACCTGAGAATATATATGTAGTCATGGCTGGCTGCATCTAAGTTTTGTGCTTCAGACTATCTTAGCTTAGATCTACAAACAATTCAGTGCCCTACACTACTGACACAACTTTTGGGTAAAGACAAGACACATTAACTTCTGATGTATCACTAGCCGTTACTGTAATACTCTGTCTTGAGGAGAGAAAAAAATGCAAGAGGCCTATCATTACATACAAAAGGATGCGTTGGTGCACAATAGCAGTGGGCACTGATTTATTTATTTTAAGATGCACACCACATTCAGAAGATAAAGTTGGGGGAAAGTGCAAGATTTAAACAGCTGCCTATGTCTCTACAAATGCCATCAGTTCATCTTAGAATGGATGGGCAACTGAATGTTCATCCCAAATAATTGTATGTATGTAATTGTTTGAACACACATGCAAGGTTTGTCTATTATTACATGACAATGTATGAGTTGGTGCATAACAGCAACGCGCACTGATAATTTTAAGATGCACACAACATTCAGAAGATAAATTCGATAAGGACCACAAGACAAGATTATGAAAAGCTGCTCTCTATGCCTCTAGCAATATCATCAGGTTCTTTCGAGAACGATGTGCAGCTGGAATGATTGTATTTGTACGTGATTCTGTTGGACACAGATATACCTATATAAGGTTTGTCTATCTGCGCTTGTGAACAAAATTACGAAGAAATTTGAATGGTCCTACTCCTCTCCAGAAGAGGAGTTTTATCTTTGTAATGAAATGCCACAGCATACACAGACACAAGAATGAAGCTTTGAGGGGTAGATTGATTACCTTGCCAACGTGTGGAGCAACAAACCATGCAAGAATAACGAAAGCTAGGGCGATAGCAACAAAAGCTCCGGTACTCCCGACACTCGGCCCCCCGTGTGCTGGCCCCCAAGCCGAAACACTATAGTCTGCAGAGTTATTACTTGGGCTAACTGGCACCTCTTCGTTGTAGCTGCTGTGCCTCTGACTGTGAGAGAACACGAAATGTGCATTGTGAGGGTTGAACCATGACGATATCTCGCAGAGCCGCTGTCTCCGTACCGCGGCGAGGGCGACCGGGTCGACGGACGCCTCCGCCCTGTAGTGCAAGTAGGAGAGACCCCCGGTGGAGGTCCTTTCCCTGAGAGCTTGGTAGTCCTTGAGTGACGCGAGCACCATGTTGTAATCCTGTGGCCGCACGTTGGTGGCGGCATCACTGCATATCTCGCACACGGTCGACCCGTGGCTGATGAACCACTTGAGCGCGCACGCGTAGTGCGCGAGGGCGAGCTCGTTCTTGCAGGAGCATCCGAGGTTCACGATGGCGTCCTGCGGGCAGAAATGGCCTGATTCGATGTCGGTGGCGCACTTGAAGATCTCCCCCTCGGGGCCTATGAACTCGAGAAATGTGGGAGCGTTGGAGGCATCCTTGGTGGCGTCGTTGCCCGGGTCCTTGAGGCAGGATGGGTGAGGGGAAGGCGGCACGATGCCTAGGAAACCCAGAGCAGACGCGCCTGTCAGGTCAGGCTCCGTGCATTGGCACACCCGGCAGATAGCGTGGCCGTCGTCATCCTTGTCCGTGATGCAGGTCGACGCACGGGGGTTGCTCGGTGGTGTTTGCTGAACGTGTTCCGGAGGCGGTGGCTTGGCGCTGGCGGCATCAGGCTTTCCGCCGCCACCGTCCAGTTGCTGCACGGCTTGCTCCTCGACGCCCATTGCGCCAACTGATGGACCACCTCTAGAATCTGAAAGGAAAGGAAACAAAAAAGAGTTGAGTAACCAAGCAGTGTGCTTGATGGGTGGTTGATGGTGAGAGAAAGGAATGCAGGTTGTTTGTGAGTAAGTGAGGTGAAATTATTCAGTGACCCAGATGAAATGGTGAATCGCAGCAAGCAACCAACCTCATTCACCGGCGTGTGTTGCAATCTAGTCCTGACGGACGGCGCAAAATTAGATGGGATCCGGCTTAGATTAGATAAGCATAAGCAAGAAGAAACACTAGAGGAGCGGAACGGGCAGAGGCGACAAATCTGGGGTACCTGCGCTGTCCTGTCCTGTGGTGGTTGAGGGGTTGGATCCGGCGGCGGAGCCCAAGGGGGAGGGGAATGGCGCCGGAGACGAGGAACTGGGGAAGGGAAGGGAAGGGAAACCCGGTGAGACGGCCGGCAACCCACAGGTAGCAGGGGAGCGAACGGAAGGAGAGGAAAGGCGGATCCTTTAGTACCTGGCTTGCTCGGAGCCGAGCAGGAAACCCTGGCCCTGGTGGCGCGGCGACGGCGACGGCGAGGAGGCGAGGGACCGCCGGAGCAGGGCGAAGCGAAGCAGGTTGTTGCGGCGCCGGAGACAAATTTTGAAGCCAAATGTACACCGTTTATTTGACGGAGGGAGTACTAGTGATTCAAACGCTTTTATATTTCTTTTACAGAGGGAGGGAGGGAGGGAGTAGCAGCATTCACTGTGCTCAAGATTTTTCTTGATCCTCATACCTGTTTGGTTGCATTCTCACCGTAGCATCATTGTTCCCATGTGACCAACATGTTGAGAGCATCTTCAACAGTTGATCTTCGATAGTTGATGTAAAACAAATCAGGCTGTTCCTTTGACTTTTCTTTTCTAAACACAGTACAAACGCAAACGTTTATATACACATGCGTACACTCATTCATATAAGGCACATCCTACCCTCTATGAGCACTTCCAAGAGGCTAGGTCGACATATCATCTTGAGATTTTACAAAGTCGTCAAAGACGCCTCATAGCCGACAGGAACGTCTCGGGCTGTTTGGCTAATGATGTTCTCATGTTCTTCAAGCCAAGCCAGGCCAGCGTTGAAACCGTCAGGACACAAACCAAACAGAACAGACCACAGGCAGATCCCATCCCAGGGAAAACAAACAGCCCCTTAGACCATATAAAAGGCCCTGCTTCATTCGGATCACTTATTCTGGTGAAGAAAGATCCACCAGCTATGGAGGTTTTCAATCAAGAAAAACAGCTAAATATAATATATATACATTACTGTATTGTTTTGCAACACTGGCCAGCCCAGTGCTACACCAGCCATGTCTGAAACCACCAGCAGATTCCCACAACACTCGATATTTCGATAACATAACTTCCCTTGTTTTCTTGCCCAAACATGTAGTACATCTTACATACTCCAGCTACAAAAAATAATAGTACGTCCATGGTATAGCTATAGCTAGCGGCGAATATAGACGGGGGTGCAGTACCTAACGCTGTTGTGGACGCTACTCTTGCGACGCGCGGTCCTAATTCCTCATGACAACTCACTGAGGGCACGCTCGATATCATCATGAAGCGCGGCGGGCGGTGCGGGTTCGCGAGGCCCACACTCCGAAGACGAGGAACCAGGACACGAACAGGATCGCCCAGCATCGTATCGACCCGAACTGGATCCTCGGGAAGACCTGCAAATGTACCAGGATGGCGAAAATTACACACCATTGCAGAAACTGGAAGAGGAAGCATCATCTGAACAAGTGCTGGCAGTAAAATTTCAGAGCATGCCAATTAAGTATGTTTGAGGATCATAGCTTACTAACAAATCTTAGTGAGATTATTATAGTCAGTGAGCAGAGGCCTCCCAGAAGCATATGAAGAATGATCGCAGCAGCTCTCTGCACAGAAATTCCAAAGAAGAGGAAAGGCGTCACACTTCTGGTCAATATTCGATCCACAGGAATATTGTTTATGCAAGCAGATAACACCATACACGATAACAGAGAAATGAAAACATTTGCAGCTTCAAACATGATGAGCTTAAAACCTAGAGTCATAGGCTGCATCCAAGTTTTGTACTTCAGAGTTCAGACTAGCTTAGCTTAGATCTACAAACAGTTTAGTGCCATGATCTCACACAACTTTTTAATAAAGAAGATACAGCACAAAATTAACTTCTGACATGTCTACTGCAGTGGCTGCTCCACTGCTCTATTTTGTGAAAAGAAAAGAAAAAACATAAGAGGCCTATCCTTACATACACAAGTATGCATTAGTGCACAATAGCAATGTGCACTGATAATTTTAAGATGCAAACCACATTCATAAGGTAAAGTTGATAGGAACCACAAGATTTCAAACTACTTGGACACAAATATAAGGTATGCCTATCTGCAGTTCTGCACTTGTGGACAAAAAAATAGAAGAACTTCCAATGATCCTGTCCAGAAGAGTGGCACCAATTTTTATCTTTGCAATGCCACAGCATGGACAGAAATAAGAATGAAGCTTTGAGGGGTAGATTAATTACCTTGCCAACATGTGGAGCAACAAACCATGCAAGAAGAACAAAACCCAGGGCGATAGCAACAAAAGCTCCACTACTCCCGAACTTCCGCCTCGCATGTGCTGCCCTCGCAGCCGTAACACTATAGTCTACAGAATTATTACTTGGGCTGACTGGCACTTCTTCGTTGTGCCTCTGAGAAAACACGAAATGTGTATTGTGAGGGTTGAACCATGACGATATCTCGCAAAGCCGCTGTCTCCGTACTGCCGCAAGGGCGACCGGATCGACGAACGCGTCCGCCCTGTAGTGCAAGTAGGACAGATCCCCGGTAGACGTCCTTTCCCTCAGAGCTTCGTAGTCCTTCAAGGACGCAAGCACCATGTTGAAATCCTCGGTCCTCACGTTTGTGGCGACATTTCCGCAAATCTCGCACACGGTGGACCCATGGCTGATGAACCACTTGAGCGCGCACGCGTAGTGCGCGAGGGCCAGCTCGTTCTTGCAAGAGCATCCGAGGTTCACGATGTCGTCTTGCCGTTGCAAATGGCCTGATTCGATGTCGGTGGCGCACTTGAAGATTTCCCCTTCGGGGCTTATGAACTCAAGAAATGTGGGAGCATCCTTGCTGGTGGAAGTTTTGGTGGTGTCATTGGTTGGGTCCTTGTCGGGCGAGGGGTCTGGAGAAGGCGGTACGATGCCTAAGAAACCCAGTGCAGACTCGCCTCTCAGATCAGGCTCCACGCAGTGGCACACCCGGCAGAGAGCGAGGCCATCGTCCTTGTCAGTGCTGCAGGTTGATACACGGGGGTTGCTCGGTGTTTGCTGACCGTGTTCCGGAGTTGGTGACTTGGCGGCGGTATCAGGCTTTCCACCGCCGTCCGGTTGCTGCACATCTTGCTCCTCGACGCCCATCGAGCCAATGGGCTAGTGGTGACCTTCAACACTTGAAATTGTCCCTGATATAGCACTTGACTTGACCTGTAAAAAATGAAGAAGAAAAAAAACATAGGAAAAGTTGAGTAACTAAATGTTGTGCTAGTACAGACTAGAGATAGGTAGGTAATGAGAGAAAGAAACTCAAGCAAGATGTTTGTCAGTAAGTGAGGTAAAATGATTCAGTCAGGATTAGTAGTGACTAGTAAGTACGTAGTATAAGCAAATCTGCAGCTAGAGGAGGGAGCAGTGGGCAACCCACCCAAATGACCCAAATGATGGATGAGTAATTGGTGGAGCACAGGATTAGTAGTAGATGCAAATCACGGGCAAAATTGATGGGATCCGGGCTAGATAAGCAATAAGAGGATGGATTTTACTCCGGACTAGTGGTCAGGTCAGGGCAGAGAGGCTGTAAACAGATAAATCTGGGGGATGGGAGGGGATACCTGTCCTGTCCTGGCCTGGCGTGGGTGAGGAAATCGAGCGGCGCAGCCCAGGAATGGCGCCTGCAGAAAGGGGGGGAGAAGAGAAATCCGGTGAGGGGATGAACAGGCGGCAGGGCAGGGGAAAGAAAGATGGATCCTTGGTTCCTTACCTAGCTTCCTTGGAGCCGAGCAGCGGCGGCAGCCTTGGACGGACCGGAGCAGGGCGAGAAGCGAAGCGAAGCACCTGGCGGCGCCGGAGGAGCAAGGCAAGGCCAGATTTTTCTTTTATTTTCTTTCGTTTCCCCTCTCCCTCCGGCGTTGTTTAATCTTAATTGGTGGCGAGGTGAGGTGAGGTGACGGGAGGAAGAGGAAGACGGAAGACGGAAGACGGAAGAGTCAGTGGTCGCCTGCTGGCTCGCTCGCTCGCTCTTTGGTGGGGCCGCCGGCGATGTGGGCCCCGCTTCCAGCTTGCTTCGACGGCGATGGCCATTTTCACGCGTTAAAAAATCTCCACCATAAATAATACTACTAGTACTAGCAGATATTATGCACAAGATTTTTTTTCTTTTCCTTTTTTAGATCCACAAGATTTTTCTTGATTTGAAATCAGTGTATGCAATTTCGTTAAATAAAATCGGAGCAAGGTTACAATAGTCTTTACGGCATGTCCAACACCATCCTTCGAACCGCCCGCAAACGTCCGGATCACCTGGTTCCGACGTGTTCTGCTCTGCTGTCACCAACGCAGTCATGTATCAGTTCGCTCGACAGTATAAACGCATTTTTTCTTGCAAACCGGAGACAAAGTGTGTGTGTGGGGGGGGGGGGGGGGGGGAGGGGGGGGGGTGTTGCGAGCGTCCGGACTGCTGCCACGCCCGCTTCTGACTGCCTTGATCCACCCAAAAATCCGAACTGCGGACAAGGGCAAGTCTGTCGCCGTCGACAGCGGCCAAGGCGGCCCTCCGCACCGTGCAACAAAGAGGTGAAGTGTCTCCTCCGCGAACGGCAGGCAGCCGCCGAACAAGGCTGCCGCGTGATATTTTCTTCTTGCTTATCTATTTTTCCTACAGGTGACTCTGGAAAAATAGGTCCAGGATACTCTTTTCTAAAGACAGCCGCCGGTTATGAAGTGGCATATTTTGATTGGATTAATGGGTGTGAGGGGCCTCACCCGGATGAAAATCGGGGGGCATTGAGAGTATTTAAGGAAGGGCTTATCAGTGTAGCATTTTTGTTTGGAACTCCACTGTTCTTCACCTGTTATCATCCTCCGACACGGATTTCTGACTGTTTTTTCCTTCTGCCGAAAATCGCATGTGCCAACTCTAAATTGGTTTTTTTCGTTGCATTCCTTAAAGAATACGAAAAAGAAATAATTATGTTGAAAAGGAGAGTTGAACCTAGGTCTATTATGCAGCAAGTAAGCCCAATAACCAACTTAACCACCTTTACTTGTTGAATGCTATACATAAACAGTGGTATTTGCTGAAGGAAATATGCCTTAGAGGCAATAATAAAGTTATTATTTATTTCCTTATTTCATGATAAATGTTTATTATTCATGCTAGAATTGTATTAATCGAAAACATAATACATGTGTGAATACATAGACAAACAGAGTGTCACTAGTATGCCTCTACTTGACTAGCTCGTTAATCAAAGATGATTATGTTTCCTAATCATAGACAAAGAGTTGTTATTTGATTAACGGGATCACATCATTAGGAGAATGATGTGATTGACTTGACCCATTCCGTTAGCTTAGCACTCGATCGTTTAGTATGTTGCTATTGCTTTCTTCATGACCTATACATGTTCCTATGATTATGAGATTATGCAACTCCCGTTTACTGAAGGAACACTTTGTGTGCTACCAAACGTCACAACGTAACTGGGTGATTATAAAGGAGCTCTACAGGTGTCTCCAAAGGTACATGTTGGGTTGGCGTATTTCGAGATTAGGATTTGTCACTCCGATTGTCGGAGAGGTATCTCTGGGCCCTCTCGGTAATGCACATCACATAAGCCTTGCAAGCATTGCAACTAATGAGTTAGTTGCGAGATGATGTATTACAGAACGAGTAAAGAGACTTGCCGGTAAGGAGATTGAACTAGGTATTAAGATACCGACGATCGAATCTCGGGCAAGTAACATACCGATGACAAAGGGAACAACATATGTTGTTATGCGGTCTGACCGGTAAAGATCTTCATAGAATATGTGGGAGCCAATATGAGCATCCAGGTTCCGCTATTGGTTATTGACCGGAGACGTGTCTCGGTCATGTCTACATTATTCTTGAACCCGTAGGGTCCGCACGCTTAAGGTTTCGATGACAGTTATATTATGAGTTTATGAGTTTTAATGTACCGAAGGAGTTCGGAGTCCCGGATGAGATCGGGGACATACGAGGAGTCTTGAAACGGTCGAGATGTAAAGATCGATATATTGGACGACTATATTCGGACATCGGAAAGGTTTCGAGTGATTCGGGTATTTTCGGAGGTACCGGGGAGTTATGGGAATACGAGGACGAAGCAATGGGCCTTAATGGGCCTTAGTGGGAAGGACCAGGAGGTGGCGCGCGCCCCTCCCAAGCCCAGCCCGAATTGGACAAGGGATTTGGGGCACGGCCCCTCTCTCCCTTCCTTCCCCTCTTCCCCCCTTTCCCCTCTTCTCCTAGTTGGACTAGGAAAGGAGGAAACCTACTCCAACTAGGAGTAGGAATCCTACTCCCTGGCGCGCCCCTCCTAGGGCCGGCCTCCTCCCCCTTGCTCCTTTATATACGGGGGCAGGGGGCACCCCAAAGACACACAAGTTGATCCACGTGATCGTTTTCTTAGCCGTGTGCGGTGCCCCCTTCCACCATAATCCTCGATAATATTGTAGCGGTGCTTAGGCGAAGCCCTACGACGGTAGAACATCAAGATCGTCACCACGCCGTCGTGCTGACGGAACTCTTCCCCGACACTTTGCTGGATTGGAGTTCGAGGATCGTCATCGAGCTGAACGTGTGCTAAAATTCGGAGGTGCCGTAGTTTCGGTGCTTGATCGGTCGGGCCGTGAAGACGTACGACTACATCAACCGCGTTGTGCTAATGCTTCCGCTGTCGGTCTACAAGGGTACGTAGATCACACTCTCCCCTCTCGTTGCTATGCATCACCATGATCTTGCGTGTGCGTAGGAAATTTTTGAAATTACTACGTTCCCCAACAGTGGCATCCGAGCCTAGGTTTTATGTGTTGATGTTATATGCACGAGTAGAACACAAGTGAGTTGTGGGCGATATAAGTCATACTGCTTACCAGCATGTCATACTTTGGTTGTTGGGGAACGTAGTAATTTCAAAATTTTCCTACGCACACGCAAGATCATGGTGATGCATAGCAACGAGAGGGGAGAGTGTGATCTACGTACCCTTGTAGATCGACAACGGAAGCGTTTGGTTGATGTAGTCGTACGTCTCCACGGCCCGACAGATCAAGCACTGAAACTACGGCACCTCCGAGTTCTAGCACACGTTCAGCTCGATGACGATCCCCAGACTCCGATCCAGCAAAGTGTCGGGGAAGAGTTCCGTCAGCACGACGGCGTGGTGACGATCTTGATGTACTACTGTCGCAGGGCTTCGCCTAAGCACCGCTACAATATTATCGAGGACTATGGTGGCAGGAGGCGCCGCACACGGCTAAGAATAAGATCACGTGGATCAACTTGTGTTCCTCTGGGGTGCCCCTACCTCCGTATATAAAGGCTCAAGGGGGGAGGCCGGCCGGCCATCATAGGCGCGCCAGGAGGAGTCCTACTCCCTCCGGGAGTAGGACTTCTCCCCCCAATCCTAGTTGGAATAGGATTCGCGAGGTGGAAGAGAGAGAGAGAGAGAGAGAGAGAGAGAGAGAAGGAGGGGGCGCCGGCCCCCTCTCTCCTTGTCCTATTCGGACTAGGGGGGAGGGGCGCGCGGCCCAGCCCTGGCCGCCTCTCCTCTTCTTCCACCAAGGCCCACTAAGGCCCATATAGCTCCTGGGGGTTTCCAGTAACCTCCCGGTACTCCGGTAAAATCCCGATTTCACCCGGAACACTTCCGATATCCAAACTGTTGGGGAACGTAGTAATTTCGAAAAATTTCCTACGCACACGCAAGATCATGGTGATGCACAGCAACGAGAGGGGAGAGTGTTGTCTACGTACCAACGCAGACCGACTGCGGAAGCGATCACACAATGTAGAGGAAGTAGTCGTACGTCTTCTTCCCGATCCGACCGATCCAAGCACCGTTACTCCGGCACCTCCGAGTTCTTAGAACACGTTCATCTCGATGACGATCCTCGGGCTCCGATCCAGCAAAGCGTCGAGGAAGAGTTCCGTCAGCACGACGGCGTGGTGACGATCTTGATGTACTACCGACGCAGGGCTTCGCCTAAGCACTACAACGGTATGATCGAGGTGGAATTTGGTGGCAGGGGGCACCGCACACGGCTAAGGAACGATCTCAAGGATCAACTTGTGTGTCTTGGGGTGTCCCCTGCCCCCGTATATAAAGGTTGGAGGGAGGGGGGCTGGCCGGCCAAAGAGAGGGAGGCGCAGGAGGAGTCCTACTCCTACCGGGAGTAGGACTCCCCCCTCCAATCCTAGTCCAACTAGGAATCCTTTAAAGGGGAGAGAGAGAGAGGTGGCCGGCCCCTCTCCTAGTCCTAATAGGACTAGGGAGAGGGGGGGAGGCGCAGCCCTATGTGGGCTGCCCTCTCACCTTTCCACTAAGGCCCATGTTGGCCCATTTGGCTCCCGGGGGGTTCCGGTAACCCTCCCGGTAATCCGGTAAAATCCCGATTTCACCCGGAACACTTCCGATGTCCAAACATAGGCTTCCAATATATCAATCTTTACGTCTCGACCATTTCGAGACTCCTCGTCATGTCCGTGATCTCATCCGGGACTCCGAACTCCTTCGGTACATCAAAACTCATAAACTCATAATATAACTGTCATCGAAACCTTAAGCGTGCGGACCCTACGGTTCGAGAACAATGTAGACATGACCGAGACACGTCTCCGGTCAATAACCAATAGCGGGACCTGGATGCCCATATTGGCTCCTACATATTCTACGAAGATCTTTATCGGTCAGACCGCATAACAACATACGTTGTTCCCTTTGTCATCGGTATGTTACTTGCCCGAGATTCGATCGTCGGTATCCAATACCTAGTTCAATCTCGTTACTGGCAAGTCTCTTTACTCGTTCCGTAATACATCATCTCATAACTAACATCTTAGTTATTATGCTAGCAAGGCTTATGTGATGTGTATTACCGAGAGGGCCCAGAGATACCTTTCCGACAATCGGAGTGACAAACCCTAATCTCGAAATACGCCAACCCAACATCTACCATTGGAGACACCTGTAGTACTCCTTTATAATCACCCAGTTACGTTGTGACGTTTGGTAGTACCCAAAGTGTTCCTCTGGTAAACGGGAGTTGCATAATCTCATAGTTATAGGAACATGTATAAGTTATGAAGAAAAGCAATAGCAACATACTAAACGATCGGGTGCTAAGCTAATGGAATGGGTCATGTCAATCAGATCATTCAACTAATGATGTGACCTCGTTAATCAAATAACAACTCTTTGTTCATGGTTAGGAAACATAACCATCTTTGATTAACGAGCTAGTCTAGTAGAGGCATACTAGTGACACTCTGTTTGTCTATGTATTCACACATGTATTATGTTTCCGGTTAATACAATTCTAGCATGAATAATAAACATTTATCATGATATAAGGAAATAAATAATAACTTTATTATTGCCTCTAGGGCATATTTCCTTCAGTCTCCCACTTGCACTAGAGTCAATAATCTAGTTTCACATCGCCATGTGATTTAGCAGCAATAGTTCACATCACCATGTGATTAACACCCATAGTTCACATCGTTATGTGACCAATACTTAAAGGGTTTTCTAGAGTCAGCAATCTAGTTCACATCTCTATGTGATTAATACCCAAAGAGTACTAAGGTGTGATCATGTTTTGCTTGTGAGATAATTTTAGTCAACGGGTCTGTCACATTCAGATCCGTAAGTATTTTGCAAAATTCTTTGTCTATAATGCTCTGCACGGAGCTACTCTAGCTAATTGCTCCCACTTTCAATATGTATCTAGACCGAGACTTAGAGTCATCTAGATTAGTGTCAAAACTTGCATCGGCGTAACCCTTTACGACGAACCTTTTTATCACGTCCATAATCGAGAAACATATCCTTATTTCACTAAGGATAATTCTGACCGCTGTCCAGTGATCTACTCCTAGATCACTATTGTACTCCCTTGCCAAATCAGTGCAGGGTATACAATAGATCTGGTATACAGCATGACATACTTTATAGAACCTATGGCCAAGGCATAGGGAATGACTTTCATTCTCTTTCTATCTTCTGCCGTGGTCGGGCTTTGAGTCTTACTCAACTTCACACCTTATAATACAGGCAAGAACTCTTTCTTTGACTGCTCCATTTTGAACTACCTCAAAATCTTTGTCAAGGTATGTACTCATTGAAAGAACTTATCAAGCGTCTTGATCTATCTCTATAGATCTTGAAGCTCAATATGTAAGCAGCTTCACCGAAGTCTTTCTTTGAAAAACTCCTTTCAAACACTCCTTTATACTTTACAGAATAATTCTACATTATTTCTGATCAACAATATGTCATTCACATATACTTATCAGAAATGTTGTAGTGCTCCCACTCACTTTCTTGTAAATACAGGCTTCACCGCAAGTCTGTATAAAACTATATGCTTTGATCAACTTATCAAAGCATATATTCCAACTCCGAGATGCTTGCACCAGTCCACAGATGGATCGCTGGTGCTTGCACATTTTGTTAGCACCTTTTGGATTGACAAAACCTTCTAGTTGCATCACATACAACTCTTCTTTAATAAATCCATTAAGGAATGCAGTTTTGTTTATCCATTTGCCAGATTTCATAAAATGCGGCAATTGCTAACATGATTCGGACAGACTTAAGCATAGATACGAGTGAGAAAAACTCATCGTAGTCAACACCTTGAACTTGTCGAAAACTTTTGCGACAATTCTAGCTTTGTAGATAGTAACACTACTATTATTGTCCGTCTTCCTCTTGAAGATCCATTTATTTTCTATGGCTTGCCGATCATCGGGCAAATCCATCAAAGTCCATACTTTGTTCTCATACATGGATCATATCTCAGATTTCATGGCCTCAAACCATTTCGCGGAATCTGGGCTCATCATCGCTTCCTCATAGTTCGTAGGTTCATCATGATCTAGTAGCATGACTTCCAGAGAAGGATTACCGTACCACTCTGGTGCGGATCTCACTCTGGTTTACCTACGAGATTCGGTAGTAACTTGATCTGAAGTTACATGATCATCATCATTAGCTTCCTCACTAATTGGTGTAGGTGTCACAGAAACAGTTTTCTGTGATGTACTACTTTCCAATAAGGGAGCAGGTACAGTTACCTCGTCAAGTTCTACTTTCCTCCCACTCACTTCTTTCGAGAGAAACTCCTTCTCCAGAAAGTTTCCGAATTTTAGCAACAAAAGTCTTGCCTTCGGATCTGTGATAGAAGGTGTATCCAATAGTTTCCTTTGGATATCCTTTGAAGACGCACTTCTCCGATTTGAGTTTGAGCTTATCAGGATGAAACCTTTTCATATAAGCATCGCAACCCCAAATTTTAAGAAACGACAGCTTAGGTTTCTTGCCAAACCTTAGTTCACACGGTGTCGTCTCAACGGATTTAGATGGTGCCCTATTTAACGTGAATGCAGCTGTCTCTAATGCATAATCCCAAAACGATAGTGGTAGATCGGTAAGATACATCATAGATTGCACTATATCCAATAAAGTACGGTTATGACGTTAGGACACACCATTATGCCGTGGTGTTCCATGTGGCATGATTTTGTGAAACTATTCCACATTGTTTTAATTGAAGACCAAACTCGTAACTCAAATATTTTACCTCTATGATCATATCGTAGAAACTTTTATTCTCTTGTCACGATGATTTACCACTTCACTCTGAAATTCTTTGAACTTTTCAAATGTTTCAGACTTATGTTTCGTCAAGTAGATATACTCATATCTGCTCAAATCATCTGTGAAGATCAGAAAATAATGATACCTGTCGCGAGCCTCAATATTCATCGGACCACATACATCAGTATGTATGATTTCCAACAAATCTGTTGCTCGCTCCATTGTTCCGAAGAACGGAATTTTAGTCATCTTGCCCAAAAGGCATGGTTCACAAGCATCAAGTGATTCATAATCAAGTGATTTCGAAAGCCCATCAGCATGGAGTTTCTTCATGCTCTTTATACCAATATGACCTAAACGGCAGTGCCACAAATAAGTTGCACTATCATTATTAACTTTGAATCTTTTGGTTTCAATATTATAAATATGTGTATCACTATGATCGAGATCCAATGAACTTGTTTCATTGGGTGTATGACCATCGAAGGTTTTATTCATGTAAACAGAACAACAATTATTCTGTGACTTTAATGAATAACCGTATTGCAATAAACATGATCAAATCATATTCATGCTCAATGCAAAAACCAAATAACACTTATTTAAGTTCAACACTAATCCCGAAAGTATAGGGGAGTGTACGATGATGATCATATCAATCTTGGAACTACTTCCAACACACATTGTCACTTCACCCTTAACTAGTCTCTGTTTATTCTGCATCTCCCGTTTCGAGTTACTAATCTTAGCAACTGAACTAGTATCAAATACTAAGGGTTTGCTATAAACACTAGTAAAGTACACATCAATAACATGTATATCAAATATACTTATGTTCACTTTGCCATCCTTCTTATCCGCCAATCACTTGGGGTAGTTCCGCTTCCAGTGACCAGTCCCTTTGCAGTAGAAGCACTTAGTCTCAGGCTTAGGATCAGACTTGGGCTTCTTCACTTGAGCAACAACTTGCTTGCCATTCTTCTTGAAGTTCCCCTTCTTCCCTTTGCCCTTTTCTTGAAACTAGTGGTCTTGTCAACCATCAACACTTGATGTTTTTCTTGATTTCTACCTTCGTTGATTTCAGCATCACGAAGAGCTTGGGAGTTGTTTCTGTTATCCCTTGCATATTATAGTTCGTCACGAAGTTCTACTAACTTGGTGATGGTGACTAGAGAATTCTGTCAATCTCTATCTTATCTGGAAGATTAACTCCCACTTGATTCAAGCGATTGTAGTACCCAGACAATCTGAGCACATGCTCACTAGTTGAGCGATTCTCCTCCATCTTTTAGCTATAGAACTTGCTGGAGACTTCATGTCTCTCAACTCGGGTATTTGCTTGAAATATTAACTTCAACTCCTGGAACATCTCATATGGTCCATGACGTTCCAAACGTCTTTGAAGTCCCGATTCTAAGCCGTTAAGCATGGTGCACTAAACTATCAAGTAGTCATCATATTGAGCTAGCCAAACGTTCATAACGTCTGCATCTGCTCCTGCAATAGGTCCGTCACCTAGCGGTGCATCAAGGACATAATTCTTCTGTGCAGCAATGAGGATAAACCTCAGATCACGGATCCAATCCGCATCATTGCTACTAACATCTTTCAACACAATTTTCTCTAGGATCATATCAAAATAAACACAGGGAAGCAACAACGCGAGCTATTGATCTACAACATGATTTGCAAAATACTACCAGGACTAAGTTCATGATAAATTTAAGTTCAATTTAATCATATTACTTAAGAACTCCCACTTAGATAGACATCCCTCTAATCCTCTAAGTGATCACGTGATCCAAATCAACTAAACCATAACCGATCATCACGTGAGATGGAGTAGTTTTCAATGGTGAACATCGTTATGTTGATCATATCTACTATATGATTCACGCTCGACCTTTCGGTCTCCGTGTTCCGAGGCCATATCTGCATATGCTAGGCTCGTCAAGTTTAACCTGAGTATTCTGCGTGTGCAAAACTGGCTTGCACCCGTTGTAGATGGACGTAGAGCTTATCACACCCGATCATCACGTGGTGTCTGGGCACGACGAACTTTGGCAACGGTGCATACTCAGGGAGAACACTTCTTGATAATTTAGTGAGAGATCATCTTATAATGCTACCGTCAATCAAAGCAAGATAAGATGCATAAAAGGATAAACATCACATGCAATCAATATAAGTGATATGATATGGCCATCATCATCTTGTGCTTGTGATCTCCATCTCCGAAGCACCGTCATGATCACCATCGTCACCGGCGCGACACCTTGATCTCCATCGTAGCATCGTTGTCGTCTCGCCAATCTTATGCTTCCACGACTATCACTATCGCTTAGTAATAAAGTAAAGCATTACATCGCGATTGCATTGCATACAATAAAGCGACAACCATATGGCTCCTGCCAGTTGCCGTTAACTCGGTTACAAAACATGATCATCTCATACAATAAAATCAGCATCATGCCTTGACCATATCACATCACAACATGCCCTGCAAAAACAAGTTAGACGTCCTCTACTTTGTTGTTGCAAGTTTTACGTGGCTGCTACGGGCTTAAGCAAGAACTCATCTCACCTACGCATCAAAACCACAACGATAGTTCGTCAAATAGACTCCGTTTTAACCTTCTCAAGGACCGGGCGTAGCCACACTTGGTTCAACTAAAGTTGGAGGGACAGTCTTCCGCAAGCCATCTATGTGCAAAGCACGTCGAGGGAACCCGTCTCGCGTAAGAGTACGCGTAAGGTTGGTCCGGATCGTCTTGTCCAACAATACCGCTGAACCAAAGTATGACATGCTGGTAGGCAATATGACTTGTATCGCCCACAACTCACTTGTGTTCTACTCGTGCATATAACATCAAACCATAAAAACCTAGGCTCGGATGCCACTGTTGGGGAACATAGTAATTTCGAAAATTTTCCTACGCACACGCAAGATCATGGTGATGCACAGCAACGAGAGGGGAGAGTGTTGTCTACGTACCAACGCAGACCGACTGCGGAAGCGATCACACAATGTAGAGGAAGTAGTCGTACGTCTTCTTCCCGATCCGACCGATCCAAGCACCGTTACTCCAGCACCTCCGAGTTCTTAGCACACGTTCAGCTCGATGACGATCCTCGGGCTCCGATCCAGCAAAGCGTCAAGGAAGAGTTCCGTCAGCACGACGGCGTGGTGACGATCTTGATGTACTACCGATGCAGGGCTTCGCCTAAGCACTACAACGGTATGATCGAGGTGGAATTTGGTGGCAGGGGGCACCGCACACGGCTAAGGAACGATCTCAAGGATCAACTTGTGTGTCTTGGGGTGTCCCCTGCCCCCGTATATAAAGGTTGGAGGGAGGGGGGCTGGCCGGCCAAAGAGAGGGAGGCGCAGGAGGAGTCCTACTCCTACCGGGAGTAGGACTCCCCCCTCCAATCCTAGTCCAACTAGGAATCCTTTAAAGGGGGGAGAGAGAGAGGTGGCCGACCCCTCTCCTAGTCCTAATAGGACTAGGGAGGGGGGGAGGCGCAGCCCTATGTGGGCTGCCCTCTCACCTTTCCACTAAGGCCCATGTTGGCCCATTTGGCTCCCGGGGGGTACCGGTAACCCTCCCGGTAATCCGGTAAAATCCCGATTTCACCCGGAACACTTCCGATGTCCAAACATAGGCTTCCAATATATCAATCTTTACGTCTCGACCATTTCGAGACTCCTCGTCATGTCCGTGATCTCATCCGGGACTCCAACTCCTTCGGTACATCAAAACTCATAAACTCATAATATAACTGTCATCGAAACCTTAAGCGTGCGGACCCTACGGTTCGAGAACAATGTAGACATGACCGAGACACGTCTCCGGTCAATAACCAATAGCGGGACCTGGATGCCCATATTGGCTCCTACATATTCTACGAAGATCTTTATCGGTCAGACCGCATAACAACATACGTTGTTCCCTTTGTCATCGGTATGTTACTTGCCCGAGATTCGATTGTCGGTATCCAATACCTAGTTCAATCTCGTTACTGGCAAGTCCCTTTACTCGTTCCGTAATACATCATCTCATAACTAACATCTTAGTTATTATGCTTGCAAGGCTTATGTGATGTGTATTACCGAGAGGGCCCAGAGATACCTCTCCGACAATCGGAGTGACAAACCCTAATCTCGAAATACGCCAACCCAACATCTACCATTGGAGACACCTGTAGTACTCCTTTATAATCACCCAGTTACGTTGTGACGTTTGGTAGTACCCAAAGTGTTCCTCTGGTAAACGGGAGTTGCATAATCTCATAGTTATAGGAACATGTATAAGTTATGAAGAAAAGCAATAGCAACATACTAAACGATCGGGTGCTAAGCTAATGGAATGGGTCATGTCAATCAGATCATTCAACTAATGATGTGACCTCGTTAATCAAATAACAACTCTTTGTTCATGGTTAGGAAACATAACCATCTTTGATTAACGAGCTAGTCTAGTAGAGGCATACTAGTGACACTCTGTTTGTCTATGTATTCACACATGTATTATGTTTCCGGTTAATACAATTCTAGCATGAATAATAAACATTTATCATGATATAAGGAAATAAATAATAACTTTATTATTGCCTCTAGGGCATATTTCCTTCATAGGCTTCCAATATATCAATCTTTATGTCTCGACCATTTCAAGACTCCTCGTCATGTCCTTGATCTCATCCGGGACTCCGAACAACCTTCGGTACATCAAAATGTATAAACTCATAACATAACTGTCATCAAAACCTTAAGCGTGCGGACCCTACGGGTTCGAGAACAATGTAGACATGGCCGAGACATGTCTCCGGTCAATAACCAATAGCGGGACCTGGATGCCCATATTGGCTCCTACATATTCTACGAAGATCTTTATCAGTCAGACCGCATAACAACATACATTGTTCCTTTTGTCATCGGTATGTTACTTGCCCGAGATTCGATCGTCGGTATCCAATACCTAGTTCAATCTCGTTACCGGCAAGTCTCTTTACTCGTTCCGTAATACATCATCTCGCAACTAAATCATTAGTTGCATTGCTTGCAAGGCTTAAGTGATGTGCATTACCGAGAGGGCCCAGAGATACCTCTCCGACGATCGGAGTGACAAATCCTAATCTCGAAATACGTCAACCCAACACGTACCTTTGGAGACACCTGTAGAGCACCTTTATAATCACCCAGTTATGTTGTGACGTTTGGTAGCACACAAAGTGTTCCTCCGGCACACGGGAGTTACATAATCTCATAGTCATAGGAACATGTATAAGTCATGAAGAAAGCAATAGCAACATACTAAACGACTGGGTGCTAAGCTAATGGAATGGGTCATGTCAATCAGATCATTCAACTAATGATGTGATCCCGTTAATCAAATGACAACTCTTTGTCCATGGTTAGGAAACATAACCATCTTTGATTAACGAGCTAGTAGAGGCATACTAGTGACACTCTGTTTGTCTATGTATTCACACATGTATTTGTTGGAAATATGCCCTAGAGGCAATATAAATAAGTTATTATTATATTTCCTTGTTCATGATAATCGTTTACTATCCATGCTAGAATTGTATTGATAGGAAACTCAGATACATGTGTGGATACATAGACAACACCATGTCCCTAGTAAGCCTCTAGTTGACTAGCTCGTTGATCAATAGATGGTTATGGTTTCCTGACCATGGACATTGGATGTCGTTGATAACGGGATCACATCATTAGGAGAATGATGTGATGGACAAGACCCAATCCTAAGCATAGCACTAGATCGTGTAGTTCGTATGCTAAAGCTTTTCTAATGTCAAGTGTCATTTCCTTAGACCATGAGATTGTGCAACTCCCGGATACCGTAGGAGTGCTTTGGGTGTGCCAAACGTCACAACGTAACTGGGTGGCTATAAAGGTACACTATAGGTATCTCCGAAAGTGTCTGTTGGGTTGGCACGAATCAAGACTGGGATTTGTCACTCCGTGTGACGGAGAGGTATCTCTGGGCCCACTCGGTAGGACATCATCATAATGTGCACAATGTGATCAAGGAGTTGAACACGGGATGATGTGTTACGGAACGAGTAAAGAGACTTGCCGGTAACGAGATTGAACAAGGTATCGGGATACCACGATCAAATCTCGGGCAAGTATCGTACCGATAGACAAAGGGAATTGAATACGGGATTGATTAAGTCCTTGACATCGTGGTTCATCCGATGAGATCATCATGGAACATGTGGGAGCCAACATGGGTATCCAGATCCCGCTGTTGGTTATTGATCGGAGAACGTCTCGGTCATGTCTGCATGTCTCCCGAACCCGTAGGGTCTACACACTTAAGGTTCGATGACGCTGGGGTTATAAAGGAAGTTTGTATGTGGTTAACGAATGTTGTTCGGAGTCCCGGATGAGATCCCGGACGTCACGAGGAGTTCCAGAATGGTCCGGAGGTAAGGATTTATATATGGGAAGTCCTGTTTTGGTCACCGGAAGAGTTTCGGGGTTTATCGGTAACGTACCGGGACCACCGGGAGGGTCCCGGGGGTCCACCAAGTGGGGCCACCAGCCCCGGAGGGATTCATGGGCCAAGGGTGGTTATGGACCAGCCCCTAAGTGGGCTGGTGCACCTCCCACAAGGGCCCAAGGCGCATGGGAGAGTGGGAGGGGGCAAAGCCTAGGTCCAGATGGGCCTTAAGGCCCACCCTAGGGGGCGCCTCCCCTCTCCCCCTCTTGGCCGCCCCCTTTCCCATCTAGGGCTGCCGCCCCCCTAGGGGTGGGAACCCTAGAGGGGGTGCACCCTCCTCCCTCTCCCCTATATATAGTGAGGCCTAGTGCTGCCCATAACACGCGATCTGATCTCTGCCTGTTGGTGCAGCCCTCCCTCTCTTTCTCCTCATATCCCGTGGTGCTTGGCGAAGCCCTGCAGGATAGCCACGCTCCTACATCACCACCCCGCCGTTGTGCTGCTGCTGGATGGAGTCTTCCTCAACCTCTCCCTCTCTCCTTGCTGGATCAAGGCATGGGAGACGTCACCGGGTTGTACGTGTGTTGAACGCGGAGGTGCCGTCCGTTCGGCATTTGGTCATCGGTGATTTGGATCACGACGAGTACGACTCCATCAACCCCGTTCACTTGAACGCTTCCGCTTAGTGATCTACAAGGGTATGTAGATGCACTCTCCTTCCCCTCGTTGCTGGTCTCTCCATACATAGATCTTGGTGACACGTAGGAAATTTTTGAATTTCTGCTACGTTCCCCTACAGTGGCATCATGAGCTAGGTCTATGCGTAGTTACTATGCATGAGTAGAACACAAAGTAGTTGTGGGCGTCGATATTGTCAATTCTCTTGCCGTTACTAGTCTTATCTTGATTCGGCGGCATCGTGGGATGAAGCGGCCCGGACCGACCTTACACGTACTCTTACGTGAGACTGGTTCCACCGACTGACATGCACTAGTTGCATAAGGTGGCTAGCGGGTGTCTGTCTCTCCCACTTTAGTCGGATCGGATTCGATGAAAAGGGTCCTTATGAAGGGTAAATAGCAATTGGCATATCACGTTGTGGTTTTGCGTAGGTAAGAAACATTCTTGCTAGAAACCCATAGCAGCCACGTAAAACATGCAAACAACAATTAGAGGACGTCTAACTTGTTTTTGCATGGTATGCCATGTGATTTGATATGGCTAAAAGGATGTGATGAATGATATATGTGATGTATGAGATTGATCATGTTCTTGTAATAGGAATCACGACTTGCATGTCGATGAGTATGACAACCGGCAGGAGCCATAGGAGTTGTCTTAATTTATGACCTGCGTGTCAACATAAACGTCATGTAATTACTTTAGTTTATTGCTAACCGTTAGCTGTAGTAGTAGAAGTAATAGTTGGCGAGACAACTTCATGAAGACACGATGATGGAGATCATGGTGTCATGCCGGTGACGATGATGATCATGGAGCCCCGAAGATGGAGATCAAAAGGAGCACTATGATATTGGCCATATCATGTCACTATTTGATTGCATGTGATGTTTATCATGTTTATACATCTTATTTGCTTAGAACAACGGTAGTAAATAAGATGATCCCTCTTTAAAATTTCAAGAAAGTGTTCCCCCTAACTGTGCACCGTTGCGACAGTTCGTTGTTTCAAAGCACCACGTGATGATCTGGTGTTTGATCCTAACGTTCACATACAACGGGTGTAAGACAGATTTACACACGCGAAACACTTAGGTTGACTTGACGAGCCTAGCATGTGTACAGACATGGCCTCAGAACACAGAAGACCGAAAGGTCAAGCATGAGTCGTATAGAAGATACGATCAACATAAAGATGTTCACCGATGTTGACTAGTCCGTCTCATGTGATGATCGGACACGGCCTAGTTGACTCGGATCATGTAATCACTTAGATGACTAGAGGGATGTCTATCTGAGTGGGAGTTCATAAGATGAACTTAATTATCCTGAACATAGTCAAAAGGTCTTCGCAAATTATGTCATAGCTCGTGCTTCAGTTCTACTGTTTAGATATGTTCCTAGAGAAAATTTAGTTGAAAGTTGATAGTAGCAACTATGCGGACTAGGTCCGTAAACTGAGGATTTTCCTCATTTGCTTCATAGAAGGCTTATGTCCTTAATGCACCGCTCAGTGTGCTGAACCTCGAACGTGGTCTGTGGATGTTGCGAACATCTGACATACACATTTTGATAACTACGTGATAGTTCAGTTAAATGGTTTAGAGTTGAGGCACCGAAGACGTTTTTGAAACGTCACGAAACATATGAGATGTTTCGAGGGCTGAAATTGGAGTTTCAGGCTCATGCCCACGTCAAGAGGTATAAGACCTCCGACGAATTTCTTAGCCTACCAACTAAGGAGAAAAGCTCAATTGTTGAGCTTGTGCTCAGATTGTCTGAGTACAACAATCATTTGAATCGAGTGGGAGTTGATCTTCCAGATGAGATAGTGATGTTTTCTCCGAAGTCATTACCACCAAGCTGCTAGAGCTTCGTGATGAACTATGATATATCAGGGACATATATGATGATCCTTGAGATATTCGCGATGTTTGACACCACGAAAGTAGAAGTCAAGAAGGAGCATCAATTGTTGATGGTTAGTGAAACCACTAGTTTCAAGAAGGGCAAGGGCAAGAAGGGATACTTCATGAAACGGCAAATCAGCTGCTGCTCTAATGAAGAAACCCAAAGTTGAACCCCAACCCGAGACTAAGTGCTTCTGTAATAAGGGGAACAACCACTGGAGCAGAATTACCCTAGATACTTGGTAGATTAGAAGGCTGGCAAGGTCGATAGAAGTATATTGGATATACATTGTGTTGATGTGTACTTTACTAGTACTCCTAGTAGCACCAGGGTATTAGATACCGGTTCGGTTGCTAAGTGTTAGTAACTCGAAATAAAAGCTACAGAATAAACGGAGACTAGCTAAAGGTGAGCTGACGATATGTGTTGGAAGTGTTTCCAATGTTGATATGATCAAATATCGTACGCTCCCTCTACCATCGAGATTGGTATTAAAACCTAAATAATTGTTATTTGGTGTTTGCGTTGAGCATAGACATGATTGGATTACGTCTATCGCAATACGGTTATTCATTTAAGGAGAATAATGGTTACTCTGTTTATTTGAATAATACCTTCAATGGTCTTACACCTAAAATGAATGGTTCATTGAATCTCGATCGTAGTGATACACATGTTCATGCCAAAAGATATAAGATAGTAATGATAGTACCACCTACTTGTGGCACTGCCACTTAAGTCATATCGGTATAAAACGCATGAAGAAGCTCCATGTTGATGGATCTTTGGGCTCACTCGTTTTTGAAAAGTTTGAGACATGCGAACCATGTCTATTGGTGTATATGCATGAAGAAACTCCATGCAAATGGATCATTTGGACTCACTTGGTTTTGAATCACTTGAGACATGCAAATCATACCACATGGGCAAGATGACTGAAAGCCTCGTTTTCAGTAAAATGGAACTAGAAAGCAACTTGATTGGAAGTAATACATTTTGATGTGTGCAGTCCAATGAGTGCTGAGGCGTGTAGTGGATATCGTTATGTTCTTACTTCACAGATGATTTGAGTAGATATTGAGTATATTTACTTGATGAATCATGAGTCTGAATTATTGAAAGGTTCAAGTAATTTCAGGGTGAAGTTGAAAGATCAACGTGACAAGAGGATAAAAGATCTATGATATGATCATAGAGATGAATATCTGAATTACGAGTTTGGCACAGAATTAAGACATTGTGGAAATTGTTTCACAACTGATACAGCCTGGAACACCATAGTGTGATGGTATGTCCGAACATCATAACTGCACCCTATTGGATATGATGAATACCATGATGTCTCTTATCGAATTACCACGATAGTTTATGGGTTAGGCATTAGAGACAACCACATTCACTTTAAATAGGGCACCACGTAATTCCGATGAGATGACACCGTATGAACTATGGTTTAGAGAAACCTAAGCTGTCATTTCTTAAAAGTTTGGGGCTGCGATGCTTATATGAAAAGGTTTCAGGCTGATAAGCTCGAACCCAAAGCGGATAAATGCATCTTCATAGGACACCCAAAACAGTTGGGTATACCTCCTGTCTCAGATCCGAAAGCAATAAGGGATTGTTTCTAGAATCGGGTCCTTTCTCGAGGAAAAGTTTCTCTCGAAAGAATTGAGTGGGAGGATGGTGGAGACTTGATGAGGTTATTGAACCGTCTCTTCAACTAGTGTGTGGCAGGGCACGGGAAGTTGTTCCTGTGGCACCTACACCAATTGAAGTGGAAGCTTATGATAGTGATCATGAAACTTCAGATCAAGTCACTAACAAACCTCATGGGATGACAAGGATGCGTACTACTTCAGAGTGGTACATAATCCTGTCTTGGAAGTCATGTTGCTAGACAACAATGAAGCTACGAGCTATGGAGAAGCGATGGTGGGCCCAGATTCCGATAAATGGCTCGAGGTCATATAATCCGAGAGAGGATCCATATATGAAAACAAAGTGTAGACTTTGAAAGAACTACTTGATGGTCGTAAGGCTGTTAGGTACATATGGATTTTAAAAGGAAGACGGACAATGATGGTAAGTATCACCATTAAGAAAGCTCGGCTTGTCGTTAAGATGTTTTCCGACAAGTTCAAGGAGTTGACTACGATGAGACTTTCTCACTCGTAGCGATGCTAAGAGTCTGTTGGAATTTTATTAGCGATTACTGCATTATTTATGAAATCTTGCAGATAGGATGTCAAAACATTGTTTCCTCGATGATTTTTCTTGAGGAAAAGTTGTATGTAATACAACCGGAAGGTTTTGTTAATCCTGAAAGATGCTGATAAGTATGCAAAGCTCCAGCAATCCTTCTAAGGACTGGAGTAAGCATCTCGGAGTTGGAATGTATGCTTTGATGAGATGATCAAAGATTTTGGGTGTATACAAAGTTTATGAGAAACTTGTATTTCCAAAGAAGTGAGTGGGAGCACTATAGAATTTCTGATGAGTATATGTTGTTGACATATTGTTGATCAGAAATAATGTACAATTTCTGGAAAGCATATAGGGTTATTTGAAAAGTGTTTTTCAATGGAAAGCCTGGATTAAGCTACTTGAACATTGAGCATCAAGATCTATAAGGATAGATCAAAACACTTAATGGTACTTTCAAATGAGCACATACCTTGACATGATCTTGAAGGTGTTCAAGATGGACCAGTCAAAGAAGGAGTTCTTGCCTGAGTTGTAAGGTATGAAGTTAAGACTTAAAGCTCGACCATGGCAGAATAGAGAGAAAGGACGAAGGTCGTCCCCTATGCTTAAGACATAGGCTCCATAGTATGCTATGATGTGTGCCGCACCTGATGTGTGCCTTGCCACATGTCCGGCTAGAGGGTACGAAGGTGATCTAGGAGTAGATCACTAGATAGCGGTCAAAATTATCCTTAGAGGAATAAGGATATGTTTCTCGGTTATGGAGGTGATAAAGAGTTCGACGTAAAGAGTTACGTTGATGCAAGCTTAACACCTATCCGGATAGCTCTGAGTAGAGATACCGGATACATATAATGGAGCAACAATTTAGAATAGCTCCAAGTAGAACAGTTATTTGGAATAGCTCCAAATAGAGCATGGTAGCTGCATCTAGGAGATGACATAGAGATTTGTAAAGCGCACACGGATCTGAAAGGTTCGGACCCGTTGACTATAACCTCTGTCACAAGCAACATGATCAAACCTAGAACTCATTGAGTGTTAATCACATAGTGATGTGAGCTAGACTACTGACTATAGTAAACTCTTGGGTGTTAGTCACATGGCGATGTGACCTGTGAGTGTTAATCACATGGCGATGTGAACTAGATTATTGACTCTAGTGCAAGTGGGAGACTGTTGGAAATATGCCCTAGAGGCAATAATAAATAAGTTATTATTATATTTCCTTGTTCATGATAATCGTTTATTATCCATGCTAGAATTGTATTGATAGGAAACTCGGATACATGTGTGGATACATAGACAACACCATGTCCCTAGTAAGCCTCTAGTTGACTAGCTCGTTGATCAATAGATGGTTACGGTTTCCTGACCATGGACATTGGATGTCGTTGATAACGGGATCACATCATTAGGAGAATGATGTGATGGACAAGACCCAATCCTAAGCATAGCACTAGATCGTGTAGTTCGTATGCTAAAGCTTTTCTAATGTCAAGTGTCATTTCCTTAGACCATGAGATTGTGCAACTCCCGGATACCGTAGGAGTGCTTTGGGTGTGCCAAACGTCACAACATAACTGGGTGGCTATAAAGGTACACTACAGGTATCTCCGAAAGTGTCTGTTGGGTTGGCACGAATCAAGACTGGGATTTGTCACTCCGTGTGACGGAGAGGTATCTCTGGGCCCACTCGGTAGGACATCATCATAATGTGCACAATGTGATCAAGGAGTTGATCACGGGATGATGTGTTACGGAACGAGTAAAGAGACTTGCCGGTAACGAGATTGAACAAGGTATCGGTATACCGACGATCGAATCTCGGGCAAGTATCGTACCGATAGACAAAGGGAATTGAATACGGGATTGATTAAGTCCTTGACATCGTGGTTCATCCGATGAGATCATCGTGGAACATGTGGGAGCCAACATGGGTATCCCGATCCCGCTATTGGTTATTGATTGGAGAACGTCTCGGTCATGTCTGCATGTCTCCCGAACCCGTAGGGTCTACACACTTAAGGTTCGAGGACGCTAGGGTTATAAAGGAAGTTTGTATGTGGTTAACGAATGTTGTTCGGAGTCCCGGATGAGATCCCAGACGTCACGAGGAGTTCCGGAATGGTCTGGAGGTAAAGATTTATATATGGGAAGTCCTGTTTTGGTCACCGGAAGAGTTTCGGGGTTTATCCGTAACGTACCGGGACCACCGGGAGGGTCCCGGGGGTCCACCAAGTGGGGCCACCAGCCCCGGAGGGCTTCATGGGCCAACGGTGGTTAGGGACCAGCCCCTAAGTGGGCTGGTGCACCTCCCACAAGGGCCCAAGGCGCATGGGAGAGTGGGAGGGGGCAAACCCTAGGTCCAGATGGGCCTTAAGGCCCACCCTAGGGGGCGCCTCCCCTCTCCCCCTCTTGGCCGCCCCCTTTCCCATCTAGGGCTGCCGCCCCCCCCTAGGGGTGGGAACCCTAGAGGGGGCGCACCCTCCTCCCTCTCCCCTATATATAGTGAGGCCTAGGGCTGCCCATAACACGCGATCTGATCTCTGTCTGTTGGTGCAGCCCTCCCTCTCTTTCTCCTCATATCCCGTGGTGCTTGGCGAAGCCCTGCAGGATAGCCACGCTCCTCCATCACCACCACGCCGTTGTGCTGCTGCTGGATGGAGTCTTCCTCAACCTCTCCCTCTCTCCTTGCTAGATCAAGGCATGGGAGACGTCACCGGGCTGTACGTGTGTTGAACGCGGAGGTGCCGTCCATTCGGTATTTGGTCATCGGTGATTTGGATCACGACGAGTATGACTCCATCAACCCCGTTCACTTGAACACTTCCGCTTAGCGATCTACAAGGGTATGTAGATGCACTCTCCTTCCCCTCGTTGCTGGTCTCTCCATAGATAGATCTTGGTGACACGTAGGAAATTTTTGAATTTCTGCTACGTTCCCCTACAGTATTATGTTTGCGGTTAATACAATTCTAGCATGAATAATAAACCTTTATCATGATATAAGGAAATAAATAATAACTTTATTATTGCCTCTAGGGCATATTTCCTTCAGTCTCCCACTTGCACTAGAGTCAATAATCTAGATTACACAGTAATGATTCTAACACCCATGGAGCTTTGGTGCTGATCATGTTTTGCTTGTGGAAGAGGCTTAGTCAACGGGTCTGCTACATTGAGCTCCGTATGTATCCTGCAAATCTCTATGTCTCCCACCTGGACTAGATCCCGGATGGAATTGAAGCGTCTCTTGATGTGTTTGGTTCTCTTGTGAAATCTGGATTCATTTGCCAAGGCAATTGCACCAGTATTGTCACAAAAGATTTTCATTGGACCCGATGCACTAGGTATGACACCTAGATCGGATATGAACTCCTTCATCCAGACTCCTTCGTTTGCTGCTTCTGAAGCAGCTATATACTCCGCTTCACATGTAGATCCCGCCACGACGCTTTGTTTAGAACTGCACCAACTGACAGCTCCACCGTTTAATGTAGACACGTATCCGGTTTGCGATTTAGAATCGTCCGGATCAGTGTCAAAGCTTGCATCAACGTAACCGTTTACGATGAGCTCTTTGTCACCTCCATATACGAGAAACATATCCTTAGTCCTTTTCAGGTATTTCAGGATGTTCTTGACCATTGTCCAGTGATCCACTCCTGGATTACTTTGGTACCTCCCTGCTAAACTTATAGCAAGGCACACATCAGATCTGGTACACAGCATTGCGTACATGATAGAGCCTATGGCTGAAGCATAGGGAACATCTTTCATTTTCTCTCTATCTTCTGCAGTTGTCGGGCATTGAGTATGACTCAACTTCACACCTTGTAACACAGGCAAGAACCCGTTCTTTGCTTGATCCATTTTGAACTTCTTCAAAATCTTGTCAAGGTATGTGCTTTGTGAAAGTCCAATTAAGCGTCTTGATCTATCATTAAGGTATAGATCTTTATGCCTAATATGTATGCAGCTTCACCGAGGTCTTTCATTGAAAAACTCTTATTCAAGTATCACTTTATGCTGTCCAAAAATTCTATATTATTTTCAATCAGTAATATGTCATCCACATATAATATCAGAAATGCTACAGAGCTCCCACTCACTTTCTTGCAAATACAGGCTTCTCCGAAAGTCTGTATAAAACCAAATGCTTTGATCACACTATCAAAGCGTTTATTCCAACTCCGAGAGGCTTGCACCAGTCCATAAATGGATCGCTGGAGTTTGCACACTTTATTAGCTCCCTTTGGATCGAAAAAACCTTCCGGTTGCATCATATACAACTCTTCTTCCAGAAATCCATTCAGGAATGCAGTTTTGACATCCATCTGCCAAATTTCATAATCATAAAATGCGGCAATTGCTAACATGATTCGGACAGACTTAAGCATCGCTACGGGTGAGAAGGTCTCATCGTAGTCAACCCCTTGAACTTGTCGAAAACCTTTTGCGACAAGTCATGCTTTGTAGACAGTATTATTGCCATCAGCGTTAGTCTTCTTCTTGAAGATCCATTTATTCTCAATTGCTTGCCGATCATTGGGCAAGTCAACCAAAGTCCACACTTTGTTCTCATACATGGATCCCATCTCAGATTTCATGGCTTCAAGCCATTTTGCGGAATCTGGGCTCACCATCGCTTCTTCATAGTTCGTAGGTTCATCATGATCTAGCAGCATGATTTCCAGAACAGGATTACCATACCACTCTGGTGCGGATCTCACTCTGGTTGATCTACGAGGTTCAGTAGTATCTTGTCCTGAAGTTTCATGATCATTATCATTAGCTTCCTCACTAATTGGTGTATGTGTCGCAGAAACAGTTTTCTGTGATGTACTACTTTCCAATAAGGGGGCAGGTACAGTTACCTCATCAAGTTCTACTTTCCTCCCACTCACATCTTTCGAGAGAAACTCCTTCTCCAGAAAGTTTCCGAATTTAGCAACAAAAGTCTTGCCTTCGGATCTGTGATAGTAGGTGTATCCAATAGTTTCGTTTGGATATCCTATGAAGACACATTTCTCCGATTTGGGTTCGAGCTTATCAGGTTGAAGCTTTTTCACATAAGCATCGCAACCCCAAACTTTCAGAAACGACAACTTTGGTTTCTTGCCAAACCATAGTTCATAAGGCGTCGTCTCAACGGATTTTGATGGTGCCCTATTTAACGTGAATGTGGCCGTCTCTAAAGCATAACCCCAAAATGATAGCAGTAAATCAGTAAGAGACATCATAGATCGCACCATATCTAGTAAAGTACGATTACGATGTTCGGATACACCATTACGCTGTGGTGTTCCGGGTGGCGTGAGTTGCAAAACTATTCCGCATTGTTTCAAATGTACACCAAACTCGTAACTCAAATATTCTCCTCCACAATCAGATCGTAGAAACTTTATTTTCTTGTTACGATGATTTTCAACTTCACTCTGAAATTCTTTGAACTTTTCAAATGTATCAGACTTATGTTTCATTAAGTAGATATACCCATATCTGCTTAAGTCATCTGTGAAGGTGAGAAAATAACGATATCCGCCACGAGCCTCAATATTCATCGGACCACATACATCTGTATGTATGATTTCCAACAAATCTGTTGCTCTCTCCATAGTACTGGAGAACGGTGTTTTAGTCATCTTGCCCATGAGGCACGGTTCGCAAGTACCAAGTGATTCATAATCAAGAGGTTCCAAAAGTCCATCAGTATGGAGTTTCTTCATGCGCTTTACACCGATATGACCTAAACGGCAGTGCCACAAATAAGTTGCACCATCATTATCAACTCTGCATCTTTTGGCTTCAACATTATGAAGATGTGTGTCACTACTATCGAGATTCAATAAGAATAGACCACTCTTCAAGGGTGCATGACCATAAAAGATATTACTCATATAAATAGAACAACCATTATTCTCTGATTTAAATGAATAACCGTCTCGCATCAAACAAGATCCAGATATAATGTTCATGCTCAATGCTGGCACCAAATAACAATTATTTAGGTCTAATACTAATCCCGAAGGTAGATGTAGAGGTAGCGTGCCGACCGCGATCACATCGACTTTGGAACCGTTTCCCACGCGCATCGTCACCTCGTCCTTAGCCAATCTTCGCTTAATCCGTAGTCCCTATTTCGAGTTGCAAATATTAGCAACAGAACCAGTATCAAATACCCAGGTGCTACTGCAAGCATTAGTAAGGTACACATCAATAACATGTATATCACATATACCTTTGTTCACCTTGACATCCTTCTTATCCGCCAAATACTTGGGGCAGTTCTGCTTCCAGTGACCAGTCTGCTTGTAGTAGAAGCACTCAGTTTCAGGCTTACGTCCAGACTTGGGTTTCTTCTCTTGAGCAGCAACTTGCTTGTTGTTCTTCTTGAAGTTCCCCTTCTTCTTCCCTTTGCCCTTTTTCATGAAACTAGTGGTCTTGTTGACCATCAACACTTGATGCTCCTTTTTGATTTCTACCTCCGCAGCTTTCAGCATTGCGAAGAGCTCGGGAATAGTCTTATTCATCCCTTGCATATTATAGTTCATCACGAAGCTCTTGTAGCTTGGTGGCAGTGATTGGAGAATTCTGTCAATGACGCAATCATCTGGAAGATTAACTCCCATCTGAATCAAGTGATTATTATACCCAGACATTTTGAGTATATGCTCACTGACAGAACTGTTCTCCCCCATCTTGCAGCTATAGAACTTATTGGAGACTTCATATCTCTCAATCCGGGCATTTGCTTGAAATATTAACTTCAACTCCTGGAACATCTCATATGCTCCATGACGTTCAAAACGTCGTTGAAGTCCCAATTCTAAGCCGTAAAGCATGGCACACTGAACTATCGAGTAGTCATCAGCTTTGCTCTGCCAGACGTTCATAACATCTGGCGTTGCTCCTACAGCAGGCCTAGCACCCAGCGGTGCTTCCAGGACATAATTCTTCTATGCAACAATGAGGATAATCCTCAAGTTACGGACCCAGTCCGTGTAATTGCTACCATCATCTTTCAACTTTGCTTTCTCAAGGAACGCATTAAAATTCAACGGAACAACAACACGGGCCATCTATCTACAATCAAACATACATAAGCAAGATACTATCAGGTACTAAGTTCATGATAAATTTAAGTTCAATTAATCAAATTACTTAAAGAACTCCCACTTAGATAGACATCCCTCTAATCCTCTAAGTGATCACGTGATCCAAATCAACTAAACCATGTCCGATCATCACGTGAGATGGAGTAGTTTCGTTGGTGAACATCACTATGTTGATCATATCTACTATATGATTCATGCTCGACCTTTCGGTCTCCGTGTTCCGAGGCCATATCTGCATATGCTTGGCTCGTCAAGTATAACCTGAGTATTCCGCGTGTGCAACTGTTTTGCACCCGTTGTATTTGAACGTAGAGCCTATCACACCCGATCATCACGTGGTGTCTCAGCACGAAGAACTTTCGCAACGGTGCATACTCAGGGAGAACACTTCTTGATAATTTTAGTGAGAGATCATCTTATAATGCTACCGTTAATCAAAGCAAGATAAGATGCATAAAAGATAAACATCACATGCAATCAGTATAAGTGATATGATATGGCCATCATCTTGTGCCAGTGATCTCCATCTCCGAAGCACCGTCTTGATCACCATCGTCACCGGCGCGACACCTTGATCTCCATCGTAGCATCGTTGTCGTCTCGCCAATCTTATGCTTCCACGACTATCGCTACCGTTTAGTGATAAAGTAAATCATTACAGCGCGATTGCATTGCATACAATAAAGCGACAACCATATGGCTCCTGCCAGTTGCCGATAACTCGGTTACAAAACATGATCATCTCATACAATAAAATTCAGCATCATGTCTTGAACATATCACATCAGAACATGCCCTGCAAAAACAAGTTAGACGTCTTCTACTTTGTTGTTGCAAGTTTTACGTGGCTGCTACGGGCTTAAGCCAGAACCAATCTTACCTACGCATCAAAACCACAACGATAGTTTGTCAAGTTGGTGCTGTTTTTGTTGGGGAACGCAGTAATTTCAAAAAATTTCCTACGCACACGCAAGATCATGGTGATGCACAGCAACGAGAGGGGAGAGTGTTGTCTACGTACCAACGCAGACCGACTGCGGAAGCGATCACACAACGTAGAGGAAGTAGTCGTACGTCTTCTTCCCGATCGACCGATCCAAGCACCGTTACTCCGGCACCTCCGAGTTCTTAGCACACGTTCAGCTCGATGACGTTCCTCTGGCTCCGATCCAGCAAAGCGTCGTGGAAGAGTTCCGTCAGCACGACGGCGTGATGACGATCTTGATGTACTACCGATGCAGGGCTTCGCCTAAGCACTACAACGGTACGATCGAGGTGGAATTTGGTGGCAGGGGGCACCGCACACGGCTAAGGAATGATCTCAAGGATCAAGTTGTGTGTCTATGGGGTGCCCCCTGCCCCCGTATATATATGTTGGAGGAGGGGGGCTGGCCGGCCAAGATAGAGGAGGCGCAGGGGGAGTCCTACTCCCACCGGGAGTAGGACTCCTCCCCTCCAATCCTATTCCAACTAGGACTCTTGGGGGGGAAAGGAGAGAGAGGGGGCCGGCCCACCTCTCCTAGTCCTACTAGGACTTGGGGAAGGGGGGGCGCCGGCTAGGCTTGTGGGCTGCCTCTTCTCTCTTTTCCACTAAGGCCCAATAGGCCCATTAGCCTCCCGGGGGGTTCCGGTAACCCTCCCGGTATTCCGGTAAAATCCCGATTTCATCCGGAACACTTCCTATGTCCAAACATAGGCTTCCAATATATCAATCTTTACGTCTCGACCATTTAGAGACTCCTCGTCATGTCCGTGATCTCATCCGGGACTCCGAACAACCTTCGGTACATCAAAATGCATAAACTCGTAATAACTGTCATCGTAACGTTAAGCGTGCGGACCCTACGGTTCGAGAACAATGTAGACATGACCGAGACACGTCTCCGGTCAATAACCAATAGCGGGACCTGGATGCCCATATTGGCTCCTACATATTCTACGAAGATCTTTATCGGTCAGACCGCATAACAACATACGTTGTTCCCTTTGTCATCGGTATGTTACTTGCCCGAGATTCGATCGTCGGTATCCAATACCTAGTTCAATCTCGTTACCGGCAAGTCTCTTTACTCGTTCCATAATACATCATCTCACAACTAACATATTAGTTGCAGTGCTTGCAAGGCTTATGTGATGTGCATTACCGAGAGGGCCCAGAGATACCTCTCCGACAATCGGAGTGACAAACCCTAATCTCGAAATACGCCAACCCAACATCTACCATTGGAGACACCTGTAGTACTCCTTTATAATCACCCAGTTACGTTGTGACGTTTGGTAGTACCCAAAGTGTTCCTCCGGTAAACGGGAGTTGCATAATCTCATAGTTATAGGAACATGTATAAGTCATGAAGAAAGCAATAGCAACATACTAAACGATCGGGTGCTAAGCTAATGGAATGGGTCATGTCAATCAGATCATTCTACTAATGATGTGACCTCGTTAATCAAATAACAACTCCTTGTTCATGGTTAGGAAACATAACCATCTTTGATTAACGAGCTAGTCAAGTAGAGGCATACTAGTGACACTCTGTTGGTCTATGTATTCACACATGTATTATGTTTCCGGTTAATACAATTCTAGCATGAATAATAAACATTTATCATGATATAAGGAAATAAATAATAACTTTATTATTGCCTCTAGGGCATATTTCCTTCAGTTTTAACCTTCGCCAGGACCGGGCGTAGCCACACTCAGTTCAACTAAAGTTGGAGAAACTGTCACCCGCAAGCCACCTATGTGCAAAGCACGTCGGGAGAACCAGTCTCGCGTAAGCGTACGCGTAATGTCGGTCTGGGCCGCTTCGTCCAACAATACCGCTGAACCAAAGTATGACATGCTGGTAAGCAGTATGACTTATATCGCCCACAGCTCACTTGTGTTCTACTCGTGCATATAACATCAACACATAAAACCTAGGCTCGGATGCCATTGTTGGGGAACGTAGTAATTTCAAAATTTTCCTACGCACACGCAAGATCATGGTGATGCATAGCAACAAGAGTGGAGAGTGTGATCTACGTACCCTTGTAGATCGACAACGGAAGCGTTTGGTTGATGTGGTCATACGTCTCCACGGCCCGACCGATCATGCACCGAAACTACGACACCTCCGAGTTCTAGCACATGTTCAGCTCGATGACGATCCCCGGACTCCGATCCAGCAAAGTGTCGGGGAAGAGTTCCGTCAGCACGATGGCGTGGTGACGATCTTGATGTACTACTGTCGCAGGGCTTCGCCTAAGCACCGCTACAATATTATCGAGGACTATGGTGGCAGGGGGCGCCGCACACGGCTAAGAATAAGATCATGTGGATCAACTTGTGTTCCTCTGGGGTGCCCCTGCCTCCGTATATAAAGGCTCAAGGGGGAGGCCGGCCGGCCATCATAGGCGCGCCAGGAGGAGTCCTACTCCCTACGGGAGTAGGACTTCTCCCCCCAATCCTAGTTGGAATAGGATTCGCGAGGTGGAAGAGAGAGAGAGAGAGAGAAGGAGGGGGGCGCCGGCCCCCTCTCTCCTTGTCCTATTCGGACTAGGGGGGAGGGGCGCGCGGCCCAGCCCTGGCCGCCTCTCCTCTTCTTCCACCAAGGCCCACTAAGGCCCATATAGCTCCTGGGGGTTTCCGGTAACCTCCCGGTACTCCGGTAAAATCCCGATTTCACCCGGAACACTTCCGATATCCAAACATAGGCTTCCAATATATCAATCTTTATGTCTCGACCATTTCGAGACTCCTCGTCATGTCCTTGATCTCATCCGGGACTCCGAACAACCTTTGGTACATCAAAACGTATAAACTCATAACATAACTGTCATCGAAACCTTAAGCGTGCGGACCCTACGGGTTCGAGAACAATGTAGACATGACCGAGACATGTCTCCGGTCAATAACCAATAGCGGGACCTGGATGCCCATATTGGCTCCTACATATTCTACAAAGATCTTTATCGGTCAGACCGCATAACAACATATGTTGTTCCTTTTGTCATCGGTATGTTACTTGCCCGAGATTCGATCGTCGGTATCCAATACCTAGTTCAATCTCGTTACCGGCAAGTCTCTTTACTTGTTCCGTAATACATCATCTCGCAACTAACTCATTAGTTGCATTGCTTGCAAGGCTTAAGTGATGTGCATTACCGAGAGGGCCCAAAGATACCTCTTCGACGATCGGAGTGACAAATCCTAATCTCGAAATACGTCAACCCAACATGTACCTTTGGAGACACCTGTAGAGCACCTTTATAATCACCCAGTTACGTTGTGACGTTTGGTAGCACACAAAGTGTTCCTCCGGCACACGGGAGTTACATAATCTCATAGGCATAGGAACATGTATAAGTCATGAAGAAAGCAAAGAAAGCAATAGCAACATACTAAACGATCGGGTGCTAAGCTAATGGAATGGGTCATGTCAATCAGATCATTCAACTAATGATGTGATCCCATTAATCAAATGACAACTCTTTGTCCATGGTTAGGAAACATAACCATCTTTGATTAATGAGCTAGTAGAGGCATACTAGTGACACTCTGTTTGTCTATGTATTCACACATGTATTATGTTTCCGGTTAATACAATTCTAGCATGAATAATAAACCTTTATCATGATATAAGGAAATAAATAATAACTTTATTATTGCCTCTAGGGCATATTTCCTTCATTGGTTCGGCGGTATTGTTGGACGAAGCGGCCCGGACTGACATTACGCGTACGCTTACGCGAGACCGGTTCTCCCGACGTGCTTTGCACAAAGGTGCCTAGCGGGTGACAGTTTCTCCAACTTTAGTTGAACCGAGTGTTGCTACGCCCGGTCCTTGCGAAGGTTAAAACAGCACCAACTTGACAAACTGTTGTTGTGGTTTTGATGCGTAGGTAAGATTGGTTCTTGCTTAAGCCCGTAGCAGCCACGTAAAACTTGCAACAACAAAGTAGAGGACGTCTAACTTGTTTTTGCAGGGCATGTTGTGATGTGATATGGTCAAAACATGATGCTAAATTTTATTGTATGAGATGATCATGTTTTGTAACCAAGTTATCGGCAACTGGCAGGAGCCATATGGTTGTCGCTTTATTGTATGCAATGCAATTGCGCTGTAATGCTTTACTTTATCACTAAGCGGTAGCGATAGTCGTGAAAGCATAAGATTGGCGAGACGACAACGATGCTACGATGGTGATCAAGGTGCCACGCCGGTGATGATGGTGATCACGACGGTGCTTCGAAGATGGAGATCACAAGTACAAGATGATGATGGCCATATCATATCACTTATATTGATTGCATGTGATGTTTATCTTTTATACATCTTATTTTGCTTAGTTTGATGGTAGCATTTTAAGATGATCTCTCACTAATTATCAAGAAGTGTTCTCCCTGAGTATGCACCGTTGTGAAAGTTCTTCGTGCTGAGACACCACGTGATGATCGGGTGTGATAGGCTCTACGTTCAAATACAACGGGTGAAAAACAGTTGCAAACGCGGAATACTCAGGTTATACTTGACGAGCCAAGCATATACAGATATGGCCTCGGAACACGGAGACCGAAAGGTCGAGCGTGAATCATATAGTAGATATGATCAACATAGTGATGTTCACCAATGAAACTACTCCATCTCACGTGATGATCGGACATGGTTTAATTGATTTGGATCACGTGATCACTTAGAGGATTAGAGGGATGTCTATCTAAGTGGGAGTTCTTTAGTAATATGATTAATTGAACTTAAATTTATCATGAACTTAGTCCTGGTAGTATTTTCCAAATCATGTTGTAGATCAATAGCTCGCGTTGTTGCTTCCCTGTGTTTATTTTGATATGTTCCTAGAGAAAATTGTGTTGAAAGATGTTAGTAGCAGTGATGCGGATTGGATCCGTGATCTGAGGTTTATCCTCATTGCTGCAGAGAAGAATTATGTCCTTGATGCACTGCTAGGTGACAGACCTATTACAGGAGCAGATGCAGACGTTATGAATGTTTGGCTAGCTAAATATGATGACTACTTGATAGTTTAGTGCACCGTGCTTAACGGCTTAGAATCGGGACTTCAAAGACGTTTTGAACGTCATGGACCATATGAGATGTTCCAGGAGTTGAAGTTAATATTTCAAGAAAATACCCGAGTTGAGAGATATGAAGTCTCCAACAAGTTCTATAGCTAAAAGATGGAGGAGAATCACTCAACTAGTGAGCATGTGCTCAGATTGTCTTGGTACTACAATCGCTTGAATCAAGTGGGAGTTAATCTTCCAGATAAGATAGTGATTGACAGAATTCTCTAGTCACCATCACCAAGTTAGTAGAACTTCGTGATGAACTATAGTATGCAAGGGATAATGAAAACGACTCCCGAGCTTTTCATGATGATGAAATCGATGAAGGTAGAAATCAAGAAAGAGCATCAAGTGTTGATGGTTGACAAGATCACTAGTTTCAAGAAAAGGGCAAAGGAAAAAAGGGGAACTTCAAGAAAAATAGCAAGCAAGTTGTTGCTCAAGTGAAGAAGCCCAAGTCTGGTCCTAAGCTTGAGACTAAGTGCTTCTACTGCAAAGGGACTGGTCACTGTAAGCGGAACTACCCCAAGTGATTGGCGGATAAGAAGGATGGCAAAGTGAACATAAGTATATTTGATATACATGTTATTGATGTGTACTTTACTAGTGTTTATAACAACCCCTCGGTATTTGATACTGGTTCAGTTGCTAAGATTAGTAACTCGAAACGGGAGTTGCATAATAAACAGAGACTAGTTAAGGGTGAAGTGACGATGTGTGTTGGAAGTGGTTCCAAGATTGATATGATCATCATCGCACACTCCCTATACTTTCGGGATTAGTGTTGAACCTAAATAAGTGTTATTTGGTGTTTGCGTTGAGCATGAATATGATTTGATCATGTTTATTGTAATATGGTTATTCATTTAAGTAAGAGAATAAATTGTTGTTCTGTTTACATGAATAAAACCTTATATGGTTACACACCCAATGAAAATGGTTCATTGGATCTTGATCGTAGTGATACACATATTCATAATATTGAAACCAAAAGATGCAAAGTTAATAATGATAGTGCAACTTATTTGTGGCACTGCCGTTTAGGTCATATTGGTGTAAAGCGCATGAAGAAACTCCATGCTGATGGGATTTTGGAATCATTTGATTATGAATCACTTGGTGCTTGCGAACCATGCCTTATGGGCAAGATGACTAAAGACTCCGTTCTCCGGAACAATGGAGCGAGCAACAGATTTGTTGGAAATCATACATACTGATGTATGTGGTCCGATGAATATTAAAGCTCGCGACAAGTATCATTATTTTCTGACCTTCACAGATGATTTGAGCAGATATGAGTATATCTACTTGATGAAACACAAGTCTGAAACATTTGAAAAGTTCAAAGAATTTCAGAGTGAAGTGGAGAATCATCGTAACAAAAATAAAAGTTTCTACGATATGATCGCAGAAGTAAAATATTTGAGTTACGAGTTTGGCCTTCAGTTGAAAACAATGTGAAATAGTTTCACTACTCAGGCCACCTGGAACACCATAGTATAATGGTGTGTCCGAACGCCATAACCGTACTTTATTGGATATAGTACAATCTATGATGTTTCTTACCGATTTACCAATATCGTTTTGGGATCATGCATTAGAGACAGCTGCATTCACGTTAAAAAGGGGCACCATCTAAGTCCATTGAGACGACACAATCTAAACTGTGGTTTGGCAAGAAACCAAAGTTGTCGTTTCTTAAAGTTTGGATTGTGATGCTTATATGAAAAAGTTTCATCCTGATAAGCTCAAACCCAAATCGGAGAAATATGTCTTCATAGGATACCCAAAGGAGACTGTTGGGTACACCTTCTATCACAGATCCGAAGGCAAGACATTCGTTGCTAAGAATGGATCCTTTCTAGAGAAGGAGTTTCTCTTGAAAGAAGTGAGTAGGAGGAAAGTAGAACTTGATAAGGTAATTGTACCTTCTCCCTTATTGGAAAGTAGTTCATCACAGAAATCTGTTCCTGTGACTACTACACCAATTAGTGAGGAAGCTAATGATGATGATCATGTAACTTCAGATCAAGTTACTATCGAATCTCGTAGGTAAACCAGAGTGAGATCCACACCAGAGTGGTACGGTAATCCTGTTCTGGAAGTCATGTTACTAGACCATGACGAACTTGCGAACTATGAGGAAGCGATGATGAGCACAGATTCCGTGAAATGGTTTGAGGCCATGAAATCTGAGATACAATCCATGTATGAGAACAAAGTATGGACTTTGATGGATTTGCCTGATGATCGGCAAGCCATAGAAAATAAATGGATCTTCAAGAGGAAGACGGACGCTGATAGTAGTGTTACTATCTACAAAGCTAGACTTGTCGAAAAAGGTTTTTGACAAAGTTCAAGGTGTTGACTACGATGAAATTTTCTCACTCGTAGCGATGCTTAAGTCTGTCCAAATCATGTTAGCAATTGCCGCATTTTTATGAAATCTGGCAAATGGATAAACAAAACTACATTCCTTAATGGATTTAAAGAAGAGTTGTATATGATGTAACCAGAAGGTTTTGTCAATCCTAAAGGTGCTAACAAAATATGCAAACTCCAGCGATCCATCTATGGACTGGTGCAAGCATCTCGGAGTTGGAATATACGCTTTGATAAGTTGATCAAAGCATATAGTTTTATATAGACTTGCGGTGAAGCCTGTATTTACAAGAAAGTGAGTGGGAGCACTACAGCATTTCTGATAAGTATATGTGTATGACATATTGTTGATCGGAAATAATCTAGAATTATTCTGCAAAACATAAAGGAGTGTTTGAAAGGATTTTGTCAAAGAAAACCTCGGTGAAGCTGCTTACATATTGAGCATCAAGATCTATAGAGATAGATCAAGACGCTTGATAAGTTTTTTTCAATGAGTACATACCTTGACAAGATTTTGAAGTAGTTCAAAATGGAACAGTCAAATAAAGAATTCTTGCCTGTGTTACAAGGTGTGAAATTGAGTAAGACTCAAAGCCCGACCACGGCAGAAAATAGAATGAGAATGAAAGTCATTCCCTATGCCTTGGCCATAGGTTCTATAAAGTATGCCATGTTGTGTACCAAACCTATTGTATACCCTACACTAATTTTGGCAAGGGAGTACAATAGTGATCTAGGAGTAGATCACTAGATAGCGGTCAAAAATTATCCTTAGTGGAATAAGGATATGTTTCTCGATTATGGAGGTGACAAAAGGTTCGTCGTAAAAGGGTTACGTCGATACGAGTTTTGGCACTGATCCGGATGACTGTTAGTCTTCATCTGGATACATATTGAAAGTGGGAGCAATTAGCTAAAGTAGCTCCGTCTAAAGCATTGTAGACATAGAAAGTTGCAAAATACTTACGGATCTGAATATGGCAAACCCGTTGACTAAACTTCTCTCACAGGCAAAACATGATCACACCTTAGTACTCTTTGGGTGTTAATCACATAGCAATGTGAACTAGATTACTGACTCTAGTAAACCCTTTGGGTGTTGTTCACATATCGATGTGAACTATGGGTGTTAACCACATAAAGATGTGAACTATTGATGTTAGATCACATGGCGATGTGAACTAGATTATTGACTCTAGTGCAAGTGGGAGACTGAAGGAAATATGCCCTAGAGGCAATAATAAAGTTATTATTTATTTCCTTATTTCATGATAAATGTTCATTATTCATGCTAGAATTGTATTAACTGGAAACATAATACATGTGTGAATACATAGACAAACAGAGTGTCACTAGTATGCCTCTACTTGACTAGCTCGTTAATCAAAGATGGTTATGTTTCCTAACCATAGACAAAGAGTTGTTATTTGATTAACGGGATCACATCATTAGGAGAATGATGTGATTGACTTGACCCATTCCGTTAGCTTAGCACTCGATCGTTTAGTATGTTGCTATTGCTTTCTTCATGACCTATACATGTTCCTATGACTATGAGATTATGCAACTCCCGTTTACCGGAGGAACACTTTGTGTGCTACCAAACGTCGCAACGTAACTGGGTGATTATAAAGGAGCTCTACAGGTGTCTCCAAAGGTACATGTTGGGTTGGCGTATTTCGAGATTAGGATTTGTCACTCCGATTGTCGGAGAGGTATCTCTGGGCCCTCTCGGTAATGCACATCACATAAGCCTTGCAAGCATTGCAACTAATGAGTTAGTTGCAAGATGATGTATTACAGAACAAGTAAAGAGACTTGCCGGTAACGAGATTGAACTAGGTATTAAGATACCGACGATCGAATCTCGGGCAAGTAACATACCGATGACAAAGGGAACAACATATCTTGTTATGCGGTCTAACTGGTAAAGAACTTCGTAGAATATGTGGGAGCCAATATGAGCATCCAGGTTCCGCTATTGGCTTCCAATATATCACCCGGAACACTTCCGATGTCCAAACATAGGCTTCCAATATATCAATCTTTATGTCTCGACCATTTCGAGACTCCTCGTCATGTCCGTGATCACATCCGGGACTCCGAACAACCTTCGGTACATCAAAATGCATAAACTCATAATAACTGTCATCGTAACGTTAAGCGTGCGGACCCTACGGTTCGAGAACAATGTAGACATGACCGAGACACGTCTCCGGTCAATAACCAATAGCGGGACCTGGATGCCCATATTGGCTCCTACATATTCTACGAAGATCTTTATCGGTCAGACCGTATAACAACATACATTGTTCCCTTTGTCATCGGTATGTTACTTGCCCGAGATTCGATCGTCGGTATCCAATACCTAGTTCAATCTCGTTACCGGCAAGTCTCTTTACTCGTTCTGTAATACATCATCCCGCAACTAACTCATTAGTTACAATGCATGCAAGGCTTTGTGTAATGTGTATTACCGAGAGGGCCCAGAGATACCTCTCCGACAATCGGAGTGACAAATCCTAATCTCGAAATACGCCAACCCAACATCTACCTTTGGAGACACCTGTAATGCTCCTTTATAATCACCCATTTACGTTGTGACGTTTGGTAGCACCCAAAGTGTTCCTCTGGCAAACGGGAGTTGCATAATCTCATAGTCATAGGAACATGTATAAGTCATGAAGAAAGCAATAGCAACATACTAAACGATCGGGTGCTAAGCTAATGGAATGGGTCATGTCAATCAGATCATTCAACTAATGATGTGATCTCTTTAATCAAATAACAACTCTTTTGTCCATGGTTAGGAAACATAACCATCTTTGATTAACGAGCTAGTCAAGTAGAGGCATACTAGTGACACTCTGTTTGTCTATGTATTCACACATGTATTATGTTTCCGGTTAATACAATTCTAGCATGAATAATAAACATTTATCATGATATAAGGAAATAAATAATAACTTTATTATTGCCTCTAGGGCATATTTCCTTCAGTCTCCCACTTGCACTAGAGTCAATAATCTAGTTCACATCGCCATGTGATTTAACAGCAATAGTTCACATCACCATGTGATTGACACCCATAGTTCACATCGTCATGTGATCAACACTCAAAGGGTTTACTAGAGTCAGTAATCTAGTTCACATATCTATGTGATTAACACCCAAAGATTACTAAGGTGTGATCATGTTTTGCTTGTGAGATAATTTTAGTCAACGGGTCTGTCACATTCAGATCCGTAAGTATTTTGCAAGTTCTATGTCTACAATGCTCTACACGGAGCTACTCTAGCTAATTGCTCCCATTTTCAATATGTATCTAGATTGAGACTTTAGATTCATCTGGATTAGTGTCAAAAACTTGCATCGACGTAACCCTTTACGACGAACCTTTTTGTCACCTCCATAATCGAGAAATATTTCCTTATTCTACTAAGGATAATTTTGACCGCTGTCCAGTGATCTACTCCTAGATCACTATTGTACACCCTTGCCAAATCAGTGCAGGGTATACAATAGATCTGGTACACAGTATGGCATACTTTATAGAACCTATGACTGAGGCACAGGGAATGACTTTCATTCTCTTTCTATCTTCTACCGTGGTCGGGCTTTGAGTCTTACTCAACTTCACACCTTGTAATACAGGCAAGAACTCTTTCTTTGACTACTCCATTTTGAACTACTTCAAAATCTTGTCAAGGTATGTATTTATTGAAAAAACTTATCAAGCGTCTTGATCTATCTTTATAGATCTTGAAGCTCAATATGTAAGCAGCTTCACCGAAGTCTTTCTTTGAAAAACTCCTTTCAAATACTCCTTTATGCTTTACAGAATAATTCTACATTATTTCCGATCAACAATATGTCATTCACATATACTTATCAGAGATGATGTAGTGCTCCCACTCACTTTCTTGTCAATACAGGCTTCACCACATGTCTGTATAAAACCATATGCTTTGATCAACTTATCAAAGCGTGTATTCCAACTCTGAGATGCTTGCACCAGTCCATAGATGAATCGCTGGAGCTTGCATATTTCGTTAGCACCTTTAGGATTGACAAAACCTACTAGTTTCATCGTATACAACTCTTCTTTAATAAATTCATTAAGGAATGCAGTTTTGTTTATCCATTTGCCAGATTTCATAAAATGTGGCAATTGCTAACATGATTCGAACAGACTTAAGCATAGATACGAGTGAGAAGCTCTCATCGTAGTCAACACCTTGAACTTGTCGAAAACTTTTTGCGACAATTCTAGCTTTGTAGATAGTAACACTACTATCAGCGTCCGTCTTCCTCTTGAAGATCCATCTATTCTCAATTGCTTGCCGATCATCGGGCAAGTCAACCAAAGTCCAAACTTTGTTCTCATACATGGATCATATCTCAGATTTCATGGCCTCAAACCATTTCGTGGAATCTGGGCTCATCATCGCTTCCTCATAGTTCGTAGGTTCGTCATGGTCAAGTAACATGACCTCCGGAATAGGATTACCGTACCACTCTGGTATGGATCTCATTCTGGTTTACCTACGAGATTCGGTAGTAACTTGATCTGAAGTTACATGATCATCATCATTAGCTTCCTCGCTAATTGGTGTAGTAGTCACAGGAACAGATTTCTGTGATGAACTATTTTCCAATATGGGAGAAGGTACAATTACCTTATCAAGTTTTCTACTTTCCTCCTACTCACTTCTTTCGAGAGAAATTCCTTCTCTAGAAAGGATCCATTCTTAGCAACGAATGTCTTGCCTTCGGATCTGTGATAGAAGGTGTACCCAACTATCTCCTTTGGGTATCCTATGAAGACATATTTCTCCGATTTGAGTTTGAGCTTATCGAGATGAAACCTTTTCACATAAGCATCGCAACTCCAAACTTTAAGAAACGACAGCTTAGGTTTCTTGCCAAACCATAGTTCACACGGTGTCGTCTCAACGGATTTAGATGGTGTCCTATTTAACATGAATGCAACTGTCTTTAATGCATATCCCCAAAATGATAGTGGTAGATCGGTAAGATACATCATAGATTGTACTATATCCAATAAAGTACGGTTATGACGTTCGGACACATCATTACGTTGTGGTGTTCCGGGTGGCGTGAGTTGCGAAACTATTCCACAATTTTTCAAATGTACACCAAACTCGTAACTCAAATATTCTCCTCCACGATCAGATCGTAGAAACTTTATTTTCTTGTTACGATGATTTTCCACTTCACTCTGAAATTCTTTGAACTTTTCAAATGTTTTAGACTTATGTTTCATTAAGTAGATATCCCCATGTCTGCTCAAATCATCTTGTGAAGGTCAGAAAATAATGATACCTGCTGTAAGCCTTAATATTCATCGGACCACATACATCAGTATGTATGATTTCCAACAAATCTGTTACTTGCTTCATTGTTCCGGAGAACTGCGTTTTAGTCATCTTGTCCATAAGGCATGGTTCGTAAGCATCAAGTGATTCATAATCAAGTGATTCGAAAATCCCATTAGCATGGAGTTTCTTCATGCGCTTTACACCAATATGACCTAAACGGCAGTGCCACAAATAAGTTGCACTATCATTATTAACTTCGCATCTTTTGGTTTCAATATTATGAATATGTGTATCACTAAGATCGAGATCCAATGAACTATTTTCATTGGGTGTGTAACCATATAAGGTTTTATTCATGTAAACAGAACAACAATTTATTCTTTTACTTAAATGAATAACCGTATTACAATAAACATGATCAAAATCATATTCATGCTCAACGCAAACACCAAATAACACTTATTTAGGTTCAACACTAATCCCAAAAGTATAGGGAGTGTGCGATGATGATAATATCAATCTTGGAACCACTTCCAACACACATCGTCTCCTCACCCTTAACTAGTCTCTGTTCATTCTGCAACTCCCGTTTCGAGTTACTACTCTTAGCAACTGAACTAGCATCAAATACTGAGGGGTTGCTATAAACACTAGTAAAGTACACATCAATAACATGTATATCAAATATACTTATGTTCACTTTGCCATCCTACTTATCCGCCAATCACTGGGGGTAGTTCCGCTTCTAGTGACCAGTCCCTTTGCAGTAGAAGCACTTAGTCTCAGGCTTAGGATCAGACTTGGGCTTCTTCACTTGAGCAGCAACTTGCTTGCCGTTCTTCTTGAAGTTCCCCTTCTTCCCTTTGCCCTTTTCTTGAAACTAGTGGTCTTGTCAACCATCAACACTTGATGTTTTTCTTGATTTCTACCTTCGTTGATTTCAGCATCATGAAGAGCTTGGGAGTTGTTTCCGTTATCCCTTGCATATTATAGTTCATGACGAAGTTCTACTAACTTGGTGATGGTGACTAGAGAGTTCTGTCAATCACTATCTTATCTGGAAGATTAACTCCCACTTGATTCAAGCGATTGTAGTACCCAGACAATCTGAGCACATGCTCACTAGTTGAGCGATTCTCTTCCATCTTTTAGCTATAGAACTTGTTGGAGACTTCATATCTCTCAACTCGGGTATTTGCTTGAAATATTAACTTCAACTCCTGGAACATCTCATATGGTCCATGACGTTCAAAACGTCTTTGAAGTCACGATTCTAAGCCATTAAGCATGGTGCACTAAACTATCAAGTAGTCATCATATTGAGCTAGCCAAACGTTCAAAACGTCTACATCTGCTCCTGCAATAGGTCTGTCACCTAGCGGTGCATCAAGGACTTAATTCTTCTGTGCAGCAATGAGGATAAACCTCAGGTCACATTGCTACTAACATCTTTCAACACAATTTTCTCTAGGAACATATCAGAAATAAATACAGGGAAGCAACAACGCGAGCTATTGATCTACAACATAATTTGCAAAATACTACCAGGACTAAGTTCATGATAAATTTAAGTTCAATTTAATCATATTACTTAAGAACTCCCACTTAGATGGACATCCCTCTAATCCTCTAAGTGATCACGTGATCCAAATCAACTAAACCATGTCCGATCATCACGTGAGATGGAGTAGTTTCATTGGTGAACATCACTATGTTGATCATATCTACTATATGATTCACGCTCGACCTTTCGGTCTCCATGTTCCGAGGCTATATCTGTATATGCTTGGCTCGTCAAGTATAACCTGAATATTCCGCATGTGCAACTGTTTTGCACCCGTTGTATTTGAACGTAGAGCCTATCACACCCGATCATCACGTGGTGTCTCAACACGAAGAACTTTCGCAACGGTGCATACTCAGGGAGAACACTTCTTGATAATTTAGTGAGAGATCATCTTATAATGCTACCGTCAATCAAAGCAAGATAAGATGCATAAAAGATAAACATCACATGCAATCAATATAAGTGATATGATATGGCCATCATCATCTTGTGCTTGTGATCTCCATCTCCAAAGTACTCTCATGATCTATATCGTCACCGGCATGACACCATGATCTCCATCATCTTGATCTATATCAATGTGTCATCACGTGGTCGTCTCGCCAACACTTGCTCTTGCAACTATTGCTATCGCATAGCGATAAAGTAAAGCAATTATTGGGCGCTTGCATCTTATGCAATAGACAGACAACCATAAGACTTTTGCCAGTTGCCGATAAGTTCAACAAAACATGATCATCTTATACAACAACTTATAACTCATCATGTTTTGACCATATCACATCACAACATGCCCTGCAAAAACAAGTTAGACGTCCTCTACTTTGTTGTTGCAAATTTTACGTGGCTGCTACGGGCTTAAGCAAGAACTCATCTCACCTACGCATCAAAACCACAACGATAGTTTGTCAAATAGACTCCGTTTTAACCTTCACAAGGACCGGGCGTAGCCACACTCGGTTCAACTAAAGTTGGAGAAACAGTCACCCGCAAGTCACCTATGTGCAAAGCACGTCGGGGAAACCGGTCTCGCGTAAGCGTACGCGTAATGTCGGTCTGGGCCGCTTCATCCAACAATACCGCCGAACCAAAGTATGACATGCTGGTAGGAAGTATGACTTATATCGCCCACAACTCACTTGTGTTCTACTCGTGCATATAACATCAAACCATAAAACCTAGGCTCGGATGCCACTAAAGGGAAACGTACTAATTTCAAAAATTTCCTACGCACACGCAAGATCATGGTGATGCATAGCAACGAGGGGGAGAGTCTGATCTACGTACCCTTGTAGATCACAACGGAAGCATTGACACAACGTAGAGGAAGTAGTCGTACGTCTTCTTTCCGATCCGACCGATCCAAGCACCGTTACTCCGGCACCTCCGAGTTCTTAGCACACGTACAGCTCGATGACGATCCCCGGGCTCCGATCCAGCAAAGCTTCGGGGAGGAGTTCCGCCTGCACGACGGCGTGGTGACGATCTTGATGTTCTACCGACGCAGGGCTTCGCCTAAGCACTACAACGATATGATCGAGGTGGAATATGGTGGCAGGGGGCACCGCACACGGCTAAGGAACGATCTCAAGGATCAACGTGTGTGTCTAGAGGTGCCCCCTGCCCCCGTATATAAAGGATCCAAGGGGGAGGGCTGGCCGGCCAAGCCTATGGAGGCGCAGGAGGAGTCCTACTCCTACCGGGAGTAGGACTCCCCCCCCCCAATCCTATTCCTAATAGGACTCCCAAGGGGGAAAGAGAGAGAGAGAGAGAGAGGTGGCCGGCCACCTCTCCTAGTCCTAGGACTACGGGAGGGGGGAGGCGCGCAGCCCACTATGGGCAGCCCCTTTCACCTTTCCACTAAAGCCCAATAAGGCCCATATGGCTTCCGGGGGGGGTTCCGGTAACCTCCCGGTAATCCGGTAAAATCCTGATTTCACCCGGAACACTTCCGATGTCCAAACATAGGCTTCCAATATATCAATCTTTATGTCTCGACCATTTTGAGACTCCTCGTCATGTCCGTGATCACATCCGGGACTCCGAACAACCTTCGGTACATCAAAATGTATAAACTCATAATAACTGTCATCGTAACATTAAGCGTGCGGACCCTACGGTTCGAGAACAATGTAGACATGAGCGAGACACGTCTCCGGTCAATAACCAATAGCGGGACCTGGATGCCCATATTGGCTCCTACATATTCTACGAAGATCCTTATCGGTCAGACCATATAACAACATACATTGTTCCCTTTGTCATCGGTATGTTACTTGCCCGAGATTCGATCGTCGGTATCCAATACCTAGTTCAATCTCGTTACCGGCAAGTCTCTTTACTCGTTCTGTAATACATCATCCCGCAACTAACTCATTAGTTACAATGCTTGCAAGGCTTTGTGTAATGTGTATTACCGAGAGGGCCCAGAGATACCTCTCCGACAATCGGAGTGACAAATCCTAATCTCGAAATACGCCAACCCAACATCTACCTTTGGAGACACCTGTAATGCTCCTTTATAATCACCCATTTACGTTGTGACGTTTGGTAGCACCCAAAGTGTTCCTCCGACAAACGGGAGTTGCATAATCTCATAGTCATAGGAACATGTATAAGTCATGAAGAAAGCAATAGCAACATACTAAACGATCGGGTGCTAAGCTAATGGAATGGGTCATGTCAACCAGATCATTCAACTAATGATGTGATCTCGTTAATCAAATAACAACTCTTTTGTCCATGGTTAGGAAACATAACCATCTTTGATTAACGAGCTAGTCAAGTAGAGGCATACTAGTGACACTCTGTTTGTCTATGTATTCACACATGTATTATGTTTCCGGTTAATACAATTCTAGCATGAATAATAAACATTTATCATGATATAAGGAAATAAATAATAACTTTATTATTGCCTCTAGGGCATATTTCCTTCAGTGATCGTTTTGTTAGCCGTGTGCGGTGCCCCCTTCCACCATAATCCTCGATAATATTGTAGCGGTGCTTAGGCGAAGCCCTGCGACGGCAGAACATCAAGATCGTCACCACGCCGTCGTGCTGATGGAACTCTTCCCCGACACTTTGCTGGATTGGAGTCTGGGGATCGTCATCGAGCTGAACGTGTGCTAAAACTCGGAGGTGCCGTAGTTTTGGTGCTTGATCGGCCGGGCCGTGAAGACGTACGACTACATCAACCGCGTTGTGCTAACGCTTCCGTTGTCGGTCCACAAGGGTACGTAGGTCACACTCTCCCCTCTCGTTGCTATGCATCACCATGATCTTGCGTGTGCGTAGGAAATTTTTGAAATTACTACGTTCCCCAACATTTGCACCCTCTTGTTTCTATTGCATCAACAAAAATGTTAATTATACGTCTGGTAATTTTGCCATACACTGATAACTATGATATGATCATCTCGGTAACTTAAATATTAGCAGCCTGGTAACAAAAATATAATTTAAACGATGGTAACTACCATCGTTAGTAGGCTGATAACTACATTGTTAGAATCATGGTAACTTTAGCATGGACAACATGAAAACTATACACAAAAATTACCATGGTATGTCCCACTACCCTTCTCTCAATCAAAGTTACCATGTTGTTTATACCTAAGTTATCGGAGGAATGGGGTTATGTTTTCAACAGCTTTCCCCCCCAGGGTTTAACGTTACCGTCGTGTTTGTCTGTAAGTTATCATCTTGCTGTGTATATTATCATACTGTTTACCCATGAGTTGTTGTGGTGCGTTTTCAATAACTTTTTTCCCCGGGAAAAAGTTACCACACCTGCGAGCCATATATTACTACGCTATTTACACATAAGATATTGAGTTATGTTTTCAAACAACTTCCTCCCCCTGGGATCAAAGTTACCATGGTGTTTATATTGTTGGGGAACGTAGCAATAATTCAAAATTTTCCTACGTGTCACCAAGATCAATCTATGGAGTCATCTAGCAACAAGGGAGGAGTAGATCTACATACCCTTGTAGATCGCGCGCGGAAGCATTCAAGAGAACGGGGTTGATGGAGTCGTACTCGTCGTGATCCAAATCACCGATGATCCTAGCGCTGAACGGATGTCACCTCCGCGTTCAACACACGTACGGAGCAGCGACGTCTCCTCCTTCTTGATCCAGCAAGGGGGGAGGAGAGGTTGATGGAGATCTAGCAGCACAACGGCGTGGTGGTGGAAGTAGCGGGATTCCAACAGGGCTTCGCCAAGCGCTGCGGGAGGAGGGAGATGTGTCATGGGAGGGAGAGGGAGGCGCCAGGGCTTAGATGGGGCTGCCCTCCCTTACCCCCACTATATATAGGGCTAAGGGAGAGGGGGGGCGCAGCCTTGGCCCTTCCTCCAAGGAAGGGTGCGGCTAGGGAGGAGTCCCTCCTCCTCAAGGCACCTAGGAGGTGCCTTCCCCCTTTAGGACTCTTCCTTTCCTTATCTCTTGGCGCATGGGCCTCTTGGGGCTGGTACCCTTGGCCCATATAGGCCAAGGCGCACACCCCTACATCCCATGTGGCCCCCCGGGGCAGGTGGCCCCACCTGGTGGACCCCTGGGACCCTTCCGGTGGTCCCGGTACAATACCGGTGACCCCGAAACTTGTCCCGATGGCCGAAATAGCACTTCCTATATATAATTCTTTACCTCCGGACCATTCCGGAACTCCTCGTGACGTCCGGGATCTCATCCGGGACTCCGAACAACATTCAGGTTACCGCATACTAATATCTCTATAACCCTAGCGTCACCGAACCTTAAGTGTGTAGACCCTACGGGTTCGGGAGACATGCAGACATGACCGAGATGACTCTCCGGTCAATAACCAACAGCAGGATCTGGATACCCATGTTGGCTCCCACATGTTCCACGATGATCTCATCGGATGAACCACGATGTCAAGGACTTAATCAATCCCGTATACAATTCCCTTTGTCTATCGGTACGATACTTGCCCGAGATTCGATCGTCGGTATCCCGATACCTTGTTCAATCTCGTTACCGGCAAGTCTCTTTACTCGTTCCGTAACACATCATCCCATGATCAACTCCTTGATCATATTGTGCACATTATGATGATGTCCTACCGAGTGGGCCCAGAGATACCTCTCCGTCACACGGAGTGACAAATCCCAGTCTCGATTCGTGCCAACCCAACAGACACTTTCAGAGATACCCGTAGTGCACCTTTATAGCCACCCAGTTACGTTGTGACGTTTGGCACACCCAAAGCACTCCTACGGTATCCGGGAGTTGCACAATCTCATGGTCTAAGGAAATGATACTTGACATTAGAAAAGCTTTAGCATACGAACTACATGATCTTGTGCTAGGCTTAGGATTGGGTCTTGTCCATCACATCATTCTCCTAATGATGTGATCCCGTTATCAACGACATCCAATGTCCATGGTTAGGAAACCATAACCATCTATTGATCAACGAGCTAGTCAACTAGAGGCTTACTAGGGACATGGTGTTGTCTATGTATCCACACATGTATCTGAGTTTCCTATCAATACAATTCTAGCATGGATAATAAACGATTATCATGAACAAGGAAATATAATAATAACCAATTTATTATTGCCTCTAGGGCATATTTCCAACATATATATGAGTTATCAAGTCTACTGTGTGTATATTACCGTGTTATTTACACGGAAGTTGTCGGGAGGGGGGTATGTTTTCAAACAACTTGAAGGAAATATGCCTTAGAGGCAATAATAAAGTTGTTATTTATATTTCCTTATATCATGATATATGTTTATTATTCATGCTAGAATTTTATTAACCGAAAACTTAGTACCTGTGTGAATACATAGACAAACAGAGTGTCCCTAGTATGCCTCTACTTGACTAGTTCGTTAATCAAAGATGGGTAAGTTTCCTAGCCATGGACATGTGTTGTCATTTGATGAACGGGGTCACATCATTAGAGAATGATGTGATGGACAAGACCCATCTGTTAGCTTAGCATAATGATCGTTCAGTTTTATTGCTACTGCTTTCTTCATGACTTATACGTGTTCCTCTAACTATGAGATTGTGCAACTCCCGAATACCGGAGGAACACCTTGTGTGCTATCGAATGTCACAAGGTAACTAGGTGATTATAAAGATGCTCTACAGGTGTCTACGATGGTGTTTGTTGAGTTGACATAGATCAAGATTAGGATTTGTCACTCCATCTATCGGAGAGGTATCTCTAGGCCCTCTCGGTAATGCATATCACTATGAGCCTTGCAAGCAATGTGACTAATGAGTTAGTTGCGGGAAGATGCATTACAAAACGAGTAAAGAGACTTGCCGGTAACGAGATTGAACTAGGTATTGAGATACCGACGATCGAATCTCGGGCAAGTAACATACCGATGACAAAGGGAACAATGTATGTTGTTATGCGGTTCGACCGATAAAGATCTTCGTAGAATATGTAGGATCCAATATGGGCATTCAGGTTCCGCTATTGGTTATTGACCAGAGAGATGTCTCGGTCATGTCTACATAGTTCTCGAACCCGTAGGGTCCGCATGCTTAACGTTCGTTGACGATATACACTACAAAAAAAAGACACATCCGTGACATTTTGGGCCGAACGAATTTTTTTCTATCATACTTATGACACTTCTATGACGATAATTGTGACAACACCCAGTATCATCATAGATGGGGTGGGGTCCTACTTCTATGACAAAAATTCATGACAAAAAATGGGATTTTTGTTCTGGACGGGCCGGAGACGCAGCTGCATGACATTCTTTGGGTCGTCCATGACGGAAAAAACCGTGGTAGAAGCGAGGGCGAGGAAAATATCGGGGTGTTACCCGGTTATGGTGGGTGGTCGGGGCCAAGCGATGCGTGTTTCTCTCATACACGCACGCGCGTGGGTGCGAGGCGTTGGGCTCTAACTGAACCCGAGCGATTGCACTGCAGGCTATGCATTACTGAACCCGAGCGATCGATCGATGGCTGTTAACTGAACCCGATCGAGCGATTCCTTCGCTACTGCTGCTAACTGAAACCGATCGATGCTGCCTCTAGATGAACAGTGAGCGTTGCTGGGGGGTTTGGATGAACAGTTCCCGGTGGGGGTGGATGAACAGGACCCCGTGGTGTTGCCTCTGGATGAACAGGACCCCGGTTGATATAGCCGGTTGGGGCTGGATGAACAGGACCCCGTGGAGGGAAGGATGAACAGGACCCCGCGGAGGACACGTGCACGCCTCTATATCGACCAGTATGTACGTACACGTTCGCGACCAGAATGACAATGCTACGTACGCTTCGACCAGGTGGGTCCCGGCTATCAGGCACTTCCTTGCGTGCGAAGATGTAGCTGGTGGGTCCCAGCAGTCAGGGGGTGAATCATTTTTTTACCCGGACGCACTTCCTTGCATGCGAAGATGTAGCTGGTGAGTCCCAGCAGTCAGAGGGAAACATTTTTTCCGCAAAATACGGTGGCCCATCCGGCGGGTCCCCGCTATTAGGTGGAGGAATAATTTTTTGCACGTAATAAGGAGTCACTTCCTTGCTGCGACCTGTTGGGGAACGTAGTAATTTCAAAATTTTCCTACGCACACGCAAGATCATGGTGATGCACAGAAATGAGAGGGGAGAGTGTTGTCTACGTACCAACGCAGACCGACTGCGGAAGCGATCACACAACATAGAGGAAGTAGTCGTACGTCTTCTTCCGATCCGACCGATCCAAGTACCGTTACTCCGGCACCTCCGAGTTCTTAGCACACGTTCCGCTTGATGACGATCCTTGGGCTCCGATCCAGCAAAGCGTCGAGGAAGAGTTCTGTCAGCACGACGGCGTGGTGACGATCTTGATGAACTACAGCAGCAGGGCTTCGCCTAAACTCCGCTACAGTATTATCGAGGAATATGGTGGCAGGGGGCACCGCACACGGCTAAGGAATAGATCACGTGGATCAACTTGTGTGTCTATGGGGTGCCCCCTGCCCCCGTATATAAAGGAGCAAGGGGAGGAGGCGGCCGGCCAAGGTGTGGCGCGCCAAGGGGAGTCCTACTCCCACCGGGAGTAGGACTCCTAGTTGGACTAGGAGAGAAGGGGGAGAATAGGAGGAAGAGAGGAAGGAAAGGGGGGGGGGCGCCGGCCCCCCTTCCCTTGTCCTATTCGGACTAGGAAGGGGAGGGGCGCGCGGCCACCTCTTGCCTCCTCTCCTCTTCTCCCTTAAGGCCCATGTTGGCCCAATAACCCCCCGGGGGGTTCCGGTAACCCCCCCCCCCCGGTACTCCGGTAAAATGCCGATTTCACTCGGAACAATTCCGATGTCCAAATATAGGCTTCCAATATATCAATCTTTATGTCTCGACCATTTCGAGACTCCTCGTCATGTCCGTGATCACATCCGGGACTCCGAACTAACTTCGGTACATCAAAATGCATAAACTCATAATTACTGTCATCGTAACGTTAAGCGTGCAGACCCTACGGTTCGAGAACAATGCAGACATGACCGAGACACGTCTCCGGTCAATAACCAATAGCGGGACCTGGATGCCCATATTGGCTCCTACATATTCTACGAAGATCTTTATCGGTCAGTCCGCATAACAACATACGTTGTTCCCTTTGTCATCGGTATGTTACTTACCCGAGATTCGATCGTCGGTATCCAATACCTAGTTCAATCTCGTTACTGGCAAGTCTCTTTACTCGTTCCGTAATACATCATCTAACAACTAACATATTAGTTGCAGTGCTTGCAAGGCTTATGTGATGTGCATTACCGAGAGGGCCCAGAGATACCTCTCCGACACTCGGAGTGACAAACCCTAATCTCGAAATACGCCAACCCAACATATACCATTGGAGACACCTGTAGTACTCCTTTATAATCACCCAGTTACGTTGTGACGTTTGGTAGTACCCAAAGTGTTCCTCCGGTAAACGGGAGTTGCATAATCTCATAGTTATAGGAACATGTATAAGTCATGAAGAAAGCAATAGCAACATACTATACGATCAGGTGCTAAGCTAATGGAATGGGTCATGTCAATCAGATCATTCAACTAATGATGTAACCTCGTTAATCAAATAACAACTCTTTGTTCATGGTTTAGGAAACATAACCATCTTTGATTAACGAGCTAGTCTAGTAGAGGCATACTAGTGACACTTTGTTTAGTCTATGTATTCACACATGTATTATGTTTCCGGTTAATACAATTCTAGCATGAATAATAAACACTTATCATGATTTAAGGAAATAAATAATAACTTTATTATTGCCTCTAGGGCATATTTCCTTCAGTCTCCCACTTGCACTAGAGTCAATAATCTAGATTACACAGTAATGATTCTAACACCCATGGAGCTTTGGTTTTGATCATGTTTTGCACGTGGAAGAGGCTTAGTCAACGGGTCTGCAACATTCAGATCCATATGTATCTTGCAAATCTCTATGTCTCCCACCTGGACTAAATCCCGGATGGAGTTGAAGCGTCTCTTGATGTGTTTGGTCCTTTTGTGAAATCTGGATTCCTTTGCCAAGGCAATTGCACCAGTATTGTCACAGAAGATTTTCATTGGACCCGATGCACTAGGTATGACACCTAGATCGGATATGAACTCCTTCATCCAGACTCCTTCGTTCGCTGCTTCCGAAGCAGCTATGTATTCCGCTTCACATGTAGATCCCGCTACGACGCTTTGTTTAGAACTGCACCAACTGACAGCTCCACCGTTTAAAGTAAACACGTACCGGTTTGCGATTTAGAATCGTCCGGATCAGTGTCAAAGCTTGCATCAACGTAACCTTTTACGGTGAGCTCTTTGTCACCTCCATATACGAGAAACATATCCTTAGTCCTTTTCAGGTATTTCAGGATGTTCTTGACCGCTGTCCAGTGATCCACTCCTGGATTACTTTGGTACCTCCCTGCTAAACTTATAGCAAGGCACACATCAGGTCTGGTACACAGCATTGCATACATGATAGAGCCTATGGCTGAAGCATAGGGAACATCTTTCATTTTCTCTCTATCTTCTGCAGTGGTCGGGCATTGAGTCTGACTCAACTTCACACCTTGTAACACAGGCAAGAACCCTTTCTTTGCTTGATCCATTTTGAACTTCTTCAAAATTTTGTCAAGGTATGTGATTTGTGAAAGTCCAATTAAGCGTCTTGATCTATCTCTATAGATCTTCATGCCTAATATGTAAGCAGCTTCCCCGAGGTCTTTCATCGAAAAACTTTTATTCAAGTATCCCTTTATGCTATCCAGAAATTCTATATCATTTCCAATCAGCAATATGTCATCCACATATAATATCAGAAATGCTACAGAGCTCCCACTCACTTTCTTGTAAATACAGGCTTCTCCAAAAGTCTGTATAAAGCCAAATGCTTTGATCACACTATCAAAGCGTTTATTCCAACTCCGAGATGCTTGCACCAGTCCATAAATGGATCGCTGGAGTTTGCATACTTTGTTAGCTCCCTTTGGATCGACAAAACCTTCTGGTTGCATCATATACAACTCTTCTTCCAGAAATCCATTCAGGAATGCAGTTTTGACATCCATCTGCCATATTTCATAATCATAAAATGCGGCAATTGCTAACATGATTCTGACGGACTTAAGCATCGTTACGGGTGAGAAGGTCTCATCGTAGTCAACCCCTTGAACTTGTCGAAAACCTTTTGCGACAAGTCGAGCTTTATAGACAGTAATATTACCGTCAGCGTCAGTCTTTTTCTTGAAGATCCATTTATTCTCAATTGCTTGCCAATCATCGGGCAAGTCAACCAAAGTCCATACTTTGGTCTCATACATGGATCCCATCTCAGATTTCATGGCCTCAAGCCACTTTGCGGAATCTGGGCTCACCATCGCTTCTTCATAGTTCGTAGGTTCATCATGATCAAGTAGCATGAATTCCAGAATTGGATTACCGTACCACTCTAGTGCGGATCTCACTCTGGTTGATCTATGTGGTTCAGTAGTATCTTGTCCTAAAGTTTCATGATCATCATCATTAGCTTCCTCACTAATTGGTATAGGTGTCGCAGAAACAGTTTTCTGTGATGTACTATTTTCCAATAAGGGAGTAGGTACAGTTACCTCGTCAAGTTCTACTTTCCTCCCACTCACTTCTTTCGAGAGAAACTCCTTCTCTAGAAAGTTTCCGAATTTAGCAACAAAAGTCTTGCCTTCGGATCTGTGATAGAAGGTGTATCCAATAGTTTCCTTTGGATATCCTATGAAGACACATTTCTCCGATTTGGGTTCGAGCTTATCAGGTTGAAGCTTTTTCACATAAGCATCGCAGCCCCAAACTTTAAGAAACGACAACTTTGGTTTCTTGCCAAACCATAGTTCATAAGGCGTCGTCTCAACGGATTTTGATGGTGCCCTATTTAACGTGAATGCGGCCGTCTCTAAAGCATAACCCCAAAACGATAGCGGTAAATCAGTAAGAGACATCATAGATCGCACCATATCTAGTAAAGTACGATTACGACGTTCAGACACACCATTACGCTGTGGTGTTCCGGGTGGCGTGAGTTGCGAAACTATTCCACAATTTTTCAAATGTACACCAAACTCGTAACTCAAATATTCTCCTCCACGATCAGATCGTAGAAACTTTATTTTCTTGTTACGATGATTTTCAACTTCACTCTGAAATTCCTTGAACTTTTCAAATGTTTCAGACTTATGTTTCATTAAGTAGATATACCCATATCTGCTCAAATCATTTGTGAAGGTGAGAAAATAACGATATCCGCCACGAGCCTCAATATTCATCGGACCACATACATCGGTATGTATGATTTCCAATAAATCTGTTGCTCTCTCCATAGTACCGGAGAACGGTGTTTTAGTCATCTTGCCTATGAGGCACGGTTCGCAAGTACCAAGTGATTCATAATCAAGTGGTTCCAAAAGCCCATCAGTATGGAGTTTCTTCATGCGCTTTACACTGTTATGACCTAAACGGCAGTGCCACAAATAAGTTGCACTATCATTATCAACTCTGCATCTTTTGGCTTCTACATTATGAATATGTGTATCACTACTATCGAGATTCAACAAGAATAGACCACTCTTCAAAGGTGCATGACCATAAAAGATATTACTCATATAAATAGAACAACCATTATTCTCTGATTTAAATGAATAACCGTCTCGCATTAAACAAGATCCAGATATAATGTTCATGCTCAATGCTGGCACCAAATAACAATTATTTAGGTCTAATATTAATCCCGAAGGTAGATGTAGAGGTAGCGTGCCGACCGCGATCACATCGACTTTGGAACCGTTTCCCACGCGCATCGTCACCTCGTCCTTTGCTAGTGTCCGCTTATTCTGTAGTCCCTGTTTCGAGTTGCAAATATTAGCAACAGAACTAGTATCAAATACCCAGGTGCTACTGCGAGCTCTAGTAAGGTACACATCAATAACATGTATATCACATATACCTTTGTTCACCTTGCCATCCTTCTTATCCGCCAAATACTTGGGGCAGTTCTGCTTCCAGTGACCAGTCTGCTTGCAGTAGAAGCACTCAGTTTCAGGCTTAGGTCCAGACTTGGGTTTCTTCTCTTGAGCAGCAACTCGCTTGCTGTTCTTCTTGAAGTTCCCCTTCTTCTTCCCTTTGCCCTTTTTCTTGAAACTAGTGGTCTTGTTGCCCATCAACACTTGATGCTCCTTCTTGATTTCTACCTCCGCAGCTTTCAGCATTGCGAAGAGCTCGGGAATAGTCTTGTTCATCCCTTGCATATTATAGTTCATCACGAAGCCCTTGTAGCTTGGTGGCAGTGATTGGAGAATTCTATCAATGACGCAATCATCTGGAAGATTAACTCCCATCTGAATCAAGTGATTATTATACCCAGACATTTTGAGTATATGCTCACTGACAGAACTGTTCTCCTCCATCTTGCAGCTATAGAACTTATTGGAGACTTCATATTTCTCAATTCGGGCATTTGCTTGAAATATCAACTTCAACTCCTGGAACATCTCATATGCTCCATGACGTTCAAAACGTCGTTGAAGTACCGATTCTACACTGAACTATCGAGTAGTCATCAGCTTTGCTCTGCCAGACGTTCATAACATCTGGCGTTGCTCGAGCAGCAGGCCTGGCACCCAGCGGTGCTTCCAGGATGTAATTCTTCTGTGCAGCAATGAGGATAATCCTCAAGTTACGGACCCAGTCCGTGTAATTGCTACCATCATCTTTCAACTTTGCTTTCTCAAGGAACGCATTAAAATTCAACGGAACAACAGCACGAGCCATCTATCTACAATCAACATAAACAAGCAAGATACTATCAGGTACTAAGTTCATGATAAGTTTAAGTTCAGTTAATCAAATTACTTAAGAACTCCCACTTAGATAGACATCTCTCTAATCCTCTAAGTGATTACGTGATCCAAATCAACTAAACCATAACCGATCATCACGTGAGATGGAGTAGTTTTCAATGGTGAACATCGTTATGTTGATCATATCTACTATATGATTCACGCTCGACCTTTCGGTCTCTGTGTTCCGAGGCCATATCTATATATGCTTGGCTCGTCAAGTATAACCTGAGTATTCTGCGTGTGCAACTGTTTTGCACCCATTGTATTTGGACGTAGAGCTTATCACACCCGATCATCACGTGGTGTCTGGGCACGATGAACTTTGGCAACGGTGCATACTCAGGGAGAACACTTCTTGATAATTTAGTGAGAGATCATCTTATAATGCTACCGTCAATCAAAGCAAGATAAGATGCATAAAAGATAAACATCACATGCAATCAATATAAGTGATATGATATGGCCATCATCATCTTGTGCTTGTGATCTCCATCTCCGAAGCATCGTCATGATCACCATCGTCACCGGCGCGACACCTTGATCTCCATCGTAGCATCGTTGTCGTCTCGCCAATCTTATGCTTCCACGACTATCACTACCGCTTAGTAATAAAGTAAAGCATTACATCGCGATTGCATTGCATACAATAAAGCGACAACCATATGGCTCATGCCAGTTGCCGATAACTCGGTTACAAAACATGATCATCTCATACAATAAAATCAGCATCATGCCTTGACCATATCACATCACAACATGCCCTGCAAAAACAAGTTAGACGTCCTCTACTTTGTTGTTGCAAGTTTTACGTGGCTGCTACGGGCTTAAGTAAGAACTCATCTCACCTACGCATCAAAACCACAACGATAGTTCATCAAATAGACTCCGTTTTAACCTTCTCAAGGACCGGGCGTAGCCACACTTGGTTCAACTAAAGTTGGAGAGACAGTCTTCCGCAAGCCATCTATGTGCAAAGCACGTCGAGGGAACCGGTCTCGCGTAAGAGTACGCGTAATGTTGGTCCGGATCATCTCGTCCAACAATACCGCCGAACCAAAGTATGACATGCTGGTAGGCAGTATGACTTGTATCGCCCACAACGCACTTGTGTTCTACTCGTGCAAATAACATCAAACCATAAAACCTAGGCTTGGGTGCCACTGTTGGGGAACGTAGTAATTTCAAAATTTTCCTACGCACACGCAAGATCATGGTGATGCACAGCAACGAGAGGGGAGAGTGTTGTCTACGTACCAACGCAGACCGACTGCGGAAGCGATCACACAACATAGAGGAAGTAGTCGTACGTCTTCTTCCGATCCGACCGATCCAATTACCATTACTCCGGCACCTCCGAGTTCTTAGCACACGTTCCGCTCGATGACGATCCTCGGGCTCCGATCCAGAAAAGCGTCGAGGAAGAGTTCTGTCAGCACGACGGCGTGGTGACGATCTTGATGAACTACAGCAGCAGGGCTTCGCCTAAACTCCGCTACAGTATTATCGAGGAATATGGTGGCAGGGGGCACCACACACGGCTAAGGAATAGATCACGTGGATCAACTTGTGTGTCTATGGGGTGCCCCTGCCCCCGTATATAAAGGAGAAAGGGGAGGAGGCGGCCGGCCAAGGTGTGGCGTGCCAAGGGTAGTCCTACTCCCACCGGGAGTAGGACTCCTAGTTGGACTAGGAGAGAAGGGGGAGAATAGGAGGAAGAGAGGAAGGAAAGGGGGGGGGGGGCGCCGGCCCCCCTTCCCTTGTCCTATTCGGACTAGGAAGGGGAGGGGCGCGCGGCCACCTCTTGCCTCCTCTCCTCTTCTCCCTTAAGGCCCATGTTGGCCCAATAACCCCCCGGGGGGTTCCGGTAACCCCCCCGGTACTCCGGTAAAATGCCGATTTCACCCGGAACAATTCCGATGTCCAAATATAGGCTTCCAATATATCAATCTTTATGTCTCGACCATTTCGAGACTCCTCGTCATGTCCGTGATCACATCCGGGACTCCGAACTAACTTCGGTACATCAAAATGCATAAACTCATAATTACTGTCATCGTAACGTTAAGCGTGCGGACCCTACGGTTCGAGAACAATGCAGACATGACCGAGACACGTCTCCGGTCAATAACCAATAGCGGGACCTGGATGCCCATATTGGCTCCTACATATTCTACGAAGATCTTTATCGGTCAGACCGCATAACAACATACGTTGTTCCCTTTGTCATCGGTATGTTACTTACCCGAGATTCGATCGTCGGTATCCAATACCTAGTTCAATCTCGTTACTGGCAAGTCTCTTTACTCGTTCCGTAATACATCATCTAACAACTAACATATTAGTTGCAGTGCTTGCAAGGCTTATGTGATGTGCATTACCAAGAGGGCCCAGAGATACCTCTCTGACACTCGGAGTGACAAACCCTAATCTCGAAATACGCCAACCCAACATCTACCATTGGAGACACCTGTAGTACTCCTTTATAATCACCCAGTTACGTTGTGACGTTTGGTAGTACCCAAAGTGTTCCTCCAGTAAACGGGAGTTGCATAATCTCATAGTTATAGGAACATGTATAAGTCATGAAGAAAGCAATAGCAACATACTATACGATCGGGTGCTAAGCTAATGGAATGGGTCATGTCAATCAGATCATTCAACTAATGATGTGACCTCGTTAATCAAATAACAACTCTTTGTTCATGGTTTAGGAAACATAACCATCTTTGATTAACGAGCTAGTCTAGTAGAGGCATACTAGTGACACTTTGTTTAGTCTATGTATTCACACATGTATTATGTTTCCGGTTAATACAATTCTAGCATGAATAATAAACACTTATCATGATTTAAGGAAATAAATAATAACTTTATTATTGCCTCTAGGGCATATTTCCTTCACGACCGTGGACCCAGATATCAGCCTCTCAACGTACAGTCCACGTCTAATGGAAGCCGTGCCTTGACCACGTTGACCACGCCGCGTCGAGAGCACCAGGGCGGTGGACGACGGCGAGGCCTAGGAAGGGGACGACGCGGAGCTGGGGAAGACGCGGCAGTAGAAGCCCGTGCGGTGAGGAGGACGAGGGTTCATTGGTTCGGCTGCGGTGTGAGGCTGCCGTCGCCCCAGGACCTGGCCAGCGGTGGAAATAGTAGGGGGCGGTGAGGCCTCCGCGGCAGCACAGCCGGCCACGGGAGGCAGGAGCATGCGGCACGACCGACGCTGTTTTGGGCGGCTGGAGCAACAAGACTAGAGGTTGAAGAAGCACTACGGCCGTTGGATGGACATCGTACGGTCACTGGAGCTAGAATCGCTCATATTGACTAAGTTGACAAAGCACTCCGTCCCCATCAACTGAGTAGGCCCACAAGTCAGCCACCCACCAAGGTGGGTCCCAACTAGCAGGGGAAGTATTCATTTTTTTGTGCGTAATAAGGAGGTGTTCTTTGATTGTCTTCCTTATGAGTGGCAGTCGGGGACGAGCGATGGTATTTTTCTACCAATCTATCCCCCTAGAAGCATGCGCTTAATGCTTGGTTTTTGATGACTTGTATATTTTTGCAATAAGTATGTGAGTTCTTTATGACTAATGTTGAGTCCATGGATTATACGCAGTCTCACCTTTCCATCATTGCTAGCCTTTTCGGTATCATGCATTGCCCTTTCTCACCTTGAGAGTTGGTGCAAACTTCGCCGGTGCATCCAAACCCCGTGATATGATACGCTCTATCACACATAAACCTCCTTATATCTTCCTCAAAACAGCCACCATACCTACCTATTATGGCATTTTCATAGCCATTCCTAGATATATTTCCATGCAACTTTTCACCGTTTCGTTTATGATACGCTTCATTGTTGTCATATTGCCTTGCATGATCATGTAATTGACATCGTATTGGTGGCAAAGCCATCATGCATAATTTATCATACATATCACTCCTGGTCAATTGCCCTTCCCGGTACACCTCCGGAGACATTCATATAGAATCATATTTTGTTCTAGTATCGAGTTGTAATCATTGAGTTGTAAATGAATAGAAGTGTGATGATCATCATTAATAGATCATTGTCCCAAATAAAAAAGGGGGAAAGGCCAAAAAAGGAAGGCCCAAAAAAAGAAGAAAAAGGGAATAAAAAGGGACAATGCTACTATCCTTTTTCCACACTTGTGCTTCAAAGTGGCACTATGATCTTTATGATAGAGAGTCTCTTGTTTTGTCACTTTCATATACTAGTGGAAATTTTTCATTATAGAACTTGGCTTGTATATTCCAACAATGGGCTTCCTCAAATGCCCTAGGTCTTAATGATCAAGCAAGTTGGATGCACACCCACTTAGTTTCTTTTGTTGAGCTTTCATACATTTATAGCTCTAGTGCATCCATTGCATGGCAATCCCTACTCCTTACATTGACATCAATTGATGGGCATCTCCCTAGCCCATTGATTAGCCGCGTCGATGTGAGACTTTCTCCTTTTTTGTCTTCTCCACATAACCCCCATCATCATATTCTATTCCACCCATAGTGCTATATCCATGGCTCACGCTCATGTATTGCGTGAAAATTGAAAAGAGTTTGAGATTACTAAAGTATGAAACAATTGCTTGGCTTGTCATCGGGGTTGTGCATGATGAGAGCATTCTTGTGTGACGAAAATGGAGCATGACCAAACTATATGATTTTGTAGGGATGAACTTTTTTTGGCCATGTTATTTTGAGAAGACATGATTGCTTAGTTAGTATGCTTGAAGTATTATTATTTTTATGTCAATATTAAACTTTTGTCTTGAATCTCTCGGATCTGAATATTCATGCCACAATAAAGAAAATTACATTGATAATTATGCTAGGTAGCATTCCACATCAAAAATTCTGTTCTTATCATTTACCTACTCGAGGACGAGCAGGAATTAAGCTTGGGGATGCTTGATACGTCTCCAACATATCTATAATTTTTTATTGTTCCATGCTATTATATTATCAGTTTTGAATGTTTAATGGGCTTTATTATACACTTTTATATTATTTTTGGGACTAACCTACTAACCCAAGGCCCAGTGTAAATTGATGTTTTTTTTTGCCTATTTTAGTGTTTCGCAGAAAAGAAATATCAAACAGAATCCAAACGGAATGAAACCTTTGGGAGAGTTATTTTTGGTACAAACGTGATCCAGGAGACTTGGAGTAGACGTCAAGAAAGGAGCGAGGAGGCCACGAGGCAGGGAGGCGCGCCCCCCACCCTCGTGGGCCCCTCGCAGCTCCACCAACCTACTTCTTCCTCCTATATATATCCATATACTCCAAAAACATCCAGGAGCACCATGAAACCCTATTTCCACCACTGCAATCTTTTGTACCCAAGAGATCCCATTTTGGGGCCTTTTTCGGAGCTCCGCCGGAGGGGGAATCGATCACGGAAGGCTTCTACATCAACACCATAGCCTCTCCGATGATGTGTGAGTAGTTTACCACAGACCTTCAGGTCCATAGTTATTAGCTAGATGGCTTCTTCTCTCTCTTTGGATCTCAATACAAAGTTCTCCTCGATCTTCTTGGAGATCTATTCGATGTAATTCTTTTTGCGGTGTGTTTGTCGAGATCTGATGAATTGTGGTTTTATGATCAAGTTTATCTATGAACAATATTTGATTCTTCTCTAAAATCATTTATGTATGATTTTTTATCTTTGTAAGTCTCTTCGAATTATCAGTTTGGTTTGGCCTACTAGATTGATCTTTCTTGCAATGGGAGAAGTGCTTAGCTTTGGGTTCAATCTTGCGGTGTCCTTTCCCAGTGACAGCAGGGGCAGCAAGGCACGTATTGTATTGTTGCCATCGAGGATAAAAAGATGGGGTTTATATCATATTGATTGAGTTTATCCCTCTACATCATGTCATCTTGCCTAATGCGTTACTCTGTTCTTATGAACTTAATACTCTAGATGCATGGTGGATAGCGGTCGATGTGTGGAGTAATAGTGGTAGATGCAGAATTGTTTCAGTCTACTTGTCGCGGACGTGATGCCTATATACATGATCATGCCTAGATATTCTCTTAATTATGCACTTTTCTATCAATTGCTCGACAGTAATTTGTTTACCCACCGTAATACTTATGCTATCTTGAGAGAAGCCACTAGTGAAACCTATGGCCCCCGGGTCTATCTTTCATCATATAAGTTTCCAATATATTTTACTTTGCAATCTTTGTTTTACTATCTATGTCATAAAAATACCAAAAATATTTATCTTATTATTTCTATCAGATCTCACTCTCGTAAGTGACCGTGAAGGGATTGACAACCCCTTTATCGCGTTGGTTGCGAGGTTCTTATTTGTTTGTGTAGGTTCGAGGTGACTTGCGTGCAGTATCCTACTGGATTGATACCTTGGTTCTCCAAAACTGAAGGAAATACTTACGCTACTTTGCTGCATCACCCTTTCCTCTTCAAGAGAAAACCAACGCAGTGCTCAAGAGGTAGCAGTGACCAACTTTTTAGCCTTAGGATTCTTTATAGCGGGCGTCTCAAAAAACAATTTTTTCAAAGTAGGATGAGTACGGATAAATTTACTTTCAAGTTTCAAAACTAATGCTGAAATAGCATCCGCATAAGATCTAGTAGTTCTAAGTATAGGACCATCATCAAGACTTAGATTTCCCACACAATTGAATTTTTTTAGATACATTCTTTTCCCATAACATTCCCTTGCCCCAAGATAAAAGTTTTAGCATCCAGATTGCCCGTACATCCAATCTTAGGAGTTAGGCCTGTTGGGAAACGTAGTAGTTTCAAAAAAAAATTCCTACGCACACGTAAGATCATGGTGATTGCTACGTCTTGAGCTTGCGTTGGTTTTCCCCGGAGAGGAAGGGATGATGCAGCAGAGTAGCGTAAGTATTTCCCTCAGTTTTTGAGAACCAAGGTATCAATCCAGTAGGAGCTCACGCTCAAGTCCCTCGTACCTGCACAAAGTGATAGCTACTCGCAACCAATGCGATTAGGGGTTGTCAAGCCCTTCACAGTCACTTACGAGAGTGAGATCTGATAGATATAATATTTTTGGTATTTTTGGTATAAAGATGCAAAGTAAAAAGTAAAAGCAAAGTAAAAAGCAAAGCAAGATTAAAGTAATGGAGATTGATATGATGAGAATAGACCCGGGGGCCATAGGTTTCACTATAGTGGCTTCTCTCAAGAGCATAAGTATTCTACGGTGGGTGAACAAATTACTGTTGAGCAATTGACAGAATTGAGCATAGTTATGAGAATATCTAGGCATGATCATGTATATAGGCATCACGTCCGTGACAAGTAGATCGAAATGATTCTGCATCTAGTACTATTACTCCACTCATCGACTGCTATCCAGCATGCATCTAGAGTATTAAGTTAAAAACAGAGTAACGCCTTAAGCAAGATGAGATGATGTAGAGAGATAAATTCATGCAATATGAAATAAACTCCATCTTGTTATCCTCGATGGCAATGATGCAATATGTGCCTTGCTGCCCCTTCTGTCACTGGGTAAGGACACCGCAAGATCGAACCCAAAGCTAAGCACTTCTCCCATGGCAAGAACTACCAATCTAGTTGGCCAAACCAAACGGATAATTCGAAGAGACTTGCAAAGATAACCAATCATACATAAAAGAATTCAGAGAAGATTCAAATATTATTCATAGATAGACTTGATCATAAACCCACAATTCATCGATCTCAACAAACACACCGCAAAAAGAAGATTACATCGAATAGATCTCCACAAGAGAGGGGGAGAACTTTGTATTGAGATTCAAAGAGAGAGAAGAATCCATCTAGCTACTAACTGTGGACCCGAAGGTCTGAGGTAAATTACTCACACTTCATCGGAGGGGCTAGGATGATGTAGAAGCCCTCCGTGATGACGGCCCTCTTCCAGCGGAGCTCCGGAACAGGCCCCAAGATGGGATCTCGTGGGTACAGAAAGTTGCGGCGGTGGAATTAGGTTTTTGGCTCCTCTTTTGATCGTTTGGAGGTACATGTGTATATATAGGAGGAAGAAGTACGCCGGAGGAGCAATGAGGGGCCCATGAGGCAGGGGGCGCGCCCTAGGGGGCACCCCCCACCCTCGTGACCGCCTCTTTTGTTCCTTGGAGCAGGGTCCAAGTCTCCTGGATCACGTTCGGTGAGAAAATCACGTTCCCGAAGATTTTATTCCGTTTGGACTCCGTTTGATATTCCGTTTCTTCGAAACACTGAAATAGGCAAAAAACAGCAATTCTGGGCTGGACCTCCGGTTAATAGGTTAGTCCCAAAAATAATATAAAAGTGGAAAATAAAGCTCAATATAGTCCAAAACAGTAGATAATATAGCATGGAGCAATCAAAAATTATAGATACGTTGGAGACGTATCAGTGATGCATAGAACCGAGAGGGGAGAATGTTGTCTGACGTACCCTCGTAGACCGAAAGCGGAAGCGTTAGCACAACGCGGTTGATGTAGTGTACGCCTTCACGATCCAACCGATCAAGTACCGAACGCACGACACCTCCGAGTTCTGCACACATTCAACTCGATGACATCCCTCGAACTCCGATCCAGCCGAGTGTTGAGGGAGAGTTTTGTCAGCACGATGGCATGGTGACGATGATGATGTTCTACCGACGCAGGGCTTCACCTAAGCACCTCTACGATATGATCGAGGTGGATTATGGTGGAGGGGGGCACCGCACACGGCTCAGAGATCAAGAGAACAATTGTTGTGTCTTTGGGGTGCCCCTGCCCCTGTATATAAAGGAGTGGAGGAGGGGGAGGGTCGGCCCTCTCTATGGCGCGCCCTAGGGGAGTCCTACTCCCACCGGGAGTAGGATTCCCCCTTTCCTAGTAGAACTAGGAGCCCTTCCAAGTAGTAGGAGTAGGAGGGAAGGAAAGGGAAGAAAAAGGAGAAGGAAGGAAGGGGGCGCCCCCTCCCTAGTCCAATTCGGACCAGTCCATGGGGAGGGGTGCGGCCACCCTTTGAGGCCTTTCTCTCATTTCCCGTATGGCCCATTAAGGCCCAATACGAATTCCCGTAACTCCCCGGTACTCCCGAAAATACCCGAATCACTCAGAACCTTTCCGATGTCCGAATATAGTCGTCCAATATATCGATCTTTACGTCTTGACCATTTTGAGACTCCTTGTCATGTCCCCGATCTCATCCGGTACTCCGAACTCCTTCGGTACATCAAAACACATAAACTCATAATATAACCGTCATCGAACTTTAAGCGTGCGGACCCTACACTACTAGGAAAAGGGCTATAGATGAAATGGATACTAATGGCGCACCTGACATGTGGTGCGCCACTACAATATAGCAGTGGCGCACCATGTGCAGGTGCGCCATTAGTGTGGAAGACACTAATGGCGCATCAGATACATGGTGCACCACTAGTAACAATTTTTTTTCATTTTTCCAAACACAGTAATGTCGCATCAAGTAGGCAGTGCGCCATTACTAGTTAAAACTACTAATGGCGCACTGTCCACAGGTTCGCCATTACTAAGTTTTTTTTTCAAAAAAAATTCAATTTTTTTTTATTTTTTTCAAAACTAGTAATGGCGCACCACTCTCACGGTGCGGCATTATTAACTGTCCCCCCTCTATCCCTTTTCCCCCGAGCGCCACCTCCTCCCCGTCCGAGCCCAATCCCCAATCCCTCGAGCCCTCGACCTGCTGCTCCGCCGCCGCCCCGACCCACTGCGCCGCCACCAGTCACCCGACGCCGCACGGAGACGTCCAGGAGGACCGCCGTCGACTGCTTCTTCATCTACGTGTTCTCAATCCACCGGAGCTATGCCGTATCGTCGCCATCGTCGTCTTCCCCAACCTTGGCCTCCCTCGTCCACCTCGTCACATCGCTCCGCCCCGGCCACCCCCGACCTCCCGAGATCATCGTCGAGCACCTCGGTGAGGCCCTTGACCGATTTCCCCCTTCCCCCGTCAGCTTCTCGCGCTCCGTGCACGCGCTGTCCTCCTTGTTGCGGCCCTGGAGCTCCTTCTGGTCCATCACCTTGGCCGCCACCAGCGCCTCGCCCTTGTCGTTCACCTCGGCCAGGTAGACGATGCCAATGTCCCCGGCCCCGAGCCACCGCACGAAGCGGATGTCGGAGAGCTGCACCGTGCCGAGGCGCGGGGTGAGGGTGGAGGGGTTGGAGGAGCGCAACGCGGGGACGCCGGCGATTGGCCCCGAGGAGGAGGAGGTGGAGCAGGAGGCCGTGGCGGTGGAGACGGTGGAGGCGGAGCAGGAGCGCTCGGAGGAGCCGAAGCTAAGGCTCTGCGGCTCATCCGCCGCCAGCTTCGCGTCGCCGTTCGGAGGCATTGCTGCCTGCTGCGGTGAATGGTGAGGTGACGCGGGTCTGCTCCGGGCTGCTGGATGTGGCAAGTGCGGGGACAGGGGAGGAATAGGAGGAGGAGGAGGAGCTCGAGCGCGAAGTGGGTGTTTCTCTCAAAAATTTCAAAAGAGTATGATGGGTCTTTGTTCAAAAATGATTTATAGGAATTATAGGGTCTCCCAAAAATTTTGTGGCAATTTTATAAAAATTATTTGAATTAGTTTTAGTGCAACAGAGGCAACTCAGAGTTTGAGAATGGCATTAAAGGAATTTGTTTTGGGGGTAAATTCTATTATGAAATAATTCCTACTGTTATTTAAAATATAAATGAAATGATTTGGAACACCAAGCAAGAGTTACGTTTCAAGTTGCTGAACCTTTTCATATAAGCTTGCAGAATATTTAATTGATCATACAGAAAATGAAAAACGAAGGTCATACCGATCCTAGTTGGTATTCTTTTTCATGGCTAGAAGATATATTGTTGTACCCCGAGTGAAGGGAAGGAGTTTGCTAGGTTTTGTCTCCGACCATCGTGTCATGATGATTTTGCAGGTACCCCGAGAGGCCCTTGAGTTTGCCGGAATGTCGATTAACTTACGTTCCGGCAAATTCGGGTACTCCATATGTCCTATTTTCAGCAAAGGTCATGCTGAAATTTTTTGTGAATTTTAGCATGACTTTTATAAAAATAGGACATATGGGGTACTTGCGGCAAATGCATGGGCCGGGGGTATCTTAGTACTTAATTAAGTAGGATCAACTACCTCTTGTGTTATACATATAGAAGTGTGATATCAACTCATAGTTATTACTAATGTCAGCTGCTCGTCATCGATAAACCCTAATCTGGAAGAGGAACCACTCATCCTATGTAGTTTTGAATTATGAACGTAGGAAATGTCGTCATCGGATGACGAAAGTCTCCCGGGGGAGTGTGACTGGTGCCACGATGATCGAGGTTTGTGCGACAGGCCTCACCTGGACGATGATCGGTGCTTCATCATTAAGCTCGAGGAGACCTTTGAAGTTGAAACGGTACGGAACGATGACAATTGTTTTTTTTCATAATTAAGCATGACTTCAACTATTTCAACGTGTAATTTTCATCTTTTACAATTCGAGTATAGCTTATCCCATGCCATGCAAGACGCTATGTCTTGGAGAGGATGGATTTTGAAGACCATGAAATTTCTGAAACAAAGAAAATTCACCTAAGGACTCATCACGATGTGGACTTTGAAGTAAATCTGTATAATTCTGGGAGCGTAACCCATTTTGGTTGCAAAAATTGGGAAGCATTTTGCAAGATGTATGCTTTTGATGACGGTATGCTTGTCACCATGGATCTTGGTAATCCTGACATCGACCAAGACAATATGGACATTTGGGTCCTTGTTGATACGCCTCCAGTTCTACCGCTATGTGAGTTTCTCAAACATAGTTATTAGCTAATTTATATTGTTTATTTCAAAATAGTTGACAACTTATTTTTATTGTTCAAAGAATGTGAGGGAGATGGTAGACAAAACCCACTACACCGATGGCTCCGAATTAACAACTTACAAGGAGAAAAATCATCTGGTCGGATTTTGTACTGACATTGAGAATTACAATATCTACAATCAAACTCCTCAACATTATGGTCAATACGTGCCACTAGTGCATGTGTTCAACTACGGTAACTACCATGGAGATACCCTGGTAAGATTTTTACTATTACTACATCCGTGCATCTTTTGCATACTTCTAAAACTAGTACATCATTGCTAACTATGAAGTTATTACTATGTTTTTCAACAGATAATCCCAGAGAATTGTGTGCCTCATTTGATGTATCAGAAAGGTAGTCTTAATGTTTTGAACATACAGCCAGGTCATCCTACGAATCTCAATTGTCCATACGAGATTTCTAAAAGAAGTGGAGACATGAAAATCAAAGGATGGAAAAAATGTATGGACAGTCGTAAGGAGGTTCTTGGAAGCAAAAGGAAGCGAAGCGCAAGAATTGGAGACAAGATGTTCTCCATTCTCCATAATGGAGAGTCAGGGTCTATATTGTTTTATGCTATTTTACCTTAAATAGGGTATTTAGGTCTTGCCTAATACTCCCTCCTTTCCGGTTTATAAGGCTCAATTCAAAAATCTCACCAACCAAGGTAGATGGTGAGTGGTGGAATACTTTTTGTAGTTTGCAAAAACACCCAATTAATGCTCTTGTTTTCCTCAAAAAAGTATGTTTACCAATGCATTAATTGCAATGCATGCATGCATAAATTACATGCATTGGTCAATTTTCTCTTAATACTTGCATGCAATGATTTAATGCACCTTGGAATCTGAACATGTGATGGGAAACAACCAAATTGAGCCTTATAAAATGGAAAAACTAAAATTCTAAGATAAGCCCTATAAACCGGAAAGGAGGGAGTACTGATGATCATGTGCTAAGAACAATTAAGTAGGGTTGGTTCGATGACTATCAAGATGATGATCGTATGACTTGTTATTAATAACGAGTAGAAGTTGTATGATGATGATTAGTAGGACTTGTTAGGATTAGTATTACTTCCGACAAACTCGCTACTCGCGGTCTCGAGACATGTAATGTTCTATCTTTGTTCGGTCTTTTGAATTCGGAGACTACGTACTATGATGAATTGTATTCGGAGACTAATCTTCTATTGTATTCGATGAATCTGTTGTTGTTGTGTGGTGTTGTCTATGTTCTGTCCAATAATATATTTTGTTACCTGTGCAAAAATCAGAAAAGTAAAAAAAATAAAACCTAATATTCATACTAATGGCGCATCACCCCACATTGCGCCATTAGTATGCCAAAGCACATGGGTAAATATGGCCCCCTGGGAGGCATACTAATGGCGCATGTTGGTCTATACTAATGGCGCACGGCGTGGTGCGCCATTAGTATATAATACTAGTGGCGTGGTACTAGTGGCGCACCAGTAGTGCGCCATTAGTAGGCAAAACTGGTGCGCCACTAGTAGGCATTTTCCTAGTAGTGCTACGGGTTCGAGAACTATGTAGACATGACTGAGACACGTCTCCGGTCAATAACCAATAGCGGAACCTGGATGCTCGTATTGGCTCCTATATATTCTACGAAGATCTTTATCGGTCAAACCGCATAACAACATACGTTGTTCCCTTTGTCATCGGTATGTTACTTGCCCGAGATTCGATCGTCGGTATCTCAATACCTAGCTCAATCTCGTTACCGGCAAGTCTCTTTACTCGTTCCGTAACACATCATCCCGCAACTAACTCATTAGTTTCAATGCTTGCAAGGCTTATAGTGATGTGCATTACCGAGTGGGCCCAGAGATACCTCTCCGACAATCGGAGTGACAAATCCTAATCTCGAAATACGCCAACCCAACAAGTACCTTCAGAGACACCTGTAGAGCACCTTTATAATCACCCAGTTACGTTGTGACATTTGGTAGCACACAAAGTATTCCTCCGGTAAACGGGAGTTGCATAATCTCATAGTCACAGGAACATGTATAAGTCATGAAGGAAGCAATAGCAACAAACTAAACGATCAAGTGCTATGCTAACGGAATGGGTCAAGTCAATCACATCATTCTCTAATGATGTGACCCCGTTAATCAAATGACAACTCATGTCTATGGCTAGGAAACTTAACCATCTTTGATTCAACGAGCTAGTCAAGTAGAGGCATACTAGTGACATACTGTTTGTCTATGTATTCACACATGTATTATGTTTCCGGTTAATACAATTCTAGCATGAATAATAAACATTTATCATGATATAAGGAAATAAATAATAACTTTATTATTGCCTCTAGGGCATATTTCCTTCAAGTCCATCATCTGTTGCTGCCATACCGAAATCACTCATGATTGCAAGCAAAGGATAGACCTGACGAAAAAATACGGCGAACGAAAAATAGGGCATATAAAATGGGAAAATGTTATGAAGTGGGGGAGAGGAAAACGAGAGGCAAATGGAAAATAATGTAATTGTGAGGAGATGAGATTTGTGATTAGGAACCTGGTAGATGGTGATGATCCTCCACAGCAACGGCGCCAAAAATTCCTTTTGATGTCTGCTAGAACTACGTCGGTATTTCCCCAAAGAGGAAGCGATGATGCAACACAGCAACGGTAGGTATTTCCCTTAGTAATGAGATCAAGGTTATCGAACCAGTAGGAGAACCAAGCAACACTATGTAAACAGCACCTGCACACAAATAACAAATACTCTCAACCCGACGTGTAAAAGGGGTTGTCAATCCCTTTCCGGTAACGGCGCCAGAAATTGGCAAACGGACGTGATAAAAATATGATAGATAGGATAAATAGATCTAGAATAAAATAAATTGCAGCAAGGTATTTTTTGTAATTTTGGTTTAATAGATCTGAAAATAAAAGGCAAATAAAATAGATCGCAAAGGCAAATATATTAAAGAAGAGACCCGGGGCCGTAGTTTTCACTAGTGGTTTCTCTCGAGAAATATAGCAAACGGTAGGTAAATGAATTACTGTTGGTCAATTGATAGAACTTCAAATACTCATGACGACATCCAGACAATGATCATTATATAGGCATCACGTCCAAGATTAGTAGAAATACTCCTGTCTGCATCTACTACTATTACTTCACACATTGACCATTATCCAACATGCATCTAGTGTATTAAGTTCATGGAGAAATGGAGTAATGCAATAAGAACGATAAGATGACGTAGACAAGTTCTATTTATGTAGAAATAAACCTCATTTTGTTATCCTTAATAGTAACGATACATACGTGTCGGTTCCCCTTCTGTCACTGGGATCAAGCACCGTAAGATCGAACCCATCACAAAGCACCTCCTCCCATTGCAAGATAAATAGAACAAGTTGGCCAAACAAAACCCAAATATCGGAGAAGAAATACGAGGCTATAAGCAATCATGCATATAAGAGATCAAAGAAGACTCAAATAACTTTCATGGATAAAAAGATAGATCTGATCATAAACACAAAGTTTATTGGATCCCAACAAACACACCGCAAAAAGAGTTACATCATATGGATCTCCAAGAGACCATTGTATTGAGAATCAAAAGAGAGAGAGGAAGCCATCTAGCTACTAACTACGGACCCGAAGGTCTACAAAAGACTACTCACACATCATCGGAGAGGCACCAATGGGCATGATGAACCCCTCCGTGATGGTATCTAGATTGGATCTGGTGGTTCTGGACTCTGCGGTAGCTGGAATTGATTTTCGTCGACTCCCCTAAGGTTTTTGGAATATTGAGGTATTTATAGAGCAAAGAGTCTGTTCGGAAGGCACCCGAGGTGGGCACAACCAACCAGGGCGCGCCTGGGCCTCCAGACGCGCCCTGGAGGGTTGTGCTCCCTTCGGAGCACCCCCCATGCGCTTCTCCGGCACATTGGATGTCTTCTGGTCCAGAAAAAATCCACAAAAAATTTTGCTCCGTTTGGACTCTGTTTGGTATTGATTTCCTGCAATGTAAAAAACATGCAAAAAATAGCAACTGGCACTTGGCACTATGTCAATAGGTTAGTACCAAAAAATGATATAAAATGATTATAAAACATCCAAGAATGATAATATAACAACATGGAACAATAAAAAAATTATAGATATGTTGGAGACGTATCACCCGTATCCAGCCAAATCTGGGGCAGATATGGGGACTCCCCGACACGTCCAGACATGTCCGCCATGTCGGAACCGATCCACTCCGGCCCACTTGACCCACATAAAATGAACCCTATCCGCACTTCAGCCGAAACCCTGGTCTCATTCCACTCCACTCCCCTTGCCTCCCACACTACCAAGCTCCTCTCCGGCCAGCTCCGATGTTTTCCATGGCGGCGCTGGATCCGACTTCAACATATCCGGATCAAAGGACTAGGAGCTCATCCCTTGCAGTCCACAGGAGCATATGGCCACCCGCGCTACTCTCTGACGCTCCCAGGAGGAGTGTGCCCTCCCACTGTTTTCCGCGAGCCGACGGAAATTGTTGCCCAACTGGCAGTCGGATCAGGGGCCGGCAAATCCCGCAGTGCGTCACCGACAGCTATCACGACGAACGCTTGGCGCAACCTTGCCATGCCATCGGAACCTTTTAGGTGGCACCTGCTAGTCCCCGTGGCGTCGGGCGCGAAAACAAAGGCCATTTTGCGCCTCCATGACCAACTGCGGATCTGAAAGGAAGTGCGGTGTGGCCGCCGCGCGAGGCTTTGGGCGGCGGCTACCACCCTCGCAGTGCAGGTGGCCACGGCAGCTCGCGACGCGGAGGAGGCTTTGACAGCCCGTGAGGCAGCGTTGGAGGAACCCCTATGTGCCCACATAGCCGAAAAGCGGTGGAGGAAGGCGGTCAAGGTGATGTCAAAAGACCAAAACCGGGCGGTCCGCGCCATGGCTGGACTGCCTCCCAAGTAGGACAAAGACGAGGACGGTGACGGATCGGACAACTCCAACAGTGAGCAGATCCGCCTTAATCCTTTCTGCGTCTTCGACCGCTAGTACCGCAAGGACGACGGGAAAGGCAAAGGCAAGGGCACATCTGGTCATCGTTTGGTTCGCAATTTGTAGAGCATGTCAATTTTTGTAGTCTGATAACATGCGTTTAGGTGCGTACGACGTCCGAAATTTTGTACTTGTGGTGGTTGTAGATGCTACTAACATGACCTCCACGTGCAACAACCTTGATGCTACTAATAACATGGCCAGCACGCGTGGGATCTAAAATAAACAAGCTTGTTAGTGTTATGCAAAGACCGTTCCTTGTGTCTCATGTGAGTTTATACACGTTGAAGCCACTACGGTCAGGTCCAGGACGTGATAACTAGGCGGGGCGACACGCACCTGAAGCGGGTCAAGCCGGGTTTTCTCCATTTTCTTCTGCGGGTTTCTTCATTTGTTTCTTTAGTTTTTTTCATTTTCCTTTTGCATTGATTTATTTTGTTTCTTTTTCGTTTATTTGTTTTCTTTCATTCTACATTCTTATAAACATGTTCAACATTTTTATATACAAGGTCAACATTTTTTCAAATACTTGTTCATCATTTTTCTATACATGATCAACATTTTTTTTCTCAAATAATTTTTCAATTTTTTTTTCAAAATCCTTGTTCAACTTTTTTAAATACTTGGTCAACATTTTTTTATAAATGATCAATATTTTTTTAATAATTGTTCAACATTTTACAAATATTTGTTCAAATGTTTTATATACATGATCAACATTTTTTCTCAAATACTTGTTCAATTTTTTTATATACATGATCAATATTTTTTCAAATACTTGTTGAACATTTTTTCAAATACTTGTTCAATATTTTTCAAATGTTTTATGAAGGATTTTTTTCTATATATATATATATATATATATATATATATAATATTTTAAAGTATAAACCAAAGTAAAATAAAAGCAAGAAACGAAAACAAAAAATGTGAAAACAAAATAAAACAGAAAATATTCTGGTATTTCCTGAGCGGGTGGGCCGGCCGAACCAGCGGTTCCCTTGTACGCTCCTGTCTCGCTTAGTGCCAGACATAGGGACGCCCCATTAGGTGGAATTTCCTATTTGCCGCTCTTTGCGGCAAGTAGTCGACCGGAGCGCGTTAGGATGGGCCGGCCCGTTCAAACGTTAAAGCGAATCCGGGTTTGGGAATCTTCTAGGTAGTTCCCAGCCGGTTTTTCTGGTTTTGGGAACCTTCTAGAAGGTTCATGAACCGGTTTTTCTATTTCCCCCTTTACCCATTTTTGTTTCTTTTCTTTTACTGTTTCTTTTTCTTTTTGTTTTAATGTTCTTTTTTCTTTTTATCTTTTTTCGTTTTATATGTTTCTTTTTTTCCTGTTTTCTGTTTCTTTTTCATTTTTTCGTTTTTTGTTTTTCTCTTTTCAAAGTTAAATTATTTTTTTTCAATTTTTTTGTGTTGCTCACAATTGTTCAAAACTTCACAAAATGTTCTTATTTTTCAAATTTTGTTCATGCTTTCAAAAAATTGTTCAAAACTTCACAAAATGTTCTTATTTTTCAAATTTTGTTCATGCTTTCAAAAAATTGTTCAAAACTTCACAAAATGTTCTCATTTTCAAATTTTGTTCATATTTTCAAAAAAAATGTTCAAAATATCACAAAATGTTCTCATTTTCAAATTTTGTTCCTGACTTGAAAAAATGTTCATGCTTTCAAAAAATTATTCAAAGTTAAAAAAATGTTCTCATCTTCAAATTTTGTTTCACTTTTCTTTTTTTAGTTTCTTTTTTCTTTTTTCTGTTTTTTTTCACAATTTCACAACTTTGCAAAATTTGTTCGCAAATTAAGAAAAATGTTCGTTTTTTTCAATTTTTGTTCGTGAGTTTCAGTAAATGTTCCTTTTCAAATTTTGTTTGCATTTTTTCAGAAAATGTTCGTGTTTGAAATTTTTGTTTGTGAGTTTCGTAAAATGTTCCCATTTCAAAAATGTGTTCACATATTTCAAATTTTGTTCGGGAGTTTTAAAGAATGTTCACATATTTCATACGAACTTAACTTTTTCTCTCAAACATAACGTTCGCGTACAAAATTTTGTTCTCTAAATTCAATAAATGTTCAGGATTTTAAAAAGTGTTCATTTAATCAAAACTTTGTTCAAGTTTTTTAGTTGTTCTTCTAGCATTCAGCAAACGTGAACAATTTTTGAATTTTTAAATTTTTTAGACATATCCAATGTTTAAGGTTTCTAGATGGGGGTTAGATATGTTGTAGATGATCTTTTAAAGTACCCGCGTTACATATGGCTGAAGGAGGTAGTTAGCTCGCCTGGTTAGCGACAAGAGTATACTGGCTCCAGGTGCAGAGATCGATCCCCCGCTCCGCGTTAAAATTTTATAGGTGATCATTTTGTCGCGGCGATGGGCCGGCCCATTCGGGGGGCTGTACCTGTGCGGCGCATTCGAATCGGACGCAAAGAGCGGCGCATAGGAGGTCCCCTATTAGGTCTCGCCTACATTCTTTCGACCATTTTCTTCAGTTTTTTTCTTCCTTTTCTTCCTTTTCTTCCTTTGGTTTTTCATGGTTTTCCTTTTCCTTTTTTCGCTGTTTTTAGTTTCTTTGTTTCTTCTTGCTTTTATTTTGCTTTCCTTCTGCTTGCTTTTTGTTTCTTTGTTGAGAGACTTCGTTTTCTATTTTGTTTCTCTGCAGTTTTTTTTCAACAAATGTCGAGTAGGAATCTTTTTCTTAGCCTTTTTTATTTCTTTTCTGGTTTTTGTGTTTTCATTTTTTTCCTGCTTTCCTTGGTTTCTTAGATTTGTTTTTGCTTTAATTTGTTGTTTTATCGGTTTCTTTTTGAGCTCATGTCTCCTTTTTCTTGGTTTATAATGTACATCATTAGAGCATACATAAACCATTTTTCTGATACATGTTAGAAATGTTTCAAACACATAAATTACATTAAAAAATACATACTTTGTACTCTTTATTCTAATACATGGTAACATTTTTCAAAAATAGTTGTATACTTTTTGAACATGATTACATTTTTTTAGATTTACACAAACATTTTTTACCAATAAATATTTTTGTACAAACATTTTTTTACCAATAAATATTTTTGTCCAAACATTTTTTTACCAATAAATATTTTTACACAAACATTTTTCCTTACAAATTATTACCATGTTCTTCTTTTCTTTGTTTGACTTTTCTATATTTTGTGTGTACATGAAACACATTTTTCATACACATGCTTAACTTTTTTCGTATACATGAATTATTTTCTGTACAAATGGTCTTGAACACGATTAGCATTTTTTTATGTACACAAACATTGTGTTACAATGTATAAACATTTTTCTTACACATGATTAACATTTTTCAGTACAAATTATTAACATGTTCTACTTTTCTTTATTTCACTTCTGTACATTTTTGTTTTGATGAAAAACATTTTTGGTACACATGAATCACTCTCCATACAGATGTTAGTGAACATGATTATCATTTATTTTTATTTACACAAACATTTTTTATAATGTATAAACATTTTTCATACACATGATCAACATTTTCCGTACAATTGATTAACATGTCCTACTTTTCTTTGTTTCACTTTTGTACATTTTTTGTGTGCATGAAAAATATTTTTCGTACACATGATTAACATTTTTCACACACTTGATTAAGATGTTCTACTTTCGTTTCACATTTATACAATTTTCATGTGCATCAAAAACTAGTTGCATTCCACCTTAGAATACTATTTGTTTGTTTATGTTTCTGTTTCTGTTTTAATATATGTCTTTTTTATTGATGCTTTGTTGATTCGCGGTCATTGGATTTTCTCCTGTATTTGTGAATGTGACACTACTTAATTTGTGTTAAGAACTTAAAATGGAATAACTTTTTTGTAATTACTCTACCTAAATCATGATTATTATTTTTAAAAATTGTTGAAGCACAAGATATTCTTTTGGTCGATCCTTGACTACATGATAAAGTTACACTACTTTATGCATGTCCTTGCATAATGTGGAAGAATGCAACTTCTATGAAACCCATGTGCAAGTTTTTGACATAATTTATTTTAATTCTTTTATTTTGTTTCTTCTTTTAGGTAATACCAATGCCCTTAATTTATTATATCATAGAATAACATTTTTTCTTTATGTTTATTGTTGCTTAGTTGATGTTTTTCACCATTAGACTTTCTTTCATAGGCCCTGAGTCACCTTTGAAAGGGTGTAACTGTCTTATCAAAACAAGCGAGGAATAACTCTTGTTTTTTTATTGCTTAGTAGATTTTTTAGCCGTTGAACATTTTTATATATCCATGCATGTGGCAACGGTTTGATGCCGCTATCATGTGGTACTGATTAATTATATGTAACTTCAAATAAAGTTATTTTTTGCAATTAATCTACTTAAATCAAAATTATTATGTGCGCCCAGTGTCGCATCCGGGCCGAGGCATCCGGCCCGCGCCGTACCCCCCGAGCGCGGAGACGAGAGAGCCTCGCCGCTCCCCGCAACGAGTGGGCTTTGCCCGCTCGCGCCCTCCGGCGGCGGCGAGGGAGGAGGGAGTGGGGGAGGGAGCGACCGACGGCGACGCTAGGGTTAGGCCCCCCGGACGCCCACGGGAGCGTCGCGGGAGGAAGGGAAAAAAGGATGCGCCGATTTCGTTCACGGACACACTGTCGTGTTTACTTCCAATGGTGGTAACGTGGATTACCTAGCTTTAGCACTGTGTTAATTATAAAAGGGCAGTAGCGACTCTGCCACCCCAATGAAGTTAAGCATAGTGGTACATGATTTTAGAGCATCTCCAATAGCCGCCCAATGCGTGGTGCCTAAAAAATGGGTTTACAGCGCGTAAGTAGTTTTTTTAGGGCACTAGAAGACGTTTGCTCCAACAAGCGCTGTAAAATATGCAGCACGCGCGAGTCCAGCGGTTTCAATCAAGCGGTCCCATCTGCAGCAGCCCAGAGTTTGCAGCACGCGCGACCGGACGCACTAAATATGCTGTGCGATACCTTTTTAATGCGCGCGCTGCATGAGTTATAGCGCGCATGCTTTTTATGCGGATGTTGGAGACTTCAAATCAGGTCCGCGCACGCTAAAAGCAACTTTTATACCGCGCGTCGCTTATATAGCGCTTCTGTTGGAGATGCTCTTAGTTTGGCTCGGCCAGCATCATCCTACTATTTCCTTTTGATAAAGCCTGAATTGATGGTAATAGAAATTATTCTTCTGGCCAATGCTTTCTGCAAAGCACACTGACCTAAATACCTCCGCCACCCTGGCCGGAAGTTAAGCACATGATAGTTTAATTAAGCACATTCGCATCTTGTGCCTAACCTAGGGTACAAGGCAAGTAACACCGTCCTTTAAACATGCATTTATACAAGAATTCAGAAGCACAAATCGCTTGTAGCTAGATAATTAAGCACGTTACTCTACTTGGTTGCATGATGTCTTCCCCTACATATACACAAGATCGAATTCAGTAGCACAAAGCGCGTGTAGCTAGCTAACCTAGGTAGACAAGAAGCCACTCCACTTGGTTGCAGGATGTCGTCGTCGTGGGTGGTGGATGTCGACTACCTTGAGCCGCAGGCTAACGTGGAGGGATGGGTGGTGGACATGGAGAAGAAGCTCGAGGACGCGGAGCCGCCGGTGAAGGTGGAGAAATGGCCCAAGCACAGCATCTTCCGTGTCCCGTTGCGCTTCAAGAGCAAGATGGTCGATGGCAGGTATGGACGCCACATCACCCTCATGCATCGTAAGTACGTCGCTGCTCTCTTTTTTACCGGCATATTAATGGCAGGGCGAACAGCCTATACAAGCCGCAGACAGTGTCTCTCGGCCCATTCCACCACGACGACGAGGAGCTGAAACCCATGGAGGAGCACAAGCTGAGGGCCGTCCGTCACCTCCTTGGCCGGGTCAGCTGTAAGACCACCCTTGCCAAGCTCGTCGCTGCCGTTGAGGAGGTGGCCGACGAGCTGCAGGACGCCTACATGGAACTGGGCGACGAGTGGCGGGGTGAGGAGAACAGGGGCAAGTTCCTCGAGATGATGATCACGGACGGCTGCTTCCTACTAGAGGTGATGAGGGGCGCCGCCACCATAGGGAAGAAGGACTCCATTCCTACGGGGGACTACGCGCACGGCGACCCCATCTTCAGCCGACATGGCATTCAGCACATCAAGCCATTCGTCCAGCGCGATATGCTCCTGGTCGAGAACCAGCTGCCACTCAGCCTGCTCGAGAAGATCGTCACCGCGGAGAGCGGAACATCTCCGGTATGTAGGTTACCGATCGACTGCTAACATATACCCCTTTTCTTTCAGAATAAGTGTCGCTGATTTAGTACAAAGTTTAACACCGCTTATTTTAGAACGGAGGGAGCAGTCTCATTGTGACACTATGTAGTAGTTTCGATAGAGACACCTGGTTTGACAGGACGTATGTTTAATTTGCCTTTTATGATCATCAATGATGATGCATGCATGCAGAGCGTGGCTTGGATAAACTCCATGGTGCTCAAGTTCTTGGAAAGGAACGATGACCCAGATGGGACCGACAAACTGGGACTGCACCCGCTTGACATCTACCGGACGAGCCGGCTAAAAAAGAGGGCTCAAACAAAAGAAAGAGGCATGGATGACGCCGTTGATCGTCCACAGAGAGTGGTGCCCCGATCCGCGTGGAAGCTGTCAGAGGCAGGAATCCGGTTCCTGCCTAGCAAGACGGGCTTCCTCGACGACATCAAACTGGACAACGGGAGGCTCTACATGCCCAAGGTCGTGCTGGACGACTCCACCGCCTACAGGATCCACAACATGATGGCATTCGAGGCGATGCACATCGGCACTGGTAACGACGTGACGGCGTACGTGTTATTCGTCAAAGACCTCGTCGACTCCATCGACGATGTGCGCCTGCTGGAGAGGAAGGGGATTGTGGAGCATGACCTCGCCGCCGACCACGCCGCCGTGGTGAGGCTCTTTAACGACCTCACCAGGGACGTTTCTAAGAACTGGGAGAGCCAGTTGTGCCGCGTGCGTGAAGCCGTGGAGTACCACTACCGCAGCAACTGGATGCGTGTCATATCCTGTACGAGTCGTGGGGAAACCTCAGATCTCAGGAGGAAGTACTTCAGGGGCCCGTGGTCGCTGCTTGCCCTCGTCACCGCCATCTTGCTTGTTGTCGGAGACATTGTGCAGGCAGTGTTTGCAGTCTTATCCTACTATAAACCCGACAACGACAAACCCAAAATGCATTAATTAGATAATTAATGTTTTTTTTCTTTTTTGGCATGTTTGTTTGAAAAGTATAAAAGTGAAAGAAAGCCGGTAAATCCTAGTGTGTTTTTGATGGCAAACAATCTCTGTCCGTGTTTGCATGTGTGTGTGTGTGTGTGTGTGTGTGTGTGTGTGTGTGTGTGTGTGTGTGAGGCAGGTGATCCTGTGAGTAGTTGCACTTTCGGCAACAACAAATGGGAATGTGGACGCGAGCCGGTGGTGCAAATGGTGGTGAAGGAGGTGTACCTGATTTTCAAAAATGCTCTGCACATGACAGTGCACGTATGAATTCTGGACGATGCCTACTTTGAACGGTGCTTATTTGTGAAATGATTCAATATAATGAATGTTTTGATCCATCGTTCAAAAATTAGGTGAAAAGCTATCGTTCGTATAGCACTGCTCGGCACTTTTTTATGTAGATAATGCTGAAGCACAGGATAATGCTGAACCACGATGTACAAATCTGACCTCCTCTATTTCCAATCTACAGATGCATTTTACTTTTACTACTCTTTTATCCCACCACCAAACCATAATATCCTCATCCTCACCATTCGATTTTGGGAGCCCCTCTTAATGTTACTCCAGCTGGCTACGCTGTTGTTGTTTAGTGCTGCCAGCAGATTTTCATTTTGCTGAATGCGAGGGAATAGCGAAAAGGATACATCTCAGTTTTCATATTCTTACAAATGTTTTGATGGGAATCTTCAAGGGAAAGATTCAGTTCATCTCTATTTCCTCCATGGTTCTAGTCTTTGGATTATCTGTCAACATTTGAGAAAGCAGGTAGTACAAGATTTACGTTCCATGCAAAGCAATCAGAGGTAAGTTCACATACTGATAGCCGTATTCCACCTACGGGAAATTTCAGTATTGCCATGATATATGTATGCGAGCCATGACCAGAATTGTTGCTTCAAAAATCTATCTACTAAACCCAAAATAGAAAATTTAATTGTGCATCACTTCGCGCTTGCTCCTTATCTTTTCAGATTTGTACGTCCGTTAGCTATATGTGAACCAGGACTATTCTGTTACATGTACTTCTTGGGGGTACTATGGCACCACTCATCTGCATGTAAAACTGTTATTCAGAAACAAGTCAATGGTTTATACCTGAACAATCTCACCTGTTTAGATTTACTGAAAATGCTCAGTTTTACTACCCATTAGCTGTCCAAATATAAAAAAAAGGTTTTATCGGTCTTCAAACTGATGTTTGAGGAGAGCATGGTCTATGTCTCCTTACTCATGTTTGCGCACCAGACATAGTTTGATTCTTGCAAGTTAGTAGGTGATAGAATGCGTTTTGTTTGAAATGTTAGGTATTCCACACACGCAAGGAGCGAGGTTCTACTTTTACTGACGTTTTTTCCTCCCAGGTAAAACCAGAAGCTTAAAGTGCAATGATTCATCGTCCTACTTCACGCGAGTTGCTTAGCATGTACCGCCAAAGACTTATGTAAAAATCTATAGATATCTCGATAGAGGAACCGATGAATTCAAAAGCTACTTCAAAGATTTCAACTCGACATTGACTCTTCTGCGTTATTGAAATTTGTGTTCCATGGCACTTTGCTATGTCTTGCGACAACTCAATTTGAACGAAATTACCTATGGATATGCAATTTTGACTTTTCATATCTTAGATATGTTCCTGAGGAAAATATTATGTGCACCGGAGCTTGTGGTGTTGCCGGTGCACCGAACTCACATTGCGTTTTCTAAATGTTCAAAAATTTCTGAAAAATTAAAACATTCACACAACATCAATGTAGGTTGTCATAAATTTTCAAGTCAAAACTCGAAAGATGATCCGACAAACAAAAATGATAAACTCAACACTGACTAGTACATAACATAACTTGAGCTTTTGATTTGGCCCATTATCATACTCATGTCAAATTTTTCATTTTTGTATCTCAATAAATGTTTCAAATTTTGATACGAAATTCTGTGACGTCATAAATGTGCTAGTGGTTTTTCAGATTTTTTGAAATGTTCTATGTCATCCGGTGCACCGGTAGCATCACAAGTGCGGGTACGCCGGATACATTCTCTGTCCCTCCCAGCTGCTCCTATCTACAATTCTCCACTTGTTCATCGTGTCGCGCTCTGCCTGCCTTCTGCCAATGGCGGACAACGTCACTCGTCATCACTCTGGCTGACCAGATGAGGCGCCTGCTAATCTAGATGCTAGAGAGCATCTGCATCGCCGGATCTATGATCAACTTGTGCGTCATCTCCACAAACGTCCCAGCCAACTCATGGTTGGGTGCAGCATCACTGATTTCACAATGGCCTGAGATCAAGGCAGCATCGCCAAAGATGCTCGCTGGTGATATGAGTGTCGGATGGTAATCCCACAGATTCGCCTCAAAAGTGGTGGTATCTTTGAATGACTCTGGGATTTCATATTGGATTCTCATTGAGCCGATAGCCGCCAGCCTCGTGCCGCCACCTTTTTCATCTTCTCCAGCTACCTCGCCGGCGTTGAGGTTGTACAAGTAGGCACCACAGGCGAACTTTGCAAACAGGAGGCCACCTCCGCAGTCCCAGGCGGCTGACAAACAATAAGAGCTTTGCTTGACCAAGATGTAGCGCCGCTCCCACCTGTGATCCGGGGTGAGTAACCATAGCACCGTGTCTTGGCCCTTGTTCTCGTAGATGCACGGGCGGCCACAAACCACCAGCATGCGGTTGAATGTGTGTGACTCCTTTGGGAGATCAATTCTGGTGATGATCTCGTCATCGGCGTGGAAAGCAAGCACGAACCACGGGTAGTGCTTGAACACGTTCATGTTATCTATAAGGATGTAGATTTTGCCGTCACCCATGTGTAGACATTGTGGCCAAAACGGCACCTCGTCGTATGAGAACAAGGTCCTCGGCTCTTGCTGGCATCCCAATGATACCACCATCAACCTTGTGCCATGGCGGTCCACCTCACAGATGAGAGCCTTGTAGACCTTGCTCGATGGCGCGTACGCAAACCCTAAGAAGCTGCGGTGCGGGTGGCTCTCGCCCTCGTTGCCACCAGGCGGAGGCAATGGCACGGACAGGCGTACCTCCTCCTTAGTGGCCGGGTTGAAAACAAGACCGTGGACGGAGGACTGCTGCCCTCCCTCTTGATCGGTGAGGAGGGCTAGCCCGTTGCAGGTGTTGACGTATTCCCACCAATGCTCGACGTTGACGGTGTGCTTCAAGGTGGCCAACGCGGGGCCGACAACCTGGAAGTAGAAGGTCCTACCAGGGAACTCATCTTTGTAGAGGCAAGCAACATGCGGGAGCTCCAGGCCTGGCGCGCCGAGACGCCGGCGGCGAAGCCAGAAGTGCGAGCTTCTGAGGAGTTGCCGGAAGCGCTTGGAAAGGACGACGCAGCGCACGGCGCAGCGGGACGGCAGACGGGCGAGGATCTCGTCAGCCACGAACTCGTCTCCGAAGACGGCCTCCTTGTCTGCCATGGAAGAATTTCCTTGATGATTTGTATATGACCAATGTCACTGCACGGTCTGCCGCCAACAACTCTTGGCTGTTTTTTTGCTATTATTACAAAGAGAAGAAGAGAATCAACTTGCTCTGCGCTGTCTTTGCGCTGCCGGCCCATATATAAAAAGAGAATACTGCAATCAATCCGAGTCCTACCAAGCTAAGGTATAATAATTCCAGTACAACTCGGATTTGTTGGGCCACCACTCTCTCAGTCCGGTGTCGAATCCATACCGCTGTTCAAGCCAGTTATTAATAACCGCCTAAATAGCTGTCAGATTGTAGTGTCACTGGACTGGTTCATGTATCAGTATCACACGTTGGCGCATGTCATAGTTCCACTGCCGAGTGAGAATCTGCATATGATGAGCGGCATCGTTGACTTCAAAGCCTCCAGACGATCGGACCGCGGCACATCTCCCGTAAATCCTATGAGTAGGTTATACTGAGTCCTATCAAAATATAAGATGTTTTTTTGGCACTTCTTATATTTTGATACGGAGGGAGTATCATTGTGGCTTTTAGTTTTTCCATCTGATCTCACCGGTCTATGTGAATATTCGATAGATGATCAATAATGGATGAACCATGCATGCAGAGTGCGGCTTCGGTCAATTCCATGGTGCTTAAATTCCTGGAAGGCAAAGATGGCCCCGAAGGGTCCGACGAGTTGGGACTCCACTCGCTCGACATCTATCGGACGAGCCTGCTCAAGGCCCCTCGGAAACCTCTTGGGAATGACGGAGGCATAGGAGACGTGGAAGTCATGATGCCGCCGGCAGATCATGCCGTTGTTGTTCCTTCGCAGAGAATCGCGCCCTGGTCGGCGTGGAAATTGTCCCAGTCAGGTATTTGGTTTGTGCCAAACAAGACGGGCTACCTGGACGACATCAAGGTGGACGACAATGGGACGCTCCAGATGCCCATGGTCGAGTTGGACGAGTCCACCACCTACAAGTTTCACAAGATGATGGCCTTCGAAGCGATATGTGTTGGCATCCACAAGGACATGACGGCGTATGTGCGGTTCACCAGGGACCTCATGGATTCTGCGGAAGACGTACGCCTGCTGACGAGGAAGGGGATTCTGGAGCATGACCTCGCCACCGACAAGGTGGTGAGGCTCTTCGACGGCCTCGCCAGAGACACGTCCCGCCTGGCTGTAGGGAGTCAGCTGTGGCGCGTGCGTGAAGCTGTGAAGTATGATTACCGCAGGAACCACGTGTGCCTCTTCCTATACGAGTCATGGGCCGACCACAGGAACAAGCACTTGAGGAGCCCCTGGACGCTCATTGCCCTCGTCACCGCCACCTTGCTCCTCATGGCAGACATCGTGCAGGCCGTGTATGCAGTCAAATCGTAGCATGGACCTGACAAAGGCGACCTGAAATTGCATCAAACAGAGAGAGAGAATTAATGCTCTTCTGTCTCTCTAATCTTCTTTTGAGATGGAACATAGTGATTCCATCATCTTGGCGGGTAGCTAGGAACTTTTGTTGCACGGAATAAAAATGAAAGGAAAACAGAAAAATTATGCGCTGCCAAAAAAACCATCTCTCTCTCTCTCTCTCTCTCTCTCTCTCTCTCTCAGTCATGTGTTTGAGATGGTAAACAATCTTTGTTTCCAATGCTCTCTGGGTGTCTTTTCAAAGAAAAACAACATGTTTTTTCATGTGTAGCCAAAGTCATTTCAAACGCAAAAACAAAAAAAAAATCATTTCAAACGCAACCGCTAGCTGACCGAGTTCTTCCTGCCCGTCAGATAACGCCACCTTACATTATTTACTTATACTCTCTTTTGTACTTTCTCTGTCCGGATTTGTTAGGCCGCTCTCTGTTTTGGTTCAAACTTTGGCCGTGTAATCTTTACAACTACAAAGTTCCCAAGAAATGGGATACCCTGGGCTCTGAAGACAGTTCTTGTGGTGATCCTGGTTGTCAATCTGCCATCGTCATTTCTCCTACTCTATTCCCACGTGGTTGTGCGCTTGTCCTGCACTCGCTTCGTATGGATCCGCTAGTTACCTCCTAAACCATGTGGTGAACATCAACCAAATGGCCTATGACTAGTTAACTACTCATCATAACAGTTCTAGCAACACAAACTAATCTCCTGGCTAAAAAAATAACTATCTCTCATACCCACCAGATGGTCTAAGCAAAAGGGAGGAAATTTGGCAAAGATTTACGGTTACCTTCTTGCTGGGTTCTATGGTGGATCTTGCGTTCAAGGCAGTTGTTTATAGACAAACCACCTTGGATAGTTGCCAATCTGAGGTGCTTAGAAAACCACCTCTGGAAGACATGAGTTTTCACGACCTTTGGCAGCGACGGTCACCCGAACCACCTCCAATGATGATTTGGTGACTGCTTGAGAAATAATATTATGTACTAGTGGAATCCCATATCACTGGGCACATATTACCGACTAGTAGACTAAGTTTCTCTGCCGCGTGCTTTTTGCAAATCTGCATATGAAGAGCGGCATCATTGACCGAAAAGCCACCGTCACCGCCTAATCACATGTGGTTTCCAGCACGCCCTTATGGATCGAGGGATTACCGACATATGTGGTTGTTTGACGGGTGATAAAATCGTTATGACGGTTTCCTTCTTTCATTGATGCCACATGTATTAACGTGGATTAACTAGCTTTAACATTATTAATTGTAAATAAAACTGGAGTCACAACTCTGCCACAACCGTGCCTGAAGTTAAGCATGATGGTACGTAGTGTTAATTACTTGGGCTCCTTTTGGCAAAGCCTAAAGCGGCCAATGCTTTGTGCAAAGCAAGCTAGTCTTAATGAAGGTAAGCATAATGGTAGTCCAATTAAGTTACCAAGAAATGGGATACCCTGAGCTCTCAAGACTGCTGTGGTGATCCTGGTTGTGAATCTGCCATCATCGTTTCTTCTACCCTATACCCGCATGGTTGTGCGCTTGTCCTGTGCTCGCTTCGTATGAATCCGCTAGTTACCTCCTGAACCTAACGGTCAACATCAACCAAAGGGCCTATGGCTATTTGACTACTCATCATAACAGTTCTACCACCATGAACTAATCTCCTGGCTAAAAAAAGAACTATCTCTCATACCCACCATATGGTCTAAGGCTCTAAGCAAAAGGGAGAAAATTCGGCAAGGATTTACGGTTACTTTTTTGCTGGGTTCTCTCGTGGATCTTGCATTTTCAAGGCAGTTGTTTATAGACAAACCACCTTGGGTAGTTGCCAATCTGAGGTGGTCAGAAAACCACCTCCGGAAGACATGAGTTTTCACGACCTTTGGCGGCAAAGGTCGCCTAAACCGCCTCGAATGATGATTTAGTGTGCTTGAGAAAGAAGATGATTTGCTCCATACGTAGTTCATAGTGGAATCTCTACAAAGACTTATATTTAGGAACGGAGGGAGTACATGTCGTCATTTGGCGGATGGTAAAATCGTGAGACATGATAGAGCACTACCTTCTTGTATAGATGACCCATGTGTTAGTGACGTGGATTAACCAGCTTTAGCATTGTTAATTGTAAATAATAGTGCAGTAGCAACTCTGCCACCACCGTACCTAAAGTTAAGTATGATGGTACGTAGTCTTAACTAGTTGGGCCCCTTTTGCTAAAGCCCGAAGGGATAGCACCAAAGCGGCCAATGCTTTCTGCAAATGAAGCTCTTTTTTTTTGAATGAAAGGGATCTACTTTTTTTGAACGAAGCTTTCTGCAAATGAAGCTCTTTTTTTTTTGAATGAAAGGGATCTACTTTTTTTGAACGAAGCTTTCTGCAAATGAAGCTACGCATGATGGTAGTCTAATTAGGTATACTTCGCAACAAGTAACGCTGCCCTTTAAACATTCATTATATTATCTTATCTCGCTTTAACCACGTGATAATACAGCAATAAAGGGATGCTCATAAGATCGAAAGCTGGCTTTTCTTCTTTCCCTACATACACACAAGTAAGAACTCAACAACACAAAGCGCGTGCGTGTAGCTAGCTGAGCTAGGTAAACAAGCTACTCTACTTTGTTGCAGGATCAGGATGTCATCGTGGGTGGTGGATATGGAAAAGAAGCTCGAGGATGCCGAGCTGCCGGCGAAGGTGGAGAGATGTCCGAAGCACTCCATCTTCCGCGTCCCACCGCAATTCAAGGCAGTCGATAGCAGCCTATACAAGCCGCGGACAGTGTCTCTGGGCCCGTTTCACCACGGCGACGAGGACCTGAAACCCATGGAGGTACACAAGCTGAGGGCTGTCCATCGCCTCCTCGACCGGACCAACTGCAAGACCAACATTGCCGAGCTTTTTGCCGCTGTGGAGGAGGTTGCCCAGGAGCTGGAGGACGCCTATATGGACCTGGATGGCGAGTGGCGGGGCAAGGAGAACAGGGGAAAGTTCCTCCAAATGATGATCACCGACGGCTGCTTCCTGCTGGAGGTGATGAGGGCGGCTGAAGACGTTGGGAAGAAGCCCGACGAGCGCGGCGACCACATCTTCAGCTGGCAGGGTATGGAGCATCTTAAGCCCTTCGTCCAGCGAGACATGCTCATGGTTGAGAACCAGCTACCACTCAGATTGCTCGAGACGATCGTGGCCGCGGGCAGCGGCACATCCCCCGTAAGTATTAGGTTATTAGTGAGTGCTATCATGCACATATTATTATCGTGATTTTTGGTTTTTCCATGTGATCTCAGTATCTCACTGGTCGTGTGTGAACATGGTGGATGAAGAACGCGGCTTTGATAAATTCGATGGTGCTCCGGTTCCTGGAAGGCAAATATGCCCCTCAAGGGACGAACCAGCTGGGACTCCATCCGCTCGACATCTACCGGACGACCCTGCTCAAGGCCGCCCAAAAGCCTCTTGGGAATGACGGAGGCACAGGTGACGCCAAGGTGATGACGCCGCCGGCGCATCATGGCATTGTTTCGTCGCGGAGAATCGTGCCTCGATCGGCATGGAAGCTGTCCCGGGCAGGGATATGGTTCGTGCACAAGAAGACGAGCTACCTCGACGACATCGAGGTGGACGACAAGGGGACGCTCCAGATGCCCATACTCCAGCTGGACGACTCCACCGCATACAGGTTCCGCAACATGATGGTGTTCGAAGCGGGGCATGACGACACCGGCAAAGATGTGACGGCGTACGTGCGGTTCACCAGGGACCTCCTGGACTCCGCCGAAGACGTGCGTCTGTTGACGAGGAAGGGGATCTTGGAGCACGACCTCGACAGCGAAGCCGTGCTGAGGCTCTTCCGCGGCCTCGCCAGGGACACGTCCCCCCCGGCTGTAGGGACTCAGCTGTGGCGCGTGCGTGGAGACGTGGAGTACGGCTACCGCAGGGACCTGTACGGCAGGAACCGCGTGCGCCTCTTCCTATATGAGTCATGGGCTGACCTCAGGAGCAATCACTTGAGGAGCCCCTGGACGATCCTTGCCCTGCTCACCGCCACCTTGCTGCTGGTCGCAGACATCCTGCAGGCCGTGTATACGGTCAAATCGTACCATGGACCTGACAAGGGCGACACCAAAATGCATTAATAAGCAGTATCTCTCACCCCCCCCCCCCCCCCCCCCCCCCAATGGATTAATCAGAGGGACAAGTTGGTTATCTCTCTCTCTCTCGCGTTAGCTTCCGCTCGCTGCTTGCCACGAATAAACATGGAAGAAAATTTGAGTAGGTATGCTCTCTCTCTCTCGCTCATGTGTTTGAGATGCCAAACAGTCTCCGTTTGGGCCGGCCGTGTTAGCCAAAGTCATTTGTAATGCCAAACCATTTCATTTTCAGTTTTGCTAAGTCTCAGTCGACTTAGACTTCACTATGTCTCAATCGATGTTATATTTCATTGATCTTGCATTGAGATTCGTACAAATTTATTTTTTCAGTTTTTTCTTTTTCTTCCTATAAACTAGTATATCACTTGACTAAGACTTGGTTAAGTCTCGGTCGATTGAGACCTAGACACACCCTTTCATTTTACCATCAGCCCGTCAGAGATCAATTCTCATGTTTGAAGGAATATTCTTCAACTAGGAGGCAGCATTTTCATCAATACCAGGGCGCATGTGGTGGCTTCGTGTTGACACCAGATTTTGGCACGGTCAAGGACTTAACTAATATGGCCTAAAATGAAGAAGTGACCTACATAAAAAAGTTTCATATTGTCGATATGAACATCTTTGAAGTTTGGGCCATCGCCATCCGATCTCATCTCGAAGGCCGAAGTTGTGTTCGAAATACTGAGATTTTGTATCTAGAGCACTGTTAGGCCAATTACCCCTCAAGGGAGGCCTCAAATGAGAAAACATTCTACATTAATTGTCTTCGCCTCGTCAAAACGGACGATTTTGATGTAAAAATCATCCCAATCCGAGTCCGTATGCAAAAGTTAGAGCCATCCCAATACAGCTCTATCACGAGCCAAAAGTGGCACACCCCACCAAACACCATGTCTGATGGGTAGCGCGAATAATAGCCTGTTTTGCGCGAGCGATTTGACCCTCAAGACGACCTCTGATCAAAAAACGTTCAACATCAAAGTTGTTTGTCTCGTCGAAATGGTTAAGAATAATTTTGGGCTCGTTTCTATCCGAGGTCGTTTACCACCTCAAAAATTACCCACAAGGTGCAGCCAGTTTAAACCGAACAGTTTTGGAAAGTTCGGACAAAACCTTTCCGAATTTGACTAGGGTTTTGGACGTGAATCCAATCATTTTCCTTGCACGGGAAGTCCAGCCGCCTCTTATATACCAAAAGGGTGACGGACGATTGAACAACACACAATCGATCAATTCATCTATCACTTTTTATCTTTTATCTTTTCTCGTTAACCATAGTTCTTCTTCTGTTCTTCTTGTTGCAGGGCGGTGAACCTTAAGGCCCTAGGGGCGATCAGGTCGACCTAGGGCAGCCTATAGCCGCAGCGCGCCCAGACAGGGTCCCCCCCCGGGCGTGTGGAGCTTCGGGTCAACAAAAGCGCCCGCCGGATTGCTTGCGTACCGCGCTTTCGGACGGGTCTCCTTCGACGTGAGCTGCGGTGCATCACCCTCGGCGTTGGAGGTACATGGTGACGTGTTCATGTGCGAACACACTTTTTGGCGACTCCGCTAGAGACGAAGCTTTGAACGGTCTCCAGCCCGTTCTTGCTACGAAGAGAGCGTCATCTAGGGTTTGCAATCTACAAATGTAATATGAATACCCAATTCACTTATGTAGATGCAAATAATGCATATGTTGTTGCTAGATCGTTTAATCAACATAATGTGTCGGCTAGCCCTAGTTTTATCAATCAAGCACCTAGGTATGCGCAACAGCCGATTCAGAATAATCTTCATGCTTCTACCTCATATAATTTTAGCAACATGGAACATATGTATACTAACTCCCATGCATCGGCAGCCCCACAAATCCATATGCCGATGAACAACATGATGAGTTCTGTTAATCAAGTTGAAACACCTCACATAGGAACTTCTGATAGTATGCAACAAAGTGTTTCACATTTTTATTTATCGGCAACTAACTTGCAATATGTTAAACAAAATATGCCGGTGGATAGGGGAATTGGCCATGCTACTACTAGTTATCCGGCCAATTACCCTCAATCATCATATGCTACACCTCATGCTACTAATTTTATGGCACCATATACAACTATAGGTATTCATAATTCTGCTTCGAACCTTCACGCTAATAACCGAATAAGTGAACATTCTAGAGGATCACATGTGTCTTCACCTAGTATCATAGCATACAATGTTTTCCCTGCACAATTACAGAATTTTTTGGTGACATCCCATTACCGAAAGAGTCTAAAAGTGTCAGAGGGGGGGGGGCAATTCTATCCAGATTGGGTCATTAAGAAAAATCTTACGTCTTTTTGGGACGAATGCAATGTTGTTATACATGAATTAATAAAAGAGGGAAAGCATATTAATTCTACTGCAATCCAAGCTAGATTATGCCAAAAAGAGAAAGCACTGGGTGTGGATAGAATTGTCAAAAAAAGGTGGTGATTCGGATAACAAAGTTAATTCAGCTATTGAAAAGACCGAATCAAATATTAGTATGCTGAATCTGTTCTAGAAAAACAGGATGACAAGGTATTGGGGAGCTATTTAAAAGAGGAACAACATATCGTTCAAGTAACACAACCATATGCTCAGTTGGTGCGGCATGTAGTCTAGTTGCACATATATTGATGTTTAGTTGGCAGGAAGACTAGTTCGTCGAAACATCCCCATGCGGGATCTACTTTTGAAGAGCACGTCACGAGGATTTTTAACGGTGAAAACAGATCTGGATTTCGACACGCTGTTTAGAAAATTAATGTACAAGGGACGAACATGAGGAACATAAATGCAGCGGCATGCAGACATCCATCACATGAGAAGAGACCACATAAGGGTGATTAATTAGCAGTGTCCTTTTTTAGCCACAGGGATGATTAAATAACAACACGCTACGCGCACTATTTGGCAAAAAAAGCAGGCCGCCCATAAGCGCTAGCAGGCACCCAGTCGCCCGCTAGACACGTCCAATATGTTTTGCTTGTAGCGTCACAAGTGAGGTTCATGTATCACACTCACACGCTGTAAGCAACCCACTGATATATTACTCGATCTAGCACTCAGCTCATGAATTCACGTAGCGATTTAGGGTTACAATCTCTGGATACAAGAATTGGGGAAACAGAGGAAGGGGAAGAGAGCCGCCGCCGGGTTCGTGCCGTGATCCACTGGATATCTAGTTTCAGCGGGTGAGGACGCGTTAAGTAGCTGGCAGTGTCACACCCACTCAGGGCCGCTGGTCTTGCGGTTGGGCCGCCTCTGTTTGATGGGCCGAGCTGGTGGCGAGGCCGGCTTATTGCTGGATGTTGGTGTTGGGATGCTTGTGGCCTTGACACCCCCTCCTTCTTGCGACGAGGCTTGCCCCCAAGCCTCTGCAGCAGGAAACCGAGCTTGTAGTTCTTCCTTGTCTTCCCAAGTGTCGCTGATCGATATAGGGTCAGACCATTGAACGAGGACCTGTTCGACCATACTGCCGTGCTTGCGACGCCATCGTGAAGCCAGGACCTGAGCTGGGACTGCAGGTATATCAGTGGTAGTGTGAAATTGTTGTTGAACTGGCGTACCTGGTAGGAGAGCTTTTCTCAACAATGAGACATGGAAAACAGGATGAACTGTTGCATTCGTTGGTAGCTCCAGCTTGTAAGCTACTGGATTGATCTTGGCGATGATGGAATATGGTCCGTAGTATCGAAAAGAGAGCTTGTGGTTAGCTCGTTTGGCCACTGAAGTTTGCACATACGGCTGCAATTTCAGATAAACCTTGTCGCCGATCTCGAACACACACTCAGTGTTAGAATAAATCCGAGGCACTTCGTTGATCATTCGAGGACCAAGCAATCACACGAGCACAACACCGAGATTTGTTAACGAGGTTCACCGTCATGGCTACGTCCTCGGGGCCTGACTACGGGCGCTCCTCCCCATGACACCGTCACAATACCGCACCCCGACCGCCCGGGCACCAGCACACCGCCGGCTCCCCCGCCTGCCCGTGCTATTATGTTGGCATATGTTACATCGTGTGTCTACCCTCGCTATATATGAGAGGCCTAGGATACAAGTGTCCTATTAGGACACAACTCCTACCCTGTCTACACACAGTCCAAAACCAAGTCCAACTGTAACCTACCTTGTACAATAATATTCGACATAATTCTAACAAACTCCACCTTGGCGAATATTCTCCACCACCTTGAATTCGTCTGTGTGTCGAACCTCCATGTACATTGGACTTGAGATACACCATGAGCACCGCTGCTACTCCCAGACTCCATGTGACTCCACCTGCAACTGTAGTCCCTTCTCGTCTTCTTCACAGTCAATACTTGAGCAAAATTAAGTTCCTCGTTACTCTACTTTGTGCTCCCAACTTCCAGAGTATCCGCTCAACGCCATCACACACTGATCATTAATCTGCGTGAAAATGAACAACTCACATATTGGGTGTCACATATAAGAGTTACCTGAACTCAACATCACCGCTCTTTCATGACCGTCAGTCTGAAACTTGAAGGAATTTCACCGTCGACCTGTGTCACTTTGAGTCAAATTCACAGTTGTCTCATCCTTTTCCCCGGATAGTCTCTGACATGTCCCACAGCTATAGCACTCAACCTCCTTCTGTACTTGTCACCCGCACTTTGCCATGTGCATCGAACACCACAGAATATACGGCCATGTACTCTCCGTTTTTGACAATTTCAGACTTTCCGTCACTTTCACAGATTCTCCATGGTCAACTCATGTCCATCAACTAGCACCAATAGACCTAGTCACCAACTTGAATCCGGTACTCGTCAACACTGCTTCAGCACCCTTGCACAATTTGTCTGACCACATGTCTGACCACCAGTGCCTTGGCCTGTCGCTGTGTCAACGTGCTTACCACACGCCTCGCCGCTATCATCGCGTCGAGCCTCTGCTGTCCTGGTCGAGTCTCCCGGGTAGCTAGCCCCCACTATCTCAACTCCCACTGCAGAGAACCACCGATCATCACCGACCGATGCCGAGTATCACGCCTCCATCAGACCACTGGTACCCAGTCCGATCCACGTGTCTCTCGCTATCCCGCTGAAATAGGCTTCGACTCTCCGTTAACTTACGCCGTAGCCCCTCCATCAGCTCAGAGTGAAGTCGTCCATTAGACTCCAACTCCACCTTCAACATGACTCCATGGTGGTTGTACGTGCCACCCTCCCGCGCCCTGTCGACTCCAAACTCTCATGTGCACCGTCTTGAGTCAACCCTACGCAATAGTCTGTCGAAGCCGCACAAGCCCTCAAGCCTGCACCACGTGTTTCCACGCCCCAGAAGTCGGCCACCATCAGCATCACGCTCCTATGTCGTCGTCGCTGAAATCACCGCCGTCTTCTGCTTTGACCGACATCCCCGTCGATCCGTCAGACAGTCCAATCCGACCCAGCCGAAATTATCCGACTGCAACCATGCTTCACCCTGCGTCCTGTCCGCCCACACTCCATGCATTGCTTGACGCCCTGTGTATGCATGATCATTCCATGACGTGCTCCAGACTCATCCGAGCCTTATACGCATGTCGCCTCTCGCCGCACAATGTCCATCTTGATCAACTTGGCATCCTGCCACTCCATCAAGCATATCCGTCGCACAAACCTGCAACACTTGAATTCAGGCAGCCTGTCAATGTAAGCATTAAACCCAAATACCAACTTCCGTCGACCTGTACTGGACCCGCGACTCCTGCGCCTCGATTACCATCCGGCCACAGCCGAAACAATACCTACACGTTGCCATCTCCATACATGACCATGTACCAAGCAAAACAACCAATATAAAATCCCACGTAGCTTAGCTTTTCCTGTGTCCATGCAAACCATCTTGATGTACACCTCACCAAGCTTAGACTTTATTCCTTTACTCTCCTGCTCCTGATTGCAACGTGTTGGCTCGTGATGCTCTGTTTTTTCTTAACAAATCTCAACTCCTCCACAACCTCCTGTAGCAGCAATGACACAATGCCTCGCACGCACAAAGTTCATCCAGCCTCGTGCAACCAATGCACTGCTGCATGGCTCCTCCGTGCCTACCTGGCCAATGCCCCGACTAGCCACGCTGCGTCGGCCTCCCTTGGGCTTCGTCCCTCACGAGCTTGATGCGCGCCCTAGACCAGTGCCCCGACTAGCCACGCTGTTGCCTCGTCTTCGATTCGATCTCGTGAACATGATCCGATCCGAATCCCGTCGCCGCTGTAGGCTATGTTGCCTGCTACTGCTGCCTTTCGGTTGCTGATCCAATCTCGCTAGTACCCCGCGGCCTCACTCGGGATCGCCCGCGCCTCGTCATGATGCGCCTGCACCCGCTGTTGCCGCCGTCCCAACATGATCTAACCGACACGTCTTCTGCCGTTTTCGATCGCTTCTTCATCCTCTAGAACAACAATCTGTGACCTCCTCGAACCTTGCTCATGATACCACTTGTTACAATAAATCCGAGGCACTCCGTTGATCATTCGAGGACCAAGCAATCACACAAGCACAACACCGAGATTTGTTAACGAGGTTCACCGTCATGGCTACGTTCCCGGGGCCTGACTACGGGTGCTCCTCCCCATGACACCGTCACAATACCGCACCCCGGCCGCCCGGGCGCCGGCACACCGCCGGCTCCCCCGCGTGCCCGTGCTATTATGTTGGCATAGGTTACATCGTGTGTCTACCCTCGCTATATATGAGAGGCCTAGGATACAAGTGTCCTATTAGGACACAACTCCTACCCTGTCTACACACAGTCCAAAACCAAGTCCAACTGTAACCTACCTTGTACAATAATATTCGACATAATTCTAACACTCAGAGCGCTTCTTGTCTGCCTATTGTTTCATACGCAAGCGAGTTCGCTGTAGATGTTGTTGCAGCAGGTACTGAATGGTGGCGCGCTCGTCGAGCCAGGTCTGCAGAGCAGGAACAGAACAAGAAGAGGCCCCGGTGATGCCCCAATGGCGGGGTTCGTGACCGAACATAGCCATGAATGTTGTCATGCCAATGGCTTAATGCGGCGCGACATTGTACCAGAACTGTGCCAAAGGAATCCAACGACTCCACTGCTTGGGGCACGAATGAGTGAAACAGCGAAGGAAAGTTTCAAGGCAATGGTTCACGCGCTCGGATTGCCCATCGTTTTGCGGGTGGTTTGCTGTGCTCATGCGGAGGTCAGTACCAGCATGGCGAAAGAGTTCTTGCCAAAAATGGGAAGTGAAAACAGGATCAGGATCAGAAACGATGGATTGAGGGAAGCCATGGACGAGGTAAATGCGTTGCATGTAGAGGAGGCAATGCGCGAAGCGGTGTAAGGATGGGCAAGTGGCAAGAAATGAGCAAACTTGGTCATTTTATCGACCAAAACCCAAATGCAATTGTATCGACCTGATTGTGGGAGACCGTCGATGAAGTCCATCGTGATCATATCCCAGGAAATGGGTGGAGCAGCCCTGGTGAAGCCACCCGCTCTGCTTTTGCTTGTTGACAGATTTGACAGCACTGAACGTACTGAAGAATATGAGCTTTCATTTTTGGCCATGCGAATAATCGCTTGACTCGCTTGTAAGTGGCTGGAAATCCCGAGTGCCCTCCCACCGGGCTGTCATGGAACACAGAGATGATCTGCTGCTGCTGTGCTGTGCTGCCTCCAAGCCAGATGCGGTCTCTGAAGCGCAGGAGTACTTGCGACAAGCTGAAACACCCTTTTGGGTCTGGTCGAACAGCCAGCTGTTTCAAGAGACGTTGTGCTCGAGGATTAGAGTTGTAGCTTGCTACAATATCGTCAAGCCACGCTGGTTGACAGCTTGTGATCGCCATGGCATGCTCTGAGTGGTGCAGGTGAGATAGAGCATCCGCGGCTCCGTTTTCCACGCCCTTCTTGTACACAATCTTGTACTGCAAGCCTAAAAACTTGGTGAAAGCCCGCTGTTGCCACAGAGTCGTGAGCCTCTGCTCCTGCAGATAAACTAAGCTGTGTTGGTCTGTTTTGATGATGAACTCTGCAGATTGCAAGTATGGTCGCCATTGATCGACTGCAGTGATCACTGCCAAATACTCTTTCTCATACGTGGATAACCCCTGGTACTTGGGGCAGAGTGCTTTTCTCATAAATGCGATCGGATGTCCTTCTTGCTGCAAAATTGCTCCAATGCCTGTATCACATGTGTCAGTCTCCACCGTGAACTGTTTCTGAAAGTCTGGCTGTGCAAGCACCGGTGCTATGACTAGTCCTTGCTTGAGTATTTGGAAACTTTGTTCAGTGTTATCTGTCCAAACGAACGGTGTCCCCTTCTTGAGAAGATTGAAGAGAGGTCGAGCTAGGATCCCAAATTGCCTGACAAAACGCCTGTAGTATCCTGCCAGCCCCAAAAACTGCCTGACTTCCTTCACATTTGTAGGTGTAGGCCACGCTGTCACTGCTTCGATCTTAGTGGGATCTGTTGTCACGCCGTCAGCGCTAATCACATGCCCTAGGTAAGTTATTCTTTGCTGCCCAAAACTGCACTTGCTTCTCTTCACCTTCCACTGGTCACGTCGAAGGAGATCAAACACTTGTCTGAGGTGTTCTGCATGTTCTTGTAGAGTTTTGCTGAACACGAGTATGTCGTCGAAGAAGGATAGGACACACTCACGCATCAGCGGGTGAAGTGTGCCTGTGATAGCACCGTTGAAGGTAGCGGGTCCTCCAGCAAGGCCGTAAGACAGGACTCTGAATTCAAAGTGCCCGGAGTGAGTTTGAAAAGCGGTCTTGAATTCTTCTCCTTCTGCCAGCCTGATTTGATGGTAACCCGCCCTTAAGTCAAGCTTGGAGAACCACTTAGCTCCATGCAGTTCGTCCAATAGCTCCTCGATTACAGGCACCGGGTACTTGCCCAATATGGTCATCCCGTTGAGCTGTCTGTAATCTATGCAGAGTCGCCACGCGCTGTCTTTTTTCTTGACTAGGATCACATGCGAGGAGAAAGGACTGTGGCTGCGCTGAATGACACCAGATCGCAACATTTCCTGTACTTGTTTCTCAATCTCATCTTTATGCTCAGGTTTGTGTCTATATGGCCTCAAGTTCACTGGTTGTGCTCCTGCCATAAGTGGTATCCGGTGATCGCAATCTCGACGCGGGGGAAGCCCAGTTGGTTCGTCGAACACATCTTCAAACTGATCAATAACCTTCTGAATATTGTCTGGTGTGGGTGTATACACCTCATCTTCTTCAGTGATCTGATATAACTGCACAACTTGCGCTATCGAACCCTGTTTGCGGAAGGACTGCAGTTGCAAGGCGTTGATCTCAGGGCAAGCATCCACATGCTCTTAATGGTCTCGGAATTGTGCAGGTCCACGCGGGGTGGTAATCAGCACATGTTTGCCGCACCAGTCCACACTCATCGGGTTGTGTTCTTCGAGCCAGTCCATGCCGAGGATGGTGTCATATGTGCCCAATGGCAATACCTTCATGTCCGTGCTGAATTTATGTGTCTGAGACACCCAGCTGCAGTGTGGTATATGAGAGAAACAGCAGAGCTCGCCTCCATCTGCGACCTTGATGCGGCAGGGTCAGCGAAGAGGAACGACGCCTGTCAGAACTAATGCGAGGCGTGCGTCGATGAAGGATGTGGAGTTTCCAGAATCCACCAACAGCAACACCTCATGGCCTTGTAGCCACGCGTGGAGGCGAATCGCCTTCGGTGACGTGCCACCAGTGAGAGCATGGCGAGAGATCACCATTGCTGTTTCAGCCAGTGCGTCACCGGGCGGTGAGCTTGAAGAATCGCCGTCAGAGTCGAGGCCGAACAGTTCAAGTAGCTCCTCAAGAACGTGGAGTTGAACGCTGGTAGGACAGTCATGGTCCTGCCCCCAGCGCTCCCCGCACTTGAAGCATAGGCCCTTCGCGCGACGATACTCCTGCAGCGCCTTGATTTTTGTGCCGTCCGTGCGGCTGGCTTCTACTGCGCGCCGATCCGTGGCTGTCGGCGTCGTTGGTGGCCGTCCTTGGGGTGGTGGAGGTGGAAGTGCCATGGGCACGCCCGCGCCGTTGCGGTGGCTCCAATCCAGAGTGGTGGTACGCACTGCGCTGGGACGCGCACGCTCCCGCGAGGCGCCATCCGCCACTTCCTCCGGAAGTAACGCCAGAGCGCACGCGGTGTCGAGGTCAGGTGGCCGCTACACCAGAACCACCGCGCGGATGTCGGGTCGCAGCCCTCGACAAAACGGGTAAGATAGTAGTAAGGATGAATGGATTCAGAATATGCAGATAAGTGGCTAATGATCAGTTCAAATTGCTCAATGTAATCAGCTACGGTAGTTTTCTGTGACAGAGAGTAAAATTGGTGGATTAAGAGCTGGTGACGATCACGACCGAATCTAGTACACAACAGATTCGAGAAGGACTCCCAATCGAACTCGGTCAACTTCCTCTGTACCGATTGCAACCACACCGATGCAGAGCCAGAAAAATACAGCGATGCCATCGGGACCCAGAATTTCTCGTGGATATCAAACATCTGAAAGTACTGCTCGCAAAGTGTCTTCCATAGATGCGAATTCTCGCCCGTGAATTGGGGAAACCCGATCGATGGATGAGCCTGGCCAATTCCAGCGAGGATCTGACTAGCATGCGCGTATGGAGATGCGATGGTAGACTGAACGAGAAGTTGTGACTGACTGTTGGCCGGGGTGGCCACGGATGCGAACATCGGCGCCAGTCCCCATGGCAGAACATCGATGCCACGGTCAATTGACCCGAGGGCGTCGCCCTCCGCACGCTTGCTGGTGCCGATGAGATCACGCATCGGCGCTAGTGGTGCGGGTGGTGGTGGCGCTGGTGCCTCCACCGGCCGCCCCTCCCTGGTGGTCGCAGGCCGCGCTTGGAGTTCAGCTACCACCGCCGAGAGTTGATCCACGCGCCGCTCCAGATCGGGGCGCCACTGGCCCAGATCGTCCAGCTAGGCGGTGTGGGAGCGGATGTCGGAGTGGATCACGTCGAGGGAGTTGGTGAGCTTGTCGAAGTAATCCTTGAAGGAAGGATCCATGGCGCTGAGTCGATCCTTGATCGATTTCTGCAGCCTCGTCCCGATCAGATGCGCCAGGGTGTGGATCTATGGCTTTGAATACCAGATGTAAGGAACCCACTAATGTATTACTCGATCTAGCACTCAGCTCACGAATTCAGGTAGAGATTTAGGGTTACAATCTTTGGATACAAGAATTGGGGAAACAGAGGAAGGGGAAGAGAGCCACCGCCGGGTTGTGCCGTGATCCACTGGATACCTAGCTCCAGCGGGTGAGGACGCGTTAAGTAGCTGGCAGCGTCACACCCACCCGGGGCCGCTGGTCTTGCGGTTGGGCCGCCTCTGTCTCATGGGCCGAGCTGGTGGCGAGGACGGCCCATTGCTGGATGTTTGTGTTGGGCTGCTTGTGGCCTTGACACACGTGGGTGAAAAATGGAACCTGCATGCGCGTGTCATAGCTCCTCTTATGACAATCTGCATATCATGAGCGGCATCATTAACTTGAAAGCCTCGAGACGATCGTGGCCGCGCACAGCGGCACATCCCCGTAAGTAGGTTATATACTGAGTCCTATCATGCATATAAAACTCCCTCTGTACCAAAATATAAACGGTTTTTTTCACTTCTTATATTTTGATCTTCTTATATTTTGATACGGAGGGACATCTGATCTCATCAGTCCGTGTGAATATTTGATAGATGATCGATAATGGGTGAACCATGCATGCAGAGTGCGGCTTCGATCAATTCCATGGTGCTTAAATTCCTGGAAGGCAAAGATGGCCCCAAAAGGTCCGACAAGTTGGGACTCCACCCTCTCGATATCTATCGGACGAGCTTGCTCAAGCCCCCCCTTCCAAAGCCTCTTGGGAGTGACGGAGGCATAGGAGACGTGGAGGTCATGATGCCGCACTGCAGGTCATGGCGTTGTTGTTCCTTTACAGAGAATCACACCCTGGTCGGCGTGGAAACTGTCCCGGGCAGGGATCTAGTTCATGCCAAACAAGACAGGCAGCCTGGACAACATCAAGGTGGACGACAATGGGACGCTCCAGATGCCCATGGTCGAGATGAACGACTCCACCGCCTACAAGTTTCACAACATGATGGCGTTTGGAGCGATACATGTCTGCATCCGCAAGGACGTGACGGCGTACGTGTGGTTCACCAGGGACCTCTTGGACTCCGCAGAAGACGTGCACCTACTAACTAGGAAGGAGATCGTGGAGCACAACCTCGCCACTGACGAGGTGGTGAGGCTCTTCAACGGCCTCGCCAGAGAAACATCACGCCTATCTGTAGGGAGTCAGTTGTGGCGCGTTCATGGAGCCGTGAAGTAGGTTACCGCAGGAACCGCGTACGCCTCTTCCTATATGAGTCATGGGCCGACCTCAGGAACAAGCACTTGAGTAGCCCCTGGATGCTCATTGCCCTCGTCACCGCCACCTTGCTCCTTGTCGCAGACATCGTGCATGCGGTGTATGCTGTCAAATCGTAGCATGGGCTTGACAAAGGCGACCTGAAATTGCATCAAACTGAGGGAGAGCATTAATGCTCTTCTTTCTCTCTAATCTTCTTTTGAGATGGAACATAGTGATTCCATCGTCTTGGTGGGTAGCCAGGAGCTTTTGTTGCACGGAATAAAAATGAAAGAAAATCAAAAAATTTATGCACTACAAAAAAAAATCGCTTCTCTCTCTCTCTCTCCCTCTCTCTCATGTCACGTGTTTCAGATGGTAAACAATCTTTGTTTCCAATGCTCTCTGGGTGTCTTTTCTAAGAAAAACAATCTGTTTTTCCATGTGTAGCCAAAGTCATTTCAAACGCAAAAACAAAAACAAAAAGTCATTTCAAGCGCAACCGCTAGCTGGCCGAGTTCTTCCTACCTGTCAGATCTTTTTTTTAGAATCACCGGGGGGGGGGGGGGGGGGGGGGGGGAGCTCCCCCACCTGAATATATTACTCAAAGGACTGCCGAGGCAGTAAGTACAACATTACATAGGCACGGTGCATCGTGCAGAAAGGTAGCTAGGGAACGCCATGAGAAGACGTCCTCCTTGTCCAGTGGAGGTAGGGAGGTGAGAAGGGATAGCGACATCCTAGAGGTCTGTGATGTCGTCAGACTGAGGCAGAAGGCCAAGGCGTTGCCAGATCCTGTTGGCGAGGGGGCATGAGATGAACAGGTGGTTGGAGTCTTCTGGCAGCCTCACGCACCGAGGGCATATATCTGAGACGATTATATGTTTGTGTGCAAGGTTGCTCCTGGTGTTGGGGCGGTCTTTGAAGAGCAGCCAAGCGAAGACTTTGAGCTTACGAGGAATTTTTGCGGACCAGATGAGCGGGGCATGATGATCGTGCTCTGGTTGTTCCATGAGGGCGGCATATGCATGCTTGGTGGAGAAGGCAATGCTATGTCGAAGGAACCGTTGGTCTTCCCCAGCCGAAGGCATGAAATCCTGCAAAACAGCCACAAGCGAGACAAGTTCTTGTTCTGCCGTAAGAGAGAGACGGTTACGGAGGTTAGCTTGAATACCGAAATGCAAAATGTTAGCCACTTTAACCAGCTGTTGAGTGGAGTGCGAGAATAAGTGGGGGAAGGTAGTGGCTAAGGGTTGTGGAGTCAACCAGGTATGTAGCCAAAAGTAGGTGTGTGAGCCGCTGTTTGTCAACACAAAGGTTATATTTTGAAGGGAGGCGAGCTGTTGTGAAATTGTGTGGCAAAGGAAAGAGGTTTGCGGGGGTGGGGAGACTAGAGCATTAGGGTGTTGGAGATCCAGCCATTCTAGCCAAGGGGTTTGAGTATTGGAGAGGGCTTTGGCAGTGAATTTCATGAGAAGGCAGTTGTTTTGTACATGTAGGTTTTTAGCCCCAAACTACCGTATATTCTGGTAAGAAAACATTTTTCCATGCAATAAGACATTGAGCACCTGAGCAAGCGTCCTCCCCCACCCAAAAAAATTCTCTCCTCAGCGAGTCCAGAGTTTTGATTGTTTTCTTTGGTATGCGGAACACAGACATGAAATAAACAAGGATTGAGTCCAAGACAGAAGATATGAGAATGAGCCGATCACCTTTATCAAGAAGCTTGGCACGCCAGCCAGAGAGTAGTTTCCTAGCTCGTTCTAGCAGAGGATTGAAGATATTAGTGAGGTGTCTGGTGGGGGCGAGAGGGAGACCTAGATAAGTTTGTGGGAAGGAGGCGCAAGAGCATCCCATGGCCAAGGCGCTGTTATTAGGCGTGGTGTCGTCGGTGTGTAGGGTGGCTAGGGTAGTCTTAGCAAAGTTGATGGTGAGACCGGTGGCAAGTGCAAAGGTGGTTAGGATGTTTTTGAGGGTTGAGGCGGCAGCAGGAGAGGCGGCAGCTATGATGAGCGTGTCATCGGCGTATTGGAGGACAGTGGGAGGCAGGTGGGAGAAGATGGGATGGTGGAGTGTAGGGTTTGAGTTTTGGAGGATGAGCTGTTGAAGGAGATCAGCGACGATGAGAAAGAGGTAGGGAGAGACTGGGTCGCCCTGCCTCAAGCCATTTTGGCATTGGATCCATTTGCCCGGAACCCCGTTCAGAAGAATGGCCGTTTTGCCGGTGAGGAGGATGTTTTGGATCCACCGGCGGAAGGTGGAGGAGAAGCCCCGCACAGCCAGAATTTTTTTGTAGAGCAGGCCATGCGACAGAGTCGAAAGCTTTTCAGAAGTCCAACTTGAATACCATGGTAGGTTTTTTGCGAGAGTGGCAAGAGCTAACGAGATCGGCTGCGAAGACAAAGTTTTCAGCGATGTTTCTACCTGAAATGAAAGCCGGTTTGATTGCCATGAACTAGCATAGGGATGAAAGGTTTTAGGCGAGAAGTAATAACTTTTGCAACAACTTTGATCGGGCAATTTTGCAGCGAGATGGGCCTAAAGGCGTCAGGGGAGGTCGGTGCATCCTTCTTAGGGAGGAGAACAATGTGGGCACGGTTTAGACGTTCTGTGTCAGCGGTACCTTGGTGGAAATGTGAGAAGAAGGGCAGAATAAGGTGTTTTACTAATGGCCAGAACGATCTATAGAAAGTAGGCCCAAAGCCATCCGGACCCGGGCTGGCTTGGGGGTTCATAGAGAAAAAAGCATGCTTAATTTCATCTTCGGAGAAGGGTGCATCGAGGGCGTGGAGTCCAGGCATTGTGTGAGGGTATATGGATTTTAGGTCAAAGGACTAGGTTGTCGGTCCTGGGGTGCCAATTAGAGAGACAAGGAAATCTCTGAGAATTTCCGCTTTCTGGGGGTGCGCAGAGTATTCGGATCCGTCACGTGTGAGGGTGAAAATTTTGTTCTTACGCAGTCGTTGAGATGCTGATATGTGAAAGAACTTGGTATTTTCTCCTCCGTGGATAGCGCGAGAGACTTTTGCATGCCAGCGCCAGTATGTCATTTTCTCATGGATGGCACTCTTGAGCAAGGAGATGATGATTTTGCGGGTGAGCGACTCTGGCTGAGATAGGGTTCTAGTTTCTTCAACGAGGTCTAAGGCTGTGATTGCGGCTTGGCAGCGAGCCTTGCGAAGATGGGTGGGGATACAAGAGCGTTCCCAAGTCTTAAGACGGGCACGAGTTTTTTTGAGCGCAGAGACGAGGGAGGCACTAACATTGTTTGGCGATGAGGGCTGTGGAGTCCAGATTTGAGCAACAATGTTCATGCAGGGCCGGGAGTTGGCCCAAGCAGCTTCGAATTTGAAGAAGCTGGATCTAGGGATGGAGGTGGTGACATGGATGAGGAGTGGAACGTGATCGGACGTAAAGCGGGATCGAGAGGAAAGGGAAGTGTTGGGGAAAGTATCTGCCCCTGCAAGGTTAAAGAAGACTCAATCTAGCCGTTCTAGGGTGGGGGAGGCACGGTTGTTGGACCAAGTAAACCTACGATCGAGTAAGGGAAATTCGATGAGTGCTAGGTTATCTAAGGTTTGGTTGAACGCATTGGCTTAGGCGGGGTGGAAGGCGGTGTTATTTTTCTCGGAGGGGAAACAGATAAGGTTGAAGTCGCCGGCGATGAGCCAAGGGGTGTCATCTGGTTGTGCGATAGAGGTGAGTTCGTCTAAGAACGCTAACTTGAGAGAGCGCGAAGAGGGAGCATAGATGTTAGTAATGACATTGTGGTGTGCGGAGGCAGTTGATTGGAGGATTAGTGTGGATGAAAAGGTTAAGTGGGAGAAGGACACAACTTGAAAGGAGGCAGAGTTGATGGCCAAGATGGTGCCACCCGCGGTTCCGACCGCTGGCAAGGAAAAAACATGGTCGGTCTGGGGTGGTAGGAAGGATTTTATTTTGCTATCGGAAAGAGAGTCGAGTTTTGATTCTTGTAACAGCGTGATGTGCGGTTTTGTTGTGATTAGTTCGGAGAGCACGTCAGAGCACTTATCATTATCACCAAGTCCTCGTACATTCCAAGAGCAGATTAGAAAGGCGCCATTACTCATTGAGATCGATCAAGCACCAATAGACAACAACGTAGTGCATCTGGCATACACTCACAGCGGCTACAGGTGAGGCCAAAAGTAGCATAGGAACATGCAATAGGGGAAACGAAAACCAAAAGAAACGCGATCTAACGGCGGCGTGCAGAGAAGGTAGGTGAGGTAGAGGTCGCGCCGTAACTCCAGGGTGGCCAGGACGGCTGATCATGGGGCGTCGTCATCAGCAGAGGCAGCATCCTCAGATCCAAGGATGGCATCCAGCTGCTCGTTGTTAGCGCCGCAGAGCAGAGCAATGGGAGCAAGGTCTTTGGAGGAGGCAGGAGGGGCGTCGGGCTCGTGGAGGCATGCCTCCTGGATAGCACGGCCAATGGCCGTGTCGACATCCACAGCGAAGAGGCGAGCGGCCTTGGCCTTGATGGCTTTAGCAAGCATGGGGGAGTAGGTGGCTTGCTTGCCAGCCAACCGCGCACTCCGCCGCAGCTTGTCCTTGGAGGCGGACTGATCGCGCTCTGTATTGCGGCGCGCCTTGCGTATGGTGCACTCATGTGTGTCCAGGTCCTGCAGGGGAAGGGCTGCGTCCAAGTGTACATCAGTCAGATGCAAATCAGCAGAGGGTGAGAGATTAGATTGATTGAACACGGGGGAGGGGGGGGTAGATTGGTTACCAGCAGCACGAGAGGACTCGCCCGTAGTGAAAGTGAAGGACGGAGGCGCAACAGGAGCGTCTGCAGGAGCGGAGACCGCAGAGAACGTGGAGGCGCTGGACTGAACTAGCGGGCCGGCGTTCAGAGGAGCGACAAGCAGGTTAGTGCACGGGGTAGGTGGCACCACGGCACCCACCTGGGCGACCGGGCGTATGACAGGTGGGGCAGGATTGTCAAGAGGGGGTGCATGCACCACGTCCAGCGAGTCTGAAGCGACATGCAGTAGCGGTGCATGCATGTCATCCGAGGCGGCCGAATCGTCATCGGAGATGATGAGAGGATGGCACTGGGAACCATGGAGGGTGGGAGGTGAGGCTAGTGCTGACTGGGTTGTGTCGGATTCATGAAGCTCGGAAGGGGCAATGGGGTGCGACCGGCCTAGTGCCACCATAGGTGGGGTCGGTGTGCCACCCCGCACGTATCACAGAGACGACAGGAGCAATGTGAGCAGGGGAGAGCAGCCGCGGAGAGGCGCGTTGCGAGGCAGGAGCAGAGTCACCGTCAGAGGAGCCATCACTGAACGAATTGGCACCATCGCCGTGGTGCCAACGGGAGACCTCTACAACTTTGGCGATCTTAATCTCATTTATGGGTGGGATCTGAATGACAATGCTTGGAGGGGCTGGCTTGCCAGATTGTAGAAGGACGAGGGCACGGACCGACGTGTAGTCGATGCCATGGAGGCAGAAGTCATCAATGGCACACACGTCGCCAAGGAAAGTGAGGGCGAAGCATATACCATCTTCGTGCCATAGCTCATGTGGAAACTCTGAGACTTCGACCTCAGCAAGATCAGTGTATATGGAAGTGGAGCGGTCAACGTGCTCGACCGGCTCAATAGTGATGGAGTTTCCCTCGTATTCGATGGGGCTGTGGTTGAGCACGTCATTGCATGCGGCTGGTGTGTGAAAGGTGAGGCAGGCGATCCCTCTCCAGGAGCCGCCTATGATAAAGGCATGACCTTCACTGGTTTGCCGCCCCCACATAGTTGAACTTGATCCTCTCGTCGAGACACATAGACGACCTGGATGCGCTTCATCTTCAACGCCTCCTCACAGACACAAGCACTTGGACATGACGTCGTTGACACGACGACGGCGACTGGCCGTGCAAACACGCACGCATCCATGACTCTAACTCCCAAATGACGATATTGACGACTTTCCGGCACCGCATCACCGCACCACCGCTCCCGTCAACGATCTCCATCCGCCGCCTTGCCGACGACAGCCCGCCGTCTCCCTCCTTGTCGCTCCATCGAACGACGATCTCATAATCCTCCTCACCGCTGCAGCACCCAGCGACCAGATCGCCCACCCCGAGGCGCTAGCAGATCGCCACCCCGAGGCAAGCGCGGCTTCAAATCGACCTAGCTCTTATACCAATTGTTGGAACTTCGTCCACAGGATCCATCACATCAAATCAGGACGAACACGTGCACACGAAAACTTTGGCCAAGGGCACGTGTCGTACCCCTTCTTTTTATACCTTTTTCTGTTTTCTCTACACGACTTGATACAAACCTGCCGAGGTGCTGCATATAAATATACGCAGGACCAGACCGACCTAGACGTACTTGCTTTAAGTCCAAACCGGACAAAGCCAGCCAAACTAACCTACCACTTGGACACGTACTAACCTACGCACATGACCAGGGACTCTTACTTGCTAGCACTAGGACACGTGCAATTGCTATACTCCTGATTAACTAGCATACTAGTACATGAACTCATGTACTATGTGCCATCTTCTAACTTGACTCAAGATTACTGCTAACATTCTCTCCCCAATCTTGATACAATATCTGCTGTGCTTCTTCGGACTTGACTCGTTGATGATTCATCATTCTTTGTCGGCTCATCCGCTCGTACTACGACAAGTCAAATTGATAGGCTTCACTGGTCACAACAATCTCCCCTCCAATTTCGACTTGGCGAATTTACGGACCACCTTAAATATGCCTTGGACTACCCAGCCTCGCTAGTAACCTGTGGAAAACACCACCCGATGGACTTCACCATCCACCCTAGCAAGATACATGCCGACTCCTTGTGGATCTCAACACCCTGTGCACTACACCATGCACTCCAGCCTCATGTAGAGACATGGCCTCATTGAAGAGACTCACCTTCACTGGTTTACCGCCCCCACATAGTTGAACTTGATCCTCTCGTCGAGACACATAGACAACCTGGATGCGCTTCATCTTCAACGCCTCCTCACAGAGACAAGCACTTGGACGTGACGTCGTTGACACGACGACGACGACTGGCTGTGCAAACACGCACGCATCCATGACTCTAACTCCCGAATGACGATATTGACGACTTTCCGGCACAGCATCACCGCACCACCGCTCCCGTCAACGATCTCCATCCGCCGCCTTGCCGACGACAGCCCACCGTCTCCCTCCTTGTCGCTCCATCGAACGACGATCTCATAATCCTCCTCGCCGCTGCAGCACCCAGTGACCATATCGCCCACCCCGAGGCGCTAGCAGATCGCCACCCCGAGGCAAGCGCGGCTTCAAATCGACCTAGCTCTTATACCAATTGTTGGAACTTCCCCCACAGGATCGATCACATCAAATCAGGACGAACACGCGCACACGAAAACTTTGGCCAAGGGCACGTGTCGTACCCCTTCTTTTTATTCCTTTTTCTGTTTTCTCTACACGACTTGATACAAACCTGCCGAGGTGCTCCATATAAATATACGCAGGACCAGACCGACCTAGACATACTTGCTTTGAGTCCAAACCGGACAAAGCCAGCCAAACTAACCTACCACTTGGACACGTACTAACCTACGCACATGACCAGGGACTCCTACTTGCTAGCACTAGGACACGTCCAATTGCTATACTCCTAATTAACTAGCATACTACTACATGAACTCATGTACTACGTGCCATCTTCTAACTTGACTCAAGATTACTGCTAACATTCTCTCCCTAATCTTGACACAATATCTTTTGTGTTTCTCCGGACTTGACTCGTTGATGATTCATCATTCTTTGTCGCCTCATCCGCTCGTACTACGACAAGTCAAATTGATAGGCTTCATTGGTCACAACAATCTCCCCTCCAATTTCGACTTGGCGAATTTACGGACCACCTCAAATATGCCTTGGACTACCCAGCCTCGCCAGTGACCTGTGGAAAACACCACCCGATGGACTTCACCATCCACCCTAGCAAGATACATGCCGACTCCTTGTGGATCTCACCACCCTGTGCACTACACCATGCACTCCAGCCTCATGTAGAGACATGGCCTCATTGAAGAGACTCACCTTCACTAGTTTGCCGCCCCCACATAGTTGAACTTGATCCTCTCGTCGAGACACATAGACGATCTGGATGCGCTTCATCTTCAACGCCTCCTCACAGAGACAAGCACTTGGACATGACTTCGTTGACACGACGACGGCGACTGGCCGTGCAAACACGCACGCATCCATGACTCTAACTCCCAAATGACGATATTGACGACTTTCCGGCGCCGCATGACCGCACTACTGCTCCCCTCAACGATCTCCATCCGCCGCCTTGCCGACGACAGCCCGTCGTCTCCCTCCTTGTCGCTCCATCGAACGACGATCTTATAATCCTCCTCGCCGCTGCAGCACCCAACGACCATATCGCCCACCCCGAGGCGCTAGCAGATCGCCACCCCGAGGCAAGCGCGGCTTCAAATCGACCTAGCTCTTATACCAATTGTTGGAACTTCGCCCACAGGATCGATCACATCAAATCAGGACGAACACGCGCACACGAAAACTTTGGCCAAGGGCACGTGTCGTACCCCTTCTTTCTATTCCTTTTTTCTGTTTTCTCTACACGACTTGATACAAACCTGCCGAGGTGCTGCATATAAATATACGCAGGACCAGACCGACCTAGACGTACTTGCTTTGAGTCCAAACTGGACAAAGCCAGCCAAACTAACCTACGACTTGGACACGTACTAACCTACGCACATGACCAGGGACTCCTACTTGCTAGCACTAGGACACGTCCAATTGCTATACTCCTGATTAACTAGCATACTAGTAAATGAACTCATGTACTACGTGCCATCTTCTAACTTGACTCAAGATTATTGCCAACATTCTCTCCCTAATCTTGACACAATACCTTCTGTGCTTCTCCCGACTTGACTCGTTGATGATTCATCATTCCTTATCGGCTCATCCGCTCGTACTACGACAAGTCAAATTGATAGGCTTCATTGGTCACAACAATCTCCCCTCCAATTTCGACTTGGCGAATTTACGGACCACCTCAAATATGCCTTGGACTACCGAGCCTCGCCAATAACCTGTGGAAAACACCACCCGATGGACTTCACCATCCACCCTAGCAAGATACATGCCGACTCCTTGTGGATCTCACCACCCTGTGCACTACACCATGCACTCCAGCCTCATGTAGAGACATGGCCTCATTGAAAAGACTCACCTTCACTGGTTTACCGCCCCCACATAATTAATCTTGATCCTCTCGTCGAGACACATAGACGACCTGGATGCGCTTCATCTTCAACGCCTCCTCACAGAGACAAGCACTTGGACGTGACGTCGTTGACACGACGACGACGACTGGCCGTGCAAACACGCACGCATCCATGACTCTAACTCCCGAATGACGATATTGACGACTTTCCGGCACCGCATCACCGCACCACCCCTCCCGTTAACGATCTCCATCCGCCGCCTTGCTGACGACAGCCCGCCGTCTCCCTCCTTGTCGCTCCATCGAACAACGATCTCATAATCCTCCTCGCCGGTGCTGCACCCAGCGACCATATCGCCCACCCCGAGGTGCTAGCAGATCGCCACCAGAAGGCAAGCGCGGCTTCAAATCGACCTACCTCTTATACCAATTTTTGGAACTTCGCCCACATGATCGATCACATCAAATCAGGACGAACACGCGCACACGAAAACTTTGGCCAAGGGCACGTGTCGTACCCCTTGTTTTTATTCCTTTTTCTATTTTCTCTACACGACTTGATACAAACCTGCCGAGGTGCTGCATATAAATATACGCAGGACCAGACCGACCTAGACGTACTTGCTTTGAGTCCAAACCGGACAAAGCCAGCCAAACTAACCTACAACTTGGACACGTACTAACCTACGCACATGACCAGGGACTCCTACTTGCTAGCACTAGGACACGTCCAATTTCTATACTCCTGATTAACTAGCATACTAGTACATGAACTCATGTACTACGTGCCATCTTCTAACTTGACTCAAGATTACTGCTAACATTCTCTCCCTAATCTTGACACAATTTCTTCTGTGCTTCTCCGGACTTGACTCGTTGATGATTCTTCATTCTTTGTCGGCGCATCCGCTCGTACTACGACAAGTCAAATTGATAGGCTTCATTGGTCACAACAATCTCCCCTCCAATTTCGACTTGGCGAATTTACGGACCACCTCAAATATGCCTTGGACTACCCAGCTTCGCTAGTAACCTGTGGAAAACACCACCCGATGGACTTCACCATCCACCCTAGCAAGATACATGCCGACTCCATGTGGATCTCACCACCCTGTGCACTACACCATGCACTCCAGCCTCATGTAGAGACATGGCCTCATTAAAGAGACTCACCTTCACTGGTTTACCGCCCCCACATAATTGAACTTGATCCCCTCGTCGAGACACATAGACGACCTGGATGCGCTTCATCTTCAACGCCTCCTCTCAGAGACAAGCACTTGGACATGGCGTCGTTGACACGACGACGACGACTGGCCGTGCAAACACGCACACATCCATGACTCTAACTCCCGAATGACGATATTGATGACTTTCCGGCACCGCATCACCGCACCACCGCTCCCGTCAACGATCTCCATCCGCCGCCTTGCCGACGACAGCCCGCCGTGTCCCTCCTTGTCGCTCCATCGAACGACAATCTCATAATCCTCCTCGCCGCTGCAGCACCCAACGACCATATCACCCACCCCGAGGCGCTAGTAGATCGCCACCCCGAGGCAAGCGCGGCTTCAAATCGACCTAGCTCTTATACCAATTGTTGGAACTTCCCCCATAGGATCGATCACATCAAATCAGGACGAACACGCGCACACGAAAACTTTGGCCAAGGGCACGTGTCGTACCCCTTATTTTTATTCCTTTTTCTGTTTTCTCTACACGACTTGATACAAACCTGCCGAGGTGCTGCATATAAATATACCCAGGACCAAACCGACCTAGACGTACTTGCTTTGAGTCCAAACCGGACAAAGCCAGCCAAACTAACCTACGACTTGGACACGTACTAACCTACGCACATGACCAGGGACTCCTACTTGCTAGCACTAGGACACGTCCAATTGCTATAATCCTAATTAACTAGCATACTAGTACATGAACTCATGTACTACGTGCCATCTTCTAACTTGACTCAAGATTACTGCTAACATTCTCTCCCTAATCTTGACACAATATCTTCTGTGCTTCTCCGGACTTGACTCGTTGATGATTCATCATTCTTTGTCGGCTCATCCGCTCGTACTACGACAAGTCAAATTGATAGGCTTCATTGGTCACAACAATCTCCCCTCCAATTTCGACTTGGCGAATTTACGGACCACCTCAAATATGCCTTGGACTACCCAGCCTCGCTAGTAACCTATGGAAAACACCACCCGATGGACTTCACCATCCACCCTAGCAAGATACATGCCGACTCCTTGTGGATCTCACCACCCTATGCACTACACCATGCACTCCAGCCTCATGTAGAGACATGGCCTCATTGAAGAGACTCACCTTCACTGGTTTACCGCCCCCACATAGTTGAACTTGATCCTCTCGTCGAGACACATAGACGATCTGGATGCGCTTCATCTTCAACGCCTCCTCACATAGACAAGCACTTGGACATGACGTCGTTGACACGACGACGACGACTGGCCGTGCAAACACGCATGCATCCATGACTCTAACTCCCGAATGACGATATTGACGACTTTCCGGCACCGCATCACCGCACCACCGCTCCCGTCAACGATCTCCATCCGCCGCCTTGCCGATGACAGCCGGCCGTCTCCCTCCTTGTCGCTCCATCGAACGACGATCTCATAATCCTCCTCGCCGCTGCAGCACCCAGCGACCATATCGCCCACCCCGAGGCAAGCGCGGCTTCAAATCGACCTAGCTCTTATACCAATTGTTGGAACTTCACCCACAGGATCGATCACATCAAATCAGGACGAACACGCGCACACGAAAACTTTGGCCAAGGGCACGTGTCGTACCCCTTCTTTTTATTCCTTTTTCTGTTTTCTCTACACGACTTGATGCAAACCTGCCGAGGTGCTGCATATAAATATACGCAGGACCAGACCGACCTAGACGTACTTGCTTTGAGTCCAAACCGGACAAAGCCAGCCAAACTAACCTACGACTTGGACACGTACTAACCTACGCACATGACCAGGGACTCCTACTTGCTAGCACTAGGACACGTCCAATTGCTATACTCCCGATTAACTAGCATACTAGTACATGAACTCATGTACTACGTGCCATCTTCTAACTTGACTCAAGATTACTGCTAACATTCTCTCCCTAATCTTGACACAATATCTTCTGTGCTTCTCCGGACTTGACTCGTTGATGATTCATCATTCTTTGTCGGCTCATCCGCTCGTACTACGACAAGTCAAATTGATAGGCTTCATTGGTCACAACAATCTCCCCTCCAATTTCGACTTGGCGAATTTACAGACCACCTCAAATATGCCTTGGACTACCCAGCCTCGCTAGTAACCTGGTGGAAAACACCACCCCATGGACTTCACCATCCACCCTAGCAAGACACATGCCGACTCCTTGTGGATCTCACCACCCTGTGCACTACACCATGCACTCCAGCCTCATGTAGAGACATGGCCTCATTGAAGAGACTCACCTTCACTGGTTTACCGCCCCCACATAGTTGAACTTGATCCTCACGTCGAGACACATAGACGACCTGGATGCGCTTCACCTTCAACGCCTCCTCACAGAGACAAGCAATTGGACATGACGCCGTTGACACGACGACGGCGACTGGCCATGCAAACACGCACGCATCCATGACTCTAACTCCCGAATGACGATATTAACGACTTTCCGGCACCGCATCACCGCACCACCGTTCCCGTCAACGATCTCCATCCGCCGCCTTGCCGACGACAGCCGGCCGTCTCCCTCCTTGTCGCTCCATCGAATGACGATCTCATAATCCTCCTCGCCGCTGCAGCACCCAGCGACCATATCGCCCACCCGAGGCGCTAGCAGATCGCCACCCCGAGGCAAGCGCGACTTCAAATCGACCTAGCTCTTATACCAATTGTTGGAACTTCGCCCACAGGATCGATCACATCAAATCAGGACGAACACGCGCACACGAAAACTTTGGCCAAGGGCACGTGTCGTACCCCTTCTTTTTATTCCTTTTTCTGTTTTCTCTACACGACTTGATACAAACCTGCCGAGGTGCTGCATATAAATATACGCAGGACCAGACCGACCTAGACGTACTTGCTTTGAGTCCAAACCGGACAAAGCCAGCCAAACTAACCTACGACTTGGACACGTACTAACCTACGCACTTGACCAGGGACTCCTACTTGCTAGCACTAGGACACGTCCAATTGCTATACTCCTGATTAACTAGCATACTAGTACATGAACTCATGTACTACGTGCCATCTTCTAACTTGACTCAAGATTACTGCTAACATTCTCTCCCTAATCTTGACACAATATCTTCTGTGCTTCTCCGGACTTGACTCGTTGATGATTCATCATTCTTTGTCGGCTCATCCGCTCGTACTACGACAAGACAAATTGATAGGCTTCATTGGTCACAACAATCTCCCCTCCAATTTCGACTTGGCGAATTTACGGACCACCTCAAATATGCCTTGGACAACCCATCCTCGCTAGTAACCTACGGAAAACACCACCCGATGGACTTCACCATCCACCCTAGCAAGATACATGACGACTCCTTGTGGATCTCACCACCCTGTGCACTACACCATGCACTCCAGCCTCATGTAGAGACATGGCCTCATTGAAGAGACTCACCTTCACTGGTTTACCGCCCCCACATAGTTGAACTTGATCCTCTCGTCGAGACACATAGACGACCTGGATGCGCTTCATCTTCAACGCTTCCTCACAGAGACAAGCACTTGGACATGACGTCATTAACATGATGACGACGACTGGCCGTGCAAACACGCACGCATCCATGACTCTAACTCCCGAATGACGATATTGACGACTTTCCGGCACCGCATCACCGCACCACTGCTCCCGTCAACGATCTCCATACGCCGCCTTGCCGACGACAGCCGGCTGTCTCCCTCCTTGTCGCTCCATCGAACGACGATCTCATAATCCTCCTCACCGCTGCAGCACCCAGCGACCATATCGCCCACCCCGAGGCAAGCGCGGCTTCAAATCGACCTAGCTCTTATACCAATTGTTGGAACTTCGCACACAGGATCGATCACATCAAATCAGGACAAACACGCGCACACGAAAACTTTGGCCAAGGGCACGTGTCGTACCCCTTCCTTTTATTCCTTTTTCTGTTTTCTCTACACGACTTGATACAAACCTGCCGAGGTGCTGCATATAAATATACGCAGGACCAGACCGACCGAGACGTACTTGCTTTGAGTCCAAACCGGACAAAGCCAGCCAAACTAACCTACGACTTGGACACGTACTATCCTACGCAGATGACCAGGGACTCCTACTTGCTAGCACTAGGACACGTCCAATTGCTATACTCCTGATTAACTAGCATACTAGTACATGAACTCATGTACTACGTGCCATCTTCTAACTTGACTCAAGATTACTGCTAACATTCTCTCCCTAATCTTGACACAATATCTTCTGAGCTTCTCCGGACTTGACTCGTTGATGATTCATCATTCTTTGTCGGCTCATCCGCTCGTACTACGACAAGTCAAATTGATAGGCTTCATTGGTCACAACAATCTCCCCTCCAATTTCGACTTGGCGAATTTACGGACCACCTCAAATATGCCTTGGACTACCCAGCCTCGCTAGTAACCTGTGGAAAACACCACCCGATGGACTTCACCATCCACCCTAGCAAGATACATGCCGACTCCTTGTGGATCTCACCACCCTGTGCACTACACCATGCACTCCAGCCTTATGTAGAGACATGGCCTCATTGAAGAGACTCACCTTCTGTAACACCCTCGATGCGACTATATCTCCCACGTGTCGAGGCACGACTTAGAGGCATAATCGCATTGAAGGCAATGTCGCAAGTGAGGTAATCTTCACACAACCCATGTAATATAATAAGGGAAAAGATACATAGTTGGCTTACACTCGCCACTTCACACAATTACATGAATAAAACATTACATCAACCAAGTACAATCAGGGCCCGACTACGGAGCCAAAATAAAGAAGAACCCCAAATGCGACATAGGTCCCCGATCGACCCCAACTGGGCTCCACTACTGATCAACAAGAACGAAACAACACAAAGGACAAGATCTTCATCGAGCTCCTCCTGAGCTTGGGTTGCGTCATCTGCACGGTCTCATCGGCACCTGCAAGCTGGTTTTGGAAGTATCGGTGAGCCACAGGGACTCAGCAATCTCGCACCCTCGCGATCAAGACTATTTAAGCTTATGGGTAAGGTAAAGGTATGAGGTGGAGCTGCAGCAAGCGACTAGCATATATGGTGGCTAACCTATTCGCAAATGAGAGCGAGAAGAGAGGGCAAAGCACGGTCGATAAAATATGATCAAGTAGTGATCCTGGACTACCTACGTCAAGCATAACTCCAACAACCGTGTTCACTTCCCGGACTCCGCCGGAAAGAGACCATCACGGTTACACACGCTGTTGATTCATTTTTAATTAAGGTCAAGTTCAGGTTTTCTACAACCGGACGTTAACAAATTCCCATCTGCCCATAACCGTGGGCACGTCTTTCGAAAGATCAAATCCCTGCAGGGTGTCCCAACTTAGCCCATCACAAGCTCTCACGGTCAACGAAGGAATAGACCTCCACCCGAGACATTCCGATCAGACTCGGTATCCCAGTACAACAAGACATTTCGACAGGGTAAAACTAAACCAGCAACACCGCCCGATGCGCCGACATCCTGATGGGAGCTGCACATATCTCGTTCTCAGGGCAACACCGGATTGTCTAAACTTCCGGTAGGCCAGCCCAGAGTTGCCCCTGGTAGCCACCGGCGGCTGACGGTTTGGACCAACACTTAGACAAGCACTGGCCCGGGGGGGTTAAAATAACGATGACCCTCAGGAGCGCGACTCCCAAGGGAAAAGAAAAGGGGTAGGTGGCAAATGGTAAAACCAATGTTGGGCATTGCTGGCAAAGCTTTACTTAAGGCGAACTGTCAAGGGGTTCCCATTATAGCCAAACCGCGTAAGGGACGCAAAATCCGGGAACATAACACCGATATGACGGAAACTAGGGCGGCAAGAGTGGAACAAAACACCAGGCATAAGGCCGAGCCTTCCACCCTTTACCAAGTATATAGATGCATTAATTAAATAAGATATATGGTGATATCCCAACAAGTAACCAATGTTCCAACAAGGAACAACATCTCCATGTTCCAACAAGGAACAATCTTCAAACTTCACCTGCAACTAACAACGCTATAAGAGGGCTGAGCAAGGCGGTAACATAGCCAATCAACGGTTTGCTAGGACAAAGGTGGGTTAGGGGCTGAACATGGCAATTTGGGAGGCTGACAAGCAAGTGGTAGGCATCGTAGCAATGGCATAGCAAAAGAGCGAGCAAACTAGCATAGCAAAGATAGTAGTGATTTCGAGGGTATGATCATCTTGCCTGAAATCCCGCAAGGAAGAAGAACGAATCCATGAAGAAGACAAACGGGTGTAGACGAACGGATCCTCACAACACGACGTTATCGGAACCAACCCGAAGAAGCAATCACCGGAAAAGAAGCACACAACATAGTAAACAACCAACACGTCAACATGGCATGATGCACAAACGAGTATGATGCATGTCCGGTTTAAAGAGGCATGGCATGGCAAAGTGCACAAACAATCCTACAAATTAAGTGGAGCTCAATATGCAACGGAGTTGCATATTGACGAAACACCACGTCAATTATTTAGTTCGATCTCGTTTATGTACCCAACAATATTAAATGTTGTTAAAACATGGCAAGAGGGGAAACATGATGAAACTATCTAATCTAGGCAAGTTTAAATGAGGCCGGAAGCAACGAACAACAATTCCGGAAAATCCTCATGTGTAAATATTAGGTTAGGTCCTGATCTGTCCTAAACACAATTTTAGCGTTGTTTAACATGCAAGATGAGGCCACCACGTTAAACTAGGCAAAATTCTACCCCATTTACATATAAAGATTATTAAAATCGGAGTTACGGTTAATTGGATATGAATAAAATCATTTTAGCATGGCATGGGAGCAAATTTAAACAAACATCATTTTAGACATTTTTTTTAATTGTTGTTATCATGATGCGGATGACATGAACAAGTTTAACGCAATTTTAATTAAGACTTGACAAGAGCATTATCATGAAGCATTGTCACCGTGGTGGAAGGAAAAAGGGGGTGCCACGGCAACGAATCCGAAAATGATGCCACGGCAACATATCGGTTCCGGTAACTCGCGGAGATACCGACGCAAAAGGAAAAGTGACGGGAGCGTGACACGCGATAGGAGGTGGGGTGATCCCGGATACCGGGTTCCCACAAGATGGTGGCAAGGCAAAAGAGGGGCAACGTGCACCGAACAACTCCGACACGGAGCAAACACGAGCATTTCATACATCACACATGCATTCGTTCACGGGCATCGTTCCGGCGGTTATACCTTTCAAGCGAGCATCATCGAAACGGATCGAGTTCGGCGGTAGGGGTACACGTGTCGACGAGGAAGTAGTTGTACACGGGGTCGTTGTGGGAAGTAGGGGAAGTAGTCGTTCTCGTTTTCGTAGAAGGACTTGACGAAACCAAGTCACTTGGGGTCGACGGTAGTCGTTCACATTTCGAGGAGGAAGTAGGGGTTCTCGCGATCTCAGCGACGATAGTTGTTCACGGCGGTAGTGGAACTTGACGGATCCGATGCCTTCGAACGTAGTGGTACATGCTCGTTCTTCGGAGAGGTACTAGACGGGTCCGAATCCTTTCGGGGTGGTCGTGGTACTTGCGGTCTCGGCGACGGTAGTCGTTCACGTTCGGAGAGGAACTTGATGTTTCCAAGGGGATCCGGTGTCGAGGTACTTGGCGACTCCGCCTGGTCTCTGAAAAACTTGAAGGACTGGTCGCTCCGAGTCCTCGGTCCTCATGCTGCTTGCCGAAAACTCAAGAACAAAAAGGCCTTGGCGAGATCCAAAACAACACCAAAAATGCCTCGGTTGACAGCGTTCAAAAGGACACGATGCACTGGTCGCCTCCAACGGCGGCAGGCGCGGGCGCGGGTGCTCCCGGTGGGCACAGAGGACGACGACGACAGGCCATGGCAGGGGCGGAGGCGCGGTTCCCTGGACCGGCAGGGCCGCGGCGGCGCTGTGGTGCCTGGCGGCCTCGGCGACGCGGCGAGGGAGGAGATCCGGCGGGGAAGCGAGGGAGCAGCAGCAGAGCAGCTCGGGCGCGGAGGTTGCAGGGCGGCGGAGTCCCGAGCTCGGCTAGGCGCGGCCATGGAGGACGTCGGCGCCGAGGCGGGGCGATGACAGGGGAAATGGGGTCGTTGTGGAGAGTAGAGGACGAGGCAGGAGGCGGCTCGGCTCCACGGCGGCTTGGAACCTCGGGCATGGGCGGAACCGGCGTGAGGAAGAGGAGCCTGGCATGGCTCCTGCTGGAGGTGGCCCTCCTGGAGGAGCTCGGCGGCGGTGGTCGCAGGCCGGCGCGGCGGAGGAAGGAGGCGAGGGGATTGGGGTGAGGGGTGCAGCACGAGGAAGAAGAGAGCGAGTTCGAGAGGAGGGAGATGCGAGGTTCGGTCGCACGGAGAGAGGACGAGGGAGAGATGGGATCGAGCAATGCTCTCCCTGTGGCGGCGCGAGGGGAGAACACGAGAGGGAGAGGCCAGGGAATCGGGGCTAGCTAGGGTTAGGAGGGATTGGTGGGGCGGCTGGGCCTTGGCCTCGGAAGGAGGTTGGGCCTTGGAGGCCGGCGCGAGAGGAGAGGGAGGCCCAGGTGGGCAGGGCGCGGCTGGCCTAGAGATGGCCGGGCCTGCTGGGCTGCTCTCTCCCTCCTTTCTCTTATTTTCTTTGCAGAAAAACGAATAAAGAGAAAGAAAAGAAAGAGGAGGTTAGGGGAAGAAGGTGGGCACGCGAATAATTTTCCCGGACTCACAAAAATGCACTTGTTCCGAGAAAAATAAAGTGGGCAAGATTGCAAGAATTAAATTCAAGGACAATTGAATTTAATTAGAAAGGTTGCACAAGGACTAGGATTAGGAGAGTCCAAAAATGTTGAGAAATTATGTGGAGCTCCGGAAAATGATGAAAGGCCACGTGACAAAGTTAGAGGCCAAGAGAAGAAATAATAAAAGGCGTTGGGATTTTGCAAGTGTGTTCCGGTTAATTCCAAAAGAATGGAATATTTATTATAGTAGCTCCACTAATATCGGGAGGATATATTATAAAGAGAAGTCATCCTTCCCTCGAATTAAATGGATCGAAGACCCATATGAATTATTTAGTTGAGATGCAAAAGATAATGACATGATGACATGATGCAATGCACATGATGACGTGACATGGTGCAACACGCAAGCACATGACAACGCAACAACATCGAATAACTGCACGACACCTGGCACATCGGTCTCGGGGCGTTACACCTTCACTGGTTTACCGCCCCCACATAGTTGAACTTGATCCTCTCGTCGAGACACATAGACGACCTGGATGCGCTTCATCTTCAACGCCTCCTCACAGAGACAAGCGCTTCGACATGACGTCGTTGACACGATGACGACGACTGGCCGTGCAAACACGCACGCATCCATGACTCTAACTCTCGAATGACGATATTGACGACTTTCCGGCACCGCATCACCGCACCACCGCTCCCGTCAACGATCTCCATCCGCCGCCTTGCCGACGACAGCCCGCCGTCTCCCTCCTTGTCGCTCCATCGAACGACGATCTCATAATCCTCCTCGCCGCTGCAGCACCCAGCGACCATATCGCCCACCCCGAGGCAAGCGCGGCTTCAAATCGACCTAGCTCTTATACCAATTGTTGGAACTTCGCCCACAGGATGGATCACATCAAATCAGGACGAACACGCGCACACGAAAACTTTGGCCAAGGGCACGTGTCGTACCCCTTCTTTTTATTCCTTTTTCTGTTTTCTCTACACGACTTGATACAAACCTGCCGAGGTGCTGCATATAAATATACCCAGGACCAAACCGACCTAGACGTACTTGCTTTGAGTCCAAACCGGACAAAGCCAGCCAAACTAACCTACGACTTGGACACGTACTAACCTACGCACATGACCAGGGACTCCTACTTGCTAGCACTAGGACACGTCCAATTGCTATACTCCTGATTAACTAGCATACTAGTACATGAACTCATGTACTACGTGCCATCTTCTAACTTGACTCAAGATTACTGCTAACATTCTCTCCCTAATCTTGACACAATATCTTCTGAGCTTCTCTGGACTTGACTCGTTGATGATTCATCATTCTTTGTCGGCTCATCCGCTCGTACTACGACAAGTCAAATTGATAGGCTTCATTGGTCACAACAATCTCCCCTCCAATTTCGACTTGGCGAATTTACGGACCACCTCAAATATGCCTTGGACTACCCAGCCTCGCTAGTAACCTGTGGAAAACACCACCCGATGGACTTCACCATCCACCCTAGCAAGATACATGCCGACTCCTTGTGGATCTCACCACCCTGTGCACTACACCATGCACTCCAGCCTCATGTAGAGACATGGCCTCATTGAAGAGACCCACCTTCACTGGTTTACCGCCCCCACATAGTTGAACTTGATCCTCTCGTCGAGACACATAGACGACCTGGATGCGCTTCATCTTCAACGCCTCCTCACAGAGACAAGCACTTGGACATGACGTCGTTGACACGATGACGACGACTGGCCGTGCAAACACGCACGCATCCATGACTCTAACTCCCGAATGACGATATTGACGACTTTCCGGCACCGCATCACCGCACCACCGCTCCCGTCAACGATCTTCATCCGCCGCCTTGCCAACGACAGCCCGCCGTCTCCCTCCTTGTCGCTCCATCGAATGACGATCTCATAATCTCCTCGCCGCTGCAGCACCCAGCGACCATATCGCCCACCCCGAGGCGCTAGCAGATCGCCACCCCGAGGCAAGCGCGGCTTCAAATCGACCTAGCTCTTATACCAATTGTTGGAACTTCGCCCACATGATTGATCACATCAAATCAGGACGAACACGCGCACATGAAAACTTTGGCCAAGGACACGTGTCGTACCCCTTCTTTTTATTCCTTTTTCTGTTTTCTCTACACAACTTGATACAAACCTGCCGAGGTGCTGCATATAAATATACGCAGGACCAGACCGACCTAGACGTACTTGCTTTGAGTCCAAACCGGACAAAGCCAGCCAAACTAACCTACGACTTGGACACGTACTAACCTACGCACATGACCAGGGACTCCTACTTGCTAGCACTAGGACACGTCCAATTGCTATACTCCTGATTAACTAGCATACTAGTACATGGACTCATGTACTACGTGCCATCTTCTAACTTGACTCAAGATTATTGCTAACAGTGCCTACGTGGCCATCGCGAGAGCTCGCCTCTTGTGCGACTATTAATGGGTTTAATACTGTATTTATGTTTGAAAAAAAGGATTACCCCAGCCTCTGCATCAATTGATGCACATAGCCATATGTACACTGCATTAGTGAGTAAATAATGTGCACTGCCTTAACTTGCTCTGCTGTACACACGCTGCAATAAATCACTTTAGGAAAACAATCTATCCATTCCATCCGGGAAAATAGGCGGAGCTTGTTAGCTTTGGTTGCGCAGTCTGAAACAAATAATCATTGCCCGAAATGCTTAGTGGGGTGCTTCGTGTGCGGCTAGGCCTGACAATGTTTGTCCCGGTTTAAAAAGTTTCCTTTTTTACTAAAGCAAATTAATTTGGCTCAAATTCTTGTCCAAATTAAGTTCTAAAACTACAAGAAATTTCAAAAAAATAAGTGTAGTTATATAGAGCTTAGTGAACATTTACACCAGCTCAAAACTCAACTTTGTATTTACATATTTTTGTAAATATTTCATAAAACCAATTCAGGCAATAATAATAATTTCCTAAATTATTTGTAGGGTTTATGAAATGTCAAAAAAATTATGCGACTCCAAATACATATTAAATTTATTTCTCAATTATTTTATGAAGATGTCCTATTATATTCTCTCATTTTTTTGTTTTAAATTGGAAATTATTTGAATATTCGAAAGACAAATAAAATTTCAAATGGAACAAAAAAACCAATTGAGGCATTTTGAGAAAGTCATTTTATCCCGTCTCTTTTTAAAATTCAAATAAACTCTCAAAAGTTTCAAATTCAACTGAAATTCAAATAAGATCAAAGAAAAGCACTCATTATTATTTATTTAGTTAAATTTGAAAATTTAGAAATTTTTGGGATGCATGTTACAAGAACCCTACCCTCAGTTGGTCCATCACTTTTTGTTATCAGCGGCCCTTGCCCTCGTTATCAAGTTCTTTGATCCGGCCAACCCTGGTTCATTGCAATTGGCATTGTCCTAGTTAAAAGTAAAACTGCAGTAGCAACTCTGCCACCTCCTCAAGTTAAGCATAATGGTACGTAGTTTTAGTTTGGTCATTTGTTAAAGCACGAGTTGACAGTGCTGGAAAACATCCTTCCGGCCAATGCTTTCTGCAAAGCGCACTAGTCTAAATGAAGTTAAGCATAATTAATGGTAATATAATCAAATTCATTTGCATCTACTATCTTTATGCCTAACCTAGGGGACAAGGCAAGTAACCTAGCTAAGCCTGCGTCTTTAAGGCAAGAATACAGCAAGAAAGGAATGTGGATAACAAATTAAAGCCGGTTCTTCCCGGGCCTACATATACAGTACAAGCATTCACAAGCACAAACAAGGTACGTACTTACTTGATTGCAGGATGTCGTGGGTGGTGGACATGGAGAAGAAGCTCGACGACGCGGAGCAGCCGGACGAGGTTGAGAGATGGCCGAGAACCAGCTGCCACTGAGGTTGCTTGAGAGGATAGTCGCCGCGGAGGATGGCACATCTCCGGTACGTAGGTTACTGACTGCTAGCGGGCCCTTTAATTTTCCTATGTATGGACATCGATGATGGTGCATGCATGCATGCAGAGCGCAGCTTCGATAAACTCCATGGTGCTCAAGTTCCTGGAAAGGGAAAGAGACCGTCCTGGGACTCCACCCGCTTGATATCTACCGGACGAGCCTACTCAAGCGCAAAAGTCAGAGGAATAGTAATAGAAAGGTTCTTCACAGAGGCATGCCGACGACACCGACAACAAAGGAGGTCAACATCGTTCGCCTGGGGAGAGCGGTGCCTAAATCTGCGTGGACCCTATACAAGGCAGGAATCCGGTTCCTGCCTAGCAGGACAAGCTGCCTTGACGACATCGATCTGGATAACGGGAGGCTCTACATGCCCAGGGTCCTGCTGGACGACTCCACCGTCTACAGGGTCCTCAACATGATGGCGTTCGAGGCGGTCCATGTCGGCACCCGCGACGACGTGACCGCGTACGTGTTTTTCGTCAAGGACTTCGTCGACTCAGCCCATGACGTGCGCCTGCTGGCGAGGAAAGGGATCCTAGAGCACAACCTTGTGGACGACGACGCCGTGGTGAGACTCTTCAACCGCCTCACCACGGACGTGTCACAGAACTGGGAGAGGCAGCTGTCCCGCGTGCGCACGGCAGTGGAGCACCACTACCGCTGCAACCGCCATAGGAACCGCGTGCACGTCTTTCTATATGAGTCATGGGCCAACCTCAGGAGCCCGTGGACGCTCCTTGGCCTCCTCACCGCAACCTTGCTCCTCGTCGCTGACATCGTGCAGGCCGTGTATGCAGTCAAATCCTACTATGAACCTGACAAGGGTAATTAATCCCAAAATGCGTATGCGTATCGGAGAGTGCCTTTCTTTTCCTAACCGCGTGCACGTCTGTCTAAGTCACCCTCGAGTGAGTCTTTTCTTTTCTTAAGTCCTAGTCGATTTTACAAATTTGTCCACGTAGTATATGTACATCTTACAAAATGTTCACTATGTTGTATTATTTTCTTCATCTAGTGCGAATATTATGTATTGCTTATTTTTGCAAGAGAAAACTACTGTATGATTTTGGTCCCCCAAGTTCACCAAGAGTCTACATCTGGTACCTCAAGAATTTTTGGACGGCATTTGATCCCTCAAGTCTCGAAACCAAATAACTTTGGTCCAAAACCGGAGCAGAATGTATTGAGGCTGACGTGTCACTGGTTTTTTATCCCACTAGCCACATAAGCAGTCAAAGACAAAATCTCTCTCTCTCTCTCCCTCTCCCTCTCCCTCCCTCTCCCTCTCCCTCTCTCTCTCTCTCACCGGAATACAGGAGCAACATGCAGCACACCAGCGGTTAGGGCATCTCCAGCCGTTGGCCCCCCAGGAGGGGCAAAAAATCGCCCCTTAGGGGCGAGCCGGCAATACAATCGGCGCTGGGGGCGGTTTTGCGCCCAATCGTCGCCCCCAGGCGCCGAAAGTGGCCCACTTTGTAGCCCAATTTCGGCGAATAAAGGGCCCATATGGGCGAGAATAGGCCCATATTCGGCGTGGTTTCGCCGTGTCTCGGTGTTCAATTATCAACACAATTATTTCTTAATACATATTTCATCACAGAAAAATCAAATACTTCAACAAAATAGTACAACAACAAATAGTTCAATACAAATTATATAATTCAACAAATAAAAACTCTTATTTCATCACACGGCGTCCCCCTTGAGCCTTCATAGGTGCTCAATCAGATCTTTCTGCAGTTGATGATGCACCTGTGGGTCTCGGATCTCCTGACGCATACTGAGATAGGCAGTCCAAGTTGCCGGTAGCTGGTGATCAACTTCGGCTAGAGGACCCTGCCTGTAGTATGGTTCAGTGTCAAACACTGGGTCTTCTTGCTCGCTCTCGATGATCATGTTGTGCAAGATGACACAGCAAGTCATGATCTCCCACATTTGATCTTTCGACCAGGTCTGAGCGGGGTACCGAACAACAATGAATTGAGATTGGAGCACACCAAATGCCCGCTCGACATCCTTCCGGCAAGCCTCCTGAACTTTCGCAAACCAAGCGTTCTTCCCTCCTGGCACAGGGTTTAAGATCATCTTCACAAATGTCGACCATCTCGGATAGATGCCATCTGCTAGATAGTACCCCTTGTTGTATTGGTGCCCATTGATCTCGAAGTTCACCGGAGGAGAATGACCCTCAACGAGCTTGGCAAAAATAGGAGAGCACTGCAGCACGTTGATGTCATTGTGAGTTCCTGGCATACCAAAGAAGGAGTGCCAAATCCAGAGGTCTTGTGTGGCTACCGCCTCAAGCACCACACTGCAACCACCTTTGGCGCCTTTGTATATCCCCTGCCAACTAAATGGGCAATTCTTCCATTTCCAATGCATGCAGTCGATGCTTCCAAGCATCCCAGGAAATCCTCTTGCTGCATTCTGGGCTAGGATCCGAGCAGTGTCTTCCGCATTGGGTGTTCTCAAGTATTGTGGCCCAAACACTGCCACCACTGCCCGACAGAACTTGTAGAAACACTCTATGCTGGTGGACTCGGCCATGCGCCTATAGTCGTCGAGTGAATCACTGGGAGCTCCATATGCAAGCATCCTCATCGCTGTCGTGCACTTCTGGATGGAGGTGAATCCAAGAGCGCCAGTGCAATCCATCTTGCACTTGAAGTAGTTGTCGAACTCCCGGATGGAATTCACAATCCCGAGGAAGAGCTTTCGGCTCATCCGATAACGGTGCCGAAATGTTCTCTCGCCATGAAGTGGAGCATCGGCGAAGTAGTCGGAGTAGAGCATGCAGTAGCCTTGGAGACGATGCCAGTTCTTTGCTTTCATCCGCCCCGGCGCCGAGCCACCTCGCCGCAGCTTTTCATTGCTTGCCAGCAATTGGGCGAGGGCGGCGAGCACCATGAGATGCTCTTCTTCCTGGACGTCGGCCGTGGCTTCCTCCTCCAGCAGCGCGGCGAGCTCTTCCTCCTCATCCAAGTCCATCGCCGAGGCAGGCAAAACGCCGAACACCTTGCGCTCGGTGTGCGTGTACCCGCCGTTAAACCGCGCCTCCGCGGCCGGAAACGCCCAGCTACTGTGGGAGGGGCTGCCGCGGCGAAGCGCTGCTATTTTCCGGCGGGGAATGGCTACCTAGCGGAGTAGGGCGGCGGCCGTCGCCGGGATATAGCTAGTGGTGGCCGAGGGCGCGGGGGGTGCGAGGCGAGTCGGGGGAAGAAAACCTTGACTTTTCCCCTGTCGGTATGGGCCAGGCGTGCTTTTCCCTAGCGCCGGAGCCCCCAACTGCTCCCCAACGCGCCGGGTTCGGCCTGTGACCGCCGGGCAGAAAAAATGTCCGAACCGGCGATTTTCGGCATCCTGGGGACGCGACTAGGCCGTTTTTTCGGCGCCGACGCCGAAAAAGTCGTCTGGGAGCCCTGTTGGGGGCGCGGCTGGAGATGCCCTTAGCATCAACAAACAGCCAGCCCAGCAGACCCACATCACCAGCTACCTCCCACCGCCGCCATGCCAGTCTTCATACCACCTTCAACCCCCAACCCTCCCCACACACCTCGCCGCAGCCCCATTCGGCCACCCACTCCCCGAGCCTCCCCTCCACCAAGATCTCGTGGCTGAGGGCATCTCCAGCCGCGCCCCCAGGAAGGCCTCCCCAGGCGTTTTTTTTTGCGCCGGCGCCGAAAAATCGGCCCAGTCGCGCCCCCAGGAGCCCGATTTTCGCCGGCCTGGGCCGAAAACAGCGCCGGCGGACCCAGGCCGAACCCGGCGCGCTGGGGGGCACCCGGAGGCGTCGGGCGAACTTTTTTGGCGCGAAAAAGCTGCGGGCCCGCCGCGTCAGCGACATGGCTCTCTTCTCGCCCCTTCGTCGTCCTCATCGCCTCGTTTCCCGCGGCGAATCAATGCCATAGCTGCGGCGCTGCCGCGCCGGTCAGCCTGCGCCATTGATGCCTCACGGGCGGCGCAGTGAAGGCCGGACGACGCGCGTCCCTCGCCCTCCCTCGTCCGCCACGCATACACACGGCGGCCACGCGTACGGGCGGCGTCTCGGCCTATATAAGACTCGCACCAGCGTGCTCGGCGATCACACTCTCTCGCCGTCATCGTTCCTCCCTCTCTTCTCTCTCGCCGTCTCCAGTTCATCACCCATGGCCGAGCGCTTCCCTGGCGACGGCGCGGTGGCGAACGGCTTCGGCCGCCGCCATCTCCACGAAGACGAGGCTCGCCTCCTTTACGAGGCCGAGTACTCAGTCCCGCCGGACATACGGGTGCCTGGGGCTTGGAGGATCAGCGCCGGCGGCGTGCCGGTGCCACCACCACCCACCGGGGTGGCGCGGCGTGCGGAGATCGCACGCATCCGCGCGTCCCTACCGCGGGCGGCGAGGGAGGGGCCACGGTACGTCCCCGACAGCCCGCTCTGGGAGCCCTACTTCCGCCGCCGTCACGCCGAGCAGCTCGAGGCCACCAACGGCGTCGTGCCCTCCGGCAGGCTCAACTCCAATGGCCGGCGCCGGTGGTGGGGCGTTCCCGGGCGCACGTTGGAGGCCGTCCTCGAGTACATCGAGGGCGGCAACACGCCGCGCCTCGAGTACCCCGCTCCCCCGTCCTTCTCACGCCGCCGGGGAAGCTCCTGGACCCCGAGGCGCATGGAGACCGGGGGGTCCTCCTCGTCGTCCGGCGGCTCGCCCTGCCTCCGCCCCGTCAAGCCGGAGCCCCAGGGCACGCCGGTCAGTGCCCGCACGCGCAGCTCCAGCGTCCGCATCGGCGCCAACGCATCCCCACCCACCGGCCGCTTCGTCCTCGTCGAGCCCAAGCCGGAGCCCGGCCTCCCCGCGGAGTACGAGGAGATAGCCCGGCGCGGCATCTCCGATGAGGACGCCCTGCGGTGGGCGCGGGACGACTACCTCCGCGACGAGATGGTCCGGCAGCGCCGGGCCCTAGAGGAGATCGATGTCCGCAAGCGTGGGCGCGAGGACGAGCACGGCGTCGTGGTCCTCGACAGCGACGACGATGACGACGCCCCCGGACCGTCCAACCCGCCGCGCCAACCGGGGGAGGGATGCAGCAGGGACGGCGGAGGCGCAGGCGGGGGCGGCGACAACGACGACGACGACGACCACGACGGCGACTACACGCGGTTCTACAGCCTCCTCGGCATGTAAACCGCGTGGGCGGGTGGCGAGGCAGGCGGCGAGGGAGACGGCGGGGATAGTCCGCGGAAGTTTTTTTCTTTTTTTGTAAAATATGTTTAAGTTTGAACGAACTCGTCGATGTTTGCGTTAAATTTCAGTCGTGTTTGCGCCGTATTTGAATTTTTTTTTAAAACATGGGCACCGCGACTGGCGGGCATCACGCCCCCAGTGCGCGGTTTAACGCCGGCGTCCCCAGGGGCGATTTTTTGCCCCTCCTGAGAGGCCAACGGCTGGAGATGCCGTGAGGCCTGAGGGTGCCAACGACCAGAGCCACGGCCCCGCTCCATCGACCCACTGGCGGACCCGAGATCAACAACCTACCCCTGACCTTATTCTCCACGTGTCTACTGGAAGTTGCTCCCCGCTATCATTGTTAACTATAGAAGTGCACTAGCAACTCTGCCACCCCATGAAGCTACGAATAATGGTACTCCCTCCATTCCTACATATAAGTTTTTATAGGGATTCCATTATAGACCACATACAGATGTATATAGATGCATCTTAGAATATAAATTCACTCATTTTGTTTTGTATATAGTTTATAGTGAAATCTCTACAAAGACTTATATTTAAGAACGGAGGGAGTACGTTAATCTTAGTTTGGCTCAGCCATGCAGCATCCTACTATTCCCCTTTGGTAAAGCCTGAATTGATGGTGTTAGAAAACATCTTCCAGCCAATTCTTTCCGCAAAGCACTAGTCTAATTAACTCTACCACTACCCCATCAAGTTAAACACATTCACATTGGTATTTTCTTTCAAGTACATCTGCATCTATCTTTGTGCCTAACCCAGGGGACAAGGCAAGTGACACGGTACTTCAATCATCCATTCATTATATCATGTGGTCTGCGTAAGTTTCACCTACCTGTTGCAATAATCACGTGATAATACAGCTAGAAAGGAATCTACTATATTTAAATAGAAGTCCCCCATCACTTGATTTCTCTAGACATTCCGGACGAGACTTGCCTGCTCCCCTAGCGTGCTCTCATCCGTGCTCCCGCATACGTGGCATGATTTGATTGAAACAAAATAAGGTCCGGCCCCATCCCTTAAAATCAGGGGGGATGATTAGATTAGAAAGAAAAAAAAGAAAAAGATAGCTGTAGGATGGAGTGGGAGCACAGATGGAAGCATGGAAAGGGAGTAGGCAAGCCGAATCCAGACATCCCATCACTTGATTTATCTAGACATGCAGGCTATCCACATCAGCAAGCTGGCACGTCAGCAGTTCTCCACCAATCAGCCGTGAGTCATGCAGCCCATTCACCTTAACTTAGGTAGCCTCCAGTGCGACAGATAATTAGCAAAAAAGAAAAAGTCAATCGCTAGACTCTACACGCAAGCGTCCATTGCTTGCCATGCTTAATAAACGGTAATCAATACTTGCATGCGTCGATTCCATAGATAGCCACCAATATACTGCAGGAAACTGATGCCAGAGTTAACGGGACGTGAACAAGGAAACTGCTTTGATTATAATGAGAACTTATACTCGGACGACTAAGAGCCGGCTCTTCGATGCTAGTTGTTCTTCCCCAACATATATACAGATCAGACTGCTAGCCGTCTGGCGACTGAGTTGGACGCGGATGCGTCGCTGCGGAGGCACGGCGTGTCCTGGCGTAGATGCGGCGTGCTATTGTGGCCATTACCTCACCAGATTTGGTATCCGTGTGCACTCAGTCAACTTGTAAACGAAGAAATGAATGAATATGATTCCCGATTCAAGAAAAAAGCAGCTTTTCACTGATAATCAGACGCTTTGCATAAACCGGCGTCATGTAGGCTCCACATATCAGTTAACGGTCAAACAAACAGACGCCTTGCATAAAGCAGCTTTTTTTATTAGAGTAAGGGGCACTGACATGTGGGCCCCACATATCAGTTGACGGTCAAACAAACAGTCAAACAGACAGCTTGTTTAGATGCGGACCCAACCTGTCATAAACCGGCTTAGTTTCTTAGCAACGGACGATTTGGGTTTTTTGAAACAACTGATGCCGATTCTGATAGTTATCAATCACAAACAAAAATTTGATAGTTTTTTAAAACCCTAATACGAATTGTGGTAGTTTTATGCTATTCACTCGAATTTTGATTGATGTACTGGTGGTTCAGATTTGCATCTAAGGCACAAAAAGCCTTTCCGGTTCCATTTTCATTGAAAACGAAACCAGAGCAAACAGGGGAGCACTTGAGGCATACGCTAGTCGCATGTTGAGAGCCCTAAAGGGCAAAACAAAAACTACACAGATAAGTTGGAACTGACAATGTAGCGACCCGACCTCAAACGGTCAAGCCTCTGTGTATCCGTGCCATCCCTGGATCGGTATGCTGGCACACACAGTACATCAATGTATATATCAAAGTGCAATCACATGTATAAATAATGTAAAACTGATATATACCTCGTAAGTCTCAGCGAAAACAAACATAAGGGTGTGGAGTCCATCAACGCCAACGGCAAGTTGAGTGTAGACCGTAACCCTACAACGTAACTCTTACTCGTCGTAGAAAAAAAAATCCTTGCAACATAAGACGTTGCAGCCCTGTAGGTCAGTACATTGAATGTACTGGCAAGTCACATCATAAGAATAATGAATCTATTTGTACATGCTATTTGGCTGGTGGAAAGCTCTAAGTTTAGTTTTTTTTTTGCATAAAGCTAGGTTTTTTCCTTAGAATAAAAGATATTATTCTACCACTACTATATCGCATAGGATGAGTTGGTAAACCCAACTTAATCCATTCCCAAAGTTTCATTTAAAACCCCAACTGTTTAATTAAGAGTGATGAGATCTCCCAGCATTTCCACTACTAGATGCTCAAGTTGTCCGTAACCGGGGACACGGCTAATCGATTAGGTTTTAACACTCTGCAGAGGTTTGCGCACTTTTCCCCACAAGACCCGATCGCCTCCCTTGAAGTTCTCGCACTGCCTGGCGTTTGAGAACAGGATGACCGAGACATAGTCTTTCGAAAATGTTCCCTCTTAACCCACGGATAGGCCGGTACACCTACATCATTCTACATCTGCTAGCCCATCCTAGAAGGGTTCACACTAACTACTCAACTAAGCCAGAGCCCATATTGACTTGTGGCTGCACACGTAAGCTTCTAGACATGAGAATACGATTGATCTCTTTGAGCCTGGGCGGCCGACCACTAGTGGTGCACCACCATGGATTAACCATGCATGCCCCCACTGTACTTCGCCACCATTCAAACCAAATACCGCCCAGGTAGTTCATTTACAAGTCTTGGTCCTGATTACTACTTTGTCACTCATGTCTCACCATTAACACTTCCCAATTCCACGTCTACACTTGGCGAGGCAAAAATAAACTTACGCGTTGGTGACAAGGATGTATAGGCCAGACCTACCTCAAATGAACTACTAGGTAACGGCATAGCCATCTGGCAACAATAAATCCTACCATGCGATCCTACCTCAAAGGACTAAGTGCATAAACAAAACATAGGTAAATGGAAGAATGGTCAAATGTGAACTTGCCTGGTAATAGTTGATGAAGATGGTATCGCTCTCAAAAATTTATTTAATAGAACTATTCGTCACTCTCCGATGAAAATCTATAAAGTCAAACATTGCACTCACATAAGCAATCATTTCAGAGAACCAAAAAGAACATGCAAAGCAAAAGTCTTGGAAAACCAAATGAACATTCAACACACTTAACTAGCATGGAAATATTCTAAGTGCAAAACAACATGTGACATAGGGTGCAAAGACGTGATGTGTACTAAAGTGCATACATGGCATAATAGTAAAACTATCATAGACAGACCATTTTTGTGTGGAAAATGTGTGTCAATGGTCCAAGTGGTAGGGTTTGGCAACGGTGACACGGTGCAAAAAGAATCACATAAATCGGAGCTACGGTTTAGGAGATATGGCCAATTGAAGTTTGAATTCAAATCTGAATAAAGTTCAAATTTGAATTTGGCCAAAAGTTTTCAAAGTTAGTTTTTTGGATAAAGCTATTCGAGACGAACATTTTGCCACTGGTTTCGTCGAATTTGGAGTTACAGTTAAAAAGATACAGCTATCCGAAGTTTAGGGGCTAAACTGAAATTTGCAGGGACTTGACTGTGAAAGTTTTATTCGTGACCAGGTCCATGGCCACGTGGCGGCTCGTGGCTGGCCGAATAGTGTTCACTGCGGAAGCTTATATGACGAACGACCATTAAATAAGAAAAACACTACCGCGGCTAAATAAATTTAAAAAAAACCAAGACCGGTTTTCACTAAAACCTCACGGGTTTAATAAAACCGAGATTAACCGGTTTAATTAAAAAAACTAACAGAACGAGAGGGAAGCAGGCGGCTCACAGCGAGCGACGACGACGAACGGAAGACGGAGGCGCTAGCATCAGGCGGTGACGGGGCGGCGGGTTCCGGCGGCGGCGAAGTGGATGGAGAGGTGCGGCGTGGAGCGGGCGTCCAGATGGCGGTGATGGCGGGCGTCGGCGTGCACCGGACGGGGCGGAGGGAGGCGGCGGAGCTCCGGTGCTCCGGCGAGGACGCAGGTCATCGGGGAGGCGTCTCTGGTGACCTAGGGACAAGAGGAGGATGTCACCGAGAAGCGCTTCGACTCGGGCAACATATTGAAGAAGAAGACGGAGACCGTGGCGGCTAACGGACGACGGCAAACTCCGGCGAAGAAGCTCCGGCTCCGGCGAGATCCAACGTGGCAGGGCGTCGGCTATGGTTGGTGTGGGGCGAAACGGAGTGGCAGAATGGATAGAGGGGGTCGGGGGCTTCTTATAGGCGCGGAGAGAGGGCTCGGGAGCGAGGGATAAGCTCTATCCCTAGAGCTTCGGGAGGCGGTTGCGTGCGCGTGCTCATCCAGCGGGAGGTTGGGGACGACGGGGTGGGGCCCTCCTGCCAGCTGCGTGCGAGCGAGAGGAAGACGAGGAACGGACAGACGAGGCGGAGGCCTTCGGGCACGGGCAGGCTGCGGGGCCGGCTGGCTCTTGGGCCGAAGAGCATGGGTCGGCTCGGGCGCGCGCGCGTGTGTGTGTGTGTTTTTTTTAATAAAAAAAAATTTACAGTCAGAAAAACAAACAAATGGAGTAATAATAAAAAAACTATATAGGCATATTACATACCACAATGCTCAGAAAAATACCAAGAATAAGATGAACTATTTTACAAGGTCAAATAAATTCCAAAAAAATCATAAAAGTCAAACAGTGCTACTGTTGCATTCAAAATCAATAAAAAACATTTTTTTTAAATAGCAAAATGATTTCAAATTTATTTTATCCTAATTTTCCATTGAAGGGAATCATTTTACCCTTATTGCCATTTATTTATTTTTAGGAGAAAAATAATTTTGAATTAAAACTAAATAACTTCCAAGGGGATTTTAAATTTGGAATCTCAAACAACTTCAAAAGGAAAATGAGTTCCAAATAACTTCAAAGTGACTTCCAAATTATTTATTTGAAACTCCCAACTCTCTTTCTTCAATTTTGAAGAAGTCATTTTATCTTCCCTCATGAACTCATTGAGTTGCTTAAAGTTTCTAAGTTTGAAATATTTCAAATGGAATTCAAATCATTTTCAAACCCCTTTTCATTTCTTTAAATGGAAGAAGTCATATTATCTTCACTCTAGGATCTTGTGATGAAATGAATTTGAATTCTTCAAGATCAAAATGCAAGATGAAAGTTTTGGGAAAGTCCTTTTATTCCCTCTCATTCAACTTTCAAAAAGTTTCATTTCCACTCAGTATCACACAATCAATCACACAAAAATCAAACAAACAATCACAATTATTTATTTAATATAACATTCCAAAATTTAGAATTTTGGGATGTTACAAACTACCACCCTTAAAATGAATCTCGTCCTCGAGATTCGGAGAGGCTAGAAGAAGGTTAGGTTTGGGGGGTCTCCTTGAAAATCCATTAATCAACACATGGTATGGGGTGCTTCCACCCTTAGAAGCATGGTCATGGTTCCAATAAAACTCATGTACTCCATCCTTCGCGTTGACGGTGTCGGTCTTCTCATATTCTCCGAGATAACTCCTTCACTTTTGCTCTTCTAGTAAGGGCATGGCCTTTTCCTCAAAATCAGGAGTCCTTGCATCAAAATAGGATCCTTATGAGACTTGGTCTTCTTAGCTGACATGTCTGTCGCCAATGGTAAACAACTATCGTAAATCTCATGTTGGTCAACAATTACTGGTTCCTTTTGCAGGAAATGGGTCTGGAATGAATCTTGCCGTAGAACCTACGATTGGCAACGATTGCTTGTAAAGGGTTCCATCGTCCTACCATTCTATGGTTGTATGGCTTATCGCGTCGACACTCTTCTACGGTTTTAAGGCTCTCTGATTTTCTATCAACATATGATAGCTCATGATAGAAGTCTCCGGTATGGGGGCCAATCCATCCCGTACTTGAATCATTACTACATACGCAGATAGTGAATCACGTATTCTAACACTTGGGGATCCTCACAAGCATTGCAGAACTTCTCTTCTCCTCGGACTGGGTCCGATAAATCCATTGGTCCTGCAAGCCAAACAAAACCTCTATCGTTTCTTCACAACTCTCGGGTTTATGTAACCTCCTATGGAACATCTGCTGATGAACTCACAGCTTCTCCCAGAATTCTTTTCTTCAACAAGATTGTGCTTGTTTCCTTATCAAATCCCGAGTCATGTGGGTTATGGCCCACTTCAACACTTGTATATCTTTAACTCTTCCTTGGAGTTACTATTGTTCCATATTCCAACATTACATCTCATTTAAATCCAATAGTACTTCATTACTTCATACTCTTGGGGTAACCATCATAACTAAAACCAAACTCCAACTCATTTGTCCAAACTCCACTCTATGGAATACATTTCCTTTTCCATTGGTAAGTGTTCACATAGACAAGTACCGCCAAAAAAATGCACTAGTTCATCCATAATTCATATTCTCTTCATATCAAATCTTTTATTACATCCTTAACCACTACTCAAAACCCAAATTTCAAAAGTACTCTATTACAAAAGCTGCCACCCACATAGTTTGGTATGGTCAAGCATTACTTCCATCTTTATTCATTTGCCCTTCTTGAAGATACTTCAGTCCCACTAAAATTGTGCAATGTGATCCTTTAAATCATCGATGTTTTTCTTCATTGTGGTGGCCATGAGCTTCATCTCCATCATCTTTGCATGGACCTCCCTCAAGTATTCCTGAGTGTGACGGAGTCTTGCTTCTAGTATTTCTCCAATCTGACGTATGGCTTCCATAGCAGCTTCACGAACAGAGTCGAAGAATGTTGCTCGTGGTACTCGAGAAATGAAAAGGTATTGCCCCATAGTCTTTGGGCAAACTCCCTTCACACGGTGGAGGTGTACCTCCACGTACCAAAGTTCAACTCCATTCTCCATGAAAGGATAACCCTTGTAGACTGCATCTCCTTCAAGATGAATATGCTTCATCATGTCCTTCAGGATTTTTTGGGTAATTCTGATCACTAGTCAGGGTCATGATCGTTTCCGGGCCCTTGAGAAAAGACTCGTAAAGGGTGCAGGTATAAGATAGAAGGGGTACTCAGGATACTGTATGTATTTCCTTGGGTGAAATGTGGTTATTTTTCGGGGAAAGGTTTGGGGTCAGCTTGGCCATGGGTTCAAGGTTTAAGTCTGGGTGACATAGTGAGAGAGGCACTCACACTCAACAACAACTCATAACATTTCACATGAGATTCCAACCACATCAACTTTTATTGCTTCATGAGCTATTACAATTTCCATTTCATAACTCAACTCAATATCCCCAAAAATAAAAGTGTATTCCACATTTATTACATGCTTTATTCCAATCTCAAGATCTCAACTACTCAGCTCAAGCTTTCCTCGGATCTGAACATTCTCTGACAAAATGTCCTACTCCTTTGCAGCGTAATCAAATGGCGTGAGACAAATCTAGGGGCTTCCTGGTGGTTATCTTGGCTCTTTGGGTTCTTGGCTTCCTTGCTGGGCATTTGCTAGCGTAATGACCTAAATCCTTGCACCTGTAACAAGTGATTTGACTCAGGTCCTTTTCTGCAGAAACTGGGTTGTTCTGGGGACACATGCGCTTTCTCTTCCTGGACTTCTTTGTTCCGATCAATTCTTCTATCTCTTGTCGATCAAACTCCACTTCTTCCGTCGAGAAGTCTCCCAGATACTCTTGGCTTTCCTTCGTGCAATACTGAGAAAAATGTCCTTCTTCTCCACATGAATAGCAGGCATTGGAGTAAAATCTGTTTAGGCCTTCTCCATTAGGGTCGTCAATATCTTCCTTCATCACCGGTTCTTTTAAGCTTTCCCTGAGGGCTTCTTTCATTGCTCCCTTCTGCTGCTTGCTAATTTCATGTACCTTGGGATAAATATGACATTGGGCAGGGTAGTGTGTAGTTCCTTCACACAAGAAACAAGTAACCTTCATGGTTGGACATTCTTCAGCTTGGTGATTTCCTTCACAATGAGGGCATCCATCCTTGTGTTCTTCATGGGTATGTCCTATCTCACCACAAATCTTGCATGCACAAGGTTTCTTCATTTTATTGCCATAGGGCTTCTGAATAAGACAAGACCTCAGTAGAGTCATCTTGAATTCCTCCCAAGTTTTTGCTCCCTTACATCCTTGTATGGCCTGATGCATTTTCCACCAGGTTGCAGCACTTTTTGTAAAGTACTGAAGAGCGTATTGAACCTCATACTTCCTTGCAACCAATTTGCTCCTGAAGTGATTCTCCATGTTTCGAATCCATAGCTCTGCCTCCAACTGAGTGATCGGTTCAGAGAATACAAGTCCATCTTCATTCATCATCTATTGATCCAAGGGTTTTGGGATGAGATACGAGAGAGGGATATAGATATACACACAAATATAGTTTTGAAAATAAGTTTTATTTGAGGCTGTCAGGAAAAACATCAAACAATGACAGCTCACAAAAAACACATCTATCGTGAGTATACAACAGGGGTTTGGTCTTCTAAAGGTCATATAAATCTTGGAATTTATCGGTGTCTTCAAATTCTTCGATTCTTCAAAGGCTTCGACTGTTGTAGCTTCAATTCTTCCAGTGTATGGCGAAGTCTGATATCTTGTCGTTCTCGGAATGGCTTCAGTTCATCCTCCGTGTGGTCCAAAGGGAGCGGGGTATTGTCTAACTATTTGAGGTAAAAGGAAAGATTTGATAAAGCTTGGTAAAGAAGAGAGGTAAAGGACCTTTTTGAAAAATAAAGTTTGAGAGAAATCCTTTGCTAAGGGCTTTCCAGTTTCTAGGGTCACGTCCTACAGTCAACATGTGCTTTGATACCATCTCTGGAGCGACCCGACCTCAAACAGTCAAGCCTCTGTGTATCCGTGCCATCCCTGGATCGGTATGCTGGCACACACAGTACATCAATGTATATATCAAAGTGCAATCACATGTATAAATAATGTAAAACTGATATATACCTCATAAGTCTCAGCGGAAACAAACATAAGGGTGTGGAGTCCATCAACGCCAACGGCAAGTTGAGTGTAGACCGTAACCCTACAATGTAACTCTTACTCGTCGTAGAAAAAAAATCCCTGCAACATAAGACGTTGCAGCCCTGTAGGTCAGTACATTGAATGTACTGGCAAGTCACATCATAAGAATAATGAACCTATTTGTACATGCTATTTGGCTGGTGGAAAGCTCTAAGTTTAGTTTTTTTTGCATAAAGCTAGTTTTTTTCCTAGAATAAAAGATATTATTCTACCACTACTGTATCGCATAGGATGAGTTGGTAAACCCAACTTAATCCATTTCCAAAGTTTCATTTAAAACCCCAACTGTTTAATTAAGAGTGATGAGATCTCCCAGCATTTCCACTACTAGATGCTCAAGTTGTCCGTAACCGGGGACACGGCTAATCGATTAGGCTTTAACACTCTGCAGAGGTTTGCGCACTTTTCCCCACAAGACCCGATCGCCTCCCTTGAAGTTCTCGCACTGCCTGGCGTTTGAGAACAGGATGACCGAGACATAGTCTTTCGAAAATGTTCCCCCTTAACCCACGGATAGGCCGGTACACCTACATCATTCTACATCTGCTAGCCCATCCCAGAAGGGTTCACACTAACTACTCAACTAAGCCAGAGCCCATATTGACTTGTGGCTGCACACGTAAACTTCTAGACATGAGAATACGATTAATCTCTTTGAGCCTGGGCGGCCGACCACTAGTGGTACACCACCATGGATTAACCATGCATGCCCCCACTGTACTTCGCCACCATTCAAACCAAATACCGCCCAGGTAGTTCATTTACAAGTCTTGGTCCTGATTACTACTTTGTCACTCATGTATCACCATTAACACTTCCCAATTCCACGTCTACACTTGGCAAGGCAAAAATAAACTTACGCGTTGGTGACAAGGATGTATAGGCCAGACCTACCTCAAATGAACTACTAGGTAACGGCATAGCCATCTGGCAACAATAAATCCTACCATGCGATCCTACCTCAAAGGACTAAGTGCATAAACAAAACATAGGTAAATGGAAGAATGGTCAAATGTGAACTTGCCTGGTAATAGTTGATGAAGATGGTATCGCTCTCAAAAATTTATTTAATAGAACTATTCGTCACTCTCCGATGAAAATCTATAAAGTCAAACATTGCACTCACATAAGCAATCATTTCAGAGAACCAAAAAGAACATGCAAAGCAAAAGTCTTGGAAAACCAAATGAACATTCAACACACTTAACTAGCATGGAAGTATTCTAAGTGCAAAACAACATGTGACATAGGGTGCAAAGACGTGATGTGTACTAAAGTGCATACATGGCATAATAGTAAAACTATCATAGACAGACCATTTTTGTGTGGAAAATGTGTGTCAATGGTCCAAGTGGTAGGGTTTGGCAACGGTGACACGGTGCAAAAAGAATCACATAAATCGGAGCTACGGTTTAGGAGATATGGCCAATTAAAGTTTGAATTCAAATCTGAATAAAGTTCAAATTTGAATTTGGCCAAAAGTTTTCAAAGTTGGTTTTTTGGATAAAGCTATTTGAGACGAACATTTTGCCACTGGTTTCGTCGAATTTGGAGTTACAGTTAAAAAGATACAGCTATCCGAAGTTTAGGGGCTAAACTGAAATTTGCAGGGACTTGACTGTGAAAGTTTTATTCGCGACCAGGTCCATGGCCACGTGGCGGCTCGTGGCTGGCCGAATAGCGTTCACTGCAGAAGCTTATATGACGAACGACCATTAAATAAGACAAACACTACCGCGGCTAAATAAATTTAAAAAAAACCAAGACCGGTTTTCACTAAAACCTCACGGGTTTAATAAAACCGAGATTAACCGGTTTAATTAAAAAAACTAACCGGTTTAATTAAATAAACTCACAGCGAGCGACGACGACGAACGGAAGACTGCGGCGCTAGCATCAGGCGGTGACGGGGCGGCGGGTTCCGGCGGGTTCCGGCGGCGGCGAAGTGGATGGAGAGGTGCGGCGTGGCGCGGGCGACCAGATGGCGGTGATGGCGGGCGTCGGCGTGCACCGGACGGGGCGGAGGGAGGCGGCGGAGCTCCGGTGCTCCGGCGAGGACGCAGGTCGTCGGGGCGGCGTCTCTGGTGACCTAGGGACAAGAGGAGGATGTCACCGAGATGCGCTTCGACTCGGGCAACATATTGAAGAAGACGGAGGCCGTGGCGGCTTACGGACGACGGCAAACTCCGGCGAAGTAGCTCCGGCTCCGGCGAGATCCAACGTGGCAGGGCGTCGGCTATGGTTGGTGTGGGGCGAAACGGAGTGGCAGAATGGATAGAGGGGGTCGGGGGCTTCTTATAGGCGCGGAGAGAGGGCTCGGGAGCGAGGGATAAGCTCTATCCCTAGAGCTTCGGGAGGCGGTTGCGTGCGCGTGCTCATCCAGCGGGAGGAGCGGGAGGTTGGGGACGACGGGGTGGGGCCCTCCTGCCAGCTGCGTGCGAGCGAGAGGGAGACGAGGAACGGACAGACGAGGCGGAGGCCTTCGGGCACGGGCAGGCTGCGGGGCCGGCTGGCTCTTGGGCCGAAGAGCATGGGTCGGCTCGGGCGCGCGTGTGTGTGTGTGTTTTTTTTAATAAAAAAAAATTTACAGTCAGAAAAACAAACAAACGGAGTAATAATAAAAAAACTATATAGGCATATTACATACCACAATGCTCAGAAAAATACCAACAATAAGATGAACTATTTTACAAGGTCAAATAAATTCCAAAAAAAATCATAAAAGTCAAACAGTGCTACTGTTGCATTCAAAATCAATAAAAAAACATTTTTTTAAATAGCAAAATGATTTCAAATTTATTTTATCCTAATTTTCCATTGAAGGGAATCATTTTACCCTTATTCCCATTTATTTATTTTTAGGAGAAAAATAATTTTGAATTAAAACTAAATAACTTCCAAGAGGATTTTAAATTTGGAATCTCAAACAACTTCAAAAGGAAAATGAGTTCCAAATAACTTCAAAGTGACTTCCAAATTATTTATTTGAAACTCCCAACTCTCTTTCTTCAATTTTGAAGAAGTCATTTTATCTTCCCTCATGAACTCATTGAGTTGCTTAAAGTTTCTAAGTTTGAAATATTTCAAATGGAATTCAAATCATTTTCAAACCCCTTTTCATTTCTTTAAATAGAAGAAGTCATATTATCTTCACTCTAGGATCTTGTGATGAAATGAATTTGAATTCTTCGAGATCAAAATGCAAGATGAAAGTTTTGGGAAAGTCCTTTTATTCCCTCTCATTCAACTTTCAAAAAGTTTCATTTCCACTCAGTATGACACAAGCAATCACACAAAAATCAAACAAACAATCACAATTATTTATTTAATATAACATTCCAAAATTTAGAATTTTGAGATGTTACAGACAAAGTACAAAGAGCAAAGTTATCACAGTGTACCCTTGTGAATCAAGCGATTAATGGCATATGTCATCTTTTGGTGGATGGTAAGCACCTCCAGCCGTTCGGGCCCCTAGGGCGCCTAAAAAGAGCAACCTGGGGGCAAACCGGCGCTAGCTCGGCCTCTGGGGGCGACCTAGCTCTCACTCACGCCCCCAGGCGCCGGCCCCAGGATGCGAAAAATTCAAACTTGGTCGTTCCCGCTCATCACAAAAAGACGCCACAAATCCGGCGATCTCAAGTCACAGTTCGGCAATCGGATGTAGTCTGGTGTACAAAAAACAGAGCGCCGCAAGTTCGCGTGCGCAACGAATCACTCAGCGGGGTCGGCTTCAGGCGTCGGCGGAGTCGGCGTGCGCGGGCTCGGCGGTGTCGGAGCTGCTTCGGTGCTGGGCGGTGTCGGTGCGGCTTCGGTGCTGCTGGGCGGCGTCGTGGAGGCGTCATCACTCGGGCTTGGCGTCGGCGTGGGCGTGGGCGCGGGAGTTGGCGTCGGCGTCGTCGGCAGCTGGTTCAGGATGAGGCCGCGCTCCACCATGTACCACACCTTGAGTTTCTCGTCGTTGCTCTGGAACATGTCCGCCCCGCCCATCAGAAAAGCCAGGTCGTTGTTCCTCTTCTTCGCGGCGACATTGGTCCGCATCAGGTCGAGATTGATGGCGTTGTGCGTCAGCAACGACGACCACCGCGCCGTGGTTTTCTCTTCACGCAAGACGGCCCGGGCCTGTGCGTCGGCGAGGCAATGCTCGATGGACTCCTGCACTCGCGCGGTAGCCGCGTCGGCGTGTTTCCCCTTCTTGGCCCCTTTGTTGCCGTCTGGCCACCCCTCTGACGCGTCCGAAGTCGGCGCGTCCGGCTTGTATATCTCCTTGGCCTTGTCGAGGGTGCGCCGGACTTCCGCCCACTTCTTGCACTTGTTAATGCGCTTGTAAATGTGGAGGTACTTGAATTCGTTGTCGCGGTTGTCACGCCGATACAGGGCGAACATGCGCAGCAACTACGTGGAGGAACAAACAGTTGGCGGGCATAGACGACGAAGAGAGGCGGGAGAACGGCGTGGCATACCTGATCCTCAACGCTGGCGCCGCTCTCCGGGCGAGTCGCGACCTCCTCGACGCCCCCATGCCATTTGTTGCACAACCCCTGGATACGCCCCCAATGGTTCACCATCGCCTTGGAGCCGCGCTGCATGTAGACGCCTTTGAAGTAGGGGTCGACGAGCTTCCGCTCGTCGAACTCGGCCTTGATTCGTGCCGGTGGTCGGGTCGAGGCAGACGACTTTCCATGCTTCAGCGAGGCATTCCTCCTCCTTGGGCGCCCACTTGATGCGCGGCTCGCCTGGCCTGGCCGCCCGCTTCTTCTTCTTGCCCCTTCATCGGAACAGGCGACGGCTCCTCCTCGTCCTCGTCCTCCTCCGGCTCCTGCGCCTCCTGCTCGTCCTCACCGTAGACGTAGCCGAGCTCGCTGTCCATGCCGCCGCTGAGATCCACCGCCTCGTCCTGGGTGACGAACCCGGGAGACGCGGCGGCCGCGGTCGAACCTGCCGCGATTATGTCGTCCATGCCGGCTTCGGTCTCGTCGGTGTCGCCAGGTGCGAGAAGGGCAGCGGGCCACGGCGGAAAGGGGGCATCGGTGAGGACACGGAGGCGGGCGGCGAGTAGCTGTATGGAGGGTACTGCATGCCGGCGAAGGCGGGCGAGGGTGTGCGCTGGGCCGGGTGTCCATGGGGAAGGTCATGTTTGGGTTGAACCCACCGTGCGCGTCGCCGTCGGCGTAGCCCGGCGAGGGCGATCCCCATGGCTGCGGACAACCGACGCCTTGTTGTCCCCAGGGCGCATACTGGGTGTGGCTGCCGGGTGGATTCATCATCCCCACCTGGTCCGCCGATGAGGCAACCGCAGCCGTGCGCGCCACGTTGTCGCGGGCCTTCTTGGCGATGGCCATGTTCCGGCGGTCGGCGGTGACAGCCTCGCATCGCTGAACTTCCGCCCTCCACTCAGCATTTGGCATGCCCGGTGGCTTGGACGGCGGCGCCCTCGGCTTCCTCTGCTTCGGCTGGGCCACGACGCCGGTCGCGTTTGCCGCCGCGCGTGGGACGACGTACTTCTTCGGTGGCATGGCGGCCGACTGGAAGGCGAGCGGGAGGGAGTTTGGCGGGAGGAAGGAAGAGAGTGGCGGGAGGAAGGCGAGCGGGAGGGAAGTGGGGGAAAAGCGGCAAGAAACGGCGGGAAGAGGCGCTCGACTCGCCGACAGGGCGGACCCACGCGTCCTTTTTGCTTGTGCCGGCTCCCCAGGCGCTCCCCAGGGCGCCGGGTTCGGCCTGGGTCCGCCGGCACCAGTTTTGGCCCGAGCCGGCGAAAAACGTGCTTCTGGGGGCGCGACTGGGCCGTTTTTTCGGCGCCGGCGCGGCAAAAACGCCTGGGAGGGCCTGCTGGGGGCGCGGCTGGAGATGCTCTAAAACAGTCAGACGACGCATGTGGTAGTAGCGTGGATTAACTTGCTTTAGCATTGTGTTAACTACAAAAGGGCAGTAGCGATGCCACCTGCATGAAGTTAATCATAATGGTACGTGGTTTTAGTTTGGCACACCCTTGTGAATCGAGCGAGCGATTACTGGCATATGTCATCGTTTGGTGGATGATAAAGCGGTCAGATGACGCATCAAAGATGATGCATGTGGTAGTAAGCTAGATTAACTAGCTTTAGCATTCTGTTAAATATAAAAGGGCCGTAGCGATGCCACCCCAGTGAAGTTAAGCATAATGATATGCTGTTTTAGTTTGGCTCTGACAGAAGCATCCTACTATTTCCTTTTGGTAAAGCCTGATTTAATTAATAGTAGTAGAAAACATCCTTCCAGCCAATGCTTTCTGCAAAGCACGCTGGTCTAAATGAAGTCAAGCATAATTCTGGTATAATTAAGTTCCTTTGCACCTAACGTTGTGCCTAACTCTAGGGGACAAGGCAAGTGACACCGTCCTATAATGATTCATTGTCCATATCATGTCCTATAACCCAGGCCTGCGTAAGGTATAATCCCGTGATAACACAGCAAGAAAGGAATATGGATGAGAAAGAAAGCCGGCTCTGTCAATTCTTCCCCTACATATACACAACAATTCACAAGCACAAAGCGTGTGTAGCTAGCCAAGCTAGGGAGACAAGCTACTTCACTTGGTTGCAGGATGTCGTCGTCGTGGGTGGTGGATGTCGACTGCCCTGAGCCGCAGGCGAACGTGGAGACATGGGTGGTGGACATGGAGAAGAAGCTCGAGGACGCGGAGCCGCCGGCAAAGGTGCAGAGATGGCCGAAGCACTGCATCTTCCGCGTCCCATTGCGCTTCACGAGCAAGATGGTGGATGGAATGTAAGCCGCACGCCCCATCAGGCCATCACCCGCATTGTAGTAATCGCCGCTTTTGTATTTTTCTTTATGTGAAAATGTAATGGCAGGGCGAGCAGCGTATTCAAGCCGCAGACAGTGTCTCTCGGCCCATTCCACCACGACGACAAGGACCTGAAACCCATGGAGGAGCACAAGCTGAGGGCCGTCCGTCACCTCCTCCGTCGGGACCATGTTGGTCGGGACAGCAAACTGACCCTTAGCGGGCTTGTCGCCGCCATGGAGACGGTGGCCGACGAGCTGGAGGACGCCTATATGGACCTGAGTGACGAATGGCGGGGCGAGGAGAACAGAGGCAAGTTCCTTGAGATGATGATCACAGACGGCTGCTTCCTGCTGGAGGTGATGAGGATGGCCATAGGGGGGAAGGGTTCCATTCCCAAGGACTACGAGCATGGTGACCCCGTCTTCAGCTGGCACGGCATCCAGCACATCGGACCATTTGTCCAGCGCGACATGCTTCTGGTCGAGAACCAGTTGCCGCTGAGGTTGCTCGAGAAGATCGTCGCGGTCGAGGAAGGGACATCTCCGGTACTGTCTGTTAACGTAGTAGCATCGTTGACATTGTACATTTGATAACGAAACCTGAACTGACAGGCCGTTTAATTTGCCTGTGTATGCAGAGCGCGGCTTCGATAAACTCCATGGTGCTCAAGTTCCTGGAAAGGGAAGATGCCCCGGAAGGGACCGGCCTAGGACTCCACCCGCTCGACATCTACCGGACGAGCCGGCTCAAGGGCACAAGTCAGGTCAAGAATAACGGCAAGGGTCTTCAAAGAGGCGTGAAGATGACGCCGGCGCCAACGGAGGTCGGCATCTTTCGTTCGCAGAAAGTGGTTCCCCGATCCGCATGGAAGCTGTCGGAGGCAGGAATCCGATTCCTGCCCAGCAAGACAGGCTGCCTCGACGACATCGAGCTGGACAACGGGAGGCTCTACATGCCCAAGGTCCATATGGACGACTCCACCGCTTACAGGATCCACAACATGATGGCGTTCGAGGCAATGCACGTTCGCACCGGGAACGACGTGACGGCGTACGTGCTGTTCGTCAAGGACCTCATCAGCTCTGCCGACGATGTGCGCCTGCTAGGGAGGAAGGGGATCCTGGAGCATGACCTTGCCGATGACGACGACGCTGTGGTGAGACTCTTCAACAGCCTCACCAGAGATGTGTCCAAGAATTGGGAGAGTCATCTGTGCCGCGTGCGTGACGCCGTGGAGCACCACTACACCAGCAACCATCTACGTGTCATCCTCTATGAGTCGTGGTCACACCTCAAGAGCAAGTACTTCAGGAACCCGTGGTCGCTCCTCGCCCTTGTCACTGCGATCTTGCTCGTCGTCGGAGACATCGTGCAGGCCGTGTATGCAGTCATATCGTATGATCCTAACGAGGGCAAGCCCAAAATACATTAATCAGCAAATGTTTCTCCTTTTTTTGCAAAGAATAAAAAATGTGTGTGTGTGTGTGATCGCCTGGCTACTTCTGTTGATGGTAACAAGAGATGGGAATGTGGACTGCTACCTTCTTCTCATTGTTTACTATTACGGCAATTATATGTGGGACAAAATGTTGCACAAAAACATGTCAAAATAAATCTGTTGCACAAAAAGCACGAGGCACTCAGAGAGACTGAGTGCAAGGTGAAGCTCATGGCATTCTATGATAGAGAGAATATTGAGATAAAATAGGACAAAGGTGGTTGAATTAACATAGAAATTGAGCAATCTATCTTCTAAAATTATGATGCAAAATGTACATAGTAGAATTTTATAACCTCATTTCGCCAGGCCTATTACTAGCATGTAGATCACCCGTGCACACTTGGGTCGAAAATCATATCCGATTAGATAGTTTCATCTCTCACAAGTACTTCACAAAAATCCACATAGGATGAGCCATATCATTGATCTGAAAGCCACCGTCGGCGCCTATCATATGCTGTTTTCCACCGCGCCCTTGTGGATCAAGCTATTAGTGACATGTGTCATGGTTTGAAGGATGGTAAAGCAGCCAGATGTGACGATTTCCACTCATCAAAGAGGACCCATGTTGTGATAATGTAGATTAACTAGCTTTATCATTGTTAACTGTAAAAGTGCATTCACAACTCTTACCCCATGAAGCTAAGCATAATGGTACGTTAGTCTTAGTTTGGCTCAGCCATGCTAGTCTAATTAACTATGCCACTACCCCAACAAGTTAAGCACATTCGAATTGGTAGTTTAATTAAGAACATTCGCATCTATCCTTGTGCCTAACCTAGGGGACAAGGCAAGTAAGACGGTACTTCAATCATCCATTCATTATATCATGTTGCTTTAACCACATGGCCTGCGTAAGTAATTTATGGTACCTATTGAAATAATCACGTGGTAATACAGCTCCAAAGCATTGTGGATAAGAAAGCCGGCTCTTGCATGCTAGCTGTTCTTCACCTAGCTACATATATATACTCGTGCACACACACTAGTAGAAAAAAGGTCAAACGTGAAGCACATTAGTGCCGGTTTGTATTTGAGCCGGCACTAATGTATACATTAGTGCCGGTTCCAACGGCTAGCCGGGCCGCTTTCATTAGTACCGGTTCGTGGCGAACCTTTAGCACCGGTTCGTGCCACGAACCGGTACTAATGAGAATGGTGGCAGGATGTTGTCAGAATGGGGCCCCTCCAGCTCCTTTAGTACCGGTTCTTGGCACAAACCGGTACTAAAGGTCGTCCTACATAAACCCTTCGTCCACCCGAGCTCGCTCTGTTCTTCCCCTTTCCCCTCTCCTCTCTGTTCTTCCCCTCTTCCTCTCGAGCTCATCACACATTTTGCCCAAAATTTGTCAAGATTTGAAGGCCCCCATCCATTCAAATGATCACAAAGGATAGCAACTTTGTCCTTTCATCTCTCATTGCTAGATTAGCTCTTGCAATGCTTTATATAGTGATTAATTTGTGAGTTTAGTAATTTGGGAGGATATATATATATATATATATATATATATATATATATATATATATATATATATATATATGTGCTAGTATTTGATTTATATGCAATTTGAGGTCAAACATAACACTTAGTTTGCATATGTAGGTGTGGTTTACTTAGTGCCTTCTAAATCTCCATCGTAGCCACCGTCGATCGCCCGCACCGTCCCGTCGCCGGCACCACCTTGTGGTGAGCCTCTTGTTCATGAAATTTTATATAAAAATTGATGTTTGTGTGATTTGGATATATAGTTACTCGTATAATTATCTTACCCATACGTTGTTTGTTATACATATAGTGCCATGGTTTTGATATCCGTCCCCGTCGGCCCTAGTCCTTGTTATGATTCGGATGTGGTATCTATATTCTTTTTTAAAACTAGTTGCATTTCGTGTTTATGACAAATTATGCCCATCAAGTTGACATAGAAATTTTTTCTAGGAGGTATGTGAACCGGAAATTCCAACCGACTCTATTGCCGACAGGTTCAATTTAGTTGAAAGAGAAAATGAGTACTTGAAAGAAAAATTGAAAAGAATTGAGGGGGAGAAGATGGAATTGGAGTTGTATGTTGCCGATGTCGTCGATGATCACAAGATCAAGATGGAGAAAATGCGCTTGAAGATTAGAAAGATTAGAAAATATGCCATCGATAGTGAGGCTTGGTATCATTATGCTGTTGGATCCATTGTTACCTTAGTTGCGATCTTGATCGTATTTGTTGTTGCATTTAAATGCTTTAGCTAGAGAGTTATTTGTTTGTTGCATTTAAGTGTTGTATGAACTTTATGTATGAACTTGTATTAATTTGGTCTATTCGGTGTTGTGTAATGAAGATGAGCCGGCAATGGATGTACGATGACCGATGCTCTCCCCAGTTCGTTGAGGGCGTGCATACTTTTCTGCTTGCGGCTGAGGCAAACAAGCGGGCGGATGGTTTTATGCCTTGTCCATGTGCTCGCTGTAAGAATGGTCACAATTACTCTACGTCAAGAACCATTCACGTCCACCTGTTTAAGTCCGGTTTCATGCCCCCATTATAATGTTTGGACCAAGCACGGAGAAAGAGGGGTTATGATGGAAGACAATGAAGAAGAAGAGGACGACGACATCTATCCTGGCCATGGGTTCCCTGAATATGATGATACAACAATGGGGGAAGAAGCTGAGCCGGCAATGCGGGAAGAAACTGAAGAAGAGGCATCAGATGAGCCCGTTGATGATCTAGGTCGGGCCATTGCCGATGCAAAGAGAAACTGCGCAAGTGATTTGGAGAAGAAGAAGTTGCAGCGCATGTTAGAGGATCACAAAAAATTGTTGTACCCGAATTGCGTAGGTGACAATAAAAAGCTGGGCACCACACTGGAATTGCTGCAATGAAAGGCAGAGAATGGTGTATTTGACAAGGGATTTGGAAAGTTGCTGGTAATGATAAAGGTATGCTTCCAAAGGACAACGAATTGCCCGAGAGTACGTACGAAGCAAAGAAGGTTATCTGCCCTCTAGGGTTAGAGGTGCAGAAGATACATGCATGCCCTAATGATTGCATCCTCTACCACGGTGAGTACGAGGATTTGAACGCTTGCCCGGTATGTGGTGCATTGCGCTATAAGATCAACCGCGATGACCCTGGTGATGTCGAGGGCCGGCGCCCCAGGAAGAAGATTCCTGCCAAGGTGATGTGGTATGCTCCTATAATACCACGGTTGAAACGTTTGTTCCAAAATAAAGAGCATGCCAAGGCAATGCGATGGCACAGAGAAGACCGTAAGAAAGACGGAAAGTTGAGAGTACCCGCTTACGGGTCGCAGTGGAGAAAAATCGAAAGAAAGTACGGGAAGGAGTTTGCAGATGACGCAAGGAGCGTATGGTTTGGTCTAAGCGCAGATGGCATTAATCCTTTTGGGAAGCAGAGCAGCAACCATAACACCTGGCCTGTGACTCTATGTTTGTATAACCTTCCTCCTTGGTTGTGCATGAAGCGGAAGTTCATTATGATGCCAGTGCTCATCCAAGGCCCTAAGCAACCCGGCAACGACATTGATGTGTACCTAAGGCCATTAGTTGAAGAACTCTTACAACTGTGGAATGGAACAGGTGTACGTGCGTGGGATGAGCACATGGGGGAAGAATTTGACCTAAAGGCGTTGCTGTTCGTGACCATCAATGATTGGCCTGCTCTCAGTAACCTTTCAGGACAGACAAACAAGGGATACCGCGCATGCACGCACTGTTTGGACGATACCGACAGTATATATTTGGCTAATAAGAATGTGTACCTGGGACATCGTCGATTTCTTCCGAGCAGGCATCCCGTAAGAAAGAAAGGCAAGCATTTCAATGGTGAGGCGGATCACCGGACGAAGCCTCGCCACCATACTGGTGCTGATGTACATGATATGGTCAAGGATTTGAAGGTGGTCTTTGGAAAGGGTCCTGTGGACAACCTGTTCCGAATGACGCTGACGGACGCGCACCCATGTGGAAGAAGAAATCTATATTTTGGGACCTGCCCTATTGGAAAGACCTCGAGGTCCGCTCCGCAATCGACGTGATGCACGTGACGAAGAATCTTTGTGTGACCCTGCTTGGCTTCTTGGGCGTGTATGGGAAGACAAAAGATACACCTGAGGCACGGGAGGACCAGCAACGTATGCACGGAAAAGACGGCATACATCAGGGTCATGCAAGCTACGCTCTTACCAAAGAAGAAAAGGGAATCTTCTTTGAATGCCTGCTCAGTATTAAGGTACCGTCTGGCTTCTCGTCGAATATAAAGGGAATAATAAACATGGCAGAGAAAAATTTCCAGAACCTAAAGTCTCATGACTGCCACGTGATTATGACGCAACTGCTTCCGGTTGCATTGAGGGGGCTTCTACCGGAAAACGTTCGATTAGCCATTGTGAAGCTATGTGCATTTCTCAATGCAATCTCTCAGAAGGTAACCGATCCAGAAATCATACCAAGGTTACAGAATGATTTGGTGCAATGTCTTATCAGTTTCGAGTTGGTGTTCCAGCCATCCTTCTTCAACATCATGACGTACGTCCTAGTTCACCTATGCGAAGAGATTAACGTTTTGGGTCCTGTATTTCTACACAATATGTTCTCCGTTGAGAGGTTCATGGGAGTCTTAAAGAAATATGTTCATAACCGTGCTAGGACAGAAGGAAGCATCTCCAAGGGCCGTCAAAATGAGGAGGTCATTGAGTTTTGTATTGACTTTATTCCTGACCTTAAGCCGATTGGTGTTCCTGAATCGCGGCATAAGGGCAGACTGGATGGAAAAGGCACGCTAGGAGGGGAACAAATAATATGTATGGACGGACATTCTCTCACTGAAGCACACTACACAGTTCTACAGAATTCAGCCTTGGTGGCTGTCGTGGTTCTAAGTCTGACAGTGAGGTAGGGGGGTGTGTATGAGGAGGCTAGACCTTAGCTATTGGGAAGTTGTAAGCACGCAAGGTTTACGAGTTCAGGCCCTTCTCGCAGGAAGTAACAGCCCTACGTCTCGGTGCCCGGAGGCAGTCAATTAAATTATGCGTGTGTAAATGACAGGGGTGCGAACCCTTGATACTGAGGATGGAGGTGGCTTATATAGAGTTCGCCAGCCCTCTCCTTCCCTCAGTAATGCAGGGTTTAAGGTACATTTAAGGTGGGGCGTTACTGATAACGTCCCTAATAAAGTGTCATAATAACCATAAAGACTACTTAATAGCCGACCGTTTGCCTGCGGAGTGACTGCAGGTCTTTTGGTCGGTCGAGTGGTTGACTTCATGGTCGAGTGATAGCTTCTTGGTCGAGTGTCTTCAACCCGTCGAGTGAGATACCTTCAAGTTGATTGAAAGGTGACTTCTTCTAGGGATGTCCTACGGTAGGGCTCTTTAGGATGGGTCCGTGCCCCTACCGTAGGTACATGGCTTCATCATTAGCCCCCGAATGGATCGAGGCTAGAGTGAGAAAAGGGGTTAGGGACCTTTCCGACTAATTCTTCGGGTTATATGAGTGCTTCGTTCTGGGTCGACTGTCACGGATGACGTCCTTAACCTCTTTCAGTCGCCTTGATCCGTTCCAGGCCTTTCGTCGAATGGATTTCTTTACCAGTGAGGCATCGAACGCCGGTGCGCGCGGGATTTCTGTTTTGACAAGTTGTTCTGCAGCCAGCGGATATCGTGGGATTCAGATTTTTTGGGAAGCGCGCGGAACGGGGGCGGCCGCAGTAATCGGAAGTGACAATGCGAAGGCTCCTCGATCTCCGCGCCGCCTTTTTCGCCACGTACTGCGCGCGCGCCTGCCACGGGATTTGACTGGATAGCTTGGGCCTACTGGTCAGCCACTCGGAAGCGGCCCCTTATAAGTTGCCGGCTCGGAGTCCCCCAATAATGTGCGTGCTCTTCTCTTCTCCTTCTTCCTCTCTTTCTTCGTAACCTCCCCCGCTTCCTTCGCTCTCGCCCAGCCACCGCAAACCAGCTCGAGATCTCGCCGGCGACGATGGTGAAGGGCAAGACGACCGCTCTGGAGCGCGCGAAGAAGGCGGCGGCGGCGGGGAAGGGGAAGAAGTCTGCGCGCGGTGGATCTTCCTCTCGGACGGCCCTGCCCAAAGGTTGGATCTAGGGCGACTGGATGCCATCGGTGCTCCGGCAGGAGGATCTTGATGACCTGGTTGAGGGGGGAGCCATTCCTCACAAGGCTGCGCGTCTTCCGGGGGGAGAGATCGAACCTCAACCTCGCGACGGTGAGTGCGTGCTCCTGGCCACTCACATCGACCGAGGGTTTTATCTGCCGCCCCATTCTTTCTTCCGCAACTTCTTGAACTTCTTTGGAGCGCAGCTCCATCACTTTACCCCAAACTCCATAGTCTATCTTGCCGCTTTCATTTCTATGTGTGAGGCGTTCCTGGATTGCCGCCCACACTGGGGGATTTTCAAGCACATCTTCACCTGTCGCTCTCAGTCGGTCAAGAAGGCCAAGTCGAGTGATGAGAAGTCACAAGTGATCCAGCTGTGTGGGGGCTTGGCGATCCAGATGAGGGGGAAGAGCTGTTTCCCATCCATTACTTTCCCGGAGTCAGTCCGAGGCTGGCAGGCGACTTGGTTCTACTGCCAGGATCAGGTGACTCCAGGGCAGTCGACTGGGCTCCCACCTTTCTCCCTCGACCGAGCTGAAAAGCCTGCTTCTCTGAAGGTGACGCCTGAAGAAAAGGCCCAGGTCAAGGTACTGGCGGGTCGAGTGGTTGAACTTGTCCGTGAGGGCGTGACGGGGATGGATCTGCTGGAAGTCTTCCTCAAGAGGCGAATCCAACCGCTCCAGGCTCGGGACCACCCGATGTGGCTGTACTCTGGCCTCGAGGACACCACTCGGATCCACCCGGAGGAGGTCACCGATGAGATGTTGGAGGGGTGGCTGTCAAGCATCACGGGGAACAAGGACAACCCCCGAGGAGCCAGGAGGGTCATTCCACTCGACAGTTCGTATGAGGTCGACCAGGTGCGTTTTTATGCTCCCGACTGAGATCTTCGTTTTCTACGTTGGTCTTCTTTTGAGTAGGTCGATTGACTTTCGTTTTGTCTGCTGTCTTTCAGGTGACCACTGAGATGTACTCGACGCCCAATGGGGCACAGGGGTCGACTGAGGAAGGAGAAGGGAGCGGAGGCGAGAGCGGGGATGACCAGGGCGAGTGGGAGTCGGATGGTGAAGGAGAGGGAGGCGATGACGTCTTCTCCAGCGAAGAGGAGGCGGCGGAGGCCGAACCCCCCGCCCGGAAAGGCGATCCAAGCTCACACACGACCCGGCGCAGGGACGTGGCCAGGCGACTGCCTCCGTTAGGCCGTCGTCAAAACGCCCTCGGACTTCTTCTCCAACACCGACTGGGAAGGTCCCCAAGCAACCACGCACGACGCTATCCAAGCCGCCCAAGACTCCGCCCAAGATGAAGATAACTGTCCCTGTTATTTCCGGGTAATAAAGCTTGTTTTCCTTTGTCGATGAAGGACGGATCCTTGGTCGACTCGTTAAGCTAACTGGCTGATTTTTCGAAATTTGCAGCGCTGCTACCTCCGAGGTCTCTGCCAAAGACGACGACCAAGAGATGGGGGACGCTGTTACCTCCAACCCTGGTACGATTATTGACGTTCTGTTTTTGAGTCGACTGGTCGTTTCTTGCAATTCTGGTCGATTGAAAGTCCTCCTTGCAGCCCCTCCTCATGTTATCGACCTCCCGGATGACGACGACAACGAACCGCTGAGGATGGGGAGGACTAAGAGGTCGCCGGCTGACAGGACTCCCCAGCCTACTCCGGTGCCTGAGACCGTGGCTCGGGATGGTGGCGATGCCCCTCGGGCTTCTGTGACCTTTGCCAATCCCCTGTCGAGTGCGCAGCCTTCGGCGTCGACTGCAAATCCAACTTCGCTTTTTGTCGCATACCCTGCCCCTGAGGACGAAGTGGCCGCTGCGAAGGAGGCTATACGCCAGGCGGGGGTCATGATGGAACAGGTGAAGAAGGCTCGGGAGGCCAGCCAGGCAGCTTATGACACAAGTTCGGCGCTTCAGAGCAACGTCGAGGTCAGTTGACTTGATACTTGATTATTTGAAGAGTCTTTCTCCCTCTCTTTTTTTTGAAGATCTTTGTATCTGCACACCCACTGGGTGTGTTTTCCCCTTCTTGGACTAGTGGGGGCACGCCGAGTGCACCCACTGGGTGTAGTCCCCGAGACTACGGTGGACTGCTGGTAGTCGACTGTAGTCTTTACATTGCGTTTCTGTATCTGTATTCCTTTTCTTGGTCTGGTCGAGCCATGTCGAATGGATCTGTATCCGGTCGACTGCGGACAGTCGACTTTTTTTTTAAAACCAGTGGGGGCACGCTGAGTCCACCCACTAGGTGTAGTCCCCGAGACTACTGTCGAATGTTTTTGATTCGGCTGTAGTCTTAGAAACGTCACCTTTTTTCCTCAGTTACTCGGAAGCAACTTATCTTGGACGTCTGTCGACTGAAATTTCCTTTTGCAGAAATCTTGTGAACTTGTGTCTCGCTATACTGAGTTGGAGAAGCAGCGGATTCAACTGACTCTCGATCTGGAGCTGGCCAGAACGGAGCTGCAGAAGGTCAGAGATGGCGTTGCTGGTAAGACGACCTTGTTGACTGGTTTTGTTTTAGGCTTGGGTACCTTTCTGCTGTTTCTGAACCAATCATCATTTCTTTTGCAGGAGAACTGAGCGAGGCCCTCGCGAAGAAGGATCGGGACTTGGCTGCTGCCCACAAGGAGGCTGATGACAAGATTGCACTGGCTGAACAGAAGCTGGCTTCGATCAGCCAGATAGAAGATGAGAATACCAAGCTGAAGACCGCTCTGAATGAAGCCAACAGGGAGTGCTCGCATTGGAAGAAGAAGCACCTCACCCTGAGCGAGCAGATGGAAGGCGTCACTCGCAGGAGGGACGACCTAGAGAGCTACTTGAGGGGTCTCGCCAAGACGTTGTACACCAAGCTCGAAGGTGCGCATTCAATTCCGACTGGTTTTCTTTTGTGTCGACTCAGTTTGCGATCGTTGGCTTATCCTTGGGTCTTGTATGCAGAGTTTTGTCAGAACTTTGAAGAGGAGACCGGGCGAATTGAAACGCGTTTGGACCCAATCAATTCTCCGGTGAATGATGATGCCGCCATGAATCTGCTCCGACTGGAATCTCGTATCGATGGCGCCGTGGATTACTTGGCTCGGCTGAAGGTTGCCATGTCGCGGATCGACCCGACACTTTGGCCAGAGTCTACGCTCCAGAATGATCTCGAGTCTCTGATGACTCGACTTGACAGAATCCCCGATCGAGTGCAGGAGTGGAAGAAGTCTTCTGCCCGGTGCGGCGCTGATGTGGCTCTATCTTTAGTCCGCGTCCATTGCAAGGAGGCGCGAGAAGAGAAGTTGGCCGCCATCCAAGTAGACAATACCAAGAGGCACAGCTTTCAAGACTTCATGGAGACCTTCATTGCTGTTGCCACTCGTATTGCGGACGGAATCGACCTGGATGAGTTCGTCGCCCCTGCCAGTCCTCCACCCGAGGAATGAAAAAAAATCTTTTATGCCTTTCCTTAAATTTGCCTCGGAATGCCGAGTGGATTTGTAACCGTTTAAACTCTGCCGAGCCGAGGGCTCGAGTACTTTGATTCGGGGCCTGGGGCCTTTTAAGCTTTATCCAAACTTAATTTCTTGCTGAATATCTTCGTGGTTTTGATCTGTCGTGTAGGACTTTGGTCTTGTATTCAGACGAGTGCTGGACTGCAGCTCAGTCCCCGAGTGGGAGGATAGCTCTCCACTCGGTGGGATTTTTTCAAACTTAGGCGAGTGCTTGACTGCAGCTAAGTTTCCGAGTGGGAGAACTTAGGCGAGTACTGGACTGCAGCTAAGCCCCCGAGTGGGAGGATTGCTCTCCACTCGGTAGGATTTTTTCAAACTTAGGCGAGTGCTTGACTGCAGCTAAGTTTCCGAGTGGGAGAACTTAGGCGAGTACTGGCCTGCGGCTAAGCCCCCGAGTGGGAGGATCGCTCTCCACCCGGTAGGTTTTTTTTTAAACTTAGGCGAGTGCTTGACTGCAGCTAAGTTTCCGAGTGGGAGAACTTAGGCGAGTACTGGACTGCAGCTAAGCCCCCGAGTGGGAGGATCGCTCTCCGCTCGGTAGGATTTTTCAAACTTAGGCGAGTGCTTGACTGCAGCTAAGTTTCCGAGTGGGAGAACTTAGGCGAGTACTGGACTACAGCTAAGCCCCCGAGTGGGAGGATCGCTCTCCACTCGGTAGGGTTTTTTAAAACTTAGGCGAGTGCTTGACTGCAGCTAAGTTTCCGAGTGGGAGAACTTAGGCGAGTACTGGACTGCAGCTAAGCCCCCGAGTGGGAGGATCGCTCTCCACTCGGTAGGATTTTTCAAACTTAGGCGAGTGCTTGACTGCAGCTAAGTTTCCGAGTGGGAGAACTTAGGCGAGTACTGGACTGCAGCTAAGCCCCGAGTGGGAGGATCGCTCTCCACTCGGTAGGATTTTTCAAACTTAGGCGAGTGCTTGACTGCAGCTAAGTTTCTGAGTGGGAGAACTTAGGCGAGTACTGGACTGCAGCTAAGCCCCCGAGTGGGAGGATCGCTCTCCACTCGGTAGGGTTTTTTCAAACTTAGGTGAGTGCTTGACTGCAGCTAAGTTTCCGAGTGGGAGAACTTAGGCGAGTACTGGACTGCAGCTAAGCCTCCGAGTGGGAGGATCGCTCTCCACTCGGTAGGATTTTTTCAAACTTAGGCGAAACGGATTCGCAGCCAAGTCACCCGCTGGGGGTTTTGTATGCAAACAAAGTGACAGCCATTATTGAAACACTCTTGTCTTTGATAAAAATGAACTGTAGAAATTATTTTTCTTATTACATCTCATCTAAAGGAGAACTCAGGTGTAAAAGAGGCGGAGCAGTTCCGTGTTCCAAGCTCATGGCTCGTCGATCTGGCGATCGACATTGTAGAGGTGGTATGCTCCATTGTGGAGGACTCTGGTGACTATGAAAGGGCCTTCCCAAGTAGGAGCAAGTTTGTGTGGCTTCTGTTGATCCACTCGGAGGACCAGATCTCCTTCTTGGAAGGCTCGACTTTTCACATTCCGGGCGTGAAAACGGCGCAAGTCTTGCTGATAAATGGTCGATCTGATCATGGCCATCTCCCTTTCTTCTTCTAAGAGGTCGACTGCGTCTTGCCGGGCCTGCTCTACTTCATCTTCGGTATAAAGTTTGACTCGGGGTGCATTATGAAGAAGATCACTCGGCAGGACTGCTTCGGCTCCATAAACCAGAAAGAATGGAGTCCTTCCAGTCGACCGGTTAGGGGTGGTCCTTAATCCCCACAGAACTGACGGAAGCTCGTCGACCCAAGCGCCTGCCGCGTGCTTGAGATCGCGCATCAGCCGAGGCTTTAGCCCTTTGAGAATCAGACCATTTGCTCTCTCAGCCTGTCCATTCGACTAGGGATGAGTGACCGAAGCGTAGTCGACTCGTGTGCCTTGAGAAGCGCAAAATGCTCTGAACTCGTCCGAATCAAAGTTTGACCCGTTATCAGTGATGATGCTATGCGGGACTCCATATCTGAATGTTAACCCTCTGACGAAACTGATAGCAGTGCCAGCATCGAGGTTCTTGATGGGCTTAGCTTCGATCCATTTGGTAAATTTGTCGACTGCCACAAGTACATGAGTGAATCCACTCCTGCCCGTTCTTAGGGGACCAACCATGTCCAATCCCCAGACGGCAAAGGGCCAGACGAGCGGAATGGTCTTCAGGGCTGATGCGGGCTTATGCGACATGTTGGAGTAGAACTGGCACCCTTCACACTTGTCGACTATCTCTTTTGCCATCTCATTTTCTCTTGGCCAGTAAAATCCAGCTCGGTATGCTTTAGCCACAATAGTCCGAGAGGACGCATGGTGACCGCAGGTCCCCGAGTGGATATCATTAAGGATTATCTGACCCTCTTCTGGTGTTATGCATTTCTGGCCGACTCCGGTCGCGCTCTCTCTGTACAGCTGTCCCCTTATGACTGTGAAGGCCTTGGATCGGCGGACGATTTGTCGAGCCTCCTCCTCGTCCTCCGGGAGTTCTTTCCTTAGGATATATGTGATGTACGGTATTGTCCAGTCAGGGGTGATTGCCAAGACTTCCATGATTAGGTCGACCACTGCAGGCACTTCAACTTCAGTCGGATCTGTGGCACTTTTCGGCTGCGGGGCTTCTTCTGTGAAAGGATCCTCTTGGACTGACGGTGAGTGAATGTGTTCCAAGAACACGTTGCTTGGAATGGCTTCTCTCTTGGAGCCTATCTTTGCCAAGTCGTCAGCTGCCTGATTTTTCAGTCGGGGGATGTGGTGGAGCTCTAACCCCTCGAACTTCTTTTCTAGCTTTCGCACTGCATTGCAATACCCAGTCATTGCCGGACTCCTAACGTCCCACTCCTTCATCAGTTGATTAACCACCAAATCTGAGTCGCCATAGACCATGAGGCGACGGACGCCGAGTGAAATGGCCATGCGCAACCCATACAAAAGTGCCTCATACTCTGCTTCGTTATTGGAGGAATCGAAGTGAATTTGGAGAACATATCTGAGCTTATCCCCTCGGGGGGAGAGCAAGACTACTCCCGCGCCCGATCCATTCAGCATCTTGGATCCATCGAAGAACATGGTCCAGTGCTCCGAGTGAACGTGAGTCGGAAGTTGCTGTTCAATCCACTCGGCGATGAAATCCGCGATTGCTTGGGACTTGATAGCCTTCTTTGCTTCAAACTTGATATCTAAAGGAAGGAGTTCAATCGCCCACTTGGCCACTCGACCAGTTGCGTCTCTGTTATGCAGGATCTCTAATAATGGGGCGTCGCTGACGACTGTAATGGAGTGGTCAGAGAAATAATGTGCAACTTTCTTCGTGGTCATATAAATCCCATATACAAGCTTCTGGTAGTGGGGGTATCTTTGTTTTGAAGGGGTCAAAACTTCAGACACATAATATACAGGGCGTTGAATTTTGAAGGCCTTCCCTTCCTCTTCCCGCTCGACCGTAAGTATTGTACTGACAACTTGTCCTGTGGCTGCAATGTAAAGCAGCAGAGACTCTTTGCTGATTGGGGAAGGTAGCACCGGCTGGGTGGAGAGCAGAGCTTTGAGCTCTGCAAACGCTGCATCAGCTTCTGGAGTCCACTCGAACTTGTCAGACTTCTTCATCAGTCGATAAAGAGGCAACGCTTTTTCACCGAGTCGAGAAATGAATCGACTTAAGGCGGCCAAGCAGCCTGTAAGCTTTTGGACATCATGCACGCGTACAGGACGCTTCATCCGGAGTATGGTGCCAATTTTTTCAGGATTGGCGTCGATTCCCCGTTCGGAAACGAGAAAACCGAGTAGCTTTCCACCTGGAACCCCGAAAGTGCACTTTGACGGATTGAGCTTGATATCGTACCTCCTGAGGTTGGCAAAGGTTTCAGCAAGGTCAGCCCGCAGGTCGGAACCTTTCCGGGACTTGACCACGATATCATCCATGTACGCCTCCACATTCCGACTGATTTGAGTGAGTAAACACTTCTGGATCATTCTCATGAATGTGGCTCCGGCGTTCTTGAGGCCAAATGGCATGGTGACGTAACAGAAGCATCCGAATGGAGTGATGAAAGCTGTTTTGATTTCGTCGGGCCCATACAGACGGATCTGATGGTACCCGGAATAGGCATCTAGAAAAGACAATCTCTCACATCCCGCAGTTGAGTCGACAATTTGGTCGATGCGAGGGAGAGGAAAATGATGTTTCGGGCAGGCCCGATTGATATGTTTGAAATCAATGCACATACAGAGTGACTTGTCCTTCTTGGGGACCATGATGACATTGGCGAGCCACTCGGAGTGGTAAATCTCTCGGATGAACTCGGCTGCTAAGAGCCGAGCCACTTCTTTGCCAATGGCTTGTTTCTTGTTGACGGCGGACCGTCGAAGATGTTCCTTCACGGGCTTGAACTTTGGGTCGACTCACAAACGGTGCTCAGCCAGCCCCCTGGGAACTCCAGGCATGTCAGAGGGTTTCCATGCGAAGATGTCCCAGTTCTCACGGAGGAGCTGGGTGAGCGCTTCTTCCTATTTGGAGTCGAGCGTCGTCGAGATGTGAGTCGGAGCAGCGTCGGGATCGGTCGGGTGAATGTGGACTGTCTTTGTTTCGCCAGCCGACTGAAAAGCTGACTCGGAGGCGGGCTTCTTAGCCCGCAGCAATTCACTCGGGTCGGCAGTCTTTTGGTACTCTTTCAGCTCGACCACTGCCATCTGAGCATCGGCGATCTTTGATCCCTTCTGAAAACATTCTTCTTCTTTCTTCTGGTTGCCCGTAACAGTGATCACACCTTTGGGGCCAGGCATCTTTAATTTAAGATACACGTAACATGGTCGAGCCATGAAGCGTGCGTAAGCTGGCCTGCCCAAAATGGCGTGATAAGCACTCTGGAAGTCCACAACTTCAAATGTCAACTTTTCCTTGCGGTAGTTCTTTGAATCACCAAAAACCACATCGAGAGCAATCTGGCCGAGTGACTCGGCTTTCTTCCCAGGAATGACTCCGTGGAAGCTCATGTTGCTGGCGCTGAGTCTGGACATCGGAATGCCCATTCCTTTCAAAGTTTCAGCATACAGTATGTTCAGGCCACTGCCGCCATCCATCAGGACTTTGGTCAGTCGAGTACCTTCGACGACCGGGTCGACCACCAAAGCTTGCCTCCCTGGGGTGGCAATGTGTGTCGGGTGATCAGATTGGTCGAATGTGATGGCGGTTTGAGACCATTTAAGGTAACTAGGTGTCGCCGGAGCAACCATGTTCACCTCACGGTTAATGACTTTCAATCGACTTTTGCTTTCGACATCAGCAAAAATCATCAAGGTCGAATTGACTTGGGGGTATCCATCGTCACTATCCTCCTTGTCCTCAACTCTGTCTGGTTCTTTTTCCTTATCCTTGGGCTGCTTGCCCTGGAACTGCTGAATCAGGAGCCGGCACTGTCGAGTCGTATGCTTCAGGAAAATAAAATTTCCCTCTTCATCTTTCTTGGTGTGGATGTGACATGGCAGGTCCAAAACATCATTCCCATCCTGATCCTTAACCTTCTTGGGCCTCCATGTGCCCTTGGGTTTTCCCTTGAAGTTTCCCTGGGCCACAGCCAGGGCCTCCCCAGGGGTGGCTGGCTCGGCCTTCCGCTTCTGCTTCCGACTGGAGTTTCCTCCGGTTTCTTGGGCGACTGATTTGAGTTTGCCACTTCGGAGTCGGTCCTCGTCTTCACCATTAGCGTACTTGGTGGCAATCTCCATCATCCGATTCAGGGACATCTCTCCAGTTCGACCAAACTTCAGATTCAACTCCCTGTATTTGACGCCTTCCTTGAAAGCGCAAACTGCTTGATGGTCTGGCACGTTCTCGACCGAGTGGTGCAGTGTGATCCACCTCTGGATGTATTCTCTCAGAGTTTCATTTGGCTTCTGCACGCAAGACCGCAACTCCGTAAGGCCTGCAGGGCGCTTGCACGTCCCTTCGAAGGTTGTGATAAACACTCGGGCGAGATCCTCCCAAGTGTAAATGCTGCTGGGTGCCAACTGATTCAGCCACGCCCTAGCCGAGCCTTCCAACATGAGAGGTAAATGCTTCATGGCCACCTCATCATTGCCGCCGCCAATCTGCACAACCACTCAGTAATCTTCGAGCCACGTGTCGAGCTTGGATTCACCGGTGAACTTGCTAACTCCAGTCGCCAGCCTGAAGTTGGGAGGGATCACCGCGGCCCTGATGGCTCGACTGAAACATTTAGGCCCCGAGGCATGCGCTCTGCTGCCGGTGGGCGTATCTCTGTTGTGGCCCTCTCGATGAGCCCTATTCCTGTCCACCAAACCTTGAACGAGGGTGGATCTCGCGTCAAAGCCTGGGTCTCTGGGGTCGACTGGGATCCTCTGCCCAACATTATGGGGGCGCCTGTCATCTCGATGTCGGGGTGCATACGATCCACTCCTCGGGGGAGGGGATGGCACTCGACGTCTATCATCACGGTCGGGCCGGTGATCATACTGTTCATTCCTCTTGTACTGATCATGCCGGTCTCCACGTCCCTCACGCCTCGGGGGCGATCTCAGGCTGTGAGCCGACTGGACTGTTTCCGTTGCAACGGATCGACTGTGGATCCTGTCCCGCGACTGAGAGACGGCGGAATTCTGATTTCCCGCCGCTCGGAGCAATGCTCTGATCTGCAACAATCCTCTGCCAGCCTCTGACTGAGAGGGCTGGATTGACTCTGCTATGCGGGCCGCAGCAGCCAAATTCTGAACTGGAGTTCGGTATACCTGCGGCGGTGGGAAGAGCTGACGTCGAATGGATTCGGGAGCTTGCTGTCGTCGACTGGACTCGGGAGCCCGCTGACGCGCTCGCTCGTCGAGCGCTCGCTGTAGATTCTCCAGTCGAGTGCGCTCGGCCAGATTAGCCAAGCGTGCGTCCTCCAAGGCCCGGGCCTCGGGGGTTTCTCCAACAATAGGATTGTGGAGCGCGTCCATGTTCCGGCGACGAAGCTCCTCTCGCTGTAATGACGTAAGAGGTTCGGGGAGGTATTCGTCATGGGGATGCGACGGATCGCCTCTATCCACACCACTATCAGCGTGATGGAATCCAGGAGAACTGCGTGTCCCCTCGACCGCCAGAACCTCCGCCAAAGGGTCGCTGCTATCACACTCGGATGCGGTCTCCGCGGAGCCAGTCGATAGATCGAACAGGCCGCAGAGGGATTCGTCGGGCTCGATTGCCGCGACTTGTGGGGCCGCCGACTGGCGGGCCACGGCGTGCTTCACCCACTGCTGGAGTCTCGACCGACCTGAGCGCTTGCGCTGGCGGGAGACAGGGCGGGGAGATGACACGGGAGTCGACCGATATGGGGTCGACGGCTGTCGCAGGAGGACGCCACGGACGCACGCGTGGAAGTGCGTCGCACCGCGGACGGGGAGTGCGTCGACGTCGAGCGGCGCCTCCTAGAGCCAGGCGGAGTCGTTGGCGATGAAAGTGAGTGCGCCGAGACGGATCTCGCGGCCCTCTGCCAAAGCTCCGCAGGAAAACATGATCAAGTGGATCGGAAAAATCGCAACTTCTCCAATTGGACGCTAAGACTAGAGCCCCACGGTGGACGCCAACTGTCGTGGTTCTAAGTCTGACAGTGAGGTAGGGGGGTGTGTATGAGGAGGCTAGACCTTAGCTATTGGGAAGTTGTAAGCACGCAAGGTTTACGAGTTCAGGCCCTTCTCGGAGGAAGTAACAGCCCTACGTCTCGGTGCCCGGAGGCGGTCGATTGAATTATGCGTGTGTAAATGACAGGGGTGCGAACCCTTGATACTGAGGAGGGAGGTGGCTTATATAGAGTTCGCCAGCCCTCCCCTTCCCTCAGTAATGCAGGGTTTAAGGTACATTTAAGGTGGGGCGTTACTGATAACGTCCCTAATAAAGTGTCATAATAACCATAAAGACTACTTAATAGCCGACCGTTTGCCTGCGGAGTGACTGCAGGTCTTTTGGTCGGTCGAGTGGTTGAATTCATGGTCGAGTGATAGCTTCTTGGTCGAGTGTCTTCAACCCGTCGAGTGAGATACCTTCAAGTTGATTGAAAGGTGACTTCTTCTAGGGATGTCCTACGGTAGGGCTCTTTAGGACGGGTCCGTGCCCCTACCGTAGGTACATGGCTTCATCAGTGGCTCCGTATATGGATGAACACAAGAATTTGCTACGCTCCAAACACCCGGAGTGGTCTGATGACTGGATTACACGTGAACAAACCAGGAGTTTCGCCAGCTGGTTGCAAGCACGTACCATGCATGACACCTCTATTGAAGATGACCTGTACTTGCTGTCCCAATTACCATCTTCGAATATAATGACTTTCAAAGGGTACAAGATAAATGGTAATACATTTTACACGATCGCCCAAGATAAGAAGAGCACCAACCAAAACAGTGGTGTCCGCTTTGATGCAGAAACCAAGACGGGAAAGGAAACATATTATGGTTATATACAGGACATATGGGAACTTGACTATCGACGTGGTTTGAAGGTCCCTTTGTTTCGGTGCAAATGGGTCAATATGACACGAGGCGGGGTAACGGAAGACCCGCAGTACGAAATGACAAAAGTGGATCTCAACAATCTTGCGTATGCAGACGAACCATTCGTCCTAGCCAATGATGTGGCACAGGTTTTCTATGTGAAGGACATGTCTACCAAGACAAGAAAAAGAAAAGATAAGGAAGCGAATGCATCGTACGATGAGCCAAAGCGGCACATAGTTCTTTCTGGGAAGAGAAACATCGTGGGAGTGGATGACAAGACAGACAAGTCAGAAGATTATGAAAAGTTTGATAAAATTGCTCCATTCACAGTGAATATTGATCCGAGCATCCTGTTAAATGATGAAGATTTTCCATGGCTACGACGCAAAGGGACACACGCGAAGAAAAAGTTTCACACCCAAAGATCTGGGATGTGATCGGCTTAACTATCATTACTTTCTTCTGTGTTTCACACCCAGGAGGGAATCTCAGTAATAGTTAGGGTAGCTAGTTATGTGTTTTGGCATTTGAAACGCGAAGAAATTTTATGTGCAAGAAAATTCTTTCATGCATTTACTGATTTTTTTCAGCTAAATGACCCTGAAATTGAAAAGCATTTCAAATGAACTCAGAAAAGGATGAAAGTTGGCATGGTATCATAATTTCACCCACATAGCATGTGCAAAAAGTAGAGAGGGTTACCGCAAAAACTGGATGCACTTCGTGTACAAAATGGACAATCTGTTTCGAAGTATCAGGGTTTCGGACGAAAACTCATCCGTTACAAAGGCATTTCATTTTTTAAATAACCAAATTGAACATAATGATAAAACACACTAATATTAAACATAAGAAAAAAGAATCACTGGAAAATCTATTTTCAAAGTTAAGTTATTCACAAAAATAAATAAAGCAAAAAAATAAGAAAAAAAGCCCACCTACTGGGCCACAGCGGCTTGCATACGACTAGAAACCCAAATTCAGGTTGGGCCAGGATGCAGGCTCGCTAGCCTAGTAGGCCCAACAGGGCATCGCAGAAGAGGTAGGCCCAGAAGGCCTGCTTAAGAGAGGAGCTCGAGACAGCAGCGACGGCGGGGCTTATAAGTAGGTGCGAGTGCCCCTCGGCTAGCGAGGTGGGACTAAACTTTTGTGCCCCTCGCCTGGCAGCGTACCCCCCTTTAGTACCGGTTTCTGGCACCAACCGGTACTAAAGGGGGGGCCTTTAGTACCGGTTGGTTCCACAAACCGGTACTAAAGGGGGGTGCTTCCCGCCGCTTGGCCTGACCAAAACAGGTCTTTAGTACCGGTTGGTGGCTCCAACCGGTACTAAAGGTGCCTTCTATATATACAAAACTTCGAAAAATTTCATTCTCCCTCTGTTTCTTCCTCTGTTTCCCCATTGAAGCACCGCCCGTCCCGATCGATCGACGTCGTCGCCACCCCCGTCCTACGCCGCCCCCGTCGCGCGTCGTTGCCGTCGCCGCCCCCATCCTCGTTGCCGCCCTCATCCCCGTCGCCGCCCTATCCCCGTCGTCGCCCCCGTCGCTGTCGCCGCCCTCGTCTCCGTCGCCGCCGCGGGCCATCGCCTCGCCGTCGCCGTCGCCCCGCTGTGAGCTCTCACCCTCTAACCCCTCTCCCTCGCCCCCGGTGGCCACCATGGGCGCCGCCCCTCCCCGAGCCCATACACACACACAAGCATGATGAACACACACACACACGCACATTTCCTTAAGTTAATTAGTATATACATATTTTGTATGTTTAATTAGTTTAGATTTTTCAGATTATTATTTTTTCACTAGTATATATGTATGAATGCATGTTAGATGGATATAATTAGTGTTTAATTAGTATGGAATTTTTTTTATATAATGTTGTTTTTCTGTTTTTAATGGATGTATACAAGTTGTTTTTTCTGTTTTTAGTGTTAGATGCTTAATTAGTATGAAATAGCATATAGAATTTTGACATATGCAATGATAGCATAATTAGTGTTACATTTGCATATAGTATTTGTTGTCGACGATGCCCGGCCCGCCGTCGACCCGTTCGCGACGACGTCCTGCTTCAGAGGACCCAGGTCCGGGACTGGGCTCCGCCGGGATGGCACTGGGAGGTGCTACCTTCAGGGGCGCGACGCTTGGTGAGGAACCCGGCCTCGGGTCCCGTCGTCGACCCTCATCTCCTTTGGTGGCATTCGCGTGGGCCACTTTCGGTGCGGAGGGAGCCGGCCCCGCTGGAGGTGGTACGTCGCCGTGTCAGGGAGGAGGACGAGCACGTCCATCGCTACATGGCTGCTATGGACGTCAGGTTCTCCAATACCTGGCAGGTTCTTTGGGGAGATCACCCGAGCTATGATCCAGTGATGGTTCCTTCACTTTGGTTGTCCACCGCCTAGATTACTCTCTAGTATTCGATCTTTATTAGCTAGCTAGCTAGCTAGTGATGTATTCGATATATAATATTTGAGATGATTTATTCGAGATTATATATATTATTTGAGACGATGTATTCGAGATTATATCTATTATTTGAGACGACGTATTCGAGATTAAATCTATTATTCGAGACGATGTATTCGAGATTATATCTATTATTTGAGATGGTGTATTCGAGATTATATCTATTATTCGAGATTATACTAAATTGTTTTATATTTCTTTTGGCATAGTTAAATAAAAGCTATGGCGGACAATACCGACAGAGAGAGAGAGAGAGAACAGACCATGTTCGATATCATACGCGGGCCAGATGATGATCAGAATGAAGAAGATTTTGATGGCTCCGAATTTCTAAACAACACCGGAGAGGGTGATATGATATTCGATCGCGACGACCGAGAAGATGAAGTCATGAACTACGACGAAGAACATGTTGATCCTGAAACAACAAACACCGGCGAGGTATATATATTTATATAAGCAGGAATCTGGTGATCATCGCATGTTTTAAATGAGTTGAAGATATATTAACGAATCGATCTTTCTTCTTTCAGCCATCCGGATAGAGCAAATCTTCAGGCAAAAGGACGAAACGAGGCCCGAACAAAAAGTTGAAGGAGGGCGTAAAGTACAATATCGAGGCATTCAAACCTAATGGCGAACCATTAGCGCCTAAGAAGATTGCGGACAAGTTCGTTCGTTAGTGTGGAGTTCTTGTGAAGGACCAACTCCCGATCTCCCTTCAAGAATGGAGAAAGCCAGCAAAGCCACGTCCAAATGTTACTTTTGTCGACGAGAATCAAAAAAACTACTTTGGGATACTCTCATGAAACATTTCACAATACCATATCATTTCACAGAAGCAGATGTGCGGAAAGTCAAGGACGCTACTTTTAGGAAGATGGCGGTTGCATTCAAGAACCACAAGAGAACGACGTGGGAGAAGTACGTCAAGGGAGGAAGGAAGACTCCAGTATTCGAGGGGATACTAGAGAATCAAAGTGCTCATTGGGACGATTTCGTGAAATTCAAGGATTCAGAATTACCTAAGGAACGGTCGAGAATAAACAAGAAGAATGCCGAAAATAGGATAAGTTCCATAAGCTGGGGCCAGGTGGCTACGTGGTGGCAATGCCTAAGTGGGATAAGTCTGAGAAAGAGATGGAGGATGCAAGTGTCACTCCGGTTACTAAGAGCTGGCCCCCCAGGTGCAGGACTTGGTTCTATGCGCATGGGGGAGAGTTGGACCCGAAGACAGGCAATGTTTCGACGAAGGCATGTCTGAACGGAGCCGACGATGCGCTACTTGTTGCAATAGAAGAGGCTCGATCGGGGGTGTTCCAGCCCAACAGAGAGAACGACGAGCTTACGCGTGCCCTGGGAAATCCTGAACACCCGGGAAGAACACGAGGCAAGGGCGCTATTCCGTGGTATGAGGGGTTTTCGGACTGGAACGCCGACTACAGAACCCGTGCGAGAAAGAAGATTGCGGAGGAGAAGAAGAGGAAGATGGAGGAGGAGCAGAGGAAGCGGGACTATGAACGCCTTCAAGGCCTAGAAGCAAGTCAAGCGGAATTGGCAGCTAAATTCCAGCGGCAGCAGGAGCAGATCGACTCACTTAGCCAGCAAAGGGGGTCTCAGCAGGTGCAGCAGCTAGCGGATGATCCAACATTGGATACCACCGCCCCATCCATGCCGAGAAGCAGCGCAGGTTCCGCCCCGGGCGACGCACTGCTGGATAGATACCCCGTGGATGACATCACGGAGAACACTAACTGCGAGCTACACTTCAAAATGAAGAACATATCCATGAAGGTGGCGGACGCCGTTGCTTTTTCAAATTCCCCCGAGGCAACCTTCCATTGCAACCCGATTCCAGCGGGTTATGCTCGTGTCTTGGTTGATGAGGTGGTGGACCCATATTCGGAGCTACAGCTTGACATTCCTGGAGGTGACGACGAGCACACATTGGGAGAGGCCATACATCATGTCATCCTATGGAGAAAGGATTGCATCATCTTTCGAAGGCCACCGACACCGCGTCACCCGACTCCTCGTCGAAGTCCGCCACCGAGTCAGCAGACTCCCGCTCCAAGTCCACCAACACGTGAGGCCACTCCTCCTCCTCCAAGTCCGGCAAAGTGTCAGGCCACTACTCCTCCAAGTCCGACACAGCGTCAGACGTCCACTCCTCCTCCAAGTCCGGCACAACCTTAGGTCACTCCTCCTCCAAGTCCGGCACAGCCTCAGGCCACTCCTCCTCGTCCAACTCAGCCCCGTCAGCCGTCTCCGCCGCCTCAGCAATCGCAAAAGAGACACCCCGCAGCTATGGTGCGTAGCGGTACGAGTCGAGGTGATAGTACAGGAAGTACAGGCGGACGCAAGCGATATAAATATGGTCCAAACCTCAGTACTCCTCTTCCCGTGAGGGCTTACGACAGGACCGAGGAGCAAACCAATGCCATAGTGCGGGCAGAAGTGGACGCCCATTTTGGACCGAAAACGCCACCGCCGCCAAGGGAGAAAGTGCCTGTGAAAGTAGTTGACCACTTCATTCGTATGGCTCAACCACCAGCTCCTAAGTATGTTGACACAGACTATGAGCGCCACATTAGGAAGTTACATCGACAACGTCTACAGAAGGAGGCGAGCTCGAGCTCGAGCAAACATCAAGCAGCTGTCAAAAAATGCGGGAAAACCGTTGCCCAGCTGGGAAAACAGGTGGCGCAATCGATCCCCCCGCTTGTTGTGCCGCCAACAACACGTGACAGTACGCGCGCCCAATATTATTGTGGCCAAACGGTTTACGTTTCCGAGGTGGACGATGTGGTAATAACCCAGAAGCATATAATGCAGGCTGAAGAACTCAAGATCACTGTTGGACAACTCCTCGAGATCGAGGACATGCCTCTGATTACAGAGGAGGAAATAAAATGGAAATATGTCCGGGGCCAACCTTTGGTCAAGCCAGAAGATGTCAACAAGCTCCCAACGAGAATGTATGAGTTGCATCAATGGTACATGGACATTACCAAGAGATCTGATCGAGAGTCCCTCATGGTGTATGTCAAGAAGGATGATTACTACCATGGGAAAGCTGTGGCCGTTGAGTATTCTGAACTGTTTCAGTTATACAATCAAGACGCACTCGACAAATCTATCGTCAGTTGCTATTGTCTGTAAGTGATTTCTTTCTGTAATTTAAGTCTCAAGCTAGCTGTAGTGATCCTTTTGATCAATCATTACCTGTAATTATCCTCACTATATTCTTTTCTGTGGTATTATGCAGGATGAAGATGTATGAAATGAGAAAAGGTGGACGCTATGGCATTGGGTTCATTGACCCAAACACCGTTAATGAATACACATGGAAAATAAACAAGCATCATGAAAAAGAGGTAGAGGACAGCATGCTAGAGTTCTTGAAGCGCCTCAAATATAGTAAAGATATACTACTTCCTTACAACTTTGAGTGAGTCACACTGTCTTGTACTACAAATTCTGTTTTTGCCTACTAGCTAGCTACATGTTTTTGCTTACATATGCCCGCTTAATTAAGACATGCAAACGTGTGTGCATACAGATATCACTGGATCTTGTGTATCATTAAAGTTGACGCCGGAACAGTTGAAATACTGGACTCGCTACTCAAAGCAAATAGTGACTATAACATCTTGTTTGGGATAGTCAACAGGTAATTTCAATCATTATTAACTATATATCTCTGCCTATTTAGTTCGTCATTTCATGATATGAACTATTTAATAACCCCTTTATTCATTTTCTTTGTCGGCGGGCAGGGCTTGGGCAAGGTTCATCAGTGTCACGGAAGGCGAATGGAAACCACATCTGAAATGGTTTTGAGCCAAGGTAAGTAATTAAGTAGTACTAGCTAGCTAGCTAGCTGCCATCTCTTTAATTATCATGCTTGATTAATTATTATCTGATCAAATTAAATTCCATTCTCGTAATAAAGGCCCTGAAGCAGGCGCAGGGGACTGATCTGTGTGCATTCTGCGTTTGCGAGAACATTCGCATGATGGCGTCTGAAAGGAGCAGATCTCAAAGACAGGAATGGGTACGCTTGTCAGAACACTATTCACAATTTTTACACCATTATCGATATCTAGTCACACAACTAATACACATGCATATTGATCTCCTTAATAGTTTAAAGAGGTGCGGGACAAGCTCCTAGAAACGGAGCGCGTAGAAGCACTTCAAGAGGAAATAGCGGGATTTTTGCTCGACCAGGTCATAAATCCGAAGGGAGAATACTATTACCCGCTACCGCCCCCATCGACCAGAACATGAACCACTTCCAATTGTCATCGTGCTCCGAAGGCACCAATCAAGCTAATGCCACTGGCTCCGAAGGCAACATGCATATGTAGGAGAAATTGTATATAGCTATACATGTGTTTATGTGTGAATTAATATGGTGGTTTGTGAGACATGATTGATGATATATATATGATTGGTTCTACTACAAATTCTACTTATATATATATATATATATATATATATATATATATATATATATATATATATATATATATAATATATGCATAACGTGTACAATGTGTAGTACCGTAAAATACCAGCAAACGAAAAAGAATTAAAATAGAAAACAGAAAATTAAATGAAAAAAAAATCATAAAACCAAAAACCCCCCAAACATTTTAGTACCGGTTGGTGTTGCCAACCGGTACTAAATGGCTCCCGGCCCTCGGAGCTAGCTCATGCCACGTGGTTGCCCTTTAGCATCGGTTCGTGCTGAACCGGTACTAAAGGAGGGAGGGGGGGGGGGGGACTTTAGTGCCGAAATTTTAGTGCCGGTTACCTAACCGGCACTAAAGGGCCTTACGAACCGGTGCTATTGCCCGGTTCTGCACTAGTGACATGAGTTCAGAAGTACAAAGTGTGTAGCTAGCTATAGGTAAACAAGGTAGTATTTGGTTGCAGGATGTCGTCATGGGTGGTGGATATGGAGAAGAAGGTCCAGGGCGCTGAGCCGCCGGTGAAGGTGGAGAAATGGCGGAAATACTGCATCTTCCGCGTCCCGTTGCGCTTCAAGGTGATCGATGGCAGGTATGGAGAGATACTTCATTGGTGTTGATTGCTTCAACATGACAATTTTTATGCCATGATATTTATTTTTGTTTTTGTGTTTTCTTTCTTTCAATAGTTTGGGTGTCTGCTTCCTGAATGTGTCAATTGTACCTTCCAAAAATGAAATGTGGACTGCTGCTTCTTGACATTGTGATATTGTAGTCTGATATTAACATATGACCTTTCTTGAAAAAAACACAAATTGCAGGGTGAGCAGCGTATACAAACCGCAGACAGTGTCTTTGGGCCCATTCCACCACGATGACAAGGACCTGAAACCCTTGGAGGAGCACAAGCTGAGGGCCGTACATCACCTCCTCCACCGGGACGGCTGCAAGACCACACTTTTCGAGCTTGTCGCCACCATGGAGAAGGTAGGTGAGGAGCTTCAGGATGCCTACATGGAACTGGGCGACGAGTGGCAGGGTGAGGAGAACAGGGGTAAGTTCCTGGAGATGATGATCATCGACGGTTGCTTCCTACTGGAGGTGATGAGGACGGCCATTGGTGGGAAGTACTCCATTCCCAAGGACTACAAGCAGGATGACCCCGTCTTTAGCGGGCATGGCATCCAGCACATCAAGCCGTTCATCCTACGAGACATGCTCCTGGTCGAGAACCAGCTGCCACTCAGGTTGCTCGAGAAAATCGTCACCGCAGAGAGCGGCAGATCTCCGGTAAGCAGGTTACTGGCTTAGTGCTAACATCTAGTGTTGTTCACCTAATCTCACAGTAAAAACTTACCCTCTCTGACTCTATGTATCCTCAATGTGTCAACTATTTTCCCATATCGTGTTATGTCATTGTAGTGGCTGGGTGTACTTGACACCAACTTATATATTGCCCTTTGTTTAAAAAACTTAACATAATGATGAATGGATGAACATGCATGCAGAGTGCGTCTTCGATCAATTCCATGGTGCTTAAAGTCCTGGAAGGCAAAGATGCCCCCGAAGGGTCCGATGAGTTGGGACTCCACCCGCTCGACATATAACGAAGGAGCCAGCTCAAGGGCCATCTGAAGCCTTATCAGAGGGGCGTGGAGAACATCATACCGACACCAAACGACGTCGTTGTTCGTCACGAGAGAGTGGAGCCCCGATCGGCATGGAAGTTGTACGAGGCGGGGATCCGATTCATGCCCAGCAAGACGGCCTACCTCGACGACATCAACCTGGACAATGGCAGGCTCCACATGCCCAAGTTCCATCTCAACGACTCCAGAGCCTACAAGTTCCACAACTTGATGGCGTTCGAGGCGATGCACGTTAGCACTGAAAATGACGTGATAGCCTACGTGCTCTTCATCAAGGACCTCGTGGACTCCGCCGAAGATGTGCGCCTGCTCGTGAAGAAGAGGATCCTTGAGCATGACCTCGCCGACGACGACGATGCCGTGGTGAAGCTCTTCAACAGCCTCACCAAGGATATGTACAAGAACTGGGAGAGTAAATTGTGCTGCGTACGTGAGGACGTGGAGCACCACTACCTCAGCAACCTCCCGCGCGTCGTCATGTACGACTGGTGGGCAAACCTCAAAAGCAAGTACTTTAGGAGCCCGTGGAGGCTCCTTGCCTTCATCACCGCTCATCGTTGGAGACATCGTGCAGTCTGTGTTTGCAGTCTTATCTTATTATAAACCTGACAAGGATAAGCCCAAAATGCCTTAATTAGATAAGTAATGCTTCATTTCTTTTTTTTTTGGCGTGTTTGTTTCAAAAGAGAGAATAGAACAAAAAATCACCCAACAGTATTCCTCATTTTGCCTTTGCGTGTGCGGGCAGTCCACAAATCCTTATATCCAAATCATATATGAAGAGGATATGAGGATGTCCGTGCAAGGTGGCATGTAGAATTTGGCCCACAGGGGGTCATTTTTTCTCTTTTTTTATTCTTTCTTTTCTCTCTCTTCGTCTTCACCAATTATATGTATGTGACTGGACAATATGAGAATAATATAAGAAGTGTGATTGTTTTGTAAGGAAAGTGATGGTTTAAAATAGATCCGGGCACGTCCACAAACATATGGGGAGTGAATGTAAGCAATCGTGGTTGTAGATGTTCTTAGGAAACAACAAATGGGAATGTGCAGTACGAGCCAGTGGTGCAAATGGTGGTAGAGGAGGTGTGTCGTGTACCTTTTTTCGACAAAGGGCAGATTTTATTAGTTTAAAACGGAGTACAAACACAAAAAGTGCATATTGGGCCTCTGCATAGTTAGGATGTACCCAACCCACACGAACACACGCACACACACAAATCACACCGGCAGCTAGCAAAGTCATATAAGACAGAAGCTGTGCGAAGGTGGATAGAAAACAGAGAGAAAAGGAGAAAAATAGAGTAGCAATATTTCACGGCGAGCAGGTGTTGAGCCAATGAAGATGATTCAAGTGCATGTGATCCGGAACGTGGACACGGCTACATAGAACGTGCACTCATTATGCAAGCGATCATTGTCTTCCACGCAATTGTTTGTCCATCGTAAATCCTGGCATGACCATTGGCCCCAGACCCGACGCCAGCGAGGATGAACTTCAGGGATTGGGCATTGTTGACGTACGTAGATAATGCTCAAGGCCGAGGCCATATGGCCATGGCCCGTTGGAATCCTTCCAGGAGGAGCAAGTCCATCTATTTGACGCTCATGAGCGTCATGGCTTCGCCCAAGGCAGCGTTTCGACGTCCCGGCTTTCTTTTGCTGTTTCCTTTTTTTCCTGCTTATTTTTTCCTTTTATTTTTCTTTTTCCTTTTTCTGTTTTTTTCTAAATTCAAAATTTTCAAGAACGTTCAGAATTTCAAATTTTCTTCACATTTTTAGAAACTGTCCGCTTCTTTAAAAAATTGAAATGCCAAAATGTGTTCATGTTTTCAAAAATTTTCATGTTATCAGAAAAAGTTCACCGTATAGGAAAAAAATCTTCACCGTACATTTGAAAAAAATGTTCACTATAACATGTATAGGAAAATTGTCCAGTGTGCCTTTAAAAAAGAGTTCACCGTATATTAAAAAAATTAATGTGTATTTAAAAAATATTCACCACATAATTAAAAAAGTTCAGTTTGTATTTTCAAATTCACAATTTTTTCAAAAAAATAACATTTAATAAAATGTTCGGAATTTTTAAAATTTGTTGCTAGCTCTTAAAGTCTTGCCCTGCCATTTGGTCACCAAGAAGCATCACCTCGAGTGGCTATCCATGCCCTGTCGAAACCGGGAGGTCCCGTGTTCACTAGTAGAAAAGGGGGCAAAGGTTCAGGCCGGGTCAGCCCATTAGTCCCGGTTCAGTTCAGAACCGGGACCCATGGGGCATTGGACCCGGTTCGTGAGCCTAGGGGGCCGGCCACGCCACGTGGGCCATTGGTCCCGGTTCGTCTGGTCCTTTTGGTCCCGGTTGGTGGGACGAACCGGGACCAATGGGCCTGGCTCCTGGCCCACCACCATTGGTCCCGGTTGGTGGCTTGAACCGGGACCACAGGCTGCCCTTTAGTCCCGGTTCATGCCACGAACCGGGACCAATGAGGTGCCTATATATACCCCTCGCCCGCGAGCAGAGCACTCCAGTGCTCTGTTTTTCTCTGGCCGGCAAGGGGAGGGCTTTGTGGTGCTCTAGCTCACCTCCTATGCACATGAGGTGTTCGATGAAATGCCCGAGCCACACTAGTTAAGCTTTCTCCTCTCGAAGCTCGACCTCAAAGCTCCATTTTCCTCGAGATTTGTCTAGGTTTAGCGGCCCGTCACGTCCCATTCCCGTCTTCACCGCCGTCGATCGCCCGCGTCGATCTCGTTGCGGGCACCACCGTGGTGAGCCTCTTATTCATATCTTCTTTCTAAAATAAAAAAATCTTGCTTTAGATAGATACTTGTCTAATTTTCTTACTATTTTATTGCTTGTTATTATATAGTGCGATGGTTTTGGTGTCCGCCCCCGTCGGCCCTCGTCCTGTCTATGATTCGGATGTGGTATATATTATCTTTATAACTATTGGTTCATTTATTGTTTATGAAAATTATGCCGACCAACGTGACATAGATTTTATTTATCTAGGAGGCATGTGAACCGGAAATTCCAACCGACCCTATTATTGAGAGGTTAAATTTAGTTGAAGAAGAAAACAATTTCTTGAAGGAAAAAATAAAAAAATTGAGGAGGAGAAGATGATATTGGAGTTGCATGTTGCGGATGTCGTCGATGATCACAAGATCAAGATGGATGCAATGTGCTTGAAGATTAGAAAGATTAGAAAATATGTCATTCATACCGAGGCTTGGTATTATTATGCCGTTGGATCAATTGTTACCTTGGTTGCGATTATGATCGCGTTTGTTTTCGCATTGAAATGTTTTACATAGTTTCAATGTATGGTTTAATTAATTAGATGCTCTGGAGAGGTATATGTTGTTAGATGAGAAATATGTATGTACTTTGGTTTCAATGTGATGATGAATTTCTATTAATTTGGTCACTTAATTATCTATTCATGATGTTCTGTAATGGTTTTGACACACTTAATTATATATAATGCACGCAGATGAACCGGCAATGGATATACGGTGACAGACACACCTCCGAGTACATTAAGGACGTGCATGAGTTTCTCAAAGCGGCGGAGGCAAACAAGCAGAATGGTTTTATGTGTTGTCCATGCCCTAAATGTGGGAATACGATGTCTTACTCTGACCGGAAAATCCTTCACGCCCACCTGCTTTACAAGGGTTTCATGCCACACTATAATGTTTGGACGAGGCACGGAGAAATAGGAGTTATGCATGATGGAAGACGGCGAAGAAGAAGAGTACGATGAATTTAAAAGGAGAAGCTGAAGTTCGATCGCATGTGAGAGGATCACAAAAAAGGGTTGTACCCCAATTGCGAAGATGGCAACACAAAGCTCGGTACCGTACTGGAATTGCTGCAGTGGAAGGCAGAGAATGCTGTGCCTGACAAAGGATTTGAGAAGCTACTGAAAATATTGAAGAAGAAGCTTCCAAAGGATAACGAATTGCTCGACAATACATACGCAGCAAAGAATGTCGTATGCTCTCTAGGAATGGAGGTGCAGAAGATACATGCATGCCCTAATGACTGTATCCTCTACCGCGGTGCGTACAAGGATCTGAACGCATGCCCGGTATGCGGTGCATTGCGGTATAAGATCATACGAGATGACCCTGGTGATGTTGACGGCGAGCCCCTCACGAAGAGGGTTCCTGCGAAGGTGATGTGGTATGCTCCTATAATACCATGGTTGAAACGTCTGTTCAGAAACGGAGAGCATGCCAAGTTGATGCGATGGCACAGTGAGGACCGTAAGAAAGACGGGAAGTTGAGAGCACCCGCTGACGGGTCGCAGTGGAGAAAAATCGAGAGAAAGTACTGGGCTGAGTTTGCAAAGGACCCAAGGAATGTACGGTTTGCTTTAAGCGCGGATGGCATTAATCCTTTCGGGGAGCAGAGCAGCAATCACAGCACCTGGCCCGTGACTCTATGTATGTATAACCTTCCTCCTTGGATGTGCATGAAGCGGAAGTTCATTATGATGCCAGTTCTCATCCAAGGCCCTAAGCAACCCGGCAACGACATTGATGTGTACCTAAGGCCATTAGTTGAAGAACTTTTACAGCTGTGGAATGGAAACGGTGTACGTACGCGGGATGAGCACAGACAGAAGGAATTTAACCTAAAGTTGTTGCTGTTCGTGACCATCAACGATTGGCCCGCTCTCAGTAACCTTTCAGGACAGAAAAACAAGGGATACCACGCATGCACACACTGTTTAGATGACACTGAAAGTATATACCTGGACAAATTCAGGAAGAATGTGTACCTAGGCCATCGTCGATTTCTTCCGACCAACCATCAATGTCGAAAGAAAGGCAAGCATTTCAAAGGCGAGGCAGATCACTTGAAGAAGCCCGCCATGCGTACCGGTGATCACGTACTTGCTATGGTCAATGATTTACATGTAATCTTTGGGAAGGGTCCCGACGGACTAGCTGTTCTGAATGATGTTGAGGGACACGCACCCATGTGGAATAAGAAATCTATATTTTGGGACCTACCCTACTGGAAAGACCAAGAGGTCCGCTCTTCAATCGACATGATGCATGTGACGAAGAACCTTTGCGTGAACCTGCTAGGCTTTTTGGGCGTGTATGGAATGACTAAATATAAAAAGACGGCATGCCTCCGAAACAGTATGAAGGTCCTGCCAGCTACGCTCTTACGAAAGAAGAGAAAGAAATCTTCTTTGAATGCATGCTCAGTATGAAGGTCCCGATTGGCTTCTCGTCGAATATAAAGGGAATAATAAATATGCCAGAGAAAAAGTTTCAGAACCTAAAGTCTCATGACTGCCACGTGATTATGACGCAACTGCTTCCGATTGCATTGAGGGGGCTTCTACCGGAAAACGTCCGATTAGCCATTGTGAAGCTATGTGCATTCCTCAATGCAATCTCTTGGAAGGTGATCGATCCAAAAATCGTACCAAGGCTAAGGAGTGATGTGGTGCAATGTCTTGTCAGTTTCGAGCTGGTGTTCCCACCATCCTTCTTCAATATCATGACGCACGTCCTAGTTCATCTAGTCGACGAGATTGTCATTCCGGGGCCCGTATTTCTACACAATATGTTCCCCTTTGAGAGGTTCATGGGAGTCCTAAAGAAATATGTCCGTAATCGCGCTAGGCCAGAAGGAAGCATCTCCATGGGCCATCAAATAGAGGATGTCATTGGGTTTTGTGTTGACTTCATTCCTGACCTTAAGAAAATAGGTCTCCCTAAATCGCGGTATGAGAGGAGACTGACTGGAAAAGGCACACTTGGAAGGGAATCAATAATATGCAGGGACGTATATTCTTGGTCTCAAGCACACTACACAGTTCTACAAAACTCTACCTTGGTGACTCCGTATGTCGATGAACACAAGAACAGTGTGACGTCCGGATAATTAAGCTACAGTAAACCTCTGTTAATGATGCCACGTCACCACGGTTACTGTTCCTAATCTCGCGATGGTTCAGAAACGATTCAAATTTAAAATAAAGTCAAATAACAAAAACTTTTAAACTTTAAAACTAAAATGTTCGAGTTGTGCCAAATAATGCAAAAGTAATTGAGGTGAAGAAACCACACTTTTATAAAATGTTTAAATCCATTAAAATAATTAAAACAGTGACTAAAACAATTATTAAAAGCCATTAAATATTAAACAAATACAAACCTATTTTATTATTGTGCCAAATTAATTATGGCAGTATCCTAAATAATAATACTAATTTTGGGGCTAGGTTTATATTTTATAAAACTAAAAATAAGTAAATAATAGGAAACTTAATTGAAAAACAGAAACTATAAAAAGAAAACAAAACATATAAAAAAAGGCCACAACCCCATGGCTCCTCCTGGGCCTCGGCCCACTCCCACCCAGCCAGCCCACCTAACTCCGTCCGTCGCCTCCTTTCCCTGTACAGCCGACCGGGGCGCTCCCGTTCGTTCCCGTCGGACCGGGCGCACCTCCCCGCGCTGCCACGCCGACGCCGGGAGGGGATAAGGGCGCCACGCGATCCCACCCCCACTCGCTCATCACTCCCCTCGCTCTCTCCGCCTCTTCCCTCTTCCAGATCCGTCTAAAAAGAGAGCAGAAAACGCAGCAGAAGTTAAGCGCTGCACAAATACCTGTCTCTGTTTTCCTTCGTCTGAGTTTTCAGAGAGTGAGAGAACGAGAGAGAGAGAGGAAGGAGGTGCTCCGGCGAGCATCTCCGGCAACACTTGGCATCAGAGCATCAGGTTGTCTTCGGGACCATGTCGTCCGGCGGCAACAACACGAACGCCCGGCGCTCGGAGACCCCTCCACGCACGAGAGCGGCGTCGCCGGCCCGGGGCAGGAGCAGGGCACGCCGCGCCGGCGAGATGGTGGTGCACCAGCAGGTGATCCGGGAGACGAGCTCCGCCGGAGTCTACCCCACGCTGACGCGCACCAACTATGCAGAATGGGCCCTGCTCATGAAGGTAAACCTGCAGGCCGAGGGCTGGTGGGCCGCCGTTGAAACCGGCGACGCACCTTTCCGTGACGAGCGCAAGGCCATGGCTGCGATCTTGCGCGCCCTCCCGCCGGACATGGTGAGTCCGATCGGCGCCAAGGCCAACGCCAAGGAAGCGTGGGAGGCGATCGCGTCCCAGCGCATGGGAGCCACTCGTGTGCGTGAGGCGAACGCACAGCGACTGCGGCGGGAGTTCGAGAGCATCTCGTTCCGCTCCGGTGAGACGATCGATGACTTCTCGATGCGCATCTCCACCCTCGCCGCGAACCTGCGCTCCCTCGGCGACAACGTGCAGGAGTCCAGTGTGGTCGCCAAGTTCCTGCGCGTTGTTCCTCAACAGTACGTGCAGGTCGCCATCGCGATCGAGACCCTCCTCGACGTAAGTACCCTGTCCCTGGATGAAGTTACTGGTCGTCTCCGCGTCGTGCAAGACCGGATCAGCGAAAACGCCGCCGAGTCCCAATCCGGCGGCCGCCTGCTTCTCACCAAGGAGGAGTGGGACGTACGAGAGCGCGCGGCTCAAGGGGACGGTGGATCGTCCTCCGGCGGGCGAGGAAGGCGCGGTGGCAGGCGCGGCCGCGGTGGACGCCGCGGCGGCGGGCGAGGAGGCCCGCAAAGCGGACGTGGTGCCGACTACGTCGACAAGAGCGGCGGAGACAAGGACACATGCCGCTACTGCGGTTTCAAAGGGCACTGGGCCCGTGAATGCAGGAAGAAGAAGCGCGAGGAGGCTCACCTCGTGCAGGCGGACGAGGAAGCGGACCCGGCGTTCCTGCTAATGGAGATGGTGGAGATCACCACCGCAGAGGCCTCCGCGGCCACGACAGCGGGCCTTGACTCCCCTGCATCAGGCCCTGTCTCCACCGCCATGGCAGGAGCTCTGGACACGGGGGAGGCAAGCGCCTTGCTCCCTGTCTTCCTTAACGAGCAGCAGGCGGAGATCACTCCCGGCGCCGTCGACGCGCCGCGGGAGTCTACCTGGTTCTTGGACACGGGCGCCTCGAACCATATGACCGGGGACCGCAGCGTCTTCGCCGAGCTGGATGAGAGCGTCACCGGCAATGTGCGATTCGGCGACGGCTCGGTGGTGCAGATCCGAGGACGCGGGACGATCGCGTTCAAGGTGGACGGCGGCGTGCAGCGCGCCCTCACCGACGTCTACTTCATCCCGCGCCTGAAAAGCAGCGTGGTGAGCCTGGGGCAGCTGGACGAGCTCGGCTGCGACATCCGCCTCCGTGGCGGGAACATGACGATCTTCGATCCACGCCAAAAGCTCCTGGTAAAGGTACACCGCGCATCAAATCGCTTGTACAAATTGGATATGACTCCAGTGCCTCCCGCGTGTCTGTTGATGCGCCATGACGGCAAGGCCTGGAAGTGGCATCGTCGCCTCGGTCACCTGCACTTTGAGGCGATCCAACGGATGGCGCGCGGCGGACTGGTCCGCGGCCTACCTCTCGTCGAGCACACCGGCAAGCTCTGCGAGGCGTGCCTCGCCGGGAAGCAGAGGCGCGCTCCCTTTCCCCAGAAGGCCAAGTACAGAGCTGAGAGGCAGCTCGAACTCGTGCATGGCGACCTGTGCTGTCCCATCACGCCGGCGACACCCAGCGGTCGGAGTTACTTCCTCCTGTTGGTCGACGATTGCAGCCGTTACATGTGGCTGGTCCTCCTCAGCTCGAAGGATGAAGCAGCGGCTGCTCTGAAGCGCTTCCAGGCCATCGCCGAGGCGGAGGCAGGCCGCAAGCTGCGCACGCTCCGCACCGATCGCGGCGGCGAGTTCACGTCCAACGCGCTCGCCGCACACTTCGCCGACCACGGCGTTCAGCGCCACCTGACGGCGCCCTACACACCTCAACAGAATGGTGTGGTAGAGCGGCGCAATCAGACGGTGGTTGGGATGGCTCGGAGCATGATGAAGGCCAAGAACATGCCGGCGTTTTTTTGGGGGGAGGCGGTGACCACGGCGGTGTTCGTACTGAACCGCAGCTTCACTCGCAGCGTCGACGGCAAGACCCCATTTGAGGTTTGGTTTGGTAGGAAACCTGATGTGCATTTTCTTCGTGTGTTCGGATGCATTGCTCATGTGAAAACAGCACGGCCACATCTGAAGAAACTTGAGGACCGAAGCACTCCTATGGTGTTCATCGGGTATGAACAAGGCAGCAAGGCTTTTCGGGTCTACGACCCTGTGTCGAGGCGCGTCCACGTGAGCCGCGACATCGTCTTCGACGAAGAGGCGAGCTGGGATTGGAGCAAGGAGGCTGCAGCTGCGTCGGCCGGCTCTTTCGTCGTGCAGTACCCAGTGTACGAGGGGGCCGGAGACAGCACTGAAGCAACAGCAAAGCCGGCGGGAACAGACACTGACGCGCCAAGCGCTTCGAGCAAGCGAGCCGCGTCCCCTGGATCGGCTGTCACGGCCACGGCGGGTGCATCTGGAGGAAGCCCAAGGACGCCTTCTCCGGTCGCCATGGTGGACAGCACTGGCAGGACTCCGGCCCCCCCGAGCGGTGGCCCGACGTTCGTGTCACCGCCGCTGCAGCCCCCTGACCTCTTCGACAATGATGACAATCCTGACGCCCCGCACCGCTACCGCATGGTGGACGAGATCCTTGGTACGCGCGAGGGCGTGCCACTGCAGCCTGACGAGGACCTCGAGGAGGAGGTGCTGCACCTCATGGCAGGCGAGGAGCCCGGAAACTTTGACGAGGCGGCACCACACGAGCAGTGGCGGCGGGCCATGATGGACGAGCTCCAGGCGATCCACGACAACAACACCTGGACGCTCGTAGACCTTCCTCCAGGAGAGAAACCCATTGGTCTGAAATGGGTGTTTAAGCTGAAGAAGGACGCCGCCGGCGCCGTCGTCAAGCACAAGGCCAGGCTGGTGGCGAAAGGATACGTCCAGCGACCCGGCGTGGACTTTGAGGAGGTATTCGCGCCGGTGGCGCGGCTGGAGTCAGTGCGCATGCTCCTGGCCATTGCAGCACATCACGGGTGGGAAGTGCACCATATGGACGTGAAATCTGCGTTCTTAAACGGCGAGCTCAAGGAGGTGGTGTTCGTAGCACAGCCACCCGGCTTCGCGCGGCAAGGCGAGGAAGAAAAGGTTTACAGGCTCCAGAAGGCGCTCTACGGCCTCCGGCAAGCCCCGCGTGCGTGGAACTCCAAGCTGGACAGCAGCCTTGTGTCGCTGGGGTTCACACGGAGCAGAACAGAGCATGCCGTGTACACTCGCGGTGCTGGAGCATCCCAGCTACTCGTCGGAGTGTATGTGGATGATCTAGTCATCACCGGAGGAAATTTGCAGGAGCTGCACCGCTTCAAGGAAGAAATGAAGCGACTGTTTGAGATGAGTGACCTCGGGCTGCTAAGATACTACCTCGGCCTAGAGGTGCACCAGAGCACGCTCGGCATCACCATCAACCAGGCAGCCTATGCAGAGAAGCTGCTGGACAAGGCGGGCATGGCCGGCTGCAATACGAGTCATGTGCCACTCGAACCAAACTGCAAGCTGAGCAAGGCGAGCTCAGCGCCACTCGTGGATGCAACACTCTACAGGAGCATCATCGGCAGCCTCAGGTACTTGGTACACACACGCCCCGACATAACCTATGCAGTTGGCCTGGCCAGTCGGTTCATGGAGGCGCCGACCTCAGAGCATTTCGCCGCCGTGAAGCACATCCTCCGGTACATCGCTGGGACACTCACCGTCGGCTGCACCTATCGCCGCGGTGATCGCCTAGAGCTCGAGGGATACAGCGACTCCGACATGGCCGGCGATCTGGACGACAGGAAGAGCACATCTGGAGCGATTTTCTTCCTCGGTGGCAGTCCAATCAGCTGGCAATCACAGAAGCAAAGGGTGGTGGCGCTCTCCTCTTGCGAGGCAGAGTACATCGCTGGATCAACCGCGGCTTGCCAAGGGATTTGGCTGGCGCGCATGCTTGCAGAGCTGCTGAACAAAGGTACGAAGGCAGTTAAGATCTTCATTGATAACAAGTCAGCTATCTCGCTTGGGAAGAATCCTGTTCTGCACGACAGGAGCAAACACATAGACCTCAGATACCACTTCATTCGAGATCACATCGAGAAGCGGACTGTGGTGGTCGAGTTCATCCGCTCCGGTGATCAGAAGGCTGACATATTGACCAAGGCTCTTGGGCGGACCCGTTTCCAGGAGTTGTGCAAGAAGATCGGCATCCTCGATGTCAGGGGGCGCACCTGAATTGGGGGTTCCAGGAGCTGCGCGCACGCATTGGCAGGGTTGAAGTTTGATCTCTCTGTCACGACTAGCTTAGGGGGAGATTGTTAGCAAATAAACTAGCGTGACAGGTTCAGGTTCAGGTTAGACGTAGTGTTAGGATTCAGTTTCGTCAGTCTGCAGTTTTTTTCGGTATTCAGTTTCTGTCAAGCCTGAGGACGCGGTATGTGCGATCCCGAGGCCGTAGCTCGCGGCGAGCGCGCACCCCTGATCGTGGGATGGCACGATCCAGTAGAGGGGGTCGTCCTCGATCCGTTTTTCCAGTTCATCAGTGAATAAAAAGAGAGCAGAAAACGCAGCAGAAGTTAAGCGCTGCACAAATACCTGTCTCTGTTTTCCTTCGTCTGAGTTTTCAGAGAGTGAGAGAACGAGAGAGAGAGAGGAAGGAGGTGCTCCGGCGAGCATCTCCGGCAACACCGTCTCTCGTCGACGCGCCGCTGCCACTGACGCGGCCACCGGCGTCCACCCATCACCGCGACCGGTTCAGGAGCTCCGGCGACCTCGACTCCTTCACCGTGGCGCTCTACTTCGTCACGGGGAGCATCACAACTCCTCCATCGCCTCGCGCCCTTCCGTCGATCGACGCCGCTGCAACCGCGTTGATCCACCTCGCCTCTGCGCTCCTAATCTTTCGCCGGCCACCTTGAGCCACCCGGTGAGCGCCGCTTCTTCCCCTCTCTTCGCGCATCTTTTCCGCGCCCGTAGCCTAGCTGCTCGCCGTGTCCGGAGCTCGCCTCCGCGGCCGTGCCCGTCGTCGCCGCTATTCGGCTCAACCGAGCACGTAGATGTGCTCGGCACACTCCCAGGAAGCCAACTCCGCCCCAACTCGCCTTGTCGTGCTCCCTTGCACTCAACCTCGAGCTCGCCCGAGACCGTCGCATGTCTGCTGCTGCGTATTGCTGCTCACCGGGCCACGCTCGTGCGTGCCCAGCCGCTCTTGGCCGAGTCCCGCGCCTGCCCCGCGCCCGCGCTGCCCACGTTTCGGCCGGCTGCTGCGCCCCGCTCGCGTCGCCGAGCTCCTGTCGCTGCTGCTTTGCTTAATACTACTGTAGCTGCTGAATGTTACTGTAGCGCTGGCTAGCTCTGCTGCTGTAACACTGATTAGCCCTTTGTGTAGTTGCAAAACAACAGCAAAACAAATTTTATTATGAGAAATATTTATAAGGGCGTGTAGTACACTTGACAGGGTTCAATTCTTTCCATTGGACCAAATTCAAAAATCGCCTGGATTAAATCCTACAAAAATCACAAAATGACATCTTATATTGATAACTCCTAGCCTACTAACTTGTGTGTGCTGTGTGTGCGTCGTGCACATGGCCGGAGTAGTGGCCGGTCCTTGCTTAGATTAGTACTACTAGGTGTTAATTAATGACTAGAATAGTTTATGTATAAATGACATGTGGCCCCTTTTGTTTAAAAGCCTAATCAATAGTTTGTGCCAATGACAAGTAGGGCCCAATGCGCTGTTCATTGGTTGACTAGTAAAGGTGTTGACTGAGTCAACCCAGTTCCTTGACCCCACCTGTCATTGAGTGTGACTAGCCCCTGCTGAGTTAAAAAAACATTTCACTGTTATATTCGAATTACATAAATTAAAAAAAAACTTTAAACTTTGGAAATTCGTAGAAAATAATCCGTAACTCGGATGAAAATGTTTTCTACATGAAAGTTGCTCAGAACGACGAGACGAATCTGGATACACAATCGGTTCGTCCGTCACACGTCCCTAGCATAGCGAACACGCAACTTTCCCTCTCCGGTTCACCTGCCCGAAAACACGAAACAATGGGAATACTTCCCCGGATGTTTCCCCCTTTCGCCGGTATCACCTATCCCTACGTTAGGTCACCCCTAGCACAACGTATTGCCGCGTCTTGCTTTGTGTTACATTTGATTGCTCTGTTATTTATTGTGTTCCCCCTCCGTTACTCCTTTCCGGTAGACTCCGAGACCGTTGCCGATGTCCGTGTGTTCGACTACATCGAAGATGACCCCTCCTTCTTGCCAGAGCAACCAGGCAAGCCCCCCCTTTGATCACCAGATATCGCCTACTCTTCTCTATACTACTTGCATTAGAGTAGTGTAGCATGTTACTGCTTTCCGTTATTCCTATCCTGATGCATAGCCTGTCCTTGCTACTACTGTTGTTACCATTACCTGCTATCCTACTGCTTAGTATAGGATGCTAGTGTTCCATTAGTGGCCCTACACTCTTGTCCGTCTGCCATGCTATACTACTGGGCCGTGATCACTTCGGGAGGTGATCACGGGCATATACTATATACTTTACACAGTTACATTACCTGTGGTACTGTTCGGAGTTGGGGGCTGAAGGGGCAGGTGGCTCCATCCCGGTAGAGGTGGGCCTGGGTTCCCGATGGCCCCCGACTGTTACTTTGTGGCGGAGCGACAGGGCAGGTTGAGACCACCTAGGAGAGAGGTGGGCCTGGCCCTGGTCGGTGTTCGCGGATACTTAACATGTTTAACGAGATCTTGGTATTTGATCTGAGTCTGGCTACTGGCCTATACGCACTAACCATCTACGCGGGGACAGTTATGGGCACTCGACGTCGTGGTATCAGCCGAAGCCTTCGTGACGTCAGCGACTGAGTGGCGTGCGCCGGATTGGACCGTAAGCCTGCTCTTGTATTAAGGGGGCTAGTTCTGCTTCCGGCCGCGTACGCAATGTGCAGGTGTGCAATGGGCAATGGGCCCAGACCCCTGCGCCATAGCATTTAGACCGGCGTGCTGACCTCTCTGTTGTGCCTAGGTAGGGCTGTGATGTGTTGATCTTCCGAGGCCGGGCATGACCCAGGAAAGTGTGTCCGGCCAAATGGGATCGAGCGTGTTGGGATATGTGGTGCACCCCTGCAGGGAAGTTAATCTATTCAAATAGCCGTGATCTTCGGTAACAGGACGACTTGGAGTTGTACCTTGACCTTATGACAACTAGAACCGGATACTTAATAAAACACACCCTTCCTATGCCAGATACAACCGGTGATCGCTCTCTCACAAGGCGACGAGGGGAGGATCATCGGTTAGGGTTATGCTATGCGATGCTACTTGGAGGACTTCAGTCTATTCTCTTCTGCATGCTGCAAGACGGAGGCTGCCAGAAGCGTAGTCTTCGAAAGGACTAGCTATCCCCCTCTTATTCCGGCATTCTGCAGTTCAGTCCACATATGATAGCCTTATTCCAGTTGATACCAATGCATACATATGTAGTGTAGCTCCTTGCTTGCGAGTACTTTGGATGAGTACTCACGGTTGCTTTCTCCCTCTTTTTCCCCTTTCCCTTCTACCTGGTTGTCGCAACCAGATGTTGGAGCCCAGGATCCAGACGCCACCGTCGACGACGATTCCTACTACACCAGAGGTGCCTACTACTACGTGCTGCCCGCTGACGACGACCAGGAGTAGTTAGGAGGATCCCAGGCAGGAGGCCTACGCCTCTTTCGATCTGTATCCCAGTTTGTGCTAGCCTTCTTAAGGCAAACTTGTTTAACTTATGTCTGTACTCAGATATTGTTGCTTCCGCTGACTCTTCTATGATCAAGCTCTTGTATTCGAGCCCTCGAGGCCCCTGGCTTGTAATATGATGCTTGTATGACTTATTTTATTTGTAGAGTTGTGTTGTGATATCTTCCCGTGAGTTCCTGATCTTGATCGTACACGTTTGCGTGTATGATTAGTGTACGATTGAATCGGGGCGTCACAAACAGTCTACGCTCCAAATACCCGGAGCAGTGCGACGACTGGATTACATGTGAACACATCAGGACTTTCAGCAGTTGGTTGAAAACACATCTCAGAGGTGACAACACTATTTATGATGAGTTGTACTTGTTGTCCAGGGGACCATCTTTGACTGATTGATTTAAAAAGGATACGACATAAATGGGAATACATTTTACACGATTGACCAAGATCAAAAGAGCACCAACCAAAACAGCGGTGTCCACTTTGATGCAATAACCGAGAGGGGAAAGGACACATATTATGTTTACATAGTGGACATATGAGAACTTGACTACGGACATGATTTTAAGGTCCCTTTGTTTTAGTGCAAACGGGTCAACCTGTCAGGAGGCGGGGTACAGGTAGACCCACAGTATGGAATGACAACAGTGGATCTGAAAAATCTTGGGTACACTGACGAACCGTTCATCCTAGCCAATGATGTGGCACAGGTTATCTATGTGAAGGACATGTCTACCAGACCGAGAAAAAGAAAAGATAAGGAAGCGAATACATCATACGATGAGCCAAAGCCCCACATAGTTCTTTCAGGAAAAAGGGACATCGTGGGAGCGGAGGGCAAGACAGACATGTCTGAAGATTATGAAAAGTTTCATGAAATTACTCCCTTCAAAGTCAAGGCTGACCATAGTTCTTTCAGGAAAAAAGGGACATCGTGGGAGCGGAGGGCAAGACAGACATGTCTGAAGATTATGAAAAGTTTCATGAAATTACTCCCTTCAAAGTCAAGGCTGACCCAAGCATCCTGATAAACGATGAAGATTATCCATGGTTACAGCGCAATAAGCAAATGACACAAGCGAAGAAAAAGTGAAGACTTTCTCCCGCAACTATTATGATGATACCATGCCAACTTTGTAACACACGAGTATGATACCATTGTCCGTTTTATACACGCACATGCTATGTGGGTGAAATTATGATACCATGCCAACTTTCAACTTTTTCAGAGTTTATTTGAAATGCTTTAATGTCGTATGGCTCGGCCCTCGTAATACCATTAATCACGGTTCACTCCTTGCCAACTATGTTCTCACCAAGAACACTCAAGAGGGCAGCCACGTGGGCCATTGGTCCCGGTTCGTCTGGACCTTTTGGTCCCGGTTCCACGCATGAACCGGGACCAATGCGCCTCGCCCCTGGCCCATGACCATTAGTCCCGGTTTGTGCCACAAACCGGGACTAAAGGGTTGGTCCTCGTTGCGGTCAGAGTTTAGTCCCACCTCGCCAACCGAAGGGCGCTCACACCGATTTATAAGCCCGTCCCTCTCTGCCTTGTTGAGCTCCTCTCAAAGTGAAAATAGATGCCCCTATACAGGGAATTTGACCTAAATTCATACTGAATTTCTCTGAAATTCATAGAAATTTATTATGAATTTAGGTTGAATTCTCTCTATAGGCGCATCTATGCTCATTTTTTAGTAAGTTAATCACAAACTTGTGATTCACACAAATTTCAAAGAATTCAAATTTTAACTATTCAAATTTGAAAACTAATGGCACTAACAGAAAGCTTATAATTTTTCTAAAATTAATGGCACTAACAGAAAGCTTATAATTTTGCTGACCTAAAAGCAAAAAGAATTAAAAATTAAAGCAAAAAACAAAAGAAAATAAATAATGCAAAAAACACAACAAAAATTGGAAAAAAAAACTATTTTTATAGTAAAGTTAATCACAAACTTGTGATTCACACAAATTTCAAAGAATTTAAATTTTAACTATTCAAATTTGAAAACTAATGGCACTAACAAAAAGTTTGTAATTTTTCTAAATTAATGGCACTAACAGAAAGTTTATAATTTTACTGACCTAAAAGCAAAAAAGAATTAAAAAATAAAGCAAAAAACAAAAGAAAACAAATAATGCAAAAAACAAAACAAAAAACTGGAAAAAAATAAAAATAGCAACAATAAGTATTTTGTTGTAAGTAGAAACAAAATATAATAAATAAAGCAACAAAGAAAACAAAAAACAAAAAAGTGCCAACTACTGGGCCCCCACGGCCTGAATAAGACTAGAAACCCTACCATGGGCCAGGATTCAGGCCCGCAAGAAGCCCAGTAGCCACACAGGCAGATAAAGTGACTTTAGGCCCGTAAGCCTGCATTTGAGAGGAGCTCGAAGTGGTCAGCGCAGCAGCGCTTATAAACCACTGTCGAAGCCTCTCGGCTAGCGAGGTGGTACTAAACATCCTACTGCACTGCGCCAGTTCCAGCACAAGGCCATTGGTCCCTGTTCGTGGCTCGAACCGGGACGAAAGGCTGCCTTTGGTACCGGTTCGTGGCACCAACCGGGATCAATGCCCCCCTTTAGTCCCGGTTGGTGCCACCAACTGGGACCAAAGACCTCTGCTTCCCGCCCTTTGGGCTGCTGAAAAGAGGCCTTTGGTCCCGGTTGGTGCCACCAACCGAGACTAAAGGGTGGCATTGGTCCCAGTTGGTGCCACGAACCGGGACCAATGCTGTTAGTATAAAAGAAAGCACTTGGCGTTTTTCAGATTCATCTGCATCAGTTCCCCTGCCCCGACGACGCCGCCAGGCTGCCCGAGCTCGCCCCGTCAACGCCGTCGCCTCCCTCTGCTGCCTCATCGACGCGCAGCCGCCCTCCCCCGAGCACGCCGCCGGCAGCCCGCCCCGACCACGCCACGCGCCCCTGCCCCGACCACGTCGTCGTCGCCCCAGCTGCCCTGCGCCGCCGTCGCCTCTGCCTCGCCCTGCCCCGACCACGCTGCCGTCGCCTCTGCCCCTTCCCCGACCACGCCGTCGTCGCCTCTACCCCGACACGCGCCGTGCCCCTACCCCGACCACGCCGCACCTCTCATCCCTTTGGTCAGGGCCGGCACCGCCCCCCTCTTCCTCCCTGTTTTTTTGCACATATATAGATGTTTTTTTCCTGATTATATGTATATGTATGAGTATATGTATGTGTGTATATCTATTTATATGTCCTTTTTTTTAGATTTTTTGTTTTTTGCATTTTTATAAAAATGTATATATGTATGTATGTATGTATGTTCTCTGTGTATATATATGTTCATGTATATATGCAAAAGATAGATTTTTAGAAAAAATAGGATTTTTTTATGTTCATAGATTTTTTTGGTGATATTAATTATTGTAAATATGCAAATGTTTGTATATTCATATGAACAATGAATTAGGTAAAACCTTTACTTTTTTTCTAAAATTTATATTTGAACATTATTTAAAAAACAAGCAATACTACTTCATGTATTTTTAAGAAGGAAGAAGAAGAAGAAAAAGAATGAGAGGAAAAAGGAAATAAGAAGAGGAAGAAAGGAGAAGAAGAGGAGAAATAAATAAGAAGAAGAAAAAAGAAGAATTCTATTTTCTCTTCTTCTCCTCTATTCCTTTCTTCTTCTCCTCTTTTTTTCCTTCTTTTTTTCTTTAATCTTCCCCTCTATTCCTTTCTTCTTCTCCTCTTTTTATTTCTTCTTCGTCTTCTTATTTTTTATCGGATATGTCGTCGTCGATATACCCCTCCCGATAACTTCAACACGAGGGGGGGTCGATATACCCCCTCCTCGATAATATTATTTTCCCATGTACGTATGTCGTGTCAATATAAACTCCCGATAACTTCAACACGTGGGGGGGGGGGGGTCTATATACCCCCTCCCGATAACTTCAAGACGAGGGGGGTCGATATACCCCCTCCCCGATAATATTATTTTCCCATGTACGTATGTCGTCATTGTCGTCATTGTCGATATAAACCCTAGAGAAGCAGCGTCGAGGCCACTAATATGATTCCTTATTGTGATTAGCTAGCTAGTTCTATGTTTGCCACTAATATATCCATCTGTCATGTTTGAATAATAATTGCCATGTTTTAAATATTTGTAGAAACTATGCACACCCCCCCCCCCCGAGACGAAGCACAAGAAGCGATGTTGGGGGACATAATCGCACAAGGAAGTGATGCCGTCTGCTCGTTGTTTCTCAACGACACCGATGGTCTGGAAGGACATGGTGAAGAGGCAGGCTATGATTATGATGGCTCCTTTGACCCAATGCCGGTGCAAGAAGGAGACTGTGATGACGGCTCCGGTGACCCAATGACGGTGCAAGAAGGAGACCGTGATGACGGCTCCGGTGACCGAACCGAGTCCGGCCAGGTATATATATATATTAGTTAAGCCTGCACTACTAGGGAAAACCCTAGCAGTAGCGCTGGTTTTGTGCTTACTAGTAGCACGGGTAGGCGCACTACTAATAATGCGCTACAGCTATTGCTTAGCAGTAACGCGTGCCCGCATGCGCTACTACTAGGACAAATAGTTGCAGCGCTTGTTAACTCCCACGCTACTGCTAATGTAACTACTGGCAGCGTGTTTTCTCTCCATCGCTACTAGTATTCTTTTTTATTTTTTTTATTTTTTTATTTTTAGTGTATTTATGCGCCATTGTACAAATATTGGTACAATATCAGTTATGAGGTTTACATCATTATGTCCATAACAGTGTGTCAAATGAAGGTGGATTAGGTTCAAGTGGAGGCAATATGTGGTGCATGTCAAAAGTATACTACTAATCCAAACTTGATCTAGTTTGGACTAGTAGTACTTTCGATGTGCACCACATGTTGCCTCCAATTAAATCTAATCCGCCAGCACAAGCTATTTATGAAGGAAATATGCCCTAGAGGCAATAATAAAGTAATTATTTATTTCCTTATATCATGATAAAAGTTTATTATTCATGTTAGAATTGTATTAACCGAAAACATAATACATGTGTGAATACATAGACAAACAGAGTGTCACTAGTATGCCTCTACTTGACTAGCTCGTTAAACAAAGATGGTTATGTTTCCTAACCATGGACAAAGAGTTGTCATTTGATTAACGGGATCACATCATTAGTTGAATGATCTGATTGACATGACCCATTCCATTAGCTTAGCACCCGATCGTTTAGTATGTTGCTATTGCTTTCTTCATGACTTATACATGTTCCTATGACTGAGATTATGCAACTCCCGTGTGCCGGAGGAACACTTTGTGTGCTACCAAACGTCACAACGTAACTGGGTGATTATAAAGGTACTCTACAGGTGTCTCCAAAGGTACATGTTGGGTTGACGTATTTCGAGATTAAGATTTATCACTCCGATTGTCGAAGAGGTATCTCTGGGCCCTCTCGGTAATGCACATCACTTAAGCCTTGCAAGCAATGCAACTAATGAGTTAGTTGCGAGATGATGTATTACAGAACGAGTAAAGAGACTTGTCGGTAACAAGATTGAACTAGGTATTGGATACCGACGATCGAATCTCGGGCAAGTAACTTACCGATGACAAAGGGAACAACGTATGTTGTTATGCGGTCTGACCAATAAAGATCTTCATAGAATATGTAGGAGCCAATATGGGCATCCAGGTCCCGCTATTGGTTATTGACCGGAGACGTGTCTCGGTCATGTCAACATTGTTCTCGAACCCGTAGGGTCCGCACGCTTAAGGTTTCGATGACAGTTATATTATGAGTTTATGAGTTTTGATGTACCGAAGGAGTTCGGAGTCCCGGATGAGATCGGGGACATGACGAGGAGTCTCGAAATGGTCGAGACGTAAAGATCGATATATTGGACGACTATATTCGGACATCGGAAAGGTTCCGAGTGATTCGGGTATTTTTTGGAGTACCGGAGAGTTACGGGAATTCGCCGGGAGAAGTATTGGGCCTTGATGGGCTTTAGTGGGAAGAGGAGAAAGGGCCTGCTGCGCCCCCCCTCCCCTCTAGTCCGAATTAGACTAGGGAAAAGGGGGCCGGCCACCTTTCCTTCTCCTCCACTTCCTTCTCCCTTCCTCCCCTCTTGGTGGACTCCTACTACGACTTGGAGTCCTAGTAGGACTCCACATCCTGGCCGCACCTAGCCTTGGCCGGCCTCCTCCTCCTCCATCCTTTGTATACAGGGGCAGGGGGCACCCCATAGACACACAAGTTGATCCACGTGATCTTATTCTTAGCCGTGTGCGGCGCCCCCTGCCACCATAGTCCTCGATAATATTGTAGCGGTGCTTAGGCGAAGCCCTGCGACAGTAGTACATCAAGATCGTCACCACGCCGTCGTGCTGACGGAACTCTTCCCCGACACTTTGCTGGATCTGAGTCCGGGGATCGTCATCGAGCTGAACGTGTGCTAAAACTCGGAGGTGCCGTAGTTTCGGTGCTTGATCGGTCGGGCCATGAAGACATATGACTACATCAACCGCATTGTCATAACGCTTCCGCTGTCGATCTACAAGGGTACGTAGATCACACTCTCCCCTCTCGTTGCTATGCATCACCATGATCTTGCGTGTGCGTAGGAAAATTTTGAAATTACTACGTTCCCCAACAGTGGCATCCGAGCCTAGGTTTTATGGTTTGATGTTATAGGCACGAGTAGAACACAAGTGAGTTGTGGGCGATATAATTCATGCTGCCTACCAGCATGTCATACTTTGGTTCGGCGGTATTGTTGGATGAAGCGGCCCGGACCGACATTACGCGTACGCTTACGCGAGACCGGTTCTCCCGACGCGCTTTGCACACAGGTGGCTTGCGGGTGACTGTTTCTCCAACTTTAGTTGAACCGAGTGTGGCTACGCCCGGTCCTTGCGAAGGTTAAAACGGAGTCAAATTGACAAACTATAGTTGTGGTTTTGATGCGTAGGTGAGATTGGTTCTTGCTTAAGCCCGTAGCAGCCACGTAAAACTTGCAACAACAAAGTAGAGGACGTCTAACTTGTTTTTGCAGGGCATGTTGTGATGTGATATGGCCAAGACATGATGCTAAAATTTATTGTATGAGATGATCATGTTTTGTAACCAAGTTATCGGCAACTGGCAGGAGCCATATGGTTGTCGCTTTATTGTATGCAATGCAATCGGATGTAATGCTTTACTTTATCACTAAGCGATAGCGATAGTTGTGGAAGCATAAGATTGGCGAGACGACAACGATGCTACGATGGAGATCAAGGTGTCGCGCCGGTGACGATGGTGATCATGACGGTGCTTCGGAGATGGAGATCACAGGCACAAGATGATGATGGCCATATCATATCACTTATATTGATTGCATGTGATGTTTATCTTTTATGCATCTTATCTTGCTTTGATTGACGGTAGCATTATAAGATGATCTCTCACTAATTATCAAGAAGTGTTCTCCCTGAGTATGCACCGTTGCGAAAGTTCTTCGTGCTGAGACACCACGTGATGATCGGGTGTGATAGGCTCTACGTTCAAATACAACGGGTGCAAAACAGTTGCCCACACGGAATACTCAGGTTATACTTGACGAGCCAAGCATAAACAGGTATGGCCTCGGAACACGGAGACCGAAAGGTCAAGCGTGAATCATATAGTAGATATGATCAACATAGTGATGTTCACCATTGAAACTACTCCATCTCACGTGATGATCGGACATGGTTTAGTTGATTTGGATCACGTGATCACTTAGAGGATTAGAGGGATGTCTATCTAAGTGGGAGTTCTTCAGTAATATGATTAAATTGAACTTAAATTTATCATGAACTTAGTCCTGGTAGTATTTTGCAAATTATGTTGTAGATCAATAGCTCGCGTTGTTGCTTCCCTGTGTTTATTTTGATATGTTCTTAGAGAAAATTGTGTTGAAAGATGTTAGTAGCAATGATGCGGATTGGATCCGTGATCTAAGGTTTATCCTCATTGCTGCACAGAGGAATTATGTCGTTGATGCACCGCTAGGTGACAGACCTATTGCAGGAGCAGATGCTGACGTTATGAACGTTTGGCTAGCTAAATATGATGACTACTTGATAGTTTAGTGCACCATGCTTAACGGCTTAGAATCGGGACTTCAAAGACGTTTTGAACGTCATGGACCATATGAGATGTTCCAGGAGTTGAAGTTAATATTTCAAGCAAATACCCGAGTTGAGAGATATGAAGTCTCCAACAAGTTCTATAGCTAAAAGATGGAGGAGAATCGCTTAACTAGTGAGCATGTGCTCAGATTGTCTGGGTACTACAATCGCTTGAATCAAGTGGGAGTTAATCTTCTAGATAAGATAGTGATTGACAGAATTCTCTAGTCACCATTACCAAGTTAGTAGAACTTCGTGATGAACTATAGTATGCAAGGGATGACGAAAACAAATCCCGAGCTTTTCATGATGATGAAATCGATGAAGGTAGAAATCAAGAAAGAGCATCAAGTGTTGATGGTTGGCAAGATCACTAGTTTCAAGAAAAGGGCAAAGGAAAAAAAGGAGAACTTCAAGAAAAACAGCAAGCAAGTTGCTGCTCATGTGAAGAAGCCCAAGTCTGGTCCTAAGCCTGAGACTAAAGTGCTTCTACTGCAAAGGGACTGGTCACTGGAAGCGGAACTATCCCAAGTGATTGGTGGATAAGAAGGATGGCAAAGTGAACAAAAGTATATTTGATATACATGTTATTGATGTGTACTTTACTAGTGTTTATAGTAACCCCTCAGTATTTGATACTGGATCAGTTGCTAAGAGTAGTAACTCGAAACAGGAGTTGCAGAATAAACAGAGACTAGTTAAGGGTGAAGTGACGATGTGTGTTGGAAGTACTTCCAAAGATTGATATGATCATCATCGCACACTCCCCTATACTTTCGGGATTAGTGTTGAACCTAAATAAGTGTTATTTGGTTTTTGCGTTGAGCATGAATATGATTTGATCATGTTTATTGCAATATGGTTATTCATTAAAGTCAGAGAATAATTGTTGTTCTGTTTACATGAATAAAACCTTCGATGGTCATACACCCGATGAAACAAGTTCGTTGGATCTCGATCGTAGTAATACACATATTCATAATATTGAAACCAAAAGATGCAAAGTTAATAATGATAGTGCAACTTATTTGTGGCACTGCAGTTTAAGTCATATTGGTGTAAAGCGCATGAAGAAACTCCATGCCGATGGGCTTTTGGAATCACTTGATTATGAATCACTAGATGCTTGCGAACCATGCCTTATGGGCAAGATGACTAAAATGTCGTTCTCCGGAACAATGAAGCAAGCAACAGATTTGTTGGAAATCATACATACTGATGTATGTGGTCCGATGAATATTAAGGCTTGCAGCAGGTATCATTATTTTCTGACCTTCACAAATGATTTGGGCAGATATGGGTATATCTACTTGATGAAACATAAGTCTGAAACATTTGAAAAGATCAAAGAATTTCAGAGTGAAGTGGAAAATCATCGTGACAAGAAAATAAGGTTTCTACGATCTGATCGCGGAGACAAATATTTGAGTTACGAGTTTGGTCTTCATTTGAAACAATGTGGAATAGTTTCACAAATTCATGCCACCTGGAACACCATAGCATAATGGTGTGTCCGAACGTCATAACTGTACTTTATTGGATATAGTACAATCTATGATGTTTCTTACCGATTTACCACTATCGTTTTGGGGTTATGCATTAAAGACAGCTGCATTCCGTTAAAAAGGGCACCATCTAAGTCCGTTGAGACGACACAATCTGAACTGTGTTTTGGCAAGAAACCGAAGTTATCGTTTCTTAAAGTTTGGGACTGTGATGCTTATATGAAAAAGTTTCATCCCGATAAGCTCAAACCCAAATCGGAGAAATATGTCTTCATAGGATACCCAAAGGATATTGTTGTGTACACCTTCTATCACAGATCCAAAGGCAAAAACATTCGTTGCTAAGAATGGATCCTTTCTAGAGAAGGAGTTTCTCTCGAAAGAAGTGAGTGGGAGGAAAGTAGAACTTGATGAGGTAACTGTACCTGCTCCCTTGTTGGAAAGTAGTACGTCACAGAAACTAGTTTCTGTGACACCTACACCAATTAGTTAGGAAGCTAATGATGATGATCATGTAACTTCAGATCAAGTTACTACCGAATCTCGTAGGTAAACCAGAGTGAGATCCGCACCATAGTGGTACGGTAATCCTATTCTGGAGGTCATGTTACTTAACCATGACGAACCTACGAACTATGAGGAAGCGATGATGAGCCCAGATTCCGCGAAATGGTTTGAGGCCATGAAATCTGAGATATGATCCATGTATGAGAACAAAGTTTGGACTTTGGTTGACTTGCCCGATGATCAGCAAGCAATTGAGAATAAATGGATCTTCAAGAGGAAGACGGACGCTGATAGTAGTGTTACTATCTACAAAGCTAGAATTGTCGCAAAAGGTTTTCGACAAGTTCAAGGTGTTGACTACGATGAGAGTTTCTCACTCGTATCTATGCTAGAGTCTGTCCGAATCATGTTAGTAATTACCGCATTTTATGAAATCTGGCAAATGGATAAACAAAACTGCATTCCTTAATGGATTTATTAAAGAAGAGTTGTATATGATGCAACCAGAAGGTTTTGTCAATCTGAAAGGTGCTAACAAAATGTGCAAGCTCCAGCGATCCATCTGTGGACTGGTGCAAGCATCTCGGAGTTGGAATATACACTTTGATGAGTTGATCAAAGCATATAGTTTTATACAGACTTGCGGTGAAGCCTGTATTTACAAGAAAGTGAGTGGGAGCACTACAACATTTCTGATAAGTATATGTGAATGACATATTGTTGATCGGAAATAATGTAGAATTATTCTGTAAAGCATAAAGGAGTGTTTGAAAGGAGTTTTTCAAAGAAAGACTTCGGTGAAGCTGCTTACATATTGAGCTTCAAGATCTTTAGAGATAGATCAAGACGCTTGATAAGTTTTTTCAATGAGTACATACCTTGACAAGATTTTGAAGTAGTTCAAAATGGAGCAGTCAAAGAAAGAGTTCTTGCCTGTATTACAAGGTGTGAAGTTGAGTAAGACTCAAAGCCCGACCACGGCAGAAGATAGAAAGAGAATGAAAGTCATTCCCTATGCCTTGGCCATAGGTTCTATAAAGTATGTCATGCTGTGTACCAGATCTATTGTATACCCTGCACTGATTTGGCAAGGGAGTACAATAGTGATCTAGGAGTAGATCACTGGACAACGGTCAGAATTATCCTTAGTGAAATAAGGATATGTTTCTTGATTTTGGACGTGACAAAAAGGTTCGTCGTAAAGGGTTACGTCGATGCAAGTTTTTGACACTGATCCAAATGATTCTAAGTCTCAATCTGGATACATATTGAAAGTGGGAGCAATTAGCTAGAGTAGCTCCGTGCAGAGCATTGTAGACATAGAATTTTGCAAAATACATACGGATCTGAATATGGCAGGCCCGTTGACTAAATTTCTCTCACAAGCAAAACATGATCACTCTTTGGGTGTTAATCACATAGCGATGTGAACTAGATTATTGAATCTAGTAAACCCTTTGGGTGTTAGTCACATGGAGATGTGAACCAATCACATAAAGATGTGAACTATTGGTGTTAATCACATAGCGATGTGAACTAGATTATTGACTCTAGTGCAAGTGGGAGACTGAAGGAAATATGCCCTAGAGGCAATAATAAAGTAATTATTTATTTCCTTATATCATGATAAAAGTTTATTATTCATGCTAGAATTGTATTAACCGGAAACATAATACATGTGTGAATACATAGACAAACAGAGTGCCACTAGTATGCCTCTACTTGACTAGCTCGTTAATCAAAGATGGTTATGTTTCCTAACCATGGACAAAGAGTTGTCATTTGATTAACGGGATCACATCATTAGTTGAATGATCTGATTGACATGACCCATTCCATTAGCTTAGCACCCGATCGTTTAGTATGTTGCTATTGCTTTCTTCATGACTTATACATGTTCCTATGACTATGAGATTATGCAACTCCCGTGTGCCGGAGGAACACTTTGTGTGCTACCAAACGTCACAACGTAACTGGGTGATTATAAAGGTACTCTACAGGTGTCTCCAAAAGTACATGTTGGGTTGACGTATTTCGATATTAGGATTTGTCACTCGGATTGTCGGAGAGGTATCTCTGGGCCCTCTCGGTAATGCACATCACTTAAGCCTTGCAAGCAATGCAACTAATGAGTTAGTTGCGAGATGATGTATTACAGAACGAGTAAAGAGACTTGCCGGTAACGAGATTGAACTAGGTATTGGATACCGACGATCGAATCTCGGGCACGTAACATACCGATGACAAAGGGAACAACGTATGTTGTTATGCGGTCTGACCGATAAAGATCTTCGTAGAATATGTAGGAGCCAATATGGGCATCCAGGTCCCGCTATTGGTTATTGACCGGAGACGTGTCTCGGTCATGTCTACATTGTTCTCGAACCCGTAGGGTCTGCACGCTTAAGGTTTCGATGACAGTTATATTATGAGTTTATGAGTTTTGATGTACCGAAGGAGTTCGGAGTCCCGGATGAGATCGGGGACATGACGAGGAGTCTCGAAATGGTCGAGACGTAAAGATCGATATATTGGACGACTATATTCGGACATCGGAAAGGTTCCGAGTGATTCGGGTATTTTTCGGAGTACCGGAGAGTTACGGGAATTCGCCGGGAGAAGTATTGGGCCTTGATGGGCTTTAGTGGGAAGAGGAGAAAGGGCCTGCTGCGCCCCCCCTCCCCTCTAGTCCGAATTGGACTAGGGAAAAGGGGGCCGGCCACCTTTCCTTCTCCTCCACTTCCTTCTCCCTTCCTTCCCTCTTGGTGGACTCCTACTAGGACTTGGAGTCCTAGTAGGACTCCACATCCTGGCCGCACCTAGCCTTGGCCGGCCTCCTCCTCCTCCATCCTTTATATACACGGGCAGGGGCACCCCATAGACACACAAGTTGATCCATGTGATCTTATTCTTAGCCGTGTCCGGCGCCCCCTGCCACCATAGTCCTCGATAATATTGTAGCGGTGCTTAGGCGAAGCCCTGCGGCAGTAGTACATCAAGATCGTCACCACACCGTCGTGCTGACGGAACTCTTCCCCGACACTTTGCTGGATCGGAGTCCGGGGATCGTCATCGAGCTGAACGTGTGCTAAAACTCGGAGGTGTCGTAGTTTCGGTGCTTGATCGGTCGGGCCGTGAAGACGTACGACTACATCAACCACGTTGTCATAACGCTTCCGCTGTCGATCTACAAGGGTACGTAAATCACACTCTCCCCTCTCGTTGCTATGCATCACCATGATCTTGCGTGTGCGTAGGAAAATTTTGAAATTACTATGTTCCCCAACAATTTAATCATCATCATAGTCATTACCACCAACACTAGCTATTTTATCATCATAGTAATAGTGTAGCACATCATTATCCTCAAACTCATTTCTAGCTAGCTAATCACTCCTGCTGCTCTCTCTTAGGTAAAATAACATAAAACATGTGTAGCTCTCCTCCTTGATCAAGTTGGAGCATGTAGATGAACCTGTCTCCTAATCGTGGGTAGCACATTGGTTTGCAAACATGACCGGCCACTTGGGCAAGCACATATCCTATTTGAGCAACACAAGATATACATTTCAAAATATCTAATAGGACTCAAATTAGCATGCATTCAATAAGCAAAAGTAAATCATCTCATGCGTCCGTACATTGTCGAATATTATCAGTAATACATCCTGAATAGTGTCATACACATAACATCACTAATACAACTAAAACCCTAGCACACGGCGGGTATCGACGCGGGCGGTGGACACCCACAGAGAAGGAACCATCACGGGATCATAGCTCTAGTGAGATCCCTGGAGAACCTGCCAGGTATTGGAGAACCTGTGCTCCACCGCAAACAAGTAGCGACGGACGTGCGCGTCCTCCTCACTGACACGGTGACGCACTGATAACCCACAAGTATAGGGGATCGCAACAGTTTTCGATAAGTAAGAGTGTCGAACCCAACGAGGAGCTAAAGGTAGAACAAATATTCCCTCAAGTTCTATCGACCACCGATACAACTCTACGCACACTTGACGTTCGCTTTACGGGAAACACGTATGAAACTAGAAGTACTTTGTAGGTGATTTTGGGTAAGCTTGCAAGAAAGTAAAGAGCACGTAAATAAAAGCTAGGGGCTGTTTAGATGAAGACACAACTAAATTAGTTTTAGTAAAGAGCTTGTTGTCACGAGAAAGTTATTTGTCCCTAGGCAATCGATAACTAGACCGGTAATCATTATTGCAATTTTATTTGAGGGAGAGGCATAAGCTAACATACTTTATCTACTTGGATCATATGCACTTATGATTGGAACTCTAGCAATCATCCGCAACTACTAAAGATCATTAAGGTAAAACCCAACCATAGCATTAAAGTATCAAGTCCCCTTTATCCCATACGCAAACAACCTACTTACTCGGGTCTGTGCTTCTGTCACTCACGCCACCCACCATAAGCAAATCATGGACATATTGCAAACCCTATAGCGGGGATCCCTCACGCTTGCCCGACACGGAGAGCACCATAGGACAGCACCAATAATAAAACATACAACTCAAACCAATCACGATCATCAAATAGCCATTAAGACAAAACAAATCTACTCAAACATCATAGGATAGCCATACATCATTGGGAAATAATATATAGCGTTGAGCACCATGTTTAAGTAGAGATTACAGCGGGTAAGAGAGAGGTTACACCGCTGCATAGAGGGGGGAAGAGTTGGTGATGATGGCGGTGAAGTTGTTGGTGAAGATGACGGTGATGATGATGGCCCCTGGTGGCACTCCGGCGCCACCGGAAGCGAGGGGGAGAGAGCCCCCCTCCTTCTTCTTCTTCCTTGACCTCCTCCCTAGATGGGAGAAGTGTTTCCCCTCTGGTTCATGGTCTCCATGGCGTGGGAGGGGCGAGAGCCCCTCCGAGATTGGATCTGTCTCTCAGTCTCTCTCTGTTTCTGCGTTCTCTCCTGGCTCTGTTTCACCGTTTCGTGTACATATGGAGATCCGTAACTCCGATTGGCCTGAAACCTTCGCCGTGATTATTTTTCCGAATATTAGCTTTCTTGCGGCAAAAGAAGAGCATCAACCGCCTTACGGTGGGCTCACGAGGGTAGGGGACGCGCCCAGGGGGGTCAGGCGTGCCCCCCTACCTCGTGACCACCTCGGGCACCGTGTCGCGTGGATTTTTCTTTCGGAATTTTCCATATTTCCCAAAAATAAGCTCCGTCCATTTTTATCCCATTTGGACTCCGTTTGATATGGATATTCTACGAAACCAAAAACATGCAACAGACAGGAACTGGCACTGGGCACTGGATCAATATGTTAGTCCAAAAAATAGTATAAAAAGTTGCCAAAAAGTATATGGAAGTTGTAGAATATTGGCATGGAACAATCAAAAATTATAGATACGACGAAGGCGTATCAGCATCCCCAAACTTAATTCCTGCTCGTCCTCGAGTAGGTAAATGATAAAAAAAGATAATTTTTGATGTGGAATGCTACCTAGCATAATCTTGATCATATGTCTAATCATGGCATGAATATTAAGACACGAGTGATTCAAAGCAATATTCTATCCTTTGACATAAAAAATAATAATACTTCAAGCATACCAACCAAGCAATTATGTCTTATTGAAATAACATAGCCAAAGAAAGCTCATCCCTACAAAATCATATAGTCTGGCTATGCTCCATCTTCACCACACAAAGCATTCACATCATGCACACCCCCGATGACAAGCTAAGCAATTGTTTCATACTTTTGACGTTCTCAAACCTTTTCAACTTTCACGCAATACATGAGCGTGAGCCATGGACATAGCACTATAGGTGGAATAAAATATGATGATGGGGGTTATGCGGAGAAGACAAAAAAGGAGAAAGTCTCACATCAACTAGGCATATCAACGGGCTATGGAGATGCCCATTAATAGATATCAATGTGAGAAGTAGGGATTGCCATGCAACGGATGCACTAGAGCTATAAGTATATGAAAGCTCAAACTGAAACTAAGTGGGTGTGCATCCAACTTGCTTGCTCATGAAGACCTAGGGCATTTGAGGAAGCCCGTCGTTGGAATATACAAGCCAAGTTCTATAATGAAAATTCCCACTAGTATATGAAAGTGATAACTCAAGAGACTCTCTATATGAAGAACATGGTGCTACTTTGAAGCACAAGTGTGGTAAAAGGATAGTAACATTGCCCCTTCTCTCTTTTTCTCTCATTTTTTTGTTTTCTTTTTTTCTCTTTTTTTGGGCCTTCTCTTTTTTTGGCCTTTCTCTTTTTTTTCGTCCGGAGTCTCATCCCGACTTGTGGGGGAATCATAGTCTCCATCATCCTTTCCTCACTGGGGCAATGCTCTAATAATGATGATCATCACACTTTTATTTACTTACAACTCAATATTACAACTCGATACTAGAACAAAGATATGACTCTATATGAATGCCTCCGGCGGTGTACCGGGATGTGCAATGATCTAGCGTAGCAATGACATCAAAAAACGGACAAGCCATGAAAACATCATGCTAGCTATCTTACGATCATGCAAAGTAATATGACAATAAATGCTCAAGTCATGTATATGATGATTATGGAAGCTGCATGGCAATATACTCGGAATGGCTATGGAAATGCCATAATAGGTAGGTATGGTGGCTGTTTTGAGGAAGATATAAGGAGGTTTATGTGTGATAGAGCGTATCGTATCACGGGGTTTGGATGCACCGGTGAAGTTTACACCAACTCTCGAGGTGAGAAAGGCAATGCACGGTACCGAAGAGGCTAGCAATGATGGAAGGGTGAGAGTGCGTATAATCCATGGACTCAACATTAGTCATAAAGAACTCACATACTTATTGCAAAAATCTATTAGTCATCAAAACAAAGTACTATGTGCATGCTCCTAGGGGGATAGATTGGTAGGAAAAGACCAACGCTCGTCCCCGACCGCCACTCATAAGGAAGACAATGAATAAACACCTCATGCTCCGACTTCGTTACATAACGGTTCACCATACGTGCATGCTACGGGACTTGCAAACCTTAACACAAATATTTCTCAATTTCACAATTACTCAACTAGCACGACTCTAATATCACCACCTTTATATCGCAAAACTATTGCAAGGAATCAAACATATCATATTCAGTGATCTACAAGTTTATGTAGGATTTTATGACTAACCATGTGAATGACCAGTTCCTGTCATCTCTCTAAATAGATATAAGTGAAGCACGAGAGTTTAATATTTTCTAAAAAAGATATGCCCACGCTATAACAAATATAAGTGAAGCAAAAGAGCATTCTACAAATGGCGGTTGTCTATGTAAAGAGAAACAGGCAATCCAAACTTCAAATGATATAAGTGAAGCACATGAAGCATTCTATAAAGCCATACTCAAAAGATATAAGTGAAGTGCAATGAGCATTCTATAAATCAACCAAGGACCATTTCATACCAGCATGGTGCATCAAATAAAAATAAGAACCTAATTGCAAAAGACGCTCCAAGACATGCACATGTCGCGTGAACGAAACGAATCTGAAAACATACCGATATTTGTTGAAGAAAGAGGGGATGCCTCCCCAGCATCCCCAAGCTTAGACGCTTGAGTCTCCTTGAATATTTACTTGGGGTGCCTCGGGCATCCCCAAGCTTGAGCTCTTGCCTCTCTTCCTTCTTCTCACATCGAAACCTTCTCAATCAAACACTTCATCCACACAAAACTTCAACAGAAAACTCGGTAAGATCCGTTAGTATAATAAAGCAAATCACTACTCTAAGTACTGTTGCAAACCAATTCATATTTTGTTTTTGCATTGTGTCTACTGTAATATAAATTTTTCATGGCTTAATCCACTGATATAAATTGATAGTTTCATCAAAACAAGCAAACTATGCATCAAAAACAGAATCTGTCTAAAACAGAACAGTCTGTAGCAATCTGAACATTCACCATACTTCTGATACTTTAAAACTTCTGCCAAAATTAGGAAAAATAAACAAATTGTACAGAAATACAGTGCAAAAAGAATCAGAACCATTTGATGTTTCAGTAAAAAATTAAAATTCACGCACTACAGACAAAGTTTCTGTCCTGCACCGCACAAACCAACAAGCATTGTAAACATCCTAAAGGCAAACCTTGGCACATTATTTTTATAATACAATGGAATTGTAAAAGGGGATAATTATTTTTGTTGAAAAGTTTCTGTAATCAAGATTCACAAAGTTGCCGTGAGCATGAACAAAGTTCAAGGAGCTCTCCCACTTCAACGATGCTTGTCTTTCTTACTTTCACTTTCCTTTTTGAAAAGTTTTTAGGTTCCCCTCTTTATTTTTGTTGTTTTTAAACTATATGAAAGCACTCGACAGAAATAAATGACTCTCTAAAACTTCCGGGTTGTCTCCTTGGCAGCGCTTTCTTTAAAGCCATTAAGCTAGGCATATAGTGCTCAAGTAATGAATCCACCCGGATCCCAAGGTATATCAAAGCCAATTTTAATTAGCAATGATTTGTAATTTAGTAGTGAGCACAAAGTAACATATATCATGTAATGACGAAGTCTAACTCTCTTCCTATGCATCGGCATGTCATAAAAGAACAATTCATGCACACATAGTAAAGGCCAATGCATAGTATAAATAGTTTCCTGCAATTTTATTGTATTGGAGACATAGAGAGGTGGAGATATAGTTCCTCTCTCATAACAATTGCAAGTAGGAGCAGCAAGCACATGCATATTATATCCATCAAAAGCATCATGTGCAACGGTAAAAGGCAACCCATCAATGTAATCCTTAATAAGTACAAACTTCTCCGATATAGTATAATCGGGAGAATTCAAAAAGATAATAGGACTATCATGCGTGGGTGCAATAGCAACAATTTCATGTTTAACATAAGGAACTATAGCAAGTTCATCTCCTTAAGCATAATTCATATTGGCATCTTGGCCACAAGCATAGCAAGCATCATCAAAAAGGGATATTTCAAAAGAATCAACGGGATCATAGCAATCATCCTTCGGTAAGCACGAAGGGGAAATAAATAATGTATGAGTTGGAGGGTTACTCTCATTAGAAGGTGGGCACGGGTGATCAATCCGCTCTTTCTCCTTTTGTTCTTCGCTCTCCTTATCATCTTTTTCATCCAATGAGCTCACAGTTTCATCAATTTCTTCTTCCATAGCTTCCTGCAAAATATTAGTCTCTTCTTGGACAGCGTTGACTTTCTTCATAAAAGCATTAATATAGTAACTGTATTCATAATTTTCATAGCAATATCTAAGTATAGCAAGATTTTCAGGCCTATAAACATCATCATCTAAAGCTTCATACTTTTCAAACAAAGATTCAATTTCATAAGCAGCCTTAAAAGCGACAAACTCTTCTATTTGTTCCACATCATAGTAATCATATATACCATTAGCATAAGAAGCTAAGGTTTCATTATCATTAAATTTGCATGAAAAGGGAAGGTGTGGAGCCTTCATCCTAGAGCAACAAGTATAATCATATTCCAAGCATAGTTGTCTAGCATACCAACGCAACATAATAAATTGATCCCATAATAGTTTCCCTTTTTGTGTCGAGCGATAATCCCTAAAGTATTCACATTGATCCAACGTGTCTCCCATTATAAAGTTGAATGGGGTTTTCTCAGGATTATCAAAGTAGTACATAATATCTCTCACATAATGAGAATCGAGGGTTTTAGGAGTTACCCCATCCTCATGAGTAGCAAGTACAACTAATTGTTTTGGTATTTTTCGTTCCATATCCATAACTAAAGATAGAGAACAACTAAGAACAGCAAATAAAAATTACTTAGTGATAAAGCAAACAAGCACACACGAGAATATTCACCCCACGCTATTGCTCCCCGGCAACGGCGCCAGAAAAAGGTCTTGATAACCCACAAGTATAGGGGATCGCAACAGTTTTCGATAAGTAAGAGTGTCGAACCCAACGAGGAGCTAAAGGTAGAACAAATATTCCCTCAAGTTCTATCGACCACCGATACAACTCTACGCACACTTGAGGTTCGCTTTACCAGAAACAAGTATGAAACTAGAAGTACTTTGTAGGTGATTTTGGGTAAGCTTGCAAGAAAGTAAAGAGCACGTAAATAAAAGCTAGGGGCTGTTTAGATGAAGACACAACTAAATTAGTTTTAGTAAAGAGCTTGTTGTCACGAGAAAGTTATTTGTCCCTAGGCAATCGATAACTAGACCGGTAATCATTATTGCAATTTTATTTGAGGGAGAGGCATAAGCTAACATACTTTCTCTACTTGGATCATATGCACTTATGATTGGAACTCTAGCAAGCATCCGCAACTACTAAAGATCATTAAGGTAAAACCCAACCATAGCATTAAAGTATCAAGTCCCCTTTATCCCATACGCAAACAACCTACTTACTCGGGTTTGTGCTTCTGTCACTCACGCCACCCACCATAAGCAAATCATGAACATATTGCAAACCCTATAGCGGGGATCCCTCATGCTTGCGAGACACGGAGAGCACCATAGGACAGCACCAATAATAAAACATACAACTCAAACCAATCACGATCATCAAATAGCCACTAAGACAAAACAAATCTACTCAAACATCATAGGCTAGCCATACATCATTGGGAAATAATATATAGCGTTGAGCACCATGTTTAAGTAGAGATTACAGCGGGTAAGAGAGAGGTTACACCGCTGCATAGAGGGGGGAAGAGTTGGTGATGATGGCGGTGAAGTTGTTGGTGAAGATGACGGTGATGATGATGGCCCCCGGTGGCACTCCGGCGCCACCGGAAGCGAGGGGGAGAGAGCCCCCCTCCTTCTTCTTCTTCCTTGACCTCCTCCCTAGATGGGAGAAGGGTTTCCCCTCTGGTTCATGGTCCCGGTTCTGGACTGAACTGGGACTAAAGGGCTAAGGCATTAGTAACGACCCTTTAGTCCTGGTTCAGGAACCGGGACAAAAGGCCCTTACCAACCGGGACGAATAGGGGTTTTTCTACTAGTGGTTGCGGAAATGAGTCATGTCTCCAAGCTGCTCTGGTTGGGCTATCAATTGAGACTCTCATTGTTCTCAACACACCATGCATAGAGGATGTAATGGGGGTGTCTCATGGCAACATAGGGGCACCTTATGAGGCACTGAATCAACATTGAACGACCGTGCGCATCCTACTTCATGATGTCAGGTTGTTGATCACCAGTCTCTCATAGTGGTCAATGTCGAAGGTGCTTGTCTACTACGAAAACGGCAACAAAGCTCAGAGTGATGTACGTACTCAACGATGAACGTTCATGTAAGCTTTGTTACTGTCCAACGTTGGCCCACGACAACTCCATCGACACCGTAGATGGCAAGATCATGCTCGTCTTCACCATGCAATCAACTCCCTCCGTTCCTAAATATAAGTATTTTTAGAGATTCGAATATAAAGTACATACCGAGCAAAATAAGTGAATCTACACTCTAAACTATGTCTATATACATCTAAACTATATTTGTATACATTTATGTGTAGTCCATATTGAAATTTCTAGAAATACTTATATTTAGGAACGGAGGGAGTAGCTGCAATCGGTGTTGTGCTATGTGTCATGACACGTGTCAAATGACTTGTAAAGTGTTCCTTTCCAGTACAGTGACAACGGTGACATGTACAATTATACCAAGCAGATCAACACGAGTATAGTAGTGTTTGTATACCAAGACCATCCAGAACACGCTTAAGGAAGGGTGTTGGATATAGAAATTTACATAATAACTTTCATTTAGCATTCTCGCCAAATATATATTTTTGGTTGTGGCCCTTGACATGTCATTTGTGAAGGCTCGAGCGTCAACCCTAGAAGCCGCCGCCGCCAAACACTAGAAGAAAGGCAATGACAAAAGGGGAGGCTGGCTGCCGGTGTAGTATTCGGCTTAATGGGGCTGCGGTATGCTCCTCAGTATGGAGGGAGCGCTCCATGTTTCTATTGACTGCAATAACACCGCGGGAGCCAGGCATTTTGAGTTTTAAATAAGCGTAATGCGGGACCGCGTTGAAGAGGGCAAAGGCGGTTCTCCCGAGCAGTGCGTGATAGCCACTGTGGAAGGGGACGACGTCGAAGATCAAGTCTTCGCTTTGGAAGTTGTTCGGCGAACCGAAGACCACCTCCAATGTTATTGAGCCCGTGCAACAGGCTTCTACACCCCTTTAAAGGCGGTTTTGGTGGGCTTGATTCTTGATGGATCAATATCCATTTTACAGACAGTGTCCTGATAAAGCAGATTAAGACTGCTGCCGTCCATAAGGACTCGCGTGAGGTGGAATCTGTCGATAATTGGATCGAGGACCAAGGCAGATGAACCTCCATGATGGATACTGGTCGGATGGTCTCTGCGATCGAAAGTGATCGGATAGGCTGACCATGGGTTGAATTTTGGGGCGATTGGCTCTATGGCATAGACGTCCCTTAGTGCGCGCTTGCGCTCCCTTTTGGGGATATGAGTAACGTAGATCATGTTCACCGTTTTGACCTCGGGGTGGGGGGGGGGATTTCTTCTCTCCCCTATGTTCGGTGGGCGAGGTCCTTCGTTGTCGTCCTCGCTGGGCGGCCCTTTCCCCTTATGCTCGGCGTTGAGCTTGCCGGCCTGTTTAAAGACCCAACAATTTATGTTGGTATGATTGGCAGGCTTATCAGGGGTGCCATGAATCTGGCAAGGCCGATCGAGTATTTTGTCCAAACTAGATGGATCATCCTTGTTTCCTTTGAATGGCTTCTTCCGTTGACCGGGTTTAGAGCCACTGAATCCGTCGTTGACCGTCGTGTCTTCAGTATCTTCGTTATTGCTTCGACGCTTGTGCCTGTTGCGTCGTGGCTTGCCATTGCCATCCCAGGCTTCGGAGGTGCCAGGGTCGCTGGTGTTGTTGCTTCTACGAGCTAGCCAGCTATCTTCTCCCGCACAAAAGCGGGTCATAAGTGCGATAAGGTTTTCCATGGACTTCAGCTTTTCTTGGTCGAGGTGTCGGGTGAGCCACTCGTCTCGGACGCTGTGTTTGAAGGCCGCGAGGGCTTCAGCGTCCAGACAATCCATAATTTGGTTCTTTTTAATTAAGAACCTGGTCCGAGTTTCCGGGCTGATTTTCCGGATTGCTGGACTATGTGACTAAGGTCATCAGCGTCTGGAGGCCGAACATAAGTACCTTGGAAGTTGTCCCTAAAGGCATCCTCCAAGTCTTCCCAGCTGCCAATAGAAATTTCTGGGAGGTTGTTCAGCCAGTGCCGTGCTGGCCCCTTGAGTTTTTCGGGCAGGTACTGATGGCGTGGAGGTCGTCACCGCGAGCCATGTGAATGTGGAGAAGAAAATATTCGATCGATACTGCAGGATCCGTTGTACCATCGTATGATTCTATGTTCACGGGTTTAAACCCTTCTGGGAACTGGTGTTCCATCACTTCGTCGGTGAAGCATAAGGGGTGTGCAGCGCCTCTGTATTGGGCGATGTTGCGGTGTAGTTCGGATGAAGTGTGGATGCGGTTTTCGGCCCGGGTGAGGTTGTGCCTGTCTTGCCAGGCCTTATGGCCGTCCTCTTGCATTGGAGCACGCCCCCTCGATCCATAGATTGATCTTGTCTGACAGGCTCTATTGTCCAGGTCCTTGCGTAGGTCGTAGGTATAACCCGGCGCCGTGGCCTCCCTGCCTCGACGGCGGGGTGGCACGGGTTGGTGTTCGGCATAAGTAGCCGGTCTGTCCCGTCCACGTGGTGGGCGGTCAGGTTCGTCAACAGCTTTATTCTTTGGCGGTATTGGCTCAAGGGCCTCGTCGTCGAATTGTGGTAGTAGCTTGCGCTTCGGGTAACTCATAGTTGGGCGTTCGAGGCCATATTCCTCGGCTGCCAGGACATTAGTCCATCTATCATTGAGTAAATCCTATTCAGCTTGAAGCTGCTGCCGCTTTTTCTTCAGGCTTCTCACTGCGGCGATTAGCCGGCGCTTAAAGTGCTCTTGCTTGAGGGGTTCCTCAGGCACGATGAAGTCTTCGTCGACGAGGCTCACATCCTCTTCGGAGGTTGGTAGGTAGTTACTATCCGCCGAGTCTTCATTCCCGACCGGATCGTCGGGGTTAACTTGCCCATCCTCCCAATCATCATGTTCGGATGTTGGCTCGACAGGGGCTTCGAGGTCTTCGGCATTCTCCGGAGTGTTATTGTCTCCGGTGCCAGTATTGCTGTCCTTTTCACAACGCAATTTTGAGCGGCGTCACTAACGTCGACGCTTTGGAGGTGCTTCAGCAGGCTCGTCCTCAATCGGATCCTTCTTGCCGTCGTCGTCATCCTCTTTGGGTGTGTCCACCATGTACACGTCGTATGTGGAGGTGGCCATCCAACGTCCGGTAAACGGAGGGTCTTGGCCTTGTTCGTCTCCGGCATCATCGTCCATGCTCTCGATGTCTTCGAAGGCGTAGTCCAGCATGTTGGTTAGATCTTCGACAGTGGCTATGAAGTGGGTAGTAGGTGGGACATAAAATTCCCCGCTCCTAGCCCCTAGTTCAGGCTAGGCATAATTCGGAAGCGATTCCTCTGTAATGGCGAGGGATTGCATTAAGTCTAGAGTCTCGTTTTAGGAGCGAGGTTTGGACAGAGAAGCGAGGGTCCACAGGGCTGACCGGGGCGAGAGCCTCCTGGCCGCGCCCGCTCGATGCGGACCTCGAGAGTTCGGATTTAGAGTCCGAGGGAGAGTCTGGCACTTTAGCGACAAGGGGAGATCAGTCCATCTTTGGGTTTGCCGATGACGCTGTCCCCTCCAGATTTCCGATAGCAAGTTCCATAATTGCAGGGAGTCCGGTGGGCTCTAAACTCCCGTCTTCGGACCTGGTAGTTTGCTCTAGATCTAAGGCTAGAGCGGTGGTCGGGGTTGTGAACCCTTCGAAGATCAAGTCTCCTCGGATATCGGCGACATAATTTAGGTTCTCGAAACTGATCTGATGATCAGGGGCGTAGCTGTCAATCTGCTTCAGGTGGACAATCGAGTTGGCACGCAGTGCGAAGCCGCCGAATACAAAAATTTGGTCGGGGGGGAACTCTCCCCCGAAACAGCATCATTGTAGATAATCGCACGAGCCATCAAACTTTCTGTCGACAGCACAGAGGAACTCTCAATGAAAGCACTAACATCGGTGTCAAAACAGGCCGATCTCGGGTAGGGGGTCCCGAACTGTGTGTCTGAGGATCGAAGGTAACAGGAGGCAGGGGACACGATGTTTACCCAGGTTTGGGCCCTCTTGATGGAGGTAATACCCTACTTCCTGCTTGATTGACTTTGATGAGTACAGGGGTTACAAGAGTTGATCTACCTCGAGATCGTAATGGCTAAACCCTAGATGTCTAGCTTGTATGATTGTGATTGCCTCTACGGACTAAAGCCTCCGGTTTATATAGACACCGGAGGGGCCTAGGGTTGTACAGAGTCGGTTTACAATGAAAGGAATCTTCATATTCGAACGCCAAGCTTGCCATCCACGCAAAGGAGAGTCCCATCCGGACACGGGGGAAAGCCTTCTATCTTGTATTTCACGACCCACCAGTCCGGCCCACATCACATAGCCCGGACGCCCGGGGACCCCCTAATCCAGGACTCCCTCAGCGGGCCTGCATCCTGACCCATGTATAGATGGGTTTCTAGTCGTATGCAGGCCGTGGTGGCCTAGTAAGCGGCATTTTTATATTTTTATGTTATTTTAGTTTGCTTTTAAAGTTTTTAACAAAAATACTTTATGAAAATTATTTTTGATATTAAAGTTTTAAACAAAAAAACTTTGATAATTTTAGTTGCATAAATTTTATATAATTTTAAGTTAATATTATTTTGATCATAACTAGAGGTTTATAAAAGCTTTTTAGTTGATTCTTTTTGCTACTGAAGAATATTATAGTTTTGTTTTAGTTGATCATAACAAAATATCTTAATTGATTCTTTTTGCTATTAGAGTTTTATAAAATCTTTTTAGTTTGCTATTAAAGTTTTTAACAAAAACTTCTTTATGAAAATTCTTTTTGCTATTAAAGTTTTTAACAAAAAATACTTTGATAATTTTAGTTGTATAAATTTTATATAATTTTAAGTTAATGTTATTTTGATCATAACTAGAGGTTTATAAGAACATTTTAGTTGATTCTTTTTTCTATTAGTTCATTCTTTGAGCTAAATGACCCTGAAATTGAAAAGCAATACAAATGAACTCTGAAAAAATTGAAACTAGGCAAGGTATAATAATTTCACCCACATAGCATGTGCTCAAAAGCTTAGAGAGTTACAGTAAAAATTGGATGCAGTTCGTGTACAAACTGGACAATCTCTTTCGAAGTATCACGGTTTCGGACGAAAACTCATCTATTACAAAGGGATTTAATTTTTAACATATTTTAACTGCATACTTTTTCTGCATTCAATATACACCATTCAAAGGCACATCATCAATTTTCAACCATTTTCCGACTTCATTTGGTATTTTCCATGCGTTTAATGATTTATTTGAGCTAAATGACCTTGAAATTGAAAAGCACTACAAATGAACTCTGAAAAGGTTGAAACTTTGCATGGCATCATAATTTAACCCACATAGCATGTGCTAAAAAGTTTAGAGGGTTACGGGAAAAACTGGATGCACTTCGTGTATAAACTGAACAATCTCTTTCGAAGTATCAGGGTTTCGGACGAAAACTCATCTATTACAAAGGGATTTCATTTTTTGACATGTAAGTGCAGTGATATTCTAGATCAAAGCCATCTGATATGTTGTCTTCACTAGATAGGAAGTCTTCACTTTTTCTTCACGTGCGTCCCTTGCTTATTGCGTCGTAACCGTGGATAATCTTTATCGTTTAACAGGATGCTTGGGTCAGCCTTCACTTTGAAGGGGGGAATTGTTGGAAATATGCCCTAGAGGCAATAATAAAAGCATTATTATTATATTTCCTTGTTCATGATAATTGTCTTTATTCATGCTATAATTGTGTTATCCGGAAATCGTAATACATGTGTGAATAATAGACACCAACATGTCCCTAGTAAGCCTCTAGTTGACTAGCTCGTTGATCAACAGATAGTCATGGTTTCCTGACTATGGACATTGGATGTCATTGATAACGAGATCACATCATTAGGAGAATGATGTGATGGACAAGACCCAATCCTAAACATAGCACAAGGTCGTATAGTTCGTTTGCTAGAGTTTTCTAATGTCAAGTATCCTTTCCTTAGACCATGAGATCGTGTAACTCCCGGATACCGTAGGAGTGCTTTGGGTGTACCAAACGTCACAACGTAACTGGGTGACTATAAAGGTAGACTACGGGTATCTCCGAAAGTGTCTGTTGGGTTGACACGGATCAAGACTGGGATTTGTCACTCCGTATGACGGAGAGGTATCACTGGGCCCACTCGGTAATGCATCATCATTATGAGCTCAAAGTGACCAAGTGTCTGGTCACGGGATCATGCATTACGGCACGAGTAAAGTGACTTGCTGGTAACGAGATTGAACAAGGTATTGGGATACCGACGATCGAATCTCGGGCGAGTAACATACCGACCGGCAAAGGGAATTGTATACGGGGTTGCTTGAATCCTCGACATCGTGGTTCATCTGATGAGATCATCGAGGAGCATGTGGGAGCCAACATGGGTATCCAGATCCCGCTGTTGGTTATTGACCGGAGAGTCATCTCGGTCATGTCTACATGTCTCCCGAACCCGTAGGGTCTACACACTTAAGGTTCGGTGACGCTGGATTGTAGGGATATGTATATGCAGTAACCCGAATGTAGTTCGGAGTCCCGGATGAGATCCCGGACGTCACGAGGAGTTTCGTAATGGTCCGGAGGTAAAGAATTATATATAGGAAGTGCTATTTCGGCCATCGGGAATTTTTGTTTTCTGCAACGTTCCCCAACAGGAATTTCATGAAACTTTTCATAATCTTCAGACATGTCTACCTTGTCCTCCACTCCCACAATGTTTCTTTTCACTGAAATAACTATGTGGCACTTTGGCTCATCGTATGATGTATTTGCTTCCTTATCTTTTCTTTTTTTCGGTTTGGTAGATATGTCCTTCACATAGTAAACCTACGCCACATCATTGGCTCGGACGTATGGTTCGTCTGTGTACCCAAGATTGTTGAGATCGACTGTTGTCATTTCGTACTCCGGGTCTACCTGTACCCCGCCTCCTGACAGATTGACCCATTTGCACCGAAACAGAGGTACTTTAAATTTATGTCCATAGTCAAGTTCTCATATCTCCTCTATGTAACCATAATATGTGTCATTTGCCCTACTGGTGTTTGCTGCATCAAAGCGGACATCACTATTTTGGTTGGTGCTCTTTTTATCTTGGGCGATCATGTAAAATGTATTCCCATTTATCTCGTACCCTTGGTAAGTCAATACAGTCGAAGATGGTGTCCTGGCCAACAAGTACAACTCATCTCCAATAGTGTTGTTATGCATGAGATGTGTTTGCAACAAACTGCAGAAAGTCCCGATATGTTCACGTGTAATCCAGTCGTCAGACTGCTCCGGGTGTTTGAAGCGTAGAATATTCTTGTGTTCATTGATATACGTATGTGGTCCTTACCCATTTATACGGACTTCAGGGAGCTTTCGATTATTGGGTGCAACCGTTGGGAGACGGTAGCACAGGCTATCTTCAGCCGATTTGGGTGGCGAGCTAATAATAAGCTAGGTGTGTAGCCATCGTAGCTTATTTTTATATCACCGGATGTGGCACTTTTTCAGTTCTATATCGCCGGGTGTGGTTCGACTACTGCTCAGTTTATGAGCATCTTTGGACATTATGACATTGTTACCTTTTTATTTAATAATATAGTTGTATGCATTGATTGATGCAGAGGTCGGGGTATTTCTCCTTTAAAAAAATAGTTTAATAATCTTACCGCTAGCTTTGTTCTCCTAGTTATTTTCTTGTCAACGGGCGTCGTAATTGTATTCTCTTGCTTCCTGAGAGCATGATTGTGTAATATTTCACCAACTGATTTACTTCGCTCTGTTTTATGTTACAGTGTACTTCTATTCTAAGAAAGCACGAATATATTGTACTGTTTCGCAGCAGTTGTTCATGTTAGCTGCTTCAATTGCATCGTCTCCTCTCTGCCATTGGTGATCAGCTTGTTTGTGTTGCAGGTAGCCTCTTACAGTTTAGAGGTCACAGTTTTTTAAACATTATTTGAATTTTGATTGATGCACTGGTAGTTCAGATTTGCATCTAAGTTTTTAAGAGTAACAGGAAAGCACAAAAGGCCTCCCCGGTTCCATTTTTATTGAAAATGAAACCAGAGCAAACAGGGGGGCCACATTCAGGCATACGCTAGTCGCATGTTGAGAGCCCTAACGGGCAACACAAAAACTAAACAGATAAGCTTTTTTTAACCGGGTTAATCCCCTTTCCATTAACTGAATAACGAAAATACAGATCGAGTTCCAGAACAAAACAAAAGGGAAAGGGAAAAAACGGGTTCAAGCATCCCAAGGAAACCCACCATAGATGCTCGCAATCGAAACACCTACTGTGGGGCGAAAACCCTAAGACACCATTTAAGCAAATGACTACAGTTCAGAGAAACACCAACACAAAGTAGTCGAGATCGACCAACTCAAAAGGACCACAGGAAAATGGCACAAAGTCGCCACAGCAGAAGGCACCAAACTCCAGCTCCAGAACCCCACGATCAGTCTTGTTCAATCTTCAATCCGAGGTTCTCTCAGTGTGAGCTGATGCGCACAGCCTCATCATCCTCATGGCGTTGTCCCTCAGCAGTAGCGCGCCGTGCTCCGGTTCTTCCCGCTCTGAGCCTTTCAGCAGACCTGCCCAGTATTTCAAATGTGCACAAGCTGTGAAGATAATCTCGAAAGGAGATGACATTTTCTTGTGCTCAAAGGTAACTTGGTTTCTGCGGTTCCAAATAGCCCAGCAGACAACTGCCAAACCCACAGTGAAGTGGCGTTCCCCTTGGGGAAGAAAAGCATAGCACCAAGAGTAGAACTGGCACAGGTTGTTGGGACATAACTAAGTGCCCAGCATTGCCCCTACTGTCTGCCAGACAGTCCTGGCGACAGGGCATAGAAAGAATAAGTGAAGATAGGTCTCTCGACAATCGCAGTATGAGCAGCGAGGATCGCCTGCCCAATTCCTGCGTCTCATGACATCTCTGGTTAGAATTGCGTCTTGAAACAATTGCCACAAAAAATCTGTATTTTGGTTGGCAACCTGGCCTTCCAAATCCATCTATAATCACACCCAGAGATGTTTCTCTCAAGGTAAGAATACATCGCTTTCGTCGTATACTTCTCTTTGGGGCCAAGAACCCATTTGATTTTATCAGGTTCCACGGAAGGAGCAATGCTCTCAACAATGCTATTAAGACCAGCAAACTGACTAGTTAAATCAGGGTTCAATCTTCTTCTGAAGATGTCCCCTTTTTCCCTACCCCAAAATTGAGCGATCGTATCATCAGGATGATTAGCTATGCTGAACAGGACCGGATACGTCTCACATAGGGGTGGGTGTTCCCCAACAGGGTCCTGCCAAATCCTGGCCACATTACCAGATCTAATGGTCACTTTCCTACCAGCCATATAATGTTCTTTCACTTTGAGCAAGCCTTCCAAACAAGGGAGTCATTGAACTTCATTTTCACCGTGGCCACAGAACAGTTTTTAAGATATTTGGCTCTAATCACTTCTTGCTATAAGCATTCGCCGTATCAATTTTCCACCACCACTTCGCTAGAAGAGATATGTTCTATTTATGGAGGTCTTTAACTCCCAGCCCCCTTTTCTCTTAGATCGGCACACCCGAGACCACTTAACAAGGTGGTAACGTCTTTTCTCCGTGCCACCACACCAAAAAAAATTACGACGATACTTGTCCAATCTCTAAATGAATGTTTTAGAGAGAAGGAACATAGACATATAGTAGTAAGCTATACTGGACAGGGAAGAATTAAGCAAAGTCAGTCTTCCGCCAGAGGAGGCTGAGCTGCCAATCCAGGCATCGCAACTCATGAGGTATCTAATAGCAACAAACTCCTAGTCAATGTTCCGTAAAGAAGAATAGCTCACAGGCACCCCTAAGTATTTCATAGGAAAGTGGCCAATTTTGCATCCAAAGAGATCCGCATACTTACGGAGTGTAGACTCATCACCTCCCACACACAAGACTTCCCTTTTTAAAAAATTGATTTTAAGACCAGACATAAGCTCGAAGAGGTACAGCAACAACTTAAGGTTGACAGCTTGCTCGATATTGTCCTCGATACAAAGGACCGTATCATCGGCATATTGAAGAATAGCCACGCCCCCTGGGATAAGGTCAGCCGCAAGCCCTTTGAACAGATTATTCTTTTGAGCATTGAAAGCCATTTTGTACAAACATTCAGCCGCTAAATTGAACAAAAGGGGGGACATAGGGTCTCCCTGACGAACCCCTTTAAAAATTTGGAAATACGGCCCTACCATGTTGTTAATTTTAACACTCACGGTCCCATTCTGCAAAACTTGATCAACCCATGTACACCACTTGTCTCCGAAGCCCCTAAGCTTGTGGCATTCAAGAAGGAAGTCCCAATTGACTTTGTCGTATGCTTTCTCGAAATCGAGTTTAAGCACAACCTCGGTTCTTTTTTTAACATGCGCATGGTGGAGGACCTCATGCAAAGTCAGGATTCCATCCATAATATTACACTTTTTGATAAAAGCATTTTGATGGCGGCTGATAAGCTTATCAGCAAACACTGCCACCCTGTTGTCCAAGACTTTGGTGATAAGCTTGTAGGGGCAACGGAGAAGGCAGATGGGGCGGAACTCTTGAATTTTTTTTTGCCCCACTAATTTTGGGAATAAGAGTAATTATACCATAGTTAAGCCTCTCTACATCCAAGGTACCCTCATGGAAGGCCACAAATAAGTTCATGATGTCCTGTTTAACAATCTCCCAACAGAATCTATAGAATTCTGCTGGTATGTTATCCGGGCCTGGTGCACGATTGCTATCCATGGAGAAGAGGGCCGCTTTAACTTCTTCCTCACTAAAGGGACGGGTAAGGAAATCATTATCCGTATCAGTAAGTTTTTCATCCTCTCCCCAAGAACTAGGGTCCATATGAAAGAGATTACCCGGAGCTGTCCCAAAGAGCTCTCTATAGTAATCAGTAGCATTTTTCAGTAAATTTTCAGTGCCCTCAATTGTCTCATCTCCATTAGAGAAGGAGTGAATTGTGTTTTTCCTTTTCCTTCCATTGGCAATCCTATGGAAAAAAGAAGTATTTTGGTCCCCTTTCAACAACCATGACTCATGGGACTGTTGTAACCAAAAAAGCTCTTCATCAGCCAGCATTTGCTGAAGCTTGCCACAAAGCTCAGCTCGCCTGTCGAGGGTTTCAGGATCAAGGTGCCCTTGCTCTTCCATAGTCTCTATGTCAGCAAGTTCGGTTTTTAATCTTCTCTTTTTCTTTTCTGTCATGCCCAAACTTATCAGAGCCCCAGCCTTTGAAGAATTTTTTAAAGCATTTTAATTTGATATTTAGGACATCAATGGGGTCAGACGATTTGACAGGTCTCTGCCAAATTTTGCTAACCAACGGGAGGAATTCCTCCTTGGTCATCCAACTCATTTCAAACCTGAATTCACGAGGTTTGGGATTTTGAGGGTGATTACTGTTAGTGGAGAGAAGGAGGGAGTTGTGGTCAGAGAGGTCTCTAACCAATTTCCTAACAATAACTAAAGGGAACAAGTCCTCCCAATCATTGTTCATGAGGATTCTGTCAAGCTTTTCCAGGGTAGGGTGACTTTGATTGTTAGACCAAGTATACAAGCCCCCTTCTATAAAGATTTCTCTCAAGCACATAGTATTAATGATGGCATTGAATCTATCAACATATTGAGAACTAGCCATTTTTTTTATTTTTCTCACCACAGTGCCTAAGGATATTGAAGTCTCCCCCCACAATATAAGGAATTGAGAGATGGCTACAGAAACTAGCGAGCTCATAGAGGAATTCCTCTTTTTGCTCATCGTGAGCAGCACCATACACATTTAGAAGAGCCCAAATACACTTTTTCTCAACATCAAACACAATCACTTGCATAATGAACCTGCCTAGAGACCAGGAAACAACTTCTAGTTTGCTCTTTTTAACCCCACAAAGCATGCCTCCAGCCTTGCCCAGAGAGGGAACCCAGTTGCACTCAAAGGCATTATAAGTATCTATTTTCCTCAAAAAACCAGGAGTGACCTTATTCTTCTTAGTTTCTTGCAAACAAAGAAAGTTCAGGGAATGATCTTTAATAAAGTCAGAGAGGCAAGTAGTCATTCCTTTCTTGCCTGCCCCTCTGCAATTCCAAAAAAAGACCATTCATTTTAAAATTTTCTTCCCCCCCCCCCCCCTCCCCCTGGTCACTCTGCTAGGAGATTTGGCAGCATTACCAGGATCAACAGTGGGCTCCACTGTTTTTTGACTTCTAGTTCTAGGCCTAGAGATGCTAGTTTTAACTTTCTTAGCACTTTTTTCTTTCTAGGACCAACAACAGTAAAATCAGAGGTGTCACTATTATAATCATCCCCCCATTTAAGGTTAATAGGTATGTCCTCCCCCTTCCCAGTAGTAATGAACATATTATTAATAGGGGGTATCTTTCTCAACGGCATTATTTCTAAAATTGTCAAGTTCACGTAGGATGTTAACTTTGGAAAAATCAGTGTCTAGGATCATGACCCCCATCATATTAGCTCTTAGCAAAAGTTCAGGATCAGAAAGAACAGCAAAGGAGTTGGTATATAGGTAGTACCTTCCAGATCTCTCTTCTTGTTGACAGCTTTGGCTCTGTCCTCCACTTTCTCCAGATTGGTCCGAGTTGTCCTCAAACTGAACCTGAGAACATTTTCAGAAACAAGTGGAGGTGTGGGAATCACCTCACCGCCGCAGTCAAGAGCTGAGTTAGGAGATTGAACACTGTACTCGACCTTGTAATCATCATTGGCTCCAAAAGGCCCTTCCAATTCAGTCACTTGTATGTTCTCCTTAACTTTTTCAGCATAAGTCTTGGTCCTCTTCTCACTGCCAATAGGGCTAGCAACCAACCAAGTAGGTATCTCAGAAGCACACCCCTGATAATCCGTTTCTACCTCAGCAAGAGCATCCTGTTCCATGGAGTGGATCAGGAGAGAGTCGTGGTTCGAACTGTCTGAGTTGACAGAAAGAGGAGACTCAGAAGGGCCAGTATCTTTCCCCTTTGTAAATTTCCCTCTCAAAACAGTCCCCCCAGCCGAGGAGCTTCCCATTGGATCCACACCCCCAACCGTTTTATTCTGCTTTTTTGGTGAGGGTTCTTCCTGTTCAGCAGGAGTCTTGTTTTTGAATCTCCCTTTTTTGGTGTCTCTAACCAGCACTTGATCAATAGAAAACGTGAAATCATAGAAACTCCCCCCCCCCCCAGGACTAACTCAGCCACTGGAGTGATCTCATCAACATCACGGCATCCCAGTTTCACTCTCACAGAATCAGGCCGATGCAGAGTGGCCATGTCAATTTCCAGAGGCACTCCCGCAACAGAGGCAACGAAAGCGATATTTCTCTCACACCTCATATCAATAGGGATATTACCCACCTTGACCCAAGCTTTTTTCAGAATTCCCTTAGCACCATCATCGTGATTCCAACGAGTAACTCTGACTACAGTACCGCATGGTTTCATAGTCATGCGATCACTGTAGCAGGTTTTCTCCACCTATCTAGTGTTAGGAAACCTCATCAGAAAAACACCTGGTTCCAGCAACTTAGCAGAACACCTCCAAGTTTTACCCAAATATAAGAAGAATGTGTCATTCATCTGTTTAACAGTAGGATTTCCCCTCAAGACAGTGATGATGACATTGCATGAACGCTCTCTAGCTTGCTCAGCAGAACAATAGTCATGGATACAGAAGAAACCTTGCCCCCTAGCCTGGAAAGCACACATCGGGGCAATACATTCCCATGGCAGAAACTCGGTGCAAACAGAAGCAAGATGACCCAGTTTACTACATCTCTCACAGAATGCTTGCGGACAACAAACAGGGAAATGACCAGCAGATTTGCATATGGGGCATGGGTCGCCAGATTTGTAAGGTAGCACCTGATTTCTCGGTGGAGTTTTAGCAGCTGTAGGAGCGAGTGGGGAGGGGATCAGGTCGACTTGATGGCTGCTCTCCCCGCCAGATCTAGTGGATCGCTGGTGCTTCTCCACCCACACGCCTTCCGAGTTGTTGTCGATGCGCTCCTGGGAAGCAGCTGCGGCGTCCCAGCGCGATGTGCCAGACGTGTCCGAGTGGGTGGACTTGCCAGTGTTGTTGTTGAAGCCATCGCGCCGCCACGAGAACCGCCCACCGCCGCGGTCAGATCTGCCTGCGCCACGGTCGAAACGGCCAGCGCCACGGCCCGCCCGACCCGCACCGAATCCCTCACGGCGGTCGCCACGAAATCCTTGCCCGCCCTTGTCCACCATGGAATCGTGTGGTCGCGGAGGGGAGGCCGCGATTTCGGTGAAGGATCTGAGATCTCCGCCAATTTTGCCCCTCCGCTAGGAGAAGGAGGCAGGTGGATTGGATCTAGGGTTTCTCGGCACCACCCACAAGTGGGAGAAAGCGGCTTCTAGGTTGAGGGGGGAATGGGGTTTGGCTTTTGTACCCGCCCAGATCGCCGTGACGCGCTGGAGGTGCTGGATCGCCGTCCACGTGTATGGCTGCCGCCATTGCAGCCGCCTCCCCCACCACGGGTCCCACCCATGGCGGATCAGGTGGAACGCCGTGTCGCACCCCCGCATCGTGTACCGCTCGGGTCGCCTTGAGAGCTGTCACGTCGCGCCGTTCGTGCTCGTCGCCAACACGATGCGGGGACGCCGTGGGGTCCGGGACCCTGTCGCGCACCCTGGCGAAGAAGCAGGGGAAAGCGACGATGTGCCCGAGTGCGCGAAGGGCCCGGGCATCCACCACTGTGCCCCTGTCATCGTAGAGAACAAGGCGGAGAGCGTCCCTGCGGAGAAGGAGCTCGCCGTCGTGGAAGGCGACAGTGCGGACGGTCTCCAGATCCGCCGCGTAGCGGATGCGCCATCGAGGGTCACGCGCCATCCAGATCCACCGAGCTTGCTAGCCCTCTGATGCAAATGCTAGCGGAAGGGGATGATGCCTCGCCATGGTGTGATTGGTCTATTCGATCGATGACCCGGCCGATGCCTTCAAAGTGCAAAGAGCAAAACTTATTACAGCGTACTCTTCTGAATCAAGCGATTAATGGCATATGTCATCTTTTGGTGGATGGTAAAGCCGTCAGATGACGCATGAATGATGATGCATGTAGTAGTAGGGTGGATTAACTAGCTTTAGCATTGTGTTAATTATAAAAGGGTAGTAGCAACTCTGCCACCTGCATGAAGTTAAGCATAATGATACGTGGCCTTAGTTTGGCTCAGCCAGCAGCATCCTACTATTTTCTTTTGGTAAAGCCTGATTTGATAGTAGTAGAAAACATCCTTCCGGCCAATGCTTTCTGCAAAGCACGCTAGTCTAAATGAAGTCAAGCATAATTATGGTGCAATCAATTCCATTTGCACCTAATATTGTGCCTAACTTTAGGTGGACAGTGGTATCCCAACCCACCAGGGTTCAAATCCTGGTGCTCGCATTATTCCTGGATTTATTTCAGGATTTCCGGCGATGCACTTTCAGTGAGAGAAGACGTTCCCGTCGACGACGAGGCGCCTACGGTGACTTCGTAAATCTCAAGATGATATGTCGGCTCAGTCTTTCAGAGGTGTTCATAGAGATAGGGTGTGCGTGTGTGCGTTCATAGGGATGAGTGTATGCGCGTGTATATGAGCGCTTGTGTTTGCACTGATGCTCAAAAAAAAAACTCTAGGGGACAAGGCAAGTGACACCGTCCTATAATAATTCATTATCCATATCATGTCCTCGTAACCCAGGCCTGCGTAAGTAAGGTATAATCCCGTGACAACACAGCAAGAAAGGAATATGGACGAGAAAGAAAGCCGGCTCTGTTAATTCTTGCACTATATATACACACAAGATCGAATTCAGGATCACAAATCCCGTGTAGCTACCGGAGCTAGGTAGACAAGCCACTCCACTTGGTTGCAGGATGTCGTCGTCGTGGGTGGTGGATGTCGACTGCCCTGAGCCGCAGGCGAACGTGGAGACATGGGTGGTGGACATGGAGAAGAAGCTCGAGGACGCGGAGCCGCCGGCAAAGGTGCAGAGATGGCCGAAGCACTGCATCTTCCGTGTCCCGCTGCGCTTCAAGATGAAGACGGTTGATGGCATGTAAGCGTCGGCACGCCCTATCACCCGCATTGTCGTAATTTCTGCTTTTGTATTTTCTTTGAGAACGGGAAAATGTAATGGCAGCGCGAGCAGCGTGTTCAAGCCGCAGACAGTGTCTCTCGGCCCATTCCACCACGATGACAAGGACCTGAAACCCATGGAGGAGCACAAGCTGAGAGCCGTCCGTCATCTCCTCGGTCGGGACCATGCTGGTCGGGCCAGCAAGCTGACCCTTGGCAGGCTCGCCGCCGCCGTGGAGAAGGTGGCCGACGAGCTCGAGGATGCCTACATGGACCTGGGCGATGAGTGGCAGGGCGAGAAGAGGGGCAAATTCCTTGAGATGATGATCACGGACGGCTGCTTTCTGCTGGAGGTGATGAGGATGGCCATAGGGGGGAAGGGTTCCATTCCCAAGGACTACGCTCATGGCGACCCTATCTTCAGCTTGTACGGCATCCAGCACATCAAGCCCTTCATCCAGCGTGACATGCTCATGATCGAGAACCAGCTGCCACTGAGGCTACTCGAGACGATCGTCGCCGTGGAGGATGGCACATGTCCGGTACGTAGGTTACTGACTGCATGCTAACGTATAGTATCTCATATTCTCATTGTGACACTCTATACATCCGATACATAGACACTTATTTTGACAGGCCGCTTAATTTGCCTATGTATGGACATAAATGATGATGCATGCATGCATGCAGAGCGCGGCTTCGATAAACTCCATGGTGCTCAAGTTCCTCGAAAGGGAAGATGCCCCCGAAGGGACCGGCCTGGGACTTCACCCGCTCGACATCTACCGGACGAGCCGACTCAAGGGCACAAGCCAGATCAAGAGTAACAAAAAGGTTCTTCACAGAGGCCTGCCGACGACACCGACAGCAAAGGAGGTCAGCGTCGTTCGCCCGGAGAGGGTGGTGCCCCGATCCGCGTGGAAGCTGTCGGAGGCAGGAATCCAGTTCCTGCCCAGCAAGACGAGCTACCTCGATGACATCCGGCTGCACAATGGGAGGCTCTACATGCCCAAGGTCCAAATGGACGACTCCACCGCCTACAGGATCCACAACATGATGGCGTTCGAGTCGATGCACGTCGGCACTGGCAATGACGTGACGGCGTACGTGTTGTTCGTCAAGGACCTCATCAACTCTGCCGACGACGTGCAACTACTGGAGAGGAAGGGGATCCTGGAGCACGACCTCGCTGACGACGACAACGCTGTGGTGAGGCTCTTCAACAGCCTCACCAGAGACGTGTCCAAGAGTTGGAAGAGTCAGCTGTCCCAGGTGCGTCAGGACGTGGATCACCATTACCGCAGCAACCATTTGCGTGTCTTTCTCTATGAGGCGTGGTCAAACCTCAGGAACAAGTACTTCAAGAGCCCGTGGACACTCCTCGCCCTTGTCACCGCAATCCTGCTCGTCGTCGGAGATATCGTGCAGGCCGTGTATGCAGTCATATCCTATGATTCAAACGACAAGGGCAAGCCCAAAATGAATTAACCAGATGGTGTTTCTTTTTTTTTTTGCAAAGAATAAAAAGGGGAAGCAAACTTGAAGGAGTTGTGCACAACTCAACAAAATATATCTCTATCCCTCTTTCTCTCCCATCGTGTGTTTGAGATGCCAAATAATGTATATTTATGTGTGTGTTTTCTTTTTTTTCTAAAAAAATCGAGCAATGCACACAATCATTATCAAACATAGTGTAAAAAACGAGTACTATCTCAAGTACGTAAACAAAAGTGAAAAAGTATAAAAGCCGCCATAACCAATAAAAATAGGACACAATACCTAAAAATACCAATGCATCGCGATGATGTTAGGTTGGGGGCCCTCCTCTTTTCAAACAAAGAAATGTATTGATATCTGGTAGATCCACTAGTGCAGAACCGGGCAATAGCACCGGTTCGTAAGGCCCTTTAGTGCCGGTTCAGGAACCGGCACTAAAGGTTCGGCACTAAAGCCCCCCCCCCCCCCCCCTCCCCCCTTAGTACCGGTTCAGCACGAACCGGTGCTAAAAGGGAACCACGTGGCACGAGCCAGCTCCGGGGGCCGGGAGCCCTTTAGTACCGGTTGGTAACCGGTACTAAAATGTTTGGGGGGTTTTTGGTTTTATGATTTCTTTTTCATTTAATTTTGTGTTTTCCATTTTAATTCTTTTTCGTTTGCTGGTAGTTTACGGTACTACACATTGTACACGTTATATATATATATATAGAATTTCTAGTAGAACCAATCATATATATATATATATCATCAATGTCTCACAAACCATATTAATTCACACATACACACATGTATAGCTATATACAATTTCTCCTACATATGCATGTTGCCTTCGAAGCCAGTGGCATTAGCCTAATTGGTGCCTTCGGAGCACGATGACAATTGGAAGTGGTTCATGGGGGCGGTAGCGGGTAATAGTATTCTCCCTTCGGATTTATGACCTGGTCGAGCAAAAATCCCGCTATTTCCTCTTGAAGTGCTTCTACGCGCTCCGTTGGTAGGAGCTTGTCCCGCACCTCTTTGAACTGTTAAGAAGGAGATCAATATGCATGTGTATTAGTTGTGTGACTAGATATCGATAATGGTGTAAAAATTGTGAATAGTGTTCTGACAACCGTACTCATTCCTGTCTTTGAGATCTGCTCCTTTTGGACGCCATCATGCGAATGTTCTCGCAAACGCAGAATGCACACACATCAGTCCCATGTGCCTGCTTTAGGGCCTTTATTACGAGAATGAAATTTAATTTGATCAGATAATAATTAATCAAGCATGATAATTAAAGAGATGGCAGCTAGCTAGCTAGCTAGCTAGTACTACTTAATTACTTACCTTGGATTGAAACCATTTCAGCTGTGGTTTCCATTCGCCTTCCGTGACGCTGATGAACCTTGCCCAAGCCCTGCCCGCCGACAAAGAAAATGAATAAAGGGGTTATTAAATAGTTCATATCATGAAATGACGAACTAAATAGGCCGAGATATATAGTTAATAATGATTGAAATTACCTGTTGACTATCCCATACAAGATGTTGTAGTCACTATTTGCTTTGAGTAGCGAGTTCAGTATTTCAACTGTTCCGGCGTCAACTTTAATGATACATAAGATCCAGTGAAATCTGCATGCACACACGTTTGCATGTCTTAATTAAGCGGGCATATGTAAGCAAAAACATGTAGCTAGCTAGCTAGTAGGCAAAAACAGAGAATTTGTAGTACAAGAAAGTGTGACTCACTGGAAGTTGTAAGGAAGTAGTATATCTTCATTGTATTTGAGGCGCTTCAAGAACTCTAGCATGTTGTCCTCTACCTGCTTTTCATAATACTTGCTCATTTTCCATGTGTATTCATTAACGGTGTTTGGGTCAATGAACCCAATGCCATAGCGTCCACCTTTTCTCATTTCATACATCTTCATCCTGCATAATACCACAGAAAAGAATATAATGAGGATAATTACAGGTAATGATTGATCAAAAGGATCACTACAGCTAGTTTGAGACTTAAATTACAGAAAGAAATCACTTACAGACAATAGCAACTGACGATAGATTTGTCGAGTGCGTCTTGATTGTATAACTGAAACAGTTCAGAATACTCAACGGCCACAGCTTTCTCATGGTAGTAATCATCCTTCTTGACATCCACCATGAGGGACTCTCGATTGGATCTCTTGGTAATGTCCATGTACCATTGATGCAATTCATACATTCTCGTTGGGAGCTTGTTGACATCTTCTGGCTCGACCAAAGGTTCGCCCCAGACATATTTCCGTTTTATTTCCTCCTCTGTAATCCCAGGCATGTCCTCGATCTCGAGGAGTTGTCCAACAGTGATCTTGAGTTCTTCAGCCTGCATTATATGCTCCTGGGTTATTACCACATCACCCACGTCGGGAACGTAAACTGTTTGGCCACAATAATATTGGGCGCGCGTACTGTCACGTGTTGTTGGCGGCACAACAAGCGGGGGGATCGATTGCGCCGCCTGTTTTCCCAGCTGGGCAACGGTTTTCCCGCATTTTTCAACGAGTGCTTGTTGTTTGCTCGAGGTCGAGCTCGCCTCCTTCTGTAGACGTCGTCGATGTAACTTCCTGATGTGGCGCTCATAGTCTGTGTCAACAGGCTTAGGAGCTGGTGGTTGAGCCATACGAATGAAGTGGTCAAGTACTTCCACAGGCACTTTCTCCCTTGGCGGCGGTGGCGGTTTCGGTCCAAAATGGACGTCGAGTTTTGCCTGCACTATGGCATTGGTTTGCTCCTCGGTCCTGCCGTAAGCCCTCACAGGAAGAGGAGTACTGAGGTTTGGACCATATTTATATCGCTTGCCTCCGCCTGTACTTCCTGTACTATGACCTCGACTTGTACCGCTACGCACCATAGCTGCGGGGTGTCTCTTCTGCGATTGCTGAGGCGGCGGAGACGGCTGACGGGGCTGAGTTGGATGAGGAGGAGTGGCCTGAAGCTGTGTCGGACTTGCAGTGGCCTGAGGTTGTGCCGGACTTGGAGGAGGAGTGGACGTCTGACGCTGTATCAGACTTGGAGGAGGAGTGGCCTGACACTTTGCCGGACTTGGAGGAGGAGTGGCCTCACGCGTTGGTGGACTTGGAGGAGCGGGAGTCTGCTGACTCGATGGCGGACTTCGACGAGGAGTCGGGTGACGCGGTGTCTGTGGCCTTCGAAAGATGATGCAATCCTTTCTCTATAGGATGACACGATGTATGGCCTCTCCCAATGTGTGCTCGTCGTCATCTCCAGGAATGTCAACCTGTAGCTCCGAATATGGGTCCACCACCTCATCAACCAAGACACGAGCATAGCCCGCTGGAATCGGGTGGCAATGGAAGGTTGCCTCGGGGGAATTTGAAAAAGCAACGGCGTCCGCCACCTTCATGGATATGTTCTTCATTTTGAAGTGTAGCTCGCAGTTAGTGTTCTTCGTGATGTCATCCACGGGGTATCTATCCAGCACTACTGCGTCGCCCGGGGCGGAACCCACGCTGCTTCTCGGCATGGATGGGGCGGTGGTATCCAATGCTGGATCATCCGCTAGCTGCTGCAGATGCTGAGACCCCCTTTGCTGGCTAAGTGAGTCGATCTGCTCCTGCTGCCGCTGGAATTTAGCTGCCAATTCCGCTTGACTTGCTTCTAGGCCTTGAAGGCGTTCATAGTCCCGCTTCCTCTGCTCCTCCTCCATCTTCCTCTTCTTCTCCTCCGCAATCTTCTTTCTCGCACGGGTTCTGTAGTCGGCGTTCTAGTCCGAAAACCCCTCATACCACGGAAGAGCGCCCTTGCCTCGTGTTCTTCCCGGGTGTTCAGGATTTCCCAGGGCACGCGTAAGCTCGTCGTTCTCTCTGTTGGGCTGGAACACCCCCGATCGAGCCTCTTCTATTGCAACAAGTAGCGCATCGTCGGCTCCGTTCAGACATGCCTTCGTCGAAACATTGCCTGTCTTCGGGTCCAACTCCCCCCCATGCGCATAGAACCAAGTCCTGCACCTGGGGGGGCAGCTCTTAGTAACCGGACTGACACCTGCATCCTCCATCTTTTTCTCAGACTTATCCCACTTAGGCATTGCCACCGCGTAGCCACCTGGCCCCAGCTTATGGAACTTATCCTTTTTTCGGCATTCTTCTTGTTTATTCTCGACCGTTCCTTAGCTAATTCTGAATCCTTGAATTTCACGAAATCGTCCCAATGAGCACTTTGATTCTCTAGTATCCCCTCGAATATTGGAGTCTTTCTTCCTCCCTTGACGTACTTCTCTCACGTCATTCTCTTGTGGTTCTTGAATGCAACCGCCATCTTCCTAAAAGCAGTGTCCTTGACTTTCCGCACATCTGCTTCTGTGATATTATCTGGTAGGGTGAAATGTTCCATGAGAGTATCCCAAAGCAGTTTTTTTTATTCTCGTCGACAAAAGTAACATCTGGACGTGGCTTTGCTGGCTTTCTCCATTCTTGAAGGGAGATCGGGAGTTGGTCCTTCACAAGAACTCCGCACTGACGAACGAACTTGTCTACAATCTTCTTAGGCGCTAATGGTTCGCCATTAGGTTTGAATGCCTCGATATTGTACTTTACGCCCTCCTTCAACTTTTTGTTCGGGCCTCGTTTCGTCCTTGTGCCTGAAGATTTGCTCGATCCGGATGGCTGAAAGAAGAAAGATCGATTCGTTAATATATCTTCAACTCATTTAAAACATGCGATGATCACCAGATTCCTGCTTATATAAATATATATACCTCGCCGGTGTTTGTTGTTTCAGGATCAACATGTTCTTCGTCGTAGTTCATGACTTCATCTTCTCGGTCGTCGCGATCGAATATCATATCACCCTCTCCGGTGTTGTTTAGAAATTCGGAGCCGTCAAAATCTTCTTCATTCTGATCATCATCTGGCCCACGTATGATATCGAACATGGTCTGTTCTCTCTCTGTCGGTATTGTCCGCCATAGCTTTTATTTAACTATGCCAAAAGAAATATAAAACAATTTAGTATAATCTCGAATACATCGTCTTGAATAATAGATATAATCTCGAATACATCGTCTCGAATAATAGATTTAATCTCGAATACGTCGTCTCGAATAATAGATATAATCTCAAATACATCGTCTCGAATAATAGATATAGTCTCGAATACATCATCTCGAATAATAGATATAATATTGAATACATCACTAGCTAGCTAGCTAGCAAGCTAATAAAGATCGAATACTACAGAGTAATCTAGGCCACTCGCGGTTCCTGAGGTGCGGGCGGTGGACACCCAAAGAGAAGGAACCATCACTGATCATAGCTCGGGTGATCTCCCCAAAGAACCTGCCAGGTATTGGAGAACCTGACGTCCATAGCAGCCATGTAGCGATGGACGTGCTCGTCCTCCTCCCTGACACGGCGACGTACCACCTCCGGCGGGGCCGGCTCCCTCCGCACCGAAAGTGGCCCACGCGAATGCCACCAAAGGAGATGAGGGTCGACGACGGGACCCGGGGCCGGGTTCCTCACCAAGCGTCGCGCCCCTGAAGGTAGCACCTCCCAGTGCCAGCCCGGCGGAGCCCAGTCCCGGACATGGGTCCTTTGAAGCAGGACGTCATCGCGGACGTGTCGACGGCGAGGATGCGGGCCAGGCATCATCGACAACAAAATACTATATGCCGCAAAAGTAAAGTAATATTTTTTAAATGATGGATTGTGATGATTTCATATATGCAAATTCTAAATTCTATAACTAAAAATATAAGAAACTAAAAAAACATCGATCGTCGTCTAACAATTTGAAATTAATCTAATTCATCTAGCTAGCTAAAACTAACATTTTCAAAATTTCTAACATTTCTATATAACTAACATTTCTATAACATTTGACATTATATATATTATAACTAACATTTCTACATACTATTTGACATTAATCTAATCTAATTAATTAATTAATCTAAAACTTTGTATGAAAAACAGAAAAACAGAAAAAACTAAAAGCTAAAAACAGAAAAATTGTGTGTGTGTGCGCATCTAGTGTGTGTGTGTAGTGTGTGTGTGTGTGTGTGTGTGTGTGTGTGTGTGTGTGTGCATGTAGTGTGTGTGTGCGCTATGGTCGGCGCCGGCGCCGGCGCCGGTGTGCGCTACGATCGATTGGAGGGAGGAGAGGGGCCGGGGGAGGGGCTCACAGCGCACGGGGGCAAGGTCGAGGCGACGGCGAGGCGACGGCCCGGGGCGTGACGAGGCGGCGACGCGGGGACGGCGTGACTGGGACGGGGACGGGCCCAGGGCGGCGACGGAGACGAGGGCGGCGACGGCGACGGGGGCGGCGACAGGGACAGGGGCGGCGACGGGGATGAGGGCGGCGACGAGGATGGGGGCGGCGACGGCAACGGCGCGCGACGGGGGCGGCATAGGACGGGGGTGACGTCGATCGATCGGGAAGAAACAGAGGGGGAGAATGAAATTTTTCGAAGTGTTGTATATATAGAACCCACCTTTAGTACCGGTTGGAGCCACCAACCGGTACTAAAGGTCTGTTTTGGCTAGCCCAAGTGGCGGGAAGCGACCCCCTTTAGTACCGGGTGGTGGCTCCAACCGGTACTAAAGGCCCCCCCTTTAGTACCGGTTTGTGCCATGACCCGGTACTAAAGGGGGTGCGCTGCCAGGCGAGGGGCGCAGAAGTTTAGTCCCACCTCGCTAGCCGAAGGGCGCTCACACCTGCTTATAAGCCTCGCCGCCGCTGCTGTCTCGAGCTCCTCTCTAAAGCAGGCCTCCTGGGCCTACCTCTGTTACTCTGCCCTGTGGGGCCTATTGGGCTTGCGGGCCTGCATCCTGGCCCAACAACAGGTTGAGTTTCTAGTCGTATGCATGCCGCTGTGGCCCGGTAGGTGGGCTTTTTTCATTTAGTTTTTTCTTTTCTGCTTTATTTATTTTTAGTTGTTTTTTGCTGTATTAGAGTTTCTTTGTGAATATTTTTGATAGTTTTTAGAAACTTTCAGTTAGTGCCAGTAGTTTTTAAATTTGAATAGTTTAAATTTTGAATTATTTGAAATTTGTGTGAATCACTAGTTTGTGAATAACTTAACTTTAAAAATACATTTTCCAGTGATTCTTTTTTCTTATGTTTAATATTAGTGTGTTTTATCATTATATTCAATTTGGTAATGCTTAAGTTATTTAAAAGATGAAATGCCTTTGTAACGGATGAGTTTTCGTCCGAAACCCTGATACTTCGAAACAGATTGTCCATTTTGTACACTAAGTGCATTCAGTTTTTCGGTAACCCTCTCTACTTTTTTGCACATGCTATGTGGGTGAAATTATGATACCATGCCAACTTTCATCCTTTTCTGAGTTCATTTGAAATGCTTTTCAATTTCAGGGTCATTTAGCTGAAAAATCAGTAAATGCATGAAAGAATTTGCTTGCACATAAAATTTCTTCGCGTTTCAAATGCCAAAACACATAACTAGCTACCCTAACTATTACAGAGATTCCCTCCTGGGTGTGAAACATAGAAGAAAGTGATGATAGTTAAGCCGATCACATCCCAGATCTTTGGGTGTGAAACTTTTTCTTCGCGTGTGTCCCTTTGCGTCGTAGCCATGGAAAATCTTCATCATTTAACGGGATGCTCGGGTCAATATTCACCGTGAATGGAGCAATTTCATCAAACTTTTCATAATCATCTGACTTGGTCTGTCTTGTCATCCACTCCCACGATGTTTCTCTTCCCAGAAAGAACTATGTGACGCTTTGGCTCATCGTACGATGCATTCGCTTCCTTATCTTTTCTTTTTCTTGGCTTGGTAGACATGTCCTTCACATAGAAAACCTGTGCCACATCATTGGTTAGGACGAATGGTTCGTCTGCATACACAAGATTGTTGAGATCCACTGTTGTCATTCCGTACTGCGGGTCTTCCGTTACCCCGCCTCGTGTCATATTGACCCATTTGCACCGAAACAAAGGGACCTTCAAACCACGTCGATAGTCAAGTTCCCATATGTCCTGTATATAACCATAATATGTTTCCTTTCCCTTCTTGGTTTCTGCATCAAAGCGGACACCACTGTTTTGGTTGGTGCTCTTCTTATCTTGGGCGATCGTGTAAAATGTATTACCATTTATCTCGTACCCTTTGAAAGTCATTATATTCGAAGATGGTAACTGGGACAGCAAGTACAGGTCATCTTCAATAGAGGTGTCATGCATGGTACGTGCTTGCAACCAGCTGGCGAAACTCCTGGTTTGTTCACGTGTAATCCAGTCATCAGACCGCTTCGGGTGTTTGGAGCGTAGCAAATTCTTGTGTTCATCCATATACGGAGCCACCAAGGCGGAATTCTGTAGAACTGTGTAGTGTGCTTCAGTGAGAGAATGTCCGTCCATACATATTATTTGTTCCCTTCCTAGCGTGCCTATTCCATCCAGTCTGCCCTTATGCCGCGATTCAGGAACACCAATTGGCTTAAGGTCAGGAATAAAGTCAATACAAAACTCAATGACCTCCTCATTTTGACGGCCCTTGGAGATGCTTCCTTCTGGCCTAGCACGGTTATGAACATATTTCTTTAAGACTCCCATGAACCTCTCAAAGGGGAACATATTGTGTAGAAATACAGGACCCAAAATGTTAATCTCTTCGCATAGGTGAACTAGGACGTGTGTCATGATGTTGAAGAAGGATGGTGGGAACACCAACTCGAAACTGACAAGACATTGCACCAAATCATTCTGTAACCTTGGTATGATTTCTGGATCGATTACCTTCTGAGAGATTGCATTGAGAAATGCACATAGCTTCACAATGGCTAATCGAACGTTTTCCGGTAGAAGCCCCCTCAATGCAACCGGAAGCAGTTGCGTCATAATCACGTGGCAGTCATGAGACTTTAGGTTCTGGAACTTTTTCTCTGCCATGTTTATTATTCCCTTTATATTCGACGAGAAGCCAGACGGTACCTTAATACTGAGCAGGCATTCAAAGAAGATTTCCTTCTCTTCTTTGGTAAGAGCATAGCTTGCATGACCCTGATGTATGCCGTCTTTTCCGTGCATATGTTGCTGGTCCTCCCGTGCCTCAGGTGTATCTTTTGTCTTCCCATACACGCCCAAGAAGCCAAGCAGGGTCACGCAAAGATTCTTCGTCACGTGCATCACGTCGATTGCGGAGCGGACCTCGAGGTCTTTCCAATAGGGCAGGTCCCAAAATATAGATTTCTTCTTCCACATGGGTGCGCGTCCGTCAGCGTCATTCGGAACAGGTTGTCCACCAGGACCCTTTCCAAAGACCACCTTCAAATCCTTGACCATATCATGTACATCAGCACCAGTACGGTGGCGAGGCTTCGTCCGGTGATCCGCCTCACCTTTGAAATGCTTGCCTTTCTTTCTTACGGGATGCCTGCTCGGAAGAAATCGACGATGTCCCAGGTACACATTCTTATTAGCCAAATATATACTGTCGGTATCGTCCAAACAGTGCGTGCATGCTCGGTATCCCTTGTTTGTCTGTCCTGAAAGGTTACTGAGAGCAGGCCAATCATTGATGGTCACGAACAGCAACGCCTTTAGGTCAAATTCTTCCCTCATGTGCTCATCCCACGCACGTACACCTGTTCCATTCCACAGTTGTAAGAGTTCTTCAACTAATGGCCTTAGGTACACATCAATGTCGTTGCCGGGTTGCTTAGGGCCTTGGATGAGCACTGGCATCATAATGAACTTCCGCTTCATGCACAACCAAGGAGGAAGGTTATACAAACATAGAGTCACAGGTCAGGTGCTATGGTTGCTGCTCTGCTCCCCAAAAGGATTAATGCCATCTGCGCTTAGACCAAACCATACGCTCCTTGCGTCATCTGCAAACTCCTTCCCATACTTTCTTTCGATTTTTCTCCACTGCGACCCGTCAGCGGGTACTCTCAACTTTCCGTCTTTCTTACGGTCTTCTCTGTGCCATCGCATCGTCTTGGCATGCTCTTTGTTTTGGAACAAACGTTTCAACCGTGGTATTATAGGAGCATACCACATCACCTTGGCAGGAATCTTCTTCCTGGGGCGCCGGCCCTCGACATCACCAGGGTCATCGCGCATTGCCGGCTCAGCTTCTTCCCACATTACCGGCTCAGCTTCTTCCCCCATTGTTGTATCATCGTATTCAGGGAACCCATGGCCAGGATAGCTGTCGTCGTCCTCTTCTTCTTCATTGTCTTCCATCATAACCCCTCTTTCTCCGTGCTTGGTCCAAACATTATAATGGGGCATGAAACCGGACTTAAATGGGTGGACGTGAATGGTTCTTGACGTAGAGTAATTGTGACCATTCTTACAGCGAGCACATGGACAAGGCATAAAACCATCCGCCCGCTTGTTTGCCTCAGCCGCAAGCAGAAAAGTATGCACGCCCTCAACAAACTGGGGAGAGCATCGGTCATCGTACATCCATTGCCGGCTCATCTTCATTACACAACACCGAATAGACCAAACTAATACAAGTTCATACAATTAATACAAGTTCATACATAAAGTTCATACAACACTTAAATGCAACAAACAAATAACTCTCTAGCTAAAGCATTTAAATGCAACAACAAATACGATCAAGATCGCAACTAAGGTAACAATGGATCCAATAGCATAATGATACCAAGCCTCACTATCGATGGCATATTTTCTAATCTTTCTAATCTTCAAGCACATTTTCTCCATCTTGATCTTGTGATCATCGACGACATCGGCAACATGCAACTCCAATTCCATCTTCTCCCCCTCAATTCTTTTTAATTTTTCTTTCAAGTACTCGTTTTCTCTTTCAACTAAATTTAACCTCTCGACAATATGGTCGGTTGGAATTTCCGGTTCACATACCTCCTAGAAAAAATTTCTATGTCAACTTGATGGGCATAATTTGTCATAAACACGAAATGCAACTAGTTTTAAAAGAGAATATACATACCACATCCGAATCATAACAAGGACTAGGGCCGACGGGGACGGATATCAAAACCATGGCACTATATGTATAACAAACAACGTACGGGTAAGATAATTATACGAGTAACTATATATCCAAATCACACAAACATCAATTTTTATATAAAATTTCATGAACAAGAGGCTCACCACAAGGTGGTGCCGGCGACGGGACGGTGCGGGCGATCGACGGTGGCTACGATGGAGATTTAGAAGGCACTAAGTAAACCACACCTACATATGCAAACTAAGTGTTATTTTTGACCTCAAATTGCATATAAATCAAATACTAGCACATATATATATCCTCCCAAATTACTAAACTTACAAATTAATCACTATATAAACCAATGCAAGAGCTAATCTAGCAATGAGAGATGAAAGGACAAAGTTGCTAACCTTTGTGATCATTTGAATGGATGAGGGCCTTCAAATCTTGACAAATTTTGAGCAAATTTTGTGATGAACTCGAGAGGAAGAAGGGAAGAACAGAGGAGAGGGAGAGGGGAAAGGGGAAAGAACAGAGTGCTGGTGGACGAAGGGTTTATATAGGACGACCTTTAGTACCGGTTCGTGGCACGAACCGGTACTAAAGGGGCTGGAGGGGCCCCAGTCTGACAACATCCTGCCACCACTCTCATTAGTACCGGTTCGTGGCACGAACTGGTGCTAAAGGTTCGCTACGAACCGGTACTAATGAAAGCGGCCCGGCTAGCCGTTGGAACCGGCACTAATGTATACATTAGTGCCGGCTCAAATACAAACCGGCACTAATGTGCTTCACATTTGACCCTTTTTCTACTAGTGATCACTAGTACAGTTCATGTATAATGCATTGGTTAAAAAATGGGTTCACCTGTGATAGTTTCATATCTGAGAGTGCACATCGGTGAGCCACATCATTGATCTGATGTCCACCGTCACCCACCACCTATCACAGGTGGTTTTCGAACTCACCCGTGTGAACCGAGCGATTAGCACATGTCGTCAATTTATAATGACGTACTACCTCTCTCTCAGTTTACAGGGCATGTGCGTGCCTCTAGGTCGTCAATTTGACCAAACTAATACAAATCATATATTACAAAAAATATACCAATATAAACTTCAAATGTTCTATTTTCAAACCGTATAATTTTTGCATTGTATAGTTTATATTAAGGTGATAAAATTGGCAACCTAGGTATACGCGTAGGACTTGTAAACTGAAACAGAGGTAGTATCAAAGATGACGCGTGCGGTAGTAACGTGGATTACCTAACTTTGCTAGTTGTGCTAATTATCTGCCACCCCCATGAAGTTAAGCATAATGATTAATGGTACGTGGTCTCAGTTTGGCTCAGCCAGCATAATCCTACTATTTCCTTTTGGTAAAAGGTTGTGCCTAGGTCTCAGTGGACCGAGACTTCACCAAGTTTTAGTCAAGTAACATAACATGTAAGAAAGAAAAAAGAAAAAATTGAAAGAAAACTTTATACGGATCTCAACGTAAGATTTCATGAATATAACATCAACTAAGACATAACACAGTCTCAGTCGACTGAAGATTTAGCAAAACTGTTTGGTAAAACCTGAATTGATTGTAGTAGAAAATATCCTCCCGGCCGATGCTTTCTGCAAAGCACACTAGCCTAAATAACTGCCACCCCGCTGCCGCCAGAAGTTAAGCACATGATAGTTTAATTAAATACATTCACATCTTGTGCCTAACCTAGGGCAGTGGCGGATCCAGGATTGGAACAAGCCCTGGGCCCTTTTTTTTGTCGTGAGATAAAAACTTAACGTTCATCACGCTATAGCTATCTCAAAAGAATAACTCAAATGTGGCTCAATTGCATCGGAAATTTATAATTTAAACTCAATGCTTAAAGATACAACAAAATACATAAAAAGATTACAGAAACTATGAACAATACACGATAAAAAAAAGAGTACCAAATCACTGCCTAAATAACTGCCACCCCGCAGCCAGCCAGAAGTTAAGCACATGATAGTTTAATTAAGTACATTCACATCTTGTGCCTAACCTAGGGGACAAGGCAAGTAACACAATCCTTTAAACATCCACTCATTATATTATGTTGCTTTTAACCTAGGGCTACATAAGTTTAAGTTACATGTTGCAGTAATCATGTGATAATACATCAAGAAAGTAATGTGAATGAGGTAGCTGGCTCGTAGCTGTGAGCATAAAAATAACACTCATCACGCACCCCACCACGACAAGATGAGTATACATCTAAATAAATGAAATCTTGCAAGATACCACATATATGTTACTACCAGTGGCGGATCCAGGACCCCGGGGGCCTCGGCCCGGGGCGTGAAGTAGAATTGCTTCATTAACAGCAGCATATTGTGCATTGTAGGTACACTATACCAACACTGTAGCAGAATGGGCTCTGGTCTTGAGCCAATCCTGGCTCCGCCCCTGGTTACTACTTACTACCCACTATGAAGGAAGTAACATAGATTAGTGTCATATGCATGACACAAGTCTAAGTTACTCCCCACATTTGTGCTTCGGCCTTCTTTTCCTTGAAAAACCTCCACTCTTTTAATTATATTATTTTTTCTTGTTCTGAATAAGTGTTTTTGGGTAAAATTTCCAATTTCCAGTCCCCTCCCGGTGTAATTCTATGATAAGAGAGAATATCGAGATAAAATAGGGCAAAGATGATTGAATTAACAGAGTAATTGAGCAATTTGTCTTCTAAAACTATGATGCAAAATGCACATATTAGAATTTCAGAACATCATTTCGATCAGGTGTATTACTGGCATGTAGATCACCCGTGCACACTTGAGTCGAAAAACATACCCGATTAGATAGTTTCATCTATCCCGAGTACTTCACAAAAATCCACATAGGATGAGCCATACCATTGATCCTAAAGCCACCGTCAGCGCCTATCATATGTGGTTTTCCAGCCCGGCGCTGTGGATCAAGCATTAGTGACATATGTCATCGTTTGAAGCATGGTAAAGCGGTCAGATGTGACGATTTCCACTCATCAAAGATGATCCATGTTGCGATAATGTAGATTAACTAGCTTTATCATTGTTAACTGTAAAAGTGCATTAGGAACTCTGCCACCCCATGAAGTTAAGCATAACCATAAGTTATGCAGCATCCTACTATTCGCTTTTGGTAAAGCCTAAATTGATAGTGTTTGAAAACATCCTTCCAGCCAATGCTTTCTGCAAAGCATGCTAGTCTAATTAACTCTGCCACTACCCCATCAAGTTAAGCACATTCGAATTGGTAATTTAATTAAGTACATTCGCATCTTTCTTTGTGCCTAACCTATGGGACAAGGCAAGTAACACCGTCCTTTAATCATCCATTCATCTTATCATGTCTCCTTAACCACGTGGCCTGTGTAAGTTTAAGGTACCTATTGCAACAATCACGTGATAATACAACAAGAAAGGAATGTGGATAAGAAAGCCGGCTCTTGCTTGCTAGCTGTTCTTCGCCTACATATATATATTTATATTGTTGCATACAAGAGTTCAGAAGCACAAAGCGTGTGTAGCTAAGCTATGTAAACGACAAGGTACTTCACTTGGTTGCATTGAAGTATGTCGTCATGGGTGGTGGACATGGAGAAGAAGCTCCAGGGCGCTAAGCTAATTAAGTACACTCACATCTATCTTTGTGCCTAACCTACGGGACATGGCAAGTAACACCGTGCTTTAATCATCCATTCATCATAGCATATCGCTTTAACCACGTGCCATGCGTACGCACTGCAATAATCACGTGATAAATAGAGCAAGAAAGGAATGTGGATAAGAAAGCCGATCTCGTTGTTCTTCCTCTATATATATGCTCATGCATACAAAGAACTAATTCAGAGGCACAAATTAGTGTGTATAGCTATCAACGTAGGTAAGCAAGGTAGCTAGTACTCCACTTGGTTGCAGGATGTCGTCTTGGGCGGTGGACATGGAGAAGAAGCTCGACAACGTTGAGCAACCGGCTAAGGTGGAGAGATGGTTGAAGCACTGCATTTTTCCGTGTGCCATTGCGCTTCAAGATGGCCATTGGAGGGCATGGAGAGATGATTTGGTGGTGTTAATCGCTTTGACCTACATTTTTGTTTCATTAATTTTGTTCTTGTTTTCAGTTTTTCTTTGTTTCTACAACTTGTGTGTCTACTTCCTTTGTTTTTTTCTTGACTAGTTCTTGATATAGCGTTGTTGCAGAGGTCGTGTATAATAAATGTCTTGTTGATATCAATACATCATCCTTTATTAAATAAGTAATGCAAATAGCAGGGTGAGCTGTATATACAAGCCGCAGACGGTGTCTCTTGGCCCATTCCACCATGGCGACAAGGAGCTGAAACCCATGGAGGAGCACAAGCTGAGGGCCGTCCGTCACCTCCTTCATCGGGCCAACTGCAAGACAACCCTTGCTGAGCTCATCGCCGCTGTGGACGAGGTGGCTGATGAGCTGCAGGACGCCTACATGGACCTGGGCGAAGAGTGGCAGGGCAAGGAGAACAGGGGCAAGTTCCTAGAGGAGATGAGGTGATGAGGACAGTTGCGGCCGTAGAGGAGAAGGGATCCATTCTCATGGCCATGGACTACACGCACGGGGACCCCGTCTTCAGCAAGCATGGAATTCAACACATGAAGCCATTCGTCCAACGCGACATGCTCATGGTCGAGAACCAACTCCCACTGATGTTGCTCGAGAAGATCGTTGCAGCGGAGGAAGGCAAATCACCGGTACGTTACTGAATGCCACTTGATATCAATATGTTATCTTTCCTCCAAAAAGATAAGCACGGCAATAAATGGGTGCACATGCATGTAGAGCACGGCTTGGATAAATTTCATGGTGCTTAAGTTCCTGGAAAGCGAAGATGTCCCGGAAGGGATCAACCTAGGACTCCACCCGCTTGACATCTACAGAACGAGCCTGCTCAAGGCAGGGATGAAGACAAAGGGCGACAAACAAGGTTCGGGTTTTGAGAAGAATGATATGCATTACAAGTCCTGTTTCCTCATAATGTAGTTATACTATACTATTTTCCCCACTCATCAAGTTTACAACACAAAATCAGACAACTTAGGCCTCCTCAAGATTAAAAGCTGGATGTGTTCATGCTTCAAGGCCCACCGACAGAATATTCATATAAACAGGAGTGTGAAGACAGAGATGGGGGCACCGCGTCTTCCTTATACAAATAATCTGCAGAGAGTAGTGCCACGGTCGGCGTGGAAGTTGTCTGAGGCAGGCATTCGGTTCATGCCCAGCAGCACGCGCTGTCTTGACGACATTGACCTGGATAACTGGACGCTCTACATGCCCAAGTTACTTATAGACGACTCGACTGCCTACAAGTTCCACAACATGATGGTGTTGGAGGCGATGCACGTGGGCACCAGGAACGACGTGACGGCGTACGTGTTGTTCGTCAAGGACCTCGTGGATTCCGCGGACGACGTGCGCCTGCTGGTGAAGAAGATGATCCTGGAGCATGACCTTGCCGACGACAACGCTGCTACCAGGGATGTGTGCAAGAACCGGAGGAGTCAGTTGTGCCGCGTGCTACATCAATCACCGTGCGTGTGTCAAACTGTACGAGTGGTGGGCACACCTTAGGAGCAACTACTTCAAGAGCCCCTGGACGCTCCTTGCCCTTCTCATCGCCGTCGTGCTCCTCGTCGGAGGCATCGTGCAGGCCGTTTATGCAGTCATAGCCTATGATCCTAAGGATTCTAGCAAGGCGAAACCCAAAATGAATTAATCCCAGAATGCTTCTCTTTTGTAATTCCATTTTATCCGCTTTTTCGTCTTGTCACACTGTTTCCCAGCAAATTGAAGCGCAAGAAATCGAGTGGTGTCGCCTGTGTTATTTACTCACATTGTTGTCATGTTTTTAGGATGTGTTTTCTGTCAAGAAAAATGTTTTTAGGATGTGTGATCTTTTTGCTCTATGTTTATATTTACGGTGCAATTTATTTTTGTCATTGGGCACGGTTTGTACGGGCGAGTGCTGCGGGGGCGGTGGGCGCCGGACAGCCGGCGGCGGTCGCGTGCGTGCGGACCCGACGAAATCTGGATCCATTCCGTCGCCAGCAGCAAAAAGGCTGGATTTTTCTCCCCCCCTTTCCGTCGCCGCGCTTCCCTCCCTCCCCGATTCGATTCCTCGCCGATTCTTCCTCCTCGTGACCCAAATCCATCCTCTTTCCTTTCGCCCGATTATCTTGTTCCGCGCCTGCCTGCCTGGATCCACTCATTCATTCATTCGCCACGCTCCACTCCAGATCTTCCCTCTCTCCGGATTGCTGGATGCGATAAGGAGCCGGCCAATGGCGCTCGGCCACACGCGCCTCGACGTCCGGCGGCATCAGCAGCAGCACGCCGCCTCCTCCTCCTGCTGCTCCGCCCCCGGCGTCGCCGCCTTCGTCGGGCTCTGCCTCGTCGCCGTCTGGATGGCCTCCTCCGCGCTCGTCACCCCCGCCGACTTCTCCCCGTTCCAGGCCCCCTTGTGGCGCCGCGCCGCCGCTCCGGCCGAGGCGAACGCGCCCCCCGCCGCCGTCAGAGAAGAAGAGGCCGCCGCCGACGACCAGGAGCCTCCTGCGGCAGACCGGCAGCAGGCGGGTTCCACGGAGAAAGCAAAGGGGGCCGATGAACAACAGAGCGCGGCAGAGAAGCCGGAGGAGAAGCCCGACGAGAAGCCAAAGGCAAAGAAGGTGGAGGCCGAGGTGTTCCCCGACGCCAAGGACGCCGAGCTCCTCAACCAGACGGCGACGGAGCCGGGCTCGTGGCGCACCCAGGCCGCGGAGTCCAACACTGAGACCAACGAGCGAACCAACGCGTCTTCGAGTGTCCCGGCGGCGAGCCACAGCTGGAAGCTCTGCGACGCCGAGGCCGGAGCCGACTACATTCCGTGCCTCGACAACGTGGAGGCCATCAGGAAGCTCCGGAGCGACAAGCACTACGAGCACCGGGAGCGGCATTGCCCCGAGGAGCCTCCGACCTGCCTCGTCCCCCTGCCGCCGGGCTACCGGAGTCCCATAAGGTGGCCCAAGAGCAGAGACCAGGTTCTTGTTGTCCACTGAATTTCATCTGCTTTGATGCCTGAGTTCAGTTATCTTCAGACATGATTTGTTTACCTGTCTGACAGAGTTTTTTTTTGGTTCAGATATGGTATAGCAATGTTCCTCATACAAAGCTGGTGGAGTACAAGGGGCACCAGAACTGGGTTAATGTCTCCGGGGAGCACCTGGTCTTCCCGGGAGGCGGAACTCAGTTCAAGCGTGGTGCTCTGCATTACATTGATTTCATTCAGGAGGTAACACTCAGACATGCTACCGTTCATTTGAATATCATCCTCAAGTTGATAAGCTCGGAGCCTTTGCGTTGTGAAAATATTGTTGCAACAATTTATACACAATAAGTTACTCTAGACGTGCTATGGTCAGATAATGCGAATGATTTGTTCAGAATGTGTCCTGCACAAATTTCTCTAGAATTAAATTATACTCCATCACTATGGTTGCCGTTTGCTGTCTAAGACCAATGTTGTTGAACAAAATAGGATTATTCTTTCCTTGTGAAAAAAGGATAATGCTCTGGATTTAGGAATTCAATTCAATGTAGTTAAAACCTAAAACTGAGGTTCTCTGTTTGACATGTCTGATGCTACTACACAGGCAAAGAAAGATGTGGCATGGGGAAAACGGACGCGTGTAGTTCTAGACGTTGGCTGTGGAGTTGCTAGCTTTGGAGGATATCTATTTGACAGAGATGCGCTTACGATGTCGTTTGCACCTAAAGATGAGCATGAAGCTCAGGTGCAGTTTGCCCTCGAGAGAGGAATCCCTGCTATATCAGCGGTTATGGGTACGAAAAGGCTCCCATTTCCTGGCGGGGTCTTTGATGCTGTTCATTGCGCACGCTGTAGGGTACCATGGCATATCGAAGGTACTTTCTTTTACAACAAGCCTCTTCTTGTATAGTATCATTCCTCTCTGTTGCTGTTGCCTGAAATTATCAGTGTTGTCTGGCAGGCGGTAAGCTCTTGCTAGAATTGAACAGACTGTTACGGCCTGGTGGTTACTTTGTGTGGTCTGCGACTCCTGTATACCAGAAACTGCCGGAAGATGTCGAGATATGGGAAGGTAGATTAACTGATGATTACGGCATTCAATTCTTTTTCATTGTGGACATACTGTTCTTGCTCCCAAAACTTCATGTCAACTCGACTGTTATAATGAAATAGCGAATTCTTGATCTAATATTTATTCTGTTTTGCACTTTGCCAGCTATGTCTGCTCTGACAAGGTCAATGTGCTGGAACTTGGTCAATAAAGTAAAGGATAGGATAAATCGAGTGGGAGTAGCGATTTTCCAAAAACCAATGGACAACCGATGCTATGATAGAAGATCTGCTGCAAACCCTCCACTGTGTGGAGTCTGATAATCCTGATGCTGCCTGGTAAGTGTTCTCATTCTCAACAGGCTATATCTTTGATGCTGATGACCAAACCTTGTACCTAATTTTAAGTTCATGTATTCTCTTATCACCCTTCAGGAATGTTTCATTGCAGTCTTGTATGCATAAATTGCCCAGAGACCCCACCATGCGTGGTTTAAGGTGGCCAGAGGAATGGCCATTGAGGGTGGAAAGACCACCTTACTGGCTGAAAAGCTCCAAGACTGGGGTGTATGGAAAGCCTGCTCCTGAAGATTTTCAAGCGGACTACGAGCACTGGAAGCGGGTGATAAGCAATTCGTATATGGAAGGCCTGGGTATTGACTGGTCTGCTGTCAGAAACGTTATGGACATGAAAGCTGTATACGGAGGGTAAGAATGGCTCACATCATTGCTCTTTTTTAGCATCGAAAAGAATGAAAATGGTGCCACCCAGTCTGTCCTCTCCTTCCATGCCAATCTATATTAGCAGTGTTTATGTCAACTGTTCTTCACGACCCCAGAAGCAGAAAATTTTCATCATACTGCAGTACATAACATTAATCCGTGTCATCCGCTTGCTGTTTTAGGTTTGCAGCTGCTTTACGAGATATGAAGATGTGGGTCATGAATGTAGTTCCAATTGATTCGCCCGACACCCTCCCAATCATATACGAGCGCGGGCTGTTTGGGCTCTACCATGACTGGTGCGAGTCGTTTAGCACCTACCCGAGAAGCTACGACCTTGTCCACGCGAACCATCTCTTCTCCAAGATTAAGAAGAGGTAATGGTCTTTTCACTAGAGAAAACCGACATGGCATGAAAAACATGTCATTGTTATGGTTGTGGATAGAACAAGAGTTGAAGTTTGACTCAAGTACTGAATGATGTTGCTGTAGGTGTCAACTGTTGGGTGTGATTGTGGAGGTGGACCGGATAGTAAGGCCGGAAGGGAGGCTGATTGTCAGGGATGATATGGAGACGATACGCGAGGTAGAGTCGATCGTCAAGTCGCTGCACTGGGAGGTACGGCTGTCGTACTCCCAGGAGAATGAAGGCCTTCTGTTTGTGCAGAAGACCATGTGGCGACCAAATACTTCTTCGAGTTGATCGAAGCTAAAAAAGGGGGGTCTGGATGAACCATGCATCCATTGGTATAGACATTGTGTTTGTGTAGAGGGATGAGTGTAGCATAGCATATTGAAATGATATTGTTGCTGCGATTTTGTTCTTATGTTAGCAGAGCGGGCAAGGGCAATGAATGTGATGTATGTATGTAATGCATGATTATTGTTCATGTTGTTACGGGCGAGTAGGCTCAGCAAAGATTGAGCCTAACATACATAGCTGATAATAAGATGCACAAATTCGTCGATGAGATGTGTGTATTTATATTTTGTTTTGCTGAAAATGTTCACTCATTTGACAAAGATGAGACATTTTTGTTTTTCAATCGCAAGCAGTGGACGATTTCTATCATTATTTTTACTTGTAGGAGGCCTTAGAGCATAGTAAGATTATATATAAACCATTAGAGGAGGAAAATTTTAGGCAGTTATCCCCAAAAGGCAGCCCAACACTCTCATTTTCTAATCCTCCGGCGCAACTTCTCAGGATAATTTGGGCCGCTCCCCCTCCTGCCCAAGCCGCCACCACTTCCTGCCCGAGCTGCCCAATCTCGCTGTAGCCGCCACTGTAGCCCCCGCCATAATGGAACCAGAAGGCTCCTCTGCAACCCCGCCTGTCGCATTGTAGCCCCCGCCATAATGGAACCAGAAGGCTCCTCTGCAACCCCGCCTGTCGCATCGCCCCACCTCTTCCCGCCTGCCGGAACCATCTTGTTGCCGCTAGGGATAACAAGATGGTTGTGTAGTTGTCCTTTGAACATAGGGTGAAGACAATATATCATCGACCTCATGTCATCATACTCTGTTTTAAACTTAATACTTTAATATGCATGCTGAATAGAGATCTTGGGTGGAGTATTAGCTATAGATGCAGTTGGATAATGGTCTATGAATTTACGGATGTGATGCTCATATGTTAATTATGCTATGAATACTCATGCTCATAAATATTGCGATTTAATCGCTTCCCAACTATGATTTGCTACCACACCATGTTTTCCTTTTGAGAGAGATCTCTAGTGAACCTATGGACCCCCGTCCTTTTTCTTTCTAAAGTTTTCAACCTCAATCAACGTTCTTTCAATTCCTTGTTTTAATTTTGTTGTATATTTCCATAAACTCTTTCCACACTTGGGTTTTATTTCTTTGTAACTAGCAAAGCTAGCGAGCTTAACTGGGGGTGAGGGAGTCCTGGATTAGGGGGTCTCCGGACAGCCGGACTATCTCCATTGGCCGGACTGTTAGACTATGAAGATACAAGATTGAAGACTTCGTCTCGTGTCCGGATGGGACTCTACTTGGCGTGGAAGGCAAGCTAGGCAATACGTATATGGATATCTCCTCCTTTGTAACCGACCTTGTGTAACCCTAACCCTCTCCGGTGTCTATATAAACCAGAGGGTTTTAGTCGAGTGTTGTTGAGATATGAATTGGAGCAGTGCTGGGATCGGTCGGGTGGATGTGAGCTGTCTTCGTTTCGCCAGACGACTGAAAAGCTGATTCTGTGGCGGGCTTCTTGGCTCGCAACAAATCACTCGGGTCTGCAGTCTTCTGGTATTCCTACAGCTCCACCACCGCCATCTGAGCATCAACGATCTTTGAACCTTTCTGAAAACATTCTTCCGCTTTCTTTCGATTGCCCATAATAGTGATCACACCTTTGGGGCCAGGCATCTTCAACTTGAGATACACATAACATGGTCGGGCCATGAAGCGTGCATAAGCCGGCCTGCCCAAAATAGCGTGATAGGCACTCTGGAAGTCTACAACTTCAAACGTCAACTTTTCTTTGCGGTAATTCTTGGAATCACCGAAAACCACATCAAGAGCAATCTGGCCGAGTGATTCATCCTTCTTCCCAGGAATGACTCCATGGAAACTCATGTTGCTGGTACTGAGTCTGGACATCGGAATGCCCATCCCTTTCAACGTCTCAGCATATAATATGTTCAAACCACTGCCACCATGTTGGGGAACGTAGTAATTTCAAAATTTTCCTACGCACACGCAAAATCATGGTGATGCACAGCAACGAGAGGGGAGAGTGTTGTCTACGTACCAACGCAGACCGACTGCGGAAGCGATCACACAACGTAGAGGAAGTAGTCGTACGTCTTCTTCCCGATCCGACCGATCCAAGCACCGTTACTCCGGCACCTCCGAGTTCTTAGCACACGTTCAGCTCGATGACGTTCCTCGGGCTCCGATCCAGCAAAGCGTCGAGGAAGAGTTCCGTCAGCACGACGGCGTGGTGACGATCTTGATGTACTACCGACGCAGGGCTTCGCCTAAGCACTGTAACGGTATGATCGAGGTGGAATTTGGTGGCAGGGGGCACCGCACACGGCTAAGGAACGATCTCAAGGATCAAGTTGTGTGTCTTGGGGTGCCCCCTGCCCCCGTATATAAAGGCCAGGGGCAGGGGGTTCGGCCGGCTAGGAGGGAGGCGCAGGGAGGAGTCCTACTCGAGTAGGACTCCTCCCCTCCAATCCTATTCCAACTAGGATTCTTGGGGGGGGGGGGGGGGGAAGGAGAAAGAGGGGGCCGGCCCACCTCTCCTAGTCCTATTAGGACTTGGGAAAAGGGGGGGGTGCCGGCTAGGCTTGTGGGCTGCCTCTTCTCTCTTTTCCACTAAGGCCCAATAGGCCCATTTACCTCCTGGGGGGTTCCGGTAACCCTCCCGGTAATCCGGAAAAATCCCGATTTCACCCGGAACGCTTCCGGTGCCCAAACATAGGCTTCCAATATATGAATCTTTACGTCTCGACCATTTCGAGACTCCTCGTCATGTCCGTGATCTCATCCGGGACTCCGAACAACCTTCGGTACATCAAAATGCATAAACTCATAATAACTGTCATCGTAACGTTAAGCGTGCGGACCCTGCGGTTCGAGAACAATGTAGACATGACCGAGACACGTCTCCGGTCAATAACCAATAGCGGGACCTAGATGCCCATATTGGCTCCTACATATTCTACGAAGATCTTTATCGGTCAGACCGCATAACAACATACGTTGTTCCCTTTGTCATCGGTATGTTACTTGCCCGAGATTCGATCGTCGGTATCTAATACCTAGTTCAATCTCGTTACCGGCAAGTCTCTTTACTCGTTCTGTAACACATCATCTCACAACTAACATATTAGTTGCAGTGCTTGCAAGGTTTATGTGATGTGTATTACCGAGAGGGCCCAGAGATACCTCTCCGACAATCGGAGTGACAAACCCTAATCTCGAAATACGCCAACCCAACATCTACCATTGGAGACACCTGTAGTACTCCTTTATAATCACCCAGTTACGTTGTGACATTTGGTAGTACCCAAAGTGTTCCTCCGGTAAACGGGAGTTGCATAATCTCATAGTTATAGGAACATGTATAAGTCATGAAGAAAGCAATAGCAACATACTAAACGATCGGGTGCTAAGCTAATGAAATGGGTCATGTCAATCAGATCATTCAACCAATGATGTGACCTCGTTAATCAAATAACAACTCTTTGTTCATGGTTAGGAAACATAACCATCTTTGATTAACGAGCTAGTCTAGTAGAGGCATACTAGTGACACTCTGTTGGTCTATGTATTCACACATGTATTATGTTTCCGGTTAATACAATTCTAGCATGAATAATAAACATTTATCATGATATAAGGAAATAAATAATAACTTTATTATTGCCTCTAGGGCATATTTCCTTCACACCATCCATCAAGACTTTGGTTAGTCGAGTGCCTTCAACAACTGGGTCGACCACCATTGCCTCCCAGGGGTGGCGATGTGTGTTGGGTGATCGGACTGGTCGAATGTTATGGCAGTCTGAGACCACTTCAGATAACTGGGTGTCGCCGGAGCAACCATATTCACCTCTCGGTTGATAATTTTCAGTCGACTTTTGCTTTCAACATCAGCAAAAATCATCAGGGTGGAATTGACCTAAGGGTATCCATCGTCACTATCTTCCTTGTCCTCAACTTTGTCCGACTCCTTTTCCTTATCTTTGGGTTGCTTGCCCTGGAACTGCTGGATCAAGAGTCGACACTTCGAGTGGTATGTTTCGGGTAAATGAAATTACCCTCTTCATCTTTCTTGGTGTGGACGAGACATGGCAAATCCAACACATAATTTCCGTCCTGGTCTTTAACTTTCTTGGGGTTCCAAGGTCCTTTGGGTTTCCCTTTAAACTTTCCTTGGGTTACAGCCAAGGCTTCCCCAGGAGCAGCTGGCTCGGCTTTCCGCTTCTGTTTCTGATTGGAATTTCCTCCAGTTTCTTGGGCAACTGACTTGAGCTTGCCACTCCTGAGTCGATCCTCATCTTCACCATTAGCGTACTTGGTGGCAATCTCCATCATCCGATTCAGAGACATATCTCCGGTCTGACCGAATTTCAGATTCAGTTCTCTGTACTTGACACCTTGTTTGAAGGCACAGACTGCTTGGTGGTCAGGCACATTCTCCACCGTGTGATGTAACGTGATCCATCTCTGGATGTAATCCTTCAAAGTTTCATTCGGCTTCTGCATGCAAGACCGCAGTTTCGTCAGCCCTGCCGGTCGCTTGCATGTTCCTTCGAATGTGGTGACAAACACTCGGGCGAGATCTTCCCAAGTGTAAATGTTGCTGGGTGCTAACTGGTTCAGCCACGCTCTGGCTGAGCCCTCTAACATGAGAGGCAGGTGCTTCATGGCCACTTTGTCATTGCCGCCACCAATCTGGACGGCCACTCGGTAGTCTTCAAGCCAAGTATCAGGCTTGGACTCACCAGTGAACTTGCTGACTCCAGTCACCAACCTGAAGTTGGGAGGAATCACAGCGGCCCTGATGGCTCTACTAAAGCACTCTGGCCCCCGAAACATGTGCTCTGCTGCTAGTAGGCGCGTCTCTGTCATGACCTTCTCGGTGAGCTCTGTTCCTGTCGACCAAACCTTAAACGAGAATGGATCTCGCATCAAAGCCTGGCTCCCTGGAGTCGACTGGAATCCTTCGCCCAACACTATGAGGGCGCCTGTCATCCTGCTGTCGAGGCGCATATGACCCGCTCCTCGGGGGAGGGGTGGGCACTCGATGTCGATTGTCACGATCGAATCGGTGGTCATATTGCTCACGGTTCCCATACTGATTACGCCGGTCTCCACGTCCCTCACGCCTCGGGGGCGATCTTGGGCTATGAGCCGACTGGACCGTGTCTGTAGCAACGGATCTGCTATGAATCCTGTTCCGTGACTGAGAAACAGCAGAATTCTGATCTCCTGCTGCCCGGGGTAATGCTCTGATCTGCATCAAGCCTCTGCCAGCCTCCGACTGGGAAGGCTGAATCGACTCTGCTATACGGGCTGTAGCTGCTAAATTCTGAATCGGAGTTCGATATACATGCGGGGGCGGGAAGAGCTGACGTCGACTGGATTCGAGAAACCGTTGTCACGCACGCTCGTCGAGTGCTCGCTGGAGGTTCTCCAGTCGACTGCGCTCGGCCAAGTTTGCCAGGCACGCGTCCTCCAAGGCACGAGCTCGGGGGTTTCTCCGACGATAGGAGTGTGCAGCGCATCCATGTTCCGGCGATGAAGTTCTTCTCTCTGCAGCGACGTGAGAGGCCCGAGGAGATATTCCTCATGGGGACGCGACGGGTCGCCTCCACCTGCGCCTCCATCGGTGCGGGGAAAACCGGGAGGACTGGGCGGTCCATCGACCATCAGAACCTCCGCCGCCGGATCGCTGCTGTCGCACTCGGATGCGGTCTCTGCGGAGCCAGTCGACGGATCGAACAGGCCGTAGAGGGATTCATCGGGCTCGATCCCCGTGACTTGAGGGGTGGCCGACTGGCGTGCCACAGCGTGTCTCACCCACCGCTGAAGTCTCGACTGACCGGAGCGCTTGCGCCGGCGGGAAACAGGGAGGGAGGACAGCACAGGAGCCGACCAGTAGGGGGTAGACGGTTGCCGCAAGAGAACGCCGCGGACGCACGCGCTAAAGTGCGTTGCCCCGCAGACAGGGAGTGCGTCCATGTCGAGCAGAGCCTCCTGAAGCCAAGTGGAGTCGTCGGCGATGAACGTGAGCGCGCCGAGACGGATCTCGCGGCCCTCCACCAAAACTCCGCCGGAAACCATGATGATTCGGATCGGAAAAGATCGCAACTCCTCCAACAAATCGCTAAAACACCTGCCCCATGGTGGGCGCCAACTGTCGTGGTTCTAAGTCTGACAGTAATGTAGGGGGGTAAGTATGGAGAGGCAAGATCTTAGCTATGGAGGAGTTGTAAGGACACGAGGTTTACAAGTTCAGGCCCTTCTCGGAGGAAGTAATAGCCCTACGTCTCGGAGCCCGGAGGTGGTCGACTGGATTATGCGCGTATGGTTTACAAGGGTGCGAACCCTTTACACTGAGGAGGGGGTGGCTTATATAGAGTTCGCCGGACCCCTCCGGCCCTCAGTTATGCAGGGTTTTAAATACATTAAGGTCGGGCGTTACTAGTAACGCCCCTAATAAAGTGCTATGATGACCATAAAGGCTACTTAATAACCAACCGTTAGCATGCGGAGTGCCCTTAGGTCTCCTGGCTGTCGAGTGGTTTGGTCTTGGTCGAGTGATCGCTTCTTGGTCGTGTGTCTTCGAGTCTGTCGAGTGGAACACCTCCAAGTCGATTGAAAGATTATTTCTTCTAGAGATGTCCTTGGGTAGGGCAGTTTGGACAGGTCCATGACCCTACCTAGGTACATAGCTTCGTCACCCGGCAGCCGCACACCGGAGGACAGAAGAGGTTTCCCCCGCAAGTGCGGACGGTGAACATGATATACGCAACCCACATCCCTAAGAGGGAGCGGAAGCGTGCGCTCAGGGACGTATATGCGCTGGAGCCAGTCGCCCCGAAGTTCAACCCTTGGTCCTCCTGTCCGATCACCTTCGATCGCAGGGACCACCCCACTAGTATCCATCACGGCGGATTTGCCGCACTGGTCCTAGACCCAATCATCGATGGATTTCACCTCACTCGAGTCCTCATGGACGGCGGCAGTAGTCTGAACCTGCTTTATCAGGACACAGTGCGCAAAATGGGTATAGACCCCTCAAGGATCAAACCCACAAAGACCACCTTTAAAGGCGTCATTCCAGGCGTAGAGGCCCACTACACAGGCTCAATTACACTGGAAGTGGTCTTCGGATCCACGGATAACTTCCGAAGCGAAGAGTTAATCTTCGATATAGTCCCGTTTCGCAGCGGTTATCACGCGCTGCTCGGACGAACCGCATTCGCTAGACTCAATGCGGTACCACATTATGCATACCTCAAGCTCAAGATGCCAGGACCTCGCTGTTGGAAATATGCCCTAGAGGCAATAATAAAAGCATTATTATTATATTTCCTTGTTCATGATAATTGTCTTTATTCATGCTATAATTGTGTTATCCGGAAATCGTAATACATGTGTGAATAACAAACACCAACATGTCCCTGGTAAGCCTCTAGTTGACTAGCTCGTTCATCAACGGATAGTCATGGTTTCCTGGCTATGGACATAAGATGTCATTGATAACGAGATCACATCATTGGGAGAATGATGTGATGGACAAGACCCAATCCTAAACATAGCATAAAGATCGTATAGTTCGTTTGCTAGAGTTTTGCAATGTCAAGTATCTTTTCCTTAGACCATGAGATCGTGTAACTCCCGGATACCGTAGGAGTGCTTTGGGTGTACCAAACGTCACAACGTAACTGGGTGACTATAAAGGTATACTACGGGTATCTCCGAAAGTGTCTGTTGGGTTGACACGGATCAAGACTGGGATTTGTCACTCCGTATGATGGAGAGGTATCACTGGGCCCACTCGGTAATGCATCATCATAATGAGCTCAAAGTGACCAAGTGTCTGGTCACGGGATCATGCATTACGGTACGAGTAAAGTGACTTGCCGGTAACGAGATTGAACGAGGTATTGGGATACCGACGATCGAATCTCGGGCAAGTAATATATCGATTGACAAAGGGAATTGCATACGGGGTTGATTGAATCCTCGACATCGTGGTTCATCCGATGAGATCATCGTGGAGCTTGTGGGAGCCAACATGGGTATCCAGATCCCACTGTTGGTTATTGACCGGAGAGTCGTCTCGGTCATGTCTACATGTCTCCCGATCCCGTAGGGTCTACACACTTAAGGTTCGGTGACGCTAGGGTTGTGAAGATATGTATATGCAGTAACCCGAATGTTGTTTGGGGTCCCGGATGAGATCCCGGACGTCACGAGGAGTTCCGGAATGGTCTGGAGGTGAAGAATTATATATAGGAAGTGCTGTTTCGGCCATCGGGATAAGTTTCGGGGTTACCAGTATTGTACCGGGACCACCGGAAGGGTCCCGGGGGTCCACCGGGTGGGGCCACCTATCCCGGAGGGCCCCATGGGCTGAAGTGGGAAGGAACCCAGCCCTTAGTGGGCTGGGGCGCCACCCCCTAAGGGGCCCATGCGCCTAGGGTTAGGGGAAACCCTAAAGGGGGGCGCCCCCTTGCCTTGGGGGGCAAGCCCCCCACCCTTGGCCGCCGCCCCCCCCCCCCCTAGGAGACCCCCTTGGCACCCCTATATATAGTGAGGGAGAGGAGGGACTTGAGGCTACGCTTTTGGTGCTTCCCTCTCTCCCTGTTACATCTCTCTCTTGCGTAGTATAGGCGAAGCCCTGTTACTGTGACGCCCTGCATCCACCACCACGCCGTCGTGCTGCTGGATCATCATCAACCTCTCCTCCCCCCTTGCTGGATCAAGAAGGAGGAGACGTCTCCCGTCCCGTACGTGTGTTGAACGCGGAGGTGCCGTCCGTTCGGCACTCGGTCATCGGTGATTTGGATCACGTCGTGTTCGACTACATCATCCCCGTTCGTTGAACGCTTCCGCACGCGATCTACAAAGGTATGTAGATGCATCTCGTGACTCGTTGCTAGATGAACTCCTAGATGGATCTTGGTGAAACGAGTAGGAAAATTTTTGTTTTCTGCAACGTTCCCCAACAGTGGCATCATGAGCTAGGTCTATGCGTAGTTCTTCTTGCGCGAGTAGAACACAATTTGTTGTGGGCGTGGATTTGTCAACTTTCTTGCCGCTACTAGTCTTTTCTTGATTCAGCGGTATTGTGGGATGAAGCGGCCCGGACCAACCTTACACGTACGCTTACGTGAGACCGGTTCCACCGACTAACATGCACTAGTTGCATAAGGTGGCTGGCGGGTGTCTGTCTCTCCTACTTTAGTTGGAGCGGATTCGATGAACAGGGTCCTTATGAAGGGTAAATAGAAGTTGACAAATCATGTTGTGGCTTTCACGTAGGTAAGAAAACGTTCTTGCTAGAACCCTAATTCAGCCACGTAAAACTTGGAACAACAATTAGAGGACGTCTAACTTGTTTTTGCAGCAAGTGGTTTGTGATATGATATGGCCAAAGTTGTGATGAATGATGAATGATCTATATGTGATGTATGAGATGTTCATGCTATTGTAATAGGAATCACGACTTGCATGTCGATGAGTATGACAACCGGCAGGAGCCATAGGAGTTGCCTTTATTCTTTTATATGACCTGCGTGTCATTGAGAAACGCCATGTAAATTACTTTACTTCATTGCTAAACGCGTTAGCCATAGTAGTAGAAGTAATAGTTGGCGAGCAACTTCATGGAGACACGATGATGGAGATCATGATGATGGAGATCATGGTGTCAAGCCAGTGACAAGATGATCATGGAGCCCCAAGATGGAGATCAAAGGAGCTATGTGATATTGGCCATATCATGTCACGTTTATTATTTGATTGCATGTGATGTTTATCATGTTTTGCATCTTGTTTACTTAGAACGACGGTAGTAAATAAGATGATCCCTCATATTAATTTCAAGAAGTGTTCCCCCTAACTGTGCACCGTTGCGACAGTTCGCTGTTTCAAAACACCACGTGATGATCGGGTGTTTTATTCAGACGTTCACATACAACGGGTGTAAGACAGATTTACACATGCAAACACTTAGGTTGACTTGACGAGCCTAGCATGTACAGACATGGCCTCGGAACACAGAAGACCGAAAGGTCGAGCATGAGTCGTATGGAAGATACGATCAACATGAAGATGTTCACCGACGTTGACTAGTCCGTCTCACGTGATGATCGGACACGGCCTAGTTAACTCGGATCATGTAATACTTAGATGACTAGAGGGATGTCTAATCTAAGTGGGAGTTCATTATATAATTTGATTAGATGAACTTTATTATCATGAACATTAGTCTAAAATATTTTACAATATGTCTTGTAGATCAAATGGCCCACGTATTCCTCAACTTCAACGCGTTCCTAGAGAAAACCAAGCTGAAAGACGATGGTAGCAACTATACGGACTGGGTCCGGAACCTGAGGATCATCCTCATAGCTGCCAAGAAAGATTACGTCCTACAAGCACCGCTAGGTGAAGCTCCCGTCCCACAGAACCAAGACGTTATGAACGCTTGGCAGACACGTGTTGACGACTACTCCCTCGTTCAGTGCGGCATGCTTTACAGTTTAGAGCCGGGGCTCCAAAAGCGTTTTGAGAGACATGGAGCATATGAGATGTTCGAAGAGCTGAAAATGGTTTTCCAAGCTCATGCCCGGATCAAGAGATATGAAGTCTCCGATAAGTTCTTCAGCTGTAAGATGGAGGAAAATAGTTCTGTCAGTGAGCACATACTCACTATGTCTGGATTACATAACCGCTTGTCTCAGTTGGGAGTTAATCTCCCGGACGATGCGGTCATTGACAGAATCCTCCAGTCGCTTCCACCAAGCTACAAGAGCTTTGTGATGAACTTCAACATGCAGGGGATGCAAAAGACCATTCCTGAGTTGTTTGCAATGCTGAAATCAGCGGAGGTAGAAGTCAAGAAGGAACATCAAGTGTTGATGGTCAATAAAACCACTAAGTTCAAGAAGGGCAAGGGTAAGAAAGCCTTCAAGAAGGACGGCAAGGAAGTTGCCGCGCCCGGCAAGCAAGCTGCCGGGAAGAAGCCAAAGAATGGACCCAAGCCCGAGACTGAGTGCTTTTATTGCAAGGGAAGCGGTCACTGGAAGCGGAACTGCCCTAAATACTTAGCAGACAAGAAGGCCGGCAAAACAAAAGGTATATGTGATATACATGTAATTGATGTGTACCTTACTAGTGTCCGTAGTAGCTCCTGGGTATTTGATACCGGTGCAGTTGCTCACATTTGTAACTCAAAGCAGGGGCTGCGGAATAAGCGGAAACTGGCAAAGGACGAGGTGACGATGCGCGTCGGGAATGGTTCCAAGGTCAATGTGATCGCCGTCGTCACGCTACCTCTACATTTACCTTCGGGATTAGTTTTAAACCTTAATAATTGTTATTTAGTACCAGCTTTGAGCATGAACATTGTATCGGGATCTCGTTTAATTCGAGATGGCTACTCATTTAAATCGGAGAATAATGGTTGTTCTATTTATATGAGAGATATGTTTTATGGTCATGCTCCTATGGTGAATGGTTTATTCTTTATGAATCTCGAACGTAATACTACACACGTTCATAATGTGAGTGCCAAAAGATGCAAGGTTGATAATGATAGTCCCACATACTTGTGGCACTGCCGCCTTGGTCACATAGGTGTCAAACGCATGAAGAAGCTCCATGCAGATGGACTTTTAGAGTCTCTTGATTATGAATCATTTGACACGTGCGAACCATGCCTTATGGGTAAAATGACCAAGACTCCGTTCTCAGGAACAATGGAGCGAGCAACCAACTTATTGGAAATCATACATACTGATGTGTGCGGTCCAATGAGTGTTGAGGCTCGCGGTGGCTATCGTTATGTTCTCACCCTCACTGATGATTTGAGTAGATATGGATATATTTACTTAATGAAGCACAAGTCTGAAACCTTTGAAAAGTTCAAGGAATTTCAGAGTGAGGTCGAGAATCAACGTGACAGGAAAATCAAGTTTCTACGATCAGATCGTGGAGGAGAATACTTGAGTCACGAATTTGGCACACACTTAAGAAAATGTGGAATAGTTTCACAACTCACGCCGCCTGGAACACCTCAGCGTAATGGTGTGTCCGAACGTCGTAATCGCACTCTATTAGATATGGTGCGGTCTATGATGTCTCTTACCGATCTACCGCTATCTTTTTGGGGCTATGCTTTAGAGACTGCTGCATTCACTTTAAATAGGGCTCCGTCGAAATCTGTTGAGACGACACCGTATGAATTATGGTTTGGGAAGAAACCTAAGCTGTTGTTTCTAAAAGTTTGGGGATGCGATGCTTATGTCAAGAAACTTCAACCTGAAAAGCTCGAACCCAAGTCGGAAAAATGCGTCTTCATAGGATACCCAAAAGAAACTATTGGGTATACCTTCTACCTCAGATCCGAAGGCAAGATCTTTGTTGCCAAGAATGGATCCTTTCTAGAGAAAGAGTTTCTCTCGAAAGAAGTAAGTGGGAGGAAAGTAGAACTTGATGAAGTGTTACCTCTTGAACCGGAAAATGGCGCAACTCAAGAAAGTGTTCCTGAGGTGCCTGCACCGACTAGAGAGGAAGTTAATGATAATGATCATGAAACTTCTGAACAAGTAGCTACTGAACTTCGAAGGTCCACAAGGACACGTTCCGCACCAGAGTGGTACGGCAACCCTGCCTTGGAGATCATGTTGTTAGACAATGGTGAACCTTCAAACTATGAAGAAGCGATGGCGGGCCCGGATTCCGACAAATGGCTAGAAGCCATGAAATCCGAGATAGGATCCATGTATGAGAACGAAGTATGGACTTTGACTGACTTGCCCGTTGAACGGCGAGCCATAGAAAATAAATGGATCTTTAAGAAGAAGATAGCCGCGGATGGTAATGTGACCATCTATAAAGCTCGGCTTGTCGCTAAGGATTATCGACAAGTTCAAGGGGTTGACTACGATGAGACTTTCTCACCGGTAGCGAAGCTAAAGTCCGTCCGAATCATGTTAGCAATTGCCGCGTTTTACGTTTATGAAATATGGCAAATGGACGTCAAAACGGCATTCCTTAATGGTTTCCTTAAGGAAGAATTGTATATGATGCAGGCGGAAGGTTTTGTCGATCCTAAGACTGCTGACAAGGTGTGCAAGCTCCAATGCTCGATTTATGGGCTGGTGCAAGCATCTCGGAGTTGGAACATTCGCTTTGATGAGATGATCAAAGCGTTTTGGTTTACACAGACTTATGGAGAAGCCTGCGTTTACAAGAAAGTGAGTGGGAGCTCTGTAGCATTTCTCATATTATATGTAGATGACATACTTTTGATGGGAAATGATATAGAACTTTTGGACAGCATCAAGGCCTACTTGAATAAGAGTTTTTCAATGAAGGACCTTGGAGGAGCTGCTTATATATTAGGCATCAAAATCTATAGAGATAGATTGAGACGCCTCATAGGTCTTTCACAAAGCACATACCTTGATAAGATATTGAAGAAGTTCAATATGGATCAATCTAAGAAGGGGTTCTTGCCTGTGTTACAAGGTATGAAATTGAGCTCGGCTCAAAGTCTGACCACGGCAGAAGAAATAGAAGAGATGAGTGTCATCCCCTATGCCTCAGCCATAGGTTCTATTATGTATGCCATGCTGTGTACCAGACCTGATGTAAACCTTGCCGTAAGTTTGGTAGGAAGGTACCAAAGTAATCCCGGCAAGGAACACTGGACAGCGGTCAAGAATATCCTGAAGTACCTGAAAAGGACTAAGGAGATGTTTCTCGTTTATGGAGGTGACGAAGAGCTCGTCGTAAAGGGTTACGTCGATGCTAGCTTCGACACAGATCTGGATGACTCAAAGTCACAAACCGGATACGTGTATATTTTGAATGGTGGGGCAGTAAGCTGGTGCAGTTGCAAGCAGAGCGTCATGGCGGGATCTACGTGTGAAGCGGAGTACATGGCAGCCTCGGAGGCAGCACATGAAGCAATTTGGGTGAAGGAGTTCATCACCGACCTCGGAGTCATACCCAATGCGTCGGGGCCGATCAAGCTCTTTTGTGACAACACTGGAGCTATTGCACTTGCCAAGGAGCCCAGGTTTCACAAGAAGACAAGGCACATCAAGCGTCGCTTCAACTCCATTCGTGAAAATATTCAAGATGGTGACATAGAGATTTGTAAAGTACATACGGACCTGAATGTAGCAGATCTGTTGACTAAACCTCTCCCTAGGGCAAAACATGATCAACACCAGAATTCCATGGGTGTTCGATTCATCACAATGTAACTAGATTATTGACTCTAGTGCAAGTGGGAGACTGTTGGAAATATGCCCTAGAGGCAATAATAAAAGCATTATTATTATATTTCCTTGTTCATGATAATTGTCTTTATTCATGCTATAATTGTGTTATCCGGAAATCGTAATACATGTGTGAATAACAGACACCAACATGTCCCTGGTAAGCCTCTAGTTGACTAGCTCGTTCATCAACGGATAGTCATGGTTTCCTGGCTATGGACATAAGATGTCATTGATAACGAGATCACATCATTGGGAGAATGATGTGATGGACAAGACCCAATCCTAAACATAGCATAAAGATCGTATAGTTCGTTTGCTAGAGTTTTGCAATGTCAACTATCTTTTCCTTAGACCATGAGATCGTGTAACTCCCGGATACCGTAGGAGTGCTTTGGGTGTACCAAACGTCACAACGTAACTGGGTGACTATAAAGGTATACTACGGGTATCTCTGAAAGTGTCTGTTGGGTTGACACGGATCAAGACTGGGATTTGTCACTCCGTATGACGGAGAGGTATCACTGCGCCCACTCGGTAATGCATCATCATAATGAGCTCAAAGTGACCAAGTGTCTGGTCACGGGGTCATGCATTATGGTACGAGTAAAGTGACTTGCCGGTAACGAGATTGAACGAGGTATTGGGATACCGACGATCGAATCTCGGGCAAGTAATATATCGATTGACAAAGGGAATTGCATACGGGGTTGATTGAATCCTCGACATCGTGGTTCATCTGATGAGATCATCGTGGAGCTTGTGGGAGCCAACATGGGTATCCAGATCCCGCTGTTGGTTATTGACCGGAGAGTCGTCTCGGTCATGTCTACATGTCTCCCGAACCCGTAGGGTCTACACACTTAAGGTTCGGTGACGCTAGGGTTGTGAAGATATGTATATGCAGTAACCCGAACGTTGTTCGGGGTCCCGGATGAGATCCCGGACGTCACGAGGAGTTCTGGAATGGTCCGGAGGTAAAGAATTATATATAGGAAGTGCTGTTTCGGCCATCGGGATAAGTTTCGGGGTTACCGGTATTGTACCGGGACCACCGGAAGGGTCCCGGGGGTCCACCGGGTGGGGCCACCTATCCTGGAGGGCCCCATGGGCTGAAGTGGGAAGGAACCCAGCCCTTAGTGGGCTGGGGCGCCACCCCCTAAGGGGCCCATGCGCCTAGGGTTAGGGGAAACCCTAAAGGGGGGGCGCCCCCTTGCCTTGGGGGGCAAGCCCCCCACCCTTGGCCGCCGCCCCCCCCCCCTAGGAGATCCATCTCCTAGGGCCGCCGCCCCCCCCCCCTTGGCACCCATATATATAGTGAGGGGGAGGAGGGACTTGAGGCTACGCTTTTGGTGCTTCCCTCTCTCCCTGTTACATCTCTCTCTTGCGTAGTATAGGCGAAGCCCTGTTACTGTGACGCCCTGCATCCACCACCACGCCGTCGTGCTGCTGGATCATCATCAACCTCTCCTCCCCCCTTGCTGGATCAAGAAGGAGGAGACGTCTCCCGTCCCGTACGTGTGTTGAACGCGGAGGTGCCGTCCGTTCGGCACTCGGTCATCGGTGATTTGGATCACGTCGTGTTCGACTACATCATCCCCGTTCATTGAACGCTTCCGCACGCGATCTACAAAGGTATGTAGATGCATCTCGTGACTCGTTGCTAGATGAACTCCTAGATGGATCTTGGTGAAACGAGTAGGAAATTTTTTGTTTTCTGCAACGTTCCCCAACACTCGCGGAGTTATTATAGTCAATGGAAACACAGAGCACTCTCTCCGAACAGAGGAGCACACCGCAGCCCTCGTAGCAGAAGCACATAGCAGCCTCTCAAGGCAATCTACCAGTTCGGCGTTTCAAAGCCCAGACACCTTCAAGCGCGCTCGGGGCAATCGGCAAATAGACCGCCTGGCGCGACCTGAGCTCGCGTAGCAATACGACGGCCACCCCAATCCCAGCCCAACGACGTTGTTCGTGCCGCGCGTACATAATTACGCATTAAAAATACCATGGGCGCAAATGGGAAGGGGGAGGCACAACTACGGCAAGCCCCAAAACGCGGCCTAAACCGCACTAGGGGCTTCCCGTTCGGTTATTTTTCTTTTTCTTTCAGGACTTCAATCTCTGGAAACATTGTCCGACAGCTCTATTGCCGAACACATGATACAGCAACCAAGGAGGCCGACGACTACGGAATTCCCAGGTGGATTACAGATTTCATATAATTCCTCAGCTCGCCCTTGGAAGGGACATAGTCCTACTCTTTTGCTCATTACACTATCTGTATCACTCTGCTTTAATGCAATTTTTTTAATATACAATGCATGACATTACGACTATTATCGCATCTTTGTTATATGTATACATATCTATGTGTTCATTAATGACACCTACCAACCGTACACTCTGGTACGGCCAACGCACAAGGGGCTTACGTACCCTCAATATGGTGTGAAAAGTCCGAACACTTTCACAAGTGCGGCACCCCAAACTTATAGCATTATATGCATCAGCTCCGAATCATGTCTTTGGTCAAATGTTGGTTTTGCCCAGCTCCTATGTTTTGGTACCTTATGTTCTGCTCTATCGGCTAAGGTAGCGCTAGGAGAACTACTGCAATTGTGCCCCGGTTCTGCCGGGCCGAGCACCTCAGTAGAGAAAGCTAAAACTGACTGTCATGATAAGGCGAGAGACTGGTCGTTGTTCGGCGAGGTTTTTCAAGTCCCTAAAGACTTATGCCGCGTAGCGCGAGGGGCCGGCTCCGTCCGGCTTATAGGCGTGTATCGCGCCCCGAATTCGGCCTTCCGAATACCAGGGGCTTCGCCGAAATTTAAAATTATAGAATTCTATGGCTAAGTAAGAGTGATAAAGCATTATTAGTCTGGTTGCCTTGTTCGTTGTGCTGAGCACCTCCCTCGAAGGACCCAAACATGGGAACAAGAGTGCTCAGGTTTATCCCGAACACCCCAGCACTCGTGGTATGGGGGCAGAAGCCGAGGACTAGCCATCTCTCTGATTGGATAAACAGCCAAACAGAAGGTAATATTTTAAATTCACACAAGCGTTGCATATGAAACAAGTTTTCATACATACAGGACAAAACGAGCAAGTCTCATTCAAATATTACATTTTGCGAACACCCATCCGCGATAAGACGGGCGCCCGGTAGTACACCCTCGTAGTACATCTCGAGGTGGCAGTGCTCCTTGCCCTCCGGCGGCCCCTCCTTGATCAGCTTCACGGCATCTAGCTTGACCCACTGCGTTTTTACACGGGCGAAGGCCCGGCGTGCACCTTCAATGCAGACGGATCGCTTGACAACTTCCAGTTGTGGGCAGGCATCCACAAGCCGCCTCACCAGGCCAAAGAAGCTGTTCGGAAGGGCATCGCCAGGCCACAACCGGACTATGAAGCCCTTCATGGCCTGATCGGCCGCCTTATGTAGCTCGGCCATCTGCTTTAGCTGGTCACTCATCGGCACCGGATGTTCGGCCTCAGCATACTGAGACCAAAACAACTTCTCCGTCGAGCTTCCATCCTCGGCCTGATAAAATTGTGCGGCATCGGACACACAGCGGGGCAAATCTGCGAATGTCCTGAACAGCTCCGGATTCAGGTAAGTAATCGGTAAATTACTTTTACATGCTTGCTTTGCATATAGAAAGCCTTACCCGCCGCTATCTTCTTCATCGCGTCGTTCTCCTGAAGGGCCTTTTGGGCCTCGGCCTTGGCACTCTTCGTGCTCTCACGGGCCGCAGCAAGCTCGGACTCTCGCGTCTTCAAGTCAAGCTCTAACGCCTCGTGCTTCGTCACGAGAGCCTGGAGCTCTTGCTGCACCTCGCCCACCCGAGCATCGTGCCTCTCTTGCTCGGTGCGCTCCTGGGCCGCCTTATCTTTGGCCTGGGACAGCGCTTGCTTCAGGGTCGCCACCTCGGTCGTGGCCCCTGGCAAACATACAATGATCCTGTCATTTAGCAATCGCGTCCTTTTTCTCATCTATAGATGGGTTATTACTTACCCTTGTTCTCCTCAAGCTGCCTCTTAGCAAGGCCGAGCTCTTTTTGGGACCACTCGAGGGCCTCCTTCAGTACGGCGACCTCCGCAGTCAGTGCGGCGGACGCCAGCAGCGAAGCCTGCATATGCATATTGACATACTTATATTAGACTCCTGCGATGTTATTTGATCCTCTGTTCGGCTTTTCTTTGTGAACACCGAACACAACAACAGGGGCTACTGTCTATGAGGTAACACTTCTACTACATTTTAAAACACTTACCTCGAAGCCTGTTAGAAGGCTAGTACAGGCTTCAGTAAATCCGCTCTTGGCGGACTGAACCTTCTGGATCACCACACTCATGATAGTGCGGTGCTCCTCCTCGATGGAAGCACTGCGAAGTGCTTCCAACATAGTGTCCGGCGCCTCTGGATGGACAAAGTTCACCGACACAGGTGTCTCACCCTCCTTAGAAGGGGACCGCCTACCCGAGCTCAGAGCCGTTGGAGGGTCCGGCGCGGTGTTCGGCTAAGGGCCGAACTCGGAGCTCTCGGGGACCCCGTCCCCTCGGCTCCCGGAGTCCGGAAGGTCGCCTTGCGGCGCCTCCGGGACTGTCCCCCCTCGATCCGATGCCTCTTGAGACAGCACCTCGGTGTCGTCGGCTAGATGAGGGTGAAGGAAATATGCCCTAGAGGCAATAATAAAGTTATTATTTATTTCCTTATATCATGATAAATGTTTATTATTCATGCTAGAATTGTATTAACCGGAAACATAATACATGTGTGAATACATAGACCAACAGAGTGTCACTAGTATGCCTCTACTTGACTAGCTCGTTAATCAAAGATGGTTATGTTTCCTAACCATGAACAAAGAGTTGTTATTTGATTAACAAGGTCACATCATTAGTAGAATGATCTGATTGACATGACCCATTCCATTAGCTTAGCACCCGATCGTTTAGTATGTTGCTATTGCTTTCTTCATGACTTATACATGTTCCTATAACTATGAGATTATGCAACTCCCTTTTACCGGAGGAACACTTTGGGTACTACCAAATGTCACAACGTAACCGGGTGATTATAAAGGAGTACTACAGGTGTCTCCAATGGTAGATGTTGGGTTGGCGTATTTCGAGATTAGGGTTTGTCACTCCAATTGTCGGAGAGGTATCTCTGGGCCCTCTCGGTAATGCACATCACATAAGCCTTGCAAGCACTGCAACTAATAAGTTAGTTGTGAGATGATGTATTACGGAACGAGTAAAGAGACTTACCGGTAACGAGATTGAACTAGGTATTGGATACCGACGATCGAATCTCGGGCAAGTAACATACCGATGACAAAGGGAACAACGTATGTTGTTATGCGGTCTGACCGATAAAGATCTTCGTAGAATATGTAGGAGCCAATATGGGCATCCAGGTCCCGCTATTGGTTATTGACCGGAGACGTGTCTCGGTCATGTCTACATTGTTCTCGAACCGTAGGGTCCGCACGCTTAACGTTACGATGACAGTTATTATGAGTTTATGCATTTTGATGTACCGAAGGTTGTTCGGAGTCCCGGATGAGATCACGGACATGACGAGGAGTCTCGAAATGGTCGAGACGTAAAGATTGATATATTGGAAGCCTATGTTTGGGCACCGGAAGTGTTCCGGGTGAAATCGGGATTTTACCGGATTACCGGGAGGGTTACCGGAACCCCCCGGGAGGCATATGGGCCTATTGGGCCTTAGTGGAAAAGAGAGAAGGGGCAGCCCACAGGCTAGCCGGCCGAACCCCCCTTCCCTAGTCCTATTAGGACTAGGAGAAGGGGCCGGCCCCCCTCTCTTGTCTTTCTCCCGAAGAGTCCTACTAGGAATAGGATTTGGGGGAAGGAGTCCTACTCCCGGTAGGAGTGGGACTCCTCCCTGCGCCTCCCTCCTAGCCGGCCGAACCCCTTACCCCTGGCCTTTATATACGGGGGCAGGGGGCACCCCATAGACACACAACTTGATCCTTGAGATCGTTCCTTAGCCGTGTGCGGTGCCCCCTGCCACCAAATTCCACCTCGATCGTACCGTTGTAGTGCTTAGGCGAAGCCCTGCGTCGGTAGTACATCAAGATCGTCATCACGCCGTCGTGCTGACGGAACTCTTCCTCGACGCTTTGCTGGATCGGAGCCCGAGGAACGTCATCGAGCTGAACGTGTGCTAAGAACTCGGAGGTGCCGGAGTAACGGTGCTTGGATCGGTTGGATCGGGAGAAGACGTACGACTACTTCCTCTACGTTGTGTGATCGCTTCCGCAGTCGGTCTGCGTTGGTACGTAGACAACACTCTCCCCTCCCGTTGCTGTGCATCACCATGATCTTGCGTGTGCGTAGGAAATTTTTTGAAATTACTGCGTTCCCCAACAGTGGCATCCGAGCCTAGGTTTTATGGTTTGATGTTATATGCACGAGTAGAACACAAGTGAGTTGTGGGCGATACAAGTCATACTGCCTACCAGCATGTCATACTTTGGTTCGGCGGTATTGTTGGTTGAGACGATCCGGACCAACCTTACGCGTACTCTTACGCGAGACCGGTTCCCTCGACGTGCTTTGCACATAGATGGCTTGCGGAAGACTGTCTCTCCAACTTTAGTTGAACCAAGTGTGACTACGCCCGGTCCTTGAGAAGGTTAAAACGGAGTCTATTTGACGAACTATCGTTGTGGTTTTGATGCGTAGGTGAGATGAGTTCTTACTTAAGCCCGTAGCAGCCACGTAAAACTTGCAACAACAAAGTAGAGGACGTCTAACTTGTTTTTGCAGGGTATGTTGTGATGTGATATGGTCAAGGCATGATGCTGATTTTATTGTATGAGATGATCATGTTTTGTAACTAAGTTATCGGCAACTGGCAGGAGCCATATGGTTGTCGCTTTATTGTATGCAATGCGATCGCGATGTAATGCTTTACTAGATTACTAAACGGTAGTAATAGTCGTGGAAGCATAAGATTGGCGAGATGACAACGATGCTACGATGGAGATCAAGGTGTCGCGCCGGTGACGATGGTGATCATGACGGTGCTTCGGAGATGGAGATCACAAGCACAAGATGATGATGGCCATATCATATCACTTATATTGATTGCATGTGATGTTTATCCTTTTATGCATCTTATCTTGCTTTGATTGACGGTAGCATTATAAGATGATCTCTCACTAAATTATCAAGAAGTGTTCTCCCTGAGTATGCACCGTTGCCAAAGTTCGTCGTGCCCAGACACCACGTGATGATCGGGTGTGATAAGCTCTACGTCCATCTACAACGGGTGCAAGCCAGTTTTGCACACGCAGAATACTCGGGTTATACTTGACGAGCCTAGCATATGCAGATATGGCCTCGGAACACAGAGACCGAAAGGTCGAGCGTGAATCATATAGTAGATATGATCAACATAACGATGTTCACCATTGAAAACTACTCCATCTCACGTGATGATCGGTTATGGTTTAGTTGATTTGGATCACGTGATCACTTAGAGGATTAGAGGGATGTCTATCTAAGTGGGAGTTCCTAGGTAATTTGATTAACTGAACTTAAAAATTATCATGAACTTAGTCCTGGTAGTATTTTGCAAATTATGTTGTAGATCAATAGCTCGCGTTGTTGCTTCCCTGTGTTTATTTTTGATATGTTCCTAGAGGAAATTGTGTTGAAAGATGTTAGTAGCAATGATGCGGATTGGATCCGTGATCTGAGGTTTATCCTCATTGCTGCACAGAAGAATTATGTCCTTGATGCACCGCTAGGTGACAGACCTATTGCAGGAGCAGATGCAGACGTTATGAACGTTTGGCTAGCTCAATAAGATGACTACTTGATAGTTTAGTGCACCATGCTTAATGGCTTAGAATCGGGACTTCAAAGACGTTTTGAACGTCATGGACCATATGAGATGTTCCAGGAGTTGAAGTTAATATTTCAAGCAAATACCCGAGTTGAAAGATATGAAGTCTCCAACAAGTTCTATAGCTAAAAGATGGAGGAGAATCGCTCAACTAGTGAGCATGTGCTCAGATTGTCTGGGTACTACAATCGCTTGAATCAAGTGGGAGTTAATCTTCCAGATAAGATAGTGATTGACAGAATTCTCTAGCCACCATCACCAAGTTAGTAGAACTTCGTGATGAACTATAATATGCAAGGGATAACAGAAACAACTCCCAAGCTCTTCGTGATGCTGAAATCAACAAAGGTAGAAATCAAGAAAAACATCAAGTGTTGATGGTTGACAAGACCACTAGTTTCAAGAAAAGGGCAAAGGGAAGAAGGGGAACTTCAAGAAGAATGGCAAGCAAGTTGCTGCTCAAGTGAAGAAGCCCAAGTCTGATCCTAAGCCTGAGACTAAGTGCTTCTACTGCAAAGGGACTGGTCACTGGAAGCGGAACTACCCCAAGTGATTGGCGGATAAGAAGGATGGCAAAGTGAACATAAGTATATTTGATATACATGTTATTGATGTGTACTTTACTAGTGTTTATAGCAAACCCTCAGTATTTGATACTAGTTCAGTTGCTAAGATTAGTAACTCGAAACGGGAGTTGCAGAATAAACAGAGACTAGTTAAGGGTGAAGTGACGATGTGTGCTGGAAGTGGTTCCAAGATTGATATGATCATCATCGCACACTCCCTATAATTTCGGGATTAGTGTTGAACCTAAATAAGTGTTATTTGGTGTTTGCGTTGAACATGAATATGATTTGATCATGTTTATTGTAATACGGTTATTCATTTAAGTAAGAGAATAAATTGTTGTTCTGTTTACATGAATAAAACCTAATATGGTTAAACACCCAATGAAAACAGTTCATTGGATCTCGATCTTAATAATACACATATTCATATTATTGAAACCAAAAGATGCAAAGTTAATAATGATAATGCGACTTATTTGTGGCACTACCGTTTAGGTCATATTGGTGTAAAGCGCATGAAGAAACTCCATGCTGATGGGCTTTCGGAATCACTTGATTATGAATCACTTGATGCTTGTAAACCATGCCTTTTGGGCAAGATGACTAAAACGCCGTTCTCCGGAACAATGGAGCAAGCAAAAGATTTGTTGGAAATCATACATACTGATGTATGTGGTCCGATGAATATTGAGGATCGCGACAGGTATCATTATTTTCTGATCTTCACAGATGATTTGAGCAGATATGAGTATATCTACTTGATGAAACATAAGTCTGAAACATTTGAAAAGTTCAAAGAAATTTAGAGTGAAGTGAAAAATCATCGTAACAAGAAAATAAAGTTTCTATGATCTGATCATAGAGAAGAGTATTTGAGTTACGAGTTTGGTCTTCAGTTAAAAACAATGTGAAATAGTTTCACTACTCACGCCACCTGGAACACCACAGCATAATGGTGTGTCCGAACGTCATAACCGTACTTTATTGGATATAGTGCAATCTATGATGTCTCTTACCGATTTACCACTATTGTTTTTGGGTCATGCATTAGAGACAGCTGCATTCACGTTAAAAAAGGGGCACCATCTATATCCGTCGAGACGACGCCTTATGAACTATGGTTTGGCGAGAAACCAAAGTTGTCGTTTCTTAAAGTTTGGGGTTGCGATGCTTATATGAAAAAGTTTCATCCTGATAAGCTCAAAACTCAAATCGGAGAAGTGCATCTTCATAGGATATCCAAAGGAAACTATTGGATACACCTTCTATCAAAGATCCGAAGGCAAGACTTTTTGTTGCTAAATTCGGAAACTTTCTGGAGAAGGAGTTTCTCTCGAAAGAAGTGAGTGGGAGGAAAGTAGAACTTGACGAGGTAACTGTACCTGCTCCCTTGTTGGAAAGTAGCACATCACAGAAAACTGTTTCTGTGATACCTACACCAGTTAGTGAGGAAGCTAATGATGGTGATCATGAAACTTCAGAACAAGATACTACTGAACCTCGTAGATCAACCAGAGTAAGATCCGCGCCAGAGTGGTACGGTAATCCTTTTCTGGAAGTCATGCTACTAGATCATGATGAACCTACGAACTATGAAGAAGCGATGGTGAGCCCAGATTCCGCAAAGTGGCTTGAAGCCATGAAATCTGAGATATGATCCATGTATGAGAACAAAGTATGGACTTTGGTTGACTTGCCTGATGATCGGCAAGCAATAGAAAATAAATGGATCTTCAAGAGGAAGACGGATGCTGATAGTAGTGTTACTATCTACAAAGCTAGAATTGTCGCAAAAGGTTTTCGACAAGTTCAAGGTGTTGACTACGATGAGATTTTCTCACTCGTATCTATGCTTAAAGTCTGTACGAATCATGTTAGCAATTGCCGCATTTTATGAAATCTGGCAAATGGATAAACAAAACTGCATTCCTTAATGGATTTATTAAAGAAGAGTTGTATATGATGCAACAGAAGGTTTTGTCAATCCGAAAGATGCTAACAAAATGTGCAAGCACCAGCGATCCATCTGTGGACTGGTGCAAGCATCTCGGAGTTGGAATATACGCTTTGATAAGTTGATCAAAGCATATAGTTTTATACAGACTTGCGGTGAAGCCTGTATTTACAAGAAAGTGAGTGGGAGCACTACAGCATTTCTGATAAGTATATGTGAATGACATATTGTTGATCGGAAATAATGTAGAATTATTCTGTAAAGCATAAAGGAGTGTTTGAAAGGAGTTTTTCAAAGAAAGACTTCGATGAAGCTGCTTACATATTGAGCTTCAAGATCTATAGAGATAGATCAAAGACGCTTGATAAGTTCTTTCAATGAGTACATGCCTTGACAAAGATTTTGAAGTAGTTCAAAATGGAGCAGTCAAAGAAAGAGTTCTTGCCTGTACTATAAGGTGTGAAGTTGAGTAAGACTCAAAGCCCGACCACGGCAAAAGATAGAAAGAGAATGAAAGTCATTCCCTATGCCTTGGCCATAGGTTCTATAAAGTATGTCATGCTGTGTACCAGATCTATTGTATACCCTGCACTGATTTAGCAAGGGAGTACAATAGTGATCTAGGAGTAGATCACTGGACAGCGGTCAGAATTCTCCTTAGTGAAATAAGGATATGTTTCTCGATTATGGACGTGACAAAAAGGTTCGTCGTAAAGGGTTACGTCGATGCAAGTTTTTGACACTGATCCAGATAATTCTAAGTCTCAATCTGGATACATATTGAAAGTGGGAGCAATTAGCTAGAGTAGCTCCGTAGACATAGAACTTGCAAAATACTTACGGATCTGAATGTGACAGACCCGTCGACTAAAATTATCCCACAAGCAAAACATGATCACACCTTAGTACTCTTTGGGTGTTAATCACATAGAGATGTGAACTAGATTATTGACTCTAGTAAACCCTTTGAGTGTTGGTCACATGACGATGTGAACCATGGGTGTTAATCACATGGTAACGTGAACTATTGCTGTTAAATCACATGGCGATGTGAACTAGATTATTGACTCTAGTGCAAGTGGGAGACTGAAGGAAATATGCCCTAGAGGCAATAATAAAGTTATTATTTATTTCCTTATATCATGATAAATGTTTATTATTCATGCTAGAATTGTATTAACCGGAAACATAATACATGTGTGAATACATAGACCAATAGAGTGTCACTAGTATGCCTCTACTTGACTAGCTCGTTAATCAAAGATGGTTATGTTTCCTAACCATGAACAAAGAGTTGTTATTTGATTAACGAGGTCACATCATTAGTAGAATGATCTGATTGACATGACCCATTCCATTAGCTTAGCACCCGATCGTTTAGTATGTTGCTATTGCTTTCTTCATGACTTATACATGTTCCTATAACTATGAGATTATGCAACTCCCGTTTGCCGGAGGAACACTTTGGGTACTACCAAACGTCACAACGTAACTGGGTGATTATAAAGGAGTACTACAGGTGTCTCCAATGGTAGATGTTGGGTTGGCGTATTTCGAGATTAGGGTTTGTCACTCCAATTGTCGGAGAGGTATCTCTGGGCCCTCTCGGTAATGCACATCACATAAGCCTTGCAAGCACTGCAACTAATAAGTTAGTTGTGAGATGATGTATTACGGAACGAGTAAAGAGACTTACCGGTAACGAGATTGAACTAGGTATTGGATACCGACGATCGAATCTCGGGCAAGTAACATACCGATGACAAAGGGAACAACGTATGTTGTTATGCGGTCTGACCGATAAAGATCTTCGTAGAATATGTAGGAGCCAATATGGGCATCCAGGTCCTGCTATTGGTTATTGACCGGAGACCTGTCTCGGTCATGTCTACATTGTTCTCGAACCGTAGGGTCCGCACGCTTAACGTTACGATGACAGTTATTATGAGTTTATGCATTTTGATGTACCGAAGGTTGTTCGGAGTCCCGGATGAGATCACGGACATGACGAGGAGTCTCGAAATGGTCGAGACGTAAAGATTGATATATTGGAAGCCTATGTTTGGGCACCGGAAGTGTTCCGGGTGAAATCGGGATTTTACCGGATTACCGGGAGGGTTACCGGAACCCCCCGGGAGGCATATGGGCCTATTGGGCCTTAGTGGAAAAGAGAGAAGGGGCAGCCCACAGGCTAGCCGGCCGAACCCCCCTTCCCTAGTCCTATTAGGACTAGGAGAAGGGGCCGGCCCCCCTCTCTTGTCTTTCTCCCGAAGAGTCCTACTAGGAATAGGATTTGGGGGAAGGAGTCCTACTCCCGGTAGGAGTGGGACTCCTCCCTGCGCCTCCCTCCTAGCCGGCCGAACCCCTTGCCCCTGGCCTTTATATACGGGGGCAGGGGGGCACCCCATAGACACACAACTTGATCCTTGAGATCGTTCCTTAGCCGTGTGCGGTGCCCCCTGCCACCAAATTCCACCTCGATCGTACCGTTGTAGTGCTTAGGCGAAGCCCTGCGTCGGTAGTACATCAAGATCGTCATCACGCCGTCGTGCTGACGGAACTCTTCCTCGACGCTTTGCTGGATCGGAGCCCGAGGAACGTCATCGAGCTGAATGTGTGCTAAGAACTCGGAGGTGCCGGAGTAACGGTGCTTGGATCGGTTGGATCGGGAGAAGACGTACGACTACTTCCTCTACGTTGTGTGATCGCTTCCGCAGTCGGTCTGCGTTGGTACGTAGACAACACTCTCCCCTCTCGTTGATGTGCATCACCATGATCTTGCGTGTGCGTAGGAATTTTTTTGAAATTACTGCGTTCCCCAACAGAGGGGAGGTGGCCGTCGGGACTGGATCGCTGTCCATGTCCGATGCACCTAGGGAGCCGTACGAGGATACCTCGATATTGGCTCGGGGCGGCCTACACAATTGAGTTCGGCGTTAGGGAAAGCAACGCGACAAAGCAATCCTATGGGTTACTTTGGTATCCGAACACTTACGATCTCCCCTGGGGCTTGCCCCTGGGCAACCACTCGTCTTCACTTTCGTCGGCGGCGGTAGAGCTGTCCGGAAGGAGCGTCCTTCCCTTCTTGGACCCTTCAGCCTCCCTAGTTGGGGCGACCTTCCTTTTCTTGTCTCCCCCAGTCGGTGGGGGAGTCTCTTCTTCCTCTTCCTCGTCTTCGGGGGAAGAGAGCGCCGCAGAGTCATCAGACGGTGAGTCCGACGACGCCTAGCGTCGGGAACTCTTTCGAGCTCCCTTGGCCTTCTTGGTCTTCTCCGGCACCTTATAAGGGGCCGGAGTCAGCATCTTCGTCAGAAGAGCGTCTGCGGGGCCTTCGGGCAAGGGAGCCGGACAATCGATCTATCCGGCCATCTTCTGCCAATCCTGTTAACGGCACGGGAGTTTAGATCCCGCATATAGCCAATCTATATATATAAAAAATATCCTGTAAGAGGTAAAACAACTTACCGCACTGGCGTGGCGCTTCGCGCTGAATCCGCGATCCTCGGTAATGGGGGGAGGGACCGCGGCGCCCTTGAACAGCACCCTCCAGGCATCTTCATGAGTCGTGTCGAAGAGCCTGTTCAGAGTTCGGTGCTGCGCCGGATTGAACTCCCACAAGGTAAACTCCTGTTGTTGGCATGGGAGTATCCGGCGAACGAGCATAACCTGGACTATGTTGACAAGCTTGAGCTTCCTGACTGGAGTCCGGTCAGCTCTTTTGAATTACCCCAGGACAGGCCCTTCTCTTTCCAGGAGGTGAGCCGCATAGGGATGCCAGATCGGAACTCGGGGGCCGCTACCCATGCGGGGTCGCGCGGCTCGGTGATATAGAACCACCCCGATTGCCACCCCTTTATGGTGTCCACGAAGGTGCCCTCGAGCCATGTGATGTTGGGCATCTTGCCCACCATGGCGCCTCCGCACTCCGCTTGGCAGCCGCTCACTACCTTCGGCTTGACATTGAAGGTCTTCAGCCATAAGCCGAAGTGGGGCTTGATGCGGAGGAAGGCCTCGCACACGATGATGAACGCCGAGATGTTGAGGATGAAGTTCGGGGCCAGATCATGGAAATCCAGGCCGTAATAAAACATGAGTCCTCGGACGAAGAGATGGAGAGGGAATCCCAGTCCGCAGAGGAAATGGGTGAGGAATACCACCCTCTCATGGGGCTCTGGGGTGGGGATGAGTGGTCCCTCATCTGGGAGCCGGTGCGCGATATCGTCGTGCAGGTATCCGACTCTCCTCAGTTTCTTGATGTCTCCCTCCGTGACAGAGGAGACCATCCACTTGCCTCCCGCTCCAGACATGGTTGGAGTAGGTTGAGATGGAAGTGAGGGCTTGGGCGCTAGAGCTCGAGTATGCGGGAGCGGATGAGCAGAAGAGGAAGAAGGCGTGGATAGAAAGGTGAATCCTTATCCCTTTATATGGGCGGACAAAATTAAACGTCCCCACTTGCCTAGTAAAACTCGCTTATCCCCCAAGCGCCGCAATTGATGGCGCGGTTGGGTTACCCACACCCGTATTGATGAGAATCCCGTAATAAGGGGACACGATCTCTGCCTCGACAAGACGTGTCGAAAAATTGCCTCGCATTATGTGCGAGGCTCGCTAAAAGAAACGGTTCGAATAGTCACCGGGCCATGACATGACATCATGTTGCCAAAACAAGCTAGCGGATTAGATCTGCGAAAACGTTATTCTCTCTGCGGTGGAATGTGGAATTTGTTTTGTAGGGTCGGACACTATCCTCGTATTCAACTTCTTCTGTAATGTATTCGGACAAGGAACCCGCCTTGCAATGCCGAAGACAACAGCGCGCCGGACTCGTCGTCATTGAAGCCTGGTTCGGGGGCTACTGAGGGAGTCCTGGATTAGGGGGTCTCCGGACAGCCGGACTATCTCCATTGGCCGGACTGTTAGACTATGAAGATACAAGATTGAAGACTTCGTCTCGTGTCCGGATGGGACTCTACTTGGCGTGGAAGGCAAGCTAGGCAATACGTATATGGATATCTCCTCCTTTGTAACTGACCTTGTGTAACCCTAACCCTCTCCGGTGTCTATATAAACCGGAGGGTTTTAGTCCGTAGGACAACAATCACAACACACAATCATACCGTAGGCTAGCTTCTAGGGTTTAGCCTCTGTGACCTCGTGGTAGATCTACTCTTGTAACACCCATATCTTCAATATTAATCAAGCAGGACGTAGGGTTTTACCTCCATCAAGAGGGCTCGAACCTGGGTAAAACTTCATGTCCCTTGCCTCCTGTTACCATCCGGCCTAGACGCACAGTTCGGGACCCCCTACCTGAGATCCGCCGGTTTGACACCGACAGGGGGCATAAGGAAGTTTTGTTTTGTATGTGTAAGTATTGATCATTGGTTGTAATCGTGTAACTCATGTTTGGTTCGATAAACATTGAGGTCACTAGAGGAAAATTGCTTCTTGCTACAAACCTTTGCAAGCAGTGGCTTTGTCGAGCTTCACAAGCAGTGGCGGAGCTTGCCGAAGATCACTGGGGGAGGGGGGGGTGGGGCGGAACAAAAATCTTCAGTGTTTGGAGGTGGGGGGGGGGGGGGGGCAAATGCTAAAAAAGTCTAATCTAAGCCTACCTAAATAACTTTTCTTTAGAATTTGATCAAAGGCTGGGTGGGGGGGGGGGGGGGGGGACCTGGCCCCAACATAGCTCCGCCATTGTTCACAAGCTTGGCAAGAGGCTTACGCTCGGCTCGCTAGACCATCAAACCAGCCCGAGCTGAGCCTCGACTTTTTTGTTGGGCCCTAATAGGGCCGCTTCCAAGCATTGTATGTGGTTCGTTCGGCGCGCCAAAATTGATGAAAGTGTCTGACGACTCACTAGATAGTGAATGCCAAGAGTGAGCCCTAAATTACAAGAAATAACTTCAAAATATGTAAGGATTTCGGTCGTGGTGTCTGATTTTAAGCATCACTATTTTTTTGAGAAAATTGTTAAGCACCACATTATAGATGCACTTATGCGCAACACTTCACCGCAGGCTTTCTATTTGGCACGAGCTTGGGTAAATATTGATATGCCAAAATATTGGCTATGCATTTTTTTTTTACTTTCCAACCAAGCATGTCCTAAGTGCATTAACCATATATTTGTGACTATATTGAAAATTCATACTATTAAGCTTCTTCTTTACTCACATGATTCTTAAAACATAGGAATAAGGGAAGCATATGATTAGTCTCATGTCCCTTTGAATTTTACACGTTTGAAAACCTACAGTCATGTTCATCAATGAGTGTTTGACATTACAGGACAAACAAATGAATTGGAACAAGATATTTGCAATGCGGTCCTTAAGAAAAATTCCTAAAGAAATTACAATTGTACGAATCAAACGGTTAACATAGGGAAAATTTTCCGAGATCGAAATCTTCGGGTCAAGGGAGCCTAAAATTTGAAACGAAAACATAAAAAAAAACATGTGAATCCTATGAATTTGATTTGAATCAACAAGGTTCAGATAAGTGACGGATAGACAGTTCCCCTGCCTGAAAACAAAAGAATTGATTTTTTCCAGATAAGTCGTCCTCTCCAATCCACCATCGTCCGGCGATGCGGCTGGCGGCGGCGGCGGGGGTCCTCCGCCCCACGGCCGCCCTCCTCTTCCACTCCCGGTCCCGGCCGCACCGCCTCCTCCCCTCCCCGCGCCGCTCCTCCCTCCCCTTCGCCCGCCGGCGCCGCCACTCCTCCTCCTCCACCGCCACGGCCCTCGACGACCCCCCTCCTCCTCCGGCGCCCGGTCCGCCCTCCCCTGCTCCACCGACGCAGACGGGAGAGGGCGGGGAAACCAAGGCCGCTCGGCGCCGGCGCGCGCGTGAGTCCCCGGAGGGCATGCTCAGGCACCGGCTCGACATGTGCTCCCGCGACGCGGACCTCGCCACGGCGCTGGAGCTCTACGCGGCCGCGGTCGACCCGGCCACCGCCGTCCCGCTCGCCCTCCACCACTACAACTGCCTGCTCTACCTCTGCTCCAACGCGGCGGCCGAGGACGCCGACGCCGCGCGCCGCGGCTTCGAGATCTTCGCCGCCATGGAGGCGCAGGGCGTGGAGCCCAACGAGGCCACGCTCACCAGCCTCGCCCGCCTCGCCGCCGCCGTCCGGGACCCGGCCATGGCCTTCTCCGTCGTCCGCCGCATGGCCGCCGCCGGCATCCCGCCACGCCTCCGCTCCTACGGCCCCGCCCTCTTCGCCTACTGCGACGCCCGGGACGCCCACGGGGCCGCCGAGGTCGAGGCCCACATGGACGCCGGAGGGGTCGTGCCGGAGGAGACCGAGCTCGCCGCGCTGCTCCGGGTCAATGCCGACACCGGGAGGGCCGACCAGGTGTACAGGGTGCTGCACAGGACGCGCACGCTCGTCCGGCAGGTGTGCGAGGCCACCGCCCAGGTGGTCGAGGCCTGGTTCCGGTCCGACGCAGCGGCGGAGGCCGGGGTGGAGAAGTGGGACGCCAGGAAGGTCAGGGAAGGCGTGGTGAAGGGGGGCGGCGGCTGGCATGGTCAGGGCTGGCTCGGCAAGGGGCAATGGGACGTCGGGCAGAGCGAGATGGACAAGAATGGAAAATGCCAGCGCTGCGGCGAGAAGCTCGTGTGCATAGACATTGATCCTTCCGAGACAGAGACCTTTGCCAAGTCCCTTGCCGAACTCGCGTGCAAGCGCGAGGTCAGGGACGATTTCGTACGGTTTCAGGTACAAATACAATGCTTGGTTCATTCTCTCACCCCCAAATAGTTACAAGTTGATTCTATAATTCCTACACACAATGTTGCTTTCTTTACCAGAACATCCTACTACTGTATTACCAACAATTTTAACGTAGTACGAGTATACATATATAGTTGTTTCCATATACTCCATGTATGGATTTTGGTAAGGATTCGGAGGCCCCATCGGCCCATCTTCTCAGTTGTCATGGTGGCTGATAAGAATTTTGGAATGGTTAGAACACATTTTATAATGCGCAGTGCTATAATTTTTTATAGGAATGCACACATTTTGTGTGTGGCTTGCAACCTTTTAGCGGATTCCAATTTCGGGTACTGTGAGAAACTTAACCTAGACGCAGAATGTAAGACCCATCTGTACCAAGTTATGTCTTTTGGCTGTTATTTTGGTAGTATTAACCAGCATAGTAAAGAACTCGTTTGGCCTGATTGGAGCTTCTCCAGTAAACCATTTTTGTTATGAAAACTGTCCAACAAGCCATACCAAGTTTCAGCTTATTTGGACCATATGATATGAGAGCTTATTGAGTTATTGCCTCCAAATTAAGTTGCTTGTTTAAACATGACTTCAATGTATGGGCTCATAACTGAAGGTGAACCACACATAATAAGAGTTGTAATGGGAAGCTACTACTGCCAGTCATTGTCATTACTCCATAAAACTTCATGCAGCTTGTGAGCATCAAATGTTTGATCATGGACGGAAGCGCTTCTGCCAACATGTTATTTGTTCGCACTTCACCTCTTGGTTTAAGTTTTTACCCATAGTAACCAAAATCCTTTGGGTTGAGTTACTTGGCAAGTTTATTTCTGATGACAAAGATTGTTTTACGACCGTTTGTTCTTTTTTTGTGATTTATTTAATTAGTTGCTTATGTTCTGCACCTGAAGCTTCTCTGTCTAATTGATAACCTGGTCTCTCCAGGACTGGCTCCGTCGAAATGGACCATTCGACGCTGTTATTGATGCTGCTAATGTCGGCCTTTACAACAGTAAAGCTTTCAGTTTTTCTCAGGTAAAAGGAATGCTGTCCTGCAGGCAAAATCCTAGTATGATACAATTGTTCTTGACATGCAGGCAGAGAAACACGGCTAACGCTCCTGCTATGAACTATGATTTTGTTGTAGGTGAACTCTGTTGTAAATGGCATACAGAGAGTAACCAAGTCAAAGAAACTGCCGCTGATCGTTTTGCATAGGAGCCGGGTAAATTGTGGCCCTGCAAAAGCACCACAGAATCAGAAGCTCATAGAGAGTTGGCGAAATGCTGGAGCACTATATTCTACTCCTCCTGGTTCCAATGATGATTGGTGAGGCCACGTTTCCTGTTTAACATATGCACTATTATCTGCATCCCTGACTTCAGTTAGCTGGTAGTAGGCTCTAATGAAGCAGCCGTTGTCCTCTTTACTGTTTCATAAATTCCAATAGACAATCATGAGAAATTTTGAGGCGGAGATTTGGGATATGACTGCTCCCCCAATTGATGAATTTATTTTTCTAGCCCTGAGTTGTTCTTTAGCTTTTTCACCTTTACAAATAATCTCTCCCCTTTTCTGCTGCAGGTATTGGCTGTATGCAGCAGTTAGTTGCCGTTCATTGCTTGTTACGAATGACGAGATGAGGGACCACTTGTTTCAACTTCTTGGCACTAGTTTCTTCCCCAGATGGAAAGAAAAGCACCAGGTTCGTTTCTTACCGCAGAACCCAACACATCCTATGCTCGGCCCAATCATCAGTCGTGGATCCTCTGAATTATCTGTTTGAAACTTTCGATCTAAAGAATCCTGGGCGACTCTCTGCAGGTCAGGCTAACATACTCGGGCCGCGGCCCTACTTTCCACTTGCCGCCTCCTTATTCAATTGTCATTCAGGTGATTAATCTAACTCTTATTCAGACACATTGCCCTCCGTCAGCATCAGCAGTTTATGAATACATGGTGAAACAAACGGTGTTATCGTCCTTGGATGCAGGAATCCGAAGCCGGGAGCTGGCACGTGCCGACGACGACCGGAGACGACATCGAGAGCCCGCGGCAGTGGCTCTGCGCCACCAGGAAAACTTCGGAGGGACCGCCTTCTCCACCGCCCCAAGCTCGCGCCACCAGCAAAACTTTGGAGAGACCGCCTTCTCTGCCCCCTCAAGCTCGCGCCACTAGCAAAACCTCAGAGAGACCGCCTTCTCCACCTCCCCAAGCTCGCGCCACTAGCAAAACTTCGGAGAGACCGCCTTCTTCGCCACCCCAAGCTCGTGCCACCAGGAAAACTTCAGAGAGGCCGTCTTCTCCGCCGCCCCAAGCGAGGTTAAGTGATCTGGGTTGGTAGCCTTTGCTAGAACTCATGTGATGGGGGTGCATGAGCATATAGCAGAAGTAGAAAAATAGCACCCAGATTTTATTTTAGATTTAAGAAGCAGGGCCACTAGGTGCACCCTATAGCTAGCAGCTCTTGATTGAGGCTGAGATCATGTAGGAAGTAATTTGAGCTGGCCACCAACATCTTACATCTGTCAAGTTACTCCACAGTTGACCTGGTCCTTAATTGCCCATGAAAATGAAAATTTTGCTGTAATTGTTTTTGGTGATTGTTGAATGTGGATGATTTTTTTACCCTACTCATTGTATAACTGTTTTTTGGTGTAATTGACTGCTTTTGCCACTGGTAATTTGGCAGTAGAAACAATTGTTTTACTACATTTTTTGATGATATCATTTTTAGGTGGTTCTTGTTAGGAGTCCTCGATGTAGCTGGTGTGAGAAAACTGGGTGTTGTGGTGGGTCCCTTGGTGTCAGTGAGGGCACTGGGTATTGCGTTATCCATGCATGTACCGAGTAGCGAATGGGAGCGTGCCACGTGTGAGACTGGACGTGGAGCCCACTGCTGCGTCGTCCACAGCCATGGAAAAGACTAGGGGCAAGCGGCAGCCATGGATTGGATTGCTGCCCACCCAATCCACCTCTCTCTCTCTCTCTCTCTCTCTCTCTCGTGCAGCTCAGGCACCAGCCACGTACATCCCTCTCTCTCACACCTCTTGTGCCAAGCACGCGGCACCTCAGCCACCGGAGGAGGAGCTCGAATCCGGCGGCCGGCCGGCCTGAGCAGGAGGAGTAGGAGGCGCCCGCAGGATGCCACAGCGAGAAGGGCCTTGCTGTTGATGCGAGATTCCCAATGGCGTCGCGCAGCGCCGCGCTCTGCTTCTCCGCTGCGGTCACCAGCACCACGGCCACCGGCGGCGGCGGCAGGGGCAGGAGCCGGAGGCGCTTCTTGGTCGTCTCCTGCGACGGCGGCCGGAGATCCGACTTGCTCTCTTCCTCCCTGGTAAGTCCGAGAACTTGCTTCTTCTTCTTCTCTTGTGAGCTCACCTGACAACGGAGTGACACCTTCTCCCTGTTTGTGTCCAGGCGGCCAAGGTGCTGGGCGCGCCGACGACCTTCGATGCGGCGAAGCTGACGGTGCAGTACGCCGGCGCTGGCGAGGCGTTCCCAAGAGCCTACACGCTGAGCCACTGCGACTTCACGGCGAACCTGACGCTGGCGGTATCGGAGACCATCACGAGCGAGCAGCTGCGGCGGTGGGGGTGGCGGCGCGACGACGTGTTCGCCGAGTGGAAGGAGATGACCTGCACCGGCGGGCCGGGCGGCGGGGAGATGACGCTGCACCTGCACTGCCACGTGAGCGGGCCCAACCCGCTGCAGGAGCTGGCCGCCGGGTTCCGCTACTACGTCTTCTCCAAGGAGCTGCCGCTGGTGCTCAAGGCGGTGGTGCACGGCGACGCCGCCCTCTTCGCCGCCCGGCCGGAGCTCATGGACGCCCGCGTCTGGGTGCACTTCCACTCCTCGTCGCGCAAGTACAACCGCATCGAGTGCTGGGGCGCCCTCCGCGAGGCCACCAAGGTACCTAGTGCTTCTTCTTCCTCCTCCTCTTGTGTCATGGTTTGCATCTATTACTAATTGTGAATTTGTGATGATCAATATATTGAACAATTCTAATGTGGTTGGGGGTTTATACGAATGGATTGCAGAGGAATCTGCTGGATGGGGGGCTCGTCGACGAGCTCCAGAGCGAGATCACCAAGCGACGAAGGACATGGAACATATTCAACGCCCTCGTCTCATTTCTGCTATGATCAGATCCGGGTATATATATGCATGTACATTGAGAAAGATTTGAGAGATAGGGTAAGCAAAATGCATCGAATTGCATTGCGCGCAAGAGAGGGAGAAAGAAAGAATTATGCTTTCATTTCATTCTTTTGCTCTGTCTGGTCATTCTTTGCATTGCCTTGGCAAGAGAGGAACTTTAGACACCATTCTTCAGTTCTTGACATGTACATTACTGCCAACCAAATTGGTGCATTCGTTCACCTTGTTAAGCAAGCATTTGACCCCCCTTGTTTACTGAATGCTGATGACATTTGCTGATTTGATTTCGAGTACCGGCGTCTGTTTTCGAGTACCACTCTTGCTGCAAATTTGTCAACATATATACCTGCAGGCTGCAATTGGGTTTCAGGACTGGATAAACACAGTAGTGTGTCTTGCAACTTCCTTGTTGAGCTACTATTGCCTTGTAATAATCCTCTATGTTAAGCTGCAACAAAGCTAGTTGGCTTTCTTTGATCAGCTTAGATTGTTGCCTATGGCTCAGACTCTGATTTGTGGTTGCAACAACGGTGAGTGGGTGAGCTTTCTAGGATGCTTTGTTATGAACAAGCACTAGTAGCTGTGAATTGAATTATTGCTCGTACATGAGCCCGGGCTCCGAATTGAATTATCGCTAGTAGCTGCACATGTTCTCCAGGATAGATTGTGTTGAAAGAAATTTAGTTGCGCCGTGCGACTCCCTCTGTAAAGAAATATAGAGGGAGTATACTTCTAAATATAAGCCTTTTTAGAAATTTTAATATAAACTACATACGGATGTATATAGACTTTTAGAGTGTAGATTTACTTATTTTGCTATGTATGTAGTCCGCATTGAATTCACCAAAATGGCTTATATTTAGGAATGGAGGGAGTAGTTGGTTCCCACCCAGAAGTAACTAAAAACAAACCCGGTTTGCATGGTTTAGACCTTCTCCACCATAATGTAGTGCATATACATTTTTTATGAGCCAAACTTTGGTCAGATTTATTAAGAAAATTATCAATATCTACAATGCCAAACATATTATTTGAAATTGTGTCTTATGGTGTATCTATTTTTTTAACAATACGCATTAGACCCTATATAGATGAAAGGAGGGAGTATAACAATTGAAGCAATGGAATGGCACTCTTATTAATATGTTTAGGCCGGCGTTGCAAAAAAAAAAGAAATATGTTTAGGCCGGGCAGGGGTGGGCTCGGATTTTCATACCAGGCTTTGTCCTAATCCGACATGGCATGGGTTACGTACGATGTTCTGATTTTGTCCAGGGCTTTATAAAAACTTCTTCTTTTATCCCCAAATCGGTTCCGATTTCATAGGCAATGGGGCGAAAGCGACACCGGAAGAAGGCCGCCGCCGCCGTCGCCGCTGCTGCGCCCCCCGCCGCCAGCCTCCCCGTGGATATGCTGGCCAATATCCACGCCCGCCTCAGCCTCCTCGACCGCCTCACCTTCGCTGCCGTCTTCCGCACCTCGCGGGACGCATTCAAGCCGGAGCCGCCTTGTCTCCTCCTGCCCGGCGACGCCCCGGAGATCGCCGCTCTCTTCTCCCTCGCCTACCGCCGCGCCGCAGCCGTGCGCGCCCCGGGGCCCGGCCACGCCGTCCTCGGCTCCTCCTCCTCCCGCGGGTGGCTCGTCACCGCCGACGACCGGGCCCGGATGCACCTCGTCAACCCGTTCACCGGCGAGCGCCGCGCGCTCCCGGCCATCGACACCATCCCCCACATCTTCGCGCACGGCGGGCGCCACCACTTCACCGTCAACGTCATGTGGTTCCTCAGGGGACCCCCACCGTACCCCTACGGCACCATGACGTATACCACGGAGAGGGTGCGCCACGCGCTCTACCGCAAGGTCGTCCTCTCCAGCTCCGCCGACGTCGCCATGCTGATCACAGGCCCGGAGTACGGCGTTGCGGCCTTCGCCACGGCGGGGGGCGGCGCATGGAGGCTGGCGCCCCCGCGCGACGGGGTCGAGCCAGTTCCCACGTCCGGCTCGTGGCACTCGCGCAACGGCGTCGAGGACGCCGTCCACCACGACGGCAGGTTCTACTCAATCACCTACTCCGGTGAACTGGAGGCGTGGGAGGAGCGCGAAGCGTATGCCGCCGGAGTGTTCACGAGCGCGGTGGTTGCGCCGAGCGTGCTGCTGCCGGCCAATACGCACCATCGCAAGTACCTCGTGGTGTCGCCGGCCGGACGGCTGATGGTCGTGCTCAAGGAGACCATGGGACGACGGACGCCGCCGTCCTTCAAAGTGCAGGTCCTTGACGCCGGCAGGGAGGGCTGGAAGAAGACGGACGACATCGGCGACACCGCACTGTTCGTCGCGGTGAATGGTTCCCTCTGCGTGTCCACGAGGAAGCACCCGGAGCTCAAGGCCGGCTGCGTCTACTACTACACCGAGGATGATCTGGAGCCGTGCAAGGATGCACGCGACGACGAGGACAATGGCGTGAGGGTGTTCAGCCTCAAGGACCGGAGAACAGAGATGGTGGAGGGCCTCGGATGGCGCCGGAGCTGGCCGCCCCCGGCGTGGTTCATTCCTTCCATCCCATGATGATGGATACGGTGAATGATTTCATAGCTTTTGGGGGTACTTTATTATGTTTCATTACATGCAGTACAGAAGCAATAACAGGATTCTGAACTAAGGAAACAGTTTGGTTTGCAGCATATTGTTTTCGCCTTTCAGACTTAATTTTATCCTACGGTGATTGCCACCAAGATTACTAAGTAATTATTGACTTGGTAGGTTCAATTCAGAACTAGACTGAACATTAATAATAACAATTTGTTCCAAACTGCATGCAAGCTAACATGCTGCACTTGTTCCAGGACTTTTGATTGTTTCAAACTGCAAACCAAGTTGTTACAGCATGTATCATAAACCAAACACTGAAATATGTTTAGCTACCATGCATGATCATTGATCAGACCACTGCATCTGCCTGCCTGTCGGTGATCAAGGTTAGTTTGAACCAACCTGCAGGAGCACGACACTTGCTGCATTTTCCTCAACATATATACATACTGAGATTTCAGTGACAACTAAAGAGAATGAACACTTGGCTAGCATAAAGTTTGATGTAGGACTGGAGCATGAAGAGGCTCAGATTTTTTGACGCCTTTAGATGATCACTTGAATCTGCTGCTGGCCTTTGAGCTTTAGTTTAGCATCATAAACCAACTCTGGGATGTATGTTTAATTACAATGCATTCATGCATGAGCACTGCATCTTGTTGGAACTCATTGATGCAGCACACACTGAATTCCTCACCTGCTCCAAAGAAACAGTGGAGTAGCATCCTCTGTTTATTTTTGACCACCAGAGTCCACTGTTGCTGCATTTCTCTCAAGATATTTATGTAGTATTTACAATAGTTGGGTCTCGGGGAGAGGTTTGAGAACTAAACACAGGTTGGTCTGCAACTTTCTGCTTGCCTTGTACAGTACTACTCCCTCCGTTCGGAATTACTTGTCGCAGAAATGGATGTATCTAGACGTATTTTAGTTCTAGATATATCCATTTCTGAGACAAGTAATTCCGAACGAAGGGAGTACTTATCTATGTCATGCAACAGAGCTGGCTCCAGACTTCAAGCTGCTTGCCTTGTACTGTTTGTTTGTTTTCACTCTTTCTGCAAATTTCTCAAGATATATACCTGCAATTGGGTTTCAGGACTACTGAACATGGCAGTTTGGCTTGCAACTTTCTTGTTGAGCTACTATTACCTTGTAATAATCGTCTATATATTCAGCTCCAATAAATCTGGCCTTCTTTGATTGTCTCCAACTGCAACAAAATTGGCTTTCTTTGATTGTCTGCAACTGCAACAAAGCTGGTTCAGAACCTGGTTTATCTGTTTGACCCTATACTTACTGCACATCATTTTAAAAGGCAGTTGGGGTTCACAATTAACTAAAACAATCTGATTTGCAAGGTTCAGACATCTTAGAAGTTTGTTCCGTAATGTAGTGCATATAGATTTTTTATAAGACAAACTTTGAGAACTTCGACCAAGTTTGTAGGGAAAATTATCAATATCTACAATTCCAAACAGATAATATGAAACTATGCCTTATGATGTACAGTATGTAATAATGTGTAGTATTTGGCATTTTAGATGTAGATATGTTCCTCTATAAATTTAGTTAAAATTCATGAATTTTGAATTGCAAAATAAAATATCTGCACTGCATTATAGTAACTAAAACAATTGGTTTGCAAGGTTCAGGGTCCTCCGTGATTGTTTCAGTTTTAGACCAAAGAGTCAGACAAAGGTGTGCTGAGCCCGCATCCACCCATCTATCCCTGTAATAAAAAATGTACTGTATATTCTCCCCTTACAATTCCGAAACTAGGGTCCTAATCCCCTCATTTAAAAACAATCTGGAGAAAACACCCCCTGCACACACACATAGAAGTGGGACCGTTTTCGCAAATATGAAACATTAAACACTATAGTTGATCGCTACCTCATCATTGCCTCACATGGTGGCCTCATAGCACAACTCTCTTCGGCCTCCACCGTGTAGAGGTGGCGTCCCATGTGATCGTCCTCCATCACTTCTCTTGTGGGATCGCCGCATCCGCCCTCACGACGTGGGAGAGCCCGTAATGACTCGGGTCCCCACCATCGTTGAGGCAATGTTTATAAGATTTGATCTATGGAAGCGTTCCTACTCCTCCGTGGAGGAGCCGCATGTATTTATTGATCGAGGTCAGGAACCACCCCTGCCGTGGTTTACAAGTCTTCTACCGATCGCAAGGATCCAGTAGGAATACGATAGGAAGTTGTAACTGGAGAGGTAGAGATAGAGGAGGTAGTTTAAGATTACAATGACTCAAATATCTCTAAGTCCAACACCCACCCTTAATCTGAACTACCTATCCTAGATTAAGATTGTTCTTGAATGCTTCAAATGGCTTGAATGATAGAGCTTTAGTGAATCCATCAATAACTTGATCTTTGGAAGGAATAAAGCGTATCTCCAACTTCTTTTCTGCAACTCTTTCTCATACAAAGTAAAAATCTATCTCAATGTGTTTGGTTCTAGCATGAAAAACAGGATTAGCACTTAAATAAGTAGCACCCAAATTATCACACCATAGACATGAAGTACGATGTTGCTTCACACCCAATTCCTCAAGCAAAGATTCAAGCCAAATGATTTTAGTAGTAGCATTTGCTAATGACTTGTACTCAGCTTCAGTACTTGACCTCGACACTATTGCTTGTTTCCTGGCACTCCATGAAATAAGGTTAGAACCAAAGAAAATAGCAAAGCCTCCTGTTGTTTTTCTATCATCACTGCAGCCTGTCCAATCTGCATCAGAGAAAGCACTAACAAGTGTGGAATTGGAACGTCTGAAGTGTAGTCCCAAACCTACTGTATGCTTAACATACCGTACGATCCTTTTGACAGTTGTCCAATGAACAGAGGTAGGAGCATATAGATATTGACATACTTTGTTAACAGCAAATGAAATATCTGGTCGTGTCAAGGTTAAGTATTGCAAAGCTCCAACAACACTTCTATATCTAGTGCTTTCTTCCTCCTTAAGTGGCTCCCCTTCATGTGCTGACAATTGTTCTGATGAGGATAATGGTGTGGGTGAAGGCTTGCAGTCCTTCATTCCCATCCGAGCCAAAAGTTTAGTGGCATATTTTTCCTGTTTCAACACTACACCATCCTGAACCTTCTTAACTTCAATACCTAGAAAGAAGTTTAAATCACCAAGATCCTTTAGGGCAAATTCTGAACTCAGGTCACGCAAGAGGGCATCAGTAGCATTATGTGAAGAACTTGCAACTATAATGTCATCAACATATATGAGCACAAAAATAACAACATTTGACTTGTTATATATAAAGAGGGATGTGTCAGCTTTTGATGCAATAAAACCAAGATATTTCAACTGCATACTCAACCTGGAGTACCACACTCTAGGTGCTTGTTTCAAACCATAGAGAGCCTTGTCAAGTTTGCACACATAACAAGATTTTTGCTTGTTTTCATAACCTGGTGGTTGCCTCATGTAGACCTCCTCTTCCAGAACACCATGCAAAAACGTGTTCTATACATCTAGCTGTCTTAAGCTCCAACCCCTAGACATAGCAATAGTTAGCACAAGTCTTATGGTTGCAGCCTTTACCACAGGACTAAAAGTATCCTCATAATCAATACTGTAATGCTGCTTAAAACCTTTAGCAACAAGACGTGCCTTATACCTGTCAATGGAGCCATGTGCCTTTCTTTTGATTCTGTACACCCACTTACAGTCAATGATATTCTTTCCTCTCTGATTTGGTACAAGTGCCAAGTCTTGTTCCTCATGAGTGCACTATACTCTTCATCCATGGCCTTTTTCCACTTTTGATCTCTTAATGCATCATCCAATCTTGTTGGTTCACCTGAAATACACAACATGCCATATGGTATGGTACCATCCGTTCTTAACCTAGGATTTTTAATACCTTTTTGCAACCGAGTCATAACTCTTGATGTGGCAGGTTGAACACGTTGTTGTACAGGTGATCTGTTTGTCGCAGAAGATCCTGGAGAAGTTTCAGAACTTGATGCAGAGGATCCAATGGCCATTGGTGTGGCCACTTCATCTCCAGTCGCCGAACCATCAGCCGCAGAAGATCCCGCGCCTCACGACGCTGTCGGCCGCATGCGTAACCCACGCATCGTGCCTGTTGGCTGCATGCGTTGAGTGTGCTCGCACCGCGAGAGAGATTCTCCGCGTGATGACATTTCGGGCGCTGAGTGGCCCGCTGCAGCTGGGCCCTCCTGACTGGCCAGCTCGTAATCCAGAGGCGATCCGCGCGCGCGATCCAAGGGAGATCGGCGTATAGGAGTTTCAGGTGCTGCCATATCCTCTTCGTACGCCGTGCCAGCTTCGTCTTGTTCTTGCACATGAAATATAGCATCATCTTGAGCCAGATTTTGACCATTTTGATAATTTTGTGCGCCATTTTCTCCGGGATCCTGCACACGCACAATAGAAGAACTAGCAGGAATATTATCATATTGGTTAGCACAATTGTTTTCCCCGTGATCAAAGAAGAATTTCTTGACGAAGAAGGGCGCCGGCATTTGGATGTAGGGATTCAAACGGAAATACTGACTCGTGAAAAACAACATCTCGAGATATATAGACTCTGCCTGTGGGCACATCAAGGCACTTGACCCCTTTATGCATAGGACTATAGCCTAGAAAGACACATCTTTTTGAACGAAACGCAAGATTGCGTGTGTATACTCTGAGAGACTTGTAATCTGGTTTAACACCAAAAAGACGTGTGATGGGATTTTCAAAGTTGATGACTTTGCTAGGACAAATATTTATGAGGTATGTGGCTGTGAGAAAAGCTTCATCCCAAAACTTAAGTGGCATGGAAGCATTTGATAGCAATGCTAGTCCTACTTCAACAACATGACGATGTTTCCGCTCAGCGGAACCGTTTTGCTGATGAGCGTGGGGGCAAGACACATGATGTGAAATTCCAATCTTTTGGAAAAATGAATTTAGTTTCTCATACTCACCACCCCAGTCGGTTTGCATAGCAAGTATTTTTGAGTTTAATTGATGTTCAACAAGATTTTGGAAATTGATAAATACTTGGAACACATCAGATCACTTCTTTAGCAAATAAATCCAAGTGAACTTGCTATAGTCATCAATGAAGCTAACATAATAAGAAAATCTACCGACTGAAGTAGGGGCTGGCCCCCACACATCTGAAAAAATAAGCTGCAATGGAGGAATGGATACACTTGTAGAGATGGGATATGGTAATTGATGACTTTTAGCTTGTTGCCAAGCATCACAAATTGACTCTACACCAGACTCAAAAGGAAGTTTATTTCTACTAAGGGCATGTTGAAAAATGACTGAAGAAGGATGACCCAAACGACTGTGCCACTTTGCCGAGGAAGGTTTGGTGACACTCCATGCTTGCTTATTCGACCATGATGAAGGTGATGATGATATGAGCGGATACAAGCCTCCCTCACACTTTCCTCTAAGAATGACTCTCCTCGTTGCCAAGTCCTTGATCACAAAGGAATGAGGATAAAAAATTATGAGAACATTATTATCAAGAGCAAAGCGATGAACAGAGACAAGATTCTTTGATGCTTGGAGAACATGAAGAACATTATTTAGATGTAGATCTTTTACGGGAATTTTAACAATTGAGTTGCCAACATGAGTAATATCCATACCTGTTCCACTTGCCGTGTGTATTTGATCACCACCATGGTACCTTTCTCGCATGGTTAACTTGTCGAGCTCCCCTGTGATGTGTTCGGTGGCTCCTGAATCTGCATACCAATTCGTGTCTATCCCATAGGAGTTGGTGATGAGATTTGCCGTCTTCTTCTTATCTTCTTGATCTTCCTCGTAGCGCCACCAACAGGCTCTTACTCCGCCGGGATGAAACTTGTAACAGATCCGGCACTCTGGGTAGTCTCCTTCTTGCTGCTGATGTTGTTGTGGTTGCGGCCGAGGATGCTGCTGATAGCCACCGCCACGAGTAGGAGAGGGAGAAGGGTGGTTCCCACGACCGTGTCCCCCTCTGTTACTTCGCCCACGGCCTCCTCTGCCGCGGGACTGACCTCGCCCTCTGTAGATGGCGTTTGCTGATGAACGAAACCCTGCTAGTCCATCGCCCATCATCTCCATCCTTTGATCAAAGGCAGAGATTTGCGAGAAGAGTTCGTCAACAGTGATGGAGTTCTTGATGGCGCCGACTGCTGAGACGACGGGATCGTAGTCCCGATCAAGACCAGCGAGGATGTAGTCGACCATCTCTGGATTGCTCATACACTAGTAGAAAACCGGGCAATAGCACCGGTTCGTAAGGGCCTTTAGTGCCGGTTTAGGAACCGGCACTATTATTTCGGCACTAAAGGCCCCCCTTTAGTACCGGTTCAGCACGAACCGGTGCTAAAGGGGAGCCACGTGGCACGAGCCAGCTCCGGGGGCCGGGAGCCCTTTAGTACCGGTTGGTAACACCAACCTGTACTAAATGGTTGTGGGTTTTTGTTTTATTTTGTATTTTTCAATTAAATTTGTGTTATCAATTAAATTTAGGATTGTTTTACGTTATAATGAGTTGTAGTCGTCATCACCATCATCATCATTGCATATTAACAAATAAATAAACTCTAGCTAGATAAAAATCATCGTGGTCGTCTAATTACCACTATTTAATCATCATAGTCATTACCGCTAGCTATGTAATTCATCATCAACGTTGGCTAGCTTAAAGAGGAAACATTCACTTTGTAACAGAAGCAAAGAGATATCATCAAGTTCAACATAATCATCACCAACATCGAAGTTCAGGACACGGATCCATGAGACAAGTACTAATTAAGAGCATGAAGAGTAGCTACTGATCCTGCTGCTCCCTCTCAGGTAGAATAGCATAGAACATGTATAGCTCTCCTGATTCATCATACTGGAGCATGCAGATGAATCTGTCTCCTAATCTTGGGTTGCGCTTCTCCTTACTGCCCCCTAGTACTTCTCTGCGATCGTTAACAATTTTGCTCCAATCTTTCACTATTAAGCATTCTTCGCTTTTAGAAATCCTGAATGCACTCATGTGCAATGTAGGAAATCTTGGTCGTAAGCTAACCATTGACATGCGACCTTTTGTCTCGATCCACTGAGGCACAACTGTCATCGGAAGTCCCTGTTGAACAACATCGTATAGTAATTAATATACTAAGCAATGAAAGTTTAGCTTCAAAAATAATGTATGCAAAATATGCACTAATTAAGGACAAATATTTAAAATCTTACCATCTTTTGATTATAGATGTGACCGTAGTTCAATACGATCACCATTGGTCGCACGTTTTGAGTACTAACATTTCTAAGTATAGGGAAAAAATTTGTCTTGACAGTATTAAGATCCTCAAGCCATGAAACATAATGACTTATCTCCTCGTAGTTTAGTTGAGCCCCGGGGCAGTAGTAGGTCCTGTCTACCAAGCGCCGGACATGTTTGCTTGAACCGAAATAAGCTGACAATACAAAATAGTTGTCAACTATTTTTGAATAAACTGCACGAAAGACATAAACATATGCATGCATGGTTGAGAAAAACTCACCAAATGGTAGAACTGGAGGCGTTTGCACATCGACCCAGATGTCTATATTACCTTCAATATCATCTTCCGGACGAATATCAAAGGTGATAACCATATCAGGCTCAAATGCATAAGCCTTGCATAGTGCTTGCCAAGTTTTGCATTCAAAATGGGTGTATGTGTCTCCATTATATAATTTGACGTTGAAAGTGTTGGGGAACGCAGTAATTTCGAAAATTTTCCTACGCACACGCAAGATCATGGTGATGCACAACAACGAGAGGGGAGAGTGTTGTCTACGTACCAACGCAGACCGACTGCGGAAGCAATCACACAACGTAGAGGAAGTAGTCGTACGTCTTCTTCCCGATCCGACCGATCCAAGCACCGTTACTCCGGCACCTCCGAGTTCTTAGCACACGTTCAGCTCGATGACGTTCCTCGGGCTCCGATCCAGCAAAGCGTTGAGGAAGAGTTTCGTCAGCACGACGGCGTGATGACGATCTTGATGTACTACCGACGCAGGGCTTCGCCTAAGCACTATAACGGTACGATCGAGGTGGAATTTGGTGGCAGGGGGCACTGCACACGGCTAAGGAACGATCTCAAGGATCAACTTGTGTGTGTTGGGGTGCCCCCTGCCCCCGTATATAAAGGTTGGAGGAGGGGGAGCCGGCCGGCCAGGGAGAGGGAGGCGCAGAGGGAGTCCTACTCCCACCGGGAGTAGGACTCCCCCCTCCAATCCTAATCCTATTAGGACTCCCGGGGGGGAAAGGAGAGAGAGGGGGGCCGGCCCCTTTCTCCTAGTCCTACTAGGACTTGGGGAAGGGGGGGGGCGGCTAGGCTGTGGGCTGCCCCTTCTCTCTTTTCCACTAAGGCCCAATAGGCCCATTAGTCTCCCGGGGGGTTCCGGTAACCCTCCCGGTATTCCGGTAAAATCCCGATTTCACCCGGAACACTTCCTATGTCCAAACATAGGCTTCCAATATATCAATCTTTACGTCTCGACCATTTCGAGACTCCTCGTCATGTCCGTGATCTCATCCGGGACTTCGAACAACCTTCGGTACATCAAAATGCATAAACTCATAATAACTGTCATCGTAACGTTAAGCGTGCGGACCCTACGGTTCGAGAACAATGTAGACATGACCGAGACACGTCTCCGGTCAATAACCAATAGCGGGACCTGGATGCCCATATTGGCTCCTACATATTCTACGAAGATCTTTATCGGTCAGACCGCTACGTTGTTCCCTTTGTCATCGGTATGTTACTTGCCCGAGATTCGATCGTCGGTATCCAATACCTAGTTCAATCTCGTTACTGGCAAGTCTCTTTACTCGTTCCGTAATACATCATCTCACAACTAACATATTAGTTGCAGTGCTTGCAAGGCTTATGTGATGTGCATTACCGAGAGGGCCCAGAGATACCTCTCCGACAATCGGAGTGACAAACCCTAATCTCGAAATACGCCAACCCAACATCTACCATTGGAGACACCTGTAGTACTCCTTTATAATCACCCAGTTACGTTGTGACGTTTGGTAGTACCCAAAGTGTTCCTCCGGTAAACGGGAGTTGCATAATCTCATAGTTATAGGAACATGTATAAGTCATGAAGAAAGCAATAGCAACATACTAAACGATCGGATGCTAAGCTAATGGAATGGGTCATGTCAATCAGATCATTCTACTAATGATGTGACCTCGTTAATCAAATAACAACTCTTTGTTCATGGTTAGGAAACATAACCATCTTTGATTAACGAGCTAGTCAAGTAGAGGCATACTAGTGACACTCTGTTGGTCTATGTATTCACACATGTATTATGTTTCCGGTTAATACAATTCTAGCATGAATAATAAACATTTATCATGATATAAGGAAATAAATAATAACTTTATTATTGCCTCTAGGGCATATTTCCTTCAGTCTCCCACTTGCACTAGAGTCAATAATCTAGATTACACAGTAATGATTCTAACACCCATGGAGCCTTGGTGCTGATCATGTTTTGCTCGTGGAAGAGGCTTAGTCAACGGGTCTGCAACATTCAGATCCGTATGTATCTTGCAAATCTCTATGTCTCCCACCTGGACTAAATCCCGGATGGAGTTGAAGCGTCTCTTGATGTGTTTGGTTCTTTTGTGAAATCTGGATTCCTTTGCTAAGGCAATTGCACCAGTATTGTCACAGAAGATTTTCATTGGACCCGATGCACTAGGTATGACACCTAGATCGGATATGAACTCCTTCATCCAGACTCCTTCGTTCGCTGCTTCCGAAGCAGCTATGTACTCCGCTTCACATGTAGATCCCGCTACGACGCTTTGTTTAGAACTGCACCAACTGACAGCTCCACCGTTTAAAGTAAACACGTATCCGGTTTGCGATTTAGAATCGTCCGGATCAGTGTCAAAGCTTGCATCAACGTAACCTCTTACGGTGAGCTCTTTGTCACCTCCATATACGAGAAACATATCCTTAGTCCTTTTCAGGTATTTCAGGATGTTCTTGACCGCTGTCCAGTGATCCATTCCTGGATTACTTTGGTACCTCCCTGCTAAACTTATAGCAAGGCACACATCAGGTCTGGTACACAGCATTGCATACATGATAGAGCCTATGGCTGAAGCATAGGGAACATCTTTCATTTTCTCTCTATCTTCTGCAGTGGTCGGGCATTGAGTCTTACTCAACTTCATACCTTGTAACACAGGCAAGAACCCTTTCTTTGCTTGATCCATTTTGAACTTCTTCAAAATCTTGTCAAGGTATGTGCTTTGTGAAAGTCCAATTAAGCGTTTTGATCTATCTCTATAGATCTTTATGCCTAATATGTAAGCAGCTTCCCCGAGGTCTTTCATCGAAAAACTTTTATTCAAGTATCCCTTTATGCTATCCAGAAATTCTATATCATTTCCAATCAGCAATATGTCATCCACATATAATATTAGAAATGCTACAGAGCTCCCACTCACTTTCTTGTAAATACAGGCTTCTCCAAAAGTCTGTATAAAGCCAAATGCTTTGATCACACTATCAAAGCGTTTATTCCAACTCCGAGATGCTTGCACCAGTCCATAAATGGATCGCTGGAGTTTGCATACTTTGTTAGCTCCCTTTGGATCGACAAAACCTTCTGGTTGTATCATATACAACTCTTCTTCCAGAAATCCATTCAGGAATGCAGTTTTGACATCCATCTGCCATATTTCATAATCATAAAATGCGGCAATTGCTAACATAATTCTGACGGACTTAAGCATCGCTACGGGTGAGAAGGTCTCATCGTAGTCAACTCCTTGAACTTGTCGAAAACCTTTCGCGACAAGTCGAGCTTTATAGACAGTAATATTACCGTCAGCGTCAGTCTTCTTCTTGAAGATCCATTTATTCTCAATTGCTTGCCGATCATCGGGCAAGTCAACCAAAGTCCATACTTTGTTTTCATACATGGATCCCATCTCAGATTTCATGGCCTCAAGCCACTTTGCGGAATCTGGGCTCACCATCGCTTCTTCATAGTTTGTAGGTTCATCATGATCTAGCATCATGACTTCCAGAACTGGATTACCGTACCACTCTGGTGCGGATCTCACTCTGGTTGATCTACGTGGTTCAGTAGTATCTTGTTCTGAAGTTTCATGATCATCATCATTAGCTTCTTCACTGATTGGTATAGGTGTCGCAGAAACAGTTTTCTGTGATGTACTATTTTCCAATAAGGGAGCAGGTACAGTTACCTCGTCAAGTTCTACTTTCCTCCCACTCACTTCTTTTGAGAGAAACTCCTTCTCTAGAAAGTTTCCGAATTTAGCAACAAAAGTCTTGCCTTCGGATCTGTGATAGAAGGTGTATCCAATAGTTTCCTTTGGATATCCTATGAAGACACACTTCTCCGATTTGGGTTCGAGCTTATCAGGTTGAAGCTTTTTCACATAAGCATCGCAGCCCCAAACTTTAAGAAATGACAACTTTGGTTTCTTGCCAAACCACAGTTCATAAGGTGTCGTCTCAACGGATTTTGATGGTGCCCTGTTTAACGTGAATGCGGCCGTCTCTAAAGCATAACCCCAAAATGATAGCGGTAAATCAGTAAGAGACATCATAGATCGCACCATATCTAGTAAAGTACGATTACGACGTTCGGACACACCATTACGTTGTGGTGTTCCGGGTGGCGTGAGTTGCGAAACTATTCCACAATTTTTCAAATGTACACCAAACTCGTAACTCAAATATTCTCCTCCACGATCAGATCGTAGAAACTTTATTTTCTTGTTACGATGATTTTCAACTTCACTCTGAAATTCTTTGAACTTTTCAAATGTTTCAGACTTGTGTTTCATTAAGTAGATATACCCATATCTGCTTAAATCATCTGTGAAGGTGAGAAAATAACGATATCCGCCACGAGCCTCAATATTCATCGGACCACATACATCGGTATGTATGATTTCCAATAAATCTGTTGCTCTCTCCATAGTACCGGAGAACGGTGTTTTAGTCATCTTGCCTATGAGGCACGGTTCGCAAGTACCAAGTGATTCATAATCAAGTGGTTCCAAAAGCCCATCAGTATGGAGTTTCTTCATGCGCTTTACACCAATATGACCTAAACGGCAGTGCCACAAATAAGTTGCACTATTATTATTAACTTTGCATCTTTTGGCTTCTACATTATGAATATGTGTATCACTATCTTCGAGATTCAATAAGAATAGACCACTCTTCAAAGGTGCATGACCATAAAAGATATTATTCATATAAATAGAACAACCATTATTCTCTGATTTAAATGAATAACCGTCTCGCATTAAACAAGATCCAGATATAATGTTCATGCTCAACGCTGGCACCAAATAACAATTATTTAGGTCTAATATTAATCCCGAAGGTAGATGTAGAGGTAGCGTGCCGACCGCGATCACATCGACTTTGGAACCGTTTCCCACGCGCATCGTCACCTCGTCCTTTGCTAGCGTCCGCTTATTCCGTAGTCCCTGTTTCGAGTTGCAAATATTAGCAACAGAACCAGTATCAAATACCCAGGTGCTACTGCGAGCTCTAGTAAGGTACACATCAATAACATGTATATCACATATACCTTTGCTCACTTTGCCATCCTTCTTATCCGCCAAATACTTGGGGCAGTTCCGCTTCCAGTGACCAGTCTGCTTGCAGTAGAAGCACTCAGTTTCAGGCTTAGGTCCAGACTTGGGTTTCTTCTCCTGAGCAGCAACTTGCTTGCTGTTCTTCTTGAAGTTTCCCTTCTTCTTCCCTTTGCCCTTTTTCTTGAAACTAGTGGTTTTGCTAACCATCAACACTTGATGCTCCTTCTTGATTTCTACCTCCGCAGCTTTCAGCATTGCGAAGAGCTCGGGAATAGTCTTGTTCATCCCTTGCATATTATAGTTCATCACAAAGCTCTTGTAGCTTGGTGGCAGTGATTGGAGAATTCTGTCAATGACGCAGTCATCTGGAAGATTAACTCCCATCTGAATCAAGTGATTATTATACCCAGACATCTTGAGTATATGCTCACTGACAGAACTGTTCTCCTCCATCTTACAGCTATAGAACTTATTGGAGACTTCATATCTCTCAATTCGGGCATTTGCTTGAAATATTAACTTCAACTCCTGGAACATCTCATATGCTCCATGACGTTCAAAACGTCGTTGAAGTCCCGATTCTAAGCCGTAAAGCATGGCACACTGAACTATCGAGTAGTCATCAGCTTTGCTCTGCCAGACGTTCATAACATCTTGCGTTGCTCCAGCAGCAGGCCTGTCACCCAACGGTGCTTCCAGGACGTAATTCTTCTGTGCAGCAATGAGGATAATCCTCAGGTTACGGACCCAGTCCGTGTAATTGCTACCATCATCTTTCAACTTTGCTTTCTCAAGGAACGCATTAAAATTCAACGGAACAATAGCACGAGCCATCTATCTACAATCAACATAAACAAGCAAGATACTATCAGGTACTAAGTTCATGATAAGTTTAAGTTCAGTTAATCAAATTACTTAGGAACTCCCACTTAGATAGACATCCCTCTAATCTTCTAAGTGATCACGTGATCCAAATCAACTAAACCATAACCGATCATCACGTGAGATGGAGTAGTTTTCAATGGTGAACATCGTTATGTTGATCATATCTACTATATGATTCACGCTCGACCTTTCGGTCTCTGTGTTCCGAGGCCATATCTGTATATGCTTGGCTCGTCAAGTATAACCTGAGTATTCTGCGTGTGCAACTGTTTTGCACCCGTTGTATTTGGACGTAGAGCTTATCACACCCGATCATCACGTGGTGTCTGGGCACGACGAACTTTGGCAACGGTGCATACTCAGGGAGAACACTTCTTGATAATTTAGTGAGAGATCATCTTATAATGCTACCGTCAATCAAAGCAAGATAAGATGCATAAAAGGATAAACATCACATGCAATCAATATAAGTGATATGATATGGCCATCATCATCTTGTGCTTGTGATCTCCATCTCCGAAGCACCTTCATGATCACCATCGTCACCGGCGCGACACCTTGATCTCCATCGTAGCATCGTTGTCGTCTCGCCAATATTATGATTCCACAACTATCACTACCGTTTAGTAATAAAGTAAAGCATTACATCGCGATTGCATTGCATACAATAAAGCGACAACCATATGGCTCCTGCCAGTTGCCGATAACTCGGTTACAAAACATGATCATCTCATACAATAAAATCAGCATCATGCCTTGACCATATCACATCACAACATACCCTGCAAAAACAAGTTAGACGTCTTCTACTTTGTTGTTGCAAGTTTTACGTGGCTGCTACGGGCTTAAGTAAGAACTCATCTCACCTACGCATCAAAACCACAACGATAGTTCGTCAAATAGACTCCGTTTTAACCTTCTCAAGGACCGGGCGTAGTCACACTTGGTTCAACTAAAGTTGGAGAGACAGTCTTCCGCAAGCCATCTGTGTGCAAAGCACGTCGAGGGAACCGGTCTCGCGTAAGAGTACGCGTAAGGTTGGTCCGGATCGTCTCACCCAACAATACCGCCGAACCAAAGTATGACATGCTGGTAGGCAGTATGACTTGTATCGCCCACAACTCACTTGTGTTCTACTCGTGCAAATAACATCAAACCATAAAACCTAGGCTCGGATGCCACTGTTGGGGAACGCAGTAATTTCGAAAATTTTCCTACGCACACGCAAGATCATGGTGATGCACAGCAACGAGAGGGGAGAGTGTTGTCTACGTACCAACGCAGACCGACTGCGGAAGCGATCACACAACGTAGAGGAAGTAGTCGTACGTCTTCTTCCCGATCCGACCGATCCAAGCACCGTTACTCCGGCACCTCCGAGTTCTTAGCACACGTTCAGCTCGATGACGTTCCTCGGGCTCCGATCCAGCAAAGCGTCGAGGAAGAGTTCCGTCAGCACGACGGCGTGATGAAGATCTTGATGTACTACCGACGCAGGGCTTCGCCTAAGCACTGTAACGGTACGATCGAGGTGGAATTTGGTGGCAGGGGGCACCGCACACGGCTAAGGAACGATCTCAAGGATCAACTTGTGTGTGTTGGGGTGCCCCCTGCCCCCGTATATAAAGGTTGGAGGAGGGGGAGCCGGCCGGCCAGGGAGAGGGAGGCGCAGAGGGAGTCCTACTCCCACCGGGAGTAGGACTCCCCCCTCCAATCCTAATCCTATTAGGACTCCCGGGGGGGGGGGGGGGGGGGAGGAGAGAGAGGGGGGCCGGCCCCTTTCTCCTAGTCCTACTAGGACTTGGGGAAGGGGGGGGGCGCGGCTAGGCTGTGGGCTGCCCCTTCTCTCTTTTCCACTAAGGCCCAATAGGCCCATTAGTCTCCCGGGGGGTTCCGGTAACCCTCCCGGTATTCCGGTAAAATCCCGATTTCACCCGGAACACTTCCTATGTCCAAACATAGGCTTCCAATATATCAATCTTTACGTCTCGACCATTTCGAGACTCCTCGTCATGTCCGTGATCTCATCCGGGACTCCGAACAACCTTCGGTACATCAAAATGCATAAACTCATAATAACTGTCATCGTAACGTTAAGCGTGCGGACCCTACGGTTCGAGAACAATGTAGACATGACCGAGACACGTCTCCGGTCAATAACCAATAGCGGGACCTGGATGCCCATATTGGCTCCTACATATTCTACGAAGATCTTTATCGGTCAGACCGCATAACAACATACGTTGTTCCCTTTGTCATCGGTATGTTACTTGCCCGAGATTCGATCGTCGGTATCCAATACCTAGTTCAATCTCGTTACTGGCAAGTCTCTTTACTCGTTCCGTAATACATCATCTCACAACTAACATATTAGTTGCAGTGCTTGCAAGGCTTATGTGATGTGCATTACCGAGAGGGCCCAGAGATACCTCTCCGACAATCGGAGTGACAAACCCTAATCTCGAAATACGCCAACCCAACATCTACCATTGGAGACACCTGTAGTACTCCTTTATAATCACCCAGTTACGTTGTGACGTTTGGTAGTACCCAAAGTGTTCCTCCGGTAAACGGGAGTTGCATAATCTCATAGTTATAGGAACATGTATAAGTCATGAAGAAAGCAATAGCAACATACTAAACGATCGGATGCTAAGCTAATGGAATGGGTCATGTCAATCAGATCATTCTACTAATGATGTGACCTCGTTAATCAAATAACAACTCTTTGTTCATGGTTAGGAAACATAACCATCTTTGATTAACGAGCTAGTCAAGTAGAGGCATACTAGTGACACTCTGTTGGTCTATGTATTCACACATGTATTATGTTTCCGGTTAATACAATTCTAGCATGAATAATAAACATTTATCATGATATAAGGAAATAAATAATAACTTTATTATTGCCTCTAGGGCATATTTCCTTCAGAAAGTATACCCATGCTCCGTCTTCAAGTAAACTCTTTTTACCTCCATATCATCTATAGCACTGAAACCTATCTTATCCAAGACAAAAATTCTTGCATGACAGGGGATGCGCTAGTAGAATAGTGAAAATTTAAAATTATAAGTTGAAGCAAATGAAGCATAAGTTTTGCATTCAAATAATAATTCACAAAGTGACTTACTGTATCAACTTCGAATGTCTCGTCCAGCTTGATGCTGAAGCGCCTACCATCAACAAGGAAATTTTGGTCGCACAGGCCGCGCTGGTCTTCATAGTGTTCGCACATAATAAAATCTTTTTCGTCGTCAGATGACATTTCCTATGTTCATATAGGTGAAACATTAAACACCTATATCTAGCCAAATATATATTCTGGGCCACAGGATAGAGCGAACCACTCCGCTGGTCTATGGGGAACCGTCATGGCTGCACGATGGACAAATCAGGGGTAGAACTGGTGGACTGCAGGAGAAACGCGTGGAAAATGGCGGAGCCCTCCCACGATCCATGGAGTTGGTTTTCTCCTGATTCGGGAGTAGAGACAAGAGGTAAATTTACCTCGCGGTGTTCTTTTTACGTGGGGTCCCCATGCTGTAACTTTACGATTCATGCCTGAGGTAAGTTTACGTTCGCGCTTTACTCTTCTGTAGCTGTGGTGTCTGGTTCGAGGGGCGGCTAGGGTGAGGAATCACAATTCTTCACCCTGGGTGACGAATATATATAGGGTCGCGTTATTCGTCATCCTGAGTGAGGAATAATTATTTTTCACCCTCTCTATTTTACCATCAATACATCGTAATTTTACGTTTTACAAGTTTTATCTTATTTCCGACGCAAAAAGGGACTGTAAGAAAATATATAATCGCCGTAAAAAATATTTTATGTTATGTAAAATTACAAACGTAAAAACATAGTCTAAAATACACATAGACTGCAAATTTTCTTATCTTGTGACCTATATTTTCTTATGTCAAATTTTACGTAGAGAATCAATAGGAATGTAACTATTTGAATTCGAAACCTACACTGCTGGAAAAAGGGCCTTTGGTCGCGGTTCGCAACTGCCATTAGTCGCTGTTGCGCAACCGCGACCAAATAGGCGCGACTAAAGGACCCCCACTTTAGTCGCGGTTGCTTAAGAACCGCGACTAAAGGCCCGTCCACGTGGGCGCCAGGCGGCCGTCGGGGTGGAGGACCTTTAGTCGCGGTTCTTCTGGCCAACCGCGACTAAAGGCCGCCACAGGTTTAGGCCGGCTGGTAGAAAACAGGGCTATGAAATTTTTTTTTGAAATTTTTTTATTTTCAAATTTCTGAATTATTTTAACCTCTAGTCTGTAATCACCACCCATCATCACTTCTCAATTTATTCTTTAATCACCCCTCATCATTCCAAATCATCTAACTTCCCGACCGGTCACCCATCCCTCTCACTACTCCAGCCCAAGCACGCTTAACTTCCGGGTTCTATTCTCCCACGCTCCAAGTCTGCACTTGTTGTTTTCCTGACAATAGTAAGATGTCAATCCTATTAACCTTCAGGAATTTTGCTTGAGCATGAAGTGACACATTTCACTGTTTGAGTTTGAAACTATTGTTTTAAAAAACAATAATTATTTAGTAACACTAATATTTTTTGAATAATTAGTTTGACCATTGTTTGACCACAGTTTGACCAGATTTGACCAAAATTGAAATAATTAAAATAATTATTTAGTAACACTAATATTCTAGAATAATTAGTTTGACCATAGTTTGCCCACTGTTTGAATATTTTTCAATTTTTTCCACTCTAAATCTTAAAAGCCCCGTAACTTTTTTCTATTAGGTTTTTGAGGATTTTGAAAATGTTTAACGAGTTCCCCCGTTAAATTTGGATGTAACTTTTCGAGTAGATGATTTTTCATATAAAAAACTTTTTCATCCGAGTTAGTATGCAAAAGTTATGCCCATTTTTACAAATTTCAGAGAGATTTTGCAAATAAAGTCAAAATTCACATTTGCAAATTTTCCCAACAACTAGACCACATATCACTTGAGAAACTTATTTTCTTTTATTTTTTTGACATTTCCATTATTTTCTTTTATTTTTTTTAAAACTGAAAAGGCGATCCACGGGGGGGGGGGGGGGGGGGGAGGTAGAGTTTGAAAATGGGACCTTTAGTACCGGTTCGTGGCACGAACCGGGACTAAAGGTCATCGCACCCTTTAGTCCCGGTTCGTGGCTTAAACCGGGACTAAAGGGACTGGTATATATAGGGGAGGAGCTTTAGTCGCGGTTGGCCTGGCCAACCGTGACTAAAGGCCTTTGGGCACCTTTAGTCGCGGTTGGCCTGGCCAACCGCGACTAAAGCCCCTCACGTGCACCAGCTGGCCACCGAGCGCCCTGGGCCCAGGCATTTGGTCGCGCTTCGTCTGCCGAACCGCGACTAAAGACTTCATTAGTCGCGGTTCCTACAGTTTCGCGACTAATGGGGCTGGACAGAAGCCTCTTTTTCTACCAGTGCTAATTTAATTATGAAATAATTGTAAGATTACCTCAGATAAAGAATAATTTATTCTGCACACTGAATGATGAATAACTTATTTTTTATCGCGGATCCACCTATCCATAGCGATGGACCGAAAGAAGGCCGCCGCCGCTGCCACGGCCTCCGTCGCCAGCCTCCCCGTGGAGATGCTAGCCAACATCCACGGCCGCCTCAGCCTCCTCGACCGCCTTGCCTTCGCCGCCGTCTTCCGTGGCTCGCGCGATGCGTTCAGGCCGGAGGCGCCGTGTCTCGTCCAGACCGGCGACGCCCCGGAAACCGCCACTCTCTACTCCCTTGCCGAACGCCACGCCACAACCTGCGCGCCCCGGGGCCCCAACATGGCATTCTCGGCTCCTCCTGCTGCGGGTGGCTCGTCACCGCCCACGATCGGGCCCGGCTGTGGCTCGTCAACCCGGTCACCGGCGATCGGCACGCCCTCCCGGCCATGGACACCATACCCGGCCTCTACGCCCACCGCAGGCGGCAGGAATTCACGCTCGACGTGATGAGGTTTTTAAGGGGGCCGCCGCCGTACCCATACCGCACCATGACAATGAGAGCCGAGGAGATGCGGCACGTACTCCCTCTACCTCAAGGTCGTTCTCTCCGACTCCACTGACGTCGCCATGCTCATCACGGGGACGCACTACGGCGTCGTGGCCTTCGCGATGGCAGGAGACGACGCGTGGAGGATGCCGCCCCCACCCCCGCGTGACGGCATCAAGCCCGTCACCACATCCGAGGGCGGCTCCAGCTCTTGGAGGCTGCACTCGCGCAATGGAGTCGAGGACGCGGTCCACCATGACGGCAGGTTCTACTCGATTACATACTCCGGCCAACTGGAGGCATGGGAGGAGTGTGACGCCTACACCCGCGACGTGTACACAAGCATGGTGATCGCGGCGAGGCTGCCGCTGCCGGCCGACCCGGACCACCGCAAGTACCTTGTGGCAGCGCCGGGCGGGCGGCTGATGGTCGTGCTCAGGGAGTTCAACGGTCGGCAAACGCGCTCCTTCAACGTGCAGGTCCTCGACACCGACAGGGAGGGGTGGAAGGAGACGCGCGACATCGGCGACACCGCGCTGTTCGTCGGGGTGAACGGTTCGCTGTGTGTGCCGACGAGGGAGCACCCGGAGCTCAAGGCTGGCTGCGTCTACTACTACAACAAGGATGATCCGGGGGCGTGCAACAGCAACTACAACTACAATGGCGTCTGGGTGTTCAGCCTCAAGAATGGCATAGAGGAGAAGGTCGAGGGCCTTGGGCTGTACCGGAGCTGGCCACCGCCGGCATGGTTCATGCCTTCCATCCCATGATAATAGATATATATGGTGACTGATTTCATTCATAGCTTGTGTGCGTGGTAAGTAATTTATATTACTCCTAATGTGCATTACAACAATATAAGTAGAAAATTCAAAAAAAAAACAATATAAGTAGTTGCAGTAACAGGCTTGTGAATTAAGGAAACAGTTCGGTTTGATTTTCAGTAAAAAGGCTTCAGAACTCAGTAAACAGATTGATTTTCAGCTTCTTCTTTTCGGTTTCAGATTGCGGCACAGCAAACAAAGGTGGCCATGCCTGTCGATGATCAAGGTTAGTTTGAACAATGAACTGGCGGATTTGAGGGGTAGAGTTTTGATGCCTTTGATCATTGAATGGAGTTAGCAGCAGAGCAGACTTTTCTCAAGATACACACACATAAAGTTGGATGTAGAGGCTTAGATGTATACATTTGAACCTGCTGCATGGAGTTAATTTTCCGGTCCGATGGTTGCAGAGGCATTTGAGTTTAATAATTACGTACAATGCATTCATTCAAGAGCACTAGTATGTTGTTGGCTGTATATAGTTTGAGCAATGAACCGGCATTTGAGCAGCAGACTGAATTCCTCGCCTGCTCCAAAAAACACTACTTATTTGTTTTTCACCAGCATTTTTTCTCTCGAGATATTTATGTGTGTTTATATAATAGTTGGGTTTCGGGGAACACAAGCGGTTGGTTTGCAACTTTCTTGTTGACTTGTAAGTATCTATTGACATCAAACTGCAACGGAGCTGGCTTCAGACTTGAGGCTGCTTGCTACATGTTCTTCAGGATGCTGCGGTGTGCCAATGCAGCTGACGTTGGTGCTGGACTGCTGGTGCAGAGCAAGCAGGGTTCAGACTACTCTTCTGTGTTGGTTTTGCATCAGTTTGAAGAAACAATCAGCCTCTCTCTCTCTCTCTCTCTCTCTCTCTCTCTCTCTCTCTCTCTCTCTCTCTCTCTCTAAGACATGGTGACTGCCTATGTCTGCATATTTTTGTATCATTTTGCAGGCGAGCATAATTGTTAGAAAAAGAGAGTCGGAGTCCAAAATAATTGTGTCAATAGTAACATAACTTTTTGGTTATATACCCAAAAGTCGACAGGTTTTCAGAGGAATCTGCTGGATGGGCGGCCCGTCAATGAGATGCAGTGCAAGATCACCAAGAGACGAAGGAAATGGTCATCTTCAACTCCCTCGCCTCGCTTCTTCTATGGTCATGATCGGATCCGATAATCCCGTCCGGTATATAAATATATACACTGGGAAAGAAGCAACCTTTCTTTCATTCTTTTGCTATGCTTTGTCTGGTCATTTTCATTCCTTGACAAGAGGGAAACTCCAGACTAGACCATCTTCTTCAGTCCAGATGTACATTAGCAACCAAATCAGTCCATTTCACCTTGTTAAGTAAGCATTTGATCCCCTTGATTATAAGGAATCAACTGACGACATTTGCCAATTTCTATCGCTACCACTGTTTTGGTTACCGGTCGAAATTCCAAGATTTCCCATGGTTACCACATATTTCCGTGTCCCTCGGTAAATCACCATACCGAGCAAAAAATACCTTTTTTTTTAATTTTTTGAATTTAAACACTCGATTTATTGTAAAGTACATATGATCTAATTAATGCCATGAGAGTTGGTTCTGGCGTGTTGGTAGCAACCTAGTTCCTATTTTGAGAGGTCTCTGGCTCGAATATTCGCTCATTCACTTATTTGAATTCAAAATTCAACTACAAAATTCGCTCGAAATATTCTCGGTATTTCTCGGTAACCGTGGTAACCACATTTACCAGTCCCCCTCGGTAAAATTGCCTCATTCGGTAACCAAAACCTTGATCGCTACTAAGGTAACAGCGACGGTTTATGTTTTTCACTTTGCAATAAGAGCGGTGCTGTGCTGATGCAAAAAATAAAGGGAACAGGCGTCTTCTGTTTATGTTTTTCACTTTGCAGTAAGAGTGGTGCTCTGCTGGCGGAAAAATAAACAGACATTCTTACTCGATTAGTGATACAAATCGTAATAATTAAGCTGCGACAAAGCTGGCTTTCTGTGATTAGAGCATCTCTACTGCATCCCTTATAATTTAGCCTCTTAAGATGACCACTTATACCTTCACTCCATACATGTACGAAGTTATTAAACAAACACGGTTTCTAGTTGAACTCCTAAAACTTGATTTCCTGGAAAAAATTCTTCATCAATTCTTCTAAGTTTTTGTTTACATACTACATTCCACCTACATATTTGCACACATATTACATTATTACATCTAAACTTGATTATAATAGTTCACACAATTCAAGAATATTACAAATTTGAACTTTATAAATCATTGTTTTTGATTCAAACACACGAAAGGATCCAAATAAAGTAAAGAGCATAAAAGAAGCACGACAATCAAGTGTTATGGAGTGGCCACTGACGCTTACCAATATCATCATGGAGCTAGATATGAACTTCTTGGTTCTTGATGCTTCAAAGCGCTGCGAAGAATCTATGTATCATGTTTGCATTGTGTTAACAGGATTCCCATTGAAGATGTACCGAAAGTTCTCTAGCATCCCTCTCTCTTCTTCACTGATCATGTTACACAAGACGATGCAACATTTCATTATTTGCCATAGGACCTCTGGGTTTTAATACTCGGCAGTGCCATGAATAATGCCAAAGTGCTTCTAAGCACACCGAAAGCTCTCTCAACATCATTCCTTGCCGACTATTGACACATTGCAAAGTGGGGTCTCTTGTTGCCTTGAGGATGTGGGATTGTCGTCACAAATTTGGCCTGTGGAGGATAGATGTCATATGCAAGGTAGTAACCCATCATGTACTGATGACCATTGACAACATAGTTGCAAGAAGGAGTATTTCCGACAACAAGCCTTCCGAACAATGGTGATCTTGACAACACATTCAATTCATTATGAGAGCCAGGCAATTCAAAGTATGAATTCCAAATCCATAGATCCTCCGATGCAACAACCTCAAGAACGATTGTTGGGTCTTTGGAGTGCCCTTTGTACTGAACTTTTCATCCCACATGACAATTCTTCCAGTTCCAAGTGCATGCAATCAATTGAGCCAAACATCCCAGGACATCCTGGTTCTTCACTCAAATCTAAGAGTCTCCCGGTGTCTTGAGGCCGATCCAGTATCATTCGCCATAGCCCGAGGGGGGGGGGGGTCTCAGGGGCCTAGTGGGGGGGGGGGGGGGTTCCCAGCATGTAGGGCACCCCCGATGTAGTGCACCGTCCTTTGTCATCAGCATGATGGGTTAGTATATACCACCTCATCAAAATATACAGACCGACAACAGTTTTTCAAGCCCTAGCAATCATAAAATGTACATCGTCATTGTCATCGTCGCCAATCATCATGTGTGTCGTTACCACCACCAGAAACAGCACTAGTAGTAGTGCTTGCCTAGTCAGGTCATGAGCCAGATCACCCTATGGGCGCCCCCCATGGCAACGATCCCAACACCCTGTGTCGAATCGTCTAGCAGGTGGCTAAGAGCAACCATCAGAGGTGCCAGACTGAAGCCACGTTGATCGATGCCGACGGTGTATAGCTCGGGGTGGACGGCGAGCAACTTGCTCTCCCTAATGCGGTTGCCACCTCCTTGACGAGGCCAGTCATGCCACTGAAGGCGCTCAGTTCCTCTTCCATCAAGTCACCCATCTTCCTCATCATATGAAGCACAAGAACATGATCACCACCTTTACCAGGACTACTTTGTCCAAACATATCTGCATCCATTTCGACAACTAACGGTGTCAAACGACACTTGAAAAGACATTTTTACCCCTGATGCAAGTTGAGACCAAAATTATTCACATGACCACAGAAGCAATAATATTTTTAATGGTTACATGTACAATCAAGTCAAGATTTGGCTCAGGCTAGAGATGGGCGGTTCGACCTCTTTTTCTTGGTATGGCATAGTCGTACGGACATGGGCAATTTTGTCCACGTGAAAAAATAGACAAGAATTTAACGTCCAGAGTAACAGAAGTGGCGAAAGTGTCACAAAGCACAATAGACATAAATTTTAGACTTAGGGTTAGTGTTAGATAGGGAAGTAAAAAGATTTCAGTGTCAAATAAGGAAACATAATTTAAAATGTTGTTATATAAGGAATTCTTTCCAACTTGATATCAACAGAAGGAATTTTTTTTCCAACTTATTAGGGTATAAGGAAGGCTAGTCAATTTGTGAACCGTTGATCTCCAATCGGACCGCCCATCTTCTCTCCAGTCCCCAACTGCTCCATCCATCCCCAATCCAATGCCGCAAGATCGAGCCGAGGCCGCCGCCGCCGGCGTCGCCGGCCTCCCGCCAGACATGCTAGCCAACATCCGAGACCGCCTGTTCGACCGCCTCGCCTTCGCCGCCGCCTTCCGCATGCCGGAGGCGCCGTGCCTCGTCCTGCCCGGCGACGGCCACGCTCTTCTCGCTCGCGCACCGCCGCTCCGCCGTCGTGCGCGCCCCGGGGCCCGACCACCTCGTCCTGGGATCCTCATTCTACCGCGGGTGGCTCGTCACCGCTGATGCCTTCGCCCGGCTGCACCTCGTCAACCCCGTCACGGGCTAGAAGCGGGCGCTCCCGGCCATCGAGACCATTCCCTGCGTCGACTCCGAACGTGGGGGCTCCGTCTTCTCGTTCGTGGAGAAGCCGTTCATCAGGGGGCCCCCGCCGTACCCCGACGGATCCGCAGCGATGACCGCTGGCTCGATGCGCCGCTACTTCTACCGCAAGGTCGTTCTCTCCGACTCCGCCGCCATCGCCATGCTCATCACCGATCTACGCGCCATGGCATCAACAAGGCCGGCACCAAGTCTGCTAGGTGGCCGAGGCCACCCTCACGCGACAGCATCGAGGACGCCGTCCACCATGAGGGCAGGTTCTACTCGATCACTTACTCCGGCGAGTTGGAGGCGTGGGAGCAGGGCGCCGATGGTACCGGCGTGTTCACCAGTGTGGTGGTAGCGCCAGGGCAGCCCTGGTGCGATGCGACCACAGCAAGTACCTGGTGACGGCGTCGGGCGGTCGGCTGATGGTCGTGCTCAAGCAGTCTGATAAGGTCACGCATCGGTTGACATTCAAGGTGCTCGTCCTTGACGCGGGTGCCAACTGCCAAGCAATGGAAGGAGGCGGGCGACATTGGCGACGCAGCGCTTTTCGTCGGGGTGAACGGTTCCCTGTGGGTGTCGACGAGGGAGCATCCTGAGTTTAAGGCCGTCTGCGTCTACTACACGACTGACGATCTGTCGCTGCACTACCCCAACAACCAGCGTGGCGCTGGGATGTTCAGCCTCAAGGACGGCAGGGAGGAGAAGGTCGAGGGCCTTGGGCCGCACCGGAACAAGCCGCCGCTGGCGTGGTTCACGCTTTGCATCCCATGATAGATAGATTTGGTGTCTGATTTCATAGCTTGGGTTGGTTAAGTACTAGCAAAGTTCAGATGCAGTTACAGGATTCTAAATTAAGGAACAGTCCGGTTTGATTTTCAGTAAAAGGCTTCAGAACAGAGTAAATTAAGGAACAATTCGGTTTGATTTCCTTAATACAGTGGGGGGTTTCACAAGTATGAAAACAATTTAGCTTGCAAGGTTCAGACATGGTATTAATTTGGCGTTCATTTTGTCTTGTGATTGTTTTAAACTGCAACCAAGTTGTTATAGCATATGCATCTGCCTGCCTGTTGATGATCAAGGTTAGTTTGGACAGACATTGTTAAGCAAGCATTTGATGCCTTTGATTATTGAAAGAAATCAAGCTGTCGTTTTTGCCCATATCTGCTGCTGTTGCAGCAGCATCATCTGCCTTTTTTTTACCAGCAGAGCACCACTCTCACTGCACTCACGGTGCATCTATAAGACATATCGTACCTGTGGTGCATCTTTCCTCTGGAATTATTGATTGATTACTGAGAGTGGATTTTCAGCTCCTGGTGCCTAGGCACCCTCTATGAACAGTAAAATAAAATAAAATTGAAAAAGAAAATCAAAAAAGTCTGAAACTTGGCAACATCAAAGATGATCAAACTTTGTAGGTGCTTGCAAGTTTTCATGCCAAAAAACCATTCGAGGAGCTCTACAAACGAAAAAGATTTCAGTGCTTGAAATTTGGAGCACTTTACCACTGAAATCTGAAACTCGTTTGTACACCTTTCTCTACACGATATTTTGGCATGAAAACTTGCAAGAACCTACAAAGTTTGACTATCTTTTGTGTTGCAAAGTTTCAGATTTTTTTGATTTTTTTGCTATTTTTTATTTTACTGTTCATAGAGGGTGTTTAGGCACCCAGGAGCTGTTACACCTTTGTCTTGATTATTTCGAAAGGATGCAGTGTGCAGCAGAGCAAGCTAAGGTAGTGTGCTTTATTTAAATGAGCAGAGCTTGGAATGGATTGAGAACCTGAAGCCTGATTACTGCACATTTTTCCAAGTCACCTTTTGGGGTTCAGAAGTGAGGAGAACAATTTGTCTTGCAGACTACTCTTTACCGAAAAAGGCTTTCGCCCCGCTTTATATATAAAGCAAAGATCATCAACAAACCCGGTAGAAACGCACGCCCACACAACACACACCCAAGGCAGGATACAAAGATGCTGAGCGCAGCAACACCACCCTAAGCACTACAAGAGCAACCGGAGATCTCGGCCGTGAACACGCCACCGCCAAGATGTGAAGCCGCATACGGCGAACCGTGTGCTCCAAGGCGGCGCCTTCAGGAAGGGAACGACACCGGAGCGCCGCCACCGCCCGACACAAGGGTCAGGGTTTCCCCTGGAGCAACACGGCGGGCAATGAAAGCCATGACGACTCATTCAAGAAGGGAACGAATCGCCGCCGCCAGTCCATCCGAAGATAGAGCAGGTTTTCACCCCGGCCAATAATCACCACCACTGGACGCCACACCCCGGCAACCATGCCGCCCACACGACTATGGTCACTAGGCAGCACCAAGCTACGGGCTCCGCCCACGAGCACCGTGCTCCCACCACCAGGGCCGCTGCCCTGGCATCCAAGACCTTGACACCACCTCACCCGAGACCAGCCGCTACTCCAACCAAAGAGACGAGTGGAAAGGCCCCGTCTATCGCACCCCTGGGCGACCCCCAGCGCCGAGACCCAAGAGGCCGGCCGAAACTGGCCTCCATCGTCCTGTCCTGCTACACCGGGCGCGAGACGGCCTCAGTCCTGCTGCCGGGCGCGAGACGAGGTCGGTCCTGCTGCCGGGCGCGAGACGAGCTCGGTCCTGCTGCCGGGCGCGAGACGAGCTCGGTCTTGTTTTACCTTGCGATTGTTTCCAAGTTTCAGAAGTGAGGAAATAATAGCTAGTTTACTGTTGCAAGTTTTGCAGGGCTCAAATTTCAATGCCTCTGTCACAAGAGTCTGTGAGTGTTGATGATCAAGATTAGTTGTTTGGACAATAAACAAGTAGTCAGTTTTGAGGTGCTGTGTGTTATCTGGAAGTGATGGATGCAACTCAAATGATGACGAGACGCTTTCGACGAAATAGGGTTTCCCCTGCTTTGTATTACAAAGCAAACATCACCGATACAACTAGATAGGTGCTGGGGCAGAAGCAGCACAGGCACACCCAAAAGAAACGAAAGAAAAAAAAGAAAAGAAACAAATGCCGACACCGGCGAATCAACAATTAAAAAGAAGAAGCTTCGTGACCGCCGCGCCCATCGGGATCCTCCACTAAGCTCCTATACTCCGGAGCACCGGTACCAATCAACACCTCCAAGAAGGGACGCGATGATGACGACGCTGCTGCCAAGGGTTTCCTCCGGTACACGACGAGGAGAGAGGAAGGGTACCTCCGACGCCCTCCAGGAAGGTTCGGTGGCACCCTCAGGCACCACTGTGTTGGAGTCGGCTCGGCCGACAGGGATTTCTTCCGATCCCAACCTTCACCTCGGGCGATCCAGAGCACGCCACCAAACAAACCACCACTCTGCGCCAAAACGGTCTTAAAGCTTCCGCGCCATCTCACCACGGCACCGCGAAAGGGGCCTGCTCAACGAAGAAGAGGAGCCGGGACTCGGGACAGCAGCATTGTCGGCACGCGGGAGGGCCCAACCTCCACCGTCAACAACGGTAACCGACTAGATGTGACAGCAGGAGCATACCGGTCCCGTGGGCCCACAGGTCCGGCCGGGTCCGCAGATGCCCGTAAAGCTCCCGCCTTCACGCTGCAGAAGGCATGCCGTCGACGCCACCACCTCGAGTCCGAGCCGCTCCTCCTCCGCGCCAAGCAGAGGACGTCGAAGCTACGCCAATGGCCAGCCCGCTAGGACCCAGATGGGGCCGGGAGGGCCCAGATCTGGGCCGGGGGCGCGCCGCCGGCCACCGCACGTCACCGCACCACCCTGCCGCCAAGGGCAGCACCGCCACCTCGCCCACCGCCGCCGGGTCGCCGCCCAGCCGAGCAGCACCGCTGCCGTCATCTGCCCCGGGAAGGGGACGAGCGCACGGGGACAGAAGGGCCCACGGCCGCCGGCACCACCCAGGCGGTGGCGGGTGAGATCCAATGAGGTAGGGGCCGAGAGGAAGGGGAGGGGGCGCACCACCCCGGCCACCTCCCGGGGAGGCGGCGCAGGGGCGGGAACAGGAGGGGGAGGGGGAAGAGGGGGCGGGATGAGCCGGGACGCGCGCGCCGGCGGCCGGCAGCGGCGGGAGGGGGCTAGGGCGCCGCCGGTGGTGGCGAAAACCCTAGCGGGAGGGAGCGGGTCGGGAGCGGGAGGAGGAGCCATGACAAGACGCTTTCAAACCCTTGCTGGCGCTCTATCCATAAACCACTCTTACTGCACTTACAAGGTTTGCAACTATTTTCGTGCTCCGCATCTCGAGCTGCAACGGATTCACTCTTCAGTTAATGGAAGCTCTGCATTTCATTCTTTCCATACATTACTTGTATTGTCGTCAGGATGATCATGAAATGCCCATTTTAGGACTGGCGGCTCCAGGCTCCTTGCTATGAAAAGCCCTAGATGCACATGTTTATCGGGATAGAAGAGATTATTTCAGAAGGAAACGTGAACTGCTTCTGAGAGTGAGAAGCTCTACTATCCCCCCCTACTACACATCTTTCAAGCATTTGGGTTTCAATGGGAGTATGAGGAACAATTTCTTTTTTGAGGGAAAGCCTTCATGTCAGCTCTATTCATTGTGTAGAATAGTTTCATCATCCGGGGGGTCTTGGTGCCTAGAGTATGAGAAACATGTGGTTTGCATTGCAGAGTTAACACTTCTTTTTTTGGGGCTATCGTGTCATGCATTTTTTTCACCAAATGCAATATATTTGTGATCGAGGATGCATTTGACCAGTTCTCGCGATGATGTTCAACTTGGAAAGTTACAACGTAGTTTAAGTTATGCAACAAGGAGCAGCTAGCATCAATATATTAATGATAGCATAGCACCACACCTGGGTGTTGTCGCCAAATCGACGGCGTTCGTTTCGCCTTGTTAAGCATTTGTTCCATTTTCTTGAGCTGACAGAAGCCAGCCTGCGTGCTGATGCTGGTTAAACATTTGATTCCCTTGATCACTGAAAGGAATCAAGCCTGGCGGTTTTGCCCATTTCCGCTGATGCTGGAGCGCAGCATCTTCTTCTTCTTTTACCAGCTGAGGTTTTAGTAACTACTAGAGAGAACAGTTTGGTTTGCAGCCGGCGTGATGACATGGCCATTTTTTAGGACTCTATAATCCACATTTTTTAACATGTACGTACGACATTATTTCCGGGAGTACTTTGTTTTGTTTTCATGAATGCAATATACTTGTGGTCGAGGTGGCTGGTATTCGTCTCGTTCCATATTTGATTCACTCGTTTTCACGACTGGGTCCAACTTGGGGGAAAAAACACTCCTATAATATAAGAAAATATATGCAACAAGGAGCATCTAGCATCAAAATTGTAAGATACGATGATGACACAGCACCTCACCTCGCCAAGGAGAAGCCAACAAAGCGACAGTGGTTGGTGGTTCCGCCCACAATTTGTATGTATGTGAGGGTTGACACTTCCCAGGAGATTGTCTTAGGCTCGTCCTCACATTCAGACCCATCCAAGATTTCTCTCCTCCTGCTGCTGCTGCTGCTGCGCATTTGGAGGAGTCACTCGTCGACGGCAAGCCGCACCGATCCAGGTCAGCTTGAACCTTTACTTTCTTCATTCCTTCTTCTGCGTTCCACTCATATCTTTGCTCTGAACAAACCAGTTTTCAAACAAGAAAAATCAAGGGAAATTTCAGCAAGCGATGGCAGAACGCTCTGTCTTATGAAGGTGTGAGGAGTAAGAAGAGGATAATTTGGTATTTACAACATGTAGTGTATATTTCACGTCATGACATCCATATATATCGAGTATAACATGCATTCCACATATCAGGAAAAATAATTACTGCTACTGCTGCTGCCCATTTGAAGGAGTCGCTTGTCGACGGCAAGCCAAACCGATCCAGGTGAGCTTGAACCTTTACTTTCTTCATTTCTTCATCTGCGTTCCACTCATATCTTAGCTCTGAACAAACCAGTTTTTGAAGAAGAAAATTCAAGGAAAATTTGAGCAAGCTATGTTAGCTCTGAATCACCAACCTATTTTTGGCTCCGAACAGACCAGTTTTGAAAGAATAAAAATCAAGGGAAATTTCAGTAAGCCGAGGAAGAGAGAAGTAGGGGCGGGCAAGCAGAACGCTCTGTTTTATGAAGGTGTGAGGAGTAAGAAGAAGATAATTTGGAATTTACAGCATGCAGTGTATATTTCACGTCACGACTTCCATATATATTGAGTATAACATGCATTCCACATACAAGATTTCTAGTCAACGCACAAAGCGTTTGCAAATAATAGCAAAGACATATTGAAACATAATGATTTTATTGGCACCGCAAGTGCCAGAGATCATTGATGATGTTTCTCTAACTTGCTTCCTTGCAGATGTATCTACTGAGACTAATGCCATGTGTGGAAACGGATCTGGACAAAATAATTATTACAATAGCCGGCTTGTTGTTTATTCTGACTGCAAAAATTATTTCGACGATCCTTATTCTCTCCACTGTTTTCTCACAGGACGAATACAGATTCCATCTCTGCGCTCCTGCAACCATGAGCTTGTCTGCCACCGGGATCATCAGTGCCATCAATGATTGTGTCAGTTTGTTTCTGTCGGCCAAATCTGCCATTTCATCTCTGCGCTCCCGATGGAGTGGCTCACAAGAGCAAAGTCTCCAGGATCATGTATTGCAATTACAGAGTGATCTACAACGTCTCTGTGACACTCTTCCTGCAATGTATCACCTCATTAATGGAGCAGAGTGGAGAAGCTATGAAGAGCATGTGGCCATGCTCCTTCCGAGTCTCAAGGATGCTGTGTCTGAGGCGGAGGACCTTATTGATGAGTTCAGATGGCACGAGATGAAGGTGCAAGCAGAGGGAATTGTAATCCAATCTCCTTTCATTGACTTCCTTGATAAGGTCATTCATGGCAACTTCAACAAGTTGAATGATGTCCAGTTGAGGTTGAATTACCTTTCGAGTGAGATGAAGGGTATGGGGCTTCGTGAAGTTACACATCGCTTTGCCAAATCAGTCAGACCAGTGACCACCTCTTTGTTGTCAAAGGAAACAAAGATATTTGGTCGTGAGAAGGAGGTGAAACAGGTATTGGGATTTCTTAATGTACCCACACGTCCAAAACGCAAGAGAGCAACTAGTTCAATCAATGCATCAACAAGCACATCATCAAGCAACCATGTTAGTGGTGAACCAATAATATCGAGTCTTCCTGTTTTGGTGGTAGCTGGAATTGGTGGTGTTGGAAAGACTACTTTGGCCCAACATATCTGCAAGCATCAACGAGTGAAGTCGCACTTCGAGCTAATAATTTGGATTTGTGTCTCAGATGACTTCGATGAGAACAGGTTAACTAAAGAAGCCATAGAATCATGTACTGGAAAGGAGGCAAAGATTGATAATTTGGATTCTCTTCAGCGTGCTCTTTCTAACCACATGAAAAATAAAAGGTTATTGATAGTCCTTGATGATGTGTGGGATGATGCTTTGAATCATAATGGGCGGTGTTGGGAGATGTTTTGTGCACCTTTTACAAGTGTCCAAGAGGGAAGTGCAATGTTAGTCACCACAAGATGTCCAAATGTTACCAAGGCGGTGCAAACAATGGAGCCTGTTATAGTTGAAGGTCTAAAGGACAATGTCTTTTGGAATTTCTTCAAGTTATGTGCGTTTGGATCTGAGAGTTCTAGCAATGATCCCGAGTTAGAGTGTATTGGAAGAAGAATACTTCCTAAATTGAAGGGTTCTCCTTTGGCAGCCAGAACTCTAGGGCGGATGTTAAGGATGGACCATCAAGCATTGCATTGGAGTTCTATACTTGAGAGTGAACTGTGGGAGTTGAAACAAAAGGAAACCGAGATTTTGCCTGCCCTTCGGTTGAGCTACATGTATTTACCATTCTATTTGAAACAATGCTTCGCATTCTGTGCCGTGTATCCCAAAGATTACAAATTTGAGAAGGCATGCTTAGCTGAAATTTGGGTAGCAGAAGGCTTTGTGGAGCCTCAAGGTGGTGTTCCGATTCAAGATATTTGCTATCAGTATTTTGAAGACCTCGTGGCGCGGTCCTTCTTTCAAAAGGTTAATGGTCGATATGTAATCCATGACTTGCTGCATGACATGGCACAAAAAGTTTCAGAGCACGACTGCTTCATCTTACGAAATAAGAGTGACTTTGATAAAGTTCCCCAGAATGTTCGCCATCTATACATACTCCCTAGCAGTGAATTTGATGATTCCAACTTGTTGAGACTATGCAAGTATACGAAGCTGCGCACCCTAATTTGCAAGAATAATTTGGGGAAAAGAACGTGCTTTGTAATGGACCACTGGTGTACTAAACTTACACGTATGCGTGTGATGTCTTGTGCTTTCACAAATGAATTACCAGATAGTATCGGTAATTGGAGGCATCTTCGGTACCTTGAAATCTCCAGAGCTTGTACTTTGAAGAGGATTCCTTCAGCTTTCTGTTGGCTATATAATATGCAGATTTTATATGCCAAGAAATGCACGCTACAAAGCTTACCCACTGACTTTGACAAGTTGACCAATTTACAGAAATTTGAAGTAAAGGAACTAACAATTGATTCAGCCAATCAAGAGGGACAAGGAATTAGGTCAATAAAGCATCTGAATCATATTCGTGAATACCTGGTGATGAAAAATCTTGGCATCCTAAATAAGGATCATGCAGCAGAAGCTGAACTGAAGAATAAGAAATGTCTTGATAGCTTGATATTGAATATGCGAGTTGCTTTCCGCTCTGCTGACTTTTATATCCACAACAATGATACAGAAGTGCTTGAAGGTCTGCAACCTCCTACCAGCCTCAAGTATCTCTATGTAAAGAATTATCTCGGTGTCTCGCTCCCAAGCTGGTTTCAACCACAAAACTTGCCAAGTTTAACATCACTTTATTTTGATGGTTTTGTTGCGATGAAGAGCATATCATTTCCCATGACCTCACAGAGCATGAACCTAAATGAGATACATGCAATTGGTACTTTCTTGTCCTTGACAGACATAACCATTGATAAGGGTGAAAATATATCAAGCCTAGAAGATTTTTTGCTTCCAGATTATATACCAGCCATCAAAAAAATAAGAATTTCCAATTGCAAGATGCTAGAATCAATACCAGGTGAAGTGTTTGGGGATTTTCATTTCCTTGAAGAATTGTTCATATCTGATTGTCCAAACATGCGCCTCCGAAGATTGGTTTCGCCGTCCCTCAAAAAGCTCTTTTTGTGTCGTTCTAGTATCTTTTGCAATATTGACTGCTGCTCCCTCACCTCCTTTCATTGTCAATGCGAGTTTGCCACGTCCATACAACTACAAACGTGGAGTCTTCCATCTTTAGAAAAGTTGGAAATCTGGTGCAGCTCGGTTACCTCTATTGGAGGCTCCCCTAGCCTTTCCGTTTCTACGGGCACTAGTAGCATTAGAGCATTCCCGTCCCTTACTATCCTACAAATTCAGTACTGTGGTAAATTGTCAACCCTTGATGAGCTCCTAACAGAAGAATATCTACCTGCTATTGAGGAAATTGAAATCATTGGGTGTAGGGAGTTAGTGTCGCTTCCAGTTGAAAGGTTTGTGAGTTCTCCTTGTATGAAACATCTGAAGGTTGATGGCTGCCCAAGTCTGAACTGGCACAAGGGGCAGGTGTTTCCATCATATCTCCAAAGTCTCTACTTAGAAAGATGTGGGGATATCTGTCCATATGTTCCCAGCTCCCTACGAAGCCTCACATCCCTCGTATCACTGGGCATTCGTGACTGCAAGGGTATAACATCCATTCCAGGTGACATTTGGAGCAGTAATCTTGCATCACTTGAGAAACTGAGTATTTATGAATGTCCGGACCTAGTTTCATTTGGTGGAGCAGAGGCAGTTGCAAACATAAAGAAGGTTCACATATACAAATGTCCAAAGTTAAAGGAAGCGGATCAGATCAATAGATGACCAGCCAAGGTATTGTGCTTACACTTATTTCCCGTCCAGCTTTTACTTATATTTTGTTCGGAATTCCCTATATACTGGAAATAACTGATGCATTACAGCATTAGGCAGTAGCAATCCAACTTAAACCATTATCTGTAAAGTACGCTGGATTTACTTACTGATTTTTTCGACAACGAGGTTAAAACCCCCGGCCTCTACATCATTGATGCACACAACCATCTTGTTTCTGCTTGTTACTTCCAATGCTTAGTCTGTATGGAATCATGATCTATTAATATCTCCTGAAAGGAAAGTCCGTATGGAATCATGATCTGTTAATATTACCTGAAAGAAATGTTTGATGTTCACAAATTACATACATGTGACATTTTGAAAAACTTGATAACCTTGCATGCCAAGTCGGCTAACACTTGTTTCTGTCCAGCCTTTTCTTCTCTCTTGTTCGAAATTCTCTCTTGTCCATTCCTTAAATTGTTATCACTAAAGTATGCTGGCACCTACATGTATTTTAAAACTTGTTTCTTCTTGTTAGTTCCAAATGTTTAGTTCATATATATAATATTTGATCTGTTAATATTTCCATTCTTTGGAAAACTGTGTGCGAGCCAAACTGTTAATGGCACCTACATGTATATATAATTTTTGTGTCATGAAACTCTCCCTTTTTTTATTTGCCACAAAAGCTTTACTGACCTTGTTTTCTTTTTCAATGACAGGTGAGCAGGAAGCCATAGCTGCATTATTTGGAAATTGGAAGACCATCAACAATGCCATAACTATCAGTTCCAACTTTGCACACTCGTAATCTAGTTGTAACTTATGAAAACGACGGAGAGTAAATTTGCATCTCTAAGACATGTTGTATCTGTATGCGTTTTATGTGTTTTGGCGCATCTGTGACTTCTTGTATGGTTTATGTTCTTAGCTCTGTGGTTTGATGGCTGGTAGAAAGCAAGATGGGTCAACATTAGAGAGTTGGCATGTTAAAGATCATGAATGTGTTTTACCATGCATGGATGGGTACTGCGTCGGCATCTTCATCTTGATTAGTCTCAACAATGAAGTCTTTTGGCATTTGAGGTGTGGTTTGGAATTGGTTGATGCAACTCTCACTAGAATGATGCTGTAGCGTTTACAATATGTTTTTCTCACAACTTGAACTGATTGCTTGACAGACACAGAGAGAAAGAAGAGCACAGAGCTGAGATGGCTATTGTACAACATGCCAACAGCTATTACATGAGATATTTTCTGAAACAAACTGACCATCTAACAGACAATTGAAAGTGCCAGAATACTATATCCAGCTCCAGTATTGACTCTGAACAAAAACAGAGCAGTTGGAAATGATTTGCAGCAGAGCAGTCTAGTGCAGCAGAGCAGCTGCAGCTTAAGGTTCAGAGTTATAGGTGCCCTGAATTTGTCTTGAAAGCCATACATGAACAACACATCCGTCCTCTGCAAGAGAAATGTGTCTGCAAGTGTCCATCACCGTCTGTACGTGCTGGTGGCGTGCTTTGCGTGCTCAAAACCGAAATCCTCGATATCAACAATATAATATTGCGTGCGATGGAAACAATACCAAGAGTAATAGCACGGTAAGACATACTCCCTCCATTCCAAATTACTCGTTGAACTAAAACCACGACGAGTAATTTGGAATGGAGGGAGTAGATGAAAAAAGAGAGCAAGTGTTAATCCTTCAATGCAAACCAGTTATTTCCCATACTCCCATTGAGCCAGCTCAAATTTTTTGAAAAATGTGGAGTATGAAGGGCTAGTAGATTAGAGGTTCTCCCTTCAACAGCAAATCGATATTCCTTGTGAAATAATCTGTTTTGCTCTATCCTGAAGAACATGTGCAGCTTTTCTAAAATGGCGACCATACAAGTAATGTACCATTCCCGTGTTGCGGCTCGAGGTGCAGAACAGTTAGCTTGTTGGAAACCAAACTGTTCTCTTTACTTACTGACCCTAACCTAATATATAAGTGCAGTAAGAGTGATGCTCTGCTGCTAAAATTAAGAAGCAGAGGATGCTACTCTGCTCCAGTAGCAAGCTTGATTCCTTTGAATGATCAAGGGGATCAAATGCTTGCTTACAAGGGAATCAATTTGTCTACTAGACCAGACGTGCTCTGCTCTGTATATGTAGTAGATTACCAGCCAAACTGACGTCCAAGCAAAGAATTTGCAGTGGCACGCCACCAACACAAACAGAGAGTGACGATGAATCATCATTTGAGTTGCATCAATCACTTCCAGACAATACACTGAACCTGCTCATTGTCCATAGAACTAATCTTGATATTCAACACTGACAGAGTCTTGTGACCTGGAGATTCAACTTAATTTGTGCAGCCCTGCTCATTACCTAAATAATCATCGGAGGCATCGAAATTTGAGCCCTGCAAAACTGCAATGTTGATTAAACTAGCTATTATTCCCTCACTTCTGAAACTTGGAAACAATCGCAAGGTAAAACAAACAAACACAAAAGAGCAGTCTGAACTCTGAACCCTGCAAGCCAAATTATTCTCCTCACTTCTGAACCCCAAAATATTTCTTGGAAAAATGTGCAGTAAGCAGGCTCCAGGTTCTCTACCCATTCTAAGCTCCAGCAGCGCATGCATACACTGTATTAGTGAGTTAAGTAAGGTACACTACCTTGGCTTTGCTCTGCTGCACACTGCAATTCCTTTCGAAATAATCAATCAACAATTCCAAAGTAAAGATGCACCAAAACACACAAATGCATACATATACAACATGCCTTACCGATTCACCATGAGTATTGAGTGCAGTGAGAGTCATGCTCTGCTGGTGAAAAAAAGCAAAGGATGCTACTGCAGTGGCAACAGAAAACGACACCTTAGTTCCTTATGATAATCAAAGGCATCAAATGCTTGCTTAACAACTCGTAGCTCGCGAGCTTAACGAATGCTCGATAGTTCAGCTCATTAAGCTCGTAGCTCGCTTCTTAATGAACAGAGCCAATCATTGATTTCAGCTCGTTAAGCTTAACGAGCCAACGAGTTTCATGAGTAGCTCGTTAAGCTTAACGAGCCAACGAGTTTCATGAGTAGCTCGTTAGTAACAACACAATACATTTTTTCATCTTACGAGATAAACTTTTTATAACACCTCAGCTCATCCATTCAATCTAACCGACATAGGAGGCAACAAACTAGTGCATTTTTGTAGTCACCATATTTCATCCTAAAAACCACACCTACACACTCATCCTACAACAATGCTACACTCACGGGCTAAATACGGGGCTTTTACGGAGTGACTCTGAGTTGGCAGGGGCTGATTGGATTAAGGAGGGGAGATTGGGGCCCACCCACCTGAAAATCAGGGGGGGGGGGGGCAGGTTAAGTTATATGGAAGCAGCCCGTAAAAGCCTGTAAACACCCCGTGCATTTACCATTTTTGCTCATCATGTAGACCGTAACACATTATAATCGGTTAAGGAGTGCTCACGAGGTTAACGAGCTTTAAACGTGTTGGATAATCAGCAACTAACTTTACTTTTACTGAGGGCCAAAGGCCATTACATATACATGTGTGGTAAGGTGCAGGAAACCCCTTATACAATGAAGATATACCGAAAAGAGACTATACACATCTAACCCCCCCCCCCCTCAAACTCATGGTGGATCAACAACACTGAGTTTGGAGAGGAAAAAGGCATGCTGCGCTCGAGTCTGTGCCTTCGTGAAGAAGTCAGCCAACTGTAACTCAGAGGGCACATAGTGAAGAGCGAGAGTCTGATCCTGCACAGCAGCACACACAAAGTGGGCATCCACACCGATGTGCTTGGTGAGCTCATGCTTCACCGGGTCAAGCGCAATACTGATAGCACTAGTACTGTCTGACAGTAAGGGAGTCGAGGTAGCAGCAGACACACCAAAATCCTCAAGTAACCATCGTAACCAGATCACCTCAGCCGTCAGCATAGCCATGGCTCGCAACTCAGCCTCTGTACTCGAGCGAGAAACTGCAGTCTGTTTCTTTGTCTTCCAGGCAATAAGAGAGCCACCAAGAAAGACACAATAAGCAGACAGCGAGCGTCGATCAGAGGGATCACTAGCCCAGGTAGCATCAGAGTAAGCCTGGAGCTCAAGAGAACTGGAGCGGGGAAAGAAAAGGCGCTGAGAGATCATGCCACGAAGATATCATAGAACACGGAGGACGTGACTATAGTGGACAGAGGTGGGGGCTGAAACAAAGTGACTCATGATGTGAACAGGATAAGAGATGTTAGGACGCGTAACAGCAAGATAGACAAGGCTACCAACAAGGTGACGATAGCGAGTGGGATTAGGAAGAGGGTCAACATCAGAGGCATGAAGCTGAACGTTGAGCTCCATAGGAGTCACAACTGTGCGGTCATCACTGAGAGCAGCTCGAGCAAGAAGATCCTGAATATATTTCTCTTGAGATATGTAGAAGCTAGCAGTGGTCGAGAAGATCTCAATCCCAAGAAAATAGCGAAGAGGACCAATATCAGTCATGAGGAACTGGTCGTGAAGGCGTGTAGCGACCCGACCCGAATGGATCAAGTCTCTGTGCTTATGTGTCATCCCTAGATCAGTATGCTGACACACACAGTACTCGAAGGATTTATAACAGAGGTAAATCACATGTATAAAGTAACGTAAATACTATTACCTCAATCCATATAGCGGAAGCAACAAGATTGTGGATACCCATCAACACCAACGGCAAAGTTGAGTGTAGAAATCATAACCCTAACGTATCACTTACTCGTCGTAAGAAACCTGCAACATGAGACGTTGCAGCCCGAAAACGGGTCAGTACATTGAATGTACTGGCAAATTCACACCATAGAGAATGATGAATAAAGGCTATCACTACATGCATATTTGGCTGGTGGATAAGCTCTATGGTTATAAGGTTTTTGCGAAAAGCCAATTTTTCCCTACTACAAAGAAATAAATTTTATTTAACTATCATGGTGGTTGTTAAACATTGAGAATGGTTGACAGCATTCTCAATCCCAATTAAAAGTGAACAATTAAACCCAACAATATTAATTAGAAGTAACATGTTGAGATCAACAGGATAATCCAAGAACTAGATACTCAAGATTGTCCATAACCGGGGACACGGCTAATCATGATTAGTTTGTTATACTCTGCAGAGGTTTGTGCACTTTTCCCCACAAGACTCGATTGCCTCCGTTTGGTTTCTCGCACTACATGGTGTTTGAGAAACGGATGACCGAGACATAGTCTTTCAGAAGCGCTAGCACCTTACGACGGAGTAGACCGTACCACCTACAACCCCTACATCTGCTAGTCTACCCCTATAAGAGTTCGCACGACTTAGTCAACTATGCCAGAGCCCATAATGGCTTGTGGCTGCACACGTAAGTATTTAGCATGAAAGATCTTATGATCCCTTTGAGTCTGGGTGGCGGTCCAAAATAAAAACAGGCAAGTCCTGATAGACATCAGGTGCCTCAATCCACCCAGATGTGTGTTTAAGTTGCCACCTTAGATAAACCATTAAAATTATCAATCTCACATCTGTCATGGATATCACTCACCCAATCCACGTCTACTAGCATAGCATGGCATAATAAGCAAACGTAGAAGTAACTCCCAAGGTTTCATAGTAACAGGTAATAGGTACTACCTCATCTACTTCCCATCCCACAATTTAATTAGATCCTAATCATGCAATGTGTGAGGATGGATCTAATGCAATAAAACTGGGTTATAGAAAAGGTATGATCAAAGTGTGAACTTGCCTGCAATGTTGATGAAGATGATGCGCACTCAAAACTCTTGATAGATCTACTCGTCACACTCCGGTCAATCTATCGTAATCAAGCAATTGTAACCACACAATAAGTACTCATCTAAGGCACGGGTAAAACTCGAACAAGAGAACGAACCAGAAAGTTCAACTTAAGAACTCCAGTTGCAAAGAAAGAAAGAACCGACAAACGACGGAAAACAAACGACGAAAGAAAACAACTCGGTTCTAGCAAGTTGAAACTAGGTCAAATTTTACTATAGCAAAAGCTTGTTTAAGTTGATTAGACGGAACGGCGGTTTCGAGACGAAACTCCAGGCGCTTGAATCACCTGATTCCGATAAAAGGGCGAGAAGATAAAGTAGAACGAAGATCGGATCTGAGATCGCGATCGCGGAATAAATCCGACGAAAAGAAAAGAAAAAGAAGAACGGTTAAACAAACGGACGTTCGTTAACCTAGAAGAAATCCGGTGATCACGTTCGTTAGGACGAACGGTCCGGCGAACGGTCATAAGACAACTAAATCGGAAAAGAAAACGAATCCGATCTAGGGTTTCGGAGAAGAAAACCGATCGAAAAACCGATCTAGAAAACCGAAACGGTTTAGCGAAGAACCGGGAAGAAAACGAATCGGAAGAAACGGAACGATCTAGAAGAAAACCGATCCGAGGGAAAAGAAAAGACGCGGCGCGGTACCTCCGGCGAGGTCTCCGGCGAACGGGGGCTCCGGCGGCGGCGCGGTGACGCAGGGCGGCGGTGGCGGTGTATGGCGCGGGGTGGCGGCGTTGGGCGCGGTGCGTGACGCAGGGCGCGGTGCGGTGTGCTTGGGGCTTTGGGGCTTTGGATTTGATGTGTTTAGAGAAGGGGTGTGGGAGTATTTATATTGGGGAGGGGAGAGAAAACTTGGTGTAGGGGTCAAGGAAATAAACTAGAAATAGGAATAGAAAAGAGGGAAATAGATCTAGAAAAAAAAAACAAACGTAGATGAATTCTACTAGGAATCCTAAAAGGAAACAAAGGCGGCGGCTCCTGCGCCTGGGTGCCTGGCGCGAGGCTAGCGCTAGCGCTAGCGCTGCTGGGGCGGTGGCCTCCTGGCCGGCGGCTGGGCCTTTGGCCCAAGGGCGTGCTGGATTTTTTTTAACAGATTTCGTGCGCAGAAAAACTAAAATAAAACTAACTAAACGGACTCCAAAATTCTAAAAGTAAATTTTCCTCGACTCCTAAAAATGAGTCGAACAAAATGAACTTTTCTCCGGACCTAAAACACAATTTTCGAAAACATGCATTTTTCTCTATCCAAAGAAATCGCAAACAAACACCGGAAAACAAAATTTGATCTATTTATTAAATCTTCATTTTTCCGAAATTGGGAAAAGTCATATTATTTCCCTCTCTCATATTTTGACATCGGAAAAATTATTGAAGATGAGATAAACAAATCAAAAGATCCTCTTCTCAAAATTGAGAAAACTCCCAACTCATATTTCATATAATTTGAAGAAGTCATTTTATCTTCTCTCGTGAAAATCATTGAGTCGCATAGAGTTGCAGAATTGGAAATATTTTTCCAAATGAAATTCAAATGTTTTCAGCACCCCTTGTCATGTAAATAAATGGAAGAAGTCATGTCATCTTCTCTCCAGGGTTTTGTGGTGAAAAGAATTTGAATTTACAGAAATCAAAAAGCAAATATGAAAGTTTGGGAAAGTCCTTTTATCCCCTCTCATTTAACTTTCAAAAGTTTCGAATTCACTCACTTTCAGACAATCAATCAAACAATCAATCAATCTATCTATTTGTTTATAACATTCCAAAATTTAGAATTTTGGGATGTTACAAACCTACCACCCATAAAATGAATCTCGTCCTCGAGATTCGGAGAGGCTAGAAAGAAAAGGTTAGGGTTTGGGGGTCTCCTCAAAATCCATCGATCATCACACGGTGCCTAGGGTGCTACCACCCTTAGAAGCATGGTTACAGCTCCATCGAATCTCATATAGTCCATCCTTATTCTTGACAGTGTCGGTCTTCTCAGATCCTCGAGAAAATTCCTTCTCTGGCTTTTCCGATAGTGGCATAACCTTTTCCTCAATTCTTTTGTCCTTTCATCTTGGTAAAGTTATTCCGAGATTGGGTCTTCTTAGCTGACGGGTCTGGCGCCAAAACTAAACAACTATCGATATCTCATGGTGGTCAACAATTTATGGTTTCTCCTGCAGGAAGTGGGTCTGGTTTGATCCTCACCTTATAACCTACGGTTGGCAAAAGCTGCCGTGTACAAGGGGAAAATACTTATACCATTCTAAGTTTAAACAGGGTTTTGATCATCGTCTCTGTACTATAGGTAAGTCACTCAGATTTACCATCCCATATAGCAAGGCGAATAATAAGAGTAAGTCGGTATGGTGATCAATCCACCCCGCACCCAAATCATTATCCTGTATACAGTTTAGCGAATCTCGCATACTAACACTTGGTCATCCTCACAAGCATTGCAGAATTTCTCTTGTCGACGAATCAAATTCGGATATATCCATAGATTCTGCAAGCCAGACAAACATCTAACGTTTCTTCACAACTCTCAGGTTTTGCGTTACTCCTATAAAATCGTCTATCGATAAAATCGTAACTTCTTCCAGGGTTTTTCCTTCAGCAAGAATGTGCTTGCTTCTTGGCAGGTCCTGGGGCCTGTGGGTTATGGCCCATCTCATCACTTGTAGTCCTTGAACTTATCATCGGGCACTTGATCACTATTCCAACTTCCAACTTCCTAGTATTCTTAAATCCATCCAATTATACTGTCTTCCTTCCTTCTATTGGCATCAACTAGGACATGATTACTCAGACTCATCATGGAATTTACATTGATTCATATTTCCAACATCATACCTCCTTTATATACAATAGTAATTCATCTCTTCATCCTCGTGGGTTATCCCACATACCAAGATAAAAACTTATACTTATGAAGTCCATATTCTACTTCATGGAACATCATTATCCTTTCCAGGGTCAAGCGTCCTTACAGGGGAATATTGGCCATCTCTGCATGGCACTTCTTCAACTGGGAAACGTGAAACACCTCATGAACTCCTGACAGTCCTTCGGGTGACTCCAATTTATTGGCCACTTCTCCCATATGCTCCATAACTCGGTATGGTCCTACAAATCTCGGGGCTAATTTTCCCTTAACTCCAATTCATTTAACTCCTCGCACAGGGGACACGTGAAGACATGCTTTGTCTCCAATTTCATAGACTACCTCCTTGAGTTTTTGAGTCTATCTAACTCTTCTGTCTGGACTGAGCTACTTTCAGTCTATCTCAAATCAACTTAACATTCTCTTCTGACTCCTTGATCACACTTGGTCCAACAACTGATAGTCTCCAACTTCATCCCACACACCCTTGGGGCATCACACATATCGAGACAAAACTTGTATTCATTTTGTCCGAAATCCACTCATTGGAGTATCCTTATCTTTTCCAGGGGTCAAGGCTTCTTACAGGGTCTACCACCCTAAAAATGCACAAATCTTTCATAGACCATATTTCTCATATCCTCGAAAATGGTCAACATCTTTCCTCGTAGAGTAACTCATAAAATCCAAATCAGTACCAACACTGCTAACTTTATTGATTTCTCAAATTATTACAATCTCCTGTTTTTCCATTACATGCCTCAACTCAACACCTCAATATAAAGGAAAATGTTCTCACCACTACTACTATATTTCTTCTGTCACAAACTCAACTATTTTATCACAAGTCGCCTGCTCCTTCGGACAATCTCTGGCAAAGTGCCCTGCTTCATTACAACGGAAACATATTACTTCTGACAAGTATCGAGGTTTCCTTTTTGGGAAACTGTTGAGGTAGTGCCCTGACTCCTTGCACCTATAACAGATGATATGACTCAGGTTCCTCCTGGGCTCCAATCATTTTCTCTTCCTGGACTTTTCCATTCCAATCAGGGCTTCCATTTCCTGTGGGTCATATTCTACTTCCTCTGTCGGGAATTCTACTAGATCCCCATTCAAACAATTTTGGGAGATGTGTCCTTCTTCTCCACATGAATAGCATGAATTGGTGCAGGGTTTAATTGGTTCCTCTTTCGGTGTGTCCTTCACCTCTTCCTTCATCGCAGGTTCTTCTAAACTTTCCATAAGAGCTCCTTTCATTGCTTCTTCCTTCTGCTGGATGATTCTTTGTACCAAGGGGTAAATGTGACACTGAGCAGGGTAGTGGGTAGTCCCTTCACACAAGAAACAAGTGATCTGCCTAGTTGGGCATTCTTCAGCTGGGTGACTTCCTTCACAGTTAGGGCATTCATCCTTGTGTTCTTTATGGTTGTGTCCTATTTCTCCACAAATCTTGCATGCACATGGTTTCCTCATATCCTTTCCATAAGACTTCAACTTCTGGGAAACAAGCCGAGACTTTGGCAGAGTCAACTTTAATTCTTTCCAAGTGATTACTCCTTGCCATCCATTGATTGTTTGGTACATCTTCCACCAAGTAGCAGCACCTCTTTCAAAACATTGAAGAGCATATTGGGCCATATCCTTTCCGGCTTATAGGGTTGTTCTCCATATGATCCTCCATGTTCTGAATCCATCGGTCTGTCTCCAATTGACTCATCGGTCCCGAAAATACAAGCTCATCTCCATTCATCCTCTATTAGGTTCATGGGTTTTGGGGTGAGATAAGAAAGATAGAGAGGGATACACACAATACAAACAAAGGTTTTGAAAAGAAAGGTTTTATTGTGGCTGTCGGAAAAACATCAAACAAATGACAGCTCACAATCATCGCATCTAACGTAGGTATATAACAGGGGTTTGGTCTTCTAAAGGTCAACGTCGTCAAACTCTTCCAGTTTTGTTCATGCCTCCAACGGCTTCTTCTCATTGTGCTTGTCTTTCTCAAGTTCTTTTGCCAGATCAACTCTGTTGACGCGAAGTCTCTCGTGACGTCCTTCAATATTCTGGAGTTGCGTTCCAAACTTCTGGTCTCAACATCCTTGGCATGAGCCATGGTCATACTGTCCTTCAGTTCCTGACAAATCTCCGGTATCTCGAGGTTGTAGCTCCTCCAGCTTGGCTACTTCAACTTCTGGGTCCTAAGTTCTTCACGAAATGCTCCTTGTCTAATACGGCTTCATGGAGCTCCACCTTAAACTTCTTGATGTACTACTCCAGATCCTGGTGACACACCGACTAAGGTTAAATCTTTATCTTACTAATAGGTGCTCCATCAGCCTTCTTCCATCAAATCCATTCTGAAGAAATGCATCCTTAACTCAGCACGGTGACAGTAGCATCAGCGGGCGATGACATCACGGATAACCATGTTCCTGCTCTTGTCATTTCCATGAGCTTTCATTCCATAGTTGATATCTCCTGCCTTAGGGTTTTCTTTGACAAAACTTCGAGTTCTCAACTCTCCATGTCCCGGTCTTTCTCCCATACACCTTGATCTCGGGTATTGACAGCTTCCATAGTCTGCCAAGTTCCATAAGGATAGCCTTCCTAGGTCATACAAATCTAGGGATTCTTTAGAGCCTTCAGATTCTCCTAGTCTTCGGAGTCTTCAACAGTTGTAGTTTCCATGCACGGTAAAATCTTCTTCCTTCTGAAGTGGTCTTGGTTGTCTGATATCTTGTACTTCTTGGAGTGGTCTCATCAGTCGAATCTTCGTGTGGTCAAAAGGGAAAAAGGGTGTGGTCTCACTAAAGGGAATTTTTGAATAAGCTCAGAAGAGAAGAGAGGTAAAAGGTCTTTTTGAAAGGGAAAATTGTAGAGAAAATCTTTGCTATGGGCTTGCCAGTTTCTAGGGTCACGTCCTACAGTCAACATGTGCTTTGATACCATCTTGTAGCGACCCGACCCGAATGGATCAAGTCTCTGTGCTTATGTGTCATCCCTGGATCAGTATGCTGACACACACAGTACTCGAAGGATTTATAACAGAGGTAAATCACATGTATAAAGTAACGTAAATACTATTACCTCAATCCATATAGCGGAAGCAACAAGATTGTGGATACCCATCAACACCAACGGCAAAGTTGAGTGTAGAAATCATAACCCTAATGTATCACTTACTCGTCGTAAGAAACCTGCAACATGAGACGTTGCAGCCCGAAAACGGGTCAGTACATTGAATGTACTGGCAAATTCACACCATAGAGAATGATGAATGAAGGCTATCACTACATGCATATTTGGCTGATGGATAAGCTCTATGGTTATAAGGTTTTTGCGAAAAGCCAATTTTTCCCTACTACAAAGGAATAACTTTTATTTAACTATCATGGTGGTTGTTAAACATTGAGAATGGTTGACAGCATTCTCAATCCCAATTAAAAGTGAACAATTAAACCCAACAATATTAATTAGAAGTAACATGTTGAGATCAACAGGATAATCCAAGAACTAGATACTCAAGATTGTCCATAACCGGGGACACGGCTAATCATGATTAGTTTGTTATACTCTGCAGAGGTTTGTGCACTTTTCCCCACAAGACTCGATCGCCTCCGTTTGGTTTCTCGCACTACATGGTGTTTGAGAAACGGATGACCGAGACATAGTCTTTCAGAAGCGCTAGCACCTTACGACGGAGTAGACCGTACCACCTACAACCCCTACATCTGCTAGTCTACCCCTATAAGAGTTCGCACGACTTAGTCAACTATGCCAGAGCCCATAATGGCTTGTGGCTACACACGTAAGTATTTAGCATGAAAGATCTTATGATCCCTTTGAGCCTGGGTGGCGGTCCAAAATAAAAACAGGCAAGTCCTGATAGACATCAGGTGCCTCAATCCACCCAGATGTGTGTTTAAGTTGCCACCTTAGATAAACCATTAAAATTATCAATCTCACATCTGTCATGGATATCACTCACCCAATCCACGTCTACTAGCATAGCATGGCATAATAAGCAAACGTAGAAGTAACTCCCAAGGTTTCATAGTAACAGGTAATAGGTACTACCTCATCTACTTCCCATCCCACAATTTAATTAGATCCTAATCATGCAATGTGTGAGGATGGATCTAATGCAATAAAACTGGGTTATAGAAAAGGTATGATCAAAGTGTGAACTTGCCTGCAATGTTGATGAAGATGATGCGCACTCAAAACTCTTGATAGATCTACTCGTCACACTCCGGTCAATCTATCGTAATCAAGCAATTGTAACCACACAATAAGTACTCATCTAAGGCACGGGTAAAACTCGAACAAGAGAACGAACCAGAAAGTTCAACTTAAGAACTCCGATTGCAAAGAAAGAAAGAACCGACAAACGACGGAAAACAAACGACGAAAGAAAACAACTCGGTTCTAGCAAGTTGAAACTAGGTCAAATTTTACTATAGCAAAAGCTTGTTTAAGTTGATTAGACGGAACGACGGTTTCGAGACGAAACTCCAGGCGCTTGAATCACCTGATTCCGATAAAAGGGCGAGAAGATAAAGTAGAACGAAGATCGGATCTGAGATCGCGATCGCGGAATAAATCCGACGAAAAGAAAAGAAAAAGAAGAACGGTTAAACGAACGGACGTTCGTTAACCTAGAAGAAAAATCCGGTGATCACGTTCGTTAGGACGAAAGGTCCGGCGAACGGTCATAAGACAACTAAATCGGAAAAGAAAACGAATCCGATCTAGGGTTTCGGAAAAGAAAACCGATCGAAAAGCCGATCTAGAAAACCGAAACGGTTTAGCGAAGAACCGGGAAGAAAACGAATCGGAAGAAACGGAACGATCTAGAAGAAAACCGATCCGAGGGAAAAGAAGAGACGCGGCGCGGTACCTCCGGCGAGATCTCCGGCGAACGGGGGCTCCGGCGGCGGCGGGGTGACGCAGGGCGGCGGCGGCGGTGTATGGCGCGGGGTGGCGGCGTTGGGCGCGGTGCGTGACGCAGGGCGCGGTGCGGTGTGCTTGGGGCTTTGGGGCTTTGGATTTGATGTGTTTAGAAGAGGGGTGTGGGAGTATTTATATTGGGAAGGGGAGAGAAAACTTGGTGTAGGGGTCAAGGAAATAAACTAGAAATAGGAATAGAAAAGAGGGAAATAGATCTAGAAAAAAAAACAAACGTAGATGAATTCTACTAGGAATCCTAAAAGGAAACAAAGGCGGCGGCTCCTGCGCCTGGGTGCCTGGCGCGAGGCTAGCGCTAGCGCTAGCGCTGCTGGGGCGGTGGCCTCCTGGCCGGCGGCTGGGCCTTTGGCCCAAGGGCGCGTTGGATTTTTTTTAACAGATTTCGTGCACAGAAAAACTAAAAGAAAACTAATTAAACGGATTCCAAAATTTTAAAAGTAAATTTTCCCCGATTGCTAAAAATGAGTCGAACAAAATGAACTTTTCTCCGGACCTAAAACACAATTTTCGAAAACATGCATTTTTCTCTATCCAAAGAAATCGCAAACAAACACCGGAAAATAAAATTTGATCTATTTATTAAATCTTCATTTTTCCGAAATTGGGAAAAGTCATATTATTTCCCTCTCTCATATTTTGACATCGGAAAAATTATTGAAGATGAGATAAACAAATCAAAAGATCCTCTTCTCAAAATTGAGAAAACTCCCAACTCATATTTCATATAATTTGAAGAAGTCATTTTATCTTCTCTCGTGAAAATCATTGAGTCGCATAGAGTTGCAGAATTGGAAATATTTTTCCAAATGAAATTCAGATGTTTTCAGCACCCCTTGTCATTTAAATAAATGGAAGAAGTCATGTCATCTTCTCTCCAGGGTTTTGTGGTGAAAAGAATTTGAATTTACGGAGATCAAAAAGCAAATATGAAAGTTTGGGAAAGTCCTTTTATCCCCTCTCATTTAACTTTCAAAAGTTTCGAATTCACTCACTTTCAGACAATTAATCAAACAATCAATCAATCTATCTATTTGTTTATAACATTCCAAAATTTAGAATTTTGGGATGTTACAAGGCGGGCCTTAACAAAGGCAATGTAGTCAGAGTCGTCACCAGTTATGATCATGTCATCAACATAAAGAAGGAGAAGAGTCCGACCATGAGGAGACGTGTGAACAAACAACGCGGAATCATGATCACTGGGCAAGAAACCAGCGGCAGTCACCACAAAGGCGAAGCGCTCAAACCAGGTGCGAGGGGCCTATTTACGACCATAGAGGGAGCAGCAAAGTCGACAGACCATACCGTCAGGAGCATAGTACCCCGATGGTGGCTGCATGTAAACCTCCTCACGCAACTCGCCATTGAGAAAGGCATTTTGGACATCAAGTTGAGAGATAGACCACTGACGAACAGAAGCCACAGCAAGGAGAGTGCAGACAGTGGTCATGTGAGCCACAGGAGCGAATGTCTCATCATAATCGCGTCCCTATTTCTGCTGAAAACCACGAGCCACAAGACGAGCTTTGTAGCGCTCAAGAGAACCATCGGAGCGAGTCTTAATCTTGTAGACCCACTTGCAGGTGATGGGACGAATATCGGAAGGGAGGGTAACCAGCTCCCATGTGCCAGAGCGCTCAAGGGCAGCAAGCTCTTCGGCCATCGCAAGCTGCCATTCAGGTTGAGTCATGGCAGTCCGATAGGAAGTGGGCTCAGCAATAGCAGAGAGACCATACCGATCAGGAGAGTAGCGATCAGGCGGGGGCGAGGCCGAGCCCGGAGGTTGTGAACTGGGGGAGGCATGAGGAGAGGTGCACCAGAGGTGGAAGGCGCGTCAGGGGAGACATCTTCAGGACGAGGGCGACGAGTATAGTGGAGAGGGAACGGTGACAGAGGGCGACGGACTAGAGATGATGGTGGAGAGGTGGAGGGGGAGGATGGAGAAGATAGGGTCGATGGTGAAGGAGAAGGAATGACAGGTGCCGGAGGAAGAGATGACACAGGAGGCACATAGCAGGGTGTATCGGGAAGGAGAAGGAAAGAGAGATCATCCACAGAGAAACTCGAGGAAGAATGACGTGGGTAGTAGAAATGAGACTCGTCAAAAGTCACATCATGCGAGATGCGCAAGCGATGACCCACAGGATCCCAACATCGATAGCCCTTGTGCTCATCACTGTAACCAAGGAAAACACACTCAACTGATTGAGCAGTCAGTTTGGTGCGTTTTCGGGGGGGGGGGGGCAAGAAGAACATAGCACACGCATCCAAACATACGGAGAGCGGAGTAGTCAGGAGAGCGACCAGTGAGACACTCCAGAGGAATACCACCCTGCAAAGCAGTCGATGGCTGAATGTTGATGAGATAGATGGATGCAGAAACAGCCTCAGCCAAAAAATGGGGTGAAAGGGAAGCAACAATCATCAGCGCACGAGCCATCTCAAGAAAATGACGATGCTTATGTTCGGCAATGCCATTCTGAGCATGAGCACCAGGACATGAGAACTGGGCAAGAGTACCCTGTTCCGCGAGAAAACCACGCAACAGCTGAGAGATATACTCTCCAGAAGAGTCGGCACGAAAAGTACAATTGGGCGTGGAAAACTGGGTACGAACCATGGCAGCAAATCGTTTGTATATAGAGAGAACCTCGCTACGAGATTTCATGAAGTAGAGCCAAGTGTAGCGAGAGAAATCATCAATAAACAAAACATAGTAGCGATGACCATCTTTCGAATCAAAGGGAGCAGGACCCCAGACATCAGAATGAACTAAGTCAAAGGACGTTGAGATACAGACTCACTGGTAGGATAAGGTAACTAAGTCTGTTTACCAAGTCTGCAACCATTACAATGTAAGGAGACATCTCCAGATACAGACCCTAAGAGGCCCTAACGAACTAACAAAGACAAGCGAGGGCCACAGATGTGACCAAGACGATGGTGCCACTGCTGGAATGACGTAGATGAAGAGGCAGCAAGAGCATGGGAGTTGGCAGAAGTGGTGGCAGCGGAAGGAACACAAAGCCAGTCAACCTCCCAAATGCCCTCTGACTCACGGTGCCGGGGGCCAGCACCAACCAAAGCCTTGGTGCGACGATCCTGAATGGAGCAAGAGTCGGTATCAAGAATGATACGACAACCAGAATCAGTGAGTTGGGCAGCAGAAAAAAGATTCATGGTAAGACGAGGAACATGGGAAACACTAGGAATAGAAAAGGATGGAGTGGAAAGAAGACCAAGACTATCAATAGGAAGAGGTGTGCCATCGGCGGTAAGAACATTAACAGGTGAATCAAGAGGTCGGAGAGAAGACAACACAGAAGAATCAGAAGACATATGAAAGGAAGCTCCAGAATCCAGAACCCACGAGGATGTACCTGACTGTGTAGAGGCCTGCGGTGGTATAGAAGGGGATGCAGTCATAGCAGCAGCTGAACCAGTCGACGAGGAGGCAGAGGAGGCAAGTAGACGCTTGAGGCGTACAATGTCCTGGTCAGTGAGTGACTGAGTCGAGGAAGACGCAGGAGGGCCACTGGAAGAGGAGCGTCTCTGGTCTCGCTTCTTCTGGCGACAATCAGACTCTGGGTGACCTGGCCGGGAGCAGTAACCACAGAAAGTGTGACGATGCGACGTACTCTTCTCAGCACAAAGAGGACGGCTCACCCCCCTGAAGGAGTGGGCAGGAGTGGTGGCGCAGTGAGGCGAGCGGATGACACAGGCGCCCGAGTGGCCAACACTGAAGGAACCACAAGTAACTCAGCAGAGCGAAGATGGGTCTCCTCAGCACGAAGCTCGGCAAGTACCTCCGAGATAGGAACACGACCACGAGCAAGCAAGTGAGCCCGTCGGGGCTCAAACTCGGAGCGGAGATGAGATAAGAACTCATGAACCCTCTGAAACTCCAAGTCTGACCGCGTAGTCTGACAGCAACGGCAAGTGCCACAAACAACAGTCCTCAGTGAGTCAAGCTGACGCCAGATGGTAGAGCACTGTGAATAGAACTCATCAACAGACGAGTCACCCTACTGAAGAGCATGCTCCTGACGCACCACAGAGAGGTATAGAGCATCGCCAAAGGGCTGATAGCGCTGACAAAGATAGGACCACATTGCTGCAACAGTGCCGAGGCCCATAAACTCCGAAGCAAACTGACGGAGGACACTCGTAGTAAGAACAGCAACAGCCCGAGCATCATCATTGCACCATAAGCAGACAGATCATCCCGGTAGACAGAAAGAGCATCAGAATATGCGGATACCTGCTGATCATAGGCATCAACTGCAGTATCATCAAGAGCCTTGGCTGCATCCCGATCAGCCTGAGAAGCGTCAGCAGCAAGCACCGGCGGTACCGGCGGAACAGGAGCCACCGGAGCAATAGGGCAGGGCGGACACGGAACCTCGCTAGAGAGAACGCCCCACAACAGAAGGCCCCGCATATGGATACGCATGAAACCCACAAACTCAGCATAGTTGGTGCCATCGAAGATCACCGAGCACCGAGGAACTGCGACATAGCCCGAAGAAGACATGATGAAGTCTTCCTTCTGCTTCTCTGCTTCTCTCCTTTTTTTTTCTTTTTTTTTGTTCTTTTGGTCAACGGACGAAAAAGACTGGATCTGGATCGGGCTGTTAGCACTAATCTTGACGCGTGCACTCGTGGCCGGGCCGTGCAGTCGTGGAACCGAGTCGTCGCGCGGAGCAGGCAACCAACAAAAGCTGCATGCAAGGAGATCACGCTGAGTCCGTTGCTCGGGCGTGTGGACGAGCTGTTTGTGCGGCGTTAGTGCATGCGTGGGTTGTTAGGATAAGTAGTGCGTCCAGGTTGTTAGTTGGACGAGGTTAGTTAGCTAGATTAGCGCGTGCGTGCATGCGTGGTACTCCCTCCTTCCCAAAATATAAGGCGCGATTGACTTTTTACGGTCTTTGATGCACGACTTTGACCACTAATATATTTCAATGTATATGGATTGAACATGTATAAATGGCATCATCGTATTTGTCTTGCAGAACAATTTTATTTCATATGTATGTATACTAATTTTATAGACATAGAATACATGAAAATCATAGTCAAAGTTCCGTAACGAAGACCAGAAAAGTCAAACTGCGCCTTACATTTTGGGAAGGAGGGAGTAGCTAGCTACGTGTGTGTGCACGGGGTATAAATACCTCCCATGTCTACTGGTTGGATGTGCCGGTCAGTTGCCGCGCCACGGTGACGGTATGTGTTGAGCCAAGGGGAAGGGGCCTAAGAAAGATGTAGTCTCTGTCAGGACCGTGGTATACGCCCAGTCGATGTGAGAGTTCTTCCGGAGTTGTGCTGCGTGTGTGCGTGTGTACCTCCATGTATCTGTATTTGAGTAGTTGAGTTGAATAGAAGCCAACATACAGGCCGTTCGGCGGCTGGGGCGTTCGTCGCAGGAAAATTTTGTTCATCTTCTTCTACCTTCGTCTGGCGGTTGTCGTCGGAGGGCGGTTCGGCGTATGTCGCTGGAGGGTTTGTCCCAACACGGGCGAGGTCGAGGCAAAGGAGCACTCGCTCGCTTCTACGGCCGGGCCAATCGGGCGCCGCCCACTCGCACCTGCGGCCAGGCCAACCGAGTGCCGCTCGCTCGGGACGAAGCGGACAAGCCCCACTCGCGAGCCCGAGGAGCCCCGCGTGCGCCTGCGGAACTCCCCAGCAGCAAACCGCGGCGACGACGGGGCCTGGGGAGGCGGCTGCCGGACGGGGAAGGGGCAGCGACGGCGGGGCCTGGGGAGGCGGCTGCCGGACGGGGAAGAGGTGGCGACGGCACGGCAACTGGGCCGGGGCGACGGCGGCGGAGCAGGTCGGAGGGAGCGGCCACCCGACGGGGCAGGACAGCTGCTACGAGAGCAGCAGCAGGAAGGAGGCTCGAACGAGCCGGAGACGGCTCCCGCTTGACGGAGAAGGCAACGAAGGAGCGATTCCGGGCCGGGGACTGGAGGAGAGACGGCCGGAAATAGTCCACGGCAGCCGGAGATGGGCAGGCTAGGAACAAGGCGCACGGAGTTGCAGCGTGCGGGAGGAGGAAGAGGCTAACCTGGCATCTAATACCATGTTGGATAATCAACAACTAACTTTACTGAAGGCCAAACGGCATTATATATACATGTGTGGTAAAGTGTAGAAAACCTCTTATATAATGGGGATATACCGAAAAGAGACTATACACATCTAACAAAACGAACCAAGCCGAGCATGTTTTTCAGCTCGTTAAACTTAACGAGCTTAATGGGCCGAATCTTAACGAGCACGAATCTAACGAGTACGAGCTTAAAGAGCCGAGCAGCTCGTTAATCCATCCCTACCACCGATTTGGCTGGTAATGTAATGTACCATCTCGACACCCTACCCCTCAGATCTGTCTGTCCAAGCTAACCTTGATCATCAACAGGGAGGTAGATGCATGTATGGTTCGTAGGCAAACATATTCAAGAGTTGGTTTTATGCATACTTAACTACTTGCTTGCAGCAAGCTGGTGCAGGAAGCATCATTGATGGAGAAAAATACTAGAAAGATAAAGATCAAAGTGGCACTGGGCCGGTTTGCGTATATATGTACCTAATGCAGCACACAGTGTGTCTTCCTTGGTTGTCGAGGTCATTCTACGCAGCAAAGGTCCATTTTATGTTTAGTAGGTTGTTTCGGGCGGAGTCATGTAAAAAAGAGACGCAATACAATGTTGCAGGACGACCGAGAAAACTACTCCATTTTCTGAGAATGATCCAACGGTGAACATCTGATTGTTGTGATTAGGAGCGTTTCACACACCCAATCTGGTGTTGTAGGACGACCAAGAGATCCACTCATTTGTGAGTGCGATCCAATGATGACTGAGAATGTCAAAACAATACGATGATGTGTATGTGGCTTGGTTTTACAATGGATATATGATGGTAAATGTGTCCTCTTATTTTTTGTATATTAACTCATTACCATTCATTTATTGGTATGCATTACCAGATTGAATGGACAATATCTATAGACTGGGCAATTAATTCATTTGGATATAAATAAAGACTATGCATACTATTGTGTGTTCCAAAGAAATAATTTCACTCATTCATTTCCTTTGGTTCTATGCATCACCATATTTAACAAATATTGTACTACCTATATTTAGGATTATTTATCCATATGGATACAAGAAATATTAATGTGGTTTTTTCTTGGAAATACAAAAGTATTTAATTCATTTCCTTTAATTAGTTAACGTGTACATGCAATGCACGTTGATATTAGGTAATATATTAATTACACGTAAATATTAGGTAAGATATTATTTGCGTATTAATTATGTGATTAGCATTGGCATTAATATTTGGTATGATATTAACTGCACACTAAACGTGTTGAGCACTCACCATTGGAGCAGTCTGAGTCGTTGGATTGACTTGATTTGACGGTCGGGATTTGTTGGATTTGCCCCTTTAGGTCTTTTTATATGAACGCTGATAACACCCACACGTGTGGTGTGAGCAACACCCGCCCACACGCCCTACAACACAGAGACCGCGCCACATCACCTCATGCATGCATGTGGGAATTTTTTTGGATTTTCAGTTTTTAAAATGATTTATCTCTTAAATAAAAAAATCCAATTGAAGATCCGTTTTCAACATTAAATCAATCGCGATGAGATCTTCGAAACTAGATCTGATATCAATATGTTTCGACGACATTTTTTTGAGGGTAAAAAGTTGCCATGTCTATTGGACATGACTTGCCATGGTGTTTACACTGAAGTTGCCATAGTATGTTTCAATTATTTTTTCTTCTACCTTTGAAAGTAATTTTTGACATATTATAAAACGAGGAATTGAAACTAGACTTGTCATGAACCATAAACTAAAATTGCTATGATACATGCACTTAAAATTGCCATGGTTCATACAAAAAATAATTTCCCTGGTCAAAGTACTGAAATTGCCATGGTCAAAATACTAAAATTGCCATGATCTATAAACTAAATTGCCACATGGCAACTTTAGTGTAAACATCATGGCAACTACAGTGTAAACATCATGTCAACGTTTGGCAAAAAAAATCGCCGAACCATATCAATATGGGATCTAGTTTTGAAGATCTCGTCGAGATGGATTTACTGGTGAAAATTGATTTTTTAATTAGGAGATAAAACATTTTTAAACCGAAACCAAAAAGATTCCCGTTGATGTCATCTGTTTTGACGTGGCAAAATGAATGGTAATGGAGGTGTTCGGGCCATGTTGCTTCGTGCCATACGTATGGGCGTTATTATTTAGGTTTTATATTGGTATAACTATAGATATAGATATAGATACATCGCCGCTTTGAATGAGTAGTACTACATTAATATGATAATTGATTAGCATGTTGAGGGCGTCTATAGGCCTAAAAAGTGTGTCGTATATGATGTCTTTGTTGGAGGAATATCTTTAGGTACTAAATATAGATGTATGTGCAATATAAAAGGAGAATAAACCAACAAGGTGGCAGACAGAAATTCTTTTGCACATTCAGAAGATGGAGATGAGAAGTGCCACCCTATGCTTCCTCATCATACTTGTATTAGTTGGAAGTTCTACTCACGCAGGTTATGTGTCTTTTTCTCTTCACGTTCCAGATATGGAAACTAAATTGATATTCTCTAAGAACACTGATGGTTATTAAGAATATGTGACAATAATCCTACATGGTAATTTTTTTGTTGCAGAGAACTGTAACAATCACGAAATTACAATTGATGCATGTGTGAAGCCAATTTGTAAGTTGGTATGTCTCGCTTCCTACGGGAAGCATTTGAGGGAGTATGGTTGCACGGGCAACCCACTGGTTATTTGTGTTTGCTATGTATGCCATGATTAGACTTTGTAAGATGAATGTCCTGAGGGTCATCAGATATGCTACATAATAAAATGAGGACCCTGGAAATGCCATCTTTGACTCCATGTCCAACTTGTTTAGTGTGCGTCCACATCTACCAACAATAGAGAAGCTCATGATACTATATATGTTAATTCGTGTGAGAAATAATGCGTAAAGCTTTAGGATATCTTACTAGTTTCTCTTCTCAGAATACTAATGTATCTATCAATCGCTTCAAACAATATACGGTAAGAGAATGATCAATTAATCCCTTGCCAAGAAGTGCTCCGTAGATCAATTTCTTGTATGTAAAAATAGGGATTGCCCATGTGAATGAAAGTAGTGTTGAGATGTACTTCTTCCACAAGCTTCACAATCATCCAGAAATGCAAGTGGTATATGTGTGTATGCACCTGATGTAGAACTCCCCAGATCCATATCCATATGTTCATTTGGGAGAAGTTGTGTGGTGGTCAGGATCAACAGCATCTGCTCTTGTGTCACAGTTTGGGGCAGGATTATAGCCATGCATTATTAGTGTATTATTACTTACTACCCCCTCGGTCCCATAATATAAGACGTTTTTTTGACACTACTAGTAGGCTGGACGGGCTTGATGTAGATGAGCTGGTGCTGGGCTGCTGGCTATATCGTACTGCTCCATGGCGGGGTTAGCGGCCAGCGCGTGGATCGGTGACGCTTGCATAGGCAGATCTCATCTGGTCCTCACCCGCCCGTGCGCGCGTCCGACGGGGTCACTGCTGCGTGTGGCAGCCGACGGATCATGAATCGTAGATTGATGCCGCGTGCTGCAGACGACGGAGGAGCACCCATGGCGCCGTTCCATCGCCGTCCGGCTGCTGGGTTGGAGATCGCCGAATTTTATCTGGCTAAAGAAGAAATATCAGAAGGAAAATCAAGATATTGATCTAAAATAATCTAATGAACCGAACTCATCTTTGATGGTAGGGTGCCGCGCCCGCGGGGAGAGGAGATTGATCTCCCCGGGGGCGGCGCGCTGCGGAGGTGGAGGAAGGTCCTAGGATCGGCGTCGTGAGACTAACCACTCTAATACCATGTGAAAATTGTAGGATGATGTCCAATTGAGGTTGAATTACCTTTCGAGTGAGATGAAGGGTATGGGGCTTCGTGAAGTTACACATCAGTTTGCCAAATCAGTTAGGCCAGTGACCACCTCTTTGTTGTCAAAGGAAACAAAGATATTTGGTCGTGAGAAGGAGTTGAAACAGGTATTGGGGTTTCTTAACGTACCTACACGTCCAAAACGCAAGAGGGCAACTAGTTCAATCAGTGCATCAACAAGCACATCATCAAGCAACCATGTTTATGGTGAAGCGATAATATCGAGTCTTCCTGTTTTGGTGGTAGCTGGAATTGGTGGTGTTGGAAAGACTACTCTAGCCCAACATATCTGCAACCATCAACTAGTAAAGTCTCACTTTGAACTAATAATTTGGATTTCTGTCTCCGATAACTTTAATGTGAAGACGTTAACTAAGGAGGTCATAGAATCCTGTACTAGAAAGGAGACACCGATAGATAATTTGGATTCTCTCCAGTGTGCTCTTTCAGACCACCTGAAAAATAAAAGGTTATTGTTAGTCCATGATGACATGTGGGATGATGCCTTGAAGGATAATGGGCGGTGTTGGGAAATGTTTTGTGCACCTTTCACAGGTGTCCAAGAGGGAAGCGCGATGTTAGTCACCACAAGATGTCCAAATGTTACCAAGGCGGTGCACACAATGGAGCCTGTTATAGTTGAAGGTCTAAAGGACGATGTCTTTTGGAATTTCTTCAAGTTATGCGCGTTCGGATCTGAGGGATCTAGCAATGATCCTGAGTTAGAGCGTATTGGAAGAAGAATAATCCCTAAATTGAAGGGTTCTCCTTTGGCCGCCAAAACTCTAGGACGCATGTTAAGCATGGACCATCAAGCATTGCATTGGAGTTCTATACTTGAGAGTGAACTATGGGAGTTGAAACAAAAGGAAACCAAGATTTTGCCTGCCCTTCGGTTGAGCTACATGTACTCCCTCCGTTCCGAATTACTCGTCACAGAAATGGATGTATCTAGATGTATTTTAGTTCTAGATACATCCATTTCTGCGACGAGTAATTTGGAACGGAGGGAGTATTTACCATTCTATTTGAAACAATGCTTCGCATTCTGTGCCGTGTATCCCAAAGATTACCAATTTGAGAAGGCATGCTTAGCTAAAATTTGGGTAGCAGAAGGCTTTGTGGAGCCTCAAGGTGGTGTTCCCATTCAAGATATTTGCTATCAGTATTTTGAAGACCTTGTGTCGCGGTCCTTCTTTCAAAAGGTTAATGGTCGATATGTAATCCATGACTTGCTGCATGACATGGCACAAAAAGTTTCAGAGCATGACTGCTTCATCTTACGAAATAAGAGTGACTTTGATAAAGTTCCCCAGAATGTTCTGTTGGGGAACATAGCAGAAATTCAAAATTTTCCTACGTGTCACCAAGATCTATCTATGGAGAGACTAGCAACGAGGGGAAGGAGAGTGCATCTACATACCCTTGTAGATTGCTAAGCGGAAGCGTTCAAGAGAACGGGGTTGATGGAGTCGTACTCGTCGTGATCCAAATCACCGATGATCCTAGTGCCGAACGGACGGCACCTCCGCGTTCCACACACGTACAGCCCGGTGACGTCTCCCACGCCTTGATCCAGCAAGGAGATAGGGAGAGGTTGAGGAAGACTTCATCCAACAGCAGCACAACAGCGTGGTGGTGGTGGATGAGCGTGGCTATCCTGCAGGGCTTCACCAAGCACCACAGAAGAGGAGGAAGAAGAGACGCAGGGCTGCACCAAGAGAGATTGAATCGCGTGTGTTATGGGCAGCCCTAGGCCTCATATATATAGGGAAGGGGAGGGGCTGCGCCCCCTCTAGGGTTCCCACCCCTAGGAGGGGTGACAGCCCTAGATGGGGATCAAAGGTGGCGGCCAAGAGGGGGAGAGGAGAGGGAGGCGCACCAATATGGGCCCTAAGGCCCATATCCCCTAGGGTTTGCCCCCTTTCCACCTCTTAGGCGCCATGGGCCCTTATGGGAGGCGCACCAGCCCACTAAGGGGCTGGTCCCTCACCACTCTTGGCCCATGCAAGCCTCCAGGGTTGGTGGCCCCACTTGGTGGACCCCCGGGACCCTCCCGGTGGTCCCGGTACATTACCGATAAACCCCGAAACTTTTCCGGTGTCCAAAACATGACTTCCCATATATAAATCTTTACCTCCGGACCATTCCGGAACTCCTCGTGACGTCCGGGATCTCATCCGGGACTCCGAACAACATTCGGTAACCACATACTAACTTCCTTTATAACCCCAGCGTCATCAAACCTTAAGTGTGTAGACCCTACGGGTTCGGGAGACATGCAGACATGACCGAGACGTTCTCCGGTCAATAACCAACAGCGGGATCTGGATACCCATGTTGGCTCCCACATGTTCCACGATGATCTCATCGGATGAACCACGATGTCAAGGACTTAATCAATCCCGTATACAATTCCCTTTGTCTATCGGTACGGTACTTGCCCGAGATTCGATCGTCGGTATCCCGATACCTTGTTCAATCTCGTTACCGGCAAGTCTCTTTACTCATTCCGTAACACATCATCCCGTGATCAACTCCTTGATCACATTGTGCACATTATGATGATGTTCTACCGAGTGGGCCCAGAGATACCTTTCCGTTTACACGGAGTGACAAATCCCAGTCTTGATTCGTGCCAACCCAACAGACACTTTTGGAGATACCTGTAGTGCACCTTTATAGTCACCCAATTACGTTGTGACGTTTGGTACACCCAAAGCATTCCTACGGTATCCGGGAGTTGCACAATCTCATGGTCTAAGGAAATGATACTTGACATTAGCAAAGCTTTAGCATACGAACTACACGATCTAGTGCTATGCTTAGGATTGGGTCTTGTCCATCACATCATTCTCCTAATGATGTGATCCCGTTATCAACGACATCCAATGTCCATGGTCAGGAAACCGTAACCATCTATTAATCAACGAGCTAGTCAACTAGAGGCTTACTAGGGACATGGTGTTGTCTATGTATCCACACATGTATCTGAGTTTCCTATCAATACAATTCTAGCATGGATAATAAACGATTATCATGAACAAGGAAATATAATAATAATCAATTTATTATTGCCTCTAGGGCATATTTCCAACAGTCTCCCACTTGCACTAGAGTCAATAATCTAGTTCACATTGTCATGTGATTAACACTCACAGGTCACATCGCCATGTGACTAACACCCAAGAGTTTACTAGAGTCAGTAGTCTAGTTCACATCACTATGTGATTAACACTCAGTGAGTTCTAGGTTTGATCATGTTGCTTGTGAGAGAGGTTTTAGTCAATGGGTCTGAACCTTTCAGATCCGTGTGTGCTTTACAAATCTCTATGTCATCTCCTGGATGTAGCTACTACGTCCTATTTGGAGCTATTCCAAATAACTGTTCTACTTGGAGCTATTCTAAATTGTTGCTCCATTATACGTATCCGGTATCTCTACTCAGAGCTATCCGGATAGGTGTTAAGCTTGCATCGACGTAACCCTTTACGACGAACTCTTTTACCACCTCCATAATCGAGAAAAATTCCTTAGTCCACTAGTTACTAAGGATAACTTTGACCGCTGTCCTTGGATCACTCTTGTACCCCTCGGCAAGGCACACTTCAGGTGCGGTACACAGCATAGCATACTGTAGAGCCTACGTCTTAAGCATAGGGGACGACCTTCGTCCTTTCTCTCTATTCTGCGGTGGTCGAGCTTTAAGTCTTAACTTCATACCTTACAACTCAGGCAAGAACTCCTTCTTTGACTGATCCATCTTGAACACCTTCAAGATCATGTCAAGGTATGTGCTCATTTGAAAGTACCATTAAGCGTTTTGATCTATCCTTATAGATCTTGATGCTCAATGTTCAAGTAGCTTAATCCAGGCTTTCTATAACAACCTCGATGCGGCTATGTCTCCCACGTGTCGAGGCACGACTTAGAGACATAGGCGCATTGAAAGCGATGTCGCAAGTCGGGAATCATTACACAACCCATGTACATATAGAATATAAAGGGGAATAATATCATAGTTGGCTTACACTCGCCACGTCACATCAAAGTACATAAATAACATCCATCATACAATCACTCATGGCCCGACTACGGCGCCAAAATAGAAAAGACCCCCAACAAGCGACTAGGCCCTGAATCTAACCCCGAATAGGCACAACTACTGATCATCAGGAAAAGACACATAGTATCGCTGAGAGTCCTCATCGTACTCCCACTTCAGCTCGAGCGCGCCATCCGGAGAAGTATCATCGGTCCCTGCATCTGGTGTAATAGTAATCTGTGAGCCACAAAGGACTCAGCAATCTCGCACCCTCGCGATCAAGACTATTTAAGCTTAATAGGTAGGAAAGGGGTAATATAAGTGGAGCTGCAGCAAGCGACTAGCATATATGGTGGCTACCTTATTCGCAAAAGAGAGTGAGAAAAGGAGGCAAAGCACGAGCGGAAAACTGTATAGAGCAGCCTACGCAAACATAACTCCAACGCCGTGTCCACTTCCCGGACTCCGCCGAGAAGAGGCCTCACGGCAACACACTCAGTTGATTCATTTTAATTATTTAAGTTCAAGTTATCTACAACCGGATATTAACAAATTCCCATCTGCCCATAACCGTGGGCACGGCTTTCGAAAGATTCAATCCCTGCAGGGGGGTCCCAACTTAGCCCATAACAAGCTCTCACGGTCAACGAAGGAATAGACCTCCACCCAGGAGCCACCGATCAGACTTGGTATCCCGGTACAACAAGATGATTCGACAGGTCAAAACTAGTCCAGCAACACCGCCCGAATGCACCGACAAATCCCGATAGGAGCTGCATATATCTCTTTCTCAGGGCACACTCAGATTGTCTTAGGTACGGGTAGGCCAGCCCAGAGTTGCCCCTGGTGGCCACCGGCAGCTGACAGTTGGACCAACACTCAGAGGAGCACTGGCCCGGGGGGGTTAAAATAAGATGACCCTCGGGCTCCGGAAACCCAAGGGAAAGAAAAGGGTAGGTGGCAAATGGTAAAACCAATGTTGGGCATAGCTGGAAAAGCTTTAATCAAGGCGAACTATCAAGGGGTTCCCATTATAGCCCAACCGCGTAAGGGACGCAACAATCCGGGAACATAACACCGATATGACGGAAACTAGGGCGGCAAGAGTGGAACAAAACACTAGGCGAGAGGCCGAGCCTTCCACCCTTTACCAAGTATATAGATGAGTAAAGATAACATAGCAATATAATGATATCCCAACAAGTAAATAAGTGTTCCAACAAGGAACGGCTCCAAACTTCACCTGCAACTAACAACGCTATAAGAAGGGCTGAGCAAAGCGGTAACATAGCCAATCAACGGTTTGCTAGGACAAAGGTGGGTTAGAGGCTCAAGCATGGCAATTGGGAGGCTGACAAGCAAGTGATAGGCATCGTAGCATTGGCAAAGCAAAAGAGCGAGCAAACTAGCATAGCAAAGATAGTAGTGATTTCAATGGTGTGATCATCTTGCCTGCACAGTTGTCAGAACTGACTGGATCCTCAAAAGCAAACTCAATGGGCTCCTCATTAGCAAACTCGTCTCCCGGCTCTACCCAACAACACAAACAAGCAACAAGGATACAATCAACCACGTGCAAGGGCAACCAATAACATGCAAAGATGATATGCTATGCGGGATGCGATGCGGGATGCAAAATGCAAGATGTAACAGGAAAAGCATGAACCTGGCCTCCACATGGAAACCAAGTGTGCCACTGGATAGAGGGGAAGAAATTCCCTGAAAACGATATAAAGATCATGGCAATCGGAGCTACGGTTTAGAAATGGCAAGCGATTTACTAAACGAACCGATCTGCGATTTACAGCAAGTAGGCTCCTAAATGCAACAAAATGAACATGCTAAAGCCACCAAACATGAAAACAAATTGCATGGCAGTGATGTACTCAAGAAGCTTAACAAATCACCAGGACTGAGGCATAGGCAAATTCATCCATTAAGGGCTTCAAACAAGCATGGCAAAACTGAATAAGCAAAACAGATTTCAGACTTAGCGAAATTAACGCTAGTCTGGAATTTCAGACCACGATGCTCTCTTCGGAGCAGCAAAACAGCAAGAAGAACAACCTGAACATGGCAAGTAAGAGCATGGCATGGAGCTACTCAACAAGCTTAACAAAACACCCAAAATGACCTGGGGCCAAAAGGGTCCACAAAATACTCTACCGAGCACACGAACATCGATGAAACACAATCAGTTTTCAGACTCAGTGAAAACTGGGACATGCTGAAATAATAACTCACGGAGGCATGTAAACGAGCTCGATGCACTCACTACGGTGCAAGTCATGGCAAGGCAAGCATATATCAATTAAGAAGGCACAAAATGCTAGCTATACATCGCAAGAACAAAGGCATAGCATGCATGGATCACTAGCAATCACTCCGGCAAAATCGCAAAAGAGTTCACGATCTGCCCAAAACAGCAACTATCCAAAAGTTGAGCTCGATTGAGTCAACCTATGGTGCTCCAACATAACAAGTAAAGACATGGATGGATTAAGCACAACAAGCATAACAAATCACTCTTACTGACCATCCTCAAAAGAGGCACAGATCACTAGGAAACAAGCCGTACATATAGCATCGTGAACTAAAACATCCTAGACTTAGTGATTTTCACTAAGTCCCTGAAATCAGTAAACTCAGGTAGCCCTCTTCGCAAGCTTGCACAAGACAACACACACATCCTAAAAATACATGGAAGGCACCTCTGGAAACAAGACAACATGCTTAACAATTCATCCCAAAGGGGCACAGGCATATCATGCACGGATTAAACATGGCAAAAATGACAAAAGTGCATGTTGAACTAACGGATCTGCAATTTAACTCATGATGCCTCCTTCCAACAGCATTTTGGGCAACAAGATGACCTCAAATGCAAATGATGCAATGGAATGAAATGATGTACTCGTCGAGGCGAACATTTTGACATATCATATGCCCAAATCGGAGCTACGGATGCAAAGATATGGCAGGTCAAACATCGCATAAAAATTAGGGTTAGGGGATGGAAAGTCAACCCGATCCAAATCGGGATCTGGAGGGTACTGTAGCTCGCGCGTTGGGTACTGTAGCTCGCCGGACGCGAACGGCGACAGAGAGGAAGGAGGGAGCCGGGGTTCGCCGGGGAGATCGCCGGGAAGAAGTCCGGCGAGGTGGGGCGCCGGATCCCGCCGGATCCGACCCGAAGAGGCGGCGGCGGAGCTGCGTCCGCGGCGGAGGAGGAGGTCGGCGACCCGGGTGGAGAGGCGGCGGCCGCCGGCGTCGGGGAGGCACGCCGGCCGGCGAGGGCGCGTGGTGGCGGCGGCGATGGCGCGCGGTGGCGGCGGGAGCAGCGCGGGCGACCCTCGGGCGGCGGGGAGGCGGATGAAGCGGCGGCGGAGACGATGGGCCGGGCGGGCCCGCTGCGGGCTCGCCGGGCCGCGGCGGTGGTGGGCGGCGGAGGTGCCACGTGGCGCGCGGTGAGTGGACAGGGGGCGTCGGCGGACGTGTCCGGCTGGGGACGGACGTGTCCGGCCGGCGCGGAGAGGAAGATGGCTAGGGTTTCGGGGGAGAGATCCGAATTTTTCGGGAGTGAGCTATATATAGACCTAGAGGGAGCTAGGAGAGTCCAAATGAGGTGCGGTTTTCGCCCACACGATCGTGATCGAACGACCGAGACGATGGAGCTGAGTTTGGTGGGTTTTGGGCCAAAATGGAGGGGTGTTGGGCTGCACACACACGAGGCCTTTTCGGTCCCTCGGTTAACCGTTGGAGTATCAAACGAAGTCCAAATAACCCGAAACTTGACAGGCGGTCTACCGGTAGTAAACCAAGGCCGCATGGCAAGTCTCGGCCCAATCCGGAAATGTTTAATCCCCACACACGAAAGAAAGCTAGAAATGGCCACCGGAGGAGAACGAAGCGCCGGAATGCAAAACGGACAACGGGAAAAATGCTCGAATGCATGAGATGAACACGTAAATGCAATGCACGTGATGACATGATATGAGATGCACGAAAACAAAAACAACACACGGAGACAAAGACCCGAACCCGAGAGTTAAATATAACTTAATGCCGGAAACGGCAAGAGTTGGAGTATAATTCGGGAAGGTTACATATGGGGCGTTACAACACTCCACCACTACGAAAAGATCTCGTCCCGAGATCTAGGACTGAAAGAACTCTGGGTACTCAGAACGGAGGTGATCCTCGCGTTCCCAGGTAGCTTCACGGTCGGAATGGTGTGAGCACTTGATTTTGAGGAACTTGATTGACTTGTTGCGAGTTTTGCGTTCGGTCTCTTCAAGGATTGCAACCGGGTGCTCACGGTAGGAGAGATCTTCTTGGAGCTCAATGTCCTCGAAGTTGACGGTGCGCTCAAGCGTCTTGAAGCACTTACGGAGTTGCGAGACGTGGAACACATCATGAACATTGGCAAAGGTTGCAGGAAGCTCGAGTTGATAGGCGAGGTCGCCTCTCTTGCTGACGATCTTGAAAGGCCCGACGTATCTGGGGGCAAGCTTCCCTTTGATACCGAAGCGACGAGTCCCTTTCATAGGAGAGACGCGGAGGTAGACATGATCTCAGATCTCGAAAGCCAAATCACGGTGCTTGCTGTCATAGTAGCTCTTCTGACGAGATTGGGCTGCTTTGAGGTTATCACGAATGACCTTGCACATTTCTTCTGCCTCTATGATCAGGTCATTACCCAGCAGTTGATGTTCACCGGTTTCAGACCAGTTGAGAGGTGTACGGCACTTCCTACCATACAGAATTTCAAACGGGGCCTTGCCGGAACTTGCTTGGAAACTGTTGTTGTACGAGAATTCAGCATAAGGAAGACAATCCTCCCACTTCATGCCGAAGGAGATAACACAAGCCCTGAGCATATCTTCAAGAATCTGGTTGACACGCTCGACTTGACCGCTTGTTTGAGGGTGGAAAGCAGTGCTGAAGCGAATGCTGGTACCCATGGCCTTCTGAAAAGAATCCCAAAACTTGGAGGTAAAGATGCTGCCACGGTCTGAAGATATCACTTGAGGAATACCGTGCAGAGAGACAATTCGAGAGGTGTAGAGCTCCGCCAATTGAGCTGCAGTGATTGACTCTTTGATAGGCAGGAAATGAGCCACTTTGGTGAGCTTGTCGATGACAACGAATATAGCATCATTGCCTCGCTTGGACTTAGGAAACCCAGTCACGAAGTCCATTTCAATGTGGTCAAACTTCCATTCTGGAATGGCGAGAGGTTGGAGGAGACCTGCTGGCCTCTGGTGTTCTGCTTTCACTCTTCTGCAGACATCACATTCATTCACGAATTGAGCGATCTCGCGCTTCATTCGAGTCCACCAATAAGTTTGCTTCAGATCTTGATACATCTTCGTGCTCCCCGGGTGGATGGAGAGGAGAGAGTTGTGAGCCTCATTCATGATCACCTTACGAAGTTCACCTTTGGGCACAACAATTCGATCCTCGAAGAAGAGAGTGTCCTTGTCATCAAGTCGGTAGCACTTGTACTTGGACTGACTCTTTGCAATACCAATCTTCACCTTTTTCACCATAGCATCAAGAAGCTGGGCTTGGCGAATCTGGTCTTCCAAGGTAGGAGAAACTTGAAGGTTGGCGAGGAAACCTTGAGGAACAACTTGCAGATTAAGTTTGCGGAAGGCTTCACAAAGCTTGGGTTGATAAGGCTTGAGAATCAGGCTGTTGCAATATGCTTTTCTGCTCAAAGCATCAGCAATCACATTAGCCTTGCCTGGAGTATACTCGATACTTGGATTGTACTCTTGAATCATTTCGACCCATCGAGTCTGCCTGAGGTTGAGATTAGGCTGAGTGAAGATGTACTTGAGACTCTTGTGATCAGTGAAAATGTCCACTTTTCTTCCCAAGAGAAGATGTCTCCAAGTCAACAATGCGTGCACAACTGCCGCCAACTCGAGATCATGAGTGGGGTAGTTCTTCTCATTAGGCCTCAACTGGCGAGAGGTATAAGCAACAACTTTCTTCTCTTGCATCAGTACCGCACCTAGACCTTGGAGAGAGGCATCACAAAAGACCTCGTACGGCTTGGTTTCATCAGGCGGAGTTAGGACTGGAGCAGTGATCAATTTCTCTTTCAAAGCGTTGAAAGCAACATCACACTCCGGAGACCAAACGTACTTGACGTGCTTCTGAAGAAGACTTGAGAGAGGCTTCGCGATCTTGGAGAAGTTTTCAACGAATCTTCGGCAATAACTTGCAAGACCGAGGAAGCTACGAAGTTGCTTCACATTCTGAGGAGGTTCCCAATTAACGATTGCAGACACCTTCTCAGGATCCACGGAAATGCCCTTGGCAGAGATAATATGGCCAAGATAAAGAACCTCATCGAGCCAAAACTCACACTTGGAGAACTTGGCGTAGAATTGATGTTCCCTTAGCTTGTCAAGAACCAAACGCAAGTGTTTGGCATGATCCTCCTTGTTCTTCGAGAAAACCAGGATGTCGTCGAGATAGACCAAAACAAAGTCGTTGGTGTAGGGGTTGAAGATGAAGTTCATCATGCGAGAGAACGTCGGAGGAGCATTAGCGAGGCCAAAAGACATAACAGTGTATTCATATGACCCATAGCTTGTTCTGAACGCCGTCTTTGGAATATCTTGTTCACGAATGCGAATTTGATGATAACCCATATGGAGATCAAGCTTGGAGAATACTTGGGCACCCTTGAGTTGTTCGAACAGCTCATTAATGTTGGGAAGTGGATATTTGTTCTTGATGGTCTTCTTGTTCAATGGACGGTAATCAACACAAAGTCGGTCCGTTCCATCCTTCTTCTTCACAAAAAGAACACCACAACCACACGGAGAAGTACTAGGCCGAATGAGACCCATCCTTTCTTGAACATCGAGTTGTTTCTTCAACTTCTTCAACTCTTCGGGGCCGAGCTTGTAAGGCCGTTTGCACACCGGTTCCGTACCGGGCTCAAGTTCAATAACAAATTCAACCGGCCGGTTTGGAGGCATGCCTGGGAGTTCTTCAGGGAAGACATCTTGATACTCACAAACAACCGGAATCTGCGAAATAGCATCCAATTCACCCTTCTCATTGAGAGAGAACAACCGGATGGTATTATCCCGAGCAGCAAAGACAATTACTTCCTCAGATGAATGAGTCAGTTGAATCTGCTTGGCTGCACAATCCAGCTGAGCTTTATGTTTAGAGAGCCAGTCCATCCCAAGAATAAGATCGATATCAGAATTGCCAAGAACCGTTGGAGAAGCCAAGAACTTGAAATCACCCAACTTGATAGAAATATCCGGAGCAATGGAGTTAGCCTGCATGCGTTTACCAGGAGAGACGACTGCTAATGGACTAGGCAGAATTTGCTGAGCCAAACCATGCCTAGATGTAAATGGCCTTGAAATGAAACAATGCGATGCACCTGTGTCAAAAAGAACTTTTGCAGGAATATCATTAACAGGAAGGTTACCCATGATCACATCTGACGAATCCTCTGCCTGAGCTGCGTTCATCAAGTTGACCTTGGCGGACTTGGGGTTATGCTTGACCACAGCTGAACTTGCCGATCTGACAGGAGGAGGAGGAGGAAGACGCCTCTGGTTGAAACACTTGTTGGCATAGTGACCCTTCTGTTGGCACTTGTTGCACGTGACCTCTGAGAGCGGACGGTGGTACGGAGCACTCGATCTTGAAGCTTGAGACGAAGTCTTGTTCTGAAAGCCTGGGTTGGGTGGGTGGGACGGACCACTGCCACCTTTGCTCTTCTGCTGATACGGCTGACGGAACGGAGGAGGAGGAAGCCAATACTTCTGCTGCTTGGCCACTTGAGTAGAGGAAGAAGACGTAGTGTCTCTGACTCGCTTCCTGGAAGCATCACACCTGAGCTGAGCAGCCTCTTGTTTCAGTGCCATGTTGTAGAACTCATCGTATCTCAGCGGCTCGAAGAGGACAAGAGCGAGCTGAATTTCTTCACGAAGACCACCCCTGAACTGATAGATCATGCTCTTCTCATCAGGAACATCCTGCTTGGCAAAACGGGTGAGCTTCTGGAACAACTTGTTGTAGTCATAGACGGACAAAGAGCCTTGCTTCAGATTGCGGAATTCTTCACGTTTGCTTTCAGTCACACTTTGAGGAATGTGATGAGCTCGGAAATCACGACGGAAATCATCCCAAGTGATCAAACGTCCACCTCTGGAATCCCGGTACTGCTGAAACCACTCTGCGGCCTGATCCTTGAGCTGGAAAGACGCGAACTTGACGAAATCTTCAGGTCTGACGTTGCTACATTCAAAATGCTTGCCCAGATCGACTAACCAATCATCAGCATCGGTAGCCTCAACGCAGTTGCTGAACGTCTTTGGACCATTTGCGAGGAACTGATTCAGAGTTGCAAAATGGTTCTGGTTGTTGCCTTGATTTCCTTGACTTTCTTTGATTCCGCTCTTGGATGATTTGCATGATCAGCTGAGTATTTGCATTAGTAGCAGCCATCACAGCCTGCCATGCTTCCGGAGGAGGCAGAGGTGGCAGAGGATCTTGATTCTGGTTCTGACTGGTACTCTTAGCGGGAGCCATCCTAAAGAGGTTGACCACCGTTAGCACACAAATAGAGAAATATTGAAGGTGAAACCAACGGAATGAAAAATTGCAACATAAAGTCTTCACATCCGAACAAAATGAACGAATGCACTTCTCTTGAAGTGGTCACATATTCCTAAATTGCGAAGCCACGAAGAATCAGGTAGAAGAGGTACATCAACGAGGGATGGAATCAACATATGACGACGAAGAAGAACGAATACCACAACTCGAAATAAAACCAAGGGTTGACTTGCAGAATAAGCCGGAACTAACACATGATAGAAATTTCGTCCGAAGTGTTCATGGTAGGACCTACACGGGCTCGACCGTACAGCACCATCATGTACAAGGCAGTGCACATGACATACGAAGCGTCCCCGAGTCAGCATAGCCAAGGACTCTTTAAGACACAACGAGGCCACTGTAAAATCGACCGTGAATAGGCGAACCACTAGACGTCGAACCCCAATTTCATATCACACATCTGTTGGAAAGATATCCTAAGGCTACTGGAATTCCCACCTATGAAATTCCCGAAACTTTCCGGTTATGCAATCAGGTGTTGGGGATACAGGGGAAGCATAATATCTCACCCAAGCTAGCAAATCCTACATCCAGCTGCATCCATCCTTCAACACATAACCAAGAAACCTTCGGAAACCATCTATCTCAACCTTCGAAAAGCATCCGTTATACAAGTTATGGCGATACTCCCGAACTCCCGCCCCAGTACTGGGTGGCGTCGAGGTTATCTCACCAACGAACTGCATAAAAGAGATTTTCGATGTCGCGCACATATCTCAAGTATGCCAGAATTGCAACGATAGAATTATGATGACAACACCTCAGAGCTCAACTCCCCGGGACACTTCCACTAAACCCCTGACAGGAGGCACCAAGACAGTATTCTCATCATAAGCCATCGGAACAAAACTAAGATACTCGCGTGATCCTAAAAAAAAATTAGTGAAATTTGAGAAGAGAAGAGTCAAAACTCTACGTCAGGATGCCTTACCAGAGCGATGAGGAGACTGGGAAGTAAAAAGAATTCCTAAGGTCTCCGATATATAATTCCTAAGGACTCAAAACATTTTTCTAGACACAACTCGGCTGCTAAAAAAACGATCAAGCAATGGGGCTCCTAAGGTCGGGGAAGGCTCTGATTACCAACTTGTAACGCCCTCGATGCGGCTATGTCTCCCACGTGTCGAGGCACGACTTAGAGACATAGGCGCATTGAAAGCAATGTCGCAAGTCCGGAATCATTACACAACCCATGTACATATAGAATATAAAGGGGAATAATATCATAGTTGGCTTACACTCGCCACGTCACATCAAAGTACATAAATAACATCCATCATACAATCACTCATGGCCCGACTACGGCGCCAAAATAGAAAAGACCCCCAACAAGCGACTAGGCCCTGAATCTAACCCCGAATAGGCACCACTACTGATCATCAGGAAAAGACACATAGTATCGCTGAGAGTCCTCGTCGTACTCCCACTTCAGCTCGAGCGCGCCATCCGGAGAAGTATCATCGGTCCCTGCATCTGGTGTAATAGTAATCTGTGAGCCACAAAGGACTCAGCAATCTCACACCCTCGCGATCAAGACTATTTAAGCTTAATAGGTAGGAAAGGGGTAATGTAAGTGGAGCTGCAGCAAGCGACTAGCATATATGGTGGCTACCTTATTCGCAAAAGAGAGCGAGAAAAGGAGGCAAAGCACGAGCGGAAAACTATATAGAGCAGCCTACGCAAACATAACTCCAACGCCGTGTCCACTTCTCGGACTCCGCCGAGAAGAGGCCATCACGGCAACACACTCAGTTGATTCATTTTAATTATTTAAGTTCAAGTTATCTACAACCGGACATTAACAAATTCCCATCTGCCCATAACCGTGGGCACGGCTTTCGAAAGATTCAATCCCTGCAGGGGGGTCCCAACTTAGCCCATAACAAGCTCTCACGGTCAACAAAGGAATAGACCTCCACCCAGGAGCCACCGATCAGACTCGGTATCCCGGTACAACAAGATGATTCGACAGGTCAAAACTAGTCCAGCAACACCGCTCGAATGCGCCGACAAATCCCGATAGGAGCTGCACATATCTCTTTCTCAGGGCACACTCAGATTGTCTTAGGTACGGGTAGGCCAGCCCAGAGTTGCCCCTGGTGGCCACCGGCAGCTGACAGTTGGACCAACACTCAAAGGAGCACTGGCCCGGGGGGGTTAAAATAAGATGACCCTCGGGCTCCGGAAACCCAAGGGAAAGAAAAGGGTAGGTGGCAAATGGTAAAACCAATGTTGGGCATAGCTGGAAAAGCTTTAATCAAGGCGAACTATCAAGGGGTTCCCATTATAGCACAACCGCGTAAGGGACGCAACAATCCGGGAACATAACACCGATATGACGGAAACTAGGGCGGCAAGAGTGGAACAAAACACTAGGCGAGAGGCCGAGCCTTCCACCCTTTACCAAGTATATAGATGAGTAAAGATAACATAGCAATATAATGATATCCCAACAAGTAAATAAGTGTTCCAACAAGGAACGGCTCCAAACTTCACCTGCAACTAACAACGCTATAAGAAGGGCTGAGCAAAGCGGTAACATAGCCAATCAACGGTTTGCTAGGACAAAGGTGGGTTAGAGGCTCAAGCATGGCAATTGGGAGGCTGACAAGCAAGTGATAGGCATCGTAGCATTGGCAAAGCAAAAGAGCGAGCAAACTAGCATAGCAAAGATAGTAGTGATTTCAATGGTGTGATCATCTTGCCTGCACAGTTGTCAGAACTGACTGGATCCTCAAAAGCAAACTCAACGGGCTCCTCGTTAGCGAACTCGTCTCCCGGCTCTACCCAACAACACAAACAAGCAACAAGGATACAATCAACCACGTGCAAGGGCAACCAATAACATGCAAAGATGATATGCTATGCGGGATGCGATGCGGGATGCAAAATGCAAGATGTAACAGGAAAAGCATGAACCTGGCCTCCACTTGGAAAACCAAGTGTGCCACTGGATAGAGGGGAAGAAATCCCCTGAAAACGATATAAAGATCATGGCAATCGGAGCTACGGTTTAGAAATGGCAAGCGATTTACTAAACGAACCGATCTGCGATTTACAGCAAGTAGGCTCCTAAATGCAACAAAATGAACATGCTACGGCCATCAAACATGAAAACAAATTGCATGGCAGTGATGTACTCAAGAAGCTTAACAAATCACCAGGACTGAGGCATAGGCAAATTCCTCCATTAAGGGCTTCAAACAAGCATGGCAAAACTGAATAAGCAAAACAGATTTCAGACTTAGCGAAATTAACGCTAGTCTGGAATTTCAGACCACGATGCTCTCTTCGGAGCAGCAAAACAACAAGAAGAATAACCTGAACATGGCAAGTAAGAACATGGCATGGAGCTACTCAACAAGCTTAACAAAACACCCAAAATGACCTGGGGCCAAAAGGGTCCACAAAATACTCTACCGAGCACACGAACATCGATGAAACACAATCAGTTTTCAGACTTGGTGAAAACTGGGACATGCTGAAATAATAACTCACAGAGGCATGTAAACGAGCTCGATGCACTCACTACGGTGCAAGTCATGGCAAGGCAAGCATATATCCATTAAGAAGGCACAAAATTCTAGCTAGACATGGCAAGAACAAAGGCATAGCATGCATGGATCACTAGCAATCACTCCGGCAAAATCGCAAAAGAGTTCACGATCTGCCCAAAACAGCAACTATCCAAAAGTTGAGCTCGATTGAGTCAACCTATGGTGCTCCAACATAACAAGTAAAGACATGGATGGATTAAGCACAACAAGCATAACAAATCACTCTTACTGATCATCCTCAAAAGAGGCACGGATCACTAGGAAACAAGCCGTACATATAGCATCGTGAACTAAAACATCCCAGACTTAGTGATTTTCACCAAGTCCCTGAAATCAGTAAACTCAGGTAGCCCTCTTCGCAAGTTTGCACAAGACAACACACACATCCTAAAAATACATGGAAGGCACCTCTGGAAAGAAGACAACATGCTTAACAATTCATCCCAAAGGGGCATAGGCATATCATGCACGGATTAGACATGGCAAAAATGACAAAAGTGCATGTTGAACTAACGGATCTGCAATTTAACTCATGATGCCTTCTTCCAACAGAATTTTGGGCAACAAGATGACCTCAAATGCAAATGATGCAATGGAATGAAATGATGTACTCGTCGAGGCGAAGATTTTGACATATCATATACCCAAATCGGAGCAACGGATGCAAAGATATGGCAGGTCAAACATCGCATAAAAATTATGGTTAGGGGATGGAAAGTCAACCCGATCCAAATCCGGATCTGGAGGATACTGTAGCTCGCGCGTCGGGTACTGTAGCTCGCCGGACGCGAACGGCGACGGAGAGGAAGGAGGGAGCCGGGGTTCGCCGGGGAGATCGCCGGGAAGAAGTCCGGCGAGGTGGGGCGCCGGATCCCGCCGGATCCGACCCGAAGAGGCGGCGGCGGAGCTGCGTCCGCGGCGGAGGAGGAGGTCGGCGACCCGGGAGGAGAGGCGGCGGCCGCCGGTGTCGGGGAGGCACGCCGGCCGGCGAGGGCGCGTGGTGACGGCGGCGATGGCGCGCGGTGGCGGCGGGAGCAGCGCGGGCGACGCTCGGGCGGCGGGGAGGCGGATGAAGCGGCGGCGGAGACGATGGGCCGGGCGGGCCCGCTGCGGGCTCGCCGGGCCGTGGCGGCGGTGGGCGGCGGAGGTGCCACGTGGCGCGCGGTGAGTGGACAGGGGGCGTCGGCGGACGTGTCCGGCTGGGGACGGACGTGTCCGGCCGGCGCGGAGGAGGAAGATGGCTAGGGTTTCGGGGGAGAGATCCGAATTTTTCGGGAGGGAGCTATATATAGACCTAGAGGGAGCTAGGAGAGTCCAAATGAGGTGCGGTTTTCGCCCACACGATCGTGATCGAACGACCGAGACGATGGAGCTGAGTTTGGTGGGTTTTGGGCCAAAATGGAGGGGTGTTGGGCTGCACACACACGAGGCCTTTTCGGTCCCTCGGTTAACCGTTGGAGTATCAAACGAAGTCCAAATAACCCGAAACTTGACAGGCGGTCTACCGGTAGTAAACCAAGGCCGCATGGCAAGTCTCGGCCCAATCCGGAAATGTTTAATCCCCACACACGAAAGAAAGCTAGAAATGGCCACCGGAGGAGAACGAAGCGCCGGAATGCAAAACGGACAACGGGAAAAATGTTCGAATGCATGAGATGAACACGTATGCAAATGCAATGCACGTGATGACATGATATGAGATGCACGAAAACAAAAACAACACACGGAGACAAAGACCCGAACCCGAGAATTAAATATAACTTAATGCCGGAAACGACAAGAGTTGGAGTACAATTCGGGAAGGTTACATATGGGGCGTTACACTTTCCATTGAAAAACACTTTCCAAATAACCCTATGTGCTTTCCAGAAATTCTACGTCATTTCTGATCAAGAATATGTCAACAACATATACTCATCAGAAATTCTATAGTGCTCCCACTCACTTCTTTGGAAATACAAGTTTCTCATAAACTTTGTATACACCAAAATCTTTGATCATCTCATCAAAGCACACATTCCAACTCCGAGATGCTTACTCCAGTCCTTAGAAGGATTGATGGAGCTTTGCATACTTATTAGCATATTTCAGGATTGACAAAAACTTCCGGTTGTATCACATACAACTTTTCCTCAAGAAAATCGTCGAGGAAACAATGTTTTGACATCCTATCTGCAAGATTTCATAAATAATGCAGTAATCGCTAATATAATTCCAACAGACTCTTAGCATCGCTACAAGTGAGAAAGTCTCATCGTAGTCAACTCCTTGAACTTGTCGGGAAACTTCTAATGACAACTCGAGCTTTCTTAATGGTGACATTTACCATCATTGTCCGTCTTCCTTTAAAATCCATCTATACTCAACAGCCTCACGACCATCGAGCTGTTCTGTCAAAGTCTACACTTTGTTTCCATACATGGATCCTCTCTCGGATTTTATGGCCTCGAGCCATTTATCGGAATCCGGGCCCACTATCGCTTCTCCATAGCTCGTAGGTTCATTGTTGTCTAGCAACATGACTTCCAAGACAGGATTATGTACCATTCTGAAGTAGTACGCATCCTTGTCATCCGACGAGGTTTGGGAGTGACTTGATCCGATCATCAAGTCTCCACCATCCTCCCACTCAATTCTTTCGAGAGAAACTTTTCCTCGAGAAAGGACCCGATTCTAGAAACAATCCCTTATTGCTTTCGGATCTGAGACAGAAGGTATACCCAACTGTCTTGGGTGTCCTATGAAGATGCATTTATCCGCTTTGGGTTCGAGCTTATCAGCCTGAAACTTTTTCACATAAGCATCGCAGCCCCAAACCTTTAAGAAATGACAGCTTAGATTTCTCTAAACCATAGTTCATACAGTGTCATCTCATCGGAATTACGTGGTGCCCTATTTAAAGTGAATGTGGTTGTCTCCAATGCCTAACCCATAAACTATTGTGGTAATTCGATAAGAGACATCATGGTATGCATCATATCCAATAGGGTGCAGTTATGATGTTCGGACACACCATCACACTATGGTGTTCCAGGCTGTATCGGTTGTGAAACAATTTCCACAATGTCTTAATTCTGTGCCAAACTCGTAATTCAGATATTCATCTCTATGATCATATCATAGATATTTTATCCTCTTGTCACGACGATCTTTCAACTTCACCCTGAAATTACTTGAACCTTTCAATAATTCAGACTCGTGATTCATCAAGTAAATATTCTCAACATCTACTCAAATCATCTGTGAAGTAAAACCATAACGATATCCACTACACACCTCAGCACTCATTGGACTGCACACATCAAAATGTATTACTTCCAGCAAGTTGCTTTCTAGTTCCATTTTACTGAAACCGAGGCTTTCAGTCATCTTGCCCATGTGGTATGATTTGCATGTCTCAAGTGATTCAAAATCAAGTGAGTCCAAACGATCCATCTGCATGGATTTTCTTCATGCATATACACCAATAGACACGGTTTGCATGTCTCAAACTTTTCAAAAATGAGTGAGTTCAAAGATCCATCAACATGGAGCTTCTTCATGCGTTTTATACCGATATGACTTACGTGTCAGTGCCACAAGTAGGTGGTACTATCATTACGATCTTTTGGCATGAACATGTGTATCACTACGATCGAGATTCAATAAACCATTCATTTTAGGTGTAAGACCATTGAAGGTATTATTCAAATAAACAGAGTAACTATTATTCTCCTTAAATGAATAATCGTATTGCAATAGACATAATCTAATCATGTCTATGCTCAATGCAAACACCAATCTCGATGGTAGAGGGAGCGTACGATGCTTGATCATATCAACATTGGAAACACTTCCAACACATGTCGTCAGCTCACCTTTAGCTAGTCTCCGTTTATTCCGTAGCTTTTATTTTGAGTTACTAACACTTAGCAACCGAACCGGTACCTAATACCCTGGTGCTACTAGGAGTACCAGTAAAGTACACATCAACACAATGTATATCTAATATACTTCTATCGACCTTGCCAGCCTTCTAATCTACCAAGTATCTAGGGTAATTCCGCTCCAGTGGCTGTTCCCCTTATTACAGAAGCACTTAGTCTCGGGTTTGGGTTCAACCTTGGGTTTCTTCACTAGAGCAGCAGCTGAATTGCCGTTTCATGAAGTATCCCTTCTTGCCCTTGCCCTTCTTGAAACTACTGGTTTCACCAACCATCAACAATTGATGCTCCTTCTTGATTTCTACTTTGTGGTGTCAAACATCGCGAATATCTCAAGGATCATCATATATGTCTCTGATATATTATAGTTCATCACGAAGCTCTAGCAGCTTGGTGGTAATGACTTCGGAGAAACATCACTATCTCATCTGGAAGATCAACTCCCACTCGATTCAAATGATCGTTGTACTCAGACAATCTGAGCACAAGCTCAACAATTGAGTTTTTCTCCCTTAGTATGTAGGCTAAGAAAATCGTTGGAGGTCTTATACCTCTTGACGTGGGCACGAGCCTGAAATCCCAATTTCAGCCCTCGAAACATCTCATATGTTTCGCGACGTTTCAAAAACCGTCTTCGGTGCCTCAACTCTAAACCATTTAACTGAGCTATCACGTAGTTATCAAAACATGTATGTCAGATGTTCGCAACATCTACAGACGACATTCGAGGTTCAGCACACTGAGCGGTGCATTAAGTACATAAGCCTTCTATGAAGCAATGAGGACAATCCTCAGTTTACGGACCTAGTCCGCATAATTGCTACTATCAACTTTCAACTAATTTTTCTCTAGGAACATATCTAAACAGTAGAACTAAAGCGCGAGCTACGACATAATTTGTAAAATCCTTTTGACTATGTTCAGGATAATTAAGTTCATCTTATGAACTCGCACTCAGATAGACATCCCTCTAGTCATCTAAGTGATTACATGATCCGAGTCAACTAGCCCGTGTCCGATCATCACATGAGACGGACTAGTCAACGTCGGTGAACATCTTCATGTTGATCGTATCTTCTATACGACTCATGCTCGACCTTTCGGTTTTCTGTGTTCCGAGGCCATGTCTGTACATGCTAGGCTCGTCAAGTTAACCCTAAGTGTTTCGCGTGTGTAAATCTGTCTTACACCCGTTGTATGTGAACGTTAGAATCTAACGCCCGATCATCACATGATGCTTCGAAACACGAACTGTCGCAACGGTGCACAGTTAGGGGAGAACACTTCTTGAAATTGTTGTAAGGGATCATCTTATTTACTACCGTCGTTCTAAGCAAATAAGATGTATAAATATGATAAACATCACATGCAATCAAATAGTGACATGATATGGCCATCATCACTTTGCTCCTTTTGATCTCCATCTTCGGGGCTCCATGGTCATCATCGTCACCGGCATGACACCATGATCTCCATCATCGTGTCTTCATGAAGTTGTCTCGCCAACTATAACTTCTACTACTACAGCTAACGTTTAGCAATAAAGTAAAGTAATTACATGACGTTTATGTTGACACGCAGGTCATAAATAAATTAAGACAACTCCTATGGCTCCTGCCGGTTGTCATACTCATCGACATGCAAGTCGTGATTCCTATTACAAGAACATGATCATCTCATACATCACATATATCATTCATCACATCCTTTGGCCATATCACATCACATAGCATACCCCTGCAAAAACAAGTTAGACGTCCTCTAATTGTTGTTTGCATGTTTTACGTGGCTGCTATGGGTTTCTAGCAAGAACGTTTCTTACCTACGCAAAGACCACAACGTGATATGCCAATTGCTATTTACCCTTCATAAGGACCCTTTTCATCGAATCCGATCCGACTAAAGTGGGAGAGACAGACACCCGTCAGCCACCTTATGCAACTAGTGCATGTTTGTCGGTGGAACCGGTCTCATGTAAGAGTACGTGTAAGGTTGGTCCGGGCCGCTTCATCCCACGATGCCGCCGAATCAAGATAAGACTAGTAACGGCAAGCATATTGAACAAAATCAACGCCCACAACTACTTTGTGTTCTACTCGTGCATAGAATCTACGCAATAGACCTAGCTCATGATGCCACTGTTGGGGAACGTAGCAGAAATTCAAAATTTTCCTACGTGTCACCAAGATCTATCTATGGAGAGACTGGCAACGAGGGAAAGGAGAGTGCATCTACATACCCTTGTAGATTGCTAAGCGGAAGCGTTCAAGAGAACGGGGTTGATGGAGTCGTACTCGTCGTGATCCAAATCACCGATGATCCTAGTGCCGAACGGACGGCACTTCCGCGTTCAACACACGTACAGCCCGGTGACGTCTCCCACGCCTTGATCCAGCAAGGAGAGAGGGAGAGGTTAAGGAAGACTTCATCCAACAGCAGCACAACGACGTGGTGGTGGTGGAGGAGCGTGGCTATCCTGCAGGGCTTCGCCAAGCACCACAGAAGAGGAGGAAGAAGAGACGCAGCGCTGCACCAAGAGAGATTGAATCGCGTGTGTTATGGGCAGCCCTAGGCCTCATATATATATAGGGAAGGGAAGGGGCTGCGCCCCCTCTAGGGTTCCCACCCCTAGGGGGGCGGCAGCCCTAGATGGGGATCAAAGGTGGCGGCCAAGAGGGGGAGAGGAGAGGGAGGCGCACCAATATGGGCTCTAAGGCCCATATCCCCTAGGGTTTGCCCCCTTTCCACCTCTTAGGCGCCATGGGCCCTTATGGGAGGCGCACCAGCCCACTAAGGGGCTGGTCCCTCACCACTCTTGGCCCATGCAAGCCTCCGGGGTTGGTGGCCCCACTTGGTGGACCCCCGGGACCCTCCCGGTGGTCCCGGTACATTACCGATAAACCCCGAAACTTTTCCGGTGTCCAAAACATGACTTCCCATATATAAATCTTTACCTCCGGACCATTCCGGAACTCCTCGTGACGTCCGGGATCTCATCCGGGACTCCAAACAACATTCGGTAACCACATACTAACTTCCTTTATAACCCTAGCGTCATCGAACCTTAAGTGTGTAGACCTTACGGGTTCGGGAGACATGCAGACATGACCGAGACGTTCTCCGGTCAATAACCAACAGCGGGATCTGGATACCCATGTTGGCTCCCACATGTTCCACGATGATCTCATCGGATGAACCACGATGTCAAGGACTTAATCAATCCCGTATACAATTCCCTTTGTCTATCGGTACGATACTTGCCCGAGATTCGATCGTCGGTATCCCGATACCTTGTTCAATCTCGTTACGGGCAAGTCTCTTTACTCGTTCCGTAACACATCATCCCGTGATCAACTCCTTGATCACATTGTGCACATTATGATGATGTCCTACCGAGTGGGCCCAGAGATACCTTTCCGTTTACACGGAGTGACAAATCCCAGTCTCGATTCGTGCCAACCCAACAGACACTTTGGAGATACCTGTAGTGCATCTTTATAGTCACCCAGTTACGTTGTGACGTTTGGTACACCCAAAGCATTCCTACGGTATCCGGGAGTTGCACAATCTCATGGTCTAAGGAAATGATACTTGACATTAGCAAAGCTTTAGCATACGAACTACACGATCTAGTGCTATGCTTAGGATTGGGTCTTGTCCATCACATCATTCTCCTAATGATGTGATCCCGTTATCAACGACATCCAATGTCCATGGTTAGGAAATCGTAACCATCTATTGATCAACGAGCTAGTCAACTAGAGGCTTACTAGGGACATGGTGTTGTCTATGTATCCACACATGTATCTGAGTTTCCTATCAATACAATTCTAGCATGGATAATAAACGATTATCATGAATAAGGAAATATAATAATAATTAATTTATTATTGCCTCTAGGGCATATTTCCAACATTTTCGCCATGTATACATACTCCCTAGCAGTGAATTTGATGATTCCAACTTGTTGAGACTATGCAAGCACACAAAGCTGCGCACCCTAATTTGCAAGATTAATTTGGGGAAGAGAACATGCTTTGTAATGGACCACTGGTGTACTAAACTTACACGTATGCGTGTGATGTCTTGTGCCTTCACAAATGAATTACCAGATAGTATTGGTAACTGGAAGCATCTTCGGCCTTGAAATCTCCAGAACCTGTACTTTGAAGAGGATTCCTTCATCATTCTGTTGGCTATATAATATGCAGATTTTATATGCCAAGAAATGCACTATACAAAGCTTACCCGCTGACTTTGATAAGTTGACCAATTTACAGAAATTTGAATCAAACGGATTAACTATTGATGCAGCCAATCAAGAGGGACAAGGAATTAGGTCAATAAAGAATCTGAATCAAATTCGTGAATACTTGGTGATAAATAATCTTGGCATCCTAAGTAAGGACCGTGCAGCAGAAGCTAAACTGAAGGATAAGAAATGTCTTGATAGGTTGACATTGATTATGCGAGTTGCTATACGGTCCGCTGAGTTTTATATCCACAACAATTATACAGAAGTGCTTGAAGGTCTGCAACCTCCTATCAGCCTCGAGCGTCTCTTGATCAAGAATTATGTCGGTGTCTCGCTCCCAAGCTGGTTTCAACCACAAAACTTGCCAAGCTTACAATCTCTTGATTTTAAAGGTTGTGTTGGACTGAAGAGCATAAACTTAAACAAGATACCTGCAATTGGTACTTTCTTGTCCTTGACAAAACTATGGATTGATGGGTGCAAAAATTTATCAAGCCTAGAATATTTTCTGCAACCAAGTTATGTACCAGCCATCAAGGAGATCCGAATTAAAGATTGCAAGATGTTAGCATCTGTACCAACTGATATTTTTGGTTTTCATTTCCTGGAAGAATTGTGCATAGTTGATTGTCCGAACATCTGCCAGCAAAGATTGGTTTCGCCATCCCTCAAGAAGCTCAGTTTGTGTCGTTCTAGTCTCTTTTGCAATATTGACTGCTGCTCTCTCACCTCCTTTCATTGTCAATGCGAGTTTGGCACGTCCATACAACTACAAACATGGAGTCTTCTAGCTTTAAAAACGTTGGAAATTATGTGCAGATCTCTTACATCTATTGGAGGCTCCCCTAGTATTTCCATTTCTGGCAACATTAGAGCACTCTCGTCCCTTACTGTCCTAGAAGTTACGTTCTGTGAGAAATTGTCGACCCTTGATGGCATCCTAACACAAGAATACCTACCTGCTATTGAGAAAATTGACGTTGGATATTGTGACGAGTTACTGTCCCTGCCAGTTGAAAGGTTTTTGAATTTTCCTTACCTGAAGCATCTGAGGATTACTGACTGCCCAAGTCTCAACTGGCAAAGGGGGGTGGTCTTGCCGTCATATCTAAAGGTGCAGATATCTAAGTGTCCAAAGTTAGTGGAAGTGGATGAGATAAATGGAAGAGCGGCCTAAGGTATTTGTGCTAACGCTTGTTTCCTGTCCTGCTTTTACCTCTCTGTTGCTTGACATTCCCTATATACCGTAAATAGTTTACTCGTGTATTGTGCAGTGATGATCGAACTTAAATCGGTATGACTAGAGTATGATGGACTTACTCATTGATGACACCTACATGCATTATTTGTCTTGTTTCTGCTTGTTAGTTCCAATGTCTAGTTCATATAGAAATCTGGATCTGTTAATCATTTCCATAATGAAATTCCAGTATAGGGCGACATTTTAAAGAAAACTTGTCCATACGAGTGCTGCCGCGTTGTGTGCGTTAAGTCGAAACTCTTGTTTCTTTTTGGCCAAATTTGCTATACTGATTGTGTTTTCTTCAAGCCGCTCGTCACCAGCAAAGGGGGTGCCGGTCGTGGACGTGAACCGCTCCTCCTCCTCCCCCTTTCGCCGTCTGGTGCTCTCTGGTCTCAAATTTAGCAATGCTTGAGGCAGGTCGGATGCTGGTGGCTCTCGGTGTGGTCTGGATGCAAGGCAGCGGCCGTGGTGGTGGGAGGCATCGATATCAGGCATGGTGAACATGGGCTCTCGGGTGCAGACAGTGTGAGTTGAGCGATGCAACGTCTCGGGTGCAGACAGTGTGAACAAAGTGCCATATTCAATGGTAGCGGGGCCAGTGGTACCGGCGTGAGGTTATTCCTCGAAGGAAAAGGTGACTAAAAAGCCAAAGTTGACGTGATACCATAGCAACCTGCGACCAGTGGTAGTATTTTATGAGAAAGTAACAATGAGCTCACCATGGATCCCCCATATGTTGTCTCCACTAGCTCCCGTGGATTTTTTTTTAAAAGGAGGTCATCCCCCGGCCTCTGCATCGGATAGATGCATGCGGCCACACTAGCTCCCGTGGATATCATCAGCCCTTAGTTCTGCTAACAATGAGCGCACCATACATGCATGACAGGACGAAGTTTTGTGTAACGTGGAAAGTAACAATGCCACGTACTTCCTCAAATAATTTTCACATATATAGCACCGTACCATCTATGCTTCCTCGTCACATTCCGCTGTTCCTTCTCCGCACCTCTATCACGTCATCGACACAACATGTGGAGGCGGCCGCTTAGCATGTTTTCCTTCTCCGCACCTATAGGAACAATATTGGTTTGCGGCTGGATTAGCGTCTATCGTTAGCGCCCGGCGTTGGGTTAAAGCTGATTTTTTATTTTAGCATATTTATTTTTCCATTCTAAGCGTCTGCACAAGCACCTTGCATTGGAGGTGCCCTCAGGCGACTTGAGCGATGCAATGTCGAAAGCAGTGTGCACAAAGCGCCATATTCAATGGTAGCAGGTGGTGATGACAGCACGCGTGAGATTATTCCTCGGAGGAAAAGGTGACTAAAAAGCCAAAATTGACGCGGTACCAACCTTAGCCCGTCCAAGGATTGTAGTACGTATTTTATGAGAAAGTAACGATGAGCTTACCATATGATATTTCTATATATGATATCTAATATGACATCCCCATATGTTGTCTCTACTAGCTCGCGTGGATATCATCGTCCCTTAATTCCGCTGACAATGAGCGCACCATACATGCATGACAGGATGAAGTTTCGTGGAACGTGGAAAGTAACAATGCCACGTACTTCCTCAAATAATTTTCACCATCGATGCTTCCTCGTCACATTCCTAGATCATAGTATTTCGTTGACGCCACCAACCATCTTTAGTTCGGCTCAGACTCTACTAAAACATTCAACAGTCCACACCATTTCTCCTTGCTTGTTCCACCTCCCAGTCCGGACGGACGGAATGAGAGGTAGACTAATTAGAACAAGCCTCCTGGCCATGTTCCGCCTAATCTGCAAGGCCTTTGACGAGGCGGATATTCTCATCTCGTGGCTGGTATGTAAGCTTCACCTTCGAGACATCCCCATCCTCATCTCGACACTGATATGCAAGCTGCGCTGTGGGAAAAGTGCAAGCCATCGCCTCTTCATCGCTGTCAAGAATGTCATCGCCAGCGTCTCGTGGCTGAGATGTAAGCTGGGTATGGCCATGTCTGCGGATGATTCGCCTCCTGCTCCTGCGGAGGATGGCTCCGCTGGCCTCTCAGATTTCCTCACTGGCATCCTCTTCATTCTGGCTTATTCCATGGGGTTCGTCATCATTATGGTCTTTGGCGCCGGTTTGGTTACAATGGCAGCGCCCGTTGCATTCGCTGTTGACATGATAGCCTCTCTGCATGACCACCAAAGATCATGCCATCGCCGAATGTTATCAAGACCTCCACACCACCCAGGTACGTTGGCCCCATGTGTAATGTCCGGACCTTTTGGTCCAATGAATCAATGATGATGCCATCGATCCATGAACTCGGACAACTTACTATCTTGTTCTTTTCAGAGTGGCAGCAGGAACGTAAATACAGCGGAGTGACATTGTTTCTGTTGTTTGCCATCATGTTTGCCTCTGTTGTAGCGTATAGAAGCGTCCGTCGGGTATTCTGTCTATCGTTCTCACTATATATCTATATAGCAGACTCTATTCACTTCAAAAATTTGACAATTCTCTTCGTCAACGAGTTTGCAGGTTGGGGATCGATGTAACTCAGATGCCAACTGCAAGTCGGGACTATCTTGCCGCAAGTGGACTGGAACTGGATGCACCCGTAAAACATGTGTCCGGACAACAGTGGCTAGCCCATTCGACACAGTTGTATGTTCTGTTGTGCATTTTTGTTTTGCCATTTGATTGTTCTTTTTATCCTGACAATTTGTTGATACCATAGATATCACTCACTAGTCATGTACTACACATTATCAGTGAAACTAGCAAGTATATACCACAAATAACGTTGTAGATACTTACCCATAGGTGTCACTGCCTTAAATCAACTTTAGCCTAAATGGCTATGTGCATCACATTAATGTAGAGGCCAGGGGTTCCGACCTCCTTTTCCAAAGAAGAAAACATAAACTAGCAAGTATTCCTGACAAAGCTAATAATACCAATTCACCAGGACAACTCACTGCCATTCAACAAGTATGCGTTCCTCACGACGCACAACTCATTCTCAATAACAGATATCCCAACCTTCACATTGTTCAACCAGGAAGATTCGGTCACCGATCAACTGAATGTAAGAGCCACTCCTGCTTGCCAGTTGATTCTGAAATTTTTGCGGTATGATTCTGAATAATGCAACCACACATGACCCTTTATGGCAGAATGGCGTCAGAGCACTGATGCTGGATGTATATGACTTCCGGGAGGACATATGGTTGTGCCATTCACACGATCGAACGTGCTGGGAGACCAATGCCTTTGTGAGTGAGCAGAATTGTCCTCTGAATGGATTGGCCATTAAAATGTTTCAGAATCATACTCCATCCGTTCCTAAATATTTGTCTTTTTAGAGATTTCAAATGGACTACCACATACGGATGTATATAGACATATTTTAAAGTGTAGATTTACTCATTTTGCTCCGTATATAGTCACTTGTTGAAATCTCTAGAAAGACAAATATTTAGGAACGGAGGGAGTATATCCTATTGTGACCAGTAACTATTTATGTAGGAGCCCGCCATAGGTACCATGAGAGAAATAGAGGTCTTTCTTGTAATGAACCCGTCAGAGGTGGTGACACTCATCCTCGAGGACTATGTCAAGTCTCACCGTGGCCTCTCCAAGCTGTTCATCAAGACAGGCCTCACTAAGTACTGGTTTCCGGTATCGAGGATGCCACGGAACGGGGAGGACTGGCCCCGTGTCAGCGACATGATCAGGCTGAATCAGCGTCTCCTTGTCTTCACCTCCAACCGATTCAAGGAGTCAAGTGAAGGAATTGCCTATCAATGGAACTATATGGTCGAAAACATGTGTGAGTTTAAGCTTCAGACTTTTTATTTTCTTCAGTTAATGTCTCAAGATAAATATGATTTGCTCTTGTAGTTTACGCGATCGCCTTCTCTTATCATAGATGGTGATGTCGGAATGAACTCTTGTGTCTGCTGCAATCGCTCCGAATCAGCTGTCCTAAGCGACAGAACTAAATCATTGGTTCTTGTGAACTATTTCCGCACGTGGCCGGTCCAAGGGACAGCATGTATGGAGCACTCGCGAGGGCTCATGGAGGTGCTCCACACGTGCCACGCTGCTGCCGGCAACCGTTGGGCTAACTTCTTGGCTGTGGATTACTACAAGGTAACGCCAGCAGCTGCTGCAACTCAGCAGGACATGCTAGAATCTTGAAATCCCGAATCGAAATAATGATTCGTTGGCTGGTTGCCCGATTTCAGAGAAGCAATGGTGGGGGCGTCTTCCAAGCTATGGACATGCTCAATGGGATGCTAATCTGCGGCCACGATGACGTGCATGCTTGCGGCGGGCGGACAAGTCCACCCTTGTTCTTGTTTCGTTTCCTTCGTGGCTTGTTCTTGAGGGCTGCTGCCTACTTGTGGCAGGCTGTTCTCTTGTAGAAACCAACTCTCAAGTGCCTGCTTCCCAAACTTGGGGAGTTGAGGTATGATGCAAACACGAAATGACAAGTCATGATCTAAATGGAGTTTACAAATGGTCTCTACATTGGGGTACTTCACTATTATTAACTGCACTGTTGTACGTATTTGCAATCTAGACAGACTGCACGATATTTTAAACATGTCAATCCACATTGTATCTGCAATCCAGGACATATATATTGCACGGTCCTATCTTATATTTTGTAATTGGATGCATCACTCAAGGCTCCAAGTTAATTATCCTGTATTGATTACTTGGATGCACCATTCGATGCTCGACGTTAATCGTTAGAAACAATGCTAACTATCCGTACAATCTCTGTATTAATATATCCTTAGAAGCCCTTGCCCATTGTCACACGTCCAAGCCTCTGGAGTGAAATCTTTCACGGGATGCCAAAAAACCACACATCTTTTTCTCTTTGCAGAAAAAAAAAACACCTCTCTAGCAATTTTCTTCCTCCCCCGATCTTACGCCGCCGACGGACCTAGGGTCATTTACTGACAAAAAGTACAGGTCTTTGCCACGATCCAGCAAGTTTATTCCCTCGTTCTGAAATGCAACCTTTGTAGCACTTTCTTCCCTCGTTCTTAATATATGGGCAGCACAATCTGCCAATTCCTCAAAAAAAAAAACATATGATTTAAGAGCAGGCGGCATCATCAATTTTGTATGCAACAAGGAGCAGGTAGCATCAGGAGTTTAGCATAACAGCAAGGAGCAGGTAGCATCATGAATTTAAGATATATGTTGGTATCATAGCTTTATACTCGGTTCAATGGCAAGCGGACAAAGCTGGGAACTCACCCGGGACCATGGTTGCTTCTTCCTGGAAGCTTCCCAGAAGCTGTGATGGTTGACTCATGTAGCTTGTTAGGCTCCCCTCCCTCACTCTTATCCAAGATTGTTAGTTTCATTTCTCTCCTTCCCCTGCTCCTCCTCCTGCACTTTTGACAGTGAGCGCTCCTCCACGCCAAGCAGCACCGATCCAGGTGAGCAGCCCCCTCTTGAACCTTTTGCTTTCTTCTACTGGGTTCCACGTACCATTTCTTGTTTTTGTTTCTGTGTGTTGTTAAAAGTAGAATCCAGAGAGCTATTTTAGCTTACAACAAGCCTTCCTTTTTGAAGAGAAAGATCAGGGGAAATTCAGCAAAGCTGAGGAAGACGGAACTAAAGCACTCTGTTATAGGTGGTGAATATGATTTAGTCTTTTCATTTACTGCTCGCGTAAATGAATAAAAAGAGGGACATCTCTTTCATGTTTCAACTGCATCATGTTCCTCTCAGTTCAGTTCCATATGTGAATAAATCTCGACTAAATATACATATCGAGTAAAGTGTGTGTGTGCATGATTTCTAGTCAAAGTAAAGTATCATTGTTAGTAATTGTAAGCCATATTGACACCGGAACTTTATAGCTTTATTTTCACTTCATGGCCATACGTTGATTATGTTTCTCTAACTTGCTGATTGCTCACGTAACCATTTCAAACTAATTTCATGCCAACTTCTGGTGGAAACATAGTGTACTCTGACTGCAAATTTACTTCCAAAATTCTAGTTGCATCTATAGTGCTAATTGCGTCCAATGTTTGCTCGCAGGACGATGTCCAAACTCTAACCACCATGAACATATCTACCATTGGGGTCATTGGTGCCATCAGTGAATGTGTCAGCTTGTTTCAGTCGGCCAAATATTCTATTTCATCCTATGCGGACAAAGCTGTGAGAGTTTACTGCTGTAGATTGATAGGCTCCTCTTCATCAATCCATCCAACATTGTTAGGTTCATTTCTCTCCTCCTGCGCGTTTGAAAGCAAGTGCCCGTCCGCGACAAGCAGCGTTGTTCCAGGTGAGCACAGCTTTCTTCTACCGGATTCCCAGCTTGATTTCTGTCGACATATGAAGTTCATTCGGCGACCATGATGCCTGTTTTTATGTTCCTGTGTGTTGTTAAAATTAGACCCAGCAAAATATTTTAGCTTAGAACCAACCATTTTTCTTGAATAAAAAATCAAGGGAAATTTGTTCAAAGCCGAGAAAGAGAGTAGAGCGGAGAGGAACAAGCAGAGTGCTCTGTTATTAAGATAATTTTGTTTTTTCATGTACTGCTTCTAGGGTTATAGAAATTCATAGAAGGAGGGATATACCTTTAATGTTTCAACTCCATCATGTTCCGCCTCTGGCTCTTTATCTTAGTTCCATATATGAATAAATCTCACTTGAACGTCAAAGTGTATATTGCATGACATATACATTGAATAAATCGTCCATGATTTCTAGTAAAAGTAAAGCATAGTTTTTAATAAATTGCAATGACATATCAAAACTTTATAACTATATTTTCACTTCATGATGTTTCTCTAACTTGCAGACATTTGACGCAATTTTCGCTGGAAACATATCTGCAGAAAATAACTACTACAATAGTCAAGTTATTGTATATGAATAGTCGTCTTGTTATACACTCTGACTGCAAAATTTGCTTCCACAATGCTAATTGCGTCTTATTTGCTTGCAGGACAAAAGTAGATGTCCTGACTGCAGCCACCATGAGCTTATCGGCCATTGGGATTGTTAGTGCCATCAACGACTGCGTCACTTTGTTTTAGTGGGCCAAATCTGCTATTTCATCTCTTCACTCCAGATGGAGTGGCTCAGAGGAACAAAGTCTCCAGGATCGTGTATTACTGTTGGAGAGTGGCCTACAACTTCTCAGGGATACTCTTCCTGCAATGCACGACCTCATTAATAAAGCAGAGCGGAGAAGCCATGAACATGGTGTGGCCAAGCTCCTCCCGTATCTCAAGGATGCAGTGTCTGAGGCCGAGGACCTTCTTGACGAGTTCACATGGTATGAGAAGAAGGTGCAAGTAGAGGGTGATACAAGCCGATCTCCTTTCACTGAATTCTTCGAAACAGTCGTCCTAGGCAGCTTCAACAAACTGAATGCTGTACAGTTGAGGTTGAATCATCTTTCAGTTCAGCTGGATAATATTGGGCTTCGTGGAGTTACACAACACTTTGACAAATTAGTCAGGCCGGAGACCACCTCTTTGCGAAATGAAAGGGAAATATTTGGTCGTGACAAGGAGCTGAAGCAGGTATTGGGATTTCTTAATGTACATGCAAATTTAAAACGCAAGAGAGCAACTAGTTCCATTAGTGCATCAACAAGCGCGTCAGCAAGCAACCAAGTTAGCAATGAATCAAGAATAATGAGTCTTCCTGTTTTGCCAATAGTTGGCATTGGTGGTGTTGGAAAGACTACTTTGGCTCAACATATTTGTAGCCATCATCTAGTGAAGTCTCACTTTGATCTGATAATTTGGATTTGTGTCTCAGATGACTTTGACGTCAAGAGGTTAACTGAAGAGGCCATACAATCCTGTATAAGAAACGCAGCACCAACTGATAATTTGGATCCTCTTAAGTGTGCTCTCTCTAACAATAATTTGGATTCTCTTCAGCATGCTCTCTCTAAGCACGTGAACAATAAAAGGTTATTGATAGTCCTTGATGATATGTGGGATGATTCCTTGAAGGAAAATGGGCAGTGTTGGAGGAGGTTTTGTGCACCTTTTAGAAGTGTCCAAGAGGGAAGTGCGATGTTGGTCACCACTAGATGTCCAAATGTTTCCAATGGAGCCCATTATAGTTGAAGGTCTAAATGATGACATCTTTTGGAATTTCTTCAAATTGTGCGCGTTTGGATCTGAGGGTTCTAACAATGATCCTGTGTTAGAGCGCATTGGTAGAAGTATACTTCCTAAATTGAAGGGTTCTCCTTTGGCCGCCAAAACTTTAGGACGCATGTTAAGCATGGACCTTCAAGCATTGCATTGGAATTCTATACTTGAGAGTGACCACCACATGTCGAGCAAGTCAAGTTGTGCACTTTGCGGTGCCATGATGCCATGTGTGAGGACGCCAGAACGACCACCACCAAAGCATGCGCCAACCAACCCTGGGCTTGGCGGACATACCAGCCTTGTTCTGAGCCATTGTCTGAGGGGTGAGCCGAGGCTTGGTGCCAGATGTGGATGACTATGGGGCCCACACGCTGTTAAATGACGTGTATGCGTTGTTGTATAAGTTGTTGCTAACTTGCGTGCATGTATTTTTCTGTTGTAATATATAGCTGCTCTTTATCAACGAAAATCTGAGACTTTCATATTACCAACCTAACGATCACATTTCATGCTATGACAAAGATACAACCAATTATCATATTACTACACAGATCAAGTGGGTTAGATTCCAATTTGATCCACATGCCTTTTTGTCTTTTTGTTTGTCTTCATAGCTATAGATTGATGGTCAAAGAAGCAACTACTACCGGAAACGGCCCTATGTCCAGCCTGTGCTTTATCCATATGTCCTGTAAGATGGAGATAATATGTTTTTTTGGAACTTATAAGATGGGAATATTGTCTAACGTTTTGTGCTGCGCGTTTGATTCTTTTCCCTTTTTTCCATATATGTTCTTGTTGTTGTCTCATCGATCTCGAGAAGGTTAATTAGCTGCTAGGTGTGCTCGCCGTGAGCTATGTGAACAGTTCTCATCTCATTCATTCATGGATGAAATTAATACAACGTTGTTTCTTTTCGTCAAAAGGGAAAAGATAGTTCGCTAAAAAAAACTTGAGAATATGGAGGCATGGTTGATTGATACGGAGTAGAAGATATGGCAAAGCTGCCTTATTACAACGGCTCGAGGCACGACCCACCTGCTCCTCGAAACTAGTTGCCATTCTGCATTGGGCTTCAGACAGCAATTAACCACTATCCTAGATCTCTGTTTGATGCTGCTTCATCAAGTCACAGGTTTCCTTGACTTCGCGCTAAAGATAACAAAGGGCCAAAAATGAAATATAACCCACACAGAGATACGGCGTATAAATAACCAGCATACGAATTTATGCCCCCGTCTGACAGACAACGGTTTGTAAGTATTCAAAATTTCACCGACAAAACCTGCATTCTGGCAGAGGACCAAAAGAGAACTCATGATGTATATGCCAGTGGAAATTGTACGACCTCCTGGAACCAGTACTATATGTACACCAAGGGCAAATGCAATAGTCAAGTATGTGAGCGAATGTGAGGCAAGGAACGCGGATACCAGGAAGCAAGCTCGGCGGATATGCAGTTTAAGCATGGGCGTGCCGGAGATCATGAGACAAAGAGTGGCTATTGAGGAGTAGACAAACGCAATCCCGTTGGCAGTCATGAACACACTGAAATACCAGGCACTGTAAACTCTTGGTAAGCCACCCTTGCTATTCTCTCCTTCTTTGACTGCCGCCGGTACAGCGAAGGCTGCACCAAATGTCACCGTTGTGATGAGTACTGATAAAATTCCAAGTGCCCGGCTCGATTCAGTCACCTCATCGGATTTTTTTTTTCTCTTTTTTCTGTTTTTTCTTATGGTTCGCCTCAACCACTTCTTTTGATTGATTCTCCCCATCTTTTAGGCTTGACAACTGATTCTGAATGCAACGTTGTTGAACAAGATCTCTACAGAAGCTACCATGCCTAGCACCAGCATCGATGAGTGTCCTGTAGATCACGATCTCTGGACTCTGCATAAAAAAAAGGCATTAAGAAACATACCAAATGGAACATAGTACGTTTTATTTTAAACTGTCATCGCCTGACTATTTCATTTCCAGTGGCCATCTGAATAGAAACATACTACATTTTCATTTATGAGATCAGCTAGCAGGAAGCACGAGAGCGGAAGCGATTAATACCAGTCCATAGGAAAAAATTATGGGTGGCTTGCCCTTGCTCCTTGCTAGATCCAGCGGTGTTTGATCCTTGTTGTTCCTTATATTTAATTGTACTTCTGGATTCCGCAAGAGATAACAGAACATGGTTAGATCCGCAAGATCCACAGCTAGGTGTAGTGCGGTGTTGCCATCATTGTCCCGGGCATTCATTATGGGCACAAAAACTGGTTCTTGGCAAGCATAATATACTATACTGTAGACCTTGGTCTTGACAGCAATGTGAAGAAAGGATCTCCCCTGCCAATCAGGAAGAGCAATGCAACCACCACATCTTTCGAGGAGAATACGGATGGGGACCTTCCTATCCATCAAGGCAGCGACATGTACAGGTAACAAACCATTCTTATCATGCTGATATGCTGCAGATGGGTTAGCATCAAGTACATTCTTATCATTCTTATCATGCTGATATGCTGATATGCTGATATGCTGATATTGATACTTGTTTTTTCTTGTCTTTTTTTTGGGGGGGGGGGGGGGGGGGGGGGGGGTGGTGTTCAGTTGTTTGGTTCTTGTCTATTTTAGCTCTTAGCGTGCATCCTTGAACACTTACTATTGCAAAGGCTGGAGTTCATACTGTGGGTCAGGTGCGGGCATGAATTGCCAAGAGTAAATAAAGCTATATATTACTAAAAAGTTAGTCAGGTGCGGGCATGTCTGTAACTGAGACGTACTACTGTAGTGCTAGTAAAGAATGAAAGAAATATAAGAGAGTTTAGACCACACTTAAGGTTAGGGTAACAACTCGATACCATATTTGAGCCATGACACAAGAAACCACCAACTCTGCGCCTAACCAATAACGCGGAGCACTGATTGTCTAGTTAGCTCGCGAAAACAGCGAAACCGACAAGTAGGCCCCACCTGTCGGGCCGACGTGGCAAAGACTAAAAATTTGACCACTGATGTGGCAAATGAGATGTGGGCCCCACAGGTCAATGGCTAGATGGTCATCTTCTCCACATACTTTTTCAACGAGGCATTTCATCGAACAGCTTATGGGCACGAATCCTTTTCCTCTCGGTGGAGAGAGTGAGCGGGGGCGGCTCGTCTGCCTCTCCATGGAGCGCCAGCGGGGTAGGCGTGGATGCCCGTAGCTCATCTCTCCGCCACGCGCCGAGCTCGGCCGCGAGCGTGCCGCGGCGGCCAGAGCACCACGCAGAGGTGCGCGGTGACTAGCGACCAGCCAGTGCGGTGAGCGGCGCGGCAGCGCAGTACATCGACGCGAAGGCCAGCAGCTTACGCGGCACCGCGTTGCGGAGGTGCGGGAGCTGCTCGTTGCTGTACTCGACAGCGGCTGTACGCGAAGACTGAACGGGACGCGCATGACCAGTGAGGCCAAGGCGACGGCGGCGCTAGACGCATCAGGCAAGCTCAGGGTGCACTCATGTGATGGCGACGAGCGCGGCACCAACTACTCGCCGTACGGCCTCAAGACCGAAGCCCGGAGCGGCGGCGCTCCAAGGAGTGGACGCGGAGCTCATGCCATTCCAGATCAAGCAGGAACTCCACCAGCGCGTGCCGCCATCACTCCCCAGCAGCCGCTGCCGCTTCCGAATTGGATTCCTCTGTAGCTGGCTCCTCCACTTAGCTCCACCATTGCCGAGCACATCGCCACACCCGCCCACAACTTACTTGATGAAATGCCAGAACGAAATAGAGGAAGAAGTAAATAGAAAAACCGAGTCATTGACAGGTAGGACCCATGTCCACCTCAGCAAAATGTACATGTAGGCTCGCCACGTCAGCCCGACAGGTGGGGCCTATCTGTCGGTTTCGCTGTTTTCACAAGCTAACTGGACAATCAGTGCTCCGCGTTATTGGTTAGGCGCAGAGTTGGTGGTTTCTTGTGACCTGACTCAAATGTGGTATCAAGTTGTTATCCTAGTCCCAAGTGTGGTGGTTTTGGGTAAATAACTACTAAAGTAATGATCTAAACGCCTTTATATTTCTTTACCGAGAGAGTAGTCTGTAAAAAAACATAAAATGTGTCTGCACATCAGATAGCTAGGATGAAACAGATCTATTAATATGAGACATGCTGAGGATCTCACCGTATGGACGATGAATGGCAGCATGCAGTGCGTTTTGTCTATCTGGGCCGGAGTAAGAGAGGTTGCCGCCACTAGTGCTGTGCAACATCTCTGCGATGTGCTTGTGTCCCAAGGAGACGGCCAGGTATAGCGGTGATGCCGCGCCAGGGAGATCAACCGCATGATGTTGCGCCAGCCCTGGATCCACCCACATGAGCATCCCGACCATGCACTTGCTTCTTCCCAACCTGATAGCCTCGTGCAAGGCCGTCTCCCCATGAAAGTTGAGCTTCCTCACCACCAGCACCGTCCACTCATGGCCATACAAGTCGCCGAGCTGACAAATTAAGTGGAAAAGCATTCTGAGGTTTCCGGACCTGGCGGCGTAGTGAAGTGGTGTGTTGCAGCGGTGGTCGCCATCGTCGATCCATTGGGTCGCCTCGAAGATCGTCTTGACGCACTTGCAGCACGTGTTCCCCTCGAAGGCGATCTGGGTGATCTGGTCGGCGAGGGACCCGTCCAGGTCCGGCACCGTCAACTCATGATGCTTCGGCGCGCTTCCGTCGCTGTGGCTGTATGTGTGCCAATCCCGCCTAAGATCCTCGAGCTTCCCGCAGTGCCCGCATACGGCGGGCGCCAGAAGCACTGCGGGAAGATCGATGGATCCACCATACTGCCGTCGTTGCTCAAGGAACTCGATGAAGGTGACAGCTCCAGATTCACTGGTGCTGCTCCACTGCATTGCCACCATAGGCGGTTTTACTTAGTGTGTGCTACTGCTATAGTGTATCAGCGTTAACTCAATTCTTCAGCTATCTCGGAACACACGCCTATTTATACATCATCGATTAGTAGTAGTAGCTTAGGCCGGTAACATACAAATGTCACTAATCTATATTACTATCTTCATAATGGGTAGGTGGATGGTAATATGCAAGTCTTCATTAATTGGGATATAGACTTATTTTATCTTAAGGTGTGTTATGTTACAGTAACATATATTATGTTACCATAAGCATTTCTCTCCTCATTAACTTTATGCCACATAAGCAAATTTGTCTTGTGACGTGTTACTACCTAAATTACTCCCACTATGTCTAGCCTTAGTTACCTAAAGGTTAACTACTCTTACTTACATTGAAATTTGCCCACATAACCATCACATGCAACAAGGATTCCAACAAGAATTAACACAAAAACAAGGGTCTAGATTCCAACTTGCCACTTGTCTTTGTCTCTAACCACGTCCCTCACTTTGTCGTTAAGACTGTAGAGTAAAGCTGCTTGATCTAAATGCCACTTGTTTTACTTCCACATGCCTCCAAGATTGGCAGGTCGTTCCAATTAATATTTCATAACAGAATAGTAGTTCAAGGTAAAAGCTATATAGCGAACGTTAGAGCAAGTATAATAAGGTGAAATATGTGTCCTGAGTTGGAAGAGAGGAAAGAGGAGAGAGAAGACAAGCATGCTACAAACTAACAACCGGCTATAGCACGTGCCCCTAAAGAGAGGGAGGTGGACCATATATCAATAAAGTAGTATTTATTTACATCTAACTGTTATACTTGCCGGCTATGTATAAAGTTGGCTATAGTTGATGTGGCAACATCACATAGCCAGTAGCTGGCTGTACTATTAACCATACTCTTATGGTTTGTCATGCGTTGGAACTATTGACCTCCCCTCCGATTTGTATCTTACAAGCAACCCGCTTCTTCTATTTTCTTGGTTTGTTTCTACCCGTTTTCCGAAATAGGTTTTCGCCTTAATTTATAAATAAAGCACAACACATATATTACAAAAAAGAACGAGGGTCATAACATAACCCCAAACAAGTGAACAAGATACAATGTATGAAGAACAACTAACAAAGACTACAAACAGAAAAGCACCAAGGTTGACACTGCGGAGGCTGTCATCCACTGAAACGCTCACTGATATAGGAAGATGCAACAACACGCCATGAGTAGTAGCACCACCACCAACCATGAACGGTCCACGACTGCTCAAACAAGAGACCTCTCCTGGAGCGACGCCTCCAAGGAGGGAGTGACACCAGCACGCCACCGCCGCTGCTCGGTTTGAAAGACCGGACCAAGGTTTTCATCCATACTGAAAGATGGGGGAGCACATGCACGATGGCACCTCCAAGTACGGGAGGGTTGCTCACGAAATCATCGCCACCGGCATTGATAGAGTCGAGCAAGGCTTCCACCTAGGCACCAACCATCGCACAAGGAAAGGAATCGAGGCTCCTAGATCTGGGATCAATGTGGGATGCGATTTCGTAGGCATTGCTTGTCCAATAAAAATAGCTCACATCAAAAAAATGAGCAACGTCAAGAAAATTAGTGCATGCCACGCTAAGTTTGAACAAATAAGAAAGAAACCAAAAAGACCGTCTAGCATCAGAAATTTGTGAGATTTCCAAATTCCGTCACATAAAAAAAGATGATCTCTTGCCTAGCATCACCTGGAAATTGGCACCCAAAGGGATTTTCTTTTCTCAATTTAAGTTAGCTTCGTTTGCAGCTGTCGTCTGTCGTTTACTGTTTTGTTTTTTTCTGCTGGATTCCTCGTGTAGCTGCCAACTCCGATCCAGATCCCAACTAAACAAGTTTATTATTTGATGCATCTCTTACAGGCCTTGTCCTTGTCTTTGTCTCACACTAAGTTGCTAGTTGCCTGACATATCTAACGACCACAAGGGCGCATCCAGTCATCGTGTAGATCGAGTCGTTTGGGTGGCACTCGTATTTGTCTGCCTCCAATCGAGCGACAAAGAAAGAAAGAAAGAAAGAAAGAAACAGGTAAGCAAGCAAACAGCCGAGAGCTAATCACAATATTCAACTGTTGATCAAAAGGGTCCAGCTAGCCAACTGGATCAAGATCTTGTCTTTCACTTCCAGCCCAGGCGCCTCGGTGATCAAATTCACAGATTTGAAATAGTGGGAAATACATACCTTCATGCTGATGACCTGTTGCTCCTAAATTCCAGAGTGTCTCATTCGATGGAGCATATATACAAACATGCAACTCCGGTATCTCCTCCACTAACGCTCGCTCAACCGGGCGGCATGACCCTAGCTCAACCTGTATGGAGTATCATTCATTATTCATGCAGGTCAGGAGACAGCGGGACATCATCAACGCTAATCTCATCCCTAATTACAGGAAAGAGCACTTAACGTGAGGGCCTGGGAGCAGAGTAGGCCTTGAGTGGGCCTCTGTATGACCATTTTCTCAGCCCAATAGAGTTTATCACTTCTTTTTTTGCGGAACGTAGAATTTATCACTAATCAGCGGGGAGTAACTAAATAGAGCTTATCTCTTGAGGGCTTGTTCGGTTAATCCCCACCACAAGGGGATTGAAGAGGATTGGAGGGGTTTGAGATGGATTTTGAGTTGCTGGGGATTTATTCCCTTCCAATCCCCTTCAAACCCCTTGAAATTTTGTGGAACCGAACAAGGCCTGAGGTGGACCTCCAGGGGGTCACTATTGATGGCCTAGAAACACGTCAAGTGGTGCATCTAGCCGCCACCACACATGTCGTGTGCTGGGCATGCTCCCTTTGGATTTTATTTATTAAAAAAATCTGTACATGTTTTTGGGTTTTAGATGATTTTTTCTAGGTTTTTTTGGTTTTCCGGTTTTCTCAAGATTTTGGAGAAAACAATTGCGAAATTTTAGTTTTTTGCACGGAAAAAAATTATGCTTCCACGAGAAGCACAAAATTGCTCTCTCGCTCTGAAAGGAAAAACAAAGTATGCTTCCATGAGAAGCACAAATTTGCTTCTTGTGAAGGCACAAATTTGATTTCGCGAGAAGCACAGTTGTGCTTCCACGAGGAGCACAGTTGTACTTTTGGAAATGGGAAAAAGGTGATAAACGCAACTTACTTCTGGGCTCTAAATTTTTTTGTCATCATTTTCTTTTCATTACCGGTTTTTTGGTTTTCATTTTATTACTTTTTTTTGGGTTTTTTGTGAGAATTTTTGTTGTTGAAACCTATTAACATGGATCTAGTTTCAAAATTCTTGACTTGGGAAATAACGATGAAAGCAGTTTACGATTTGGAAGTAGGGTTCATGAGATTATTATTTTTTGAATAAACGAATCTACGAAAAAAACTCCCACGATGCGACAAGTGATGCACATGCAGTGCATCATTTTTCAGCGCCGAGGAGGTTGGAGTGACCTTTGCAAAGGTTTAAGCAAAGTCTCGATCTTTAAGGGGGGCCGGCCCTGCTCCCCCGCACCCCCTCCCAAGTGTCTCCGTCCTAATCACATAATAGGGACCCAGTGAACAGAGGAGGCCATAACTGGGTCATCCCATTTATCACGCACCTGAGCTATGTGTATTTGTAGCAACTCGGCTTGAGGGATACAGTCACAACTCGGTTTTTTCAGGTTTTTATTTTTTTCCCTTTTCCTAGAAAACAGGGAAAAATATTTAAAAGTGAATTTAAAAAATATGAAAAATAAATAGCCAAAAAAATTGGTAAGTGAAAAATAACACAAAAATTGACCATAATCCTTTAGACACTTAGAAGGTTCCCAAAACAATAAAAGACCGAACCAGAACCTTCTAGAAGGTTCCCAAAAAGCGGTAAAGTACCCAAAACCAGGATCTATATAACGCGGATATATTAGATAGGCCAACCCATCACACCTTACCTCGATCGTTTCCCTATGCGAAACATGGACTATTTGACACACACAGGACCTCCAAACTTCAGAGGCATTGAAATCAAATCCAAGATTACGTACTAATGGATTATGCCCGTACATTGCTCAAAGGATTAGGTGCTAATGGGGTTTTAAGCATAAAGTGAAAATGATTGGGTACTAATGCCTACTAGTCAAGATCAGTATTGGATAGTAAGTAATCAGATATAACTGATCTATGTGTGTATAGCAAGGCAGAGAGAGGTGTCATTCCAGCCAGCCAAAGAACAATCAACTATGTTAGGGGTGCAACTATGTTAGGGGTGCCATTCCAGCCAGCCAAAGAACAGTGAGATAAGTCGGACGAGGTACTCGTCGACAATGGTGTACTTGGGTGTCCGTTTGATGCTCTATGTTAGAGATGCCCTAACAACATAATACAATCATTTATATGTTGCTTTTGTGGGCCCTACTCTACTTGTATCAAACGCATGGAATTGATTCGAGGCATTGTCGAGGAACGCCTTGTCCAACCTTCCCCTTCATTACCATCTCTAGCGTTTTAACAAGACAACAAAAAATTGATTCCAAGGCTTTTTTATTGTCTTTTGGAGGCATTTGAAATCACCTTGTAATATCAGATCGGAAATTATTGATAAAAAACTGAAGTACCAGCACACCTATTGTAGGCCTTGCATTCATCTTATGGTAAAATGAATTGGTCACCAACCACATCATGTTCGAATAGTGAATCGGCCCTTAAGTATACCACTCAACCTCCGGATAGCAAGACCCGGTCCCATTTGAGCTCAACATGTTCAGACCACTAGCTTACTTACAACAAATTACATGTCATCACATACGCATACCATGGAGATGAGGAGGGAGGGAATAGGAGGCATCAGGAGCAGTGGCACAACTAGTCTAGACAGTGCGGGAGTGACTCAGCTTCACCTTCACCCATGCTCACGGCATGCAGGTAGCCCATGCATTGGCTGGCGGAATAGCATAGCATCTCGACCCACACACCTTGGATCACAATGCACCTCCCTCTCTCGTCAAGCAGCTCCATCAGTTCTCGGGCGAGCGATCTTGCATTGGAGATCAGATCATCTGAAGATGGGGGCATGTTAAGGAGCTCCCCTGCAAGAATTTCTTCGGTCATGCCGACCATAGACGCCTTGCTGTTTTTGATAATTTTCTCGCTGGCCATGATGAAAAGGTCCGACCTGGTGCCAAGCATTAGCATCTCAGGACTGATGTGAAGCAAGTTGATCATATAGTTGGATATCTCCCTGCCTGCCGCGGCTTGTGGCTTCTCCTTCCTTGTGGACATTGAGGGGATGTGTTGGGGTGATAAAAGCAGAGGTTATTCAAGCCAAGATCAGTCTTAGCCAATAATCAAGTATGACTGCTGGATTAATTGGTAACTTTTATTTAGAACAAAACCCCTGTTATTTTTTAGCAAGGCAGAGGTTCTTCCACTAGTAGAAAACCGGCCTTTTGTCCCGGTTCGTAAGGGCCTTTAGTCCCGGTTCTTGAATCGGAACTAAAGGATCGTTACTAATGCCCTCACCAGAACCGGGACAGATGGGCCTCCACGTGGCCTGCGCGCTGAGCCCAGGCAGGAGGGCCTTTGGTCCCGGTTGGTGGCACCAACCGGGACCAATAGGCCTCCACGCGTCAGCATTTCTCTGGCTGGGATTTTTGTTTTTTTTTTTGAAGGGGGGGGGGGATTGGGGGTTTTTGGGGGTTAATTTAGGTATTTCATATATTGTGTTAGATAGCTAATTAATAGGGAGAAGTGTCCTCTCTTATGTCCGTGCTTGGTCGACGCTACATACTATACATACGTATAGAGAGGACTAGACACGCTAGCTAGCTAGTAAGCAAACGAAGGAAACAGAAGATCGTCATGAACATATATGCATACAGAGAGAAGTGATATCGACCACCTCTCCTTCTCCGAGAGATTGGTCGAACAACAAGTTCTCGTATATCTATCGTACGACACTACCGGCTACATATATACAATAATTATCTCTTACAAATATAATCTCCTAAATTATGGACGCATGGTCCACATAGTATTCTCCGTCTTCAGCGATCACGTGGTCAAGAAAGAATGCCGCCAATTCCTCTTGAATTGCTCACATGCGATCTGGTGCTAGAAGTTCATTCCGCATCCGAAACATCTAATTTGAAGAAGGGGGTCAATATATATATATATATATATATATATATATATATATATATATATATATATATATATAATAAAATTGTGAATATTGTTATTTACGCACTTCATATTGTTCGTCAGAGTACCCGCCCCGCTCACAGGTCGTGTGGCGGATGGACTCGCAGACGTAGTATCCACAGAAATCATTCCCTTGTTCCTGCCACAACCACTTTACAAGAAATAGAGGTCAATCAAACTGATAAGCAAGAATGCCAAATGGTATTGATGAAACTAGCGCTTGAATCACTAGGAGATGCGCGGAACATGCTACTATACTGCTTGCTTTCGGGTGTCTAATTTGCAGCTCCTTCGGCAGTCCCGGAGCTTTTCTGGTGAATTTTCTCCAAACCCTGCCGGACAAAGAAAACAATTACTTGATATCAGGAAATGAACAAAGTTGCTGATATGGTGGATAATGACCGATTTAACTTACTTCTGGAGGATTTCAGTCATGTCTGCATATTCCTGGGGATCTTTTCGTCTAGAGTCCAAGACAGTTACTACTACCTGCTCAAGCCTAATCTCTAAGAGAATATAGTGGTAACTGCGCACGCATGCATAACTCATCAATTACATTACTATAACCTGGACTAATATATAAGGGAAACCGAATATGCACAAGACAGTAACACTCACTTGAAGTTGTAAGGAAAGAGTATTATATCTTTATGTTCATTTCTTTTGAATGATTGTAGCAAGTTGGCCTCGGTATCTTCGGGCCTTTTTTCAACCTCAGTTGCATCTATGAGATATGTGTTAACGAACCCAATATCACCGATTTGTCTTTTCTTCAATTCGGCGATCTTCAATCTGCATAATATAGTGAGGATAACTATAAATACATGCAATGAAAGAGCTGAGCTATATAGAGAGACTTAATGACAGAAGTAGTAGTACTTACAGATAATAGCAGGTGACCGTTGTTTTATCGAGGGCCAATTGATTGAAAAACTGATTGAACTCCTCAAATGGAATAGGCAACAGTTCAATTCCAACGAGGTCATGCTCCGGTTTAACTCTCGCATACAAAGTACTCCTCCCCCCAGACTCTCTGCAGATTTTCAAGTACCAATCATACATCCACTATCGAGGACCCACTCAGTGACTTTGGATTGATCATCCTGCAGATGAATTAGTGCAGCTTACGAACTCATATACTTCATCAATGAAGAATATGATATCACAATTCATCATATCAATTTTATCAAGCAGTAAGACAGATAAAGCAGTAGGAGGATGTGTGAAATGAAAGTTCATCTCATCATGGTTAGCCTGCGTCCTTTCAGGCATTTTGTCAGGTCCCCAGCAAATTCTTCAGACGTTACAGTGCATCTGGAGACCTGACCCTGCATAAGAGATTAGTTCTTTTTCTTCACCACCCACATCTGAAGGGGTGGCAAAGAGTTCATCACTCTGCAAGCTCCATATGAGAATGGTGGCATAAAGGCCAAACCATTTCGTTTCACATAAGAGGGATTAGAGTAAGCATATGAATAAGCAGAGAAATTCTTTAAGGACTTATGAACATAATGCTTAGAAGAATAATGCTCATATTCATAGCCCTTGGCTCTTCCCTGCGAAACAGAGTTGTTAGCACGATGATGTTCCTATGAGGACTTTGATCCTTTTGAGGAATTTGATCCACGTGAGGAATTTGGTCCGGGTGAGGACTTGGATCCATATGAAGAATTTGATCTGGGGTTCCTATTCTTCATAGGTGGTGTCATGAGAACATTCACCTGAAGACTTTCAAGGCACTTTTTAGGAACCTAGATTTTCTTCACAGGGGAACCGTTTCTGCAGTTAGTGCCAACATATCTAGTAAATACTTCACCATTCTTATTTTTGAACAGCTTATAGTTGGAGTCAAATGACTCATCAGAAGAATGAGAAGATTCACATGTATAGCCAGATAAATTAGATGGATCAACTAGAGGTCCCTTTGCAGCAACCCATTAGGTTTTGGGGTACTGCTCAGGCTTCCAATATATACCATCAGCATTGAGTTTCCTCTCAAAGGCAATACTCTTATGTGTTTGTTTCAAACTGCAACCGTCGCCTTCTGTTTGGTTGCCTATTTCAATTGCTGCTGGAGTATAGCAGCCTCCTCTGTTATTCCACCAGCAGAGCACCACTCTTGCCGGCCGCACATCTCTCAATTTTGTATGCAACACGGAGCAGGTAGCATCATGAGTTTAGCATAACAACAAGGAGCAGGTAGCATCATGAATTTAAGATATATGTTGGTATCATAGCTTTACACTTGGTACAACGGCAAGCGGACAAAGCTGGGAACTCACCCGGGACCATGGTTGCTTCTTCCTGGAAGCTTCCCAGAAGCTGTGATGGTTGACTCATGTAGCTTGTTAGGCTCCCCTCCCTCACTCTTATCCAAGATTGTTATCTTCATTTCTCTCCTCCTGCGCTTTTCACAGTGAGCGCTCCTCCACGTCAAGCAGCACCGATCCAGGTGAGTAGCCCCTTCTTGAACCTTTTGCTTTCTTCTACTGCGTTCCACATACCATTTTTTTTGTTTTTGTACCTGTGTTTTGTTAAAAGTAGAATCTAGTGACCTATTTTAGCTTACAACAAGCCTTCTTTTTCTTAAGGTAAATTCAGCAAAGCTGAGGAAGACAGAACTAGAGCAGAGGGGAAGCGGAACAGAACACTCTGTTATGAGGATGTGAAGTAGCTAGGTTGTGAATATGATTTGGTCTTTTCATGTACTGCTTCCAGATTGGCGTAAATTAATAAAAAGAGGGGCATCTCTTTCATGTTTCAACTGCATCATGTTCCTCTCAGGCCCAGTTCTTTTGCCAGAATCTAGGGATTCTCCCAGAATCCGACCCCTACCCAGCTTCTCCCAGAATCTTTGAGCCCCATTTGTTTCACAATCCTATCTAGTTAGGGTTTAATTAGACAGGATTGTAAAACAAATGGGGCTCAAAGATTCTGGGAGAAGCTGGGTAGGGGTCAGATTCTGGGAGAATCCCCAGATTCTAGCAAAAGAACTGGGCCTCAGTTCAGTTCCATATGTGAATAAATCTCGACTGAATATCCCAGCATATGTTTCATGACATATATATTGAGTAAAGTGTGTGTGTGTGTGTGTGCATGATTTCTAGTCAAAGTAAAGTATCATTGTTAGTAATTGTAAGCCATATTGACACTGGCACTTTATAGCTTTATTTTCACTTCATGGCCATACATTGATTATGTTTCTCTAACTTGCCGATTGCTCATGTAACCATTCAAACTAATTTCATGCCAACTTTTGGTGGAAACATAGTGTACTCTGACTGCAAATTTACTTCCACAATTCTGTTTACCTCCACAATACTAGTGTACTCTGACTGCAACTTTTGCTGATTGCGTCCAATGTTTGCTCACAGGACGATGTCCAAACTCTAACCACCATGAACTTATCTACCGTTGGGATCATTTGTGCCATCAGTGAATGTGTCAGCTTGTTTCAGTCGGCCAAATCTGCCATTTCATCTATGCGGGCAAAGCTGTGAGCTTACCTGGGACCATGGTTGGTTCTTCTTGGAAGTTCCCCAGAAGGTGTGAAAGTTTACTACTGTAGATTGATAGGCTCCTCTTCATCAATCCATCCAACATTGTTAGGTTCAATTCTCTCCTCCTGCACGTTTGAAAGCAAGTGCTCGTCCACGACAGGCAGCATTGTTCCAGGTGACCATGGCTTTCTTCTACTGGATTCACAGCTTGATTTCTTTCCACATATGAAGTTCATTTGGTGCCCATGATACCTTTTTTTCTGTGTCACTAAAATTACAGCCCAGCAAAATATTTTTGCGTAGAACGAACCATTCTGCTTGAATAAAAAGCCGAGGGGATTTTTTTTTTCAAAGCTGAGAAAGAGAGTAGAGCAGAGAGGAACAAGCAGAGAGCTCTGTTATGAAGATGTAGAGAAAGCAGTGAGAAGATAATTTGGTTTTTTCATGTACTGCTTCCAGGGTTACAGAAATTCATAAAAGGAGGGACATACCTTTAATGTTTCAACTCCATCATGTTCTGCCTCAGGCTCTTTATCTCAGTTCCATATATGAATAAATCTCAGTTGAACATCGAAGTGTATATTGCATGACATATACATTGAGTAAATCGTCCATGGCTTCTAGTAAAAGTAAAGCATAGTTTTTAATAAATTGCAATGACAGATCAAAACTTTATAACTATTTTTTCACTTCATGATGTTTCTCTAACTTGCTGACATTTGATGGCAATTTTCGGTGGAAACATATCTGCAGAAAATAACTACTACGATAGTCAAGTTATTGTATATGAATAGTCGTCTTGTTATATACACTCTGACTGCAAAATTTGCTTACACAATGCTAATTGCGTCTTATTTGCTTGCAGGACAAAAGTAGATGTCCAGACTGCAGCCACCATGAGCTTATCGGCTATTGGGATTGTTAGTGCCATTAATGACTGCGTCACTTTGTTTCAGTGGGCCAAATCTGCCATTTCATCTCTTCACTCCAGATGAAGTGGCTCAGAGGAACAAAGTCTCCAGGATCGTGTATTACAGTTGGAGAGCGGCCTACAATTTCTCAGGGATACTCTTCCTGCAATGCAAGACCTCATTAATAAAGCAGAGTGGAGAAGCCACGAACGTGGTGTGGCCAAGCTCCTCCCGAATCTCAAGGATGCAGTGTCTGAGGCCGAGGACCTTCTTGACGAGTTCACATGGTACGAGAAGAAAGTGCGAGTAGATGGTGATACAAGCCAATCTCCTTTCACTGAATTCTTTGATACAGTCGTCCCAGGCAGCTTCAACAAACTGAATGGTGTACAGGTGAGGTTGAATCATCTTTCAGTTCAGCTGGATAATATTGGGCTTCGTGGAGTTACACAACACTTTGACAAATTAGTCAGGCCGGAGACCACCTCTTTGCCAAATGAAACAAAAATATTTGGTCGTGACAAGGAGCTGGAACAGATATTGGGATTTCTGCATGTACCTAAAATTTCAAAACGCAAGAGAGCAACTATTTCAATAAATGCATCAATAAGCACATCATGAAGCAACCAAGTTGACGATGAATCAAGAATATCAAGTCTTCCTGTTTTGCCAATAGTTGGAATTGGTGGTGTTGGAAAGACTACTTTGGCCCAACATATATGCAGCAACCAACGAGTGAAGTCTCACTTTGACACTATAATTTGGATTTGTGTCTCAGATAACTTTGATGTCAAGAGGTTAACCAAAGAGGTCATACAATCTTGTACCGGAGAGGAGGCAACAACTGATAATTTGAATTTTCTTCAACATGCTCTTTCTAAGCATCTGAACAATAGAAGGTTATTGATAGTCCTTGATGACACGTGGGATGATGCCTTGAAGGAAAATGGACAGTGTTGGAAGAGGTTTTGTGCACCTTTTCGAAGTGTCCAAGAGGGAAGTGCAATGCTGGTCAGCACTAGGTGTCCAAAGGTTGCCATGGGGGTGCGCACAATTGAGCCCATTATATTAGAAGGTCTAAATGATGTTGTCTTTTGGAATTACTTCAAATTGTGCGCGTTTGGATCCGAGAGCTCTAACAATGACCCTGAGTTAGAACATATTGGTAGAAGAATACTTCCTAAATTGAAGGGTTCCCCTTTGGCCGCCAAAACTCTAGGACGCATGTTAAGCATGGACCTGCGAGCATCACATTGGAATTTTATACTTGAGAGTGAACTGTGGGAGTTGAGACAAGAGGAGACGGACATTTTGCCTACCCTTCGGTTGAGCTACATGTATTTACCATTCTATTTGAAGCAATGCTTCTCATTCTGTGCAGTGTACCCCAAAGATTACAAATTTGAGAAGGTATTCTTAGCTGAGATTTGGGTAGCAGAGGGCTTTGTAGAACATCAGGGTGCTATTCCAATTCAAGATATTGGCTGTCAGTATTTTGAAGATCTTGTAGCGCGGTCCTTCTTTCAAAAAGTTAGTGACAGATATGTGATCCATGACTTGCTGCATGACATGGCACAAATGGTTTCAGAGCATGACTGCTTCATTTTAAGAAATAAGAGTGACTTTGATAAAGTTCCCCAGAATGTTCGTCATCTGTACATATTCCCTGGCAGTGACTTTGACGATTCCAACTTGTTGAGACTATGCAAGTACACGAAGCTGCGTACCATTATTTGCAAGAAGAACATAGGGAAAAAACAGGCTTTGTAATGGACCAGTGGTGCACTAAACTTCTGTGTATGCGTGTGATTTCGTGTGCCTTCACAAATGAGTTACCGGATAGTATTGGCAACTGGAAGCATCTTCGGTACCTTGAAATCTCCAGAGCTGGTCCTTTGAAGAGGATTCCTTCATCTTTCTGTTGGCTATATAATCTGTAGATTTTCTATGCTAAGAAATGCAAGCTAGAATGCTTGCCAAGTGACTTTGGTAAGTTGACCAGTTTACAGAAATTTGAATCACATGGATTGCCATATTATGCTGGGGGTCACATGACTCTTGATTCAGCCAATGGGCAGGGACAAGCAGGAATCAGGTTAATAAAGAATTTGAACCAATTTCGTGGACACTTGGAGATATGTAATGTTGACATGCTAAGTAAGGATCATGCAAGAGAAGCCGAACTGAAGAATAAGAAATATCTTGACGAGTTGAAGCTGTTTATGCATCCAGGGAGGTCTCAAACCATCCAGGACAATGAGATAGGAGCGCTTGCAGTTCTCCAACCTCCTATCAGTCTCAAGTCTTTGTTCCTCCAGAATTATGCTGGTGTCTCGCTCCCAAGATGGTTTCAGCCACAAAACTTGCCAAGCTTGAAATCACTTACTTTTAAACAATGTGTTGGACTCAAGAGCATATCATCTCCCGTGATCTCAATGAGCATAAACTTAAATGAGATACATGCAGTTGGTACCTTCATGTCCCTGACAGACCTAATCATTCATGGTTGCGAAGATATATCAAGCCTTGAACATTTTCTGCATCCAGATTATGTACCAGCCATTAAGAAAATAAGAATTAATTATTGCTATAAGTTAGCGTCAGTACCAACTGAAAAGTTTGGGGATTTGCATTTCCTTGAAGAGCTGGAGGTGCGCCTTTGTCGAAACATCCGCCTCCAAAGATTGGTTTCACCGTCCCTTAAGAAGCTTAGCCTGTGGCATTCTGGTCTATTTTACAAAATCAACTGCTGCTCCCTCACCTATTTTGATTTAGAATGTAGATCTGTCACATCCATCCAACTACAAATGTGGAGGCTTCTGTCTCTACGGGAGTTAACCATTAAGTGTTGGTCACTTACATCTATTGGAGGAAGCATTACAACATTACCATCACTTAATGTCCTAAGTGTTTCTTGCTGTTCTAAATTGTCAACCCTTGACAATCTCCTAACACAAGAATATCTACCTGCTATTGGCAATATTCACATATCAAATTGTCGTGAGTTACTGTCCCTGCCAGTTGAAAGGCTTGTGAGTTTTCCTTCTCTGAAACATCTGCTGGTTCATGATTGCCCAATTCTCAACTGGCAAATGGGACTCGTGTTTCCATCAAATCTCCAAAGTCTGAGTTTAAAGGGCTGTGGGGATATCTCTCCATACATTCCCAGCTGCCTAGAGAACCTCACATTCCTCGTCTCATTGGAAATTGCTGAATGTCAGGGCGTAACATCTATTCCAGGCAACATTTGGTGCAATAATCTTGCATCACTTGAGGAATTGGTGATCTCACGTTGTCCAGATCTAGTTTCAATTGGTGGAGTCGAGGCAGTTGCAAAAATAAAGAAGGTGTTTATATGTGGGTGCCCTCAGTTAAAGGAAGCGCAGCAGATCCTTAGATTCCGCCTAAGGTATTTGTGCCAACACTTGTTTCCTGTTCAGCTTTTAGTTCTCTCTGAAAATACTACGACGTACTTGTTGCTGACACCTACATGCCATGTCTTATTTCTGCCGTTATTTCCAGTGTTTAGTCAGTAAAGAAATATGTAATGTTTACAGTAATTCCATATAGGTGACATTTGAGGACTTGCTAACCTGCACGTGTACGACTGTTGCCATGTTGCTGTGTTAACTGTTAAGTCGAGACCATGTTTTCTTGTTCCAGGTGAAGAAATGACAGGCGAGCACGCAGGAATGCTGTAGCGGCGTTGTTTGTAAGTTGGAAAACCGGAGGAAAGAAAAATGTGATGTTTACGCGTGCCTTCATCTCGCCATCTCTCTCTCTCTCTCTCTCTCTCTCTCTCTCTCTCTCTCTCTCTCTCTCTCTCTCTCTCTCTCTCTCTCTCTCTCTCTCTCTCCATGGCTGCATCTCCCTTTCTGCAGTTTTATTCGATCGATTATCTGTCCTGCAGTTTGCAGAATCATAGCAAACTTGTTGTATCTTATTAAAGGACAGGGTCTCTGTGTGTCTCCAAGACATGTTGCATATGTATGCATTTGTGTGTCCGTTTTGATTCATCTTAATTTACTCCTGGAATATGTTCATCTATCTTGCTTGAGCACTGCATCTGCATTTGCCTGTCCATGGTCTTTCCCCTTCTGTATTTTTTGTTTTGTTTCTAGCTGTGTGGTTTCTGCTTGTGCACTTGCCTGTTCACCTCTCTTTCTTCTTTGGCTTTCCCTTTCTCCTAATACTAAAGTTTGTACAAAATTAAGACGTTTATTTTGGGACAGAGGGAGTACAAAATTACAGTGTACATCGTACATTAAATCTGATGACCGGCAGTTTCCCCTTCTGCTTGTGCACTGCCTGTTTTTTGGTCGTGGCTCGTGGGTGTTAAAAAATTCCTTCATACTCCACATTTTCCAACATATTTTACGCCACTATGAAAAGCTGCACTTGTTCTTCAGGACGGATTATTCCAGAAGGAATTGCAAATCTGTTGTTGACCAACCAACCTCTGGTAGTCCTCCATACTACACATTTTCCAACAAGTTGGGGGTTCAATGGGAGTACTGAATACAACTTGTTCCTCAGGAGGACTAGGGAAGCACAGAGACAAGGTTACTCGGTACGATCCAACACCCAGAACTAAGCACCCAGGCGAAACTGAGCTCAGCAAACTCCCCCCCAGGCCCCCCGCGTCGCTCCCGCAGGGGCGGCTCAAACCCTAGCCCGCCGCCGGGGCTCCCTTCCCCTTTTCCTTTCCCTCGTCGCCGCCGGAGTGCCGCGTGGCCGCGGAGGATGGTGGCGGCGAGGATCTGGCCGCTCCGCCCTAGTGGAGGATCTCGGAGCCGAGGTGGCGACCTCGGGCGGTGGTGCTGCGTCGTCCTCAGCAAACGGCGGCAGCGGGTGCTGGCCGCTCATCTCGGCCGTGCGGGCGGCGCGGTAACGGCGGGCGATGGCTGTGGTGGGCGGTGGCTTCGGGGCACCCGCATCAGATCTGAAGGCATCATCCTCTTCAACCTCTTGTCACCCTCGTCTCAGATCCGTTCTCCGGCGGCCTCCGGGCACCGTAGCCGTGTCTCCTCTCGAGGTGGGGGTTGGGAGAGGGGACCGGAGAAATCCGTGGCTGGCTATGCCGGCCTGCCGGCGGCGACACCCATGGGCGCCGTCCCCTACTTGTAGGCGCCGGTAAAAATGCCCCCTTTCCCCCTCCTCTTCCTCCCGTGTTGCTCATGGACCAGGTGAAAACCCAAATCCCTCAGGATTGGGCGGCAGCGGCGACGTCGGCGCCGTCACCCTCAAGGGGGTGCCGTCTTTGGTGAGCTTTGGGGAAGTGTGCTTGTTCCGGTTGGGGGTTGCTCGGTCTTCAGCAGCCTTGCCGTGTAGCTTGCTTCTCCTCGTGTGCAGATATCATGGATTGCCGATGCTTTCCTTGGATGAGCTCCAAGTAGTTTGGCGGTGGTGTCCTGGAGCGGTCTTCCGGTTGGCAACGGCGTCGGTCGCTCTTTAGCCCTCGGGTGGGCGTCTCCACCTTTCGACGGATCGGCGCCCTTCGTGCCAGGGTGAGGGGGCAGGGAGCCCCTTCTGAGGTGGAGGAGGGCGACATCGACGGCCAGAGCCCGTGGAGCTGACAACGGAGCTCCTCCAACTACTGTTTGTTCTTCCCCAAGCTTTGCTGGTGCCCTCCGTAATGTTCTGCTCGTTGTGGAGGGCTTCTTCGACTTCTAGCTGGACTTGTGCTTTAGTTTCCATATCTTTGCTAGTAGTTTGTAGTAGCCTGATAGCTTTTACACAGCACCATGTATCGGCTTGCTGTTTTGTTTTTTGTTTTCTTTGTTTGTTCGTTGTAATCCTGGCCGGTTGATGGCTTTGTTAATTCAAAATCGGGCTCTTCTTGAGCCTTCGTTTAAAAAAAGGTTACTCGGTACGGCGTAACTGATGGCCGCACGGACGACGAACCTTGCTGCTCGTGGCGTGTTCTGGGCGCCGATGCCGTTCTCATCTCATGAAACGCTAGGGGGGCTGATATTTGGTGTAGAATTGAGGCTTCGTGTGAAGGTCCTATTGGCGCGAGGCAAGCTGGGGAGGTGGCCAATGACGATGGCAATCGTCGGCACGGTGGACGGTAACAATTCTGTTCGAGCTCGATATCGTCGCGGATCATACACGAATCGTGGTGCAAAGTGCAGGGATGGAATCTTCGTTCCACTGTGAATCTGTGCACTATGGTGTGAAGAAACGTTCAGAAGATCCAAGGAGGTATGAAGGAGAGGGCAGTGGGCAGCTGTGCACGTGGCATTCGCGCGCGCTAGCGGGAGGTAGAAGACAACACGCTAGTGGGCTGGGCTTGACCCAACATGCAAGGGCTGTTTTCCTATTTTTGTTATTTCTATTTTTATTAGCCTCAAAAAATCTGCACTTATTCATACTTGGCTCACACCTTGTGAATTTTTTTATGAGGCTCACTTTGAATAATTCAAGTCCAAATAAAAATATTTGCAAGATCTATGTTATTTATTTTTTTTATTTATAATATAGAGCCAAATTTAATTCACATGGGGGTTCGAACTACAAGTGTGCAATTTATATTTACAAAATTCTTGACAGTTCAGAGGGAGACTTCTCATATTTATATAGGAAGCTATGGTAAGTTTTACACAAATTCTAAAGGACACATATTAATGCATTAAATTTTGGGATGCATTCTAGCATTTTATGAGGTTATGAATTATCCTCATTTTGAAAGTTAAATAATGATGCTATTAAATGATCATGTTGGACATTAAAACTCCTAATTAGTAATTAATAAACTAGGGTTGTGGCATAATAGTTCATGATACAATCTACTGAAGCTTGTATCGTGTCCTTCCCGTCTCCGGTGATAATATTATTGCAATGATGCCAAGCTCTCCACCAAATTAATCATGACGAGTTTTTTTAAAATGACGAGTGGCCAGTTACAACTAGATTTCCCAAGTTATTGTTTACGAGGAAAAAGCCCACAACTCACATCTCGCTTCTAAAAGCACCATTTCCTTGGGACATGGGAGCTCCTAGTCAGGGCCTTTGGCACCAACTAGGGCTCCTAGCGCTCATGGAGGCACCCTATTGGGCCCGGCCCAAAATGCGCGTGTTCGCTAGTTGGTTTTTGACTAGTCGCCTGGGTTCGTTGCTGACCAATCTCCAAAGGAAAAAGACTGGTCGTGGTTGACCGGTCAAAAGTTGACTTTCAAAAAAATTAAAAAAAGCAAAAAACTTTGAATTCAAATATGTATATGAAATTTCAAAAAAATGTTCACAAGTTTTAAAAAAAGTTCATTGAATTTTAAAATTTCAGCGAATTTAAATTTTTTTTATCAATTTAAAAAAATCTTCAATTTTTACACAACGTTGTTCATTGTGGCCAACGGTAGGGAGCATCCGGAGCTCAGGTACGGCTGCGTCTACTAAAGTACTATCTCTGTCCCATAATGTAAGAACGTTTTTGACTCTGAGTTATTGTGGGACGGAGGGAGTACTACATAGAGGATGATCTGGGGCCGTGAATGATGCACGCGACGAACACAATGCCGTCAAGGACCAAGACGGTCGGGGGCCTCTGACGGCACCAGTAACTGAAAACATCCAACTTTATTGCGTCATTCCAAAAGGCACCTAACGCAGCACTTCTACCAAAACTACTAACAACAAACTTTTATTGTAAGTTAAAATTAATAAAGAGAAGCCCATCAGTCTGGTAATTAACCAAACCTGCAGGCCTCCTCCGTCTTCCATTGTGTAAGGCTGGTCACAATGGGCAGGAACTTAGGAGTAATATCACACACTTCAATACAAGTTTGCTTATATGGCACATATTTAAAGAAGAGAGAGGTGTTTGTGGTAACTAGCTAAGTTACTGGAACATCACACATTCCAAGAAACAATGAGTCTATATCCTAATAAATACATCGCTGCATGACACTACATACATGTTCCTACCCACTATGGAGATAGTAACATAGTCTAAAAAACTATATAGGTTACTAGCTTATGTTCCTACCCATTGTGACCAGCCTAAAACCTGATGATAAAGAGAAGCCCATCAGTCATCTCCCCGTATCCGCCTGGCAGATCGAGATGGCGACGCTTTAACACTTGCCACAAGAATTGAGATTCTTTGTCGCTGGTTGCCGTCCGGCGCGCAGCACGCACGTCGCCCTCCACGGATCCACCACCACCGCGCACAACCTCAAGAGCGTCTTCCATCACCCCCCGGTTACCCAGAAGCGACGACGCCGCCGGCTCTCGGATGATGGACTTCCCCAGCTCTGGCTAAATAAGTGCCTCTTTAAATTGTGGAGCGGCATCACTCTAAACGACTCCAACATCAGGTTGGTGTCTGCAACTTAATTTGATCCTAAATCGTAGCATGATGTCCAGCTTTCTTTTGCCTCTATTTTATTTTACTCTAAGGCAGTATCGTGTGTAGTTCATCTAAATCTGGATATCAGTCAAGATTGACTCTTGCTTGGTTATGCAGCTACATCTCCACAAGTCACTGTTAATCAAGCCTTCAGTTGTTTGCAGTGGTACACGTCCATTTCATCTCCACAAGTTGTGGCCTTGGTAAGCACAGTACTATGAAGCCCGCTGATTAAATTATGGATGGAGATAGCTTATTATGAATTAAGGAAACAGTTCTGTTTGATTTTCAGCTTCTTCTTTTTTCGCCTTTCAGATTGTGGCACAGCAAACAAAAGGTGACCCTTTTAATTACCTTGCTTTTTCTGAGGGAACGGTGTGCAGGGCTCAGACTTAATTTTACGCTATGATGATTCCAGCCAATATTAATATTAGTAAGTAACTATTGCCTTCTGAGGTTTATGTCTGGCTTAATGGGTTTATTCACAACTAAACAGAGGAGAACAATAATTACAATGATTTGTTCGAAAATGCAGCCATGCTAATTAACAGCAAGCTGCACCTGTTCTCCTTTCCGGATGGGTAGATTGTTTCAAAAGAGACTAGATCATGATGGCGCGCGTTGCTGCGCCCGTCTATTGTGGCGATGGATTGATATGAATTTTCATAAATTTATGGTGATACATAACATGGAAGTTAAATTTACATAAACCATCACATACATTTATAAGTTATCAAATGGGGGAATTTAATTGATTTGCAGTGAATTAGTGTGGTAGTAATAAGGGGTGACTTGGCATTCACTGCCACTCTCTTCTATCTTGTCGGACGCTAGAAATACATGAGAAGATGTGAATGGGTTGTTCGCTGAAAGTTTTACATTCTTTTATGTTTTGTATATATTCATAAAAAGAGAGATAATCTGATATTCAAACCAATTCTTGCGTGACGGCTTTGGAAATGTGGGAAGGATCTATCTCATACACATCTGGAAGGCAACTTGATATTTCTAGCAGGTGCAAAAAAAATCCCGGAAGCTAAGCTTTCATTCCTGCCTTGAAAGCTATCTCTAGCACAAAGATGGAACCTGCATCCATTTCAAATTACAATGTTTCAAGTGTATAGTCCTACAGAGAGATAGTATCTACTTTGAAAGAAGGAATACCCAACTGTAGTGTGTAAATGGAGACTACGACAACCATCTGGCACATGTAATGAACTTGAAGATGAGCTTCAAAATATCAGAAAATGAGCTTCTCTAACCTGCATATCTCTGAAAGGAATTTATAGTCTATAGGCCCCATGGATATCATCAATATTAGATACGGACGAGCAAATATAGTAGAACCTAATCAAAACAGCAATAAAAGTATGTGTATTTGCTTTCATTCAAGTACATAGATAGTTATGTGTAAAAATAGTAGAACCTACAGTAGTAGAAGAATGTCTAACCTATGACCTATCAAACATCAGATTGGTAATCAATATATTGTAAAGTCACATTGTAAGATATCTTCCATGAAAAATTTAAATTAAGAACACTGAAATTTAACAGCCTCTTCATTTGGATGACAATCTAAGCTCATTACAAATATTCATGGAGTCACTAAAATAGGAAATGAACAATCTTCTAAAAACTACCGGTCCAATTAATTCGGGAACATATTTTGGTAGAACTTTAAAACTTGGTAACGGTTTATTTTATCCTTTCAGACCATCTTGAAGAATGGTAACCGCTAACAAACGGTGGTAGAGAAATGAACTATTCAGTTACTTTGATACCTACAGGAGAATTCCTATCAACAGAACATCATCATAGATTCATAGTTAAGGTCACTCGATTACCTCAACATAATTAATGGGGAAATCATGTGAACACACTGTTGGTCTGCAACTTTTCTATTCCCTTTTTTTGAAAGCTTGACTAATATCTCAGTTCTGATGAAAAATGCCAATTGCAAACATCAATCACAACATACAACCAAAACATTGAAATTAATATTTCCTGCTTTCAGTATCTAATACGGGCCAAACAATTTTCCTTTGTGTGTCGCACGTGTATTTAGGGAAGAAAGCATTCACGGAATTATTGTTGGGCTTTTGCTCGTTTATGGATAGAAGAAGAAGATGTTGAGGCTTTGGCCCCCTCTAGAACAGCATGGTTATGGTTTTTGCGTATTTTAGTGTATTATTGTTCCAAGTAACCTGGCATATATAGAAGCAAAAGACACAATGGTATGAATCACACATCAGCATGTAATTTAAGCAATTGTATAGAAACATGGATGGTAAAAGATGAAAGGACAAGATCTGCAGCCCAGGCGAAGAAATTACTTGTCCATTGGAGATTATCAACTCACGAAATCCTGAAATAAAAATAATATGAGAACCGATCTGCCTGATCAGTCGACCACAAGAGTATGAACAACGCCTGTACAAAATTGGGACAGGAAGGATATTAGCACAATGTAATCTTTGGGTGGTAGAAGGAATCGTACATGAAAATAAAATAAAGATAGAGCCGAACCATGCGGATAGATGTTCCGTTGCAGGATTAAGAAGTGTGGTCGGAGAATGCTAACAGGAAGCGTACAGGCGCGTGAACTGCAGCGACAGAAGGTTGGGAAAACAGAGAGGCATACATCCATTAATCACCACCGGCGAGGAGCGCACATCATCTGCCCTGTAGAAACAGAAGAGTGATTGATTATTTCATTCGAACAGCCAGGCGATTGTTGGCCAGACCACACGAAAGAATGAACTGCGCGCACATCGGCTTGATCGATCGGCCGGGTCGCCCCCCTCGTGCGCGGCTTCTGGATCCGCTCTGTCCAGCGCACATCTTTTCTGCGGGAACGGGAGCACAGATCGATCTCATCTCGGATGGATCCGCATCCCGCGCCTCCGCTTGATCCCATCGCGGGCCTGGCTTCATCCGCTCAGCTGCCTCGGCTCGATCTGAGCAGAATGCCCGCTCCTATGTGTCGACTATCGAGCGCCGGTTGGATCCCACGTTCAAACGGGGCGGGCATGTACTGCGCCACGAGGAGGTGGGAGCCGAGCGAATCAACGACACTGTATACAATTGTCTTGGGCGAGAGCGAGGACAGATCGGGTTGAACGAGGGAGACGAGAGAGGCATGGGTGTGGAATGGGAGGAACGTTCGATGACCCCAATCAACCGCAGTCAGGCCCAATCAACCATAGGCCTCCAATTCGGCCACCGCAGTAGCGTCCCCACAGAACAGCCGGCCCATTTGCTGGGAGACGTAGCAGACGCTGCACTAATGGAGATCAGACGGCCAGAAATTGCTGCATCATGAAAATGAATGGCTCTGGATGCTGATGGCCTGAGAGGGCAGGGATTAGGCTCGGTTTTACTGTTCTTAATTTGTTGCAGTGCAGTCTTAGCAGGAGATGTAAGTTTAGATTTTTCTTCCAATTGATGTACAAATTGAAGACAATTGTATACAGTGATCTTGCTGTTCCAAGATCTGAAGAAAAAAACTGCAACAACATGGCTTTGGGAGCCGCACCTGCTCCCTATCATGCTATAAGAATCCATATGTCAAGATTTCTGTCCAACAATAGGATATCTTTACTTTATTAGTTCTGTAGATGGATAAAAACTGAGCTGGTGCATCTTTTGTTAGTGCAAATCATAAGATGGAATTCATGTTTACGCCCAAAAAACATAAAATTAAATAAGCACCTCACTTGGACTTATTTAATGTCCCCATTCATGTTGAACTCTTCATTTTTTGAAGTGTAGACACAAAATGTTATATAATGGAAACACTTAAGGTAACAATAATGATTGGTTTGATTGAATAGGCATCAGCGCAGTTAATATTCAAGCGCATTCTTTTTTTTTTCATATTTCTGTAGGTCATCACAAATTAGATTGTTGTGACCAGCTTTTACTTACATAAGAGTAAGCTAATACCTGAGATCACACTTTACTTTATTCAGAGCAACTTATGATGAAATATGTATCTCAGGAATACCACCATATAGAACATATTTCCTACCATATGGTACCTGCCATTCAAACCTAATTTACTTGAAATGCTTCTGCACATGCAGATCTCGACCATCTCCAAACTTTGCAAAAGTGGAAAAATTCATGGTTGTATTCCCTATGGAGAGCAAAGCCAATTCTCCTATTTGTTTGCCTGGATGGTTGTATCAATGTATTATCAAACCATGGAATTGTAGCAAGGGTGCAGATGCATGGTGAGTGATCGGATTGTCAATGTACCGTGCTGGTCGTCGTTGCTCGAGCATGGAGGTCGCAGCCACCAGATGTGCATGCAGCTGCTGAACCAGACCGTTCTCATGGGTATGGATGGTGTCTATGCCTATCGACACGCACCGACCCTCGCCGCGGTATTGCCCGTGTCCTGCAGGTTGAGCTGGTCCATGAGCGCCTGCTGCCTGCACCCACCTCTTCTTCTTCAAGTGGTGATTTGACTGTAGACCATGCAACATCAAGCAGTATGTGAACAAATAAAGTTATCGAATACAAAAAGGATGCTTGAACTACAAATCATAAAAAATCAAAATCTGAGGACCAACGTGTTCACAAGCTATGGAAAAATAGATCGTCGACGGCGCGCGTTGCTGCGCCTGTCCATTTTGACATTATAATATTAGTGATTGATGCAATTATATGTAAATATAATAATTTAACCAGCATATAATCATAGATTATATTTCGTTAGTATTCAATTTCACACCTATGAATCATGATTTTTGACCCGAAATTCAACTGATGGTGTGTGTATTTGTCCATGTTTATTTTGTCGTGAGCATGGTAGTTATTGGTGGAACAAATATTGTAAGCAGATTAGTATCCTCCTAGTAATGTGTTAGATGTTAAGAAGGTTGGCAATAGTTTGATTTTTCATAATAACACTCCCTTCTTCTAGGTTTATTGGGCGCTCTTTACTTCATTGATAAGCATTTTCTAAAGATCAGACGTCACACTTCTACTATTGTACATCACATCAAGATTCAGGTCATAACATTATGAACGTACAGTGATTTTAATTCAATAGAAAATGAGGAATACACGCATCCATATTGTTCAAATTACAGGTTGCTAACATTTTGATTTTATCCAAATTGATTTAACTTACTGGAATGCAAGAAGGAATAGAACAATCGCACTAACATTTCAATTTTCTATGTAGAAACAATTCAACTTACTGGCACTAACCATAATAAAATTAACCAATCCATTCATACAATCAGTTTGCCTACAAAGGAAAAGTAATAATGTGTGCAACCCAAGAGGGGACTGAACACTATTTATGAAAAAAGCTTAGTGGAGTCAAATTCATCTCATAGCTCTAGCAGCATCATGGTTATATTACGTGGCGTCATGCACAACCAAACTGCATCTTGCAGTCAGCTGCAGGAGCTTCTGGTTTACGTGCTCGGACTTTAGCATCAACGCCAGGAAAATATACTTAACAGATCAACAATTTTTTCGGCATACATCATGTTCATCCTACGCGGATGCGGTCATAGGTACTGCTCATTTGTTAGACTCGGTCTGGTCAGCAACTGCCACCTGAATTCCATTGCGTTAACTGCAAAATAAGAAATAACAAGAATACTTAAAATGCAAAATTGCAAGCTTTGTATTACTTGTAAAGTTGACTATCAAATAGAACGAGGACTAAGTACAAAGACAAAGACAAAGTGTATATAATGTACGGGTTCAGCTTCTCAATTGAATTCGCTCCATAAAGAGATGTGCTCCTGCTAACATTCATTCTACATAAGGCCCCATTTAGTATATCTGATCAAATGGACAGAGCTAATGAATCAACACCTACTAAAACTCTGCTCCACCACCTACTCAAATTCCACTCCACCTGCTCCCATTTATTCCTCTCCTCTGTCCACAATTACCATCTTCTCTCTATGTTCCTAACTCTATCAGGTTGTAACATGAACAAGATACTACATAGATGTTTGGTGTATCATAAAATGGACTACATATACTTGTAGTCTCACATGTATCACTGAAAATTTTACAATATGCCGATGCAGCCCTACACGATAAATTGCATTCTTGTACTACTTCCTCTGTCCCCAACTTCTAATTCTTCTTGGCTACGTTCAGATAAATGATTTCATGTCGACATCCTAATCTAGAGTACATATTTTGCTGTAATACGTAAAGCTGATAAGAATAGAGATTACCCTGAAACCAATTGATGTTTGACCTAAACTGAAGCAAAATCTTGAAAAACGAAACCAAGCATCTCCTCACCAGCGTGAAACAACAGCCAGCACACCTGTGCGGAATAGGAATGGAAAGATGTTAACATGGGCCGAAGAAGGGATAGTACAGGAAAGGGGCAAAACAAAGACAACGGCCGACCTAGCTGAGAACCATGCTGTCAGGGTAAGACAGTGATTCAGCTTAAAAGAAAAGAGCAAGAACGGTGATTGAGAGGGACAAATGAGGAGCATATATTATACAACACGGATTGGAAAACAAAAAGACACACACCTTTATTAATTGCCATCGGCGACTGGCATACGAGGCATGAATAGGCCATGATTGCGAGATTCAAGAGAGAGCAAAGCCGTTACCAGCAGACGAGGCGTCTGCCATTATCGCCCTCGCCCCCACCTTTCTTCAGCCGCATCGTGTGCCTTCGCGCTTGAGCTCTCAACTGCATCGGCTGGACCCGGACCGCATCGTCCGCCTCTTCGCTTCAGCTCTCGGGTGCATCGTCTGGACCCGGATCTTGCTCCTCTGGTCGATCCCAACGCACAGATGTACTTGACTCGATCCATCATGCACCTCAGGTGGACCAAACCGGCGGCTCGTCTCTACGGCTCTCAAATCCGGACTCGATGGATTAGATGCGGTCGGTAGTCGGTACACTACGCCTCGACTCTGCTCCTACAATCCGGGGTGGATGGATTCAGCGCGGTCGCTGGAATTGGGACTTTTCTTCACGCAACCGAATCGGGAGCCCAGTATTGGAAGTCCTTTTGCGCTGGAATGGGCCCGGCGGCTGTCCGAAGGCCCAGTGCACCAGAGGCCTTCGTTTCGGCCTCTGGAGCAGCAGCTCAAAGGACAGTTAGGCCAGATTAAACAGAGTTCGGGACAGATTGTGTTAGACGAGATCTGACGGCCAGAAACTGTCAAACCACGAAATCGGACGGCCTAAAACTCAAATCACTGTGATGGCAGGGATTAAGCTCGGTTATACTGCCCTTAATTTGTTGCAGTGCACGACACAGCTTAGCTAAGGTATTTTACTTTTTTTTCTCAAATATGAATGAGTGTGCATATCATATATTAAAAAAAGTAAATAGTGCCTTCACGAAGTTAACAGGTACATGAAGTACACTCCACCGTGATGCATCGCTACTCCTCGCTACTCGCTCACCTTACTAATCTACCAACATCCACACCATGCCTTCGGACCTCACTCTACCTAGTAGGAGTTCCCCATCAAACACAATCGCGTTTCGATGTTTTCACAATTCCCAAAACGCCAACTTTAGAATGTTGCAAATATCTTTCCTTCTCACACTAGTAGATAAAGGGCCTTTTGTCCCGGTTCATAAGGGCCTTTAGTCCCGGTTTTCGAACCGGGACTAAAGGATCGTTACTAAAGGTCCCCCCTTAGTCCCGGTTCTTATACGAATCGGGACTAAAGGCCCTCCACGTGGCTGCTGCCTGGAGGTCCACCTTTAGTCCCAGTTGGTAACACTAACTGGTACTAAAGATTTTTTTAATTTTTTTTGAATTTTTTCCCGATTTTCAAATTTTTGAATTATTTTAACCTCTAATCTCTAATCATCCCTCATCATTCCAAATCATCTAACTTCCCGGACGGTCACCCATCCTCCCACTCCCCAGCATGAGCACGCTTAACTTCCGGGTTCTATTCTTCCTCGTTTTCAAGTCTGCACTTGTTGTTTTCCTGACAATAGTAAGATGTCAATCCTATTAACCCTCAGCAGTTTAGCTTGAGCATGAAGTCACACATTTCACTGTTTGAGTTTGAAACTATTGTTCTAAAAAATAATAATTATTTAGTAACACTAATATTTCTTGAATAAGTAGTTTGACCATTGTTTGACCATAGTTTGACCAGATTTGATCAAAATTAAAAAAAATGAAATAATTATTTAGTAACACTAATACTTCTTCAATAAGTAGTTTGACCATAGTTTGACCAGATTAAATGAAAATTAAAAAAAAACTGAAATTGGAGCATAACTTTTTTTTCTTTTTGGAATTTGAGGATTCTACAAATTTGCAAACAGGCCGTAGGCGGTCTCCATCGGACGTGGATTTTCGTGCTGAAAATTTTGATATATTATACGCTTTTTCTGACATCGTATGCAAACGTTATAGCCGTTTTACATTTTCCCTACACTTTTTGCAAAACATGTCCAAATTTAAGTTTTTAAATTTTCCTAACTAGTATATGTAGTAACATAACTACATCTCAAAGGATTTTAAATTTTGAAGTTTCTATCATTTTCTTTTGCTTTTTACAAAACTGATAAGGCGATACACGCGGGGGGGGGGGGGGGTAGGATTTGAAAATTGCACCATTAGTACCGGTTCGTGGCACGAACCGGTACTAAAGGTCTCAACCCCATTAGTACCGGTTCTAATGGGCATCGCACCCTTTAGTATCGGTTCGTGGCACAAACCAGAACTAATGGTCCCATTTGAACCGGGAGTAATGCCTGTATGGTGCCCTCACCTGTTGAACCGGGACTAATGCTCACATTAGTCCCGGTTCGTAATGCAACCGGGATTAATGCTCTTTTCTGGCTGAACCAAAGCCCCTTTTTCTACTAGTGTCATGTCGTTGTGCCCACGCATGCTGCCTAGCCATGCTTCAAGTGTGTCATGTGGGGTCGGTGTCCACTCCTTTCCTCCCAAGGCTTTGTAGACCGCTGCCTACACTGTCCTGGCAAACACACATGTAAGTAGTATGTGATTTATAGTTTCCCCCTCTTGATCACAAAGGGGGCATGTATTTTGGTGCGGTAGCCCTCTTTGGGCAACATTATCGGGAGTCCAACACCTATTCCGTAGAGCCAACAAAGTAAAGAATCGGCATTGCGATGAGCCCCTCAATTTCCCAGTCAGCTCCGCCGTGGGTTTGCTTCTCTACCCCAGGACTTGGCGGCATATGCAGACCACACAGAGAACTTGACATTCGCCTCCGAAGACCAAGAAACTGTGTCTAGCCCATTCACTGTCGGCTCCTAGTTGTCTACCCTCTGCCATAGCAAGAAAAATTCTTGCAGAGCTTCGATGCCTAGGTTGGGGCCAATGTCCATTGCCGACGCCCCATGATCCAAGGCCTGAACAACCAGCACCATCGATCGTATTCGTGTCGGGATCCTGTCATATAGTGTTGGAGCAATCTCCTGGATCCGCATTCCTCCTATCCATCGGTCCTCCCAAAATAGTGTGGTGAGGCCGTTGTGCGTAGTACTCCTCGTTGCTGCTTGGTACATTAGCATAGATTTAATCATCACTTTAATTTTGAACTCGCTCCATGGCCTGCTAGTATCCGTCCGTTTAAGCCATGGCCACCTAGCCTGCATGGCCACATTCATCCATCTAAGGTTAGGCAGTCCTTATCCACCTGCCCATTTCGGGGCACGAAATGTTTACCAAGCTACATCACAATTTCGACCATTAGCCTCTGCCTTCCTGCACCACATAGGAACCCCCTGCACACCTTGTTCATTGCTGCTATTGTTTTCATTGGGAGGTCTAAGGCCATCATGGATGAATTGGCATGGTGCACAAAATTGAGTGGATCAAGGTTAGTCTTCCATCCTCCGACATTAGCGCTGCCATCCACTTTGACAAGCAATTCGCCGTACGATCCACTAGGTACTGTAGTTGCGATGCCAACTGTTTTCTCACCGACAACGGGAAGCCATGGTACTTAATTGGGAATGATCCCACCAGGCATCCCAGCTGAGCACTAGCCATGGTGATTTCTTGCTCCAAACATCTAATCGGCAGTGCTGTCGATTTTTTCATGTTTATCTGCAGGCCTGACGCTTCACCAAATAGATCAAAAATGCCCTTGCAAACCGCAAGATCCAGCGGATTAGGCTCGAAAAATAAGGCCACATCATCCGCAAAGATTGAGAGTTGTTTCCTCATACCCACACGCGCCAAGGGCTCGAACAACCCCTCTATTGGCTGCTAGCTCGAACAACCTATGCAGAGGCTCCATGGTGAGAATGAATAACATCACCAATATAGGATCACTCTACCATAGGCCCTTGTAGTTGTACATAGAGTCACTGAGGACCCCATTCACCATAACCTTGGTAGTAGATGTTGCGAGGATTCGACATATCCATCGACGACACCTAGGCCCAAAGCCAAGCTGCTGCATCACCTCGAGTAAGAATGGCCATTGCACCGAATCAAATGCCTTAGATATATCCAGCTTGAGCGACACCGTGGGACTTTTCAAGCCATTCAGCCAGCGAGCCATTCTCTGAACCAACATGAAGTTATCATGCAAATATCTTCCCTTAACGAATACACTTTGGTGATTGCCCACTACCTTAGGAAGGTCCACCGCTAGCCTATATGAGACCACTTTCTTGAAGATCTTAATAGCACCATGTACGAGGTTGATGGGCCTGAAGTCGCCCACATCCGACGCCCCATCCTTCTTGTGCAGAAGAGACACAAGGGATTTACTGATCACTGCCATACCTTTGACATCTCCCTTGTAGAGGCAGTCAATAGCCTTCATGAAATCCACCTTATCTTCCAACATGTGGCATAGAACCTGCCCGTAAACCCATCCAGTCCCGGTGCTTTATCCGGTGGCGTAGACTTGATCACCTTCTCCACTTCGTCCGCTGTGAACGGGTCTTCGAGGTGTGACAGTTCTAGACGTGGAAAATCAAGCGCCTCCAAGTTTAGTGCGTGTCTCCATGATTCACAAGAAGCAAACGCCTCACCGTAGTAAGCATCCACCACGGAGGCCACCCCGTCCTGCCCAAAATAGATATTTCCATTGTGCCTCACCGATCTCATAATGTTCTTTCTCTGTCTAAGACTAGCTTGTTGATGAAAAAACCTTGTGTTGCCATCCCCTTCCCGCAGCCGCAGCAGGTGAGACCGCTGTCTAGCAATAGTTCTCTCAAGGGAACACAACCCCATAAGTGTTCTTTTTAAGAAACTACGTAGATCCCTCTCCGCGGGAGAGAGCGGCCTAGAGTCCATAGCAACATCCATTTGTTTGATCACCTCCAAAGCGATGCAAATTGGGAACATCACTATTCAAATCCATCAGTCAGTCCACCTTTGTAGACTAATAGCCGTGGCCCTCAGTTTATTATGTAGCATGAGATAGTCATTTGAAGCAGTCGACGTCGAACTCCACGCAACTTGCACTGTTTCCATAAATCCCTCGGCTTTTACCCAAAATGCTTCAAACATGAATCTCTTGGGAGTGCTAATCTCCACATTCATATCCAACATCAAAGGGTAGTGTTCCCAAAGCTGAGAGAAAACAAACAGGAAATGCGTCATCCCACTCCTTAGACACAAAGACATGGTCAATTTTCTCCAAGATTGCAATTTGTCTTTCATTCGACCATGTATAACGCCTTCGGTTGAGATACAACACCTTCAGCTCTAGCAAGTTAATCTTTGCCCAAAATCTTCTTAACATCCTACGATTGATCAATGTGTTGCTTTTGTCCTCCTGCTTAGCAAGGAGGTTGAAGTCTCCTACTACTAGCCATGGCCTCACATGCAAGTCCCGGATGTCCACTAAATCTTGCATGAGCTCCACATTGTTGCACTCCTCTTTTGGACCGTAAAGGTAGATAAGCCACTATTCTTGCTCATCTAACGACTTTCACCAACACCGTCAGAGTATTGTTAGTATAATGGGGGTTTAACAGTTGGGTAATTGTCTCATCCCAAGCCACCAAAAACCCCACCACGGGTTCCTACTACCAGTAAATGGAAGAACTTCCCAAATTCATTGCCATCTCCTCTTGCTGGGATTGTGACTCTTGTTCGCAGGCCCTCGATTTGTTGGCGTCGTCAAGATGGGCGAGAGGGCCACCACCTTCGCATTCAAAGAGCTTTCCAGTCCCCCATGCCTTGGTGTGCATGGCGCCTGCTTCGATCTGTGAGGAGCACCATCTTCTGGTGGGCCACCCCATCCCCATGAAATGTCGCGCATGTCCGCTCCTTCCGTGAGTGGGTGCCGCTTTCTTCTGATATGCTTACCTGAAAGGTTTCCCAGGCATCCACCTTCCATGCAGTTTTGCGTGCACATCTCGTGGTTCGCCTCGTCAAACAGGGAAGAATGCCCATCCATTGGTACATCTGCAAAACTAGGGGGGCTCCTCTGTCGGGCCATGCAGAGCGATTTGGATAGACTCCCCACCAAACTTTTAGCAATGGGCAGCGGATTCGAAGCCATTTTCGCATCACCCAGGGCCAGATCCTAATCCCAATCTTGTTCGTTTGTCTCCATCTTGGTAGCTGCATCAAAGTCAGGGAAGCAAGGGAAAGTGCCAAAGTTGTATGCACCCTCGATCGTGGAGCCGCACAGACCATGCGGTCTCGGACCACTCTGTCTTGACCGAGCACGAGGAAATCCTAGGGGAAGAAAGCACGAATGGACATGGCCACCGGGCCAGTGTCAAACTACGCTTGCAACGCCTCATCCTGGACAATCTTTGATCGAACCTGCTCGTCATCACGGAGATGGAACGATACCGAGAACTCTTGGCCCAAGCTGCCAACCGATGACGATTGCCGGACCCGGAAGGATCCCGCACCACATGGCTTCACAGCCTAACGGTGCTCGACGGAGGACGACCCGACACAGGAAGCGGCAGGGCATAGGGAGACCGCCTAGGCTGTGCCGAGGGTGGAGGGGGGCACGGCGACTGTTCCATCAGAGACGGGCTACAGGGTCGAGTGCACCCTCGCGAGGTGTGGCCTGCGCCATTGTACCAGATGCAGAACATCGGGAAAAGAAGGCGGAATGCAAGTCTCAAGACGGGCTAAAGACGGATGCTTCACACCCGGTGTTGAATCCTACATCAGAAGATGAGTATGTGAAGACAGAGGGGGCATGACAGTGAAATGGGGCATGTGGATCTTTTTGGGGAAAATACAGGAGCATATACTACCGTTGACACACGATTTTGAAAATGTCGATCAAGACAATGTGCCCCTTGAAGATGTTGCATATGAGTTGGGTCCAAATTCTCGACTCGCTATGCAGGATTCTGATTTGGATCCAATCGTCCCCAATGTAGATGAAGATAGGTCAAATGTTGCCGCACAAACGACAACGGATTCGCCGTGGAACACCTCCGTATTTTACGAGAATGTGGATGTTGCAGTACATAACAAGTCAGCATAGTCTGTGGAGGTAGAGGATGCTGCATCAGGTTCTAGTTTGCGTGCTGGATTTGCACCACGAGATCCAGACTCGAATAATACGATCCAACATATAGTTAAAGATACTACCTCCCAGAGAACTCATTCAGGCTGGAACACCTTCGTATTTATTAAGCTATTTGAAAAGACTAGGCTAGAGAAGAGCTCTTTACGAGTAAACGAGGAGTCGCTGGAGAGACTTGAAAATGTGGCTAATGAAAATGGAGTCAATGAAGATGCCTCAAAGCATGCTTTAAACCCACAAAATCCTAATTCACACCTGCAGGAAGGTGTCGGGGAACGTAGTAATTTCAAAAAATTCCTACGCACACGCAAGATCATGGTGATGCATAGCAACGAGCCGGGAGAGTGTCGTCCACGTACCCTCATAGACCATAAGCGGAAGCGTTATATGAACGCGGTTGATGTAGTCGAACGTCTTCATGATCCGACCGATCCAAGTACCGAACGCATGGCACCTCAGAGTTCAGCACACGTTCAGGTCGATGACGTCTCTCGTACTCTTGATCCAGTTGAGGCCGAGGGAGAGTTTCGCCAGCACGACGGCATGATGACAGTGATGATGATGCTACCGACGTAGGGCTTCGCCTAAGCACCGCTACGATATGATCGAGGTGGATTATGGTGGAGGGGGGCACCGCACACGGCTAAAAGATCAACAGATCAACTTGTACGTGCATCAAAGGAGTGGAGGAGGGGGGAGGGCGGGCCCTCTCATGGCGCACCCTGGAGGAGTCCTACTCCCACCGGGAGTAGGATTCCCCCCCTTCCAAGATGAAGAGTAGGAAGGAAGGAAGGAAGAGAGAGGGGGAAGGAAAAAGGTGGGGCGCCGCCCCCCTTGTCCAATTCGGACTAGGGGGGAGGGGGCGTGCGGCCTGCCCTGGCCGCCCTCCCCTTATCCACTATGGCCCAATAGGCCCAATATACTCCCCGGGGGGTTCCGGTAACCCCCCGGTACTCCGGGTTTTGCCCGAACTTGCCCGGAACCTTTCTGAAGTCTAAACATAGTCATCCAATATATCGATCTTTATGTCTCAACAATTTCGAGACTCCTCGTCATGTCCGTGAACATATCCGGGACTCCGAACTACCTTCGGTTTATCAAAACACATAAACTCATAATACCGATCGTCACCGAACGTTAAGTGTGCGGACCCTACGGGTTCGAGAACGATGTAGACATGGCCGAGACATGTCTCCGGTCAATAACCAATAGCGGAACCTGGATACTCATATTGGCTCCAACATATTCTACGAAGATCTTTATCGGTCAAACCGCATAACAACATATGTTGTTCCCTTTGTCATCGGTATGTTACCTGCCCGAGATTCGACCGTCGGTATCCAATACCTAGTTCAATCTCGTTACCGGCAAGTCTCTTTACTCGTTTCGTAATGCATCAACTCGCAACTAACTCATTAATTGCATTGCTTGCAAGGCTTATAGTGATGTGCATTACCGAGAGGGCCCAGAGATACCTCTCCGACAATCGGAGTGACAAATCCTAATCTCGATCTATGCCAACTCAACAAGTATCATCAGAGACACCTGTGGAGCACCTTTATAATCATCTAGTTACATTGTGACGTTTGGTAGCAGACAAAGTGTTCCTCTGGTATTCGGGAGTTGCATAATCTCATAGTCATAGTAACATGTATAAGTCATGAAGAAAGCAATAGCAATATACTAAACGATCATATGCTAAGCTAACGGAATGGGTCAAGTCAATCACATCATTCTCTAATGATGTGATCCCGTTAATCAAATGACAACTCATGTTTATGGCTAGGAAACTTAACCATCTTTGATTCAACAAGCTAGTCAAGTAGAGGCATACTAGTGACACTTAGTTTGTCTATGTATTCACACATGTACTAAGTTTCCGGTTAATACAATTCTAGCATGCATAATAAACATTCATCATGATATAAGGAAATATAAATAACAACTTTATTATTGCCTCTAGGGCATATTTCCTTCAGTCTCCCACTTGCACTAGATTCAATAATCTAGATTACATAGTAATGATTCTAACACCCATGGAGTCTTGGTGCTGATCATGTTTTGCTCGTGAGAGAGGCTTAGTCAATGGGTCTGCAACATTCAGATTCGTATGTATCTTGCAAATCTCTATGTCTCCCTCCTTGACTACATCGTAGATGGAATTGAAGCGTCTCTTCATGTGCTTGGTTCTCTTGTGAAATTTGGATTCCTCTGCCAAGGCAATTGCACCAGTATTGTCACAAAAGATTTTCATTGGACCCGATGCACTAGGTATGACACCTAGATCGGATATGAACTTCATCCAGACTCCTTCATTCGCTGCTTCCGAAGCAACTATGTACTCCGCTTCACACGTATATAGATCCCGCCATGACGCTTTCCTTAGAACTGCACCAACTGACAGCTCCACCGTTCAATATAAACACGTATCCAGTTTGTGACTTAGAGTCATCCGGACCAGTGTCAAAGCTTGCATCGACGTAACCATTTACGACGAGCTCTTTGTCACCTCCATAAACGAAAAACATATCCTTAGTCATTTTCAGGTATTTCAGGATGTTCTTGACCGCTGTCCAGTGACGCACTCCTGGATTACTTTGGTACCTCCCTGCTAAACTTATAGCAAGACAAACATCAGGTCTGGTACACAACATTGCATACAAGATAGAGCCTATGGCTGAAGCATAGGGAACAATTTTCATTTTTTCTCTATCTTCTACAGTGGTCGGGCATTGAGTCTGACTCAACTTCACACCTTGTAACACAGATAAGAACTCTTTATTTGCTTGATCCATTTTGAACTTCTTCAAAACTTTATCAAGGTATGTGCTTTCTGAAAGTCCAATTAAGCGTCTTGATCTATCTCTATAGATCTTGATGCCCAATATATAAGCTGTTGGGGAACGTAGCAGAAATTCAAATTTTCCTACGTGTCATCAAGATCTATCTATGGAGAGACCAGCAATGAGGGGAAGGAGAGTGCATCTACATACCCTTGTAGATCGCTAAGCGGAAGCGTTCAAGAGAACGGGGTTGATGGAGTCGTACTCGTCGTGATCCAAATCACCGATGATCCTAGTGCCGAACGGACGGCACCTCCGCGTTCAACACACGTACAGCCCGGTGACGTCTCCCATGCCTTGATCCAGCAAGGGGAGTGGGAGAGGTTGAGGAAGACTCCCTCCAGCAGCAGCACGACGGCGTGGTGGTGGTGGAGGAGCGTGGTACTCCAGCAGGGCTTCGCCAAGCACCGCAAGAGACGAGAAGGGAGATGTGTGACGGGAGGGAGAGGGAGGCGCCAGGGCTTTGGTGCGGCTGCCCTCCCTTCCCCCCACTATATATAGGGCCAAGGGAGAGGGGGCGCAGCCTTGGCCCTTCCTCCAAGGAAGGGTGCGGCCAGGGAGGAGTCCAGCCTCCCCAAGGCACCTAGGAGGTGCCTTCCCCCTTTAGGACTCTTCCTTTCCCTTATCTCTTGGCGCATGGGCCTCTTGGGGCTGGTGCCCTTGGCCCATATAGGCCAAGGCGCACACCCCTACAGCCCATGTGGCCCCCGGGGCTGGTGGCCCCACTTGGTGGACCCCCAGGACCCTACCGGTGGTCCCGGTACATTACCGATAAACTCCGAAACTTTTCCGGTGACCAAAACAGGACTTCCCATATATAAATCTTTACCTCCGGACCATTCCGAAACTCCTCGTGACGTCCGGGATCTCATCCGGGACTCCGAACAACATTCGGTAACCACATACAAACTTCCTTTATAACCCTAGCGTCATCGAACCTTAAGTGTGTAGACCCTACGGGTTCGGGAGACATGCAGACATGACCGAGACATTCTCCGGTCAATAACCAACAGCAGGATCTGGATACCCATGTTGGCTCCCACATGTTCCACGATGATCTCATCGAATGAACCACGATGTCGAGGATTCAATCAATCCCGTATACAATTCCCTTTGTCTAGTGGTATTGTACTTGCCCGAGATTCGATCATCGGTATCCCGATACCTTGTTCAATCTCGTTACCGGCAAGTCTCTTTACTCGTTCCATAACACATCATCCCGTGATCAACTCCTTGATCACATTGTGCACACTATGATGATGTCCTACCGAGTGGGCCTAGAGATACCTCTCCGTCACACGGAGTGACAAATCCCAGTCTCGATTCGTGCCAACCCAACAGACACTTTCGGAGATACCTATAGTGCACCTTTATAGTCACCCAGTTACTTTGTGACGTTTGGCACACCCAAAGTATTCCTATGGTATCCGGGAGTTGCACAATCTCATGGTCTAAGGAAAGGATACTTGACATTACAAAAGCTTTAGCGAACGAACTACACGATCTTTGTGCTAGGCTTAGGATTGGGTCTTGTCCATCACATCATTCTCCTAATGATGTGATCCCGTTATCAACGACATCCAATGTCCATGGTTGGGAAACCGTAACCATCTATTGATCAGCGAGCTAGTCAACTAGAGGCTTACTAGGGACATGGTGTTGTCTATGTATCCACACATGTATCTGAGTTTCCTATCAATACATTTCTAGCATGGATAATAAATGATTATCACGAAGAAGGAAATATAATAATAACCAATTTATTATTGCCTCTAGGGCATATTTTCAACAGTCTCCCACTTGCACTAGAGTCAATAATCCAGCTCACATCGATATGTGATTAACACTCAAGGTCACATCCCCATGTGACTAACACCCAAAGAGTTCCGGGTTTGATCATGTTATGTTTGTGAGAGAGGTTTCAGTCAACGGGTCTGCAACATTCAGATCCGTATGTACTTCGCAAAATTTCTATGTCATCTTGTAGATGCAACTACTACGCTACATTTGGAGCTATTCCAAATAACTGTTATACTATATGAATCCATTTACTACTCAGAATAATCTGGATTAGTGTCAAAGTTTGCATCGGCGTAACCCTTTACGACGAACTCTTTTACCACCTCCATAATTGAGAAAATTCCTTAGTCCACTAGTTACTAAGGATAACTTTGACCGCTGTCCTGTGATCCATTCTTGGATCACTCTTGTACCCCTTGACTGACTCATGGCAAGGCACACTTCAGGTGCGGTACACAGCATAGCATATTGTAGAGCCTATGTCTTATGCATAGGGGACGACCTTCGTCCTTCCTCTTTCTTCTGCCGTGGTCGAGCTTTAAGTCTTAACTTCATACCTTACAACTCAGGCAAGAACTCCTTCTTCGACTGATCCATCTTGAACACCTTCAAGATCATGTCAAGGTATGTGCTCATTTGAAAGTACCATTAAGCGTTTTGATCTGTCCTTATAGATCTTGATGCTCAATGTTCAAGTAGCTTAATCCAGGCTTTCCATTGAAAAACACTTTCCAAATAACCCTATATGCTTTCCAGAAATTCTACGTCATTTCTGATCAACAATATGTCAACAACATATACTCATCAGAAATTCTATAGTGCTCCCACTCACTTCTTTGGAAATACAAGTTTCTCATAAACTTTGTATAGACCCAAAAATTCTTTGATCATCATCAAAGCATACATTCCAACTCTGACATGCTCACTCCAGTCCTTAGAAGGATTGCTGGAGCTTTGCATACTTATTAGGATCTTTCAGGATTGACAAAACCTTCCGGTTGTATCACATACAACCTTTCCTCAAGAAAATCGTCGAGAAAACAATGTTTTGACATCCTATCTGCAAGATTTCATAAATAATGCAGTAATCGCTAATATAATTCCAACAGACTCTTAGCATCGCTACGAGTGAGAAAGTCTCATCGTAGTCAACTCCTTGAACTTGTCAGAAAACATCTTAACGACAAGTCGAGCTTTCTTAATGGTGATACTTACCATCATTGTCCGTCTTCCTTTTAAAATCCATATGTACCTAACAGCCTTACGACCATCAAGTAGTTCTTCCAAAGTCTACACTTTGTTTTCATATATGGATCCTCTCTCGGATTATATGGCCTCGAGCCATTTTGGAATCCAGGCCCACCATCGCTTCTCCATAGCTCGTAGGTTCATTGTTGTCTAGCAACATGACTTCCAAGACAGGATTACGTACCACTCTGAAGTAGTACGCATCCTTGTCATCCCACGAGGTTTGGTAGTGACTTGATCTGAAGTTTTATGATCACTATCATAAGCTTCCACTTCAATTGGCGTAGGTGCCACAGGAACAACTTCCTGTGCCCTGCCACACACTAGTTGAAGAGACGGTTCAATAACCTCATCAAGTCTCCACCATCCTCCCACTCAGTTCTTTCGAGAGAAACTTTTCCTCGAGAAAGGACCCGATTCTAGAAACAATCCCTTATTGCTTTCGGATCTGAGACAGGAGGTATACCCAACTGTTTTGGGTGTCCTATGAAGATGCATTTATCCGCTTTGGGTTCAAGCTTATCAGCCTGAAACTTTTTCACATAAGTGTCGCAGCCCAAACTTTTAAGAAATGACAGCTTAGGTTTCTCTAAACCATAGTTCATACGGTGTCATCTCATCGGAATTACGTGGTGCCCTATTTAAAGTGAATGTGGTTGTCTATAATGCCTAACCCATAAACTATCATGGTAATTCGATAAGAGACATCATGGTATGCATCATATCCAATAGGGTGCAGTTATGATGTTCGGACACACCATCACACTATGGTGTTCCAGGCTGTATTAGTTGTGAAACGATTTCCACAATGTCTTAATTCTATGCCAAACTCGTAATTAAGATATTCATCTCTATGATCATATCATAGATATTTTATCCTCTTGTCACGACGATCTTTCAACTTCACCCTGAAATTACTTGAACCTTTCAATAATTCAGACTCGTGATTCATCAAGTAAATATACTCAACATCTTCTCAAATCATCTGTGAAGTAAGAACATAACGATATCCACTACACGCCTCAGCACTCATTGGACTGCACACATCAAAATGTATTACTTCCAACAAGTTGCTTTCTAGTTCCATTTTACTGAAAAACGAGGCTTTCAGTCATCTTGCCCATGTGGTATGATTTGTATGTCTCAAGTGATTCAAAATCAAATGAGTCCAAACGGTCCATTTGCATGGAGTTTCATATACACCAATAGACATGGTTCGCATGTCTCAAACTTTTCAAAAATGAGTGAGTCCAAAGATCCATCAACATGGAGCTTCTTCATGCGTTTTATACCGATATGACTTAAGTGGCAGTGCCACAAGTAGGTGGTACTATCATTACTATCCTATATCTTTTGGCATGAACATGTGTATCACTACGATCGAGATTCAATAAACCATTCATTTTAGGCGTAAGACCATTGAAGGTATTATTCAAATAAACAGAGTAACCATTATTCTCCTCAAATGAATAACCGTATTGCAATAGACGTAATCCAATCATGTCTATGCTCCACGCAAACACCAATCTCGATGATAGAGGGAGCGTGCGATGCTTGATCATATCAACATTGGAAGCACTTCCAACACATATCATCAGCTCACCTTTAGCTAGTCTCCGTTTATTCCGTAGCTTTTATTTCGAGTTACTAAAACTTAGCAACCAAACCGGTATTTAATACCATGGTGCTACTAGGAGTACTAGTAAAGTACACTTTAACACAATGTATATCCAATATACTTCTATCGACCTTGCCAGCCTTCTCATCTACCAAGTATCTAGGGTAATTCTGCTCCAGTGGTTGTTCCTCTTATTACAGAAGCACTTAGTCTCGGGTTTGGGTTCAACCTTGGGTTTCTTCACTAGAGCAGCAGCTGAATTGCCGTTTCATGAAGTATCCCTTCTTGCCCTTGCCCTTCTTGAAACTAGTGGTTTCACCAACCATCAACAATTGATGCTCCTTCTTGATTTCCACTTTTGTGGTGTCAAACATCATGAATATCTCAAAGATCATCATATATGTCCTCGATATGTTATAGTTCATCACGAAGCTCTAGCAGCTTGGTGGTAATGACTTCGGAGAAACATCATTATCTCATCTGGAAGATCAACTCCCACTCGATTCAAATGATTGTTGTACTCAGACAATCTGAGCACAAGCTCAACAATTGAGCTTTTCTCCTTAGTTTGTAGGCTAAGAAAATCGTCGGAGGTCTTTTACCTCTTGACGTGGGCACGAGCCTGAAATCCCAATTTCAGCCCTTGAAACATCTCATATGTTTCGCGACGCTTCAAAACGTCTTCGGTGCCTCAACTCTAAACCGTTTAACTGAACTATCACGTAGTTATCAAAACGTGTATGTCAGATGTTCGCAACATCCACATACGACGTTCGAGGTTCAGCACACTGAGCGATGCATTAAGGACACAAGCCTTCTATGAAGCAATGAGGACAATCCTCAGTTTACGGACCTAGTCCGCATAATTGCTACTATCAACTTCCAACTAAATTTTCTCTAGGAACATAACTAAACAGTAGAACTATAGCGTGAGCTACGACATAATTTGCAAAGTCCTTTTGACTATGTTCAGGATAATTAAGTTCATCTTATGAACTCCCACTCAGACAGACATCCCTCTAGTCATCTAAGTGATTACATGATCCGAGTCAACTAGGCCGTGTCCGATCATCACGTGAGATGGACTAGTCAACATCGGTGAACATCTTCATGTTGATCGTATCTACCATACGACTCATGCTCGACCTTTCGGTCTTCTGTGTTCCGAGGCCATGTCTGTACATGCTAGGCTCGTCAAGTCAACCTAAGTGTTTCGCGTGTGTAAATCTGTCTTACACCCGTTGTATGTGAACGGTAGAATCTATCACACCCGATCATCACGTGGTGCTTCGAAACAACGAACTGTCGCAACGGTGCACAATTAGGGGGAACACTTTCTTGAAATTTTAATGAGGGACCATCTTATTTACTACCGTCGTTCTAAGAAAATAAGATGTATAAACATGATAAACATCACATGCAATCATACTTTGCTCCTTTTGATCTCCATCTTCGGGGTTCCATGATCATCATCGTCACCGGCATGACACCATGATCTCCATCATCGTGTCTTCATGAAGTTGTCTCGCCAACTATTACTTCTACTACTACAGCTAACGGTTAGCAATAAAGTAAAGTAATTACATGACGTTTATGTTGACACGCAGGTCATAAATAAATTAAGACAACTCCTATGGCTCCTGCCGGTTGTTATACTCATCGACATGCAAGTCGTGATTCCTATTACAAGAACATGATCAATCTCATACATCACATTCTTCTTGGCCATATCACATCACATAGCATACCCTGCAAAAACAAGTTAGACGTCCTCTAATTGTTGTTTGCATGTTTTACGTGGCTGCTATGGGTTTCTAGCAAGAACGTTTCTTACCTACGCAAAAACCACAACATGATATGCCAATTGCTATTGACCCTTCATAAGGACCCTTTTCATCGAATCCGATCCGACTAAAGTGGGAGAGACAGACACCCGCTAGCCACCTTATGCAACTAGTGCATGTCAGTCGGTGGAACCAGTCTCACGTAAGAGTACGTGTAAGGTCGGTCCGGGCCGCTTCATCCCACGATGCCGCCGAATCAAGATAAGATTAGTAACGGCAAGTAAATTGACAAAATCGACGCCCACAACTACTTTGTGTTCTACTCGTGCATAGTAACTACGCAATAGACCTAGCTCATGATGCCATTGTTGGGGAACGTAGCAGAAATTCAAATTTTCCTACGTGTCACCAAGATCTATCTATGGAGAGACCAGCAACGAGGGGAAGGAGAGTGCATCTACGTACCCTTGTAGATCGCTAAGCGGAAGCGTTCAAGAGAACGGGGTTGATGGAGTCGTACTCGTCGTGATCCAAATCACCGATGATCCTAGTGCCGAACGGACGGCACCTCCGCGTTCAACACACGTACAGCCCGGTGACGTCTCCCATGCCTTGATCCAGCAAGGGGAGAGGGAGAGGTTGAGGAAGACTCCATCCAGCAGCAGCACGACGGCGTGGTGGTGGTGGTGGAGGAGCGTGGTACTCCAGCAGGGCTTCGTCAAGCACCGCAAGAGACGAGGAGGGAGATGTGTCACGGGAGGGAGAGGGAGGCGCCAGGGCTTTGGTGCGGCTGCCCTCCCTTCCCCCCACTATATATAGGGCCAAGGGAGAGGGGGGGCAGCCTTGGCCCTTCCTCCAAGGAAGGGTGCGGCCAGGAAGGAGTCCACCCTCCCCAAGGCACCTAGGAGGTGCCTTCCCCCTTTAGGACTCTTCCTTTCCCTTATCTCTTGGCGCATGGGCCTCTTGGGGCTGGTGCCCTTGGCCCATATAGGCCAAGGCGCACACCCCTACAGCCCATGTGGCCCCCGGGGCTGGTGGCCCCACTTGGTGGACCCCCGGGACCCTCCCGGTGGTCCCGGTACATTACCGATAAACTCCGAAACTTTTCCGGTGACCAAAACAGGACTTCCCATATATATATCTTTACCTCCGGACCATTCCGGAACTCCTCGTGATGTCTGGGATCTCATCCGGGACTCCGAACAACATTCGGTAACCACATACAAACTTCCTTTATAACCCTAGCGTCATTGAACCTTAAGTGTGTAGACCCTACGGGTTCGGGAGACATGCAGACATGACCGAGACGTTCTCCGGTCAATAACCAATAGCGGGATCTGGATACCCATGTTGGCTCCCACATGTTCCATGATGATCTCATCGGATGAACCACGATGTCGAGGATTCAATCAATCCCGTATACAATTCCCTTTGTCTAGCGGTATTGTACTTGCCCGAGATTCGATCGTCGGTATCCCGATACCTTGTTCAATCTCGTTACCGACAAGTCTCTTTACTCGTTCCGTAACACATCATCCCGTGATCAACTCCTTGATCACATTGTGCACACTATGATGATGTCCTACCGAGTGGGCCCAGAGATACCTCTCCGTGGGCCCAGAGATACCGAGTGATCAACAGACACTTTCGGAGACACTACGGGTATCTCCGAAAGTGTCTGTTGGGTTGGCACGAATCGAGACTGGGATTTGTCACTCCGTGTGACGGAGAGGTATGTCTGGGCCCACTCGGTAGGACATCATCATATGCGCAATGTGACCAAGGAGTTGATCACGGGATGATATGTTACGGAACGAGTAAAGAGACCTACCGGTAACGAGATTAAACAAGGTATCGGATACCGACGATCGAATCTCGGGCAAGTACAATACCGCTAGACAAAGGGAATTGAATACGGGATTGATTAAATCCTCGACATCGTGGTTCATCCGATGAGATCATCGTGGAACATGTGGGAGCCAACATGGGTATCCAGATCCCGCCGTTGGTTATTGGCCGGAGAGGTGGCTCGGTCATGTCTACATGGTTCCCGAACCCGTAGGGTCTACACAGTTAAGGTTCGGTGACGCTAGGGTTACAGGGAATAGATGTACGTGGTTACCGAAGGTTGTTCGGAGTCCCGGATGAGATCCCGGACATGACGAGGAGTTCCGGAATGGTCCGGAGGTAAAGATTGATATATTGGACGAAGGGTTTTGGAGTCCAGGAGTGTTCCGGAGGTACCGGGTGATGACCAGCATGACCGAAAGGTGTCTCGGGAGACCCGACAAGTGTTGGGGGGCTTCATGGGCCAAGGGAAGGGGGCAAACCAGCCCACTAAGGGGCTGTGCGCCCCCCTCACCTATTCCCACGTGACCAGGGGATTTGGGGCGCCCCATCTAGGGTTCCCACCTCCTGGCTTGGGGGCCAAGTCACCCAAGGGGGAGATCCCATCTGCCCTGGCTGCCGCCCCCCTAGGGGAAACCCTAGGGCGCCTCCCCCTCCCCCTTGCCCCTATATATACTTGAGGTATGGGGGCTGCCCAACACGTGATTTGATCTCTCTCTTGGCGCAGCCCTACCTCTCTCCTCCTCGTCTCTCGTAGTGCTTGGCGAAGCCCTGCTGGAGTACCACGCTCCTCCACCACCACCACGCCGTCGTGCTACTGCTGGACGGAGTCTTCCCCAACCTCTCCTTCTCCCCTTGCTGGATCAAGGCGTGGGAGACGTCACCGGGCTGCATGTGTGTTGAACGCGGAGGTGCAGTCCGTTCGGCACTAGGATCATCGGTGATTTCGATCACGGCGAGTACGACTCCATCAACCCCGTTCACTTGAATGCTTCCGCTTAGCGATCTACAAGGGTATGTAGATGCACTATCCTTCCCTCGTTGCTAGATTACTCCATAGATTGATCTTGGTGTTGCGTAGAAAAGTTTGAATTTCTGCTACGTTACCCAACAGTGGCATCATGAGCTAGGTCTATGCGTAGTTTCTATGCACGAGTTTAACACAAAGCAGTTGTGGGTGTCGATATTGTCAATTATCTTGCCGTTACTAGTCTTATCTTGATTCAACGGCATTGTGGGATGAAGCGGCCCGGACCAACCTTACACGTACGCTTACGTGAGACCGGTTGCACCGACTGACATGCACTAGTTGCATAAGGTGGCTGGCGGGTGTCTGTCTCTCCCACTTTAGTCGGATCGGATTCGATGAACAGGGTCCTTATGAAGGGTAAATAGAAATCGGCAATTCACGTTGTGATTTTGGCATAGGTAAGAAAAGTTCTTGCTAGCAACCTATAGCAGCCACGTAAAAACTTGCAACAACAATTAGAGGACGTCTAACTTGTTTTTGCAGCAAGTGTTTTGTGATGTGATATGGCCAAAGGATGTGATGAATGATATATGTGATGTATGAGATGATCACGTTCTTGTAATAGGAATCACGACTTGCATGTCGATGAGTATGACAACCGGCAGGAGCCATAGGAGTTGTCTTAATTTATTTATGACCTGCGTGTCAACATAAACGTCATGTAATTACTTTAGTGCTAACCGCTGTAGTAGTAGAAGTAATAGTTGGCGAGACAACTTCATGAAGACACGATGATGGAGATCATGATGATGGAGATCATGGTGTCATGCCGGTGACGATGATGATCATGGAGCCCCGAAGATGGAGATCAAAGGAGCAAAGTGATGATGGCCATATCATGTCACTTTTTGATTACATGTGATGTTTATCATGTTTTTGCATCTTATTTGCTTAGAACAACGGTAGTAAATAAGATGATCCCTCATTAAAATTTCAAGAAATTGTTCCTCCTAACAGTGCACCATTGCGAAAGTCCGTCGTTTCGAAGCACCACGTGATGATCGGGTGTGATAGATTCTAACGTTCACATATATACAACGGGTGTAAGACAGATTTACACATGCGAAACACTTAGGTTGACTTGACGAGCCTAGCATGTACAGACATGGTCTCGGAACACAAGAGACCGAAAGGTCGAGCATGAGTCGTATGGTAGATACGATCAACATGAAGATGTTCACCGATGATGACTAGTCCGTCTCACGTGATGATCGAACACGGCCTAGTTGACTCGGATCATGTAATCACTTAGATGACTAGAGGGATGTCTATCTGAGTGGGAGTTCATAAGATGAACTTAATTATCCTGAACATAGTCAAAAGGTCTTCGCAAATTATGTCGTAGCTCGCGCTTCAGTTCTACTGTTTAGATATGTTCCAAGAGAAAATTTAGTTGAAAGTTGATAGTAGCAATTATGCGGACTAGGTCCGTAAACTGAGGATTGTCCTCATTGCTTCATAGAAGGCTTATGTCCTTAATGCACCGCTCAGTGTGCTGAACCTCGAACATCGTTTGCGGATGTTGCAAACATCTGACATACACGTGTTGATGACTACATGATAGTTCAGTGCGTAATGCTAAATGGTTTAGAATTGAGGCACCAAAGAAGTTTTTGAAACATCGCAGAACATATGAGATGTTCCAAGGACTGAAATTGGGATTTCAGGCTAGTGCCCACGTCAAGAGGTATGAGACCTTTGACAAGTTTCCTAAGCCTGTAAACTAAGGAGAAAAGCTCAATCGTTGAGCATGTGCTCAGATTGTATGAGTACAACAATCACTTGAATCGAGTGGGAGTTAATCTTCCAGATGAGATAGTGATGTTTCTCCAAAGTCACTGCCACCAAGCTACTAGAGCTTCATGATGAACTATAACATATCAGGGATAAACATGATGATCCTTGAGCAATTCGCGATGTTTGACACCGCGAAAGTAGAAATCAAATAGAAGCATCAATTGTTGATGGTTAGTAAAACCACTAGTTTCAAGAAGGGCAAGGGCAAGGAAGGGATACTTCATGAAACGACAAATCAGTTGTTGCTCTAGTGAAGAAACCCAAAGTTGAACCCAAGCCCGAGACTAAGTGCTTCTGTGGTAAGGGGAACGGTCACTGAAGCAGAACCACCCTAGATACTTGGTAGATGAGAAGGCAGGCAAAGTCAACAGAAGTGTATTGGATATGCATTATATTAATGTGTACTTTACTAGTGCTCCTAGTAGCAGCAGGGTATTAGATACCGGTTCAGTTGCTAAGTGTTAGTAACTCGAAATAAAAGGCTACAGAATAAATGGAGACTAGCCAAAGGTGAGACGACGATAGGTGTTGGAAGAGTTTCCAAGGTTGATGTGATCAAACATCGCACGCTCCATCTACCATCGGGATTGGTGTTAAACCTAAATAATTGTTATTTGGTGTTTGCGTTGAGCATAGACATGATTGGATTATGTCTATCGCAATACGATTATTCATTTAAGGAGAATAATGGTTACTCTGTTTATTTGAATAATACCTTCAATGGTCTTGCACCTGAAATAAATGGTTTATTGAATCCCGATCGTAGTGATACACATGTTCATGCCAAAAGATATAAGATAGTAATGATATTACCACATACTTGTGGCACTTCAATTTTAGTCACAATGGTATAAAACGCATAAAGAAGCTCCATGTTGATGGATCTTAGGACTCGCTTGATTTTGAATCACTTGAGACGTGCAAATCATACCACATGAGCAAGATGACTGAAAGGCCTCGTTCTCAGTAAGATGGAACAAGAAAGCAACTTGTTGGAAGTAATACATCTTGATGTGTGCAGTCCAATGAGTGCTGAGGCATGTAGTGGATATCGTTATATTCTTACTTCACAGATGATTTGAGTAGATGCTAAGTATATTTACTTGATGAATCACAAGTCTGAATTATTGAAAGGTTCAAGTAATTTCAGGGTGAAGTTGAAGATCTTCGTGACAAGAGGATAAAATATCTATGATATGATCATAGAGATGAATATCTGAATTACGAGTTTGGCACAGAATTAAGACATTGTGGAAATTGTTTCACAACTAATACAGCCTGGAACACCATAGTGTGATGGTGTGTCCGAACATCATAACTGCACCCTATTGGATATGATGCATACCATGATGTCTCTTATCGAATTACCACTATCGTTTATGGGTTAGGCATTAAAGACAACCACATTCACTTTAAATAGGGCACCACGCAATTCCGTTTGAGTCGACACCATATGAACTATGGTTTAGAGAAACCTAAGCTGTCGTTTCTTAAAGGTTTGGGGCTGCGACGCTTATGTGAAAAAGTTTCAGGCTGATAAGCTCGAACCCAAAGCGGATAAATGCATCTTCATAGGACACCCAAAATAGTTGGGTATACCTCCTGTCTCAGATCCGAAAATAATAGGGATTGTTTTTAGAATCAGGTCCTTTCTCGAGAAAGAGTTTCTCTCGAAAGAATTGAGTGGGAGGAAGATATAACTTGATAAGGTTGTTGAACCTTTACTTCAACCATAGAGTAGCGCAGCACAAGAAAAATGTTTTTGTGGCACCTACCTCAGTTGAAGAGAAAAGCTAATGATGATGATCATGGAGCTTCAGATCGAGTTACTATCGAACCTCATAGGTTGACAAGGGTGTGTACAACTTCTAAGTGGTAACCCTGTCTTAAAGGTCACGTTGTTGGACAACGATGAACCTATGAGCTATGGAGAAGCGATGGTGGGCCCGGATTCCGAAAATTGGCTCGAGGCCATAAAATCCAAGAGAGGATCCATGTATGAAAACAAAGTGTAGACTTTGAAAGAACTACTTGATGGTCGTAAGGTTGTTGGGTACATATGGATTTTAAAAGGAAGACGGACAATGATGGTAAGTACCACCATTAAGAAAGCTCGACTTGTCGTTAAGATATTTTCCGACAAGTTCAAGGAGTTGACTACGATGAGACTTTCTCACTCGTAGCGATGCTTAAGTCCGTCGGAATCATGTTAGCATAAGCTGCATTTATGAAATCTGGCTGATGGATGTCAAAACAAGTTTCCTTACCAGTTTTCGTAAGGAAAGGTTGTATGTGATACAACCAGAAAGGTTTTGTCGATCCTAAGGATGCTAACAAGTATGCAAAGCTCCAGCAATCCTTCTAAGGACTGGAGTAAGCATCTCGGAGTTGGAATGTACACTTTGATGAGATGATCAAAGATTTTGGGTTTATACAAAGTTTATGAGAAACTTGTATTTCCAAATAAATTGAGTGGGAGCACTACGGCATTTCTAATAAGTATATGTGGATGACATATTGTTGATCCGAAATGATGTGGAATTTCTGGAAAGCATATAGGGTTATTTGAAAGGTGTTTTTCAATGGAAAACCTGGATTAAGCTACTTGAACATTGAGCATCAAGATCTATAAGGATAGATCAAAAACGCTTAATGGTACTTTCAAATGAGCACATACCTTGACATGATCTTGAAGGTGTTCAAGATGGATCAGCCAAAGAAGGAGTTCTTGCCTGAGTTGTAAGGTATGAAGTTAAGAGTTAAAGCTCGACCACGGCAGGAGAAAGAGGAAGGACGAAGTGAAGGAAATATGCCCTAGAGGCAATAATAAAGTTATTATTTATTTCCTTATATCATGATAAATGTTTATTATTCATGCTAGAATTGTATTAACCGGAAACATAATACATGTGTGAATACATAGACCAACAGAGTGTCACTAGTATGCCTCTACTTGACTAGCTCGTTAATCAAAGATGGTTATGTTTCCTAACCATGAACAAGGAGTTGTTATTTGATTAACGAGGTCACATCATTAGTAGAATGATCTGATTGACATGACCCATTCCATTAGCTTAGCACCCGATCGTTTAGTATGTTGCTATTGCTTTCTTCATAACTTATACATGTTCCTATAACTATGAGATTATGCAACTCCCGTTTACCGGAGGAACACTTTGGGTACTACCAAACGTCACAACATAACTGGGTGATTATAAAGGAGTACTACAGGTGTCTCCAATGGTAGATGCATGGGTTGGCGTATTTCGAGACTAGGGTTTGTCACTCCGATTGTCGGAGAGGTATCTCTGGGCCCTCTCGGTAATGCACATCACATAAGCCTTGCAAGCACTGCAACTAATATGTTAGTTGTGACATGATGTATTACGGAACGAGTAAAGAGACTTGCCGGTAACGAGATTGAACTAGGTATTGGATACCGACGATCGAATCTCGGGCAAGTAACATACCGATGACAAAGGGAACAACGTATGTTGTTATGCGGTCTGACCGATAAAGATCTTCGTAGAATATGTAGGAGCCAATATGGGCATCCAGGTCCCGCTATTGGTTATTGACCGGAGACGTGTCTCGGTCATGTCTACATTGTTCTCGAACCGTAGGGTCCGCACGCTTAACGTTACGATGACAGTTATTATGAGTTTATGCATTTTGATGTACCGAAGGTTGTTCGGAGTCCCGGATGTGATCACGGACATGACGTGGAGTCTCGAAATGGTCGAGACGTAAAGATTGATATATTGGAAGCCTATGTTTGGACATCGGAAGTGTTCCGAGTGAAATCGGGATTTTACCGGATTACCGGGAGGGTTACCGGAACCCCCCGGGAGGCAAATGGGCCTATTGGGCCTTAGTGGAAAAGAGAGAAGGGGCAGCCCACAGGCTAGCCGGCCGAACCCCCCTTCCCTAGTCCTATTAGGACTAGGAGAAGGGGCCGCCCCCCCCCTCTCTTCTCTTTCTCCCGAAGAGTCCTATTAGGAATAGGATTTGGGGGAAGGAGTCCTACTCCCGGTAGGAGTGGGACTCCTCCCTGCGCCTCCCTCCTAGCCGGCCGACCCCCTTGCCCCTGGCCTTTATATACGGGGGCAGGGGGCACCCCATAGACACACAACTTGATCCTTGAGATCGTTCCTTAGCCGTGTGCGGTGCCCCCTGCCACCAAATTCCACCTCGATCGTACCGTTGTAGTGCTTAGGTGAAGCCCTGCGTCGGTAGTACATCAAGATCGTCACCACGCCGTCGTGCTGACGGAACTCCTCCCCGAAGCTTTGCTGGATCGGAGCCCGGGGATCGTCATCGAGCTGAACGTGTGCTAAGAACTCGGAGGTGCCGGAGTAACGGTACTTGGATCGGTCGGATCGGGAAGAAGACGTACGACTACTTCCTCTACGTTGTGTGATCGCTTCCGCAGTCGGTCTGCGTTGGTACGTAGACAACACTCTCCCCTCTCGTTGCTGTGCATCACCATGATCTTGCGTGTGCGTAGGAAAATTTTCGAAATTACTACATTCCCCAACAGTGGCATCCGAGCCTAGGTTTTATGGTTTGATGTTATATGCACGAGTAGAACACAAGTGAGTTGTGGGTGATACAAGTCATACTGCCTACCAGCATGTCATACTTTGGTTCGGCGGTATTGTTGGTTGAGACGATCCGGACCAACCTTACGCGTACTCTTACGCGAGACCGGTTCCCTCGACGTGATTTGCACATAGATGGCTTGCGGAAGACTGTCTCTCCAACTTTAGTTGAACCAAGTGTGACTACGCCCGGTCCTTGAGAAGGTTAAAACGGAGTCTATTTGACGAACTATCGTTGTGGTTTTGATGCGTAGGTGAGATGAGTTCTTACTTAAGCCCGTAGCAGCCACGTAAAACTTGCAACAACAAAGTAGAGGACGTCTAACTTGTTTTTGCAGGGTATGTTGTGATGTGATATGGTCAAGGCATGATGCTGATTTTATTGTATGAGATGATCATGTTTTGTAACTAAGTTATCGGCAACTGGCAGGAGCCATATGGTTGTCGCTTTATTGAATGCAATGCAATCGCGATGTAATGCTTTACTAGATTACTAAACGGTAGTAATAGTCGTGGAAGTATAAGATTGGCAAGACGACAACGATGCTACGATGGAGATCAAGGTGTCGCGCCGGTGATGATGGTGATCATGACGGTGCTTCGGAGATGGAGATCACAAGCACAAGATGATGATGGCCATATCATATCACTTATATTGATTGCATGTGATGTTTATCCTTTTATGCATCTTATCTTGCTTTGATTGACGGTAGCATTATAAGATGATCTCTCACTAAATTATCAAGAGGTGTTCTCCCTGAGTATGCACCGTTGCCAAAGTTCGTCGTGCCCAGACACCACGTGATGATCGGGTGTGATAAGCTCTACGTCCATCTACAACGGGTGCAAGCCAGTTTTGCACACGCAGAATACTCAGGTTAAACTTGACGAGCCTAGCATATGCAGATATGGCCTCGGAACACAGAGACCGAAAGGTCGAGCGTGAATCATATAGTAGATATGATCAACATGACGATGTTCACCATTGAAAACTACTCCATCTCACGTGATGATCGGTTATGGTTTAGTTGATTTGGATCACGTGATCACTTAGAGGATTAGAGGGATGTCTATCTAAGTGGGAGTTCCTAAGTAATTTGATTAACTGAACTTAAATTTATCATGAACTTAGTCCTGGTAGTATTTTGCAAATCATGTTGTAGATCAATAGCTCACGTTGTTGCTTCCCTATGTTTATTTTGATATGTTCCTAGAGAAAATTATGTTGAAAGATGTTAGTAGCAATGATGCGGATTGGATCCGTGATCTGAGGTTTATCCTCATTGCTGCACAGAAGAATTATGTCCTTGATGCACCGCTAGGTGACAGACCTATTGCAGGAGCAGATGCAGACGTTATGAACGTTTGGCTAGCTCAATATGATGACTACTTGATAGTTTAGTGCACCATGCTTAACAGCTTAGAATCGGGACTTCAAAGACATTTTGAACGTCATGGACCATATGAGATGTTCCAGGAGTTGAAGTTAATATTTCAAGCAAATACCCGAGTTGAGAGACATGAAGTCTCCAGCAAGTTCTATAGCTAAAATATGGAGGAGAATCGCTCAACTAGTGAGCACGTGCTCAGATTGTCTGGGTACTACAATCACTTGAATCAAGTGGGAGTTAATCTTCCAGATAAGATAGTGATTGACAGAATTCTCTAGTCACCATCACCAAGTTAGTAGAACTTCGTGATGAACTATAATATGCAAGGGATAACGGAAACAACTCCCAAGCTCTTCGTGATGCTGAAATCAACAAAGGTAGAAATCAAGAAAAACATCAAGTGTTGATGGTTGACAAGACCACTAGTTTCAAGAAAAGGGCAAAGGGAAGAAGGGGAACTTCAGAAGAACGGCAAGCAAGTTGCTGCTCAAGTGAAGAAGCCCAAGTCTGATCCTAAGCCTGAGACTAAGTGCTTCTACTGCAAAGGGACTGGTCACTAGAAGCGGAACTACCCCAAGTGATTGGCGGATAAGAAGGATGGCAAAGTGAACATAAGTATATTTGATATACATGTTATTGATGTGTACTTTACTAGTGTTTATAGCAAACCCTCAGTATTTGATACTAGTTCAGTTGCTATGATTAGTAACTCGATACGGGAGTTGCAGAATAAACAGAGACTAGTTAAGGGTGAAGTGACGATGTGTGTTGGAAGTGGTTCCAAGATTGATATGATCATCATCGCACACTCCCCATAATTTCGGGATTAGTGTTGAACCTAAATAAGTGTTATTTGGTGTTTGCATTGAGCATGAATATGATTTGATCATGTTTATTGCAATATGGTTATTCATTAAAGTCAGAAAATAATTGTTGTTCTGTTTACATGAATAAAACCTTCGATGGTCATACACCCAATGAAACAAGTTCGTTGGATCTCGATCGTAGTGATACACATATTAAAACCAAAAGATGCAAAGATAATAATGATAGTGCAACTTATTTGTGGCACTGCCGTTTAGGTCATATTGGTATAAAGCGCATGAAGAAACTCCATGCTGATGGACTTTCGGAATCACTTGATTATGAATCACTTGATGCTTGCGAACCATGCCTTTTGGGCAAGATGACTAAAACGCCGTTCTTCGGAACAATGGAGCGAGCAACAGATTTGTTGGAAATCATACATACTGATGTATGTGGTCCGATGAATGTTGAGGCTCGCGACAGGTATCATTATTTTCTGATCTTCACAGATGATTTAAGCAGATATGAGTATATCTACTTGATGAAACATAAGTCTGAAACATTTGAAAAGTTCAAAGAATTTCAGAGTGAAGTGAAAAATCATCGTGACAAGAAAATAAAAGTTTCTACGATATGATCGCAGAGAAAAGTATTTGAGTTACGAGTTTGGCCTTCAGTTAAAAACAATGTGAAATAGTTTCACTACTCACGCCACCTGGAACACCACAGCATAATGGTGTGTCCGAACGTCATAACCGTACTTTATTGGATATAGTGCAATCTATGATGTCTCTTACCGATTTACCAATATTGTTTTTGGGGTCATGCATTAGAGACAGCTGCATTCACGTTAAATAGGGCACCATATAAATCCGTTGAGACGACACCGTGTGAACTATGGTTTGGCAAGAAACCAAAGTTGTCGTTTCTTAAAGTTTGGGGCTGCGATGCTTATGTGAAAAAGCTTCAACCTGATAAGCTCGAACCCAAAGCGGAGAAATGTGTCTTCATAGGATACCCAAAGGAAACTGTTGGGTATACCTTCTATCACAGATCCGAAGGCAAGACATTCGTTGCTAAGAATGGATCATTTCTAGAGAAGGAGTTTCTCTCGAAAGAAGTGAGTAGGAGGAAAGTAGAACTTGACGAGGTAACTGTACCTGCTCCCTTATTGGAAATTAGTACATCACAGAAAACTGTTTCTGCGACACCTATGCCAATTAGTGAGGAAGCTAATGATGATGATCATAAAGCTTCAGGACAAGATACTACTGAACCACGTAGATCAACCAGAGTGAGATCCGCACCAGAGTGGTACGGTAATCCAGTTCTGGAAGTCATGCTACTAGATCATGATGAACCTACGAACTATGAAGAAGCGATGGTGAGCCCAGATTCCGCAAAGTGGCTTGAGGCCATGAAATCTGAGATGGGATCCATGTATGAAAACAAAGTATGGACTTTGGTTGACTTGCCTGATGATCGGCAAGCAATTGAGAATAAATGGATCTTCAAGAAAAAGACTGACGCTGACGGTAATATTACTGTTTATAAAGCTCGACTTGTCGCAAAAGGTTTTCGACAAGGTCAAGGTGTTGACTACGATGAGAGTTTCTCACTCGTATCTATGCTTAAGTCTGTCCGAATCATGTTAGCAATTGCCGCATTTTATGAAATCTGGCAAATGGACAAACAAAACTGCATTCCTTAATGGATTTATTAAAGAAGAGTTGTATGTGATGCAACTAGAAGGTTTTGTCAATCCAAAAGGTGCTAACAAAATGTGCAAGCACCAGCGATCCATCTGTGGACTGGTGCAAGCATCTCGGAGTTGGAATATACGCTTTGATAAGTTGATCAAAGCATATAGTTTTATACATACTTGCGGTGAAGCCTGTATTTACAAGAAAGTGAGTGGGAGCACTACAGCATTTCTGATAAGTATATGTGATTGACATATTGTTGATCGGAAATAATGTAGAATTATTCTGTAAAGCATAAAAGGAGTGTTTGAAAGGAGTTTTTCAAAGAAAGACTTCAGTAAAGCTACTTACATATTGAGCTTCAAGATCTATAGAGATAGATCAAGACGCTTGATAAGTTTTTCAATAAGTACATACCTTGACAAGATTTTGCAGTAGTTCAAAATGGAACAGTCAAAGAAAAAGTTTCTTGCCTGTGTTACAAGGTGTGAAGTTGAGTAAAGACTCAAAGCCCGACCACGGCAGAAGATAGAAAGAGAATGAAAGTCATTCCCTATGCCTCATTCATAGGTTCTATAAAGTATGCCATGCTGTGTACCGGATCTATTATATACCCTGCACTGATTTGGCAAGGGAATACAATAGTGATCTAGGAGTAGATCACTGGACAGCGGTCAGAATTATCCTTAGTGAAATAAGGAAATGTTTCTCGATTATGGACGTGACAAAAAGGTTCGTCGTAAAGGGTTACGTCGATGCAAGTTTTTGACACTGATCCAGATGATTCTAAATCTGGATACATATTGAAAGTGGGAGCAATTAGCTAGAGTAGCTCCGTGTAGAGCATTGTAGACATAGAACTTGCAAAATACTTACGGATCTGAATGTGACAGACCCGTTGACTAAAATTATCTCACAAGCAAAACATGATCACACCTTAGTACTCTTTGGGTGTTAATCACATAGATATGTGAACTAGATTACTGACTCTAGTAAACCCTTTGAGTGTTGGTCACATGACGATGTGAACTATGGGTGTTAATCACATGGTGATGTGAACTATTGCTGTTAAATCACATGGCGATGTGAACTAGATTATTGACTCTAGTGCAAGTGGGAGACTGAAGGAAATATGCCCTAGAGGCAATAATAAAGTTATTATTTATTTCCTTATATCATGATAAATGTTTATTATTCATGCTAGAATTGTATTAACCGGAAACATAATACATGTGTGAATACATAGACCAACAGAGTGTCACTAGTATGCCTCTACTTGACTAGCTCGTTAATCAAAGATGGTTATGTTTCCTAACCATGAACAAGGAGTTGTTATTTGATTAACGAGGTCACATCATTAGTAGAATGATCTGATTGACATGACCCATTCCATTAGCTTAACACCCGATCGTTTAGTATGTTGCTATTGCTTTCTTCATGACTTATACATGTTCCTATAACTATGAGATTATGCGACTCCCGTTTACCGGAGGAACACTTTGGGTACTACCAAACGTCACAACGTAACTGGGTGATTATAAAGGAGTACTACAGGTGTCTCCAATGGTAGATGTTGGGTTGGCGTATTTCGAGACTAGGGTTTGTCACTTCGATTGTCGGAGAGGTATCTCTGGGCCCTCTCGGTAATGCACATCACATAAGCCTTGCAAGCACTGCAACTAATATGTTAGTTGTGAGATGATGTATTACGGAACGAGTAAAGAGACTTGCCGGTAACGAGATTGAACTAGGTATTGGATACCGACGATCGAATCTCGGGCAAGTAACATACCGATGACAAAGGGAACAATGTATGTTGTTATGCGGTCTGGCCGATAAAGATCTTCGTAGAATATGTAGGAGCCAATATGGGCATCCAGGTCCCGCTATTGGTTATTGACCGGAGACGTGTCTCGGTCATGTCTACATTGTTCTCGAACCGTAGGGTCCGCACGCTTAACGTTACGATGACAGTTATTATGAGTTTATGCATTTTGATGTACCGAAGGTTGTTCGGAGTCCCGGATGTGATCACGGACATGACGAGGAGTCTCGAAATGGTCGATAAGTAAAGATTGATATATTGGAAGCCTATGTTTGGACATCGGAAGTGTTCCGAGTGAAATCGGGATTTTACCGGATTACCGGGAGGGTTACCGGAACCCCCCGGGAGGCAAATGGGCCTATTGGGCCTTAGTGGAAAAGAGAGAAGGGGCAGCCCACAGGCTAGCCGGCCGAACCCCCCTTCCCTAGTCCTATTAGGACTAGGAGAAGGGGCCGCCCCCCCCCCCCCCCCTCTCTTCTCTTTCTCCCGAAGAGTCCTATTAGGAATAGGATTTGGGGGAAGGAGTCCTACTCCCGGTAGGAGTGGGACTCCTCCCTGCGCCTCCCTCCTAGCCGGCCGACCCCCTTGCCCCTGGCCTTTATATACAGGGGCAGGGGGCACCCCATAGACACACAACTTGATCCTTGAGATCGTTCCTTAGCCGTGTGCGGTGCCCCCTGCCACCAAATTCCACCTCGATCGTACCGTTGTAGTGCTTAGGCGAAGCCCTGCGTCGGTAGTACATCAAGATCGTCACCACGCCGTCGTGCTGACGGAACTCCTCCCCGAAGCTTTGCTGGATCGGAGCCCGGGGATCGTCATCGAGCTGAACGTGTGCTAAGAACTCGGAGGTGCCGGAGTAACGGTACTTGGATCGGTCGGATCGGGAAGAAGACATACGACTACTTCCTCTACGTTGTGTGATCGCTTCCGCAGTCGGTCTGCGTTGGTACATAGACAACACTCTCCCCTCTCGTTGCTGTGCATCACCATGATCTTGCGTGTGCGTAGGAAAATTTTCGAAATTACTACGTTCCCCAACACGAAGGTCGTCCCCTATGCTTTTGTCATAGGCTCTATACGGTATGCCATGCTGAGTACCGCACCTGATGTGTGCCTTGCCACATGTCTGGCAAGAGGGTACAAAGGTGATCTAGGAGTAGATCACCAGATAGCGGTCAAAATTATCCTTAGAGTAATAAGGATATGTTTCTCGGTTATGGAGGTGATAAAGAGTTCGACATAAAGAGTTACGTCGATGCAAGCTTAACACCTATCCGGATAGCTCTGAGTAGAGATACCGGATACGTATAATGGAGAAACAATTTGGAATAGCTCCAGGTAGAACAGTTATTTGAAATGGCTCCAAATATAGCGTAGATATTTGCGAAGTACATACGGATCTGAATGTTGCAGACCCGTTGACTAAAACCTCTCTCACAAGCAACATGATCAAACCCAGAACGCATTGAGTGTTAATCACATAGTGATGTGACCTAGATTATTGACTCTAGTAAACTCTTTGGATGTTGGTCACATGGCGATGTGACCTGTGAGTGTTAATCACATGGCGATGTGAACAAGATTGTTGACTCTAGTGCAAGTGAGAGACTGTTGGAAATATGCCCTAGAGGCAATAATAAATTGGTTATTATTATATTTCCTTGTTCATGATAATCGTTTATTATCCATTCTATAATTGTATTGATAGGAAACTCAGATACATGTGTGGATACATAGACAACACCATGTCCCTAGTAAGCCTCTAGTTGACTAGCTCGTTGATCAATAGATGGTTACGGTTTCCTGACCATGGACATTGGATGTCGTTGATAACGGGATCACATCATTAGGAGAATCATGTGATGGACAAGACCCAATCCTAAGCCTAGCACAAAGATCGTGTAGTTCGTGTGCTAAAGCTTTTCTAATGTCAAGTATCATTTCCTTAGACCATGAGATTGTGCAACTCCCGGATACCGTAGGAATACTTTGGGTGTGCCAAACGTCACAACGTAACCGGGTGGCTATAAAGGTACACTACGGGTATCTCCGAAAGTGTCTGTTGGGTTGGCACGAATCGAGACTGGGATTTGTCACTCCGTGTGACGGAGAGGTATCTCTGGGCCCACTCGGTAGGACATCATCATATGCGCAATGTGACCAAGGAGTTGATCACGGGATGATGTGTTACGGAACGAGTAAAGAGACTTGCCGGTAACGAGATTGAACAAGGTATCGGATACCGACGATCGAATCTCGGGCAAGTACAATACCGCTAGACAAAGGGAATTGAATACGGGATTGATTAAATCCTCGACATCGTGGTTCATCCGATGAGATCATCGTGGAACATGTGGGAGCCAACATGGGTATCCAGATCCCATTGTTGGTTATTGGCCGGAGAGGTGTCTCGGTCATGTCTACATGGTTCCCGAACCCGTAGGGTCTACACACTTAAGGTTCGGTGACTCTAGGGTTATAGGGAATAGATGTACGTGGTTACCGAAGGTTGTTCGGAGTCCCGGATGAGATCCCGGACATGACGAGGAGTTCCGGAATGGTCCGGAGGTAAAGATTGATATATTGGACGAAGGGTTTTGGAGTCCGGGGGTGTTCCGGAGGTACCGGGTGATGACCAGCATGACCGAAAGGTGTTTCGGGAGACCCGACAAGTGTTGGGGGGCTTCATGGGCCAAGGGAAGGGGGCAAACCAGCCCACTAAGGGGTTGTGCGCCCCCCTCACCTATTCCCACGTGACCAGGGGGTTTGGGGCGCCCCATCTAAGGTTCCCACCTCCTGGCTTGGGGGCCAAGTCACCCAAGGGGGAGATCCCATCTGCCCTGGCCGCCGCCCCCCTAGGGGAAACCCTAGGGCGCCTCCCCCTCCCCCTTGCCCCTATATATACTTGAGGTATGGGGGCTGCCCAACACGTGATTTGATCTTTCTCTTGGCGCAGCCCTACCTCTCTCCTCCTCGTCTCTCGTAGTGCTTGGCGAAGCCCTGCTGGAGTACCACGCTCCTCCACCACCACCACGCTGTCGTGCTACTGCTGGACGGAGTCTTCCCCAACCTCTCCTTCTCCCCTTGCTGGATCAAGGCGTGGGAGACGTCACCGGGCTGCATGTGTGTTGAACGCGGAGGTGCCGTCCGTTCGGCACTAGGATCATCGGTGATTTGGATCACGGCGAGTACGACTCCATCAACCCCGTTCACCTGAATGCTTCCGCTTAGCGATCTACAAGGGTATGTAGATGCACTCTCCTTCCCTCGTTGCTAGATTACTCCATAGATTGATCTTGGTGTTGCGTAGAAAATTTTGAATTTCTGCTACGTTACCCAACAGTAATGTTGGTCCGGGCCACTTCATCCAACAATACCGTCGAATCAAAGTATGACATGCTGGTAAACAGTATGACTTGTATCACCCACAACTCACTTGTGTTCTACTCGTGCATATAACATCTACGCATAAACCTGGCTCGGATGCCGCTGTTGGGGAACATAGTAATTTCAAAAAAATTCCTACGCACACGCAAGATCATGGTGATGCATAGCAACGAGCCGGGAGAGTGTCGTCCACGTACCCCCGTAGACCGTAAGCGGTACGTTATATCAACGCGGTTGATGTAGTCGAACGTCTTCACGATCCGACCGATCTAAGTACCGAATGCATGGCACCTCCGAGTTCAGCACACGTTCAGCTCGATGACATCCCTCGTACTCTTGATCCAGTTCACGCAGAGGGAGAGTTTCGCCAGCACGATGGCGTGATGATGGTGATGATGATGCTACCGACGCAGGGCTTCGCCTAAGCACCGCTACGATATGATCGAGGTGGATTATGGTGGAGGGGGGCACCGCACACGGCTAAAAGATCAACAGATCAACTTGTGTGTCTATGGGGTGCCCCCCTCCCCCGTATATAAAGGAGTGGAGGAGGGGAAGTAGGATTCCCCCCCCCTTCCAAGAGGAGGAGTAGAAGGGAAGGAAGGAAGAGAGGGGGGGAAGGAAAAAGGGGGGGCACCCCCCCCTTCTTTGTCCAATTCGGACTAGGGGGAGGGGGCGCGCGGCCTGCCCTGGCCGCCCCTCCTCTTCTCCACTAGGGCCCAATAGGCCCAATATACTTCGTTTTTTTTGCCCGAAATTGCCCGGAACCTTTCCGAAGTCCAAACATAGTCATCCAATGTATTGATCTTTATGTCTCGACCATTTCGAGACTCCTCGTCATGTCCGTGATCATATCCGGGACTCCGAACTACCTTCGGTTCATCAAAGCACATAAACTCATAATACCGATCATCACTGAACGTTAAGCGTGCGGACCCTACGGGTTCGAGAACTATATAGACATGACCAAGACACGTCTCCTGTCAATAACCAATAGCGGAACCTGGATACTCATATTGGCTCCTACATATTCTATGAAGATCTTTATCGGTCAAACCGCATAACAACATACGTTGTTACCTTTGTCATCGGTATGTTACTTGCCTGAGATTCGATCGTCAGTATCCAATACCTAGTTCAATCTCGTTACCGGAAAGTCTCTTTACTTGTTTCGTAATGCATCATCCCGCAACTAACTCATTAATTGTGTTGCTTGCAAGGCTTATAGTGATGTGCATTACCGAGAGGGCCCAGAGATACCTCTCCGACAATCGGAGTGACAAATCCTAATCTCGATCTATGCCAACTCAACAAGTATCATCGGAGACACCTGTGGAACACCTTTATAATCATCTAGTTACATTGTGACGTTTGGTAGCAGACAAAGTGTTCCTCTGGTATTCGGGAGTTGCATAATCTCATAATCATAGTAACATGTATAAGTCATGAAAAAAGCAATAGCAATATACTAAACGATCATATGCTAAGCTAATGGAATGGGTTAAGTCAATCACATCATTCTCTAATGATGTGATCCCGTTAATCAAATGACAACTCATGTCTATGGCTAGGAAACTTAACCATCTTTGATTCAACAAGCTAGTCAAGTAGAGGCATACCAGTGACACTTAGTTTGTATATGTATTCACACATGTACTAAGTTTCCGGTTAATACAATTCTAGCATGAATAATAAACATTCATCATGATATATAAGGAAATATAAATAACAACTTTATTATTGCCTCTAGTGCATATTTCCTTCAGAAGGTGCGACGGCTGTGTGTCCAGAGCATGATCGGGAGCTAGCTGCGACCCATTCCAACCCTTTCCAGGAGAGGAAACAGAGAGCTGAGAAAGAGAAGGTAAATGCCAAGTTAGAAAAGAATAATTAGAAAACACATGTATCTAAATCATTAGGAAATATTTAGCATGAGATGCTTCTGAATTGGGAAGTATATTTAAATGGACTGGCGGAGGTGCACAAAAAATTTGAAGCAATAAGAGTGGGCGGACCCCAATGTGAATTTGGGTTGAAACTCGACAATAACCTCATCCTACCAGGGAAAATGAAGATGCCGCGACACTAGAGCGAGTTCCAAATGAGCATAGTGTTGATTTAGAACTATTTTAGGACCATGAAGCTGGCAATAGTGTTGCTGCTGCCATCAAGCTGGGGGTTGACAAGCACGCTGGCTAGGGATTGTTGGAGCAAAATCAGCAGTTTTCGCCAATGCATTCCAACCCTTCTAAGGAAGGGGAAACCGCAGAGGGAAGTAAGCAAAATCTAGCAAGGTCCATAAAGAGACCTCGACTCCAGCAGCAGGCTATGATGCAAACTCGGCCTGTCCTATCCAAAGAACTCAGACCCACGAGTAAGGAAAATGATTCAAATCCTTCTACAAGAAGAAGAGTTTCGAACCTGGAGGATGGTTCGAGAAAGAGAAAAAGTAGAAAAAAGTGGCAATACAATGTTTTTTAGGGAATGTGGCAATACAATGTTATAGTGATGTGTTGGATGTATTCCTTAGTTGTAGAACATGCCTGTGGAACGGTCTTGTTATGTTGAATATTTTGAATGTGTAAAGTGCACAAACTAACCTACTAACTTGAAAGCAATCAGGTGTGATGAACCTACAAAAACTCTTACAACAGTTGGAGTCGCAAGCTGCTGAGTGATTAAGAAACCCTTTTAAACAGCTTGTATAAAAATCATACCATAAAGGAATTGGCAAATTTTAACATGGCCTCTCTTATCTCCTTTTTTTACATGTGAGGTAAGAAGGTAAGAGTCAATCAAGCCATTCATTGATGAGATCAACGGCTAAGATCTATTTTATATTCTTAACTCTCATGTGAAAAGAAGGGGTAAGAGGGACCATGTTAAAACTGCTCAAAGGAATTAGCAAGTTATCCACTGATTGACCCAGTGCTAAGAGTTTTTGTAGGTTTTGTTACACGCGATTGATTTCAAGTTAGTGGGTCAGTTTGTTCACTTTAGACATGCAAAATATTCAACATAACAAGACTGTTCCACAGCCATGTTCTAAAACTTAGGAATACATCTAGCACACCATTATAATATTGTATTGACAGATTCCCTAAAAAACATTGTATTGCCACTTTTTACTACTTTTTTCGTATCTCAGACCATCTGCCATGTTGAAACTCTTCTTCTTGTAGAGGGATTGAACACTTTCCCTTACTCTTGGGTCCGATTTCCTTGGCTACGATAGGCCAAGTTTGCGGTAGAGCCCGCTACTGCTGGAGTCGAGTTCTTTTTATGGATCTCATTATATTTTGTTTACTTCTTCCCTTCACAGTTTCCCTTTCCTGAGAAGGGTTGGAATACGACTGTTGATCTTGCTTCAGCAATCCCAGACCAGGTTTCCCATCCACCCCCTGCTCGATGGTAGCAGCAACACTATTGCTAACTTCCTTCTCCATTAGTAGTTCTAAATCAGCACTCTAAATCAGTACTCTGCTCATTTAGAACTCGCTCTAGTGTCGGGGCATCTTCATTTCCCTGGTAAGACGAGTTGGTTGCCAAGTTTCAACCCTAAGTTTACACTGGAATCCACCCACTCTTGCTGCTTCCAATTTTTTTGTGTACCTCCACAAATCCATTTAAAGAAACTTCCCAATACTAAAGCATCTAATGCTGAATATATGCTAATGATTTAAATCCTCATGTTTTTGGATTCTTGTTTTCAAACTTGACATTCACCTTCTGTTTTTAAGTCTTCTGTTTACTATTCTGGCAAGGGTTGGAATAGTTCACATCTAGCTCCTGATCATGCTCCGGACACACAGTTGTAGCACCTTCTTGCACGTATGAATTAGGATTCTGCAGGTTTAAAGCATGCTCCATTGCCTGTTCATTGACTCATTTTTCATTAGACAAATGTCGCTCCATCGGCTCCTCATGCACTCATAAAGCGCTCTGCACCAGCCTAGTCTCTTCAAACAGTTTAATAAAATAGAGGTGTTCCGGGCTGAATAAGTTCTCTTTGAGATTGTATCTTTAACTATATGTTGGATCATATGTTTAGAGTCTGAATCTTGTGGGGCAAGTTCAGCATACAAAGCAAAACCTGTTGCAACATCCTCTATCTCCATAGACTGTGCTAACTTTTCATGTGGTGCAGCATCCACATTCTCATTTAATACAGAGGTGTTCCATGGCGAATCAATTGCCGTTTGTGTGGCAACCTCTAAAATATCTTCATCTACATTCGAGACCATTGGATCCAAATCAGAATCCTGCATCGCGGGTCGAGAACTTGGACCCGAATAATAAGCGGCATCCTCAAGGGGCACATAGTTTTTTATCGACATTTTCAAAATCATGTACCACCGCAGTATATGCTCGTGCATTTTAGCCCACAAGATCCACATGCCCCATTTCGGTTTCTTGCGCTATGGTATCCCTGTGCTCACCCTCATCCTTCACAGACTTAACTTCTGCTGTATGATTCAACAGCAGGCCTCAAGCATCCATCTCCAGATCGTCTTGAGTGTTGTCAGTAGTGATGCTGTGTGGACTCATTTTACTGGCTTACAAGTAATGCAATTGCAGATGTCATTGTTTCCAAGTGCGATGGGTGCCATAAATTTTCACATGAAGCTCATGAGCCAGCTCAGGAACTATGGATGATCCCAATCACTTGGTTGTTTGCGGTTTGGGGGCTTGACATGGTCGATCCTTTCAAACCATCATCCTGCAAAAAGACTCATCTTTTAGTTGCAGTCGACAAATTTACCAAATGGGTTGAAGCAGAGCCAGTCAGTAAGTGTGACGCAACAACAACACTCAATTTTTTAAGAAGATAATTTGTCGCTTCAGATATCCACACGACGTCATTACTGATAACCCTCAAGACGGGCTAAAGATGGACGCTTCAGACCTGCTGTTGAATCCTATAGCAGAACATGAGGCTATGAAGGAAGAGGGTGAGCATAGGGATACCGTAGCGCATGACAGTGAAATGGCGCATGTGGATCTTGTGGGGATAATGCAGGAGTATATACTGCAGTGGTACATGATTTCAAAAATGTCAATCAAGACTATGTGCCCCTTGAGGATGCTGCATATTATTCGGGTCCAAGTTCTCAACTCGCAATGCATGATTCTGATTTGGATCCAATGACCCGAATGTGGATGGAGATAATTCAGAGCTTTCTGCACAAACGGAAATTGATTCGTTGTGGAACATCTCCGTATTGAATGAGAATGTGAATGTTGCAGCACATGACAAGTCCGCAGAGTCTATGGAGTTAGAGGATGGTGCAACAGGTTCTGGTTTGCGTGTTGGACTTGCACCACGAGATTCAAACTTGGAACATCCAACATATAGTTAAAGATACTACCTCTGAGATAACTGTTTCATCCGAGAACACATGTATTTATTTAGCAGTTTGAAAATACTATGCTAGAGTAGAGCACTTTACGAGTGCATGAGGAGCTGATGGAGAGACTTGAGAATATGGCTAATGACAATGGAGGCCACAGAACATGCTTTAATTAATCCTGCAAAATCCTAATTCACACCTACAGGAATGTTCTATGGCCGTGTGTCTGGAGAATGATCAGGAGCTAGCTGTGACCCATTTCAACCCTTGCTAGGAGAGGAAACAGAAGTCTGAGAAAGAGAAGGGGAATGTCGAGTTAGAAAACACGAATCAGAAATCACGGGCATTTAATCATTAGCAAATATTCATCATGAGATGCTTCTGAATTAGGAAGTCTGTTTAAATGAATTTGTGGAGGTGCACAGAAAATTAGAAGCAGCAAGAGTGGGAGGACCCCAGTGTAAACTTGGGGTTGAAACTCGGCAACCAATTTGTCCTATTAGGGAAAATGAAGGTACCGAGACATTAGAGAGAGTTCCAAATTAGCAGAGTGCTGATTTAAAACGATTGCAAGAGGAGGAAGCTGGCAATAGTGTTGCTACTGCTATCAAGCAGGGGGTGGATGAGCACCCTTGCCACGGATTGCCAGAGCTAGATCAACATTTCTCGGTAATGCATTCCAACCCTTGCCGGGAAAGAAACTGCAGAGGGAAGTAAACAAAATTTAACGAGATACATAAAAAGAACTTGACTTCAGCAGCAGCAGGCCTCCGCTTCAAACTTGGATTGTCCTAGCTAAAGAAGTCGGACCCAAGAGTAAGGGTAAGGATTCAAATCCTTCTAGAAGAAGAAGAGTTGCAAACGTGGTAGATGGTCAGAGAAAAAGAAAAAAGTAGTAAAAAGTGGCAATACAATGTTTTTTTAGGGAACATGGCAATATAATGCTATAAAGATGTGCTAGATCTATTCCAAAGTTGTAGAGTGTGGTTGTGCAACCGTCTTGTTATGTTGAATATTTGCATGTCTAAAGAGCACAAGATGACCTACTAACTTGAAAGCAATAGGATTTAATGGAACCTACAAAAACTGTTAACAACAGTTGGAGTCACAAGCTGCCTAGTGAATAACAAACCCTTTTAAACCGCTTGTATCAAAATCATACCATAAAGGAAATCGCAAGCTACTCACTGACACACCCAATGGCAAGAGTTTTTGTAGGTTTTATTATAACCGATTGCGTTGAAGTTAGTAGGTCAGTTTGTGCACTTTAGACATGCAAAATATTCAACATAAGAAGACCGTTTCACAGCCACGTTGTACAACTTAAGAATACACCTAACACATAATTATAACATTGTATTGCCAGGGTCCCTAAAAAACATTGTATTGCTACTTTTTACTACTTTTATCTCTTTTTCAGACCATCGTTCACGTTCAAAACTCTTTGTAGAAGGATTTCAATCCTTATCCATACTCTTGGGTCTAAGTTCTTTGCTTAGGACAGCCCGAGTTTGCTGGAGTCGAGTTCTTTTTATGGATCTCGCTAGTTTTTGTTTACTTCCCTTTGCACTTTCCTTTTCCTGGAAGGGTTGGAATGCGTTATCGAGAAGTGTTGATCTTGCTTCGACAATCCCTGGCTAGCGAGCTCATCCACCCCCAGCTCGATGGTAGCAGCAACACTATTGCCAGCTTCTACTCCTGCAGTAGTTCTAAATCAGCACTCTTCTTTTTTGGAACTCGCTCTAGTGTTGTGACATCTTCATTTTCCGTGGTAGGATGAGTTGGTTGCTGAGTTTCAACCCGAAGTTTACACTGGGGTCCGCCCACTCTCGTTGCTTCCAATTTTCTATACACCTCTACCAATCCGTTTAAACAGACTTTCCAATTCTGTAGCATCTCATGGTGAATATTTGCTAATGATTTAAATCTCTATGTTTCTCGATTCTTGTTTTTTAACTCGGCATTCACCTTCTCTTTCTCAGCCTCATTTTTCCTCTCCTGGCAAGGGTTGGAATGGTTCGCAGCAAGCTCCTGATCGTGCTCCGGAAAAATAGTTGTAGCACCTTCCTGCAGGTGTGAATTAGGATTCTATAGGTTTAAGGCATGCTTTGTGTCCTCTTCATTGACTCCATTTTCATTACCCACTTTTTTAAGTTTCTCCATCGGATCCTCATGTAATCGTAAAGCGCTTTGCTCCAGCCAAGTCTCTTCAAGTATCTTAATGAATATAGAGGTGTTTTGAGTTGAATTGGTTCTTTCAGAGGTAGTATATCTTAAACTATATGTTGCATCATATGTTCTGAGTCTGAATCTCGTGGTGCCAGTCCAGCATGCAAACCAGAATCTGCTGCAGCATCCTCTACCTCCACATACTCTGTTGACTTTTCATGTGATGTGGCATCCCCATTCTCATTTAATACGGAGGTGTTGCATGATGAATTAGTTGTCGTTTGTGCCGCAACTCTGAAATATCTTCATCTACATTCTGGGGTGGCCATGGCAACTGAACCTCGTCCTGGCAACTGAGACGGAGACGGAGACGCGAGGCCTTCCCCTCCATCGTCAGCAGCCTTCTCACAGGTACGTCCGCCTCCTACTCCTGACTCTATTGTGATATATTGTCAGGGCAAACCTTAGTATCAAACATACAAGCAATAGTTCTCCAAGTAACCCTAGCAATCGGACATGTAAATAACAAGTGGTGTGAAGTTTCACGCTTCCCACAAAAAGAGCATTTGGGATTCCCTTGCCATCGTCGATGTTTCATCACACCTCTAGTCAAGAGAGCATCCTGGAACAATTGCCATAGACAAATTTGAATTTTCAATGGAATTCTAGCTTTCCAGATCCATCTATAATCACAACCCGCTATGTTTTTCTCCAAAAGGGGCAATTCAGTGACCAGCTTCAGATACTACATGCTACTATGCTAAACAAGCACCAGCAACCATGGCAATTGCAGCCATGGCAGTGACAACATAGCAAGGGGCTACGAACAAGCACACCGAGAATACTACTGCTGCCAGAAAGTTGGATCAAGCAATGTAAGTGATCTCACAGCAGATATATACTCATTTGACTCTCCTTCTCATTTCTCTCCGTGTTTTATTATAATTGCTCCCCTTTATTTATCCATTGTCACAGGAGAGATTCTCATGCGAGACATGGATCTTGGTTGATCTCTTGACAGTCTTCATCAACCAGATCGTGAAATTCCATACCAAAGCTGCACGACATGAGCTGGAAGACGTACAGAAGGAGCTCGAAGAGAAGAACGAGATTATCAGTCTCTTGCAGACTAATATTGTGGATCTTGGCGCTGCCCATCAGTTGCAAATTGCGGAGCTCAAGACTTAAAATGCATCTCTGCAATCAAAGTCCACCGGACACAATGTCGCCGCATCGAAGCTCAAGAAGATCTGCATGTTTCTTGTTTTTGTTGCTGTGTGCTTGTTCGTAGCCCCTTGCTATATGTTGTCACTGCCATGGCTGCAATTGCCATGGTTGCTGGTGCTTGTTTAGCATAGTAGCATGTAGTATCTGAAGCTGGTCACTGAATTGCCCCTTTTGGAGAAAAATATAGCGGGTTGTGATTATAGATGGATCTGGAAAGCTAGAATTACCTTGAAAATTCAATTTTTTTCTATGGCAATTGTTCCAGGATGCTCTCTTGACTAGAGATGTGCTGAAACATCGGGGATGGAAAGGGAATCCCAAATGCTCATTTTGTGGGAAGCGAGAAACTTCACAGCACTTGTTTTTTACATGTCCGGTTGCTAGGGTTACTTGGAGAACTATAGCTTGTATGTTTGGTACTGAGCTTTGCCCTGAAAATATATGGCAAGCATATGCTTGGTGCTTTGCTTTGTTCCCTGGAGGGGAAACCTTTTATACTGCTAGGATAGCAGCTGTGTGTTGGGTGATCTGGACTTGTCGCAATAGAGTCAGGAGTAGGAGGCGGATGTACCGGTGAGAAGGCAGCCGACGGTGGAGGGGAAGGCGTCGCGTCTCCATCTCCATCTCAGTTGCCATGATGAGGTTCAGTTGCCAGAAGCACCACGGCGCCCCCGATTGTTGGTGGAGTTGGGGCGGCCATTGCGGGAGCCGGAGCCGGTGGAGTTGCTGGAGCCGCCTTGCTTGCCCTTGGGACAAGGGCCACGGTGACGAGACGAGTAGCCACTGCGGCCGCGGGTGGCCGCATTCGCGGACGACTTGAAGCCGCCGCCGGAGTTCTGGAACTGAGCGACGCGCTGCTGGAAGTTGCTCAACACGGTGAAGAGCTCATCGAGGGAGACGGGCGTGACACAGGCGTCGAGAGCCGAGACGAGGGGCTGATAGTACATGTCCAGACCGTGAAGGATGTAGGAGATGAGCTCGTCATCCTGGATTGCATGGAGGCGAAGTAGGCAACAACCGACTGGTTACCCTTCTGTGCGTTGATGAGGGCAGTAGAGATGTTGTTGACGCTGCTCAAGGACTGCAATGAAAACATACCTGCCAGCGCCATCCAGAGGCCATGCGCGGTGGTGATCGTGGGGACCGTGACGAGCACCTCTTTTGCGAGGTTGTTGAGCATATAGCCGAGCACCTGCTAGTCCTCCCTGACCTAGATGGGGTGGAGAGGATTGAGCTCGGAGGTCTCCTTCCCGTCCTCGTCCTTGGTGACGAGAAAAGCCGAGCCAGTTCTAGTGCGGTGATGTCGACATAGCCGAAGACACCGGCTCCCCTCAGTTGCGGCGTGATCTGAGTACGCCAGAGCACATAGTTTGTGCGGGAGAGTTTCTCCGTGACCTGACCACTTAGGTTTAGGTGTGAGGTGGTGGAGGAAGACATGGCGGCGAGTTTTTGCTGGAGATTGGAAAAGCTAGGGTTTAGGAAGAGGCAGCTCTGATTACCATGTGTGAATTGGCAGAAGCGTCTTACCTCGATGTGAGGGACATGTTATGTGTTTATAGAACCAGGGGCGCACCTCCCTGTGAACAGCGCATACATTGTCGTTGGAAACATTATAGGAAGATAAGAAAATTACATCTTGGAGAATAAGAGATAAGAGAGGTTACACAATATGAAATATCTCTACTCCTAATGGAGCAGTTGGTAGTCTCCGCCAGTCAATTTTCGTCCCACCACTTTCGTCCGGTTTTTTTCGTAGGTTAACCTTCATATATTATTTTTTTCATCTCGCTGATTCGTTTCGTTACTCCACCCGCCCTGTCGATAGCCCAACCGATTTTTCCTGTCGAAGCCCCGCCCCGTACGAAAAAAAAACCGGTGGAGAAAACTACCCAACGCACGCCCTGCCCCTCCTCCCTCCCGCAATCCCTAGCCTCGCATCTCCGCGGGCATATTCCCCACCTCTCTCTGCCCCGATCGATGGTGCCTGTGTGGCGGCGGCGTCAAGCGCCGGCAGCGTCACCTGGATCTCCTCGAGCCAGGGCCCTCCGCGCGCCAGCACCTTCCCCATCGTGCGTGATCTGTCCTCTCCGATGCACGGTGAGCGCGCTGCCGCCGCCTTGTCGCCGATGTCCTGATCCATCGGCGGCAACGGCGGCTCCTTCTGGCCGGATCAAGCCGCGGAGACCCGTGGGATCCCCTCCTTCGGCAGTACCTCCTCATCTGGTGAGATCCCCTTCCCATGTCTGATGCCTCAAACCGTTCGGCAAGCACCAGCAAGTTTTTTTTACTGAGTAATTAATGTATTGAATGCAAGATTGCATTCTTGCACGGACAGAGAGTGGAACACCGCCTTCAGTTTCTCATCTGATCCCACTTGTGGACTCCATGAATGAAGTAAGATAACAATCCATTGGTCAATTACATTTCCTCTTTAGATGGTTTTTAGTGGGCATCAGACTTGGTTTAGATGGCTTTTGTTGTGAAAGAAAACTTATCTTTCTAAAGACTGTACTCTGAAACTTACATCTCATACTTGATTTTTCTTGAATATTTTTTTTGGGAGATTAAAGATTTGCATGAGACTGACGATTGTGATTTTGGCCCTGTACTGAATAATTTTGGGAGCGACTGGGTGATGATGATTACAAGCCAGGTAACCGAATGAGTCCTTCGGCAGCTGGCTAGCTAGCTGTTCTTATCTTACCATTATATGTCTTCCTCAGTATTGATTTGTGAATTATTTCTTTTTTCGAAGTATGCAGGAGGACTGCATGTGATGAGTTAAGGCACAACAACTACGACCATTTTAGCTCCAGCAGTAAGTACACAACCAATAAACAATGCATTTTCACGACCCAGACTTCTGCATTCTGGCTGACAGGCTCGCTGGCACAGCCACATAATCTCATGCATTCAAATTGCTAGCTACACGAAATACGCCCAGATCTACGAGTAGGAATCCAAGGTAACACTTATTGCTTACAAGTATTTACTTCATTTTCCTTCATGTAAAAAGAGAATGCAAGCTGAAATATAAAGTCTGCAGATTCCTCATGTATGTTCAATTTCCAGAAAAGGAAGAACCATACCAACAGCATACATACATATTACAGTTCTGCATTTTAAATTTGAAGACCAAGGCAAAGCCCGATCGATGCAATTGGAGGTGAATGTCTGTTTTCTTGCTTGTATTTAATCTTAGAAAACAGAATCTCATCAAGTGAAAATCCGTAGGCATTGCAGTCCAATTGTTCTAGGGATTGGAACCAGACGTGTGACTGAATACTGCTTGGAACATGTGATTCTGCAAAGTTGAGGAAGTATGGACTCAGATCCTTTAAGGGTTTGTTCCCATACTGTGGGGCAGCAGGATCTGAGTCCCACTATGAGGGATCAGCCTTCAGAGATCAGCTACCGGCGTCATACTGCCCCCACAAGGTAAACCCGCCATTTATCTGGGGTCCCAAATTGCAGTGTTTGTCCCACTTCATTTGTTATTAGTCTCTGCGATTTCATTCTTTAGCATCTGATGTGGTAGACTGTTTAATCAATTTTCGTGGATAGTCTAGCTCATGTGTTTGTGATCTAAGTGGTGCCACATGTTTCTTCATGAAGCCTCACAAGAAAGTTAGATTCTTCTCCATATCTTCAAATTGGCTGTTTATTGATGAGCTAGGTTGATTTGAGCCGTCTTCTGCAAGTGCTCAATTGCAACCTTAAAACCAGTCGCAAAATTGTTTTGGTCCATGTACGACTTAAATAACCTACTGTGTATTTAACTATTGATGTGTATAGGCAATTATTTACTTCTATATACGGATATCTTCGTTACATAAAAAAAGTTACGGTGTACTAATTGGTAAGTAAATAAATTTAAAATAGTCAGTATGATAGTTCTTCTCTTCTCAAGTCTCAGATCTATTTAGACCTATTTTGTTTTTGTACTGACTCTTGAATTTTCTGCTTTCTATTTCCGAACCCTTTTGATATGTTCCTTACTCTTGATTTCAGCCTTTTAAGGTATGTTCTTCTTCAGGGATTGCAGAGAGCATGGACCACCGTATGGAAGAAGGAGATGTCATCCTTGACTGTCATTGTCTTTGGTGTGTTGCTGCCATTTTTCTAATTCTTGCACTACAGAGACCTCAGTCTATCCATGTAGGTCATGCCTTCTAATCAGTCTTTTGACTCTTATGTACGTGTGTGCTCTTGCATTACTTAATAGATCTTGTTGTATACGATGATCCATTGTCAGTTATACAAAGGTTCTGATTTTAAAATTTTGTAATGTTCAGTTTAGATTTAATTTTATTCCACCTCTTTTTGAATGGACAACGTGTGTGCTGTTTAATCGATCACATGTGAAATTCATAGGCATTGTGAGGGCATGAGAAAGGATTCGATTTTTTATTCTTTTTCAGGGTTCAGAGCTATTACCTGCTACACCTACACACATGGAAAACTTAAACTTAGCAGTCCAAAATTAAGCAGCAAACTTTATTGCCAGTCATCTGAAAATTCAGTGACATCTGCTGACACATGAGCTTCATTTTTTAGTAGAGTAAGTAGATGATGCAGATGACAGTTCTACCTCTCTGACAGAAACAAGAACTTTCTGACCAAGGGCATACCTACAGGACAGCAGGAAGTCCTAAGGCATGCATCACACATTCACAAAAGATATGGAGCTGATATTTTAGACTAGTCTGAAGCTTTGAACCTTACCAACGCCCGTGATTTGACTCTTGGTGCTTGTGAGTTCTGAATGAAGTACAAGCAGCCAATCTATGAATGATTTCTCATAGTATGTTACATGCTCTGATGTGATTTATGGCAGTTGTGTTCATCGTTTAACCGATCTAGCAATCTATCTTCAGTTCGCTCAAATTGTTTCTTGTTTTGTGGTTACATCTTACATGCATGGTTTGTAGAAGTAAGGGTCCATCTAGCAATCTATTTTCAGTTAGCTAACTACTCCTTCCGTTCCGATTTACTCGTCGTGGTTTTAGTTCAATTTTGAACTAAAACCATGACGAGTAAATCGGAAAGGAGGGAGTAGAAGACAATGGTATTATTATTCTTAATTTCCTATATTAAAGAAGTATGTTGCCAGCAACCTACTCGGGTCCTCCCTGTGCACATCTGGTGGTGGCTCCGCCTTCTGCTTCTTCATGTGCAGATCTATTGGTGGCTCCTCCTCCCCTCCACAGATCATTATATTTTGCCATTGCAAAAGGTACATGCATTCATTCTAGAAGAGCCTGATTTTTATTTTGATTGCATACATCATTAGCTTGCCAGTTTAATAGTCAAATAGGAAATCAAATTCTTCCTAAGATCATGAACGGATTTTCTATAGTTTGGTTGCAAACTTAATGAACCGGTTCCTCAACATTCCAGATTGTGATGATAAGGTTCACAGGAGATGCAAGTACATCTTCTGTCTAGAAAGGATAAATTGGTGTCCGATTTGACCACAAGCATATGATGTTTGCTCCACAAGGTTGTACTTTGATAAGGCGTGATGCTCTTTTTTGTGTAAGTTGACGAACTCTGGTGAATGAATTGCAATTTGTTTGCTTTAATCATGACAGTGTACATGAGTATTTGGCTAATTATTATTGCTTAATTTATGTTTCCATCAAAACAGCGAATTTACATACGTCTAATTGATATTTGAACTGATGGTATAAAATAGTTTTGATCTCAAAATATTGCGAAGACATGGATTCAACTAGGGAGGACTAGAGGAAGACCATGCAAATGAGGGATATGTAAGATATGTGTCCTAGCACCTTTCATAAGAAGTTTTTTTTTGCGGAGATGTTCATAAGAAACTAATTCTGAAAGTGACTTTTCCAGCAAGAATCTAGCAAGGGTGACCTGACATGTGTCATCACAAATATACAATGACAAGTGATGTGTATTTGTTCTTCCATTGTTACTTTGGGTTTATTTTAACATATCTCCATGGTGATTTGCTACAAGTTAATGATTTTCATTGTTTGTTTGTTGTGCAAGTTTTGGCGGGCTGTGAGCCAGATGTGCTATTAGTCATGGTGCCGAGCTTGGATTGAGGAGACGGATAGAAGAAGGTGATTTTTTTCGCACTGTGCAATGTACTCCATGACATGAATTGATGATTGTTTCTCCTCGACGCACGCTTGCTTCATCGGTGCCAGGTCAATGCGCTTGAGGAGGCGGCAGTAGCACACCTGTGGTCCAAATCTAGGTGAATTATTGTGGCTGATCTAGAGGCCTGATCTAGAGAACGGCAGGGCCACAACGTTCGTGCAGCGGTGGCTGGACACACCATCCGGAGGCGAGCAACGGCTGCGCTAGCAGCCGCTTGGAAGGGAAACGAAGGCCATGGAGGAGGAGGCTATGCCTGGCGGAGGAGCAGGTCGTGCGCTGCCGCAGGGACAGGAGAGCTGGCGCCGGCTCCAAGTACGCCATCGTCCAAGTTGCGCTTGGGCTTCCCTCCAGCAGGTCCACACCGTATCTTAGGTCGTGATCGGGCTGACAGCGGTTTGGCCACTACACTCGACCATGTGCTCTGCTGACCTCGATGCCCATATTTTCCTAGACACCATGGCACGAGTACTGACCTCACAGGTTGAACTGATGGATGTTGGTATTTTGATCTTGCTATGTCAAATAGTACGATGTAATCTATGGAGCTGAAGCTATAGCTAGATCGGTGCATTCCAATTAATGAATTGGTGCCTTCTGTTTCAGTTTCGAACTTGGATGTGAGCATGTGCATCTATTACTTGCCTGTTCACGCTGCATAGTGCCTGCACTCAAATTTTGGCTAGCCTTAATGGCTTATCTAAATTTTATAATCCTTACTTTCAATACATATCTCAAGAAAACAAGCTATGTTATGACTTCTGAGGTCAAGCGGAGGTGACTGGATAACTCTAGCAAGCTGTAAAAAACCATGTTTACGGAACTACAAGGTATGTTTTCCACCAAAATCACTTCATTATATCCAGATGCATGACTTTTTGAACAACTGCAGACTATATGACTGCTAAAAAGCAACTTGACAACCAATCTTCAATTAGTTATGAGATACAAATATAGATGCAAACATGTCAAGTCTAATGTGGCATCAAATTCTTTAATTGTTAAATTGTAGGCGCAAATATGTCAAGTCTAATGTGACATCGAATTCTTATTAATGTTAAGTCTAATCTGCAGTTTGATATTACAAATATGTTATACTTTGATTTATTTGCTATCTTACTGTCATATCCGTGTCAAGCACAAGCCGACGCCTCTATTTCCGGTGAGGCCAACCATCTAAAATACCTCCTCCATCTTAAATCCATTGATATACTTTTTTGTTACAGGCTTTTTATATATAGATATTAGAATTGGCACTATTTGGAAATATCACTTAACTGTTGGACCTTTTTTGCAGTATACATCTTGGCTGGCCTCAACATATAGTTTTTTCTCAAATTATGGGTTTTCTTCTTCTGTCTGTTCGTGCATGGTTTGCTTCTGGTGATCCGTAATGTCAGTGGTGTTGCTGCTTCTAACTTCTACTGATCCATAACAAGTGCATACTATTTCGTTTGGATAGATCTTTATATATTTAACATTTAGCAGAAAAGTTTAGTATGTGAACAGATGGTACTATTGCGGATTCTTTAACCTTTTCATGTCTGATGGCATGAACTTATCCATAGTAGGTACATGCAAAGGAACTTGACAAGAGAACAATACTCTTTTGAACAAGGCTAATTTGTTACCTTTAAATATCAGGTCCACACCACACACACACACCGTAAAAGAGAGAGATTTATATGTATCTTTTGCAGGATTGACAACACACGATGAGAAGAATACATGGTTTACCTCAGAGCTGGGGACTACAGAGGATAGCGTCTTCGTGGATTCAGATAAGAATAATATTGTAAGAAGGCAAGGTATCATGTATACAATCAAGCATTGCAAAGGGCTAGCTACTGCCTTGTTTATTTTATTTTTATGATTGCCCAAAAAATTCTTACTAGAATTTTGAGAAGTTTGGCCATCAGTTCTACTGCTTGGTCATTTTATATATCATGTTGCAGTCTTTCTTTTAATACAAGGTAATATTAATACCATCCATGTACTTCTGTGTTTGCGGTCCTGTACATGGTGACTAATTTTCATATGCATTTTGTTTCATATTATCCATGAATATGTTTTTTTATGCATGTACCCTACAACTGGGTTATTATATGTGTGTGAAGTTTTTTCCTTTTCACTTGATTACCATCTTGGGGCTGAGACTTTATAATTATTGCAAGTATGTTGAGAGTGTGTTAGAAACTAAGGGCAATCCTAATTGGATATGTCCAGTTCGACATGGCATTTGCAATTGCAGTATCCGTAGAACTAAGAAAGGACCGTTCCAACTGGCAATGAGTATTGGAAAGTATAAATACTACATTACATATGGTTTCAGAAGTATAATAACAAGCTCATTGCTCATATGGTTTCTGAAGTAGAAAACATCTATACCCTTTGATGTTTGAAGTGGAAATGTATCCATGACTGTTAGTTGTTGTTGTTAACGGTTTTTTTGGAAAAGAATTAATAAAGCCATTTTTGTTGAAGAATAACTGGGGGGGGGGGGGGGGGGGGTAGCACCCCACCGGTTTGTAATATTACTCGCAGGACGATATATTTTCATCGAACTGATAAAAACAGCTAGATAAAGAGCTAAAACAAAAATATGGGGGACTGGTCAGCATGCTAGGTCAGAGCAAAGTGAAAACCCGTATAAATGAGTCCCAAGGAGCAAAGATCATTATGTAGAATAGAATATTTTTGCTCCATGAAACCTTTCCTGGGCTCCATAAATTGTGTTTTCGTGCTCATGCTTGTGCATATTCTATAATTTTGATTCGTTGTTCAGGCATTTGGAGTTCACAGTTATCTAAGTTTCTCTTATGTGTGTTTTTGAAGAATTTGGTACTTTAGAGTCTTTCTATTATATTATCTTTGAATCTACTTAGAATAGATTAGTAGTATGATATAGTGAAGTAATCTAATTCAATTTTCTTTTTCATTGCAACCACTTAATTTCAATCGGGTCAAAATAAAAAATCAAAGACAAATTTTTTCAGCCATAAGTAGAACGCCAGAGCTAATTGATACACCATTTAGAAAATTGATACACTGTTGCAAGGAGAGCAGCGCATGCAGCGGTGGTTAAGGGCTTAGTGCCTGTTGACCTCATCTGTGACCGCTGTTGGTCGGTGAAGGAGGCATGCATGAGGTGGTGCAAGGGCATGCTGGTTACGCAGTCGCACATCATGAGGCCAGGTGAGTAACGCTCGGGAACTGCCGGGCGCTCAGACTGACGCGGGATGGGGTTGGCGCGGTGACTCAAGGAGGAGGATGTAGTTATGGGGGAGGGAGTGACGACAGAGGGGCTTCGATGGCCCGACGAGACCCTACATCATAATCAAGGAGGACCCTACATCTAAAGGAAATAGAGCAGTCTATATCATTAGTCTATTACTGGATTTTTAGAAGAAGGAAAAAGGGAGAAATGGTTGTTTCTGCTACTCTACATTTTCTTTAAAATTGGTGTACATATATCAAGAAGAACTTGGTTGCAAAAGTGATCAAACATAACATTCAACACAAACACATTGGTTTTGTAATTAAATGCCTAAGATCTTATAATTTTGAATTAAATTGTTTGATTATACAATCAGTTCACATTATTTGGTGTAGCATGCTGTTTAACATTTTAGAGTTCCATCCTTTTTAGTAATGAAATAATGACGAACTCATATTAGTGGATCCATAAAAGTGTATGATATTAGTTTGACGAGGTTATATAGCAAGGCAATTCTTGTTTGATGAGAATAATGAAAAACCAAGCAGCAAAAGAAAATAAATTTGGAAAGAAGACATAATTTTTCGCTCGAGGGTGGGGCTGTAAGGAATCCATGGCACGAGTAAACAAAAGCATCTTGGTCGCCATATAGAAAAACATCTTGGTTGCCTCCTCTCTATCTCGTCCCATCTTGTTGCCAGGCATGGAAGAGAGGAGGGAGAGCCGAGGAGCGTGGTGGCCTCTAGCTGTTGCCCGGGAAAAGGTAAAGGCCGCGGCATGACTACCCGTCACAATGCCGCTGTTGCTTGCGTGCTTGTTTCCCTCCTTACACCCCCACGTCCAACTCGATCTTCGGCTGCCGGAACGCCGTAGATGACCAAGTCTAGCGCCCACGCCCGCCGCCCTCTTGTGAATGGCCAACTGATGGCTGAAGGTGGGGAAGGCTTCGATAGTATGATAGTATGATAGTATGATGTGTGTTAGCTGATTGTCAAGAAAAAGATGTGAGTTAGTTGAGACGGCATTATTCTTGGTTATTTTAGCTCCGTGAGTAGCATCTTAAATTTTTTCAAAAGCCCGTGGCAACGCACGCGTTTTACTAGTCCTTTTAACAACCTACTCTATCTGTGCTATACGCCATCAAGGGTGCGGCCTCTTCAACCGTTGTCACGTAACATGTGTGTTTAACAGAGAGGGTACATTACCAGCCAAGCATTTGATGCCTTTATTAATCCCATTTGTGTTGCTGCTGGAGTGGCATCTTCTGCTTTCTTTTACGTAGCAGGAGAGCACCACTCTTACTCTGCATTTTTCTCAAGATATATACAAACATATACATATTGAGGTTTCAGTAACTAAAGAGAAAGAACACTTGGCTAGCCTAAAGTTTGATCTAGGATTGGACTTTTGGCTCAGACTTTTGACGCCTCCAGATAATCACTTGAATCTGCTGCACGGAGTTGAGTGGCCTTAATTTTCAGGTCCGATGACTGCTCTGCTAGAATTGAAAACTGCTGGCCTTTGAGCTTTAATTACAATGCATTCATGTATATGCATCTGTTGGCTATCCATGAGATGCGGAATATATAGTTTGAACAAATGAATGATTGGGCATTTGAGGCGTAGGGTCTTGTATGCAACTGAATCCCTCACCTGCTCCAAAGAAACAGTGGAGTAGCATCCTCTGTTTGTTGTTCACCAACAGAATTCCACTATTGCTGCATTTTTCCCAAGATACGTTTGTATTTATAATAGTTGGGTTTCGGGGAGAGGGTTGACACCTAAACACAGCAGCTTGGTTTGCAACTTTGTTCTTGCCTAGTACGTAATTATCTATATCAATCTGCAACGAGGCTAGCTTCAGACTTGGGGCTGCTTTGCTATGAAAAGCTGCACATGTTCTCCAGAACAGGTCATTTCACAAGAAACTACTGCGCTGTGCAGCAGAGAAGCGGGCAGGGCTCGGGCTACTCTTTTGTGGTGGTTTTACCTTGAGCAGAGTCAGTTAGCATTAGTTTGAACAATTAGGAACAATGAACAGGAAGCTCAGCCTCTCCCTCTCTTTCTCTTAAGCATTTCTTTGGCATGCCATGTGGCATGTGCTGCATCCATCATCAGTTTTTCATCGAATAGGATTCAGTCATTGTGCATCTCTGAGCCATGTTCTTAAGGCTATGTATGTATGCATATTTTTGTTTTATCGTGCAGGCTAGCATAATTGTCAATAGTAAAAGGAACTTTTGGTTACAACGTTGACAAGTTTTCAGTAGAGTCTGCTGGATTGGCGGCTCGATGACGAGTTGCTGTGTGAGATCACCAAGAGACGAAGGAAATGGAACATCTTCAACGCCCTGGTCTCGCTTCTCCTATGATCATGATTGGATTCGATAATCCGATCCAGGAATATGTGTATGCGCATTAGGAAGATTTGAGAGATAGGGTAACCCATGCATTGCATTTTTGTAATGTAGGAAGGAAGAAAGAAGCGATCTTTCATTTCATTCATTCTTTCTGCTCTGTCTAGTCATTCCTTTTTTCGAAAAGTGGCGCTTTATTACTTAAAAGATTTAAGCATTACACCCGACCTTTGCATAACTAAGATGCACACAGCCAAATAAGATCTTCTCACACAAAATAAAAATAAAAAAGGCGAATTACAACGAAACATGTAGAGTCCGTATAACGCCTAATGTGGAGGGGGGGTCAATCCTTAGATCATGCTGCCACCCATGTTGGGTAAAAGTATCCCTCGCCGTAGCTTCCAATTGTGTCACACCTCCGTAAACAAGCCTCGATTCTTCACGCGTTGTAGAGAGGACCATAAACGAAGAGTCTCGGTACATCTGTAGATAACCTGCAATAGAGAAGTACTTTTATCGTTAAAAACCTTATCATTTCTACATAGCCAAAGCGACCAAATAACGGCAAGCGCTCCCACCCATAGAAGAGTTCTAAACCTGTGATCAATCACATGTAACCAGTTGCCAAATACATTAGCAACACTACAGGGAGGATACAAGCCAGAAGCTATTTGGATGACTGACCATATAGAACGAGCCAATTTGCATTGGAAGAATAAATATTTTATTGTCTCCCCATAGTGACAAAATGCACATTGCGGGCTTCCATGCCAATTCCTCTTAATAAGGTTATCTTTAGTAAGAATGACTCCGCGACGAAGATACCATGCAAAGATTTTATTCTTAAGAGGTATCTTCATCTTTCAGATCTTCTTGTTATTAGCAACTGGCACATCGGTCTGGATTAACACTCTATACATAGAATCCACTAAGAATTTTCCATTCCCATGGAGGTTCCATTGGAATACATCAGACCCATGCGACAATTTCACTGTGGACAACCGTTGGAGCAGGATATTCCACGATTAGAGTCTGGGTCCAATTAAGTCTCTTCTGAACGTCACATTTGGCGGAAATGATTCCATTACCGTGGCGATAGTATCACCTTTGTGGGGCACAATGTTGTATAGAGCCGGATATTGTTCCCGGAGGGTGGCATTTCCTAGCCACTTGTCCTCCCGGAATCTAATTTTCGAGCCGTCCTTAATCGAGAAGGATCCATAGCAGAAGAAATATTTTTTCGTAGCCATTAGACCTGCCCAAAAGTGGGAATCCCCAGGCTTCCAATATACTTGGGATACCGCCTTGGAACCCACATATTTCCTCCTTAGGAGGGTTTGCCATACACCATCTTCCGTTAGTAATTTAAACAACCATTTGCCAAGGAGGGCCCTATTCTTAACCTCAAGGTCATGAATGCCCAACCCGCCTTGGTCTTTGGGACGGCAAACCACACTCCATTTAGCCAGTCGATATTTCTTTCTCTCGCTATCTCCTTGCCAAAAGAATCTTGATCGGAAGTAATCCAATCTATGTAAAACTCATTTCGGTAACTGGAAGAAGGAAATCATATATAGTACCATATTACTAAGTACTGAATGTATGAGGACCAATCTTCCATCCAGAGACAACAGTTTACCTTTCCAACTGCTAAGTCTTTTTTGCAGTCTCTCCTCGATGTGTTTCCATTCAGCATTTGTGAGTCTTTGATAATGTATCGGTATCCCTAAATATGTGATCGAAAACTGACCCAACCCACATCCGAACAGTTCAGCGTACATGTGGGCCTCGTCTTGAGCCTCGCCAAAGCAAAACAACTCACTTTTATGAAAATTGATCTTTAGACCTGAGAGTTGCTCGAATGCTGATAAAATCAGTTTCAGATTTCTTGCTTTCTCGAGGTCATGATCCATGAAGAGAATCGTATCATCAGCATACTGAAGTATAGAGAGACCACCATCAACTAGATGATTTACTACCCCATCAATTTGGTCATCAACCTTGGCACGCTCAATCATGACCTCTAGCATATCCGCCACTATATTGAATAGTATGGGCGATACCGAAGTCACCCTGTCGCAATCCCTTCTTCGTTTAGAAATAGTGTCCAACGTCATCATTGACCTTAATGGCAACACTACCTCCAGAAACGAAGCTACGGATCATAGCGCGCCACTATGCCCTTTCATTCTGAGAGTCTGTTGAAGAAAAGTCCACTTGACTTTGTCATAAGCCTTTTCAAAGTCTATTTTGAGTACCACCCCATTTAACTTTTTCCGGTGTAATTCATGGACTATTTCATGAAGGATAACAACTCCATCTAGAATGTGTCTGCCTTGCATAAAAGCTGTCTGTGAAGGCCGAACCACATGTTCAGCAATCGAATTTAGCCTAATAGTCGCAACCTTCATGAATATTTTAAAACTAACATTAAGGAGGCAATAGGTCTATATTGTTGTATCCTTTCAGCCTCATTAACCTTAGGTAATAAAATAATCTCACCGAAGTTTAAGTGAAACAATTCTAGTTGGCCAGCATGTAGGTCGGTAAACAAAAGTAGGAGATCCGGTTTGATGACTTCCCAGAATTTCTGATAGAACTCAGCGGGAAAACCATCCGGACCCGGGGCTTTGTTATGCTCCATTAGGAAAACCGCTTTTCTAACTTCCTCCTCGGTGTATGGGGATGTTAGAAGGTTGTTTTCCTCATCAGAGACCTGAGGGATGTCATCTGTTCAGGTCTCATCCATCGAGAAGTTTCCTTCCTCTGGGGCTCCGAACAAATTTTTATAATAATTAAGTTGCTCATGCCCCTCAATCACTCCCTCATCCTGTTGTAGGGAATGAATAATTTTCTTCCGGTGTCTGCCATTGGCGACTCCATGGAAATATCTAGTATTCGAATCACCTTTCAGGATAAATAGGCAAAATGAAAGCTCTTCTTGAGATGTACATTACCAACCATTGATGGCGTTCATTCACCGTTTTAAGCAAGCATTTGACACCCCTTGATTGTTGGAAGGAATTAAGCTGACGACATTTGCCACCGCGGGGGTTTCAGGCAGAGGTTTCAGAACTAAGAGCAACTCTAGCCGCCCCCCTTTCCTTTAAACCCCTAAACCTTTCCTCCAATGATAGAAGAGTAATTACAATGATTTATTCCAAACTGCCTGTCGAATCGACATATTTGATGGGTAGAGTGTTGAGAGGGCACATTACATTACCAAGCAAATTGGTGGCGTTAGTTTTGCCTTGTTTCATAAGCATTTGATGTCTTTGATTATCAAAAGGAATTAAGCATAACGTTTTTGCCCATTTTCTGCTGCTCCTGGAGTAGCATCCTCTGCTTTCATTTACCAACAGAGCACGACTCTTACTGCAGTGCACTTTTCTCCAGATATATATATATATATATATATATATATATATATATATATATATATATATATATATATATATATACTGAGGTTTCATAAATATAATTTATGATATGCAAGAAGGGAACAGGTAGCATTCTGAATATAATTAAGAATGCAAAAAGGAGCAGGTATAGCTTACACATCGGTGCACCGGCAAGCGGACAAAGCCTTGAGCTCACCCGGGACCATGGCTAGTTCTTGCTGGAAGTTTCACAGAAGCTGTGAAGGTTCTTCCTGGAGGTCTCATCCAACATTGCTAGGTTCATTTCTCTCCTCCTGCTGATGATCCTGCCGCACTTTTGACAGCGAACGCTCGTCGATGGCAAGTATCAGTAATCTAGGTGAGCACGGCTTTTTGTACCAGATTCATGATTTGATTTCCTTTCCACGTATGAAGGTCATTTGGCCACTATGGTGCCCTTTTTTTTGTATTAATACAGTACATAGCAGTAACAGGCTGCTCAATTTGAAATTGCCTGTATTACAGCTGGCTTACAGGGATAACACTTCTTCATTTGTATGTCTTGCCTTGCTGCAGGACATTTGTTTTTTGCTTTCACACAGTATACGCGTCATCGAGGATGTCGTATTCCGCTCGCCTAGTCTATTCATTAATGCTAGAGACACTTGGGAGAAAAGTATATGATCTAAGGTATGAAACAAGGAGCAGGTAGCATCAACCTGGTGCACCGGCAAGCGGACAAAGGTGTGAGCTCACTTGGGACCATGGTTGCTTCTTCGTGGAAGCTTCCCAGCATTTTGTATGCGACAAGGAGCAGGTAGCATCATGAATTTTGTGTGCAATAAGGAACATGTAGCATAATGAATTTAGCATAACAACAAGGAGCAGGTAGCATCATGTATTTTGTATGCAACGGCAAGCGGACAAAGCTGTGAGCTCACCCGGGACCGGACCATGGTTGGTTCTTCCCGGAAGCTTCCCAGAAGCTGTGAGGGGTGACTTTTGGACATTGTTAAGCACCCCTCCAAGATTGTTAGCTTCATTTCTCTCCTCCTACACCTTCTGCGCTTTTTACAGTGAGTGCTCATCGAACCCAAGCAGCACCGATCCTGGTGAGCAGGCCTCTCTTGAACCTTGCTTTCTTCTACGGTTTGGATTCTCCTTCTGTGTTCCACATGTCTTTTTTGTTTGTTTGTTTCTGTATGTGCGTTCTTAAAAGTAGAATCCAGGGATCAATTTTAGCTTAGAACAAATCTTTTTTCCGAAGAATACTCTGTTATGAAGATGTGAAGCAGACGGACAAGATAGTTTAGTTTTTTCATGTATTGCACCCAGAGTTGCATAAGTAAATTAATAAAAGGAGAAAAAATTCTGTCATGTTCCTCCCCATGTTCTTTCTCTCAGTTCAGTTCCAAATGGCGAATAAAGTCCATGTTTGGATCAGGACGTAAATACGCTGTGCTAAGCTGTGGCGAGCCACAAGTGCGGGCGGACGAATCATCCATTACACTGCGTGGTGGCTTATTTTGGTTTGGCGTGCTAGAGTGTGGTAGAAACGAAACAATTCCTGATCGTTAGTTTGGCACGCCAAACATGCGCAGCTCGGTGGTGCAAGGCATGATCCAAGCACGACCTAAATCTCACTGGAATATAGCAGTGTACATTTCACGTACGTGATTAAGTAAATCATTTTGTTAATAATTGCAGAGACATACTGAATTTCTAACTAAATTTTCAATTCATGACGTTTCCCTAATTTGCTGACGTGTCTGCTCAATCTAACTTCATTGAAATTATGGTGGAAACGTATCTGCTGAAAATAACTACTACAATAGTCGGCTTGTTATATACTCAAACTGCAAAATATACTTCCAGAATGCTAATGGCACCTTGTTTGCTCGTAGGAAAATAATAGATGTCCAAACTCTGGCCGCCATGAGCTTATCTACCATTGGGGTCATTGGTGCCATCAATGAATGCGTCACTTTGTTTCAGTGGGCCAAATCTGCCATTTCATCTCTACATTCCCGATGGAGTGGCTCACAGCAGCAAGATCTCCAAGGTCGTGTGTTGCTATTGGAGAGTGGACTACAGAGCCTCAGGGATACTCTTCCTGCCATGTATGACCTAATCAACAAAGCACAGTGGAGAAGCCATGAGAAAAGTGTGGCCAAACTGCTTCCCAATCTCAAGGATGCAGTGTATGAGGCCGAGGACCTTCTCGATGAGTTCACATGGTACGAGATGAAGGTGCAAGTAGAGGGTAATGCAAGCCAATCTCCTTTCACTGATTTTTATGATACCGTAATCCAAGGCAGCTTCAACAAACTGAGTGATGTCCATTCAAGATTGAATCTTCTTTCAAGCCATCGGGAGAATATGGGGATTCGTGGAGTTGCACAACGCTTTGACAAATTAGTCAGGCCGGAGACCACCTCTCTGCCAAATGAAACAAAAATATTTGGTCGTGACAAAGAACTGAAGCAGGTATTGGGATTTCTTAATATACCTACAAATTCAAAACGCAAGCGAGCAATTAGTTCAATTAATGCATCAACAAGTGCATCAGCAAGCAACCAAGTTAGTAATGAATCAAGAATATCTGCTATTCCTGTTCTGTCAATAGTTGGAATTGGGGGTGTAGGAAAGACTACTTTGGCCCAACATATCACCAACCATCAAAGAGTGAAGTCACACTTTGAGCTAATAATTTGGGTTTGTGTCTCAGATGACTTTGACATAAAGAGGTTAACTAAAGAGGTCATACAATCTTGTAATGGAAAGGAGGCAACATCTGATAATTTGGATGCTCTTCAACGAGCGCTTATAAACCATGTGGACAAAAAAAGGTTATTCATTGTCCTTGATGATATGTGGGATGATGCCATGAAGGAAAATGGGCAGTGCTGGAAGAGGTTTTGTGCACCTTTTAGAAGTGTCCAAGAGGGAAGTGTGATGTTGGTCACCACTAGATGTCCAACTGTTGAAGAGGGGGTGCGCACAATGGATCCCGCTATATTAGAAGGTCTAAAAGATGAAGTTTTTTGGAATTTCTTCAAATTGTGTGCCTTTGGATCCGAGAGTTCTCGCAATCACTACCGGAATCGCACCCTATGCCGACGGCCAGGGCCGTCGGCATAGCCCTGAATGGCCGTCGGGACAGGCCTATGCCGACGGCCCCCGTCGGCATAGGGCCGTCGGCAACATATCCGTCGGCGTAGCCAGGAATGCCGTCGGCATAGAAAGGCCGTTGGCATAGGCCCTATCCCGACGGTGTCCGTACATCTATGCCGACGGCCCCGGCCGTCGGCAACGTTATCGCCTAACGGCGGCCGCCGTCAAGTGCTGACCAATGCTTGCTCGCCACGTGGCAGGTCTGTGCCGACGGTCTAGCCGTCGGCATAGTTTCAACCTAAGCCGACAGCTAGGCCGTCGGCATAGACGTGCCACGTGGTGAGCAGGCGTCACCCCTGGGGCGGGTCTATGCCGACGACCTAGCTGTCGGCTTAGGTTGAAACTATGCCGACGGTCGCCGTCGGCATAGACCAGCCACGTGGCAGCCATTGGGAGCTCCTGGAGCAGGCCTATGCCGACTGCTTAGCCGTCGGCTTAGTGTGAAACTATGCCGACGGCTAAGCCGTCGGCATAGACCTGCCATGTGGCAGCCACTGGGAGCTCACGGCAGCTCTATGCCGACGGCCTAGCCGTCAGCATAGTTTCTGTCTGTTTTTTTTCTTTTTTCTGTTTTGTTTCAGCTCAATTCATTTGAATATATACAGCACACAACAAATATATGCATCACATAACAGCTGGCCCAGCAGCATCACACAACAAATTCATCATCACACATCATAAGAAGCATCGCAAAGCATAACCATATAAGTATCATCACCACCAAGCATAAGAATCTCACAAACAACAATAAGAAACATCACAAGCATATAAGTATCATCACCACCAAGACCGCCACAATGTGACCCAAAGGCTTAAGCGCCAGGACGTCGAGCACCACGGAGGTCATCACCGCCAAGATCGCCGAAGCCCAGGTCGTCACTGCTAGCGGCAGCGCTACCGCCAAGACCGCCTCCTCCTCCGCCTCCTCCTCCGTGGATCGGAGTGGTCGGGGTCCGTGTCTCCGAAGTGCTGCGAAGACCACCGCCAACGGTAGATCCACCTGTTCCCTGGATGTTGAAAAGACATATGCACGGGATATATGACTGTGTTGAAAGGCATGACATGCTTTGGGTGAATAGATTGGGGATGAACTAACCGGCGAGGGGCCAGCGTTCTGTGCCACAAACTCCTCAAAGCTCATCAGCACTGGTTGTGCTGGAGGGCATTGTGCTGGAGGGAACTGAGGACACCTGCCGGCCGCCATATCCTGAAAAGCCTGCTGCATCTGGCTATCCCTCTGCACTTGGTGTTCATAAAGCCTCTGATGCCACGCCATGGTCTCCTGGCGTGTGTACTCCATGTAGGCCTACGGTATGACATGATGGAACTCATAAAACTACTAAATGCGGAAAATGAAGTGAGAAATGAAGATAAGAGGGAAAATACTTACGGATTGTTGCTCCTGAAAGAGGGACTGTGTACTAGTCACTGGCTGGCTCGTGCGCTGGCTCAGGCTCGGGTCGATCCGACGAAGCTGTGTGTAGGAGATACTAGGAGTGATCACAGCATCGAGAACCGCCTCCCGACCGTGCTCCTTGGGCCCCATCCTCACCACCGCCATGTCGTCCAGAGGCGCCGCAATGGGGTCAGGTGTGTCAGGATGTAACTCCAGATACGCTTCGGAGTAGGCCTTCTTCCTCCCTGCGGTCTTCTTGCCATAGTACTTGGGCTCGCCAGGCTTGGGGTCCTTCCGCGTATGGGCGATCTCCCACGTCTGCATGTGTGAGAGCGGCCGCTTCAGTTTCTCCTCCTGCACCACCAAACAGAGGTTAGTCATACATAAGAAAGTGATGGTAAATAGAAGAAGAAGTATGTTTAATGGGGTTAGTCATACATTAACTGCCTTGTGGAGATAGTGGTTTCGGTTTCCCTGAGCATGTACTCCCTCCGTCCCTCGGTTAGCCTTATTTTTGGTTCTCATAGCTGCCCAGGCTCCAGCCTCATCACACCAAAGATCCACCAATGCCGCCCAGGACTCGTCTTTTCCATAACACCAATTTGGACACACCTACATAATAAAAGCATAATGGCATGTAGGTGTGTCCAAATTGGTGTTATGGAAGCATAAAGCATAAAGCATAATGTACCACAAGGTAATGAAAGCATAATATATGAAAGCATAATGAAAAATCTTTTATACTTACCGCCAAGAACTCGGGCCTCTCCAAGGTAATGCCCATCCTCCGCGCTTCTTCCTTGGTCATCTTCACACCAAGATAGTCGTGGTAGTATGTGGAGATGGCCACATAGCGCACCTCCTACTGCATCTGGCGGGCCTTCTTCTTGCATTGGCGCAGCACGATCTGGTCCGCTCTAGCCCTGTGCTCCGGAAGAACTCGATAGAATTTCTACAATCATGCATGAAACAAGAATGGGAGAAGCCATGAGTTAAATCATTCATGAAACTAGAATGGACTTGTGCTTCTGAAGAGAACTCACCCAGAAAGTAGTGATCACGGCCTTGGCATGGGTCTCATGGTCCGCGTGGCGGGCCGCTTCCCAGTGGTCCCAGCTCGTGGCCAAAACCCGACGGTCCGGCTGCCTGACTGGATCAGGACAGTACAACCCCGGCCAATATAACTTCAGCAAGACGGTGATGAGGCCGTTGGGAATACGGACCCCTTTAGAATATATCCAGTTGCTGCAAAAGAATGAACTATTAGCATGTGACAAGAAAAATAAATAACAACCGGAATAAGCATGTGACAAGCAACATAATGAACAACTTACTCTTTTCTCGTGGGCTCAATGAGCCACTTCTGCTCCTCAGTAGCAGGAACCTGCTTTGGTAGCTTTGCGTTGCTACGCAGCCACCCCTTCGTGTCAACCCCCTTCCCGTCACCACCATCATCCCCACCACCACCCTCCTCCTCGCCTGCCTCCCCCTCCCCAACCTCCTCCCCAACCTCCTCCTCCTCCTCCTCCTCCTCCTCCTCCACCACCACCACCACCTCCTCCTCCTCCTCCCTAGAGTGTACCTCACTAGAGGAGGGCCTCGAAGACAACACCCCTCAGTCGGTGAGGGTGCGCTCTTTCTGGCCGCGACCCCCTGTAGTGGCTCTCCCCCCAGCACCTCGTCCTCTAGAGGCTCTCCCCCGCCCCCCTCCTCTAGGGGCACCTCTCCCTCGACCTCCCTGTGAGGAGTCATCGTCAAGTAGCCGAGGGGGAGGATTACGTGCTCGACCACTCCGACTAGGCAGGCCGACGACCTTGCGTAGGAAACCCACGCCGTCGGCCTTCCCCTTGCCCATGTTCCACGAACCTGCATTGAAAAGAGAAAAAGCAATTAGTAAATTAATGAAATGAAGGAAAAGGCATGATAATAAACACATTAATAAAAATGCATAAAAAGGCATATTCCTAAACTATAGAAAAAAATACTTGAAACGTACATCTGCTAGAACCCATATGAACCATCACTGTTGTAACCTCTTTCTCGGTCCGTCTCATCATCACTATCAATCATATCATCTTCGTTGTCCGACGGAGCTGGAGGCTCTTCCTCATCGTCAGCGTCTTCGTTTAACTTTTCTAGCATAAGTATGTCATTTTCATTGACAATGGTCTCACCATCATTCCGTGCATCGTCGACGTTTGGGTCCACATCATCATCACCCAATGGTCTAGCGTCATCGTTTCTAACCACATTATCATCATCATCAGGTTGCTCTTGATAGAACACTCCCTCGTATGTCATGGGGTTAATGTTGTAGTAATAGTCTTCATTCGGGTCTGGTAGCTTAGCATGTGGCGACACCTTGAACACAACTTCCCAACCCTTTAGATACACTTTCTGGCATGGGTAAGGAAGATAATATACTTGTGTAGCTTGGGTAGCCGCAATAAAGAGATCGGCTCCGGCATAGACGGTTGATGGTTTAACTTCGACCAAACCAATGGAAGGCGTATGTTTTACCCCCTCCCGCGGATCGAACCATCGGCATTTGAACACAGGCAGACTTAGGGAAGCTGCGAGAAGGGGGTAATGTGCGTCCAGTTGTGCGTCTCACCATATCCCTCGAAGCCTTTGGCTTTGGCTTTGCCTTTGCCTTTGACTTTAGGCTTGAGATCTTTTAGCTGAGCAAGAACATCTGCCCCTGAAAATGTTGGAATATCGGTTACTTCATGAACAAGCCGGCCTTTCGTGAAGTTCTTCTTGTCTTCCCTGTATGGATGGTCTGGAGGGAGGAACTGTCGATGCAGAGCCTGCATGCACACTGGGCATGGCATCTTACCACTCGTACACCATCCGCAGAATAGAGCATAGCCGGGAAAGTCATGCATGCAATAGTGCAACCAAACTTTCATCAAGAAATTTCTCTGCAGATCCCGGTCGTATGTCAACCTCGGAAAGTACCAAGAATGGTGCAAAGCATGCACAAACGGCTGCATAAACACACCAATTGCTTCCCCGGGTAGTCAGGCCCCGGAATGATGAGCGACAAGAACATGGTCTTCCGTTGCATTAGGGCACCGGGAGGAAGATTGAGCGGAATTACAAACACAGGTCAGCAGCTGTATGGATTGGACGACATACCATATGGATTTAACCCATCACCTGATATGGCTATTCTGACATTCCCAGCCTCGGCTGGTTCCTCGGGGTATTCTTCATCGAATGACTTCCATGCTTCCCCTCCCGATGGATGTATGATTTTTTTTGGATTGTACCTTATACCTTCCTTGTGCCACTTCATCATTTTGGCAGACTCCTTTGTGATGAAAAGGCGCTGCAGTCTTTTTATAAAATCAAGATACCAAAGAACCTTAACGGGGATGGTTAGCTGCTTTTTCTCACCATCCTCACCGACCACCTCAATGTACCGAGACGACCTGCACTTCCTACAGTACTTGTCATCCGCATACTCGTGCCTAAACAAAAGGCAAATCTTCGGGCAAACATCTATTTTCTCATAATCCATAGAGAGTACCTTCATGATTTTCTTTGTATCGTACATGCTTTTCGGCAGTTCATGACCCTCAGGGAGGCTGTTAGCCCATACTCCCAGGAATGCTTCGAAGCATTTCTGGCTATAGCCATACTCAGCCTTCACTACAATCAGTTGCGAGATGGCATCCAGCTGAGATATTTTCGCACCCGCATAAAGAGGTTTCTTCGACGAGGCCAAGACCTCCAAGAAGGCCTTTGCGCTTGCCTCCGGCTCCTCCGGTTCATTCTCTGAAGGTGTCGCATTTGCCGTTTCTGCAACAATGACATCATCTAGCATGTCCCTGACCCCGTCGTCCTCATATCCATCGATGCGTTGTCGCATCACCTCCTCTCTACCACGGTCCTGCTCGGCTATGTTTATCGGCGGCATGTCAAAGTTTGGCATATATTCGTGTGTGCGAAGGTGCTCACTCATGTCCGTCTGATTTCTACGGTGACGTCTGGCACATCTCGCACAGGGGCATGGTGGGATAATTCTCATTGGACGACGGAATATCTCCTTCAAATACACATCGGTTTTCGCGATCCACTCTGATGTTACTCGATTCCGACGGATAAAACCACTGTACATCCACTGATTATCTGCCATCCTCTGCTTTTTTGCAAGCCACACAACATAATTAAGGATTCACTTAAATTAATCACATCAAATTTTCAGTTTCTACCGCGTTGAATCCACCTACATCTCTAATAGGTAAAGATGGGTCCTAATCCCACCCGAGGATGTGTAGATTGAGTACGTTCTCCATTCTACCCCGTTCCGAGACAAAATTTTGGCAGCACCTCCCCGCTGTTCTCCAGATACACGTCTCGGCAAATAGCCGAGAGAATGTGCTCTGGAGAACAATGGGGAGGCGTCGCCGAAATCCTGTCTCAGAACGGGGTAGAACATGGAGAACATACCCAATCTACACATCCTCGGGCTGTCCAGGGAAAACGCTGGACAATCCGAAAGAGCTGCGGTGATAAATATGCAATTGAATGCATATTTATCGATGCAACCCTTTCGGACGGGAGACGCCTAGGTTACGCCACTTGACTTGAGAATGAAATCTAGTGATATGAAAAATTGGAGGAGATGGACTTGTAGCTCACCCTCGGCTGTAGAGGAAGTAGTCGAACAGCAGAGGGATGCTCAGGGGGACCAACGCGCCGGACAACGGTCACTCCAATGAAATGCTAAACCACAAAGCCTGCAAATTCCATCGCGACAAAAAATTAGAACATCACAACTCATAGAGCATATTTAAAACATTTAAGCATGCATTCATTTATTTTGCATCATGTAGGCGAAAAAACAAACAACATTAACAATATATTCATCATCGTCATCACATATTCATCATCATCATTATCACCTATTCGTCTAACCAAATTTTTTTACTACCTATATTCATCATCGTCATCACATATTCATCATCGTCATGACATATTCATCATCGCCATCACATATTCATCATCGTCACCAATTTTTTTTCAAGGTATGCAACATATAGCATCTCATCTAACCAATTTTTTTTACTACCTATCTCACTATCTATCTAACTATCTACCTATCTAACTATCTATCTAACTATGTATCTAACTATCTATATCTAACTAGCTAAAAATTACTAAAAAACACTAAAAACTTCAAAAAAATCACCTTAGAGAGGGCCGGCCGGAGTTGGGGCGGGGAGGCGCGGGGTAGGGGCGGGGCGGCCGGCGCAGGGTCGGGGCGGGGCGGCCGGCGCGAGGTCGGGGCAGGGAGCCACGGGGTCGGGGCGGGGCGGCCGGAGTGGGGGCGGGGAGGCACGGGGTCGGGGCGAGGCGGCCGGAGTTGCGGCGGGGAGGCGCGGGGTCGGGGCGGCCGGAGTCGCGGCGGGGCGGCGCGGGGTCGGTGCCGCCGACCGGCGCGGGGTCGGGGAGGGGCGGCGCGGAGTCGGGGCGAGGCGGCGCGGGCGGCGGTGGGCTTGAGGCGGGGCGGCGCGGGGTCGGGGCGGGGAGGCGCGGGCGGCGGCGGGCTCGGGGCCGGCCGGGGGTGGCGTGCTCAGGGCGGGCGGCGGAGGTGGTGGGCGGCGGCGCGGGTGTGGGTCGGGGAGGAATAGGGAGATGGCGAATGGGTGGTGCGGGGGCGAACCGCAAGGGGATAAGGCCGGCCCTATGACGACGGCCTGGCCGTCGGCATAGGGCCGGCCTTATCCCTTGCGGTTTGGCATAGGCCCGCCACTTTGCCACGTCATCGATCCGTGGACATGTGTGTTTCTATTCCGACGGCAAGGCCGTCGCCATAGATAGGAGGCCTATGCCGACGGCTATGCCGTAGGCATAGATGGCAACTGCTTTTAAAAAAAATAGTCCCACCTCGTCGAGGGAAAAGCAATTTGACCTGTTTAAATAGTTCACTAATCCATACGTTATAAGCTCCGGTATTCATTAGACTTACATGAAGAAAATGGACAGTTGCTGTGAACTTTTCAGTGCTCGGTATTAGACGTTCTGCGGTAACGATGCCATCGCCGTTCGTGAGGGGGGGGGGCATGCCCCGGAGACGCGTCCTGCCTCTTCGGACATGCCACCACACCACCCCGCATGTATGAGGGCTCGGTGCGACGCTCCGGTGGCATTGCTACTCCCCCCCCCCCCCCCCCGCAGTGCCCCTGTCACGCCTAACCCTGTAGCGTTTGACCACGGGATCTACCCCTTTGACTTTGCACGGACGGGCTTTGACCAGTGGACCTCCCCACCCAGTTGTGTTAGGTCAGCCCATAGGAACACTTTGGAGCAACATCCGGGCCAGACCCACAGCAAGATCCCCTTCGTGTAGACCCCACGCGTCCGTTTCCCCCCTCCAGGTGCCGGCGGCAGCGTCGTCCGTGAGGGGGCACACCCCGGAAAGCGTGCCGGGCGTTTGCAACCCCCACAACACTTCCAGACTTGTGAGAGGCCGCCGGTGCAAGATTTGGCGGCATGCTAGCCCCCGGAGGTCGCCGGCCATAGCCGTAGACGCGCGAAGGGCAATCCACGTAGAGGGAATTTTTCGGATACTTCTCCATCACCAAAAATTATGAAAAAATACCATCATTCCTATAGCACATTTGCCCACGTCGTGCAAAAAAACTCATGATTTTATCGCGCTCCGAGTATTTAGTAATATTGACGCCGCATCATTACCGCAGAACGTCTACTACCGTGTCATCGCCGTCTGTGAGGGGGGTGTCACGACCGGGTTTTCCGGACATAAATTTCCAGAAAATGGCCGTTGTGCTCACCAGCCCCAGGATTACTGTTAGCTGATGAGGCACCAACTTGTTACAGAAATTCCAAGCAAAAGTACAAAAAATGTGTAGTACAAGACCAATGTGTCCTATGAGTACATCAAATGGTTTTCTAGTGGTCGATGGCGGAAGCGGTTTGTGAATCATCAGTGCATGGGACTCCATTTCCCACGGGAACAGCTGACCAGGTTAACTCCTATCTTCGTGAGGCTGCTATCACCGTTGCTTAGTTTCCGGGGCTGTCACCGCAACGTTCCTTTCCATGCAAATATCTGGCCAAGACAATAGCCAGGGACAAGCCAGTGAGTACTTTGAATGTACTCGCAAACATTAAGAACACTGGAATAATATAATTGATAATTATGTGCTGAAATATTCTAGGATCACATCATCAGTCATAAATAAAACATCTATTATGCCTGCAAGCATGTTATCTATATGCAGCATGAACAAGCAATAATGGAGTGGAAATAAAATGCCGCAGTCGGGCGTCTGTGCGACACCACATAAAGGGCTTATGAGGTAAATAAATAACAAGCAATACCACAGTCGGGCGTCTGAGCGACACCACATAAAGGGCTTAAAAAGAAATGCCACAGTCGGCCGTCTAAGCGACACCACATAAAGGGCTTAAAAAGAAATGCCACAGTCCGGCGTCTAAGCGACACCACATAAAGGGCTTAAAAAGGAATGCCACAGTCGGACGTCTAAGCAACACCACATAAAGGGCTTAAAAAGAAATGCCACAGTCGGGCATCTAAGCGACACCATATAAAGGGCTTAAAAAGAAATGCCACAGTCGGGCGTCTAAGCGACACCACATAAAGGGCTTAAAAAGAAATGCCACAGTCGGGCGTCTAAGCGACACCACAGAAAGGGCTCAAAAATAAATGCCACAGTCGGGCGTCTGGGTGACACCACCTAAAGGGCTTGAGAATAAATAATCACAATGAATATCCAGGAGGTAGAACCATCCCAGGGATACTCGATAATACAATACTACAACAGGTTAGTCCATCACAAAATAATAATCATGGTCCTCACAAGTCACCAGTCGGTATCCAAGTTTGGTTTAACAATTTCACCTCCGAAGACCGACACTAAGACCAACACTTGACCCATCCCAGACTGTAATCCTTAACCATGGACACGGCTATTCGAATAGGTTTTAATCTCTGCAGAGAGTGTACTCTTTACCCACGAGTAACGGATTCCTTTAGTCCATCGGGACTAATTCCGTCTACGGCCTTTTAGTTGAAAACACGCCTAACCTTGCACACACCAGCTTAACTCATCGGTGTCCGGAATCACCCACGACACTTGTTAAGCAAAACTCTAAGCGGGGAGGCTACAACCTCGCGTAGCATGGGATCAAATTTATATCGCGCGCTCTAAGGGGTGGCCTCCCCTCTCGGTCCCAACCGGAAACACCCATGCCCCCGGACCAGGTGGCCTGCCTACCGGCTACAACCGATATCTTCCACCATGGCCTCTCTGTACGGTGTGTGCTGGAAAGGGGTTGACGACTTACTGAACCGTACCCTACCTGCGGCAGGGACGAGTGGTAGTACGAGGCAAGTATGGGGGTTACTGGAACAAGACTCGATCTGCGGTCGACTCAGGAGGTTTATAAGTTCCCTGCATGACATATATATATCAAATATATTTCAACCGACGAAATCACCACTCAATGCACCTTACCATGCCATACCGGACATAACCGCCCCGATGGGGGCCGGCGACAAGCTCACGCCTACCCAAGGCTGAGGCTTTCCCGGATTCCTTTCCGGCATGCATGCAAGGCACATGAGGATGATTACCATCACAATCATATTCATTCCCAACAGCAAGGAAATCACTAATATGCTTCCATGCAAATGATCATGTCACATGAAATAACAAGTCCTCCGAGATAAGGTGGTGTTATACACGTGTCAAATAACACACCAAAAACATTATGCCAGGGTTCAGAATGCTTGCCTTTAAGTTGTGGAGGGGTGAGGTGCTCTCCAAAACTTTTGAAAGTTTCTTCTCTCTCTCCAACATCCTATTTTAAAATATGTTTGAATTAACACACATTTCAAAAACAGTACAAAAAAGTTGTTTGGAAGATTTTCAAATAAATCTTAAAATAAACTAGACCAAATTTGAGGAAGGTAGGAAAAAGAATCAACTCATTTGGAGTTGTATTTAAAAAGTTATAGGCAGTCAAGGTTGTGGTCAAATTCTGTTTTTAAAAATAACAGAAAAGAAAACATTTCAGGAGGAAATACGCTTTCCGAGCGGGGGAAACGTACTGGGCGGATTACGCCTTCACTTACTCCAGCGTGGACGGCGCCCGTCTCACTGACAGTGGGCCCGCCTGGCCCACTAGTCAGGTTTGACTGGTCTATTTCTCCCTCCTCTTCCTTTGCCCAAACGGAGGCAGGGTAACGACGGTCGTTGCCGGCGAACGGCGGCTCCCCGCGGGTTCCAGAGGGTCTGGATGGATCCACGGGACCAAGGCGGTCCTCCCGGTGGTCGTTGGGTCGGTGGGGACGGAGTGAGCTGCCGGCGGCGAGCTTCGCGGCGGAGGATGTTTCGGTGGCAAAGTGCTTTTGGGGCTGCGGTGGCTCCCGATCAAAATCGAGCAGGGGGTTGGGTCCGTGGAAGGAAGGGGAAGTTCCTGGTGAAGAGAACGGAGAGGGGGAGGCCTTGGTGGCGCTGGAATGGCCGGAGCAGTGGCGGCGGCTGCGGCTGCCGGAGATGGGGAAGACGGCGTTTCCTCGATGATTGCGGGCTGTGGGGGTGCCATGGGGGTAGACTGAGGTCGCCTGCGTGCTCGAATAGTCTCGGGGCGTCCTTAAATAGGCGAGGCAAGGCGGTTCCGCGGCGGCCGTGGATAAGCTCTCCGGCGAACCGCCTCTCTGTAGCTAGGGCGACGTGGCGGTGACGAGGGCTAGCAGACATGCTTGCGGATGAGCTCGCACTGCTCCAGGGGCCAGGTGGCGAGCCGGGGTGGCTCGGGCGGCGCCGACATGAGCAGGGGTTGTCGGGCGGCCGTGGCGTGCCGCCAAGGGGACTCTGGTGGCGGCGCTGTTGGCTGCCAGGGCGGCTTGGCGCGTTGCTGCAAGGAGGGTAGCGCGTGGCGTGGCGCTGCAGAGCGGGCCAAAGCCAGGGGGGCCAGCGTGTCGGCCCGGGCGTGGCTCGTGCAATACGCGCGCTCTGGGCGCGTCCAGTGCCCGCACGGAACGGGCTCGACGGAATGCCATTGCATGCTAAGTGGCTCGGTTGGAGCTGGGGTTTAGCAGGTTTAGGTTTGGGCTTGCGAGGAGATCAGTGGACAAGCTGGTTTGGTTAGGGGATCAGGTTCACAGTGCAAACGAAAAATTCATGCCAAAACAGATCATGCCCATAAGGTGTTTGACAAAATGCCAAGGGCACTTAGGCAAGTCTTAGAGTGGTCAAAAACTCCAGATCAGTGTCTCTTTGGATGGACAAGAGGGTGGTGAGGTTAGTTGGTCAAATGCAGCAACTTGTTAGTGCAAGTCTTACAAAACTTCAATTCTGGACAGGAAATAAATGGCATCATTTCATGAACCAAATGATCCAAAGGGTGCATGCTCCTGGACTTAGTGGTTTGGTAAGGTGGTCTACAAGCAGGAAAAGGAATCATGGGTAAAGGAGCAACTTAAGATGTAGTTGCTGTACAAATCCTCAAGTTGGACCAGAATGAAAATGAGGTTGATTCACTCAAAATTTGCAAATAACATCACTGGGTTTTTGCATAAAGCTGAATCATATGATACTACTAACATCCCAAAATTTTGGTGGAGGCTAGAAAGAATTATTTAAATGAGTTGTAGTGCACAATTGCATTCTGGACCAGAGAAGAAAATTTGTTGTAGAGCTCAAAATATTTCATTAAATAAAGATGTTGTCGCACAAAAGTTATTTAATAACATCACATGACCTCTCCAAATTTTTGTGGGAATTTTAAGTGAATTTATCAAATGGTTGTAGTTCAAATATGGCCATTTAACCTTGAAAAACCATTTTCAAGAAAGTAAAGATCAAGCAACTTAATTATTTAATTAGTTATATTAAATAAGGAAAAGTTTCTCTTGAGAGATTAAATAAGTCCAATAACATATTTGAAAGATTTTCTCTTTGGGAAAAACTCATCATAACAGGGAAGGAAATGATTTAAAAAAACAAAACTGAGCTCAGAAATCCAAAGTTTTAATTCCTGGCAATTTTTTTAATTCATTTAAAACAAGGCCAAATTTTTGGGGATGTCACAACACTACCCCCCTTAAGAAAAATCTCGTCCTTGAGATTTGTTAAAAGCTGTGTTAAGAAAAACTATACGCCATAAAAATGTGGCTACAGTGAGAGGGCAATAAGTGGTGAAAAACCACAGTGTGAATACTGGTGCTGCATAGAAAAATCTATGGTTCGGGACAAAAACGTGGGATTCGTACGCTGGATATAAATTTAGAATAATTTTAAATTTAAATATACGATGGTCGTACCCGAGAGCACAGTGCTCTCTCTGGCTGACAGGTGGACCCGGGGCCCACTGTCAGCCTCTTCTTCTTCCTCTGGCTCTCTCTTCTTCCTCTCTCCCGCGTGCTTTCCCACGCTTTCTCCACCGGCGACGTTTAGCGCGTAGGGCATCTAGGCCGTACCGCGGTAGTGCGCGGCGTGCTAGCTGCCGGGGCAGTGTGCACTCACCTCGCGGGCCAGCGTGCTGTCGGCACTGCTCACGGATTCGACTCCGAACACCGGCGATCGGGCGACGAGCGGCGTTGGTGGACTTCGCCCACCGTACACCGAGCTCGAGCTATAAAACGGCCGGGGTGCTCTCCTCTCTTCTTCCTCACACCTGGCATCACTTCTCCTCCTTCTTCCTCCATTACAGCTTACAGAAGTTCGGGTTGGGCTATAATGGCGGAGGTGATGCCAGACTGGTTTGCGATCCTGATATGCGGAGGGCTGGCGACACTGCTGGGGCTCTCCGTGCTCCTGTGCGCGATGATCCTCGATGATCGTCGCGACGCTGCTGCTCGGGTGTTGGCTCTCCGCGGTGGTGGTGATCACGAGGAGTAGATGGGGTGTGACGGGTGCTAACTGTTGTTAGGGGGGATTAGCTGGATGTAACACCGTTGCAAAGTTTTGCAATCAGTGTATGTGTTCGAATGGTTGTGGTTGTGAGTCTGTTGCGTGGTGCTGTGTGAAATTAATTAATCCACGTCGTGAGAAGGTGCAGATGTAGCAACTCAGGGAAAAGAAATCCCACTCCAGGATTTTGCGAGGGAAAACAGTTAATTTAAAGGAGCATAAACCACAACAAAAACTACGCACATTAGTAGAAGCCAAATAATTGACTCGTCGTACAAACTCAGGGTATCACGCATAAGTCACACACACATAAATAAATGTTACAATAATGAACACTGCAGTGACGTCTAAAATTGAAACGGTAACTGGACGGGGTCCCTAGAAAACATCTCTGGTACTGGGATACACTCCTCTTCTATCGGGTGAAGTGGATTGACCAGTCGATGCACGTGTCTCTCTTGGTCGGGCCTTAGTGCTCTGCCGATGGCGATCTGAGGATTTAAATCTGCGAGGCTCTGGAGATAACCCATCACACGTTGGGTTAAATGCTCTTGAGCGATGACGTAGTGGACAAGGTTGGCCAGGACCGGGTCTCTCACAATTCATCCACCGGGAAAAGACGTTACTCCTCCGGGTGCTGCACGGCTCGGGAAGTAATAGTACCCTCGGTCGCTGGCATAGGGTACCGCGAATCAAAGGCGAGCAAGCGCTTCGTATGCAACAGCTTCTATGGCCATCTGTGGGGTTGGCATAGATTTCCCCACGAAGGAGACCTCTGTTGGATCTTGGTTTGAGTTTACGGGAGGGATGTGTACTGCTGCCCAATATCTTGAAGTGGAAGAGGTGATCCTCGATTTGAACAGCTCGTACTGGGGTGGCTGGGTAGCGCCCATGGCACTGCAGGTAAAATCCCACAATAATTTGACAAAACTACCCGGGGTTGCATCTGGGGTTCTTAGGTAAATGCTGGGGCTCGGCATGGCAAGAAATGGTTGTGAGGATGGTGCACAAGATGAAAAAGTGTTTGGCAAGGTCACGCGGTGGCCTCTTTATAGCACTGGAGCTGGGTCATTTTTACCGTGGTGAATGGTAAGGAAAATTTTCAGCTCTGTTCCAAGGGTCGGGGTCAAGCCACAGATTCACACATTTCACTATAGTCATTTGTTACTGTGGGGGGTTGTCGGGGAAGGTTTTTGGGTAACTGTGTCGGGAAAAATATGCAACTATGTGCTGACATACCCATGCAAGGTTACTATTTAAAACAGAGGCACGACAACAGGCGGCGTTTAAAAACAAGGCCACATGATTACAAAGCAAGGGTACACTAGGACTCGATACGATTTGGGTGACTTAGTCTACCTCGTTTATATCCAAGCGGGCGTGCCTTGTGGATGTCGAGGCTTCTCTTCAGGTCTCGTCATCTGAATTAGCTGGAGTGGGCTGAGGGGCTGCAGGCTCGGGGTAGCGATGATAACCATCCCGGGGATCATTGGCCACAACCCCGTTGGAGTGTGCTCCCAATATGCGACGAAGCACTTCTCGGGTTATCGCAGCACCTTGGCCGATGGCTGGGGCAGACCTCAGGGACTCGATCGGGTGTCCAAACAGCACGACTGGGTTGTCGGCGTTGGGCTCGTTCTCTTCTCTCGCTGGGGCTCGACGAACCAGCTCTCCACGAGCTGCGATTAGATCAATCGTGATTTGATCGCACAGTTCCTCTAGTGTACTTACATAGCGCACTAGGTGCAACAATGCAGGATCTGTCTCGTGATCTTCGTTGGCAACTTGGGGTGGTCTACCATACCCTTCACGTCTGGGGTAGTAGTGGAACGAGCGACAGTTAACTCTGGGCGACAAGTGCCGGAGATGAACTATAGCTTCTCGAGCAGCTAGTTGTATGGCTTGTGGCTCAAAGGAAGTTGTTCTTCCGGTGAACCTGTAGGGGCGTTCGGGCTCTAGACCCCTACCATAGATGTGCACAGTGGCCCAAAATTGACGGCTCTCACCGCTCATGGGTCCTTGGTACACAACATATTCTGGGGGCTCTTCTAACGCATAGGCACGACGGGTGAGGTTTGCGAGTATGGTCACAAAGCCTCCAAGGTTGGTTGCTGTGGTCTCATTGTGCACGACGGGGCCGGGCATTGTGGCTTGGTTTGGGGTAGAGGCTGTGCTGTGCTGAGTTGAGGCTAGCGTGCCCTTTTTATAGGAAAAAGGGGACGGAGTCTTCCTTCGCACGCTTGCGAAAAGACTATTCAGGATTCGGTCATTGGTGCATGAGCGAGAGGTTGGGTTGATAGGTTGGGCACCGACTGCCAAAAGGTGTTGGGTCACTGTGGGGCTATCTTGCATGAGAAGCTTGGTTCAGTTATGTCTTGATGGGTTGGTCGGCCTAAGTTTATTGACCTGGTTAAGATAGGATTAGCCAATGGTCAGCCTGGCTCTGATACCAAGTCTGTCACGACCGGGTTTTCCGGACATAAATTTCCAGAAAATGGCCGTTGTGCTCACCAGCCCCAGGATTACTGTTAGCTGATGAGGCACCAACTTGTTACAGAAATTCGAAGCAAAAGTACAAAAAATGTGTAGTACAAGACCATTGTGGCCTATGAGTACATCAAATGGTTTTCTAGTGGTCGATGGCGGAAGCGGTTTGTGAATCATCAGTGTATGGGACTCCATTTCCCACGGGAACAGCTGACCAGGTTAACTCCTATCTTCGCGAGGCTGCTATCACCGTTGCTTAGTTTCCGGGGCTGTCACCGCAACGTTCCTTTCCATGCAAATATCTGGCCAAGACAATATCCAGGGACAAGCCAGTGAGTACTTTGAATGTACTCGCAAACATTAAGAACACTGGAATAATATAATTGATAATTATGTGTTGAAATATTCTAGGATCACATCGTCAGTCATAAATAAAACATCTATTATGCCTGCAAGCATGTTATCTATATGCAGCATGAACAAGCAATAATGGAGTGGAAATAAAATGCCGCAGTCGGGCGTCTGTGCGACACCACATAAAGGGCTTATAAGGTAAATAAATAACAAGCAATACCACAGTCGGGCGTCTGAGCGACACCACATAAAGGGCTTAAAAAGAAATGCCACAGTCGGGCGTCTAAGCGACACCACATAAAGGGCTTAAAAAGAAATGGCACAGTCGGGCGTCTAAGCGACACCACATAAAGGGCTTAAAAAGGAATGCCACAGTAGGACGTCTAAGCGACACCACATAAAGGGCTTAAAAAGAAATGTCACAGTCGGGCGTCTAAGCGACACCAAATAAAGGGCTTAAAAAGAAATGCCACAGTCGGGCGTCTAAGCGACACCACATAAAGGGCTTAAAAAGAAATGCCACAGTCAGGCGTCTAAGCGACACTACAGAAAGGGCTTAAAAATAAATGCCACAGTCGGGCGTCTGGGCGACACCACCTAAAGGGCTTGAGAATAAATAATCACAATGAATATCCAGGAGGTAGAACCATCCCAGGGATACTCGATAATACAATACTGCAACAGGTTAGTCCATGACAAAATAATAATCATGGTCCTCACAAGTCACCAGTCGGTATCCAAGTTTGGTTTAACAATTTCACCTCCGAAGACCGACACAAAGACCAACACTTGACCCATCCCAGACTGTAATCCTTAACCATGGACACGGCTATTCGAATAGGTTTTAATCTCTGCAGAGAGTGTACTCTTTACCCACGAGTAACGGATTCCTTTAGTCCATCGGGACTAATTCCGTCTACGGCCTTTTAGTTGAAAACACGCCTAACCTTGCACACACCAGCTTAACTCATCGGTGTCCGGAATCACCCACGACACTTGTTAAGCAAAACTCTAAGTGGGGAGGCTACAACCTCGCGTAGCATGGGATCAAATTTATATCGCGTGCTCTAAGGGGTGGCCTCCCCTCTCGGTCCCAACCGGAAACACCCATGCCCCCGGACCAGGTGGCCTGCCTACCGGCTACAACCGATATCTTCCACCATGGCCTCTCTGTACGGTGTGTGCTGGAAAGGGGTTGACGACTTACTGAACCGTACCCTACCTGCGGCAGGGACGAGTGGTAGTACGAGGCAAGTATGGGGGTTACTGGAACAAGACTCGATCTGCGGTCGACTCAGGAGGTTTATAAGTTCCCTGCATGACATATATATATCAAATATATTTCAACCGACGAAATCACCACTCAATGCACCTTACCATGCCATACCGGACATAATCGTCCCGACGGGGGCCGGCGACAAGCTCACGCCTACCCAAGGCCGAGGCTTTCCCGGATTCCTTTCCGGCATGCATGCAAGGCACATGAGGATGATTACCATCACAATCATATTCATTCCCAACAGCAAGGAAATCACTAATATGCTTCCATGCAAATGATCATGTCACATGAAATAACAAGTCCTCCGAGATAAGGTGGTGTTATACACGTGTCAAATAACACACCAAAAACATTATGCCAGGGTTCAGAATGCTTGCCTTTAAGTTGTGGAGGGGTGAGGTGCTCTCCAAAACTTTTGAAAGTTTCTTCTCTCTCTCCAAAATCCTATTTTAAAATATGTTTGAATTAACACACATTTCAAAAACAGTACAAAAAAGTTGTTTGGAAGATTTTCAAATAAATCTTAAAATAAACTAGACCAAATTTGAGGAAGGTAGGAAAAAGAATCAACTCATTTGGAGTTGTATTTAAAAAGTTATAGGCAGTCAAAGTTGTGGTCAAAGTCTGTTTTTACAAATAACAGAAAAGAAAACGTTTCAGGAGGAAATACGCTTTCCGAGCGGGGAAAACGTACTGGGCGGATTACGCCTTCACTTAGTCCAGCATGGACGGCGTGCGTCTCACTGACAGTGGGCCCGCCTGGCCCACTGGTCAGGTTTGACTGGTCTATTTCTCCCTCCTCTTCCTTTGCCCGAACGGAGGTGGGGTAACGCCGGTCGTCGCCGACGAACGGCGGCTCCCCGCGGGTTCCAGAGGGTCTGGATGGATCCACGAGACCAAGGCGGTCCTCTCGGTGGTCGTTGGGTCGGTGGGGACGGAGTGAGCTGCCGGCGGCGAGCTTCGCGGCGGAGGAAGTTTCGGTGGCAAAGTGCTTTTGGGGCTGCGGTGGCTCCCGATCAAAATCGAGCAGGGGGTTGGGTCCGTGGAAGGAAGGGGAAGTTCCTGGTGAAGAGAACGGAGAGGGGGAGGCCTTGGTGGCGCTGGAATGGCCGGAGCAGTGGCGGCGGCTGCGGCTGCCGGAGATGGGGAAGACGGCGTTTCCTCGACGATTGCGGGCTGTGGGGGTGCCATGGGGGTAGACTGAGGTCGCCTGCGTGCTCGAATGGTCTCGGGGCGTCCTTAAATAGGCGAGGCAAGGCGGTTCCGCGGCGGCCGTGGATAAGCTCTCCGGCGAACCGCCTCTCTGTAGCTAGGGCGATGTGGCGGCGACGAGGGCTAGCAGACACGCTTGCGGATGAGCTCGCACTGCTCCAAGGGCCAGGTGGCGAGCCGGGGTGGCTCGGGCGGCGCCGACATGAGCAGGGGTTGTCGGGCGGCCGTGGCGTGCCGCCAAGGGGACTCTGGTGGCGGCGCTGTTGGCTGCCAGGGCGGCTTGGCGCGTTGCTGCGAGGAGGGTAGCGCGTGGCGTGGCGCTGCAGAGTGGGCCAAAGCCAGGGGGGCCAGCGTGTCGGCTCGGGCGTGGCTCGTGCAATACGCGCGCTCTGGGCGCGTCCAGTGCCCGCACGGAACGTGCTCGACGGAATGCCATTGCATGCTAAGTGGCTCGGTTGGAGCTGGGGTTTAGCAGGTTTAGGTTTGGGCTTGCAAGGAGATCAGTGGACAAGCTGGTTTGGTCAGGGGATCAGGTTCACAGTGCAAACGAAAAATTCATGCCAAAACAGATCATGCCCATAAGGTGTTTGACAAAATGCCAAGGGCACTTAGGCAAGTCTTTGAGTGGTCAAAAACTCCAAATCAGTGTCTCTTTGGATGGACAAGAGGGTGGTGAGGTTAGTTGGTCAAATGCAGCAACTTGTTAGTGCAAGTCTTACAAAACTTCAATTCTGGACAGGAAATAAATGGCATCATTTCATGAACCAAAAATGATCCAAAGGGTGCATGCTCCTGGACTTAGTGGTTTGGTAAGGTGGTCTACAAGCAGGAAAAGGAATCATGGGTAAAGGAGCAACTTAAGATGTAGTTGTTGTACAAATCCTCAAGTTGGACCAGAATGAAAATGAGGTTGATTCACTCAAAATTTGCAAATAACATCACTGGGTTTTTGCATAAAGCTGAATCATATGATACTACTAACATCCCAAAATTTTGGTGGAGGCTAGAAAGAATTATTTAAATGAGTTGTAGTGCAAAATTGCATTCTGGACCAGAGAAGAAAATTTGTTGTAGAGCTCAAAATATTTCATTAAATAAAGATGTTGTTGCACAAAAGTTATTTAATAACATCACATGACCTCTCCAAATTTTTGTGGGAATTTTTAGTGAATTTATCAAATGGTTGTAGTTCAAATATGGCCATTTAACCTTGAAAAACCATTTTCAAGAAAGTAAAGATCAAGCAACTTAATTATTTAATTAGTTATATTAAATAAGGAAAAGTTTCTCTTGAGAGATTAAATAAGTCCAATAACATATTTGAAAGATTTTCTCTTTGGAAAAAACTCATCATAACAGGGAAGGAAATGATTTAAAAAAAACAAAATGGAGCTCAGAAATCCAAAGTTTTAATTCCTGGCAAATTTTTTAATTCATTTAAAACAAGGCCAAATTTTTGGGGATGTCACAGGGGGCCACGCCCCGGAGACGCGACCCGCCTCTTCGTACATGCCACCACACCACCCCGCATGTATGAGGGCCCGGTGCGACGCTCCGGTGGCATTGCTACCCCCCTGGTGCCCCCGTCCCGCCTAACCCTGTAGCGTTTGACCACGGGATCTACCCCTTTGACTTTGCACGGACGGGCTTTGACCAGTGGACCTCCCCACCCGGTTGTGTTAGGTCAGCCCATAGGAACACTTTGGAGCAACATTCGGGCCAGACCCACAGCAAGATCCCCTCCGCGTAGACCCCACGCGTCCGTTTCCCCCCTCCAGGTGCCGGCGGCAGCGCCGTCCGTGAGGGGGGCACACCCCGGACACGCGTGACGGGTGTTTGCAACCGCAACAACACTTCCAGACTTGTGAGAGGCCGCCGGCGCAAGATTTGGCGGCATGCTAGCCCCCGGAGGCTGTCGGCCACAGCCGTAGACGCGCGAAGGGCAATCCGCATAGAGGGAATTTTTTGTATACTTCTCCATCACCAAAAATTATGAAAAAATACCATCGTTCCTATAGCACATGTGCCCACGTCGTGCAAAAAAATCATGATTTTATCGCGCTCTGAGTATTTAGTAATATTGACGCCGCATCGTTACCGCAGAACGTCTACTACCGTGTCATCGCCGTCCGTGAGGGGGGCCACGCCCCGGAGACGCCTCCCGCCTCTTCGGACATGCCACCACACCACCCCGCATGTATGAGGGCCCGGTGCGACGCTCCGGTGGCAATGCTACCCCCCCAGTGCCCCCGTCCCTCCTAACCCTGGAGCGTTTGACCACGGGATCTACCCCTTTGACTTTGCACGGACAGGCTTTTACCAGTGGACCTCCCCACCCGGTTGTGTTAGGTCAGCCCATAGGAACACTTTGGAGCAACATCCGGGCCAGACCCACAGCAAGATCCCCTCCGTGTAGACCCCATGTGTCCGTTTCCCCCCTCCAGGTGCCGGCGGCAGCGCCGTCCGTGAGGGGGGCACACCCCGGACACGCGTGCCGGGCGTTTGCAACCGCCACAACACTTCCAGACTTGTGAGAGGCCGCCGGCGCAAGATTTGGCGGCATGCTAGCCCCCGGAGGCCGCCGGCCACAGCCGTAGACGCGCAAAGGGCAATCCGCGTAGAGGGAATTTTTTGGATACTTCTCCATCACCAAAAATTATGAAAAAAATACCATCGTTCCTATAGCACATGTGCCCACGTCGTGCAAAAAAACTCATGATTTTATCGCGCTCCGAGTATTTAGTAATATTGACGCCGCATCGTTACCGCAGAACGTCTACTACCGTGTCATCGCCGTCCGTGAGGGGGGCCACGCCCCGGAGACGCGTCCCGCCTCTTCGGACATGCCACCACACCACCCCGCATGTATGAGGGCCCGGTGCGACGCTCCGGTGGCATTGCTACCCCCAGTGCCCCCGTCCTGCCTAACCCTGTAGCGTTTGACCACGGGATCTACCCCTTTGACTTTGCACGGACGGGCTTTGACCAGTGGACCTCCCCACCCGGTTGTGTTAGGTCAGCCCATAGGAACACTTTGGAGCAACATCCGGGCCAGACCCACAGCAAGATCCCCTCCGTGTAGACCCCACGCGTCCGTTTCCCCCCTCCAGGTATCGGCGGCAGCGCCGTCCGTGAGGGGGGCACACCCCGGACACGCGTGCCGGGCGTTTGCAACCGCCACAACACTTCCAGACTTGTGAGAGGCCGCCGGCGCAAGATTTGGCGGCATGCTAGCCCCCGGAGGCCGCCGGCCACAGCCGTAGACGCGCGAAGGGCAATCCGCGTAGAGGGAATTTTTCGGATACTACTGCTGGACTTAGTGGTTCGGTAAGGTGGTCTACAAGCAGGAAAAGGAATCATGGGTAAGGGAGCAACTTAAGATGTAGTTGCTGTACAAATCCTCAAGTTGGACCAGAATGAAAATGAGGTTGATTCACTCAAAATTTGCAAATAACATCACTGGGTTTTTGCATAAAGCTGAATCATATGATACTACTAACATCCCAAAATTTTGGTGGAGGCTAGAAAGAATTATTTAAATGAGTTGTAGTGCAAAATTGCATTCTAGACCAGAGAAGAAAATTTGTTGTAGAGTTCAAAATATTTCATTAAATAAAGATGTTGTTGCACAAAAGTTATTTAATAACATCACATGACCTCTCCAAATTTTTGTGGGAATTTTAAGTGAATTTATCAAATGGTTATAGTTCAAATATGGCCATTTAAACTTGAAAAACCATTTTCAAGAAAGTAAAGATCAAGCAACTTAATTATTTTGTCAGGACCCCGATTCCAGGCCACATCGATCTAGCCGGTAACACCTCATATCACTTTGCGGCCTCACGCACGGTATCCCACGGGTGTCGCCTTACCATGGCCCGGGACCGTTTGCGCCTTTTGGCTCGCGTATATGACAATGTCGCTAGCATCCATATGACCGAGAACCCGGGCCGACATGGCTAGTCGTGAACCCAAAGCGGCACAGACCTATGGAGACAGGCATACATGAATCACATCGAACATGTCGGTCATCAACGAGTGATTCCGGGCTGTAGCACTAGGCTAACAGGACTCCGGGGATCCCGGGCTGTAGCAGGCTAGACAGGACTCCGGAGATCACCGCGTGACATTTCCCCGAAGGGACAGACATAGGGACGAAGTGAAACACATGCCGACCAGTCAAGTGTCCTGAACAGTAGTGCTGGGCTAGCAGGACTCTGGTGAACCGGGCTGTAGCGGACTACTATGGCTCGAGGAGCACTAGACTACATTTCCCCATAAGAAAGGCTGCGAAGGACAAACAACTAGATTGTCGGATCCCACTCATACCAAGCATTTCAAACATACACACAATATGCCCGATATGAGTACATACAACATGGCATCACAACAAAACTCTACAACTCAAGTACTTTATTTAAAGGCTCCAGGGAGCCATACATAACATATCCATACAGGTAGGGGTCACATGACCCGACACTCAAGTCATACAGTCATACAAGCACATGCGGAAGCAACTAGTCTGAGTACAGACTCTAGAAAGAAAGAAGGCTTCTCGAAGCCTGTCTATCTACATAGGGCCCTCCATGGCCTGGATCACCACCTGGGTGTCTAGTCACTCGTCGACGTCAAGGTCTACGTAAAACCCATCGGAGGGGGCAGTGTTGTCGTCTGAAAACAATAAATAAGCAAACATGAGTACAAAGGTACTCAGCAAGTCTTACATCAGAACCTACTATACATGCTCATTCTCAAGAAGGTGGTGGGGTTTATGCAGCAAGCCAGCTTTGACTCTTGGCTAAGCTATCCTACGGAATCTTTTACCAAAATAGTTTTCGCACACGAGTCCACTACTCACCATCACAATACTCCACCGTGGATCCTCCCTCGTATCCTGCGAGGGGGCCATCCTCGGTACTCACACTTATCTTGAGTCTTTTAGTAGTATCCATTAACTTGTCTATGAACTGTATAGGCAACCAAGTAGTCCTTTACCGCGGACGCGGCTCTTCGAATAGTTTTATACCCTGCGAGGGTGTTGGCCACGGCCTACCTAAACACCTAAGCCCCTAGTCCAGGTTATCGCCTATCCAGGTTCCATCCGCAGGGAGTCCGGCCGAGGTTTCCACATACGGCCCCGAACGATGTGAACAGGGTTCCCGAGACACCAAACGGGTGACTCGGTACACCGTGCCACGGTGTATCTACCGCAACGTAGCCCACCCCTAGGGTCAGCGCTACGCACGGCCGCCAACACATATCCTACAAACACCAGAAACTATTTGCAACTCCTGGACAGAGTACTAGGGTGGCTAAGAAGCCGAGAGGGTCCATTTGTTTCGGGCCCAATGTACGGTAGTAACTGCATCTTAAATCACACATACAGATCTCAGTTCTTATGGACGGCCTCAATGAAACAACCCACCATGTACTCCTACATGGCCTCTCATCGATACCTTTACCAAAACATGTTCAACACATCCCACATATTACTGGCACAAGATATTTCACTCTAGCCCATCACCCAGATGAACCAGACCTGACACAACTCTAAGCATAGCAGGCATAGCAAGGTAGGAATCACAAAACATGGCTCAATCAACTCCTACACATGCTAGTGGGTTTCATCTAGTTACTGTGGCAATGACAGGTCATGCAGAGGATAAGGGTTCAGCTACCGTAGCACACAGCAGTTTGAATCGTGTTGTCTTAATGCAGTAAACAAGAGCAGGAGCGAGAACATGGGTTGTATCGGAATGATCAATGGTTGCTTGCCTGATGGAGTGGTAACGGGATACTGCCCTTCAGTTGGATACTCGTGAATATCCTCGGAGGCAGAACCTACCACGAATAACACAACCGAGCACAATCAACACATGACGATATGCAACAATATGATGCATGCTATGACATGGCAATATGGATGTGTCTTGAGCTAATGCAACTAGCTATGATTTAAATGAAGTTGGTTTGAGTACAAGATTCAAATTCCAACCCCATATATGATTATTTAAATGCCCTTTATTTGTTTTGTCCAAAATAGAGGACAAGCATTGTTCAAACATGCATGAAAATGGTACAGATGGATTCCTTGAATTTTTTTGATAATTTTTCATATATAATTTGTCTCATTTGGAGTTATGGTTGAATTTCTATGAATTTTTGAAGTTTAGGCAATTTTCTGGAATTTTCTATATAAAATTAAATCCAGAAAAGGAGATTTTGCGTCAGCATGACATCACCCTGATGTGAGCAGGTCAACTAGGCGCCTCCAGGTCAAACCTGACCAGTGGGGTCCACTGGTCAGTGACACAATCAACTAACCAAGTTAGTTAACCCTAACTAACTTAGTTAGCCGGGCGGGGCCCGCATGTCAGTGGCTCACTAATTAGCTTATTTTATTAACACTAATTAACTAACGTTAATTAAGCAGGCGCCTGGGCCCACACGTTAGTGAGTCAGGGGGGGAGTCAACCCAGCCGACCCGGGGTCAAAACACGCCGGAGTTGACCCCGGCTCGTCGCCGGCGAGGCCAGAGACGGCGGAGGGGCTCGGAAATCCTCCTCCGGCGACCAAATGGCCAGCGGAGGGCATCTACGCGGAGCTAGGACTCGCCCGCATCCATCTGTGGACACGGCAGGGGCTGAGATGGCCCGAGCTCGCCGGAGGCAAGCTCGCGGCGGTGGCCGGAGTTAGGGGCTAGTGCGGGTTAGCGCTACGGGGCACGGCAGGTCGAATGGGTGGTTGCGTTAGGCTCCTGGGGACGCGTTGAAGACGGTGGTGCGCTCGGACGTGGGCTTGCACGGCCGTAGCCACGACGGCGAGCTTCGGGTGCTCGCGGGGCAACGGCTACGGGGCGAAATCGACGGCGTGGCTAAGGGGAAAAGGACCGGGAGCTCACAGCGGTGCCGTAGGGGTGGCTAGCGGGCTCGGGGGCGACCTTGATGGCGCGAATCGACGGCGAGGAGCTCGGGCGGCCGAGGTTGAAGAAGAGCTCGAAGTCGACGATGCAGGGCTTCCGGCGGGGCGTGGTTCGGTGAGGGGGTCGAGGACGACGTTGCGGAGCTCGTGGGCACAACCGAGGGGCGAGGGGGTGGCTGTGGCCGTGGTGGTTCTCGTCGGCGGCGACGGCCGCGTTCTGTGGAAGAGAGCGGGAGAGCCAGAGGAGGGGATGAGCACGGGGGAGGGGAATGAGAGGGCCAGGGGGTGCGTGGCCGTCTCCGTGGCATTGGGAGGGAGCCCGGAAGCAGGAGGTGGCACGCAGGGGGGAAGGTGGCGCGCGCGCGTGCCGGCGAGCGCCGGGCACACGCCCGCGTCCTTCTGTCCGAGGAGGGGGACGACAGGAGGCAGCGGGGTGGGCTGGGCCGCCAGCTGGAGATGGGCCAGGTAAGTGGCCCATGGCCTTTCCCTCTTTATTTTTTTGTGTTTTTCTATTTCCGTTATTCTGTTTTGATTTAGTTTAAATACTAAATCATTTTATAAAATCCTGAAAATATTTATGGACACTTACTGAAATATTTCAGTGGCCCAAAAAATAGTTCCAACATTATTTGAGCATTTGAATTATTTAATAGTATTTAAATGCCCAAATTCAAATATTTATGAATTAAATCAATGCCCCTTTTGTTGACCTAAAATTATATGCACCATTTTTCCCAAGGGTTCTAACCCAAGGCAAAGAGGGTGAACATTTTTGAAGGGCATTTCAGGTTCATTGAATTTATTTTTAGTAAACCCTAGTTGATTTCAGGGGGGGGGTGCTGGGGGTTCTGCTTTCCCCATTTCAATTTTCTGATGAAGGTAAACATGATGCACACTCTAATGCATAATCTAGCTAGGGTGTGACAACTCACCCCCACTCAATAGAATCTCGTCCCGAGATTTAGGATCATCTGGGAAGAAGGTGGGGTACTCGAGTCGAAGACGATCCTCCCTTTCCCAAGTGGCTTCTTCCTCGGAATGGTGTGACCATTGAACCTTGAGAAACTTGATATTATGACGTCGAGTGGTACGCTCGGCTTGATCAAGGATACGAATGGGGTATTCCCGATAAGAAAGGTTATCTTGTAAGTCAAGCGTTTCGTGGTCCACTCCACGGATAGGATCCGCGAAGCAACGCCTGAGTTGCGAAACGTGGAAGACATCGTGAACTCTGGAAAGATGCGGAGGTAGTTCTAATTGGTAGGCAAGTTCTCCTCGTTTGGCAAGAATGCGAAAGGGTCCAATGTAACGAGGAGCCAATTTGCCTTTGATACCGAAGCGATGGGTTCCCTTTAACGGGGTAACCCGAAGGTAAGCTTTCTCGTCAATTTCAAATGTCATAGGCTTATGCTTACGATCATATTGACTCTTTTGGCGAGATTGGGCTGTTTTCAATTTCTCACGAATAACGCGAACCTGCTCTTCTGCTTCCTGAATCATATCCGGGCCAAAGAGTTGTCTTTCCCCGGTTTCTGACCAGTTAAGAGGCGTTCGACATTTTCGTCCATAGAGAACTTCGAAGGGAGCCTTGCCCAAACTAGCTTGATAGCTATTGTTATAAGCAAACTCCGCGAATGGAAGGCATTTCTCCCAACTCATTCTGAACGAGATAACAGAAGCTCGGAGCATATCTTCCAGAATTTGATTGACTCGCTCTACTTGACCACTTGATTGAGGATGGAAGGCGGTGCTAAAGGAGAGATGAGTTCCCATAGCATTTTGGAAACTTTCCCAAAATCGAGAGGTGAAGAGACTTCCACGGTCTGAGTTAATTTCCAATGGGACACCATGAAGAGACACTATTCGGGAGATGTATAGGTCAGCTAGCTGGCTAGCGGTGATACTCTCACGAACAGGTAGAAAATGGGCTACTTTGGAAAGACGGTCGATCACGACGAAGATGGCATTATTCCCCCTCTTGGTCCTGGGAAACCCAGTGATGAAATCCATACTGATTTTGTCCCATTTCCATTCAGGAATAGCCAAAGGTTGAAGGGTGCCAGCAGGCCGTTGATGCTCTGCTTTAACACGACGACAAACGTCGCAATTAGCAATGTATTGAGCGATTTCTCTCTTCATCCTAGTCCACCAAAACCTCTGGCGTAGGTCTTGATACATTTTGGTACTACCGGGATGAATGGTGAGAGGGGATTCATGAGCTTCCTTAAGGATCAGTCGCCTCAGGTTTCGCGCCTTCGGAACCACTAGGCGATTCCCAAAGTATACAACACCTTGATCATCAATGGAGAAACAATTCACGACTCCTTTCTTAACGTTTCTCTTGATACGGGAAATTCCCGGATCTATCTTCTGTGCCTTGATGACCTGATCCGTAAGGGTAGGTTCCGCTACCAGGGTGGATAGGAATCCTTGAGGAACAATGTGAAGATTAAGCTTGCGAAATTACTCATGGAGAAGTGGTTGACTTTGTTGTAACATCAGGTTGTTACAGTAGGACTTACGACTTAGTGCATCGGCCATGACATTGGCCTTGCCAGGGGTGTAAGTTATTCCTAAGTCGTAATCCGAGATCAACTCGACCCAACGTCTTTGCCTGAGATTCAAATCTGGTTGGGTGAAGATATATTTCAAGCTTTGGTGATCGGTGAAGATCTCGCAACGATTACCGAGGAGGTAATGTCGCCAGGTTTTGAGTGCATGGACTACAGCTGCAAGCTCTAGATCATGTGTGGGATAATTTTCCTCATGTGGGTGTAATTGCCGTGAAGCATAGGCAATTACCTGACGATCTTTCATGAGTATGCAACCTAGTCCTTGTCGCGAGGCGTCGCAATAGATAATAAAGTCCTTGGAGAAATCTGGTGGTACCAGTACGGGAGCAGATGTCAGGCGTCTTTTCAGTTCCTGAAAACTGAACTCGCACTGTGGAGTCCACTCGAACTTTTTATCTTTCTTGAGGAGTTCAGTTAGAGGTTTAGCAACCTTGGAGAAATTCTCGACGAAGCGGCGGCAATAGCTCGCTAGGCCAAGGAAACTCCGAACTTGCTTGACCGTTTCAGGTGGAGTCCAATCAAGGACGGCTTGAACTCGCTCGGGATTGACAGCAATACCCTTACCAGAGATTACATGGCCTAGATAGGTCACTTCTGACAACCAAAATTCACACTTGGAGAATTTGGCATAAAGGCGATGCTCTCGAAGTTTCATCAATACCAGCCTTAGATGTTCGGCATGTTCCTCTTCATTCTTGGAGTAGATGAGTATGTCATCGAGGTATACTACGACGAATTTGTCCAAGTACTCCATGAAAACCGAGTTCATTAACCGGGAGAAAGTGGCCGGGGCATTGGTTAAACCGAAGGACATGACGGTGTACTCGTATTGGCCATAACGAGTAACAAAAGCTGTTTTGGGAATGTCCCCGTTTCTGATTTTGATTTGATGGTAGCCCAACCTCAAATCCATCTTGGAGAAGACTGAGGATCCAGCGAGCTGATCATACAGGTCGTTGATCCTGGGAAGCGGGTATTTGTTCTTGATGGTGACCAGATTGACAGGTCGGTAATCCACAACCATTCGATCCATTCCATCCTTCTTTTTGACGAAGAGGACGGGGCAAGCCGAAGGGGAGGAGCTAGGACGGATGAACCCTTTGTTCAAGGACTCATCGAGTTGGTTCTTAAGCTCGGCTAGTTCTAAGGGTGCCATCTTGTAGGGTCTTCTAGCAATTGGAACGGTTCCTGGAACAAGGTCTATCACAAACTCGACATCCCGGTCAGGTGGAACACCTGGCAGTTCTTCCGGAAACACATCCGGGAAGTCTCGGACTACCGGAACGTCCTGAAGGTCTGGAAGAGGGTTGGCATTGAGAGAATAAAGTTGGCGCTTGGCCACTCGAGTTAAGACATTAACTGTCTTGCCAGAGGGATGAGTAAGTTGAACGGTTCTAGTGGCACAATCGATCTTGGCATAATGAGCCGACATCCAGTCCATACCCAAGATAATGTTTATGTCGGAGGACTTGAGAGCTATTAAAGATGCGAGGAAAACAAGCCTATCGACAAGAATTTCGTTCCCATGGCTTACCCTAGAAGTTTGCCATTTGGAACCCGGAGTTTGAATTACCATGGAAGTGGGCATGTCACAGAATGTCGTGTTATGCAACCGAGCATAATTCTCGGATATGAATGAATGAGATGCTCCAGTATCGAAAAGAACAGATGCCGGATGGCAGTTAACAAGGAGCGTACCAAGGACGACGTTGGGATCCTCATGAGCCTCTTCGGCTGAAACATAGTTGACATGGCCACGTGCAGTAGTGGCCGGCTTGGCGTAGAAAGTCTTTCCCGCGGGCTTACCACGGCCAACGGACTTTCCAGCTTGATTGGGGTTGTTCTGGGGACACTCTCGACTATAGTGAGCCGGTTCTCCACACTTGAAGCATGTTACCACAGTGGGGCGTGGAGCAACATTAGCAGCGGGGCCACCATAGGGCTTGGGCGGTGCAAATTGCTGGTTGGGACGAGGCGCCTCAAAGGATGGCCTCGGGGTGAATCTGGGTGGCAGTGCGGTGCTTGGAATCCACACCCGGCGCTTCTGAGCTCCAGAGCCGGATGAAGACCCAAAATCACGAGAGTGCGTGCGTGAAGCGTCATAATCAGTCTGGCCTGTCTCAGCACTGATAGCTTTATTGACCAGCTTCTGGAAGGATGTGCACTCGTGCAGACGGAGATCACGGCGAAGCTCAGGGCTAAGTCCCTTGCGGAACCTTGCCTGCTTCTTGGCGTCAGTAGAAACCTCTTCAGGAGCATAGCATGCCAGGTTCCCAAATTCTCGGCTATATGCATCCACAGTCAGCCTTCCTTGGGTGAAGTTGCAGAACTCCTCCCTCTTGCGATCCATGAGACCTTCCGGAATGTGATGCTCACGGAAAGCCTCGCTGAACTCAGCCCAGGTAGTGATTTGGCCGACCGGGCGCATAGCTTCGTAGTTTTCCCACCAATGGCTAGTGGGGCCCTCGAGATGATAAGCAGCATAGGTAACCTTGTCGGCTTCAGCTACGTTGGCAGAACGTAGCTTGTGGGTGATGCTGCGAAGCCAATCATCCGCATCGAGGGGCTCGACGGAATGGTTAAACTTTGGTGGGTACAGCTTGATAAAGTCGTTGATTGACACCAGGTCATTTCGTGGGTGGCGTGCAGTGTTCTGCTCAATCCGCTCCAACAGGCGGTTGGTCTCACGCTTGTTCCTTTCCGCCTCCAGCATCACTTCGGCCAGGGAAGGCGGGTGAGGCAAATTTTCACCTCTAGCTGCATTGGCTTCCCCCCGCTCCGGGGAAGCAGGGTTGCCGCGGGTGTTGACCATCCTAGGAGGAAACAAGACAACGGTTTAGACAAGGATGGCTCCAACTTAACAAGGAAGTGCAGAATGTAAGGATAACGCGGAATGCAGAGATGCTCATTCGTATGCCATGGTAATATAAAATTGCCATATATACACCAACGGTCATACTCGTCATACATAGTTTAGTACAAGCCCATGCTACAGTACAACTATGAAGGTAGACGTTACATCTCATCGGAGGCATTCCGAGTCCCTATACATTATTTGTCTACACCTCCGGAATCGATTACACACCAAGTCGTATTCCACAAGTCACACAGGACAGTGGAGATACAACTACTACAATACTAGTGGTACTACTACTAACTCAGATAGCTCCGTAGTAGTCCTCATAGAAGTCACCTCCATAGCCTGGAAGTTCAACGTGATCATCCGGAAACAGACGGTCCTGAGGAGCCTGTGGACCATAGGGGCTAGGATGAGGTCTTGGACCAACAAACGGTGGCCTGCGGGGACCAAGGGGTGGGGTGATGCCTCCCACATCACGCCAATCCACCATGTCTGGCAGAGCTGCTCTCACAGGATACAGATCCCTGGTATCCATACATCCAGCTTGCACCGCGGGTGCAAACCGAGTCAATGTGGCCCAATGATCAGCACGGGTATTAAAGAGCTCCAGCCTCAAGGCCCGATTCTCTCGGTCCTTATCTTCGAACATCTCAGCGGTGGTACGAGTTAATGAGTCCTCCTGGGTGGAGTCAGCATAGATAGCCTGAAGATACCCCTGCGCTCCTGGAAGTGAAGCTGGCATGTAACGGAAGTCAGTGTTCCGAAGCAGGCCAGTCCGGACTCGCAAGATGGTCATCATGGAATAGGCAGCATCCTGCACAGCCATCTCAATGGTAACTCCGAGTCCATAGGAACAGTGAAGGGGCTCGGTAGATCCAGGATAGGAAGGAAATATCCTGACGGTGCAGAAATACTGGCTTTGATTAAAGTCGCGGAACTGCTCTTCAACAGTGTATTCGGGATACCAACGGTATCCTGTCTCGATCATGACCCGGACCAACATAGCAGTATGACCGGGCACGTCGAGGCACCTAGTCAGGCGAACCACTTGATTTTGAGAATGGTTGGCCATCTGAAAGCACAACCACAAGACAAAGACATCAGAATTCCTAGGGAAAATTGGGCAGCATAACGGCTGTAAATGCTCAGAAAAAGATTTGAGACATCCACAACAGTTCACAATACCGCTCAACAGCATCATATCAAGGTTCTGATTCAAATAGCAACGTACTAAAATAGTATAAACTGGACTGGAACTCGTAGCAATAATCCTATGAACTACTACGGATTAGTAACACGTGAACCTGATAGAAGAAGAGAGCCTAGTCCTTAACCCACGTTGAATGAGAAGAGAATGACTCAGATCAGAAGCATAGGGTAAAGGAGTAAAAGAACCTTACGTTCCCTCCCACAATCAATTCCCTTACATATAACTAAAGCATTTCTAGACTCGACATCGACCAGTTTGGCTGAACGAACCTACAGGCAGTCCGGCTCTGATGCCAACGCTGTCAGGACCCCGATTCCAGGCCACATCGATCTAGCCGGTAACACCTCATATCACTTTGCGGCCTCACGCACGGTATCCCACGGGTGTCGCCTTACCATGGCCCGGGACCGTTTGCGCCTTTTGGCTCGCGTATATGACAATGTCGCTAGCATCCATATGACCGAGAACCCGGGCCGACATGGCTAGTCGTGAACCCAAAGCGGCACAGACCTATGGAGACAGGCATACATGAATCACATCGAACATGTCGGTCATCAACGAGTGATTCCGGGCTGTAGCACTGGGCTAACAGGACTCCGGGGATCCCGGGCTGTAGCAGGCTAGACAGGACTCCGGAGATCACCGCATGACATTTCCCCGAAGGGACAGACACAGGGACGAAGTGAAACACATGCCGGCCAGTCAACTGTCCTGAACAGTAGTGCTGGGCTAGCAGGACTCCGGTGAACCGGGCTGTAGCGGACTACTATGGCTCGAGGAGCACTAGACTACATTTCCCCATAAGAAAGGCTGCGAAGGACAAACAACTAGATTGTCGGATCCCACTCATACCAAGCATTTCAAACATACACACAATATGCCCGATATGAGTACATACAACATGGCATCACAACAAAACTCTACAACTCAAGTACTTTATTTAAAGGCTCCAGGGAGCCATACATAACATATCCATACAGGTAGGGGTCACATGACCCGACACTCAAGTCATACAGTCATACAAGCACATGCGGAAGCAACTAGTCTGAGTACAGACTCTAGAAAGAAAGAAGGCTTCTCGAAGCCTGTCTATCTACATAGGGCCCTCCATGGCCTGGCTCACCACCTGGGTGGCTAGTCACTCGTCGACGTCAAGGTCTACGTAAAACCCATCGGAGGGGGCAGTGTTGTCGTCTGAAAACAATAAATAAGAAAACATGAGTACAAAGGTACTCAGCAAGTCTTACATCAGAACCTACTATACATGCTCATTCTCAAGAAGGTGGTGGGGTTTATGCAGCAAGCCAGCTTTGACTCTTGGCTAAGCTATCCTACGGAATCTTTTAGCAAAATAGTTTTCGCACACGAGTCCACTACTCACCATCACAATACTCCACCGTGGATCCTCCCTCGTATCCCGTGAGGGGGCCATCCTCGGTACTCACACTTATCTTGAGTCTTTTAGTAGTATCCATTAACTTGTATATGAACTGTATAGGCAACCAAGTAGTCCTTTACCGCGGACACGGCTATTCGAATAGTTTTATACCCTGCAGGGGTGTACTTCGTCATACACGCTTTCACCGCTTACCGCCGTCTACACGACATGTACTCGGCAACCTTCAAGCGGAAGCCCAGCGAGGGTGTCGGCCACGGCCTACCTAAACACCTAAGCCCCTAGTCCAGGTTATCGCCTATCCAGGTTCCATCCGCAGGGAGTCCGGCCGAGGTTTCCACATACGGCCCCGAACGATGTGAACAGGGTTCCCGAGACACCAAACGGGTGACTCGGTACACCGAGCCACGGTGTATCTACCGCAACGTAGCCCACCCCTAGGGTCAGCGCTACGCACGGCCGCCAACACATATCCTACAAACACCAGAAACTATTTGCAACTCCTGGACAGAGTACTAGGGTGGCTAAGAAGCCGAGAGGGTCCATTTGTTTCGGGCCCAATGTACGGTAGTAACTGCATCTTAAATCACACATACAGATCTCAGTTCTTATGGACGGCCTCAATGAAACAACCCACCATGTACTCCTACATGGCCTCTCATCGATACCTTTACCAAAACATGTTCAACACATCCCACATATTACTGGCACAAGCATTTCACTCTAGCCCATCACCCAGATGAACCAGACCTGACACAACTCTAAGCATAGCAGGCATAGCAAGGTAGGAATCACAAAACATGGCTCAATCAACTCCTACACATGCTAGTGGGTTTCATCTAGTTACTGTGGCAATGACAGGTCATGCAGAGGATAAGGGTTCAGCTACCGTAGCACACAGTAGTTTGAATCGTGTTGTCTTAATGCAGTAAACAAGAGCAGGAGCAAGAACATGGGTTGTATCGGAATGATCAATGGTTGCTTGCCGGATGGAGTGGTAACGGGATACTGCCCTTCAGTTGGATACTCGTGAATATCCTCGGAGGCAGAACCTACCACGAATAACACAACCGAGCACAATCAACACATGACGATATGCAACAATATGATGCATGCTATGACATGGCAATATGGATGTGTCTTGAGCTAATGCAACTAGCTATGATTTAAATGAAGTTGGTTTGAGTACAAGATTCAAATTCCAACCCCATATATGATTATTTAAATGCCCTTTATTTGTTTTGTCCAAAATAGAGGACAAACATTGTTCAAACATGCATGAAAATGGTACAGATGGATTCCTTGAATTTTTCTGATAATTTTTCATATATAATTTGTCTCATTTGGAGTTATGGTTGAATTTCTATGAATTTTTGAAGTTTAGGCAATTTTCTGGAATTTTCTATATAAAATTAAATCCAGAAAAGGAGTTATTGCGTCAGCATGACATCACCCTGATGTCAGTAGGTCAACTGGGCGCCTCCAGGTCAAACCTGACCAGTGGGGTCCACTGGTCAGTGACACAATCAACTAACCAAGTTAGTTAACCCTAACTAACTTAGTTAGCCGGGCGGGTCCCGCATGTCAGTGGCTCACTAATTAGCTAATTTTATTAACACTAATTAACTAACATTAATTAAGCAGGCGCCTGGGCCCACACGTCAGTGAGTCAGGGGGGGAGTCAACCCAGCCGACCCGGGGTCAAAACACGCCGGAGTTGACCCCGGCTCGTCGCCGGCGAGGCCAGAGACGGCGGAGGGGCTCGGAAATCCTCCTCCGGCGACCAAATGGCCAGCGGAGGGCATCTACGCGGAGCTAGGACTCGCTCGCGTCCATCTGTGGACACGGCAGGGGCTGAGATGGCCCGAGCTCGCCGGAGGCAAGCTCGCGGCGGTGGCCGGAGTTAGGGGCTGGTGCGGGTTAGCGCTAGGGGGCACGGCAGGTCGAATGGGTGGTTGCGTTAGGCTCCTGGGGACGCATTGAAGACGGTGGTGCGCTCGGACGTGGGCTTGCACGGCCGTAGCCATGACGGCGTCGAGGCTCAACGGCGACGAGCTTCGGGTGCTCGCGGGGCAATGGCTACGGGGCGAAATCGACGGCGTGGCTAAGGGGAAAAGGACCGGGAGCTCACAGCGGTGCCGTAGGGGTGGCTAGCGGGCTCGGGGGCGACCTTGATGGCGCGAATCGACAGCGAGGAGCTCGGGCGGCCGAGGTTGAAGAAGAGCTCGAAGTCGACGATGCAGGGCTTCCGGCGGGGCGTGGTTCGGTGAGGGGGTCGAGGACGACGTTGCGGAGCTCGTGGGCACAACCGAGGGGCGAGAGGGTGGCTGTGGCCGTGGTGGTTCTCGTCGGCGGCGACGGCCGCGTTCTGTGGAAGAGAGGGGGAGAGCCAGAGGAGGGGATGAGCACGGGGGAGGGGAATGAGAGGGCCAGGGGGTGCATGGCCGTCTCCGTGGCATTGGGAGGGAGCCCGGAAGCAGGAGGTGGCGCGCAGGGGGGGAGGTGGCGCGCGCGCGTGCCGGCGAGCGCCGGGCACACGCCCGCGTCCTTCTGTCCGAGGAGGGGGACGACAGGAGGCAGCGGGGTGGGCTGGGCCGCCAGCTGGAGATGGGCCAGGTAAGTGGCCCATGGCCTTTCCCTCTTTATTTTTTGTGTTTTTCTATTTCTGTTATTCTGTTTTGATTTAGTTTAAATACTAAATCATTTTATAAAATCCTGAAAATATTTATGGACACTTACTGAAATATTTCAGTGGCCCAAAAAATAGTTCCAACATTATTTGAGCATTTGAATTATTTAATAGTATTTAAATGCCTAAATTCAAATATTTATGAATTAAATCAATGCCCCTTTTGTTGACCTAAAATTATATGCACCATTTTTCCCAAGGGTTCTAACCCAAGGCAAAGAGGGTGAACATTTTTGAAGGGCATTTCAGGTTCATTGAATTTATTTTTAGTAAACCCTAGTTGATTTCAGGGGGGGAGTGCTGGGGGTTCTGCTTTCCCCATTTCAATTTTCTGATGAAGGTAAACATGATGCACACTCTAATGCATAATCTAGCTAGGGTGTGACATAATTTATTAGTTATATTAAATAAGGAAAAGTTTCTCTTGAGAGATTAAATAAGTCCAATAATATATTTGAAAGATTTTCTCTTTGGGAAAAACTCATCATAACAGGGAAGGAAATGATTTAAAAAAACAAAATGGAGCTCAGAAATCCAAAGTTTTAATTCCTGGCAAATTTTTTAATTCATTTAAAACAAGGCCAAATTTTTGGGGATGTCACAGGGGGCCACGCCCCGGAGACGCGTCCCGCCTCTTCGGACATGCCACCACACCACCCCGCATGTATGAGGGCCCGGTGCGACGCTCCGGTGGCATTGCTACCCCCCTAGTGCCCCCGTCCCGCCTAACCCTGTAGCGTTTGACCACGGGATCTACCCCTTTGACTTTGCACGGACGGGCTTTGACAAGTGGACCTCCCCACCCGGTTGTGTTAGGTCAGCCCATAGGAACACTTTGGAGCAACATCCGGGCCAGACCCACAGCAAGATCCCCTCTGCGTAGACCCCACGCGTCCGTTTCCCCCCTCCAGGTGCCGGCGGCAGCGCCGTCCGTGAGGGGGGCACACCCCGGACACGCGTGCCGGGTGTTTGCAACCGCCACAACACTTCCAGACTTGTGAGAGGCTGCCGGCGCAAGATTTGGCGGCATGCTAGCCCTCGGAGGCTGTCGGCCACAGCGGTAGACGCGCGAAGGGCAATCCGCATAGAGGGAATTTTTCGGATACTTCTCCATCACCAAAAATTATGAAAAAATACCATCGTTCCTATAGCACATGTGCCCACGTCGTGCAAAAAAATCATGATTTTATCGCGCTCCGAGTATTTAGTAATATTGACGCCGCATCGTTACCGCAGAACGTCTACTACCGTGTCATCGCCGTCCGTGAGGGGGGCCACGCCCCGGAGACGCGTCCCGCCTCTTCGGACATGCCACCACACCACCCCGCATGTATGAGGGCCCGGTGCGACGCTCCGGTGGCATTGCTACCCCCCAGTGCCCCCGTCCCGCCTAAACCTGTAGCGTTTGACCACGGGATCTACCTCTTTGACTTTGCACGGACGGGCTTTGACCAGTGGACCTCCCCACCCGGTTGTGTTAGGTCAGCCCATAGGAACACTTTGGAGCAACATCCGGGCCAGACCCATAGCAAGATCCCCTCCGTGTAGACCCCACGTGTCCGTTTCCCCCCTCCAGGTATCGGCGGCAGCGCCGTCCGTGAGGGGGGCACACCCCGGACACGCGTGCCGGGCGTTTGCAACCGCCACAACACTTCCAGACTTGTGAGAGGCCGCCGGCGCACGATTTGGCGGCATGCTAGCCCCCGGAGGCCGCCGGCCACAGCCGTAGACGCGCGAAGGGCAATCCGCGTAGAGGGAATTTTTCGGATATGCTCCTGGACTTAGTGGTTTGGTAAGGTGGTCTACAAGCAGGAAAAGGAATCATGGGTAAAGGAGCAACTTAAGATGTAGTTGCTGTACAAATCCTCAAGTTGGACCAGAATGAAAATTAGGTTGATTCACTCAAAATTTGCAAATAACATCACTGGGTTTTTGCATAAAGCTGAATCATATGATACTACTAACATCCCAAAATTTTGGTGGAGCCTAGAAAGAATTATTTAAATGAGTTGTAGTGCAAAATTGCATTCTGGACCAGAGAAGAAAATTTGTTGTAGAGCTCAAAATATTTCATTAAATAAAGATGTTGTTGCACAAAAGTTATTTAATAACATCACATGACCTCTCCAAATTTTTGTGGGAATTTTAAGTGAATTTATCAAATGGTTGTAGTTCAAATATGGCCATTTAACCTTGAAAAACCATTTTCAAGAAAGTAAAGATCAAGCAACTTAATTATTTAATTAGTTATATTAAATAAGGAAAAGTTTCTCTTGAGAGATTAAATAAGTCCAATAACATATTTGAAAGATTTTCTCTTTGGGAAAAACTCATCATAACAGGGAAGGAAATGATTTAAAAAAAACAAAATGGAGCTCAGAAATCCAAAGTTTTAATTCCTGGCAAAGTTGTTAATTCATTTAAAACAAGGCCAAATTTTTGGGGATGTCACAACACTACCCCCCTTAAGAAAAATCTCGTCCTCGAGATTTGTTAAAAGTTGTGTTAAGAAAAACTATACGCCATAAAATGGTGGCTACAGTGAGAGGGCAATAAGTGGTGAAAAACCACAGTGTGAATACTGGTGCTGCGTGGAAAAATCTACGGTTCGGGACAAAAACGTGGGATTCCTACGCTGGATATAAATTTAGAATAATTTCTAAATTTAAATATACGCTGGTCGTACCCGAGAGCACAGTGCTCTCTCTGGCCGACAGGTGGACCCGGGGCCCACTGTCAGCCTCTTCTTCTTCCTCTGGCTCTCTCTTCTTCCTCTCTCCCGCGTGCTTTCCCACGCTTTCTCCACCGGCGACGTTTAGCGCGTAGGGCATCTAGGCCGTACCGCGGTAGTGCGCGGCGTGCTAGCTGCCGGGGCAGTGTGCACTCACCTCGCGGGCCAGCGTGCTGTCGGCACTGCTCACGGATTCGACGCCGAACACCGGCGATCGGGCGACGAGCGGCGTTGGTGGACTTCGCCCACCGTACACCGAGCTCGAGCTATAAAACGGCCGGGGTGCTCTCCTCTCTTCTTCCTCACACCTGGCATCACTTCTCCTCCTTCTTCCTCCATTACAGCTTACAGAAGTTCGGGTTGGGCTCTAATGGCGGAGGTGATGCCGGACTGGTTTGCGATCCTGATATGCGGAGGGCTGGCGACACTGCTGGGGCTCTCCGTGCGCCTGTGCGCGATGATCCTCGACGATCATCGCGACGCTGCTGCTCGGGTGTTGGCTCTCCGCAGTGGTGGTGATCACGAGGAGTAGATGGGGTGTGCCGGGTGCTAACTGTTGTTAGGGGGGATTAGCTGGATGTAACACCGTTGCAAAGTTTTGCAATCAGTGTATGTGTTCGAATGGTTGTGGTTGTGAGTCTGCTGCGTGGTGCTGTGTGAAATTAATTAATCCACGTCGTGAGAAGGTGCAGATGTAGCAACTCAGGGAAAAGAAATATCACTCCAGGATTTTGCGAGGGAAAACAGTTAATTTAAAGGAGCATAAACCACAACAAAAACTACACACATTAGTAGAAGCCAAATAATTGACTCGTCGTACAAACTCAGGGTATCACGCATAAGTCACACACATAAATAAATGTTACAATAATGAACACTGCAGTGACGTCTAAAATGGAAACGGTAACTGGACGGGGTCCCTAGAAAACGTCTCTGGTACTGGGATACACTCCTCTTCTATCGGGGGAAGTGGATTGACCAGTCGATGCACGTGTCTCTCTTGGTCGGGCCTTAGTGCTCTGCCGATGGCGATCTGAGGATTTAAATCTGCGAGGCTCTGGAGATAACCCATCACACGTTGGGTTAAACGCTCTTGAGCGATGACGTACTGGACAAGGTTGGCCAGGACCAGGTCTCTCTCAATTCATCCACCGGGAAAAGACGTTACTCCTCCGGGTGCTGCACGGCTCGGGAAGTAATAGTACCCTCGTTCGCTGGCATCGGGTACCGCGAATCGAAGGCGAGCAAGCGCTTCGTATGCAACAGCTTCTATGGCCATCTGTGGGGTTGGCATAGATTTCCCCACGAAGGAGACCTCTGTTGGATCTTGGTTTGAGTTTACGGGAGGGATGTGTACTGCTGCCCAATATCTTGAAGTGGAAGAGGTGATCCTCGATTTGAACAGCTCGTACTGGGGTGGCTGGGTAGCGCCCATGGCACTGCAGGTAAAATCCCACAATAATTTGACAAAACTACCCGGGGTTGCATCTGGGGTTCTTAGGTAAATGCTGGGGCTCGGCATGGCAAGAAATGGTTGTGAGGATGGTGCACAAGATGAAAAAGTGTTTGGCAAGGTCACGCGGTGGCCTCTTTATAGCACTGGAGCTGGGTCATTTTTACCGTGGTGAATGGTAAGGAAAATTTTCAGCTCTGTTCCAAGGGTCGGGGTCAAGCCACAGATTCACACATTTCACTATAGTGATTTGTTACTGTGGGGGGTTGTCGGGGAAGGTTTTTGGGTAACTGTGTTGGGAAAAATATGCAACTATGTGCTGACATACCCATGCAAGGTTACTATTTAAAATAGAGGCACGACAACAGGCGGCGTTTAAAAACAAGGCCACATGATTACAAAGCAAGGGTACACTGGGACTCGATACGATTTGGGTGACTTAGTCTACCTCGTTTATATCCAAGCGGGCGTGCCTTGTGGATGTCGAGGCTTCTCTTCAGGTCTCGTCGTCTGAATTAGCTGGAGTGGGCTGAGGGGCTGCAGGCTCGGGGTAGCGATGATGACCATCCCGGGGATCATTGGCCACAACCCCGTTGGAGTGTGCTCCCAATATGCGACGAAGCACTTCTGGGGTTATCGCAGCACCTTGGCCGATGGCTGGGGCAGACCTCAGGGACTCGATCGGGTGTCCAAACAGCACGACTGGGTTGTCGGCGTTGGGCTCGTTCTCTTCTCTCGCTGGGGCTCGACGAACCAGCTCTCCACGAGCTGCGATTAGATCAATCGTGATTTGATCGCACAGTTCCTCTAGTGTACTTACATAGCGCACTAGGTGCAACAATGCAGGATCTGTCTCGTGATCTCCGTTGGCAACTTGGGGTGGTCTACCATACCCTACACGTCTGGGGTAGTAGTGGAACGAGCGACAGTTAACTCTGGGCGACAAGTGCCGGAGATGAACTATAGCTTCTCGAGCAGCTAGTTGTATGGCTTGTGGCTCAGAGGAAGTTGTTCTTCCGGTGAACCTGTAGGGGCGTTCGGGCTCTAGACCCCTACCATAGATGTGCACAGTGGCCCAGAATTGACGGCTCTCACCGCTCATGGGTCCTTGGTACACAACATATTCCGGGGGCTCTTCTAACGCATAGGCACGACGGGTGAGGTTTGCGAGTATGGTCACAAAGCCTCCAAGGTTGGTTGCTGTGGTCTCATTGTGCACGACCGGGCCGGGCATTGTGGCTTGGTTTGGGGTAGAGGTTGTGCTGTACTGAGTTGAGGCTAGCGTGCCCTTTTTATAGGAAAAAGGGGACGTTGTCTTCCTTCGCACGCTTGCGAAAAGACTATTCAGGATTCGGTCATTGGTGCATGAAGGTTGGGTTGATAGGTTGGGCACCGACTGCCAAAAGGTGTCGGGTCACTGTGGGGCTGTCTTGCATGAGAAGCTTGGTTCAGTTATGGCTTTATGGATTGGTCAGCCTAAGTTTATTGACCTGGTTAAGATAGGATTAGCCAATGGTCAGCCTGGCTCTGATACCAAGTCTGTCATGATCGGGTTTTCCGGACATAAATTTCCAGAAAATGGCCGTTGTGCTCACCAGCCCCAGGATTACTGTTAGCTGATGAGGCACCAACTTGTTACAGAAATTCCAAGCAAAAGTACAAAAAATGTGTAGTACAAGACCATTGTGGCCTATGAGTACATCAAATGGTTTTCTAGTGGTCGATGGCGGAAGCGGTTTGTGAATCATCAGTGTATGGGACTCCATTTCCCACGGGAACAGCTGACCAGGTTAACTCCTATCTTCGCGAGGCTGCTATCACCGTTGCTTAGTTTCCGGGGCTGTCACCGCAACGTTCCTTTCCATGCAAATATCTGGCCAAGACAATAGCCAGGGACAAGCCAGTGAGTACTTTGAATGTACTCGCAAACATTAAGAACACTGGAATAATATAATTGATAATTATGTGCTGAAATATTCTAGGATCACATCGTCAGTCATAAATAAAACATCTATTATGCCTGCAAGCATGTTATCTATATGCAGCATGAACAAGCAATAATGGAGTGGAAATAAAATGCCGCAGTCGGGCGTCTGTGGGACACCACATAAAGGGCTTATAAGGTAAATAAATAACAAGCAATACCACAGTCGGGCGTCTGAGTGACACCACATAAAGGGCTTAAAAAGAAATGCCACAGTCGGGCGTCTAAGCGACACTACATAAAGGGCTTAAAAAGAAATGTCACAGTCGGGCGTCTAAGCGACACCACATAAAGGGCTTAAAAAGGAATGCCACAGTCGGACGTCTAAGCGACACCACATAAAGGGCTAAAAAGAAATGCCACAGTCGGGCGTCTAAGCGACACCACATAAAGGGCTTAAAAAGAAATGCCACAGTCGGGCGTCTAAGCGACACCACATAAAGGGCTTAAAAAGAAATGCCACAGTCGGGCGTCTAAGCGACACCACAGAAAGGGCATAAAAACAAATGCCATAGTCGGGCGTCTGGGCGACACCACCTAAAGGGCTTGAGAATAAATAATCACAATGAATATCCAGGAGGTAGAACCATCCCAGGGATACTCGATAATACAATACTGCAACAGGTTAGTCCATCACAAAATAATAATCATGGTCCTCACAAGTCACCAGTCGGTATCCAAGTTTGGTTTAACAATTTCACCTCCGAAGACCGACACTAAGACCAACACTTGACCCATCCCAGACTGTAATCCTTAACCATGGACACGGCTATTCGAATAGGTTTTAATCTCTGCAGAGAGTGTACTCTTTACCCACGAGTAACGGATTCCTTTAGTCCATCGGGACTAATTCCGTCTACGGCCTTTTAGTTGAAAACACGCCTAACCTTGCACACACCAGCTTAACTCATCGGTGTCTGGAATCACCCACGACACTTGTTAAGCAAAACTCTAAGTGGGGAGGCTACAACCTCGCGTAGCATGGGATCAAATTTATATCGCGCGCTCTAAGGGGTGGCCTCCCCTCTCGGTCCCAACCGGAAACACCCATGCCCCCGGACCAGGTGGCCTGCCTACCGGCTACAACCGATATCTTCCACCATGGCCTCTCTGTATGGTGTGTGCTGGAAAGGGGTTGACGACTTACTGAACCGTACCCTACCTGCGGCAGGGACGAGTGGTAGTACGAGGCAAGTATGGGGGTTACTGGAACAAGACTCGATCTGCGGTCGACTCAGGAGGTTTATAAGTTCCCTGCATGACATATATATATATATCAAATATATTTCAACCGACGAAATCACCACTCAATGCACCTTACCATGCCATACCGGACATAACCGTCCCGACGGGGGCCGGCGACAAGCTCACGCCTACCCAAGGCCAAGGCTTTCCCGGATTCCTTTCCGGCATGCATGCAAGGCACATGAGGATGATTACCATCACAATCATATTCATTCCCAACAGCAAGGAAATCACTAATATGCTTCCATGCAAATGATCATGTCACATGAAATAACAAGTCCTCCGAGATAAGGTGGTGTTATACACGTGTCAAATAACACACCAAAAACATTATGCCAGGGTTCAGAATGCTTGCCTTTAAGTTGTGGAGGGGTGAGGTGCTCTCCAAAACTTTTGAAAGTTTCTTCTCTCTCTCCAAAATCCTATTTTAAAATATGTTTGAATTAACACACATTTCAAAAACAGTACAAAAAAGTTGTTTGGAAGATTTTCAAATAAATCTTAAAATAAACTAGACCAAATTTGAGGAAGGTAGGAAAAAGAATCAACTCATTTGGAGTTGTATTTAAAAAGTTATAGGCAGTCAAAGTTGTGGTCAAAGTCTGTTTTTAAAAATAACAGAAAAGAAAACGTTTCAGGAGGAAATACGCTTTCCGAGCAGGGAAAACGTACTGGGCGGATTACGCCTTCACTTACTCCAGCGTGGACGGCATGCGTCTCACTGACAGTGGGCCCGCCTGGCCCACTGGTCAGGTTTGACTGGTCTATTTCTCCCTCCTCTTCCTTTGCCCGAACGGAGGCGGGGTAACGGCGGTCGTCGCTGGCGAACGGCGGCTCCCCGCGGGTTCCAGAGGGTCTGGATGGATCCACGAGACCAAGGCGGTCCTCTCGGTGGTCGTTGGGTTGGTGGGGACGGAGTGAGCTGCCGGCGGCGAGCTTCGCGGCGGAGGAAGTTTCGGTGGCAAAGTGCTTTTGGGGCTGCGGTACCTCCCGATCAAAATCGAGCAGGGGGTTGGGTCCGTGGAAGGAAGGGGAAGTTCCTGGTGAAGAGAACGGAGAGGGGGAGGCCTTGGTGGCGCTGGAATGGCCGGAGCAGTGGCGGCGGCTGCGGCTGCCGGAGATGGGAAAGACGGCGTTTCCTCGACGATTGCGGGCTGTGGGGGTGCCATGGGGGTAGACTGAGGTCGCCTGCGTGCTCGAATGGTCTCGGGGCGTCCTTAAATAGGCGAGGCAAGGCGGTTCCGCGGCGGCCGTGGATAAGCTCTCCGGCGAACCGCCTCTCTGTAGCTAGGGCGATGTGGCGGCGACGAGGGCTAGCAGACATGCTTACGGATGACCTCGCACTGCTCCAGGGGCCAGGTGGCGAGCCGGGGTGGCTCGGGCGGCGCCGACATGAGTAGGGGTTGTCGGGCGGCCGTGGCGTGCCGCCAAGGGGACTCTGGTGGCGGCGCTGTTGGCTGCCAGGGCGGCTTGGCGCGTTGCTGCGAGGAGGGTAGCACGTGGCGTGGCGCTGCAGAGCGGGCCAAAGCCAGGGGGCCAGCGTGTCGGCTCGGGCGTGGCTCGTGCAATACGCGCGCTCTGGGCGCGTCCAGTGCCCGCACGGAACGTGCTCGACGGAATGCCATTGCATGCTAAGTGGCTCGGTTGGAGCTGGGGTTTAGCAGGTTTAGGTTTGGGCTTGCAAGGAGATTAGTGGACAAGCTGGTTTGGTCAGGGGATCAGGTTCACAGTGCAAACGAAAAATTCATGCCAAAACAGATCATGCCCATAAGGTGTTTCACAAAATGCCAAGGGCACTTAGGCAAGTCTTGGAGTGGTCAAAAACTCCAGATCAGTGTCTCTTTGGATGGACAAGAGGGTGGTGAGGTTAGTTGGTCAAATGCAGCAACTTGTTAGTGCAAGTCTTACAAAACTTCAATTCTGGACAGGAAATAAATGGCATCATTTCATGAACCAAAAATGATCCAAAGGGTGCATGCTCCTGGACTTAGTGGTTTGGTAAGGTGGTCTACAACCAGGAAAAGGAATCATGGGTAAAGGAGCAACTTAAGATGTAGTTGCTGTACAAATCCTCAAGTTGGACCAGAATGAAAATGAGGTTGATTCACTCAAAATTTGCAAATAACATCACTGGGTTTTTGCATAAAGCTGAATCATATGATACTACTAACATCCCAAAATTTTGGTGGAGGCTAGAAAGAATTATTTAAATGAGTTGTAGTGCAAAATTGCATTCTGGAGCAGAGAAGAAAATTTGTTGTAGAGCTCAAAATATTTCATTAAATAAAGATGTTGTTGCACAAAAGTTATTTAATAACATCACATGACCTCTCCAAATTTTTGTGGGAATTTTAAGTGAATTTATCAAATGGTTGTAGTTCAAATATGGCCATTTAACCTTGAAAAACCATTTTCAAGAAAGTAAATATCAAGCAACTTAATTATTTAATTAGTTATATTAAATAAGGAAAAGTTTCTCTTGAGAGATTAAATAAGTCCAATAACATATTTGAACGATTTTCTCTTTGGGAAAAACTCATCATAACAGGGAAGGAAATGATTTAAAAAAACAAAATGGAGCTCAGAAATCCAAAGTTTTAATTCCTGGCAAATTTTTTAATTCATTTAAAACAAGGCCAAATTTTTGGGGATGTCACAGGGGGCCACGCCCTGGAGACGCGTCCCGCCTCTTCGGACATGCCACCACACCACCCCGCATGTATGAGGGCCCGGTGCGACGCACCGGTGGCATTGCTACCCCCCTAGTGCCCCCGTCCCGCCTAACCCTGTAGCGTTTGACCACGGGATCTACCCCTTTGACTTTGCACGGACGGGCTTTGACCAGTGGACCTCCCCACCTGGTTGTGTTAGGTCAGCCCATAGGAACACTTTGGAGCAACATCCGGGCCAGACCCACAGCAAGATCCCCTCCGCGTAGACCCCACGCGTCCGTTTCCCCCCTCCAGGTGCCGGCGGCAGCGCCGTCCATGAGGGGGGCACACCCCGGACACGCGTGCCGGGTGTTTGCAACTGCCACAACACTTCCAGACTTGTGAGAGGCCGCCGGCGCAAGATTTGGCGGAATGCTAGCCCCCGGAGGCTGTCGGCCACAGCCGTAGACGCGCGAAGGGCAATCCGCATAGAGGGAATTTTTCGGATACTTCTCCATCACCAAAAATTATGAAAAAATACCATCTTTCCTATAGCACATGTGCCCACGTCGTGCAAAAAAATCATGATTTTATCGCGCTCCGAGTATTTAGTAATATTGACGCCGCATCGTTACCGCAGAACGTCTACTACCGTGTCATCGCCGTCCGTGAGGGGGGCCACGCCCCGGAGACGCGTCCCGCCTCTTCGGACATGCCACCACACCACCCCGCATGTATGAGGGCCCGGTGCGACGCTCCGGTGGCAATGCTACCCCCCCCCCCCCCAAGTGCCCCCGTCCCGCCTAACCCTGTAGCGTTTGACCATGGGATCTACCCCTTTGACTTTGCACGGACAGGCTTTGACCAGTGGACCTCCCCACCCGGTTGTGTTAGGTCAGCCCATAGGAACACTTTGGAGCAACATCCGGGCTAGACCCACAGCAAGATCCCCTCCGTGTAGACCCCATGTGTCCGTTTCCCCCCTCCAGGTGCCGGCGGCAGCGCCGTCCGTGAGGGGGGCACACCCCGGACACGCGTGCCGGGCGTTTGCAACCGCCACAACACTTCCAGACTTGTGAGAGGCCGCCGGCGCAAGATTTGGCGGCATGCTAGCCCCCGGAGGCCGCCAGCCACAGCCGTAGACGCGCAAAGGGCAATCCGCGTAGAGGGAATTTTTCGGATACTTCTCCATCACCAAAAATTATGAAAAAATACCATCGTTCCTATAGCACATGTGCCCACGTCGTGCAAAAAACTCATGATTTTATCGCGCTCCGAGTATTTAGTAATATTGACGCCGCATCGTTACCGCAGAACGTCTACTACCGTGTCATCGCCGTCCGTGAGGGGGGCCACGCCCCGGAGACGCGTCCCGCCTCTTCGGACATGCCACCACACCACCCCGCAGAGGGCCCGGTGCGACGCTCCGGTGGCATTGCTACCCCCCAGTGCCCCCGTCCCGCCTAACCCTGTAGCGTTTGACCACGGGATCTACCCCTTTGACTTTGCACGGACGGGCTTTGACCAGTGGACCTCCCCACCCGGTTGTGTTAGGTCAGCCCATAGGAACACTTTAGAGCAACATCCGGGCCAGACCCACAGCAAGATCCCCTCCGTGTAGACCCCACGCGTCCGTTTCCCCCCTCCAGGTATCGGCGGCAGCGCCGTCCGTGAGGAGGGCACACCCCGGACACGCGTGCCGGGCGTTTTCAACCGCCACAACACTTCCACACTTGTGAGAGGCCGCCGGCGCAAGATTTGGCGGCATGCTAGCCCCCGGAGGCCGCCGGCCACAGCCGTAGACGCGCAAAGGGCAATCCGCGTAGAGGGAATTTTTCGGATACTTCTCCATCACCAAAAATTATGAAAAAATACCATCGTTCCTATAGCACATGTGCCCACGTCGTGCAAAAAAACTCATGATTTTATCGCGCTCCGAGTCTTTAGTAATATTGACGCCGCATTGTTACCGCAGAACGTCTACTACCGTGTCATCGCCGTCCGTGAGGGCGCCCACGCCCCGGAGACGCGTCCCGCCTCTTCGGACATGCCACCACACCACCCCGCAGAGGGCCCGGTGCGACGCTCCGGTGGCATTGCTACCCCCAGTGCCCCCGTCCCGCCTAACCCTGTAGCGTTTGACCACGGGATCTACCCCTTTGACTTTGCACGGACGGGCTTTGACCAGTGGACCTCCCCACCCGGTTGTGTTAGGTCAGCCCATAGGAACACTTTGGAGCAACATCCGGGCCAGACCCACAGCAAGATCCCCTCCGTGTAGACCCCACGCGTCCGTTTCCCCCCTCCAGGTATCGGCGGCAGCGCCGTCCGTGAGGAGGGCACACCCCGGACACGCGTGCCGGGCGTTTGCAACCGCCACAACACTTCCACACTTGTGAGAGGCCGCCGGTGCAAGATTTGGCGGCATGCTAGCCCCCGGAGGCCGCCGGCCACAACCGTAGACGCGCAAAGGGCAATCCGCGTAGAGGGAATTTTTCGGATACTTCTCCATCACCAAAAATTATGAAAAAATACCATCGTTCCTATAGCACATGTGCCCACGTCGTGCAAAAAAACTCATGATTTTATCGCGCTCCGAGTATTTAGTAATATTGACGCCGCATCGTTACCGCAGAACGTCTACTACCGTGTCATCGCCGTCCGTGAGGGGGGCCACGCCCCGGAGACACGTCCCGCCTCTTCGGACATGCCACCACACCACGCCACATGTATGAGGGCCCGGTGCGACGCTCCGGTGGCATTGCTACCCCCTAGTGCCCCCGTCCCGCCTAACCCTGTAGCGTTTGACCACAGGATCTATCCCTTTGACTTTGCACGGACGGGCTTTGACCAGTGGACCTCCCAACCCGGTTGTGTTAGGTCAGCCCATAGGAACACTTTGGAGCAACATCCGGGCCAGACCCACAGCAAGATCCCCTCCGTGTAGACCCCACGCGTCCGTTTCCCTCCTCCAGGTATCGGCGGCAGCGCCGTCCGTGAGGGGGGCACACCCCGGACACGCGTGCCGGGCGTTTGCAACCGCCACAACACTTCCAGACTTGTGAGAGGCCGCCGGCGCAAGATTTGGCGGCATGCTAGCCCCCGGAGGCCGCCGGCCACAGCCGTAGACGCGCAAAGGGCAATCCGCGTAGAGGGAATTTTTCAGATACTTCTCCATCACCAAAAATTATGAAAAAATACCATCGTTCCTATAGCACATGTGCCCACGTCGTGCAAAAAAACTCATGATTTTATCGCGCTCCGAGTATTTAGTAATATTGACGCCGCATCGTTACCGCAGAACGTCTACTACCGTGTCATCGCCGTCCGTGAGGGGGGCCACGCCCCGGAGACGCGTCCCGCCTCTTCGGACATGCCACCACACCACCCCGCAGAGGGCCCGGTGCGACGCTCCGGTGGCATTGCTACCCCCAGTGCCCCCGTCCCGCCTAACCCTGTAGCGTTTGACCACGGGATCTACCCCTTTGACTTTGCACGGACGGGCTTTGACCAGTGGACCTCCCCACCCGGTTGTGTTAGGTCAGCCCATAGGAACACTTTGGAGCAACATCCGGGCCAGACCCACAGCAAGATCCCCTCCATGTAGACCCCACGCGTCCGTTTCCCCCCTCCAGGTATCGGCGGCAGCGCCGTCCGTGAGGAGGGCACACCCCGGACACGCGTGCCGGGCGTTTGCAACCGCCACAACACTTCCACACTTGTGAGAGGCCGCCGGCGCAAGATTTGGCGGCATGCTAGCCCCCGGAGGCCGCCGGCCACGGCCGTAGACGCGCAAAGGGCAATCCGCGTAGACGGAATTTTTCGGATACTTCTCCATCACCAAAAATTATGAAAAAATACCATCGTTCCTATAGCACATGTGCCCACGTCGTGCAAAAAAACTCATGATTTTATCGCGCTCCGAGTATTTAGTAATATTGACGCCGCATCGTTACCGCAGAACGTCTACTACCGTGTCATCGCCGTCCGTGAGGGGGGCCACGCCCCGGAGACGCGTCCCGCCTCTTCGGACATGCCACCACACCACGCCGCATGTATGAGGGCCCGGTGCGACGCTCCGGTGGCATTGCTACCCCCAGTGCCCCCGTCCCGCCTAACCCTGTAGTGTTTGACCACAGGATCTACCCCTTTGACTTTGCACGGACGGGCTTTGACCAGTGGACCTCCCCACCCGGTTGTGTTAGGTCAGCCCATAGGAACACTTTGGAGCAACATCCGGGCCAGACCCACAGCAAGATCCCCTCTGTGTAGACCCCACGCGTCCGTTTCCCCCCTCCAGGTATCGGCGGCAGCGCCGTCCGTGAGGGGGGCACACCCCGGACACGCGTGCCGGGCGTTTGCAACCGCCACAACACTTCCAGACTTGTGAGAGGCCGCCGGCGCAAGATTTGGCGTCATGCTAGCCCCCGGAGGCCGCCGGCCACAGCCGTAGACGCGCAAAGGGCAATCCGCGTAGAGGAAATTTTTCGGATACTTCTCCATCACCAAAAATTATGAAAAAATACCATCGTTCCTATAGCACATGTGCCCACGTCGTGCAAAAAAACTCATGATTTTATCGCGCTCCGAGTATTTAGTAATATTGACGCCGCATCGTTACCGCAGAACGTCTACTACCGTGTCATCGCCGTCCGTGAGGGGGGCCACGCCCCGGAGACGCGTCCCGCCTCTTCGGACATGCCACCACACCACCCCGCAGAGGGCCCGGTGCGACGCTCCGGTGGCATTGCTACCCCCAGTGCCCCCGTCCCGCCTAACCCTGTAGCGTTTGACCACGGGATCTACCCCTTTGACTTTGCACGGACGGGCTTTGACCAGTGGACCTCCCCACCCGGTTGTGTTAGGTCAGCCCATAGGAACACTTTGGAGCAACATCCGGGCCAGACCCACAGCAAGATCCCCTCCGTGTAGACCCCACGCGTCCGTTTCCCCCCTCCAGGTATCGGCGGCAGCGCCGTCCGTGAGGAGGGCACACCCCGGACACGCGTGCCGGGCATTTGCAACCGCCACAACACTTCCACACATGTGAGAGGCCGCCGGCGCAAGATTTGGCGGCATGCTAGCCCCCGGAGGCCGCCGGCCACAGCCGTAGACGCGCAAAGGGCAATCCGCGTAGAGGGAATTTTTCGGATACTTCTCCATCACCAAAAATTATGAAAAAATACCATCGTTCCTATAGCACATGTGCCCACGTCGTGCAAAAAAACTCATGATTTTATCGCGCTCCGAGTATTTAGTAATATTGACGCCGCATCGTTACCGCAGAACGTCTACTACCGTGTCATCGCCGTCCGTGAGGGGGGCCACGCCCCGGAGACGCGTCCCGCCTCTTTGGACATGCCACCACACCACCCCGCATGTATGAGGGCCCGGTGCGACGCTCCGGTGGCATTGCTACCCCCCAGTGCCCCCGTCCCGCCTAACCCTGTAGCGTTTGACCACGGGATCTACCCCTTTGACTTTGCACGGATGGGCTTTGACCAGTGGACCTCCCCACCCGGTTGTGTTAGGTCAGCCCATAGGAACACTTTGGAGCAACATCCGGGCCAGACCCACAGCAAGATCCCCTCCGTGTAGACCCCACGCGTCCGTTTCCCCCCTCCAGGTATCGGCGGCAGCGCCGTCCGTGAGGGGGGCACACCCCGGACACGCGTGCCGGGCGTTTGCAACCGCCACAACACTTCCAGACTTGTGAGAGGCCGCCGGCGCAAGATTTGGCGTCATGCTAGCCCCCGGAGGCCGCCGACCACAGCCATAGACGCGCGAAGGGCAATCCGCGTAGAGGGAATTTTTCGGATACTTCTCCATCACCAAAAATTATGAAAAAGTACCATCGTTCCTATAGGACATGTGCCCACGTCGTGCAAAAAAATTATGATTTTATCGCGCTGCGAGTATTTAGTAATATTGACGCCGCATCGTTACCGCAGAACGTCTACTACCGTGTCATCACCTCCGGTTCCACCGCACCCGCACCATCCCCCCCTCTAAGTGACGACTGCTCTACCTTCCGTGGAGGGGGGCCACACCATGGAGCCCCTAGACGGGCATCTACGCATGCCAGAACACTTTCACACATGCATCGGGACCCGTGTGATGTTTCGGTGGCATAGCTACACCCCGAAGGCCACCCCGAATCCGAGCTGACCAGTAGATCTAGCCCTTTGACTTTCGCCGGACGGGCTTTGACCGGTGGCCTCTTCCACCTGGTTGCGATAAGTCAGCCCGTAGGAACATCCCCGAACACGGTCTGGACCCAACCCAACACTAGATTCCCTCCGGTTCCACCGCACCCGCACCATCCCCCCTCTAAGTGACGACTGCTCTACCTTCCGTGGAGGGGGGCCACACCACGGAGCCCCATGACGGGCGTCTACACATGCCAGAACACTTTCACACATGCATCGCGACCCATGCGATGTTTCGGTGGCATAGCTACACCCTGAAGGCCGTCCCGAATCCCAGTTGACCAGTAGATCTAGCCCTTTGACTTTCGCCGGACGGGCTTTGACCGGTGGACTCTTCCACCTGGTTGCGATAGGTCGGCCCATAGCAACATCCCCGAACACGGTTTGGACCCAACCCAACACTAGATTCCCTCCGGTTCCACCGCACCCGCACCATCCCCCCTCCAAGTGACGGCGGCTCTGCCTTCCGTGGAGGGGGCCACACCATGGAGCCCCAAGACGGGCGTCTACGCATGCCAGAACACTTTCACACATGCATCAAGACCCCGTGCGATGTTTCGGTGGCATAGCTACACCCCGAAGGCCACCCTGAATCCTAGTCGACGAGTAGATCTAGCCCTTTGACTTTCGCCGGGCGGGCTTTGACCGGTGGACTCTTCCACCTGGTTGCGATAGGTTAGCCCATAGCAACATCCCCGAACATGGTTTGGACCCAACCCAACACTAGATTCCCTCCGGTTCCACCGCACCCGCACCTTTCCCCCTCCAAGTGACGGCGGCTCTGCCTTCCGTGGAGGGGGCCACACCATGGAGCCCCAAGACGGGCGTCTACGCATGCCAGAACACTTTCACACATGCATCGGGACCCATGCGATGTTTCAGTAGCATAGCTACACCCCGAAGGCCACCCCGAATCCCCCCTCTAACCAGATTCCCTCCATGTCGACCGTTTTCCCCCTCCGTGACACGGCGGCAGTGGCGTCCGTGAGGGGGGCAATCGATATACCATCGGGGCATGTTTTTTTGTTTAGATAAGGCACATTTATGTTGTGAAAAAAATACAAAATAACAAATATATAAACTAAAAATAAAAAAATAAAGGTATGCCGACGGCAAGGCCGTCGGCATAGCTGCGCACACGGAGCTACGATCCCACGGATCGATGACATGGCGTTGCACGCGGATTGATGATGTGGCAGATAGCATGGGCTAGGACTATGCCGATGGCTATGCCGTCGGCATAACTCTGCCACACCACAGGCCCTCACTCCCTCGGGTCGATGAAGTGTCGACGGCGCGGATCGGTGATGTTAGCAATTCTATGCCGACGGCCTAGCTGTCGGCATAGTTATGCCGACGGCCGCCGTTATCCCCCGTCGGCGTAGTTTTGACGCCGTCAAACGGTCGCCGCTAATCGGGTAGGTGGGCCCTTTCTATGCCGACGGCCTCTTCGATGCCGAAGGTCCCCGTAGGCGTACCGCGAGCTGTACCGACGGCCGTAATATGCCGACGGCCCCCGTCTGCATAGATACACATATGCCGACGACTATTCTACGCCTACGGCCTGCCCTTGGCCGTCGGCATATGTCCATTTATGCCGACGGGCGCCGTCGGCATAGATGAGGCCGTCGGCAACTAGATAATTTCTGGTAGTGAATGACCCTGAGTTGGAGTCAATTGGTAGAAAAATAATTCCTAAACTCAAGGGTTCTCCCTTGGCCGCCAAAACTCTTGGTCGCATGTTAAGCACGGACCTTCAAGCATCACATTGGAATTCTATACTTGAGCATGAACTCTGGGAGTTGAGTCAACAAGAGACTGACATTTTGCATGCCATTCGGTTGAGCTTCATGTATTTACCATTCCATTTGAAGCAATGTTTCTCATTCTGTGCTGTGTACCCCAAAGATTACAAATTTGAGAAGTATTCCTTAGCTGATATTTGGGGAGCAGAAGGGTTTGTGGATCCTCAAGGTGGTGCTACAATTCTATCTACAAGTTTGCAGTATTTTGAAGACCTTGTAACACGGTCCTTCTTTCAAAGGGTTGGTAGTAGATATGTAATCCATGACTTGCTGCATGACATGGCACAGATGGTTTCAAAGCACGACTGCTTCATCTTACAAAAGAAGACTGACTTTGATAAGGTTCCCGAAAATGTTCGTCATCTGTACATACTCCCTAGTGGTGACTTTGATGATTCCAACTTGCTGAGTCTATGCCAATTCACGAAGCTGCGTACCCTTATATGTGAGAAGAAACTAGGGAGAAAATCAGTCTTTGTAATGGATCACTGGGGTACTAAACTTCTGCGTATGCGTGTTTTTTCTTGTGCCTTCATAACCGAGTTACCAGATAGTATTGGCAACTGGAAGCATCTTCGGTACCTTCAAATATCCGAAGCTTGTCCTTTGAAGAGGATTCCCTCAACTTTCTGTTGGCTATATAATTTGCAGAAATTATATTCCCAGAAATGCAAGCTGGAAGGCTTGCCCAATGACTTTGGGAAGTTGATCAATTTACAGGAATTTTATGCACGTGGATTATCATATTATGCTGGGCTTCCCATGACTCTTGATTCAGCCAGTGAACTTAGACGAGTTATCAAGTTAATAAAGAATCTGAAACAATTTCGTGGACACTTGGCGATAGATAATGTTGGCATCCTAAGTAGGGATCATGCAGCAGAATCTGAACTGAAGAACAAGAAATATATAGAAGAGTTGACACTGACGATGTGTTCCTCGGGGGAAGGCTTTCCCGAGTCTCAAATCATCCAGAACAAAGAAGTCCTTGAAGTTATGCAACCTTCTATAAGTCTCAAGTCTCTGTTTCTTGAGAATTATGCCAGTGCCTCGCTTCCAAGCTGGTTTCAGCCAGAGAACTTGCCAAGCTTAAAATCGCTTACTTTTTTAGGTTGCGTTCGACTTGAGAACTTAATAGAGATACCTGCAATTGACGCCTTCCTGTTCTTGACTGACGTAACAATTACTCGGTGTGGAAATATATCAAGCCTTGGAGATTTTCTGCATCCTCGTTTTGTGCCAGCCATTAAGAAAATTAAGATTAAAGAATGCAAGATGTTAGCATCAGTACCAACCGAAGATTTTGAGGGTTTTCATTTTCTTGAAGAACTGGATATGGAAGATTGTCCAAAGATCCGCCTCCAAAGATTGGTATCGCCGACCCTTAAGAAGCTCTGTCTATGGAATTCTGGTCTCTTTAACAGTATTGACTGCTGCTCCCTCACCGACTTCAGTTTAGGATGCCAGTATGCCACGTCCATCCAACTACAAATGTGGAGTCTTCAATCTCTACGGAGGTTGCGCATTAGTTGTTGTTCTCTTACATATATTGGAGGCAACACTACAACATTCCCGTCCCTTAATGCACTAAGATTTGCATGCTGTCGTCAGTTGTTAACCCTTGATGGCATCTTAACGCAAGAATACCTGCCCGGTATTGAGAAAATTGACATCCAATTTTGCCCCAAGCTACTGTCTCTGCCAATTGGGAATTTCCCTAATCTGAAATATCTGGTGGTTGATGAGTGCCCATGTCTCAACTGGCACAGGGGATTGGTGTTACCATCGTCTCTCCAAAAGCTCAGCTTAACACAATGTGGGGATATCTCACCATGTGTTCCCAGCTGCCTACTGGGCCTCACATCCCTCGTCTCACTGAACATTGGTGGCCAGGGTATAACATCCATCCCTGGCGACATTTGGCGTAGTAATCTTGCATCACTTGAGAATTTGAGGATTTCGGGTTGTCCAGATCTAGTTTCAATTGGTGGAGCAAAGGCAGTTGCGAAAATAAAGGAGGTGGTGATCACCGGGTGTCCAAACTTAAAGAGAGAGGAGCAGATCAATCGAAGACCACGCGGAAGGTATTACTTGTTACTTGTGCAGCCTTTACTTCTCCTTTGTTTGAAAGAAAATATATACTGAACATGTATTATGCGCATTGATGACACCTACATGCATGCATTGTCTGTCTTGTTTCTGCTTATTAGTTCCAATGTTATAGTCCGTATAGAATCATGATGAATTCGTATTTCCTGAAAGCAAAGTGTGATGTTTACACTAATTGTGTGCGTACAATTGACATTTTGAGAAAACTTGCTAACATGTAGTGATGTAGATGTACGAGTGCTGTGTCCTGTTGCATGTGTTATGTCAAAACTATCTTTTTGTTGCCAAATCTGCTTTCCTGACCATGTTTTGTTCTTCAAGGAACTAATACCTGGATTGCTTGGAAGTTGGACGAAGACCTGGCGACGACGATCTATCATGCTTCTTTCTTGTACCAGTTTTATTCCGTCCATTATTTCCTAGTTTGCACAACCATAATAAACTTGTTGTAACTTTGATAAAGTTCTTCTGACAATTAATTAACAGGCAGTCGGATTTGAGGTGCACTTGTCAGACGGACCCCGCCCTCTGGTTCACAGGCGATCACCAGAGTTGACGAAGAGAGAGCACACGGGAGAGAGAGAATTTTTGCGCTGCGAACAATATGCAGCTTTTCTGCTTCTTCTGCTTTTATTCAGAGGTTACAAACTCTAACAGAAAACGAAAAACCAGGTCGTGAGTACTGCCATCCCAGCACTCCCCGCTCGTCCCTGTCATGCCGCCATGACTGTTGCATCGTGCCATCCCACGATCGGGTCAAGATGCCAAGAAATCCTAGCTAACTAGGCCGAGTGCAGCTCGATTTATTGCCTGCTAGCTGAACTGAAGAAAAACTCTACTGTCGAAACTGACGACATTCGACACCAAACTCTGACAAAACTGAACCGAGGTTTATCTGCAACAGCAGTATGTTGTTCGGGACTAAAATGATGATTCATCATCACTGTCTTAATTTGTATGCTAGTGGCAACTGTCTGGTTGTTCTTCGACAAGAGAAACTCGAGACCAAATCAAATCGGTGCTGTTAGTTTTACATTTGCCAAGCAAGCATTTGATCCCCTTGATCATTGGAAGAAATCAAGCTTGCACAGTTCTGCTGCTACTGGAGTAAAGTAGCATCCGCTGCTTCTTAATTTTACTAGAAGACCGTCACTCTTACTGCACTTGTTAGGTTTCAGTAAGCAAATACAGGAGAACAGTTTGTTTTCCAACTAGTTTCCCCTTCTGCTGCATCTCGAGCTAAAACCGAATAGCGGTTCAGTTTATGGGAATGCTCAAGCTAATTATCAACAATTGGAATAAGCGTTGCATTACTATTGGACATTATCCATGATATACATTTGTCTTCATGAGATTTAATGTTAAATTCAGTTTCTCAAACTCATGCATGAAAAAAGTTCACATCAAACTGAATTAAGATTAATCCGAGGTGCACAGTAAGCTGTCGAAAAGTTAATGGTGGATATGTAATCCATGACTTGCTGCATGACATGGCACAAAAAGTTTCAGAGCATGACTGTTTTATCTTAAGAAATAAGAGTGACTTTGATAAAGTTCCACTGAATGTTCGTCATATGTACGTAATCGGACCAATGGTGTTCTAAACTTCTGCGTATGCGCGTGTTTTCTTGTGCCTTGACAGATGAGTTACCAGATAGTATTGGCAACTGGAAGCATCTTCGATACCTTGAAATATCCGGAGCTTGTTCTTTAAAGAGAATTCCTTCAACTTTCTGTTGGCTATATAATGTGCAGATTTTATATGCAAAGGAATCCAAGGTAGAAAGCTTGCCCAGTGGCTTTGATAAGTTGATCAATTTACAGAAATTTGAATCACATGGATTACCATATTATGCTGGGGGCCGCACGACTCTTGAGTCTTGATTCAACCGTTGGGCAGGGACATGGAGTTAGGTTAATGAAGAATCTAAACCAATTCCATGGACACTTGGAGGTATCTAATTTTGGCTTCCTAAGCAAGGATCGTGCAGCAGAAGCAGAACTGAAGAATAAGAAGGATCTTGACCAGTTGACACTGAGGGTGCATTCACGGAGGCCTCAAACCATCCAGGATAATGAGTTAGAGTTGCTTCAAATTCTGCAACCCCCTACCAGTCTGAAGTCTCTGTTCCTCCAGAATTATGCTGGTGTCTCGCTACCAACCTAGTTTCAGCCACAACATTTGCCAGGATTAAAATCACTTATGGTTCAAGGTTGTGTTGGACTTGAGAGCATATCATACCCCATGATCACACAAAGCATCAACACAAATGTGATACCGACAGTTGGTATTTTCCTATCGCTAACAGACGTAGCCATTCATGGATGTGAAAATATATCAAGCATCGAGCATTTTCTACATCCAGATTACGTACCAGCCATCAAGAGAATAAAAATTCTATATTGTGAGATGTTAGCATCGGCAACAACTGAAAATTTTGGGGATTTTCATTTCCTTGAAGAACTGCAAATGGTCCGTTGTCCAAACATTTGTGCCCAAAGATTGGTATCGCCGTCCCTTAAGAAGCTCAGCTTGTGGGGTTCTGGTCTCTTTAGCCACATTGAGTGCCGCTCCCTCACCTACTTTCATTTGAAATGTGAGTTTGTCATGTCTATCCAATTACAAATGTGGAGTCTTCCAGCTCTACAGAAGTTGCACATTGAGTGCAAATCTCTTACATCAATTGGAGGAAACCTTTCCATTTCTGCAGACACGGGCAGCATTACTACATTCTCATCCCTTAATGTCCTAACAGTTACATGCTGTGATAAATTGTCAACCCTTGATGACCTCCTAACACAAGAAAACCTACCTTCTATTGAGTACATTCATGTCGAAAGTTGCCGTAGTTACTGCCCTTGCCAGGTGAAAGGTTTGCGAGTTTTGCTTGTCTGAAAGATCTGGTGGTTATTGAGTGCCAAAGTCTCAACTGGCAAAGGGGATTGATGTTGCCCTCATCATTCCAAGGGCTCATGTCAGAGTGGTGTGGGGATATCTCTCCATATGTTCCCAGCAACCTACAAAACCTCATCCCTCGTCTCACTGAGCATTGTTGGATGCCAAGGTATAACATCCAATCCGTGTGACATTTGGTGCAGTAATCTTGCATCACTTGAGCAATTGGTGATTTGGGATTGTCCAGACCTAGTTTCATATGGTGCACTAGTAGAAAAAGGGTCAAACGTGAAGCACATTAGTGCCGGTTTGTATTTGAGCCGGCACTAATGTATACATTAGTGCCGGTTCCAACACCTAGCCAGGCCGCTTTCATTAGTACCGGTTCGTGCCACGAACCGGTACTAATGAGAGTGGTGGCAGGATGTTGTCAGAATGGGGCCCCTCCAGCCCCTTTAGTACCGGTTCTTGGCACAAACCGGTACTAAAGGTCGTCCTACATAAACCATTCGTCCACCCGAGCTCGTTCTGTTCTTCCCCTTTCCCCTCTCCTCTCTGTTCTTCCCCTCTTCCTCTCGAGCTCATCACACATTTTGCCCAAAATTTGTCAAGATTTGAAGGCCCCCATCCATTCAAATGATCACAAAGGTTAGCAACTTTATCCTTTCATCTCTCATTGCTAGATTAGCTCTTGCAATGCTTTATATAGTGATTAATTTGTGAGTTTAGTAATTCGGGAGGACATATATATATATGTGCTAGTATTTGATTTATATGCAATTTGAGGTCAAAAATAATACTTAGTTTGCATATGTAGGTGTGGTTTACTTAGTGCCTTCTAAATCTCCATCGTAGCCACCATCGATCGCCCGCACCGTCCCGTCGCCGGCACCACCTTGTGGTGAGCCTCTTGTTCATGAAATTTTATATAAAAATTGATGTTTGTGTGATTTGGATATATAGTTACTTGTATAATTATCTTACCTGTACGTTGATTGTTATACATATAGTGCCATGGTTTTGATATCCGTCCCCGTCGGCCCTAGTCCTTGTTATGATTCGGATGTGGTATGTATATTCTCTTTTAAAACTAGTTGCATTTCGTGTTTATGACAAATTATGCCTATCAAGTTGACATAGAAATGTTTTCTAGGAGGTATGTGAACCGGAAATTCCAACCGACCCTATTGCCGAGAGGTTAAATTTAGTTGAAAGAGAAAATGAGTACTTGAAAGAAAAATTGAAAAGAATTGAGGGGGAGAAGATGGAATTGAAGTTGCATGTTGCCGATGTCGTCGATGATCACAAGATCACGATGGAGAAAATGCGCTTGAAGATTAGAAAGATTAGAAAATATGCCATCGATAGTGAGGCTTGGTATCATTATGCTGTTGGATCCATTGTTACCTTAGTTGCGATCTTGATCGTAGTTGTTGTTGCATTTAAATGCTTTAGCTAGAGAGTAATTTGTTTGTTGCATTTAAGTGTTGTATGAACTTTATGTATGAACTTGTATTAATTTGGTCTATTCGGTGTTGTGTAATGAAGATGAGCCGACAATGAATGTACGATGACCGATGCTCTCCCCAGTTCGTTGAGGGCGTGCATACTTTTCTACTTGCGGCTGAGGCAAACAAGTGGGTGGATGGTTTTATGCCTTGTCCATGTGCTCGCTGTAAGAATGGTCACAATTACTCTACGTCAAGAACCATTCACGTCCACCTATTTAAGTCCGGTTTCATGCCCCATTATAATGTTTGGACCAAGCACGGAGAAAGAGGGGTTATGATGGAAGACAATAAAGAAGAAGAGGACGACGACAACTATCCTGGCCATGGGTTCCCTGAATACGATGATACAACAATAGGGGAAGAAGCTGAGCCGGTAATGCGGGAAGAAGCTGAGTCGGCAATGCGGGAAGAAGCTGAAGAAGAGGCATCAGATGAGCCCATTGATGATCTAGGTCGGGCCATTGCCGATGCAAAGAGAAACTGCGCAAGTGATTTGGAGAAGAAGAAGTTGCAGCGCATGTTAGAGGATCACAAAAAATTGTTGTACCCGAATTGCGTAGGTGACAAGAAAAAGCTGGGCACCACACTGGAATTGCTGCAATGGAAGGCAGAGAATGGTGTATCTGACAAGGGATTTGGAAAGTTGTTGGTAATGATAAAGGATATGCTTCCAAAGGACAACGAATTGCCCGAGAGTATGTACGAAGCAAAGAAGGTTGTCTGCCCTCTAGGGTTAGAGGTGCAGAAGATACATGCATGCCCTAATGATTGCATCCTCTACCGCGGTGAGTACGAGGATTTGAACGCTTGCCCGGTATGTGGTGCATTGCGCTATAAGATCAGCCGCGATGACCCTGGTGATGTCGAGGGCCGGCGCCCCAGGAAGAAGATTCCTGCCAAGGTGATGTGGTATGCTCCTATAATACCACGGTTAAAACGTTTGTTCCAAAACAAAGAGCATGCCAAGGCGATGCGATGGCACAGAGAAGACCGCAAGAAAGACGGAAAGTTAAGAGTACCCACTGATGGGTCGCAGTGGAGAAAAATCGAAAGAAAGTACGGGAAGGAGTTTGCAGATGACGCAAGGAGCGTATGGTTTGGTCTAAGCGCAGATGGCATTAATCCTTTTGGGGAGCAGAGCAGCAACCATAGCACCTGGCCTATGACTCTATGTTTGTATAACCTTCCTCCTTGGTTGTGCATGAAGCGGAAGTTCATTATGATGCCAGTGCTCATCCAAGGCCCTAAGCAACCCGGCAACGACATTGATGTGTACCTAAGGCCATTAGTTGAAGAACTCTTACAACTGTGGAATGGAACAGGTGTACATGCGTGGGATGAGCACATGGGGGAAGAATTTGACCTAAAGGCGTTGTTGTTCGTGACCATCAATGATTGGCCTGCTCTCAGGACAGACAAACAAGGGATACCGCGCATGCATGCACTGTTTGGACGATACCGGCAGTATATATTTGGCTAATAAGAATGTGTACCTGAGACATCGTCGATTTCTTCCGAGCAGGCATCCCGTAAGAAAGAAAGGCAAGCATTTCAAAGGTGAGGCGGATCACCGGACGAAGCCTCGCCACCGTACTGGTGTTGATGTACATGATATGGTCAAGGATTTGAAGGTGGTCTTTGGAAAGGGTCCTGGTGGACAACCTGTTCCAAATGACGCTCACGAACGCGCACCCATGTGGAAGAAGAAATCTATATTTTGGGACCTGCCCTATTGGAAAGACCTCGAGGTCCGCTCCGCAATCGACGTGATCCACGTGACGAAGAATCTTTGTGTGACCCTGCTTGGCTTCTTGGGCGTGTATGGGAAGACAAAAGATACACCTGAGGCACGGGAGGACCAGCAACGTATGCACGGAAAAGACGGCATACATCAGGGTCATGCAAGCTACGCTCTTACCAAAGAAGAGAAGGAAATCTTCTTTGAATGCCTGCTCAGTATTAAGGTACCGTCTGGCTTCTCGTCGAATATAAAGGGAATAATAAACATGGCAGAGAAAAAGTTCCAGAACCTAAAGTCTCATGACTGCCACGTGATTATGACGCAACTGCTTCCGGTTGCATTAAGGGGGCTTCTACCGGAAAACGTTCGATTAGCCATTGTGAAGCTATGTGCATTTCTCAATGCAATATCTCAGAAGGTAATCGATCCAGAAATCATACCAAGGTTACAGAATGATTTGGTGCAATGTCTTGTCAGTTTCGAGTTGGTGTTCCCACCATCCTTCTTCAATATCATGACACACGTCCTAGTTCACCTATGCGAAGAGATTAACGTTTTGGGTCCTGTATTTCTACACAATATGTTCCCCTTTGAGAGGTTCATGTGAGTCTTAAAGAAATATGTTCATAACCGTGCTAGGCCAGAAGGAAGCATCTCCAAGGGCCGTCAAAATGAGGAGGTCATTGAGTTTTGTATTGACTTTATTCCTGACCTTAAGCCGATTGGTGTTCCTGAATCGCGGCATAAGGGCAGACTAGATGGAAAAGGCACGCTAGGAGGGGAACAAATAATATGTATGGACGGACATTCTCTCACTGAAGCACACTACACAGTTCTACAGAATTCCGCCTTGGTGGCTCCGTATATGGATGAACACAAGAATTTGCTACGCTCCAAACACCCGGAGCGGTCTGATGACTGGATTACACGTGAACAAACCAGGAGTTTCGCCAGCTGGTTGCAAGCATGTACCATGCATGACACATCTATTGAAGATGACCTATACTTGCTGTCCCAGTTACCATCTTCGAATATAATGACTTTCAAAGGGTACGAGATAAATGGTAATACATTTTACACGATCGCCCAAGATAAGAAGAGCACCAACCAAAACAGTGGTGTCCGCTTTGATGCAGAAACCAAGACGGGAAAGGAAACATATTATGGTTATATACAGGACATATGGGAACTTGACTATCGACGTGGTTTGAAGGTCCCTTTGTTTCGGTGCAAATGGGTCAATATGACACGAGGCGGGGTAACGAAAGACCCGCAGTACGGAATAACAACAGTGGATCTCAACAATCTTGTGTATGCAGACGAACCATTCGTCCTAGCCAATGATGTGGCACAGGTTTTCTATGTGAAGGACATGTCTACCAAGCCAAGAAAAAGAAAAGATAAGGAAGCGAATGCATCGTACGATGAGCCAAAGCGGCACATAGTTCTTTCTGGGAAGAGAAACATCGTGGGAGTGGATGACAAGACAGACAAGTCAGAAGATAATGAAAAGTTTGATAAAATTGCTCCATTCACAGTGAATATTGACCCGAGCATCCCGTTAAATGATGAAGATTTTCCATGGCTACGACGCAAAGGGACACACGCGAAGAAAAATTTTCACACCCAAAGATCTGGGATGTGATCGGCTTAACTATCATCACTTTCTTCTGTGTTTCACACCCAGGAGGGAATCTCTGTAATAGTTAGGGTAGCTAGTTATGTGTTTTGGCATTTGAAACGCGAAGAAATTTTATGTGCAAGCAAATTCTTTCATGCATTTACTGATTTTTTCAGCTAAATGACCCTGAAATTGAAAAGCATTTCAAATGAACTCAGAAAAGGATGAAAGTTGGCATGGTATCATAATTTCACCCACATAGCATGTGCAAAAAAGTAGAGAGGGTTACCGCAAAAACTGGATGCACTTCGTGTACAAAATGGACAATCTGTTTCGAAGTATCAGGGTTTCAGACGAAAACTCATCCGTTACAAAGGCATTTCATTTTTTAAATAACCTAAGCATTACCAAATTGAATATAATGATAAAACACACTAATATTAAACATAAGAAAAAAGAATCACTGAAAAATCTATTTTCAAAGTTAAGTTATTCACAAAAATAAATAAAGCAAAAAAAATAAGAAAAAAAGCCCACCTACTGGGCCACAGCGGCCTGCATACGACTAGAAACCCAAATTCAAGTTGGGCCAGGATGCAGGCCCGCTAGCCCAGTAGGCCCAACAGGGCATCGTAGAAGAGGTAGGCCCAGAAGGCCTGCTTAAGAGAGGAGCTCGAGAGAGCAGCGACGGCGGGGCTTATAAGCAGGTGCGAGTGCCCCTCGGCTAGCGAGGTGGGACTAAACTTTTGTGCCCCTTGCCTGGCAACGCACACCCTTTAGTACAGGGTCGTGGCACCAACCGGTACTAAAGGGGGGGCCTTTAGTATCGGTTGGAGCCACCAACCGATACTAAAGGGGGTGACTTCCCGCCGCTTGGCCTGGCCAAAACAGGCCTTTAGTACTGGTTGGTGGCTCCAACCGGTACTAAAGGTGTCCCCTATATAAGAAACACTTTGAAAATTTTCAGTTTCTCATCTCCCACTTCTCTCTGCCGCCGCCCCGTCCCGCGCCGTCGCCGCCCCTGTCGCGCCGTCCCCATCGACTCCGCGACGCCCCCGTCCTCGTCGCGTCGTCCCCGTCGACTCCGCGGCACCCCCGTCGCCGGCCTGTCGCCGCACCGGCCCGTCGCCGTCCTGGTCGCCGCACCGGCCCGTCACCGATCCCCTCGCTTCACCATCGCCGTCGCCGTCGCCTCGACCTTGCCCGCGCGCGCTGTGAGCCCCTTCCCCGGCCCCTCTCCTCCCTCCAATCGATCAAAGCCACACCGGCGCCGGCGCCGACCGTAGCGCACACACACACACACTACACACACACACTAGACGCGCACACACACACACAATTTTTCTGTTTTTAGCTTTTAGTTTTTCCCGTTTTTCTGTTTTTCATACAAAGTTTTAGATGAATTAATTAATTAGATTAGATTAATGTCAAATAGTATATAGAAATGTTAGTTACAATATATATAATGTCAAATGTTATAGGAATGTTAGAAATTTTAGAAATGTTAGTTTTAGCTAGCTAGATGAATTAGATTAATTTCAAATTGTTAGACGATGATCGATGTTTTTTTAGTTTCTTATATTTTTAGTTATAAAATTTAGAATTTGCATATATGAAATCATCACAATCCATCATTTAAAAAATGTTACTTTACTTTTGCGGCATATAGTATTTTGTTGTCGACGATGCCTGGCCCGCATCCTCGCCGTCGACACGTCCGCGACGACGTCCAGCTGACCCATGTCCGGGACTGGGCTCCGCCGGGCTGGCACTGGGAGGTGCTGCCTGGAGGGGCGCGCCGCTTGATGAGGAACCCGGCCCCGGGTCCCGTCGTCGATCCTGATCTCGTTTGGTGGCGTTCGCGTGGGCCCGTTTCGGTGCGGAGGGAGCCGGCCCCGCCGGAGGTGGTACATCATCGTGTCAGGGAGGAGGATGAGCACGTCCATCGCTACATGGTTGCGTTAGAGGGTGGCAGGTTCTCCAATACCTGGCAGTTTCTTCAGGGATCTCACTTCAGCTATGATCCTGTGAGGGTTCCTTCTCTTTGGGTGTCCACCGCCTAGCCAGTGATGTATTATTCAATATTATATATTATTCGAGACGATGTATTCGAGATTAAATCTATTATTCGAGACGATGTATTCGAGATTAAATCTATTATTCGAGACAATGTATTCGAGATTATATCTATTATTCGAGACGATGTATTCGAGATTATATCTATTATTCGGGACGATGTATTCGAGATTATATCTATTATTCGAGACGATGTATTCGAGATTATATCTATTATTCGAGATTATACTAAATTGTTTTATATTTCTTTTGGCATAGTTAAATAAAAGCTATGGCGGACAATACCGACAGAGAGAGAGAACAGACCATGTTCGATATCATACGCGGGCCAGATGATGATCAGAATGAAGAAGATTTTGACGGCTCCGAATTTCTAAACAACACCGGAGAGGGTGATATGATATTCGATCGCGACGACCGAGAAGATGAAGTCATGAACTACGATGAAGAACATGTTGATCCTGAAACAACAAACACCGGCGAGGTATATATATTTATATAAGCAGGAATCTGGTGATCATCGCATGTTTTAAATGAGTTGAAGATATATTAAGGAATCGATCTTTCTTCTTTCAGCCATCCGGATCGAGCAAATCTTCAGGCAAAAGGACGAAACGAGGCCCGAACAAAAAGTTGAAGGAGGGCGTAAAGTACAATATCGAGGCATTCAAACCTAATGGTGAACCATTAGCGCCTAAGAAGATTGCGGACAAGTTCGTTCGTCAGTGCGGAGTTCTTGTGAAGGACCAACTCCCGATCTCCCTTCAAGAATGGAGAAAGCCAGCAAAGCCACGTCCAAATGTTACTTTTTGTCGACGAGAATAAAAAAAAAATGCTTTCAGATACTCTCATGGAACATTTCACCCTACCAGATCATTTCACAGAAGCAGATGTGCGGAAAGTCAAGGACGCTGCTTTTAGGAAGATGGCGGTTGCATTCAAGAACCACAAGAGAACGATGTGGGAGAAGTACGTCAAGGGAGGAAGGAAGACTCCAGTATTCGAGGGGATACTAGAGAATCAAAGTGCTCATTGGGACAATTTTGTGAAATTCAAGGAATCGGAATGAGCTAAGGAACGGTCGAGAATAAACAAGAAGAATGCCGAAAAAAGGATAAGTTCCATAAGCTGGGGCCAGGTGGCTACGCGGTGGCAATGTCTAAGTGGGATAAGTCTGAGAAAGAGATGGAGGATGCAAGTGTCACTCCGGTTACTAAGAGCTGGCCCCCCAGGTGCAAGACTTGGTTCTATGCGCATGGGGGGGGGGGGGAGTTGGACCCGAAGACAGGCAATGTTTCGACGAAGGCATGTCTGAACGGAGCCGACGATGCGCTACTTGTTGCAATAGAAGAGGCTCGATCGGGGGTGTTCCAGCCCAACAGAGAGACAACGAGCTTACGCGTGCCCTGGGAAATCCTGAACACCCGGGAAGAACACGAGGCAAGGGCGCTATTCCGTGGTATGAGGGGTTTTCGGACTGGAACGCCGACTACAGAACCCGTGCGAGAAAGAAGATTGCGGAGGAGAAGAAGAGGAAGATGGAGGAGGAGCAGAGGAAGCGGGACTATGAACGCCTTCAAGGCCTAGAAGCAAGTCAAGCGGAATTGGCAGCTAAATTCCAGCGGCAGCAGGAGCAGATCGACTCACTTAGCCAGCAAAGGGGGTCTCAGCAGCTGCAGCAGCTAGCGGATGATCCAGCATTGGATACCACCACCCCATCCATGCCGAGAAGCAGCGTGGGTTCCGCCCCGGGCGACGCAGTGCTGGATAGATACCCCGTGGATGACATCACGGAGAACACTAACTGCGAGCTACACTTCAAAATGAAGAACATATCCATGAAGGTGGCGGACGCCGTTGCTTTTTCAAATTCCCCCGAGGCAACCTTCCATTGCGACCCGATTCCAGCGGGCTATGCTCGTGTCTTGGTTGATGAGGTGGTGGACCCATATTCGGAGCTACAACTTGACATTCCTGGAGGTGACGACGAGCACACATTGGGAGAGGCCATACATCATGTCATCCTATGGAGAAAGGATTGCATCATCTTTCGAAGGCCACCGACACCGCGTCACCCCACTCCTCGTCGAAGTCCGCCACCGAGTCAGCAGACTCCCGCTCCAAGTCCACCAACGCGTGAGGCCACTCCTCCTCCTCCAAGTCCGGCAAAGTGTCAGGCCACTCCTCCTCCAAGTCCGACACAGCGTCAGACGTCCACTCCTCCTCCAAGTCCGGCACAACCTCAGGCCACTCCTCCTCCAAGTCCGGCACAGCTTCAGGCCACTCCTCCTCGTCCAACTCAGCCCCGTCAGCCGTCTCCGCCGCCTCAGCAATCGCAGAAGAGACACCCCGCAGCTATGGTGCGTAGCGGTACGAGTCGAGGTGATAGTACAGGAAGTACAGACGGAGGCAAGCGATATAAATATGGTCCAAACCTCAATACTCCTCTTCCTGTGAGGGCTTACGACAGGACCGAGGAGCAAACCAATGCCATAGTGCGGGCAGAAATTGACGCCCATTTTGGACCGAAACCGCCACCGCCGCCAAGGGAGAAAGTGCCTGTGGAAGTAGTTGACCACTTCATTCGTATGGCTCAACCACCAGCTCCTAAGCCTGTTGACACAGACTATGAGCGCCACATCAGGAAGTTACATCGACAACGTCTACAGAAGGAGGCGAGCTCGAGCTCGAGCCAACAACAAGCAACTGTCAAAAAATGCGGGAAAACCGTTGCCCAGCTGGGAAAACAGGCGGCGCAATCGATCCCCCCGCTTGTTGTGCCGCCAACAACACGTGACAGTACGCGCGCCCAATATTATTGTGGCCAAACAGTTTACGTTCCCAAGGTGGGCGATGTGGTAATAACCCAGGAGCATATAATGCAGGCTGAAAAACTCAAGATCACTGTTGGACAACTCCTCGAGATCGAGGACATGCCTCTGCTTACAGAGGAGGAAATAAAACGGAAATATGTCCGGGGCCAACCTTTGGTCGAGCCAGAAGATGTCAAGAAGCTCCCAACGAGAATGTATGAATTGCATCAATGGTACATGGACATTACCAAGAGATCCGATCGAGAGTCCCTCATGGTGTATGTCAAGAAGGATGATTACTATCATGAGAAAGGTGTGGCCGTTGAGTATTCTGAACTGTTTCAGTTATACAATCAAGCCGCACTCGACAAATCTATCGTCAGTTGCTATTGTCTGTAAGTGATTTCTTTTTGTAATTTAAGTCTCAAGCTAGCTGTAGTGATCCTTTTGATCAATCATTACGTGTAATTATCCTCACTATATTCTTTTCTGTGGTATTATGCAGGATGAAGATGTATGAAATGAGAAAAGGTGGACGCTATGACATTGGGTTCATTGACCCAAACACCGTTAATGAATACACATGGAAAATAAACAAGCATCATGAAAAAGAGGTAGAGGACAGCATGTTCGAGTTCTTGAAGCGCCTCGAATACAATGAAGATATACTACTTCCTTACAACTTCCAGTGAGTCACACTTTCTTGTACTACAAATTCTCTGTTTTTGCCTACTAGCTAGCTACATGTTTTTGCTTACATATGCCCGCTTAATTAAGACATGCAAACGTGTGTGCATGCATATTTCACTGGATCTTGTGTATCATTAAAGTTGACGCCGGAACAGTTGAAATACTGGACTCGCTACTCAAAGCAAATAGTGACTGTAACATCTTGTTTGGGATAGTCAACAGGTAATTTCAATCATTATTAACTATATATCTCGGCCTATTTAGTTCGTCATTTCATGAGATGAACTATTTAATAACCCCTTTATTCATTTTCTTTGTCGGCGGGCAGGGCTTGGGCAAGGTTCATCAGCGTCAAGGAAGGCGAATGGAAACCACAGCTGAAATGGTTTCGAGCCAAGGTAAGTAATTAAGTAGTACTAGCTAGCTAGCTAGCTGCCATCTCTTTAATTATCATGCTTGATTAATTATTATTTGATCAAATTAAATTCCATTCTCGTAATAAAGGCCCTGAAGCAGGCGCAGGGGACTGATCTGTGTGCATTCTGCGTTTGCGAGAACATTCGCATGATGGCGTCCGAAAGGAGCAGATCTCAAAGACAGGAATGGGTACGCTTGTCAGAACACTATTCATAACTTTTACACCATTATTGATATCTAGTCACATACCTAATACACATGCATATTGGTCTCCTTCTTAACAGTTCAAAGAGGTGCGGGACAAGCTCCTAGAAACAGAGCGCGTAGAAGCACTTCAAGAGGAAATAGCGGGATTTTTGCTCGACCAGGTCATAAATCCGAAGGGAGAATACTATTACGCGCTACCGCCCCCATCGACCAGGTCATGAACCACTTCCAATTGTCATCGTGCTTCGAAGGCACTCATCAGGCTAATGCCACTGGCTCCGAAGGCAACATGCATATGTAGGAGAAATTGTATATAGCTATCCATGTGTGTATGTGTGAATTAATATGGTGGTTTGTGAGACATGATTGATGATATATATATGATTGGTTCTACTAGAAATTATATATATATATATATATATATATATATATATATATATATATATGCATAACATGTACAATGTGTAGTACCGTAAAATACCAGCAAACGAAAAAAAATTAAAATGGAAAACACAAAATTAAATGAAAAAGAAATTATAAAACCAAAACCCCCCAAACATTTTAGTACCGGTTGATGTTACCAACCGGTACTAAAGGGCTCCCGGCCTCCGGAGCTGGCTCGTGCCACGTGGTTGCCCTTTAGCACCGGTTCATGCTGAACCGGTACTAAGGGGGGGGGGGGGGGGCTTTAGTGCCGAAATTTTAGTGCCGGTTACCTAACCGGCACTAAAGGGTCTTATGAACCGGTGCTATTGCCCGGTTCTGCACTAGTGGTGGAGTAGTGGCAGTTGCAAAAATAAAGAATGCGGTGATATACAGGTGTCCAAAGTTAAAGGAAGCGGAGCAGAATCTTGATCCCTTAATATTTCCCAATAGAAAACATGATGTTTAACCACATGGCAGATGTGGTCAGCTATTACAAATTACAAATTGAAAAAAAGAAAACATGATGTTTACCGTAACTCCATACGTTTGAAATTTTGAAAAAACATGCTAACCACAAAGGGTGTACATTATTATCGCGCCTCTGAATATACAGCTAGTTTTCTGTAGCAGTTTGCAAGGGCCAGATTCCCGCGCCTCTGAAGATTATTATCGACCGCCACAAAGTAAAACAAAAGGACCTATTCATACCCCATGGCTGGCAGAAGGCTGCATTTTCAGACGTGGGGTGTACATTTGATTTGAGATTTTGAGAACAAATTAAGATTAGCTTGGACAGAGTCTGTTTGAAAAGAAATTTATTGCAGTGCGCAGGTAATTAAGGTAGTGTACTCTGGCTCTATAACACAGTATATGCAAGTGATGGTGATGGTGATGTTGGTGCTGGTGACTTGATAGCCTGAGCAAAGAGAAGCAATTTGGCTTACTGAAAAAATTTCAAGGCATTGTCTGAGGTTGAGGTTCAGAAGTGAGGAAAACAATTTGGCATGCAGGGTTCAGGCCACTCTTACTGCACTTATTATTTCTCAAGATATGTGGTGGTATCAGGAAGAGGTTTAAATTGCCTGGTGCTAACCTCTGGATCACCGACGACGCATAGCTTATTCATAAGGAGGTGCGGGTGGTTAGAAGTACGATGTGATATCAGTTTTTAATTTTCTTTTCTTGTCTTATATTTCCTTCGCTTTTGATGGCTAGCTATTTATTCTTATCTTCTATTAGTCTTTTCTTTTAATATTTTGCTTTTTCATTGCTTGATTTTTTTCGCTTTCCACGGCTCACATCGGTTTTGCCTTCTCTTTTATTAGTCTTCTCTTATAACTTTTTGCATCTAATATTTTTTTATTGTGCTATATTTTTCGCTTTCGATGGCTCACCTCCAAAATTTCTTTTCTTTTATTAGTCTTTTTTTATTTTTCATTTTTATTTCTCTATTTTTTTTGCTTTCGACGGCTCACATCTATTTTGCATTTTCTTTTTATTGTCTTTTCTTTAATGATTTGCTATTTATTGCTCTATTTTTTTCGATTTCGTCGGCTCACGTCTATTTTGCCTTTTCTTTTGTTAGTATTATTGCTGATATTTGCTTATTTATTGATCTACTTTTTCTGCTTTCGATGGCTCAAAGGAAAGCGATGTCCTCTAATATTAGAGGACGCCGAAGTGAACACCTCGTCCGCTGCAGTGTCCTACACTATTTTTACCTTCTTGCTGCCGATGGCTTAGGGGAAGGTGGCATGCCGCCGCTTGCCCGCTGAGAATTGAGGGGAAGGTGACATGCTTGCGCTAGTCCATCGCTTGACGCTGAATCAAGTCCTCATCAGCTACAGTGTCACTTCCCCTGACCCATCGTGGCACTGCATCGGGATGGAGATCGATGATGAGGTGAGAGGGACCAAGGTTGATGCCAATTGTGGCGCGTGCTGAAGCTCGGCGAGAGCTCCAGCACTGCGGTGCATCATCCCGGACGATGAGGCTACACGGTGACGTATGTGTCAGACCTAATCCCCAAAGTACTCATCGTAGCCACCTTCTCTGCTTGTTTTGTGTTCTCGCTGAATCTGATTGCCCACTTGTCCGTATTTATAGTTTGCCACGAGCATACCTCATACAGATTTAGAATGTTTCGCAGCCCAAACCTAACCCGGCCTGGGTTAATTATACGTATAAAAAGTTAAACTTTTTATCGCCAAACAAATCGGTCCGATCCATAAGCAATGGCCGCCGCCGCGGCCCCCGTCGCCAGCCTCCCCGTGGATATGCTAGCCAACATCCACAGCCGCCTGAGCCTCCTCGACCGCCTCGCCTTCGCCGCCGTCTTCCGCGCCTCGCGCGATGCATTCAAGCCGGAGGCGCCGTGCCTCGTCCTGCCCGGCGACGCCCCAGTGGCAGCCACTCTCTTCTCCCTCTCCGACCACCGCGCCGCAGCCGTTCTCGCCCCGGATCCCGACCACGCCGTCTTGGGCTCCTCCTCCCGCGGGTGGCTCGTCACCGCCGACGACCGGGCCCGGCTGCACCTCGTCAACCCGGCCACCGGCGAGCGCCGCGCGCTCCCGGCCATCGACACCATCCCCTGCCTCAACGCCCGCTGCCAGCGCAGCTACTTTACCTTCCACGAGATGTGGTTCCTTAGGGGGCCGCCGCCGTACCCCTGCGGAACCATGACGTTCAGAGCCGAGGAGATGCGACGATTTCTCTACCGCAAGGTCGTCCTCTCCGACTCCGCAGCCATCGCCATGCTAATCACGGGGCCGGATTACGGTGTTGCGGCCTTCGCCATGGCAGGGGGTGGTGTGTGGAGGCTTGCGCTCCCACGTGACGGTGTTGAGCCCGTTGCCACGACGGAGGCCGGCGCATGGAGGCTGCGGCACTCACGCAATGCCATCGAGGACGCCGTCCACCATGAGGGCAGGTTCTACTCCATCTCATACTCTGGCCAAGTGGAGACATGGGAGGAGCGTGACGGCGATGCCCCTGGCGTGTTCGCCAGCTCGGTGATCGCACCGAGGCTGCTCCTACCGGCCGACTCGGACCACCGCAAGTACCTCGTGGCGGCCCCGGGCGGGCAGCTCATGGTCGTGCTCAAGGAGACCATGGGTCGGCGGTCGTCTCCATCCTTCAAGGTGCTCAAGGAGACCACAGGTCGCCACACCTGCTCCTTCAAGGTGGAGGTCCTTGATACCGGCAGAGGGGAGTGGAAGGAGACAAACGACATCGGCGAAGCTGCGCTATTCGTCGGGGTGAAGGGTTCGCTGTGCGTGTCGACGAGGGAGCATCCGGAACTCAGAACCGGTTGCGTCTACTACAACACAGAAAATGATCTGGGGCCGTACAAGGATGCACACGACGACGACAATGGTGTCTGGGTGTTCAGCCTCAAGGACCGCAGGGCAAAGAAGGCCGAGGGCCTCCGATGGCACCGGAGCTGGCCGCCCCCAGCGTGGTTCATTCCTTCCATCCCATGACAATGGATACGGTGAATGATTTCATAGCTTCTGGGGGTGGGTTAAGTACTTTATTATGTTTCATTATACTACAGTAGAGAACTAGAGATGCAGTAACAGGATTCTGAATTAAGGAAACAGTTTGGCTTGCAGCATCTTGTTTTCGCCTTTCAGATTGCAGCACAGTATACAATATAATTAGGCGTCTGCTTTAAGTTCTTTGATGAAACGGTTGAATTAGTGTGCAGGGTTCAGACTTAGCTTTATCGTACGGTGATTGAAGCCAAGGTTACTGAGTAGTTATCTTGGGCGGTTTAATTCTGAACACTAATAATAATGATTTGCTCCAAACTGCAACAAAGCTAACATGCTGCACTTGTTTTCCAAGACTTTTGATTGTTTGAAACTGCAACAAAGCTGTTACGGCATGCATCATAAAACAAACTCTGAAATATGTTTGCCTACCATGCATGATCATTGATTAGAGCACTGCATCTGCCTGCCTGTCGGCGATGAGCAGGCAGATTTGAGGGGGTACATTACCAACCAGCAGAGCACGACTCTTACTGCATTTTCCTCAACATATATACATACTGAGATTTCAGTAACAACTAAAGAGAATGAGCACTTGGCTAGCCTAACGTTTGATGTAGGACTGGAGCTTGCAGAGGCTCAGATTTCAACACCTTTGACGATCATTTTTGACATCAAGATGCATATTTATGTTATTAAGGACAGGTCATTTCAGAGGTACTAGCAGCTATTTGATTTTGCCTGAGAGCAGAGAAGCAAGCAGGGTTCAGACTACTCTTCTGTGTTGGTTTTGTCTGCCCTTGAGTAAAGTAAGTTGGGATAGTTTGAACAATTAGGAACAATCAAGAGGCAGCCCAGCTTCTCTCTTAAGCATTTCCCGTTTTTTTTTTGGTATGGCATGTGGCATGTGCTGCATCCATCATCAGTTTCTCATAGCACAGAATACAGTCATTGTGTGTCTCTAAGACATGTTTGTAGCTGTCTTATGTATGCATATTTATGCTATTTTTTCTTTTTCAGTCTAGCATAATTGTCGGAATCCACAGTATTTACTATTGACAAATACTATGGATTCAGACAATATTTAGGTTATTTATCCAAATTTGACAAGTTTTTAGATGATTGTGCTGGATGGATGGCTCGTCGACGAGCTGTAAGGCACGATCACTTTGAGATAAAGGAAGTGCAACATATTCAACGCCCTCTCCTCGCTTCACCTATGATCATGATCGAATCCGGTCCGGGCATATATGTATGCACATTTTGAAAGATGTGACAAATGGGGCCGTAAGAAGGAAACAAAGACACAATCTTTTGTTTCATTCCTTTGCTCTATCTGGTCATTCTTTGCCTTGGGAAGAGAGGAACTCTAGACACGACCGTGTTCTTCAGTTCAGATGTACATTACTGCCAACCAAATTGGTATAAGCAAGCATTTGGCCCTTCTTGATTATCGAAAGGAATCAAACCGATGATATTTGCCGGTTTCGATCGCCTTGCAATAATCGTCTATATATATTCAGCTGCAACAAACGTTGCCGATTTTGAAAGCGTCTCGTCATCATTTGAGTTGCATCCATCACTTCCAGATACACACACTGCACCTCAAAACTGACTGCCTGCTTATTGTCCAAATAACTAATCTTGTTGATACGACCACACGTAATGTTGTACCGCATCAGATCACAGATATACATGAGCCTAAAATATTTCAGTTTAGTGAAGATAACAAGGAGGTCGAGTCTTTGGTGTTGATTACATGCAAGAATGGCACATGCCATTTTGGGAAAATATACACTGAGTTGGGCACAATCGAAGAGAAGATACAAACTGGGCATGAAGATACAAAAGTGCATCAGGTACAAAAATTGGTTGAAACAATTTACACATGGACTAATATTATTTTTGGTTCAGCTAAGACTACATGTTCTAGTACTACTTGGGTCCATGGCAATACGTGGTTTCGTTAAGATCTTTTAAAAAAAAAAAAAGAGGATGACCCCTGCCCTCTGCATCTGGGAGATGCATACGGCCACTTTATTGATTATTTTCGAGGACCTTACAAAGTATTACAACAATATGTCTGAATCCGCCATCTTGGCAACATATGCCACTACTCCTATCCATATGATGAAGGGGTGCTACCTGGGCCACATACCCGGTCTACTCACCTAAGCCTATCATCAAAAGCCAGAAGCCCCAGCCGAGCCACATACCGGGTCTGGGGCATAAACTGGTCTGACACACTCACATGTGTCGTCGCCGCCATCTTCCACAGGTCCGTCTTCAGAGCAGATATTGAGGCTTCTACCTTGTCAGGCCACTCCGCCATCGACGCCACCTTGACGCCAGACAACTACCTCCACCTACGCGAGTCCATCACCGCGCATCGGGCGCCGAGTCTCCACTGCACCACGCCGCCGAGATCCGTCGTCATCAATGTGAAGGATGAAGTACCGCTCCACCAAAAAAGGCGCCCGCTGGTCCCTCGATCCCATGTACGCCTCCAAGAATGACGCCCCCAAGGAGGAAACGACACCAACGCGCCGCCGTCATCCGATCAACTGATCTAGGGTATCCCCCGGAGGTAGCGGGTAGAGGTCTAGAGCTTATCCACGGCGATGCCTTCAAGAAGGTAATGACACCTCAGGGTGCCACCAACGCCGGTCTTGGCATCAAGCCGAGCACAAGGTTTTCACCCGGATCCGCTCGAAGAACCTCCATCACGTATTGTGTGCACGGGTCGCCGCCGATCTGAGCCGCCGCACATGGAGCAGGCCGCACCGGCCAGATCAGATCTGTCCGGAGGGCACAACCCGCATGGTGCCGACCAACCACCAGACCCTGAAAGGATGCTTGGCCAGGTATGTATGGTTAGTTAAACGAGCGGCTAACCTGGCCGAGTGGCATGCTTGGCCAGGTATGTTTGAAGCTCCCAATTAGCGTACAGAGCATACTATTAGAGGTTTTACACGCACATTCACACACATACACATACAAGATTTCTAGTCAAAGCACGGTATGTTTGATAATAATTGCAAAGACATATTGAAGCCTAACGATTTTACTGTTACTGGAAGATCATTCGTGATGTTTTTCTAGCTTGCTGTCTTGCCTATGTATTGGTTGAGGCTAATTTCATGAGAAAGTTTCCTTGACTAATCATCACCTCCTTGTCAAATTTCATGGGAAACTTTTGCTGGAAACATATCGGGGAAAATGGGGGCTACAATTGCTGCTTGTTTTATACTCTATGACTGCAAAATTTACTTCCATAGTGCTAGCTGTTTGCTAGAGTTTCTATAATAAAGATAATTGCGTCCATTGTTTGCTCGCAGGTTGAAAAATAGATGTCCAAACTCCAGCCAACATGAGTTTATCTGCCACAGGGGTCATCAGTGCCATCAATGAGTGTGCCACGTTGTTTCAGTGGGCCAACACTGCCATTTCATCTCTGCACTTCCGATGGAGTGGCTCACAGCAGCAAGATCTCCAAGGTCGTGTATCACATTAAGAAAGTGGCCTACAAGGTCTCAGGGATACTCTTCCTGTAATGCATGACCTCATTAATAAAGCAGAGTGGAGGAGCCACGACGGCATTGTGGCAAGTCTCCTTCCGTATCTCAAGGATGCAGTGTCTGATACCGAGGATCTTATAGATGAGTTGAGATGGTACGAGAAGAAGGTGCAAGTGGAGGGCACTGCAAGCCAGTCTCCATTCATTGACTTCTTTGGTACCATAATCCAAGGTAGCTTCAACAAGCTAAATGATGTCCAATCGAGGTTGAATCATCTTTCGAGTCAGCTGAAGAATTTGGGGCTTCATAGAGTTACACAACGCTTTGGCAAATTAGTCAGACTGGAGATCACCTCTTTGCCAAACGAAACAAAAATATTTGGTCGTGATAAGGAGCTGGAGCAAGTATTGAGATTTCTGAATGTACATAGAAATTAAAAACGCAAGCGAGCAACTGGTTCAATCAATGTATCAGCAAGCAACCATCCTGGTAAGAAATCAAGAATAATCATTATTCCTGTTTTGCCAATAGTTGGAATTGGTGTTGTTGGAAAGACTACTTTGGCCCAACTTATCTGCAGCGATCAATAGGTGAGGTCCCACTTTGACCTGATAATTCGGATTTGTGTTTCGGATGACTTTGATGTGAAAAGGCTAACTAAAGAGGTCATACAATCCTGTACCAGAGAGGAGGGAACAAATGATAATCTGGATTCTCTTCAGCATGCTCTTTTAAACCAAGTGAACAACAAAAGGTTATTGATAGTCATTGACGACATGTGGGATGATGCCCTGAAGGAAAATGGGTAGCATTGGAAGAGTTTTTGTGCACCATTTAGAACTGTCTAGGAGGGAAGTATGATGTTGGTCACCACTAGATGTCCAACGGTTACCGAGGGGGTGCGCACAATGGAGCCAGTTAAATTAGAAGGTATAAAGGATGAAGTCTTTTGGAAGTTCTTCAAATTGTGCGTGTTTGGATCTGAGGGTTCTGATAATGATCCTGAACTAGAGCTCATGGCCAGAAAAATACTTCCTAAATTGAAGGGTTCTCCTTTGGCCGCCAAAACTCTGGGACGCATGTTAAGCATGGACCTTCAAGCATCACACTGGAATTTAATACTTGAGAGTGAACTGCGGGAGTTGAGACAACAGGAAACTGATATTTTGCCCGCCCTTCGGTTGAGCTACATGTATTTACCATTCTGTTTGAAGCAATGCTTTGCATTCTGTGCTGTGTACCCCAAAGATTACAAATTCCAGAAGGCATGCTTAGCTCAAATTTTGGTAGCGGAAGGCTTTGTGCACTGGTAGAAAAACTACTTTACATGAGACATATTAGTCCCGGTTTATAAATGAACCGGCACTAATGGTATCATTAGTCCCGGCCGGTTCGAACGACTATGCATTAGTCCCGGTTCATTTTGTGACCTATAGTACCAGTTGGTGGCTCCAACCGGTACTAAAGGGAGGGTCCCATCACCCCTTTAGTACCGGTTGGAGCCACCAACCGGTACTAAAGATGGTGCGCTGCCACCCGCAGTGCACAATGTTTAGTCCCGCCTCGCTAGTTGAGAGGAGCTCGCACGGGTTTATAAGCCCCGCCGCGGCTACCGTGTCGAGCTCCTCTCTAAGCAGGCCTTTGTGGGCCTATTGCAAGTCTTCTGCCCTGTGGGGCCTACTGGGTTGTACAGGCCTACATCCTGGCCCAACTACAGGCTGAGTTTCTAGTCGTATGCAGGCCGTGCCGGCCCAATAGGCGGGCTGTTTTTGCTTTATTTCAAAAAAAAATCCCCCAGACCACATGGTGGGCCTTTGGTCCCGGTTCGTGTTGAACCGGGACTAAAGGGGGGGACCTTTAGTCCCCACCCTTTAGTACCGGTTCCAGAACCGGTACCAAAGGTCCTTATGAACCGGTACTAAAAGTCATTTTTCTACTAGTGGTGGAACCTCAAGGTGGTTTTCCAATTCAAGATGTTGGCTGCCGGTATTTTGAAGACATTGTAGCATGGTCCTTCTTTCAAAAAGTTAGTGGTGGATATGTAATCCTTGACTTGTTGCATGACATGGCACAAAAGGTTTCAGAGCATGACTGCTTCATCTTAAGAAATAAGAGTGATTTTGATAGGGTTCCCCAAAATGTTCTTCATCTGTACGTACTCCCTAGCAGTGACTTTGATGATTCCAACTTGTTGACACTATGCAAGTACACGAAGCTGCTGTTGGGGAACGTAGTAATTTCAAAAATTCTCCTACGCACACGCAAGATCATGGTGATGCATAGCAATGAGGGGGAGAGTCTGATCTACGTACCCTTGTAGATCGCAACGGAAGCGTTGACACAACATAGAGGAAGTAGTCGTATGTCTTCTTCCCGATCCGACCGATCCAAGCACCGTTACTCCGGCACCTCCGAGTTCTTAGCACACGTTCAGCTCGATGACGATCCCCGGGCTCCGATCCAGCAAAGCTTCGGGGAGGAGTTCCGTCAACACAACGGCGTGGTGACGATCTTGATGTACTACCGACGTAGGGCTTCGCCTAAGCACTACAACGATATGATCGAGGTGGAATTTGGTGGCAGGGGGCACCGCACACGGCTAAGGAACGATCTCAAGGATCAACTTGTGTGTCATGGGGTGCCCCCTGCCTCCGTATATAAAGGAGCAAGGGGGAGGGGGCGGCCGGCCTAGGAGGAGGCGCGCCAAGGGGAGTCCTACTCCCACCGGGTGTAGGACTCCCTCCTTCCTTGTTGGAGTAGGAGAAGGGGAAAGAGGGGGAGAGGAATAAGGAAAAGGGGGCTGCGCCCCTTGTCCAATTCGGACCAGAGGGGGGGGCACCGGCCTCCTTCCTTTTGGCCTCTCTCCTCTATTCCCGTATGGCCCAATAAGGCCCATATACTCCCCGGCGAATTCCCGTAACTCTCCGGTACTCCGAAAAATACCCGAATCACTCGGAACCTTTCCGAAGTCCGAATATAGTCGTCCAATATATCGATCTTTACGTCTCGACCATTTCGAGACTCCTCGTCATGTCCCCGATCTCATCCGGGACTCCGAACTCCTTCGGTACAATAAAACTCATAAACTCATAATATAACTGTCATCGAAACCTTAAGCGTGCGGACCCTACGGTTCGAGAATAATGTAGACATGACCGAGACACGTCTCCGGTCAATAACCAATAGCGGGACCTGGATGCCCATATTGGCTCCTACATATTCTACGAAGATCTTTATCGGTCAGACCGCATAACAACATACGTTGTTCCCTTTGTCATCGGTATGTTACTTGCCCGAGATCGATCGTCGGTATCCAATACCTAGTTCAATCTCGTTACCGGCAAGTCTCTTAACTCGTTCCGTAATACATCATCTCGCAACTAACTCATTAGTCACAATGCTTGCAAGGCTTATGTGATGTGCATTACCGAGAGGGCCCAGAGATACCTCTCCGACAATCGGAGTGACAAATCCTAATCTCGAAATACGCCAACCCAACATCTACCTTTGGAGACACCTGTAGTACTCCTTTATAATCACCCAGTTACGTTGTGACGTTTGGTAGTACCCAAAGTGTTCCTCCGGTAAACGGGAGTTGCATAATCTCATAGTCATAGGAACATGTATAAGTCATGAAGAATAGCAACAGCAACATACTAAACGATCGGGTGCTAAGCTAATGGAAGGAGTCATGTCAATCAGATCATTCAACTAATGATGTGACCTCGTTAAGCAAATAACAACTCTTTTGTCCATGGTTAGGAAACATAACCATCTTTGATTAACAAGCTAGTCAAGTAGAGGCATACTAGTGACACTCTGTTTGTCTATGTATTCACACATGTATTATGTTTCCGGTTAATACAATTCTAGCATGAATAATAAACATTTATCATGACATAAGGAAATAAATAATAACTTTATTATTGCCTCTAGGGCATATTTCCTTCAGTCTCCCACTTGCACTAGAGTCAATAATCTAGTTCACATCGCCATGTGATTTAACAGCAATAGTTCACATCACCATGTGATTAACACCCATAGTTCACATCGTCATGTGACCAACACTCAAAGGGTTTACTAGAGTCAGTAATCTAGTTCACATATCTATGTGATTAACACCCAAAGAGTACTAAGGTGTGATCATGTTTTGCTTGTGAGATAATTTTAGTCAACGGGTCTGTCACATTCAGATCCGTAAGTATTTTGCAAGTTCTATGTCTACAATGCTCTACACGGAGCTACTCTAGCTAATTGCTCCCACTTTCAATATGTATCCAGATTGAGACTTTAGATTCATCTGGATCAGTGTCAAAAACTTGCATCGACGTAACCCTTTACGACGAACCTTTTTGTCACGTCCATAATCGAGAAACATATCCTTATTTCACTAAGGATAATTCTGACCGCTGTCCAGTGATCTACTCCTAGATCACTATTGTACTCCCTTGCCAAATCAATGCAGGGTATACAATAGATCTGGTATACAGCATGACATACTTTATAGAACCTATGGCCAAGGCATAGGGAATGACTTTCATTCTCTTTCTATCTTCTGCCATGGTCGGGCTTTGAGTCTTACTCAACTTCACACCTTGTAATACAGGCAAGAACTCTTTCTTTGACTGCTCCATTTTGAACTACTTCAAAATCTTGTCAAGGTATGTACTCATTGAAAAAACTTATCAAGCGTCTTGATCTATCTCTATAGATCTTGAAGCTCAATATGTAAGCAGCTTCACCGAAGTCTTTCATTGAAAAACTCCTTTCAAACACTCCTTTATGCTTTACAGAATAATTCTACATTATTTCCGATCAACAATATATCATTCACATATACTTTATCAGAAATGCTGTAGTGCTCCCACTCACTTTCTTGTAAATACAGGCTTCACCGCAAGTCTGTATAAAACTATATGCTTTGATCAACTTATCAAAGCGTGTATTCCAACTCTGAGATGCTTGCACCAGTCCATAGATGAATCGCTAGAGCTTGCATATTTTGTTAGCACCTTTAGGATTGACAAAACCTACTGGTTGCATCATATACAACTCTTCTTTAAGAAAACCATTAAGGAATGCAGTTTTCATAAAATGCGGCAATTGATAACATGATTCGGACAGACTTAAGCATAGATACGGGTGAGAAACTCTCATCGTAGTCAACACTTTGAATTTGTCGAAAACCTTTTGCGACAATTCTAGCTTTGTAGATAGTAACACTACTATCAACGTCCATCTTCCTCTTGAAGATCCATTTATTTTCTATGGCTTGCCGATCATTGGGCAAATCCATCAAAGTCCATACTTTGTTCTCATACATGGATCATATCTCAGATTTCATGGCCTCAAACCATTTCGCGGAATTTGGGCTCATCATCGCTTCCTCATAGTTCGTAGGTTCGTCATGGTCAAGTAACATGACCTCCAGAACAGGATTACCGTACCACTCTGGTGCGGATTTCACTCTGGTTTACCTACGAGATTCGGTAGTAACTTGATCCGAAGTTTCATGATCATTATCATTAGCTTCCTCACTAATTGGTGTAGGAGTCACAAGAACATATTTCTGTGATGAACTACTTTCCAATAAAGGAGAAGGTATAATTACCTTATCAAGTTCTACTTTCCTCCCACTCACTTCTTTCGAGAGAAACTCCTCTAGAAAGTATCCATTATAAGCAACGAATGTCTTGCCTTAGGATCTGTGATAGAAGGTGTACCCAACAGTCTCCTTTTGGGTATCCTATGAAGACATATTTCTACGATTTGGTTTTGAGCTTATCAGGATAAAACTTTTTCACATAAGCATCACAACCCGAAACTTTAAGAAACGACTACTTTGGTTTCTTGCTAAACCACAGTTCAGATTGTGTCGTCTCAACGGACTTAGATGGTGCCCTTTTTTTTAACGTGAATGCAGCTGTCTCTAATGCATAACCCCAAAACGATAGTGGTAGATCGGTAAGAGACATCATAGATCGCACTATATCTAATAAAGTATGGTTATGACGTTCGGACACACCATTACACTATGGTGTTCCTTGTGGCGTGAGTAGTGAAACTATTTCACATTGTTTTTAACTGAAGGCCAAACTCGTAACTCAAATACTCTTCTCTACGATCAGATCATAGAAACTTTATTTTCTTGTTACGATGATTTTTCACTTCACTCTGAAATTCTTTGAACTTTTCAAATGTTTCAGACTTATGTTTCATCAAGTAGATATACTCATATCTGCTCAAATCATCTGTGAAGATCAGAAAATAATGATACCTGTCGCGAGTCTCAATATTCATCGGACCACATACATCAGTATGTATGATTTCCAACAAATCTGTTGCTCGCTCCATTGTTCCGAAGAACAGAGTCTTAGTCATCTTGCCCATGAGGCATGGTTCGCAAGCATCAACTGATTCATAATCAAGTGATTCCAAAAGCCCATCAGCATGGAGTTTCTTCATGCGCTTTACACCAATATGACCTAAACGGCAGTGCTACAAATAAGTTGCACTATCATTATTAATTTTGCATCTTTTGGTTTCAATATTATGATTATGTGTATCACTACGATCGAGATCCAACGAACTATTTTCATTGGGTGTGTAACCATATAAGGTTTTATTCATGTAAACAGAACAACAATTTATTCTCTTACTTAAATGAATAACCGTATTACAATAAACATGATCAAATCATATTCATGCTCAACGCAAACACCAAATAACACTTATTTAGGTTCAACACTAATCCCGAAATTATAGGGAGTGTGCGATGATGATCATATCAATCTTGGAACCACTTCCAACACACATCGTCACTTCACCCTTAACTAGTCTCTGTTTATTCCGCAACTCCCGTTTCGAGTTACTAATCTTAGCAACTGAACTAGTATCAAATACTGAGGGTTTGCTATAAACACTAGTAAAGTACACATCAATAACATGTATATCAGATATACTTATGTTCACTTTGCCATCCTTCTTATCCGCCAATTACTTGGGGTAGTTCCGCTTCTAGTGACCAGTCCCTTTGCAGTAGAAGCACTCAGTCTCAGGCTTATGTCCAGACTTGGGCTTCTTCACTTGAGAAGCAACTTGCTTGCTGTTCTTTTTGAAGTTCCCCTTCTTCCCTCTGCCCTTTTCTTGAAACTAGTGGTCTTGTCTACCATCAACACTTGATGTTTTTCTTGATTTCTACCTTCATCGATTTCATCATCATGAAAAACCCGGGAGTCGTTTTCGTCATCCCTTGCATACTATAGTTCATCACGAAGTTCTACTAACTTGGTCATGGTGACTAGAGAATTCTCTCAATCACTATCTTATCTGGAAGGTTAACTCCCACTTGATTTAAGCGATTGTAGTACCCAGACAATATGAGCACATGCTCACTAGTTGAGCGATTCTCCTTCATCTTTTAGCTATAGAACTTGTTGGAGACTTCATATCTCTCAACTCGGGTATTTGCTTGAAATATTAACTTCAACTCCTGGAACATCTCATATGGTCCATGACGTTCAAAACGTCTTTGAAGTCCCGATTCTAAGCCATTAAGCATGGTGCACTAAACTATCAAGTAGTCTACATATTGAGCTAGCCAAACATTCATAACGTCTGCATCTGCTCCTGCAATAGGTCTGTCACCTAGCGGTGCATGAAGGACATAATTCTTCTGTGCAGCAATGAGGATAAACCTCAGATCACGGATCCAATCCGCATCATTGCTACTAACATCTTTCAACACAATTTTCTCTAGGAACATATCAAAAATAAACACAGGGAAGCAACAACGCGAGCTATTGATCTACAACATAATTTGCAAAATACTACCAGGACTAAGTTCATGATAAATTTAAGTTCAATTTAATCATATTACTTAAGAACTCCCACTTAGATGGACATTCCTCTAATCCTTTAAGTGATCACGTGATCCAAATCAACTAAACCATGTCCGATCATCACGTGAGATGGAGTAGTTTCATCGGTGAACATCATTATGTTGATCATATCTACTATATGATTCACGCTCGACCTTTCGGTCTCCGTGTTCCGAGGCCATATCTGTATATGCTTGGCTCGTCAAGTATAACCTGAGTATTCTACGTGTGCAACTGTTTTGCACCCGTTGTATTTGAACGTAGAGCCTATCACACCCGATCATCACGTGGTGTCTCAGCACGAAGAACTTTCGCAACGGTGCATACTCAGGGAGAACACTTCTTGATAATTTAGTGAGAGATCATCTTATAATGCTACCGTCAATCAAAGCAAGATAAGATGCATAAAAGATAAACATCACATGCAATCAATATAAGTGATATGATATGGCCATCATCATCTTGTGCCTGTGATCTCCATCTCTGAAGCACCGTCATGATCACCATCGTCACCGGCGCGACACCTTGATCTCCATCGTAGCATCGTTGTCGTCTCGCCAATCTTATGCTTCCACCACTATCACTACCGCTTAGCAATAAAGTAAAGCATTACATCGTGATTGCATTGCATACAATAAAGCGACAACCATATGGCTCCTGCCAGTTGCCGATAACTTGGTTACAAAACATGATCATCTCATGCAATAAAATCAGCATCATGCCTTGACCATATCACATCACAACATGCCCTGCAAAAACAAGTTAGACGTCCTCTACTTTGTTGTTGCAAGTTTTACGTGGCTGCTACGGGCTTAAGCAAGAACTCATCTCACCTATGCATCAAAACCACAACGATAGTTTGTCAAATAGACTCCGTTTTAACCTTCTCAAGGACCGGGCGTAGCCATACTCGGTTCAACTAAAGTTGGAGAGACAGTCGCCCGCAAGCCATCTATGTGCAAAGCATGTCGAGGGAACCGGTCTCGCGTAAGCGTACGCGTAAGGTTGGTCCGGGTCGTCTCGTCCAACAATACCGCCGAACCAAAGTATGACATGTTGGTAGGCAGTATGACTTGTATCGCCCACAACTCACTTGTGTTCTACTCGTGCAAATAACATCAAACCATAAAACCTAGGCTCGGATGCCACTGTTGGGGAACGTAATAATTTCAAAAAATTTCCTACGCAGACGCAAGATCATGGTGATGCATAGCAACGAGGGGGAGAGTCTGATCTACGTACCATTATAGATCGCAACGGAAGCGTTGACACAACGTAGAGGAAGTAGTCGTACGTCTTCTTCCCTATCCGACCGATCCAAGCACCGTTACTCCAGCACCTCCGAGTTCTTAGCACACGTTCAGCTCAATGACGATCCCCGAGCTCCGATCCAGCAAAACTTCGGGGAGGAGTTCCGTCAGCACGACGGCGTGGTGATGATCTTGATGTACTACCGATGTAGGGCTTCGCCTAAGCACTACAACGATATGATCGAGGTGGAATTTGGTGGCAGGGGGCACCGCACACGGCTAAGGAACGATCTCAAGGATCAACTTGTGTGTCATGGGGTGCCCCCTGCCTCCGTATATAAAGGAGCAAGGGGGAGGGGGCGGCCGGCCTAGGAGGAGGCGCGCCAAGGGGAGTCCTACTCCCACCGGGAGTAGGACTCCCTCCTTCCTTGTTGGAGTAGGAGAAGGGGAAAGAGGGGGAGAGGAATAAGGAAAAGGGGGCTGCGCCCCGTCTCCAATTCGGACCAGAGGGGGGGCGCAGGCCTCCTTCCTTTTGGCCTCTCTCCTCTATTCCCGTATGGCCCAATAAGGCCCATATACTCCCCGGCGAATTCCCGTAACTCTCCGGTACTCCGAAAAATACCCGAATCACTCGGAACCTTTCCGAAGTCCGAATATTGTCGTCCAATATATCGATCTTTACGTCTCGACCATTTCGAGACTCCTCGTCATGTCCCCGATCTCATCCGGGACTCCGAACTCCTTCGGTACATCAAAACTCATAAACTCATAATATAACTGTCATCGAAACCTTAAGCGTGCGGACCCTATGGTTCGAGAACAATGTAGACATGACCGAGACATGTCTCCGGTCAATAACCAATAGCGGGACCTGGATGCCCATATTGGCTCTTACATATTCTACGAAGATCTTTATCGGTCAGACCGCATAACAACATACGTTGTTCCCTTTGTCATCGGTATGTTACTTGCCCGAGATTCGATCGTCGGTATCCAATACCTAGTTCAATCTCGTTACCGGCAAGTCTCTTAACTCGTTCCGTAATACATCATCTCGCAACTAACTCATTAGTCACAATGCTTGCAAGGCTTATGTGATGTGCATTGCCGAGAGGGCCCAGAGATACCTCTCCGACAATCGGAGTGACAAATCCTAATCTCGAAATACGCCAACCCAACATCTACCTTTGGAGACACCTGTAGTACTCCTTTATAATCACCCAGTTACGTTGTAACGTTTGGTAGTACCCAAAGTGTTCCTCCGGTAAACGGGAGTTGCATAATCTCATAGTCATAGGAACATGTATAAGTCATGAAGACTAGCAACAGCAACATACGAAACGATCGGGTGCTAAGCTAATGGAATGAGTCATGTCAATCCGATCATTCAACTAATGACGTGACCTCGTTAATCAAATAACAACTCTTTTGTCCATGGTTAGGAAACATAACCATCTTTGATTAACAAGCTACTCAAGTAGAGGCATACTAGTGACACTCTGTTTGTCTATGTATTCACACATGTATTATGTTTCCGGTTAATACAATTCTAGCATGAATAATAAACATTTATCATGATATAAGGAAATAAATAATAACTTTATTATTGCCTCTAGGGCATATTTCCTTCAGCTGCGTACCCTAGTTTGCAAGAAGAGTTTAGGGAAAAAGACATGTTTTGCAATGGAGCACTGGTGTTCTAAACTTCCGCGCATGCGTGTGATTTCTTGTGCGTTCACAAATGAGTTGCGAGATACTATTGGCAACTGGAAGCATCTTCGGTACCTCGAAATCTCCAAAGCTTGTCCTTTAAAGGGGATTCCTTCAACTTTTTGTTGGTTGTATAATCTGTAGATTTTACATGCCAAGAAATGCAAGCTAGAAAGCTTGTCCATTGACATGGGTAAGTTAATCAGCTTACAAAAAATCGAATTACATGGACTTACTCTTGATTCAAAGAGCATAAACATAAATGAGATGCATACAATTGGTAACGACCTATTTTTTTAGAACAAAGGCTCACGAAGAGCCCGGCTTTGAATTAACAAAGCCATCAACCGGCCAGGAAATACAAACACACACAAACCCCACGACCAAATGATACAAGGGGACACTCCAGGAGGCTTACAACTCAACGGGTCGCACAAGCTCAAAAAGAATACATGAAAACAAAGCTCGAAGCTTGTCCTAGCCGAAGACTACAACCAAACAGCCATCTAGGGATGAGGCACACATGAGCACGACGAAGACCTGCTTGCAACAGAGTGTGGCAAGTGAGCCCGACCAACGTCCATGTAGAAAGACAACACACATCTGCCGTCTCTCTCGCCGCAGAGGGACCCTTCCCTCTCGCCATGGCTCGCAAGGCGCCGTACCCGGCGGACTTGAGAGACGCTCACCCTAGAGCAGGGGACGTGCCAGCTTCGGGACCTGGAGCAGCCGCAGCACATCACCACTTGAACATTCGAGCACTCCGCGACTGCCGCATCGCCACAACTTAGAATGCCGGAGAGCTGCAGGAAAACCACCAGGTGCAGCTACCGAAGAAAGGCAGCAGAGGCATCAAGTAAACCAGCAGGCCACCGAGGAGCATTGCCAGGCAGCCGACGGGGACGCCTACAGCCATGCCGAACCTCGTGACACCGCCGTCACCGTACCACCCAAGTCACCCAAGCTCCGACCTTTGAACCCCTCACCTGAACGCAACCCTCCCCAGGCGGCGCCCCCAAGGAAGACACGACGCACAGCGCGCCGTCACCGCCCAATCCAAGCCGGATTTTGGGCTTTCACCCGGGAGGAGGAACAGGGGTGGAAAGGGGAAGGACCTCTGCAGCACCTCCAAGGAGGAGACGGCGTCGGGGACGTCGATGCTGCCAGGCCGGCCAACGGTTTCCCGCGGCCCAAAACCAGACCACCGATCACCCACCCACATCATACCGGCGCTCAGAGGGAGGCTGGCGAGAAGCGGCGGGGACGAGGGAGACAGGGGAAAGGAGCCACCCTCAGATCTGACGAGGAGGGGAAGACCTCCACGCCGCCGCCGCCACCCGCGTGGTCGAGGCCGCCGGCCAGAGCACCCCGCGAACGACGCCGGCCGAGAAGGCGCCGCCGCCTCGCCAAGAAGGGCTGCCGCCCCAGATCCGAGGTCCCCCTCGAGGAAAGGAGCAACCGAGGCCTCGCCGCCGCCATCACGGGCGGCCGCGCGAGCAGATCCGGCGGCTTTCTCAGGTGGCGGCGAGGGAGGGAGGGTGAGGGAGCGGCGGCGCGACGAGGAAACCCTAGTCGCCGCCCGAGTCGCCCGAAGCGGGGGCCGCGGGGGGGGGGGGGGGGGGGGGCTGCTCTTGCCTTTTATTCAACAGCCTATCACTATCAGTGACCGACCTAACCATTGAAGGGAACGAAAATATATCAAGCCTCAAACATGTTCTACATCCAGATTGTGTACCAGTCATCAAGAAAATAAGAATTGAAAACTGCAAGATGTTAGCGGCAATACCAACTGAAAAGTTTGAAGATTTGCATTTTCTAGAAGAACTGGACATCGGATGTTGTCCAAACATCCGCTCCCAAAGATTGGTATCGTCATCTCTTAAGAAGCTCAGCCTGCGTGGTTCTGGTCTCTTTTGCAATATTGACTGCTGCTCCCTCACCCACTTTTCTCTAGCATGTGGGCTTGTCACGTCCATCCAACTAGAAATGTGGTGTCTTCCATCTCTACGAGACACTACTAGAAAAAACCTTATACACAGAAACTTACCAATAGCGCTGGTAAAAAACAAGTGCTACTACTATTTACCACTAGCGCTCGTCAAGTAAATGCGCGGCAGCTAAGTTTATAGCAGTAGCGCGTCCACAGAAAGAAGCGCTACTACTATAATTCCCACACTGTTCTCGGCAGGCTAGGAATAGTAGTAGTAGTGAGCTGATGCAAAACACGCTGCTGCTAAGATGATTGTAGCAGCGTGTTTTATGCGGAGAATGCTACTGCTAATGAAAATAAAATAAAATGACAGCATTCTCGTCCCTTAATGACAGCCTCTAGAGTTAACCATTAGTTGCAAATCTCTTGCATCTGTTGGAGACAACATTACAGCATTCTCGTCCCTTAATGTCCTGGCAGTTAAGTACTGTTATAAATTGTCAACCCTTGATGATCTCTTAACACAAGAATATCTACCTGCAACTGAGGAAATTCACGTCGCATATTGTCTCGAGTTACTGTCCCTGCCATTTGAATTGTTTGGGAGTTTTCCTAATCTGAAACATCTGGCGGTTGATAACTGCCCAAGTCTCAAATGGCAAAGAGGATTGGTATTGCCATCATCTCTCCAAAAGCTCAGGTTAGAGTGGTGTGGGGACATCTCTCCATATCTTCCCAATTACCTACAGAACCTCACATCCCTTGTCTCACGGGACTTGGGTGGATGCGATGGTATAACATCCATTCCAGGCGACATTTGGCGCAGTTATCTTGCATCACTTGAGAACTTGGTGATTTGGGATTGTGCAAACCTAGTTTCAATGGGTGGAGGAAATGCAGTTGCACAAATGAAGAAGGTGTTGAGATACTCCGATGCCCAAACTTAGAGGCAGCAGAGCAGATCAATAGATGATACAGCTGCCTAAGGTATTTGTGCTAACACTTGTTTCTCGTCCAACTTTCACTTATATGCTGTTTGAAATTCCTTATATTCTGGAAATAAATCATGTATTATGCCGTAAGAATCCAACTTAAATTCCCAACTTAAATAAAGTACGCTGGACTTGTTGATGGCACCTACATGCATGTATTGTATATCGTGTTTCTGCTTGTTAGTTCCAATGTTTAGCCTGTATAGAGTCTTTGATGCGGAGCATCCTACGGACATCACCATGTCAAGAGTCCGTTTGGCGAGTGACACATGCGACATCTACTTCACATAAATAAAGGTGAATCATCTCCTTTACACGTGTTCACTTGACCCCTTCGAGGATGGTATTCTACTTGACACTTCTCCCGTGTGCATGCATATGTATTGTCGGAGCTTCACGGATGTTGAGGAGGAGTGCAAGCGCCAAGGAACAACTACACCATCTGCGAGGGAAGCCTGGAAGCGATGACGGAAGAAGACGGAGCTGCGGAAGCTACAGCGGCCGGACATCCGGGCCAGAGGCCAGACATCCGGTGCCTGTCCAGCCGCCAAGGAGCTGCACCAACAGATGGCCAATAGCATCAGCGGTCAAAGCCCGGACATCCGGTGCCTCGCAAAAGCCCGGACATCCGGCACTTCCCTCAGAAATCCGGCATCGGCGATAGAACGCTCCAGAAGTTTGCCCATCTTCAAACCGGACATCCGGCCAGTGCCCCAGACATCCGGCGACTCGCGAAGCTCCGGACATCCGGCCCCCAGCCCGGACATCCCGCGCCTGCCTGCATGTAGAGTCGGGCCAGAGGCCCATGTATCCCTTTCTCACTTACCCTTTTGTGGCTTAGACTATAAATAGACATCCCCCTCCTCCATTCTAGGGTTAGCAAAGGATTAGCTCATTTGAGATAGAGCTTTGCTCATCCATCCGGATCTACTCCACCGAGAGAGAGACCGCGTGCCTCTACGGAGAAGATCCATCTTGGATTCAAGACCCCTCACGCGAAGATCCTCTAGGATATCATCAAGACCTTCTCTTGGAGATGAACTCTACCTTGTATCTTTCCCCTTGTTGTTCATGTACCTTGTGATCTTATGTGTTTGATTGTCTAGTGGATGTGTGTGGACTTGTTCTTGAGTGTTTCTCTCGTGATTTCTCTCCGTTCTTCCCCGTGTTCTTTGTGTTCTTCGCAGGATCCGCTTCAATCGTGAAAGATCGGGCATCTAGGGTTCCACCCTACATCAGTCTTGATCTATTTTTGTTTCACCAAAGGAAACTGTGATGTCTATTACTGGTGACATTTTGAAGAAAAAAAATGTTGTCGTTTTGTGTGTGTTAAGTTGAAACACTTGTCTCCCTCTCTCTACCAAATTTGCTCTATTGACCATGTTTTGTTTGCAGGAACCCTTAACTACTCCCTCCATTTCTAAATATAAGTCTTTTTAGACATTTTAAATGGACTACAACATACGGATGTATGTAGTCATATTTTAGAGTGTAGATTCACTCATTTTGCTCCATATGTAGTCACTTGTTGGAATCTCTAAAAAGACTTATATTTGGGAATGGAGGGAGTACATTATTTGCATGTTGGAATACTGGAGGACGAGACTTGTAGGCGACAATGAAAGAAAAAATGTGGTGTTTACTGTATCCCTTCATATCGCTGTCACCGGCAGATCTGGTTTCGTGTTTCAGAAGTAAAATACTAGCTAGTTTGCTGAAGCTGGTTGCAGGGAGGCAGATTTCTATGCCCCTGACGGATTAGTGTTTCAGCCTGCCACAAAGTTAAACTAAATGCTGTATTTAATTATGATGATGGCTTTTAGCTGTATGGTGGTACATTTGTGAGTAATAAGATTAGTTGTCCCACACACATATGTGATTTATTGCAGTGTTCAGCAGAGCTTAGCTCTCTGCAGCCTACCCCGACTTGTTTGGGAGTAAAGGCGTTGTTGAGAGTAATAAGATTAGTTAAGTAAATACATAGGCTGCTGGTGCTTTGAATGATTTGAGAGCCTGAAGCCTGCTTACTGCACTGTTTTTAAAGACAGTGTTTGGGGTTCCAGGGTTCAGACTTGAGAGCCTCTTGTGTTTGTTTTGCTTTTGCATTTTTGATTGTTTACAAACTGCAACCAAGCTGAATTTTTAGGTTTGATGGCTGCTACAGAAAGCTGCTGCACTTTGAGCAGGCTAATTTGTTTGTCAATCAGGATTAGTCTGAAGCAATTAGGAAGAGTGAACAGGCAGGGCAGCATAGCACAACCAAGAAGCCATTTTTGGCGCCAAGAGAAGATGATGAAGGGAGTACCAAAAATGAGCAGCCAAGCAGTTGATGCACATTCAGTTCCACCACCTCTGGCGGCCATCCACAAAGTTCTTATCGGTTATTGCAGCTCAGCCAAGCAATCATTTTTATGCTCTGCTCATCATCGACCCTCAATGTGCATCGACCAACTCTGGTGTTCTCTTTTTGTTTTTGGATGGGGTAAAGCTAATCATAAACCAAATCTAGATATATGCTTAATTACAGTGCGTGCATGCATGACCACTACAGCATCTTCATGTTCATAATCAGGAATAGTCTGAACAACAAACAGGCATTTGGTTTTACAACTGGATTCAGAAACAGTTTGGTTTTGCTACTGGACATGTGTCTGTATATATTTGTATTGCTACTGGAGTAGCATTTTTCTTAGGATAGTCCTCCTATGTAGGAAGTGGGTTTACACCTAAATTAACACAAGTGACTCGCAATTAATTGTCTATATCAAACATGAACTCTGGGAAGGAGGGAGGGAGAGAGAGAGAGAGGTTGGTTTTGGGGTGTTCAGCCTCGTTGACGGCACGACGGAGAAGGCATTCCAGTAGCTGATGAAGATAAGAAGGAGAATGGTGAATCTAGTATGCCTACTGATGCTAACAGAGATAGATATGAAGATGTGGATGGACAGCTGATGGAAGATGCTGCAGATGATGTAGATGATGCACTTGATGATGAGTCGGTAAATGTGTATGACAAGGAAAACCTTGTTATTGCAGTAGGAAAGTTGTTCCCAAACATGGATGAGTTCTGCACTCTAACATAACAACAAAGCACATGGCAGTGATCCACTCAATATGCTTGACCAAATATGAACACTGAGCTATGGCTAATTCACACAATAGCAGGTTCAAACAAGCATGGCGAAAGTGCAAAAGATCTGACCGGATCCGCGGCGAGGCGGTGGCGGACGCGGAGCAGGCGGCAAACTGCACGGCGGCCGGAGCTGCACGGCGGGGCGGCGAAGGCGGATGGCCGTGGAGCACGGCGGCGAGCTGTGCGGCGGAGGCGCGGGCGCGTGGCTCGGGCCGGGAGGGCCGGCGATGGGACCCAGCGGGCCTGGCGGCGGGACGGTGATCCAGTGACAGGTGGCGCGCGTCGATTGGCCAGGAGGCGGCGGCTGGACGCGTCCGACACCGGCGGACGTGTCCGGCGCGGAGAGGGAGAGGTGCTAGGGTTTTTTGACCCGAAAATGAAGGAGGGGGGCACCTATTTATAACTAGAGGGAGCTAGGAGGCTCCAAATTGAGCACGGTTTTCGGCCACGCGATCGTGATCGAACGACTGAGATGATGGAGGGGATTTAGGTGGGTTTTGGGCCACTTTGGAGAGGTGTTGGTCTGCAACACACACAAGGCCTTTTCGGTTCCTCGGTTAACCGTTGGAGTATCAAACGAAGTCCAAATGGCACGAAACTTGACAGGCGGTCTACCGGTAGTAAACCAAGGCCGCTTGACAAGTCTCGGTCCAATCCGAGAACGTTTGACACCCGCACATGAAAGGATGTAAAAGGGGACACCAGAGGACATAGGAGCGCTGGAATGCAAAACGGACAACGGGGAAAATGCTCGGATGCATGAGACGAACACGTATGCAAATGCGATGCACACGATGACATGTTATGAGATGCATGACAAAGACAAAAGCAACATAGAGACAAAACCCAACAACGAGGAAATATCATAACTTAGTGCCGAAAATGGCAAGAGTTGGAATACAAATATGCCAGGTTACATATGGGGCGTTACAACACTCCACCACTACGAATGGATCTCGTCCCGAGATCTAGGACTGGAAAAACTCCGGATATTCGGAACGGAGGTGGTCCTCGCATTCCCATGTGGCCTCACGGTCGGAATGATGTGACCACTTCACTTTCAGGAATTTGATAGACTTGTTGCGAGTCTTGCACTCAGTTTCTTCAAGAATAGCAACGCGGTGCTCATGATAAGACAGGTCTTCTTGGAGATCAATCTCTTCACAGTTGATGGTGCGGTCAGGAGTCTTCAAACACTTGCAAAGCTGAGACACGTGAAACACGTCATGCACGTTTGCAAAGTTGGATGGAATCTCAAGTGATAGGCGAGATCGCCTCTTTTGCCAATGATCTTGAAAGGACCCACGTATCTAGGGGCAAGCTTCCCTTTGATACCGAAGCGACGAGTACCTTTCATTGGAGAGACGCAGAGGTAGACATGGTCTCCAATCTCGAAATCCAAGTCACGATGCTTGCTATCATAGTAACTCTTCTGGCGCGATTGCGCGGCTTTGAGATTTTCACGAATGACTTTGCACATTTCTTCAGCCTCTGTGATCAAGTCATTGTCAAGAAGTTGGTGTTCACCAGACTCTGACAGTTACGAGGAGTACGGCACTTCCTGCCATAGAGAATCTCGAATGGGGCCTTGCCCGAACTCGCTTGGAAGATGTTGTTGTAGGAGAACTCGGCATATGGAAGGCAATCTTCCCACTTCATGCCGAAAGAAATGACACATGCCCTGAGCATATCTTCAAGAATTTGATTAACTCGCTCGACTTGGCCACTGGTGTCAGGACCCCAATTCCAAGTCACATAGATCTAGCCGGTAACACCTCATATCACATTGCGGACTCACGCACGGTATCCCCACGGGTGTCGCCTTACCATGGCCCGAGACCATTTGCACCTTTTGGCTCACGTATATGATAGTGTCGCTAGCATCCATATGACAAAGAGTCCGGGCCGACATGGCTAGTCGTGAACCCAAAGCAGCACATACCTACGGAGACAGGAATACATGAATCACATCGAGCATGTCGGTCATCAGCGAGTGAATCCGGGCGGTAGCACTGGGCTAACAGGACTCTGGGGAACCCGGGCTGTAGCAGGCTAGGCAGGACTCCGGAAGTCACCGCGTGACATTTCCCCGATGGGACAGACATAGGAACGATGTGAAACACATGCCGGCCAGTCAAGTGCCCTGAGCAGTAGTGCTAGGCTAGCAGGACTCCGGTGAACTGGGCTGTAGCGGACTACTATGGCTCGAGGAGCACTAGACTACATTTCCCCGTAAGAAAGGCTGCCCAGGATAAACAACTAGATTGTCGGATCCCACACATACCAAGCATTTCAATCATACACACAATATGCCCAATATGTGCAAATACAACATGGCATCACAACAAAACTCTACAAATCAAGTACTTTATTTAAAGGGTCCAGAGAGCCATACATGTTCATACAGGTAGGGGTCACATGACCCGACACTCAAGTCATACAAGCATACAAGCACATGCGGAAGCAAATAGTCTGAGTACAGACACTTGAAAGAAAGAAGGCTTCTCGAAGCCTATCTATCTACATAGGGCCCTCCATGGCCAGGATCACCACCTGGGTGGCAAGTCACTCATCGACATTGAGATCTACATAAAACCCATCGGAGGGGGCGGTGTTGTCGTCTGGAAACAGTAATTAAGCAAACATGAGTACAAAGGTACTCAGCAAGTCTTACATCAGAACCTACTATACATGCTCATTCTCAAGAAGGTGGTGGAGTTATTGCAGCAAGCCAGCTTTGACTCTTGGCTAAGCTATCCTACGGGACACCACTAGTAAAATAGTTTTCGCACACGAGTCCACTAATCACCAACACAATACTCCACCGGGGACCCTCCCTCGTCATCCTACGAGAGGGCCATCCTCGGTACTCACACTTATCTTGAGTCTTTTAGTAGTATCCATTAACTTGTCTATGAACTGTATAGGCAACCAAGTAGTCGTTTACCACGGACGCGGCTATTCAAATAGATGATGTTAACCCTGCAGGGGTGTAGTTCTTCATACATGCTCTCACCACTTACCGTCGTTTACACGACATGCACTCGGCAACCTTCAAGCGGAAGTCCAACGAGGGTGTCGGCCACGGCCTACCTAAACACTCAAGTCTCTAGTCCAGGTTTATCGCCTGTCCAGGCTCCATCCGCAGGGAGTCCGGTCAAGGTTTCCACATATGGCCCTGAACGATGTGAACAGGGTTCCCAAGACACCAACCGGGTGACTCGGTACACCATGCCACGGTGTATCTACCGCAACATAGCCCACCCCTAGGGTCAGCGCTACGCACGGCCGCCAACACATAACCTACAAACACCAAAAACTAATTGCAACTCCTGGACAGAGTACTAGGGTGATTAAGAAGCCGAGAGGGTCCATTGGTTTCTGTCCTAATGTATGGTAGTAACTGAATCTTAAATCACACATATAGATCTCAGTTCTTAGGGACGACCTCAATGAAACAACCCACCATGTACTCCTACATGGCCTCTCATCGATACCTTTACCAAATCATGTTCAACATATCCCTCACATTACTGACATAATCATTTCACTCTAGCCCATCACCCAGATGAACCAGACCTGACACAACTCTAAGCATAGCAGGCATAGCAAGGTAGGAAACACAAACATGGCTCAATCAACTCCTACACATGCTAGTGGGTTTCATCTAGTTACTTTGGCAATGACAGGTCATGCAAAGGATAAGGGTTCAACTACCATAGCACACAGTAGTTTGAAACAATGTTGTCTTAATGCAGTAAATGAGAGCAGAGGCGAGAACATGAGATTGTATCGATATGATCAATGGGGCTACTTGCCGGATGGAGTGGTAGTAGGGTACTGCCCTTCAGTTGGATACTCGGAGATATCCTCGGAGGCAAAACCTACCACGAAGGACACACGGAATATAATCAACACATGACAATATGCAACAATATGATGCATGCAATGACATGCAAAATGATGTGTCCTGCCTAATGCAATGTGAAACAAGTTGAAATGGGTACATTTGAACCAAAGATTTAAATGGAAGTTAAAGTTCTTATGCCTAATAAGTGTGTTATCTTGTTTCACCAAAACATCAAGGTTAAGGTGGTATGTCATGCATGAAACCATTACAGATGGATAGATTGGATTTTTCTGATCATTTTTCATATATAATTTGTTTGATTTGGAGCTATGGTTGATTTTCTATGATTTTTAGAAGTTTTGGCTATTTTCTGGAATTTCCTATATAAAAATAAATCCAGAAAATGAATAATTGCGTCAGCACTGCGTCACTATGATGTCAGCGAGTCAAAGGCGCCAGGGCCAGTCAAACCTGACTGCTGGGCCCAGTCTGTCAGTGTCTGAGCTAACTAACAGAGTTAAGTTAGTAGTAATTAACTGTTAGTGGGGCCTGGGCCCACATGTCAGTGACCTAAACTAACTAAAATTAGTTAACACTAATCCTAAACTAATTAACAGGCCGGCCCCACCTGTCATAGGCTCAGGGGGATTCAACCTGGGCCCACACGGGTCAGGCGTGGTCAACTCGCCGGTCAGCGGGTCAAAGCCTGCCGGCGTTTAGCCGCCAGCGAGGCCAGACGCGGCAGCGCACTGCGAGATTTGCCCATAGGGCATCATTTGCTGCACGGAGAGCAGCTACGGGCAGCTGGTGCTCGCCCGCATCCAGCCATGGTGATGGCTTGGCCGGGGAGTGGCCGGAGCATCGCCGACGACGAGCTTGGCGGAGGCCGAAGCTCGGGTCAGCTCTTGCGCGTGGCTGCAGTGGCCTAGGCGGCGTGGCACTTGCACCTACAACATCTATGCGATGCAGTGAGTGTGACGGGCACAAGCCCGTGACCAAAAGGTCACCGGAGCATCGCCGGCGACGTGGTCAGGCGGCGATGCATTCGGACGGAAAAGGCACAACGGCTACAGAGCTCTAGCGATGAAGCGGAGAGAAGGGGGAGGAGCAGTAGCTCACTGGGAAGCCGTAGAGAAGGTCAGCGTGCTCGGGGAAGGCTCGGTGCAGTTGGAACGGCGACGGGGATCTCGGTGGCCCGAGGTTGAAGACGACGGCGGCGGGGACGATGCAGGGGCTCCAGCGTCGTGCGGCTTGGCTAGTCGACGTAGTCGACGACGGCGAACCGTCTGGACACGGTGAGAGGGCGCGGGGACGGTGTTGGACGTGGCTGCGGCGGGCGGCGGCGACGGTGACGTCTCGAGCGACGTCGGGGATGTCGAGAAAGAGAGAGGAACCAGAGGGAAGAGTGAATGTCTGCGAGGCCGGGGAGAGGGGGGGAGGGTCGTCCCATGTCGACAGCTCGACTAGGGGAGCGGCGAGGCGGCGGGCAGCTACGTGGCGCACATGCTGTGCTCGCCGTCGAGCAGCTGCTTGCCTGCCTGGACAAGCCAAGCAGCTCGCTGGAGCGTTGGCTGGGTGTAACACCCTCGATGCGACTATATCTCCTATGTGTCGAGGCACGACTTAGAGGCATAATCGCATTGAAGGCATATGTCGCAAGTGAGGTAATCTTCACACAACCCATGTAATATAATAAGGAAAAGGATACATGGTTGGCTTACAATCGCCACTTCACACAATTACATGAATAAAGCATTACATCAACCAAATACACTCATGGTTCGACTATGGAACCAAAATAAAAGAAGAACCCCAAATGCGACAAAGGTCCCCGATCGACCCCAACTGGGCTCCACTACTGATCAACTAGAACGAAACAACACAAAGGACAAGATCTTCATCGAGCTCCTCCTGAGCTTGGTTGCGTCATCTGCACGGACTCATCGGCACCTGCAAGCTGGTTTTGGAAGTATCTGTGAGCCACGGGGACTCAGTAATCTCGCACCCTCGCGATCAAGACTATTTAAGCTTATGGGTAAGGTAAAGGTATGAGGTGGAGCTGCAGCAAGCGACTAGCATATATGGTGGCTAACATACGCAAATGAGAGCGAGAAGAGAAGGCAAAGCACGGTCAACAAAAGTATGATCAAGATGTGATCCTGGACTACCTACGTCAAGCATAACTCCAACAACCGTGTTCACTTCCCGGACTCCGCCGGAAAGAGACCATCACGGTTACACACGCAGTTGATTCATTTTAATTAAGGTCGACTTCAGGTTTTCTACAACCGGACGTTAACAAAGTCCCATCTGCCCATAACCGCGGGCACGACTTTCGAAAGTTCAAATCCCTGCAAGGGGTGTCCCAACTTAGCCCATCACAAGCTCTCACGGTCAACGAAGGAATAGACCTCCACCCGAGACATTCCGATCAGACTCGGTATCCCAGTACAACAAGACATTTCGACAGGGTAAAACTAAACCAGCAACACCGCCCGAATGTGCCGACAAATCCCGATAGGAGCTGCACATATCTCTTTCTCAGGGCACACTCAGATTGTCTTAGGTACGGGTAAGCCAGCCCAGAGTTGCCCCTGGTGGCCACCGGCAGCTGACAGGTGGACCAACACTCAGAGGAGCACTGGCCCGGGGGGGATAAAATAATGATGACCCTTGAGCCGGCCGACTCAAGGGAAGAAAAAGGCTAGGTGGCAAATGGTAAAACCAATGTTGGGCATTGCTGGAGAAGCTTTACTTAAGGCGAACTGTCAAGGGGTTCCCATTATAGCCCAACCGCGTAAGGGACGCAAAATCCGGGAACATAACACCGATATGACGGAAACTAGGGCGGCAAGAGTGGAACAAAACACCAGGCATAAGGCCGAGCCTTCCACCCTTTACCAAGTATATAGATGCATTAATTAAATAAGATATATCGTGATATCCCAACAAAATATCCATGTTCCAACATGGAACAAGCTTCAATCTTCACCTGCAACTAACAACGCTATAAGAGGGGCTGAGCAAAGCGGTAACATAGCCAATCAACGATTTGCTAGGACAAGGTGGGTTAGAGGCTTGGTTCAACAATATGGGAGGCATGACAAGCAAGTGGTAGGTATCGCAGCAAAGGCATAGCAAAAGAGCGAGCATCTAGCAAAGCAAAGATAGTAGTGATTTCGAGGGTATGATCATCTTGCCTGAAATCCCGCAAGGAAGAAGAACGAGTCCATGAAGAAGACAAACGGTCGTAGACGAACGGGTCCTCACAAACTCGACGTTAACGGAACCAACCCGAAGAAGCAACACCGGAAAAGAAGCAAACAACATAGTAAACAACCAACACATCAACATGGCATGATGCACAATCGAGTATGATGCATGTCCGGTTTAATGAAGCATGGCATGGCAAAGTGCACAAACAAAACTACAAATTAAGTGGAGCTCAATATGCAACGGGTTGCATATTGACAAAACACCACATCAATTATTTAGTTCTCTCTCCGCTTAGGTACTCAACAATATTAAATGTTGGTTAACATGTCAAGAGGTGAATCATAAAGGGATTATGTATCTAAACAATTTAAATGGGGCCGGATATAGCAAACAACAAATCCGGTAAATCCCCATATGCAATTATCAATTTGGTGCAACAACAATTTTAACATTTAAATGTTATTATCATGATGCGAATGACATGTGCAAGTTTTATGCAATTTTAAGAAAAGTTGACAAGGGCATATTAAGAAGCATTTGTCAACGTGGCGGAAATGAAAAAGGGAACCACGACAACGATAATGAAACGGTGCCATGGCAACATATCGGTTCCGGTAACTCGATTGAGATCCCGGTGCAAAAGAAAATGTGGATGAACGGATCATGCGAGGATGGTGGGGTGATCCCGGATACCGGGTTCCCACATGACGGTGACAAGGTAAAAGAGGGCAATGTGCACCGACAAATCGAGCACGGTGCAAGCACGAGCAACTCATACATCACACATGCATTCGTTCAAGGACGTCGACTCGGGGTTATACCTTCGGAGCGTGCATTTTCGAAGTGAATCGATTCGGAGGGAAGTAGTCGTTCTCGCGGCGATAGTGGTTCACGTTTCGAAGAGGAAGTAATTGTTCACGGGGTCGCCGTGGGAAGTAGGGGTACATGACGACGTAGAGGTACTCGCGACGGTAGTCGTTCACGTTCACGTTACACGGGTCTTCGGTGACGGTCGTCGTACATGGTTCGGAGTGGTACTTGCGACGGTAGTGGTACACGTTTCGTAGACGTTCGAGCCATATCGGCAGTGGTACTTGATGAATCACGAAACGGACTTGGCATCTTCGTGCGTAGGGGTACTTGGCGTTTCCGGAGACGACGGTAGAGGTACTTGACGCGTCGTTGTGGTACTTGGCAAAAATCACCTCGAGGGTACTTTTACTCGCTTCATCATGGAAGTAGTTGTTCAGTCTCCCGTGTGAACTTGCCGGTCTTGGTCTCCGCAGTGTAGTTGTGCAAAATGTCATCGGGCTTGGACGAATCCAGAGGCGTGCACGAGCGGTGGTGATCTTGGAGGTATGTGACCGAAGCAGGAGGCGATGCGGTTCCGAAGACGGCGGGCCTCCGACATGGCAGGGATCTTCGGTGGCTGCGGCTGGATGGGTTCGAGCGCTGCTGCGGGGAGCTCCTCTCCCGTATGGCGCGTCACGCGAGGCTGAGGCCGCCGGAAGGAGGAGGTCAGGCGCTTGGAGCTCCTGTAGGCGACAACAAAGAGAGGCGGTGGCGTCGCTGGCCTGCGGGCACTTGAGGACGCGGGCGGTGCAGGACTCCTGCGGCAGGAGATGAACGGCGTGGTGGCGGTCTCCTGCCAGGTCACCTGGAGGGCAACGAGGTTGGGGCGGTCCGGTGAGGTCGCTGGCGAGGTGGCCGTCCGGCCAAGGAGACGGCGCGAGGCGCGCAGGAGAGGGAGGAGCAGGGCGCGGCCTGGTTCGGTTGTCGTGTGCAGCGACCGGCACCGGAGATGGTCGCCGGCAGGGGCGACGTGGAGGTGTGGTCGGACGGGAGGAGCTCAGGCTCTCCCGATCCTGAACAGGGACGGCGGCGCGGTGCGGGCATCCATGGCCTTGACGAGGAAGCAGGCGATGCAGTGGGGCGACGAGGATGGACGGCGCCGGCGTAGAGGAGGAAGGAGGGCGGTGCTTGGCGGAGAGGGGGAGGCGGCAGCGAGGCGGCGACACGGGGGCCTGCTGGACGGGCGCGAGGAAGGCACGAGCGGGAGGAGGAGATCGGGCGCGGGGTGCTCGCTCCTCTCTGTCTCCCCTCCTAACGGCGCAAGGAGGGGGAAGACGAACGAGGGGAGAGGGAGGTGGATCGAGAGAAAGGGTTCGAGGGGAGAGCGAGGAGATGGGATGTAACACCCTCGATGCGACTATATCTCCCACGTGTCGAGGCACGACTTAGAGGCATAATCGCATTGAAGGCATATGTCGCAAGTGAGGCAATCTTCACACAACCCATGTACATAATAATATAAAGGGGGGAAAATAATAATAATAGTTGGCTTACACTCGCCACGTCACATCAAGGTACATAAATAGCATTCATCATACAAACACTCATGGCACGACTACGGCGCCAAAATAGAAAAGACTCCCCAACATGCGACTAAACCCTGAATCGAACCCCGAGCAGGCACCACTACTGATCATCAGGAAAAGAAACATAGTATCGCTGAGAGTCCTCGTCGTACTCCCACTTCAGCTCGAACGCACCATCCGGAGGAGTATCATCGGTCCCTGCATCTGGTGTAATAGTAATCTGTGAGCCACAAGGACTCAGCAATCTCGCACCCTCGCGATCAAGACTATTTAAGCTTAATAGGAAAGGAAGGGTTAATGTGAGTGGAGCTGCAGCAAGCGACTAGCATATATGGTGGCTAACTTATTCGCAAAAGAGAGCGAGAAGAGAAGGCAAGGCACGAGCGGAAAACTAAATAGAGCGGACTACGCAAACATAACTCCAATGCCGTGTCCACTCCCCGGACTCCGCCGAGAAGAGGCCATCACGGCAACACACGCAGTTGATTCATTTTAATTAATTAAGTTCAAGTTATCTACCACCGGGCATTAACAAATTCCCATCTGCCCATAACCGCGGGCACAGCTTTCGAAAGATCAATCCCTGCAGGGGGTCCCAACTTAGCCCATAACAAGCTCTCACGGTCAACGAAGGAATAGACCTCCACCCAGGACCCACCGATCAGACTCGGTATCCCGGTACAACAAGATGATTCGACAGGTCAAAACTAGTCCAGCAACACCACCCAGATGTGCCGACAAATCCCGATAGGAGCTACACATATCTCGTTCTCAGGGCACACCGGATGAGCAAGACGTCGGGTAGGCCAGCCCAGAGTTGCCCCTGGTAGCCCCGGACATCGCTCGGTGGGACCAACACTCAGAGGAGCACTGGCCCGTGGGGGCTAAAATAAAGATGACCCTCGGGCTCCGGAAACCCAAGGGAAAGAAAAGGGTAGGTGGCAAATGGTAAAACCAATGTTGGGCATTGCTGGAAAAGCTTTAATCAAGGCGAACTATCAAGGGGTTCCCATTATAGCCCAACCGCGTAAGGGACGCAACAATCCGGGAACATAACACCGATATGACGGAAACTAGGGCGGCAAGAGCGGAACAAAACACTAGGTGAGAGGCCGAGCCTTCCACCCTTTACCATGTATATAGATGAATAAAGATAACATGGCAATATAATGATATCCCAACAAGTAAATAAATGTTCCAACAAGGAACGGCTCCAATCTTCACCTGCAACTAGCAACGCTATAAGAAGGGGCTTGAGCAAAGCGGTAACATAGCCAATCAATGGTTTGCTAGGACAAAGGTGGGTTAGAGGCTCAATCATGGCAATTGGGAGGCTGACAAGCAAGTGGTAGGCATCGTAGCATTGGCAAAGCAAAAGAGCGAGCAAACTAGCATAGCAAAGATAGTAGTGATTTCAAGGGTGTGATCATCTTGCTTGCACAGTTGTCAGAATTGACTGGATCCTCAAAAGCAAACTCAATGGGCTCCTCGTTAGCGAACTCGACTCCCGGCTCTACCCAACAACACAAACAAGCAACAAGGATACAATCAACCACGTGCAAGGGCAACCAATACGATGCAAAGATGACATGCTATGCGGGATGCGATGCGGGATGCAAGAATGCAACATGTAACAGGAAATGCATGAACCTGGCCTCAACCTGGAAATCCAAGTGTGCCACTGGATAGAGGGGAAGAAATCCCCTGAAAACGATATAAAGATCATGGCAATCAGAGCTACGGTTTAGAAATGGCAAGCGTTTTACTAAACGAACCGATCTGCGATTTACAGCAACATGCCTCCTAAATGCAACAAAACAAACATGCTACAGCCACCCAACATGAAAACAAATTGCATGGCAGTGATGTACTCATCAAGCTTAACAAATCATCATGACTGAGGCATAGGCAAATTCATCCATTAAGGGTTTCAAACAAGCATGGCAAAACTGAATAAGCACAACAGATTTCAGACTTAGCGAAATTAACGCTAGTCTGAAATTTCAGACCACGATGCTCTCTTCGGAGCAGCAAAACAACATGAAGGAAAACCTGAACATGGCATGTAAGAGCATGGCGTGGACCTACTCAACAAGCTTAACAAAACACCCAAAATGACCTGGGGCCAAAAGGGTTCACAAAATACTCTACCGAGCACACGAACATTGATGAAACACAATCAGTTTTCAGACTTAGTGAAAAGTGGGACATGCTGAAATAATAACTCACGGAGGCATGTAAACGAGCTCGATGCTCTCACTACGGTGCAAGTCATGGAAAGGCAAGCATATATCCATTAAGAAGGCACAAAATGCTAGCTAGACATAGCAAGAACAATGGCATAGCATGCATGGATCACTAGCAATCACTCCGGCAAAATCGCAAAAGAGTTCACGATCTGCCCAAAACAGCAACTATCCAAAAGTTGAGCTCGATTGAGTCAACCTAGAGTGCTCCAACATAACAAGTAAAGACATGGATGGATTAAGCACAACAAGCATAACAATTCACTCTTACTGATCATCCTCAAAAGAGGCATGGATCACTAGGAAACAAGCCGGACATATAGCATCGTGAACTAAAACGGCTCAGACTTAGTGAAAATCACTAAGTCCCTGAAATCTGTAATCTCAGGTAGCCCTCTTCGCAAGCTTGCACAAGACAATTCACACATCCTAAAAATACATGGAAGGCACCTCTGGAAATAAGACAACATGCTTAACAATTCATCCCAAAGGGGCACAGGCATATCATGCATAGATTAAATATGGCAAAAATGACAAAAGTGCATGTTGGACTAACGGATCTGCAATTTAACTCAACATGTCTCCTTCCAACAGCATTTTGGGCAACAAGATGACCTCAAATGCAAATGATGCAATGTAATGAAATGATGTACTCGTCGAGACGAAGATTTTGACATATCATACGCCCAAAACGGGGCTACGGATGAGGAGATATGGCAGGTCAAAGTTCCACGAAAAAATAGGGTTCGGGGATGAAAAAGTCAACCTAGGAGAATTTCAGATCCAGATCCAGCTGAGAACACTGTAGCAGGGCGCGACCTTCGAGGTTCGCCGGCCCGGATCCGAGGTCGCCGGTGAGGGAGACGAAGGCCGGGGCGGCGGGCGAGGTCTGGCGGTCGGCGGGGCGGCGGCGAGGCCCGCGGTGAGCTCGGGCGCGGTGGCGCGCGCCTCGGGCGGCGCGGATGCCGCGGCGAGCCGGCACGGCAGCGGCCGGCGATGGCGGGCGCGGTAGCCGGCGCTACTCCGGCCACCGGAGCGGAGGACGGCGGCGGCGGGGAGCTGCGGGAGCGGGCGGCGCGAGGCGGCGGAGGGCGCGGGCTCGGAGGGCCGGCCGTGGGTCTTCGGGCCCGGCGGCGCGGTGGGTGTGGCGGTGCCACGTGGCAGCCCGAGACTGGCGGGGGCGCGGCGGACGTTGTCCGGCTCCGCCCGGACACGTCCGTCGGCGGCGGATTCCTTTTTTTTAGGGTTTCGAGGTGGGAGACGGGATCCGAAAACGGGGGGTCTATTTATAGACCTAGAAGGAGCTAGGAGAGTCCAAATGAGGTGCGGTTTTCGCCCACACGATTGTGATCGAACGACCGAGACGATGGAGCTGAGTTTGGTGGGTTTTGGGCCAAAATGGAGGGTTGTTGGGCTGCACACACACGAGGCCTTTTCGGTCCCTCGGTTAACCGTTGGAGTATCAAACGAAGTCCAAATGACCCGAAACTTGACAGGCGGTCTACCGGTAGTAAACCAAGGCCGCATGGCAAGTCTCGGTCCAATCCGGAAATGTTTAATCCCCACACACGAAAGAAAGCTAGAAATGGCCACCGGAGGAGAACGAAGCGCCGGAATTCAAAACGGACAACGGGGAAAAAGCTCGAATGCATGAGATGAACATGTATGCGAATGCAATGCACGTGACGACATTATATGAGATGCACGAAAAACAAAACAACACACGGATACAAAGACCCGAACCCAAGAATTAAATATAACTTAATGCCGGAAACGGCAAGAGTAGGAGTACAATTGGGGAAGGTTACATGTGGGGCGTTACAACACTCCACCACTACGAAAAGATCTCGTCCCGAGATCTAGGACTGAAAGAACTCCGGGTACTCAGAACGGAGGTGATCCTCGCGTTCCCAGGTAGCTTCACGGTCGGAATGGTGTGACCACTTAACTTTGAGAAACTTGATTGACTTGTTGCGAGTTTTGCGTTCAGCCTCTTCAAGGATTGCAACTGGGTGCTCACGGTAGGAGAGATCTTCTTGGAGCTCAATGTCCTCGAAGTTGACAGTGCGCTCAGGCGTCTTGAAGCACTTTCGGAGTTACGAGACGTGGAACACATCATGAACATTGGCAAAGGTTGCAGGAAGCTCGAGTTGATAGGCGAGGTCGCCTCTCTTGCTGACGATCTTGAAAGGCCCGACGTATCTTGGGGAAAGCTTCCCTTTGATACCAAAGCGACGAGTCCCTTTCATAGGAGAGACGCGGAGGTAGACATGATCTCCGATCTCGAAAGCCAAATCACGGTGCTTGCTGTCGTAGTAGCTCTTCTGACGAGACTGGGCTGCTTTGAGGTTATCACGAATGACCTTGCACATTTCTTCTGCTTCTGTGATCAGGTCATTACCCAGCAGCTGACGTTCACCTGTTTCAGACCAGTTGAGAGGTGTACGGCACTTCCTACCATACAGAATTTCAAACGGGGCCTTGCCGGAACTTGCTTGGAAACTGTTGTTGTACGAGAATTCAGCATAAGGAAGGCAATCCTCCCACTTCATGCCGAAGGAGATAACACAAGCCCTGAGCATATCTTCAAGAATCTGGTTGACACGCTCGACTTGACTGCTTGTTTGAGGGTGGAAAGTAGTGCTGAAGCGAATGCTGGTGCCCATGGCCTTCTGAAAAGAATCCCAAAACTTGGAGGTAAAGATGCTGCCACGGTCTGAAGATATCACTTGAGGAATACCGTGCAGAGAGACAATGCGAGAGGTGTAGAGCTCCGCCAATTGAGCTGCAGTGATTGACTCTTTGATAGGCAAGAAATGAGCCACTTTGGTCAGCTTGTCGATGACAACGAATATAGCATCATTGCCACGCTTGGACTTAGGAAACCCGGTCACGAAGTCCATTTCAATGTGGTCAAACTTCCATTCTGGAATGGCGAGAGGTTGGAGGAGACCTGCTGACCTTTGGTGTTCTGCTTTCACTCTTCTGCAGACATCACATTCATTCACGAATTGAGCGATCTCGCGCTTCATTCGAGTCCACCAATAAGTTTGCTTCAGGTCTTGATACATCTTCGTGCTCCCAGGGTGGATGGAGAGGAGAGAGTTGTGAGCCTCATCCATGATCACTTTACGAAGTTCACCTTTGGGCACCACAATTCGATCCTCGAAGAAGAGAGTGTCCTTGTCATCAAGTCGGTAGCACTTGTACTTGGACTGACTCTTTGCAATACCAATCTTCACCTTTTTCACCATAGCATCAAGAAGCTGGGCTTGGCGAATCTGGTCTTCCAAGGTAGGAGAAACTTGAAGGTTGGCAAGGAAACCTTCAGGAACAACTTGCAGATTAAGTTTGCGGAAGGCTTCACAAAGCTCGGGTTGATAAGGCTTGAGAATCAGACTGTTGCAATATGCTTTTCTGCTCAAAGCGTCAGCAATCACATTAGCCTTGCCTGGAGTATACTCGATACTCAGATTGTACTCTTGAATCATTTCGACCCATCGAGTCTGCCTGAGGTTGAGGTTAGGCTGAGTGAAGATGTACTTGAGACTCTTGTGATCAGTGAAAATGTCCACTTTCCTTCCCAAGAGAAGATGTCTCCATGTCAACAATGCGTGCACAACTGCCGCCAACTCAAGATCATGAGTGGGGTAGTTCTTCTCATTTGGCTTCAACTGGCGAGAGGTATAAGCAACAACTTTCTTCTCTTGCATCAGTACTGCACCGAGACCTTGGAGAGAGGCATCACAAAAGACCTCGTACGGCTTGGTTTCATCAGGCGGAGTTAGAACTGGAGAAGTGATCAATTTCTCTTTCAAAGCGTTGAAAGCAACATCACACTCCGGAGACCAAACGTACTTGACGTGCTTCTGAAGAAGATTTGAGAGAGGCTTCGCGATCTTGGAGAAGTTTTCGACGAATCTTCGGCAATAACTTGCAAGACCGAGGAAGCTACGGAGTTGCTTCACATTCTGAGGAGGTTCCCAATTAACAATTGCAGACACCTTCTCAGGATCCACGGAAATGCCCTTGGCAGAGATAATATGACCAAGATAAAGAACCTCATCGAGCCAAAACTCACACTTGGAGAACTTGGCATAGAATTGATGTTCCCTTAGCTTGTCAAGAACCAAACGCAAGTGTTTGGCATGATCTTCCTTGTTCTTCGAGAAAACCAGGATATCATCGAGATAGACCAAAACAAAGTCGTTGGTGTAGAGGTTGAAGATGAAGTTCATCATGCGTGAGAACGTCGGAGGAGCATTAGCGAGGCCAAAAGACATAACAATGTATTCATATGACCCATAGCTTGTTCTGAATGCCGTCTTTGGAATATCTTGTTCACGAATGCGAATTTGATGATAACCCATACGGAGATCAAGCTTGGAGAATACTTGGGCACCCTTGAGTTGTTCGAATAGCTCATTAATGTTGGGAAGTGGATATTTGTTCTTGATGGTCTTCTTGTTCAATGGACGATAATCAACACAAAGTCGGTCCGTTCCATCCTTCTTCTTCACAAAAAGAACACCACAACCCCACGAAGAAGTACTAGGCCGAATGAGACCCATCCTTTCTTGCACATCGAGCTGTTTCTTCAACTCCTTCAACTCTTCGGGGCCGAGCTTGTAAGGCCGTTTGCACACCGGTTCCGTACCGGGCTCAAGTTCAATAACGAATTCAACGGGCCAGTTTGGAGGCATGCCTGGGAGTTCTTCAGGGAAGACATCTTGATACTCACAAACAACCGGAATCTGCGAAATAGCATCCAATTCACCCTTTTCATTGAGAGAGAATAACCGGATGGTATTATCCCGAGCAGCAAAAACAATGACATCTTCAGAGGAATGAGTCAGTTGAATCTGCCTGGCTGCACAATCGAGGTGAGCCTTGTGTTTAGAGAGCCAGTCCATCCCAAGAATGAGGTCAATATCAGAATTGCCAAGAACCATTGGGGAAGAAAGAAACTTGTAATCGCCCAACGTGATAGTAACATCTGGAGCCATCATTTTGGTGTTCATGAACAATCCCGGAGACGAGACCGCTATCGGCTTAGGCAAATCAACAGTATGCACCTCATGCATGGAAGCAAAAGGTTTCGATAAAAATGATAAAGATGCACCAGTATCAAAAAGTACTCTTGCGGGAATGTCATTGACAGGAAGATTACCCATAATCACATCTGGCGAGTCCTCTGCCTGAGCTGCATTCAGCAAGTTGACCTTGGCGGACTTGGAATTATGCTTGACCACAGCTGTACTTGCGGATCTGACAGGAGGAGGAGGAGGAAGACGCCTCTGGTTGAAACACTTGTTGGCGTAGTGACCCTTCTGTTGGCACTTGTTGCACATGACCTCTGAGAGCGGACGGTGGTACGGAGCACTCGATCTTGGAGCTTGAGACGAAGTCTTGTTCTGAAAGCCTGGGTTGGGTGGGTGGGAAGAACCACTGCCACCTTTGCTCTTCTGCTGATACGGCTGACGGAACGGAGGAGGAGGAAGCCAATACTTCTGCTGCTTGGCCACTTGAGTAGAGGACGAAGACGAAGTGTCTCTGACTCGCTTCCTGGAAGCATCACACCTGAGCTGAGCAGCCTCTTGCTTCAGTGCCATGTTGTAGAACTCATCGTATCTCAGCGGCTCGAAGAGGACAAGAGCGAGCTGAATTTCTTCACGAAGGCCACCCCTGAACTGATAGATCATGCTCTTCTCATCAGGAACATCCTGCTTGGCAAAACGGGCAAGCTTCTGGAACAACTTGTTGTAGTCATAGACAGACAAAGAGCCTTGCTTCAGATTGCGGAATTCTTCACGTTTGCTTTCAGTCACACTTTGAGGAATGTGATGAGCGCGGAAATCACGACGGAAATCATCCCAAGTGATCAAACGTCCACCTCTGGAATCCCGGTACTGCTGAAACCACTCTGCGGCCTGATCCTTGAGCTGGAAAGACGCGAACTTGACGAAATCTTCAGGTCTGACGTTGCTACATTCAAAATGCTTGCCCAGATCGACTAACCAATCATCAGCATCGGCAGCCTCAACGCAGTTACTGAACGTCTTTGGACCATTTGCGAGGAACTGATTCAGAGTTGCAAACTGGTTCTGGTTGCTGCCTTGATTCGCTTGACTGCTTTGATTCCGCTCTTGGATGATTTGCATGATCAGCTGAGTATTTGCATTAGTAGCAACCATCACAGCCTGCCATGCTTCCGGAGGAGGCGGAGGTGGCGGAGGATCTTGATTCTGGTTCTGACTGGTGCTCTTAGCGGGAGCCATCCTGAAGAGGTTGACCACCATTAGCACACAATATAGAAATATTGAAGGTGAATCCAACGGAATGAAAATTGCAACAAAAGTCTTCACATCCGAACAAAATGAACGAATGCACTTCTCTTGAAGTGGTCACATATTCCTAAATTGCGAAGCCACGAAGAATCATGTAGAAGAGGTACATCAACGGGGGATGGAATCAACATATGACGTCGGAGAAGAACGAATACCACAACTCGAAATAAAACCAAGGTTTGGCTTGCGGAATAAGCCGGAACAAACATATGATAGAAATTTCGTCCGAAGTGTTCGTGGTAGGACCTACACGGGCTCGACCGTACAACACCATCATGTACAAGGCAGTGCACATGACATACGAAGCGTCCCCGAGTCAGCATAGCCAAGGACTCTTTAAGACACAACGAGGCCACTGTAAAATCGACCGTGAATAGGCGAACCACTAGACGTCGAACCCCAATTTCATATCACACATCTGTTGGAAAGATATCCTAAGGCTACTTGAATTCCCACCTATGAAATTCCCGAAACTTTCCGGTTATGCAATCAGGTGTTGAGGATACAGGGGAAGCATAATATCTCACCCAAGCTAGCAAATCCTACATCCAGCTGCATCCATCCTTCAACACATAACCAAGAAACCTTCGGAAACCATCTATCTCAACCTTCGAAAAGCATCCGTTATACAAGTTATGGCGATACTCCCGAACTCCCGCCCCAGTACTGGGTGGCGTCGAGGTTATCTCACCAACGAACTGCATAAAGGAGATTTTCGATGTCGCGCATATATCTCAAGTATGCCAGAATTGCAACGATAGAATTATGATGACAACACCTCAGAGCTCAACTCCCCGGGACACTTCCACTAAACCCCTGACAAGAGGCACCAAGACAGTATTCTCATCATAAGCCATCGGAACAAAACTAAGATACTCGCGTGATCCTAAAAATTTTTTTTTAGTGAAATTTGAGAAGAGAAGAGTCAAAACTCTACGTCAGGATGCCTTACCAGAGCGATGAGGAGACTGGGAAGTAAAAAGAATTCCTAAGCTCTCCGATATATAATTCCTAAGGACTCAAAACATTTTTCTAGACACAACTCGGCTGCTAGAAACGATCAAGCAATGGGGCTCCTAAGGTCGGGGAAGGCTCTGATTACCAACTTGTAACACCCTCGATGCGACTATATCTCCCACGTGTCGAGGCACGACTTAGAGGCATAATCGCATTGAAGGCATATGTCGCAAGTGAGGCAATCTTCACACAACCCATGTACATAATAATATAAAGGGGGAAAAATAATAATAATAGTTGGCTTACACTCGCCACGTCACATCAAGGTTCATAAATAGCATTCATCATACAAACACTCATGGCCCGACTACGGCGCCAAAATAGAAAAGACTCCCCAACATGCGACTAAACCCTGAATCGAACCCCGAGCAGGCACCACTACTGATCATCAGGAAAAGAAACATAGTATCGCTGAGAGTCCTCGTCGTACTCCCACTTCAGCTCGAACGCACCATCCGGAGGAGTATCATCGGTCCCTACATCTGGTGTAATAGTAATCTGTGAGCCACAAGGACTCAGCAATCTCGAACCCTCGCGATCAAGACTATTTAAGCTTAATAGGAAAGGAAGGGTTAATGTGAGTGGAGCTGCAGCAAGCGACTAGCATATATGGTGGCTAACTTATTCGCAAAAGAGAGCGAGAAGAGAAGGCAAGGCACGAGCGGAAAACTAAATAGAGCGGACTACGCAAACATAACTCCAACGCCGTGTCCACTCCCCGGACTCCGCCGAGAAGAGGCCATCACGGCAACACACGCAGTTGATTCATTTTAATTAATTAAGTTCAAGTTATCTACAACCGGACATTAACAAATTCCCATCTGCCCATAACCGCGGGCACGGCTTTCGAAAGATCAATCCCTGCAGGGGGGGTCCCAACTTAGCCCATAACAAGCTCTCACGGTCAACGAAGGAATAGACCTCCACCCAGGACCCACCGATCAGACTCGGTATCCCGGTACAACAAGATGATTCGACAGGTCAAAACTAGTCCAGCAACACCACCCAGATGTGCCGACAAATCCCGATAGGAGCTGCACATATCTCGTTCTCAGGGCACACCGGATGAGCAAGACGTCGGGTAGGCCAGCCCAGAGTTGCCCCTGGTAGCCCCGGACATCGCTCGGTGGGACCAACACTCAGAGGAGCACTGGCCCGTGGGGGCTAAAATAAAGATGACCCTCGGGCTCCGGAAACCCAAGGGAAAGAAAAGGGTAGGTGGCAAATGGTAAAACCAATGTTGGGCATTGCTGGAAAAGCTTTAATCAAGGCGAACTATCAAGGGGTTCCCATTATAGCCCAACCGCGTAAGGGACGCAACAATCCGGGAACATAACACCGATATGACGGAAACTAGGGCGGCAAGAGCGGAACAAAACACTAGGCGAGAGGCCGAGCCTTCCACCCTTTACCAAGTATATAGATGAATAAAGATAACATGGCAATATAATGATATCCCAACAAGTAAATAAATGTTCCAACAAGGAACGGCTCCAATCTTCACCTGCAACTAGCAACGCTATAAGAAGGGGCTTGAGCAAAGCGGTAACATAGCCAATCAATGGTTTGCTAGGACAAAGGTGGGTTAGAGGCTCAATCATGGCAATTGGGAGGCTGACAAGCAAGTGGTAGGCATCGTAGCATTGGCAAAGCAAAAGAGCGAGCAAACTAGCATAGCAAAGATAGTAGTGATTTCAAGGGTGTGATCATCGTGCCTGCACAGTTGTCAGAATTGACTGGATCCTCAAAAGCAAACTCAACGGGCTCCTCGTTAGCGAACTCGACTCCCGGCTCTACCCAACAACACAAACAAGCAACAAGGATACAATCAACCACGTGCAAGGGCAAGCAATACGATGCAAAGATGACATGCTATGCGGGATGCGATGCGGGATGCAAGAATGCAACATGTAACAGGAAATGCATGAACCTGGCCTCAACTTGGAAATCCAAGTGTGCCACTGGATAGAGGGGAAGAAATCCCCTGAAAACGATATAAAGATCATGGCAATCGGAGCTACGGTTTAGAAATGGCAAGCGTTTTACTAAACGAACCGATCTGCGATTTACAGCAACATGCCTCCTAAATGCAACAAAATGAACATGCTACAGCCACCCAACATGAAAACAAATTGCATGGCAGTGATGTACTCATCAAGCTTAACAAATCATCATGACTGAGGCATAGGCAAATTCATCCATTAAGGGTTTCAAACAAGCATGGCAAAACTGAATAAGCACAACAGATTTCAGACTTAGCGAAATTAACGCTAGTCTGAAATTTCAGACCACGATGCTCTCTTCGGAGCAGCAAAACAACATGAAGGAAAACCTGAACATGGCAAGTAAGAGCATGGCATGGAGCTACTCAACAAGCTTAACAAAACACCCAAAATGACCTGGGGCCAAAAGGGTTCACAAAATACTCTACCGAGCACACGAACATTGATGAAACACAATCAGTTTTCAGACTTAGTGAAAAGTGGGACATGCTGAAATAATAACTCACGGAGGCATGTAAACGAGCTCGATGCTCTCACTACGGTGCAAGTCATGGCAAGGCAAGCATATATCCATTAAGAAGGCACAAAATGCTAGCTAGACATGGCAAGAACAATGGCATAGCATGCATGGATCACTAGCAATCACTCCGGCAAAATCGCAAAAGAGTTCACGATCTGCCCAAAACAGCAACTATCCAAAAGTTGAGCTCGATTGAGTCAACCTAGAGTGCTCCAACATAACAAGTAAAGACATGGATGGATTAAGCACAATAAGCATAACAATTCACTCTTACTGATCATCCTCAAAAGTGGCACGGATCACTAGGAAACAAGCCGGACATATAGCATCGTGAACTAAAACGGCTCAGACTTAGTGAAAATCACAAAGTCCCTGAAATCTGTAATCTCAGGTAGCCCTCTTCGCAAGCTTGCACAAGACAATTCACACATCCTAAAAATACATGGAAGGCACCTCTGGAAATAAGACAACATGCTTAACAATTCATCCCAAAGGGGCACAGGCATATCATGCACAGATTAAATATGGCAAAAATGACAAAAGTGCATGTTGGACTAACGGATCTGCAATTTAACTCAACATGTCTCCTTCCAACAGCATTTTGGGCAACAAGATGACCTCAAATGCAAATCATGCAATGTAATGAAATGATGTACTCGTCGAGGCGAAGATTTTGACATATCATACGCCCAAAACGGGGCTACGGATGAGGAGATATGGCAGGTCAAAGTTGCACGAAAAAATAGGGTTCGGGGATGAAAAAGTCAACCTAGGAGAATTTCAGATCCAGATCCAGCTGAGAACACTATAGCAGGGCGCGACCTTCGAGGTTCGCCGGCCCGGATCCGAGGTCGCCGGTGAGGGAGACGAATGCCGGGGCGGCGGGCGAGGTCTGGCGGTCGGCGGGGCGGCGGCGAGGCCCGCGGTGAGCTCGGGCGCGGTGGCGCGCGCCTCGGGCGGCACGGATGCCGCGGCGAGCCGGCACGGCAGCGGCCGGCGATGGCGGGCGCGGTGGCCAGCGCTACTCCGGCCACCGGAGCGGAGGACGGCGGCGGCGGGGAGCTGCGGGAGCGGGCAGCGCGAGGCGGCGGAGGGCGCGGGCTCGGAGGGCCGGCCGTGGGTCTTCGGGCCGGGCGGCGCGGTGGGTGTGGCGGTGCCACGTGGCAGCCCGAGACTGGCGGGGGCGCGGCGGAGGTTGTCCGGCTCCGCCCGGACACGTCCGTCGGCGGCGGATTCCTTTTTTTTAGGGTTTCGAGGTGGGAGACGGGATCCGAAAACGGGGGGTCTATTTATAGACCTAGAAGGAGCTAGGAGAGTCCAAATGAGGTGCGGTTTTCGCCCACACGATCGTGATCGAACGACCGAGACGATGGAGCTGAGTTTGGTGGGTTTTGGGCCAAAATGGAGGGGTGTTGGGCTGCACACACACGAGGCCTTTTCGGTCCCTCAGTTAACCGTTGGAGTATCAAACGAAGTCCAAATGACCCGAAACTTGACAGGCGGTCTACCGGTAGTAAACCAAGGCCGCATGGCAAGTCTCGGTCCAATCCGGAAATGTTTAATCCCCACACACGAAAGAAAGCTAGAAATGGCCACCGGAGGAGAACGAAGCGCCGGAATGCAAAACGGGCAACGGGGAAAAAGCTCGAATGCATGAGATGAACATGTATGCGAATGCAATGCACGTGACGACATGATATGAGATGCACGAAAAACAAAACAACACACGGATACAAAGACCCGAACCCAAGAATTAAATATAACTTAATGCCGGAAACGGCAAGAGTCGGAGTACAATTGGGGAAGGTTACATGTGGGGCGTTACATGGGAGTCGGGCGGCGCGTGCGTTCTCTCCTGGCGGTGCAGGGAGGAACGAGGGAGTGAGGGGAGATGCGAGGGGATCGAGCTAGGGTTAGCAACGGGATTGGTGGGCTGGCGCGAGAGGCCCAGGTGGCCGGCGGGGATGGAGAGGCCTGGGTGGGCTGGACTCTCTTTCCCTCTTTCTCTAATTCTCTCTTAACCAAAAAGAGAAAAATAGAAAATAGATAGAAGGGAAGAAAATAGAAAGAGAGGGTATGGATGGAATTTGGGCATGGAAGTAAAATTCCCGGACTCACAAGAATGCGCTGGTTCCAAGAAAAAATGGAATAGCCAAGATCGAATGAAAAGAATTCAAACTCATTTGAATTTAATTCAAATGGGTTTGAACTAGGATAGGTTTTTCGAAGTGCCCAAAAATGTTGAGAATTTAGGTGGAGCTCCGAAAAAATGAAGAAAAAATATATGACAAAGTTAGAGACCAAGAGTTGAGAAGGAAAAAGGTATGAGGATTATTTTGCACGTGTGTTATGGTGAATATCAAATTAAAGAAATATTGAATATAGCTCCCTACTATCGGGAGGATAGGTTATAAAGAGAAACCACCATGTGAGTTCCCTCGATTTAAATGGACCGAAGATCCATGCAATTTATTTAGTGAGTTGAGGTGCAAAGATTTATGAGATGATGGCATGATGACATGATGCAAAGATGAATGCAACAGACGAAACAAATCACACAACGAATCTTCGTAACCCTGGAAGACATCTGAAGCTCTGGTCTTGGGGCGTTACACTGGGCTGGGCCAGCAGGTGGGCTTGCTGGGTGGGCGCCAGGTAAGCTTTTCTCTTCCTCCCTTTCGTGTTTGTTTTCTTTTTCTATTTTTTCTGTAACTTTAGGGCTTTATTAAAAATACTTAGGCACTTGCTAAAATCCTGAAAATAATTGTGGGCTCTGTTGGGATTATTCCTAACAGCCCTCACTTAACTCCAGAATTATTTGGGCATTTAAAATATTTTATTGCATTTAAATGCCCAAATTAAAATACTTATGATTTAATTCAAAGAATCCCGAATGTCCTAGAAAAGAGTGCACCATTTTTGCCAGGGGTTTTAACCCAATCCAGAAATGACGAACATTTTGTGAAGGGCATTTTGGGTTCATTAAAAATAATTTTAGTAAACCCTAGTTGTTTCTAGGGGGGTGCCGGGGGTTCTGTCATCCCCATTTCAAGTTTCTGTAAAAGTAGGCATGATGCAACACTCTAATGCATGAACCAGCTAGGGTGTGACAACTCACCCACTCAAAAGAATCTCGTCCCGAGATTTAGGATCCTCCGGGAAGAAGGTGGGGTACTCGAGTCGAAGACGATCCTCCCTTTCCCAAGTGGCTTCTTTCTCGGAATGGTGTGACCATTGAACCTTGAGAAACTTGATATTATGGCGTCGAGTGGTATGCTCGGCTTGATCAAGGATACGAACGGGATATTCCCGATATGAGAGGTTATCTTGTAGATCAAGCGTTTCGTGGTCCACTCCACGGATAGGATCCGCGAAGCAATGCCTGAGTTGAGAAACGTGGAAGACATCGTGAACTCTGGAACGATGCGAAGGTAGTTCCAATTGGTAGGCAACTTCTCCTCGTTTGGCAACAATGCGAAAAGGTCCAATGTAACGAGGAGCCAATATGCCTTTGATACCGAAACGATGGGTTCCCTTTAACGGAGTAACCTGAAGGTAAGCCTTCTCGCCGACTTCATAAGTCATGAGCTTATGTTTACGATCATATTGGCTCTTTTGACGAGATTGGGCTGTTTTCAATTTCTCACGAATAATGCGAACCTGCTCTTCTGCTTCCTGAATCGTATCTGGGCCAAAGAGTTGTCTTTCCCCGGTTTCTGACCAGTTAAGAGGCGTTCGACATTTTCGTCCATAGAGAACTACAAAAGGAGCTTTGCCCAAGCTAGCTTGATAACTATTGTTATAAGCAAACTCCGCGAATGGAAGGCATTTCTCCCAACCCATTCTGAATGAGATGACAGAAGCTCAGAGCATATCTTCCAAAATTTGATTGACTCGCTCTACTTGACCACTTGATTGAGGATGGAAGGCGGTGCTAAAGGAGAGACGAGTTCCCATAGCATTTTGGAAACTTTCCCAAAATCGAGAGGTGAAGAGACTCCCACAATCTGAGTTAATTTCCAGTGGGACACCATGAAGAGACACTATTTGGGATACGTATAAATTAGCTAGCTGGCTAGCGGTGATACTCTCACGAACAGGTAGGAAATAGGCTACTTTGGAAAGACGGTCGATCACGACGAAGATGGCATTATTCCCTCTCTTGGTCCTGGGAAACCCAGTAATGAAATCCATACTAATTTTATCCCATTTCCACTCAGGAATAGCCAAAGGTTGAAGGGTGCCAGCAGGCCGTTGATGCTCTACTTTAACACGACGACAGACGTCGCAGCTAGCAATGTATTGATCAATTTCTCTCTTCATTCTAGTCCACCAAAAGCTCTGGCGTAGGTCTTGATACATCTTAGTACTACCGGGATGAATGGTGAGAGGGGATTCATGAGCTTCCTTAAGGATCAGCCGCCTCAGGTTTCGTGCCTTGGGAACCACTAAGCGGTTTCCAAAGTATACGACACCTTGATCATCAATGGAGAAACAATTCATGACTCCTTTCTTAATGTTTCTCTTAATACGGGAGATTCCCGGATCTACCTTCTGTGTCTTGATGAGCTGATCTGTAAGGGTAGGTTTCGCCACCAGGGTGGATCGGAATCCTCGAGGAGCAATGTGAAGATTAAGCTTACGAAATTCCTCATGGAGAAGTGGTTGACTTTGTTGAAACATCAGGTTGTTACAATAGGATTTACGACTTAGTGCATCAACCATGACATTGGCTTTGCCCGGGGTGTAAGTTATTCCTGAGTCATAATCCGATATCAACTCGACCCAACGTCTTTGCCTGAGATTGAAATCCGTTTGGGTGAAGATATATTTCAGGTGATTGGTGAATATCTCGCAACGATTACCGAGGAGGTAATGTCGCCAAGTTTTAAGTGCATGGACTACAGCTGCAAGCTCTAGATCATGTGTGGGATAATTTTCCTCATGTGTGTGTAATTGCCGTGAAGCGTAGGCAATTACCTGATGATCTTGCATGAGTATGCAACCTAGTCCTTGTCGCGAGGCATTGCAATAGATAATAAAGTCCTTGGAGAAATCTGGTGGTACCAGTACGGGAGCAGATGTCAGGCGTCTTTTGAGTTCCTGAAAGCTGAACTCGCACTGTGGTGTTCACTCGAACTTTTTATCTTTCTTGAGGAGTTCAGTTAGAGGTTTAGCAACCTTGGAGAAATTCTCGACGAAGCGACGGCAATAGCTCTCTAAGCCAAGGAAGCTCTGAACTTGCTTGACCGTCTCAGGTGGAGTCCAATCAAGGACGGCTTGAACTCGCTCGGGATTGACAGCAATACCCTTACCAGAGATTACATGGCCTAGATAGGTCACTTCTGGCAACCAAAATTCACACTCGGAGAATTTGGCATAAAGGCGATGCTCTCGAAGTTTCGTCAATACCATCCTTTGATGTTCGGCATGTTCCTCTTCATTCTTGGAGTAGATGAGTATGTCATCGAGGTATACTACGACGAATTTATCCAAATGCTCTATGAAGACCGAGTCCATTTACCGAGAGAAGGTGGCTGGGGCATTGGTTAAACCGAAGGACATAACAGTGTACTCGTATTGGCCATAACGAGTAACAAAGGCCGTTTTGGGAATGTCCTCGTTTCTGATTTTGATTTGATGGTAGCCCAACCTCAAATCCATCTTGGAAAAGACTGAGGATCCAGCGAGCTGGTCATGCAGATCGTTGATCTTGGGAAGCGGATACTTGTTTTTGATGGTGACCAAGTTGACAGGTCGGTAATCTACAACCATCCGATCCATTCCATCCTTCTTCTTGACGAAGAGGACGGGGCAAGCCCAAGGAGAGGAACTAGGACGGATGAAACCCTTTTTCAAGGACTCATCGAGTTGGTTCTTAAGCTCTGCTAGTTCTAAGGGTGCCATCTTATAGGGTCTTCTAGAAATTGGAACTGTTCCTGGTACAAGGTCTATCACAAACTCGACATCCCTGTCAGGTGGAACACCTGGCAGTTCTTCTGGAAAGACATCCGGGAAGTCTCGGACTACCGGAATATCTTCATGGTCTGGAAGGGGGTTGGCATTTAGGGAGTAAAGCTGGCGCTTGGCCACTTGAGTTAAGACATTGACTGTCTGGACCAATGGGTGAGTAAGTTGAACGGTTCTAGTAGCACAATCAATCTTAGCATAATGAGCTGACATCCAGTCCATACCCAAGATGATGTTTATGTCCGAGGACTTGAGAGCTATTAAGGATGCAAGGAAGACAAGTCTATCGACAAGAATTTCGTTCCCATGGCTTACTCCAGAAGTTTGCCATTTGGAACCCAGAGTTTGAATTACATTGGAAGTGGGCATGTCACAGAATGTCGTGTTATGCAATCGAGCATAGCTCTCGGATATGAATGAATGAGATGCTCCAGTATCGAAAAGAACAGATGCCGGATGGCAATTAACAAAGAGCATACCAAGGACGACGTTAGGATCCTCATGAGCCTCCTCAGCTGAGACATAGTTGACATGACCACGTGCAGTGGTGACCGGCTTGGCGTAGAATGTCTTTCCCGCTGGCTTACCATGGCCAACGGACTCTCCAGACTGATTGGGGTTGTTGTTCTGGGGACACTCTCGACTATAGTGACCCGACTCTCCACACTTGAAACATGTCACAACATTGGGGCGTGGAGCAGCATTAGCAGCGGGACCACCATAGGGCTTGGACGGTGCAAACTGCTGGTTGGGGCGAGGCGCCTCAAAGGATGGCCTCGGAATGAACCTGGGTGGCAATGCCGTGCTTGGAATCCACACCCGGTGCTTCTGAGATCCAGAGCCGGATGAAGAGCCAAAACCACGAGAGTCCTTGCGTGAAGCGTCATAGTCAGACTGGCCTATCTTAGCACTGATGGCTTTATTGCCTAGCTTCTGAAAGGAGGTGCACTCGTGCAGACGAAGATCGCGGAGAAGATCAGGGCTAAGTCCCTTGCGGAACCTTGCCTGCTTCTTAGCGTCGGTGGATACCTCTTCAGGAGCATATCGTGCCAGATTCCCAAATTCATGACTATATGCATCCCGTCAGTCTTCCTTGGGTGAAATTGCAGAACTCTTCCCTCTTGCAATCTAGACCTTTCGGGATGTGATGCTCACGGAAAGCCTCACTGAATTCAGCCCAAGTAGTGATTTTGCCGACCGGGCGCATAACCTCAAAGTTTTCCCACCAAAGGCTAGCAGGGCCTTCGAGGTGATAGGCAGCATAAGTAACCTTATCAGCTTCGGCTACGTTGGCCAGTCATCCGCGTCGAGTGGCTCGACGGAATGGTTAAACTTTGGTGGGTACAACTTGATGAAGTCATTGATTGACACCAAGTCATTTTGTTGATGGCGTGCAGTGTTCTGCTCAATCCGCTCCAGCAAGCGGTTAGTCTCACACTTGTTTCTTTCCTCCTCCAGCATCACTTCGGCCAGAGAAGGCGGGTGAGGCAGATTTTCGCCCCTAGCTGCACTGGCTTCCCCCTGCTCCGGGGCAGCAGGGATGCCGTGGGTGTTGACCATCCTAGGAGAAAACAAGACAATGGTTTAGATAAGGATGGCACAAACTTAGCAAGGAAGTGCAGAATGTAATGGATAACATGGAATGCTAAGATGTTCATTGCACGACATGGTAATATAGAAGTTGCCATATATATACCATTGGTCATACACACCGTACATAGTTTAGTACAAGCCCAGGCTAGAGTACAACTATGGTAAAAGACATTACATCTCATCGAAGGCATTCCAAGCTCCTATACATTATTTTTCTACACCTCCGGAGCGTGATACACACCAAGTCATATCCCACGGTCACGCAGGACTGTGGAGAATACAGCTACTACAATACTAGTGAAACTACTACTAGCTCAGACGGCTCCGTAGTAATCCTCATAGAAGTCGCCACCAAATCCTGGAAGTGGAACATGATCATCTGGGAACAGACGGTCGTGCGGAGCCTGCGGACCATAGGGACTCGGATGTGGCCTCGGTCCCACAGGTGGTGGCAGACGGGGACCACGAGGAGGGGTGATGCCTCCTACATCGCGCCACTCCATACAATATGGCAATCCAGACCGTACAGTGTACAAGTCCCTCATGTCCATGTATCCCGCCTGCACCGCAGGTGCAAACCGAGTCAAAGTGGCCCAATGATCAGCACGAGCGTGGAAAAGCTCCATACGCAAGGGCCGATTTTCGCGGTTCTGATCCTCGAGCATCTCGGCAGTGGTGCGGAGTAGTGACTCCTCATGTGTAGAGTCATAGTACAAGGCCTGGTAGTTCCCCTGTGCTCCGGGAAGTGAGGCTGGCATGTATCAGAAATCGGTGTTCTGTAGCAAGGCAGTCCTGGCTCGAATGATAGTCATCATTGAATAGGCTGCATCCTGGACAGACATCTCAATAGTGACCCCTAGTCCATAGGAATAGTGAAGGGGCTCAGTGGCTCCAGGATAAGAGGGATATATCCTGACGGTATAGAGGTACTGGCTCTGGTTGAAGTCTCTGAACTACTCCCCGACGGTATATTCCGGATACCAGCGATAGCCTGACTCAACCATCACTCGAACCAACATGGCCGTGTGGCCGGGCACATCAAGGCACCGGGTCAGATGAACCACTTGGTTCTGCGAACGGGTGGCCATCTAAAAGCATAGAATAATGCAAAGGCATTAGAATTTTCTAGGGAAAATCGGATATCATAATGGCTGTAAATGCTTAGAAAAATATTTGGGACACCCACAATAGTTTGCAATACCACTCAACAACATCATATCAAGGTTCTGATTCAACTGGCAACATACTAAAAGTAGTAGAAACTGTACTGAGGCTTGTAACAACAATCCTATAAGCTACTACGGATTAGTAACACGTGAACCTAATAGAAGAAGAGAGCATAGTCCTTAACCCACGTTGAATGAGAAGAGAATGACTCAGATCAGAGGGCATAAGGTAAAGGAGTAAAAGAGCCTTACGTTCCCTCCCACAATCAATTCCCCTACATATAACTAAAGCATTTCTAGACTCGACATCGACCAGTTTGGCTCAACGAACCTACAGGCAGTCCAGCTCTGATGCCAACGCTGTCAGGACCCTGATTCCAAGTCACATAGATCTAGCCAGTAACACCTCATATCACATTGCGGCCTCACGCACGGTATCCCCACAGGTGTCGCCTTACCATGGCCCGGAACCGTTTGCGCCTTTTGGCTCACGTATATGATAGTGTCGCTAGCATCCATATGACTAGTCGTGAACCCAAAGCGGCACAGACCTATGGAGACAGACATACATGAATCACATCGAGCATGTCGGTCATCAGCGAGTGAATCCGGGCTGTAGCACTGGGCTAACAGGACTTCGGGGAACCCGGGCTGTAGCAGGCTAGGCAGGACTCCAGAAGTCACCGCGTGACATTTCCCCGAAGGGACAGACATAGGAACGAAGTGAAACACAGAGGAGTCGACTTCGAGAGAACGTGTTTGTTCGAGAGACACCGAGGAAGACTACTATATATCAATGGTGCATGTAGGCGGGAATTAAACTAATGGATGGTCTTATTGGTTTCAGGGATATAGGGGAAGAGTGAGAGGTGCGGGGGGGGGGGGGGGGTTAGCTAGAAGGAGATTGTTAAGTGTGAGTGTGTGTTTTACCCATCCAGGCGGAAGTTATGTGCACAAAAGAGGAGAACGATTCGATGTGGCGTTAGGATTGAGGGTAATTAACTACGTATGGAGACATAGAGACCTTGAACGTGCATGTGTGAGAGGTATACATGTATACATGGGATGTGTGTGTGTGTGCGCGCGCGCATGATCGAGATAAAAGAAAGAAGACATAAGTCATAAGATCAACGACATGGGAGAGACGGATCGGTATGACAATATGCATGCATGTGAGAATGCATGGATGAAGTCCCGACAATTGAGCATGTATTTTTTGTCTTTAAGAGATAGTGGCGTGGACTGGAGCATGCATCTATGGCGAGGAGAGGGAGTGAGGCGCAACGATTGTGCAAAAGAGACCAACCTATAAATGCATATGTATGGAGAGACATATATAGTGTGGGTGATAGGAAGCAAGACTCCGTGCGAGAAAGAAATGTTGGCGGAGAAACTACAGATAGATATAGAGATGGAGATGCTAGCTAGAGGGACATCCGCTAGTTTGGGTGTTGGAGATGACCGTCAGGTGGTTCGAAGGGTGAAGTTATATATGTGTGTGAGAGGGCACTTGACTGCATGTAGAGAGAAACATATGTAGTGTGCGTGATAGGAATCAAGAGTGAGGGCGAGAAAGAAGGTTGATGGAGAAACAGATAAATAGAAAGATAAAGATGCTAGCTAGTGTGCGTTAGAGATAGGAGTATAGCGGATCAGAAGGCTGGGTTATGTGTGTGGGTGTGAGAGAGATAGAGAGAGGGTGCGTGTGAGTCACATACAAACAGATATCAGAGAGAAATGAGATCCAGAGAGACGGAGTTTTGTGTCTGCGAGAGAGAAAGATATTTCACAACGAGAGTGATAGCTAGAGAGACATATGAGGGAACGTTATATATCTCTAGGGAGAGAGGGTGTGTGTGAGCGACATACAAGAGAACAATGGAGAAATATGAGATCCTGGGAGACAGAGTTTGTGTTTGTGTGTGAGAAAGAGATATTGAAGAGGAAGAGTTGTAGGTTCTCATATCTAAGGAGCGAAAGACATCTCTGTATGAGGGGTGTGCGAGTGGCACACATGGGAATAGTAGAGAGAAATGAGACCCCGGGAGACAAAGTTTTGTGTTTGTGTGAGAGAAAGAGATTCCACATGGAGAATCATAGTTAGAGACACATAGCAGGGAGCGAGATATACTTAGAGAGAGATAGAGTAATGAAGGTCGAGGGAGAGAGTACCGTCAGTGTGTTACGAAGATAAAAGATCATTGTCGACATACAAGTAGCACTAGAGATACCTGAGAGACGATGAACGCGTATAGGTCGAGAGAGATAGTCCTATATAAGCATGAGTGATAGCTATATGAGACAAATATCTGGATTAAAGGGGATTCAAATATTTAAACTGGAGATCATGACATCGATAATATCATAATGCAAATTGGTGTATAAAACATGCATATTCATTTGAATTTGGGCACACGTGTAATGTTATATAGTTTATCAATAGTGGTGATCCATAGATTCTTCAATTACAAACAATGCATGGTTTATATGCAATTAATGACTAAACGGGATTACACTATATGTTGCGTGTGTGAAACACATTTATACATGTTTGAGAAGTAAAAAAATCCGCATGAAACACACATTAATTGGAGACAGTTAGCGAGGAATGCATACATTGGATTTCGACATAAAGTGGTTTCAAATATTTGAAAATCCAAATTGATGGATACAACCTTATGAATATGAGATCATGCCATTTGTAAACCATATTTATGTATAAATGGTGTTGTGCTTTTGAAAGTATATATAAAAAATGATGTATATAGAATGTAATTCCAATTGAAAATGGATCCTGCCCGAAAAAAATAGAATACAAACGGGATTCGAATTGAGTTGGAACGGTAAACGTGCACTCTGCAAAATTTGAAAGAAGCAGGGAAAGTCGCAGTAACCGCCCGAAACCAAAATCTGCGAGATGGAAATCACTACTGCCTATCCCTACCACGCAAAGCCTATATGCTTGATTTCTATAGATTTCGAAGCGGGTAGGTTTGTAATTTCACCCAAACGTGACGTAACCGCCTCTCACCCGAATTCATACACGGTGGGTGCCAAAAACAAACTCTCGTCGGCAAATATTCGGTGTATGCGAGATTACCGTCCCATCCCCAGCCGACTAGTATTGCTGTGATGTAGTAGAAATTTGAAACAGGGGCTAAGTTTGTAAATCTACTCGCATTTGAGACAAGCGCACCCTGAATACATGGTTCCCCCTTCCTCTCTACCTCCTTTTTCCCCATTCGTACTCCATGGGCGCCAAAACACCCTCTCCACCCCACCCCCCTCCGTCCGCCGCCGTCCGCCACCCCATCCACCGCCGTCCTCCTCCACCATGCCGGAGCTGATACCCCGACGCCGCCATCCATTACGAGAGATCGACCTCTCTCATCCACGGCTTCGGACTGAGATCCTTGCATCCCGTCCTCTCGCTTCATCCCTGCCGTCGTCCACCTTGCCGGCGCCGCTCCTACGACCATCTCGTCCACCGCGCCCCGCCGCCACCGTCTACCCTCCTAGATCTGCTTCGACGCCGCCGACAGCCATCGCTACGGCAGCACCGTCAAATTCTCAGCAGATGCGTACACGGCGCCGCGCCAGAGGCGGTACTCTTTCATATCTGGTCAACTTATTTATCGCAGCAAGAAAATAGATTGCCAATCCTTTACTCTGATTTCTTGTCCTGGCTACGAAGTTGCCTTTGTCTGGTTTGCACCTTCAGATCCGCCATGGCACGCTCAACACCATACCCGCAATGCTCATGGTTTCCCCTTTTATATTCCACACTAGTTAAATCACAGTAGACTAAATTTCAAAATTGGGTCAGTCGATTTTTCAGAGCTCGCCGGAGTTCGCCGGTGCGATCGAAGGGCCTCGGGTGGGGACGGTGGTTTTGGGGGGCGGTGGTGGGGCCTCGTCGAACGAAGAAAACTCGACGCGGGTGGGGGCGGGGGTGGGGTGGGGGTGGCGAAGGAACACAGGCGGTGCGCCGGTGGTTCGGCCAGCGGCCCGTGCGGTGTTCTGTATGGGAAGCACAGTATGTTCCTTGTCAGGAAGGGGAGCAGGGACATCTGCAGTCTAACAGCTGATAGAGCTGGCCTGTACCTGATCGATAGGCTTTCAATTACTAGCGGTAATACAACACCGTAATTTGCAGCCAGTTCCACTTTCCCGATTTATATATCCTAGTTATGGTGTACCCCTGTTATGTACACTATGATCTGCCTAGTTGATGTGTGCTCTTTTTATCATGGTTTGGCAATAAACGCTCTATACAGTATATTATGAACCTATCATCTACCTGCTATCCTTACTTCTGGAGCCTATTTTTTTGTGTACTTGTGCCAGATTATATAAATGCACACACCATATTACAGCACACATGAGCTCTCTCATCAGAATCCAGTGATAGCACACAAGTGTTTACAGGGGCGCCCCTATATTAGAATATCATCTACATTACAAAGATAATCTCACAACTATTTATGTTTTCATGGTTCTCAGATATCGTACGCAATTACAGTGCATATCAGAATCCGCGCATCAGAAGAATATTGTGGAACACTGGAATGACTTACAAAATTGGCACCAAGGCATTGAGTGCCATTCTGGAAGCAATGAAAATCGTACGCTCCCCACCTGTTGATTCTTGTTCAGAATATCATCCTAATGACTATTCTAACCTCGAGGAGTCAAAGGCAGATGGCCTGTCCTGTTCACCCATCAAGGTGCTTGTTCTAATTTGGCAAGGTTTTATTGATTGTGCGTATCTTGCATATGTTGTCGTGCATTTCTTCTACTTTGTTGCACCGCCATCTGCTTAGTTTACTCATCATATATGTCGAGATGCCATGCCCATCCATTATCAATACATATTCCATATGTCATCGTACCATGTTTTTCCACTCAAATGCTTACATCCAATGCCAATGTTTTTATCAATTGTTCGCTCCAAATTATGTGATCTGTATGAATGGTTACATTAGTGTAGAATATATCCAATGCCACTGTTTTTTTAGCTCTGCATTGTTCTTGTAAGTACATGCTGTCCTTTATCAGTGTACTTATAATGACAGGTAGGTGTTCATGTACCATCACTCTGCAGTTTATTTTCCTTTGCCCTCCATTTTCTACACATCAGATATATATTTACTCTTACCATAAGGTTGGTACTGAAGAAGTTGAGCTGTGCATTGCTCTTGGCTGTACCATTTGCCTGTATCGCCGCACTTACATTTATTGCTACTTGGTTATGTAGCATCACCCTTCATCTTATCGTAAATATTCTCCATTTTTTCGTATATTATCACATCTATATTTACTCTTAACAAAATGTAGAATAAAGGCAATGCTTTTGAAGAAGATTTTGTGGTAAACTTCTTGAATTGCCCTGTAACACCCCGGATATGATTTACCCAATATGTACTCCAACTCTTGCCGTTTCCGGCCTTAAGTTATTTTATTTTCTCAGGTTCGGGTCTTTGCCTCCGTGTGTTGTTATGTGACACTCCAATTTTTTTTTGGTTTTTAGCAAAAACCTTGCTGGTTTTTCTTTTGTTAAATGAGGCCATTTAAAATTATTCAGAAAAACCATCCTCTTAAGATTTTTCTTTTTTTGGCAAGGATTGTATTTTCTGTTTCCTTCTTCAAACATTGGTGTTTGATCATTTAAAACTTCTTCTCTGTTGGTTCCCTTCTCAAATTATTTTGGGAGTTTAATCTTTTTTCTTTTAAAAAGAAAACACTATGAGAATTGGGGATTTTCATATCTTGAAAACCACCCATGACTTTGTATTTTTGCCCATGTGGTAAAACCCCTCCAAAACCTCCCCTCCTCCTTGTAATCAACCTAAGTTCTCTGTCCCAACTAATCCAAACAAGTTTTGGATTTTATTCTAATTATTTCATCTCTCAAATCTTTTCTGACTTTATTTTGAGCCTGAGTCATTTACAAAGCAAGTACCCTATAGCATTTGGATTTGGACATCAAACCAACTCTCCTGGATAGTCCTTTGTACCCACAACCCAGAACCATCTTGATCCACTCATCATCTTTACAAATATTTCAACTTCCACTCCCTGCAAGTTTGGACCAGATTTGCCAAATTTGGTGAAATTCATATCTACACTTCTCCAAAAATTTCACCAAAAATCAGGCAGCCTACTGGGGCAATGAGAAGCCACTCTACCAAAAAGCAGCTCAAGGAAAAATCCCTACATGCCTAGATCATTCCGTCGAACACCTTGCATGCACTGTTTCTGTTCATCTTCAGTTAAGTTCAGAGTTTCAGTGTCGATCCTCGTCAGAAATTCAGTCACATGCTCACAGTGCCCTTGGCACGTTGCTCGCCGCCTCGCCTGCTTGTCCGGAGCTTCACACGCGCACTTGGCGCCTTCCTGGCGTCGGTGGTGCCCTGGCCCGCCTGCGCCGGCGTGTCTTGCGGCGGCCGAACCACCGTAGCGGCCGACAGGGAGCAGAACGGCGGCTCAACGCCATTTGGCGCCGCCCAATCCTCCTGGTAGCTCCGCGTGGCCATCTCGTTGCCAGCGCATGCATGCAGCACCGCTGCCGTGGAGCGACACGCACAGAGCGTGCTCTCTGCCACCGACGGGCCCGCGCCGCCCCGTTCTGTCGAACTCCCCCTAAGCAACCAAATCTCGACGCGGTTAGCACCTAAACGGAACCAGGGAACGCCCACGACGACGCTCAACCTCAAAACCCTCCCGTGCAACCACGGCACCGCCGTAATCACCTCGCCGGACTTATCCGTTCGCGGCAACCGACTCGGGCCGGCTATATATAGCACCCCCGAGCCTGCTCTCGCCCCCGCACAACTCCACCATCTCACTAGACCCTGCCTGGCCACTTGAGGAGCCTCGAGGGGCCCTTCTTGCCTGACTCCGGCCGCCCCGTTCCGCCTTGGCCTACACCTCGATTCACTCTGGTGAGGCCGTCTCCGGCGCCCCAACTTCGTCAGCAACCCTCTCGAGCAAACAAGAGTCTAACCCCCACTCCAATTTGATCTTCACAGCTCTCTCCGACGAGGTCCACAACCACCCGAATCGCCGTCCGCCGGAGCCAGTGTCGCCGCCGACGTGGTACTCGCCGGCGACCACCACCACCTCCCACAGACGCGGAATGGCGCCCTGAACACGGAGGTACTCTCCGATCTCCCTGCCTCGCCGTGGATCGCCGCCGGCGACCACCGCGGCTCTCGGGCGCCGACGAGATTCGTCCCCCGTTTGAAAATTCAAACCTGACGGGTGGGACCCGCCCGTGAGCCTCTCAGTTCTTTTTAAACAAACCGTTTTCTGAAGGCGTCTTCTGCCAAAGTATGTCACCCCTCTGGGCCGGCGTATTTTGAATCAAAGCGTTTTCTGCTTCTATAAGCTAGCCCCTGGAAACTTTCTGTTTCATTATAGATGAGTCCATGGACTAGAACCTTTATAACTTTTAAACAGAAAAGTATTTTTGATTGATTCCTTTTCGGTCCTCTTTAGAATTTTGTCTAGTTTTTTATCAGATTTATCTGAAAAATATTTGGAATACTTTTGTGCACCTCTCGGTATTTACGTTAGCACGTGTGTTTTCTTTATATCGTAGATACCGAAGGAGGTGACGGAGCCGCGAACTTCACCGAGCTAGGCTCCGACTACTCTGAACCAGGAAAGCATGTTTGAACTTTTGATATGATGATTGTTTTGGCATGTTTGCATTAAGTAGTTTCATGGCATGTTGACGAGCATACCGACGAATGTCATGTTACATGCAACGTTGAAGCAAGTGAGTATCGAGAATCCATAAGTGGATGGATGTGAGTATGAATAGCCATGTGTTGGCATGAGGATGGGTAAGATGGTAGTGTTGTAGCATGCCAGTCTTATGCCAGACTATATGACTTCAGTGTCAAACCGTATCGGTCCAGTTCCTCCCATTTCCTTCCCTGTACTACCACATGTTTTCCGCAAGGAATATGGCTTAGTAAGTTGCAAACCGCTTTCCTGGTACACACCAAAAGGAGAGGCCGTGATGATGGTTCCATGGCCCTGGATTAAAGCCAGTCGTCTGGTCAGGGGGCATGGGTGTTCCCGGTTGGGACCAAGAGGGGGGCACCCCTTAGAGCGCGCATATATAAATTTGATCCCATGCTATTCGAGATTGTGATCTCCCCGTCTCAAAAGTTTTTCTTGGACGATGTCTAGGGTGAGTCCTGGCATCGAGAGGTAGGACGGGTGTGTACTGGTTAGCCGTGTTTTCTTCTGAAATACCGTAAACGGAACTAGTCCTTCGTGACTACGGAAATACGTTGGCTGTGGGAAATTTTTTGTACAAACTCTGCAGAGTCATACATTCCTTCGAATCATCTATTCCATGTCCAAATTCGTATTATCTTGTCCTGACAGTGTCAGTTTGATGACAGAGACTCCAGTGAATCACAAGAGTGCTAAGTCCGGTTAAATGTTTAATTATATGGATGGACTAACCCATTTATTATCATGAGTTGAGTATTTATTATGAGCATTAATTCCTTGTGAATGAAAGCCCTTTCTGCGATGTCGCTCAGACGTTCGACTGTGGCACTGTTTTTATTTTACTTTCAATAAAAGCCCTTTCTGCGATGTCGCTCAAACGTCCGACTGCGGCATTTCTTTTTAAGCCCTTTATGTGGTGTCGCTAAGACGCCCGACTGCGGCATTTCTCTTTAAGCCCTTCATGTGGTGTCGCTAAGACGCCCGACTGCGGCATTTCTTTTTAAGCCCTTTATGTGGTGTCGCTAAGACGCCCGACTGCGGCATTTCTTTTTAGCCCTTTATGTGGTGTCGCTTAGACGCCCGACTGTGGCATTTTTTTTATTTATTTGTTCACCCTTCGAGGCGTCGCTTCAGACACCCGATCGGTTTTCCATTTATTATTGTTGGGATTTGAGGCGGACTACCGCCGATTCCCTTGTTACTTACCTTTCTTGCTAAATTTTGAATGTGCATTGGTAAATTAATCATGACGCATTCATGCATGCATTTGTTATATCTTACGTCCGAACTGTCTTGCGAGTACTTTCAAAGTACTCACTGGCTTGTTGATTTGGCCAGATGCTGACGAAGGTGATCTCATGGATGAAGAGTTCGATAGCGTGTCCGACGCCTAGAGGAATCCCAGTCAGTCTCGTGCGACCCTGGATTTGGTCACTGTATTATATCCGCTTCCGCCATCCGAATAAAATTCATCGAGCCTCACCTCGACGCTCGGTGAGATGCCAGTTTGAGAGTCATGTTATCACACTCCCCACTGTGTTATTCCACCATCACTTTATCCCCGAGTCAGTAGTATGCCACCCCACCATTGTGTTATATCCGCCATTATGTATAATTATTGGCGTGCTTGTAATAATTTGTTGAGCACCCTTAGCTCAACCCTGTAATATATTTGTTTTTCTTTGCTACTGGCTTATTGTATCAAGAATTTGTCTACCAGTGAGGATGGATTTCTCTCATACTGGACTTAAGAGATTGGTTTCTCAATAAATGTTTTTATTGGAAAACCGGTCGTGACAAGCTTGTTACCAGAGCCAGGCTGACTGTAGGAAGCCACTAGGTGCGATCGCTAATCGGTTATTAGCATGATAGAGCTAATTTATATTTTTGCAATTGCAGTCATTTTCTGACTGTCAGCATAAATTTATGATCTGACCATTCAGAATTTTTACCTACTTTTGTAGATGGCCGACAACAGCTGCGAGTCTCAGACCTTCGCCAACGTGCCCGATGGGTTCGTCAAGCTTCTCTCCTTCATCATTCAGGTCGCGATGGGGCCATCTGTGCGCCCAGTCTTCACACTCTGTCAGCACAGAGTCAACAACAGTCTGACCATGCACCAGGCCTCGGTGCAGTTCAAGGGAGGGTGTGGTGAGTTACGCCGCTTCTGGTTCTTGGGAAGAGCCATGCCTACGGAGAGGCATGCTATGCAGATGGCAGCCCGCGAGGCGATAGCTCGTCTCAGGGATGTTCTTCCCGTGATGAAGGCTCGTCGTTACCGCTATCTTCCATGCCATGTGCCTTACACCCGTCACTACGCATTCTCCTGCCCCAGAGGAGAACGAGCCGAGGCTTTTGAGATGCTTATTGAGTATCTCCGGGCCCTGGAGGCAGCCTTCGACAACCTGGTGGACGACTTCGTGGCCGCCCGCATGGACTCAGTCCATGGCTGTGCCGCCAACAGGAGGGAGCTCCTGCCCACCGCACCGCCACTGACTTTTGTCTCATCATCAGCATCTTATGCACCTACTTGTCGCCTGCCTTCTACCGAAGAGTTCAACCAAGTCATTGCGCCCACTCCAGCACACACTGCACCACCCTTCGCGCCAACTCCTGTTCGTGTTGTTCCGCCACTGGCACCCGCTCCATCTACTTGACGCAGCACTACTCGTATGGAGCCTATTGGTGAGGAGGAGGTCGAGTCCCCAGCCTCTCTGCGCCTCACCCTTGGCAGGGCCAAGGAGATCATCAATATCTCCGACTGAGTACGCTTAGCCGTCATGCGATGTACCGCTTTGTAAGATATGTTTATGTGTACATAGGCTGTGAGAAGTAGCTTGGTTGCGCATCATGTAGGAACTGGAGGAGTGCACTAGCCTAAATAACATGTCAGGATTATGTACGCATATCCTGAGTGATGTATTGTATAATTATCTCCCGCGTGTAAGATACGTAATGAGCAGTCCTTCTCCGTGCGCAAATCAATTTGTTTTCCTTAAGTAATCTTGGCTATTTAATTTATTTGCTAGCCTTGTGTATTTATGGAATCATTTTTGCGACCATTTTTTTCGCTTTTCTTATGAGTTTTACAAAATATATCCCCAGAGTGAAAAAAAATGTCTCGTCCTTGGACTCGCTCCATGCCTACTCCGCCAGAGGAAAATTATGACACTCAGCCAAGCAACAATTTCACACAAGGGCAGCCGAGTCAACAGGACAGTGGAACGACACCGGGAAATGATGAGCCAAGTCATCAACATGGGAAATCACCATGGGCAGTATCAGCAGCATTCTAAGTTTTCTGAGCTACAGAAGACACGTCCCCAAACATTCTCTCACATTGACAAACCTCTTGAGGCCGAAGACTGGCTTCGAGATATGGAAAGGAAATTAATTATTGCGAGATGTTCAGACCCCGAAAAAGTATTGTATGCTCCGCACTATCTCATGGGAGTAGCCGCATCGTGGTGGGAGAATTTCCTATACATGCACCCCAATGAAAATGATATAACCTGGGATGATTTCAAGGAAGGTTTCCGTGGTGCACACATTCCTAAGAGTATTATGAAAATCAAGAAGGGACAGTTCGATGAACTCAAACAAAGGAACATGACAGTGTCAGATTATAACGGTCAGTTTACTCTATTGTCTCGCTACGCTAATGAGGAGCGTATGACTGAAAGTAAGAAGATGGAGAAATTCCTTGATGGTCTGGCGCCCGCGCTTAAATGCCAACTGGTCGTGCACACTTTTCCAGATTTTAAAACGCTGGTGGACAAAGCGATTACTCTGGAAAATGAGAGACGCAGCCTGGAAGATATCCGCAAGAGAAAAAGGGACCAGACTAACCATGCTCGCAATCACCGAAGCAAGACAGATTTTCCAAAGGGTGGGACGCACAAATCCTCATCCAACGTCTCACGCCCAATCAAGAATTTTCATGCAAGGGACAAGGAGTTGACATATCGCCCCGGCGTTACTTGTTACACCTGTGGAGAGGAAGGACACTATGCCAAGCAGTGTCCCAAGCCTAGAAACTCAACCCCAAAGCCGAACAACGGCGGCAATAATTCAGCGCCCAAGCGAAACAATTTCAATCCCAACAACAACCCCAGGAAGGGTCATCTGAACCACGTAACCAAAGAAGAGGCACAAAATGCTCCGGATATCGTACTCGGTACGTTTCTTGTCAACACAATACCTACAATGGTTTTGTTTGATTCTGGAGCTTCTCACTCTTTCATTTCGAAAAGTTTTTCTTTGCAAAATAATTTTTCGATGCTTCCTTTGGAGAAATCCATGATCATCAAGTCCCCTGGGATTTAGCAAGTTACTCAGAATTACTGTCGGGATGTGGTTATTGAGTTCGAAGGATTGGAGTTTCATGCAAATCTTATAGTGTTGGGAAATAAAGGACTGGATGTCATCCTAGGGATGGACTGGCTAACCACCAACAAAGGTTTTATTGACTGTTTCAACCGGACCGTGATTCTCACACGCCACCACGGGAAGACAATAAGAGTATCAGCCAAGGAAAGGAAAATACCCCGGCAACCGAGATTGAATAAGGTGGACGTTTCTCAGCTAAACAAGGTTCCACTAGTATGTGAATTTCCAGATGTATTCCCCGAAGAGCTACCAGGCATGCCACCAGACTGAGAGACAGAATTCAGCATTGAGCTAGCACCAGGAACCACCCCCATATACAAGAAACCATACAGAATGGCACCATCCGAGTTGGTTGAGTTGAAGAAACAAATAAAGGAATTGCTGGACAAAGGATACATTCGAGCCAGCTCCTCACCTTGGGGGTCACCAATTTTATTTGCCAAAAAGAAGGATGGAACACTGAGATTGTGCATAGACTACCGAGCACTTAACATGGTCACAGTCAAGAACAAATACCCAATGCCAAGGATAAACGATTTGTTTGATCAACTCGCTCAGGCCAAGGTATTCTCAAAAATTGACTTAAGGTCAGGATACCATCAATTAAAGGTGCGAACAGAAGATATCCCCAAAACAGCTTTCACCTCCAGATATGGACTGTATGAGTTCATAGTAATGCCATTTGGATTAACGAACGCCCCCGCATATTTTGTTCACCTCATGAACAAAGTATTTATGAAGTTTATGGACAAGTTCGTTGTGGTATTCATCGACGATATTCTGGTATACCCCAAGACACCAGAAGAGCACGCGGAACATCTCAGGATTGTGCTAGGAGAACTCAGGAAACACAAATTGTATGCCAAGTTCAGCAAGTGCGAATTTTGGCTAAGACAAGTAGGCTTTCTAGGCCACGTACTGACCCAAGACGGTATCGCCATGGACCCAGAGAAAGTCAAGGCCGTTCTTGACTGGAAGTCACCAGCCAGCGTAACAGACATACGGAGTTTCTTGGGAATGGCAGGATATTACCGTAGATTTATTGAAGGATTCTCCACCATAGCGAAGCCCATGACGCAGTTACTCAAGAAAGACAAGAAGTTTGAATGGACAGAAGCCTGCGAGAAAAGTTTCCAAGAGCTAAAGCGGAAATTAACAATGGCACCAGTATTAATTGTGCCAGACATACACAAAATTTTTGAAGTATATTGTGACGCGTCCAGAAAGGGTCTCGGATGCGTATTGATGCAAGAAGGCAAGGTTGTCGCATACACTTCAAGGCAACTTCGCAAGCATGAGGAAAATTATCCCACTCATGACTTAGAAATGGCAGCAGTCATTCATGCACTCAAGGAATGGAGGCATTTCTTACTTGGGAATCGATGTGAAATATACACGGACAATAAAAGTCTCAAATATATTTTCACACAGCCAGAACTAAATTTACAGCAATGACGCTGGTTGGAATTGGTAAAGGATTATGATGTTGGTATCCATTACCATCCAGGAAAAGAAAATGTGGTGGCCGATGCCCTTAGTCGGAACCCCAGCTCCGACGAAAACAGTCTGCAAAGCTTGAGACCCGAGTTCCAACTGGAGTTTGCCAAACTCAACTTGTTAATGGTAGCAGAAGGCACCATAACAAACTGGGAAATACAGCCCGACCTTATGGAGAAAATTAAAGGAGCTCAGCCTGGTCACCCCAGCATCGAAGGCATCAAAAGAAAGGTGAGTATGGGCAAGGCCTCAGAATTCGTCGTAGACGATGGAGGGATATTATGGTATGGAGAAAGACTCTGCGTGCCAAACATAAAAGAGCAAATTTTAGCTGAAGCCCACACCGCTCCATACTCGATCCACCCTGGAGGAACCAAAATGTATAAATATATTCAGGAAAGATTTTGGAGGCACGGTATGAAGAGGGACATAGCCACTTTCATTGCATGTTGCAACTCTTGCCAACGCATAAAAGCTGAGCATCAGAGACCAGCCGGATTACTGCAACCAAACAAACTACCTGAGTGGAAATGGGATGAAATAGGGATGGATTTCATTGTCGGACTACCTCGGTCACGACACGGAAATGATGCCATATGGGTCATCACCGACAGATTAACCAAGGTGGCACACTTTATTCCAGTAAAGACAACCCACACCACTCAGAAGCTTGCCAGGATTTACCTCTCCCGCATAGTCTGTCTGCACGGTGTCCCGAAGACTATAATATCTGACAGAGGCACTCAGTTCGTCTCGAGATTTTGGGATCATTTACAATAGGCTCTGGGAACTCAACTAGCCTTCAGTACAACATACCACCCCCAGACAGATGGACAAACAGAGCGCGTAAACCAGATTTTAGAGGACATGCTGAGAGGATGTGTCCTCACATATGGAACCCGTTGGGAAGAAAGCCTGCCATATGCCGAGTTCGCGTACAACAACAGTTACCAGGCCAGCCTGCAAATGGCACTGTCGGGGGTGCTAATCCCACGGACACCTATGGGACCACGGTGGACCGGGGCCCCTTTCGGTTCGGCAGGGGGGCGGAGAGTGCACGAAGAGCAGATCGAGGCGAACGCACGAGCGACGCGGTTAGTTTACCCAGGTTCGGGCCGCACGGATGCGTAAAACCCTACTCCTGCTTTGGTTTGTATTTGTGTTCTTGCTCGGGAGCGATGAATGCTACAGTATGCTCAAATGGCTAGCGAGACCGAGCGTGAGAATGATCGTCCCCCCCCCTCTGTGGCGCATGGGCCTCCTTTTATATGTCAAAGGGGTCACCGACAGGTGGCAATAGAGATGGGGGTAAAAAGGTAAAAGAGGTGGTGGTTGGCGCCACCGCTTACTACAGTTGTATCATACCTAACCCTGACGGCAGGGGACAAAGGCATTAAATGCCTGTCTGTGTCACCTAGATGGTGCAGAAAGGGACCGCTAGGGACACCATTGCTTGCCACGATGGCTACCTTGTCAGCGCCGCTTGCCACCGTGTACCTCTAGCTGCACAGCCTTCTGCCACGTACGCCTGGAAGGGTCCCGGAGCGACACGTTGGCGGATGTGCTAGAGCGCAGGTACATGATGGAAGCTTGCCGCGACAAGTGCCTTGCCGCGGTTATTATCTTGTCGCGTCCAGGAGCTTGTCGCTCACTGGGTCTTGCAATGCCCTGGATGGCCTTCCCGGCAAGCTCCTCTTGCCGGGATCTTGCCTCCTTCCTGGCAAGCTCCTCTTGCCGGGGTCTTGGATACTTTGTTCTTGAATGGCTCCAGAGGAACCACGGAGGATCTTGCCGGTCGCCCGGCAAGCCTTGCCGCGGGACGCTGCGACTGCCCGTGCACAAGTTCGGGATACTAAGGTACCCCTACTTTAGTACACCGACAGGAGCCCCCGGGCCTGGGCCATACATGGTGCCGAGTGCTGTTGGGCCAGGCCCAAAACAGTGCACGGGCGCGCACGGCCTAGGTTACGCCGTAACTCACTCCGTATCCACCGCGCCCTCCCCGCACGGCACGCGTCAAACGCGGCATCGTGGGAGAGATCATGGGCGGTTTCTTTATTAGGAAAGGCGGAACGTCCGCCACCTCCCCCTTTATAAGCAAAGGGAAGCGGGGGTAGTGCGCCCACTCGCCCCATTCTAGTCTCAGAAAACTCCGCCCCGCCTCTGTCTTCCCAAAGCAGCAACAGCGCAATGCCCTCCCTCCCCAAACATTGCCACCAGCACCACCAACGCCGTCGACCTCGTCCACTGCTTCCACCATGGCTCCGAAAGCCGACAAGGCGAAGGCCGTGAAGTCGACCGAGGCGCAGCGGCTCACGGCGATGCGGAGGGAGCGAGCCATCTTCCCCCCCCCCCAAGCTCGGCGCCAAGGAGCTGCAGGAGTACTATTACCTCTTTTGGGCAACGGAGACGTGAGCTCACCCGCGGACCAAGGTGCTCCCAGCCGCTGCTCACGCGACGGCTCCGGACGGGTACCCTTTCTTCGCTGTCTTCTTCTACTGCGGGCTCTGCCCACCCTTTTCCGAGTTCTTTTGCGACATCATGAACACATACAATCTCTGCCTCCTTGATTTCACTCCCAACGCCGTCCTCACCATGGCCGTTTTTGCACACCTTTGCGAGAACTTTGTCGGAGTCCATCCTAGCGTAGCCCTTTTTCGCCACTTTTTCATCCCCCGGGTAGAGAGTGGAGAGCCCTTGTCCGGCGGAATTGCCTGGGTCTCTAGGACCGGCGAATTCCGCGGCAAGTGGGAGGAGTGGAGGGCTGATTGGTGCTGGATTGTCGAGGAGAGACCGCAGCCATTCACCGCCCGGCGCCAAGTAGCAGCAGTACGCGGCAGCGGCTGGAGTGACGTGGCCCCGGAGGACAGTAGGCTAAGGATTGCCGTCACCAGGATCCAGTGCCTCAGGCTTTCCGAACTCACCGTAGGCGCCGTGGGCGCGAACTTTCTTCGCTGCCGCATTGCCCCCCTGCAGGAACGGTGGAGGCCTACTTGGGAGTTCAAGAACGCGGCAGATATCATGAGGCTGCGCCCGGGCCTCAACTACAATTTCACTGTCCTCGAGCTCAACGGAATACTGCAGGAGCTCTTCAAGTACGATTCAGATCACCACGAAGTCTTCAGGTTGCCGCAGGGCGTCGTCCCCTTGTGCAACAATTCGGCGCTCGACCGCATCAGGGCGATGATGCCACTGTGCGATTCGCACGGAATCATGCCAACTTGGCAAGAGCCAGAAGACGAGGTTGTGCAGCAATTCTTTGACGACTTGGTGGAAGTGCCAATCCGCGCCGACGAGAAGGACGGCCTCATCCGCGACACCACCGAGGCGGAGTTGGCGTACATCGCCACCAGGTTGGAAGAGGCGGCGGCAGCTGCCGCGGCGGGCGAGTTCGGCTTCACATTGGAGGAGGCAGCGGCAGCAGAGGCGGCAAACCGTGCCGAGCGGGAAGAAATCTCCGGCAAGAAAGAGCTTGCCCGGCAAGAGGAGTTTGCCGGCAAGGAAGATCTTGTCGGTCGCGATGCCGAGCCAAGCGAGCCCGCCGAGGATGCAAGCGGCTCATTGGAGATTGACTCCTCCTCCACTTCGTCCTCAGACAGCACGCCGCCAGCAGCGTCTCCGTCCCCACCAAGAAGGCGTCTCCGCAAGGCTAGGGATGCGACGAGGCAGCAGGCGGGCCGACAGCCGCAGCGCCGCATGACGCGCTCCACCGCGGCAAGCACCGTTGCCACGGGAGCGCCCCATGCTGCTGCTTCGACTGGAGCGGGGTCTTCCCGGACTGCCGCTTCTGCTCCCACCAAGCGACCAAGGGAGCCTACTCCTCCACCTCCCCACGTCGGATGCGGGCCGGATTTTGACTTCTCCGCGTTCAGCTCTGACGAGGAAGAAGAAGAAGAGCAAGTTTCTCTTATTGTTCTTGCTATTCATTGATTTTTGCTGTTTTTGTCTTGTCTTGTTTCTCACTTGCCTTTCCCTATATCTGTTCCTTCTTACGACTCTGGCGCAGAGAGCGGCAAAGAGAGCCAAGGCGCCGGTGATCATCATTGAGGACGAGCCCACTGCATCAATAGGGGACGTGCCTGAGACGAACTTGCCGGATCCGGCGGCTGATCTTCAGAGCAGCCCCTAGCGTAAGTGTCTTGTTCGTTTTCCGCTGTCGGGCGTGCACGAAGATTCTTGCTTTGCTGATATTTGCTGACTTGTGTAGGAGCGTAGCAGCCTCAACAGGAGCGCCCGGAAGCCGCCCCTGAAGTGCCAAGGGAGAGTCCTCCGGCGAGGGAGAGGTCTCCGGCAAGGGAGGAGACTCCGACAAGGGAGGAGCCCCCGGCAAGGGAGGAGGCTCCGGCAAGGGAGGAGCCCCCGGCAAGGGACTGCGTCAGCGATCCCCCGGCGATGGAGACCACAGCTGCAGACCCTGGCACAGGTAACTTCCTTGCTTCAAAACTCCCCTTGGGTTCTTCATTTTCTTGATCTTTCTCTTGGATTTTGCTCGAATTTTGCTTGACTTTTCTCCCCTCTTCCGGCCATCAGATCCATCTGCTGCAGAGCCGATGGAGACTGAAGTCCCCGCCGAGGAGGCAGCCGGCGCCGGCGAGGAGGCCGGCAGGGCTGCCGCCGCGGAGGCGGGCGGGGAGTCTGGCGGTCGTACTAACGACCCGGAGGCCGCAGGAGCGCCAGGCGCTGCTCCGACCACTGACTCCTCCGCCGCTACCGCCGCGCCAGGCTCCGAAGAGCCCCAGCTTGGCGTCTACCTGAAGGCCGGCGAGGACATCTTCATCAACCTCCCCTGGGCATCAAGCTCCAGGGCGCCGATCGAGGGGGAGATACTGGACGGAGAGGTGCTTGCCTCTGCCGGGCTGAAGCTGGTCGACGCGCCAAGCAGCAGCAGCGGTGAACCTGAAGAGGAGCGCCTACTGTGGAAGCTAGTGGCGCTCTACCGCGCCCGGCAGGCCAAGTCGGAGTCCCGCAAAGCGCTCGTCGCGAAGGCTGGTGCTGATATCGAGAAGCGCGTAGAAGAGCTCCAGAGCGCCAACCAGGAAGCTCTCCGCTCCTTGGCAAAGGAGCGGGAAGATCTTGCCGAAGCGCAGCAGGCCTTTCACCTCGAGAAGGCCGATGTTGAAGAGTGCCAACGCCTTGCCGTGGAAAAATTGTCTTCGCAGGAGGGTGACTTGGCGCAGCGGAAGGTCCACCTCGACAGCCACGAGGAGAAGCTTGCCGCGCGCGAGCGAGAAGTTGGCGGAGCCCTTAAGCGAGCCGAAGACGCCGCCGCCGCCACCGAGGCCGTCAGGAATGAACTGGAGCTGAAGGTGGCGCAGCTGGAGGCGAGCCTTAAGACGAACGGCGACGAGCTCGCCGCGCTCAAGCTCGAGCGGGAAAGGGACGCCAACAGTTATTCGGAGCTGCATGCCCTTTTCGCCGAGAAGGGCAAGGAACTAGACGCCGCCAAGAACTCCAACGCTGATCTCGAAGCGAAGCTGGCGGCTCTGACGCAATCTCTGGACAGCGCCAAGGAGCAGGAGGTGGCCTTGAAGGAGGAAGTCGAGGCCGGCAAGGTGCTGCTGGCGAATGCTGCTGCCGCCTAGAAGACCTTGTCGGAGAACGTGGAGCACTGGACGGAGGGTCTGGTGAACGTCGCCGCAGATGTCGACAAAGAGCTGGCGCAATTGGGGATGGTGGATCTCGGGTACTCCTCCGACGAGAATCTCCAACCCAGCGCCAAGCTGACTCTGTTCTTCAAAGGCGTGGCGACGGCGCTCCAGCGACTCCGGGAGGAGATCCCAAAGCAGCTTGCCAACGAGTCGCGCAAGATTTGCGCGGGAGCTCTCCAGAAGGTGCTGATGAAGGTGGCCTTCCGCAACCCAGGTCTCCGCCTCACCAACGTCCTCCGAAGCTTGCCGCCAGATGCTGATCTGGAGGAGCTCAAGGCCCTTGTCGCACCTATTGTGGACAGGGTGAGCGGAATCAGAAGGGTCGAAGGCGATCGTGTAGATTAGGCCATCCGTCTTCTTCTTTCCTTGTCGCTGGCAATCGTGTTATGAAAAACAGTCTGTTAGAGCTGCGACAAGTTATTTTGTAATATACTCTATCCTTGGTAGTAATTGCTATGTTATTTCCTTTACTTGACTCTTTCCTTTGCATGTTTTTACCCTACGCTTTTAGGGAACTTGCCGGCGCAGGCACCTTTGCCGCGAGCGCTGAGTGCCGAACGTCAGCGGCCTGCTGGCGGTGCCGCAGCCGACAAGAAACCTTGTCGCGGCTAGTCGTAGCTCACTTAAGTTGTTGAGCGGACTCGAAACAATAGTAAGGGCGCAACTAGCTACGAGTTGGTTCCTCCGCGCACATGTTTTCCATACAAAGTACGGTCGTTCAAGGAAAATAACTTAAAAATTTAAAGGAAATTTGATTGCTCAGACTTTGGCAACTTATCTTTTTTGTTATTTGCTTCTGGCAACCGGCTTTGTACAAAGGATCACATGCACCCGCGGCAAGGCTTGTACAAAAGGTGGTTGCCGGAACGGGTTCCGGCAACCGCGCCCTACGGGTAAAACTTGCGAAGATGCTCAATATTCCAGGAGTTGCTCATTGGTACGCCATCTTCGGTCTCCAGACGGACAGCGCCAGGCCTAGTGACTCGTTTCACCCGGTAAGGGCCTTCCCACTTTGGCGTCAACTTGTTGGAATTCTTGGCGGACTGAATGCGCCGAAGAACAAGGTCGCCTTCCTCGATACTTCTGGCGTTAACTTTGCGGCTATGGTAGCGGCGCAAAGCTTGCTGGTAGCGAGCAGCTCGCACAGCAGCCTGAAGACGGTCTTCCTCAAGGAGCAGCGCGTCATCTTGCCGCATCTGCTCTTACTCAAGCTCATCATAAGCGAGCACTCGAGGCGACCTGTATACGAGTTCCGTGGGTAGAACTGCCTCCGCTCCATAGACTAGAGCGAAGGGTGTCTGGCCAGTGGCTCGATTTGGCGTCGTCCTGATCGACCGAAGAACCACCGGCAGCCCCTCGATCCAGTTTCTTCCGCACTTGTGCAGCCTGTCGAAAGTTCTGGTCTTGAGCCCGCGCAGCACTTCAGCATTTGCCCTCTCCGCTTGACCGTTGCTTCTCGGGTGAGCAACAGAAGCGAAACAGACCTTGGCGCCAAGATCTTGGACGTACTACATGAAGGTGCGGCTCGTAAATTGCGTACCGTTGTCGGTGATTATCCTGATAGGGATTCCGAAACGGCAAACAATCGACCTGAAGAACTTGACTGCTGACTGTGCTGTCACCTTCCTCACTGGTTCCACTTCCGGCCACTTTGTGAACTTGTCGATAGCGACGTACAAGTACTCAAAGCCCCCGACAGCTCGGGGAAAGGGGCCGAGGATGTCGAGCCCCCAGACCGAAAATGGCCAGGATAAAGGGATCGTCTGGAGAGCTTGAGCTGGCTGGAGTATCTGCTTGGAATGGAACTGACACGCTTCACACTTGGTTACTTGTGCAGTTGCATCCTGGAGGGCTGTCGGCCAAAAGAAGCCTTGTCGGAATGCATTGCCGACAAGTGCTCTTGCGCCAATGTGGTGACCACATATGCCTCCATGTATCTCTGCCAACAGCTTCTGTCCATCTTCCCGGGGAATACACTTCAATTTCACACCGTTGAGTCTTCTTCTGCATAGTGTGTTATCGACAAACTGGTACATACTAGACTGCCGGGCTACTCTTTCTACTTCTTCTTGCTCTTCGGGAAGTTATCCTGTTTGAAGGAAACGGACAATCTGCTGTGCCCATGTTGGAGCCTGTGGCTCGACAACAAGGACTAAAGGCAACTCTGCTGCTGCGGGAACATCTGCTTCCACGGCGAGAGCCTGCGGCTCTGCCGGAGCTTGACGTTCCCCGGCAAGCTTGTCGGAGCAAAACTTGTCGGGAGTGTCTGCTTCAACGGAACAAACCCTGGGGCTTGCCGGAGCAGACTGCTCCTCAGCATTCTTGGTGTTGATCTTGGGGTCCGTTTTGGCGGCGGCTTCGGGAAGCTCTGCCGGAAAATAGTCACCAGAAACCAACTTCCTCTTCTTGCTCTGTCTAGTTGGTGGTGTTACGGACGGCTGAGTCAGCTTGAGCACAAAAATCCCTGGTTCCACAGGTAATTTAAGTGCAGCGCACTTTGACAGGCCATCGGCAACGTCATTCTGAGCTCTTGGGACGTGCTCCATCTGCAGGCCGTCAAAGTGCTCTTCTAGCTTTCTCACTTCGTCGATGTAAGCTTCCATTAAGGGACTCTGGTAATTCTTGTTCACTTGGCGGACGACAAGATGTGAGTCACCCCTGACTATGAGCTTCTTAATCCCAAGTTCTGCCGCAATCCTGAGACCGGCAAGCAAGCCTTCATACTCTGTAGTGTCGTTTGTCGCTTGCTCCTTGGGAAAGTGCATCTGGACTATGTACTTGAGGTGCTCTCCGGTTGGTGCGATAAGCACCACGCCAGCACCGGCGCCTTGCAGCGAAAAGGCACCGTCAAAGTACATGAGCCACTCTTTGCTTGTTTCCTTGGCGGGGATGCTTGTCTCCGGAATTTCTTCATCTGGAGTTGGCGTCCATTCTGCTATGAACTCTGCCAATGCTCTGCTTGGGATTGTTGATGTACACTCAAATTTGAGGCCAAAGCTTGACAGTTCCAGTGCCCACTCGACAATCCTGCCTGTTGCTTCTGGATTTTGCAATATCCTCTTCAGCGGAAAACGAGTGACAACTGTGATCTCATGTGCTTGGAAGTAATGGAGCAGCTTTCTCGAGGCCATAAGAAATCCGAAAAGCAACTTCTGCACACCAGAGTACCTTGACCTAGCCCCCTGCAAAAGGGAAATGACAAAGTAGACTGGGCGCTGCACCATCTTCTTCTATATCTCCTCTTGCATCTGCGCAGATTCTTGCTTGTCGGGACCAGAGCTTGTCGGGGAAACCCCCTGCTTGTCGCTGGATGTGCTTGCCGCGGTTGCTGGCTCATCATCTGCCTCCCTCTCCGCTACTAACGCAGTGCTAACCACCTGATTGGTTGCCGCTATGTACAGCAGCAACTTCTCTTGCGGCTTAGGTGCGACAAGTGTTGGAGTGGAGGACAGGTATCTCTTCAAGTCTTGTAGCGCAGCCTCCGCTTCCGGAGTCCATTTCATCGGACCTGCCTTTTTCAAAATTTTGAAAAACGGCAAGGCGCGCTCAGCAGACCGAGAGATAAACCTGGTGAGGGCAGCCACGCAACTGGCAAGCTTCCGCACATCCTTGACGCGTTTTGGTGCTTCGATCTGCTCAATGGCCTTGATCTTGTCGGGATTGGCTTCGATTCCCCGCTGAGACACAAAGAACCCGAGAAGCTTGCCGGAAGGGACTCCAAACACACACTTCTCAGGGTTGAGCTTGAGATTGATCTTGCGCAGATTTGCAAAAGTCTCTTCTAAATCTTGGATCAGAGTTGCCCTATCCTTGCTTTTGACCACTATATCATCCATGTAAGCTTCCACATTTCTGTGTATCTGTGGCTTCAAAGCAACATGGACTACTCTGGCAAACGTTGAACCAGCATTCTTTAATCCGAAAGGCATCCGTACGAAACAGTACGTGCCACATGGAGTAATGAAAGCGGTTTTCTCCTCATCCTCTTCTGCCATGAAGATCTGATGGTATCCTGAATATGCGTCAAGAAATGAAAGCAAATCACATCCGGCTGTGGAGTCAACAATCTGGTCAATGCGCGGCAAGGGAAATGGGTCTTTGGGACAAGCTTTATTAACATCCGTAAAGTCAATATAAAGCCTCCATTTTCCATTTGCCTTGCGCACGACTACAGGATTGGCTAGCCACGTGGGATGGAGCACTCCTCTGACAAGGCCTGCTGCTTCCAACTTCTTGATCTCTTCTGCTATGAACTCTTGGCGCTCCACTGCCTATTTTCTGACCTTCTGCTTGACGGGCCGCGCATGAGGACAAACGGCAAGATGGTGCTCAATTACTTTCCTGGGAACACCGGGGATGTCTGACGGTTGCCACGCAAACATGCTGACATTCGCCCGCAGGAAAGTAACGAGCGCGCTTTCCTATTTAGGGTCGAGTGTGGCACTGATGGTGAAGGTACCACCAGTGCCGTCCTCCTTGGCGGACACCTTCTTGGTAAGTGGCGGAGCTGCCATAGCCTTCTTACACTTGCCGGTGGAGCTTGATGGTGCGTCCTCGACGGTAGTGCAGCACTCCGAAGAGGTGCACTTGCCGGAGTGGGCATCAGAGCTCTTGCCGGACTTGGTCTTCTTCTTCCCCCCGGGAGCTTCAGTGACAAGTGTCTTGTGATCCGTTGCAGCTGCTGCTTCCCGGTAAATCTTGTCGGCGCAGATAAGGGCATCCTTCTTGTCGCCAGGGACAGAGATGACACTTATCGGGCCTGGAATCTTGAGCATGTTGTATGCATAGTGAGAGGCTGCCATGAACTTGGCAAGCGCTGGACGGCCAAGTATCCCATTGTAAGGCAATGGGAAATCAGCAACGTCGAAAGTGACCCTCTCAGTTCTGAAATTCAGCTCGCTGCCAAATGCCACCAGCAATGTGACCTTCCCTTTCGGCTTGCTCCTTCCCGGGCTAATTCCTTGGAATGTACCGGTTTCTTCGAGCTCGCTGTCCGGGATCTGGAGTTTCTGGAGCACAGCGGAGGAGATCAGATTTAAGCCGGCCCCGCCGTCAACTAGCATCTTAGTGACTTTGAGATTGCGGATTGTTGGCCAAACCAACAACGGCAAGCACCCGACCGCAGTTGTGCGATCAGGGTGGTCCTCAATGTCAAAGATGATAGGCGTGCTGGACCATTTCAGAAGCTTGCGCGATTCGACAGGTGGCTCTGCCGCATTAACTTCCCGCAGCCACTATTTGAGTTGGCGGTGAGAAGTGTGGAGAGAAGCACCGCCGTCAACACACAAGACTTCTGTAGCTTTCTGAAACTCCTGCTCAGTGTTCTCAACATCATCCATGTCCTTGTCGCCGTCTTCGTCTTCATCCTTGTCGTGGCCGCGGGGAGGTCTGTCTCCTTGCCGCTGCTTGGCCTTGCCGCGGCGTCCTCCGCGGCCAGCGCGCTTCTTGCCAGCCACTCCACCGCCTCCGTGGGCTCTCTCCTTGTCGCGCCACTCATACTCAGCTTTTTGTTGCTGTACAAGCTGCTCGACCTTCTTACAGCTCTGGAGATCATGGCCCTTGGTGCGATGAATCTTGCAGTACTGCTTGTCGGAGCCGTCCTGCTTGTCGGCGGCCGCCACAGCTTGGCAATTGGTGCATGCGGCAACCTCCTTGCCGGAGCTGCCACCTTTGGCTTGCTTGGCGCCACCGTCGTTGTCGGACTGCTCAACGACTAGTACCTCTTTCCCTTTCTTCTTCCTGTTGCGCCTCCGGTTTTTCTTTGCCGGGGCGGCATCCTCACTGTCAGATCCCCCTGTTCCAGTATTCTCTCCAGGGAGAGCGCGTGCACACTTGTCGGCCAGGGCGTACAGCTCGCTGACGTCTCTGATCCTGCTCATCGCCATCTCCTCCCGCATCCTGCGGTTACGCACGTTCTAATGGAACGCGCTGATAACCGCGGCAGGGTGGATGTCTGGGATGTTGCGCTGCACAGGGCTGAATCTCTGGATATACTTGCGCAGGGGCTCTCCTTCCTTCTGGGCAAGCAGGTGGAGGTCACTCTCTTGTCCATTTGGTTTGTGGCCGCCCGTAAAGGCGCCGACAAGTGCATGAGCCAGGACCTGACTTCGGGCTTGAGTACCAGTGGGAAGTAGTTGGCAAGGACCTTGTCGTCTCGCCCCCCGGCAGCTTGCACCGCAATGGTGTAGATGCTGAGGAACTCCGACGGGTGCGACTTGCCGTCGTACTTCTCCGGTACGTCTGGCTTGAAATGCTTCTGACTGGGCCACTTGACTTGCCGCAGCTCACGGGTAAACGCAGGGCAACCTACTGCATACGGTAAGTCGCCAGGTTCTCCGGGCGCATGCATGTCAACAGAAGGCCCAGCGCGCAGGTCTGATTGACGCCGCGCTTCTCTTCGGCACTCGATGCGTGTTCGAGCGTCTTCTTGTTGTCGCTCGTGAAGAACTTGGCGCTGATCATGGCGACCTCGCGGATCTGACGACGCAGTGGAGTCGCTGTCGTGGTGGATCCGGCGAGTCGGCGATCTTGGCCTTCGAGGAGGAGAGTGCATAGTGGTTGCACCCTCGTCGGTCTTGTCGCCACCGGCTCGCGCCTGGCTGGCTTGCCGCGGCAGCGATGCGCTCGGCTGCCGTGGGTTGTCACCGTTGGCGAAGCCGATGAGGCTCTAGATAGTGGCCCTCCAGTCGTCGATCTTTTCTGGCGCTGGAGGGTAATCTAGGAGTAGTTGGGCCCGTGCCAACGCTTCTGCTGGAGTGGCGGGCGGCGGCGGCGAATGGTGCAAGGAGCGAGACATGCTCGGACTTCTAACTACGTTAGAAGGAGCAATATCTCGCCCAAGCGACCGTGCCATGCTCGTGCCAGCATGTTGGCGTGCATGCAGGTCTTGAGCGCTCCGGGATCCGCCAGCTTGATCTTGGCCTAGCAAGCGTATGGTACCGTGAGTACCATGACGCTGCTGGTCTCGCGCCTCCTGAGATGGGCGCGGTGCGTGTACGGACGCCGAGGTCTTGGAGTGCGCCCGGTCGTTGTGGGAGCCGACCGCGCCGCCGATGTGCAGCGCAGCCTTGTCGTCGGCGCCCGTTCTTCCGCCGGCGCCTACTCCACCAGCCGTTCGCTCCGGCGATGGTGGGCTCGGCGCAGACGGAGCAGCTGCCTCCGAAATCTTCTTCTTCGGCGGCATGTTGATGAAGATCTGGCTCGTGCGAACGCCGGATCAGGTTCGCACAACCTCGACGCACCCCCCTGCCTGGCGCGCCAAAGATGTCGGGGGTGTTGATCCCACGGACACCTATGGGACCACGGCGGACTGGGGCCCCTTTCGGTTCGGCAGGGGGGCGGAGAGTGCACGAAGAGCAGATCGAGGCGAACGCACGAGCGACGCGGTCAGTTTACCCAGGTTCGGGCCGCACGGATGCGTAAAACTCTACTCCTGCTTTGGTTTGTATTTGTGTTCTTGCTCGGGAGCGATGAATGCTACAGTACGCTCAAAAGGCTAGCGAGACCAAGAGTGAGAATGATCGTCCCCCCCCCTCTGTGGCGCATGGGCCTCATTTTATATGTCAAAGGGGTCACCGATAGGTGGCTACAGAGATGGGGGTAAAAAGGTAAAAGAGGTGGTGGTTGGCGCCACCGCTTACTACAGTTGTATCATACATAACCCTGACGGCAGGGGACAAAGGCATTAAATGCCTGTCTGTGTCGCCTGGATGGTGCAGAAAGGGACCGCTAGGGACACTGTTGCTTGCCACGATGGCTACCTTGTTAGCGCCGCTTGCCACCGTGTACCTCTAGCTGCACAGCCTTCTGCCACGTACGCCTGGAAGGGTCCCGGAGCGACACGTTGGCGGATGTGCTGGAGCACAGGTACGGGATGGAAGCTTGCCGTGGCAAGTGCCTTGCCGCGGTTATTATCTTGTCGCTCACTGGGTCTTGCAATGCCCTAGATGGCCTTCCCGGCAAGCTCCTATTGCCGGGGTCTTGCTTCCTTCCCGGCAAGCTCCTCTTGCCGGGGTCTTGGATACTTTGTTCCCGTGCACAAGTTTGGGATACTAAGGTACCCCTACTTTAGTACACCGACAGGCACCATTTGAGGCTTTGTATGGGCAAAGATGTCGTACCCCATTAAATTGGTTAGAGACCGGAGACAGCCGCATCTTCGGCCCAGACATGCTCAGAGAAGCCGAGGAAAAAGTCAAGCTAATCAGAGACCGACTCAAGACCGCTCAAAGTCGACAGAAGAGTTACTACGATCAGAAACATCGTGGGGTCAGTTTCGAACCCGGCGAATTCGTGTACCTAAGAGTATCTCCTATGAGGGGATTACAACGATTCAAGATAAAAGGAAAGCTAGCGCCAAGATTCATCGGACCATTCTGTATAGTGGCCCGAAAAGGCACGGTAGCATACCAACTAGACTTACCTGAGGAACTGTCAGATATCCACAACGTGTTCCACGTTTCGCAGTTAAGAAAGTGCGTAAGCAACCCAGAGAAACAAGTATCCCATGAAAACATTGACGTGCAGCCAAACCTCACTTATTGGGAACGTCCAGTAAAAATATTAGAGGAGTCTGAATGGAGGACCTGACAGAAAACCATCAAGTTTTTCAGAGTTCAGTGGAGCAATCACACCGATGGTGAAGCAACATGGGAAAGAGAGGATTTTCTTCGAGCAGAGCATCCGCACTTATTTATGGAACAGCTGAAATCTCGGGGACGAGATTTTTCCTAAGGGGGTAGGTGTTGTGACACTCCAATTTTTTTTTGGTTTTTAGCAAAAACCTTGCTGGTTTTTCTTTTGTTAAATGAGGCCTCTTAAGATTTTTCTTTTTTTGGCAAGGATTGTATTTTCTGTTTCCTTCTTCAAACTTTGGTGTTTGATCATTTAAAACTTCTTCTCTGTTGGTTCCCTTCTCAAACTATTTTGGGAGTTTAATCTTTTTTCTTTTAAAAAGAAAACTCTATGAGAATTGGGGATTTTCATATCTTAAAAACCACCCATGACTTTGTATTTTTGCCCATGTGGTAAAACCCCTCCAAAACCTCCCCTCCTCCTTGTAATCAACCAAAGTTCTCTATCCCAACTAATCCAAACAAGTTTTGGATTTTATTCTAATTATTTCATCTCTCAAATCTTTTCTGACTTTATTTTGAGCCTGAGTCATTTACAAAGCAAGTACCGTATAGCATTTGGATTTGGACATCAAACCAACTCTCCTGGATAGTCCTTTGTACCCACAACCCAGAACCATCTTGATCCACTCATCTTCTTTACAAATATTTCAACTTCCACTCCCTGCAAGTTTGGACCAGATTTGCCAAATTTGGTGAAATTCATATCTACACTTCTCCAAAAATTTCACCAAAAATCAGGCAGCCTACTGGAGCAATGAGAAGCCACTCCACCAAAAACCAGCTCAAGGAAAAATCCCTACATGCCTAGATCATTCTGTCGAACACCTTGCATGCACTGTTTCTGTTCATCTTCAGTTAAGTTCAGAGTTTCAGTGTCGATCCTCGTCAGAAATTCAGGCACATGCTCACAGTGCCCTTGGCACATTGCTGGCCGCCTGGCCTACTTGTCCGGAGCTTCACACGCGCACTTGGCGCCTTCCTGGCGTCGGTGGCGCCCTGGCCCGCCTGCGCCGGCGTGTCTTGCGGCGGCCGAACCACCGTAGCGGCTGACAGGGAGCAGAACGGTGGCTCAACGCCGTTCGGCGCCGCCCAATCCTCCTGGTAGCTCCGCATGGCCATCTCGTTGCCAGCGCACGCATGCAGCACCGCTGCCGTGGCGCGGCACGCACAGAGCGTGCTCTCTGCCGCCGACGGGCCCGCGCCGCCCCATTCTGTCGAACTCCCCCTAAGCAACCAAATCCCGACGCGGTTAGCACCTAAATGGAACCAGGGAACGCCCACGACGACGCTCAACCTCAAAACCCTCCCGTGCAACCACGGCACCGCCGTAATCACCTCGCCGGACTTATCCGTTTGCGGCAACCGACTCGGGCCGGCTATATATAGCACCCCCGAGCCTGCTCTCGCCCCCGCACAACTCCACCATCTCACTAGACCCTGCCTGGCCACTGGAGGAGCCTCGAGGGGCCCTTCTTGCCCGACTCCGGCCGCCTCGTTCTGCCTCGGCCTACTCCTCGATTCGCTCCGGTGAGGCCGTCTCCGGCACCCCAACTTCGTCAGCAACACTCTCGAGCAAACAAGAGTCTAACCCCCACTCCAATTTGATCTTCACAGCTCTCTCCGACGAGGTCCACAACCACCCGAATCGCCGTCCGCCGGAGCCAGCGTCGCCGCCGACGTGGTACTTGCCGGCGACCACGACCACCTCCCACAGACGCGGAATGGCGCCCTGAACATGAAGGTACTCTCCGATCTCCCTGCCTCGCCGTGGATCGCCGCCGGCGACCACCGCGGCTCTCGGGCGCCGACGAGCTTCGTCCCCCGTTTGAATATTCAAACCTGACGGGTGGGACCCGCCCGTCAGCCTCTCAGTTCTTTTTAAACGAACCGTTTTCTGAAGGCGTCTTCTGCCAAAGTACGTCACCCCTCTGGGCCGGCGTATTTTCAATCGAAGCGTTTTCTGCTTTTATAAGCTAGCCCCTGGAAACTTTCTGTTTCATTACAGATGAGTCCCTGGACTAGAACCTTTATAACTTTTAAACAGAAAAGTATTTTTGATTGATTACTTTTCTGTCCTATTTAGAATTTTGTCTAGTTTTTTCTCAGATTTATTTGAAAAATATTTGGAATACTTTTGTGCACCTCTCGGTATTTACGTTAGCACGTGTGTTTTCTTTATACCGTAGATACCGAAGGAGGTGACGGAGCCGCGAACTTCACCGAGCTAGGCTCCGACTACTCTGAACCAGGCAAGCATGTTTGAACTTTTGATATGATGATTGTTTTGGCATGTTTGCATTAAGTAATTTCATGGCATGTTGATGAGCGTACCGACAAATGTCATGTTACATGCAACGTTGAAGCAAGTGAGTATCGAGAATCCATAAGTGAATGGATGTGAGTATGAATAGCCATGTGTTGGCATGAGGATGGGTAAGATGGTAGTGTTGTAGCATGCCAGTCTTATGCCAGACTATATGACTTCAGTGTCAAACCGTATCGGTCCAGTTCCTCCCATTTCCTTCCCTGTACTACCACATGTTTTCCGCAAGGAATATGGCTTAGTAAGTTGCAAACCGCTTTCCTGGTACACACCAAAAGGAGAGGCCGTGATGATGGTTCCATGGCCCTGGATTAAAGCCAGTCATCCAGTCTGGGGGCATGGGTGTTTCCGGTTGGGACCGAGAGGGGGGCACCCCTTATAGCGCGCGTATATAAATTTGATCCCATGCTATTCGAGATTGTGATCTCCCCGCCTCAAAAGTTTTTCTTGGACGATGTCTAGGGTGAGTCCTGGCATCGAGAGGTAGGATGGGTGTGTACTGGTTAGCCGTGTTTTCTTCCGAAATACCGTAAACGGAACTAGTCCTTCGTGACTACGGAAATCCGTTGGCTGTGGGAAAATTTTTGTACAAACTCTGCAGAGTCATACATTCCTTCGAATCATCTATTCCATGTCCAAATTCGTATTATCTTGTCCTGACAGTGTCAGTTTGATGACAGAGACTCCAGTGAATCACAAGAGTGCTAAGTCCGGTTAAATGTTTAATTCTATGGATGGACTAACCCGTTTATTATCATGAGTTGAGTATTTATTATGAGCTTTAATTCCTTGTAAATGAAAGCCCTTTCTACGATGTCGCTCAGACGTCCGACTGTGGCATTGTTTTTATTTTACTTTCAATAAAAGCCCTTTCTGCGATGTCGCTCAGACGTCCGACTGCGGCATTTCTTTTTAAGCCCTTTACGTGGTGTCGCTAAGACGCCCGACTGCGGCATTTCTCTTTAAGCCCTTTATGTGGTGTCGCTAAGACGCCCGACTGCGGCATTTCTTTTTAAGCCCTTTATGTGGTGTCGCTAAGACGCCCGACTGCGGCATTTCTTTTTAGCCCTTTATGTGGTGTCGCTTAGACGCCCGACTGTGGCATGATCTTTATTTATTTGTTCACCCTTCGAGGCGTCGCTTCAGACACCCGATCGGTTTTCCATTTATTATTGTTGGGATTTCAGGCGGACTACCGCTGATTCCCTTGTTACTTACCTTGCTTGCTAAATTTTGAATGTGCATTGGTAAATTAATCATGACGCATTCATGCATGCATTTGTTATACCTTACGTCCGAACTGTCTTGCGAGTACTTTCAAAGTACTCACTGGCTTGTTGATTTGGCCAGATGCTGACGAAGGTGATCTCATGGATGAAGAGTTCGATAGCGAGTCCGACGCCTAGAGGAATCCCAGTCAGTCTCGTGCGACCCTGGATTTGGTCACTGTATTATATCCGCTTCCGCCATCCGAATAAAATTCATCGAGCCTCACCTCGACGCTCGGTGAGATGCCAGTTTGAGAGTCATGTTATCACACTCCCCACTGTGTTATTCCACCATCACTTTATCCCCGAGCCAGTAGTATGCCACCCCACCATTGTGTTATATCCGCCATTATGTATAATTATTGGCGTGCTTGTAATAATTTGTTGAGCACCCTTAGCTCAACCCTGCAATATATTTGTTTTTCTTTGCTACTGGCTTATTGTATCAAGAATTTGTCTACTAGTGAGGATGGATTTCTCTCATACTGGACTTAAGAGATTAGTTTCTCAATAAATATTTTTATTGGAAAACCGGTCGTGACATGTTATCGTTGTCATGCATCTCATATCATGTCATCATGCGCATTGCATTTGCATACGTGTTCATCTCATGCATTCGAGCATTTTCCCCATTGTCCATTTGGCATTCCGGCGCTCCGTTCTCCTCCGGTGGTCATTTCTACCTTTCTTTCATGTGTGGGGACTAAACATTTCCGGATTGGACCGAGACTTGCAAGCGGCCTTGTTTTACTACTGGTAGACCGCCTGTCAAGTTTCGTACCATTTGGACTTCGTTTGATACTCCAACGGGTAACCGAGGGACCGAAAAGGCCTCGTGTGTGTTGCAGCCCAACACCCCTCCATTTTGGCCCAAAACCCACCAAAACCCTCTCCATCATCTAGAGAGTTCGATCATGATCGCGTGGCCGAAAACCGCACCTCATTTGGACTCTCCTAGCTCCCTCTATCTATAAATAGGTGCACCGCCCCGAAAATTCCGGATCCCTAACCCTAGCCCCGCTCCTCTCCGCGCGCTGGACAACGTCCGCCGCCACCGCCGTCCAACCGAGAGCCGCCACGTGGCAGCGCCGGCCAGCCCCCACCGCGCGGCCCGACGAGCCCGCCGCGGGCCCTCTCGGCCCGGTCTCCCCGCGTCGCCGTCCGCCTTCGTCCTCTTCCCCGCGCGCCGCCCACCGGCCGCCGCGGATCCACGCCGCCGGCCGCCGCCTCCCGGCCCACTCCTCCGCCGAGCCGAGGCGCGCCCCGCCATCGCCCTTGCTTCGGGCCACCGCCTGGGGAGCGCCCCGACCGCCGCGGCGCCATCGCCAGCCTTCCCCTCCACCAGCGAGCTCCTCCTCATCTCCGGCATCCTCCTCCGGCGAGCACGAACTCCGGCGCCGATCTGCTACAGTGCGCGCCCGTTCTAGATCCGATCTGGGTTGCTACAGTAAACCCTAGACCGGGTTGACTTCCCCCCCCCCCCCCGCTTCCAGTAATTTTTGCATACTTTGACGCATCGTAACTTTGCATCCGTAGATCCGTTTTTGGGCATATAACATATCAAAATGTTCGTCTCAGAGAGCACATCATTTCATCTCATTGCATCATTTTCATTTGAGTTCATCTTGAGGCCCGAAATGGTGTTAGAAGAGTGCTATTTGAGATAATTGTCACATCTGCTGCTCCATTTAGATATTTGTCATTTTTGCCATGTTTATTGTGTGCATGATATGCCCCTGAGCTCTTCATGAGTTTTGTTACATGTTTTGCCATCTATCTAGAGGTGCAACCCATGTATTTTTTTTGATGTGTGTGGTGATTAGCACAAGCTTGCAAAGTGAAGCATTTGTTAATGCTGATTTCAGGGCCTTAGCATTTCCACTAAGTCCTTGACCTGTTTATCTCATATTGCCATATGTTCATGTTGTTTCCTAGTGATCCATGCCTCTTTTGAGGATGGTCAGTAAGGATGTTTTGTTAACCTTGTATGCTCTATCCATCCATGTCTTTGTTTGAAATTATGGAGCAACCTAGCTTGAGTCAATCGAGCTCTACTTTTGTCATTTCGTGAATCTGGGCAGATTGCCTACTTGTTAGCAATTTTGCCGAGGATGTTGTAGTTGATCCGTGCATGCTATGTTATTGTTCTTGCCATGTCTAGATTGCATTTTGTGTATTCTTGATGGGTGTATACTTAGATTGTCATGACTTGCTCTGTAGTGAGTGCATCGAGCTCGTAAACATGCCTACTTGATATCTGTTTTCAGCATGCTCCAGTTTTCACTAAGTCTGAGAACTGATTATGTTTTTGCCATGTTCACATGCTTGCAAATGTATTTTCTGATCCCTCTTGGCTCAAGGTCACTAAGGGAGTTTTGTTAAGCTCCTTGAGTAGCTCCACGCCATGCTTTACTTTGCCATGTTCAGGTCCTGTAGCATATTGTTTTCATGCTCCGAAGAGTGCTATCTAATCTGAAATTCCAGACAAGTGTTAATTTCACTAAGTCTGAGATATGTTTGCCAAATGCATTTTTGCCATGCTTGTTTGAACCTGTTAATGGATGAATTAGCCGTAGCTCAGTGCTAGTCTTTTGTTAAGCATCATGAATGGATCCCTACCATGTATCTTGATGTCATGTTTGAGTGCTGTAGCATGTTCATCTTGTTGCATTTAGATGGCTACTTGCTGTAAATCGCAGACCGGTGTCATATTTGAATCGCTTGCCATTTCCAAACTGTAACTCCGATTCCGTTGATCTTTATATCATTTTCAAGCGATTTCATCTCATCTTTCCAGTGGCACACTTGGATTTCCAAGTTGAGGACACGTTCATGCATTCCTTGTCAAATCTTGCATATGGATCACATATTGCATCCCGCATAGCATACCATCTTTGCATCATATTGTTTGAGCTTTGCACGTGGTTGATTGTGTCCTTGTTGTTTTTTTGTCTTGTTTGGGTAGAGCCGGGAGACGAGTTCGTTAACGAGGAGCCCGTTGAGTTTGCTTTCGAGGATCCAGTCAACTCTGACAACTTTGCAGGCGAGATGATCATACCCTCGAAATCACTACTATCTTTGCTTTGCTAAATGCTCGCTCTTTTGCTATGCCATGCTACGATACCTACCACTTGCTTTCAAGCCTCCCAAGTTTCCATGTCAAACCTTTAACCCCCCATGTCCTAGCAAACCGTTGATTGGCTATGTTGTCGCTTTGCTCAGCCCCTCTTATAGCGTTGCTAGTTGCAGGTGAAGATTGGAGATCGTTCCTTGTTGGAACCTTATTTACTTGGTGGGATACCATTATATTGCCATGTTATCTTAATGCATCTATATAGTTGGTAAAGGGTGGAAGGCTCGGCCTCTCGCCTAGTGTTTTGTTCCACTCTTGCCGCCCTAGTTTTCGTCATATCGGTGTTATGTTCCCGGATTTTGCGTTCCTTACGCGGTTGGGTTATAATGGGAACCCCTTGATAGTTCGCCTTGATTAAAGCCTTTCCAGCAGTGCCCAACCTTGGTTTTACCATTTGCCACCTAGCCTCTTTTCCCTTGGGTTTCTAGAGCCCTAGGGTCATCTTATTTAAACCCCCCCGGGCCAGTGCTCCTCTGAGTGTTGGTCCAACTCGTCAGCCGCCGGTGGCCACCAGGGGCAACCCTGGGCTAGCCTACCGGAAGTTTGGACAATCTGAGTGTGCCCTGAGAACAAGATATGTGCAGCTCCTATCGGGAATTGTCGGCACATTCGGGCGGTGTTGCTGGATTTGTTTTAACTTGTCGAAGTGTCTCGAAGAACCGAGGTACCGAGTCTAATTGGAACGTCTCAGGAGGAGGTCTATTCCTTTGTTGACCATGAGAGCTTGTCATGGGCTAAGTTGGGACTCCCCTGCAGGGATTTGAACTTTCGAAAGTCGTGTCCGCGGTTATGGACAGATAGGAATTTGTTAATGTCCGGTTGTAGATAAGTTGAACCTTAACTTAATTAAAATTAATCAACTATGTGAGTTACCGTGATGGTCTCTTCTCGGCGGAGTCCGGGAAGTGGACACGGTGTTGGAGTAATGCTTGCGCAGGTTTTTCTCTAGATTACTCTATCGCGCTTTGCCTCCTCTTCTCGCTCTCTTTTGCGAACAGGATAACCACCTTATATGCTAGTCGCTTGCTGCGGCTCCACATATTTACCTTGCCTTACCTATAAGCTTAAATAGTCTTGATCGCGAGGGTGCAAGATTGCTGAGTCCCTGTGGCTCACAGATTACTATTAAACCAGATGCAGGGCCTGATATTTCCGCTCCAGATGACACGCTTGAGCTCAAGTGAGAGTCCGACGAGGACTCTCAATAATACTACGTGTCTTTCCCTGATGATTAGTAGTGGTGCCCAGTTGGGGTGATCGGGACCGTGTCGCATGTTGGGTTATCTTTCATTTTGGCGCCGTAGTCGGGCCATGAGTGTTTGAATGTTGTAATGCTATTTATGTACTTTGATTGACGTGGCGAGTGTAAGCCAACTATGTTTCTCCCCTTTTATTATCTATATTACATGGGATGTTGTGACGATTGCCTGACTTGCGACATTGCTTTCAATGCGGTTATGTCTCTAAGTCGTGCCTCGACATGTGGGAGCTATAGCCGCATCGAGGGTGTGACATGCCCCCCCATCAGCATGGACAAGGCCTTTATAGAGCATGTCTTCACCAATAATGTAAGTTTGTCCATCTCAAGCCTTCAAACTTTGTTGTATATATTTGGTTAGGCATGACTGGAATAGCTGTTTATTTTTGGTGTTTGCATCAAATTGCTAGTTTAAAGTTTATTATATATAGTTCATAAACAAAAGTTCGCCCTTTCTCAATTTAAGTTTTCAGTTGTACAACCAAGTTCCTTCTTCATACCAAGTAAATTAAACTATACAAAGCAAGTGATCTTCTTTTGCACTGCATGTATGCTTCTGTTCTTCATCGGTAATCCAGTGGTGTGGTGAACCTACCCACTACAGCACAATGTCATATTCTGCAATGTCTTAACTATGAACAATGTCATATCATTCCACTATTATTTTAACCGTCTCTTTATTTGCCAATCTGAAATGGTATAAATTGATAGCACACTAACCTTTGATACTTATGAGTTCTTGATCTGTAATCCAGTGGTGTCGTGAAGCTGCCAACTCTTTCACAATGTCATTTCCTACCATGTCTTGACCTGAATAATACCATATTGTGTTAATGTAAATTTAAACTGTGTCACTTTATTCGTCAGTAATAAATGTGATGAATTGTCAGCACTGATACTTTTATGTGCAAAACCTGTCATCTGTCTGCTTGTTTATCTTTCAGAGTGAGGAAGATATGTCTTTCAGCAATTGTTCCTCTCGTTCCCAGGTGGCTTCATCCTCCGTGTGGTGGCTCCACTGAACTTTGCAAAACCTAATAACCTTGTTGCGGGTGACTCGGCTGGCATACTCAAGGATCTTAACTGGTTTCTCCTCATAGGTCAAATCAGTGTCCAACTGAATCGCTTCCAGCGGCACTGTATCTCTCAGTGGTATATCAGCCATCTCCGCGTGGCACTTCATCAACTTGGAAACATGGAACATGTCGTGAACTCCTGACAATCCTTTGGGAAATTCCAACTTATAAGCTACTTCTCCCATATGCTCCAAAACCTTGTATGGTCCTATAAAACGTGGCGCTAACTTTCCCTTAACTCCAAAGCGCATAACTCCTCGAAGTGGAGATACTCGAAGATAAACTTTGTCTCCGACTTTGTAAACTGTCTCCTTGCGTTTAGAATCTGCATAGCTCTTCTACCTGGACTGGGCAACCTTGAGCCTATCGTGAATCAATTTCACTTTCTGTTCAGACTCCTTAACCAGATCGGGTCCAAACAACTTGCGGTCTGCAACTTCATCCCACGACAATGGGGTCCTGCACCTCCTTCCGTATAAAGCTTTGAAAGGGGCCATCTTCAAACTGGATTGATAACTTGTTTTGTAAGAGAACTCTGCATACGGAAAATTATCGTCCCAACTAGATCCATGATCTAGCGCACAAGCTCTCAGCATATCCTCCAAAATCTGATTGACTCTCTCGGTCTGTCCATCAGTCTGCGGATGGAAAGCTGTACTGAACTTTAGCCCGGTACCCAAGGTTTCATGCAACTAATTCCAGAATTTTGAGGTAAACTGGGTTCCTCTATCTGATACAATGCTCCTTGGAACTCCATGCAGACATACGATCCTGGGCATATCTTTGCCAACTTGGCACTAATATAGGTAGTCTTCACTGGAATGAAATGAGCTACCTTTCTCAAATGATCGACTACAACCCAAATCGAGTCATAGCCTGAACGAGTTCTGGGCAATCCTGTAATAAAATCCATGCCTAACTTGTCCCACTGTCACACCCTAGCTAGATTATGCATTAGAGTGTGCATCATGTTTACCTTCATCAGAAATTGAAATGGGGAAAGCAGAACCCCCAGCACCCCCCCCCTGAAATCAACTAGGGTTTACTAAAAATAAATTCAATGAACCTGAAATGCCCTTCAAAAATGTTCACCCTCTTTGCCTTGGGTTACAACCCTTGGGAAAAATGGTGCATATAATTTTAGGTCAACAAAAGGGGCATTGATTTAATTCATAAATATTTGAATTTGGGCATTTAAATACTATTAAATAATTCAAATGCTCAAATAATGTTGGAACTATTTTTTGGGCCACTGAAATATTTCAGTAAGTGTCCATAAATATTTTCAGGATTTTATAAAATGATTTAGTATTTAAACTAAATCAAAACAGAATAACAGAAATAGAAAAACACAAAAAAATAAAGAGGGAAAGGCCATGGGCCACTTACCTGGCCCATCTCCAGCTGGCGGCCCAGCCCACCCCGCTGCCTCCTGTCGTCCCCCTCCTCGGACAGAAGGACGCGGGCGTGTGCTCGGCGCTCGCCGGCACGCGCGCGCGCCACCTCTCCCCCCTGCGCGCCACCTCCTGGTTCCGGGCTCCCTCCCAATGCCACGGAGACGACCACGCACCCCTGGCCCTCTCATTCCCCTCCCCCGTGCTCATCCCCTCCTCTGGCTCTCCCCCTCTCTTCCACAGAACGCGGCCGTCGCCGCCGACGAGAACCACCACGGCCACAGCCACCCCCTCGCCCCTCGGTTGTGCCCACGAGCTCCGCAACGTCGTCCTCGACCCCCTCACCGAACCACTCCCCGCCGGAAGCCCTGCATCGTCGACTTCAACCTCTTCTTCAACCTCGGCCGCCCGAGCTCCTCGCCGTTGATTCGCGCCATCAAGGTCGCCCCCGAGCCCGCTAGCCACCCCTACGGCACCGCTGTGAGCTACCGGTCCTTTTCCCCTTAGCCACGCCGTCGATTTCGCCCCGTAGCCGTTGCCCCGCGAGCACTCGAAGCTCGCCGCCGTTGAGCCTCGACGCCGTCGTGGCTACGACCGTGCAAGCACGCGTCCGAGCGCACCACCGTCTTCAACGCGTCCCCAGGAGCCTAACGCAACCACCCATTCGACCTGCCGTGCCCCCTAGCGCTAACCCGCACCAGCCCCTAACTCCGGCCACCGCCACGAGCTTGCCTCCGGCGAGCTCGGGCCATCTCAGCCCCTGCCGTGTCCACAGATGGATGCGGGCGAGTCCTAGCTCCGCGTAGATGCCCTCCGCTGGCCATTTGGTCGCCGGAGGAGGATTTCCGAGCCCCTCCGCCGTCTCTGGCCTCGCCGACGACGAGCCGGGGTCAACTCCGGCGTGTTTTGCCCCCGGGTCGGCTGGGTTGACTCCCCCCCCTGACTCACTGACGTGTGGGCCCAGGCGCCTGCTTAATTAGTGTTAATAAAATTAGCTAATTAGTGAGCCACTGACATGCGGGCCCCGCCCGGCTAACTAAGTTAGTCAGGATTAACTAACTTGGTTAGTTGATTGTGTCACTGACCAGTGGACCCCACTGGTCAGGTTTGACCTGGAGGCGCCCAGTTGACCTGCTGACATCAGGGTGATGTCATGCTGACGCAATAACTCCTTTTCTGGATTTAATTTTATATAGAAAAATCCAAAAAATTGCCTAAACTTCAAAAATTCATAGAAATTCAACCATAACTCCAAATGAGACAAATTATATATGAAAAATTATCAGAAAAATTCAAGGAATCCATCTGTACCATTTTCATGCATGTTTGAACAATGTTTGTCCTCTGTTTTGGACAAAACAAATAAAGGGAATTTAAATAATCATATATGGGGTTGGAATTTGAATCTTGTACTCAAACCAACTTCATTTAAATCATAGCTAGTTGCATTAGCTCAAGACACATCCATATTGCCATGTCATAGCATGCATCATATTGTTGCATATCATCATGTGTTGATTGTGCTCGGTTGTGTTATTCGTGGTAGGTTCTGCCTCCGAGGATATTCACGAGTATCCAACTGAAGGGCAGTATCCCGTTACCACTCCATCAGGCAAGCAACCATTGATCATTCTGATACAACCCATGTTCTCGCTCCTGCTCTTGTTTACTGCATTAAGACAACACGATTCAAACTGCTGTGTGCTACGGTAGTTGAACCCTTATCCTCTGCATGACCTGTCATTGCCACAGTAACTAGATGAAACCCACTAGCATGTGTAGGAGTTGATTGAGCCATGTTTTGTGATTCCTACCTTGCTATGCCTGCTATGCTTAGAGTTGTGTCAGGTCTGGTTCATCTGGGTGATGGGCTAGAGTGAAATGCTTGTGTCAGTAATATATGGGATGTGTTGAACATGTTTTGGTAAAGGTATCGATGAGAGGCCATGTAGGAGTACATGGTGGGTTGTTTCATTGAAGCCGTCCCTAAGAACTGAGTTCTGTATGCGTGAATTAAGATTCAGCTACTACCACACATTGGGCCCTGAAATATGACCCCGCTCGACTTACCGACCCCTCTCGCCTCAGTCCAGGAGTTGCAACTAGTTTCTGGTGTTTGTAGGATATGTGTTGGCGGTCGTGCGTAGCGCTGACCCTAGGGGTGGGCTATGTTGCGGTAGATGCACCGTGGCACGGTGTACCGAGTCACCCGTTTGGTGTCTCGGGAACCCTGTTCACATCGTTCGGGGCCGTTGAGGACACCCTGGCCGGATTTCCTTGCGGATGGAACCTGAATAGGCGATGACCCTGGACTAGAGACTTGTGAGGTTAGTCAGGTCGTGGTCTACACCCACGTCGGTTTTCGCTTGAAGTCTGCCGAGCACATTTCGTGTGTAGACGCTAAGTGGTGGAAACATGTGTGACGAAGTACACCCCTGCAGGGTATAAAACTATTCGAATAGCCGTGTCCGCGGTAAAGGACTACTTGATTGCATATACGGTTCATAGACAAGTTAATGGATACTACTAAAAGACTCAAGATAAGTGTGAGTACCGAGGATGGCCCCCTCGCAGGATACGAGGGAGGATCCACGGTGGAGTATTGTGATGGTGAGTAGTGGACTCGTGTGCGAAAACTATTTTGCTAAAAGATTCCGTAGGATAGCTTAGCCAAGAGTCAAAGCTGGCTTGCTGCATAAACCCCACCACCTTCTTGAGAATGAGCATGTATAGTAGGTTCTGATGTAAGACTTGCTGAGTACTTTCGTACTCATGTTTGCTTATTTATTGTTTTCAGACGACAACACTGCCCCCTCCGATGGGTTTTACGTAGACCTTGACGTCGACGAGTGACTAGCCACCCAGGTGGTGATCCAGGCCATGGAGGGCCCTATGTAGATAGACAGGCTTCGAGAAGCCTTCTTTCTTTCTAGAGTCTGTACTCAGACTAGTTGCTTCCGCATGTGCTTGTATGACTGTATGACTTGAGTGTCGGGTCATGTGACCCCTACCTGTATGGATATGTTATGTATGGCTCCCTGGAGCCTTTAAATAAAGTACTTGAGTTGTAGAGTTTTGTTGTGATGCCATGTTGTATGTACTCATATCGGGCATATTGTGTGTATGTTTGAAATGCTTGGTATGAGTGGGATCCGACAATCTAGTTGTTTGTCCTTCGCAGCCTTTCTTATGGGGAAATGTAGTCTAGTGCTCCTCGAGCCATAGTAGTCCGCTACAGCCTGGTTCACCGGAGTCCTGCTAGCCCAGCACTACTGTTCAGGACACTTGACTGGCCGGCATGTGTTTCACTTCGTCCCTATGTCTGTCCCTTCGGGGAAATGTCACGCGGTGATCTCCGGAGTCCTGTCTAGCCTGCTACAGCCCGGGATACCCGGAGTCCTGTTAGCCCAATGCTACAGCCCGGAATCACTCGTTGATGACCGACATGTTCGATGTGATTCATGTATGCCTGGCTCCATAGGTCTGTGCCGCTTTGGGTTCACGACTAGCCATGTCGGCCCGGGTTCTCGGTCATATGGATGCTAACGACATTGTCATATACGCGAGCCAAAAGGCGCAAACGGTCCCGGGCCATGGTAAGGCGACACCCGTGGGATACCGTGCGTGAGGCCGCAAAGTGATATGAGGTGTTACCGGCTAGATCGATGTGGCCTGGAATCGGGGTCCTGACAGCGTTGGCATCAGAGCCGGACTGCCTGTAGGTTCGTTCAGCCAAACTGGTCAATGTCGAGTCTAGAAATGCTTTAGTTATATGTAAGGGAATTGATTGTGGGAGGGAACGTAAGGTTCTTTTACTCCTTTACCCTATGCTTCTGATCTGAGTCATTCTCTTCTCATTCAACGTGGGTTAAGGAGTAGGCTCTCTTCTTCTATCAGGTTCACGTGCTACTAATCCGTAGTAGTTCATAGGATTATTGCTACGAGTTCCAGTCCAGTTTCTACTATTTTAGTACGTTGCTATTTGAATCAGAACCTTGATATGATGCTGTTGAGCGGTATTGTGAACTGTTGTGGATGTCTCAAATCTTTTCCTGAGCATTTACAGCCGTTATGCTGTCCAATTTTCCCTAGGAATTCTGATGTCTTGTCTCGTGGTTGTGCTTTCAGATGGCCAACCATTCTCAAAATCAGGTGGTTCGCCTGACCAGGTGCCTCGACGTGCCCGGTCATACTGCTATGTTGGTCCGGGTCATGATCGAGACAGGATACCGTTGGTATCCCGAATACACTGTTGAAGAGCAGTTCCGCGACTTTAATCAAAGCCAGTATTTCTGCACCGTCAGGATATTTCCTTCCTATCCTGGATCTACCGAGCCCCTTCACTGTTCCTATGGACTCGGAGTTACCATTGAGATGGCTGTGCAGGATGCTGCCTATTCCATGATGACCATCTTGCGAGTCCGGACTGGCCTGCTTCGGAACACTGACTTCCGTTACATGCCAGCTTCACTTCCGGGAGCGTAGGGGTATCTTCAGGCTATCTATGCTGACTCCACTCAGGAGGACTCATTAACTCGTACCACCGCTGAGATGCTCGAAGATAAGGACCGAGAGAATCGGGCCTTGAGGCTGGAGCTCTTTAATACCCGTGCTGATCATTGGGCCACATTGACTCGGTTTGCACCCGCAGTGCAAGCTGGATGTATGGATACCAGGGATCTGTATCCTGTGAGAGCAGCTCTGCCAGACATGGTGGATTGGCGTGATGTGGGAGGCATCACCCCACCCCTTGGTCCCCGCAGGCCACCGTTTGTTGGTCCAAGACCTCATCCTAGCCCCTATGGTCCACAGGCTCCTCAGGACCGTCTGTTTCCGGATGATCACGTTGAACTTCCAGGCTATGGAGGTGACTTCTATGAGGACTACTACGGAGCTATCTGAGTTAGTAGTAGTACCACTAGTATTGTAGTAGTTGTATCTCCACTATCCTGTGTGACTTGTGGAATACGACTTGGTGTGTAATCGATTCCGGAGGTGTAGACAAATAATGTATAGGGACTCGGAATGCCTCCGATGAGATGTAACGTCTACCTTCATAGTTGTACTGTAGCATGGGCTTGTACTAAACTATGTATGACGAGTATGACCGTTGGTGTATATATGGCAGTTTTATATTACCATGGCATACGAATGACCATCTCTGCATTCCGTGTTATCCTTTACATTCTGCACTTCCCTGTTAAGTTTGAGCCATCCTTGTCTAAACCGTTGTCTTGTTTCCTCCTAGGATGGTCAACACCCGCGGCAACCCTGCTGCCCCGGAGCAGGGGGAAGCCAATGCAGCTAGAGGTGAAAATTTGCCTCACCCGCCTTCCCTGGCCGAAGTGATGCTGGAGGCGGAAAGGAACAAGCGTGAGACCAACCGCCTGTTGGAGCGGATTGAGCAGAACACTGCACGCCACCCACGAAATGACCTGGTGTCAATCAACGACTTTATCAAGCTGTACCCACCAAAGTTTAACCATTCTGTCGAGCCCCTCGATGCGGATGATTGGCTTCGCAGCATCACCCACAAGCTACGTTCTGCCAACGTAGCTGAAGCCGACAAGGTTACCTATGCTGCTTATCATCTCGAGGACCCCGCTAGCCATTGGTGGGAAAACTACGAAGCTATGCGCCCGGTCGGCCAAATCACTACCTGGGCTGAGTTCAGCAAGGCTTTTCGTGAGCATCACATTCCGGAAGGTCTCATGGATCGCAAGAGGGAGGAGTTCTGCAACTTCACCCAAGGAAGGCTGACTGTGGATGCATATAGCCGAGAATTTGGGAACCTGGCACGCTATGCTCCTGAAGAGGTTTCTACTGACGCCAAGAAGCAGGCAAGGTTCCGCAAGGGACTTAGCCCTGAGCTTCGCCGCGATCTCCGTCTGCACGAGTGCACATCCTTCCAGAAGCTGGCCAGACTGATTATGACGCTTCACGCAAGCACTCTCGTGATTTTGGGTCTTCATCCGGCTTTGGAGCTCAGAAGCGCCGGGTGTGGATTCCAAGCACCGCACTGCCACCCAGATTCACCTCGAGGCCATCCTTTGAGGCGCCTCGTCCCAACCAGCAATTTGCACCGCCCAAGCCCTATGGTGTCCCCGCTGCTAATGTTGCTCCACGCCCCACTGTGGTAACATGCTTCAAGTGTGGAGAACCGGGTCACTATAGTCGAGAGTGTCCCTAGAACAACCCCAATCAAGCTGGAAAGTCCGTTGGCCGTGGTAAGCCCGCGGGAAAGACTTTCTATGCCAAAACGGCCACTAGTGCACGTGGCCATGTCAACTATGTTTCAGCCGAAGAGGCTCATGAGGATCCCAACGTCGTCCTTGGTACGCTCCTTGTTAACTGCCATCCGGCATCTGTTCTTTTCGATACTGGAGCATCTCATTCATTCATATCCGATAATTATGCTCGGTTGCATAACACGGCATTCTGTGACATGCCCACTTCCATGGTAATTCAAACTCCGGGTTACAAATGGCAAACTTCTAGGGTAAGCCATGGGAACGAAATTCTTGTCGATAGGCTTGTTTTCCTCGCATCTTTAATAGCTCTCAAGTCCTCCGACATAAACATCATCTTGGGTTGGATGTCGGCTCATTATGCCAAGATCGATTGTGCCACTAGAACCGTTCAACTTACTCATCCCTCGGGCAAGACAGTTAATGTCTTAACTCGAGTGGCCAAGCGCCAACTTTACTCTCTCAATGCCAACCCTCTTCCAGACCTTGAGGACGTTCCGGTAGTCCGAGACTTCCCGGATGTGTTTCCGGAAGAACTGCCAGGTGTTCCACCTGACCGGGATGTCGAGTTTGTGATAGACCTTGTTCCAGGAACCGTTCCAATTGCTAGAAGACCCTACAAGATGGCACCCCTAGAACTAGCCGAGCTTAAGAACCAACTCGATGAGTCCTTGAACAAAGGGTTCATCCGTCCTAGCTCCTCTCCTTGGGCTTGCCCCGTCCTCTTCGTCAAGAAGAAGGATGGAACGGATCGAATGGTTGTGGATTACCGACCTGTCAATCTGGTCACCATCAAGAACAAATACCCGCTTCCCAGGATCAACGACCTGTATGATCAGCTCGCTGGATCCTCAGTCTTCTCCAAGATGGATTTGAGGCTGGGCTACCATCAAATCAAAATCAGAAACGGGGACATTCCCAAAACGGCCTTTGTTACTCGTTATGGCCAATACGAGTACACCGTCATGTCCTTCGGTTTAACCAATGCCCCGGCCACTTTCTCCCGGTTAATGAACTCGGTTTTCATGGAGTACTTGGACAAATTCGTCGTAGTATACCTCGATGACATACTCATCTACTCCAAGAATGAAGAGGAACATGCCGAACATCTAAGGCTGGTATTGATGAAACTTCGAGAGCATCGCCTTTATGCCAAATTCTCCAAGTGTGAATTTTGGTTGTCAGAAGTGACCTATCTAGGCCATGTAATCTCTGGTAAGGGTATTGCTGTCAATCCCGAGCGAGTTCAAGCCGTCCTTGATTGGACACCACCTGAAACGGTCAAGCAAGTTCTAAGTTTCCTTGGCCTAGTGAGCTATTGCCGCCGCTTCGTCGAGAATTTCTCCAAGGTTGCTAAACCTCTAACTGAACTCCTCAAGAAAGATAAAAAGTTCGAGTGGACTCCACAGTGCGAGTTCAGTTTTCAGGAACTGAAAAGACGCCTGACATCTGCTCCCGTACTGGTACCACCAGATTTCTCCAAGGACTTTATTATCTATTGCGACGCCTCGCGACAAGGACTAGGTTGCATACTCATGCAAGATCGTCAGGTAATTGCCTATGCTTCACGGCAATTACACCCACATGAGGAAAATTATCCCACACATGATCTAGAGCTTGCAGCTGTAGTCCATGCACTCAAAACCTGGCGACATTACCTCCTCGGTAATCGTTGCGAGATCTTCACCGATCACGAAAGCTTGAAATATATCTTCACCCAACCAGATTTGAATCTCAGGCAAAGACGTTGGGTCGAGTTGATCTCGGATTACGACTTAGGAATAACTTACACCCCTGGCAAGGCCAATGTCATGGCCGATGCACTAAGTCGTAAGTCCTACTGTAACAACCTGCTGTTACAACAAAGTCAACCACTTCTCCATGAGGAATTTCGCAAGCTTAATCTTCACATCGTTCCTCAAGGATTCTTGTCTACTCTGGTGGCGAAACCTACCCTTATGGATCAAATCATAGCTGCCCAAAAGCGTGATAAGGGCATATTCCGGATTAAGGAAAACATTGCTAGCGGAGTAGCTAAATGTTTTTCCATGGATGAACAAGGTGCTGTCTTCTTTGAGAACCGCCTGGTGGTTCCCAAGAAACAACATCTACGCCAGATGATCCTTAAGGAAGCTCACAAATCCCCTCTCACCATTCATCCCGGTAGTACTAAAATGTATCAAGACCTACACCAGAGGTTTTGGTGGACTAGGATGAAGAGAGAAATCGCTCAATACATTGCCAATTGCGACGTTTGTCGTCGTGTTAAAGCAGAGCATCAACGGCCTGCTGGCACCCTTCAACCTTTGGCTATCCCTGAATGGAAATGGGACAAAATCAGTATGGATTTCATCACTGGGTTTCCCAGGACCAAGAGGGGGAATAATGCCATCTTCGTCGTGATCGACCGTCTTTCCAAAGTAGCCCATTTTCTACCTGTTCGTGAGAGTATCACCGCTAGCCAGCTAGATGACCTATACATCTCCCGTATAGTGTCTCTTCATGGTGTCCCATTGGAAATTAACTCAGACCGTGGAAGTCTCTTCACCTCTCGATTTTGGAAAAGTTTCCAAAATGCTATGGGAACTCATCTCTCCTTTAGCACCGCCTTCCATCCTCAATCAAGTGGTCAAGTAGAGCGAGTCAATCAAATTCTGGAAGATATGCTCCGAGCTTCTGTTATCTCGTTCGGAATGAGTTGGGAGAAATGCCTTCCATTCGCGGAGTTCGCTTATAACAATAGTTATCAAGCTAGTTTGGACAAGGCTCCCTTCGAAGTTCTCTATGGACGAAAATGTCGAACGCCTCTTAACTGGTCAGAAACCGGGGAAAGACAACTCTTTGGCCCGGATATGATTCAGGAAGCAGAAGAGCAGGTTCGCGTTATTCGTGAGAAATTGAAAACAGCCCAATCTCGCCAAAAGAGTCAATATGATCGTAAGCATAAGCCTATGACATTTGAAATTGATGAGAAAGCTTACCTTCGGGTTACCCCGTTTAAGGGAACCCATCGCTTCGGTATCAAAGGCAAATTGGCTCCTCGTTACATTGGACCCTTTCGCATTCTTGCCAAACGAGGAGAAATTGCCTACGAATTGGAACTACCTCCGCATCTTTCCAGAGTTCACGATGTCTTCCACGTTTCGCAACTCAGGCGTTGCTTCGCGGATCCTATCCGTGGAGTGGACCACGAAACGCTTGACTTACAAGATAATCTTTCTTATCGGGAATACCCCGTTCGTATCCTTGATCAAGCCGAGCGTACCACTCGACGTCATAATATCAAGTTTCTCAAGGTTCAATGGTCACACCATTCCGAGGAAGAAGCCACTTGGGAAAGGGAGGATCGTCTTCGACTCGAGTACCCCACCTTCTTCCCAGATGATCCTAAATCTCGGGATGAGATTCTATTGAGTGGGGGTGAGTTGTCACACCCTAGCTAGATTATGCATTAGAGTGTGCATCATGTTTACCTACATCAGAAATTGAAATGGGGAAAGCAGAACCCCCAGCACCCCCCCCCCTGAAATCAACTAGGGTTTACTAAAAATAAATTCAATGAACCTGAAATGCCCTTCAAAAATGTTCACCCTCTTTGCCTTGGGTTAGAACCCTTGGGAAAAATGGTGCATATAATTTTAGGTCAACAAAAGGAGCATTGATTTAATTCATAAATATTTCAATTTGGGCATTTAAATACTATTAAATAATTCAAATGCTCAAATAATGTTGGAACTATTTTTTGGGCCACTGAAATATTTCAGTAAGTGTCCATAAATATTTTCAGGATTTTATAAAATGATTTAGTATTTAAACTAAATCAAAACAGAATAACAGAAATAGAAAAACACAAAAAAATAAAGAGGGAAAGGCCATGGGCCACTTACCTGGCCCATCTCCAGCTGGCGGCCCAGCCCACCCCGCTGCCTCCTGTCGTCCCCCTCCTCGGACAGAAGGACGCGGGCGTGTGCCCAGCGCTCGCCGGCACGCGCGCGCGCCACCTCTCCCCCCTGCGCGCCACCTCCTGCTTCCGGGCTCCCTCCCAATGCCACGGAGACGGCCACGCACCCCTGGCCCTCTCATTCCCCTCCCCCGTGCTCATCCCCTCCTCTGGCTCTCCCCCTCTCTTCCACAGAACGCGGCCGTCGCCGCCGACGAGAACCACCACGGCCACAGCCACCCCCTCGCCCCTCGGTTGTGCCCACGAGCTCTGCAACGTCGTCCTCGACCCCCTCACCGAACCACGCCCCGCCGGAAGCCCTGCATCGTCGACTTCAAGCTCTTCTTCAACCTCGGCCGCCCGAGCTCCTCGCCGTCGATTCGCGCCATCAAGGTCGCCCCCGAGCCCGCTAGCCACCCCTACGGCACCGCTGTGAGCTCCCGGTCCTTTTCCCCTTAGCCACGCCGTCGATTTCGCCCCGTAGCCGTTGCCCCGCGAGCACCCGAAGCTCGCCGCCGTTGATCCTCGACGTCGTCGTGGCTACGGCCGTGCAAGCACGCGTCCAAGCGCACCACCGTCTTCAACGCGTCCCCAGGAGCCTAACGCAACCACCCATTCGACCTGCCGTGCCCCCTAGCGCTAACCCGCATCAGCCCCTAACTCCGGCCACCGCCGCAAGCTTGCCTCCGGCGAGCTCAGGCCATCTCAGCCCCTGCCGTGTCCACAGATGGATGCGGGCGAGTCCTAGCTCCGCGTAGATGCCCTCCGCTGGCCATTTGGTCGCCGGAGGAGGATTTCCAAGCCCCTCCGCCGTCTCTGGCCTCGCCGGCGACGAGCCGGGGTCAACTCCGGCGTGTTTTGACCCCGGGTCGGCTGGGTTGACTCCCCCCCTGACTCACTGACGTGTGGGCCCAGGCGCCTGCTTAATTAGTGTTAGTTAATTAGTGTTAATAAAATTAGCTAATTAGTGAGCCACTGACATGCGGGCCCCGCCCGGCTAACTAAGTTAGTTAGGATTAACTAACTTGGTTAGTTGATTGTGTCACTGACCAGTGGACCCCACTAGTCAGGTTTGACCTGGAGGCGCCCAGTTGACCTGCTGACATCAGGGTGATGTCATGCTGACGCAATAACTCCTTTTCTGGATTTAATTTTATATAGAAAAATCCAGAAAATTGCCTAAACTTCAAAAATTCATAGAAATTCAACCATAACTCCAAATGAGACAAATTATATATGAAAAATTATCAGAAAAATTCAAGGAATCCATCTGTACCATTTTCATGCATGTTTGAACAATGTTTGTCCTCTGTTTTGGACAAAACAAATAAAGGGCATTTAAATAATCATATATGGGGTTGGAATTTGAATCTTGTACTCAAACCAACTTCATTTAAATCATAGCTAGTTGCATTAGCTCAAGACACATCCATATTGCCATGTCATAGCATGCATCATATTGTTGCATATCATCATGTGTTGATTGTGCTCGGTTGTGTTATTCATGGTAGGTTCTGCCTCCGAGGATATTCACGAGTATCCAACTGAAGGGAAGTATCCCGTTACCACTCCATCGGGCAAGCAACCATTGATCATTCCGAGACAATCCATGTTCTCGCTCCTGCTCTTGTTTACTGCATTAAGACAACACGATTCAAACTGCTGTGTGCTACGGTAGTTGAACCCTTATCCTCTGCATGACCTGTCATTGCCACAGTAACTAGATGAAACCCACTAGCATGTGTAGGAGTTGATTGAGCCATGTTCTGTGATTCCTACCTTGCTATGCCTGCTATGCTTAGAGTTGTGTCAGGTCTGGTTCATCTGGGTGATGGGCTAGAGTGAAATGCTTGTGTCAGTAATATATGGGATGTGTTGAACATGTTTTGGTAAAGGTATCGATGGGAGGCCATGTAGGAGTACATGGTGGGTTGTTTCATTGAAGCCGTCCCTAAGAACTGAGTTCTGTATGCGTGAATTAAGATTCAGCTACTACCACACATTGGGCCCTGAAATATGACCCCGCTCGACTTACCGACTCCTCTCGCCTCAGTCCAGGAGTTGCAACTAGTTTCTAGTGTTTGTAGGATATGTGTTGGCGGCCGTGCGTAGCGCTGACCCTAGGGGTGGGCCATGTTGCGGTAGATACACCATGGCACGGTGTACCGAGTCACCCGTTTGGTGTCTCGGGAACCCTGTTCACATCGTTCGGGGCCGTTGAGGACACCCCGGCCGGATTTCCTTGCGGATGGAACCTGAATAGGCGATGACCCTGGACTAGAGACTTGTGAGGTTAGTCAGGTCGTGGTCTACACCCACGTCGGTTTTCGCTTGAAGTCTGCCGAGCACATTTCGTGTGCAGACGCTAAGTGGTGGAAACATGTGTGACGAAGTACACCCCTGCAGGGTATAAAACTATTCGAATAGCCGTGTCCGCGGTAAAGGACTACTTGATTGCATATACAGTTCATAGACAAGTTAATGGATACTACTAAAAGACTCAAGATAAGTGTGAGTACCGAGGATGGCCCCCTCGCAGGATACAAGGGAGGATCCACGGTGGAGTATTGTGATGGTGAGTAGTGGACTCGTGTGCGAAAACTATTTTGCTAAAAGATTCCGTAGGATAGCTTAGCCAAGAGTCAAAGCTGGCTTGCTGCATAAACCCCACCACCTTCTTGAGAATGAGCATGTATAGTAGGTTCTGATGTAAGACTTGCTGAGTACCTTCGTACTCATGTTTGCTTATTTATTGTTTTCAGACGACAACACTGCCCCCTCCGATGGGTTTTACGTAGACCTTGACGTCGACGAGTGACTAGCCACCCAGGTGGTGATCCAGGCCATGGAGGGCCCTATGTGGATAGACAGGCTTCGAGAAGCCTTCTTTCTTTCTAGAGTCTGTACTCAGACTAGTTGCTTCCGCATGTGCTTGTATGACTGTATGACTTGAGTGTCGGGTCATGTGACCCCTACCTGTATGGATATGTTATGTATGGCTCCCTGGAGCCTTTAAATAAAGTACTTGAGTTGTAGAGTTTTGTTGTGATGCCATGTTGTATGTACTCATATCGGGCATATTGTGTGTATGTTTGAAATGCTTGGTATGAGTGGGATCCGACAATCTAGTTGTTTGTCCTTCGCAGCCTTTCTTATGGGGAAATGTAGTCTAGTGCTCCTCGAGCCATAGTAGTCCGCTACAGCCCGGTTCACCGGAGTCCTGCTAGCCCAGCGCTACTGTTCAGGACACTTGACTGGCTGGCATGTGTTTCACTTCGTCCCTATGTCTGTCCCTTCCGGGAAATGTCACGCGGTGATCTCCGGAGTCCTGTCTAGCCTGCTACAGTCCGGGATCCCCGGAGTCCTGTTAGCCCAGTGCTACAGCCCGGAATCACTCGTTGATGACCGACATGTTCGATGTGATTCATGTATGCCTGTCTCCATAGGTCTGTGCCGCTTTGGGTTCACGACTAGCCATGTCGGCCCGGGTTCTCGGTCATATGGATGCTAGCGACATTGTCATATACGCGAGCCAAAAGGCGCAAACGGTCCCGGGCCATGGTAAGGCGACACCCGTGGGATACCATGCGTGAGGCCGCAAAGTGATATGAGGTGTTACCTGCTTGATCGATGTGGCCTGGAATCGGGGTCCTGACACCCACTTCCATTCGGGTATCGGCAATGGCTGTAGTAATCCGACTGGCTTCTGATGCTCTGCTTTTACTCCCTGACATACATCACAAACTGCTACATACTCCGCAATATCCTTCTTCATTCTGGTCCACCAGAAAATATCCTTCAAATCCAGATACATCTTGGTATTTCCTCGGTGAATCGAATACGGTGAATCATGGGCCTCTTGTAGAATCAACTTCCTGATCTCCGGGTCATTGGGCACATAAACAAGGTCTTCAAACCATAAGGTATCGTGCTCATCCTCATGAAATCCTTTAGCTTTTCCTTTGCTCATTTTTTCTTAATAGAAACGATCTCCTTGTCAGTCCTTTGAGCTTCTCTTATTTTAGCCATCAATGTAGACTGAATCTCCAATGCTGCTACATAGTCTCTCGGAACTATCTCCAAACATAGCTCACGAATATTCTCGGCCAACTCTCTTGGTAAATCTCCTGTCATTAAGGTGTTGACATGGCTGTTACGACTCAGCGCATCGGCTACTACGTTAGCCTTTCTAGGGTGATAATGCAATCTCATATCATAATCCTTGATGAGTTCCAACCATCTCCTCTGCCTGAGATTTAACTCCTTCTGCGTGAAAATGTACTTCAGGCTCTTGTGATCCATGTACACCTCACAATGATTTCCAATGAGAAAATGTCTCCAAGTCTTCAACGCGTGCACTACGGCTACTAACTCCAAATCATGCGTAGCGTAATTCAACTCATGAGGCTTAAGCTATCGTGAGGCATATGAAACAACTCTTCCTTCCTACATAAGCACTGCTCCAAGTCCTCGATGTGAAGCATCACAATACACCTCATAATCCTTCGTTTGATCTGGCCTAATCAACACTGGTGATGTAACCAGACGTTTCTTCAACTCCTGGAAACTGGCCTCACACTCTTCAGTCTGTTTGAATTTGGTATCCTTCTTCAACAACTCTGTCATAGGCTTCGCAATCTTCGAGAAATTTTCAATGAATCTCCGGTAGTATCCTGCAAGTCCAAGAAAACTTCGGATCTCTCCAACTATTGTTGGGGCTTCCTAGTTTGTCAAAGTGTCAACCTTGGTGGGATCAACTAGAATACCTTCTCCGGATATAACGTGTCCGAGGAATCCAACTTCCTTCAACCAAAATTCACATTTGCTAAACTTGGCATATAACTGATGTTCTCTGAGCTTCCCAAGTACCAAACGCAAATGCTCCTTATGCTCCTCTTCATTCTTCGAGTAAACTAGGATATCATCAATGAACACTACGACGAACTTATCCAAAAATTCCATCAACATTTTGTTCATCATGTTCATAAAATATGCAGGTGCGTTAGTCAGACCAAATGACATAACGGTATACTAGTACAGCCCATACCTGGTGGTAAAAGCTGTCTTAGGTATATCCTGTTCTCGAATCTTCAACTGATGGTATCCTAATTGCAGATCGATCTTGGAAAATACCTTAGCTCCTTGCAATCGATCAAACAGATCATTGATCATCGGTAGTGGGTACTTGTTCTTGATGGTTACTTCATTCAATCCTCGATAATCAACAACCATCCTTAACGATCCATCCTTCTTCTCCACTAGAAGTACCGGCGATCCCCAAGGTGAAGAACTTGGGCGAATATATCCCTTATCAAGTAACTCCTTTATCTGCTTCTTAAGGTCCTCCAAATCCTTTGCGGGCATCCTATATGGTTTCTTAGATATTGGCCATGTGCCTGGCAAAAGCTCAATCAAAAACTCAATATCTCTACCTGGCGGCATGCCTGGCAACTCTTCTGGAAATACATCAGGGAAATCCTTCACTACTGGTACTTCCTCCTGCACAACTCCTGTTAGGGAATTTACTTGAGTCCTTTTAGGCACATGCCTGGATACATACTTGATCCTTCTTCCTTCTGGTGTTGTAAGCAAAATTGACTTACTGACGCATTCAATATTCCCTTCACACTTCGATAACCAATCCATGCCTAATATCACATCCAATCCTTGAGATTCCAATACTATTAGGTCTGAGGGAAATACGTAGTTACCAATCCTCAATGGTAACCGATCACACCATAGACTAGCCATATATTCTGCTCCAGGTGAGGTTACTAACATGGGTGACCTAAGGGCTTGAGTTGGCAATTCATACTTATCCACAAATCCCCTTGAGATGTATGAATGTGATGCACTAGTATCAAAAAGAACGAGTGCAGTAAATGACTTAACCAAAAACTTACCGATTACTACATCGGGCTGCTCCTCAACCTCCTCCACATTAACGTGGTTCACCTGTCCCCTGTTGAAAGGGTTCGTCTTCTTCCCAGAGCTTCCATTGGCATTTCCATTCTGGGCTTCAGGACATTCATTGGCATAATGTCCAGTCTTCTGGCACTTAAAACAAGTGACTTGGCTCAGGTCTCTCTTGGCTGGGGTTGATAGGTTGGTACTGGTGATTGTGCGAGCTACCTCCTCCATGGGTATGCTAAAAATGTCCTCCCGGTCTAGGGGTAAAACATGGCTTCTGTTGAGCTCCTGAATTTTACTTCCCTTGTCCATACTTCCTCTTGCGATTCTCAATTTGCTGCTGCTTCCCTTTAATCATAAGAGCACGATCTACCAACTCTTGGTAGTTGTTGAAGGTTGCAACCATCAACTGCATGCTCAACTCATAATTCAGTCCTTCCAGAAACTTCTCCTGCTTAGCTACATCCGTAGAAACGTCATCTGGGGCATAACGTGCTAGCTTACTAAAGTCCTCCACGTACTGGCCAACTGTCCGTCCTCCTTGGCGCAAGTTGTGAAACTCACGCTTCTTCATGGCCATAGCTCCTACTGAAACATGGGCAGTACGGAAAGCCTGCTGAAACTGGTCCCACGTGATAGTATCGATTGGGAAAGTGGCTGTGAAATTCTCCCACCATGATGCGGGTCCGTCAAGCTGATGTGCGGCAAAGTTCACCTTTTCCGCATCTGTGCATCCTGTCGTGGTCAACTCCCTTGCTGTCTTGCGGAGCCAATCATCTGCTACTATCGGCTCGGTGCGACTGGAAAACAACGACGGATTCAGCCTAAGAAAACGGGCTAAGTGGTCAACAGGTGGTGGTGGTGGTGGTGGTGGTGGTGGTGGTGGGTTGTTGTTGTTGTTCCCCTGATTCTGATTCTGGACTAGCAACTGCATCAATGTGTTCTGCTGCTGGATCAACTGAGTGAGCTCCGGTGGGAAGGTAAATCCGGGGTCATGTCTTGGAGGCATCTGAGGGTTTAGAAAAGATGAGATCTAAGAATAGAGAGGGGTCAAGAGAGAAAACACTACCCAGATGCACATGAGGGAAAAGCAAAAAATTCACTTCATTCAATCAAACAAGGGCATACAATCGATCTAACTATCGCAAAAGTGCTCGGACTACTATATTTATATGGAGGACTACTACTACTGATGAGGTGATCTACTAGAAATATTCTTCGGTTGCAGACTCCATGATATCTGCTCCAGCTTCATCAACATAGTCATCATCGCTATCATCTGGATCCGAGTCGGTGTCGTCGATGATGATGTAATCTTCCGGGCGAATTTCTTTGGGTTCTTCGTCTTTTTCTACTGGTGTAGGGCCTCCCATAAATATTCTGATCTTCTTAATCAAGTCGTCATTTTTCTCCACTAGTACTTCGATTTCCTCTTCATAATCTTCACGTGTAGCCTTGAGTTCTTCCTCCAGTTCCTTGATTCTTGTTTTTGCCTTCTTCAGATCTATCATGTCTGCGCACATCGGATTCTCCTGACGTCGAATGTGCTGGTTTAGCTCCTGGATAGAAGCTGCAATGGATCTATCCTTCCTGGTGTTGATCATCTCCTAGTGCTCATCTCGGGCCCACAAATCTGGTAGATAGTATCCTTGAGATCATTGTAGTAAACTTCTCCAATACGTCTCATGGTGATGTGAGCTGCCATGCTCTTTCCTAGACTCCAGGTTGGTGCGTCAAAGGAAAACTCTATGAACTCGGTGACTAGCATGAACGTCCTTCCTGGAACTTGAACTTGAATCATCCAGCGTTCCTCTTCAGGTAAAGTGGTGTTGTAGGTTCCAGTGAAGCTTGGTACTCCTATGTTCAGGTATCTAGTGACTTCCTTCAAGTGACGTCCAAAGGGTGTATCTTCATCCGGTTGCATGAACTTGTTCCTTGCATCCGCCATCCTAAAAGAGTAGAAAAGATGAGGAGTCAGAATGAGGAGAGTGGGTAGTGATCTAGGGCTTTAGATTAGTGGTCGTGTCCTATAGTCAGCGTGTGCTCTGATACCATCTTGTAGCAACCAGACCTCAAATGGTCCAATCTCTGTGCTCCGGTGTCATCCCTGGATCAGTAATGCTGACACCACACAGTACTTGAAGGATTTATAACAGAGTAGCAATCACACACTTATTACATTGACTGTCTCAAAAGAGATCTTATTACAATAAATATGGCTTAAGGCCATCTAATAACGATAACAGCGGAAAGCTTGGAAGATAAGTGAGTCCATCAACTCCAACGGCATCACTGAGTATAGAACCACGACCTAAAAGCACCTTACTCGTCGTCTGAAAAGTCTGCAACATGAACGTTGCAGCCCGAAACTGGTCAGCTCATGGAATATGCTGGCAATGTAACACATAGAGAGCAATGAAAGGATAAAACTATACTACATGCATATTTGGCTGGTGGAAAGCTCTATGGTTATAGTTTTGCGTAAAGCCAATTTTTCCCTACTGCAAAGGATTACATTTTAGTTAACTATCATGGTGGTTGTTGAACATTGAGAATGGTTGACGGCATTGTCAATCCCAATTAATAACATCATTAAATCCCAACAAAATTAATTAGAGTAACATGATGAGATTCACATGATAATCCAAGTACTAGATACTCAAGATGTCCATAACCAGGGAAACGGCTAACCATGATTAGTTTATACACTTTGCAGAGGTTTGCGCACTTCTCCCCACAAGACTCGATCTCCTCCGTTGGAATTCTTGCACTACATGATGTTTGAGAAACGGATGACCGAGACATAGTCTTTCAGAAGCGCTTGCACCTTACGAACGGGTAGACTGTACCAATCTACATCCCCTACATCTGCTAGTCTACCACTGTAAGAGTCCGCACGACTTAGCCAACTATGCTAGATCCCATAGTAGCTTGTGGCTGCACACGGAAGTTTCTAGTATGAATAATCTCATGATCCCTTTGAGCCTGGGTGGCGGTCCAAAAGAAAATAGGCAATCACTGGAATACCCAGGTGCCTCAATCCACCTTCAATTTCTAGTATGAATAATCACCTTCAATTTTTAACAATGTCACATCTGTCATGGATACACTCACCCAATCCACGTCTACTAGCATTGCATGGCATAATAAGCAAACGTAGAAGTAACTCCCAAAGGTTTGATAATAAAACAAGTAATAGGTACTACCTCATCTACTTTCCAAAACCCACAATTTAATTAGATCCTAATCATGCAATGTTTGAGGATTGATCTAATGCAATAAAACTGGGTAGTAGGAGGTATGATGAAAGTGTTACTTGCCTTGCTAATGATCCGCAAAACCTAGCGATTCGAAGTAGCAAGCGGCGCACTTGGGTACTCTATCGCAAACAAACAAGCATACAATAAGTACCCATCTAATACACATGTAAAACTCAATTAAGAGATCTAACCAGATAGTACAACTTAAGAACTCCGGTTGGCAAAAAGAAATGAAATCGAACGAAGCGACGAAAGACAAACGGCAAAAGAAACAGGCTTCATTTACTATCCTGGATCTAGGTCAAATTTTACACCAGCAAAAACTTGTTTGAGTTGGTTAAATGGAAAGAGGGTTTCGAGACCAAACGGAAAGAGGCGCTAGAATCTCTTGATTCCGATAAACGAGCAAAAAGCTATACTAAAACGAAAATCGGATCAGAAATCATGATCAGAAATAACCGCGGAAAATCCGAGAAAAAGAAAAACCGACTAACAGTTTAACGAACGAACGTTCGTTATCTGGATCTAAACGATGAACGCGTTTGTTAAAACGAACGAACGAGCGAACGCTCGCTAATTAACTAAACCGAGAAGAAAAACCGATCTATCTAAAAAACGAATCTAAAAAAACCCGAAAAAAATCAGTGAAAACCAACGGTTTTCTAAAAAAGCCGGCGGGCGGTTCGACGGCGGCGTGGGTGGCCGGGGCGGCGGTGGGGCGCGGGCAGCTAGGGTTTGCGGGGCGCGGCGGCTTGGGCTGGAGGTGGCCCAGGCGATCGCTATATAAAGCCTCCCCCCCCCCCCCGGAGGAGTCCGGGCCGAATACGGCCCGTAGGTCGGTTCGCGTTTTTTAAGATAGTTACGCTCAGAAAAAAACAAAAGGAATACTAAACGGACTCCAAAAATCCCGAAATAAATTTTCCCCGGCTTCTAAAATCAAGCCGCACAGGATAAACAATTATTTGGGGCCTAAATGCAATTTTGAAAAACGCGCATTTTTCCTAATTCAAATAAAATAGTAAAAAAAAACCAAAATAAAATCTATTTGATTTTATAATTAAGTCCTCATTATTTATTTATTTTGGGAAAGTTATTTTATTCCCTCTCTCATATTTTTATGATAGAAATAATTGAAGATAAAATAAATAAAATCAAATGATCCTACTTTCAAAATTTGAGGAAAACTCAAATATGAAAATAACGAAATCCCCAACTCTCTCCGACGGTCCTTGAGTTGCGCGAAATTTTTGGATCAACCAAAATGCAATAAAATATGATATGCAATGACGATATAATGTATAACATTCCAAATTGAAAATTTGGGATGTTACAATTTGCCTCCCAAAATACATGAAAAAGCCACTGGTATGATGCAACTGTCTCGTTTGACACTAGACCGACCCCAAACAAAACTGTGCTGTGGTGATGGTTCAGACCAACAAATGGAACAAACGGAAGCCTGTACTTGTTAGACCAATATGTACTGTCGAACACCACGATACCACCAAAGGCAACATAGTCAATGCGGGATTGTGACTCAGCCCAGAATATGTTCCTCAACTGGCCTTCGCTGTCTTTTGTGTATTTGAAAAAGAATTCCAGGTCTGCTTTTTTCTGTGCAATCATATAGGTGAGCAAATATCTAGCGTCACTGCCTTCTATCTTGCGCTTCTTCTGGACTGAAACATGGTTGTATAGATCTCGATCTATAAATCCAAGTGTCGGTGTACTAAAGTAGGGGTACCTTAGTATCCCGAACTTGTGCATGGGCAGTCGCAGCGACCCGCGGCAAGGCTTGCCGGGTGACCGCCAAGACCCTCCATGGTTCCTTTAGGAGCCATTCAAGAACAAAGTATCCAAGAGCAAAACAAGGCCCCGGCAAGAGGAGCTTGCTGGGAAGGAGACAAGACCCCGGCAAGAGGAGCTTGCCGGGAAGGAGACGAGACCCCGGTAAGAGGAGCTTGCCGGGAAGACCAACCAAAGCATCTCAAGAAGCTCGCTGCGGCGCACTGCGCGCCCCGACAAGGCCCGGTGAGCGACAAGCTCCCGGACGCGACAAGACAACATCCACGGTATGGCGCTTGCCGCGGCAAGCTACTACTCCGTAGCCCGCGCTCCAGCTCACCCACCAATGTGTCGCCCTGGGACCATTCCTGGCGTACGTGGCGGGAGGCTGTGCAGCCAGGGGCATGCGGTGGCAAGAAGGCGCTGACAAGGAGCCATCATGGCAAACGGTGGCGCCCCTAACGGTCCCTTTCCACCCCGTCTAAGCGACACAGACAGGCATTTAATGCCTTTGTCCCCTACCGTCAGGGTTAGGTAGGATACAACTGTAGCAGGCGGTGGCGCCAACTACCACCCCTTTTACGTTTTTACCCTCACCTCTGTTGCCACCTGTCGGTGACCCCTTAGACATATAAAAGGAGGCCCATGCGCAACAGAGAAAGGGGGAGGACAGCCATTCTCACGCTCGGTCTCGCCAGCTGCCTGAGTGTACTGTAGCACTCATCGCACCCAAGCAAGAACTCAATACAACCACCAAAGCAGGAGTAGGGTTTTACGCATCCGTGCGGCCCGAACCTGGGTAAACCGATCGTCTCGCTCGTGCGTTCGCCTCGATCTGCTCTTTGTGCATCCACCGCCCCCTGCCGAACCAAAAGGGGTCGGTCTGCCGATCCCCATAGGTGTGCGAGGGATCAGCAACCCCCGACATCTTTGGCGCGCCAGGTAGGGGGCTGCATCGAGGTTGTGCGAACCTGATCCGGCGTTCGCACGAGCCGAATCTTCATCGTCTTCATCAGCATGCCGCCGAAGAAGAAGATTTTGGAGGCAGCGGCTCCGTCTGCGCCGAGCCCGCCATCGCCGGAGCGAACGGCTAGTGGAGTAGGCGCCGGCGGAAGAGCAGGCGCCGACGAGGAGACTCGTGGCGCCGCCAGGTCCAAGGACCAGGCTGCGCCGCATGTCGGCGGCGCGGTCGCCTCCCACCACGACCGCGCGCACTCCAAGACCTCGGCGTCCGTACACGCACCGCGCCCGTCCCAGGAGGCGCGGGACCAGCAGCGTCATGGTACCCACGGTACCATACGTCTGCTGGGCCAAGATCAAGCTGGCGGATCCCGGAGTGCTCAGGATCAGCATGCACGCCAACATGCTGGCGCAAGTGTGGCGCGGTCGCTTGGACGAGATGTTGCTCCTTCTAACGCAGTTAGGAGTCCGAGCATATCTCGCTCCTCGCACCGTTCGCTGCCGCCGCCCACCACTCCGGCGGAGGCGTTGGCACGTGCCCAGCTGCTCCTAGACTACCCTCCGGCGCCAGAGAAGATCGATGACTGGAGGGCCACTATCCAGAGCCTCATCGGCTTCGCCAACGGTGATGATCCACGGCAGCCGAGCGCATCGCTGCTGCGGCAAGTCAGCCAGGCGCGAGCCGGTGGCGACAAGACCGGCGAGGGTGCAACCACTATGCACTCTCCGCCCCGAAGGCCAAGATCACCGACTCGCCGGATCCACCACGACGGTTACTCCACCGCGTCGTCAGGTCCGCGAGCTTGTCGCGATCAACGCCAAGTTCTTCATGAGAGACAGCAAGAAGACGCTCGAACACGCATCGAGCACAGAAGAGAAGCGCGGCGTCAATCAGACCTGCGCGCTGGGCCCTCTGTTGACATGCATGCACCCGGAGAGCCAGGTAACTTGCCATACGCGGCAAGTTGTCCTGCGTTTACCCGTGAGCTGCGACAAGTCCAGTGGCCCAATCGGAAGCATTTCAAGCCAGACGTGGCGGAGAAGTACGACGGCAAGTCGCACCCGTCTGAGTTCCTCAGCATCTACACCATTGCGGTGCAAGCTGCCGGGGGGAGAGACGACAAGGTCCTTGCCAACTACTTCCCGCTCGTGCTCAAGCCCGAAGTCAGATCCTGGCTCATGCACTTGCCGGACAACTCCATATCTTCTCGGGCGGATTTGTGCCATCAGTTTGTCGGTGCCTTTACGGGCGGCCACAAACCACATGGCCAAGAGAGTGACCTCCACCTGCTTGCCCAGAAGGAAGGAGAACCCCTGCGCAAGTATATCCAGAGATTCAGCCGCGTGCAGCGCAACATCCCAGACATCCATCCTTCCGCGGTTATCAGCGCGTTCCATCAGAACGTGCGTAATCGCAGGATGCGGGTGGAGATGGCGATGAGCAGGATCAGAGACGTCAGCGAGCTGTACGCCCTGGCCGACAAGTGCCCACGCGCTGAAGAAGGGAGGAAACTCCCCAGAGAAGATGCTGGAGCAGGGGGATCTGACAGCGAGGATGCCGCCCCGGCAAAGAAGAACCGGAGGCACAACAGGAGGAACGGCAAAGAGGTGCTAGTCGTCGAGCAGTCCGGCGATGACGGCCCCGCCAAGGAAGCCAAAGTTGGCACCTCCGGCAAGGAGGTTGCCGCGTGCACCAACTGCCAGGCTATGGCGGCCGCCGACAAGCAGGACGGCTCCGGCAAGCAGTACTGCAAGATTCACCGCACCAAGGGCCATGATCTCCAGAACTGCAAGAGGGTCGAGCAGATTGTCCAGCAACAGAAAGCTGAGTACGAGCGGCGCGACAAGGAGAGAGCCCAAGGAGGCGGTGGAGAAGCCAGCAAGAAGCATGCTGGACAGGGAGGAAGCCGCGGCAAAGCCAAGCAGCGGCAAGGAGACATACCTCCCCGCGGCCGCGACAAGGACGAAGACGAAGACGACGATAAAGACATGGATGATGTTGAGAACAGCGAGCAGGAGTTTCGGAAGGCTACAGAAGTCTTCTGTGTTGACGGTGGCGCTTCTCTGCATACTTCCCACCGCCAACTCAAACAGTGGCTCCGGGAAGTTAATGCGGTAGAGCCACCTGTCGAGTCACGCAAGCTTCTGAAGTGGTCCAGCACGCCTATCGTCTTTGACATTGAGGACCACCCTGATCGCACAACTATGGTTGGGTGCTTGCCATTGTTGGTTTCGCCAACAATTCGCAACCTCAAGGTCACCAAGATGCTAGTTGACGGCGGGGCCGGCCTAAATCTGATCTCCTCCGCTGTGCTCCAGAAACTCCAGATCCTGGACAGCGAGCTCGAAGAAACCGGTACATTCCAAGGAATTAACCCGGGAAGGAGCAAGCCGAAAGGGAAGGTCGCGTTGCCGGTGACGTTTGGCAGCGTGCTGAATTTCAGAATGGAGAGGGTCACTTTTGACGTTGCTGATTTCCCATTGCCTTACAATGGGATACTTGGCCGTCCCGCGCTCGCCAAGTTCATGGCGGCCTCTCACTATGCATACAACATGCTCAAGATGCCAGGCCCGATAAGCGTGATCTCCGTCCCCGGCGACAAGAAGGATGCCCTTATCTGCGCCGACAAGATCTACCGGGAAGCTGCTACCGCGACAGACCGCGAGGCACTTGCCGCCGAAGCTCCCGGGGGGAAGAAGACTAAGTCCGGCAAAAGCTTTGGTGCCCACTCCGGCAAGCGCGCCTCTTTGGAGTGCTGTGCTGCCGTCGAGGACGCGCCATCGAGCTCCACCGGCAAGAAGACAAAGTTCGGCAAGAGCTCTGATGCCTACTTCGGCAAGCGCGCCTCTTCGGAGTGCTGCGCGGCCGTCGAGGACGCACCATCGAGCTCCGCCGGCAAGAGTAAGAAGACGATGGCAGCTCCACCACTTACCAAGAAGGTGTCCGCCAAGGAGGACAGCACTGGTGGTACCTTCACCATCAGTGCCACGCTTGACCCTAAATAGGAAAGCGCGCTCGTTACTTTCCTGCGGGCGAATGTCTACGTGTTTGCATGGCAACCGTCTGACATCCCCGGTGTTCCCAGGAAGGTAATTGAGCACCATCTTGCCATTTGCCCTCATGCGCGGCCCGTCAAGCAGAAGGTCAGGAAACAGGCGGTGGAGCGCCAAGAATTCATAGCAGAAGAAATCAAGAAGTTGGAAGCAGCAGGCCTTGTCAGAGGAGTGCTCCATCCAACATGGTTGGCCAATCCGGTTGTAGTGCGCAAGGCAAACGGGAAATGCAGGCGTTGTATTGACTTCACTGATGTTAATAAAGATTGTCCCAAAGATCCATTTCCCTTGCCGCGCATTGACCAGATTGTTGACTCCACAGCCGGATGTGAGTTGCTTTCATTTCTTGACGCATATTCAGGATACCATCAGATCTTCATGGCAGAAGAGGATGAGGAGAAAACCGCAATCATTACTCCATGTGGCACGTACTATTTCGTACGAATGCCTTTCGGATTAAAGAATGCTGGTTCAACATTTGCCAGAGTAGTCCATATTGCTTTGAAGCCACAGATACACAGAAATGTAGAAGCTTACATGGATGATATAGTGGTCAAAAGCAAAGACAGGGCAACTCTGATCCAAGACTTAGAAGAGACTTTTGCAAATCTGCGCAAGGTCAACCTCAAGCTCAACCCCGAGAAGTGTGTGTTTGGAGTCCCTTCCGGCAAACTTCTCGGGTTCTTTGTGTCTCAGCGGGGAATCGAAGCTAATCTCGACAAGATCAAGGCCATTGAGCAAATTGAAGCACCAAAGCGTGTCAAGGATGTACGGAAGCTTGCTGGCTGCATAGCTGCTCTCAGTAGGTTTATCTCTCGGTCTGCTGAGCGCGCCCTGCCATTTTTCAAAATTTTGAAAAGGGCAGGTCCAATGAGATGGACTCCGGAAGCGGAGGCTGCGCTGCAAGACTTCAAGAGATACCTATCCTCCACTCCAATACCTGTCAGAGGAGTGCTCCATCCAACATGGTTGGCCAATCCGGTTGTAGTGCGCAAGGCAAACGGGAAATGCAGGCGTTGTATTGACTTCATTGATGTTAATAAAGATTGTCCCAAAGATCCATTTCCCTTGCCGCGCATTGACCAGATTGTTGACTCCACAGCCGGATGTGAGTTGCTTTCATTTCTTGACGCATATTCAGGATACCATCAGATCTTCATGGCAGAAGAGGATGAGGAGAAAACCGCAATCATTACTCCATGTGGCACGTACTATTTCGTACGAATGCCTTTCGGATTAAAGAATGCTGGTTCAACATTTGCCAGAGTAGTCCATATTGCTTTGAAGCCACAGATACACAGAAATGTAGAAGCTTACATGGATGATATAGTGGTCAAAAGCAAAGACAGGGCAACTCTGATCCAAGACTTAGAAGAGACTTTTGCAAATCTGCGCAAGGTCAACCTCAAGCTCAACCCCGAGAAGTGTGTGTTTGGAGTCCCTTCCGGCAAACTTCTCGGGTTCTTTGTGTCTCAGCGGGGAATCGAAGCTAATCTCGACAAGATCAAGGCCATTGAGCAAATTGAAGCACCAAAGCGTGTCAAGGATGTACGGAAGCTTGCTGGCTGCATAGCTGCTCTCAGTAGGTTTATCTCTCGGTCTGCTGAGCGCGCCCTGCCATTTTTCAAAATTTTGAAAAGGGCAGGTCCAATGAGATGGACTCCGGAAGCGGAGGCTGCGCTGCAAGACTTCAAGAGATACCTGTCCTCCACTCCAACACTTGTCGCACCTAAACCACAAGAGAAGTTGCTGCTGTACATAGCGGCAACCAATCAAGTGGTTAGTGTTGCGTTAGTAGCGGAAAGGGAGGCCGACGATGAGCCAGCGACCGCGGCAAGCACATCCGGCGACAAGCAGGGGACTTCCCCGACAAGCTCTGGTCCCGACAAGCAAGTGTCTACGCAGATGCAAGAGGAGATACAGAAGAAAATGGTGCAGCGCCCAGTTTACTTTGTCAGCTCCCTTTTGCAGGGGGCTAGGTCAAGGTACTCTGGTGTGCAGAAGCTGCTTTTCGGCCTTCTCATGCCCTCGAGAAAGCTGCGCCATTACTTCCAAGCACACGAGATCACAGTTGTCACTCGCTTTCCGCTGAAGAGGATATTGCAAAACCCAGAAGCAACAGGCAGGATTGTCGAGTGGGCACTGGAACTGTCTAGTTTTGGCCTCAAATTTGAGAGTACATCAACAATCCAGAGCAGAGCATTGGCAGAGTTCATAGTAGAATGGACGCCAACTCCAGACGAAGAAATTCCAGAGACAAGCATCCCCGCCAAGGAAGCAAGCAAAGAGTGGCTCATGTACTTTGACGGTGCCTTCTCGCTGCAAGGCGCCGGTGCTGGTGTACTGCTTGTCGCACCCACCGGAGAGCACCTCAAGTACATAGTCCAGATGCACTTTCCCAAGGAGCAAGCGACAAACAATACTGCAGAGTATGAAGGCTTGCTTGCCGGTCTCAGGATCGCGGCAGAACTTGGGATTAAGAAGCTCATTGTCAGGGGTGACTCGCAGCTTGTCGTCCGCCAAGTGAACAAGGTCTACCAGAGTCCGTTGATGGAAGCTTACGTTGATGAAGTGAGGAAGCTAGAAGAGCGCTTTGACGGCCTGCAAATGGAACATGTTCCAAGAGCCGAAAACAACATTGCCGACGGCCTGTCGAGGTGCGCTGCACTTAAATTACCTGTGGAACCAGGGATTTTTGTGCTCAAGCTGACTCAGCCATCCGTAACACCATCAACTGGACAGAGCAAGAAGAGGAAGTTGATCTCTAGTGACTATCTTCCGGCAGAGCTCCCAGAAGCCGCCGCCAAGAAGGTCCCCAAGATCGACGCCAAGAGTGCTGAGGAGCAGTCTACTCCGGCAAACCCCAGGGTTTGTTCCGTCGCAGCAGACACTCCCGGCAAGCTCTGCTCCGGCAAGCTTGCCGGGGAACGTCAAGCTCCGACAGAGCCGCATGCTCTTGCCGTAGAAGCGGACGTTCCCGCAGCAGCCGATCTGCCTTTAGTCCTTGTTGTCGAGCCACAGGCTCCAACATGGGCGCAGCAGATTGTCCGTTTCCTCTAGACAGGAGAACTTCCCGAAGAGCCAGAAGAAGCGGAAAGAGTAGCCCGGCAGTCTAGTATGTACCAGTTTGTCGACGACACACTGTACAGAAGAAGACTCAACGGTGTGAAATTGAAGTGTATTTACCGGGAAGACGGACAGAAGCTGTTGGCAGAGATACATGGAGGCATATGTGGTCACCACATTGGCGCAAGAGCCCTTGTCGGAAAAGCATTCCGGCAAGGTTTCTTCTGGCCGACAGCCCTCCAGGATGCAACTGCACAAGTAACCAAGTCTGAAGCGTGCTAGTTCCATTCCAAGCAGGTACACCAGCCAGCTCAAGCTCTCCAGACGATCCCTTTATGCTGGCCATTTTCGGTCTGGGGGCTCGATATCCTTGACCCCTTTCCCCGAGCTGTCGGGGGCTTTGAGTACTTGTACGTTGCAATCGACAAGTTCACAAAGTGGCCGGAAGTGGAACCGGTGAGGACGGTGACGGCGCAGTCCGCGATCAAGTTCTTCAGGTCGATTGTTTGCCGTTTCGGAATCCCTAACAGGATAATCACCGACAACGGCACACAATTTACGAGCCGCACCTTCATGCAGTACGTCCAAGATCTTGGCGCCAAGGTCTGCTTCACTTCTGTTGCCCACCCGAGAAGCAACGGTCAAGCTGAGAGGGCAAATGTGGAAGTGCTGCGCGGGCTCAAGACCAGAACATTCGACAGGCTGCACAAGCGCGGACGCAACTCCATCGAGGAGCTGCCGGTGGTTCTTTGGTCGATCAGGACGACGCCAAATCGAGCCACCGGACAGACACCCTTCGCTCTAGTCTATGGAGCGGAGGCAGTTATCCCCACGGAACTCGTATACGGGTCACCTCGAGTGCTCGCTCATGATGAGCGTGAGCAAGAGCAGCTGCGGCAAGATGACGCGCTGCTCCTTGAGGAAGATCGTCTTCAGGCTGCTGTGCGAGCCGCTTGCTACCAGCAAGCTTTGCGCCGCTATCATAGCCGCAAAGGTAACGCCAGAAGTCTCGAGGAAGGCGACCTTGTTCTTCGGCGCGTTCAGTCCGCCAAGAATTCCAACAAGTTGACGCCGAAGTGGGAAGGCCCTTACCGGGTGAAACGAGTCACCAGGCCTGGTGCTGTCCGCCTGGAGACCGAAGATGGCGTACCAGTGAGCAACTCCTGGAATATCGAGCATCTTCGTAAGTTTTACCCGTAAGGCGCGGTTGTCAGACCCTGTCCGGCAACCACCCTTTTGTACAAGTCTTGCCGCTGTTGCATGTAATCCTTTGTACAAAGCCAGGCGCAGACCCTGAGCACAAGTAAATGAAGCGCTGGCGCCCAGAGTTATAGCATGCATGCTAGGTCGAGTCGGGTCCTCGGTTAGGGTTGATAGTGCTTAACAGCGGCTAACCCCTAACTTAGAGGTTGAGTGTGCGTCCCTTTGCCTTTCTTTCGTTTCCTTTGGTTCGCAGGGCTCGCATATCCTTGTCGGACCGCCTGGGGACGAAAAGGAGAAGAAGGACGTGCCGCCATCTGGACCCCGACAAGCCAGTGTTGCCGGGGCCTGCCAGTACCAAGGTTCACCCACGGCAAGCCAGAGTTGCCGGGGGCTGCAATCTCAGATAAGTTTTTCATCCCTCTTCATGCATTCTCTTGTGGACTGAGGAATACGAAACCCCGCTTCTTCCCGGAAACTACCGTGCTCCCTCAGCTCTAGACCCTGAGGCTCGTTCCTGGGGCCAAGTTTTGGTCGTAGTCGCGGCAGCAAAGGGATGAAACGAGGGGCCGCACCTGCCTCGTCCCTGCCTCCGTCAAAAGCGTGAGAAAGGTCGAGCGACGTGGGAAGCCGGCAGGGCCTGTTGCCGGGGAAGGAGTGTCTGTCTGAAAGATACCAAGGATTTGCTCCTTGGCGTGGGTTCTACCCGCGAGACAAATGACCTGGCAAACATCCCCTTTTCATTAAAAAACATTCCACAGGTACAGTCCATAGAGGATGAAAAACATGAAAGAGAGGATTACATGTTTTAAATGCAACTAAGGCCCGAGGGCTTACAAATTAAAAAGATAAGATGCCCGTAATCCTTTTCATGTCCCTCTCTTTAGGAGGTAGGTCAAGGAGGCGAGAAGGGCAAAAGGAGCGCCTAGGCGAACTACTGGTGCCAGAAGACACCAAGAGAACATCCCGGGGGCTGTCAAGGCTGGACGGTGATGGCGGCGCCGGAAGCGGGGCTCGAAGACGAGGAGGCAGGACGTCAGCACGCTGTCGAGGGCACCACACCATCGTACTCCGACCTGACAGCCTTGCCGCCAGCCCTCTTCCTCTTCCGCAGCCTCCCTACGCCAGCCGCCCAAGGAGGCGACCCCGGGGAGTTCAAGGAGCCGGCGACACGGATGATGGGGTTGCCGGTGCCGCGCGGAGCGGCGCCCGACAGCTAGTAAGGACCCGCCATCCTGCCGCCCGCTCCCCTCGTCGTCGCTGTCGCTCCCCTCCTCGTCACTCTTGCTCGAGGAGGAGCCTTCGCTATCGGAGGAGCTCTCCATGCAGCACCGTGCCCGGACGCCGAAGCACCCGAAGACCTTGACGGAGAGGAGATCGCCCTCCACCAACTTAAAGTGGAGGGTGAGCCCCGGCGTCAAGCTGTGGATGCGGGCGAACGTCTTCCACCCTCGACCAAGATACATCACACCAGGGGCTGGGAATTTGGCGCGGACTCGCGTGCCGCTGATCCCACAGCCCCTCATGTGTAGTCTCAGCGTCTCGGGCGGGTCCAACTCCACCACTTCCGCAAACGGAGCTGGGAGTCGGAGGCGACGACGAGGCGCCCGACGCAGCCTGACGAAGAACTCGCAAGGGTCGTCCCTAGCATGGGCCACCGCGGGAAGAAGAGCCGCCGGCGGAGGCGAAGCCGACGCGCCGCCTCGTCCACCTCTTCCCCGAGCACCACGGCCTCGTCCTCGACCTCGTCCACGACCTCGCCCCCTCCCTCTTCCCCTTACGGCTGGCTCCGCCACCACGGGTGCGGGAGAGGGAGGGAGGCTCTGTCTGGCGGCAACCCTCGCCGCCACTGATGAAGGACCGGGGTTCCCTTTCTCCATGGCGAATGGGAGGAAGGGGAGCAGGAGCTGAAGGGAGGAGAAGATGAGAGAATGCGGGCTTCCGTCCTCCCCTCCCGCTCTTTATAAAGGAGCGAGGTGGGGGCTCGGCCGCCCCGCTCAGCGAATCAAGATGTGGGAAGGCAGGGAGTTGGGCCTGAACCGCTGCCTCGACCCACGACGACCCCGTTTCCCGCCTCCGCCGTCCGCGATCCCAAGTGCATGGGAGCCGCGTGGCAGGCGTGCACAACTGAGGCGACGGATGGGGCGGCCTCTCCTCACCCCGTGATCGTGGGGAGTGGGACCTCGAAAACCGCCCACGATCTCTCCCATGATGCCGCGTTTGACGCGTGCCGTGCGGGGAGAGCGCGGTGGATGCGGAGTGAGTTATGGCGTGACCTAGGCCACGCGTGCCCGTGCACTGCTTTGGGCCTGGCCCAATAGCGCTGGGCACCGTGTATGCCCAGGCCCGGGGGCTCCTGTCGGTGTACTAAAGTAGGGGTACCTTAGTATCCCGAACTTGTGCACGGGCAGTCACAGCGACCGGCGGCAAGGCTTGCCGGGTGACCGCCAAGACCCTCCATGGTTCCTTTAGGAGCCATTCAAGAACAAAGTATCCAAGAGCAAAACAAGGCCCCGGCAAGAGGAACTTGCCGGGAAGGAGACAAGACCCCGGCAAGAGGAGCTTGCCAGGAAGGAGACGAGACCCCGGCAAGAGGAGCTTGCCGGGAAGACCAACCAAAGCATCTCAAGAAGCTCGCTGCGGCGCACTGCGCGCCCCGACAAGGCCCGGTGAGCGACAAGCTCCCGGATGCGACAAGACAACATCCACGGCAAGGCGCTTGCTGCGGCAAGCTACTACTCCGCAGCCCGCGCTACAGCTCACCCACCAACGTGTCGCCCTGGGACCATTCCTGGCGTACGTGGCGGGAGGCTGTGCAGCCAGGGGCATGCGGTGGCAAGAAGGCGCTGACAAGGAGCCATCGTGGCAAACGATGGCGCCCCTGACGGTTCCTTTCCGCCCCGTCTAAGCGACACAGACAGGCATTAAATGCCTTTGTCCCCTGCCGTCAGGGTTAGGTAGGATACAACTATAGCAGGCGATGGCGCCAACTACCACCCCTTTTACGTTTTTACCCTCACCTCTATTGCCACCTATCGGTGACCCCTTAGACATATAAAAGGAGGCCCATGCGCAATAGAGAAAGGGGGAGGACAGCCATTCTCACCCTCGGTCTCGCCAGCTGCCTGAGTGTACTGTAGCACTCATCGCACCTGAGCAAGAACTCAATACAACCACCAAAGCAGGAGTAGGGTTTGACGCATCTGTGCGGCCCGAACCTGGGTAAACCGATCGTCTCGCTCGTGCGTTCGCCTCGATCTGCTCTTTGTGCATCCACCGCCCCCTGCCGAACCAAAAGGGGCTCGGTCCGCCGATCCCCATAAGTGTGCGAGGGATTAGCAACCCCCGACACCAAGCTTGTCGGGACCTCCGGCATTCTTCTCCATTACATTCATAATCTGATGTGTTCGAAGTCCACCGACAGCATACTCGATGACATTGGCCTTTTGTGCGTCAGTCATTCTATGATGAGCCGACAAGTACGGAGTCAGGTCAGCAGGGACAAACAGATGGTTATGCTTGTCCACAAAATTTTTGATGAACCAGAGGGCACTGCTATCTTGTAGCTCAACCTGAAAAAGAGCGGGACACCCACACCGAGAAAGAACCCTCGGTGTTCTTTTTCTTTCAGCTCTGTTAAAGTGCTTAAGGGCCTGCCATCCTTGTTTGTAGCACTTGTATGTCCTTCTGTATGCATTTTGTTTCGGACCCGGACCCCTGTACTTTAGATCATCCTTTCTAACACCAAATCCTTTTTTTCTCGCATAGCCTACGTAGAACATGTAGGCTTCTTCCTCAGCCATGAACGTCTTCTTAACAATCTCTAAGTATTCCATACACTCATTCAGGTCTTAACCAGCCATGCCTTTATTATCAATTCCTGTACTTTGCATGTGTACATCATCCATGTCTATGCCATCCTTGCCTGCATCCTCATTATCCTTATCATCCATGCACATACCATACATTCCTCTGGGGTCCATCCCTTTGCCTTTGTTGCCTCTATGACCCATGTCCTTGTCATCCTTGCTTGTATCACCCAAGTTTTTGCCATCGTTGCCTTTATCATCCATGTCGTTAGGCTGCCAGCGAAAACAGATAGTCAATGTTATGGATGGATAGCATACGTTGCCGAAATTATGTACTACTCTGGTTAAATAAATGATTTAATTTTTCATATCGGATTCATGTACCTAACTCAGTCCTTCAAAAGCTATAAGTAAATATGCCCAGACTAAATCTAGAAATTCGTAATTGTTTGTACTAGCTCTAACTGATAATCTCCTAAATAATCCAAAGTCCACGAGTCCTTCAAATGCCTTGATAGATCCACCCTCATAGATCAATTATCTACAAACTCCATTCAAAATTATCTCCTAACTAAATCCAAATTATCACCTAACAAAATCCAAAAGGATGTCCTAACTAAATCCAAATTATCTCCTAACTAAATCCAAAATAAGTCCAAAGTCCATACAAAATAATTATCTCCTAACTAAATCCAAAATATCTCGAAACTCAATTCAAAAGTATCTCCTAACTAAATCCAAAATAACTTTTGTTGAATCCAAATCTGCTGACAACTTTCTCATTCCACATAATCCTAACTAAGTCCTTCAATATGTCCTAGCTACATCCGACTTACACTTCCTTTCAATCGTAATCTCATCACAACTTTCTGAAAACATAAACCCTAATCCTCAGATGACATATCCTAAACCCTAACCAAATCCAACCGAAATCTCCTCACAACTTTCGGAAACGATAAACCCTAAACCTCACACGACATATCCTAAACCCGAATCAAATCCGACCCCTATTGGTTCTATATGCAGAAGGGACCAGAAATGATTTGAGATGGCTAGGCACTTACAGCGAAGATCCGGTGTGAAAAAGTTGATGCACGTCGATGAGGATGATGTGGCCTCTCGGGTCAGGGAAGGTGGCGTCCGCTCGGGGAAGGAGTGGATTAGCGGCTCGTCGGAAGATCTGGCGCCGCGACCCGAGTGGGGTGACTTGCGATGGAGGGGGAAGGGAGGAGTAGGAGCAAGAGGGGTAGACACGGCAGGTGTGATCGGCGGCGATCGAGGGCGTCAGGGGCGATCGAGGGCGCCCGAGGTTAGGGCTCGAGAGGAGGAGAGAGGACGAACCGCTCGGACCAAAATTTAAAAAGTACGCACGCTGATGGGACCTCTATAATGAAGTGCTTTATTAATGCAATTAATTTAATCAAAAATTAGGATGAGAATACCCCTGGACCAAATTGGGCCGATTAAATGTAAAAAAATTACGTCAAAAATACCCTTGAGCTTAAAAAGGCCCAATTATTCTCATCCATTAGATCGGCCATATAATACATGTGCTCTGGTGTATTATAATGCACCATAAAATTTCCCTTTTCATATCATGTGGCACATGCTCCATCCATCATCAGGCTTTCATAGCACACGAGTCAATCATTGCGGCTACCAGTGATGCTTCTTTGCAACTCCGGTGAACCCTGACGATACTGCAACACAACACTGCATTCAGACGATGCTTCACCATAACTCCGGCGGACCGGACGATGTTGAGTCACAACACCCGCGATCCCTGGCAATGCTATGTTGCAACTCCTGCGGCCCAGCGATGCTTCATCGAAAACCGGCAGCGCTGTGCGACACTGCAACACAACACCGCACCCTGACCATACTTCAATGCAACTTCGGTGGTCCTGACGATGTTGAATCACAACACCGGCGATCCCGACGATGCTACGTCAAAACTCCGGCGGCCCGACATTGCTTCAATGAAAACCGGTGGCGCCCGGTGATACTATAACACAACACCACACCCTGACGATACTTCAATGCAACTTCGGCAGTCCTGGTGATGTTGAATCACAACACCGGCGATCCCCGGCGATGCTACCACTACTAGGGAAAACCTTATCCACAGAACATTAGCAGTAGTGCGGGCTAAAAATGCACGTTGATGCTAATTACCAGCAGCGCTGTGTTTTAAACTGCGCTACAGATACAATTATAGCAGTAGCGCGCCCGAGTACAAAAGCGCTACTACTAAAATTCCCACGGCTTAGCCAATAGGCTACACATAGTAGTAGCGATCTACGTAGAACCGCGCTACCGCTACTTGTTTTATAGGAACGCGTTTACGAACAAAGGCGCTACTGCTAACGAAAATAAAATTAAATGGAAAGCAAATAAAAAAGAGAAGAAATAGCAGTAGCGCTTGTTAAGAAGCGCGCTATAGCCACCGTAGCAGAAGCGCACTTCCTAGAACACGTTACTGCTACTTTTAACTTAACCTCGCGGTTCGATCTTCCCCCGTGGCCACTTCCCCCAAATCAATACTCCTCCGCTGCCGCCGCCCTGCATCGCCGTCGGCCACTGCGCGCGACCTGTCGCTCTCCGCACACCCTCAACGCCGCCCCCGCCCCCGACCGCGACCTCGACGCCGCCCCCGACCCCGACCTCAACGCCCCCCCCCTACATCACCGCCCTCCGTCGTGCGCCTGCCGCCGCGACCCCAACCCCGTCCCCGACCTCGACACCGCGTGCCCCTCTCCCTAACTATGCCGGCGCGAGAGGTGAGCACGCCCTCCTCCTCCTCCCTTACCTCTGCCTAGCTAGGGTTCTTAGGGTTAAAAGTCAGAGTTCATCTAATTAGTTAGGGTTCATCAAATTAGATGCTAATTATTGCAGTAGTTGTTAAATAGAATTAGTTTTAGAGTTCATCGAATTAGTTAGGGTTAAATTTTAGAGTTCATCAAATTAGTTAGGGTTAAATTTTAGAGTTCATCAAATTAGTTAGGGTTCATTAAATTTTAGAGTTCATCAAATTATTTAGGGTTAAATTTTAGAGTTCATCATATTAGTTAGGGTTCATTAAATTTTAGAGTTCATCGGTTAGGGTTAAATTTTAGAGTTCATCTAACTAGTTTTTTTTTACTGTTTTTAGTAAGTGTTTAATAGAATTATTAAGAAAATTAATATAACTAGTTGCACTAGTTTATTTTTAGTAAAAACTAGTTTATTTTTATTCATAGTAAGTGCTTAATAGATCTAGTTGAGTTAATACAGCTATTTTATTTTTAGTACGAAAATTAATAGAACTAATTTACCTTTTAGTTAAAGCAATTATTCCCGCATCAACGTCAACGATGCCTATCCCGCATCCTCGTCGTCGAGTCGGCAAAGGACACATGCGTCACCATATGGATCATGTCCGGGACTGGGCTCCGCCGGGGTGGTACTAGGAGGCGCTACCTACCGGGGGGCGCAGTTTGGTGAGGAGTCAGCCCGTCGTTGACCCGACCCTTCTTTGGTGGCGGTCGCGTGGGCCCGTGACGGTCTAGAGGCTCGAGGACCCCGCGGAGGTGGTGCGTCACCGTGTCAGTGAGGAGGATGCGCACGTCCGTCGCTACTTGTTTGCGTTGGAGCACAGGTTCTCCAATACCTGGCAGGTTCTCCAGGGATCTAACTAGAGCTATGATCCTATGATGGTTCCTTCTCTGTGGGTGTCCACCGCCCGCGCTGATACCCGTCGTGCGCTAGGGTTTTAGTTGTATTAGTGATGTTATATGTATGATATTATTCGGGATGTATTAGTGATAATATTCGATGATGTACGGACGCATGAGATGATTTACTTTTGCTTATTGAATGCATCCTAATTTGAATACTTACTTATTTTATGATTTGGTTTTGCTTATTAAATGCTTATGTCAATATGAGTCCTATAAGATATTTTGAAGTGTATATCTTGTGTTGCTCAAATAGGATATGTGCTTGCCCAAGTGGCCGGTCATGTTTGCAGGTTACACCTCCGAGTGGCCTATGTTTTGTTGGAGTGTTGATTCATTTCCGTTCCGGCAAATTTCAGGCGCTCGATATGTCCTATTTTAGCAAAGGTCATGCCGGATTTTTCCATGAATTTTGGCATGACTTGTGCCAGAATATGTTGGAAATATCGAGTGTCCCGGATTTGTGTGTTGAGTATCCTGGTAGTTGTCTTCGATCGTTTTTCAATTAATGTTTCAACTATGAACATAGGAAATGTCTGACGACAAAAAGGATTTCGGTATTTGCAAGTACTGCGAAGACGAGTGCGACATGTGCGACAGAATCTTTCTAGATGATGATAGGCATTTCAACATCAAGCTGAACGAGAACTTCGAAGTGGAAACAGTAAGTCACAATGGCAAGTCTTTTTTTCGTAATTAAGCATGACATCTCCTTCATTTGCTTCAACTAATAATTTGATTTTTTTTTACTATTCTACTAGCGTATCCCCTGCCATGCAAGAGTTTTTGTCTTGGATAAGATAGGTTTCTGTCATAGTATGGAGGTAAAGAAAGTTTACTTGAAGACCAAGCATGGTTATATTTTCCACGCAAAATTACACAACGAAGACGACTACACCTATTTTGGATGCAAAACTTGGCGAGCACTATGCAAGACTTATGCATTTGAGCCTGATATGGTTATCACCTTTGATATTCGTCCGGAAGATGATATTGAAGGTAATACCAACATCTGGGTCAATGTGCAGATGCCTCCAGTTATACCATTATGTGAGTTTCTTAACCATATTTATGTCTTTGATATTGTTTATTCAAAAATAGTTGACAACTAATTTCTATTGTCAGCTTATTTCCGTTCAAGCAAACATGACCAGCGCTTGGTTGACAGGACCTACTACTGTCCCGGAGCTGAACTAAACTGCGAGGAGCTAAGTCATTATGTTTCATGGCTTCAGCATCTTGATACTCTCAAGACAAATTTTCTTCCCGCACTTACAAATGTTAGTACTGAAAACGTGCGACCAATAGTGTTTGTACTGAACTACGGTCACATCTATTTAGGAAAGATGGTAAGACTTTTACTATTTGTCCTTAGTTCATCTTTTGCATACATTATTTTTTAAGCTAAACTTCATTGCTAAGTATGTTACTATACGATGTTCTTCAACAGGGACTCCTGATGAATGTTGTGCCTGATTGGATCGAGACTAAAGGTACTATGAATATTGTTAGCTTACGACCAAGATATCCTACAATGCACTTTAGTGCATTCAGGATTTCTAATAGCGAGGAATGCTTAATAGTGAAAGACTGGAGCAAAATTGTGAATGATCGTAGAGAAGTACTAGGGGGCAGCAATCAAAAGCGCAGCCCACGATTAGGAGACAGGTTCATTTGCATGCTCCAACTTGATGAAGGAGGAGTGCTATACATGTTTTATGTTATTTTACCTGAGAGAGAGCAGCATGAGTGATTAGCTAGCTAGAAATGAGTTTGAACATGATGATGTGCTACACTATGACTATGATGATTAAATAGCTAGTGTTCGTGGTAATGACTATGATGATTATTATTAGCTAATGTTGGTGGTGATTAGATAGCTATCGCAGCTAGTGTTGGTGGTGATTAGCTAGCTAGAATGAGTTTGAAGAAGATGATGTGCTACACTATGACTATGGTGATTAAATAAATACTGTTGGTGGTAATGACTATGATGATGATTAAATAGCTTGTGCTGGCGGATTAGATTCAAGTGGAGTTAACATGTGGTGCACATCCAAAGTACTACTAGTCCAAACTAGATCAAGTTTGGATTAGTAGTATACTTTTCACTACAAGAAATATGTCAACTTATGACCTTCTGTCAGTGACCCTGGAAGAATTGGTCATAAATTTATGACCATTTTAGAGCAATTGGTCAAAAGCTGTTTAGGGGGCTCCAAACCCAAACCCATAACGACCATTCTAGTTAGAAAGGTCATAATTTCATTAGAGGAAATGGTCATAAAGCAGACAGCCCTGGTTCATGCTTCATTTCTAACAAATTACGACCAATATGAATGGTCGTTACACTTGAGTTTTAATGGAGTTGTATGATTAGGCGGCCACCTCAGCAGTCTCGCCTATGTGGAGTGCTTAGTTGTCATTTTCGCTTACATGTGTATATTCAACAAGAGCTCGTTTACAGGAGGGACCCACTTGACAGGCCCTAAAATTGTTAGTAAAAAAGATGCGCGAGGCGGGACTCGAACCCACGACCTCGCGTTGTTTAACTTGTTCGCTACCACTGGGCTAGAGAGGGATTGTTGTCCATCTAGCGGAATGGCTCTGTATATTATATTATAGTGCCAAATCTAAGTCATTTACAAGTGGGACCTATTCCGACCAGGTGGCGGCAGGCTGCGGGCAGAGCCAACACTTAGCCAAAAATTTCTAGGTTTTCCGACCAGGTGCTGGCTGGCTGTGGGCAGGGGCGTGGCCAGCGGACGAGGGCGGGGCCGGCAGCCGAAGCGACCAACAGGGGTGGGGGCGACCGGTGGTGGTGGGGGCGGGGACAGGAACGGCCTCGCCGTAGGTGACCTCACCCACGGCCTCGCCGCAGGTGACCTCGCCCACGGCCTCGCCGCAGGTGACCTCACCCACGGCCTCGCTGCTTGCCTTGTCCCCAGCGGGGGCAGCAGCGGAAGCAACCGGCGGGTGTGGAGGCAAGGTTGGCTGCCGAAGCGACCAGCAAGGGCGTGGGCCACCTGCGGTGGTGGGGGCGGGCGCAGGAACGACGCCCATGCAAGGAGAGGCTCGCCGAGCATGAGGGACTCGCCCCCTCTCCTCTCTCACTATCTGCACCTCGTCGTCGAGCATAGATGAATTTTGTTGATGAATTTTGTCAGATGTTCTTCAGCATAGATGAATTTTGTTGATGCACTATTAGGAATTAGGAGATAGCTTGCTTGTTTGGTAGATGTTGCATAGATGAATTTTCTTGATGTGCTGTTGGGAGTTCTTCAGCTTGTTTGTTAAGAATTGTTCTGGCCTTGTTCGGTTATGATTTTGGGGGGATTTCAGCTAGATGGGATTTAATCCCTGCCAATATCTGTTAACCCCTCTCATTTATCAAGACCAGAAACAAGGCCTTGGTCTTCAATTGTTTGTCTACAGATTGTTAGGATAATTGTAATTGTAATTGATAGAAATAGCATAGTATATTTTAGGAGCTAGCTAGCTAGTTTGGTTTATTTTGAATTAGCCTTCTCTGCAACATAAATTCCTGCCAATTTCAGTGTTGGTTTGATTTATAGTTTAGTTTGTTTCAGTGTTGTGGTTAGGCAATTAGCATATAAAATTTTCTGGAATTTTAGCTTCCATTACTTCCGTCCATTTTCATTAATTAATGTTGATGCACTTAGATTGATTTGCTAAGTTGCAACAATTTGTTGTCTCTGGCAGATGGACAAAAGCTGGATTAGAGAACGAGTTAGAAAGTTTTTGAAAGAACATATGAATGGAGTTGATGATTTCATGGCATTTGTTCGGGCAAATTTTGCCAACGATGCTCACATTCTTTGCCCATGTTGTGAATGCCTCAACCATCCAAGAATGACTCAAGGAAGAGTGGAAGATCATCTGCTTCTTAATGGGATGTCCAACACATATGATAGATGGATATATCATGGAGAACCTTTAGACAGACAACCTCAACATTTTGAAGCTGATACAGAGGCCCCTCATATGATGGGTGGTGGTGATGCTGGCATTGATTTCATGGAAAAGGTTTTGCGAGATAATGCTGTTTTGGAGGAAGAGGATGGGCATGAAGATGATAGGATTCCTGACCTATTGAAGGATTTGTACGATGCTGAAGATCGTGCTGATGGACAGAAATCATTGTTTGCTGAGGTGTTAGAGGAGGCGAAGCGCGCAGCTCATGAAGGGGGTAAATTTTCAAGATTTACCTTCACCGTGAAGTTACTCCACATCAAGTCTTTCTACCGGATTAGCAATGCCGCATTCAACGCAATACTCCGTCTTTTGAGCTTGCAATTCCCTAATAGTTGTGTTCCCAGATCTTATGATGAAGCATTGAGCATAATCCGCAGGCTGGGGTTAGGTTATGTGTCAATACATGTGTGCCCAAATAACTGTCTCTTGTTTCGGAAGGATTTAGCAAAGCATGACAACTGTCCAAAATGCAATGCATCTAGGTGGAAAGATGCTGATGGGAAGAATTCAATACCGAAGAAGGTACTGAGGCACTTTCCCTTGATACCAAGGCTGCAACGGATGTTCATCTCGAATAAATCATCGCATGAGGTACAGTGGCACAAGCTGAAGCGGCAACCGGTGAACAATGAGCTGAGCCATCCAGCGGATGGAGAGGCATGGAAAGAGTTTGACCGTATACATTTTGATTTTGCTACAGATCCAAGGAACATAAAACTTGGCATTCCCACAGATGGGTTTAATCCGTTTGGGAACATGAGCACATCTTATAGCATGTGGCCAGTTTTTGTGGTGCCGTACAACCTGCCACCATGGGCATGCATGGATCAGTCCAACTTCATGATGTCATTGCTTATCCCGGGTCCAGATTCTCTAGGAAAGGATTTTGATGTCTTTATGGAGCCCCTCATAGAAGAACTGCTCCAGCTCTGGACTGGTGTACCTACATACGATGCCTTGAGTCCGGAAGAAAAGTTCAATCAACGTGCTGCGATCATATGGTCCATCCATGATTTCCCGGCTCTGCACACTCTGTCTGGGAGGATCACAGCGGGTTATCAGGCTTGTGTCCATTGTGACAAAGACCCTTGCTCAAAGAGAATAAGGAGCAAGATATGCTATATTGGGCACCGCCGCTTTCTTCCCCGAAACCATCGCTGGCGAAGAAGCAAAGATTTTAATGGTGAGAATGAAACCCGTGACAAGCCAGCTGAATTCACTAAAGAAGAGCTGGAGCAGCAACTTGGAAAGGTGAAAGATGTGAGACCAGGAAAGCTGGTGAAGAAAAGAAAGCGTGAGGAAGGTCAGTGTTGGGACCGGAGGTCTTGTTTGCGGGACCTGCCATACTGGGCTGATCTAAAATTAAGGCATAATCTCAATGTAATGCACATTGAGAAAAACATATGCGAAATCTGCTAGGGACGTTTCTGAACATTGAAGGGAAGACAAAGGGCACGGTTAGTTCTAGGCTTGATTTGGAGGACATGGGCATAAGAGAAGATTTGCATCTACAGCACAATGAAGATGAAGATTCATTTGAAATTCCACGAGCATGGTATACAATGAATAAAGAACAAAAGCTTGCATTCTGTGAATTCCTAAGAGCGGTGAAATTTCCAGATGGTTATGCTGCTAACCTAGCAAAGTTTCTTACTTCTGATGGATTCAAGCTTTCAGTACTGAAAACCCATGATTGTCACATCCTCCTCCAAAGGATTTTACCGGCGGGCCTCCGAGGAATCATGCACAAGGATATATATGAAGCGGTTGCTGAGCTCGGAAATTTCTTTAGAGAACTGTGCTGCAAAACCCTCAAGTTAACTGTCTTGGAAAGACTTGAAAAAGAAATCCCAATTATTCTTCAAGCTCGAGAAGATTTTCCCTCCAGCTTTCTTCACCGTGATGGTCCATTTGGCGGTGCACTTACCCAAAGAGGCAATGCTTAGTGGCCCTGTGCAATACGGTTGGATGTACCCAATCGAAAGAAGGCTGCTTACTTGTAAGCGTTATGTGCGAAACACGGCAAGACCTGAAGGTTCTATTGTTGAAGCATATGTCGTTGACGAGTGCTTGACTTTTTGCTCTAGATACTTTGGTGATGTGGAAACAAGATGGAACCGGCCGGGCAGAAATAGAGAGCGGTCTGATTCGCAAAGTGGTGATGTCTCTGTTTTCAACCATGGTGTGAACTTTCATGGGGCCTCACAATACTTGGAGGGTGGTGATGAGTATGACAAGGTGGTTTTGTTTGTGCTCAGCAATTGCATCGAGGTTCTACCATATATCGAGCACGTTATATCTTGTGCACTCATTATATATATATATATATATATATATTTTGCTTGGTTTGGCACCAGCCTAATGTTTTAATTCACATGTTTTGTTGGCATTGTAGGAAATGCAAGGAAGAGTTAAATCAGGAAGAAAGCAATATCAATGTTGATAAAAGGGTTGCCAAGGTGTTTGCTAAGTGGTTTAAGAATCATGTGAGATCTTTAGCCACATGTTTTATGTTTTCTGTGTTATTCACCCATTGTTAAATACCATTGTTTGCTAAATGGTTTATTTGTGCAGATTGGAAAGTTGCATGAGGAGAAGAAGGTCAGTGATGATCTATTTGCTTTGGCATGCTTACCGGATAAGCGAGTGAGAGTGTATTCAGCATGCATTGCTGACGGTGTCCGGTACCACACCGTTGACCACTTCATTGACTTCTATGGTCAGTTGAGAAGCATCGTAGAGTTGCAGTACAACTCTAGTGGAGGCATCCATCGCTCGGTTGTCTTATTTCGCTGTGACTGGTTTGAGCTTGGTAGCAAGAAGAGGAGAGACTCTTTTGTCAAATATGATGGCCACTTCAAAAGCATCAACACTGCAAGGTGCTGGTATAAGAGTGATCCCTTTATTCTAACAACACAAGCAACAATGGTGTTTTATCTGCCAGACACTCTTTTGCATGGAAAATGGCGAGTTGTGCAAAACTTTCAGCACAGACACTTGTGGAGTGTGACTGAAACTGAAGTGGAAAAGGGCCCCGGTGATGGTGGACTAACATACCAAGATGATGACTCTACGGAAGTTCCGTTGCAAGCTGATGATGACTCTATGGAAGTTCCGGTGCAAAGCAGAGTGCGAAGGGACCGGGAACGTGTGATCATTGGTGCTGCAACAGTTGAAGGCATCAAGAAAAGAAGAAAGGTGGTAGAGGATGGACATGAAAGCGAGGATGATGAAAACCGGACTGATCATACTATGCTGCAATATTGTAGTGGTGATGAGGAAAACAGGAGTGGGCATAGAGTTCCTTGTTTTCGTATCGACGACAATGAGTAGCGAATGGAATGGCAAAGGTAAATACTATTACTTAATGTTCTTTGTTTTGGTATCTATGGGACTGGTTAGCTGATGTGATCAATCTTCTCTCCAGGTAGAAAAATCCTTGAAGATTCTAGGAGCAAAATGATGATCCTGATGGTTGTAGCAAGATGATGATCCTGATGGTTGTAGCAAAATGATGATCCTGATGGTTGTAGCAATAGTGATGTAGTTATCCTGATTCACAGTACTTTAAGATTCCAGCAGCAAAATTGAGATGTTATACTTGCTGTTTTGACATGAATTGAAATGTTATTGTAGCTGTTATGCTTGCTGTCAAAATGTTGTCTTGTAATGCAAAAGATTGCAAAATGATCATACAGAAGATTTTTCGAACATCTTTAGTTCAAGTTTTGGTCAGAATGTTGTCTTGTAGTTGTTGTGATCATTTAGTAGTTGTTGTGATCATCTTGTAGTTGTTTTGGTCAGAATGTTGTCTTGTAGATGCTATTTTAACTGAATTTTGGTCAGAACTGAAGATGCTATTTTAACTGAATTTTGCTTCAACTGAACCCACTTCATTGTGAGCAAAAAAATATGCACCAGCGGAGACTCGAACCCATGACCGTGCGCTTGTTTCACTATGTTTCTACCACTGGGCTAGGACGAGGCTATTAGTCTTCCACTCTATGCCAACCTTTTTGAATATATCAAACTAGTCAAGTATGAAGCACACACCTCACTGACAAGTGGGCCACTCGACCCACTCGCTGACAAGTGGGCCATTTTGATATTGTACCCAAGCTACCAAAAATATGCGCGTGGCCAAAAGATATGCGCGTGCGGGGGCTCGAACCCACGACCGTGCGCTTATTTCACTGTGTTTCGACCACTGGGCTAGGAAGAGGCTGTTGGTTTTGTAATCTATGCCCACCCTTTTTAATATATCAAACCAGTCACGTAGCAAACACCGAACTTTCTGATAAGTGGACCCGCTCCCTCTCTTTTTCCCACTTCTCCTCACAACTCGACGGCGCCGCCCACCGCTGCCGGCTCCTTCCTCTCCCACCACCGGCCTCCTCACCGCCGCCGACTCCTTCCTCTCCCACCGTCGCCGACTCCTTTCTCTCTCTCGAGGTATGCATCCTTCCTCTCTCTCTCCTTCCTGGTTGGATTAGTTTTCTACTACTGGTTAGATTAGGGTTCTAGCCGTCGCCTAGATTGGATTAGATTAGATAGGGATTGGATTATATTAGGGTTTTATTTGGACTGCATTAGATTAGATTAGGGTTGGATTATTAGGGATTGGATTATGTTTCCTCACAGATGTTTTTTAATAGATAGATGCTCCTTTCCAGCTAATATAGCATTGGAGGTGAGTTATTACTATGGCTTGCTTTAACCAGTGTTGTCCAGGTCATTCTTTCTAAGCATTGGACTATCATCATCCAGTGTTGTCGTCATAGCAGGGCTTCATTGTCCATTTGTACATATGAACTGTATTTGTACAGTAGTTAATTCTCTTAAGATAAGTTGTAATGCGTGTTTGTCCTTGGGTGTATCTGGCATATTCTGAATATTAAGTGAAAAAGAAGCTTGTCTCTGTACACATTGTTGTTTCTTTTGCCTAGAATCATGGGCTGTGGTCTCTGAATTTTTTTTCTGGAATTCTGTATGGTTTATTTTGACGATCAAGAGATGAATGCCAAAGCATGTTGGATGCTGCTAGTTTTATCTTGAGAAACTAGAGGCATCACAAACAAATGGATGTGTTGTTGCATTGAAGCAACTAGCAAGAGGATTATATTGAGGCAGTGAGACACTAGTGTGTTCTAATTTGTAGGTGTTTGCACAGCTAAGATTTTCTTGGTCTCTTGTTTTTTCTGTTTTGATGTTATATTCATAGAAGTTTGCATATGTGTGCATCATGTAATGTCATCATGCTAGCTCAAATGATCATGATCTATTGATGATGCATGAAGTATTTCCTGCTATAATTTTCTTCAGTCACACTGTTGTTTTGCTGTGCTTGATAAACCTGAGACTTCTTTCTTGTGTAATATTGAAATTGTTGTTTTGCTGTACACTATTGGTCCATTTATAATAGATATGGTTCTGGTCAATTTATAGTAGATATGGTTCTGGTCAATTTATATTGCTGTGTTCTGGTCAATTTATAGTAGATTTTAGTGTTGTTGCTATTGGTGGTCACCTGATGACGTTGCTGTTGCTGTTGATGTTGATGTGCTTGTTTTAGTGTTAGTTTACTATGCTATTCATGTTGATGTGCTTGTTTTATTTACAATGCTGCTTTTCAGATAAGTGAGATGGCTGGCTTGGAAGGTTTCGAGTTCTTCGAGATCGTAATTGAGAAATCTTGCAGTAGGCAGGTATGTTTATCATCACTCATTTCTTTATCATCACTCTGCTGTCTAGTGCTTGATTAACACAATTAACCACTGCTTGACCCTCGCTGCAGAGGCTGCCTGACAAGTTTGCGAAGATGCTCGCCGGTCGTGAGCCCCACAAAGTGAAGCTGCGAGAGGCCAACAGCGGTCTTCACAAGCTGTGGGAAGTGTTGGTGGTGTTTGATGGTGAAGGCCACATGTACCTAGGGCCCGGCTGGGAGCACTTCGCCCGCGCCCATGAGCTACAGCTTGGGTACTTCCTTGTCTTCCGCTATGACGGCGACGCCAATTGTGGTAGAGGAGTACATCCGCGTTGGGATTCGCCACTCTGAGCGCATCAGCTTGATGAAGGAGAAGAAGCAGGAGTGAAGGTGTTAAGAAGGTGTTCAGCATGTTAGGTTTAAGCTTGTTAGTGGAATATGAACATGTCAATGTTAAGTATGTCAGGTTTAATTTTGTGCATGCTCATGGATGCTGTATGACAGTGTCATCTAAACAAGTCATGTTTTTAACAATGAATATTCAGTTTGGTAATTGATGGGAATTGAAATTTTTTGTGCATGCTCATGATTGAAAGATAAAATTATGGGGTTTTGTGCATGCTCATGTATCAAACAATATAAGTTTCATTTTTTGAATGCTAAAAACATGACTCAAACCCTAGCCACGGACGACTGCCGTGACTAAATCTGCCGGTTTTTGAAAACACCGTACAAATTCAAACGGTGTGTCTAGGGCACATCTACTAGTTATTGCACATCTAAGTGAGTGAATCAAGCATAAAGAGAAAAGAAAAAAGAAAAAGGAAAATATCCACACGAATCTCGACGTAAGATCAATGCCATAGGACTTAGATGTGCAATACTTATGGCACATCTAGATGTGCTTTAGCAAAACTGAAATTCAAAAACCGTTTTTCATTTTTTGAATGCAAAAGACATGCGTTTTTCGTGAAGCGGCTACAAGGAGGGGCACCCCAAACGGCGCCATTCCATGTCTATCTCAAAGTAGACCCTATTTTACGGACGGTCGCCAAAAAGCATGCATTTCCGACCCTCGTAACTACTCCCGGCAATTCGGACCACCTTCGGCCGATTCAGCTGGAACCGGCTGGAATTTGAACTGCGGGTCCTCCATAGCTTGCCCGTTATTTTCACTACAAATGCTTTTTTGCTTCAGAGGTAGGCATTCCATCACAGAATCGACAACAGATTTGCACGGCTCAAACCCTAGCCACGGACGGTCGCCGCGAAGAAATCGGCCGGTTTTTGAAAGCACCGTAAAAAATTCAAAAAAAATAAAAAAAATGGGAGACCTTCGCGTCACATCATCAAATGTGGCCTACCAACTAGGAAAAATACTAAACTTGCAATACCGGCGTTTTCTTGAAAAAGTGTTCTCAAAAACGACCTACCATGAATGAAGATTCATGGCTTTCAAGCCAAACTAGCAATGATATGGCCGCATCCGTTGAATAGTTTCTGATAATATGCCCAAATTGGGCGCATGCCTCTGTCTTGTGATGGCAAACAATGTTGGCAAAGCGAGGTTCCAACTTGTTTAACAAAAAAAACCGTTTTTCATTTTTTGAATGCAAAAGACATGCGTTTTTCGTGAAGCGGCTACAAGGAGGGGCACCCCAAACGTCGCCATTCCATGTCTATCTCAAAGTAGACCCTATTTTACGGATGGTCGCCAAAAAGCATGCATTTCCGACCCTCATAGCTACTCCCGGCAATTCGGACCACCTTCGGCCGATTCAGTTGGAACCGGCTGGAATTTGAACTGCGGGTCCTCCATAGCTTGCCCGTTATTTTCACTAAAAATGCTTTTTAGCTTCACAGGTAGGCATTTCATCACAGAATCGACAACAGATTTGCACGGCCCAAACCCTAGCCACAGACGGTCGCCGTGACGAAAGCGGCCGGTTTTTGAAAACACTGTAAAAAAATCAAAAAAATCAAAAAAATGGGAGACCTCCGCGTCACATCATCAAATGTGGCCTACCAACTAGCAAAAATACTAAACTTGGAATACCGGAGTTTTCTTGAAAAAGTGTTCTCAAAAACGACCAACCATGAACGAAGATTCATGGCTTTCAAGCCAAACTAGCAATGATATGACCGCATCCGTTGAATAGTTTCTGATAATATGCCCAAATTGGGCGCATGCCTCTGTCTTGTGATGGCAAACAATGTTGCCAAAGCGAGGTTCCAACTTGTTTAACAAAAAAAACGTTTTTCATTTTTTGAATGCAAAAGACATGCGTTTTTCGTGAAGCGGCTACAAGGAGGGGCACCCCAAACGTCGCCCTTCCATGTCTATCTCAAAGTAGACCCTTTTTTACGGACGGTTGCCAAAAAGCATGCATTTATGACCCTCATAGCTACTCCCGGCAATTCGGACCATGTTCGGCCGATTCAGCTGGAACCAGCTGGAATTTGAATTGTGGGTCCTCCATAGCTTGCCCATTATTTTCACTAAAAATGCTTTTTAGCTTCACAGGTAGGCATTTCATCACAGAATCGACAACAGATTTGCACGGCCCAAACCCTAGCCACGGACGGTCGCCGCGACGAAAGCGGCCGGTTTTTGAAAACACTGTAAAAAAATCAAAAAAATCAAAAAAATGGGAGACCTCCGCGTCACATCATCAAATGTGGCCTACCAACTAGCAAAAATACTAAACTTGGAATAACGGCGTTTTCTTGAAAAAGTGTTCTCAAAAACGACCAACCATGAACGAAGATTCATGGCTTTCAAGCCAAACTAGCAATGATATGACCGCATCCGTTGAATAGTTTCTGATAATATGCCCAAATTGGGCGCATGCCTCTGTCTTGTGATGGCAAACAATGTTGCCAAAGCGAGGTTCCAACTTGTTTAACAAAAAAAAAATGTTTTTCATTTTTTGAATGCAAAAGACATGCGTTTTTCGTGAAGCGGCTACAAGGAGGGGCACCCCAAACGTCGCCCTTCCATGTCTATCTCAAAGTAGACCCTTTTTTACGGACAGTTGCCAAAAAGCATGCATTTATGACCCTCATAGCTACTCCCGGCAATTCGGACCATGTTCGGCCGATTCAGCTGGAACCAACTGGAATTTGAATTGTGGGTCCTCCATAGCTTGCCCGTTATTTTCACTAAAAATGCTTTTTAGCTTCACAGGTAGGCATTTCATCACAGAATCGACAACAGATTTGCACGGCTCAAAGCCTAGCCACGGACGGCCGCCACGACAAAATCGGCCCGTTTTTGGAAACACCGTAAAAAATTCAAAAAAAATCAAAAAAATGGGACACCTCCTCGTCACATCATCAAATGTGGCCTACCAACTAGCAAAAATACTAAACTTGCAATACCGGTGTTTTCTTGAGCTACTCGGTATGATTTTAACCATGATTTCTACAAAGTTTACAAAAAAACCCTATTTTTTTATACACCCAAACCCAAAAGGATTTCCCTCCCACACCAAAATTTTCCCTCCCCCAAAATTTCCCTCCACTCCCTCCACTCCCTCTCCCACTACCAGGTGGGTCCCACCACTCCCTCTCCCACTAACACGCGGGATCCCCTCCCCTCCCCTCCCAAAATTTCCCAGTCCCCTCCCCTCTCCCCGACGAACCCTAGCTTCTCCCTCCCCGAGCCGCCCCGCGGACGACCCGCAACTGTGCCGCCCCGACGCCCGTCCCCTGCTCCGTGCCGCCCCGCCGCCCGTCCTCTGCTCCGCCCCTCCATTCCCCACCTGCCAGCCCCGACGAATCCCCCCTCCCCTCTCCCCACCCCGCAACCCTAGCCCCTCCTCCTCTGCTCCGCCCCGCCCCGCTCTGCTCCCCGACGACGAATCGCCGCTCTGCTCCTCTACATCGACGACGGTGGTGACAAGAGGGTAGATACGAGCAACGACTGCGACGATAGGTACTCCCCTCATTAGGGTTAGGATTTTCTGGTGGTTCGGTGGATCTCATGGTGCATCTTCTAGGGTTAGGATCTCTTGATGGTTAGGGTTAGGATCTCTTGGTGGTTAGGGTTCTTCTTCATGGGGATGGGGATGGGGATGGATTCATGGGGTTAGGATTCATGGGATGATATCCTTCTTGTTCATGGGGTTAGGGTTCATGTCATTGGTAATGTGATTTTGAGATGGGGATGGATTCATGGGGTTAGGGTTTTGTGGGGAGGTGGTTCTTTAATCTAGATTTTGTATGCTCTATTTTGATTTTGCATCCCTGTCAATGTCGTTGCTTGATGTTTTGTGTTGTCATGTGGATGCCCTGTGGCAGCTCATCCATGGCCTTGTCTGTCATGCAGGTCATTGAGCAGCATCAGGAGGAGGAGCTCAAGCACAGCTACCACAAAAGCAGGTTTTTGTCCATCTCCATCTCCCTCTGCTGCCAATCCTTGTTATGGTTTGTTAATCTTTACTTGTCAGAGTGTATTACTTCAGAGCCATTTGCTTTGTTAATCCTTGTTATGCTTTGTTAATCTGTAGTCATAGCGATTTGCTTGCTTGATGACATTGAAGTTGATGTCTGTAAGAGGTCGTTTGTAGCCATACTAATAGTTAACATGATGTACTAGTTTTCTCTTTGGAATCCCTAGCAGGTACTAAAGTTTTGGATTATATTGCATATTCCTTTAAAATTTACTTGGCTAGTTTAGTGCCACCTCTTGAGTTAAATAAGAACCTGGAGTAAGCTATTGTGCTGTAATTGTTGTGCCATTGTGTGAAGTATTGATATCCATTTGCATCTTCCTAGAAATGGCTACATGTTCTTTGAGAAATCTTCCTTTGAAGCCTTCTCCCTGTTTTGTATTTGCTAGAACAAGGCTGTTATTCTTTTTGGGTGTTTGATTTGTTTTGCTTGCTGTGGCACTCTGTTATTTGTTCTTGATTATGGTCGCCACTAAATCTAAAGCTCTGTAGTTGTTGTTCCCATGCTATCTATGGTTTGTAGGTTCCCATTCATGTTTGGTTTCTATCTTGTGAGCTCCTTCCATGCTTTGGTTTACACATAGAAAGCTTTCTGCTCACTGTACTACTAGAGTAGTTCATGTAGGTGTGATATATGCTCTCTGGGTTGGTCTAGTTAATTCATGGTGTTCATTAGTAAATGATTAAGTCCATCTGCCATTGCTGTGAGCTATACTAATACTAGCACGAGACACTGCCATTCCTGCGAGCTATACTAATACTAAATGATTAAGTCCATCTGCCATTCATGGTGTACCTGATAGTGTTGTCACAGTACCAATCATATACTGTAGACCATTGTGCTATACTAATACTAGCACGAGACGTTGTCAGGTTTACCACATGATGTATATGTGATCATGTGGGGACTGGGGAAGGAAAGAGAGCGCAGGGTGGGCTCTATCAGCAGTACATGCTTAATTAGGGTTTCCATCAGCAGTACTTGCTAGTATTAGTATAACTTGGAGAAGAAGCTACTTGCTTGCTTATTAATTAGGGTTTGTATCAATAGTACTTGCTTGCTTCTCTTCAATTTCCTTCATTGCTTGCTTGTTTCTATCAGTAGCACTTTGCTTGCTTGCTTGCTTGCTTGTATTAGTAGCAGTTATGCACTTTGCTTACTTGCTACTAGTGTACATGCATGCTTGTTTAGTGCACTTACATGTTTTCTGAATTAATAACACTAGATCACTGTATTGTTTATCCATCAAGTTTGTTTCACATGTATTACATGTATGTGCATGATGGTCCAAATGCTTTCCTTTATTGATACAAGTGCATCATTTTACTTTATCCCTGTTGTATCTGATTGTTGTTTATTCCATTTTGCAAGCACCTCCTCAAGATCATCCATGGCAAGGAGGACAAGGTCAAGCATGAGGCCAACCGTTGGTATGCAACTTGCTCCTTGTGGTTATACTGTCAGTTTCATAAAATATGTGTCTTCATATGCTAAGTGAACTGTATTGCTGCAATCTGAATAAGCTGGCTTAATTGTGCCTGTGTGCTGTTAGTCTTCCTTACCTGAATAACTAGGATTAAATGATAATAAAATTTCATAAGATATATTTGGTTGTCTGTCCATGCATTCCAAACATTCACCTAATAGTTACGTTTCCTTTATCATGCGAAGAAGAGCCTCTCACCGAGTACGAGAAGGTTAGGGCTAGAAATATCATGAGGAACAATCCGATGTTCCAGTCCCTTGGCATCGGTGCAATAGCGTCAATGATTAGGAAAACAAATGGTGTACAAGAAGGTAGAAGTGATGAGGTTCAAGAGGGTAGTGGAGTTATCAATGATGACCCAGAGTACAATCCTAAGGAGGATGAAGTTATTGATGAAGAGGAAGTGGATGATGTTGTAGTCAACAAGATTGTTAAGGTGCAAACTCTGTCGTGCTTGGAGGGTTGGGGTTCTGTTATTCTATGTTATTCCTTGTGCTCACATATTTCTCTTGTGATCTAATGCTTTTTTCCATGCTGTTTATATGAGGCACTGAAGGAATCTAGGACGAAGAGGCCTGGTGTTAAGAAGACAGTCAGCAAGAAGAACAAGAGCTCAGAAACATCTGCTGCAATGCCTCCAGGAAGGGTGATGGCCCCAGCTCCAGGACAAAAAAAGAGGATCCTGGAACCTGATGAACCTGCCCTTGATAGAGTCATAAGGCAGAAAGCAGGGATGGCGACTGCGACGGACCATCAGGAAAGTATGCTACCCATGGACTCTTAGACCTTGGTGCAAACGGGTGATGATGCCGCCCATGGATGAAGGAACCACTCTCAGCATGGATGGAAGTGGCACTGTCTGCCTAGATGAAGCAGGAACCATCTGCATTGTCGAAGCAGGCACTGTCCACACAGACCTCGGCCCTGTTGCACCTTCTATTGACAGGAACGCTGTCATCAATGAAGAAGAACAACAGCTTGTGCTTCAATCAGGCAAGTTGACCTTTGCAATGCTATCTTTTACTAGTGCATTTTCCAAATGGAATGATCATGTATGCTTTTGTCGATTCCTGCATTTGTCGATTTCTATTCTAATTTGTGAGTTCAGTTTCATTTTCAGATGCAATGACTCCCAAGACTAGACTTAGAAAGGGCAAAGGGCTAGAGAGGATCACCAAGTCGCTTGGTAGCAAGGTGCCTATCCAAATTGCCGAAGGGATGATTCGTCCAGAGAAGCCTCTGCAGGCAGCAAAGCTTGCTTCTGAGTGTCGACTCGTTGCAAAAAGCCATCTTCCGGTTCTTCCTCACTTCAAGCTATACAAAAAAAATGCTAGTCTATTGGAGAACTACATTGGGAAAGTTGCTGTAAGCTACTTGTTTCATAGTTAATGTGCTATCTATTTTTTGTTACACCTATGCATGATGACTAATATTGTTCCTACCTTGTTTGCTATCTTGGTAGGCAAATTTGAGATGAACACGGACTCGGAGACCATCAAGACCTCATGCAAAGATATTCTACAGAAATATTCAAAGAACAGACGCCATTAGATCAAGAAGAAGTATTTTGATACCGTAGCCGCAAATAAAGTCAGCATTAAGTCTCCGGTGCCTGATCTAACGGATGGTGAATGGCAAGCTCTGGTGGAGATGTGGTCTACCCCAAGACACAAGGTTTGTCTCTGCTTTGTTTGATGCTTTATGTTCTGCACATGATCATGCTGACAGTATGCTTTTGTGTAGGAAACCTATTTGTCGAACAAGATGAATCGACAAAAAGTCGTGTACAATCAAAGAACTGGTTCCAGGCACTACACAGCACACATTTTTGCCACTGTGAGAACTCTTCTCTAGAGACCTTACCTTTGGTTCCTCATTGAATAACATTTCTGATTCTTGCTGAATAACATTTTGATTTTTGTTGAAAAACATTTCAGAAAGAAGAGCGTAAGGGTGAGGAGCTGTCTGCGATTGACTTGTTTAAGGCCACCCACAACGACAAGAAGCACGGGTTTTCGGAGCTAGTCAAGACTGCTATAGTAAGTCACTCCATGCTTTGCCCTGTTTGATTCATAGCCAGCTTTGATGCTTTGATGATTTGATGTTGTTTGACTCGGAGCCAGTCAAGAACACATGCTATGTTCCATGCTTTGATGTTGTTTGATAGTTCAACAAAGATATCAGAACTTGCTGTAGCTATTTGATGCATTTTTTATGATATGATGAAATTTGATCTGAATGTTAGTTTGATGAAGTGATCATATTGTTCCAATTGCATGTCTCCAGGTCACTAGTCATCATCTTCTTGTATAGATTTTGTGTGCTGGTTTGATTACTTCAAATAATCCATTTGTGTGCTGGTTTGGTTTCTCTTGCTTGGTTTGGTTTGCAAAATGTGAAATAGATATCCCACTAATGCCTATCATTTTCCTCCATATGCTAGCTTGAGATGGAAAAAATGAAGGAAGCGCCGGTACAAGAAGGTGAAGAGCCAAAGTCTGCTGTTGAAATTGTCGAACAAGTCCTCAAGACCGAAGTCAAGCAAAGCACATTCCTCAGGAATGTTGGGCTCCAGTCATCTAGGAACAACTCCGGCAAAGTTGCTGCTCATGTTCGTGACCTTGAGCAGAAGCTGGGGAGTTCCGAGCTGTCAGGACCCCGATTCCAAGTCACATCGATCTAGCCGGTAACACCTCATATCACTTTGCGGCCTCACGCACGGTATCCGACGGGTGTCGCCTTACCATGGCCCGGGACCGTTTGCGCCTTTTGGCTCATGTATATGATGGTGTCGCTAGCATCCATATGACAGAGAACCCGGGCCGACATGGCTAGTCGTGAACCTAAAGCGGCACTAACCCATGGGAACAGGCATACATGAATCAACCTCGAGCATGTCAGTCAACAACGTGTGAATCCGGGCTGTAGCACTAGGCTAACAGGACTCCGGTAACCCGGGCTGTAGCAGGCTAGGCAGGACTACGGATGTCACCGCGTGACATTTCCCCGAAGGGACAGACACAGGAACGAAGAGAAACACATGCCGGCCAGTCAAGTGTCCTGAGCAGTAGTGCTGGGCTAACAGGACTCCGGTGAACCGGGCTGTAGCGGACTACTATCGCTCAGAAAGCACTAGACTACATTTCCCATATGATAGGCTGCCAAGGATAAACAACTAGATTGTCGGATCCCACTCATACCAAGCATTTCAATCATACACACAATATGCCCGATATGAGTACATACAACATGGCATCACAACAAGACTCTACGACTCAAGTATCTATTCATTAGGCTCCGAAGAGCGAGATATTACAAACATGGGTCTCATGACCCAACATACAGAGCACACAAGCAACAAGCACATGCGGAAGCTTAACTTGTCTGAGTACAGACAACTACAAATGAAGAAGGCTGAGAAGCCTGACTATTTACCAGATCCTGCCGAGGGCACAAGATCGTAGCTGAGGTAACAAGCTAAACGTCGAAGTCCACGCGGAACTACTAGCGAGACTGGAGTCTCTCTGCAAAACATAAATTAAGCAAACGTGAGTACAAATGTACCCAGCAAGACTTACATCAGAACTATCTACATATGCATCGGTGTCAACAAAAGGGGGTGGTGGAGTTTAACTGTAGCAAGCCAGCTTTGACTCGGTGGCTATCCTAAACTACGACTGCAAGCAACTCTTTTGAGGTGGCGCACACGAGTCCACATGTTCACCATATCAATACACCACTATGGATCCGCTCCCGTCTCCCTACAAGAAGGCCATCCATAGCACTCACGCTTATCTTGCGAGTTTTAGAGTATCCACTTTCACTTGTCTATGAACTATGCAAGGGGTCCAAGTTTCCATATCCGAGGAATCTGGCTATTCGAATAGATAATGATAACCCTGCAGGGGTGTACTTCTTCACACACGCTCTCGCCACTTATCGCCCTGTACACGTCATGTACCTCGGCAACCTTCAAGCGGAAGCCGGGCGAGGGTGTCGGCCACGACCTGACTAACCAACAAGTCTCTAGTCCAGGTTTATCACCTATTCGGGTTCCATCCGCAAGGAGATCCGGCCGGGGTGTCGCTCACGGCCCCAAACGATGTGTGCAGGGTTCCCAAGCCAACCATCCGGGTGCCACTTGGTACACCGGGCCACTGTGCCTAGTCTGTCCCAAGCCCACCTGTACCGGGTGCCACTTGGTAGACTACTAACACTACCTACAAACACCAGAAACTAGTTGCAACTCCTGGACAGAGATCAGGTTGATTAATAAGTCGAGAGGGGCACTTAAGCATTCCAATGCGTGGTAGTAGCTTTTCATGGATCACAAACACAGAACTCGGTTCCTGAGGACGGCTGCAATGAGACAACCCACCATGTACTCCTACATGGCCTCTCACCGCTACCTTTACCAAATCGTGTTCACACACTTAGCTCACACACAGTAGGACATGTTTCCACACCTCCGATCCATCCCCGATGAATCAGACCTGACTCAACTCTAAGCAGTAGCAGGCATGACAAACAAGCATGAATGAGTAGGCGCATCAGGGCTCAAACAATTCCTACTCATGCTAGTGGGTTTCATCTATTTACTGTGGCAATGACAGGTCATGCAGAGGATAAGGGGTTCAACTACCGCAACAAGTAACAGATGAATCGTTGTTGTCCTAATGCAGTAAAAGAGAGCAGGAGCGAGAGAGTGGGCTTGTATCGGAATGAACAAGGGGGTTGTGCTTGCCTGGCACTTCTGAAGATAACATTGAGTCTTCATCAGTGTCAACGATCACAGCGTCGGTACAGCGTCTATCGAGAGGGGACATTTACCGGCAAACAAGGAAGAACACAATCAATGCGATGCAACAATATGATGCATGATCATGACATGGCAATATGCTGTTGATTGAGCTAATGCACCTAACAACAAGTTAAATGGAGTTGGTTTGAACACTAGGTTCAAATTCAAATTCAAACTATGAATTCAAATAGTGCATTATCATGTTTTGGACTAAACAGTGAGGTTAAGTTGTTCAAAGATGCATGAAAATGGTACACATGGATTCCTTGAATTTTTCTGATAATTTTTCATATATAATTTATTTCATTTGGAGTTACGGTTTAATTTCTATGATTTTTAGAAGTTTTGGGGATTTTCTGAAAATACATAAATCATTTAAGATTTATTTAAATTCCAGAAAGAACTTATTGCGTCAGCATGACATTGGGGTGACATCAGCAGGTCAAAGGAGTCGACCAGGTCAAACCTGACCAGTGGGGTCCACTAGTCAGTGGCTGGGACTGGTTTGTGTCGCTGACATGTGGGCCCAGTCAACAGCCACGTCAGCTTGGTCAAAGCTGACGCGTGGGTCCTGTTGGGTTATAACTAATTTAAGCAGAGATAAAACTGGAGTTAATTAGGGCGTGGGACCCATCTGTCATTGGCTCAGGGCGTTGTTTAGTGGGGGATTAGCTGCTAATTGCGCGGCCACGTCAGCTCGCCGGGGTTCAGCCGGCGGCGACCCCAAAACACGGCGGAGGGTTGCCGGAGTGGCGCTACGTGCGGCGTTGGGCCAAGCCAAGGGCACCAGAGGGTTGCCCTTGATCGCGCGCATCCAGGGGAGGCACGCGGGAGGCGCGGGATGGCCGTAGCTCGCCGGAACAAGGTCGCGGCGGCGGCCGGCGTTCGGGCTGGGGCAGGGACGCGGCTGCAGCACTCGAGCGAGCAAGTGGAGTGGAGAGGCGTCCTCCTGGAGGCTCCAGGAGCGTGTCAGTGCCCCTGGAGCGAGCAGGAGAGGCTCGGGAGCGCGGGCTCGCCGGCCATGGCAGACGGCGGCCTCGGGTGACCTCGGGCTACGGCTAGAGGGCGGAAGCAAGCCACGGGGTTAGGGGCAAAACGTGCAGGAGCTCACGGTGATCTCGCAGAGCAGCTCAATGGGCTCGGGGAAGCTTCGGTTGCCGCGAATTCGACGGCGGCGATCCACGGCGGCCGATGTCAAAGACGAGATGGTGGCGATGAAGCAGGGCTTCTGACGTCGTATAGCTTGGTGGAGAGGACGAGAGGAACGCGGCGGTTCTTCTGGAAGCATCGACAGGGCGAGGGAGGGCCGGTGGCCGTGGTGGTGCTCGAAGGCGCTCTCGGGCTCATGGAGATTGCGCGGGAGAGAGAGCAGAGGAGGGGGAAGGAGCTCGAGAGAGTTAGCGAGAGGGTCCAGGGGGTCGCGGGCGTCTCCAGGCGTGGATAGGCTCGAAGAGGAGGCCGCCAGCACGAAGCAGGAGGTGGAATCCTCAGGTGCGTGCGCGGGCGACGCGTCGTCGTCCTCCTGGCAGGAGCTAGGGGATGACTGGCAACGGCCTGGTGGGCTGGGCCATTGGGCTGGGCCGGCTCTGCTACAGGTGAGCCAGGTAAGGTCCTTTCCCTTGTCTGTTTTATTTAATTTATGTTCTGTTTTCTATTTTGCTATTATGTTTTGATTTAGTTCAAGACCAAACCATTTTCAAAATTCATAAAAATAATTGTGTGAACTAAATGGACTTATCCAAATCCACACAACAATTTTCAGAATTATTGAACATATATTTATTATATAATAAATATAGATCCAATTCAAATATTTATTGGATTAAATCAAAGGCCCAAAATAATTGCTTCTGAGATTCTAAAAATATTGGTTTGAATTTTGTCCCTTGCCAATATTTCCACAGATTCACAGGAACATTTTCTTGGACTTAATTGAGGTAATTTTTATCTTGGTCATTTTTAGAAATGTTCTTTGAGGCTTTCACATGTCCCCATTTCAAGTTTCAGATCAAATTAGACATGATGCATGAATGCTTGTGCAACTATTTGCAAACAAATTCTAGGGCTGTGACAACTCACCCCCACTAACAAAAATCTCGTCCCGAGATTCAAGACGTGAGGTAAGAAGACAGAGGGGCACAACTAACACGGTCTTCACGATCCAGGTTGCATCTCATAAGGTTGTTGATCTGATCACCATCATTGTCTTGATGTCTTGCTCTGAGAATTTCATCCACTCATGACAATGAGAAGGAAGGAAAACCCTAAAGAGTCAATCTCCTCGAAGATCAGGCAACTCACGATCAACTCACGGAGTGAGACATAGAAACATCTCGCGAACTGAGAGGCAAAACTTGCATCAGGAGCGATAGAAGAAATAATTTGACGAGGGTTTCAAAGTAGCGAGGGAAATTGCCATGATTCTATAACAGGGCACCTCGGGGAAGGTGACTCGAAGAACTATTCCCTCAAGTGGCAAAAAGAATTACTTTTGATTCAGAGATCGTTGGAACTCTTCATACCAGCTTAAGGCAATTTACAATTGATCGTTTGAGATAGCTTGAAGAGATGGCATACTTGGACTAGGATGGATGATTCTTAGCTTATCATCGGAAATGGATGGGACCCATGGTAAGTCCACTTTTGAAGATGATCATGAACAACAACTACTGAGGTGCAAGCTGGGAACAAAATGCAAATGTCGGGAATGATTCTAGTAACTGGGGAGAAGGTTCACCGGCAAAGGTGATTCCACCAATTGGATGGCTATCAACAACTGTGAGGACGGAGGCACATTCCAGTTAACGACATCATCAGAACCTAGTGCCTGAGCGTGCTCTCAAGAACTTGAGCATTTCCATACTCATCAAGGTATTACCAACATCCATGTCAAGGATCCTGGCAACACAACATACCGCCATGATGAATGGTGATGGATAATGTAGATGCAAAGGAAGATAACACCTTAGCGAAGTCAAGGAAACAAAATTTGGATGATCGACCGAGAGACATTTAGCACTCCGCTTCTAATGTTATCCTTGATGTACTGGTTACCACGGTCATGCTTTAAGCATCGGCGTAGCCACCAAGTAGTGGTCGGACTTTGAAATACAATAGATCCATAAGGAACAACTTCTGGAGTAAATCCTACGAAATCCTCATGGGAAGGTGGCCAACTTTCTTCAATCGAGATACTACAATAATAGGTCTTCCGGCTGGATGTGTTGGCCACGACATCCACTTTACCGGTTATCGAGAGACCAATATTATAGTTCTTGGAAAATGCTCCAACCATCATATCTGCCTGAGATTCAGATCTGGTTGGTGACAGGATATTCCAGACTCATCGAGTCTAGAAACAAAATGAAAGTTTGCAACACAAATCGACGAGATGACATTGCGAGATTCTCGGGGGAATGAACTATGGTAGTAAGCTCCAAAACATGAGCTGGTTCTGCTAAACACATGTGAACACGATGTCCTAGACAAGCATGGTCACCTGGTAGTCTTAAAATGAAACACTACCGAGTTCAGGGGGAACCATCAACGAGGATATCGAAGTCCTTGCGTAGGTCTAACCCTTAAGAAGAAACTTATTCTCCTTGAACAAATCAGTCAGTGGCTTGTTGTGCTAGGGATACGTATAGAATGTAGATGATCAGTCTATCAGACCATAGAATACTTCACACATGCATGACTGACTTGGGATGATTCCAGAGGAAGCAAAAACAAGCTTTCTCGAATTCACGGTGGCAACTTACATCAGATGCACATGAATTAGAGGAAGTCACATCTTTCAACCGGACATATGCTTCATGATCGGGACATGAGGGCAATGCTTATAAAGTTTCCAACACTAGCTGGATGTTCAACACAATCATGGAGGAGACAAAATGCCGCTGATGGGCTCAACAGCAACTCATCGGAATTTCCATATCACTGGACTTCCACCACTATGTGAACAAAGTGATAGTATTGGTCAGACCAAAGATATAATGGTGTATGCTCGAGGGACAACCGTAAGTAAGACAACATTACGAACATCGTTGGTTCTGATTTGATTTGACGATAGCCCACACTCAAATCAAGGTTTGGACAAGATAATAGATACAACAACTGATCACGAGGACCAATTGGTGAAGATATCATCTTTCTTCAACACACACACACACACAAGGATATCCCTTAGGGATGAACTAAGTCGGACAAGTTTTCATCTTCCAACTCTCCAAGTTGTTGTTAAGCTTAACCAACTAGCTCAGGGGTATCCAACACAGATTCTTGGGGAAAAGTGGTTTATTAAAAAACCATCTTGATCACGAACTCAACATAACGGTCAGGTGACAACCTGGTAACACTTCCGAGAAGATATTTGGAATATCACGAACCACCGGTATGTTATTAAGCTCGAGAACAATCTTGCTTTTCAGGGCAAGATGATATGATCAAAGAGTGACGAATTGGCACAATCCTAACCCATTGATCGAGGTGTGCACCAGAAATATGGACTAGGTAGCACGATCAGTCTTAGAATGATAATTCAATAACCAACACGCTAAGGATGAGAGTATTGTCCATTAACTACCAAGCAACGGGGTTGCTAGGAGTATTGATTTCACACACCACGATTCACTTGTCGACATTCCGGTTGGAACAACACTGAAACCGAGAAATGAATAATGATGGAGAGAGTATCACTACGTCAAGAATTCATAGGAGAAGGTGCAATTCTCACGACGCTCTTGACATAAAGTGGGTAATACTCCGAGGTAGAACAGAACAAAATCTGGATTGGCATTTTGATCTGCGGAATACAACCACTTTGACCCGATCCCAGAAATGGATGAGGTACTGGAGTTTGTTTCTCCTAGTCATTCCGAATAGAATGGCTTGACGGGCCACAGAAGTAAAAGGCACTGATGAACATGAATGCACGACTACTTCTGACTATCAAGTGATAGACGAAGGTCGGAATATAACTGAAGGGGGGAAACAACTCAAGGAACATATAACTTTCTGAGTTGTGGATGCATAGGTTAGTATGTCGAACGAGTTCAACATATTTCTTCCGGATAACCCATGCAGAAAGGTAGAACTGGCAGAGCCACAATATAGAATGGAGAACTCATCAAGAGCACTCTGATTGTGATCTTTTGGTTCAAATAACTTCTTTCATATTGACTCATGGTATTTGGAAGAAGGAAATACCACGGACCTTGAGGACTGCTGCAAGGCTACTAATATCCTAAAGGAACTAGCAAACACTATCAACATGAGGTAGGTAGGGTGAGTCTCGGGTTCAAAACCCAGGAATAGAATGCCTACTAACTAAATGGCATCACAGGATGCTTTTGAGAATAATGGCCAGAATCACACACTGGGAATACAAAACATGGCTAGATCACTAGGTGACTCCCTAAAACACCTAGGGTCATAGTAATAGCTCCAACATATATGTCGAGGTAACGGAGTACCTCAACTCACCATTAGTGTGGTTAATCTGGCCCAAATGGACATCAGGAACAGAAGGAAGGGATTTGCAAATGCATCAGACTATTTAGAAACCTGGGATGACTCAGACAACATAACGGTTGTAAATGCTCGAAAAGATTTGAGACATCCTGCAAAAATGGTGGCATAACCACTTAACAACATCATAATATCAAGGTTCTGAGGCCAGCTATGAACATATGGAAGTAGTAGGAACTGAGCTGAGGCTTGAACTGAACAATCCTAGGCAACTACGGTTTAGTAACACGTCATCCTGAGAGATAGAAGAATAGCCTAGTTCTTAACCCCCGTAGAAGAGAAGAGGTTGACTCAGATCAGAAGGCCATGAGGTATAAGAAGTAAAAAGAGCCTTACGTTCCCGTCCACAATCAATTCCCTTATATAACTAGAGAATTTCTAGACACGACTTCGACCAGTTTGGCTTGGTAATCCTACAGGCAGTCAGGCTCTGATACCAAAGCTGTCAGGACCCCGATTCCAAGTCACATCGATCTAGCCAGTAACACCTCATATCACTTTGCGGCCTCACGCACGGTATCCCACGGGTGTCGCCTTACCATGGCCCGGGACCGTTTGCGCCTTTTGGCTCACGTATATGATGGTGTCGCTAGCATCCATATGACAGAGAACCCGGGCCGACATGGCTAGTCGTGAACCCAAAGCGGCACTAACCCATGGGGACAGGCATACATGAATCAACCTCGAGCATGTCAGTCAACAACGTGTGAATCCGGGTTGTAGCACTGGGCTAACAGGACTCCGGTAACCCGGGCGGTAGCAGGCTAGGCAGGACTCCAAATGTCACCGCGTGACATTTCCCCGAAGGGACAGACACAGGAACGAAGAGAAACACATGCCGGCCAGTCAAGTGTCCTGAGCAGTAGTGCTGGGCTAACAGGACTCCGGTGAACCGGGCTGTAGCGGACTACTATCGCTCAGAAAGCACTAGACTACATTTCCCCATATGATAGGCTGCCAAGGATAAACAACTAGATTGTCGGATCCCACTCATACCAAGCATTTCAATCATACACACAATATGCCCGATATGAGTACATACAACATGGCATCACAACAAGACTCTACGACTCAAGTATCTATTCATTAGGCTCCGAAGAGCGAGATATTACAAACATGTGTCTCATGACCCAACATACAGAGCACACAAGCAACAAGCACATGCGGAAGCTTAACTTGTCTGAGTACAGACAGCTACAAATGAAGAAGTCTGAGAAGCCTGACTATCTACCAGATCCTGCCGAGGGCACAAGATCGTAGCTGAGGTAACAAGCTAAACGTCGAAGTCCATGCGGAACTACTAGCGAGACTGGAGTCTCTCTGCAAAACATAAATTAAGCAAACGTGAGTACAAATGTACCCAGCAAGACTTACATCAGAACTATCTACATATGCATCGGTGTCAACAAAGGGGGTGGTGGAGTTTAACTGCAGCAAACCAGCTTTGACTCGGTGGCTATCCTAAACTACGACTGCAAGCAACTCTTTTGAGGTGGCGCACACGAGTCCACATGTTCACCATATCAATACACCACTATGGATCCGCTCCCGTCTCCCTACGAGAAGGCCATCCATAGCACTCACGCTTATCTTGCGAGTTTTAGAGTATCCACTTTCACTTGTCTATGAACTATGCAAGGGGTCCAAGTTTCCATATCCGAGGAATCCGGCTATTCGAATAGATAATGATAACCCTGCAGGGGTGTACTTCTTCACACACGCTCTCGCCACTTATCGCCCTGTACACGTCATGTACCTCGGCAACCTTCAAGCGGAAGCCGGGCGAGGGTGTCGGCCACGACCTGACTAACCAACAAGTCTCTAGTCCAGGTTTATCGCCTATTCGGTTTCCATCCGCAAGGAGATCCGGCCGGGGTGTCGCTCACGGCCCCAAACGATGTGTGCAGGGTTCCCAAGCCCACCATCCGGGTGCCACTTGGTACACCGAGCCACTGTGCCTAGTCTGTCCCAAGCCCACCTGTACCGGGTGCCACTTGGTAGACTACTAACACTACCTACAAACACCAGAAACTAGTTGCAACTCCTGGACAGAGATCAGGTTGATTAATAAGTCGAGAGGGGCACTTAAGCATTCCAATGCGTGGTAGTAGCTTTTCATGGATCACAAACACAGAACTCGGTTCCTGAGGACGGCTGCAATGAGACAACCCACCATGTACTCCTACATGGCCTCTCACCGCTACCTTTACCAAATCGTGTTCACACACTTAGCTCACACACAGTAGGACATGTTTCCACACCTCCGATCCATCCCCGATGAATCAGACCTGACTCAACTCTAAGCAGTAGCAGGCATGACAAACAAGCATGAATGAGTAGGCACATCAGGGCTCAAACAATTCCTACTCATGCTAGTGGGTTTCATCTATTTACTGTGGCAATGACAGGTCATGCAGAGGATAAGGGGTTCAACTACCGCAACAAGTAACAGATGAATCGTTGTTGTCCTAATGCAGTAAAAGGGAGCAGGAGCGAGAGAGTGGGCTTGTATCGGAATGAACAAGGGGGTTGTGCTTGCCTGGCACTTCTGAAGATAACATTGAGTCTTCATCAGTGTCAACGATCACAGTGTCGGTACATCGTCTATCGAGAGGGGACATTTACCGGCAAACAAGGAAGAACACAATCAATGCGATGCAACAATATGATGCATGATCATGACATGGCAATATGCTGTTGATTGAGCTAATGCAACTAACAACAAGTTAAATGGAGTTGGTTTGAACACTAGGTTCAAATTCAAATTCAAACTATGAATTCAAATAGTGCATTATCATGTTTTGGACTAAACAGTGAGGTTAAGTTGTTCAAACATGCATGAAAATGGTACAGATGGATTCCTTGAATTTTTCTGATAATTTTTCATATATAATTTATTTCATTTGGTGTTACGGTTTAATTTCTATGATTTTTAGAAGTTTTGGGTATTTTCTAAAAATAAATAAATCATTTAAGATTTATTTAAATTCCAGAAAGGACTTATTACGTCAGCATGACGTTGGGGTGACGTCAGCAGGTCAAAGGAGTCGACCAGGTCAAACCTTACCAGTGGGGTCCACTAGTCAGTGGCTGGGACTGGTTTGTGTCGCTGACATGTGGGCCCAGTCAACAGCCACGTCAGCTTGGTCAAAGCTGACGCGTGGGTCCCGTTGGGTTATAACTAATTTAAGCAGAGATAAAACTGGAGTTAATTAGGGCGTGGGACCCATCTGTCATTGGCTCAGGGGGTTGTTTAGTGGGGGATTAGCTGCTAATTGCGCGGCCACGTCAGCTCGCCGGGGTTCAGCCGGCGGCGACCCCAAAACACGGCGGAGGGTTGCCGGAGTGGCGCTACGTGCGGTGTTGGGCCAAGCCAAGGGCACCAGAGGGTTGCCCTTGATCGCGCGCATCCAGGGGAGGCACGCGGGAGGCGCGGGATGGCCGTAGCTCGCCGGAACGAGCTCGCAGCGGCGGTCGGCGTTCGGGCTGGGGCAGGGACGCGGCTGCAGCGCTCGAGCGAGCAAGCAGAGTGGAGAGGCGTCCTCCTGGAGGCGCCAGGAGCATGTCAGTGCCCCTGGAGCGAGCAGGAGAGGCTCGGGAGCGCGGGCCTCGGGTGACCTCGGGCTACGGCTAGAGGGCGAAAGCAAGCCACGGGGTTAGGGCAAAACGTGCAGGAGCTCACGGTGATCTCGCAGAGCAGCTCAATGGGCTCGGGGAAGCTTCGGTTCCCGCGAATTCGACGGCGGCCATCCACGGCGGCCGATGTCAAAGACGAGATGGTGGCGATGAAACAGGGCTTCCGACGTCGTATAGCTTGGTGGAGAGGACGAGAGGAACGCGGCGGTTCTTCTGGAAGCATCGACAGGGCGAGGGAGGGCCGGTGGCCGTGGTGGTGCTCGTCGGCGCTCTCGGGCTCATGGCGATTGCGCGGGAGAGAGAGCAGAGGAGGGGGGAGGAGCTCGAGAGAGTGAGTGGGAGGGTCCAGGGGGTCGCGGGCGTCTCCAGGCGTGGATAGGCTCGAAGAGGAGGCCGCCAGCACGAAGCAGGAGGTGGAATCCTCAGGTGCGTGCGCGGGCGACGCGGCGTCGTCCTCCTGGCAGGATCTAGGGGATGACTGCCAATGGCCTGGTGGGCTGGGCCATTGGGCTGGGCCGGCTCTGCTACAGGTGAGCCAGGTAAGGCCCTTTCCCTTGTCTGTTTATTTAATTTATGTTCTGTTTTCTATTTTGCTATTATGTTTTGATTTAGTTCAAGACCAAACCATTTTCAAAATTCATAAAAATAATTGTGTGAACTAAATGGACTTATCCAAATCCACACAACAATTTTCAGAATTATTGAACATATATTTATTATATAATAAATATAGATCCAATTCAAATATTTATTGGATTAAATCAAAGGCCCAAAATAATTGCTTCTGAGATTCTAAAAATATTGGTTTGAATTTTGTCCCTTGCCAATATTTCCAGAGATTCACAGGAACATTTTCTTGGACTTAATTGAGGCAATTTTTATCTTGGTCATTTTTAGAAATGTTCTCTGAGGCTTTCACATGTCCCCATTTCAAGTTTCAGATCAAATTAGAGATGATGCATGAATGCTTGTGCAACTATTTGCAAACAAATTCTAGGGCTGTGACACGAGCTTCAAGCTGAACTGGTGCAAGAAGAATTGGCGGCAATCAAGATGAAGGCGGAAGAATCTGAAGCTGCACGCGACAAGGAACTTGAGCTACTGCGCAAGAAGTCTCAAGAATAGGAAGAGAAGTTAGCCCACTTGATGGCTCTCTTTGGAGCTAAGGTAGTTTGATGGTTGTGCTATGAACCTCTTTGTCTTTGAGCTAAGGTAGTTGTTGCATTTTGAACCTGTGAACCTGGGAGCTGAACTGAGAGCTGTTGCATTTTGTTGGATTTTGCTGTTTAAACTAGAGCACATGGATCCTGTGAAGTTATGTGATCACTTGTGAACCTGGGTCTTTCTGTGAAGTTATGTGATCTTGTGAACCTGGATCACTTGTGGATCATTTTGTTTATTTTCTGTGAAGTTATGTGGATCACTTGTGCACCTGGGCTTCTGGATCACTTGTGCACCTGGGCCTTTCTGTTTATAGTTATGCAAAATGAGAACCTGGGCTCTAAAAAGGCCAAGGCCCAAGCAAGAATTAGACCAAAAAGGCTTGGGCCTAAAAAAAGAAATGACTGTAAGAAAAAAAATTATAAAAGGCTGCATAACAAAAAATAAAAAGGCCAAGGCCCAAATTTGAACTAGACTAAAAAGGCTCTGGCCCAAAACAATAGTGGAATATAAAAAATCATCACAAAAAGGCTCCATTCCCAAAAAATAAAAGGCCAAATTATTGGGCCAGGCCCATGCAGATAAGCAAAATAAAGAGAGAAAAAAATTAAATGGGCTGAATTGTTGGGCTTGGCCCATCAAGACGGCTGAAATGGACCGGGCTGATTCTATTTTACGACCTTTTCATTTGGTCGTAAGTCTGCCACGTCAGCTTGCCACGGTGGATCTGACGTGGTGTGGTCGGATTGCTAGTGACCAAAAAAGTTGGTCGTTAAATCTACGACCTTTTTTGGTCGTAAACGTTTGCGACCATTCCAGAAGAAAGGTCGCTATAGTCAGTTTACGGCGGCCAGCTTTTGACCTTATGTTTTTGGTCACAAAAAGGTCACAAATGGAAATTTGTGACCATTCAGTGAGCAATAGTGGTGGTCACAAGTTGACATATTTCTTGTAGTGTTTGACATGCACCACATATTGCCTCCACTTGAACCTAATCCACCTTCATTTGACACACTATTTTGGACATAATGATATAAACCTCATAATTGGTATTGTACCAAAATTTGTATAACGTCATATAAATACAATAAAAATGAAAAAAAATTACTAGTAACGATGGATAAGAAACACGCTACAACTAGCTAGAGTAGCAGCAACGTGGGACAGAACAAGCGCTGCCGCTATGTGTCTTAGCAGTAGCGCTTGTCGCACGCGCTACTGCTAAGTAATAGCTGTAGCGCTTTATTGGTAGCGCGGCTGCCCGCACTACTAGTGGGATTTAAACCCGCGCTACTACTAGGGTTTTCCCTAGTAGTGTACGTTACAACTCCGGTGCCCGACGATTCTTCTTTGAAAACCGGTGCCGCCCAGTGAGACTTCAATACAACACCGCACCCTGATGGTACTTCAATGCAATTTCGACGGTCCTTACGATGTTGAATCACAACACCGGTGATCACCGGCGATGCTACATCACAACTCCGGCGGTCCGATGATGCTTCATTGAAAATCGGCGGCCCCAGCGATACTGCAACACAAGACCACAACCTGACGATACTTCATTGCAACTCCGGCAGTCCCGACGATGTTTATTCACAACACTGGCGATCCCCGGCGATACTACTTCACAACTCCGGCACCCCCCTCCCGGCGATATTTCAATACAAGACCGCACCCTCACGATGCTTCATTGCAACTTCGGTGGTCCTGAAGATGTTGAATCACAACACCGGCTATCCCTGGCGATGCTATGTCACAACTCCGGCGGTTCTTCATTCAAAACCGGCGAGCCCCTGACTGCAACACCCCGCCACTCACTTGAAGCACCTCCCGACAATGTTGGCGGCCTGATGCAGCCCCTATACTCAGCCTCCCGACTGTAACATGTGAGGTGAGGGCCACCGCCTCGTGACACCGTCGTCGTCTACAGTTCCTGCAGCGGCTACCACGTAGCCCTGCAGGGTCTGGCATTGCCGCCCACACCATACACACCATTGCCCCCCTCGCAGCAGTGACTCTTCGTCTCCCATCGTCAAATTGTAGCCATGGCCATGGTGACGCCATTGCAACACCACCAGTGGCCGATGTTGCCCGTGCAGGTGAGTGGAGGACGTCCGTTAGCTTTGCAGCAACGTGCAGGAGCTGTGGCTATAGAAAAAGGGTAGTTCCTCCTAATAGTGCACACGACCGAGAAGCAGAAGCTTTGTTTCTAATCTATATGAAGGAGAAGGCAAGGGGAAGGACGGGTCTGCGGGAGGGAAAAAACCGAGCGAGAAAGACGATGGAAAGGGATGAGGAAATGTGTGGTTTGTGTGCGTCGCTGTGTGGGATAAGAGCAAGTACAATAAGATGATGTAGGCGGCCTGTAAGACATTACATATTGGGTTTGTTATGTCACATCTAACCTGATGTCCACTATGTTTGTGGTCTATTTTTTTGTCCCAATTTTTTTTGATTCTTATTGCTGCCATATTTGTGGAAGCTTAGATGTGACATCCTTAGAAAACATCTAGATGTGAATTAGACAAACTGTTAAATATTATATTTTTGCTTAGTTGGAAGAGAGAGAAGAGTAGAGAGAAGAGAAGCGGGCTACTAGTTAGCAGCCGGCGGCAGCACGTGCTCCTAGACACTTTGTGAGAGAGCAAGATGAGCCATGATCAACAAAGTAATATATATTTATATATCCAGCTATTGTACTTGCCGGCTATATATTTGGCTATATATGCCGTGACAACATCATATAGCCAGCAGCTGACTATATTATTAACCATGTTCTAAAGGGGAGGAATAAGCGGCGTGTGGAGCCCACCTGAGATGCCTGTCCATCGCTCCAGGCGGCTTGCATTCTCTGTTTTCATCCGGCCATAACAAAAGTTCTACTATACACATCTGTGTACAAGATTTTAATGGAGAAATTAATTGGTGGTAATTAAATTGCATCTCTTCAGTTTTGTACATGTCAATATAAACCTATATTGGCATATACTCCCTCTGTTTCATAATATAATATAACAGTACTTTTCAGTTTTCACACAAGATGTTTTACTGTCACCATAGCATGTCTTCCTCCACGTCAGCATGCATCACTTCTGCTAGCTATGGCGCTTGCGGGAGCTGATCATTAAGTTTTGAAACTAGATTTTCGGAAGGCTTTTGACAGTGTCAGTTGGGATGCCCTTCTCCAAATTCTTCAGGCAAGGGGTTTTCAAAGCCGTTGGAAACACTGGATCTCTAACATCTTCAAGTCAAGCTCCTCTCAAGTCCTTCTTAATGGCCAGATTGGGGAGAAGATACAATCCAAATGTGGCCTCAGGCAGGGGGATGCACTATCACCTTACCTTTTTATATTAATTGCTGACGTTCTACAAAGGTGTTGTGACAGAGAGCATCAAGCTGGTCTGCTCAAACATCCGCTCGGGGGGGACCTTTCCCTGTCCTACAGTACGCGGACGACACCCTCCTTTTGATACAAGGGGATACACAGCAAGTTGGCATCATCAAGACGGTCCTTGAATCTTTTTCAAGCTTCACTGGCCTATCAATTAATTTCCAGAAGAGCTCCTTCGTCCCTATTTGTGTTGATCCGGCAATTTGTCAATAGATTGCTCAAATTCTGCAGTGTCAACCGTCTACTTTCCCGTGCACCTATCTTGGACTGCCCCTCTCAACGCACAAGATCACTCACGGGCTGCTAATGCCTGTTATTCACAATGTGCACAAACGACTCTCAGGTTGGCTGGCCACTTTCCTTTCTTGGGGAGGACGGCTAACATTGATTAATGCTGTTCTGGCAGTGATCCCCAGCTACTTCATGGGCTGCTTCGTCTAGCCGAAGCAATCCTTACAGCAGCTAGAGCAGATTATGAGGGGTTTTCTATGGCAAGGACAGAACCACGCTCAAGGTGGGTAGTGCCTGGTGGCATGGGATTATGTTACCTTGCCGCAGCAGAATGGAGGTTTGGGCGTACGAGACCTTGATGCACATAACTTGGCAATGATAAGCAAGATCATGACAAGGATCCTACAACCCAGTGATGTGCCATCTTACCAATGGTTTGCATCAACATATTGTCATAAAGAGATACCACTTACGGTGCGCACTACGGACACTGCCATCTGGCACCGCATCAAATCTTCTATTCGGTTTGTCATACAGTCCACAAGGTGTGAACTTGGAGATGGCACCACTATATCATTCTGGTATGATCTTTGGATTGCGAGTGGCCGGCTATCCAACTCCTTTCCAGCCCTTTTCGCCTTTGCCCGATGCAAGTCTTGCACAATTGCCTCATAGTACGACTCTGGACACTTGATGATACAGCTTCATCCCAATTTATCCTACACAGCGCTGCGGGAGCTTGAGAGACTAACTCAGGTACTAAGTTGCAACTCACCAACAACTGCTAGAGCAAACGTCAGGAGACCAATAGCGTTTGACAGCAAGATTTCTACGGCTTTTTTCTACAAGATGCTTACGTTCAGGGGCAGGGACTGCCCGTTGGCTCGTTATATTTGGGACCGAATCATACCCAAACGGCATCGCGTCTTTCTATGGCTGGCCCTCAAGGATAGGCACAACACCCGGAATAACATGATAAGGAAGCACTGGACGAGGCTAGTAACACATAACGGATGTGATTTATGCCCAGCAGCCAAGACTATGCATCATATTCTGCTTAGATGCAAACTTGCACAAACTGTTTGGGCAAAGGCCGGCCTTCTGGACTTGGCAGTTTCATGTGAGTATATAGCAGATTTCTTGGGCTCTAACATACCAAAGGAGGCACATGGCGCTCTCTGGAATGTTTTCTTTGCAGCTGCTGCTGTTGCGCTTTGGCATGCTCGGAACGAGCAAGTTTTCCACAACAAGTGCTGGACATTTGGAAGGGTCCTTATTCAGGTGGCCGACCTGATCAAGTTATGGACTCTGCGAGCACCCGCGGGAAATGTCAGGAAACGTTTATCTTCTTGGGCTGATGTAATGGTGCGAGAATAGCTGCAAAGCTTTTTCTGTGCACCCTATTTCTTTTTCTTCCCTTCCTTCCTACCTTCCCTTGTTCTTTTTCCCAGGCTTGGTGTTGGCCTGCTGCATGTTCATGTAAAACGACTTTGGTCGCTCAGGTTACGGCCTGTTTTGAATGCATAAGGTAGAACATGATCTACCTTTTCTTTCAAAAAAAAAATACTACCCTATAGTATACCAGTATAGAGTCATCCGGACCGCTGGATCTTTTAAATCGGACGGCTGATATCAAATATGCTTAATTATGGAGCTACGTGGACATAGATTAACCGTCCGATTCGGCAATCTAGTGGCCCAAAATACGGGGATTCGCGGTGTGGCCTGTCACTATCGTGCTCTCCCTGCTGTCAGATGTTAGTACTCCTTTGCAGTAAGAAAAGCACGAGCCAGTGACGCTGTATAAGGGCATGTACAATGGAGGCAGCACTTAGGTGCTGCTCCAGCTCTGAAACTAAGCAAAAGTAAATGAAACTAGCGTTGTTCCTTCCTCGATTCACGTTTGGAGAGTTAAGGTTCCCTTACGTATCAAAGTGTTTATGTGGTTTGTGCATAAACAAGTAATTCTGACTAAGGATAACCTGGCAAAACGCAACTGGGTGGGCCCCTCTAGGTGTAGCTTTTGCGATCATAACGAAAACATCAAACACCTCTTTCTCGACTGTCCGTTGGCTAAGATTCTATGGCGGTCAATTAATATTGCGTTTAATATTAATCAGCCCACCTCTATCAATATGTTATTTGGAACATGGCTTGATGGGGTGGTTCCCGATACTGGAAGACACATTCGTGTTGGCGTTTGTGCTTTACTTTGGGCAGTATGGAACTGCAGAAATGACTTGGTTTTTAACAGATCAACAAACATTCACTTTTTGCAGGTTATCTTCAGGGCCACGGCTTTCACCCGTATGTGGTCGCTACTCACTCCGACGGAGGCCAGGGAGCGTTTGGTTACTGCGTCTACCCGATGGGAGATGGTAGCGCGGGATATTTTCAACCGGTTTGGATGGCGGTCATGTAATAGGATAGGCATGTAGTGCTCCTATTGTGCTTGCCAGCCGGTTGTGGCTTCGGGCTTCAGCTCTTTCGAGCCTTTTGTTTTCTTTTTGTTTCTCGATACTTGACGACTTTGTTTCTGGATTTATTTTTAATAATATGAGCCGTATGCATCTTTCTGATGCAGAGGCTGGGGTAAACCCCCTTTTCGAAAAAAAATGAATTTTTTCATCCAACAGAGGCTGCACTCTAGTGGATCCCATCTTGCAACATCTTTCCTTTCACATGCATGCCTTTTTCTTCCCCTCTCTCCATCTCTCTCCTCGCACGCATCACGGTTGCTTCTGCTTTTCTCCTTTTGCTTAGCTCTCACAGCCGAACAGACTGGCTCTTCTGTAGGCTACAACTTCACCTGCGAGGCTACATCTTTTTATCCGAAGCTAGCTCCGAACCTAGCTGGACCTGCGGGGCATCCGTTTGAAGCTGCCCATTGGCCATGCCCTAATCTGGAGTGTTCTTTCATACTCTAGACACACGCGAAAGGGTTAACTCACGTAAGGTGCCGTTTTGGACATCGCCTTTCCCTTCATCGGTGCTCTCTTTCAAATACAGTACTATGTAAATGCAGGGCCCACAACTGCCAAGTTCAGCGATTAGTACCCACGTACGTGAGATAAAGAGAGTGAATATGAGTTGATGGTTGAGACACACTTTAGTAAGAACACTTTCCAGAAAATCGTCAATTTTGTTTGGAAAATCGCAAACAGTTAGGCGCCTTAAATCAATAATAACAACTTACATCCTTGATTACCCCCCCCCCCCCCCCCCCCATGTGTTCTAACCATTTTTGAGGCAGACCTCAGGAGTCAAAATTAGATAGCTGATAAAACAATTGTGGAAGTATATGAATATCAACCTTCCGCTTGTCGACTACTCCCTTTATTCCTAAATATAAGGTGTATCCTTTTTAAAACTCAAACTTCTCTAACTTTGGCCAAATTTATAAACAAAAATTTCAATATCTGGAATACCAAATAATTATCACTAGATTCACTATGAAATATGTTTTTATATTTATATAATTTAGTATTGTAAATATTTACATATTTTGTTGTAAAGTTGTTCAAACATAGACAACCTTTAACTTTTTGAAAAGCTAACACCTTATATGTATGAATGGAGGGAGTGTATTGTAGATTTTTCGATGTCTCATGTATTTCAAAAGAAAAAAGTCATAATTTGTTTTGAACCAAATAGAACCATACACTATGAACGTGCTTGGCACGTGCCAATGGACTAGTATAATTATATACCAGAATGAAGGCAAGTGAAGATTTATTTGTGCGCCCGAGTAGAAGTTGGTGTAGAAAACTTGTGCTTCCACGGATGGATATCTTGGTTCTCACGGAGCAAAACTTGCTTGCTAGTTTCAAACCGTTTATATTGGGCGACCAAGAACTTGACATTTTATTTATTCTTTTGGAGTAGGAGGTGCACAAAACACATGCTTGACGCTAAATATTGACCTATGATTAATCTACGTATACTGGACACAGGATCAAGTCCAACAACCATGTGCAACGGCATCATAGACGCACAGAATTTGCAGGGCAACCCGTGTTCACCTATGTTCAATTGTCCTCCACGCAGACAAATAATTGTTATTAGATTATACATATACCATCATGGCTTCCATCAAGATGGCACTTATGAAGTGTGCCATATAAAATAGTTGTGGCTAATAAAAATGTTTCTAATGATATAGGTCTTGCATCTTTCGGAACATAGTTTGAAGTTTATGGTCGAACTACTACATGAAAACAGGAAGTACGAAAAATAGAGGCAATAATTTCATGTATTTATTTATGGAAGTTCAGCATGGACGGTTTACATATATAAGTTATTCTCAATATAAATAGGCCCTAATTTCACATTTCGCGCTTCTTTAGCTTCACTTTGAGTCCATCTTTCATCTCCAATATGGAAGACCACTTGGGCTTGATGCGCTGCCCTTCCACCATGTGCACATCGAAGTTCCACACCACAGCAGCTACCACAGTCTTCATTAGCATAATGGCGATGTCCTTTCCGGGGCACATCCTTGGGCCTGAGTTGAACGCCACAAACTTGTGAGATGGTACATACCTAATCTTGCTGCCATCCTCCCAGAGCCACCTTTTAGGGTTATAGTCGAGGGAATCATTACCCCACACGCCCTCCATTCTTCCCATGGAGTAGAAAGAAATAAAGATGGTATCCCCAGATCGCACCTCATGGCCACTTGGCATGATGTCATCGGCGACCACTGTCTTGCGCTCAAAAGGCCCCGGTGGATACAACCTTAGAGTCTCATACAAGGCAGCCCTTAGATAGACCAGAGATTTAGTCTCCGCTGGATAAAAGATTAGCATCGCACTTGTACCCACCTCATGGCCAACTTTTTGCGATGCTATGGGTGAGAGTTCATCCCGGATCACTGACACAATGCTAGGGTTCTGGGCGAGGTTGTAGAATATCCATGGAAGGGCCGCGGCGAGAGTGTCCCTCGCACCAAGCATGTAGCCAATGAGCATCGCACGAAACAACTCATCGTCAGCATAGTTTTCTTCGATGAAGGAAGACAAGAAATCCACACCATCCTGTTCCTCACCATTACCAACAAGTTCTCGTTTGGTCTTCCTCTTCTCTATCATCTCCGTGATGAATCCTTGTAGCACCTTATGTGCCGCATTGAGCTTTCTCTCGAAGCCGATGCCTAGCCGCCTCATCAACCTCCAATGAAAGCCCGGTACACCCTGGCGTAAAAATCCCACCTCCATGACCGTGTCCATGGCGATAGCAGCATCCATGGGTGGCATGTCCGAGGATAGAAGGCCAGGATCTATGCCGTACAGAGACATGGTGGCCAGGTCAAACATAAGCCTTGACATTACTTCTTGTATGTCGAACGGAGTACTTGTGCTCGCTAAGCGGGTAAACAACGGGAGGAGGCTATTCTCCACCTTACTGCAGCAGCAAGCCGCCATACTGGCAACGAACCGCGGGTTCCTTAACATGCTCTGGAATATAGGCCGTTGCCGACGACATGGCTCGCCGTCGATTGTGAAGAGGCTGCCAGCCATGATGTCGTAGATGGCAGCAAACTGTGAGCCCTTTGGGAAGTTGGCATAGTTCGTGGTGAAGATGTGCTGTACATTCACAGGGTCGCAAGTGATGAAGAACCGCATGCTAGTCCCAGGTAGGCCATGCGCCCTGAAGTTGTGTCCTGATCTGGCAAGGACCATGGTCAAATAGTCATGCAAGTAGTTCAGGTTGGCAATAAGAGAAGGGAACATGTGTACTATTGGCCAGTTTCGGGGGAGGACTGATGGCTTCTTTGATCTGCTACTAGACCTGAAACACAAGTACAGGGAAACAAGTAGTATGAGTGTGGAGATGATCAGCTGTTGGTAGAACTTAATTGACATGGTTATCAGTAGTGTGGGATATGGTACGCTACTGACATGTATGCTACAATGGACTGGCGATGGCTTTGATTTATAGACAAGTTCCATCCATTTCTGTCATTGCACACGTCCTCACAGTTAGATGGAGAAAAACATCCATGCGAATTGATGAAGAGCAGAATACAGTTACATGCAGGGATAGGTTGGGGAAAAAATAAATCAAAACGAACTTCTACTGTTTTTTTTTAAACTAACGAACTTCTACTGTTGTTCAAGGACTATGATGCTCCGCTTACCAGGTTTGAAGAAGAAGAAAAAAAATAGTGAATCGGCAAAGCAAGGGAGTGAAATACCAAACGAGTGATTCCATACTTTGCGCGATTAAGACATTAATTAAGTGTACTGTTTTTCTTTGTGTTAAATACACTGTGGGTCCCTTAACTTCTCTAGCATGATTACTTTGGTGCTCAAAGTTACAAGATATATAAAACTGGTGCTATAACTTGTTCAATCATGCAAATACAGTGCCTCCGTACGTATTCGGGTGTACACCATGCATGTGTGGCGTGCCAGCGAGGCGTTGGCTCACACATCAGTGGCAGGCAGCCGATGACGTGCTGGGCGAGCTAGGGGTGAGGTGCGGGAAGGAGTCCCGTGCTATAACCTGTCCACGGGACACCACCATCCTGCGTGGCGAGCTAGGGGTGAGATGCGGAAGGGAGTCCCGTGTCGCAATCCCTCCACAGGAGTGCGCTCTGCAGGTTGGCCAGGGGACGAGCTGTTCAGCAAGGGGGAACGAGACTAGTGAGCAGGCGTCTCCACGGTCCTCTTCCCCCTTGATCTCGGCGGTCGAGGCCCGCTCGACTACGCACTACCCTTCTTCACTGACGATAGGGGACGGTCGTGGGAGTCGGGAAAATACCCCTCGAGAGAGGACGACTGAGGAGCTTATCGCTTTCGGCGGGATAGCGGATCCGGTGTGAGCGGGCAGGCGTCTCAGCAACCGGATCCAGGGACAGCCAGATGCGGACGACCTGTAGCTAGCGCGTGCCAAGAGGGCCGCTATGCTTCGTCATGCCGAGGCTACTACAAGTGCATCTTTTGATAAAAGTTGTTCAATTTTGCATTTCTCCGAAACTGAAATAGTTGATAAGGCAAACGACTTAGGAATTTCTTTGGGACCAAATGAAACCGAGGTCGTCAAATCCGTTAATGATCTTTTAGACTTGGAAGCGGAAAGAGCTTTTGAGATCATTCGTAACCTTGCATCTATCAAACCTATGAATGACAATGACATGAACAACTTAGGAATTACTGATCTCGCAAATATATGTAATAATTTGTTGCCTACTGTGGAGAGTGAGGATGAGGAGGATCTGGAGATCACACATATGGTAGAGCCTCTCTTGATGGAGGGTGCAGTTTCTATCGTAGACAGTCCTATTTTCCCACGGGGTGTTGAGGAGAAGCCCAAACGGCCCTGGAAGCGGAAAATTTATCCTACCTCGGCAGTACGCCGAAGTGCTAGAATTAAGCTTAAGAAAAAATTCCATGATGACTTATGAAAGGACTCTTTTGGAATAGCAGAGGTCTAGATGACTTGGCTAAACAAATATTCTTAGCAGAGACAATGTTAGAACATCACTTAGATTTTATTGCACTCTTGGAAACTGGACGAGATAACTTCGCATCACAGTTTCTTCAAACATTCTCCAGTGGTATTGATTTTGATTGGCACATTTTACCCCCTAGAGGAAGATCCGGTGGGATCTTACTAGGAGTACGGTGTGAGACTTTAGAGGTGCTTACTGTGGTTTAGGGAGACTTTTCGGTTAAATTCAGGGTGAGATCAAAGTTGGATGTGTTCCGTTGGTCGCTTGTCGCTGTATATGGAGCAGCACAACCTGAGTTTAAACATGATTTTCTGGCCGATCTGGTACGGATTTGTGGAGATGATAATCTGCCAATATTAGTCGGGGGGATTTTAATATTGTCTGGAGAAAAGAAGAAAGAATAATGACAATTTTGATGTCCGTTGGTCTATGATGTTTAACATGATCATCGAAAGTCTCAATTTGAGAGAAATAGAGCTCACCGGTAGACAATTTACATGGGCCAACTCCTTACCTATTCCGACTTATCAAAAGCTGGATAGGGTTCTTACTAGTGTTGAGTGGGAGCAAAAGTATCCATTGGTGTTAGTCCATGCGATGCAGAGAGCGATCTCGAATCATACAACACTCCTTTTAGACTCGGGTCAGGCTACTCATGTGGCAAATAAAAATATCTTCTCCTTCGAGCAAAGCTGGTTTGAGCGAGAAGGATTTATGGAGATGATTGCACGCGAATGGGCTAAGCTGGTTACGGGAAGGACGCATGTCAAGAGATGGCAAAATAAAATTAGACATCTACGACAATTTCTGAGAGGTTGGGCCAGAAATGAGAGTGGGATTTACAAACAGGAAAAAGAGCGTCTTACTCAACTGATTGAGGCACTAGACTTAAAGGCTGAAGCCACTCTCCTTTCTGTTAATGAGCATCAAACCAAGTAAATTGCTGAGCAAGGTCTACGTGCTCTCCTGAGAGAGGAGGAGCTTAAGTGGGTGTTGCGTGCGAAAACGCTAAAGGTTGTCCAAGTGGACGACAATACGCAATTTTTCCATAAGGTTGCAAATGGTAAACATAGGAAGAAGAAAATCATACAGCTTAAACAGGATGAGGGGACAATAGTGGGACATGAAAATATGAAAGTGTATATCTCTAATTATTATAAAAAAAACTTTTTGGACCTCTGAATATATCCACGGTGTCTTTTGATGAGTCTGTGATTGATGATATACCTCAATTACAGGCAGCAGAGAACGATGTTACCTCTGCACTGTTTACTGAAAAAGAGGTTCATCAGGCCATAACCCAAATGAAGCCGAATAAAGCACCGGGACCAGCTGGGTTTCCGGCTGAGTTCTATAAGAAATGTTGGCATATTATTAAAGATGATCTTATGCCTATGTTTCACGATTTCTTTGACGGCCATTTGGAGTTGTTCCACCTCAACTTTCGTACGATAACGTTGCTACCTAAGAAAAATGAGGTTGTTCGGATCGAACAATTCCGGCCCATTTGTCTGCTAAATGTGAGTTTCAATATTTTCACAAATGTGGGCACCATAGACTAACAGAAATTGCTCACTCAGTGGTTCAACCAAGCGAGACATCATTTATCCCAGGACGACATATACTCGATAGGGTGGTTGTCCTACATGAAACGGTTCATGAGATTCACTCGAAGAAACTAGATGGGGTTATCTTCAAAGTGGATTTTGAGAAGGCCTATGATAAAGTAAAATGGCCTTTTCTTCAGTAGGCAATGCGCATGAAGGGTTTTAGTGAAACCTGGAGGAACCAAGTGGATACTCAAGTCCAGAAGGGTAGTGTTGGAATTAAGGTGAACGATGATATGAGTCACTATTTTCAGACGCATAAGGGGTTGAGTCAAGGGGATTCCATGTACCCTCTTCTTTTCAATATTGTGGCCGATATGTTGGCCGTCATTATTGGCAGGGCCAAGCAGCGTGGCCATGTAGAGGGTCTAGTTCCTCATCTAGTTGATGGAGGGGTGTCCATTCCACAGTATGCTGATGACACTATTCTATTCATGGAGCATGACATGGCTAAAGCACGTGACCTGAAAATTATCTTGTGTCTATTTGAAAAATTGTCTGGCTTAAAAATCAATTTTCATAAGAGCGAGGTGTTTTGTTTTGGAAAGGCCAAAGACGAAGGACACACTTATAGACGATTATTCGGATGTGAATTAGGTGCTTTACCATTTAGTTACTTGGGAATCCTGATTCATCACCGTAAGTTATCCAACAAAGTATGAAAATGTATTGAAGAACGAATTGAAAAAAAACTCAGTTGCTGGAAGGGCAAGCTGATGTCATATGGAGGTTTGCTAGTTTTGATCAACTCCGTACTGGCTAGTATGCTGATGTTTCTACTTTCGTATTTCGAAATTCCGAAAGGGGTCCGAAGGCGACTTGATTTCTTTAGGTCCCGTTTCTTTTGGCAGTCTGATGAGGCCAAGAGGAAATACCGTCTCGCGCAATGGGATATCCTTTTCCTACCTAAAGACCAAAGGGGTCTCCGTATTGATAACTTAGAAATTAAGAATAAATGCCTTATGAGAAAATGGTTGTACAGGTTAGAGACAGAGCCAGAGAGCATGTGGTCTCAAATCCTGCGCAATAAGTTTTTGCACTCGAAAACACTAGCCCAGGTTACCATGAGACCGACTGACTCGCCGTTCTGGAAGGGACTTATAAGAACTAAGGACATGTTCTTTCGTAGGGTCAAATTCTTGGCAGGCAACGGTATGTCAACAAGATTTTAGGAGGATACATGGTTAGGAGAGACGCCTCTGGCCGTACAATATCCAACCCTCTATAATATTGTGCAACGTAAGAAGGATTACGTAGGCGTCATCCTTCAAACTATTCCCTTGAACATCCAGTTCATACATGCGTTAGTAGGTGAGAGATGGATCGCCTGGATGCACCTGGTTCGGAGATTGATAGATGTTCAACTCTCCGACCTACCGGACTCAACACAATGGAAGTTAACTAAGAATGGAATGTTTATAGTGAAATCTTTTTATACGGATTTGATTAATTCTGCCCCCCTCTCAAGGTCACTAGACATATGGAAGGTTAAGGTTCCTTTGCGTATTAAAATTTTCATGTGGTTTGTCCACAAGAAAGTGATACTCACAAAGGACAACTTAATTAAGAGGCGGTGGGTAGTCAATTCACGGTGTTGTTTCTGTGCGCATGATGAAACAATACAACATTTATTTCTTGAATGCCCACTTGCCAAGTTACTTTGGAGATGAATTCATATAGCTTTCAATATCAATCCTCTAGTAGATATTGCTTCTTTGTTTGGGACGTGGTTAGATGAGGTTGAACGGACTACTGCAACTTGTATTCGGATTGGAATATGTGCGCTATTATGGGCTATATGGAACTGCAGGAATGATATGATTTGTAACAGACAACATAACTTAACTTTTTTTGCAGGTTATCTTCAGAGCTACAGCTTGGATCCGTACGTGGTCCTTACTCACTCCTATAGACTCCAGGGAGCCTTTTGTTACTGGATGCAACTAATGGGAGATGGTAGCTCGGGTTATCTTCAACCTATTCGGATGGCGCTCGCATAACAGGATAGGAGTCTAGGGAGCTTATCCATCTTATTACCGTATCGGTTGTTATTGTCCGCCTGTACTTTTGTCATTTCTTTACTTTGTTTCGCTTCGTTTGCAAGCTGTAAGACCTTTTTGACGTTACCTTCTGGATTTTTAATAAGAGGGCCACATGCATCATCATGATGCAGAGGCCAGGGGCATGCCTCCATTTCCAAAAAAAGCTAGCCACTAGGCCGAACAATATAGCTCTTCTACCTTTCACTATGAATTTCCTTTCCATGTTATTTATGTTTTTTTCAAGTTACCGTTTAGTTTTTATGATATGTAAAATTTATCATATAAAAATATAATAATTATCAATATGTCATTATTGTCTATTTAAATCTTTATTCTATTTTCGTTATTGTGTAGTTTAAGGTAAATATGATTTTTTTTCAAAATTTATGCGGATATAAACAGTTCAACGTATATCATCAAATATTGTAAAGAAAGTATCTTCAGTTAGGACCACAAGAACGTACAATTAGTGTGTATCTCTATTGTATTTTGAGAATACATAGTTATTAATTGACAAAATTGTATTATGAAAACTGTTCAACATGTATTAAACATCATTCTGTAAAAAATGTTATATAAATGTGTTTGTAGAAATGTAAGAATAATTGTACACAATAATTTTTTTAATACATGTTCAATATTATTATGAAATAGATGTTGTCAACTTTTTGAATGCATGACGAACATTTTTCAAAAAATGTTTACAATTTTTTAATACACCTAATTTATTTTGAAAGATATGTTATACTTTTATTCAAATGCTCTAAAACTTTCCTTTAGTTTATGGCAGTTGTAATATTTTCTTCCATTTATTTTTGAAATACGAAGGGTTTTCTATCAAAAATCTTGTAAAATCGCGGCCCACTGCCAGCCAATGGCAGTTGTAAAAATACGAGGGGTTTTCTATCAAAAATCCTCATGCGTGGGACATCCATCACTCACCCACTGCCAGCCAATGACATGTGGGCCAACGCCAAGCTAGCTGCCACACAGGCAGAACATACACCTGGATATGTACACGAGGCACCGTATGTGCACCATAGGACAAGTTATTGCACCAGTTTTGTGTATTTTACAACTTTGGGCACTAAAATGACCGCTCTAGACAAGTTAAGGCACCCGCGGTGTATTTAACTCTTTTTTTCAAGAACATTTTTCTTAATAATTGTCTGATGTTAAGAAAATAGGAAGCACACCCAGAAAATAGAAAGCATGTAGTCGTCAATTTTTCCCTTAAAACTATTATAATGTGGGGTTTGAATCCATTCCTTCTCAGCTTAACACACAAACTTTTTGTGGAAAGGCCAACGACTAAAATAAGTAGCTCCCGGGTGGTGGTGTCTCGGACTTGGATGCCGGCGTGGTGGTCTCGGGTGGCAGCTAGCGTAGTTGGCTCTTCGACAGGCACCACGGCGACGGTGGTGGCTTCCCTCATGTTCATTGTGATGGCAAGAGGTGGAGTGACGGGTGGCTCGGGCACACTCTTCGTCTCTGGCAATGGCGACTTAGATCGGGAGTTCTGAACTTGCCGTGCTTGTTCTTAAGACTTGATGGTGGCACACTGGGTTATGCCATAGAAACATGAAAAACCACGTTTGAGCCCAAGTTATTACAAGATTCCCTTCCGTTCCCTAATGGGCAAAGACTTATTGACGAACTCAAATGAATGGCGGATGCTGCGTAGCACTTGCATGGCTATTTTCAAAAATTAGCACTGGTATGGGCTCTCCATCGCCCATCACTGGTTTATACACAACAATGCCGGGCACATATATGCACCCGGCATTCTTATGCTCTTTCAAATTTCCTCCTTGTCAAAAAAGAACCGTGACGGGCACCTCAAAAGTACCTTCTGCAGGTGATGAGCAAGTAGTGGCGGGAAATGAGTATCACCCGCCACAGCTATATTTGGGCGACCCTCACCAAACATTTTCAGATTTTCCAAGAGTTTGCAGTGGTGGGCGTAAATAAGCAACCGACACTCCTAGATCCTTCCAAAATCTTCGCGGCGTAAATAACAACAGTGGTGGGCCAAATTTGTCTGCCCGCCACTGGCGCCTGGCTAAGCAGTAGCAGGTGTTATTTTGTGCCCGCCACAGCTATATTTGGGCCACCTGCCACTCAAACATCGCTGTGGGGGTGCTCTACGTCGACTGTCACTAGTTTTTACAACCTTATCCCCACCTGCCACTCAAACATCGCTGTGGGGCTACATCCGCAGCCACTCACATCTTATCCACTGACATACCTCTTTCTCCCTCTCCCTCACTTCACTGTTGTCACTAGCATCATGGTATCCTCCGCCGTCACCACCATCGTGGTCGCATTCTGCTGCCTCGAATGGTGTCGCCAGCCCAATCTTCCCCATCGCCCGTGCCCTCCGTCGGCGCCCGCCGCCACCTCTCACGTCCTCACTGTCACAGTCGCCCACGCATTCATCCACCTCCGACATCATCGGCGTCCCATTCAACATCGTTGTTCACCGCAGCCATCGTCGTCGCCCTGCCCATCGTCTCTGTCCGCCCCAGTAACCACACCTAAATGTCTCTTATTGGAGATCGTAGTTGTTCTTAGTTAGTGTAGTTGTACATTTGCAACACTTTTTAGTGTACTAAAAATATGTTAAAGGATGTACCGTAGTAAAATTTTATGACTTGTTCTAGAGGACTACGTACTACATTTGGACCAACATATGGTACCATATTTTATTCATGATGCAAATATTTATGACGGGTGCCAACATTTTTGTGAAACGTGGATTACATTCCATTTCACTTAATTTCTGGCACTTAATATTTCCAATTTCTAGCAAAGGTTATGCCAATTTTTCAGTATTTTTTAATTTTTTTATGGACGAGCTACATAATTATTATTATTTCATTCGGGTGGACAATATTCACTCTTAATCCACACACTGAGATGGGAGGTGTTTGGAGAGGAGGACACCGACTGTTGTCATAGGGGGCCATTCTTCTTCTTCTCTGTTCCTCGTGTAAGACCTGGGTAAAGCAGTTGACCTTGGTAAAGAAGGATGAGATGGTGAAGAACTAATATCACCGACAATCGAAATTACAGTGAGTGAGTGTGTGTACACCATATGTACAACCACATGAGAGATGAACCGACATTTGTCATAGGGGGTCGTTCTTATTCCTCTTCCTCCTCTGAGACCTTGGTAAAGAAAGAGGAGAGGGTGAAGAATGATCATCACCGACGGTCAGAGTACCAGTCAAGGAGTCTCCAACATATGTAGAACCACTCAAGAGAGAGAAGTGTCCACCTCAAGGACAGATATCGACTGCTGTCGTAATAGTTTTATCATTTTCACTCTCATAAATCTGCTTTCATGAAAATTATCTTTTATCTATATGTCAAGTTGATTTTAATATGATTTAGATGGAGAAGCTGAGACTCCTCATGAGGGTGGTTGAGTTCATGAAGATTGTGCTTGCCAATGCCGAGGGGGCTTGAGCAGGGATCAAGAGTACTCGAGCTTACGCTGAGAGCGCTGCTGCATCCACACAAAGCGCGAGAGCACCCGCAGAGAGCACTAGAGCAGCAGCCTAGAGTGCACGAGTAGCATCAAAGTTGCGAGGACCGCCCAAGTCAAGATGACGAAGATGTTTGTAGGCGAGGAGAGCTCATGATGGAGTTAAACTTTTTCTTGAACTATTAGTGCGCTGCCGATATGATCGATGCAAGTGAACTTAATTTCTATGTTTCTATGACCGAGCTGAATTTTTTTGTTTCTATGAAGATTTCTATACGACTTTGCTATATGAAATTGACTTGTTAGCTTGTTTATTTATCTTCGTAGATGAAGTGGTATGTAGTATATTATGGGAAGAATCTAGGAGTCTATGATTCATGGGACAAATGAAACAACTTGAAATTTACGAGAACAACTGCTATAAAGGATATAAGACTTAAAAAGAAGCAGATGATCGTTACTCCAACTTCGTCTGCACAAAGAAAATCAACTACGAAGTATGAAAGGCGGTGTGGACAAGTGGACGAGTAAAGAAATTGATAATCTTTTTCCTGTTCTTTGTAATTATGGTGTTGTTATCATGAGCTCATATATGTATGTAACATGCAACATGTCAGAGACTTCTCTGAGAAGGCTATGTGTACTTATGATGGTTTTTTAGGATAATTTTTATCAGAACTTTTGATGTTATGTAAGTTGTACTCTAATGCGTATATCTATTGTATTGCATTTGCATTATTGTTATGGTAAAATGTGGTGCTACTAATCTGCGATACATCTATTGTAATGCATGTGATGAATATATTAATTGTTATTTAATGCATGGTTTTGGATGGGAGGCGTTCCTGACTGGACATGTAGTTTTGGCAGGCGGCCCGCCACAACTAACAGTAAATCCAGGAGGCGGGTTTGTAGAGAGGCCAGCCAATGCAGTGTCACTAGCAGTGGTGGGTGCGTGACTGCCACTGATGCACTTTTAGCAATGGCGGGTGCCACTGAGATCCAGACCTGCTACTGCTATGCATTTTTGACCCACCACTGCTATGCATTCCTGCAGTAGTGGTTGCCCCGTGGTGGCAGTTACCCCCTCTAAGTGTCCTTCATTCCTTCGGTGTTAGTTTTGTCCATGAAGCGGGTCCCAGTTAGGAGCCGGGTATTGGCTATTGAAACCTCCCACCACACTTGTATACATATATTAGGACACAATGCAAGTTTTGGTAGGATTCGAACCTTCGAAGACCCCACGATGGCCTAACGCTGTCCCGTTCGACCGGTGTCATCTAGCCCTTTGACCGACATATCATAATATTTGATCAATGTACTTTTCTACTTGGTTGTGTTAGGTTACAGCATAGGAACCTGAAAAGCCAAGTTTGAGGCTCAGTTATCACAAGATTTCCTCTAGTTGACCTAAAGTGGGAGTTTCCCCCACTAAGATCCGAACAATCGAAAATGCTAGCGCATGTCTATGAAAGTGGTTTCACACTCAAACACATGTGTATTGGATCCTTACACCCCAAACAACACTTATGCACATATGGTAGTTTTGGAGCGATTATGACGCTCCGAAGCCCTATTTTAGGTGACACCCTAGCCCATGAGCCATGCAGTCTACCCCTTGACTGAATTTGAAAGGGGGTGACCGATTGACTTTTCCTCTTGGTTGTGTTGGGTCAGGTCATAGAAAAATGGAAAAACATGTTTGGGCCCAAGATTCAAAAATATTCCCTCGGGTTTACACATGGTGGCAGTTTCCCCCTCTAAGTGCCGAACACTCCTGAGTGGCAGCACTTGTGTAAAAACATTCTTTTTTTAATCCTTGAAACGTTGTGATGCAAATCGACATAAAATTGCCTCATTTGGGCAAGGAATGAAAAATATAGAAACAAGTCAAAACGAGATGGTGTTTTCTACAAATTTGAAGCAAATTATTTGCATGTTATGTAGATGATTGTGAATCTTGATGAAATCGGCCGTGTTTATTAGAATTTCATCTAGTTAATTGAAACTCGGCTTCAAAATGTATGTGGCAGCATTAGAGCATCGTACTGTGTTTTTCTATAAAAAAATAAAAACAAATCATCTCTTATAGGCATAACAACAAGCAAGTGGATGGCATCTAAGCATGAAATATCAAATTTGTATATTAGCACATCTCACGGGAAATATTATGGTAATTCATGAATCAATTGACTTGCATTAGCCATCAAATTAGCAGGTATGATACACCTCATTCTGTCGCTGAGAATCAATTAGAGTGAGAAAGAGAGGTGTCTTCGGTGTCCGCTCTGCATTAAAAGAGGACTTTCGGTGGCTGTTCTGCATTAGATAGCAATGAAATCTCAATACCAATTAGAGAAGGGAAAGGCACAAGGGAAGGAGGCAGGCGCGGGGGTGCAGGGGCGGTTGCGGATACCCACGCTGACGGGAGACACACAGTTAGTGCCGGAAGGGGCGTGTGGCCAGAGGTAGATGCGGCGGCCTGGATAGGCATGAGCTTGTCCATTCCTTCGGCATGGTGCTTGATTTCATTCAAGGGGTGGACGAAAGGAAGGACTGTAGTTGTTTGTGGGGCAGCTAGCGACTCTGTACGCCGGAGAAGTGGCATGTGGAGGTTATAGGACGTCAGATCGTCGGGGAGCGGATATCCTGGTTGCCGTCCTGCTCGTGGAGGGAAGTACATGAGGAGGGAAGACCGGGTTGCCACGCCATGATTTTGCCAAGTTTTCCATGCACTTGTAGTGTGAAATCTATTCATATTCACTAAGGGCCTAGAAATGCACTTAATGACTTAAATATAGCAAATCGACTCAAAAGATGACAATTTTGACATGGGCCATGTAATGGTGTTTCTTGAGTGTATGAAAAATTTCTAGGCCAACGGATGAAGAAATGGTGGCATTGCCTATAGACCCGACTCTTCCGTTGTCGAAAAACCTTGATTTATCCTCATAGCTCGTATGTTTTCTTAGTCGTCTAGTTCACCACTTTTGTGAAACCTTCTCAGTTTTCTACAACATCCAATAGGTATCATATAATGACATAATGGTATGTTTGGTTTTACTGGCTTCATTTGCATTCAAAATTAAATTACCCATTACGTCGATGTTTGGGTCGTATCTTTGACATTGTCATGTTTGGAATTCCTTTCCTTTTCTCTCACAAGGCCTAAGCATAGACTAAATATCACACATAGGGTTATTCAACCAAACCATTTCGTGCACTTGCAGGGGGCATGTCTTGACACTAGATTTTAGCATGACAATAGGTGAAACTAAGATGGCCTAAAATGAAAAAGAGCTTATTATGCAAGTTATTCGTCCCTTCAAAATAAACACCCTTCACTTTTGTTTCATCTCTATCCAATTTTGCGAAGGTTGATGGATGTTCAACTTTCTGATCAGCCTAACTTGTTTCACAGAAAATTAACTAGGAACGGGGGTTTTACGGTAAAATCTATGTACTTGGATCTGATTAATTCTGGCCCAATCCTGAGATCACTTCATATTTGGAATATTAAAGTTCCATTGAAAATCAGGATATTCTTGTGTTTCGTTCACAAGTACGTAATTCTCACCAAAGATAATCTGCTTAAGTGCAGTTGGGTAGGCAGTTCACGTTGTTGTTTCTGTGATAGGGATGAAAATATACAACATCTTTTAATCGATTGCCCTCTTGCTAAGCTTCTTTGGCATATTATTCCTATAGCCTTTAATATAAGCCCTCCAGCCAGCATCGACATGTTATTGGGGCATGGTTTACCGGAGTGGAACCAGTTACTGCGGGACGTATTCAGATAGAAATATGTGCACTTCTTTGGGCTATATGAAATTGCAGGAATGATATGATGTTCAACAGACAGAATCATTTAAATTTCTTACAGGTTAACTACAGAGCATCAGCTTTTGGTTAGTGGGTGCAACCGATGCGAGACGATAGCACAAGCTATATACAACCGGTTTGGATGGCGATCCACTAATAGGATAGGTGTTTAGTTGTCTTGTCCTGTTCATTGCCGGTTGTGACTTTGTTTATTTATTTTATTTTTTATGTTCCTTCTGCGAGCTGTACTGCACTTTGAACTTTGGTTTGCTACACTTTTAATAAAATGGCTGCATGCACCGTTTTGATGCAGAAGCCCGGGGTCTTTCCTCCTATTTGAAAAAAAACCTATACAGCGCAGCCAAGATAGTAGGTAAACAAGTGCATTGTTGAGTAGCTTATACCCACTTTTGACGAGTGATATTTGTTTGCCGAGAGTAACACTCAGCAAAGCAACTATTCCTCGAGTTCTGCTTTTTCCAAAGTATTTTGTCCACAACGGTAAGCAAAGGCCTTGTTTGCCAGTACCGTACGTTTTGTAGTTCAGACCTTGTTGTTGAAAGTTGAAACACTTACATCATTGTGCTTGTCAACCGCACGCTTGACCTTTCAATGGTATCTTTGTCATACTAATTGCATACTAATCCAAGGCAGATTTATTATCGTTTTGTAGCTTTGTTAGTTGGTAGGCAGCAACGTGATACCGTTCAGTTTCGAATTTATTCCGGCTCATGGTCACCTGTTTCTTGTGCCCGGCTGACCGAGAAGGGTTGCGCTGCACAGCAAGGCCGCACCAAGACAAAAATTTGTCAGTTCAAATGAATAGCGTGGTGCATAATTAACACATTAATCATAGAGGGACAGTTTCTAGTTAGAAGGAAATATTTCGTTCATTAATCAGTACATCAAAGTTGTTAATAGACCTCTAGCTAGTACCTCGCTCTTTTATTTTAGAGCTTATTCGGTAAGCTAGTGTCACTCGTACGCGTCGGTCCTATACAAACGGTTTTTAACTCCTTTCCGAAATGGCATTTGGAACCGTCGCCTAGTGAGTGTGGGCGATAGAGGGGTCTTTCCCACACGGCCTAGAAACCGTCAGGGATATGCCCTCCTGGAACACACGCTCGGCAAAATGAAGTCATGTACGACTGAAGAGCGCTCACATACAGAAATACGTACAGTAGAGCTAAAAAATACAATTATATGACAAAATTGTTTCCGGTCGCAAATACATCCCACACAGTCGATCCCTGGTAAACGTTCCCGTTCATATGTACATCACATACAGTCGTTTTAAGAAAAACTTTTCCGTTCACAGATACCTCACACACAATTTTTCCCGTTAAATTGTTTGCCTTATTGAATGTATCACACACGGTCCGTAGAAGAAACCGTGTGGCAATGAGTGTCCATCGCACACAGTTTTTATGTGGTAAACATTTGCGCGAGGTGGCCTAATGCAAATTTTTTTCAAGAGAAAGTCGTGTGTGATTGTTCATTGATCCAATACGGTTTATTCCTAAAACTATGTGCGTTGCCTGAGGTCATCGTCCATGGTATTTTTTCAACAACCATTTGCAATAACAAAACCCAATTAGCAGGCTAATTCACCATTAGCAAGCTAATTTCCCTATTATTAATAATAATCTATTTATTAATCTAATTGACATTCATATTATGCACATAATATATTTCATTTCTATATTAAGAAGCAGAGTTTCATAATTGAAATATATCAGAGTACAACATGATATAGCTTCAGCACTCAGCTACCCCACTACACAACTGCACCGGAACCAATTTTCACATATAGAACGTTTCGAAATTTGCATCATAGACGGTATATAGACAGATGCATCTCATCTGGAAAACTGCTCAAGCGGAAGGCTGCTACCTCTTGAGCACTACGTTGGTTTTCCCCAAAGAGGAAGGGGTGATGCAGCAAAGTAGCGTAAGTATTTTCCTTAATTTTTGAGAACCAAGGTATCAATCCAGTAGGAGGCTACACGTGAGTCCCTCGTACCTACACAAAACAAATAAATCCTCGCAACCAACGCAAATATGGGTTGTCAATCCCTATAAAGCCACTTACGAGAGTGAGATCTGATAGATATGATAAGATAATATTTTTGGTATTTTTATGATAAAGATGCAAAGTAAAATAAAGGCAAAGTAACAACAAAGGAAATAACTGAGTAGTAGGAGATGAATATGATAAAGATAGACCCGGGGGGCATAGGTTTCAATAGTGGCTTCTCTCGAGAGCATAAGTATTCTACGGTGGGTGAATAAATTACTGTTGAGCAATTGACAGAATTGAGCATAGTTATGAGAATATCTAGGTATGATCATGTATATAGGCATCACGTCTAAGACAAGTAGACCGACTCCTGCCTGCATCTACTACTATTACTCCACTCATCGACCGCTATCCAGCATGCATCTAGAGTATTAAGTTAAAAACAGAGTAACGCCTTAAGCAAAATGACATGATGTAGAGGGATAGACTCATGCAATATGAAGAAAACCCCATCTTGTTATCCTCGATGGCAACAATACAATACGTGCCTTGTTGCCCTTACTGTCACTAGGAAAGGACACCGCAAGATTGAACCCAAAGCTAAGCACTTCTCCCATTGCAAGAAAGATCAATCTAGTAGGCCAAACCAAAATGATAATTCGAAGAGACTTGCAAAGATAACCAATCATACATAAAAGAATTCAGAGAAGATTCAAATATTATTCATAGAGAGACTTGATCATAAACCCACAATTCATCGATCTCAACAAACACACCGCAAATAGAAGATTACATCGAATAGATCTCCACAAGAGAGGGGGCGAAAGTTGTATTGAGATCCAAAAAGAGAAAAGAAGCCATCTAGTTACTAACTATGGACCCGTAGGTCTGAGGTAAATTACTCACACTTCATCGGAGGGGCTATGGTGTTGATGTAGAAGCGCTCCGTGATCGATGCCCCCTTCGGCGGAGCTCCGGAACAGGCCCTAAGATTGGATCTCGTGGATACAGACAGTTACAGCGGTGGAATTGGGGTTTTGAATCCGTATCTGATTGTTTGTGGGTACGTGGATATATATAGGAGGAAGGAGTACGTCGGTGGAGCAACAGGGGGCCCACGAGGGTGGAGGGCGCGCCTGGTAGGGGTGGGCGCGGCCCCCTACCTTGTGTCCTCCTGTTTCCTTTCTTGACGTAGGGTCCAAGTCTCCCGGGTCTTGTTCGTTGAGAAAATCACGTTCCAGAATGTTTCATTCTGTTTGGACTCCGTTTGATATTCCTTTTCTTCGAAACCCTAAAACAGGCAAAAAACATCAATTCTGGGCTGGGCCTCCAGTTAATAGGTTAGTCCCAAAAATAATATAAAAGTGGATAATAAAGCCCAATAATGTCCAAAACAGTAGATAATATAGCATGGAGCAATCAAAAATTATAGATACGTTGGAGACGTATCAAGCATCCCCAAGCTTAATTCCTGCTCGTCCTCGAGTAGGTAAGTGATAAAAACAGAATTTTTAATGTAATTCTTCTTAATTGTGGTATGAATATTCAGATCCGAAAGATTCAAGGCAAAAGTTTATATTGACATAAAAATAATAATACTTCAAGCATACTAACTAAGCAATTATGTCTTCTCAAAATAACATGGCCAAAGAAAAGTTCATCCCTACAAAATCATATAGTTTAGTCATGTTTCATTTTCGTCACACAAGAATGTTCTCATCATGCACAACCCCGATGACAAGCCAAGCAATTGGTTCATACTTTAGTAATCTCAAACCTATAAACTTCCATGCAATATATGAGCGCGAGCCATGGACATAGCACTATGGGTGGAATTGTTGGGGAACGTAGTAATTTCGAAAATTTTCCTACGCACACGCAAGATCATGGTGATGCATAGCAACGAGGGGGAGAGTGTTGTCTACATACCAACGCAGACCGACTGCGGAAGCGATCACACAACATAGAGGAAGTAGTCGTACGGCTTCTTCCCGATCCGACCGATCCAAGCACCGTTACTCCGGCACCTCCGAGTTCTTAGCACACGTTCAGCTCGATGACGATCCTCGGGCTCCGATCCAGCAAAGCGTCGAGGAAGAGTTCCGTCAGCACGACGGCGTGGTGACGATCTTGATGTACTACCGACGCAGGGCTTCGCCTAAGCACTGTAACGGTATGATCGAGGTGGAATTTGGTGGCAGGGGGCACCGCACACGGCTAAGGAACAATCTCAAGGCTCAACTTGTGTGTCTTGGGGTGTCCCCTGCCCCCGTATATAAAGGTTGGAGGGAGGGGGCTGGCCGGCCAAAGAGAGGGAGGCGCAGGAGGAGTCCTACTCCTACCGGGAGTAGGACTCCCCCCTCCAATCCTAGTCCAACTAGGAATCCTTTAAAGGGGAGAGAGAGAGAGGTGGCCGGCCCCTCTCCTAGTCCTAATAGGACTAGGGAGAGGGGGGGAGGCGCAGCCCTATGTGGGCTGCCCTCTCACCTTTCCACTAAGGCCCATGTTGGCCCATTTGGCTCCCGGGGGGTTCCGGTAACCCTCCCGGTAATCCGGTAAAATCCCGATTTCACCCGGAACACTTCCGATGTCCAAACATAGGCTTCCAATATATCAATCTTTACGTCTCGACCATTTCGAGACTCCTCGTCATGTCCGTGATCTCATCCGGGACTCCGAACAACCTTCGGTACATCAAAATGCATAAACTCATAATAACTGTCATCGTAACGTTTAAGCGTGCGGACCCTACAGTTCGAGAACAATGTAGACATGACCGAGACACGTCTCCGGTCAATAACCAATAGCGGGACCTGGATGCCCATATTGGCTCCTACATATTCTACGAAGATCTTTATCGGTCAGACCGCATAACAACATACGTTGTTCCCTTTGTCATCGGTATGTTACTTGCCCGAGATTCGATCGTCGGTATCCAATACCTAGTTCAATCTCGTTACCGGCAAGTCTCTTTACTCGTTCCGTAATACATCATCTCACAACTAACATATTAGTTGCAGTGCTTGCAAGGCTTATGTGATGTGCATTACCGAGAGGGCCCAGAGATACCTCTCCGACAATCGGAGTGACAAACCCTAATCTCGAAATACGCCAACCCAACATCTACCATTGGAGACACCTGTAGTACTCCTTTATAATCACCCAGTTACGTTGTGACGTTTGGTAGTACCCAAAGTGTTCCTCCGGTAAACGGGAGTTGCATAATCTCATAGTCATAGGAACATGTATAAGTCATGAAGAAAGCAATAGCAACATTCTAAACGATCGTGTGCTAAGCTAATGGAATGGGTCATGTCAATCAGATCATTCAACTAATGATGTGACCTCGTTAATCAAATAACAACTCTTTGTTCATGGTTAGGAAACATAACCATCTTTGATTAACGAGCTAGTGAAGTAGAGGCATACTAGTGACACTCTGTTTGTCTATGTATTCACACATGTATTATGTTTCCGGTTAATACAATTCTAGCATGAATAATAAACATTTATCATGATATAAGGAAATAAATAATAACTTTATTATTGCCTCTAGGGCATATTTCCTTCAGTCTCCCACTTGCACTAGAGTCAATAATCTAGTTCACATCGCCATGTGATTTAGCAGCAATAGTTCACATCACCATGTGATTAACACCCATAGTTCACATCGTCATGTGACCAACACTCAAAGGGTTTACTAGAGTCAGTAATCTAGTTCACATCTCTATGTGATTAACACCCCAAGAGTACTAAGGTGTGATAATGTTTTGCTTGTGAGAGAATCTTAGTCAACGGGTCTGCCACATTCAGATCCACATGTATTTTGCAAATTTCTAAGTCAACAATGCTCTGCATGGAGCTACTCTAGCTAATTGCTCCCACTTTCAATATGTATCTAGACCGAGACTTAGAGTCATCTAGATTAGTGTCAAAACTTGCATCGACGTAACCCTTTACGACGAACCTTTTTATCACGTCCATAATCGAGAAACATATCCTTATTTCACTAAGGATAATTATGACCGCCGTCCAGTGATCTACTCCTAGATCACTATTGTACTCCCTTGCCAAATCAGTTCAGGGTATACAATAGATCTGGTATACAGCATGACATACTTTATAGAACCTATGGCCAAGGCATAGGGAATGACTTTCATTCTCTTTCTATCTTCTGCCGTGGTCGGGCTTTGAGTCTTACTCAACTTCACACCTTATAATACAGGCAAGAACTCTTTTCTTTGACTGCTCCATTTTGAACTACTTCAAAATCTTTGTCAAGGTATGTACTCATTGAAAGAACTTATCAAGCGTCTTGATCTATCTCTATAGATCTTGAAGCTCAATATGTAAGCAGCTTCACCGAAGTCTTTCTTTGAAAAACTCCTTTCAAACACTCCTTTATGCTTTATAGAATAATTCTACATTATTTCCGATCAACAATATGTCATTCACATATACTTATCAGAAATGCTGTAGTGCTCCCACTCACTTTCTTGTAAATACAGGCTTCACCGCAAGTCTGTATAAAACTATATGCTTTGATCAACTTATCAAAGTGTATATTCCAACTCCGAGATGCTTGCACCAGTCCACAGATGGATCGCTGGTGCTTGCACATTTTGTTAGCACCTTTTGGATTGACAAAACCTTCTAGTTGCATCACATACAACTCTTCTTTAGTAAATCCATTAAGGAATGTAGTTTTGTTTATCCATTTGCCAGATTTCATAAATTGCGGCAATTGCTAACATTATTCGGTCAGACTTAAGCATAGATACGAGTGAGAAAAACTCATCGTAGTCAACACCTTGAACTTGTTGAAAACCTTTTTCGACAATTCTAGCTTTGTAGATAGTAACACTACTATCAGTGTCCGTTTTCCTCTTGAAGATCCAATTATTTTCTATGGTTTGCCAATCATCGGGCAAATCCATCAAAGTCCATACTTTGTTCTCATACATGGATCCCATCTCAGATTTCATGGCCTCAAGCCACTTTGCGGAATCTGGGCTCACCATCGCTTCTTCATAGTTCGTAGGTTCATCATGATCTAGTAGCATGACTTCCAGAAAAGGATTACCGTACCACTCTGGCGCGGATCTTACTCTGGTTGACCTACGAGATTCGGTAGTAACTTGATCTGAAGTCACATGATCATCATCATTAGCTTCCTCACTAATTGGTATAGGTGTCACAGAAACAGTTTTCTGTGATGTACTACTTTCCAATAAGGGAGAAGGTACAATTACCTTATCAAGTTTTCTACTTTCCTCCCACTCACTTCTTTCGAGAGAAACTCCTTCTCTAGAAAAAACTCCGAATTTAGCAACAAAAGTCTTGCCTTCGGATCTGTGATAGAAGGTGTACCCAACTGTCTCCTTTGGGTATCCTATGAAGACATATTTCTCCGATTTGAGTTTGAGCTTATCGAGATGAAACTTTTTCACATAAGCATCGCAACTCCAAACTTTAAGAAACGACAGCTTAGGTTCTTGCCAAACCATAGTTCACACGGTGTCGTCTCAACGGATTTAGATGGTGCCCTATTTAACGTGAATGCAGCTGTCTCTAATGCATAACCCCAAAACGATAGTGGTAGATCGGTAAGATACATCATAGATTGCACTATATCTAATAAAGTACGGTTATGACGTTCGGACACACCATTATGCTGTGGTGTTCCATGTGGCATGACTTTGTGAAACTATTCCATATTGTTTTAATTGAAGACCAAACTCGTAACTCAAATATTTTACCTCTGCGATCATATCGTAGAAACTTTTATTTTCTTGTCACGATGATTTTCTACTTCACTCTGAAATTCTTTGAACTTTTCAAATGTTTCAGACTTATGTTTCATCAAGTAGATATACTCATATCTGCTCAAATCATCTGTGAAGATCAGAAAATAATGATACCTGTCGCGAGCCTCAATATTCATCGGACCACATACATCAGTATGTATGATTTCCAACAAATCTGTTGCTTGCTCCATTGTTCCGAAGAACGGAGTTTTAGTCATCTTGCCCAAAAGGCATGGTTCGCAAGCATCAAGTGATTCATAATCAAGTGATTTCGAAAGCCCATCAGCATGGAGTTTCTTCATGCTCTTTATACCAATATGACCTAAACGGCAGTGCCACAAATAAGTTGCACTATCATTATTAACTTTGAATCTTTTTGGTTTCAATATTATAAATATGTGTATCACTATGATCGAGATCCAACGAACTTGCTTCTTGGGTGTATGACCATCGAAGGTTTTATTCATGTAAACAGAACAACAATTATTCTCTGACTTTAATGAATAACCATATTGCAATAAACATGATCAAATCATATTCATGCTCAACGCAAAAACCAAATAACACTTATTTAAGTTCAACACTAATCCCGAAAGTATAGGGGAGTGTGCGATGATGATCATATCAATCTTGGAACTACTTCCAACACACATCGTCACTTCACCCTTAACTAGTCTCTGTTTATTCTGCAACTCCCGTTTCGAGTTACTAATCTTAGCAACTGAACTAGCATCAAATACTGAGGGGTTGCTATAAACACTAGTATAGTACACATCAATAACATGTATATCAAATATACTTATGTTCACTTTGCCATCCTACTTATCCGCCAATCACTTGGGGTAGTTCCGCTTCCAGTGACCAGTCCCTTTGCAGTAGAATCACTTAGTCTCAGGCTTAGGATCAGACTTGGGCTTCTTCACTTGAGCAGCAACTTGCTTGCCGTTCTTCTTGAAGTTCCCCTTCTTTCCTTTGCCCTTTTTCTTGAAACTAGTGGTCTTGTCAACCATCAACACTTGATGTTTTTCTTTGACTTCTACCTTCGTTGATTTCAGCATCACGAAGAGCTTGGGAGTTGTATCCGTTATCCCTTGCATATTATAGTTCATCACGAAGTTCTACTAACTTAGTGATGGTGACTAGAGAATTCTGTCAATCACTATATTATCTGGAAGATTAACTCCCACTTGATTCAAGCGATTGTAGTACCCAGACAATCTGAGCACATGCTCACTAGTTGAGCGATTCTCCTCCATCTTTTAGCTATAGAACTTGTTGGAGACTTCATATCTCTCAACTCGGGTATTTGCTTGAAATATTAACTTCAACTCCTGGAACATCTCATATGCTCCATGATGTTCAAAACGTCTTTGAAGTCCCGATTCTAAGCCATTAAGCATGGTGCACTTAAACTATCAAGTAGTCATCATATTGAGCTAGCCAAACGTTCATAACGTCTGCATCTGCTCCTGCAATAGGTCTGTCACCTAGCGGTGCATCAAGGACATAATTCTGCTGTGCAGCAATGAGGATAAACCTCAGATCACGGATCCAATCCGCATCATTGCTACTAACATCTTTCAACACAATTTTCTCTAGGAACATATCAAAAATAAACACAGGGAAGCAACAACGCGAGCTATTGATCTACAACATAATTTGCAAAATACTACCAGGACTAAGTTCATGATAAATTTAAGTTCAATTAATCATATTACTTAAGAACTCCCACTTAGATAGACATCCCTCTAATCCTCTAAATGATCACGTGATCCAAATCAACTAAACCATAACCGATCATCACGTGAGATGGAGTAGTTTTCAATGGTGAACATCGTTATGTTGATCATATCTACTATATGATTCACGCTCGACCTTTCGGTCTCCGTGTTCCGAGGCCATATCTGTATATGCTTGGCTCGTCAAGTATAACCTGAGTATTCTGCGTGTGCAACTGTTTTGCACCCGTTGTATTTGAACGTAGAGCTTATCACACCCGATCATCACGTGGTGTCTGGGCACGAAGAACTTTGGCAACGGTGCATACTCAGGGAGAACACTTCTTGATAATTTAGTGAGAGATCATCTTATAATGCTATCGTCAATCAAAGCAAGATAAGATGCATAAAAGGATAAACATCACATGCAATCAATATAAGTGATATGATATGGCCATCATCATCTTGTGCTTGTGATATCCATTTCCGAAGCATCGTCATGATCACCATCGTCACCGGCGCGACACCTTGATCTTCATCATAGCGTCGTTGTCATCTCGCCAATCTTATGCTTTCACGACTATCACTACCGCTTAGTAATAAAGTAAAGCATTACATCGCGATTTCATTGCATACAATAAAGCGACAACCATATGGCTCCTGCCAGTTGCCGATAACTCGGTTACAAAACATGATCATCTCATACAATGAAATCAGCATCATGCCTTGACCATATCACATCACAACATGCCCTGCAAAAACAAGTTAGACGTCCTCTACTTTGTTGTTGCAAGTTTTACGTGGCTGCTACGGGCTTAAGTAAGAACTCATCTCACCTACGCATCAAAACCAGAACGATAGTTCGTCAAATAGACTCCGTTTTAACCTTCTCAAGGACCGGGCGTAGTCACACTTGGTTCAACTAAAGTTGGAGAGACAGTCTTCCGCAAGCCATCTATGTGCAAAGCACGTCGAGGGAACCGGTCTCGTGTAAGAGTACGCGTAATGTTGGTCCGGATCGTCTCACCCAACAATACCGCCGAACCAAAGTATGACATGCTGGTAGGCAGTATGACTTGTATCGCCCACAACTCACTTGTGTTCTACTCGTGCAAATAGCATCAAACCTTAAAACCTAGGCTCGGATGCCACTGTTGGGGAACGTAGTAATTTCGAAAATTTTCCTACGCACACGCAAGATCATGGTGATGCATAGCAACGAGGGGGAGAGTGTTGTCTACGTACCAACGCAGACCGACTGCGGAAGCGATCACACAACGTAGAGGAAGTAGTCGTACGGCTTCTTCCCGATCCGACCGATCCAAGCACCGTTACTCCGGCACCTCCGAGTTCTTAGCACACGTTCAGCTCGATGACGATCCTCGGGCTCCGATCCAGCAAAGCGTCGAGGAAGAGTTCCGTCAGCACGACGGCGTGGTGACGATCTTGATGTACTACCGACGCAGGGCTTCGCCTAAGCACTGTAACGGTATGATCGAGGTGGAATTTGGTGGCAGGGGGCACCGCACACGGCTAAGGAACAATCTCAAGGATCAACTTGTGTGTCTTGGGGTGTCCCCTGCCCCCGTATATAAAGGTTGGAGGGAGGGGGCTGGCCGGCCAAAGAGAGGGAGGCGCAGGAGGAGTCCTACTCCTACCGGGAGTAGGACTCCCCCCTCCAATCCTAGTCCAACTAGGAATCCTTTAAAGGGGAGAGAGAGAGAGGTGGCCGGCCCCTCTCCTAGTCCTAATAGGACTAGGGAGAGGGGGGGAGGCGCAGCCCTATGTGGGCTGCCCTCTCACCTTTCCACTAAGGCCCATGTTGGCCCATTTGGCTCCCGGGGGGTTCCGGTAACCCTCCCGGTAATCCGGTAAAATCCCGATTTCACCCGGAACACTTCCGATGTCCAAACATAGGCTTCCAATATATCAATCTTTACGTCTCGACCATTTCGAGACTCCTCGTCATGTCCGTGATCTCATCCGGGACTCCGAACAACCTTCGGTACATCAAAATGCATAAACTCATAATAACTGTCATCGTAACGTTTAAGCGTGCGGACCCTACGGTTCGAGAACAATGTAGACATGACCGAGACACGTCTCCGGTCAATAACCAATAGCGGGACCTGGATGCCCATATTGGCTCCTACATATTCTACGAAGATCTTTATCGGTCAGACCGCATAACAACATACGTTGTTCCCTTTGTCATCGGTATGTTACTTGCCCGAGATTCGATCGTCGGTATCCAATACCTAGTTCAATCTCGTTACCGGCAAGTCTCTTTACTCGTTCCGTAATACATCATCTCACAACTAACATATTAGTTGCAGTGCTTGCAAGGCTTATGTGATGTGCATTACCGAGAGGGCCCAGAGATACCTCTCCGACAATCGGAGTGACAAACCCTAATCTCGAAATACGCCAACCCAACATCTACCATTGGAGACACCTGTAGTACTCCTTTATAATCACCCAGTTACGTTGTGACGTTTGGTAGTACCCAAAGTGTTCCTCCGGTAAACGGGAGTTGCATAATCTCATAGTCATAGGAACATGTATAAGTCATGAAGAAAGCAATAGCAACATTCTAAACGATCGTGTGCTAAGCTAATGGAATGGGTCATGTCAATCAGATCATTCAACTAATGATGTGACCTCGTTAATCAAATAACAACTCTTTGTTCATGGTTAGGAAACATAACCATCTTTGATTAACGAGCTAGTCAAGTAGAGGCATACTAGTGACACTCTGTTTGTCTATGTATTCACACATGTATTATGTTTCCGGTTAATACAATTCTAGCATGAATAATAAACATTTATCATGATATAAGGAAATAAATAATAACTTTATTATTGCCTCTAGGGCATATTTCCTTCAGTCTCCCACTTGCACTAGAGTCAATAATCTAGTTCACATCACCATGTGATTTAGCAGCAATAGTTCACATCACCATGTGATTAACACCCATAGTTCACATCGTCATGTGACCAACACTCAAAGGGTTTACTAGAGTCAGTAATCTAGTTCACATCTCTATGTGATTAACACCCCAAGAGTACTAAGGTGTGATAAATGTTTTGCTTGTGAGAGAATCTTAGTCAACGGGTCTGCCACATTCAGATCCACATGTATTTTGCAAATTTCTAAGTCAACAATGCTCTGCATGGAGCTACTCTAGCTAATTGCTCCCACTTTCAATATGTATCTAGACCGAGACTTAGAGTCATCTAGATTAGTGTCAAAACTTGCATCGACGTAACCCTTTACGACGAACCTTTTTATCACGTCCATAATCGAGAAACATATCCTTATTTCACTAAGGATAATTATGACCGCCGTCCAGTGATCTACTCCTAGATCACTATTGTACTCCCTTGCCAAATCAGTTCAGGGTATACAATAGATCTGGTATACAGCATGACATACTTTATAGAACCTATGGCCAAGGCATAGGGAATGACTTTCATTCTCTTTCTATCTTCTGCCGTGGTCGGGCTTTGAGTCTTACTCAACTTCACACCTTATAATACAGGCAAGAACTCTTTTCTTTGACTGCTCCATTTTGAACTACTTCAAAATCTTTGTCAAGGTATGTACTCATTGAAAGAACTTATCAAGCGTCTTGATCTATCTCTATAGATCTTGAAGCTCAATATGTAAGCAGCTTCACCGAAGTCTTTCTTTGAAAAACTCCTTTCAAACACTCCTTTATGCTTTATAGAATAATTCTACATTATTTCCGATCAACAATATGTCATTCACATATACTTATCAGAAATGCTGTAGTGCTCCCACTCACTTTCTTGTAAATACAGGCTTCACCGCAAGTCTGTATAAAACTATATGCTTTGATCAACTTATCAAAGTGTATATTCCAACTCCGAGATGCTTGCACCAGTCCACAGATGGATCGCTGGTGCTTGCACATTTTGTTAGCACCTTTTGGATTGACAAAACCTTCTAGTTGCATCACATACAACTCTTCTTTAGTAAATCCATTAAGGAATGTAGTTTTGTTTATCCATTTGCCAGATTTCATAAATTGCGGCAATTGCTAACATTATTCGGTCAGACTTAAGCATAGATACGAGTGAGAAAAACTCATCGTAGTCAACACCTTGAACTTGTTGAAAACCTTTTTCGACAATTCTAGCTTTGTAGATAGTAACACTACTATCAGTGTCCGTTTTCCTCTTGAAGATCCAATTATTTTCTATGGTTTGCCAATCATCGGGCAAATCCATCAAAGTCCATACTTTGTTCTCATACATGGATCCCATCTCAGATTTCATGGCCTCAAGCCACTTTGCGGAATCTGGGCTCACCATCGCTTCTTCATAGTTCGTAGGTTCATCATGATCTAGTAGCATGACTTCCAGAAAAGGATTACCGTACCACTCTGGCGCGGATCTTACTCTGGTTGACCTACGAGATTCGGTAGTAACTTGATCTGAAGTCACATGATCATCATCATTAGCTTCCTCACTAATTGGTATAGGTGTCACAGAAACAGTTTTCTGTGATGTACTACTTTCCAATAAGGGAGAAGGTACAATTACCTTATCAAGTTTTCTACTTTCCTCCCACTCACTTCTTTCGAGAGAAACTCCTTCTCTAGAAAAAACTCCGAATTTAGCAACAAAAGTCTTGCCTTCGGATCTGTGATAGAAGGTGTACCCAACTGTCTCCTTTGGGTATCCTATGAAGACATATTTCTCCGATTTGAGTTTGAGCTTATCGAGATGAAACTTTTTCACATAAGCATCGCAACTCCAAACTTTAAGAAACGACAGCTTAGGTTCTTGCCAAACCATAGTTCACACGGTGTCGTCTCAACGGATTTAGATGGTGCCCTATTTAACGTGAATGCAGCTGTCTCTAATGCATAACCCCAAAACGATAGTGGTAGATCGGTAAGATACATCATAGATTGCACTATATCTAATAAAGTACGGTTATGACGTTCGGACACACCATTATGCTGTGGTGTTCCATGTGGCATGACTTTGTGAAACTATTCCATATTGTTTTAATTGAAGACCAAACTCGTAACTCAAATATTTTACCTCTGCGATCATATCGTAGAAACTTTTATTTTCTTGTCACGATGATTTTCTACTTCACTCTGAAATTCTTTGAACTTTTCAAATGTTTCAGACTTATGTTTCATCAAGTAGATATACTCATATCTGCTCAAATCATCTGCGAAGATCAGAAAATAATGATACCTGTCGCGAGCCTCAATATTCATCGGACCACATACATCAGTATGTATGATTTCCAACAAATCTGTTGCTTGCTCCATTGTTCCGAAGAACGGAGTTTTAGTCATCTTGCCCAAAAGGCATGGTTCGCAAGCATCAAGTGATTCATAATCAAGTGATTTCGAAAGCCCATCAGCATGGAGTTTCTTCACGCTCTTTATACCAATATGACCTAAACGGCAGTGCCACAAATAAGTTGCACTATCATTATTAACTTTGAATCTTTTTGGTTTCAATATTATAAATATGTGTATCACTATGATCGAGATCCAACGAACTTGCTTCATTGGGTGTATGACCATCGAAGGTTTTATTCATGTAAACAGAACAACAATTATTCTCTGACTTTAATGAATAACCGTATTGCAATAAACATGATCAAATCATATTCATGCTCAACGAAAAAACCAAATAACACTTATTTAAGTTCAACACTAATCCCGAAAGTATAGGGGAGTGTGCGATGATGATCATATCAATCTTGGAACTACTTCCAACACACATCGTCACTTCACCCTTAACTAGTCTCTGTTTATTCTGCAACTCCCGTTTCGAGTTACTAATCTTAGCAACTGAACTAGCATCAAATACTGAGGGGTTGCTATAAACACTAGTATAGTACACATCAATAACATGTATATCAAATATACTTATGTTCACTTTGCCATCCTACTTATCCGCCAATCACTTGGGGTAGTTCCGCTTCCAGTGACCAGTCCCTTTGCAGTAGAATCACTTAGTCTCAGGCTTAGGATCAGACTTGGGCTTCTTCACTTGAGCAGCAACTTGCTTGCCGTTCTTCTTGAAGTTCCCCTTCTTTCCTTTGCCCTTTTTCTTGAAACTAGTGGTCTTGTCAACCATCAACACTTGATGTTTTTCTTTGACTTCTACCTTCGTTGATTTCAGCATCACGAAGAGCTTGGGAGTTGTATCCGTTATCCCTTGCATATTATAGTTCATCACGAAGTTCTACTAACTTAGTGATGGTGACTAGAGAATTCTGTCAATCACTATATTATCTGGAAGATTAACTCCCACTTGATTCAAGCAATTGTAGTACCCAGACAATCTGAGCACATGCTCACTAGTTGAGCGATTCTCCTCCATCTTTTAGCTATAGAACTTGTTGGAGACTTCATATCTCTCAACTCGGGTATTTGCTTGAAATATTAACTTCAACTCCTGGAACATCTCATATGCTCCATGATGTTCAAAACGTCTTTGAAGTCCCGATTCTAAGCCATTAAGCATGGTGCACTTAAACTATCAAGTAGTCATCATATTGAGCTAGCCAAACGTTCATAACGTCTGCATCTGCTCCTGCAATAGGTCTGTCACCTAGCGGTGCATCAAGGACATAATTCTTCTGTGCAGCAATGAGGATAAACCTCAGATCACGGATCCAATCCGCATCATTGCTACTAACATCTTTCAACACAATTTTCTCTAGGAACATATCAAAAATAAACACAGGGAAGCAACAACGCGAGCTATTGATCTACAACATAATTTGCAAAATACTACCAGAACTAAGTTCATGATAAATTTAAGTTCAATTAATCATATTACTTAAGAACTCCCACTTAGATAGACATCCCTCTAATCCTCTAAATGATCACGTGATCCAAATCAACTAAACCATAACCGATCATCACGTGAGATGGAGTAGTTTTCAATGGTGAACATCGTTATGTTGATCATATCTACTATATGATTCACGCTCGACCTTTCGGTCTCCGTGTTCCGAGGCCATATCTGTATATGCTTGGCTCGTCAGGTATAACCTGAGTATTCTGCGTGTGCAACTGTTTTGCACCCGTTGTATTTGAACGTAGAGCTTATCACACCCGATCATCACGTGGTGTCTGGGCACGAAGAACTTTGGCAACGGTGCATACTCAGGGAGAACACTTCTTGATAATTTAGTGAGAGATCATCTTATAATGCTACCGTCAATCAAAGAAAGATAAGATGCATAAAAGGATAAACATCACATGCAATCAATATAAGTGATATGATATGGCCATCATCATCTTGTGCTTGTGATCTCCATCTCCGAAGCATCGTCATGATCACCATCGTCACCGGCGCGACACCTTGATCTTCATCGTAGCGTCGTTGTCGTCTCGCCAATCTTATGCTTCCACGACTATCACTACCGCTTAGTAATAAAGTAAAGCATTACATCGCGATTTCATTGCATACAATAAAGCGACAACCATATGGCTCCTGCCAGTTGCCGATAACTCGGTTACAAAACATGATCATCTCATACAATAAAATCAGCATCATGCCTTGACCATATCACATCACAACATGCCCTGCAAAAACAAGTTAGACGTCCTCTACTTTGTTGTTGCAAGTTTTACGTGGCTGCTACGGGCTTAAGTAAGAACTCATCTCACCTACGCATCAAAACCACAACGATAGTTCGTCAAATAGACTCCGTTTTAACCTTCTCAAGGACCGGGCGTAGTCACACTTGGTTCAACTAAAGTTGGAGAGACAGTCTTCCGCAAGCCATCTATGTGCAAAGCACGTCGAGGGAACCGGTCTCGCGTAAGAGTACGCGTAATGTTGGTCCGGATCGTCTCACCCAACAATACCGCCGAACCAAAGTATGACATGCTGGTAGGCAGTATGACTTGTATCGCCCACAACTCACTTGTGTTCTACTCGTGCAAATAGCATCAAACCATAAAACCTAGGCTCGGATGCCACTGTTGGGGAACGTAGTAATTTCGAAAATTTTCCTACGCACACGCAAGATCATGGTGATGCATAGCAACGAGGGGGAGAGTGTTGTATAAGTACCAACGCAGACCGACTGCGGAAGCGATCACACAACGTAGAGGAAGTAGTCGTACGGCTTCTTCCCGATCCGACCGATCCAAGCACCGTTACTCCGGCACCTCCGAGTTCTTAGCACATGTTCAGCTCGATGACGATCCTCGGGCTCCGATCCAGCAAAGCGTCGAGGAAGAGTTCCGTCAGCACGACGGCGTGGTGACGATCTTGATGTACTACCGACGCAGGGCTTCGCCTAAGCACTGTAAAGGTATGATCGAGGTGGAATTTGGTGGCAGGGGGCACCGCACACGGCTAAGGAACAATCTCAAGGATCAACTTGTGTGTCTTGGGGTGTCCCCTGTCCCCGTATATAAAGGTTGGAGGGAGGGGGCTGGCCGGCCAAAGAGAGGGAGGCACAGGAGGAGTCCTACTCCTACCGGGAGTAGGACTCCCCCCTCCAATCCTAGTCCAACTAGGAATCCTTTAAAGGGGAGAGAGAGAGAGGTGGCCGGCCCCTCTCCTAGTCCTAATAGGACTAGGGAGAGGGGGGGAGGCGCAGCCCTACGTGGGCTGCCCTCTCACCTTTCCACTAAGGCCCATGTTGGCCCATTTGGCTCCCGGGGGGTTCCGGTAACCCTCCCGGTAATCCGGTAAAATCCCGATTTCACCCGGAACACTTCCGATGTCCAAACATAGGCTTCCAATATATCAATCTTTACGTCTTGACCATTTCGAGACTCCTCGTCATGTCCGTGATCTCATCCGGGACTCCGAACAACCTTCGGTACATCAAAATGCATAAACTCATAATAACTGTCATCGTAACGTTTAAGCGTGCGGACCCTACGGTTCGAGAACAATGTAGACATGACCGAGACACGTCTCCGGTCAATAACCAATAGCGGGACCTGGATGCCCATATTGGCTCCTACATATTCTACGAAGATCTTTATCGGTCAGACCGCATAACAACATACGTTGTTCCCTTTGTCATCGGTATGTTACTTGCCCGAGATTCGATCGTCGGTATCCAATACCTAGTTCAATCTCGTTACCGGCAAGTCTCTTTACTCGTTCCGTAATACATCATCTCACAACTAACATATTAGTTGTAGTGCTTGCAAGGCTTATGTGATGTGCATTACCGAGAGGGCCTAGAGATACCTCTCCGACAATCGGAGTGACAAACCCTAATCTCGAAATACGCCAACCCAACATCTACCATTGGAGACACCTGTAGTACTCCTTTATAATCACCCAGTTACGTTGTGACGTTTGGTAGTACCCAAAGTGTTCCTCCGGTAAACGGGAGTTGCATAATCTCATAGTCATAGGAACATGTATAAGTCATGAAGAAAGCAATAGCAACATTCTAAACGATCGTGTGCTAAGCTAATGGAATGGGTCATGTCAATCAGATCATTCAACTAATGATGTGACCTCGTTAATCAAATAACAACTCTTTGTTCATGGTTAGGAAACATAACCATCTTTGATTAACGAGCTAGTCAAGTAGAGGCATACTAGTGACACTCTGTTTGTCTATGTATTCACACATGTATTATGTTTCCGGTTAATACAATTCTAGCATGAATAATAAACATTTATCATGATATAAGGAAATAAATAATAACTTTATTATTGCCTCTAGGGCATATTTCCTTCAGGAATAGAATATAATGAGGGGTGTTATGTGGATAAGACAAAAAGGAGAAAGTCTCACATCAACGAGGCTAATCAATGGGCTATGGGGATGGCCACCGATTGATGTTAATGCAAGGACACTAGTGCAGAACCGGGCAATAGCACCGGTTCGTAAGGCCCTTTAGTGCCGGTTTAGGAACCGACACTAAAGGTTCGGCACTAAAGCCCCCCCCCCTTTAGTACCGGTTCAGCGTGAACCGGTGCTAAAGGGCAACCACGTGGCACGAGCCAGCTCCGGGGGCCGGGAGCCCTTTAGTACCGGTTGGTAACACCAACCGGTACTAAATGGTTGTGGGTTTTTGTTTTATTTTGTATTTTTCAATTAAATTTGTGTTATCAATTTAATTTAGGATTGTTTTACGTTATAATGAGTTGTACTCGTCGTCATCATCATCATCATCGCATATTAATAAATAAATAAACTGTAGCTAGGTAAAAATCATCATAGTCGTCTAATTACCACTATTTAATCATCATAGTCATTACCGCTAGCTATCTATCATCATCAACGCTAGCTAGCTTAAAGAGGAAACATTCACTTTGTAACAGAAGCAAAGATATCATCAAGTTCAACATAATCATTACCAACATCGAAGTTCAGGACACGGACATGAGACTAGTACTAATTAAGAGCATGAACTAGTAGCTACTGATCCTGCTGCTCCCTCTCAGGTAGAATAGCATAGAACATGTATAGCTCTCCTGATTCATCATACTGGAGCATATAGATGAATCTGTCTCCTAATCTTGGGTTGCGCTTCTCCTTGCTGCCCCCTAGTACTTCTCTGCGATCGTTAACAATTTTGCTCCAATCTTTCACTATTAAGCATTCTTCGCTTTCAGAAATCCTGAATGCACTCATGTGCAATGTAGGAAATCTTGGTCGTAAGCTAACCATTGATATGCGACCTTTTGTCTCGATCCACTGAGGCACAACTGTCATCGGAAGTCCCTGTTGAAGAACATTGTATAGTAATTAATATACTAAGCAATGAAAGTTTAGCTTCAAAAATAATGTATGCAAAAGATGCACTAATTAAGGACAAATATTTAAAATCTTACCATCTTTCGATTATAGATGTGACCGTAGTTCAATACGATCACCATTGATCGCACGTTTTGAGTACTAACATTTCTAAGATTAGGAAAAAAATTGTCTTGACAGTATTAAGATCCTCAAGCCATGAAACATAATGACTTATCTCCCCGCAGTTTAGTTGAGCCCCGGGGCAGTAGTAGGTCCTGTCTACCAAGCGCCGGACATGTTTGCTTGAACCGAAATAAGCTGACAATACAAATTAGTTGTCAACTATTTTTGAATAAACTGTATCAAAGACATAAACATATGCATGCATGGTTGAGAAAAACTCACCAAATGGTAGAACTGGAGGCGTTTGCACATCGACCCAGATGTCTATATTACCTTCAATATCATTTTCCGGACGAATATCAAAGGTGATAACCATATCAGGCTCAAATGCATAAGCCTTGCATAGTGCTGCCAAGTTTTGCTTTCAAAATGGGTATGTGTCTCCATTATATAATTTGACGTTGAAAGTATACCCATGCTCCGTCTTCAAGTAAACTCTCTTTACCTCCATATCATCTATGTCGTTGTACTAAAGTACGGGTACCTTAGTATCCCGAACTTGTGCACGGGCAGTCGCAGCGTCCCGCGGCAAGGCTTGCCAGGTGACCACCAAGATCCTCCACGGTTCCTTTGGAGCCATTCAAGAACAAAGTATCCAAACCAAGGAGACAAGGCCCCGGCAAGAGGAGCTTGTCGGGAAGGAGACAAGACCCCGGCAAGAGGAGCTTGCCGGGGAGGCCAACCAAGGCATCTCAAGGAACTTGCCGTAGCACACCACGTGTCCTGGCAAGACCCAGTGAGCGACAAGCTCCTGGACGCGACAAGATAATAACCGCGGCAAGGCACTTGCCGTGGCAAGCTTCCACTATGTACCTGCGCTCCAGCGCATCCACCAACGTGTCGCCCTGGGACCCTTCCAGGCGTACGTGGCGGAAGGCTGTGCAGCCAGAGGTACACGGTGGCAAGCAGCGCTGACAAGATGGCCATCGTGGCAAGCAATGGCATCCCTAGCGGTCCCTTTCTGCACCGTCTAGACGACACAGACAGGCATTTAATGCCTTTGTCCCCTGCCGTCAGTGTTAGGTATGATAACACTGTAGTAGGCGGCGGTGCCAACCGCCTGCCTTTCTACATTTTTACCCTCATCTACGTTGCCACCTGTCGGTGACCCCTTTAGCGTATAAAAGGAGGCCCGTGTGCAACGTAGAGGGGGTCGGACAATGATTCTCACGCTCGGTCTCGCTAGCCACTTGAGCGTACTGTAGCATTCATCGCTCCCGAGCAAGAACACAATACAAACCAAAGCAGGAGTAGGGTTTTACGCATCCGTGCGGCCCGAACCTGGGTAAACCTATCGTGTCGCTCGTGCGCTCGCCTCTATCTGCTCTTCGTGCTTTCTCCACCCCCTGCCGAACCGAAAGGGGCTCGGTCCGCCGATCCCCATAGGTGTCCGTGGGATCAGCACCCCCGACAATCTATAGCACTAAAACCTATCTTATCCAAGAGAAAAATTCTTGCATGGCAGGGGATGTGCTAGTAGAATAGTGAAAATTTAAAATTATAAGTTGAAGCAAATGAAGCATAAGTTTTGCATTCACATAATAATTGAAAAAGTGACTTACTGTATCAACTTTGAATGTCTCATCCAGCTTAATGCTGAAGCGCCTACCATCAACAAGGAAATTTTGGTCGCACAAGCCGCGCTGGTCTTCGCAGTGTTCGCACATAATGAAATCTTTTTCGTCGTCAGATGACATTTCCTATGTTCATATAGGTGAAACATTAAACACCTATATCTAGCCAAATATATATTCGTCTAACATTTGACATTAATATATCTAACTATATTCATCTCTAACAATTGACATTACTATATATTTAACTTTTCTATCTAATTCATCTAACATTCAACATTAATCTAACATTTATTTAAACTCAAAATGTATAAAAAATTAAATAAACAGAAAAACTCATTAACAAATAATATTTTAATTAGATCATCAAATCTCAGATACCTAAATTTTCTTACTAAAAATAAACTAGTTATATTAATTATTCAACTATTTCAAATCTCATATACCTAAATTTTCTTACTAAAAATAAACTAGTTATATTAATTATTCAACTATTTCAAATCTCATATACCTAAATTTTCTTACTAAAAATAAACTAGTTATATTAATTATTCAACTAGTTCTAATCTCATATACCTAAATTTTCTTACTAAAAAAAACTAGTTATATTAATTATTGAACTAGTTCAAATCTCATATACCTAAATTTTCTTACTAAAAATAAACTAATTATATTAATTATTCAACTAGTTCTAATCTCTAGTTCGACAATTTTTCTATCTAGCTAGCTAATTCATCTAACATTCGACATTAATCTAACATTCGATCATCTAATTAACTTTTCTAAAAAACGGAAAATAAGTAAAAAAAATGTGTGTGTGTATGTGTGTGTATACGTATATGTGTGTATATATGTGTGTATGTGTGTGTGTATGCGTGTGTGGTATATGTGTGTGTGTACGGCGCGCGGCGCGGCGGCCGGGTACGCGCGAGGAGAGAGCGAGATACGTACGGACGGCGGCGCGGGACGACGACGGACGGCGGCGCGCGGCGTTCGGGGCGGCGGGCGGCGACAACGGGAGCGGCGCGCGAGAGGTTGACGAAAGAAGTGGGGAGATGTAACTGAAATTTCGTAAGTGCTGTATATATAGCGTGAGCCTTTAGTACCGGTTGGAGCGACCAACCGGTACTAAAGGTCTACTTTGGCCAGGCAAAGAGGTGGGTAGAGTAGGCCTTTAGTATCGGTTGGTGGCTCCAACCGGTACTAAAGGCCCCCCCTTTAGTACCGGTTGGTGCCACGACCCGGTACTAAAGGATGTGCGCTGCCAGGCGAGGGGCACAAAAGTTTAGTCTCACCTCGCTAGCCGAGGGGCACTCGCACCTGCTTATAAGCCCCGCCGTCGCTGCTGTCTCGAGCTCCTCTCTTAAGCAGGCCTTCTGGGCCTACCTCTTCTGCGATGCCCTGTTGGGCCTACTGGGCTAGCGGGCCTGCATCCTAGCCCAACTTGAATTTGGGTTTCTAGTCGTATGCAGGCCGCTGTGGCCCAGTAGGTGGGCTTTTTTTTCTTATTTTTTTTTTGCTTTACTTATTTTTGTGAATAACTTAACTTTGAAAATAGATTTTTCAGTGATTCTTTTTTCTTATGTTTAATATTAGTGTGTTTTATCATTATATTCAACCGGTACTAAAGGCCTTGCGCTGCCACCCCAAAGATTTTTTTTATTTTCTGCATTATTTATGTTCTTCTATTTATTTTCTTCTGGAAATTGAATGCTGCATACCATGCCAAGTTTCAAAATTTTCAGGATTCATTTTGTAAGTTCAGTTAACATGGATGCTTATGATGCAAGAGCAACAGCAAAAGTGAAAATTTGGCACAAATAGGTAGTTGTGTAACTAAAATAGGTAGGAGGAGAGATAGCTCTTATGTCACAAAAAAGAAATTGTATCAAATCTTTTATGTCGGATCTAGAACTAACCAATTGTTATCGCCATCATACAGCCCAACCGTGGCTCGTGATGCATATATATGCATATCAAATGCACGGTTGGACGTATGATGGTGAATCCGAATGATTTGTATTCAGTCGATGAACTGGTAGATGTATGCAGTCGATGAACTGGTAGATGTATGTAGTCGATGAACTGAAAGACTTATGCAGGGAAGGCGAGAGGTGGGCTATATATAGGGTCGTCTGGCTCACAAAGTGATTGTGATAGTTTCGATCCAACGACTCACATGAGCTAGGAAGAAACACACCCTTGATCCAACGACTCGCAAGAGCTAGAAAGAAACACACGATCCGTGTGATTCTTGCTGATTGGTGGGATGCACATTAGTACCCTCTCTACTCTTTCGCGCATGCTATGCGGGTGATATGATGATACCATGCCAAGTTTCAACATTTTCAGGATTCATTTTGTAGTGATTTTCAATTTCACGGTCATTTAGCTCTCTAAACAATTAGGTAAATGACCGAAAAACAACAAATGATGTCAGAACATGTTGGAAATTGATGACGTCGCTTTAAATGCTGCATACTGAACACAAAAGAAGTCCGGAGTTTAAATAAGTTATTAAAAATAAAAAAGAGGTGCAATGCTGGTTAATTTGCATCAAGCCATTCAAAATAGTGTAGACTCCACTGCACATAGCTTAGTGCAATATATGCTATTCCGCAAGGCTTGAAGCTAATCAACATGTAGGTGAGCATCGCAACTCTTCGTCATTGTCTATGCACTCACGGCTTATAAACCGCTCATACTGCCTCTCTCTTGGCGAAGATCACAAGATAGTTTGGTTAAATTGCATTACTTGTAAGTCCAGTTAACATGGATGCTTATGATGCAAGAGCAACAGCAAAAGTGAAAATTTGGCACAAGTTGTATCAAACCTTTTATGTCGGATCTAGAACAAATCAATCGGTATCGCCATCATACAGCCCTACAGTGGCTCGTGATGCATATATATGCATATCAAATGCACGGTTGGACGTATGATGGCGAATCCGAATGATTTGTATTCAGTCGATGAACTGGTAGATGTATGCAGTCGATGAACTGGTAGATGTATGTAGTCGATGAACTGAAAGACTTATGCAGGGAAGGCGAGAGGTGGGCTATATATAGGGTCGTCTGGCTCACAAAGTGATTGTGGTAGTTTCGATCCCACGACTCACATGAGCTAGGAAGAAACACACCCTTGATCCAACGACTCGCAAGAGCTAGAAAGAAACACACGATCCGTGTGATTCTTCCTGATTGGTGGGATGCACATTAGTACCCACTCTGGGCTTCGGTGAAAGCTGTACATTAGTACCCACTCCGGACTCCGAAACCCTGATACTCGGAAAGAGTTTTTCCAGTTTGTACACGAAATGCGTCCAGTTTTTATATAGTTTTTTCTTTTCTGCATTACTTGTTTTCTTCTATTTATTTTTGAGTAGTTTTTTATATAGTTTTTTCTTTTCTGCATTATTTATTTTCTTCTATTTATTTTTGAGTAATTGTTTTGTATAGTTTTTTTATTTTCTTCTATTTATTTTCTTCTGGAAATTGAATGCTGCATACTGAACAATTAGGTAAATGACCGAAAAACAACTAATGATGTCAGAACATGTTGGAAATTGATGACGTCGCTTTAAATGCTGCATACTGAACACAAAAGAAGTCCGGAGTTTAAATAAGTTATTAAAAATAAAAAAGAGGTGCAATGCTGGTTAATTTGCTTCAAGCCCTTCGGAATAGTGTAGACTGCACTACACATAGCTCAGTGCAATCTATGCTGCAGTGCAGTCTACACTATTCCGAATGGCTTGAAGCTAATCAACACATGTAGGTGAGAATTGCATCTCTTCGTCATTGTCTACGCACTCACGGCTTATAAACCGCTCATACTGCCTCTCTCTTGGCGAGGTGGGACTAAAAACAGCTTGCCATAACCTCATTAGTACCGGTTCGTGGTACGAACCGGCACTAAATGGTGATGGTGGGGCCATAGCCTGACCGCGGGCTGACACAGCCTCTTTAGTACCAGTTCGTGGCATGAACCGGTACTAAAGGTTCGCCACGAACCGGTACTATTGATCGCCGCCACGAACCGGCACTAATGTACACATTAGTGCCGGCTCTAATTCAAACCGGCACTAATGTGCTTCACGTTTGACCCTTTTTCTACTAGTGGGAGTAGGGATTGCCATGCAACGGATGCACTAGAGCTATAAAAGTATGAAAGCTCAACAAAAGAAACTAGTGGGTGTGCATCCAACTTGCTTGCTCATGAAGACCTAGGGCACTTGAGGAGGCCCATTGTTGGAATATACAAGCCAAGTTCTATAATGAAAAATTCCCACTAGTATATGAAAGTGACAAAACAAGAGACTCTCTATCATGAAGATTATGGTGCCACTTTGAAGCACAAATTTGGCAAAGGATAGTAACATTGTCCCTTCTCTCTTTTTCTCTCATTTTTCCTTTTTATGGCCTTTATCTTGTTTTATGGCCTTTCTCTTTTTTGTTGGGCCTTCTCTTTTTTTATGGCCTTTCTCTTTTTTTATTCCTCACTTGGGACAATGCTCTAGAAAATGATGATCATCACACTTCTATTTATTTATAACTCAATGATTACAATTAGATACTAGAACAAAAGATAACTCTATATGAATGCCTCCGGCGGTGTACCGGGATATGCAATGGACCAAGAGTGACATGTATGAAAGAATTATGAATGGTGGCTTTGCCACAAATACTATGTCAACTACATGATCATGCTAAGCAATATGACAATAATGAATGTGTCATGATGAAAAGAATGATGGAAAGTTGCATGGCAATATATCTCGGAATGGCTATGGAAATGCCATAATAGGTAGGTATGGTGGCTGTTTTGAGGAAGATATAAGGAGGCTCATGTGTGAAACAGCGTATCATATCACGGGGTTTGGATGCACCGGCGAAGTTTGCGCCAACTCTCAATGTGAGAAAGGGCAATGCACGATACCAAAGAGGCTAGCAAGGATGGAAGGGTGATAGTGCGTATAATCCATAGACTCAACATTAGTCATAAAGAACTCACATAATCATTGCAAAAATCTAAAAGTCAACAAAAACCTCGGTACTACGTGCATGCTCCCAGGGGGATAGATTGGTAGGAAAAGACCATCGCTCGTCCCCGACCGCCACTCATAAGGAAGACAATCAAATAACACCACATGTTTCAAATTTGTTGCATAATGTTTACCATACGTGCATGCTACGGGACTTGCAAACTTCTCAACACAAGTATTTCTCAATTTCACAACTACTCAACTAGCACGACTTTGATATTATTACCTCCATATCTCAAAACAATCATCAAGCATCAAACTTCTCTTAGTATTCAAAACACTCTTAAGAAAATTTTACTAACTTTGAATACCTAGCATATTAGGATTTTAAGCAAATTACCATGCTATTAAGACTCTCAAAATAATCTAAGTGAAGAATGAGAGATCAATAGTTTCTATAAAACAAATCCACCCCCGTGCTCTAAAAGATATAAGTGAAGTACTAGAGCAAAATTACATAACTCAAAAGATATAAGCGAAGCACATAGAGTATTCTAACAAATTATAAATCATGTATGGCTCTCTCAAAAGGTGTGTACAGCAAGGATGATTGTGGTAAACTAAATAGCGAAGACTAAAATAATACAAGACGCTCCAAGCAAAACACATATCTCCAAGAGGGGATGCCTTCTGGGGCATCCCCAAGTAAAGTTACCGATAGAAGTAGATGAAAGAGGGGATGCCTTCTGGGGCATCCCCAAGCTTTGGCTTTTAGGTGTCCTTAGATTATCTTGGGGGTGCCATGGGCATCCGCAAGCTTAGGCTCTTGCCACTCCTTGTTCCATAATCCATCAAATGTTTACCCAAAACTTGGAAACTTCACAACACAAAACTTAAAGTAGAAAATCTCGTGAGCTCCGTTAGCGAAAGAAAATAAAAGACCACTTCAATGTACTGTAATGAACTCATTCTTTATTTATATTTGTGTTATACCTACTGTATTCCAACTTCTCTATGGTTTATAAACTATTTTACTAGCCATAGATTCATCAAAATAAGCAAACAACACACGAAAAACAGAATCTGTCAAAAACAGAACAGTCTGTAGTAATATGTATCTAGCACAAGATCTGGAAAGCCAAAAATTCTAAACTAAAATGCTGGACGTGAGGAATTTAGCTATTAATCATCTTCAAAAATAATTAACTAAATAGCGCTTTCCAAATAAAAATGACAGCAGTTCTCGTGAGCGCTAAAGATTCTGTTTTTTACAGCTAGTTCAACAAGACATTCCCCAAGTCTTTCCAACGGTTCTACTTGGCACAGACACTAATTAAACACAAAAAACACAACCTAAACAGAGGCTAGATAAATTATTTATTACTAAACAGTGAAGGAAATATGCCCTAGAGGCAATAATAAAGTTATTATTTATTTCCTTATATCATGATAAATGTTTATTATTCATGCTAGAATTGTATTAACCGGAAACATAATACATGTGTGAATACATAGACCAACAGAGTGTCACTAGTATGCCTCTACTTGACTAGCTCGTTAATCAAAGATGGTTATGTTTCCTAACCATGAACAAAGAGTTGTTATTTGATTAACGAGGTCACATCATTAGTTGAATGATCTGATTGACATGACCCATTCCATTAGCTTAGCACCCGATCGTTTAGTATGTTGCTATTGCTTTCTTCATGACTTATACATGTTCCTATAACTATGAGATTATGCAACTCCCGTTTACCGGAGGAACACTTTGGGTACTACCAAACGTCACAACGTAACTGGGTGATTATAAAGGAGTACTACAGGTGTCTCCAATGGTAGATGTTGGGTTGGCGTATTTCGAGATTAGGGTTTGTCACTCCGATTGTCGGAGAGGTATCTCTGGGCCCTCTCGGTAATGCACATCACATAAGCCTTGCAAGCACTGCAACTAATATGTTAGTTGTGAGATGATGTATTACGGAACGAGTAAAGAGACTTGCCGGTAACGAGATTGAACTAGGTATTGGATACCGACGATCGAATCTCAGGCAAGTAACATACCGATGACAAAGGGAACAACGTATGTTGTTATGCGGTCTGACCGATAAAGATCTTCGTAGAATATGTAGGAGCCAATATGGGCATCCAGGTCCCGCTATTGGTTATTGACCGGAGACATGTCTCGGTCATGTCTACATTGTTCTCGAACCGTAGGGTCCGCACGCTTAACGTTACGATGACAGTTATTATGAGTTTATGCATTTTGATGTACCGAAGGTTGTTCGGAGTCCCGGATGAGATCACGGACATGACGAGGAGTCTCGAAATGGTCGAGACGTAAAGATTGATATATTGGAAGCCTATGTTTGGACATATGAAGTGTTCCGGGTGAAATCGGGATTTTACCGAAATACCGGGAGGGTTACCGGAACCCCCCGGGAGACTAATGGGCCTATTGGGCCTTATTGGAAAAGAGAAAAGGGGCAGCCCACAGCTGGCCGGCGCCCCCCTTCCCCAAGTCCTAGTAGGACTAGGAGAAGGGGCCGGCCCCCCCTCTCTCTCCTTTCCCCCTTGAGAGTCCTAGTTGGAATAGGATTGGAGGGGGGAGTCCTACTCCCGGTAGGAGTAGGACTCCCCCTGCGCCTCCCTCTCTCTGGCCGGCCAGCCCCCCTCCTCCAACCTTTATATACGGGGGCAGGGGACACCCCAAGACACACAAGTTGATCCTTGAGATCGTTCCTTAGCCGTGTGCGGTGCCCCCTGCCACCATATTCCACCTCGATCATATCGTTGTAGTGCTTAGGCGAAGCCCTGCGTCGGTAGTACATCAAGATCGTCATCACGCCGTCGTGCTGACGGAACTCTTCCTCGACGCTTTGCTGGATCGGAGCCCGAGGATCGTCATCGAGCTGAACGTGTGCTAAGAACTCGGAGGTGCCGGAGTAACAGTGCTTGGATCGGTCGGATCGGGAAGAAGACGTACGACTACTTCCTCTACGTTGTGTGATCGCTTCCGCAGTCGGTCTGCGTTGGTACGTAGACAACACTCTCCCCTCTCGTTGCTGTGCATCACCATGATCTTGCGTGTGCATAGGAAATTTTTCGAAATTACTACGTTCCCCAACAGTGGCATCCGAGCCTAGGTTTTATGGTTTGATGTTAGTTGCACGAGTAGAACACAAGTGAGTTGTGGGCGATACAAGTCATACTGCCTACCAGCATGTCATACTTTGGTCCGGCGGTATTGTTGGGTGAGACGATCCGGACCAACCTTACGCGTACTCTTACGCGAGACCGGTTCCCTCGACGTGCTTTGCACATAGATGGCTTGCGGAAGACTGTCTCTCCAACTTTAGTTGAACCAAGTGTGACTACGCCCGGTCCTTGAGAAGGTTAAAACGGAGTCTATTTGACGAACTATCGTTGTGGTTTTGATGCGTAGGTGAGATGAGTTCTTACTTAAGCCCGTAGCAGCCACGTAAAACTTGCAACAACAAAGTAGAGGACGTCTAACTTGTTTTTGCAGGGCATGTTGTGATGTGATATGGTCAAGGCATGATGCTGATTTTATTGTATGAGATGATCATGTTTTGTAACCGAGTTATCGGCAACTGGCAGGAGCCATATGGTTGTCGCATTATTGTATGCAATGCAATCGCGATGTAATGCTTTACTTTATTACTAAGCGGTAGTGATAGTCGTGGAAGCATAAGATTGGCGAGACGACAACGATGCTACGATGGAGATCAAGGTGTCGCGCCGGTGACGATGGTGATCATGACGGTGCTTCGGAGATGGAGATCACAAGCACAAGATGATGATGGCCATATCATATCACTTATATTGATTGCATGTGATGTTTATCCTGTTATGCATCTTATCTTGCTTTGATTGACGGTAGCATTATAAGATGATCTCTCACTAAATTATCAAGAAGTGTTCTCCCTGAGTATGCACCGTTGCCAAAGTTCGTCGTGCCCAGACACCACGTGATGATCGGGTGTGATAAGCTCTACGTCCAAATACAACGGGTGCAAAACAGTTGCACACGCAGAATACTCAGGTTATACTTGACGAGCCAAGCATATACAGATATGGCCTCGGAACACGGAGACCGAAAGGTCGAGCGTGAATCATATAGTAGATATGATCAACATAACGATGTTCACCATTGAAAACTACTCCATCTCACGTGATGATCGGTTATGGTTTAGTTGATTTGGATCACGTGATCAATTAGAGGATTAGAGGGATGTCTATCTAAGTGGGAGTTCTTAAGTAATTTGATTAACTGAACTTAAACTTATCATGAACTTAGTACCTGATAGTATCTTGCTTGTTTATGTTGATTGTAGATAGATGGCTCGTGCTGTTGTTCCGTTGAATTTTAATGCGTTCCTTGAGAAAGCAAAGTTGAAAGATGATGGTAGCAATTACACGGACTGGGTCCGTAACCTGAGGATTATCCTCATTGCTGCACAGAAGAATTACGTCCTGGAAGCACCGCTGGGTGACAGGCCTGCTGCTGGAGCAATGCCAGATGTTATGAACGTCTGGCAGAGCAAAGCTGATGACTACTCGATAGTTCAGTGTGCCATGCTTTACGGCTTAGAATCGGGACTTCAACGACGTTTTGAACGTCATGGTGCATATGAGATGTTCCAGGAGTTGAAGTTAATATTTCAAGCAAATGCCCGAATTGAGAGATATGAAGTCTCCAATAAGTTCTATAGCTGCAAGATGGAGGAGAACAGTTCTGTCAGTGAGCATATACTCAAAATGTCTGGGTATAATAATCACTTGATTCAGATGGGAGTTAATCTTCCAGATGACTGCGTCATTGACAGAATTCTCCAATCACTGCCACCAAGCTACAAGAGCTTCGTGATGAACTATAATATGCAAGGGATGAACAAGACTATTCCCGAGCTCTTCGCAATGCTGAAAGCTGCGGAGGTAGAAATCAAGAAGGAGCATCAAGTGTTGATGGTTAGCAAAACCACTAGTTTCAAGAAAAAGGGCAAAGGTAAGAAGAAGGGAAACTTCAAGAAGAACAGCAAGCAAGTTGCTGCTCAGGAGAAGAAACCCAAGTCTGGACCTAAGCCTGAAACTGAGTGCTTCTACTGCAAGCAGACTGGTCACTGGAAGCGGAACTGCCCCAAGTATTTGGCGGATAAGAAGGATGGCAAAGTGAACAAAGGTATATGTGATATACATGTTATTGATGTGTACCTTACTAGAGCTCGCAGTAGCACCTGGGTATTTGATACTGGTTCTGTTGCTAATATTTGCAACTCGAAATAGGGACTACGGAATAAGCGGACGCTAGCAAAGGACGAGGTGACGATGCGCGTGGGAAACGGTTCCAAAGTCGATGTGATCGCGGTCGGCACGCTACCTCTACATCTACCTTCGGGATTAATATTAGACCTAAATAATTGTTATTTGGTGCCAGCGTTGAGCATGAACATTATATCTGGATCTTGTTTGATGCGAGACGGTTATTCATTTAAATCAGAGAATAATGGTTGTTCTATTTATATGAGTAATATCTTTTATGGTCACGCACCTTTGAAGAGTGGTCTATTCTTGTTGAATCTCGAAGATAGCGATACACATATTCATAATGTAGAAGCCAAAAGATGCAAAGTTAATAATGATAGTGCAACTTATTTGTGGCACTGCCGTTTAGGTCATATCGGTGTAAAGCGCATGAAGAAACTCCATACTGATGGGCTTTTGGAACCACTTGATTATGAATCACTTGGTACTTGCGAACCGTGCCTCATAGGCAAGATGACTAAAACACCGTTCTCCGGTACTATGGAGAGAGCAACAGATTTATTGGAAATCATACATACCGATGTATGTGGTCCGATGAATATTGAGGCTCGTGGCGGATATCGTTATTTTCTCACCTTCACAGATGATTTAAGCAGATATGGGTATATCTACTTAATGAAACATAAGTCTGAAACATTTGAAAAGTTCAAAGAATTTCAGAGTGAGGTTGAAAATCATCGCAACAAGAAAATAAAGTTTCTACGATCTGATCATGGAGGAGAATATTTGAGTTACGAGTTTGGTGTACATTTGAAAAATTGTGGAATAGTTTCGCAACTCACGCCACCCGGAACACCACAGCGTAATGGTGTGTCCGAACGTCGTAATCGTACTTTACTAGATATGGTGCGATCTATGATGTCTCTTACTGATTTACCGCTATCATTTTGGGGTTATGCTTTAGAGACGGCCGCATTCACGTTAAATAGGGCACCATCAAAATCCGTTGAGACGACACCTTATGAACTATGGTTTGGCAAGAAACCAAAGTTGTCGTTTCTTAAAGTTTGGGGCTGCGATGCTTATGTGAAAAAGCTTCAACCTGATAAGCTCGAACCCAAATCGGAGAAATGTGTCTTCATAGGATATCCAAAGGAAACTATTGGATACACCTTCTATCACAGATCCGAAGGCAAGACTTTTGTTGCTAAATTCGGAAACTTTCTAGAGAAGGAGTTTCTCTAGAAAGAAGTGAGTGGGAGGAAAGTAGAACTTGACGAGGTAACTATACCTTCTCCCTTATTGGAAAATAGTACATCACAGAAAACTGTTTCTGCGACACCTATACCAATCAGTGAGGAAGCTAATGATGATGATCATGAAGCTTCAGAACAAGATACTACTGAACCACGTAGATCAACCAGAGTGAGATCCGCACCAGAGTGGTACGGTAATCCAGTTCTGGAAGTCATGCTGCTAGATCATGATGAACCTACGAACTATGAAGAAGCGATGGTGAGCCCAGATTCCGCAAAGTGGCTTGAAGCCATGAAATCTGAGATGGGATCCATGTATGAAAACAAAGTATGGACTTTGGTTGACTTGCCCGATGATCGGCAAGCAATTGAGAATAAATGGATCTTCAAGAAAAAGACTGACGCTGACGGTAATATTACTGTCTATAAAGCTCGACTTGTCGCGAAAGGTTTTCGACAAGTTCAAGGGGTTGAGTACGATGAGACCTTCTCACCCGTAGCAATGCTTAAGTCCGTCAGAATTATGTTAGCAATTGCCGCATTTTATGATTATGAAATATGGCAGATGGATGTCAAAACTGCATTCCTGAATGGATTTCTGGAAGAAGAGTTGTATATGATACAACCAGAAGGTTTTGTTGATCCAAAGGGAGCTAACAAAGTATGCAAACTCCAGCGATCCATTTATGGACTGGTGCAAGCATCTCGGAGTTGGAATAAACGCTTTGATAGTGTGATCAAAGCATTTGGCTTTATACAGACTTTTGGAGAAGCCTGTATTTACAAGAAAGTGAGTGGGAGCTCTGTAGCATTTCTAATGTTATATGTGGATGACATATTGCTGATTGGAAATGATATAGAATTTCTGGATAGCATAAAGGGATACTTGAATAAAAGTTTTTCGATGAAAGACCTCGGGGAAGCTGCTTACATATTAGGCATAAATATCTATAGAGATAGATCAAAACGCTTAATTGGACTTTCACAGAGCACATACCTTGACAAAATTTTGAAGAAGTTCAAAATGGATCAAGGTGTGAAGTTGAGTCAAACTCAATGCCCGACCACTGCAGAAGATAGAGAGAAAATGAAAGATGTTCCCTATGCTTCAGCCATAGGCTCTATCATGTATGCAATGCTGTGTACCAGACATGATGTGTGCCTTGCTATAAGTTTAGCAGGGAGGTACCAAAGTAATCCAGGAATGGATCACTGGACAGCGGTCAAGAACATCCTGAAATACCTGAAAAGGACTAAGGATATGTTTCTCGTATATGGAGGTGACAAAGAGCTCACCGTAAGAGGTTACGTTGATGCAAGCTTTGACACTGATCCGGACGATTCTAAATCGCAAACTGGATACGTGTTTACTTTAAACGGTGGAGCTGTCAGTTGGTGCAGTTCTAAACAAAGCGTCGTAGCGGGATCTACATGTGAAGCGGAGTACATAGCTGCTTCGGAAGCAGCAAACGAAGGAGTCTGGATGAAGGAGTTCATATCCGATCTAGGTGTCATACCTAGTGCATCGGGTCCAATGAAAATCTTCTGTGACAATACTGGTGCAATTGCCTTGGCAAAGGAATCCAGATTTCACAAAAGGACCAAACACATCAAGAGACGCTTCAACTCCATCCGGGATTTAGTCCAGGTGGGAGACATAGAGATTTGCAAGATACATACGGATCTGAACGTTGCAGACCCGTTGACTAAGCCTCTTCCACGAGCAAAACATGATCAGCACCAAGGCTCCATGGGTGTTAGAATCATTACAGTGTAATCTAGATTATTGACTCTAGTGCAAGTGGGAGACTGAAGGAAATATGCCCTAGAGGCAATAATAAAGTTATTATTTATTTCCTTATATCATGATAAATGTTTATTATTCATGCTAGAATTGTATTAACCGGAAACATAATACATGTGTGAATACATAGACCAACAGAGTGTCACTAGTATGCCTCTACTTGACTAGCTCGTTAATCAAAGATGGTTATGTTTCCTAACCATGAACAAAGAGTTGTTATTTGATTAATGAGGTCACATCATTAGTTGAATGATCTGATTGACATGACCCATTCCATTAGCTTAGCACCCGATCGTTTAGTATGTTGCTATTGCTTTCTTCATGACTTATACATGTTCCTATAACTACGAGATTATGCAACTCCCGTTTACCGGAGGAACACTTTGGGTACTACCAAACGTCACAACGTAACTGGGTGATTATAAAGGAGTACTACAGGTGTCTCCAATGGTAGATGTTGGGTTGGCGTATTTCGAGATTAGGGTTTGTCACTCCGATTGTCGGAGAGGTATCTCTGGGCCCTCTCGGTAATGCACATCACATAAGCCTTGCAAGCACTGCAACTAATATGTTAGTTGTGAGATGATGTATTACGGAACGAGTAAAGAGACTTGCCGGTAACGAGATTGAACTAGGTATTGGATACCGACGATCGAATCTCAGGCAAGTAACATACCGATGACAAAGGGAACAACGTATGTTGTTATGCGGTCTGACCGATAAAGATCTTCGTAGAATATGTAGGAGCCAATATGGGCATCCAGGTCCCGCTATTGGTTATTGACCGGAGACGTGTCTCGGTCATGTCTACATTGTTCTCGAACCGTAGGGTCCGCACGCTTAACGTTACGATGACAGTTATTATGAGTTTATGCATTTTGATGTACCGAAGGTTGTTCGGAGTCCCGGATGAGATCACGGACATGACGAGGAGTCTCGAAATGGTCGAGACGTAAAGATTGATATATTGGAAGCCTATGTTTGGACATAGGAAGTGTTCCGGGTGAAATCGGGATTTTACCGGAATACCGGGAGGGTTACCGGAACCCCCCGGGAGACTAATGGGCCTATTGGGCCTTAGTGGAAAAGAGAAAAGGGGCAGCCCACAGCTGGCCGGCGCCCCCCCCCCTTCCCCAAGTCCTAGTAGGACTAGGAGAAGGGGCCGGCCCCCCCTCTCTCTCCTTTCCCCCTTGAGAGTCCTAGTTGGAATAGGATTGGAGGGGGGAGTCCTACTCCCGGTAGGAGTAGGACTCCCCCTGCGCCTCCCTCTCTCTGGCCGGCCAGCCCCCCTCCTCCAACCTTTATATACGGGGGCAGGGGACACCCCAAGACACACAAGTTGATCCTTGAGATCGTTCCTTAGCCGTGTGCGGTGCCCCCTGCCACCATATTCCACCTCGATCATATCGTTGTAGTGCTTAGGCGAAGCCCTGCGTCGGTTGTCGTGCTGACGGAACTCTTCCTCGACGCTTTGCTGGATCGGAGCCCGAGGATCGTCATCGAGCTGAACGTGTGCTAAGAACTCGGAGGTGCCGGAGTAACGGTGCTTGGATCGGTCGGATCGGGAAGAAGACGTACGACTACTTCCTCTACGTTGTGTGATCGCTTCCGCAGTCGGTCTGCGTTGGTACGTAGACAACACTCTCCCCTCTCGTTGCTGTGCATCACCATGATCTTGCGTGTGCGTAGGAAAATTTTCGAAATTACTACGTTCCCCAACAAACAGGAGCAAAAGTCAAGGAATAAAAATAAAATTGGGTTGCCTCCCAACAAGCGCTATCGTTTAACGCCCCTAGCTAGGCATAACAAGCAAGAATGGATCTAGGTATTGCCATCTTTGGTAGGCAATTCTTCAATGAGGCATCTACCATATTTAGGAATTTCTTTCTTTTTATTAATTATCAAACTTTTAGGCAGAAGATCAAAAAATTCATTTGTAACAAATGGTTCCTTAATGATAGCAAAAAGATTGGGATGAATACTTATAGATTTGTGATCCGCATTTTCCTTACTAGATGATTCACCCTTATTTTTAGGAACGTACATACACTTGGCAACTTTAGTGGAAGGACTTGGAGTATTCTTTATGGAAGAAAAAGCGGTTCCCAAGTTGGTAATAATATTCTCAAGTTTATCGATCCTAATGGAATCGTGATTTATTTTCTCATTAACTATGGGTTCCTTTTCTTTAATATCCTTCAAAGTAACTCCTACTTTAGATCCATATTGAGAGATTCGGTTGTGGATCTTTTTATCCAAACTTTCAATTAATTCTATGGTAGCAACCTTATTTTCAATAATTTCAAGCTTTTGCATTACATGCTCCAAAGTTAATATAGTTCCATTAACCAAGAGAGGGGGTGAGCCAAATAAATCTAACATAGCATTATAAGTGTCAAATGTATGGCTACCCAAAAAGTTCCCTCTGGTAATAGTATCAAGAACATAACGGTGCCAAGGAGTAATGCCTACATAAAAACGCGAAGAAGAACGGAAGTAGATTGCTTCCTAGTGGATCTATTTTGAGCATTGCAAATTCTATACCAAGCATCTTTTAGATTTTCTCCCTCCCTTTAATTAAAATTTAGAATTTCATTCTCAGGAGATAACGGACAAGATAAGGGACTAGCCATAACGACAAGCAAACAAACTAACACACAAGCAAACAAAAAGAAAGCGGGCAAAAAGAGGTAAATAGAGAAAGAGAGGGAGGATAGAGAGAGAGGGCGAATAAAACGGCAAGGGTGAAGTGGGGGAGAGGAAAACGAGAGGCAAATGACAAATAATGTCATGTGGGAGATAAGGGTATGTGATGGGTACTTGGTATGTGTGACACCCCAAGGCCGGAGCTTCAGATGCCTTCCATCTTTCCGGGTTTCGTCGTGTGATTTGTTTGGTTCGTCGTTTTCATCTTTGCATCATGTGCATTTGTATCATGTCATCATGTCTTTAATCTTTGCATCTCAAATCAAATAAATAAATCGTATGGATTTTCAGTCCATTTAAACCGAGGGAGTTCACCTGGTGATTTCTCTATATAACATATCCTCCTAATAATTATGGAGCTATTATTAAATATTCCATTCTTTTGGAATTGACCGTTGACACACTTGCAAATAAATCCCAATGCCTTGGTTATCTCAATTCTTGGTCTCCAACTTGTCCTCATTTTCTTTTATCGTTTTATCGAGGCTCTTCCTAGAGGATCAACATTTTTGGAAACTTCGGATCCCTACTCTTTTCAAATGAGTTGAATTAAATTCAAATACATTTGAATTTATTCTTTCAATCTTGGTCTTTCCTAATTTTCTCGGCCCTAACATATTTTTGTGAGTCCGGGAAAACTATCCGCGCGTCCAACTTCGTCCCCTATCCTCTCTTTCTTTTCTTCCTTATCCCTGTTTTTTTCTCTTTTGAGTGGGAGAGAGGGTTCCCAACAGGCCATTCAGGCCCAGCTGCACCTCAGGCCGGCCCACTTCCCAGTCCCGCAGCTAACCCTAGCGCCAGGGAGCTTCTCCCCTCGCGCCGCCACCTCTCTCTCGATCTCTTTTCTCTTTCCCTTGCGCCGCCAGAGCCCCGCTCGATCCCCTCGCGCACCCCATCTCCCTCGAACCCCTCCTCCTCTTTCGTTCCTCCCAGCGCCGCACAGGGAGAGCTCCTCCCACTCCCCCGCCTCGCTCCCTTTCCCCGTGCCTCTCCCGTGCGCGCCGCCTACCCTGCCGGGGACCAAAGCCCCCGCTCGCCTGCCCGTCCCTCCAGTTCCCTCGTCGGCCCACCTCTGTTCGGCTCCCTCGCCGGAGGCCGCTACCGCGACCCTGACGGACACCGGTTCCCGAGCGCCGCGCCCTCAAGGTCCCCGTCTCCACGCCGCCGTCCTCCATGGCCGCTGCCGGCTGAGCTCAAAGCTCCGCTGCTACACCTCGTCGTCGGAGTGTCTCCCCTCTGCCTTCCCTGCAGCTGCTCTTCGGCAGCTCGGCTGACCTCCTCCGCTCCGCCCTGTGCATCCTCGCCGTCCAACCACGCCGCCGGACTGCTACCTTGCCTCCCCGACCTGAACTAGCTCAGCCCCGGCCATCTTCGGCGCCTCACCAGCCAGATCTGACTCCGGTGGCCCGTCCCCGTTGGGATGACCTCCACCACAGGCCAACCACCAAGCCGGCTATGCCACTGTTGTCTCCTGGCATGGCCATGACCGAGACCCCAACGTTGTTGTGGTTGTTGCCTGTGTGTACCTCCGCTCCTGAAGTTTGGGATGCGAAGACTTGTTGCCGAGACCGTGACCGCCCCGAATTGCTTACGCTTGCTGGACCGACAAGTACACTAGAGGCCGCTTGACCACAAGTACCCCTTCGGATATGCCGAGGTCGACTACGCTCGGCAGTGCGACAAGTACCTCTACCGACGACCCCGGACATCTACGAAAACGTGTACCACTACCGTCGCCGTGTACCACTACGCCCAAGTTCCACTATAGGATGTACCACTATCGTCCCCGAAGACCGTCAAGTGTACAACTACCGCCGCCGTTGATTTGACAAGAAGACGTGTACCACTACTTCCACGACGTCCCGTGAACGCCTACTTCCTCTACACCGCTCCGAACTCGAACCGCTTCGAAAAATGCACGCTTCAAAGGTATAACCCCGAGACGATCACCCGTGGACCGAATGCATGTGTTGTATGAGATGCTCATGTTTGCACCGTGATCGAGATGTTGCTTGCGATGCCCCTCTTTTGCCATGCCACCTTCATGTGGGACACCCGGTATCCGGGATCACTCCCCATCTCTTGCGTGTCCACACATCCGCACACTTCTCGTTTGCATTGGTATCTCACTCAAGTTGTCGTTGTTGTGGCACCTCTTTCGTTCCGCCACGATGACAAAATGCTTCATAATGCTCTTGTCAACTTTTAATAAAAATTGCATAAAACTTGCTCATGTCATCCGCATCATGATAACAACAATTAAAATGTTTAAAATTGTTGTTGCACCAGATTGATAAAAGCATATGGGGATCTACCGAAATTGTTGTTTGTTATTCCGGCCTCATTTAAACCTGCCTAATTAGGTAGTTTTATTATGCTTCTCCTCTTGCCATGTTTAACAACATTTAATATTGTTGATGTTGGGGAACGTTGCAGAAAACAAAATTATTTCCTACTCGTTTCACCAAGATCCATCTATGATTTCATCTAGCAACGAGTCATCGGATGCATCTACATACTTTTGTAGATCGCGAGCGGAAGCGTTCAAAGAACGGGGATGATGTAGTCGAACACGACGTGATCCAAATCACCGATGACCAAGCGCCGAACGGACGGCACCTCCGCGTTCAACACACGTACGGGACGGGAGACGTCTCCTCCTTCTTGATCCAGCAAGGGGGGAGGAGAGGTTGATGATGATCCAGCAGCACAACGACGTGGTGGTGGATGCAGGGCATCATAGTAGCAGGGCTTCGCCTATACTACGAGAGAGAGAGACGTAACAGGGAGAGAGGGAGGCGCCAAAGGCTGTTGTGTAAAATCCCTCCTCTCCCCCACTATATATAGGGGTGCCTAGGGGGGCGGCGGCCCTAGGAGATGGGATCTCCTAGGGGGGGCGGCGGCCAAGGGGTGGGGGGCTTGCCCCCCAAGCAAGGGGCGCCCCCTCTAGTGTTTCCCCTCAACCCTAGCCGCATGGGCCCTAGGGGAGTGGCGCCCCAGCCCACTTTGGGCTGGGTCCCTTCCCACTGCAGCCCATGGGGCCCTCCGGGATAGGTGGCCCCACCCGGTGGACCCCCGGGACCCTTCCGGTGGTCCCGGTACAATACCGGTGACCCCGAAACTTGTCCCGATGGCCGAAACAACACTTCCTATATATAATTCTTTACCTCCGGACCATTCCGGAACTCCTCGTGACGTGCGGGATCTCATCCGGGACTCCGAACAACATTCGGGTTACTGCATATACATATCTTCACAACCCTAGCGTCACCGAACCTTAAGTGTGTAGACCCTACGGGTTCGGGAGACATGTAGACATGACCGAGACGACTCTCCGGTCAATAACCAACAGCGGGATCTGGATACCCATGTTGGCTCCCACATGCTCCACGATGATCTCATCGGATGAACCATGATGTCGAGGATTCAATCAACCCCGTATGTAATTCCCTTTGTCAATCGATATGTTACTTGCCCGAGATTCGATCGTCGGTATCCCAATACCTCGTTCAATCTCGTTACTAGCAAGTCACTTTACTCGTACCGTAAAGCATGATCCCATGACCAGACACTTGGTCACTTTGAGCTCATTATGATGATGCATTACCGAGTGGGCCCAGTGATACCTCTCCGTCATACGGAGTGACAAATCCCAGTCTTGATCCGTGTCAACCCAACAGACACTTTCGGAGATACCCGTAGTATACCTTTATAGTCACCCAGTTACGTTGTGACGTTTGGTATACCCAAGGCACTCCTGCGGTATCCGGGAGTTACACGATCTCATGGTCTAAGGAAAAGATACTTGACATTGGAAAAACTCTAGTAAACGAACTATATGATCTTTATGCTATGTTTAGGATTGGGTCTTGTCCATCACATCATTCTCCTAATGATGTGATCTCGTTATCAATGACATCCAATGTCCATAGCCAAGAAACCATGACTATCTGTTGATTAACGAGCTAGTCAACCAGAGGCTTACTAGGGACATGTTGGTGTCTGTTATTCACACATGTATTATGATTTCCGGATAACACAATTATAGCATGAATAAAGACAATTATCATGAACAAGGAAATATAATAATAATGCTTTTATTATTGCCTCTAGGGCATATTTCCAACAGTCTCCCACTTGCACTAGAGTCAATAATCTAGTTACATTGTGATGAATCGAACACCCTTGGAATTCTGGTGTTGATCATGTTTTGCCCTAGGGAGAGGTTTAGTCAACGGATCTGCTACATTTAGGTCCGTATGTACTTTACAAATCTCTATGTCTCCATCTTGAACATTTTCACGAATGGAGTTGAAGCGACGCTTGATGTGCCTTGTCTTCTTGTGAAACCTGGGCTCCTTGGCAAGTGCAATAGCTCCAGTGTTGTCACAGAAGAGCTTGATTGGCCCCAACGCATTGGGTATGACTCCGAGGTCGGTGATGAACTCCTTCACCCAAATTGCTTCATGTGCTGCCTCCGAGGCTGCCATGTACTCCGCTTCACATGTAGATCCCGCCACGACGCTCTGCTTGCAACTGCACCAGCTTACTGCCCCACCATTCAAAATATACACGTATCCGGTTTGTGATTTGAGTCATCCAGATCTGTGTCAAAGCTAGTGTCGACGTAACCCTTTACGACGAGCTCTTCGTCACCTCCATAAACGAGAAACATTTCCTTAGTCCTTTTCAGGTACTACAGGATATTCTTGACCGCTGTCCAGTGTTCCTTGCCGTGATTACTTTGGTACCTTCCTACCAAACTTATGGCAAGGTTTACATCAGGTCTGGTACACAGCATGGCATACATAATAGAACCTATGGCTGAGGCATAGGGGATGACACTCATCTCTTCTATTTCTTCTGCCGTGGTCGGACTTTGAGCCGAGCTCAATTTCATACCTTGTAACACAGGCAAGAACCCCTTCTTAGATTGATCCATATTGAATTTCTTCAATATCTTCTCAAGGTATGTGCTTTGTGAAAGACCTATGAGGCGTCTTGATCTATCTCTATAGATCTTGATGCCTAATATATAAGCAGCTTCTCCAAGGTCCTTCATTGAAAAACTCTTATTCAAGTAGGCCTTAATGCTGTCCAATATTTCTATATCATTTCCCATCAAAAGTATGTCATCTACATATAATATGAGAAATGCTACAGAGCTCCCACTCACTTTCTTGTAAACGCAGGCTTCTCCATAAGTCTGCATAAACCCAAACGCTTTGATCATCTCATCAAAGCGAATGTTCCAACTCCGAGATGCTTGCACCAGCCCATAAATCGAGCGTTGGAGCTTGCACACCTTGTCAGCATTCTTAGGATCGAAAAAACCTTCCGGCTGCATCATATACAATTCTTCCTTAAGGAAACCATTAAGGAATGCCATTTTGACGTCCATTTGCCATATCTCATAGTCGTAGAATGCGGCAATTGCTAACATGATTCGGACGGACTTCAGCTTCGCTACCGGTGAGAAAGTCTCATCATAGTGAACCCCTTGAACTTGTCGATAACCCTTAGCGACAAGCCGAGCTTTATAGATGGTCACATTACCATCCGCGTTTGTCTTCTTCTTAAAGATCCATTTATTTTCTATGGCTCGCTGTTCAACGGGCAAGTCAGTCAAAGTCCATACTTCGTTTTCATACATGGATCCTATCTTGGATTTCATGGCTTCTAGCCATTTGTCGGAATCCGGGTCCGCCATCGCTTCTTCATAGTTCGAAGGTTCACCATTGTCTAACAACATGATTTCCAAGACAGGGTTGCCGTACCATTCTGGTGCGGAACATGTCCTTGTGGACCTTCGAATTTCAGTAGGAGCTTGATCAGAAGTATCTTGATCATTATCATTAACTTCCTCTCTAGTCGGTGCTGGCACCTGAGGAACATTTTCTTGAGTTGCGCCATTTTCCGGTTCAAGAGGTAATACTTCATCAAGTTCTACTTTCCTCCCACTTACTTCTTTCGAGAGAAACTCCTTCTCTAGAAAGGATCCATTCTTGGCAACAAAGACCTTGCCTTCGGATCTGAGGTAGAAGGTATACCCAATAGTTTCTTTTGGGTATCCTATGAAGACGCATTTTTCCGACTTGGGTTCGAGCTTTTCAGGTTGAAGTTTCTTGACATAAGTATCGCATCCCCAAACTTTTAGAAATGACAGCTTAGGTTTCTTCCCAAACCACAATTCATACGGTGTCGTCTCAACGGATTTTGACGGAGCCCTATTTAAAGTGAATGCGGCAGTCTCTAAAGCATAGCCCCAAAAGGATAGCGGTAAATCGGTAAGAGACATCATAGACCGCACCATATCTAATAGAGTGCGATTACGACGTTCGGACACACCATTACGCTGAGGTGTTCCAGGCGGCGTGAGTTGTGAAACTATTCCACATTTTCTTAAGTGTGTGCCAAATTCATGATTCAAGTATTCTCCTCCACGATCCGATCGTAGAAACTTGATTTTCCTGTCACGTTGATTCTCAACCTCACTCTGAAATTCCTTGAATTTTTCAAAGGTTTCAGACTTGTGTTTCATTAAGTAGACATACCCATATCTACTCAAGTCATCAGTGAGGGTGAGAACATAACGATAGCCACCGCGAGCCTCAACACTCATTGGACCGCACACATCAGTATGTATGATTTCCAATAAGTTGGTTGCTCGCTCCATTGTTCCTGAGAAAGGAGTCTTGGTCATTTTACCCACGAGGCATGGTTCGCACGTGTCAAATGATTCATAATCAAGAGACTCTAAAAGTCCATCTGCATGGAGCTTCTTCATGCGTTTGACACCTATGTGACCAAGGCGGCAGTGCCACAAGTATGTGGGACTATCATTATCAACCTTGCATCTTTTGGTACTCACACTATGAACATGTGTAGCATTACATGCGAGATTCATAAAGAATAAACCATTCACCATAGGAGCATGACTATAAAACATATCTCTCATATAAATAGAACAACCATTATTCTCGGATTTAAATGAGTAGCCATCTCGAATTAAACGAGATCCTGATACAATGTTCATGCTCAAACTTGGCACTAAATAACAATTATTGAGGTTTATAACTAATCCCGTAGGTAAATGTAGAGGTAGCGTGCCGACGGCGATCACATCGACCTTGGAACCATTCCCGACGCGCATCGTCACCTCATCCTTCGCCAGTCTCCGTTTATTCCGCAGCTCCTGCTGTGAGTTACAAATATGAGCAACGACACCGGTATCAAATACCCAGGAGTTACTACGAGTACTGGTAAGGTACACATCAATTACATGTATATCAAATATACCTTTGGTTTTGCCGGCCTTCTTGTCCGCTAAGTATTTGGGGCAGTTCCGCTTCCAGTGACCGCTTCCCTTGCAATAAAAGCACTCAGTCTCGGGCTTGGGTCCATTCTTTGGCTTCTTCCCGGCAGCTTGCTTGCCGGGCGCAGCAACTCCCTTGCCGTCCTTCTTGAAGTTCTTTTTACCCTTGCCCTTCTTGAACTTAGTGGTTTTATTGACCATCAACACTTGATGTTCCTTCTTGACTTCTACCTCTGCTGATTTCAGCATTGCAAACAACTCAGGAATGGTCTTTTGCATCCCCTGCATGTTGAAGTTCATCATAAAGCTCTTGTAGCTTGGTGGAAGCGACTGGAGGATTCTGTCAATGACCGCATCATCCGGGAGATTAACTCCCAGCTGAGTCAAGCGGTTATGCAACCCAGACATAGTGAGTATGTGCTCACTGACAGAACTATTTTCCTCCATCTTACAGCTGAAGAATTTGTCGGAGACTTCATATCTCTCGACCCGGGCATGAGCTTGAAAAACCATTTTCAGCTCTTCGAACATATCATATGCTCCATGTCTCTCAAAACGCTTTTGGAGCCCCGGCTCTAAGCTATAAAGCATGCCACACAGAACGAGGGAGTAGTCATCAACAAGTGTCTGCCAAGCGTTCATAACGTCTTGGTTCTGTGGGACGGGAGCTTCTCCTAGCGGTGCTTGTAAGACATAATCTTTCTTGGCAGCTATGAGGATGATCCTCAGATTCCGGACCCAGTCCGTGTAGTTGCTGCCATCGTCTTTCAGCTTGGTTTTCTCTAGGAACGCGTTGAAGTTGAGGACTACGTTGGCCATTTGATCTACAAGACATATTTGCAAAGGATTTAGACTAAGTTCATGATAATTAAGTTCATCTAATCAAATTATTAATGAACTCCCACTCAGATTAAACATCCCTCCAGTCATCTAAGTGTTACACGATCTGAGTCGACTAGGCCGTGCCCGATCATCACGTGAGACGGACTAGCCATCATCGGCGAACATCTTCATGTTGATCGTATCTTCCATACGACTCGTGTTCGACCTTTCGGTCTCTGTGTTCCGAGGCCATGTCTGTACATGCTAGGCTCGTCAAGTTAACCCTAAGTGTTTTGCATGTGTAAAGCTGTCTTACACCCGTTGTATGTGAACGTAAGGATCTATCACACCCGATCATCACGTGGTGCTTCGAAACGACGAACTTTAGCAACGGTGCACAGTTAGGGGAGAACACTTCTTGAAATTGTTATGAGGGATCATCTTATTTACTACCGTCGTTCTAAGTAAACAAGATGAATAAACATGGTAAACATCACATGCAATCAAATAATAAACGTGACATGATATGGCCAATATCACATAGCTCCTTTGATCTCCATCTATGGGCTCCATGATCTTCTTGTCACCGGCTTGACACCATGATCTCCATCATCATGATCTCCATCATCGTGTCTCCATGAAGTTGCTCGCCAACTATTACTTCTACTACTATGGCTAACACGTTTAGCAATAAAGTAAAGTAATTTACATGGCGTTTCTCAATGACACGCAGGTCATATAAAAATAAAGACAACTCCTATGGCTCGTGCCGGTTGTCATACTCATCGACATGCAAGTCGTGATTCCTATTACAATAGCATGAACATCTCATACATCACATATAGATCATTCATCATTCATCACAACTTTGGCCATATCATATCACAAAGCACTTGCTGCAAAAACAAGTTAGACGTCCTCTAATTGTTGTTGCAAGTTTTACATGGCTGATTTAGGGTTCTAGCAAGAACGTCTTCTTACCTACGTGAAAGCCACAACATGATTTGTCAACTTCTATTTACCCTTCATAAGGACCCTGTTCATCGAATCCGCTCCAACTAAAGTGGGAGAGACAGACACCCGCCAGCCACCATATGCAACTAGTGCATGTTAGTCGGTGGAACCAGTCTCACATAAGCGTACGTGTAAGGTTGGTCCGGGCCGCTTCATCCCACAATACCGCTGAAGCAAGAAAAGACTAGTAGCGACAAGAAAGTTGACAAATCTATGCCCACAACAAATTGTGTTCTACTCGCGCAAGAAGAACTACGCATAGACCTAGCTCTGATACCACTGTTGGGGAACGTTGCAGAAAACAAAAAATTTTCCTACTCGTTTCACCAAGATCCATCTATGAGTTCATCTAGCAACGAGTCGTCGGATGCATCTACATACCTTTGTAGATCGCGGGCGGAAGCGTTCAAAGAACGGGGATGATGTAGTCGAACACGACGTGATCCAAATCACCGATGACCAAGCGCCGAACGGACGGCACCTCCGCGTTCAACACACGTACGGGACGGGAGACGTCTCCTCCTTCTTGATCCAGCAAGGGGGGAGGAGAGGTTGATGATAATCCAGCAGCACGACGGCGTGGTGGTGGATGTAGGGCGTCACAGTAGCAGGGCTTCGCCTATACTACGAGAGAGAGAGACGTAACAGGGAGAGAGGGAGGCGCCAAAGGCTGTTGTGTAAAATCCCTCCTCTCCCCCACTATATATAGGGGTGCCTAGGGGGGGCGCCGGCCCTAGGAGATGGGATATCCTAGGGAGGGGGCGGCCAAGGGGTGGGGGGCTTGCCCCCCAAGCAAGGGGCGCCCCCTCTAGGGTTTCCCCTCAACCCTAGCCGCATGGGCCCTAGGGGAGTGGCGCCCCAGCCCACTTTGGGCTGGGTCCCTTCCCACTTCAACCCATGGGGCCCTCCGGGATAGGTGGCCCCACCCGGTGGACCCCCGGGACCCTTTCGGTGGTCCCGGTACAATACCGGTGACCCCGAAACTTGTCCCGATGGCCGAAACAGCACTTCCTATATATAATTCTTTACCTCCGGACCATTCCGGAACTCCTCGTGACGTCCGGGATCTCATCCGGGACTCCGAACAACGTTCGGATTACTGCATATACATATCTTCACAACCCTAGCGTCACCGAACCTTAAGTGTGTAGACCCTACGGGTTCGGGAGACATGTAGACATGACCGAGACGACTCTCCGGTCAATAACCAATAGCGGGATCTGGATACCCATGTTGGCTCCCACATGCTCCACGATGATCTCATCAGATGAACCACGATGTCGAGGATTCAATCAACCCCGTATGCAATTTCCTTTCTCAATCGATATGTTACTTGCCCGAGATTCGATCGTCGGTATCCCAATACCTCGTTCAATCTCGTTACTAGCAAGTCACTTTACTCGTACCGTAATGCATGATCCCGTGACCAGACACTTGGTCACTTTGAGCTCATTATGATGATGCATTACCGAGTGGGCCCAGTGATACCTCTCCGTCATACGGAGTGACAAATCCCAGTCTTGATCCGTGTCAACCCAACAGACACTTTCGGAGATACCCGTAGTATACCTTTATAGTCACCCAGTTACGTTGTGACGTTTGGTATACCCAAAGCACTCCTACGGTATCCGGGAGTTACACGATCTCATGGTCTAAGGAAAATATACTTGACATTGGAAAAACTCTAGCAAACGAACTATATGATCTTTATGCTATGTTTAGGATTGGGTCTTGTCCATCACATCATTCTCCTAATGATGTGATCTCGTTATCAATGACATCCAATGTCCATAGCCAGGAAACCATGACTATCTGTTGATTAACGAGCTAGTCAACTAGAGGCTTACTAGGGACATGTTGGTGTCTGTTATTCACACATGTATTATGATTTCCGCATAACACAATTATAGCATGAATAAAGACAATTATCATGAACAAGGAAATATAATAATAATTCTTTTATTATTGCCTCTAGGGCATATTTCCAACAGTTGAGTACCTAAACGAGAGAGAACTTAATAAGTCATGTGGTGTTTTCTTCAATATGCAACTCCGTTGCATATTGAGCTCCACTTAATTTGTAGTATTGTTTGTGCACTTTGCCATGCCATGCTTCATTTAACCGGACATGCATCATACTTGTTTGTGCATCATGCCATGATTATGTGGGGGTAGTTTACTATGTTGTTTGCTCTTTTCCGGTGTTGCTTCTTCGGGTTGGTTCCGATAACGTTGCGTTTGTGAGGATCCGTTCGACAACGTCCGTTTGTGTTCTTCATGGACTCGTTTGCGGGATTTCAGGCAAGATGATCATACCCTCAAAATCACTTCTATCTTTGCTTGCTAGATGCTCGCTCTTTTGCTATGCCTATGCTGCAATACCTACCACTTGCTTATCATGCCTCCTATATTGTTGAACCAAGCCTCTAACCCACCTTGCCCTAGCAAACCGTTGCTTGGCTATGTTACCGCTTTGCTCAACCCCTCTTATAGCATTGTTAGTTGCACGTGAAGATTGAAGATTGTTCCTTGTTGGAACACGGAGATGTTGTTCCTTGGTGGAACATGTTTACTTGTTGGGATATCACAATATACCTTATTTAATTAATGCATCTATATATTTGGTAAAGGGTGGAAGGCTCGGCCTTATGCCTGGTGTTTTGTTCCACTCTTGCCGCACTAGTTTCCGTCATATCGGTGTTATGTTCCCGGATTTTGCGTTCCTTACGCGGTTGGGTTATAATGGGAACCCCTTGACAGTTCGCTTTGAATAAAACTCCTCCAGCAAGGCCCAACCTTGGTTTTACCATTTGCCACCTAGCCTCTTTTTCCCTTGGGTTAGGCCAGCCCAAGGGTCATCTTTATTTTAAACCCTCGGGCCAGTGCTCCTGTGAGTGTTGGTCCAACCCAGAGCACCGTGCAGGGCCATCCCTTGGCAACTTGGGTTACGTCGGCTCTTGTACGCTTAGCTTATCCGGTGTGCCCTGATAAGGAGATATGTGCAGCTCCTATCGGGATTTGTCGACACAGCGGGTGGTCTTGCTGGACTTGTTTTACCATTGTCGAGGATGTCTTGAAGAACCGGGATACCGAGTCTGATCAGAATGTCTCGGGAGGAGGTCTATTCCTTCGTTGACCGTGAGAGCTTGTGATGGGCTAAGTTGGGACACCCCTGCAGGGATTAGAACTTTCGAAAGCCGTGCCTGCGGTTATGGGCAGATGGGAATTTGTTAATGTCCGGTTGTAGAAAACCTGAAGTTGACCTTAATTAAAATGCATCAACCGCGTGTGTAACCGTGATGGTCTCTTTCCGGCGGAGTCCGGGAAGTGAACACGGTGTTGGAGTTATGCTTGATGTAGGTTGCTATAGGATCACTTCCTGATCATACTTTTATCCACCGTGCTTTGCCTTCTCTTCTCGCTCTCATTTGCGTATGTTAGCCACCATATATGCTAGTCGCTTGCTGCAGCTCCACCTCATACCTTTACCTTACCCATAAGCTTAAATGGTCTTGATCGCGAGGGTGCGAGATTGCTGAGTCCCCGTGGCTCATAGATACTTCCAAAACCAGTTTGCAGGTGCCGTTGAACTGAGAAGGTGACGCAACCCAGCATAGGAGGAGCTCGATGAAGATCTTGTCCTTTGTGTTGTTTCGTTCTAGCTGAGCAGTAGTGGAGCCCAGTTGGGGTCAATCGGGGACCTTGTGGCATTTGGGGTTCTTCTTTTATTTTGGTTCCGTAGTCGGACCTTGATTGTATTTGGATGATGTAATGCTTTATTCATGTATTGTGTGAAGTGTGATTGTAAGCCAACTATGTATCTCTTTCCCTTATGTATTACATGGGTTGTGTGAAGATTACCTCACTTGCGACATTGCTTTCAATGCGGTTATGCCTCTAAGTCATGCTTCGACACGTGGGAGATATAGCCGCATCGAGGGCGTTACAGTATGTTGACTTTTGCGTAGACATCCCCGACAACGGCGCCAGAAATCCTTCTTGCTACCTCTTGAGCACTGCGTTGGTTTTCCCCGAAGAGGAAGGGATGATGCAGCAAAGTAGCGTAAGTATTTCCCTCAGTTTTTGAGAACCAAGGTATCAATCCAGTAGGAGGCTACGCGCGAGTCCCTCGTACCTGCACAAAACAAATAAATCCTCGCAACCAATGCAAATAGGGGTTGTCAATTCCTATAAGGCCACTTACGAGAGTGAGATCTGATAGATATGATAAGATAATACTTTTGGTATTTTTATGATAAAGATGCAAAGTAAAATAAAGGCAAAGTAAATAGCAAAGGAAATAACTAAGTAGTAGGAGATCAATATGATAAAGATAGACCCGGGGGCCATAGGTTTCACTAGTGACTTCTCTCGAGAGCATAAGTATTCTACGGTGGGTGAACAAATTACTGTTGAGCAATTGATAGAATTGAGCATAGTTATGAGAATATCTAGGTATGATCATGTATATAGGCATCACATCCGAGACAAGTAGACCGACTCCTGCCTGCATCTACTACTATTACTCCGCTCATCGACCGCTATCCAGCATGCATCTAGAGTATTAAGTTAAAAACAGAGTAACGCCTTAATCAAGATGACATGATGTAGAGGGATAGACTCATGCAATATGAAGAAAACCCCATCTTGTCTCGATGGCAACAATACAATATGTGCCTTGCTGCCCCTACTGTCACTGGGAAAGGACACCACAAGATTGAACCAAAGCTAAGCACTTCTCCCATTGCAAGAAAGATCAATCTAGTAGGCCAAACCAAATAGATAATTCGAAGAGACTTGCAAAGATAACCAATCATACATAAAAGAATTCAGAGAAGATTCAAATATTATTCATAGATAGACTTGAACATAAACCCACAATTCATTGGTCTCAACAAGCACACCGCAAAAAGAAGATTACATCGAATAGTTCTCCACAAGAGAGGGGGAGAACGTTGTATTGAGATCCAAAAAGAGAGAAGAAGCCATGTAGCTACTAATTATGGACCCGTAGGTCTGAGGTAAATTACTCACCCTTCATCGGAGGGGCTATGGCGTTGATGTAGAAGCCCTTCGTGATCGATGCCCCCTCCGGCGGAGCTCCGGAACAGGCCCCAAGATGGGATCTCATGGATACAGAAAGTTACGGCGGTGGAATTAGGGTTTTGGCTCCGTATCTGATCATTTGGGGGTACATCGATATATATAGGAGGAAGGAGTACGTCAGTGGAGCAACAGGGGGCCCACGAGGGTGGAGGGCGCGCCTAGTGGGGGTGGGCGCGCCCCCTACCTCGTGGCCTCCTGGCTCCTTTCTTGACGTAGGGTCCAAGTCTCCTGGGTCTTGTTCGTTGAGAAAATCACATTCCCGAAAGTTTCATTCCGTTTGGACTCCGTTTGATATTCCTTTTCTTCAAAACCATAAAACACGCAAAAAACAGCAATTCTGGGCTGGGCCTCTAGTTAATAGGTTAGTCCCAAAAATAATATAAAAGTGGATAATAAAGCCGAATAATGTCCAAAATAGTAGATAATATAGCATGGAGCAATAAAAAATTATAGATACATTGGAGACGTATCAAAGGCGAATATGAGCATTCATTCATGTTGAAAGTCTTTCTAAGTTTAGGCCAGTGCCTGTGGATGATTGACCGTCCGTCCTTCGTCCTCTTCAGGAACTCTTCGGTATTGAACCGTGGGTGTTGTATGAAAACCTTCCTCGCCTCGTGACCATAGAGGTGGGTTGAGAGGTAATCATCAGTGAACTGCTTTGGAAAGGCCTGGAAACAAGGATGTGCATAAATATCTTCTCTATATTGTAAATGGGGCAAAGGAATAAAAAAAGACAAGGTATAATAGTTAGTACCATGTTGTAGTGAACTGATGTCTTCTTCATTGTGCAGACAAAGATCTTGTTGTTTTTTGTCGCTAATTTATTTATCCTAACAATCTTTTCGAGTTTCTTGATTTGATTGATATTTATGGACAACTCATTTTCCCATATGCAAAAAGGGTCGAACAGTGCGTCAAAACATCTAACAGCAGGACCTACATGTGCAAGACCAAATTGTTAAAAACTAAAATATTAGAATGGTTCCTGCAATTGCACAATAATGTGCTATTAGACAATGGACTGTGCACATGCTAATCTCAATTGTAAACCTCAGCGCTTCCCATTGTTTCCATGCAACACATATAAGGTAGTTAGCCATCAGGTTAAGTAAGGGTTCGCATGCTATCAGTAAAATATGTTGATGAAAAATAAGCACATTGTGGATTCATCAGATTAATTCAAGCCACATGGAAAACCCATTTATCCAAACCAAGCATGATTAAGAACTAGGAAATATAGCACTTGTATATGTTTCTCATGTATTAAGTGCAGCCAAATTCGATTTATTCCACACATGCACAACAATACAAAATTCTACCCACGACAATTGGACATCGCATTGCAGAATTGAACCAATCAGTTAACCAACCACCACAACAAATCAACCAACATTAACTGAGCACCACATTGCACAATATAACATACTCCTAATAGAAGATCAGACAGTTAACCAAACAGTTAACTACAACCAATTGTAGCAATTGTATTTGTTTCTCATGTATTTACTACAGCCAAATTCAATTTATTCCTCACATGGTATACAATAACAGAATGCACCCACAACTCTCGAACATCGCATTACAGAATTGAACCAAACAGTTAACTAAACACCACACCACAAATGAACCAAACATTAACTGAGCACCACATTGCACAATGTATAACCAAACCAAGCATGCTTGATTACTTGCAAATCTAACAATTGTATCCATTTCTCATGTATTTTATAAAGATTAATTTGATTTATTTCTCACATGGAAGACAATACAAAATTGCAGCCTGAAGAATTGAACATCACATTTGCAGAATTGAACCAAACAGTTAACTGAAGACGACAACTAATTAGCAAAACAATTAATAAGTGAGCACCACACTGCATGACATATAGACTATATACACTAGAGCAAAAGATTGCATGGTAAAATTAGATAGCAAAATTCACTAGAATTTGTGAAGGAAAGGCAGGAGCAGCACACGCAATGGGTAAACTGAGCATTCTTAACCGGCGTAGCTAGAAAATGGCAAGGTGCTCTTCCAAGATCTGGGGTCGGCACGAATGGTAGCCATCGCGACCTCATCCACGCATGCAGCCGCGATTTTCTTCTCTGCTGCCAAATGCTCCTTGAGATCCTGGCTATACTGCGTGCACCATGGCTTAGGGCCGCGCTTATTTGGTGGAGGGGTCGGTGATTTGGCTGGAAGGTGTCGCGCTCGCGCCGGTGGTCGGGGCATGTGGGATGTGGAAGGAGGAGGAGGATGGGGGTCGGTTGTGGATTACCTGCCTGTATAGACGAGGCCGAGCAACGTGAAGGAGGGTCGCCGACAAGGAGGCGACGCTGTAGGCAAGGAGTGAAGGTTTCAACTTGGAAAGGAAGGCAGAAAAAGGGGAAATGTGGCTTTTGGTAAGGGGGAGGGGCGGGGAGGTAGATATTTCCACTGAAGACAAAAATTTGGAACCGCTTCAGCGAAAAAACTGGCGCGCAAAGTGTCAGCAGACACGGTTCCTTATTAAGAACCGTGTATGATATGTGAACATCACCAACGATTCAGTTAGCTTAACCTATTTGTGATGAGTTCGAATGTCAAAAAATTTGGTTCGAATTGCCATGGTTACAGTGGTCATCCACGTCATTGCATAATTTGGGTACACAAAGGAGACTACAGCACACCCACACTTGTTAATCGAGCAAGTTCAGCAATAAAAAAGAGGTAGCTGACCTAAACATTACTCTAACAAATTAAAGACCAACACTCTTAATTAAACAAAACAAAGAGTACTACTACGGCTGGTGCTCGTCGATCTCCACCGCCGCCTCCATGTCTAGCTCGCGCCTGATGGTCTCTTGGGGAAGGTGAAGGAAATATGCCCTAGAGGCAATAATAAAGTTGTTATTTATATTTCCTTATATCATGATAAATGTTTATTAATCATGCTAGAATTGTATTAGCCGGAAACTTAGTACATGTGTGAATACATAGACAAATAGAGTGTCACTAGTTTGGCTCTACTTAACTAGCTCGTTGAATCAATGATGGTTATGATTCCTAACCATAGACATGAGTTGTCATTTGATTAACAGGATCACATCATTAGACAATGAGGTGATTGACTTGACCCATCCATTAGCTTAGCGTGATGATCGTTTAGTTTGTTGCTATTGCTTTCTTCATGACTTATACATGTCCCTATGACTATGAGATTATGCAACTCCCGAGTACCGGAGGAACACTTTGTGTGCTACCAAACGTCACAATGTAACTGGGTGATTGTAAAGGTGCTCTACAGGTGTCTCCGATGGTACTTGTTGAGTTGACATAGATCGAGATTAGGATTTGTCACTCCAATTGTCGGAGAGGTATCTCTGGGCCCTCTCGGTAATGCACATCACAATAAGCCTTGCAAGAAATGTAGCTAATGACTTAGTTACGGCATGTAGCATTATGGAACGAGTAAAGAGACTTGCCGGTAACGAGATTGAACTAGGTATTAAGATACCGACGGCCGAATCTCAGGAATGTAACATACCGATGACAAAAGGAACAACATATGTTGTTATGCGGTTTGACTGATAAAGATCTTCAAAGAATATGTAGGAAACAATATGAGTATCCAGGTTCCGCTATTAGTTATTGACCGAAGACGAGTCTCGGTCATGTCTACATAGTTGTCGAACCCGTATGGTCAGCACGCTTAAAGTTCGGTGACGATCGGTAATATGAGTTTATGTGTTTTGATGTATCGAAGGTAGTTCGCAGTCCCGGATATGATCACGGACAAGACGAGGAGTCTCGAAATGGTCGAGACATAAAGATTGATATATTGGAAGCCTATATTTGGACATCGAAATAGTTTCGGATGAAATCGAGATTTTACCGGAGTGCCAGGGGGGGGGGGGTTACCGGAACCCCCCGGGGGTTAATGGGCATTGTTGGGCCCTAGTGGAGAGAAAGAGGGGCCAGCCAGGGCAGGCCACGCGCCCCCTCCCCTTGAGTCCGGATAGGACAAGGAAGGGGGGCGCCCCCTTGCCTTTCCCCTCTCCCACTCCTTGCTTCCCCCTCCTAGTGGGACTAGGAAAGGGGAGTCCTTCTCCCACTAGGAGGAGGACTCCTCCTCTTGGCGTGCCCTGCTAGGGCCGGCTGGCCTCCCCCCTTGCTCCTTTATATATGGGGGCAGGGGGTACCCCAAGACACACAAGTTGATCTTTTAGCCGTGTGCGGTGCCCCCCCCCCTCCACCATATTCCACCTCGGTCATATCGTAGCGGTGCTTAGGCGAAGCCCTGCGTCGGTAGCATCATCATCACCGTCATCACACCGTCGTGCTAATGGAACTCTCCCTCGAAGATCTGCTGGATCGTAGTTCATGGGACGTCACCGAGCTAAACGTGGGCTGAACTCGGAGGTGCCGTACGTTCGGTACTTGGCTCGGTCGGATCGTGAAGACATACGACTACATCAACCGCGTTCTCATAACGCTTCCGCTTACTGTCTACGAGGGTACATTGACGACACTCTCCCCTCTCGTTGCTATGCATCACCATGATCTTGCGTGTGCGTAGGAATTTTTTTGGAATTACTACATTCCCCAACAGTGGCATCCGAGCCAGGTTTATGCGTAGATGTTATATGCACGAGTAGAACAAAAAGGAGTTGTGGGCGTGGGTATATACATATTGCTTGTCGTCACTAGTTGATTCTTGATTCAACGGCATTGTTGGATGAAGCGGCTCAGACCGACATTACGCGTAAGCTTACATGAGATTGGTTCTACCAACGTGCTTCGCACACAGGTGGCTAATGGGTGTCTATTTCTCCGGCTTTAGTTGAATCGGATTCAATGAACAGGGTTATTTTTGAAGATCAAAAAGCAATCACTATACCGTGTTGTGTTTTTTGATATGTAGGTAAGAACGGTTCTTGCTCAGCCCATAGCAGCCACGTAAAACTTGCAACAACAAAGTAGATGACATCTAACTTGTTTTTGCAGGGCATGTTGTGATGTGATATGGTTAAGACATGATGCTAAATTTTATTGTATGAGATGATCATGTCTTGTAACATAGTTATCGGCAACTGGCAGGAGCCATATGGTTGTCGCTTTATTGTACGAAATGCAATAGCCATGTAATTGCTTTACTTTATCACTAAGCGGTAGTGATAGTCGTGGAGGCAATAGTTGGCGTGACGACAACGATGCTTCGATGGAGATCAAGGTGTCAAGCCGGTGACGATGGTGATCATGACGGTGCTTTGGAGATGGAGATCAAATGCACAAGATGATGATGGCCATATCATATCACTTATATTGATTGCATGTGATGTTTATCTTTTATGCATCTTATTTTGCTTAGATCGACGGTAGGATTATAAGATGATCTCTCACTAAATTTCAAGGTATAAGTGTTCTCCCTGAGTATGCACCGTTGCGAAAGTTCGACGTGCCGAGACACCACATGATGATCGGGTGTGATAAGCTCTACGTTCACATACAACGGGTGCAAGCCAGTTTGGCACAAAAAGAATACTCGGGTTAAACTTGACGAGCCTAGCATATGCAGATATGGCCTCGGAACACTGAGACCGAAAGGTCAAGCGTGAATCATATAGTAGATATGATCAACATAGTGATGTTCACCATTGAAAACTACTCCATCTCACGTGATGATCGGACATGGTTTAGTTGATATGGATCACGCGATCACTTAGATGATTAGAGGGATGTCTGTCTAAGTGGGAGTTCTTAAGTAATATGATTAATTGAACTTTAATTTATCATGAACTTAGTACCTGATAGTATTTTGAATGTCTATGTTGTTAGAGATAGATGGCCTGTGCTGTTGTACCGTTGAATTTTAATGCGTTCCTTGAGAAAGCAAAGTTGAAAGACGATGGTAGCAATTACACGGACTTGCTCCATAACTTGAGGTTTATCCTCATTGTTGCACAGAAGAATTATGTCCTGGAAACTCCGCTAGGTGCCAAACCCGCTGCAGGAGCAACGCCAGATGTTATGTACGTCTGGCAGAGCAAAGCTGACGACTACTCGATAGTTCAGTGTGCCATGTTTTACATCTTAGAACCGGGACTTGAACGACGTTTTGAACGTCATGGAGCATATGAGATGTTCCAGGAGTTGAAGTTAATATTTCAAGCAAATTCCCGGATTGAGAGATATGAAGTCGCCAATAAGTTCTACAGCTGCAAGATGGAGGAGAATGGTTCTGTCAGTGAACATATACTCAGAATGTCTGGGTACCAGAACCAGTTGACTCAACTGGGAGTTAATCTTCCTGATGATAGTGTCATTGACAAAGTTCTTCAATCACTGCCACAAAGCTACAAGAGCTTTGTGATAAACTATAATATGCAAGGGATGTATAAGACGATTCCCGAGCTCTTCGCAATGCTAAAGGCTGCGGAAGTAGAAATCAAGAAGGAGCATCAAGTGTTGATGGTCACCAAGACCACCAGTTTCAAGAAAAAGGGTAAAGGGAAGAAGGGGAACTTCAATAAGAACAGCAAGCCAGTTGATGCTCAAGTGAAGAAACCCAAGTCTGGACCTAAGCCTGAAACTGAGTGCTTCTACTGCAAAGGGACTGGTCACTGGAAGCGGAACTGCCCCAAGTATTGGGCGGATAAGAAGGGTGGAAAGGTTAACAAAGGTATATGTGATATACATGTTATTGATGTGTACCTTACTAATGCTCGCAGTAGCACCTAGGTATTTGATACTGGTTCTGTTGCTAATATTTGCAACTCGAAACAGGGCTACGGATTATGCGAAGATTGGCTAAGGACGAGGTGGCGATCCGCGTGGGAAATGGTTCCAAAGTAGATGTGACCATGGTCGGCACGCTACCTCTACATCTACCTTCGGAATTAGTTTTAGACCTGAATAATTGTTATTTGGTGCCAGCGTTGAGCATGAACTTTATATCTGGATCTTGTTTGATGCGTGGGGGTTATTCATTTAAATCTGAGAATAATGGTTGTTCTATTTATATGAGTAATATCTTTTATGGTCATGCACCCTTGAAGAGTGGTCTATTATTGATGAATCTCGATAGTAGTGATACAAATATTCATAATATTGAAGCCAAAAGATGCAGAGTTGATAATGATAGTGCAACTTATTTGTGGCACTGCTGTTTAGGTCATATTGCTATAAAGCGCATGAAGAAACTCCATTCTGATGGACTTTTGGAATCACTTGATTATGAATCACTTGGTACTTCCAAACCATGCCTCATGGGCAAGATGACTAAAATACCGTTCTCCGGAACTATGGAGCGAGCAACAGATTTGTTGGAAATCATACATACTAATGTATGTGGTCTGATGAATGTTGAGGCTCGTGGCGGGTATCATTATTTTCTCACCTTCATAGATTATTTGAGGAGATATGGGTATATCTACTTGATGAAACATAAGTCTGAAACATTTGAAAAGTTCAAAGAATTTCAAAGTGAAGTGGAAAATCATCGTAACAAGAAAATAAAGTTTCTACGATCTAATCGTGGAGGAGAATATTTGAGTTATGAGTTTGGTCTTCATTTGAAACAATGCAGAATAGTTTCGCAACTCACGCCACCCGGAACACCACAGCGTAATGGTGTGTCCGAATGTCATAATCGTACTTTACTCGATATGGTGCGATCTATGATGTCTCTTACTGATTTATCGCTATCGTTTTGGGGTTATGCTTTAGAGACTGCTGCATTCACGTTAAATAGGGCACCATCGAAATCCGTTGAGATGAAGCCTTATGAACTGAGGTTTGACAAGAAACCAAAGTTGTCGTTTCTTAAAGTTCGGGGCTGTGATGCTTATGCGAAAAAGCTTCAACCTAATAAGCTCGAACCCAAATCAGAGAAATGTGTCTTCATAGGATACCAAAAGGAGACTGTTGGGTACACCTTCTATCACAGATCTGAAGGCAAGACATTCGTTGCTAAGAATGGATCCTTTCTAGAGAAGGAGTTTCTCTTGAAAGAAGTGACTAGGAGGAAAGTAGAACTTGATGAGGTAACTATACCTGCTCCCTTATTGGAAAGTAGTTCATCACAGAAATCTGTTCCTGTGACTCCCACACCAATTAGTGAGGAAGCTAATAATGAAGATCATGTAACTTCAGATCAAGTTACTACCGAACCTCGTAGGTCAACCAGAGTAAGATCCATACCAGAGTGGTATGGTAATCTGATGACCCACAAGTATAGGGGATCTATCGTAGTCCTTTCGATAAGTAAGAGTGTCGAACCCAACGAGGAGCAGAAGGAAATGATAAGCGGTTTCTAGCAACGTATTCTCTGCAAGTACTGAAATAACTTGTAATAGATAGTTTTGTGATAGGATAATTTGAAACGAGAAACATGTAACAAAAGTAAATAAAGTGCAGCATGGTGGCCCAATCCTTTTTGTAGCAAAGGACAAGCCTATGCAAACTCTTATATAGAGAAAAGCGCTCCCGATGACACATGGGAATATCGTCAAGCTAGTTTTCATCACGTTCATATGATTCGCGTTCGATACTTTGATAATTTGGTATGTGGGTGGACCGGTGCTTGGGTACTACCCTTACTTGGACAAGCATCCCACTTATGATTAACCTCTATTGTAAGCATCCGTAACTACAACAAAAGTATTAAGGTAAACCTAACCATAGCATGAAACATATGGATCCAAATCAGCCCCTTCCGAAGCAACGCATAAACTAGGGTTTAATCTTCTGTCACTCTAGCAACCCATCATCTACTTATTACTTCCCAATGCCTTCCTCTAGGTCCAAATAATGGTGAAGTGTTATGTAGTCGACGTTCACATTACACCACTAGAGGAGAGACAACATACACTCATCAAAATATTGAACGAATACCAAATTCACATCGCTAGTAATAGCAAGACTTCTCCCATGTCCTCAGGAACAAATGTAAATACTCAGAAAGCATATTCATGTTCATAATAAGAGGTGTGTTAATATGCATAAAGGATCTGAACATATGATCGATCATCCACCAAATAAACCAACTAGCATCAACTACAAGGAGTAATTAACACTACTAGCAACCTACTAGTACCAATCCCGGACTTGGAGACAAGAATTGGATACAAGAGATGAACTAGGGTTTTGAGAGGAGATGGTGCTAGTGAAGATGTTGATGGAGATTGCCCTCTCCCGATGAGAGGAGCGCTGGTGATGATGATGGCGATGATTTCCCCCTCCCAGAGGGAAGTTTCCCCGGCAGAACAGCCCCGCCGGAGCCCTAGATTGGTTCCGCCAAGGTTCCGCCTCGTGGCGGCAGAGTTTCGTCCGAGAAGATGGCTTATGATTTTTTTTCTCATCGAAAGACTTCATATAGTAGAAGATGGCCATCGGAGGGCCACCAGGGGGCCCACGGGTTATGGGGCGCGCCAAGGGGGGTAGGGCGCGCCCCCACCCTAGTGGGTAGGGTGTGCCCCCCAAGTGAACTTCTTGCGCTCAATATTTTTCGTATATTCTGAAAACATCTTCCGTGAAGTTTCGGGACTTTTGGAGCTGTGCAGAATAGGTCTCTAATATTTGCTCCTTTTCCAGCCCAGAATCCCAGCTGCCGGCATTCTCCCTCTTCATGTAAACCTTGTAAAATAAGAGAGAATAGGCATAAGTATTGTAACATAATGTGTAATAACAGCCCATAATGCAATAAATATCGATATAAAAGCATGATGCAAAATGGACGTATCAACTCCCCCAAGCTTAGACCTCGCTTTTCCTCAAGCGAAAGCCGAAATCAAAAAATATGTCCACATGTTTAGATATAGAGGTGTCAATAAAAATAAAATACGTTCATGAGAGCATCATGATCATTCTTAGAATAGCAACTTATATAATTCTTGTCATATGATTTCTTATGCTAGAGTAATAATTCAATCACAATTTCAGGTATGACTCTTAAACTTCATTGAAAACTAACAAACTATAATCTCAGTCATTGGAGCAATTGCAATTTATCATAAGATAGGAAAGATTCAATATATAAGAGCTTGTCAGCAAGTGCACATACTCAACTATCATATAATCTTTCACAATTGCTGACACTCACGCAATACTTATGGGTATGGAGTTTTAATCGGACACTGAGAAAGATAGGGGCTTATTGTTTTGCCTCCCAACGTTTTACCTCAAGGGTAATGTCAACAATAATAGTTCATGAACTCACATCCAATTAGCCATATATACTAGGATCTTTCCAAAATACTGTGCTTGCCAAAGGATAAAATGTAAAAAGGAAGGGTGAAGATCACCATGACTCTTATGCAAGGTAGGAGATAAAAGTAAAATATAGGCCCTTCGCAGAGGAAGGCAGAGGTTGTCATGCGCTTTTATGGTTGGATGCACAAAATCTTAATGTGAAAGAACGTCACTTTATATTGCCACTTGTGATATGGACCTTTATTATGCAGTCTGTCGCTTTATTTCTTCCATATCACATAATCATATAAAGCTTATTTTCTCCCACACTAATAAGTCATACATATTTAGAGAGGAATTTTTATTGCTTGCACCGATGACAACTTACTTGGAGGATCTTACTCAATCCATAGGTAGGTGTGGTGGACTCTCATGGCAAAACTTATTTGGAAGCAAGTAGTATCTCTACTTGGTGCGATGAATTTGGCTAGCATGAGGGCTAAAGGCAAGATCAGCCATGTTGGATGATCCATGACAATATAATTTATCTCAGATGTAAGAAACATAACCCATTATGTTGTCTTCCTTGTAAAATGTCAACTCTTTAGCACGTCATATTTTAATGAGTGCTCACAATCATAAAAGATGTCCAAGATAGTATATTTATATGTGAAGACCTCTCTTTATTTATTACTTCCTATTAATTGCAACGATGACCAAAACTATGCTTGTCAACTCTCAACAATTTTTATTCATCATATCTTTTTTTATGTGAGCTCATTACTCTCCATAAGATCCATATGATCTCTTTGTTTCCCTTATTATTTATTTCTCTTTTCTTTTATTCACTAGGGATCATGGCAAAATAATCAAGCCCTTGACTCAACACTAATCTTTATTATATATAGCTCACGGACTCGATTACACAGAGAGGGATCAGAAAGCAAAACTCATAACTAGATCATACTAAAAACTTTTGTTCTACTAGATTAAGATATTACCGAAAGGATCGAACTAAGAAAAATGGTAAAGATAAAAGTGATGGTGATACGATGCCAGGGCACTCCCCCAAGCTTGGCAGTTGCCAAGGGGAGTGCCCATACCCATGTGATTATGTTTCCTTTTTCGGGGATGGTGATGTCATATTCTTGGCGATGATGCCCCTCAGGATACGATTCTCCTCCTCAAGCTTATTGACTTGCTGCTTGAGGTCCATTATTTCCTTTTGAAGTTTTCTAGTAACAGCCAAAGCTCCCTCCACCCAAGGGTGCTGCATAGCTGAGGGAGAACCAGTGACACTCTTTTTCATACTCTCATTAGAAAGAAATCAAACATTGGAAGGGATAACCGAGTTTGGAATAGCCGAGCTCTGCAGTTCCCCCATGGTGAATCCAGCTCGGAAGCGAGAAGTGACTTCTTGATCCTCCTCCATGGCATCTATTCTCCTGAAATCAGCCTCCATCTCTTCCTCATTTACTGGCCCAAAGTGGTCAACATTGTTGTTTGTCATTGATCTCAGTGCCGGATGAGACACCCGGCTCTCCCCGACTCACTCTTGTGAAGGCATCTTGCTCTAATCTGCAGCAGCAACAACTCGAAACACAAACAGAGGATTTTTGCGTGATATGGGAGTCAAAACCTCCAGGAGATTATATAATGAATTTTTACCGACTGTACGGGAGATTTATACACGAGTTTGGATTCACCGTGGAGGAGGCAGAGGCAGCAGAGGCGGCAAGCCATGCCGAGCGAGAGGAGCTTGCCGGCAAGAAAGAGCTTGCCGGGCGAGAGGAGCTTGCCGGCAAGAAAGAGCTTGCCGGGCGCGACGTCGAGTCGAGCGAGCCCGCCGAGGATACGAGCGGCTCGTTGGAGATCAACTCCTCTTCCTCTTCATCATCAGACAGCTCGCCACAAGCAGAGCCCCCATCTCCACCAAGAAGGCGTCTCCGCAAGGCCGGGGATGTAGCGAGGCGGCGGGCGAGTCGACAGTCGCCGCGCCGCGCGACACGCTCCACCGCGGCAAGCACTGTTGCCGTGGGAGGGCCTCATGCTGCTGCGGCAACTGGAGCGGGGTCCACCCAGACCACCGCTTCTCCAACTGCCGCTTCTCAAGCCGCGGCGGCAGCCGGAGCGGGGTCGTCTCAGACCACCACCACTGTTCCCGCCAAGCGGCCAAGGGAATCTACTCCTCCGCCTCCTCGCGCCAGGCGTGAGCCGGACTTCGACTTCTCCGCGTTCAGCTCCGACGAGGAAGAAGAAGAGTAAGATTCTCTTGCTGTACTTGTAGTTCTTCAATTTTTGCTGTTTTGTCTTGTATCTCATTTGCTTTACTCTGAACTTATTCCTCTTTAGGACTCTGGCCCAGAGAGCAGCGAAGAGAGCCAAGGTCCCGGTGATTGTCATCGAGGACGAACCCACCGTGACAGCAGGGGGGACGTCCGAGACAACCTTGCCGGACCCGGCAACCGTTCTCCAGAGCAGCCCCTGTTGGGGAACAAAATAATTTCAAAAAATTTCCTACGCACACGCAAGATCATGGTGATGCATAGCAACGAGGGGGAGAGTCTGATCTACGTACCCTAGTAGATCGCAACGGAAGCGTTGACACAACATAGAGGAAGTGGTCGTACGTCTTCTTCCCGATCCGACCGATCCAAGCACCGTTACTCCGGCACCTCCGAGTTCTTAGCGCACGTTCAGCTCGATGACGTTCCTCGGGCTCCGATCCAGCAAAGCGTCGAGGAAGAGTTCCGCCAGCACGACGGCGTGGTGACGATCTTGATGTACTACCGACGCAGGGCTTCGCCTAAGCACTGTAACGGTATGATCGAGGTGGAATTTGGTGGCAGGGGGCACCGCACACGGCTAAGGAACGATCTCAAGGATCAACTTGTGTTTCTTGGGGTGTCCCCTGCCCCCGTATATAAAGGTTGGAGGGAGGGGGGCTGGCCGGCCAAAGAGGGGGAGGCGCAGGAGGAGTCCTACTCCCACCGGGAGTAGGACTCCCCCCTCCAATCCTATTCCACCTAGGACTCCTTGGGAAAAAGGGAGAGGGAAAGAGAGAGAGGTGGCCGGCCACCTCTCCTAGTCCTAATAGGACTATGGGAGGGGGGGAGGTGCGCAGCCCTCCTTGGCAGCCCCTTTCACCTTTCCACAATGGCCCATGTAGGCCCATTTGGCTCCCGGGGGGTTCCGGTAACCCTCCCGGTAATCCGGTAAAATCCCGATTTCACCCGGAACACTTCTGATGTCCAAACATAGACTTCCAATATATCAATATTTATGTCTCGACCATTTCGAGACTCCTCGTCATGTCCGTGATCTCATCCGGGACTCCGAACAACCTTCGGTACATCAAAATGCATAAACTCATAATAACTGTCATCGTAACGTTAAGCGTGCGGACCCTACGGTTCGAGAACAATGTAGACATGACCGAGACACGTCTCCGGTCAATAACCAATAGCGGGACCTGGATGCCCATATTGGTTCCTACATATTCTACGAAGATCTTTATCGGTCAGACCGCATAACAACATACGTTGTTCCCTTTGTCATCGGTATGTTACTTGCCCGAGATTCGATCGTCGGTATCCAATACCTAGTTCAATCTCGTTACTGGCAAGTCTCTTTACTCGTTCCGTAATACATCATCTCATAACTAACATCTTAGTTATTATGCTTGCAAGGCTTATGTGATGTGTATTACCGAGAGGGCCCAGAGATACCTCTCCGACAATCGGAGTGACAAACCCTAATCTCGAAATACGCCAACCCAACATCTACCATTGGAGACACCTATAGTACTCCTTTATAATCACCCAGTTACGTTGTGACGTTTGGTAGTACCCAAAGTTTTCCTCCGGTAAACGGGAGTTGCATAATCTCATAGTTATAGGAACATGTATAAGTCATGAAGAAAGCAATAGCAACATACTAAACGATCGGGTGCTAAGCTAATGGAATGGGTCATGTCAATCAGATCATTCAACTAATGATGTGACCTCGTTAATCAAATAACAACTCTTTGTTCATGGTTAGGAAACATAACCATCTTTGATTAACGAGCTAGTCTAGTAGAGGCATACTAGTGACACTCTGTTGGTCTATGTATTCACACATGTATTATGTTTCCGGTTAATACAATTCTAGCATGAATAATAAACATTTATCATGATATAAGGAAATAAATAATAACTTTATTATTGCCTCTAGGGCATATTTCCTTCAGTCTCCCACTTGCACTAGAGTCAATAATCTAGATTACACAGTAATGATTCTAACACCCATGGAGCCTTGGTGCTGATCATGTTTTGCTCGTGGAAGAGGCTTAGTCAACGGGTCTGCAACATTCAGATCCGTATGTATCTTGCAAATCTCTATGTCTCCCACCTGGACTAAATCCCGGATGGAGTTGAAGCGTCTCCTGATGTGTTTGGTTCTTTTGTGAAATCTGGATTCCTTTGCCAAGGCAATTGCACCAGTATTGTCACAGAAGATTTTCATTGGACCCGATGCACTAGGTATGACACCTAGATCGGATATGAACTCCTTCATCCAGACTCCTTCGTTCGCTGCTTCCGAAGCAGCTATGTACTCCGCTTCACATGTAGATCCGGCTACGACGCTTTCTTTAGAACTGCACCAACTGACAGCTCCACCGTTTAAAGTAAACACGTATCCGGTTTGCGATTTAGAATCGTCCGGATCAGTGTCAAAGCTTGCATCAACGTAACCTCTTACGGTGAGCTCTTTGTCACCTCCATATACGAGAAACATATCCTTAGTCCTTTTCAGGTATTTCAGGATGTTCTTGACCGCTGTCCAGTGATCCACTCCTGGATTACTTTGGTACCTCCCTGCTAAACTTATAGCAAGGCACACATCAGGTCTGGTACACAGCATTGCATACATGATAGAGCCTATGGCTGAAGCATAGGGAACATCTTTCATTTTCTCTCTATCTTCTGCAGTGGTCGGGCATTGAGTCTGACTCAACTTCACACCTTGTAACACAGGCAAGAACCCTTTCTTTGCTTGATCCATTTTGAACTTCTTCAAAATCTTGTCAAGGTATGTGCTTTGTGAATGTCCAATTAAGCGTTTTGATCTATCTCTATAGATCTTTATGCCTAATATGTAAGCAGCTTCCCCGAGGTCTTTCATCGAAAAAAATTTATTCAAGTATCCCTTTATGCTATCCAGAAATTCTATATCATTTCCAATTAGTAATATGTCATCCACATATAATATCAGAAATGCTACAGAGCTCCCACTCACTTTCTTGTAAATACAGGCTTCTCCAAAAGTCTGTATAAACCCAAATGCTTTGATCACACTATCAAAGCGTTTATTCCAACTCCGAGATGCTTGCACCAGTCCATAAATGGATCGCTGGAGTTTGCACACTTTGTTAGCTCCCTTTGGATCGACAAAACCTTCTGGTTGCATCATATACAACTCTTTTTCTAGAAATCCATTCAGGAATGCGGTTTTTACATCCATTTGCCAAATTTCATAATCATAAAATGCGGCAATTGCTAACATGATTCTGACAGACTTAAGCATCGCTACGGGTGAGAAAGTCTCATCGTAGTCAACTCCTTGAACTTGTCGAAAACCTTTTGCGACAAGTCGAGCTTTGTAGACAGTAACATTACCATCGGCGTCAGTCTTTTTCTTAAAGATCCATTTATTCTCAATTGCTTGCCGATCATCGGGCAAGTCAAGCAAAGTCCATACTTTGTTCTCATACATGGATCCCATCTCAGATTCCATGGCTTCAAGCCACTTTGCGGAATCTGGGCTCACCATCGCTTCTTCATAGTTCGTAGGTTCATCATGATCTAGTAGCATGACTTCCAGAACAGGATTACCATACCACTCTGGTGCGGATCTTACTCTGGTTGATCTATGAGGTACAGTAGTATCTTGATCTAAAGTTTCATGATCATCATCATTAACTTCCTCTCTTATTGGTGTAGGTCTCACAGAAACAGTTTTCTGTGATGTACTATTTCCCAATAACGGAGTAGGTACAGTTACCTCGTCAAGTTCTACTTTCCTCCCACTCACTTCTTTCGAAGGAAACTCCTTCTCAAGAAAGTTTCCGAATTTAGCAACAAAAGTCTTGCCTTCGGATCTGTGATAGAAGGTGTATCCAATAGTTTCCTTTGGATATCCTATGAAGACACACTTCTCCGATTTGGGTTCGAGCTTATCAGGTTGAAGCTTTTTCACATAAGCATCGCAGCCCCAAACTTTAAGAAACGACAACTTTGGTTTCTTGCCAAACCACAGTTCATAAGGCGTCGTCTCAACGGATTTAGATGGTGCCCTATTTAACGTGAATGCGGCCGTCTCTAAAGCATATCCCCAAAATGATAGCGGTAAATCAGTAAGAGACATCATAGATCGCACCATATCTAGTAAAGTACGATTACGACGTTCGGACACACCATTACGTTGTGGTGTTCCGGGTGGCGTGAGTTGCGAAACTATTCCACAATTTTTCAAATGTACACCAAACTCGTAACTCAAATATTCTCCTCCACGATCAGATCGTAGAAACTTTATTTTCTTGTTACGATGATCTTCAACTTCACTCTGAAATTCCTTGAACTTTTCAAATGTTTCAGACTTATGTTTCATTAAGTAGATATACCCATATCTGCTTAAATCATCTGTGAAGGTGAGAAAATAACGATATCCGCCACGAGCCTCAATATTCATCGGACCACATACATCGGTATGTATGATTTCCAATAAATCTGTTGCTCTCTCCATAGTACCGGAGAACGGTGTTTTAGTCATCTTGCCCATGAGGCACGGTTCGCAAGTACCAAGTGATTCATAATCAAGTGGTTCCAAAAGCCCATCAGCATGGAGTTTCTTCATGCGCTTTACACCGATATGACCTAAACGGCAGTGCCACAAATAAGTTGCACTATCATTATCAACTCTGCATCTTTTGGCTTCAACATTATGAATCTGTGTATTACTACTATCGAGATTCAATAAGAATAGACCACTTTTCAAGGGTGCATGACCATAAAAGATATTACTCATATAAATAGAACAACCATTATTCTCTGATTTAAATGAATAACCGTCTCGCATCAAACAAGATCCAGATATAATGTTCATGCTCAACGCTGGCACCAAATAACAATTATTTAGGTCTAATATTAATCCCGAAGGTAGATGTAGAGGTAGCGTGCCGACCGCGATCACATCGACTTTGGAACCGTTTCCCACGCGCATCGTCACCTCGTCCTTCGCTAGTGTCCGCTTATTCTGTAGTCCCTGTTTCGAGTTGCAAATATTAGCAACAGAACCAGTATCAAATACCCAGGTGCTACTGCGAGCATTAGTAAGGTACACATCAATAACATGTATATCACATATACCTTTGTTCACCTTGCCATCCTTCTTATCCGCCAAATACTTGGGGCAGTTCCGCTTCCAGTGACCAGTCTGCTTGCAGTAGAAGCACTCAGTTTCAGGCTTAGGTCCAGACTTGGGTTTCTTCTCTTGAGCAGCAACTTGCTTGCCATTCTTCTTGAAGTTCCCCTTCTTCTTCCCTTTGCCCTTTTTCTTGAAACTAGTGGTTTTGTTAACCATCAACACTTGATGCTCCTTCTTGATTTCTACCTCCGCAGCTTTCAGCATAGCGAAGAGCTCGGGAATAGTCTTGTTCATCCCTTGCATATTATAGTTCATCACAAAGCTCTTGTAGCTTGGTGGCAGTGATTGGAGAATTCTGTCAATGACGCAATCATCCGGAAGTGTAACTCCCAATTGAATCAAGTGATTATTATACCCAGACATTTTGAGTATATGCTCACTGACAGAACTGTTCTCCTCCATCTTGCAGCTATAGAACTTATCGGAGACTTCATATCTCTCAATCCGGGCATTTGCTTGAAATATTAACTTCAACTCCTGGAACATCTCATATGCTCCATGACGTTCAAAACGTCGTTGAAGTCCCGGTTCTAAGCCGTAAAGCATGGCACACTGAACTATTGAGTAGTCATCAGCTTTGCTCTGCCAGACGTTCATAACTTCTGGTGTTGCTCTTGCAGCAGGCCTGGCACTCAGCGGTGCTTCCAGGACGTAATTCTTCTATGCAGCAATGAGGATAATCCTCAGGTTACGGACCCAGTCCGTGTAATTGCTACCATCATCTTTCAACTTTGCTTTCTCAAGGAACGCATTAAAATTCAACGGAACAACAGCCCGAGCCATCTATCTACAATCAACATAAACAAGCAAGATACTATCAGGTACTAAGTTCATGATAATTTTTTAAGTTCAGTTAATTTACTTAAGAACTCCCACTTAGATAGACATCCCTCTAATCCTCTAAGTGATCACGTGATCCAAATCAACTAAACCATAACCGATCATCACGTGAGATGGAGTAGTTTTCAATGGTGAACATCAATATGTTGATCATATCTACTATATGATTCACGCTCGACCTTTCGGTCTCCGTGTTCCGAGGCCATATCTGTATATGCTTGGCTCGTCAAGTATAACCTGAGTATTCCGCATGTGCAACTGTTTTGCACCCGTTGTATTTGAACGTAGAGCCTATCACACCCGATCATCACGTGGTGTCTCAGCACGAAGAACTTTTGCAACGGTGCATACTCAGGGAGAACACTTCTTGATAATTTAGTGAGAGATCATCTTATAATGCTACCGTCAATCAAAGCAAGATAAGATGCATAAAAGGATAAACATCACATGCAATCAATATAAGTGATATGATATGGCCATCATCATCTTGCGCTTTGTGATCTCCATCTCCGAAGCACCGTCATGATCACCATCGTCACCGGCGCGACACCTTGATCTCCATCGTAGCATCGTTGTTGTCTCGCCAATCTTATGCTTCCACGACTATCACTACCGCTTAGTAATAAAGTAAAGCATTACATCGCGATTGCATTGCATACAATAAAGCGACAACCATATGGCTCCTGCCAGTTGCCGATAACTCGGTTACAAAACATGATCATCTCATACAATAAAATCAGCATCATGCCTTGACCATATCACATCATAACATGCCCTACAAAAACAAGTTAGACGTCCTCTACTTTGTTGTTGCAAGTTTTACGTGGCTGCTACGGGCTTAAGTAAGAACTCATCTCACCTACGCATCAAAACCACAACGATAGTTTGTCAAATAGACTCCGTTTTAACCTTCTCAAGGACCGGGCGTAGTCACACTTGGTTCAACTAAAGTTGGAGAGACAGTCTTCCGCAAGCCATCTATGTGCAAAGCACGTCGAGGGAACCGGTCTCGCGTAAGAGTACGCGTAAGGTTGGTCCGGATCGTCTCGTCCAACAATACCGCCGAACCAAAGTATGACATGCTGGTAGGCAGTATGACTTGTATCGCCCACAACTCACTTGTGTTCTACTCGTGCATATAACATCAAACCATAAAAACCTAGGCTCGGATGCCACTGTTGGGGAACGCAGTAATTTCAAAAAAATTCCTACACACACGCAACATCATGGTGATGCATAGCAACGAGGGGGAGAGTCTAATCTACGTACCCTAGTAGATCGCAACGGAAGCGTTGACACAACGTAGAGGAAGTGGTCGTACGTCTTCTTCCCGATCCGACCGATCCAAGCACCGTTACTCCGGCACCTCCGAGTTCTTAGCACACGTTCAGCTCGATGACGATCCTCGGGCTCCGATCCAGCAAAGCGTCGAGGAAGAGTTCCGTCAGCACGACGGCGTGATGACGATCTTGATGTACTACCGACGCAGGGCTTCGCCTAAGCACTACAACGGTATGATCGAGGTGGAATTTGGTGGCAGGGGGCACCGCGCACGGCTAAGGAACGATCTCAAGGATCAACTTGTGTGTCTTGGGGTGTCCCCTGCCCCCGTATATAAAGGTTGGAGGGAGGGGGGCTGGCCGGCCAAAGAGGGGGAGGCGCAGGAGGAGTCCTACTCCCACCGGGAGTAGGACTCCCCCCTCCAATCCTATTCCAACTAGGACTCCTTGGGAAAAAGGGAGAGGGAAAGAGAGAGAGGTGGCCGGCCACCTCTCCTAGTCCTAATAGGACTAGGAGAGGGGGGGAGGTGCGCAGCCCTCCTTGGCAGCCCCTTTCACCTTTCCACAATGGCCCATGTAGGCCCATTTGGCTCCCGGGGGGTTCCGGTAACCCTCCCGGTAATCCGGTAAAATCCCGATTTCACCCGGAACACTTCCGATGTCCAAACATAGACTTCCAATATATCAATCTTTACGTCTCGACCATTTCGAGACTCCTCGTCATGTCCGTGATCTCATCCGGGACTCCGAACAACCTTCGGTACATCAAAATGCATAAACTCATAATAACTGTCATCGTAACGTTAAGCGTGCGGACCCTACGGTTCGAGAACAATGTAGACATGACCGAGACACGTCTCCGGTCAATAACCAATAGCGGGACCTGGATGCCCATATTGGTTACTACATATTCTACGAAGATCTTTATCGGTCAGACCGCATAACAACATACGTTGTTCCCTTTGTCATCGGTATGTTACTTGCCCGAGATTCGATCGTCGGTATCCAATACCTAGTTCAATCTCGTTACTGGCAAGTCTCTTTACTCGTTCCGTAATACATCATCTCATAACTAACATCTTAGTTATTATGCTTGCAAGGCTTATGTGATGTGTATTACCGAGAGGGCCCAGAGATACCTCTCCGACAATCGGAGTGACAAACCCTAATCTCGAAATACGCCAACCCAACATCTACCATTGGAGACACCTGTAGTACTCCTTTATAATCACCTAGTTACGTTGTGACGTTTGGTAGTACCCAAAGTGTTCCTCCGGTAAACGGGAGTTGCATAATCTCATAGTTATAGGAACATGTATAAGTCATGAAGAAAGCAATAGCAACATACTAAACAATCGGGTGCTAAGCTAATGGAATGGGTCATGTCAATCAGATCATTCAACTAATGATGTGACCTCGTTAATCAAATAACAACTCTTTGTTCATGGTTAGGAAACATAACCATCTTTGATTAACGAGCTAGTCTAGTAGAGGCATACTAGTGACACTCTGTTGGTCTATTTATTCACACATGTATTATGTTTCCGGTTAATACAATTCTAACATGAATAATAAACATTTATCATGATATAAGGAAATAAATAATAACTTTATTATTGCCTCTAGGGCATATTTCCTTCAGCCCCCAGCGTAAGTATATGGTTCGCTCTCCGCTGTTGGGCGCTCACGGATACTCTTTCTTTGCTGATATCTGATTGTTGGCTTGTGCAGGAGCAGAGCAGCCCCACCAGGAGCGCCCGGAGGCCGCCCCCGAAACGCCAAGGGAGAGTCCTCCGGCAAGGGAGAGGTCTCCGGCAAGGGAGAGCTGTCCGGCAAGGGAGAAGTCTCCGGCAAGGGACAGCACCAGCGGCCCCCCGGCGGCGGAGACCACGACTGCGGAACCTGGCACAGGTAATCTTCTCGCTTCAAAACTTCCCTTGGGTTCTTCTTCTTTTGATCTTATTTTTTGGATATTTGCTTGACTCTTCTCCCTTTTCCGGCTGTCAGATCCATCTGCTGCGGGGCCGATGGAGACCGAAGTTTCCGCCGACAACGTCGCTACCGCCGAGGAAGTAGCCGGCGCTGACGATCCCTCCGGCGCAGAGGCCGCCAAAGCTGCAGCCGCAAAAGCAGGCGGGGGGTCTGGCGATCGCACTGACGGCCCTAAGGCCGCAGGAGCGCCAGGCGCTACGTCGACCGCCGATCCCTCCGCTGCCACCGCAGCGTCAGGCTCCGAAGAGCCCCAGCCAGGCGTCTACTTGAAGGCTGGCGATGGCATCTTCATCAACCTCCCCTGGGTGTCAAGCTCCAGGGCGCCGGTCAAAGGAGAGAGCTTTGACGGAGAGGTGCTCCCCTCCGCTGGGCTGGCGCTGGTTGACGCGCCAAGCAGCAGCAGCAGCGATCCTGAGGAGGAGCGGCTGCTGCGGAAGCTGGTGTCGCTCTACCGCGTCCGGCAAGCCAAGCTAGAATCCCGAGAGGTGCTTGTCGCGAAGGTGAGAGTGGACATCGAGAAGCGCACGGAGGAGCTCCGGGGTCACAACCAGGAAGCTCTCCGGTCCTTGGCAGAGGAGCGGGCGCAACTTGCCGAGGAGCAGAAGGCCTTCCTCCTCGAGCGGGCTGAAGTCAAAGACCAACAGCGGCTTGCCGCTGAAAAACTATCTATGCAGGAGGGCGAGCTAGTGCAGCGGAAGGTCAACCTTGACAGCCACGAGGAGGAGCTTGCCGCGCACGAGCGAACATTTGGCGGAGCCCTCAAGCAAGCAGAGGATGCTGCCGCAGCTACCGAGGCCGCCAAGAAGGAGCTGGAGACGAAGGTGGCGCAGCTGGAGGCTGATCTCAAGGCGAGCGGTGACGAGCTTGCCGCGCTCAAGCGTGAGCGGGAAAAGGACGCCCACAGGCATTCGGAGCTGCAGGCCCGCCTCGCCGAGAAGGGCCAGGAGCTTAGCACCGCCAAGGACTCCAACGCAGATGTTGAGTTGAAGCTGACCACTTTGACCAAGATGCTAGACGGCGCCAGGGAGCAGGAGACGGCCTTGAAGGAGGAGGTCAAGGCCGGTAAGGCGCTGCTGGCGAGTGCTGCTGCCGCCCAGAACACCTTTAGGGAGAATGTGGAGCACTGGACGGAGGGTCTCATGGATGTTGCCGCAGTCATTGATAGGGAGCTGGCGCAGCTGGGGATGGAGGATCACGAGTATCCCTCCGACGAGAACCTCCAACCCAGCGCCAAGCTCACCTCGTTCTCCAAAGGCGTGGCGACGGCCCTCCAGCGACTCCGGGAGAGGATCCCAAAGCAACTGGCCGATGAGTCGCGCAAGAACTGCGCGGGAGCTCTTCAAAAGGTGTTGGTGAAGGTGGCCTTCCGCAACCCGGGCCTCAACCTTACCAATGTCCTCAGGACTTTGCCGCCGGATGCCGATCTGGAGGCGCTCAAGACCCTTGTTGCACCCATTGTGGACAAGGTGAGCGGGATCAAGAGGGTTGAGGGCGATCGCGTAGACTAGGCCGCCCGTTTTCTTCTTTTCTTGTCGCTGCTGGTCATGTTATGAGAACAATCTGTTAGAGCCGCGACAAGCTATCTTTTATTATAACTCTATTTCGGGTAATGATTGCAATGTTATTTCCTTTACTTGATTCCTTCCTTTGTATGATTTTGCCCTACGCTTTTAGGGAACTTGCCGGCGCAGGCACCTTAGCCGCGAGCGCTGAGTGCGGGACGTCAGCAGCCTGCTGGCGGTGCCGCTACCGGCAAGAAACCTTGTCGCAACTAGTCGCAGCTCACTTAAGTTGTTGAGCGGACTCGAAACAAAGTAAGGGCACAACTAGCTTCGAGTTGGTTCCTCCGCGCACAGGTTTTCCATACAAAGCACAGTCGTTCAAGGAAGATAACTTAAAAAATTAAAAAATCTAATTGCTCAAACTTTGGCAACTTAGCTTTTCTGTCGTTTGCTTCCCGACAAGGCGAAACTTTCTTGAACGACGCCTGGTCCATACCATTATCTTCTCCTTTCCCCCCGGCAAACTTGTGGGCGAGGGACCCTTTCTTTCCTTGAGAAAAAAGAACGAGGAGAAAAGTATGGAGCCTTATGGCTCGTTGTTGCTTACCGGGGGTAGGCACTGCACAAAGTGTCAAATAACACATGCGAAAAATAGAAAGCATGAAATTGACAAGGTGCGCGGAGCACATGAGCTTTATGCACGGGGTCTGCACCGGGCTTTGTACAAAGGATTACATGCAACAGTGGCAAGACATGTACAAAAGGTGGTTGCCGGAACGGGTTCCGGCAACCGCGCCCTACGGGTAAAACTTACGAAGATGCTCAATGTTCCAGGAGTTGTTCACTGGAATGCCATCTTCGGTCTCAAGGCGGACAGCGCCAGGCCTAGTGACTCGTTTCACCCGGTAAGGGCCTTCCCACTTCGGCGTCAACTTGTTGGAATTCTTGGCGGACTGAACACGCCAAAGAACAAGGTCACCTTCCTCGAGACTTCTGGCGTTAACTTTGCGGCTATGGTAGCGGCGCAAAGCTTGCTGGTAGCGAGCAGCTCGTACAGCAGCCTAAAGACGGTCTTCCTCAAGGAGCAGCGTGTCATCTTGTCGCAGCTGCTCTTGCTCAAGCTCATCATAAGCGAGCACTCGAGGTGACCCGTATATGAGTTCCGTGGGGAGAACTGCCTCTGCTCCATAGACTAGAGCGAAAGGTGTCTGGCTAGTGGCTCGATTTGGCGTCGTCCTGATCGACCAAAGAACCACTGGCAACTCCTCAATCCAGTTTCTTCCGCACTTGTGCAGCCTGTCGGAAGTCCTGGTCTTGAGCCCACGCAGCACTTCAGCATTTGCCCTCTCCGCTTGCCCGTTGCTTCTCGGGTGAGCAACAGAAGCGAAGCAGACCTTGGCGCCAAGATCTTGGACGTATTGCATGAAGGTGCGGCTCGCGAATTGCGTACCGTTATCGGTGATTATCCTGTTAGGGATCTCGAAGCGGCAAACAATCGACCTGAAGAACTTGACTGCTGACTGTGATGTTACCTTCCTCACTGCTTCCACTTCCGGCCACTTTGTGAACTTGTCGATTGCAACGTACAAGTACTCAAAGCCCCCGACTGCTCGGGGAAAGGGGCCGAGGACATCGAGCCCCCAGACTGAAAATGGCCAGGATAAAGGGATCGTCTGGAGAGCTTGAGCTGGCTGGTGTATCTTCTTGGAATGGAACTGGCACGCTTCACACTTGGTTACTTGTGCAGTTGCATCCTGGAGGGCTATCGGCCAAAAGAAACCTTCCCTGAATGCTTTGCCGGCAAGTGCTCTTGCACCAATGTGGTGACCACATATGCCTCCATGTATCTCTGCCAACAGCTTTTGTCCATCTTCCCGGTGAATACACTTCAATTTCACACCGTTGAGTCTTCTTCTGTATAGTGTGTTGTCGACAAACTGGTACATACTTGACTGCCGGGCTACTCTTTCCGCTTCTTCTTGCTCTTCGGAAAGTTCTCCTCTCTGAAGGAAACGGACAATCTGCTGTGCCCATGCTGGAGCTTGTGGCTCGACAACAAGGACTAAAGGCACATCTTCTGCTGCAGGAACATCCGCTTCTACGGTGATAACCTGCGGCTCAGCCGGAGCTTGACGTTCCCTGGCAAGCTTGCCAGAGCAAAACTTGTCGGGAGCATCTGCTTCAACGGAACAAACCCTAGGGCTTGCCGGAGCAGACTGCTCCTCAGCATTCTTGGTGTTGATCTTGGGGACCTTCTTGGCGGCGGCTTCGGGAAGCTCTGCCGGAAAATAGTCACCAGAAATCAACTTCCTCTTCTTGCTCTGTCCAGTTGATGGCGTTCCGGACGGTCGAGTCAGCTTGAGCACAAAGATCCCTGGTGCCACAGGTAACTTATGTGCGGCGCACTTTGACAGGCCATCGGCAATGTTGTTCTGACCTCTTGGGACATGCTCCATCTGTAGGCCGTCAAAGTGCTCTTCTAGCTTTCTCACTTCGTCAACGTAGGCTTCCATGAATGGACTCTGATAACTCTTGTTCACTTGGCGGACGACAAGGTGCGAGTCACCCTGACAATGAGTTTCTTGATCCCAAGGTCTGCCACGATCCTGAGACCGGCAAGCAAGCCTTCATACTCTGTAGTATTGTTTGTTGCTTGCTCCTTGGGAAAGTGCATCTGGACTACGTACTTGAGGTGCTCTTCGATGGGTGCGACAAGTAGCACGCCAGCGCCGGCGCCTTGCAGCGAGAAGGCACCGTCAAAGTACATGAGCCACTCTTTGCTTGCTTCCTTGACGGGGATGCTCGTTTCTGGAATTTCTTCATCTGGTGTTGGCGTCCACTCTGCTATGAATTCTGCCAATGCTCTGCTTTGGATAGTCGAAGTACTCTCAAACTTGAGGCCAAAGCTTGACAGTTCCAGTGCCCACTCAACAATACTGCCTGTTGCTTCTGGATTCTGCAGTATCCTCTTCAGCGGAAAGCGAGTGACAACTGTGATCTCATGTGCTTGGAAGTAATGGCGCAGCTTTCTCGAGGCCGTGAGAAGGCCGAAAAGCAATTTCTGCACACCAGAGTACCTTGACCTAGCCCCCTACAGAAGGGAACTGACAAAGTAAACTGGGCGCTGCACCATTCTCTTCTGTATCTCCTCGCGCACTTGTGCAGAAAACCGAGCCCCTTTCGGTTCGGCAGGGGGGCGGAGATCACACGAAGAGCAGATCGAGGCGAAGCACGCGAGCGGTTTACCCAGGTTCAGGCCGCACGGATGCGTAAAACCCTACTCCTGCTTTGTGGTTTGTATTGAGTTCTTGCTCGGGAGCGCTGAATGCTACAGTACGCACCAGCAGCTAACGAGACCGAGCGTCCGTGTTCTCTCTTGACCGACCCCCTTTCTATGTTGCGCATGGGCTTCCTTTTATATGCTCAAGGGGTCACCGACAGGTGGCAACGTAGACAAGGGTAAAAATGGAAAGATGTTGCGGTTGGTACAGCCGCCTACTACAGTGTATCATACCTAACCCTGACGGCAGGGGACAAGGGCATTAAATGCCCGTCTGCGTCACCCAAATAGTGCAAAAGGGACCGCCAGGGACACCACCGCTCGCCACGATGGCAATCTTGTCAGCGCCGCTTGCCACCGTGTACCGCTGGCTGCACAGCCTCCCGCCACATACGCCCTGAAGGATCCCAGAGCGACACGTTGGTGGATGTGCTGGAGCGCAGGTACAGGGTGGAGGTTGCCGCGGTCGTTGTCTTGTCGCGTCCGGGAGCTTGTCGCTCACCGGGCCTTGCCGGGACGCGTGGCGCGTCGTGGCAAGTTTCTTGGGATGCCTTGGTTGGCCTTCCCGGCAAGCTCCTCTTGCCGGGGTCTTGTCTCCTTGGCTTGGATACTTTGTTCTTGAATGGCCCCAAAGGAACCACGGAAGACCATGGCGGTCAGCCGGCAAGCCTTGTTGCGGGATGCTGCGACTGCCCGTGCAGAAGTTTGGGATACTAGGGTACCCCTACTCTAGTACACCGACAGGAGCCCCCGGGCCTGGGCCATACACGGTGCCGAGCGCTGTTGGGCCAGGCCCAAAACAGGGCACGGGCACGCGCGGCCTGGGTTACGCCGTATCTCTCCCCGTATCCACAGCGCCCTCCCCGAACGGCACACGTCGAATGCGGCGTCGTGGGAGAGATCGTGGGTGGTTTCTTTATTCGGAAAGGCGGAACGTCCGCCCCCTCCCTCTTTATAAGCAGAGGAAACAGGGGTAGTGCGCCCATTCGCCCCTTTCCATTCCAATCTCGGAAACCTCCGCCGCTCCTCCGTCTTCTCAAAGCTGAAAGAGAGCAGCGCCCTGCCCCCCATCGCCACCAGCACCACCAACGACGTCGACCTCCTCCACCACTTCCGCCATGGCTCCGATAGCCGACAAGGGGAAGGCTGTGAAGTCGACCGAGGCGCAGCGGCTTGCGGCGCTGTGAAAGGAGCGGGCAATCTTCCCCCCAAAGCTCGCCGCGAAGGAGCTGAGGGAGTACTACTACCTCTTCTGATCGACGGAGACGCGAGCGCATCCGTGCACGAAGGTACTTCCAGCCTCCGCTTGGAAAATGGCTCCAAATGGATATCCCTTCTTCGCCGTGTTCTTCTACTGCGGGCTCTGCCCGCCTTTCTCGGAGTTTTTCTGCGATATCATGAACACCAACGGGTTCGGCCTCCTTGATTTCACCCCCAATGCCGTTCTGACCATGGCAGTTTTCGCACATCTCTGCGAAAACTTTGTCGGAGTCCATCCAAATGTAGCCCTTTTCCACCACTTATTTATGCCCCGAGTAGAGAGAGGAGAGCCTTTATCCGGCGGAATCGCCTGGATCTCGAGGGCCGGCAAGAAGGATTATTATCTAGAGGGAGAGTTCCGCGGCAAGTGGGAGGAATGGAGAGCAGACTGGTGCTGTATTGTCGAGGAGAATCCGCAGCCGTTTACCGCCCGGCGCCAAACCCTAGCAGCACGCGGCAGCGATTGGAGCAATGTGGCCCTGGAAGATGATAGGCTGAAGATTGCTGTCATCCGGATCCAACATCTCAGGCTTGTCGGGCTCACTGTAGGCGCCGTTGGCGCAGACTTTCTTCACCGCCGCATCGCCCCCCTGCAGGAACGGAGGAGGCCCTCCTGGGAGTTCAAGAATGCGGCGGATATCATGAGGCTGCGTCCGAGCCTCACCGACCAAAATACGTGTCTTGTATGAAAACGGAGTCCGGAGAGCACACGAGGTGCCCGCGAGGTAGGGGGCGTGCCCAGTAGGGTAGGGCGCGCCCTCCACCCTCGTGGAGCCCTCGTGTTCTTCCCGGACTGCTTCTTATTTTTCTATTTTTCTAAATATTCCTAAACAGAGAAATATTGCCTTAAAAACTATTTTGGAGTCGGTTTACTTACCGTACCACATACCTATTCCTTTTCGGGGTCTAAAACATTCCGAAAAGTGCCCGTTATGTATTCCTCCGGGGTTATGGTTTCAATAACATTGGTTTCAACATTTGTGGGATTACCTGAGATATAATGTTTGATTCTTTGACTGTTCACCACCTTCGGATTTGTGCCTTCGAAGTTGTTGATTTTTATGGCACCGGAACGATAGACCTCCTCGATAATGTAAGGACCTTCCCATTTAGAGAGAAGTTTTCCTACAAAAAATCTTAAGCGAGAGTTGTATAGCAATACATAATCACCTACATTAAACTCACGCTTTTGTATCCTTTTATCATGCCATCTTTTAACTTTTTCTTTAAACAACTTGGCATTTTCGTAAGCTTGGGTTCTCCATTCATCGAGTGAGCTAATATCAAATAACCTCTTCTCACCGGCAAGTTTAAAATCATAATTGAGCTCTTTAATAGCCCAATATGCCATGTGTTCTAGTTTGAGAGGTTAGTGACATGCTTTTCCATAAACCATTTTTTACGGAGACATACCCATTGGATTTTTATATGCAGTTCTATAGGCCCATAATGCATCATCAAGTTTCTTGGACCAATTCTTTCTAGACCTATTGACAGTCTTTTGCAAAATTAATTTGAGCTCTCTATTACTCAATTCTACTTGACCACTAGACTGAGGGTGATAAGGGGATGCAATTCTATGGTTAACATCATACTTAGCAAGCATTTTACGGAAAGCACCATGAATAAAATGTGAACCACCATCAGTCATTAAATATCTAGGGACTCCAAATCTTGGAAAAATAACTTCTTTGAGCATCTTAATAGAGGTGTTATGATCAGGACTACTAGTTGGAATAGCTTCTACCCACTTAGTAACGTAATCAACAGCAAGTAAAATATGTGTATATCCATTAGAGGCAGGAAAAGGTCCCATATAGTCAAACCCCCAAACATCAAATGGTTCAATAACGAGTGAATAGTTCATAGGAATTTCTTGACGTCTACTAATATTACCAATTCTTTGATATTCATCACAAGATAAGGCAAACTTACGGGCATCCTTGAAGAGAGTAGGCCAATAAAAACCAGATTGCAATACCTTATGTGCAGTTATATCTCCAGCATGGTGTCCTCCATAAGCTTCGGAGTGACAATTGCGTAGGATCTGTTCCTGTTCATGCTCAGGTACACAACGTCTAATAACACCATCTACTCCTTCTTTATAAAGATGTGGATCATCCCAAAAGTAATGCCTCAAATCATAGAAGAAACCAGAATAAACATCTAGAAAGCAAAAATGTGTATGTTTGGATTATCTTTCTAGCATTTGATTGATAAAAGGTAAGGGGTAATGGTCCTTTTTAGTGGCCTTATTGAATTTGCGAAAATCAATCACCATCCTATAACCTGTAATAATTCTTTGAGGAATCAATTCATCTTTATCATTAGGAACGACATTAATACCTCCCTTCTTAGGGACACAATGGACATGAATTACCCACTGACTATCAACAACGGGATAGATTATACCTGCCTCAAGGAGTTTTAGTATTTCCTTTCTTACCACTTCTTTCATTTTAGGATTCAGCCGTCGTTGATGATCACGAACTGGTTTAGCATCTTCTTCCAAATTTATTTTATGTTGACATAGAGTGGGACTAATGCCCTTAAGATCATCAAGAGTATACCCAATAGCAGCACGATGCTTCTTCAGAGTTTTCAATAATCTCTCTTCCTCATGCTCTGAAAGGTTAGCACTAATAATAACATGATATATCTTTTTCTCATCAAGATAAGCATATTTAAGAGTATCAGGCAACGGTTTAAGCTCTAACACGGGATCACCCTTGGGTGGAGGAGGATCCCCTAGGATTTCAACAGGCAAATTGTGTTTCAGAATAGGTTCATGTTTAAAGAATACTTCATCTATTTCCCTTCTTTCATTCATAAACATATCATTTTCATGGTCTAACAAATATTGTTTTAAAGGATCACTAGGAGGTACGACAATAGAAGCAAGACCAATAATTTCATCCTTACTAGGTAATTCTTCTTCACGGTGTTGTCTACTAAATTTAGAGAAATTAAATTCATGAGACATATCATCTAAACCGACAGTAACAACATCCTTTTTGCAATCTATCTTACCATTAACAATGTTTAAGAAGGGTCTACCAAATATAACGGGACAAAAGCTATCTTGTGGGGAACCAAGAACAAGAAAATCAGCAGGATATTTAGTTTTCCCACACAGGACTTCAACATCTCTAACAATTCCCATTGGTGAAATAGTATCTCTATTGGCAAGTTTAATTGTGACATCAATATCTTCTATCTCAGCAGGTGCAATATCATGCATAATTTCTTTGTATAAGGTGTAAGTTATTGCACTAGCACTAGCACCCATATCAAATAAGCCATGATAACAATGATCTCCTATTTTAACAAAAATAACAGGCATGCCTACCACAGGTCGGTTTTTATCTTTAGCACGTGGTTTAGCAATTCTGGCAGTCTCATCAAGGAAATGAGTAACATGCCCATCAATATTATCAGACAAGAGATCTTTAACAATAGCAATATTAGGTTCAACTTTAACTTGCTCAGGATGTGTATAAGTTTTAATATTGCTTTTACGAACCACAATTGAAGCTTTAGCATGATCCTTTGTCCTAACAGGAAAAGGTGGTTTCTCAACTTAAGCAGTAGGAACAATAGGATCATTATAAGTGACAGTCTTTTCTTCAACTTTAATAGGTGCAGCTACTTTTACTTCTATGGTAGGATGATATTTAAACCACTTCTCCTTGGGGAGATCAACATGAGTAGCAAAAGATTCACAGAAAGAAGCTACTATCTCAGAGTCAAGTGCATATTTAGTGCTAAATTTACAGAAAACATTGGTATCCATAAAAGATTTAACACAATCAAACCTAGGTGTCATACCTGACTCGTTACCTTTGTCGAGGTCCCAATCATCAGAGTTGCATTTAATTCTTCCCAATAAATCCCATTTTAATTCAATAGTCTTCATCATAAAAGAGCCAGCACAAGAAGTATCAAGCATGGTGCGATTGCTATCAGAAAGCCGAGCATAAAAATTTTGAATAATCATTTCTCTTGAGAGCTCATGATCGGGGCATGAATATAACATTGATTTAAGCCTCCCCCAACATTGAGCGATGCTTTCTCCTTTGCGAGGCCAAAAATTGTATATATAATTGCGATCACGATGAACAAGATGCATAGGATAAAACTTCTGATGAAATTCCAATTTCAACCGTTTGTAGTTCCATAACCCCATATCATCACATAGCGTATACCATGTCGATGCATCTCCCTTCAAAGATAAAGGGAAGACCATCTTCTTAACAACATCTCCGGTATACCTGCAAGCTAAAATAATCCACAAACTTCATCCACATATATTAGATGCTCATCAGGATGCATTGTTCCGTCTCCTTCAAAAGGATTATCCTGCAGTTTTTCTATCATACTCGAAGGAATTTCAAAGCAGACATTTTCATTTTCATTTTCAGTAGGTTCAGTAGGTTGAGGAGAAACTCTTTGCTCTACTGGTCCGGGTGAAGATACCCCGAACAAGCCCCTCAGAGGATTACTTTCCATAGTAACAAGTGACAGTAAATTTCAGCACACCATATAAATTTTTCGTTACCAAATTCCACCAACCAAAGGCGCTTCACTCCCCGGCAACGGTGCTAGAAAAGAGTCTTGATGACCCACAAGTATGGGGGATCTATCGTAGTCCTTTCGATAAGTAAGAGTGTCGAACCCAACGAATAGCAGAAGGAAATGATAAGCAGTTTCCAGCAAGGTATTCTCTGCAAGTACTGAAATAAGTGGTAATAGATAGTTTTGTGATAGGATAATTTGTAACGAGCAACAAGTAATAAAAGTAAATAAAGTGCATCAAGGTGGCCTAATCCTTTTTGTAGCAAAGGACAAGCCTGGATAAATTCTGATATAGAGAAAAGTGCTCCCGAGGACACATGGGAATATCGTCAAGCTAGTTTTCATCACGTTCATATGATTCGCGTTCGGTACTTTGATAATTTGGTATGTGGATGGATTGGTGCTTGGGTACTACCCTTACTTGGACAAGCACCCCACTTATGATTAACCTCTATTGCAAGCATCCGCAACTACAACAAAAGTATTAAGGTAAACCTAACCATAGCATGAAACATATGGATCCAAATCTGCCCCTTACGAAGCAGCGCATAAACTAGGGTTTAAGCTTCTGTCACTCTAGCAACCCATCATCTACTTATTACTTCTCAATGCCTTCCTCTAGGCCCAAATAATGGTGAAGTGTTATGTAGTCGACGTGCACATAACACCACTAGAGGAGAGACAACATACATCTCATCAAAATATCGAACGAATACCAAATTCACATGGCTACTAATAGCTATACTTATCCCATGTCCTCAGGAATAAACGTAACTACTCACAAAGCATATTCATGTTCATAATCAGAGGTGTATTAATATGCATAAAGGATCTGAACATATGATCTTCCACCAAATAAACCAACTAGCATCAACTACAAGGTGTAATTAACACTACTAGCAACCTACTAGTACCAATCCCGGACTTGGAGACAAGAATTGGATACAAGAGATGAACTAGGGTTTTGAGAGGAGATGGTGCTGGTGAAGATGTTGATGGAGATTGCCCTCTCCCGATGAGAGGAGCGTTGGTGATGACGATGGCGATGATTTCCCCCTCCCGGAGGGAAGTTTCCCTGGCAGAACAGCTACGTCGGAGCCCAAGATTGGTTCTGCCAAGCATCCGCCTCGCAGCGGCGTAGTTTCGTCCGAGAAGATGGCTTATGATTTTTTTCTCATCGAAAGACTTCATATAGAAGAAGATGGCCATCAGAGGGCCACTAGGAGGCCCACGAGGTAGGGGGGCGCGCCCAGGGGGGTAGGGTGCCCCCCCACTCTCGTGGGCAGGGTGTGGCCCCCCTGGTGAACTTCTTGCGCTCAATATTTTTCATATATTCTGAAAACATCTTCCGTGAAGTTTCAAGACTTTTGGAGCTGTGTAGAATAGGTCTCTAATATTTGCTCCTTTTCCAGCCCAAAATCCCAGCCCCAGCTGCCGGCATTCTCCCTCTTCATGTAAACCTTGTAAAATAAGAGAGAATAGGCATAAGTATTGTAACATAATGTGCAATAACAGCCCATAATGCAATAAATATCGATATAAAAGCATGATGCAAAATGGACATATCATAATACTGTTCTGGAAGTCATGTTACATGACCATGACGAACCTACGAACTATGAGGAAGCGATGATGAGCCCAGATTCCACAAAATGGCTTGAGGCCATGAAATCTGAGATGGGATCCATGTATGAGAACAAAGTGTGGACTTTGGTTGACGTGCCTGATGATCAGCAAGCCATCGAGAATAAATGGATCTTCAAGAAGAAGACTAACGCTAATGGCAATGTTACTGTCTACAAAGCTCGACTTGTTGCGAAAAGTTTTCAACAAGCTCAAGGAGTTGACTATGATGAGACCTTCTCACCCGTAGCGATGCTTAAGTCCGTCCAAATCATGATACATTCCTGAATTAATTTCTGGAAGAAGAGTTTTATATGATGTAGCCTGAATGTTTTATCGATCCAAAGGTTGCTAACAAAGTGTGCAAACTCTAGCGATCCATCTATGGACTGGTGCAAGCATCTCGGAGTTGGAATAAACGTTTTGATAGCGTGATCAAAGCATATGGTTTTATACGGACTTTTGGAGAAGCCTGTATTTACAAGAAACTGAGTGGGAGCTCCATAGCATTTCTAATATTATATGTGGATGACATATTGTTGATTGGAAATGACATATAATTTCTTGATAGCATAAAAGGATACTTGAATAAGAGTTTTTCAATGAAAGACCACGGTGAAGCTGCTTATATATTAGGCATCAAGATCTATAGAGATAGATCAAGACGCATACCTTGATAAAGTTTTGAAAAAGTTCAAAATGGATCAAGCAAAGAAAGGGTTCTTGCCTATCTTACAAGGTGTGAAATTGAGTCAGACTCAATGCCCGACCACTTGAGAAGATAGAGAGAAAATGAAACGTGTTCCCAATGCTTCAGCCATAGGCTCTATCATCTATGCAATGTTGTGTGCCAGACCTAATGTGTGCCTTGCTAGTTTAGTAGGGAGGTACCAAAGTAATCCAGGAGTGGATCACTGGAGAACGGTCAAGAACATCCTGAAATACCTGAAAGAACTAAGGATATGTTTCTTTTTATGGAGGTGACAAAGAGCTCGTCGTAAATGGTTATGTCGATGTAAGCTTTGAAACTGATCTGGATGACTCTAAGTCACAAACTGGATACGTGTTTTTATTGAACGGTGGAGCTGTCAGTTGGTGCAGTTCTAAGAAAAGCGTCGTGGCGGGATCGATGTGTGGAGTGGAGTACATAGCTGCTTCCGAAGCAGCAAATGACGGAATCTAGATGGAGGAGTTCATATCCGATCAAGGTGACATACCTAGTGCACTGGGTCCAAAATCTTTTGTGACAATACTGGTGCAATTGCCTTGGCAAAGGAATCCAGATTTCACACAAGAACCAAGCACATCAAGAGACACTTGAATTCCATCCGCGATCAAGTCAAGGAGGGAGACATAGAGATTTGCAAGATACATACAGATCTGAATGTTGCAGACCCGTTGACTATGGCTCTGTCACGAGCAAAACATGATCAGCACCAAGACTCCATGGGTGTTAGAATCATTACTGCGTAATCTAGAATATTGACTCTAGAGCAAGTGGGAGACTGAAGGAAATATGCCCTAGAGGCAATAATAAAGTTGTTATTTATATTTTCCTTATATCATGATAAATGTTTATTATTCATGCTAGAATTGTATTAACCGGAAACTTAGTACATGTGTGAATACATAGACAAACAGAGTGTCACTAGTTTTCCTCTACTTGACTAGCTCGTTGAATCAATGATGGTTATATTTCCTAACCACAGACATGAGTTGTCATTTGATTAAAGGGACCACATCATTAGAGAATGATGTGATTGACTTGACCCATCCGTTAGCTTAGCACGATGATCGTTTAGTTTGTTGCTATTGCTTTCTTCATGACTTATACATGTTCCTGTGAATATGAGATTATGCAACTCTCGAGTACCGGAAGAACACTTTGTCTGCTACCAAACGTCACAACGTAACTGTGTGATTATAAAGGTGCCCTACAGGTTGATACATCTCCAACGTATCTATAATTTTTTATTGTTCCATGCTATTATATATTCTATTTTGGATGTTAATGGGCTTTATTTTACACATTTATATTATTTTTGGGACTAACCTATTAACCAAAGGCCCAGTGCAAATTGCTGTTTTTTTCCTATTTCAGTGTTTCGCAGAAAAGGAATATCAAACGGAATCCAAACGGAATGAGACCTTCGGGAGAGTTTTTTTTGGGAACAAACATGATCCAGGGGACTTGGACTGGACGTCAATAAACAATCGAGGAGGCCACGAGGCAGGGGGGCGCGCCTACCCCCCTGGGCGCGCCCTCCACCCTCGTGGGCCCCTCGTTGCTCCACCAACCTACTTCTTCCTCCAATATATATTCATATACCCCGAAAACATCTAGGAGCACCACGAAACCCTATTTCCACCGCCACAACCTTATGTACCCTAGAGATCCCATCTTCGGTCCTTATCCGGAACTCCGCTGGAGGGGGCATCGATCACGGAGGGCCTCTACATCAACTCCATGGCCTCTCCGGTGATGTGTGGGTAGTTTACTTCAGACCTTCTGGTCTATAGCTAGTAGCTAGATGGCTTCTTCTCTCTGTTTGGATCTCAATACAATGTTCTCCTCGGTCTTCTTGGAGATCTATTCGATGAATTGTGAGTTTATGATGAAGTCTATCTATGAACAATATTTGAATCTTTTCTGAATTCTTTTATGCATGATTGGTTATCTTTGCAAGTATCTTCGAATTATGAGTTTGGTTTGGCCTACTAGATTGATCTTTCTTGCAATGGGAGAAGTGCTTAGCTTTGGGTTCAATCTTGCGGTGCTCGATCCCAGTAATAGAAAGGGAAACGACACGTATTGTGTTGTTGCCATCGAGGACAAAAAGATGGGGTTTATATCATATTGCTTGAGTTTATCCCTCTACATCATGTCATCTTACCTAATGCGTTACTCTGTTCTTATGAACTTAATAATCTAGATGCATGCTGGATAGCGGTCGATGTGTGGAGTAATAGTAGTTGATGCAGACAGGAGTCGGTCTACTTGTCACGGACGTAATGCCTATATTCATGATCATGCCTAGATATTCTCATAACTATGCTCAATTCTATCAATTGCTCGACAGTAATTCGTTCACCCACCATAATACTTATGCTATCTTGAGAGAAGCCACTAGGGAAGCCTATGGCCCCCGGGTCTATTCTCCATCAATGAGTTTCCAATCTATTTTACTTTGCAATTTTTACTTTCAATCTATATCATAAACATACCAAAAATATTTATCTTATCATTATCATATCTATCAGGTCTCACACTCGTAAGTGACCGTGAAGGGATTGACAACCCCTTTATCGCGTTGGTTGCGAGGTTCTTATTTGTTTGTGTAGGTACAAGGGACTTGCATGTCGCCTCCTACTGGATTGATACCTTGGTTATCAAAAACTGAGGGAAATACTTATGCTACTCTGCTGCATCACCCTTTCCTCTTCAAGGGAAAACCAACGCAGTGCTCAATCGGTAGCAAGAAGGATTTCTGGCAACGTTGCCGGGGAGTCTATGCACAAGTCAAGACTTACCAAGTACCCATCACAAACTCTTATCCCTCACATTACATTATTTTCCATTTGCCTCTCGTTTTCCTCTCCCACACTTCACCCTTGCCTTTTATTCGCCTCTTTCCCATTTGTTTTCTTTTACCATGGCCGATTCAAAAAGGGCTAAGGGTTCTCTCGCGGGATTTACCTTGGATAGTCTCTCTGTCCTCTCTAAGCTCATAAATAATGATGATATGGAGAGACCTACTAGGGGTATCAATGAGAGTTTGAATAATTTCGATGAAGATGATCCCGGAATTTTTCGTTATTTACTTGATGAATCTTTGAAAGACGCTTGGGATAGGCTATTAAGGATCCGAGCTAGGTATGTGCCCCAATATCAAATTGAGGTTTACCTGAAAAGCTTTTATATTGTTTTACCCTCTTCATTCAAGAAAGTTCTAGATTCTATCTTTGAAGAAGGTTTTCTTGAGGGGGATCCCATTGATACTTATGAAAGGATGAAAACTATATTTGGGCACCCCATGAGTGAGAAGGTTGAATCTACCTCTCTTTTGTGCTTTTACCTAAATGAAATTATCAAAGAAATGAGGGCTAGCTTAGATGCCAATTTCCGTAACATACTTAATCTTTCTTTCACTATCAATGGCCACTTGCTATCTCAAAATAGAAAGATAAATGCTATAGAAAAGAGTTTTTCTCTTTTCTTTCCTAATACCAAAGATGGCAATACCTAGTTCTATCCTTGCTTTTATGCCTAGCTATGGGCGTTAAATGATACCGCTTGTTGGGAGACAACCCAATTTTATTTTTTTTCCTTGCTTTTTGATTTTGTTTAGTAATCAATAAATCATCTAGCCTGTGTTTAGATGTGGTTTTAGGCTTTTAATTAGTGTTTGTGCCAAGTAGAACCTTTGGGAAGACTTAGGAAAGTCTTTGTGATCTCGCTGTAAAAAACAGAAACTTTGGCGCTCACGAGAATTGCTGCAATTTTTTATTGAAGAGTGATATTTAGTTAATTATTTTTTCAGATGATTTATAGATAAATTGCTCACGTCCAGAAATGTATTTTAGAATTTTTGGGGTTCCAGAAGTACACAAAACCTACAGATTACTACAGACTGTTCTGTTTTTGACAGATTCTGTTTTTCGTGTGTTGTTTGCTTATTTTGATGAATCTATGGCTAGTAATAGAGTTTATGAACCATAGAGAAGTTGGAATACAGTAGGTTTAACACCAATATAAATAAATAATGAGTTCATTGCAGTACCTTGAAGTGGTAGTTTGTTTTCTTTTACTAACGGAGCTCATGAGATTTTCTATTTGAGTTTTGTGTTGTGAAGTTTTCAAGTTTTGGGTAAGGATTTGATGGATTTTGGAACAAGGAGTGGAAAGAGCCTAAGCTTGGGGATGCCCAAGGCACCCCAAGGTAAAATCCAAGGACAACCAAAAGCCTAAGCTTGGGGATGGCCCGGAAGGCATCCCCTTTTTTGCCTTCGTCCATCGGTAACTTTACTTGGAGCAACATTTTTATTCACCACATGATATTTGTTTTGCTTGGAGCGTCTTGTATGATTTGAGTCTTTCCTTTTTAGTTTACCACAATCATCCTTGCCGTACACATCTTTTGGGAGAGACACACACAAATTGGAATTTGTTACAATACTCTATGTGCTTGACTTATATTTTTTGAGCTAGATAATTTTGCTCTAGTGCTTCACTTATATCTTTTTAGAGCACGATGGTGGTTCTATTTTATAGAAATAATTTATCTCTCATGCTTCACCTATATAATTTTGAGATTCCTTTAGAACAACATGGTAATTTGCTTTGGGTATGAATTTAGTCCTAATATAATAGGCATCCAAGATCGGTATAATAAAAACTATCATACAAAAAGTGCATTGGATATTATGAGAAGTTTGATACTTGAAATTGTTTTGAGAGATGAAGATGGTGATATTAGTCATGCTAGCTGAGTAGTTGTGGATTTGAGAAATACTTGTGTTAAAGTTTGTGATTCCCGTAGCATGCACGTATGGTGAACCGTTATGTGATGAAGTCGGAGCATGATTTATTTATTGATTGTCTTCCTTGTGAGTGGCGGTCGGAGACGAGCGATGGTCTTTTCCAATCAATCTATCCCCCAAGGAGCATGCGCTAGTACTTTGTTTCGATAACTAATAGGTTTTTGCAATAAGTATGTGAGTTCTTTATGACTAATGTTGAGTCCATGGATTATACGCACTCTCACCCTTCCACCATTGCTAGCCTCTCTAATACCGTGCACCTTTCGCCGATATCACACCCACCATATACCTTCCTCAAAACAGCCACCATACCTACCTATTATGGCATTTTCATAGCCATTCTGAGATATCTTCCCATGCAACTTTGCGCCGTCCTGTTATTATGACACGCTTCATCATTGTCATATTGCTTTGCATGATCATGTAGTTGACATCGTATTTGTGGCAAATCCACCGTTCATAATTCTTTCATACATGTCACTCTTGATTCATTGCGTCGTTCATCACTGGAGGCATTGCCATAGAGTCATATTTTGTTCTAAGTATTCAGTTGTAATTCTTGAGTTGTAAGTAAATAAAGTGTGATGATCATCATTATTAGAGCATTGTCCCAAGTGAGGAAAGGTTGATGGAGACTATGATTCCCCCACAAGTCGGGATGAGACTCCGGATGAAAAAAAAAGAAAGAAAAAGAGGCCAAAAATTAGAGAAAAGTCCCAAATAAAAAATGAGAGAAAAAGAGAGAAGGGACAATGTTACTATCCTTTTACCACACTTGTGCTTCAAAGTAGCACCAAGATCTTCATTATAGAGAGTCTCCTATGTTGTCACCTTCATATACTAGTGGGAATTTCACATTATAGAACTTGGCTTGTATGTTCCAATGATGGGCTTCCTCAAAATGCCCTAGGTCTTCATGAGCAAGCAAGTTGGATGCACACCCACTTAGTTTCTTTTGTTGAGCTTTCATACACTTATAGCTCTAGTGCATCCGTTGCATGGCAATACCTACTCACTCACATTGATATCTATTAATGGGCATCTCCATAGCCCGTTTATACACCTAGTTGATGTGAGACTATCTTCTCCTTTTTGTCTTCTCCACAACCACCATTCTATTCCACATATAGTGCTATATCCATAGCTCTCGCTCATAGATTGCGTGAAGATTGAAAAAGTTTGAGAACATCAAAAGTATGAAACAATTGCTTGGCTTGTCATTGGGGTTGTGCATGATTTAAATATTTTGTGTGGTGAAGATAGAGCATAGCCAGGCTATATGATTTTGTAGGGATAAGTTTCTTTGGCCATGTCATTTTGAGAAGACATGATTGCTTAGTTGGTATGCTTGAAGTATTACTATCTTTATGTGAATATTAAACTTTTATATTGAATCTTTTGGATCTGAATATTCATGCCACAATAAAGAGATTTACATTGAGAATATGCTAGAAAGCATTCCACATCAAAAATTCTATTTTTATCATTTTCCTACTCGAGGACGAGCAGGAATTAAGCTTGGGGATGTTGATACGTCTCCAACGTATCTATAATTTTTTATTTTTCCATGCTATTATATATTCTGTTTAGGATGTTAATGGGCTTTATTTTACACTTTTATATTATTTTTGGGACTAACCTATTAACCCAAGGACTAGTGCAAATAGTTGTTTTTTGCCTATTTCAGTGTTTCGCAGAAAAGGAATATCAAACGGAATCCAAACAGAATAAAACCTTTGGGAGAGTTATTTTTGGAACAAACGTGGTCCAGGGGACTTGTAGTGGATGTTAAGAAACAATTGAGGAGGCCACGAGGCAGGGGAGCACGCCTACCCCCTAGGCACGCCCTCCACCCTCGTGGGCCCCTCGTTGCTCCACCGACCTACTTCTTCCTCCTATATATATATATATATATATATATATTCATATACCCTGAAAACATCGAGGAGCACCACGACCTATTTCCACCGCCGCAACCTTCTGTACCCAAGGGATCCCATCTTGGGGCCTTTTCCGGAGCTCCGCCGGAGGGGGCATCGATCACGGAGGGCCTCTACATCAACTCCATGGCCTCTCCGGTCATGCGTGAGTAGTTTACTTCAGACCTTCGGGTCCATAGCTAGTAGCTAGATGGCTTCTTCTCTTTCTTTGGATCTCAATACAATGTTCTCCTCGATCTTCTTGGAGATCTATTCGATGTAACTCTTTTTGCGGTGTGTTTGTCGAGATCCGATGAATTGTGGGTTTATGATGAAGTCTATCTATGAACAATATTTGAATCTTCTCTGAATTCTTTTATGCACGATTGGTTATCTTTGCAAGTCTCTTTGAATTATTAGTTTGGTTTGGCCTACTAGATTGATCTTTCTTGCAATGGGAGAAGTGATTAGCTTTGGGTTCAATCTTGAGGTGCTCAATCCGAGTGATAGAAAGGGAAACGACACGTATTTTATTGTTGCCATAGAGGATAAAAAGATGGGGTTTATATCATATTGCTTGAGTTTATCTCTCTACATCATGTCATCTTACCTAATGAGCGACTCTGTTCTTATGAACTTAGTACTTTATATGCATGCTGGATAGCGGTCGATGTGTGGAGTAATAGTAGTAGATGTAGGCAGGAGTCGGTCTACTTGTCACGGACGTAATGCCTATATTCATGATCATGCCTAGATATTCTCATAACTATGCTCAATTCTATCAATTGCTCGACAGTAATTCGTTCACCCACCGTAATACTTATGCTATCTTGAGAGAAGCCACTAGTGAAACCTATGGCCCCTGGGTCTATTCTCCATCATATAAGTTTCCAATATATTTTACTTTGCAATTTTTACTTTCAATCTATATCATAAAAATACCAAAAATATTTATCTTATCATTATCATATCTATCAGATCTCACTCTCGTAAGTGACCGTGAAGGGATTGACAACCCCTTTATCGCGTTGGTTGCGAGGTTCTTATTTGCTTGTGTAGGTACAATGGACTTGTGTGTGGCCTCCTACTGGATTGATACCTTGGTTCTCAAAAACTGAGGGAAATATTTACGCTACTTTGCTGCATCACCCTTTCCTCTTCAAGGGAAAACCAATGCAGTGCTCAAGAGGTAGCATAGGTGTCTGTGATGGTACTTGTTGAGTTGGCATAGATCGAGATTAGGATTTGTCACTCCTATTGTCGGAGAGGTATCTCTGGGTCCTCTCGGTAATGCACATCACAATAAGCCTTGCAAGCAATGTACCTAATGAGTTAGTTATGGGATGTAGCATTATCGAACGAGTAAAGAGACTTGTCGGTAACGAGATTGAACTAGGTATTGAGATACCGACGATCGAATCTCGGGCAAGTAACATACCGATGACAAAGGGAACAACGTATGTTGTTATGTGGTTTGACCAATAAAGATCTTCGTAGAATATGTACGAACCAATATGAGCATCCAGGTTCCGCTATTGATTATTGAACGGAGACGAGTCTCGGTCATGTCTACATAGGAACCAATATGAGAATCCAAGGTCCGCACGCTTAAAGTTTGGCGACGATCGATAATATGAGTTTATGTGTTTTGATGTAGAAAATGTAGTTCGGAGTCCCGGATATGATCACGGACAAGACGAGGATTCTCGAAATGGTCGAGACATAAAGATTGATATATTAGAAGCCTATATTTGGACATCGGAATAGTTCCGGGTGAAATCGGGATTTTACCGGAGTGCCAGGGGGGTTACCGGAACCCCCCGGGGGTTAATGCGCCTTGTTGGTCCCTAGTGGAGAGAGAGGGGCCAGCCAGGGCAGGCCACACGCCCCCTTTCCTTGAGTTCGAATAGGACAAGGAAGGGGGCGGCACCCCCTTGCCTTTCCCCTCTCCCACTCCTAGTGGGACTAGGAAAGGGGAGTCCTACTCCCGCTAGGAAGAGGACTCCTCCTCTTGGCGCACCCTGCTAGGGCCGGTAGGCCTCCCCCCTTGCTCCTTTATATACGGGAGCAGGGGGCACCCCAAGACACACAAGTTGATCAGTTGATCTTTTAGCCGTGTGCGGTGCCCCCCTCCACCATAATGCACATCTGTCATATCTAGCGGTGCTTAGGTGAAGCCCTGCGTCGGTAGCATCGTCATCACCGTCATCATGCCGTCGTGCTGACGGAACTCTCCCTCAAAGCTCTGCTGGATCGGAGTTCGTGGGACGTCATCGAGCTAAACGTGTGCTGAAGTCGGAGGTCCCGTACGTTCGGTACTTGGATCAGTCGGATCGTGAAGACGTACGACTACATCAACTGCGTTCTCATAATGCTTCCGCTTATGGTCTATGAGGGTACGTGGATGACACTCTCCCCTCTAGTTGCTATGCATCACCATGATCTTGCGTGTGCGTAGGATTTTTTTGAAATTGCTACTATCCCCAACAGAAGGGTCTCAATGGCATCCATCGCACCATACTCGGCAAGCATCTTGCCATCCGCGTCCACCATCTCTTTGGAAAAGGCCGCCACTAGCTGGGCGTGGGCGGACGCGATCTGGGGTTGGACGGGCTCTGTCGGTGCAAGGTATGTGGCGGACGAACGGATAGCTGCTCGAGCGCTCTCGGCGATTGCCAGCTCTTCGGTTGTGGGTTGCCTACCATTGTTGGAGAAGCTTCATTCAATTTGTGTAGTGACCGCCGGGAGCTGGGTGTGGGCGGCCTCCATCAGGGCTAAGGTCGCCGCCGCGGAACGGACAGCTGTTGTGCGACTCTCGCTAGTTGTTATCCCCAAGCCAGATGTTGGTGCCGCCACCTGAGAAGTAACATCGGCCGTTTGGGCTGCCATGGCCGCCCGGTCGCAGATTACAATCGCGCTCATACACCTTGTTAGCACGCGCATGGCGGCTGCGGCCGTGCTCTCGCCAATGTGGGCCACTGAAGTTGCCTTCACGACACGGGTCCACGTGCCCATCGTTCACCGGCGACGATTGAACAGTTAAATGATATGTGGGAGCGAGCTGTGCTTGAGACGCCTGGTGTGGACTGTAGCCGACGCACCTTCTCGCGTAATCCATAGGCATACTATACATCGATGGTGCTCCAGGATATTTTGTGTTGCATATCACACAGTTGGTGATCATAAACTGTGTGCGATCAACTTAATTTTTCATCTTGATTTGAATTACATAATGGGGTCACAGCGGCAATGGACGGTGTTTGAATTGCTAGACCTTTTATCTCATGTGAACATGGAACTATATGTGCGTCGTAAAGGAATTCGAATTATTCAGTGTTCATTTGAACATTTTATAAATTAAATTGGTTTTCTAGCCATTTCAGGAGCACAATTCAAAATTAAACTACATGCACATGCTCCGGTGCACCAACATGGGTTGTAAAATCATAGATGTGTCCATGGGTTTATGCTTATCTCCCATGCAAGAAATGGGGATGAAATTCAAACACCACGGCACAGTGGCTCCCCGGCAAACGTCGGCGTACTTGCTTTTGTAATCCTAGTCCAAAATTCGTCCGAAATTCATGAAACTTGGCATGCTATTATGGAGCGGCCTCAAGATGCGATGGTAAAAATTTTGTCCCATTTGGGGCAGGTTTAGGTATAAGCTTCTCATAAACCAGAGCTTCTTATAACAAGTGTGATAGTTTCGGTAGGGAACGTTTCACCTTTCTGGACGAAATGATATCCGTTGCCTCTTCTCGATTTGAATTTTTTTCCTAGTGTCAACATAGAACAACTGGAGTGTTGTGTCAATTTTTGGGATTTTTCGGGGTTCGCTTGGACATTTTTATACATTAACTGGGTTTTCTGTGCATTCATGTGCATAATTCAAATTGGAACTACAGGCACATGCTCTAATGCATATAAATTAGTTGAAAATTCAAATTTGTGTCTTTGGTTATTGCTTATGTCCCATGCAAGAAATGAGAATGAATGTCAAACACCCTGCCAGTTTCACTTGCCTGTAAACATTGAGATACCTGGCTTTAAATTCTAGTAAATCCAAAACTCGTCTCAAATTCCTGAAACTTGGCATGCCATCATGGAGCGGCATCAACATGCTGTGGTAATTTTTTTCGCATCTGGGGCAGTGTTGGGTATATGCTTCTCACAAACTAGAGCTTCTCACCAACAAGCATGATAGTTTTCAGTAGGGAATGTCCCACCTTTGGGGACAAAACGATATCCATTGCCTCTTATTACTTCCAAATTTTTTCTTGTGTCAACATAGAACAACATGAGTGTTCTGTCAAATTTTCTGATTTTTCGGGGTTCGTTTGGACATTTTTATGCATTAACTGAGTTTTCAATGCATTTATGTGCATAATTAAAATTTGAACTGCATGCACATGCTCGAGTGCATATAAATTGATTGAAAAATCAAATTTGTGTCCTTGGGTGCATGCTTAGGTCCCATGCAAGAAATGGGAATGAAGTTCAAGCACCAGGGCACCATTGATTGCCCGCAAAACATTGAGATGCCTGGTTTTAAATTCTACTATATCCAAAACTCATCAGAAATTCATGAAACTTGGCATGCTATCAAGGAGCGGCATCAACATGCCGTAGTAAAATTTTCGTCCCATTTGGGGCAGGTTTGGGTATATGCTTCTCACAAACCAGAGCTTCTCACAACAAGCATGATGGTTTCGGTAGAGAACGTCCCACCTTTGGGGACGAAACGATATCCATTGCCTCTTATTGCTTCCAAAATTTTCCGCGTGTCAACATAGAACAACAGGAGTGTTGTGTCATTTTTTGTGATTTTTGGGGGTTCGTTTGGACATTTTTTATGCATTAACTGTGTTTTCAATACATTTATGTGCACAATTCAAATTTGAACTACATGCACATACTGAAGTGTATATAAATTGGTTGAAAAATCAAATCTGTGTCCTTGGGTGCATGCTTAGGTCCCATGCGAGAAATGATAATGAATTTCAAACACCAGGGCACCGTTGATTGCCGGCAAAACATTGAGATGCCTGGTTTTTAAATTCTAATAAATCCAAAACTCTTCTGAAATTCATGAAATTTGGCATGCTATCATGGATTGGCATCAACATGCCGTGGTAAAAATTTTGTCCCATTTGGGGCTGGTTTGGGTATATGATTCTCACAAACCAGAGCTTCTCACAATATGATGGTTTCAGTACGGAACGTCCCACCTTTGGAGACGAAACGATATCCATTGCCTCTTATTGCTTTCAATTTTTTTTCTCGTGTCAACATAAAACAACAGGAGTCTTGTGTCAATTTTTGTGATTTTTCAGGGTTCGTTTGGACATATTTACACAGTAACTGAGTTTTCAATGCATTTATGTGCATAATTCAAATTTGAACTACATGCACATGCTCCAGTGCATACAAATTGGTTGAAAATCAAATCTGCGTCCTTGGGTGCATGCTTAGGTCCCATCAGGGCACTTTTGATTGTCGGAAAAACATTGAGATGCCTGGTTTTTAAATTCTAGTAAATCCAAAACTCGTCTGAAATTCATGAAACTTGCATTGGTGCGCGTCGGTCCTAAGCAAACGGTTTTAACCCCTTTCCACGATGGCATTCGGAATCGTCGCCAAGTGAGTGTGGGCGATACGAGGGTCCTTCCCACATGACCCAAAAAACGTTGGGGATATGCCCTCATAGCACACATGCTCGGCAAAATGAGGTCGTGTGCAACCGGTAAGCACTCATATACAGAAATACGTACAGTAGTGCTCGAAAATTACAATTATATAGGCGAAATAATTTCTGGTTGTAAGTACATCCCACACAGTCAATCACCACTAAACGTTTCCGTTCGTATATACATCCCACACAGTCACTACAAGGAAAACATTTGCGCAAGGTGGCGTAACGCAAACAGTTTTGAAAAGAATGTCGTGTGCGATTTTTCACTGATCCAACACGGTTTATTCCTAGAAAGTATGTGTGTTGCTTGAGGTCATAGCCCACGGTGTTTTCTTATTAACCGTTTGCAATAGGAAAACCCAACTAGCAAGCTAATTGCCCTATTATTAATAATCCATTTATTAATATAATTGACATTCATATTAAGCACATAATATATTCCATTTCCATATTAAGGAAGCAGGATTTCACAATTGAAATACATCAGAGTACAACATGATATAGCTTCAGCACTCAGCTACCCCATTACACAACTGCACGAGTAGCAAGTTTCACATGCAACATCTAGAACCTTTCGAAATTAGCATCATAGACGGTACATAGAGAGATGCATCTCATCTGGAAAACTGCTGAAGCGAAAGGCGAATATTGAGCCTTCATTCATGTTGAAGGTCTTTGCGACTTTAGGCTAGTGCATGTGGATGATTGACCGTCCATACTTCGACCTCTTCCAGAACACTTCAATATTGAACCGTGGGTGTTGTATGAAAACTTTCTTCCCCTCCTGACCACAGATGTGGTTTGAGAGGTAATCATTAGCGAAGCCTGAAAACAAGGATGTGCATAAATATCTTCTCTATATTGGAAATGGGGCAAAGGAATACAAAAAGGCAAGGTATAATAGTTAGTACCATCTTGTAAACCTCGGTGCTTCCCATTGTTTCCCTGCAACACATATAAGGTAGTTAGTCATCAAGTTAAGTAAGGGTACGCATGCTATTAGTAGAATATGTTGATGATAAATAAGCACATTGCAGATTCATCAGATTAATTCAAGCCACATGGAAAACCCATTTGTCCAAACCAAGCATGATTAAGAACTAGGAAATATAGCACTTATATATGTTTCTCATGTATTAAGTGCAGCCAAATTCGATTTATTCCTCACATGGTATACAATAACAGAATGCAGCCACAACAATTAAACATCGCATTGCAGAATTGAACCAAGCAGTTAACTAAACCGCACAACAAATGAACCAAACATTAACTGAGCACCACATTGCACAATATAACATACTCCTAATAGAAGATTAGACAGTTAACGAAACCAAACATGCTTAACAACTTGGAAATATAGCAATTGTATTTGTTTCTCATTTATTCAGTAAAACCAAATTTGATTTATTCCTCGCATGGTATACAATGACAGAATGCAGCCACAATAATTGAACATCGCATTGTATAATTGAACCAAGTAGTTAACTAAACACCACATCAAGTAAACCAAGCCACAACAAATGAACCAAGCAATTAACTAAACACCAATTGAACAATATAACATACTCCTAATAGAAAGTTAACCAAACCAAGCATGCTTAACAACTTGGAACTATTGCACCCTGAAGAATTGAACATCACATTTGCATAATTGAACCAAGTAGTTAATTGAACACCACATTGCACGACATATAAAACATATACACTATAGCAGAAGATTGCATGGTAAAAGTAAATAGCACAATTCACTAGAATTTGTTAAGGAAAGACAGTAGCTAGCAAACTGAACATGAGTCCTTATAGTGAGCTAATAAGACAAGCTACTCCTCATTGTCGGAGATATCGATGACCATTGGCTCCTTAGACATGGAAGAGGACGAGGCCTCCGCATCGTGGGTGCCCTCATTGTAGTGGTGAGTTGCCTGAGCCGCTCCGGGCACCAACCTGCTGGCTCTCGAGATGAGGTAAGCACGTGCACGCTGAGAAAACACCTAATAGTCTTCGTCGAAGGCACCGACGGTGGTCTCGAGAAAACGCCAAGAACTGTCATTTAAAGAAGCCAACCGCGTCGCGGCGTCAGCGCACGAGGCGTCAACAGTGGCCTCGATGGCGATGTGCTTCTATAAGATCTTGGGGTCGGCACGAATGGCAGCCATCACGACCTCATCCGCGCGTGTGAACGCGATTTGCTTCTCTACTTCAAAAGCCTCCTTGAGGTCCTGGCTATACTGCGTGCACCATGACTTAAGCCGGCGCTTATTTGGTGGAGGGGTCGGTGATTTGGGTGGAAGGTGTCGCGCTCACGCCGGTGGTCGGGGCATGTGGGATGTGGAAGGAGGAGGAGGATGGGGGTCGGGTGTGGATTACCCGCCTAGATAGGCGGGGCCGAGCAGCGTGAAGGAGGGTCGCCGGCGAGGAGGTGGCGGCGCTACAAGCAAGAAGTGAAGTTTTCAACTTGGAAAGGAAAGTGGAAAGAGGGGAAATGTGCCTTTTGGTAAGGGGGAGGGGGCGGGGAGGTAGATATAAATACACGCACATGCTCGAGTGCATATAAATTCGTTAAAAAATCAAATATTTGTCCCTGGGTGTATGCTTAGGTCCCATGCGAGAAATGGGAATGAATTTCAAAAACCATGGCACCGTTGATTCCTGGCAAAAGATTGAGATACATGGTTTTTAAATTCTAGTATATCCAAAACTCGTCTGAAATTCATGAAACTTAGAATGCTATCATGTAGTGGCATCAACTTGTCGTGGTACAAATTTTGTCCAATTTGGGGCAGGTTTGGGTATATACTTCTCACAAACCGGAGCTTCTCACAATAAGCATGATGGTTTTCGGTTGGGAACGTCCCACCTTTTGGGGACGAAACGATATCCATATTGCCTCTTATTGTTTTCAAGTTTTTTTTCTTGTGTCAACAAAGAACAACAAGAGTGTTGTGTGAATTTTTGTGAATTTTCGCAGTTCGTTTGGACATTTTTATGTATTTAGTGAGTTTTCAATGCATTTATGTGCATAATTAAAATTTAAACTACATGCACATGCTTCAGTGCATATAAATTGGTTGAAAAATCAAATATGTGTCCTTGGGTGCATGCTTAGATCCCATGCAAGAAATGAGAATGAATTTCAAACACCATGCACTACGGGAAACAGAAGATTTGTCGTCAGTACTTTCTTTGCCGTCAGCATTTTATCGGGGCAGACGGCAAAGAAAGGGTTTGCTGTCATCAGCAGGCGGCAAAGAACAGATGATGACAAATACATACTTTGCCGTCTGCAACAAAAACTACTTATGGCAAAGAGTGTTTTTCGTCTGCAATTTTCTCTACAGATGGCAAAGAGCTCACTTTGCCGTCTGTACTAAAAAATGCAGACAGTAAAATACTTTGCCGTCTATGTTTTTTGTTACAGATGGCAAAGTGAGCTCTTTGTTGTTTGTAGAGAAAACCGCAGACAGCAAAGAGAAAGCACAGCACGCGGATCCACCTCACGGATTGATGACGTGGTGGCAATCCACTACCGCGCGCTGCTTCGATGCACGATCAAACTCCGCCTCCACCGCTTATCGTCTTCTCTCTCTCCCGTACCCCACGCCTCTTATTCCCAGCCAAGATGCACCTCCACCTGCCGCTGTTCCCCAAGCCGCTGACGAGCACCAGCTGAAGCTCCGCCGCCCCTACCTCCTTCTCCTTCCTCCTGCCTGTCTTCCTCATTCTCCATCTCACCCCCATACCTCACCCTTGCCCTCTCCCTCTCAAGCACACGACACCATGGACGGCCGCGGAGCTCCGCGCCACCTGACGTCAACCGCATCACCGCCCCAAGGGATTCGTGCACGTGGCCGCGTTGAGCCGCACGCGCACTAGATCCATCTATCGGTGTGTGGCGTCCCAGCAACAAGTCCGGCAATGACTCTCGGCCCTGCCGCTTCACTGCTCCTGCACAAACTGGCCTCCGCTTTCGGACCCCGCCACCGGCGGGCTGCCATGCCCGTCCTCGTCACACTGGTGCTGTCCTCCAGTATGCTTGCTGGCTGCGACCAGGTCCCTGTACACATTTGGTTCGGTTGCAGCGCTGCTACTTCCCGATGAATCTAGGCTACCCAGGCTAGCAACATGTGTGTTTCTTTCTTATGCGTTTTAAGTGGATCTGAATTTGATGTATTCTCGCACTTGTCCGTGTGTGAATCTGATGTGTGGAACATTTAGAAGTTGCTACTCGTAGGATATTCTTGCTCGTATGTATACTTGTGATGAATGGCTAGATTGTATACATTCATTTTTATTGGATATGTATTTCAAATCTCTTTAGTGAGGCCATTGTCCTCTTTTGCTCTAGCCACGTTGTATGCCGGATGCCAGAGTTGGCTACTTCGGCGACCACAGAAGCAGGAGCTGCCCTCCTCTCTGCTTCCCTTCTTCCCGAGCTCACCGAAGCAGCAATGGCTGCCCTCCGAATGGTTCGACTGACGTTATTTTCAAAAATAAAAAATAAAAAACAATCTGTGTCGTCTTTAGTTTACTCTGGATGACGGCAAAAAAAATGTTTTGACTGACGGCAAAGACTGCATTCTTTGCTGTCCGTTATTTATAAGGCTGACGGCGAACTAGATTTCGCTGATGGCAAAGTCTTTGCCGTCTTCCCAGTGAAAAGCTAACGGCAAAGTATTCTTTGCCGACTTATCTTTGCTGTCTGAGTTTGCCGTCTGCTTCCTGACAACAAAATCTATGCCATCTGGATTTCGGTCTTTCCCGTCTGTGATCCACATACGGCAAATTACATGTTTCATGTAGTGATGGCACCGTTGATTGCCGGCAAAACATTGAGATGCCTGATTTTTAAATTCTAGTGAATTCAAAATTCATCTGAAATTCATGAAACTTGGCATGCTATCATGGAGCGGCATCAACATGTCGTGGTACAAATTTTGTCCCATTTGGGACAGGTTTGGGTATATGCTTCTCACAAACCGGAGCTTCTCACAATAAGCATGATAGTTTTCGGTAGGGAACGTAACACCTTTGGGGACGAAATGATTGCTTTCAAATTTTTTTTCTCGTGTCAACATAGAAGGAGTGTTGTATGCATTTTTGTTATTTTTCGGGGTTTATTTGGATATTTTTATGCATTAACTGAGTTTTCAATGCATTTATGTGCATAATTCAAATTTCAACTACATGCACATGCTCCAGTGCATATAAATTGGTTGAAAAATCAAATCTGTGTCCTTGGGTGCATGCTTAGGTCCCATGCAAGAAATGGAATGAATTTCAAACACCAGGGCACCATTGATTGCCAGCAAAACATTGAGATGCTTGGTTTCGAAATTCTAGCAAATCCAAAACTCGTCTGAAAATCATGAAACTTGGCATGCTATCATGGAGCGGCATCAACATGCCGTGGTACAAATTTTGTCCCATTTGAGGCAGGTTTGGGTATATGCTTCTCACAACAAGCATGATGGTTTTCGGTAGGGAACGTCGCACCTTTGGGGACAAAATGATATCCATTGCCTCTTATTGCTTTCAAGTTTTATTCTCTTGTCAACATAGAACAACAGGAGTGTTGTGTGAATTTTTGTCACGTTTCGGGGTTTGTTTGGACATTTTTATGCATTAACTGAGTTTTCAATGCATTTATGTGCATAATTCAGATTTGAACTACATGCGCATGCTCCAGTGTATATAAATAGGTTGAAAAAACAAATCTGTGTCCTTGGGTGCATGCTTAGGTCCCATGCAAGAAATGAGAATGAATTTCAAATACCAGCGCACCATTGATTGCTCGCAAGACATTGGGATGCCTGGTTTTAAATTCTAGTAAATAAGAAAAACTCATCAGAAATTCATGAAACTTGGCACGCTATCATGGAGCGGCATCAATATGCCGTGGTAATTTTTTCCCATTTGGGGCAGGTTTGGGTATATGCTTCTCACAAACTAGAGCTTCTCACAACAAGCATGATGGTTTCGGTAGCGAACGTCCCTCCTTTGGGGAAGAAACGATATCCATTGCCTCTTATTGCTTTCAAGTTTTTTTGCTTATGTCAACATAGAACAACAGGAGTGTTGTGTGAATTTTTGTGATTTTTCGGGGTTCGTTTGGACTTTTTTATGCAGTAACTGAGTTTTCAATGCATTTATGTGCATAACTCAAATTTGAAATACATGCGCATGCTCCGGTGCATATAAATTGGTTGAAAAATCAAATCTGTATCCTTGGGTGCATGCTTAGGTCCCATGCAAGAAATGAGAATGAATTTCAAACACCAGGACACTGTTAATGATTGGCAAAACATTGAGATGCCTGGTTTTTAAATTCTAATAAATCCAAAACTGGTCTGAAATTCATGAAACATGGCATGCTAACATGGAGTGTCATCAACATGTCATGGTACAAATTTTGTCCCATTTGGGGCAGGTTTGGGTATATGCTTCTCACAAACCGGGGCTTCTCACAACAAGCATGATGGTTTTCGGTAGGGAGCGTCCCACCTTTGGGGACGAAACGATATGCATTGCCTCTTATTGCTTTCAAGTTTTTTTTCTTATGTCAACATAGAACAATAGGAGTGTTGTGTGAATTTTTGTGATTTTTCGGGGTTCGTTTGGAAATTTTTATGCATTAACTGAGTTTTCAATGCATTTATGTGCATAATTCAAATTTGAAATACATGTGCATGCTCCGGTGCATTTAAATTGGTTGAAAAATCAAATCTGTATCCTTGGGTGCATGCTTAGGTCCCATGCAAGAAATGAGAATGAATTTCAAACACCAGGACACTGTTAATTATTGGCAAAACATTGAGATGCCTGGTTTTGAAATTCTAATAAATCCAAAGGTCTGAAATTCATGAAACATGGCATGCTAACATGGAGTGGCATCAACATGTCGTGGTACAAATTTTGTCCCATTTGGGGCAGGTTTGGGTATATGCTTCACACAAAACGGAGCTTCTCACAACAAGCATGATGGTTTTCGGTAGGGAGCGTCCCACCTTTGGGGACGAAACGATATGCATTGCCTCTTATTGCTTTCAAGTTTTTTTCTCGTGTCAACATAGGACAACAGGAGTGTTGTCTGAATTTTTGTGATTTTCGGGGTTCGTTTGGACATTTTTATGCATTAACTGAGTTTTCAATGCATTTATGTGCATAATTCAAATTTGAACTACATGCGCTTGCTCCAGTGCATATAAATTGGTTGAAAAATCAAATATGTGTCTCTGGGTGGATGCTTAGGACCCATGCAAGAAATGGAAATGAATTTCAAACACCAGGGCACCGTTGAATGCCAGCAAAACATTGTGATGCTTGGTTTTTAAATTCTTGTAAATCCAAAACTCGTCTGATATTCATGAAACTTGTTATGCTATCATGGAGCGGCATCAACATGTCGTGGTACAAATTTTGTCCCATTTGGGACAGGTTTGGGTATATGCTTCTCACAAATCAAAGCTTCTCACAACAAGGATGATGGTTTTCGGTAGGGAACGTCCCACCTTAGGGGACGAAATGATATACATTGCCTCTTATTGCTTTCAATTTTTTTTCTCATGTCAACATAGAACAACAGGAGTGTTGTGTGATTTTTTGTGATTTTTCGGGGTTCGTTTGGACAATTTTATGCATTAACTGAGTTTTCGATGCATTTTTGTGCATAATTCCAATTTGAAATACATGTGCATGCTCAAGTGCATATAAATTGGTCAAAAAATCAAATTTTTGTCCTTGGGTGCATGCTTAGTTTCCATGCAAGAAATGAGAATGAATTTCATACATCAGGGGGGCGTTGATTATTGGCAAAACATTGAGATGCCTGGTTTTTAAATTTTAGTAAATTCAAAATTCGTCTGAAAAAGCAACCGGCATCTTCCTAAGAGCAACCTCCTTGACTTTCTGCACATCTCCACATGTGAAATGATCTAGTAGGCTGAAATGTGACATGAGAGATTCCCAAAGTAGATCTTTTGCTCTTTGGTCGACAAAACTAAGATTTGGACGTTCCTTTGCTGCCTTTTTCCATTCTTGAAGGGCGATCGGGATTTGGTCCTTCACACGAACTCCACGCTGAAGAATGAACTTGCCCGCATTCTACTTAGGCTCGCTTGGTTCGCCATTAGGTTTGATGGCATCGATGTTGTACTCTACGCCGTACTTCATCTTTTTGGCCGGGTCTCGCATTGTCTTGCTGCCTGTAGAAGATTTGCTCAATCCGGAAGGCTGAAAGAAGAAAGATCAATTCGTTAATATATATACAAATCATTTAACACATGTAACGGTCACTAGATGCCTACTTATATAAATATACCTTGCCGGTCTTTGTTATTTCAAGATCAACATTTTCTTCGTCATCATAATCATAGTTCTGGACTTCATCTATTCGTTCGTCTTCATCAAATATCATAGCCTCACCAGTAGAATTTAGGTATTGCAAGCCGTCATCTTCTTCAAACTCATATGGGTGAGGGGATGAGCGTATGATGTTGAACAGGGCCTCCTCTCCTTCTCTGCCGGTATTGTCCATAACTTTTATTTAACTAATCCAGAAGAAATATAAAACAATTTAGTATTCAAATTACAATGCATGCATGCAATCAATACAGAAAACTGAATCATCGTACATAATATGCATCATCGAATATAATCTCGAATACATCATCTCGAATATTATCCAATAACATATATAATCTCGAATACATCGTCTCGAATATTATCCAATAATATATATAATCTCAAATACATCGTCTCGAATATTATTGAATAATATGTATAATCTCGAATACATCATCTCTAATATTATCGAATACATCACTAGCTCTAGCTAATATAGATCAAATTCTATCGAATAATCTAGTTCACTTGCGGTTCCTGAGGCATGGGCGGTGGACACCCAAAGAGAAGGAACCATCACAGGATCATACCTCGCGTGAGATCCACGAAGAACTTGCCAAGTATTGGAGTACCTGGCGTCAAACGCAACCATGTAGCGAAGGACGTGCTCCCTAACACGGCGATGTACCACCTCCGGCGGGGCCGGCTCCCTCCGCTCCAAAAGTGGCCCATGCGAACGCCACCAAAGGAGCTTCGGGTCGACGACGGGACCTAGGGCCGGGTTCCTCACCAAGCGGCGGGCCCCTGAAGGTAGCACCTCCCAGTGCCAGCCTGGCGGAGCCTAGTCCCGAACATGGCTCCTCCGAAGCAGGACGTCATCACGAACGGGTCGACAGCGAGGATGCGGGCTAGGCATTGTTCAAGTCGAGAGCAAATTCGATATGCAAATGCAACATTTTTTAAATGATTGGATTGTTGTGATTTCTTATATACAAATTCTATATGCAAATGTAACATAATGGATTCTCTGACATATGACGATCAACTATCATTGCATATGTCAAAATTCAAACTTTGACATATGATATCTAGCTAGCTAATTCATCTAACATTAATATATATAGCTAATTCATCTAACATTTTGACAAAAGTATAAAAAACTAAATCATCTAACATTAATTAATATATCTATATCTAATTCATCTAACTAAAAGTAAAAAAACTAATTCATCTAACATTTGACATTAATCTAATTAATTCTTCTAAATCCTTTACCATTTATATATCTAGCCAATTGATCATGTAACATTTCTATAAATAAAAGTATAAAAAAATAAAAACACAAAAACACAAAAAAACTAAATACTAAAAATATAACATCTAATTCATCTAAGTGTGTGTGTGTGTGTACTGTACATGTGTCTGTGTGCGGGCTAGGGATCAGGGTGGCCGGCCATGGCGGGTTTGTCACAGGGCGACGGGCCGGGGTGGCGCCGGGGGGCGGCGATGGGGGCGGCAAGTCGACGGGGACGGGCCGACACACGACGGGGGTGGTGAGTCGTCGGGGGACGACAACGGCGCGCCACGGGGTCTATGACGGGGACGACGCGTGACGTAGGAGGCGACGGGGGGCGGCGGCGCTGTCGATCGAAGAAGTAGAGACGAACAGAGAAGAAGAAAGTGAAAATTTCGTAAGTGTTGTATATATAGGACGGACCTTTAGTACCGGTTGGAGCCACCAACCTGTACTAGAGGTCAAATTTGGCCAGGCCAAGCGGTGGGAAGCGACCACCTTTAATACCCGGTCATGGCTGCAACCGGTACTTAAGAACCCCCCTTTAGTACCGGTTGGAGCCACCAACCGGTACTAAAGGGGTGCGCTGGCGCAGGTGCGGTGCAGGCAAGTTTAGTCCCACCTCGCTAGCCGAGGGGCATCCGCATTAGTTTATAAGCCCAGTGCGGTAGCTCTTTTGAGCTTCTCTCTAGGCAGGCCCTTCTGGCCTAATGAACCTATGCTGCCCTATACACGTTTGTCCTAGAAAGGTACACGTTTGCCCATGTGCGGTAGCTCTTTCGAGCTCAGTAGTAGAAAAAGGGCCATTTGTCCCGGTTCATAAGGCCCATTTGTCCCGGTTGGGGAACCGGGACTAAAGGGTCGTTACTAAAGCCCTAAACTTTTAGTCCCGATTCTTACACCAACCGGGACAGATAGGCCTCCACGTGGCAGCTGCGGCGAGCGCAGGCAGGAGGGCCTTTGGTCCCGGTTGGTGGCAACTGTCGGTGTCAAAATCGGCAGATCTCGGGTAGGCGGTCCCAGACTGTGCGTCAAGGATTGATGGTAACAGGAGACAGGGGACACGATGTTTACCCAGGTTCGGGCCCTCTCTATGGAGGTAATACCCTACTTCCTGCTTGATTGATCTTGATGAATATGAGTATTACAAGAGTTGATCTACCATGAGATAAATGTTACCCTACACACCTGTGCTGCTTGCCTTCGTTGTATTCCAGTCCTTTGAAAGGACTTTACATTAGGCTCGCGGAAAAGGGGTGCCTGAAACAAGAAGAAGAAGTAAAGGTATGTGTGTTCGAGATTGATCTGGCCGAATTATAGCCCCCAGGTTATCTCGTGCCTCCATCGATGTCCATGGAATTTTGAGTGCGCAATTGTTTGCACGTGGTATGAATGCCACTACCTCATTGGGGCTGGGACGGAGGCCGAATTGCTAGTCGAGCTCTTGACGAGGTGCGCTGTCCTGTTGCAGTGTAGTCCGGACCCTCCTGATGGTGTCCAGGGGCTCGACAGCTGGATTATAATGCTTCTTGAGAAGGCCACTCTGTACTTCTGCTGCTAGGGCGGTGGTTTGCTCCTCTGTTCAGAGAGCGTTTCGTATTGCCATTGACGGTTATGACGCCGCATGGACCGGGCATCTTGAGCTTGAGATAAGCATAGTGTGGCGATGCGTTAAATCTAGCAAACGCAGTTCGTCCGAGCAGTGTGTGGTAGCCACTGCGGAAGGGGACGATATCGAAGATTAACTCTTCACTTCGAAAGTTGTCCGAAGAACCGAAAACCACCTGTAGCGTGATTGAGCCCGTACAGCGTGCGTCTACACCTAGTATGACTCCGTTAAAGGTAGTCTTTGTTGGTTTGATTCATGAGGGATTAATGCCCATCTTCCGTACTGTATCCTGGTACAGCAGGTTGAGGCTGCTTCCACCGTCCATCAGGACTCGTGTTAGGTTTAATCCGTCAATGATTGGGTCAAGGACCAGTGCGGCCGAACCGTCGTGGCGGATACTAGTCGGATGATCTCGTCGATCAAAGGTGATCGGAAATGACGACCATGGATTGAACTTTGGGGCGACTGGCTCTACCGCGTAGACGTCCCTGAGTGCTCGTTTGCGCTCCTTTCTGGGGATGTGCGTGGCGTATATCATGTTCATCATTTTGACTTGGGGGGAGGGGGGATTGCTTCTGTTCCTCGGTGTTCGGCTGCCGAGGCTCTTCATCCTCGTCCTCACTTTGTGATTCCTTTTCTTTGTTTTCGGCATTCAACTTGATAGCCTGCTTGAAGACCCAACAATCCCTGTTGGTATGATTGGCTTGCTTATCCGGGGTGCCGTGAATTTGGCACAGACGATCGATTATGCAGTCCAGGCTGGAAGGTCCTTCGTTGTTTCTTTTGTAAGGTTTCTTCCATTGGCCAGACTTGGAGCCACTGAATCTGGCGTTGACTGTGGTGTCCTCGCTGTTGTCGTCATTGCTTCGGCGTTTGTGTCTATTGCGCCGGAGCTTGCCGGTGCTAATCTTGGCCTCGATGGGGCCTGCCTCGCTGGCTGTGTTTTTGCTACGAGCCAGCCAGCTGTCCTCTCCTGCGCAAAAGCGGGTCATGAGTGTCGTAAGGGCTGCCATTGACTTCGGCTTTTCTTGTCCGAGCAGCGTGCTAGCCATTCGTCACGGATGTTGTGCTTGAAGGCTGCTAGGGCCTCGGCATCGGGACAGTCAATGATCTGGTTCTTTTTGGTTAGGAACCTAGTCCAGAATTTTCTGGCTGATTCTCCGGGTTGTTGAACTATGTGGCTTAGCACTACTAGGGAAAACCTTATACACTGAATATTAGCAGCAGCGCGGCACAAAAAGAAGCGCTACTGCTAATTAGCAGTGGCGCTGGTTTTTAACCCTCGCTACTACTAAGTTGATAGTAGTAGCGCGGGTTTTTAACCCTCGCTACTACTAAGCGGTCTCTACCGTGCCCCCCGACACATGCCATAGTAGTAGCGAGGGGTATAAACCCGCGCTACTACTAAGTTGATAGTAGTAGCGCGGTTTTATACCCCTCGCTACTACTAAGTACGAGGTAGGTGAAGTCGCCATATCCTCGGCCGAATCCCCATCTCCTCCCCCAAATCCCTCCTCTCTTCCAGCACTCTCTCCTCTCACTTTCCATACGCTCTCACATGGACCTCTTGCCCATGCACCCATCGTCCTCCATGGCGCCGAAAGAGGCTGCTGCCTCGCGCCACCGGCGTCTAGGAGCTCGCCGGTCTTTCACCGACGTCTAGGAGGCCGCCGCCCCGCGCCACCACACCAGAGCACCTCGCCACCGGTGACTACCTCCGTTGCTCCCTACATCTCACCTTCCTCTCTCCCTCGGTTTTCCTTTTCTCTCTATCCCTCTAGTTTGACTCACCCTCCCATGTCCATGCCTGTGCAGGTCATCGCCATGGATGACCCGGAGCTATCTGACATGGTCAGGAAGAGGATCCCCATGCCGCGGCCCGGCTCTGCCATAGAAACAGGCCCTCTCCAATAGCCACTTCTAGATCTAGTCTTCCGCTGTCTGTTCATGCCTCCGGCGACGCCAATCATCGCTAGATCCTACCATTGCTGCCATTGACAGCACGCACGGGATCGAGATTTTTTTTGTTTTTGAAAGTAATAGCAGTAGCGCGGGGTATAAGACCCGCTACAGCTAATTAGCAGTAGCGCTGTTTGCAACACACGCTACAGCTAACCATGTATAGCAGTAGCGTGTGTCAACACGCGCGACTGCTACAAGTTAGCTGTGGCGCCGTATTAGTAGCGCGGGCACCCGCGCTACTGATACAACCAAAACCCGCGCTGCTGCTAAGCTTTTCCCTAGTAGTATAGGTCATCGGCATCTGGTGGCCGGACATAAGTTCCTTGGAAGTTGTCGAGGAAAGCCTCTTCAAAGTCCTCCCAGCTGCCGATGGAGTTCTCAGGAAGGCTATTTAACTAGTGGCAAGCTGGTTCTTTGAGCTTTAATGGGAGGTATTTGATGGCATGGAGGTCGTCTCCTCGGGCCATGTGGATGTGGAGAATGAAATCCTCGATCCATACTGCAGGATCGGTTGTGCCGTCGTATGATTCGATATTGACAGGCTTGAACCCCTCAGGGAATTCATGATCCAGTACTTCATCTGTGAAGCAGAGTGGGTGTGCGGCGCCTCTATATGGGGCCGCATCGTGGCGGAGCTCTGAAGGAGTTCGTCTTCGGCGTTCGGCCCGAGCATGGTTAGGTTTGTCACTCGAGGCCCATCCTCGTGATCCATAGATCGGTCTTGTGTGTCCTGCTCTACTATCCAAGGTCTATCGAAGGTCGTACATATGACTCCGGACTCTTCCGTCCCTATTTTGACGGGTTGGAGGGGCGGTCTGCTATTCGTCCTGAGTTGCCGCTTTATCCCAAGCGCGGGGTGGCCATTCCGCCACCCTGTCCTGACCACGTGGTGGTCGATCCGCATTACACGAGGGAGATATGTGCTCCGGGCCTCCTCATCGAATTGAGGTGGCAGTCTATGTTTCGGGTAGCTCTTGGCTGGACGGTTGACGCCGTATTCCTCGGCTGTCAAGACATCAGTCCATCTATCGACGAGGAGGTCCTGTTTAGCTTGAAGCTGCTGTTGTTTCTTTTTCAGGCTCCTTGTAGTGGCTATGAGCTGAAGCTTGAAGCGCTCCTACTCGAGAGGATCCTCAGGCACGATGAACTCTTCGTTGCCAAGGCTTGTCTCCTCCTCGTATGGTGGACAGTAACTATCATCCTCTGAATCATCTTCTATGGCCTGTTCGTTAGGGTTGTCCTGCCTGCTGTCGTGTTCCTGTTTGGATGTAACCCCGACAGGGTCTTCATTGTTTTCGGCGTCGCCCGGAGTACTATTTTCTCCGGTACCAGTGTTACCGTCCTTTGAGCTGCGGGGCTTGGGGCGGCACTTGGGCCGCCGGTGCTTGGACTGTGTCTCGGAGGTTTTATTCGCATCTGGCTCTTCTTTGTCATCGCCAGATCCTTTAGGTGTATCAACCATGTACACGTCGTACGAAGAGGTAGCCGTCCAATGTCCAGTGAATGGCGGGTCTTGGCCTTGCTCCTTGTCGGCATCGTCGTCCATACCGTCGATGTCTTCGGAGCCATAGTCAAGCACGTCAGTTAAGTCATCGACGGTGGCTATGAAGTGGGTGGCGGGTGGGAAGCAAGATTCCTCATCATCCATCTCTAGCTCGAACAGGACATAGTTCGGTTGTGAGTCCTTCTCCAAGGACAAATTCTTTAAAGATTTTAGCACGTCACCCAAAGGCGAGTGTTGGAAAACGCCAGCGATGCTGCACTCAAAGATCAATAACCGATCTAGCTCGGTGTCCGCGGGCGTACACAATCCGGAACTTATAGCCGGAGACGAGTCCGAAGTTCCGTTAAAGCGAATATTACAGGGCGTCGAGCCCATGTGCGTCTCCAACGTCGCGGTCTCTGCGGCCTCGGATGGCTCGATCTGCCTCGGCTTTAAGGTCTTTGTAGCCGCAAGGACCATCTCCTGGGTGTGATCCGATGAAAAATTTAAGTCACGTTCATCGGGATGAGGGGGAGCGATCACCACGGGTTCAAATCCCTCGAAGATCAAGTCTTTATGGATATCCACGACGTAGTTCAAGCTCCTGAATCTGACTTGATGGCCAGGGGCGTAGCTGTCAATCTACTACGGATGGCCAAGCGAGTTGGCCCGCAGTACGAAGCCGCCGAATATGAAGATCTATCCGGGGAGGAAGGTGCCTCCTTGGACAACGTCGTTATTGACGATTGAAGGGGCCATCGAATCTTTTGTCGACGGCACAGTGGAACTCTCAATGAAAGCACCAATGTCGGTGTCAAAACCGGCAGATCTCGGGTAGGGGGTCCCGAACTATGCGTAAAGGATCGATGGTAATAGGAGACGGGGGACACGATGTTTACCCAGGTTGGGGCCCTCTCTATGGAGGTAATACGCTACTTCCTGCTTGATTGATCTTGATAAATATGAGTATTACAAGAGTTGATCAACCACGAGATCGTAATGGCTAAACCCTAGAAGTCTAGCCTATGAATATGGTAATGAGTATCTGTGGTGTCCTTTCCAGCCTATCCCCTTCGGTTTATATAGACACCGAGGGGATCTAGGCTTTACATGGAGTCGGTTACATAAGAAGGAATCTTCGGTCGCCAATCTTGCCTTCCCCGCCAAGTAGACTCTAATCCGGACATGGTGGAGTCTTCGGCCTTCATGTCTTCACATCCCATCAGTCCGGCCCATGGATAACAAGCCGGACGCCCGAGGACCCCTTAGTCCAGGACACCCTCAGCACCAACCGAGACCAATAAGCTACCACACAGGGGGTTTTGTATGGTTAATGTTGGGGGGTTTCATATATTGTGTTAGGTAGCTAATTAATTAATAGAGAGAAGTGTCCTCTCTTATCTCCGTCTTGGTCAACGTTACGTACTATATGGATAGAGAGGCCCTCGACAAGCTAGCTAGTAAGCAAATGAAGGAAACCATTATGTACCGAAGTTCGTCATGGACATATTCATAGAGAGAGAAGTGATATCGACCTCTCCTTCTCGGAGAGATCGGTCGATTTACAAGTTTTCGTATATGTATCCGGCGCTACTGGCTACATATATACAATATTAAGATCTCTTACAATATAATACCCTAATTATATATGAACTCAGCTTCAAGATGGTATTTTCCGGCTTTATTGATGACATGGTCAAGAAAGAATTTCGACAATTCCTCTTGAATTGCTTTGATGCGATCTTGTGGTAGGAGGTCATCCTGCATCTGCCACATCTAATTTGAGGAAGGGGGTCAATACATATATATGAATAAAACTAACAAAAATTATGGTAATAAAATGAAATTGTGAATATTATTGCTTACGCACATCAAATTGTCTTTTAGAGTAGCCCCGGGTTTTTTTGCAAGTTGCGTTGTAGATGAACTCGCAAACGTAGTATCCATAGTAATCATTCCCTTGTTCCTGCCACAAGCACTTTATGAGAAATAGAGGTCAATCAAACTGATAATGAAGCATTATAAATGGCATTGATGAAAGTAGCTAGAATCAACGGGATCGAGATGCATGGAACTAGCTAGCTAGTTTTACTTACTTTCGGATATGTCCATCGCAGCTCCCCCGGCAGTCCCAGAGCTTGTGTGGTGAATACTTTCCAAACCCTGCGAGACAAAGAAAACAATTACTTGATATCAGGAAATGAGCAAAAAGTTGACGATATGGTGTGATAATGATCGATTGAACTTACTTCTCGAGAATTTTAGCCATGTCCGCATAGGTCTCAGGAGATTTTCGTCTCGAGTCTAAGGCGGTTACTAGTCCCTGCTCAAGATTAATCTCCAGAAGAATATAGTGGAAGCTACGCACGCATGCATAACACATCAATTACATTACTATAACCTCGAGTAATAAGGGAAACCGAATATGCACAAGACAGTAACACTCACTTGAAGTTGTAAGGAAAGTGTATTTTATCTTTGTATTGATTTTGAAGCAATGATTTGAGCAGGTTGGCCTCGATATCTTTGGCTTGAAATTTAACCGTAAATTCATGTATGAGATTTGTGTTAATGAACCCAATATCATAGATTTCTACTTTTCTGCATTCGACGATCTTCAATCTGCATAATATAGTGAGGATAATCATATATGCATGCAATGAAAGAGCTGAGCTATATATAGAGACTTAATGCCAGAAGTAGTCACTAGTAGAAAAAGGGCCATTTGTCCCGGTTCGTAAGGGCCATTTGTCCAGGTTGCTGAACCGGGACTAAAGGGCCGTTACTAAAGCCCTAGGCCTTTAGTCCTAGTTCTTACACGAACCGGGACAGATGGGCCTCCATGTGGCCGGTGCGGTGAGCCCAAGCAGGAGGCTCTTTGGTCCCGGTTGGTGGAACCAACCGGGACCAATCGGCATCCACGCATCAGTAGCTTGCTGGAGCCGAGGCTTTTGTTTCTAAAGGGGTGGGTTTAGTGGGGTTTGGGGGCTTAATTTAGGTGTTTCATATATTGCATTAGTTAGCTAATTAATAGAGAGAAGTGTCCTCTCTTATCTCCGTGCTTGGTCGACGCTACGTACTATACGTATAGAGAGACTCGACACGCTAGCTAGTAAGCAAAAATGAAGGAAACAGAAGATCGTCATGAACATATGCATAAAGAGAGAAGTGATATCGACCTCTCCTTCTCCGAGAGTATGGTCGAACAACAAGTTTTCGTATATCTATCCGACGCTACTGGCTACATATATATAATACAAGATCTCTTACAATATAATCCCCTAATTATATATGAACTCATGGTCCACATGGTATTCTCCGTCTTTATCGATCACGTGATCAAGAAAGAATGCCGCCAATTCCACTTGAATTGCTTGCATGCGATCTGGTGCTAGGAGTTCATCCCGCATCCGAAACATCTAATTTGAAGAAGGGGGTCACTACATATATATGAATGAATGAAACTCAAAACAAATGATGGTAATAAAATAAAATTATGAATATTATTGCTTACGCACTTCATATTGTTTTTTTGAGTGTAGCCCCGCTGACAGGTCGTGTGGCGGATGGACTTGCAAAGGTAGTATCCACAGTAATTATTCCCAGCTTTCTGCCACAACCACTTTACAAGAAATAGAGGTCAATCAAACTGATAAGCAAGCATGCTAAATGGTTAGTGCTGGTGTAGGGGGGGGCACAAGGGAAGGAGGCACGCGCGGACGTGTAGGGGGGGCTGCAGATACCCGCGCCGATGGGAGGCACACAGTTAGTGCTGGGAGGCGCGTGTGGCCAGATGTAGATGCGGCGGCCCGGACAGGCGTGAGCTTGGCCATTCCTTAGGTATGGTGCTCGATTATTCAAGGGGCGGACGAAAGGAATGGCTGGAGTTGTTTGTCGGGCAGCTAGCGGCTCTCTATACGCCGGAGAAGTGGCATGTGGAGGTTATAGGAGGTGAGATCATCGGGGAGCGGATCTCGTGCTCGGCGAGGGGATATCGTGGTTGCCGTCCTGTGCGTGGAGGGAAGTACACAAGGAGGGAAGCCCGGGTCGCGGCGCCACGATTTTGCCATGTTTTCCATGCACTTGTGGTGTGAAATCTATTCATACTCACTACGGGCCTAGAAATGCACTTAATGACTTAAATATAGCAAATTGACCCAAAAGAAGACAAATTTGACATGGATCATGTAATGGTGTTTCTTGAGTGTATGAAAAATTTCCAGGCCAACGGATGAAGAAATGGTCGCTTTGCCTTTAGACCTGACTTGTTTTCTGTCGAAAAAGCTTGACTCATCCTCATAACTCGTATGGTTTCTTAGTCGTGTACTTCACCACTTTTGTGAAACCTATTCCATTTTCTACAACATCCAGTAGGTGTCATATGATGACATCATTATAAGTTTGGTTTTAGTGGATCCATTTGCATTCAAAATTAAATTACCCATAATGTCGATGTTTGGGGTCGTATCTTTCGCATTCTCATGTTTGGAATTCCTTTCCTTTTCTCAGACAAGGCCTGAGAATAGACTAAATATCACACATAGGGTTATCCAACATGATTTGGCAAATGATTTAGTGCACATGCAAGGGGCATGTATTGACACCATATTTTGGCATGACAAAAGATGTAATTAAGATGACCTAAAATGAAAAGGATCTTATTGTGCAAGTTATCCGTCCCGTCAAAATAAACAGCCTTCACTTTTGTTTCATCTCTACCCAATTTTATATCCAAATTTGCCAAGGTTGATGCATGTTCAACTTTCTGATCAGCCTGACTTGTTTCACTGGAAATTAACTAGGAACAGGGTTTTTATGATAAAATCTATGTACTTGGATCTGATTAATCTTGGCCTAATCCCGACATCACATCATATTTGTAATATTAAAGTTCTGTTCAGAAACATGATATTCATGTGTTTCGTTCACAAGCATGTAATTCTTACCAAAGATAATCTTCTTAAGCGCAGTTGGGTAGGCAGTTCACATTGTTGTTTCTATGATAGGGATGAAAATATACAATAACTTTTTATCAATTGCCCTCTCGCTAAGCTTCTTTGGCGTATTATTCATATAGCCTTTAATATAGGCCCTCCAGTCAGCATCGACATGTTATTGGGGCATGGTTTACTAGAGTGGAACCAGTTACTACGGGACGCTATTCAGATAGGAATATGTGGACTTCTTCTGGCTATATGGAATTCAAGGAATGATATGATCTTTAACATGCATAATCTTTTAAATATCTTTCAGGTTATTTACAGAGCGTCCGTTTGGATCCGTACGTAGTCGTTACTCATTCATATGGACTTCATGCAGCTTTATTTTACCTTTTGTGCTCCTTCTGTGAGTTGTACTGCACTTTCGACCATGGTTCGCTACACTTTTAATAAAAATGCCACATGCATCGTCCTGATGCAGAAGCCGGGGTCTTTCCTCCAAAACCTATACAGTGCAGCCAAGATAGTATTAGGTAAACAAGTGCATTGTTGAGTATCCTATACCCCCTTTTGATGATTGATATTTGGTCGCCGAGATTAACACTCGGCAGAGCAACTATTCCTCGAGTTTTGCTTTTTCCAATGTATTTTGTCCACAACGATAAGCAAAGGCCTTGTTTGCCAGTATCGTACGTTTTGTACTTCAGACCTTGTTGTTGAAAGTTGAAACACTTACATCATTGTGCTTGTCAACCGCACGCTTGACCTTTCAATGGTATCTTTGTCATACGAATTGCATACTAATCCAAGGCATATTTATTGTCGTTTTGTAGCTTTGTTCGTTGGTAGGCACGCAACAACGTTATCCAGTTCAGTTCCGACTTTATTCCGACTGATGGTCATCTGTTTCCTGTGCACGGCTGACCGAGGCAAAATTTTGTCAGTTGAAATGAATAGCGTGATGCATAATTAACACATTAATCATAGAGGGACAGTTTCTAGTTAGAAGAAAATTCCTCGTTCATTAATCGGTACATCAACGTTAATAAGTACATTGTTGTTACTATAGACCTCTAGCTAGTACCTCGCTCTTTTATTTTTCGAAAGAGCTTATTCAGTAAGCTAGTGTAGTCTTCTATCAATAGTGCCATCTAGCATCACAAACTGGTCTGTATTTCCTTGCCAGCGTGCTGACATTGTCCGGGCTAAGGGCATTTGTCATGTCGACTCACTAGTACAAAACAGGGCTTTGGTCATAGTGCAATATACACATTAGTCTCGATTGCATTATGAACCGGGACTAATGTTAGTCCCGGTTCGAGTGGCTAAATGCATTTGTCCCGATTCAAATGGGCCCTTTAGTCCTGGTTTGAGACACGAACTGGGACAAAAGGGCATCGCACCCTTTAGCCCCGGTTCGTGTCTCAAACTGGAACTAAAGATTAGACCTTTAGTCCTAGTTCGTGATATGAACCGGGACTAGACCTTTAGTCCCGATGCCCTTTTGTCGGGGGGGGGGGGGGGGGTACACCTTTAGTCCGGATGCCCTTTTGTCCCGGTTCATATCTCGAACCGGGACTAAAGGACCCATTTCTGAAACTCTACCCCCACCCCCCCACGTGTATCGCCATTTCAGTTTAAAAAAACAAAATGAAATGATAACAAGTTCAAAAAATAAAATCCTTCGAGATATAGTTATATTACTACATCTACTAGTTAGGAAAATTAAAAAACTTAAATTTGGTCATGTTTTGCAAAAAAATGTCATGAAAAATGTCGAAAAAAACCGTATAATATATCAAAAAATTTAGCACAAAAATCCGCATCCAATTTTGACTGGTTGCGGCCTGTTTGCAAATTTTTAGAATCCTCAAATTCTAAAAGGAAAAAAAGATCTGCTCAAATTTCATTTTTTTTTATTTTTGTTAAATCTCGTCAGACTATGGTCAGACTACTTATTCTAAAGTATTAGTGGTACTACATAATTATTCAAGAATACTGGTGTTACTAAATAATTATTTCAATTTTTTGAATTTTGGTCAAATCTGGTCAAAGTATGGTCAAACTACTTATTCAAGAAATATTAATGTTACTAAATAATCATTGTTTTTTAGAATAATAGTTTCAAATTCAAACAGGGAAACATGTGACTTCATGCTCAAGCTAAACTCCTGAGGGTCAATAGGATTGACATCTTACTATTGTCAGGAAAACAACAAGTGCAGACTTGGAAACGAGGGGGAATAGAACCCGAAAGTTAAGTGTGCTCAGGCTGGAGTAGTGACAGGATGGGTGACAGTCCTGGAAGTTAGATGATTTGGAATGATGAGGGGTGATTAGAGATTAGAGGTTCAATTGAGCAGTGATGAGGGGTGATTAGAGATTAAATTCTAAAATAATTCAGAAATTTGAAAATAGAAAAAAATCAAAAAATCAAAAAAATTCCTTTAGTCTCGGTTGGTGTTAGCTGGAGCTCCAGACAGCAGCCACGTGGAGGGCCTTTAGTCCCGGTTGTTATAAGAACCGGGACTAAATGGGGGGGGGCATTTAGTACCAACACTTTAGTCCCGGTTCCAGAACCGGGACTAAAGGCCCTCTAGAACTGGGACAAATGGCCATTTTTCTACTAGTGACTCCCGGCCTGGAAATCCGGGCTAAAGACCCTTATATCGGTTTCGTCTAGGGCCACTGGAGGCCAATGATTATTTACAAGGAAAATTAAGAAGTCTTGCCATTCAAGAAAAGAACAATATCCAGTGATGTAGCCGACTTGACCTTTTTATTACTAGGCCTCTGATATCTTACATAGGTTGAAGCTGGGTTAGTCGATACAACAGATCTTACATTACAATCTTTTTGTAGGTCAAACTATACTGATCCTAAATTGAGAATAGGTTGCCCCTCGCGTCGTCCATGCTAGGGCGACTCGGGAGGTGCCCAAACCCTAGCCGTCGGGGGCATGCAATCCCGCCTCCCCTCCCTCCGTCGCCGCTGGGGGACGCCGTCGCACTATACCCGAGGGCCGACGGTGGTGGCGGGGGACTCCCTCTCTCCCGTGTCTCAAGGGTGGTGCGGGGCCAATACATGTGTGAAGCCTCGACCGATCCAGCGAGGCAACGGCAATGTGTCACATCCCTAGTTCTGGTATGGTCCTAGGCTTGCTTTGTGCATCATGGTTATTATTTCAAATGAAATTGAAATGGGTAAGTTGCAAACCCTAGCACCAAAGCAATTAAAATAGGTTCAAATTAAAACAGGAATTTCAATGAACCCAAAATTCTTTTCAAAAATGTTCATGGTCTTTGGAAAATGTTGGGAACAACAACCAGAGGTGATGCACATTTTTGCTACACATTATGAATTTTTGAATCAATGCATAACTATTTGATTTGGAGCTATTTAAATTATATAAATATTTTTAATAGCTCCAAAAATGTTGGGAATTGGTGAGGGCCTCTAGAATATTATATCTAGATGCCACAATTATTTTCAGCATTTATGGAAATGTTTTAACATTTCTTTTAAATACAAAACAAATGTCAGAAATAGAAAAAGAAAACAGGAAAAGGAAAACGTTACCTGTCCTTACCTGGTAGCCCAGCTGGCCAGCCCACCTAGCGGCCCAGCTCACCAGGGGCAGGGAGGTCTTCTTCCTCCGCCAGGAGGACGCCGAGCTCGTGGCCGACGCACGCCCGACCACCTCCTGCTTGCCTGGCTGTCCTCCCGTCACGCTGGACCTTCCTCGCGTCGCCACGCACCTCCCCCGACCCCCTCTCACTCTCCCCCGTGCTTCTCCTCTCCTCTGTCTCGCTCTCCCCCTCTGTTCCGAGCGCATCCTAGAGCACCGCCGTGCGCCACCGCGACCACCGCCTCGCTCTCGCCTCTCCTACGTGCCCACGAGGTCCGCCTCGTCGCCCTAGTCCTCTCCGCCAGGCCACGCGGCGTCGGACGCCCCCGAGCACCTCCACGCCGTCGTCTTCAACCTTCCGACGCCGGAGATCTCCATCGCCGCCTCGCTTGCTCCGGCCCCTCCCCAAGCTCGCTGACCTTCCCTGCGTGATCCTCGTGAGCCCCTGAACCAATTCCCCCTCGCCTTTTTCCCTGTACGGCCGTTGTAGTCGTCGTATCCGTCGAGCCCGAAGCTCACCGCCGCCGTCCATGGCACCGCCGCGGCCACAGCTGCTGCCACCCGCGTCCGAGCTCATCAGCATGCTCAGTGCAACCATAGGAGCACGATGCACTCACCATCTCCTCCCCTAGTGCTCCGTAGCTCCGTTTTCATCGACGGCCGAACCACGGCCGCCGCAAACCTCGTCGCCGGCGTCGATTCCGGTGACCATTTGGTCCAGCTCCACCACCCACACACGCGGCTCAGCCCCAGCTCTCGATAGGACCCAACCACGCTCCAAACGGTGGTCTGTAGCACGATCCCGACGCCTATGCCGCGTTCGGCCTTGCCGGCGGCAAAACGCCGGTGGGGTTGACCGGTCTGACCCCATAGCCCAGTTGACCTCCCCCCCTCTCTCTCGCTAACATGTGGGCCCCGACCCTGTTAAGTTTTAGTTAAGATTAGTTTAACAACTAATTAACCCTGTTTAGCTAACTGTGTCACTGACGCGTGGGCCCAACCCCATTAACTAAATCAGTTTAGGCTTAATTCTAGATTAGGATTAACCACAGACACTGACGTGTGGACCCCACACGTCAGGTTTGACCTGATCAGCCGCCTTTGACCTGCTGACGTAAGCATGACGCTGTGCTGACGCATTATATCATTTTCTGGTATTAATTTAAATCAGGAAATTCCAGAAAATAGTTAAAACTTCTAAAAATCGTAGAAATTCAACCGTAACTCCAAATCAAATAAATTATATATGAAAAATTATCAGAAAAATGCAAGGAATCCATTTATGCTAGTTTCATGAATGAAAAACCAACTTATACTTGCTGTATAAGTGAAAACGTAATAATGGCATGTTATATACTTAAATTGGGGTTTGCATATGAACCCTTGGTTCATATGGACTTCAACCAAATTGATGCTAGATGCATTAGGGCACATCATAGCATCTTTGAATATCATCTTCATGCATCATATTGTTGCATATGGTTGTTTATTGATTGCCGGCACCGTTCCCTCTCGATTGGTTCTACTCTGGAAGGTGTCCCGAGTACCTGTCTGAGGAGCAGTGCTTCTTCGTGGATCTATCAGGCAAGCAAACCCCCTTGAGCATCTCGATAAAATCCCACTCTCTCGCTCCTGCTCCTTTTACTGCATTAGGACAACAACGATTCAAACTGCTACTTTCTGAACCCATTCCTCCGCATGACCTGTCATTGCCACAGTAAATAGTCGAAACCCACTAGCATGAGTAGGAGTTGCTTGAGCCTTGATGTGCCTGCTCATCCATGCTTGTTTTCTTTATGCCAGCTATGCTTAGAGTTGTGTCAGGTCTGATTCATCGGAATAAATCGGAGTGGTGAACATGTCCTACCGGCAAAGGCTAAGTGTGTGAACACGTTTTGGTAAAGGTAGCGATGAGAGGCCATGTAGGAGTACGTGATGGGTTGTCTCATTGGAACCGTCCTTAAGCATTGAGTTCTGTGTATGTTGTCCAAGTCCAGTTACTACCACACATTGGGTTCCGGTTATCTGGCCCCTCTCGACTTATTAATCCGCTTGATCTCTGTCCAGGAGTTGCAACTAGTTTCTGGCATTTGTAGGTAGTGCTATTTTTCTACCAGGTGGTGTCCGACGGGACGGGCTTGGGACAGGCTAGGCACCGTGGCACGGTGTACCAAGTGGCACCCGGATGGTGGGCTTGGGAACCCTGCACACATCATTTGGGGCCGTGAGCGACACCCCGGCCGGATCTCCTTGCGGATGGAACCCGAATAGGCGATAAATCTGGACGAGAGACTCGTGTGATTAGTCAGGTCGTGGCCGACACCCTCGCCCGGCTTCCGCTTGAAGGTTGCCGAGGTACATGACGTGTACAGGGCTATAAGTGGCGAGAACGTGTGTGACGAAGTACACCCCTGCAGGGTCAATATTATCTATTCGAATAGCTGTTTTCCTCGGATATGGAAACTTGGAGGACTTATGTAGTGCATAGACAACTTGAAGTGGATACTCTAAAATCCGCAAGATAAGCGTGAGTGCTATATATGGATGGCCTTCTCGTAGGGAGACGGGAACGGATCCATAGTGGGTATTGATATGGTGAATATGTGGACTCGTGTGCGTCATCTCACCTCAAAGAAGTTTCTGATACTCGTAGTATAGATTAGCCATTGAGTCAAAACTGGCTTGCTGCTGTTAAACTCCACCATCCCCTTTGTTGATAATGTTGCATATGTAGATAGTTCTGATGTAAGACTTGCTGAGTACCTTTGTACTCACGTTTGCTTATTTATGTTTTGCAGTTGGTTACACTAGTAGCTTCGACAAGTAGCTTGTATCCCAGCTACGATCTTGTATCCTTGGGAGGGTCGTGTTTAGTCAGGCTTCTTAGTCTTTTCCTTTTGTAGTTATCTGTACTCAGACATGTAATGCTTCCGTTGCTTGTATGCTCTGAATGATGGGTCATGAGACCCCTATTTGTATTGAATGCTATGTGGCTCTTCTGGGCCTTTATCTATATGAGTTTGAGTTATGTTGTGTTGCCATGATGTACAGCACATACTTGCATTGAGTTATGTTGTGTTGCCATGATGTACAACACATACTTGCATGTATTGCTATGTGCGGGATCCGACAACCTAGTTGTTTACCTCTGATAGCCTCTCTTATGGGGAAATGTAGTCTTGTGCCTCCATGTGCCATAGTAGTCCGCTCCAGCCCGGTTCACCGGAGTCCTGCTAGCCCAGCACTACTGCTCCGGAACACTTGACTGGCCGGCATGTGAATCACTTCGTTCTTGTGTCTCTCCCTTCGGGAAATGTCACGTGGTGACATCCGGAGTCCTGCCTAGCCTGCTACAGCCCGGGTTCCCGGAGTCCTGTTAGCCAGTGCTACAGCCCGGATTCATACGCTGTTGACCGACATGCTCGAGGTTGATTCATGTATGCATGTCCCTGTAAGTTAGTGCTACTTTGGGTTCACGACTAGTCATGTCGGCCCAGGTTCTTTGTCATATGGATGCTAAAGACATTATCATATACGTGAGCCAAAAGGCGCAAACGGTCCCGGGCCAGGTAAGGTGGCACCCGTGGGTATACCGTGCGTGAGGCCACAAAGTGATATGAAGTGTTACATGCTAGATCGATGTGACATGGGATCAGGGTCCCGACACAATGCCTGCTGCGACGGCGGCTGCAGGCGCATCGAAAAGCCTGGTCACAAGAAGCGGCGTGCGGCAGCTGGCCCTATTCGGGACACGGTGTGATTCGGTCTGCAGCCGCAATTGTCTATGGTGCGGCGGCGCGCCTTCTAGCTTCGGACCAGGGGCGGCGTGGAGGCCCTGGTGGACTGCTCTGTGGCACTTCTGGTTAGATCTATTCTTGCCGGTGCAGCCGGCGGTGGTGGTCATCTCCTCCGTCGAAGGTGGTCGGCCTGAGGCCGGGTGGTCGGATCTTGATATCCGTCATCTAGTCCCGGCTGCGAGTCGGGGAGACATAGTTGCCGATGAAAAGCGATCCAACGACAGGCGATGGCGACGTTCCGCGTGGTTAACTTGATTAATGCAACATCATGTAAAATACTATCGACCCACTCGTGTTGCTCCAGGGGAAACCCTAGGATTGTGTCTTCTAGATCGGACGATGGCGGCACTAAGGTGCCGTTTCTCTCTTGTGAGCATCATTTGTGGAGCTGTGTTGGATGACAGATGCAGGAGGTGGAGTGGCTTCGTCTTGAACGTAGGTTCGGTCGAGATGTCCAGTCATGCCTGTTCGATAGGTGCTATGTTGTGTCATGTCTGTTTGGTAGGTGCTACACACGACAAATCTTCCAGAGTCTCCACATCAAAATGGACGAGCTCAGGGCGGTGGCGTCGTTGTGCGTCATGGTGGTGTCGACGGATGGCCGAACTGACAAGGATGGTGCAGATTTCTCTCTTGATGATGGGACAACAGTTCGATGATGATAGTGGCTTCTAAAACATGTGCATGTGGTGTACGCTTTAGGTCTACTACACCACTTGTTGGTTCCAATACCTTATATGGATGAATCAACAACGACATCGGATATAGATATGGGGAGTGAGAGCACTCCACATTATCAAGTTTATAGGTGTGAGTGGTGGCTTTAGCTAGCTGGATGTATCTTCTTGTCATACCTTCGTGAAATAATTAATAAGGATGGCTGTATGCATCAATTGATGCAGAGGCCAGGGGTTTAACCTCCTTTTCAAACAAAATATGCTTTAGGGTATAATATCTTCTAAGAGGTCGAACCAGGGTAAAATCATGTGTCCCTCTTACCATCGTTCAAATGCGGCTAGAATCATATAGACTAAATTTTGTACGATGGCCTCTAATGAGCATATCATGACACCATGCCAAGTTACATGCTTTTTGGATTTTGTTTGCCTTTTTTGGAACTAATAAACTATATTTTTATGCTCTGAGTCTTGGTACTCTCACATTTGAATTCCTTCTGTTTTCTTGGATAAGGCCTAGAAATTGACTCAGTAACACAACTATGATTTACCAATCCAATTTTACCAAGTTATCCATGCACTTGTCGTGTGAAATTTACTCATATCCACTAAGGGCCTAGAAATGCTCTTAATGGCTTAAATATAGCAAATCGGCCCTGAATAAAGATGCCAAACTTGGCATGGATCACGTAATGCTGTTTCTTGTGTGTATCAAAAATTTCTAGGCCAACGGATTAAGAACTGGTCGCATCGCCTTGAAACCTGACACGTTCGCTCTCGAGAAACCTTGATTCATCCAAACAGATGGTATGGTTTCTAAGTCATCTACTTCACCACCTTCGTGAAACCTTCAAGATTGTTTTGAAACATCCAATAGGTGTCATATGATGACATCATGCCAAGTTTGGTTTTACTGATTTCATTTGCATTCGAAATTAAATTATCCATAACCTTGATGTTTGGGATCATATCTTTGCTCTTTGGCACCCTCCCGTTTGGAATTCCTTTCTATTTCTCGGACAAGGCCCAAGCATAGACTAAATAATACACATAGGGTTACTCAATATGAATTTGCAAACTTTTTCATGCACTTGCAGGGGACATGTATTGACACAAGATTTTGGAATGACAAAAAGTGTAACAAAGATGGCCTAAAATGAAAAAGTTCTTATCATGAAAGTTATTCATCCTGTCAAAATGAATAGCTTTCACTTCTATTTCTTCTCTATCCAAGTTTATATGCAATTTCAGTAGCAAAAACAGTGTAGCGCAGCCCACAAAGTTTTATACCCAATTATTGGTAAACAGGTATTGGGGAACGTAGTAATTTCAAAAATTTGCTACGCACACGCAAGATCATGGTGATGCATAGAACCGAGAGGGGAGAGTGTTGTCCACGTACCCTCGTAGACCGAAAGTGGAAGCGTTATAACAATGTGGTTGATGTAGTCGTACGTCTTCACGGCCCGACCGATCAAGCACGAAACTACGGCACCTCCGAGTTCTAGCACACGTTCAGCTTGATGACGATTCTCGGACTCCGATCCAGCAAAGTGTCGGGGATGAGTTCCGTCAGCACGACGGCGTGGTGACGATCTTGATGTTCTACCTTCGCAGGGCTTCGCCTAAGCACCGCTACAATATTATCGAGGATTATGGTGGAGAGGGGCACCGCACACTGCTAAGAGATCTCAAGGATCAATTGTGTGTCTACGGGTGCCCCCTGCCCCCGTATATAAAGGAGCCAAGGGGGGCTGCGGCCGGCCATAGGAGGAGTCGCGCAGGAGGAGTCCTACTCCTACTGGGAGTAGGACTCCCCCCTTTCCCTAGTTGGATTAGGACTTGGGGAAGAAGGAAGAGAGGGAAGAAACGAAAGGGGGGCACCGCCCCCCTCCTTGTCCAATTCGGACTTGGAGGGGGGAGGGGCGCGCGGCAGCCCCTAGGCCTCCTCTCCTCTTCCTCCACTAGGCCCATTAAGGCCCATTAGGTTACCGGAGGGTTTCGGTAACCTCCTGATACTCCGGTAAAATGCCGATTTCACCCGGAACACTTCCGATGTCCAAACATAGGCTTCCAATATATCAATCTTTATGTCTCGACCATTTCGAGACTCCTCCTCATGTCCGTGATCATATCCGGGACTCCGAACTAACTTCAGTACATCAAAATATATAAACTCATAATGAAACTGACATCGTAACGTTAAGCGTGCGGACCCTACGGGTTCGAGAACAATGTAGACATGACCGAGACATGTCTCCGGTCAATAACCAATAGCGGAACCTGGATGCTCATATTGGCTCCCACATATTCTACGAAGATATTTTATCGGTCAAACCGCATAACAACATACTTTGTTCCCTTTGTCATTGGTATGTTACTTGCCCGAGAGTCGATCGTCGGTATCTTAATACCTAGTTCAATCTCGTTACCGGCAAGTCTCTTTACTCGTTTCATAATACATCATCTCACAACTAACTCATTAGTTGCAATGCTTGCAAGGCTTATGTGATGTGCATTACCGAGAGGGCCCAGAGATACCTCTCCGACATTCGGAGTGACAAATCCTAATTTTGAAATACGCCAACCCAACATGTACCTTTGGAGACACCTGTAGAGCTCCATTATAATCACCCAGTTACGTTGTGACGTTTGGTAGCACACAAATTGTTCCTCCGGCAAACGGGAGTTGCATAATCTCATAGTCATAGGAACATGTATAAGTCATGAAGAAAGCAATAACAACATACTAAACGATCGGGTGCTAAGCTAATGAATGGGTCATGTCAATCACATCATTCTCCTAATAATGTGACCCCGTTAATCAAATGACAACACATGTCTATGGTTAGGAAACATAACCATCTTTGATTAACGAGCTAGTCAAGTAGATGCATAATAGTGACGTTTAGTTTGTCTATGTATTCACACAAGTATCATGTTTCCGGATAATACAATTCTAGCACGAATAATAAACATTTATCATGATATAAGGAAATAAATAATAACTTTATTATTGCCTCTAGGGCATATTTCCTTTAGTCTCTCACTTGCACTAGAGTCAATAATCTAGTTCACATCGTCATGTGATCTAACATCAATAGTTCACATCTTTATGTGGTTAACACACATAGTTCACATCGATATGTGACCAACACCCAAAGAGTTTACTAGAGTCAGTAATCTAGTTCACATCGCTATGTGATTAACACCCAAAGATTACTAAGGTGTGATCATGTTTTGCTTGTGAGACAATGTTAGTCAATGGGTTTGTTATATTCAGATCCGTAAGTATTTTGCAAATATCTATGTCAACAATGCTCTACACGGAGCTACTCTAGCTAATTGCTCCCACTTTCAATATGTATCTAGATCGAGACTTAGAGTCATCCAGATCGGTGTCAAAAATTTGTATCAATGTAACCCTTTACGATGAAACTTTTTGTTATGTCCATAATCGAGAAACATATCCTTATTTCACTAAGGATAATTTTGACCGCTATCCAGTGATCTACTTCCTAGATCACTATTGTACCTAACTGCTAGACTTATAGCAAGACACACATCAGGTCTGGTACACAACATTGCATACATGATAGAGCCTATGGCTGAAGCATAGGGAACATCTTTCATTTTCTCTCTATCTTCTGCAGTGGTCGGGCATTGAGTCTTACTCAATTTCACACCTTGTAACACAGGCAAGAAATCCTTCTTTGACTGTTCCATTTTGAACTACTTCAAAATCTTTTCAAGGTATGTATTCATTGAAAAAACTTATCAAGCGTCTTGATCTATCTCTATAGATCTTGACGCTCAATATGTAAGGAGCTTCACCGAGGTCTTTCTTTGAAAAACTCCTTTCAAACATTCCTTTATGCTTTGCAGAATAATTCTACATTATCTCCGCTCAACAATATGTCATTCACATATATTTATCAGAAATGTTGTAGTGCTCCCACTCACTTTCTTGTAAATACAGGCTTCACCGCAAGTCTGTATAAAACTATATGCTTTGATCAACTCATCAAAGTGTATATTCCAACTCTGAGATGCTTGCACCAGTCCATAGATGGATCGCTGGAGCTTGCACATTTTTTTAGCACCTTTAGGATTGACAAAACCTTCTGGTTGCATCATATACAATAAATCCATTAAGTAATGCAGTTTTGTTTATCCATTTGCCAGATTTCATAAAATGCGGCAATTGCTAACATGATTCGGACAGACTTAAGCATAGATACGAGTGAGAAACTCTCATCGTAGCCAACACCTTGAACTTGTCGAAAACCTTTTGCGACAATTCTAGCTTTGTAGATATTAACACTACTATCAGCGTCCGTCTTCCTCTTGAAGATCCATTTAATCTCAATGGCTTGCCGAACATTGGGCAAGTCAACCAAAGTCCATACTTTGTTCTCATACATGGATCCTATCTCAGATTTCATGGCCTCAAGCCATTTTGTGGAATCTGGGCTCATCATCGCTTCCTCATAGTTCGTAGGTTCGTCATGGTCAAGTAGAATGACCTCTAGAACAAGATTACCGTACCACTCTGGTGCGGATCTCACTCTGGTTAACCTACGAGATTTGGTAGTAACTTGATCTGAAGTTACATGATCATCATCATTAGCTTCCTCACTAATTGGTGTAGTAGTCACAGGAACATATTTCTGTGCTGAACTACTTTCCAATAAGGGAGAAGGTACAATTATTACCTTATCAAGTTCTACTTTCCTCCCACTCACTTCTTTCAAGAGAAACTCCTTCTCTAGAAATGATCCATTCTTAGCAACGAATGTCTTGCCTTCGGATCTGTGATAGAAGGTGTACCCAACAGTCTCCTTTGGGTATCCTATGAAGACATATTTCTCCGATTTGGGTTTGAGCTTATCAGGATGAAATTTTTTCATATAAGCATCACAATCCCAAACTTTAAGAAACGGCAACTTTGGTTTCTTGCCAAACCACAGTTCATAAGGCGTCGTCTCAACGGATTTTGATGGTGCCCTATTTAACGTGAATGCGGCCGTCTCTAAAGCATAACCCCAAAACGATAGCGGTAAATCAGCAAGAGACATCATAGATCGCACCATATCTAGTAAAGTACTATTACGACGTTCGGACACACCATTACGCTGTGGTGTTCCGGGTGGCGTGAGTTGCGAAACTATTCCGCATTGTTTCAAATGTACACCAAACTCGTAACTCAAATAGTCTCCTCCACGATCAGATCGTAGGAATTTTATTTTCTTGTTACGATGATTTTCAACTTCACTCTGTGGAGGTCAGAAAATAATGATACTTGTCGCGAGCTTTAATATTCATCGGACCACATACATCAATATGTATGATTTCCAACAAATCTGTTGCTCGCTCCATTGTTCTGGAGAACTGAGTCTTTAGTCATCTTGCCCATAAGGCATGGTTTGCAAGCACCAAGTGATTCATAATCAAGTGATTCCAAAATCCCATCAGCATGGAGTTTCTTCATGCGATTTACACCAAGATGACCTAAACGGCAGTGCCACAAATAAGTTGCACTATCATTATTAACTTTTCATCTTTTGGTTTCAATATTATGAATATGTGTATCACTATGATCGAGATCCAATGAACCATTTTCATTGGGTGTGTAACCATATAAGGTTTTATTCATGTAAACAGAACAACAATTTATTCTCTTACTTAAATGAATAACCATATTACAATAAACATGATCAAATCGTATTCATGCTCAATGCAAACACCAAATAACACTTATTTAGGTTCAACACTAATCCCGAAAGTATAGGGAGTGTGCGATGATGATCATATCAATCTTGGAACCACTTCCAACACACATCGTCACTTCACCCTTAACTAGTCTCTGTTTATTCTGCAACTCCCATTTCGAGTTACTAATCTTAGCAACTGAACTAGTATCTAATACTGAGGGGTTGCTATAAACACTAGTAAAGTACACATCAATAACATGTATATCAAATATACTTATGTTCACTTTGCCATCCTTCTTATCCGCCAATCACTTGGGGTAGTTCCGCTTCCAGTGACCAGTCCCTTTGCAGTAGAAGCACTTAGTCTCAGGCTTAGACTTGGGCTTCTTCACTTGAGCAGCAACTTGCTTGCTGTTTTTCTTGAAGTTCCCCTTTTTCCCTTTGCCCTTTTCTTGAAACTAGTGATCTTGTCAACCATCAACACTTGATTCTCTTTCTTGATTTCTACCTTCATCGATTTTATCATCATGAAAAGCTCGGGAGTCGTTTTCGTCATCCCTTGCATACTATAGTTCATCATAAAGTTCTACTAACTTGGTGATGGTGACTAGAGAATTCTGTCAATCACTATCTTATCTGGAAGATTAACTCCCACTTGATTCAAGCGATTGTAGTACCCAGACAATCTGAGCACATGCTCACTAGTTCATATCTCTCAACTCGGGTATTTGCTTGAAATATTAACTTCAACTCCTGGAAGATCTCATATGGTCCATGACGTTCAAAACGTCTTTGAAGTCCCGATTCTAAGCCGTTAAGCATGGTGCACTAAACTATCAAGTAGTCATCATATTTAGCAAGCCAAACATTCATAATGTCTGCATCTGCTCCTGCAATAGGTCTGTCACCTAGCGGTGCATCAAGGACATAATTCTTCTGTGCAGCAATGAGGATAAACCTCAGATCACGGATCCAATCCGCATCATTGCTACTAACATTTTTCAACACAATTTTCTCTAGGAACATATCAAAATAAACACAGGGAAGCAACAACGCGAGCTATTGATCTACAACATGATTTGCAAAATACTACCAGGACTAAGTTCATGATAAATTTAAGTTCAATTAATCATATTACTTAAGAACTCCCATTTAGACAGACATCTCTCTAGTCATCTAAGTGATCACGTGATCCAAATTAACTACACCATGTCTGATCATCACGTGAGATGGAGTAGTTTTCAATGGTGAACATCACTATGTTGATCATATCTACTATATGATTCACGTTCGACCTTTCGGGCTCCGTGTTCCAAGGCCATATCTGTATATGCTAGCCTCGTCAAGTTTAACCTGAGTATTCTGCGTGTGCAACTGTTTTGCACCCGTTGTATTTGAACGTAGAGCCTATCACACCCGATCATCACGTGGTGTCTCAGCACGAAGAACTTTCGCAACGGTGCATACTCAGGGAGAACACTTCTTGATAATTAGTGAGAGATCATCTTAAAATTCTACCATCAAACTAAGCAAAATAAGATGTATAAAAGATAAACATCATATGCAATCAAAATATGTGACATGATATGGCCATCATCATCTTGCGCCTTTGATTTGCATCTCCAAAGTACTGTCATGATCTCTATCGTCACCGGCATGACACCATGATCTCCATCATCTTGATCTATATCAATGTGTCGTCACGTGGTCGTCTCGCCAACAATTGCTCTTGCAACTATTGCTATTGCATAGCGATAAAGTAAAGCAATTATTGGGCGCTTGCATCTTATACAATAGAGAGACAACCATAAGGATTTTGCCAGTTGTCGATAACTTCAACAAAACATGATCATCTCATACAATAACTTATATCTCATCATGTCTTGACCATATCACATCACAACATGCCCTGCAAAAACAAGTTAGACGTCCTCTACTTTGTTGTTGCAAGTTTTACGTGGCTGCTACGGGCTTAGCAAGAACCGTTCTTACCTACGCATCAAAATCACAACGATAGTTTGTCAAGTTGGTGTTGTTTTAACCTTCGTAAGGACCGGGCGTAGCCACACTTGGTTCAACTAAAGTTGGAGAAACTGACACCCGCTAGCCACCTTTGTGCAAAGCACGTCGGGAGAACCGGTCTCGCGTAAGCATACGCGTAATGTCAGTCCGGGCTGCTTCGTCCAACAATACCGCCGAACCAAACTATGACATGCTGGTAAGCAGTATGACTTATATCACCCACAACTCACTTGTGTTCTACTCGTGCATATAACATCAACGCATAAAACCTAGGCTCGGATGCCACTATTGGGGAACGTAGTAATTTAAAAAATTTCCTACGCACACGCAAGATCATGGTGATGCATAGCAACAAGAGGGGAGAGTGTTCACCACGTACCCTTGTAGATCGAAAGCGGAAGCGTTATAACAACGTGGTTAATGTAGTTGTACGTCTTCACGGCCCGACCGATCAAGCACCGAAACTACAGCACCTCCGAGTTCTAGCACACGTTCAGCTCGGTGACGATCCCCGGACTCCGAGTTCTAGCACACGTTCAGCTCGATGAGTTCCGTCATCATGACGGCGTGGTGACGATCTTGATGTTCTACCTTCGCAGGGCTTCGCCTAAGCACCGCTACAATATTATCGAGGATTATGGTGAAGGGGGGCACCGCACACGGCTAAGAGATCTCAAGGATGAATTGTGTGTCTAGGGGTGCCCCCTGCCCCCATATATAAAGGAGCCAAGGGGGGGTGTGGCCGGCCATAGGAGGAGGCGCACAGGAGGAGTCCTACTCCTACCGGGAGTAGGACTCCCCCCTTTCCCTAGTTGGATTAGGACTTGGGGAAGAAGGAAGAGAGGGAAGAAAGGAAAGAGGGGGCGCCATCCCCCCTCCTTGTCCAATTCGGACTTGGGGGGGGGGCGCGGCAGCCCCTAGGCCTCCTCTCCTCTTCCTCCACAAGGCCTATTAAGGCCCATTAGGTTACTGGGGGGTTCCGGTAACCTCCCAGTACTCCGGTAAAATGCCGATTTCACCCGGAACACTTCCGATGTCCAAACATAGGCTTCCAATATATTAATCTTTATGTCTCAACCATTTCGAGACTCCTCGTCATCTCCGTGATCACATCCGGGACACGGAACTAACTTCGGTATATCAAAATATATAAACTCATAATGAAACTATCATCATAACGTTAAGCGTGCGGACCCTACGGGTTCGAGAACAATGTAGACATGACCGAGACATGTCTCCGGTCAATAACCAATAGCGGACCCTGGATGCTCATATTGGCTCCCACATATTCTACGAAGATCTTTTATCGGTCAGACCGCATAACAATATACTTTGTTCCCTTTGTCATCGGTATGTTACTTGCCCGAGATTCGATCGTCGGTATCTCAATACCTAGTTCAATCTCGTTACCGGCAAGTCTCTTTACTCGTTTCGTAATACATCATCTCACAACTAACTCATTAGTTGCAATGCTTGCAAGGCTTATGTGATGTGCATTACCGAGAGGGCCCAGAGATACCTCTTCGACAATCGGAGTGACAAATCCTAATCTCGAAATACGCCAACCCAACATGTACCTTTGGAGACACATGTAGAGCTCCTTTATAATCACCCAGTTACGTTGTGAAATTTGGTAGCACACAAAGTGTTTCTCCGGCAAACGGGAGTTGCATAATCTCATAGTCATAGCACATGTATAAGTCATCAAGAAAGCAAAAGCAACATACTAAACGATCGGGTGCTAAGCTAATGGAACGGGTCATGTCAATCACATCATTCTCCTAATAATGTGATCCTGTTAATCAAATGACAACACATGTCTATGGTTAGGAAACATAACCATCTTCGATTAACGAGCTAGTCAAGTAGAGGCATACTAGTGACGTTTAGTTTGTCTATGTATTCACACAAGTATTATGTTTCCGGATAATACAATTCTAGCATGAATAATAAACATTTATCATGATATAAGGTAGCCCCTGGCGAATATGAAACGTAAAATGGTGTCGACGCAACAAATAGGCAGATCAAAATAAAACGAATTAAGAAGAGAAAACCAGAGAAGCTGGGCCACGAACCATTTTTATTATAACTGGATGGATACGTCAAGGCGTATCTTGTACAGATGGTGCGGGAAGTATCCGGCCATTTAACATGCTGGAATCAATAGGGCGCAACGTGCGGGTCCTGAGAAATAAGTATGAATACCGTCAAGAAGAACGTATAAATGTTACCCTACACACCTGTGCTACTTGCCTCCGTTGTATTCCAGTCCTTTGAAAGGACTTGACATTAGGCCCGCGTAAAAGGGGTGCCTGAAACAAGAAAAAGAAGTAAAGGTATGTGTGTCCGAGATTGATCTGGCCGAATTATAGCCCCCAGGTTATCTCGTGCCTCCGTCGATGTCCATGGAATTTTGAGTGCGTAATTGTTTGCGCGTGGTATGAATGCCACCACCTCATTGGGGCTGGGATGGAGGCCGAATTGCTAGTCGAGCTCTTGACGAGTCGTGCTGTCCTGTTGCACTGTAGTCCGGACCATCCTGATGGTGTCCAGGGCCTCGACAGCTGGATTATAATGCTTCTTGAGAAGGCCGCTCTGTACTTCTGCTGCTAGGGCGGCGGTTTGCTCCTCTGTTCAGAGGGAGCGTTCTGTATTGCCATTGACGGTTATGACGCCGTGCGGACCGGTCATCTTGAGCTTGAGATAAGCATAGTGTGGCACTTCGTTAAATCTAGCAAACGCAGTTCGTCCGAGCAGTGTGTGGTAGCCATTGCGGAAGGGGACGATATCGAAGATTAACTCTTCACTTCGGAAGTTGTCCGAAGAACCGAAAACCACCTCTAGCATGATTGAGCCCGTACAGCGGGCGTCTACACCTAGTATGACTCCATTAAAGGTAGTCTTTGTTGGTTTGACTCGTGAGGGATTAATGCCCATCTTCCATACTGTATCCTGGTATAGAAGGTTGAGGCTGCTTCCACCGTCCATCAGGACTCGTGTTAGGTTTAATCCGTCGATGATTGGGTCAAGGACCAGTGCGGCCGAACCGTCGTGGCGGATACTAGTCGGATGATCTCGTCGATTGAAGGTGATCGGAAATGACGACCATGGATTGAACTTTGGGGCGACTGGCTCTACCGCGTAGACGTCCCTGAGTGCTCATTTGCCATCCTTTCTGGGGATGTGCGTGGCGTATATCATGTTCACCGTTTTGACTTGGTGGGGGGGGGGGGTTGCTTCTCTCCCCCGGTGTTCGGCTGCCGAGGCTCTTCATCCTCATCCTCACTTTCTGATCCCTTTTCTTTGTTTTCGGCATTCAACTTGCCAGCCTGCTTGAAGACCCAACAATCCCTGTTGGTATGATTGGCTTGCTTATCCGGGGTGCCGTGAATTTGGCACGGACGATCGATTATGCAGTCCAGGCTGGAAGGTCCTTCGTTGTTTCTTTTGTAGAGTTTCTTCCGTTGGGCGGACTTGGAGCCACTGAATCCGGCATTGACGGTGGTGTCCTCGCTGTTGTCGTCGTTGCTTCGGCGTTTGTGTCTATTGCGCCGGAGCTTGCCGGTGCTGATCTTGGCCTCGATGGGGCTTGCCTCGCTGGCTTTGTTTTTGCTAGGAGCCAGCCAGCTGTCCTCTCCTGCGCAAAAGCGGGTCATGAGTGCCGTAAGGGCTGCCATTGACTTCGGCTTTTCTTATCCAAGCAACATGCTAGCCATTCGTCACGGATGTTGTGCTTGAAGGCTGCTAGGGCCTCGGCATCCAGATAGTCAATGATCTGGTTCTTTTTGGTTAGGAACCTAGTCCAGAATTTTCTGGCTGATTCTCTGGGTTGCTGAACTATGTGGCTTAGCACTACTAGGGAAAACCTTATACACAGAATATTAGCAGCAGCGCGGCACAAAAAGAAGCACTAGTGGTAATTAGCAGTGGCGCTGGTTTTTAACCCTCGCTACTACTAAGTTGATAGTAGTAGCGCGGGTTTTTAACCCTCGCTACTACTAAGCGGTCTCTACTGTGCCCCCCGACACATGCCATAGTAGTAGCGAGGGGTATAAACCCGCGCTACTACTAAGTTGATAGTAGTAGCACGGTTTTATACCCCTCGCTACTACTAAGTACGAGGTAGGTGAAGTCGCCATATCCTCGGCCGAATCCCCATCTCCTCCCCCAAATCCCTCCTCCCTTACAGCACTCTCTCCTCTCACTTTCCATATGCTCTCACATGGACCTCTTGCCCATGCACCCATCGTCCTCCATGGCGCCGAAAGAGGCCGCCGCCTCGCGCCACCGGCATCTAGGAGCTCGCTGGTCTTCCACCAATGTCTAGGAGGCCGCTGCCCCGTGCCACCACACCGGAGCACCTCGCCACCAGTGACTAGCTCCGCTGCTCCCTACATCTCAGCTTCCTCTCTCCCTCGGTTTTCCTTTTCTCTCTATCCCTCTGGTTTGACTCACCCTCCCATGTCCATGCCCGTGCAGGTCGTCGGCATGGATGACCCGGAGCTATCTGACATGGTCGGGAAGAGGAGCCCCATGCCGCAGCCTGGCTCTGCCATAGAAACGGGCCCTCTCCAACAGCCACTGTTGGATCTGGTCTTCCACTGTCTGTTCATGCCTCCGGCGACGCCAATCATCGCTAGATCTTACCATTGCTGCCATTGACAGCACGCACGACATCGAGATTTTTTTTGTTTTTGAAAGTAATAGCAGTAGCGCGGGGTATAAGACCCGCTACAGCTAATTAGCAGTAGCGCTGTTTGCAACACACGCTACAGCTAACCATGTATAGCAGTAGCGTGTGTCAACACGCGCAACTGCTACAAGTTAGTTGTGGCGCCGTATTAGTAGCGCGGGCACCCGCGCTACTGATACACCCAAAACCCGCGCTGCTGCTAGGCTTTTCCCTAGTAGTGTAGGTCATCGGCATCTGGTGGCCGGACATAAGTTCCTTGGAAGTTGTCGAGGAAAGCCTCTTCCAAGTCCTCCCAGCTGCCGATGGAGTTCTCAGGCAGGCTATTTAACCAGTGCCAAGCTGGTTCTTTGAGCTTTAATGGGAGGTATTTGATGGCATGGAGGTCGTCTCCTCGGGCCATGTGGATGTGGAGAATGAAATCCTCGATCCATACTGCAGGACCGGTTGTGCCGTCGTATGATTCGATATTGACGGGCTTGAACCCCTCATGGAATTCATGATCCAGTACTTCATCTGTGAAGTAGAGCGGGTGTGCGGCGCCTCTATATGGGGCCGCATCATGGCGGAGCTGTGGAGGAGTCCGTCTTCAGCGTTCGGCCCGAGCATGGTTAGGTTTGTCACTCGAGGCCCATCCTCGTGATCCATAGATCGATCTTGTGTGTCCTGCTCTACTATCCAAGGTCTATCAGAGGTCGTACATATGACTTCGGACTCTTCCGTCCCTATTTTGACGGGTTGGAGGGGCGGTCTGCTATTCGTCCTGAGTTGCCGCTTTATCCCGAGCGCGGGGTGGCCATTCCGCCACCCTGTCCCGACCACGTGGTGGTCGATCCGCATTACGCGAGGGAGATATGTGCTCCGGGCCTCCTCATCGAATTGAGGTGGCAGTCTGTGTTTCGGGTAGCTCTTGGCTGGGCGGTTGAGGCCGTATTCCTCGGCTGTCAGGACATCAGTCCATTTATCGACGAGGAGGTCTTGTTTAGCTTGAAGCTGCTGTTGTTTCTTTTTCAGCCTCCTTGTAGTGGCTATGAGCTGGAGCTTGAAGCGCTCCTGCTCGAGAGGATCCTCGGGCACGATGAAGTCTTTGTTGCCAAGGCTTGTCTCCTCCTCGGATGGTGGACAGTAACTATCATCCTCTGAATCATCTTCTATGGCCTGTTCGCTAGGGTTGTCCTACCTGCTGTCGTGTTCCTGTTTGGATGTAGCCCCGACAGGGTCTTCATTGTTTTCGGCGTCGCCCGGAGTACTATTTTCTCCGGTGCAAGTGTTGCCGTCTTTGAGCTGCGGGGCTTGGGGCGGCATTTGGGCCGCCGGCACTTGGATTGTGTCTCGGAGGTTTTATTCGCATCTGGCTCTTCTTTGTCATCGCCAGATCCTTTAGGTGTATCAACCATGTACGCGTCATACGAAGAGGTAGCCGTCCAATGTCTAGTGAATGGCGGGTCTTGCCCATGCTCCTTGTCGGCATCATCGTCCATACCGTCGATGTCTTTGGAGCCATAGTCAAGCACGTTAGTTAAGTCATCGATGGTGGCTATGAAGTGGGTGGCGGGTGGGAAGCAAGATTCCTCATCATCCATCTCTAGCTCGAACCGGACATAGTTCGATTGTGAGTCCTTCTCCATGGACAAATTCTTTAAAGATTTTAGCACGTCACCCAAAGGCGAGTGCTGGAAAACGCCAGCGACGCTGAACTCAAAGATCGATAACCGATCTAGCTCGGTGTTTGCGGGCGTACACAATCTGGAACTTATAGCCGGAGACGAGTCCGAAGTTCCGTTAAAGCGAATATTACAGGGCGTCGAGCCCATGTGCGTCTCCAACGCCGCGGTCTCTGCGGCCTCGGATGGCTCGATCTGCCTCGGCTTTAAGGTCGTTGTAGCCGCAAGGACCATCTCCTGGGTGTGATCCGATGACAAATTTAAGTCACGTTCATCGGGATGAGGGGGAGCGATCGCCACGGGTTCAAATCCCTCGAAGATCAAGCCTTTATGGATATCCACGACGTAGTTCAAGATCCTGAATCTGACCTGATGGCAGGGGCGTAGCTGTCGATCTACTACAGATGGCCAAGCGAGTTGGCCCGTAGTACGAAGCCGCCGAATATGAAGATCTGTCCGGGGAGGAATGTGCCTCCTTGGACAACGTCATTATTGATGATTGAAGGGGACATCAAATCTTTTGTCGACGGCACAGTGGAACTGTTAATGAAAGCACCAATGTTGGTGTCAAAACCGGCGGATCTCGGGTAGGGGGTCCCGAACTGTGCGTAAAGGATCGATGGTAACAGGAGACGGGGGACACGATGTTTACCCAGGTTCGGGCCCTCTCTATGGAGGTAATACGCTACTTCCTGCTTGATTGATCTTGATAAATATGAGTATTACAAGAGTTGATCTACCACGACATCATAATGTTAAACCCTAGAAGTCTAGCCTATGAATATGGTAATGAGTAAATGTGGTGTCCTTTCGAGACTATCCCCTTCGGTTTATATAGACCCCGTGGGGATCTAGGCTTTAGATGGAGTCAGTTACATAAGAAGGAATCTTCGGTCGCCAATCTTGCCTTCCACGCCAAGTAGACTCTAATCCGGACACGGTACAGTCTTCGGCCTTCATGTCTTCACATCCCATCAGTCCGGCCCATGGATAACAAGCCGGACGCCCGAGGACCCCTTAGTCCAGGACTCCCTCAGCACCAACCGGGACCAATAAGCTACCACGCGTCAGCATTTCAGGGGCTAGGGTTTTTGTTTTTTTTTCTGAAGGGGGGCGGTTGGGGGGTGTTGTATGGTTAATTTTGGGGGGTTTCATATATTGTGTTAGGTAGCTAATTAATTAATAGACAGAAGTGTCCTCTCTTATCTCCGTCTTGGTCAACGCTACGTACTATATGGATAGAGAGGCCCTCGACAAGCTAGCTATTAAGCAAATGAAGGAAACCATTATGTACCGAAGTTCGTCATGGACATATTCATACAGAGAGAAGTGATATCGACCTGTCCTTCTCCGAGAGATCGGTCGAAGAACAAGTTTTCGTATATCTATCCGGCACTACTCGCTGCATATATACAATATTAAGATCTCTTACAATATAATACCCTAATTATATATGAACTCAGCTTCAAGATGGTATTTTCCGGCTTTATTGATGACATGGTCAAGAAAGAATCCCGCCAATTCCTCTTGAATTGCTTTGATGCGATCTTGTGGTAGGAGGTCATCCCGCAGCTGCCACATCTAATTTGAGGAAGGGGGTCAATACATATATATGAATAAAACTTAACACAAATTATGGTAATAAAATGAAATTGTGAATATTGTTTCTTACGCACATCAAATTGTCTTTTAGAGTAGCCCCGGTTTTTTTTGCATGTCGCGTTGTAGATGAACTCCCAAACGTAGTATCCACAGTAATCATTCCCTTGTTCCTGCCACAAGCACTTTACGAGAAATAGAGGTCAATCAAACTGATAATGAAGCATTATAAATGGCATTGATGAAAGTAGCTAGAATCAATGGGATCGAGATGCATGGAACTAGCTAGCTAGTTCTACTTACTTTCGGGTATGTCCATCGCAGCTCCCCCGGCAGTCCCGGAGCTTGTGTGGTGAATACTATCCAAACCCTGCGAGACAAAGAAAACAATTACTTGATATCAGGAAATGAGCAAAAGTTTGTCGATATGGTGTGATAATGATCGATTGAACTTACTTCTCGAGAATTTTAGCCATGTCTGCATAGGTCTCGGGAGATTTTCGTGTCGAGTCTAAGGCGGTTACTAGTCCCTGCTCAAGATTAATCTCCAGGAGAATATAGTGGAAGCTACGCACGCATGGATAACTCATCAATTACATTACTATAACCTCGAGTAATAAGGGAAGCCGAATATGCACAAAGACAGTAGCACTCACTTGAAGTTGTAAGGAAAGTGTAGTTTATCTTTGTTTTGATTTAGAAGCAACGATTTGAGCAAGTTGGCCTCGATATCTTTGGCTTGAAATTTAACCATAAATTCATGTATGAGATTTGTGTTAATGAACCCAATATCATAGATTTTTGCTTTTCTGCATTCGACGATCTTCAATCTGCATAATATAGTGAGGATAATCATATATGCATGCAATGAAAGAGCTGAGCTATATATAGAGACTTAATGCCAGAAGTAGTCACTAGTAGAAAAAGGGCCATTTGTCCCGGTTCGTAAGGGCCATTTGTCCAGGTCGCTGAACCGGGACTAAAGGGCCGTTACTAAAGCCCTAGGCCTTTAGTCCCAGTTCTTACACGAACCGGGACAGATGGGCCGGCCTCCACGTGGCCAGTGCGGTGAGCCCAAGCAGGAGGCCCTTTGGTCCGGGTTGGTGGGACCAACCGGGACCAATAGGCATCCACGCGTCAGCAGCTTGCAGGAGCTGAGGTTTTTGTTTTTTTAAAGGGGTGGGTTTAGTGGGTTTGGGGGGTTAATTTAGGTGTTTCATATATTGCATTAGTTAGCTAATTAATAGAGAGAAGTGTCCTCTCTTATCTCTGTGCTTGGTTGACCCTACGTACTATACGTATAGAGAGGACTCGACACGCTAGCTAGTAAGCAAAAATGAAGGAAACAGAAAATCGTCATGAACATATGCATAAAGAGAGAAGTGATATTGACCTCTCCTTCTCCGAGAGTATGGTTGAACAACAAGTTTTCGTATATCTATCCGACGCTACTGGTTACATATATAATAAGACTCTTACAATATAATCCCCTAATTATATATGAACTCATGGTCCACATGGTATTCTCCGTCTTTATCGATCACCTGATCAAGAAAGAATGCCGCCAATTCCGCTTGAATTGCTTGCATGCGATCTGGTGCTAGGAGTTCATCCCACATCCGAAACATCTAATTTGAAGAAGGGGGTCAATACATATATATGAATGAATGAAACTCAAAACAAATGATGGTAATAAAATAAAATTATGAATATTATTGCTTACGCACTTCATATTGTTTTTTTGAGTGTAGCCTCGCTGACAGGTCGTGTGGCGGATGGACTTGCAAAGGTAGTATCCACAGTAATTATTCCCAGCTTTCTGCCACAACCACTTTACAAGAAATAAAGGTCAATCAAACTGATAAGCAAGCATGCTAAATGGTATTGATGAAACTAGCGCTTGAATCACTACAATGGATAATAACATAGAGTGGTAACATAAACATGTTACTAGTCTATGTTAATACCTTTATAATGGGGAGTAACATATGTGTGATAACATGCAACACTTTATTTATTAAGCTATAGACACATCTCGCCTTGATATGTGTGATGTTATTTGTACTACTAGTAACTAGCTATGTTACCAATTTCCTCTCTTTCTTCATGTATTGCTTGCCGCATCATCTATTTTATCTAGATATGTGTGATATTACTTCCTTTGTTACTCCCACTGTAGGTAGTTTAATTGAAGAAGGGAAAGGCACAAGGGAAGGAGGCACGCACGGAGGTGTAGGGGCAGCTGCAGATACCCACGCCGATGGGAGGCACATAGTTAGTGCCGGGAGGCGCGTGTGGCCAGATGTGGATGCGGCGGCCCGGACAGGCGTGAGCTTGGCCATTCCTTAGGTATGGTGCTCGATTATTCAAGGGGCGGACGAAAGGAATGGCTGGAGTTGTTTGTCAGGCAGCTAGCGGCTCTCTATACTCCGGAGAAGTGGCATGTGGAGGTTATAGGAGGTGAGATCGTCGGGGAGCGGATCTCGTGCTCGGCGAGGGGATATCGTGGTTGCTGTCCTGTGCGTGGAGGGAAGTACACAAGGAGGAAAGCCCGGGTCACGGCGCCACGATTTTGCCATGTTTTCCATGCACTTGTGGTGTGAAATCTATTCATACTCACTACGGGCCTAGAAATGCACTTAATGACTTAAATATAGCAAATTGACCCAAAAGAAGACAAATTTGACATGGATCATGTAATGGTGTTTCTTGAGTGTATGAAAAATTTCCAGGCCAACGATGAAGAAATGGTCGCATTGCCTTTAGACCTGACTCGCTTTCTGTCGAAAAAGCTTGACTCATCCTCACAGCTCGTATGGTTTCTTAGTCGTCTACTTCACCACTTTTGTGAAACCTATTCCATTTTCTACAACATCCAGTAGGTGTCATATGATGACATCATTATAAGTTTGGTTTTAGTGGATCCATTTGCATTCAAAATTAAATTACCCATAACGCCGATGTTTGGGGTCGTATCTTTCGCATTCTCACGTTTGGAATTCCTTTTCCTTTTCTCAGACAAGCCCTAAGAATAGACTAAATATCACACATAGGGTTATCCAACATGATTTGGCAAACCATTTAGTGCACATGCAAGGGGCATGTATTGACACCATATTTTGGCATGACAAAAGATGTAATTAAGATGACCTAAAATGAAAAGGAGCTTATTGTGCAAGTTATCCGTCCCGTCAAAATAAACAGCCTTCACTTTTGTTTCATCTCTACCCAATTTTATATCGAAATTTGCCAAGGTTGATGCATGTTCAACTTTCTGATCAGCCTGACTTGTTTCACTGGAAATTAACTAGGAACAGGGTTTTTATGATAAAATCTATGTACTTGGATCTGATTAATCTTGGCCTAATCCCGACATCACTTCATATTTGTAATATTAAAGTTCTGTTCAGAAACATGATATTCATGTGTTTCGTTCACAAGCATGTAATTCTCACCAAAGATAATCTTCTTAAGCGCAGTTGGGTAGGTAGTTCACGTTGTTGTTTCTATGATAGGGATGAAAATATACAACAACTTTTTATCAATTGCCCTCTCGCTAAGCTTCTTTGGCGTATTATTCATATAGCCTTTAATATAGGCCCTCCAGTCAGCATCGACATGTTATTGGGCATGGTTTACTGGAGTGGAACCAGTTACTACGGGACGCTATTCAGATAGGAATATGTGGACTTCTTCTGGCTATATGGAATTCAAGGAAGAATGATATGATCTTTAACAGGCATAATCTTTTAAATATCTTTCAGGTTATCTACAGAGCGTCCGTTTGGATCCGTACGTAGTCGTTACTCATTCATATGGACTTCATGGAGCTTTATTTTACTTTTTGTGCTCCTTCCGTGAGTTGTACTGCACTTTGGACCATGGTTCGCTACACTTTTAATAAAAATGTCATATGCATCGTCCTGATGCAGCAGCCGGGGTCTTTCCTCCAAAACCTATACAGTGCAGCCAAGATAGTATTAGGTAAACAAGTGCATTGTTGAGTATCCTATACCCCCTTTTGATGATTGATATTTGGTCGCCGAGATTAACACTCGGCAGAGCAACTATTCCTCGAGTTTTGCTTTTTCCAATGTATTTTGTCCACAACGATAAGCAAAGGCCTTGTTTGCCAGTATCGTACGTTTTGTACTTCAGACCTTGTTGTTGAAAGTTGAAACACTTACATCATTGTGCTTGTCAACCGCACGCTTGACCTTTCAATGGTATCTTTGTCATACGAATTGCATACTAATCCAAGGCATATTTATTGTCGTTTTGTAGCTTTGTTCGTTGGTAGGCACGCAGCAACGTTATCCAGTTCAGTTCCGAATTTATTCCGACTGATGGTCATCTGTTTCCTGTGCACGGCTGACCGAGGCAAAATTTTGTCAGTTGAAATGAATAGCGTGATGCATAATTAACAGATTAATCATAGAGGGACAGTTTCTAGTTAGAAGAAAATTCTTCGTTCATTAATCGGTACATCAACGTTAATAAGTACATTGTTGTTACTATAGACCTCTAGCTAGTACCTCGCTCTTTTATTTTTCGAAAGAGCTTATTCAGTAAGCTAGTGTAACCTTCTATCAATAGTGCCATCTAGCATCACAAACTGGTCTGTATTTCCTTGCCAGCGTGCTGACATTGACCGGGCTAAGGGCATTTATCATGTCGACTCACTAGTACAAAATAGGGCTTTGGTCATAGTGCAATATACACATTAGTCTCGATTGCATTATGAACCAGGACTAATGTTAGTCCCGGTTCGAGTGGCTAAATGCATTTGTCCCGGTTCAAATGGGCCCTTTAGTCCCGGTTTGAGACACAAACTGGGACAAAAGGGCATCGCACCCTTTAGCCCCGGTTCGTGTCTCAAACCGGAACTAAAGATTAGACCTTTAGTCCTCGTTCGTGATATGAACCGGGACTAGACCTTTAGTCACGATGCCCTTTTGTCGGGGGGGGGGGGGGGGGGGGGGGGTAGACCTTTAGTCCGGATGCCCTTTTGTCCCGGTTCATATCTCGAACCGGGACTAAAGGACCCATTTCTCAAACTCTACCCCCCACCCCCCCACGTGTATCGCCATTTCAGTTTTCAAAAAAACAAAATGAAATGATAACAAGTTCAAAAAATAAAATCCTTCGAGATATAGTTATATTACTACATCTACTAGTTAGGAAAATTAAAAAACTTAAATTTGGTCATGTTTTGCAAAAAAATGTCATGAAAAAGTAAAACGGCTATAACTTTTGCATACGATGTCGAAAAAAACGTATAATATATCAACAAATTTAGCACGAAAATCCGCATCCGATTTTGACTGGCTGCGGCCTGTTTGCAAACTTTTAGAATCCTCAAATTTTAAAAGGAAAAAAAGATCTTCTCAAATTTCATTTTTTTATTTTGGTTAAATCTGGTTATGGGCTAAAACTGAGAAAAGAATCAAGGAATTAGAAAGTAATCAACAAACTATGCAGGATCTGATGGGAAAGCAGCAAGAAGAGATTCATAAGTTGATGCAAGAGGCTGCTAATAGAGAACAGTATGAAATGGAGTTAGCTAATATGGATATGGAGGATTATGAGAAGGAAAATCAACAGAGAAAGGAGGAAACTGGGTCTAGAAAATACAATGAACCTACTGACTATAATGCCAGTCAAGAATCAATAGGGACTCTGGGTGAAAAATGGCTGACATAGATGGAGTGGAGGTCTTGGAGAAGGATGGAGAAGAGAGAGAAGTGTAAATCAAAAGAAGTCTCATAAACAAAGGGAAAGAAGATCAGAAGGTAGAGGAGATGGCAAAAAATAGAGCTGGGGAAAGGGACAATTATGGTAAGAATCTTGATACTGAATTTGCAAACTCTTCTTTGTTACAAACAAGTTCTGTTGTAGGGATTGATCTAGGATGTTCCATTGACACGATTGATAAAAACCTAGATATCATTAATAAAATGGAGGTGGATAGGAGGGACATGTATTTTCAAAACATCAAAAGGGAAAAAAGATGAGAGGGGAGAGAGAAACAAATAAGGTGGAAAAAGATAAAAAGGACACCCAGTACACATTAACACTGGGGATGTTGATATTGATGGTTTATGTTCTGACTTGGAACACTCTGATGCTGATATCGAGGAACAGCAATATAAAAAACTGAGAGGGATGCTCTCAGGGAAAAAATAGTGTGAAAAAGCTCACCAGTATTAGACTGTGTGAAGCAAACAATTGGAATTGGAGTGTTGGAGAGGTGAAAAAAGGAAAGAAGACTAATTACTCTCTTACCTGAAGAAAAAATAAGACTGATTAGGTAAGTTGGAAGAACCTAATAAAAATAAAAAGTAGCAAAAATGAGAGGGGTTTTCTGGAATGTTAGAGGCATAGGACAAGATCATAAAAACAGGTATATAAAGGAAATGATTTTAGATCAGAAGTTGGATTTCATTGGGATCTCTGAAACAATAAAACAGGACTTCACCAAGAATGAACTACACAATCTGTGTGGAGGGAAAAACTACCAATGGAGCTGGAATCCTCCTAGAGGGATGTCTGGTGGGATCCTAGTTGGGATAAATAAAGATGTGTTTGATATTGAATGTATTAAAAAAGGGCAGTACTTTCTGAGAGTGCTAGTGTTTGATAAAAATACAAAAATGCATTGGAATCTGATCATTGTATATGGGGATGCCCAAAAAGAAGGAAAAGCCAGCTTTCTATCTGAGCTTGCTGGATTATATCATGATAACCCTCTGCCATGTTTGGTGCGAGGTGACTTTAATATTATTAGAAATGAAAAAGGAAAGAACAAACCTGTACTAAATGAGTAGTGGTCCTTTATGTTTAATGCTATAATTGAAAAAGTGGGGCTGAGAGAACTACCTTTAAATGGGAGACAATATACCTGGGCAAATAACCAGGAGGACCCCACATATGAGAAACTAGATAGGGTGCTAATGTGCCAAGCTTGGGAAGAAAAATACACACTAACTATTTTGCAAGCCTTTGCTAGGGAAATATCTGACCATAGGAGAGACACAAAAGCACAATGATACATTCAGATATGAGAATGCATGGATAATGAGAGAGGGATTTAAAGAGTTAGTTTTTAAAACTTGGAATGAAAGATATAGGGGGTGTTCTGGGGAGATGGCAACTTAGACTAAGAAAGTTGAGGAAGAAAGCAAAGGGCTGGAAGAAGAACATGGATGCTTGGTATAAAAAATCAAAATAGAAATTATGAAAAAGCTAGATGAAATAGATAAGAGAGCTGAGATAATGGGATTAACTTCTTCAGATAGAACTGAGCAGAAAGAGCTTAGAGCTCAATTAAAAAGAGTAATGCTACTAGAGGAAATGAAGTGGCTATAGATATACAAGGATAAGGAGATAACGGATGGAGATGGGAGAAGAATAAGAAGGAAGAATAGGATTATTTCTTTGGAACAAGATGAAGGGATCGTAGAAGGGGATAACAGACTGATGGAATACATAACTAAATTCTATAAGGATTTGTTTGGACACCATGAAGAGACACACATATCTCTGAGGGGGTGGAAATGGAAAAGATTAGTGCACAAGATAAGGAGGAGCTAGTGGCCCCTTTCTCTCTAAATGAAATTCATCAGGTGGTTTTTGGGATGAAAAGAAATAAAAGCCCGGGACCTGATGGGTTCCCTGCTGACTTTTACCAAGATTTCTGGGACCCAGTGATGCCAAACAAATTCAAAAATTTAGACCCATTTGCCCGCTGAATGTTAGTTTTAAGATTATTACTGAAGTGTTGATGAATAGATTAGCTAAGTGTGTTTCTCCTGTGATTTCTAGAACCCAAACTGCATTTATTAAGGGCAGGTATATCATGGAAGGGGTTGTCATAATACATGAAGCCCTGAATGTTTTTCATAAAAATAAGGAAGATGCTTTGATCTTCAAAGTGGATTTTGAGAAAGCATATGATAAAATTAAATGGCCCTTTGTGATTGAAATGCTAAATCTAAAAGGCTTCCCAAATAAATGGTGTGATTGGGTGATGGAGACTATGAGGGGGGATGATGACCCACAAGTATAGGGGATCTATCGTAGTCCTTTCGATAAGTAAGAGTGTCGAACCCAACGAGGAGCAGAAGGAAATGATAAGCGGTTTTCAGCAAGGTATTCTCTGCAAGTACTGAAATAAGTGGTAACAGATAGTTTTGTGATAAGGTAGATTGTAACGAGCAACAATTAACGAAAGTAAATAAAGTGCAGTAAGGTGGCCCAATCCTTTTGTAGCAAAGGACAAGCCGGAACAAACTCTTATAATAGGAAAAGCGCTCCCGAGGACACATGGGAATATCGTCAAGCTAGTTTTCATCACGTTCATATGATTCGCGTTCGGTACTTTGATAATTTGGTATGTGGATGGATCGGTGCTTGGGTACTACCCTTACTTGGACAAGCACCCCACTTATGATTAACCTCTATTGCAAGCATCCGCAACTACAACAAAAGTATTAAGGTAAACCTAACCATAGCATGAAACATATGGATCCAAATCTGCCCCTTACGAAGCAGCGCATAAACTAGGGTTTAAGCTTCTGTCACTCTAGCGACCCATCATCTACTTATTACTTTTAAATGCCTTCCTCTAGGCCCAAATAATGGTGAAGTGTTATGTAGTCGACATGCACATAACACCACTAGAGGAGAGACAACATACATCTCATCAAAATATCGAACGAATACCAAATTCACATGGCTACTAATAGCTATACTTCTCCCATGTCCTCGGGAATAAACGTAACTACTCACAAAGCATATTCATGTTCATAATCAGAGGTGTATTAATATGCATAAAGGATCTGAACATATGATCTTCCACCAAATAAACCAACTAGCATCAACTACAAGGTGTAATTAACACTACTAGCAACCTACTAGTACCAATCCCGGACTTGGAGACAAGAATTGGATACAAGAGATGAACTAGGGTTTTGAGAGGAGATGGTGCTGGTGAAGATGTTGATGGAGATTGCCCTCTCCCGATGAGAGGAGCATTGGTGATGACGATGGCGCTGATTTCCCCCTCCCGGAGGGAAGTTTCCCTGGCAGAACAGCTGCGTCGGAGCCCAAGATTGGTTCTGCCAAGGTTCCGCCTCGCAGCGGCGTAGTTTCGTCCGAGAAGATGGCTTATGATTTTTTTTCTCATCGAAAGACTTCATATAGAAGAAGATGGCCATCGGAGGGCCACTAGGAGGCCCACGAGGTAGGGGGGCGCGCCCAGGGGGGTAGGGTGCGCCCCCCACTCTCGTGGGCAGGGTGTGGCCCCCCTGGTGAACTTCTTGCGCTCAATATTTTTCATATATTCTGAAAACATCTTCCGTGAAGTTTCAAGACTTTTGGAGCTGTGTAGAATAGGTCTCTAATATTTGCTCCCTTTCCAGCCCAAAATCCAAGCCCCAGCTGCCGGCATTCTCCCTCTTCATGTAAACCTTGTAAAATAAGAGAGAATAGGCATAAGTATTGTAACATAATGTGCAATAACAGCCCATAATGCAATAAATATCGATATAAAAGCATGATGCAAAATGGACATATCATAATACTGTTCTGGAAGTCATGTTACATGACCATGACGAACCTATGAACTATGAGGAAGCGATGATGAGCCCAGATTCCACAAAATGGCTTGAGGCCATGAAATCTGAGATGGGATCCATGTATGAGAACAAAGTGTGGACTTTGGTTGACGTGCCTGATGATCAGCAAGCCATCGAGAATAAATGGATCTTCAAGAAGAAGACTAACGCTAATGGTAATGTTACTGTCTACAAAGCTCGACTTGTTGCGAAAAGTTTTCAACAAGCTCAAGGAGTTGACTATGATGAGACCTTCTCACCCGTAGCGATGCTTAAGTCCGTCCAAATCATGATACATTCCTGAATTAATTTCTGGAAGAAGAGTCTTATATGATGTAGCCTGAAGGTTTTATCGATCCAAAGGTTGCTAACAAAGTGTGCAAACTCTAGCGATCCATCTATGGACTGGTGCAAGCATCTCGGAGTTGGAATAAACGTTTTGATAGCGTGATCAAAGCATATGGTTTTATACGGACTTTTGGAGAAGCCTGTATTTACAAGAAACTGAGTGGGAGCTCTATAGCATTTCTAATATTATATGTGGATGACATATTGTTGATTGGAAATGACATATAATTTCTTGATAGCATAAAAGGATACTTGAATAAGAGTTTTTCAATGAAAGACCACGGTGAAGCTGCTTATATATTAGGCATCAAGATCTATAGAGATAGATCAAGACGCATACCTTGATAAAGTTTTGAAAAAGTTCAAAATAGATCAAGCAAAGAAAGGGTTCTTGCCTATGTTACAAGGTGTGAAATTGAGTCAGCCTCAATGCCCGACCACTTGAGAAGATAGAGAGAAAATGAAACGTGTTCCCAATGCTTCAGCCATAGGCTCTATCATCTATGCAATGTTGTGTGCCAGACCTGATGTGTGCCTTGCTAGTTTAGTAGGGAGGTACCAAAGTAATCCAGGAGTGGATCACTGGAGAACGGTCAAGAACATCCTGAAATACCTGAAAAGAACTAAGGATATGTTACTTTTTTATGGAGGTGACAAAGAGCTCGTCGTAAATGGTTATGTCGATGTAAGCTTTGAAACTGATCTGGATGACTCTAAGTCACAAAATGGATATGTGTTTTTATTGAACGGTGGAGCTGTCAGTTGGTGCAGTTCTAAGAAAAGCGTCGTGGCAGGATCTATGTGTGGAGTGGAGTACATAGCTGCTTCGGAAGCAGCAAATGACGGAATCTGGATGGAGGAGTTCATATCCGATCAAGGTGACATACCTAGTGCACTGGGTCCAAAATCTTTTGTGACAATACTGGTGCAATTGCCTTGGCAAAGGAATCCAGATTTCACACAAGAACCAAGCACATCAAGAGACACTTGAATTCCATCCGCGATCAAGTCAAGGAGGGAGACATAGAGATTTGCAAGATACATACAGATCTGAATGTTGCAGACCCATTGACTATGGCTCTGTCACGAGCAAAACATGATCAGCACCAAGACTCCATGGGTGTTAGAATCATTACTGCGTAATCTAGAATATTGACTCTAGAGCAAGTGGGAGACTGAAGGAAATATGCCCTAGAGGCAATAATAAAGTTGTTATTTATATTTTCCTTATATCATGATAAATGTTTATTATTCATGCTAGAATTGTATTAACCGGAAACTTAGTACATGTGTGAATACATAGACAAACAGAGTGTCAATAGTTTGCCTCTACTTGACTAGCTCGTTGAATCAATGATGGTTATATTTCCTAACCATAGACATGAGTTGTCATTTGATTAATGGGACCACATCATTAGATAATGATGTGATTGACTTGACCCATCCGTTAGCTTAGCACGATGATCGTTTAGTTTGTTGCTATTGCTTTCTTCATGACTTATACATGTTCCTGTGAATATGAGATTATGCAACTCTTGAGTACCGGAAGAACACTTTGTCTGCTACCAAACGTCACAACGTAACTGTGTGATTATAAAGGTGCTCTACAGGTTGATACATCTCCAACGTATCTATAATTTTTTATTGTTCCATGCTATTATATATTCTATTTTGGATGTTAATGGGCTTTATTTTACACTTTTATATTATTTTTGGGACTAACCTATTAACCAAAGGCCGAGTGCAAATTGTTGTTTTTTGCCTATTTCAGTGTTTCGCAGAAAAGGAATATCAAACGGAATCCAAACGGAATGAGACCTTCGGGAGAGTTTTTTTGGGAACAAACATGATCCAGGGGACTTGGAGTGGACGTCAATAAACAATCGAGGAGGCCACGAGGCAGGGGGGCGCGCCTACCCCCCTGGGCGTGCCCTCCACCCTCGTGGGCCCCTCGTTGCTCCACCAACCTACTTCTTCCTCCTATATATATTCATATACCCCGAAAACATCTAGGAGCACCACGAAACCCTATTTCCACCGCCACAACCTTATGTACCCTAGAGATCCCATCTTGGGTCCTTATCCGAAACACTGCTGGAGGGGGCATCGATCACGGAGGGCCTCTACATCAACTCCATGGCCTCTCCGGTGATGTGTGGGTAGTTTACATCAGACCTTCTGGTCCATAGCTAGTAGCTAGATGGCTTCTTCTCTCTGTTTGGATCTCAATACAATGTTCTCCTCGGTCTTCTTGGAGATCTATTCGATGAATTGTGAGTTTATGATGAAGTCTATCTATGAACAATATTTGAATCTTTTCTGAATTATTTTATGCATGATTGGTTATCTTTGCAAGTATCTTCGAATTATGAGTTTGGTTTGGCCTACTAGATTGATCTTTCTTGCAATGGGAGAAGTGCTTAGCTTTGGTTTCAATCTTGCGGTGCTCGATCCCAGTAATAGAAAGGGAGACGACACGTATTGTGTTGTTGCCATCAAGGACAAAAAGATGGGGTTTATATCATATTGCTTCAGTTTATCCCTGTACATCATGTCATCTTACCTAATGCGTTAATCTGTTCTTATGAACTTAATAATCTAGATGCATGCTGGATAGCGGTCGATGTGTGGAGTAATAGTAGTAGATGCAGACAGGAGTCGGTCTACTTGTCACAGACGTAATGCCTATATTCATGATCATGCCTAGATATTATCATAACTATGCTCAATTCTATCAATTGCTCGACAGTAATTCCTTCACCCACCATAATACTTATGCTATCTTGAGAGAAGCCACTAGGGAAGCCTATGGCCCCCGGGTCTATTCTCCATCAATGAGTTTCCAATCTATTTTACTTTGCAATTTTTACTTTCAATCTATATCATAAAGATACCAAAAATATTTATCTTATCATTATCATATCTATCAGGTCTCACACTTGTAAGTGACCGTGAAGGGATTGACAACCCCTTGATCGCGTTGGTTGCGAGGTTCTTATTTTTTTGTGTATGTACAAGGGACTTGCATGTCGCCTCCTACTGGATTGATACCTTGGTTATCAAAAACTGAGGGAAATACTTATGCTACTCTGCTGCATCACCCTTTCCTCTTCAAGGGAAAACCAACGCAGTGCTCAAGAGGTAGCAAGAAGGATTTCTGGCACTGTTGCCGGGGAGTCTATGCACAAGTCAAGACTTACCAAGTACCCATCACAAACTCTTATCCCTCACATTACATTATTTTCCATTTGCCTCTCGTTTTCCTCTCCCACACTTCACCCTTGCCTTTTATTCGCCTCTTTCCCATTTGTTTTCTTGTACCATGGCCGATTCAAAAAGGGCTAAGGGTTCTCTCGCGGGATTTACCTTGGATAGTCTCTCTGTCCTCTCTAAGCTCATAAATAATGATGATATGGAGAGACCTACTGGGGTTATCAATGAGAGTTTGAATAATTTCGATGAAGATGATCCCGGAATTTTTCGTTATTTACTTGATGAATCTTTGAAAGACGCTTGGGATAGGCTATTAAGGATCCGAGCTAGGTATGTGCCCCAATACCAAATTGAGGTTTACCTGAAAAGCTTTTATATTGGTTTACCCTCTTCATTCAAGAAAGTTCTAGATTCTATCTTTGAAGAAGGTTTTCTTGAGGGGGATCCCATTGATACTTATGAAAGGATGAAAACTATATTTGGGTACCCCATGAGTGAGAAGGTTGAATCTACCTCTCTTTTGTGCTTTTACCTAAATGAAATTATCAAAGAAATGAGGGCTAGCTTAGATGCCAATTTCCGTAACGTACTTAATCTTTCTTTCACTATCAATGGCCACTTGCTATCTCAAAATAGCAAGATAAATGCTATAGAAAAGATTTTTTCTCTTTTCTTTCCTAATACCAAAGATGGCAATACCTAGTTCTATCCTTGCTTTTATGCCTAGCTAGGGGCGTTAAACGATAGCGCTTGTTGGGAGACAACCTAATTTTATTTTTTTTCCTTGCTTTTTGATTCTGTTTAGTAATAAATAAATCATCTAACCTGTGTTTAGATGTGGTTTGAGGCTTTTAATTAGTGTTTGTGCCAAGTAGAACCTTTGGGAAGACTTGGGAAAGTCTTTGTGATCTTGCTGTAAAAAACAGAAACTTTAGCGCTCACGAGAATTGCTGCAATTTTTTATTGAAGAGTGATATTTAGTTAATTATTTTTTTATATGATTTATAGATAAATTGCTCACGTCCAGAAATGTATTTTAGAATTTTTGGGGTTCCAGAAGTACTCAAAACCTACAGGTTACTACAGACTGTTCTGTTTTTGACATATTCTGTTTTTCGTGTGTTGTTTGCTTATTTTGATGAATCTATGGCTAGTAATAGAGTTTATGAACCATAGAGAAGTTGGAATACAGTAGGTTTAACACCAATATAAATAAATAATGAGTTCATTGCAGTACCTTGAAGTGGTAGTTTGTTTTCTTTTACTAACGGAGCTCATGAGATTTTCTATTTGAGTTTTGTGTTGTGAAGTTTTCAAGTTTTGGGTAAGGATTTGATGGATTTTGGAGAAAGGAGTGGAAAGAGCCTAAGCTTGGGGATGCCCAAGGCACCCCAAGGTAAAATCCAAGGACAACCAAAAGCCTAAGCTTGGGGATGGCCTGGAAGGCATCCCCTCTTTTGCCTTTGTCCATCGGTAACTTTACTTGGAGCTACATTTTTATTCACCACATGATATTTGTTTTGCTTGGAGCGTCTTGTATGATTTGAGTCTTTCCTTTTTAGTTTAGCACAATCATCCTTGCCGTACACACCTTTTGGGAGAGACACACATAAATTGGAATTTGTTACAATACTCTATGTGCTTGACTTATATTTTTTGAGCTAGATAATTTTGCTCTAGTGCTTCACTTATATCTTTTTAGAGCACGATGGTGGTTCTATTTTATAGAAATAATTTGTCTCTCATGCTTCACTTATATTATTTTGAGATTCCTTTAGAACAACATGGTAATTTGCTTTGGGTATGAATTTAGTCCTAATATAATAGGCATCCAAGATCGGTATAATAAAAACTATCATACAAAAAGTGCATTGGATATTATGAGAAGTTTGATACTTGAAATTGTTTTGAGAGATGAAGATGGTGATATTAGTCATGCTAGTTGAGTAGTTGTGGATTTGAGAAATACTTGTGTTAAAGTTTGTGATTCCCGTAGCATGCACGTATGGTGAACCGTTATGTGATGAAGTCGGAGCATGATTTATTTATTGATTGTCTTCCTTATGAGTGGCGGTCGGAGACGAGCGATGGTCTTTTCCAATCAATCTATCCCCCAAGGAGCATGCGCGTAGTACTTTGTTTCGATAACTAATAGGTTTTTGCAATAAGTATGTGAGTTCTTTATGACTAATGTTGAGTCCGTGGATTATACGCACTCTCACCCTTCCACCATTGCTAGCCTCTCTAATACCGTGCACCTTTCGCCGATATCACACCCACCATATACCTTCCTCAAAACAGCCACCATACCTACCTATTATGGCATTTTCATAGCCATTCTGAGATATCTTCCCATGCAACTTTGCACCGTCCTATTATTATGACACGCTTCATCATTGTCATATTGCTTTGCATGATCATGTAGTTGACATCGTATTTGTGGCAAATCCACCGTTCATAATTCTTTCATACATGTCACTCTTGATTCATTGCGTCGTATATCACTGAGGCATTGCCATAGAGTCATATTTTGTTCTAAGTATTCAGTTGTAATTCTTGAGTTGTAAGTAAATAAAGTGTGATGATCATCAGTATTAGAGCATTGTCCCAAGTGAGGAAAGGTTGATGGAGACTATGATTCCCCCACAAGTCGGGATGAGACTCCGGATGAAAAAAAAAGAAAGAAAAAGAGGCCAAAAAATAGAGAAAAGGCCCAAATAAAAAATGAGAGAAAAAGAGAGAAGGGACAATGTTACTATCCTTTTACCACACTTGTGCTTCAAAGTAGCACCAAGATCTTCATTATAGAGAGTCTCCTATGTTGTCACCTTCATATACTAGTGGGAATTTTACATTATAGAACTTGGCTTGTATGTTCCAATGACGGGCTTCCTCAAAATGCCCTAGGTCTTCATGAGCAAGCAAGTTGGATGCACACCCACTTAGTTTCTTTTGTTGAGCTTTCATACACTTATAGCTCTAGTGCATCCGTTGCATGGCAATCCCTACTCACTCATATTGATATCTATTAATGGGCATCTCCATAGCCCGTTTATACACCTAGTTGATGTGAGACTATCTTCTCCTTTTTGTCTTCTCCACAACCACCATTCTATTCCACCTATAGTGCTATATCCATAGCTCTCGCTCATATATTGCGTGAAGATTGAAAAAGTTTGAGAACATCAAAAGTATGAAACAATTGCTTGGCTTGTCATCGGGGTTGTGCATGATTTAAATATTTTGTGTGGTGAAGATAGAGCATAGCCAGGCTATATGATTTTGTAGGGATAAGTTTCTTTGGCCATGTCATTTTGAGAAGACATGATTGCTTAGTTGGTATGCTTGAAGTATTACTATCTTTATGTGAATATTAAACTTTTATATTGAATCTTTCGGATCTGAATATTCATGCCACAATAAAGAGATTTACATTGAGAATATGCTATAAAGCATTCCACATCAAAAATTCTATTTTTATCATTTATCTACTCGAGGACGAGTAGGAATTAAGCTTGGGGATGTTGATACGTCTCCAACGTATCTATAATTTTTTATTTTTCCATGCTATTATATATTCTGTTTAGGATGTTAATGGGCTTTATTTTACACTTTTATATTATTTTTGGGACTAACCTATTAACCCAAGGCCCAGTGCAAATAGTTGTTTTTTGCCTATTTCAGTGTTTCGCAGAAAAGGAATATCAAACGGAATCCAAACAGAATGAAACCTTTGGGAGAGTTATTTTTGGAACAAACATGGTCTAGGGGACTTGTAGTGGATGTCAAGAAACAATTGAGGAGGCCACGAGGCAGGGGAGCACGCCTACCCCCTAGGCACGCCCTCCACCCTCATGGGCCCCTCGTTGCTCCACCGACCTACTTCTTCCTCCTCCTATATATATATTCATATACCCTGAAAACATCGAGGAGCACCACGACCTATTTCCATCGCCGCAACCTTCTGTACCCAAGGGATCGCATCTTGGGTCCTTTTCCGGAGCTCCGCCGGAGGGGGCATCGATCACGGAGGGCCTCTACATCAACTCCATGGCCTCTCCGGTGATGCGTGAGTAGTTTACTTCAGACCTTCGGGTCCATAGCTAGTAGCTAGATGGCTTCTTCTCTTTCTTTGGATCTCAATACAATGTTCTCCTCGATCTTCTTGGAGATCTATTCGATGTAACTATTTTTGCGGTGTGTTTGTCGAGATCCGATGAATTGTGGGTTTATGATGAAGTCTATCTATAAATAATATTTGAATCTTCTCTGAATTCTTTTATGCACGATTGGTTATCTTTGCAAGTCTCTTTGAATTATTAGTTTGGTTTGGCCTACTAGATTGATCTTTCTTGCAATGGGAGAAGTGATTAGCTTTGGGTTCAATCTTGAGGTGCTAAATCCGAGTGATAGAAAGGGAAACGACGCGTATTTTATTGTTGCCATAGAGGATAAAAAGATGGGGTTTATATCATATTGCTTGAGTTTATCCCTCTACATCATGTCATCTTACCTAATGAGCGACTCTGTTCTTATGAACTTAGTACTTTATATGCATGCTGGATAGCGGTCGATGTGTGGAGTAATAGTAGTAGATGTAGGCAGGAGTTGGTCTACTTGTCACGGACGTAATGCCTATATTCACGATCATGCCTAGATATTCTCATAACTATGCTCAATTCTATCAATTGCTCGACAGTAATTCGTTCACCCACCGTAATACTTATGCTATCTTGAGAGAAGCCACTAGTGAAACCTCTGGCCCCTGGGTCTATTCTCCATCATATAAGTTTCCAATCTATTTTACTTTGCAATTTTTACTTTCAATCTATATCATAAAAATACCAAAAATATTTATCTTATCATTATCATATCTATCAGATCTCACTCTCGTAAGTGACCGCGAAGGGATTGACAACCCCTTTATCGCATTGGTTGCGAGGTTCTTATTTGCTTGTGTAGGTACAATGGACTTGTGTGTGGCCTCCTACTGGATTGATACCTTGGTTCTCAAAAACTGAGGGAAATATTTACGCTACTTTGCTGCATCACCCTTTCCTCTTCAAGGGAAAACCAATGCAGTGCTCAAGAGGTAGCATAGGTGTCTGTGATGGTACTTGTTGAGTTGGCATAGATCGAGATTAGGATTTGTCACTCCTATTGTCGGAGAGGTATCTCTGGGTCCTCTCGGTAATGCACATCACAATAAGCCTTGCAAGCAATGTACCTAATGAGTTAGTTATGGGATGTAGCATTATCGAACGAGTAAAGAGACTTGTCGGTAACGAGATTGAACTAGGTATTGAGATACCGACGATCGAATCTCGGGCAAGTAACATACCGATGACAAAGGGAACAACGTATGTTGTTATGTGGTTTGACCAATAAAGATCTTCGTAGAATATGTACGAACCAATATGAGCATCCAGGTTCCGCTATTGATTATTGAACGGAGACGAGTCTCGGTCATGTCTACATAGGAACCAATATGAGAATCCAAGGTCCGCACGCTTAAAGTTTGGCGACGATCGATAATATGAGTTTATGTGTTTTGATGTAGAAAATGTAGTTCGGAGTCCCGGATATGATCACGGACAAGACGAGGATTCTCGAAATGGTCGAGACATAAAGATTGATATATTAGAAGCCTATATTTGGACATCGGAATAGTTCCGGGTGAAATCGGGATTTTACCGGAGTGCCAGGGGGGTTACCGGAACCCCCCGGGGGTTAATGCGCCTTGTTGGTCCCTAGTGGAGAGAGAAGGGCCGGCCAGGGCAGGCCACACACCCCCTTTCCTTGAGTTCGAATAGGACAAGGAAGGGGGCGGCACCCCCTTGCCTTTTCCCTCTCCCACTCCTAGTGGGACTAGGAAAGGGGAGTCCTACTCCCGCTAGGAAGAGGACTCCTCCTCTTGGCGCACCCTGCTAGGGCCGGTAGGCCTCCCCCCTTGCTCCTTTATATACGGGAGCAGGGGGCACCCCAAGACACACAAGTTGATTAGTTGATCTTTTAGCCGTGTGCGGTGCCCCCCTCCACCATAATGCACCTCTGTCATATCTAGCGGTGCTTAGGTGAAGCCCTGCGTCGGTAGCATCGTCATCACCGTCATCACGCCGTCATGCTGACGGAACTCTCCCTCGAAGCTCTGCTGGATCGGAGTTCGTGGGGTGTACGTTCGGTACTTGGATCAGTCGGATCGTGAAGACGTACGACTACATCAACTGCGTTCTCATAATGCTTCCGCTTATGGTCTATGAGGGTACGTGGACGACACTCTCCCCTCTAGTTGCTATGCATCACCATGATCTTGCGTGCGCGTAGGATTTTTTTTGAAATTACTACGATCCCCAACAGAAGGGTCTCAATGGCATCCATCGAACCATACTCGGCAAGCATCTTGCCATCCGCGTCCACCATCTCTTTGGAAAAGGCCGCCACTAGCTGGGCGTGGGCGGACGCGATCTGCGCTTGGACGGGCTCCGTCGGCGCAAGGTATGCGGCGGACGAACGGATGGCTGCTCGAGCGCTCTCGGCGATTGCCAGCTCTTCGGTTGTGGGTTGCCTACCATTGTTGGAGAAGCTTCATTCAATTTGTGCAGTGACCGCCGGGAGCTGGGTGTGGGCGGCCTCCATTAGGGCTAAGGTCGCCGCCGCGGAACGGACAGCTGTTGTGCGACTCTCGCTAGTTGTTATCCCCGAGCCAGATGTTGGTGCGGCCACCTGAGAAGCAACATCGGCCGTTTGGGCTGCCATGGCCGCCCGGTCGCAGATTACGATCGCGCTCATACACCTTGTTAGCACGCGCATGGCGGCTGTGGCCGCGCTCTCGCCAGTGTGGGCCACCGAAGTTGCCCTCACGACACGTTCCACGTGCCCATCGTTCACGGGCGACGATTGAACAGTTAAATGATATGTGGGAGCGAGCTGTGCTTGAGACGCCTGGTGTGGACTGTAGCCGACGCACCTTCTCGCGTAATCCATAGGCATACTATACATCGATGGTGCTCCAGGATATTTTGTGCTGCATATCACACAGTTGGTGATCATAAACTGTGTGCGATCAACTTAATTTTTCATGTTGATTTGAATTACATAATGGGGTCACAGCGGGAATGGACGGTGTTTGAATTGCTAGACCTTTTATCTCATGTGAACATGGAACTATATGTGCGTCGTAAAGGAATTCGAATTATTCAGTGTTCGTTTGAACATTTTATAAATTAAATTAGTTTTCTAGCCATTTTAGGAGCACAATTCAAAATTAAACTACATGCACATGCTCCGGTGCACCAACATGGGTTGTAAAATCATAGATGTGTCCATGGGTTTATGCTTATCTCCCATGCAAGAAATGGGGATGAAATTCAAACACCACGGCACAGTGGCTCCCCGGCAAACGTCGGCGTACTTGCTTTTGTAATCCTAGTAAATCCAAAATTCGTCCGAAATTCATGAAACTTGGCATGCTATTATGGAGCGGCCTCAAGATGCGATGGTAAAAATTTTGTCCCATTTGGGGCAGGTTTGGGTATAAGCTTCTCATAAACCAGAGCTTCTCAGAACAAGTGTGATAGTTTCAGTAGGGAACGTTTCACCTTTCTGGACGAAATGATATCCGTTGCCTCTTCTCGATTTGAATTTTTTTCCTAGTGTCAACATAGAACAACTGGAGTGTTGTGTCAATTTTTGGGATTTTTCGGGGTTCGCTTGGACATTTTTATACATTAACTGGGTTTTGTGTGCATTCATGTGCATAATTCAAATTGGAAGTACATGCACATGCTCTAATGCATATAAATTAGTTGAAAATTCAAATTTGTGTCTTTGGTTACTTGCTGATGTCCCATGCAAGAAATGAGAATGAATGTCAAACACCCTGCCAGTTTCACTTGGCTGTAAACATTGAGATACCTGGCTTTAAATTCTAGTAAATCCAAAACTCGTCTCAAATTCCAGAAACTTGGCATGCCATCATGGAGCGGCATCAACATGTCGTGGTAATTTTTTTTGCATTTGGGGCAGTGTTGGTTATATGCTTCTCACAAACTAGAGCTTCTCACCAACAAGCATGATAGTTTTCAGTAGGGAATGTCCCACCTTTGGGGACAAAACGATATCCATTGCCTCTTATTACTTCCAAATTTTTTCTTGTGTCAACATAGAACAACATGAGTGTTCTGTCGAATTTTCTGATTTTTCGGGGTTCATTTGGACATTTTTATGCATTAACTGAGTTTTCAATGCATTTATGTGCATAATTAAAATTTGAACTGCATGCACATGCTCGAGTGCATATAAATTGATTGAAAAATCAAATGTGTGTCCTTGGGTGCATGTTTAGGTCCCATGCAAGAAATGGGAATGAAGTTCAAGCACCAGGGCACCATTGATTGCCCGCAAAACATTGAGATGCCTGGTTTTAAATTCTACTATATCCAAAACTCATCAGAAATTCATGAAACTTGGCATGCTATCAAGGAGCGGCATCAACATGCCGTAGTAAAATTTTCGTCCCATTTGGGGCAGGTTTGGGTATATGCTTCTCACAAACCAGAGCTTCTCACAACAAGCATGATGATTTCGGTAGAGAACGTCCCATCTTTGGGGACGAAACGATATCCATTGCCTCTTATTGCTTCCAAAATTTTTCGCGTGTCAACATAGAACAACAGGAGTGTTGTGTCATTTTTTGTGATTTTTGGGGGTTCATTTGGACATTTTTTATGCATTAACTGTGTTTTCAATACATTTATGTGCATAATTCAAATTTGAACTACATGCACATACTGAAGTGTATATAAATTGGTTGAAAAATCAAATCTGTGTCCTTGGGTGCATGCTTAGGTCCCATGCGAGAAATGATAATGAATTTCAAACACCAGGGCACCGTTGATTACCGCCAAAACATTGAGATGCCTGGTTTTTAAATTCTAATAAATCCAAAACTCTTCTGAAATTCATGAAATTTGGCATGCTATCACGGAGCGGCATCAACATGCCGTGGTAAAAAATTTGTCCCATTTGGGGCAGGTTTGGGTATATGATTCTCACAAACCAGAGCTTCTCACAATATGATGGTTTCAGTACGGAACGTCCCACCTTTGGAGACGAAACGATATCCATTGCCTCTTATTGCTTTCAAATTTTTCTCGTGTCAACATAAAACAACAGGAGTGTTGTGTCAATTTTTGTGATTTTTCAGGGTTCGTTTGGACATATTTATGCATTAACTGAGTTTTCAATGCATTTATGTGCATAATTCAAATTTGAACTACATGCACATGCTCCAGTGCATACAAATTGGTTGAAAATCAAATATGTGTCCTTGGGTGCATGCTTAGGTCCCATGCAAGAAATGGGAATGAATTTCAAACATTAGGACACTTTTGATTGTCGGAAAAACATTGAGATGCCTGGTTTTTAAATTCTAGTAAATCCAAAACTCGTCTGAAATTCATGAAACTTGCATTGGTGCGCGTCGGTCCTAAGCAAACGGTTTTAACCCCTTTCCGCGACGGCATTCGGAACCGTCGCCAAGTGAGTGTGGGCGATACGAGGGTCCTTCCCACATGACCCAGAAAACGTTGGGGATATGCCCTCATAGCACACATGCTCGGCAAAATGAGGTCATGTGCAACCGGCAAGCACTCATATACAGAAATACGTACAGTAGTGCTCGAAAATTACAATTATACAAGCGAAATCATTTCCGGTTGTAAGTACATCCCACACAGTCAATCACCACTAAACGTTTCCGTTCGTATATACATCCCACACAGTCACTACAAGGAAAACGTTTGCGCAAGGTGGCGTAACGCAAACAGTTTTGAAAAGAATGTTGTGTGCGATTTTTCATTGATCCAACACGGTTTATTCCTAGAAAGTATGTGCGTTGCTTAAGGTCATAGCCCACGGTGTTTTCTTATTAACCGTTTGCAATAGGAAAACCCAACTAGCAAGCTAATTGCCCTATTATTAATAATCCATTTACTAATATAATTGACATTCATATTAAGCACATAATATATTCCATTTCGATATTAAGGAAGCAGGATTTCACAATTGAAATACATCAGAGTACAACATGATATAGCTTCAGCACTCAGCTACCCCATTACACCACTGCACCAGTAGCAAGTTTCACATGCAACATCTAGAACCTTTCGAAATTAGCATCATAGACGGTACATAGAGAGATGCATCTCATCTGGAAAACTGCTGAAGCGAATTCGAATATTGAGCCTTCATTCATGTTGAAGGTCTTTGCGACTTTAGGCCAGTGCATGTGGATGATTGACCGTCCATACTTCGACCTCTTCCAGAACACTTCAATATTGAACCGTGGGTGTTGTATGAAAACTTTCTTCCCCTCCTGACCATAGATGTGGTTTGAGAGGTAATCATTAGTGAAGCCTGAAAACAAGGATGTGCATAAATATCTTCTCTATATTGGAAATGGGGCAAAGGAATACAAAAAGGCAAGGTATAATAGTTAGTACCATCTTGTAAACCTCGGTGCTTCCCATTGTTTCCCTGCAACACATATAAGGTAGTTAGTCATCAGGTTAAGTAAGGGTACGCATGCTATTAGTAGAATATGTTGATGATAAATAAGCACATTGCAGATTCATCAGATTAATTCAAGCCACATGGAAAACCCATTTGTCCAAACCAAGCATGATTAAGAACTAGGAAATATAGCACTTATATATGTTTCTCATGTATTAAGTGCAGCCAAATTCGATTTATTCCTCACATGGTATACAATAACAGAATGCAGCCACAACAATTAAACATCGCATTGCAGAATTGAACCAAGCAGTTAACTAAACCGCACAATAAATGAACCAAACATAAACTGAGCACCACATTGCACAATATAACATACTCCTAAATAGAAGATTAGACAGTTAACGAAACCAAACATGCTTAACAACTTGGAAATATAGCAATTGTATTTGTTTCTCATTTATTTAGTAAAACCAAATTCGATTTATTCCTCACATGGTATACAATAACAGAATGCAGCCACAATAATTGAACATCGCATTGTAGAATTGAACCAAGCAGTTAACTAAACACCACATCAAGTGAAGCAAGCCACAACAAATGAACCAAGCAGTTAACTAAACACCAATTGAACAATATAACATGCTCCTAATAGAAGATAAGAAAGTTAACCAAACCAAGCATGCTTAACAACTTGGAACTATTGCACCCTGAAGAATTGAACATCACATTTGCAGAATTGAACCAAGTAGTTAATTGAACACCACATTGCACGACATATAAAACATATACACTATAGCAGAATATTGCATGGTAAAAGTAAATAGCACAATTCACTAGAATTTGTTAAGGAAAGACAGTAGCTAGCAAACTGAACATGGGTCCTTATAGTGAGCTAATAAGACAAGCTACTCCTCATTGTCGGAGATATCGATGACCATTGGCTCCTTGGACATGGAAGAGGGCGAGGCCTCCGCATCGTGGGTGCCCTCGTTGTAGTGGTGAGTTGCCTGAGCCGCTCCGGGCACCAACCTACTGGCTCTCGAGATGAGGTAAGCACGTGCACGCTGAGAAAACACCTAATAGTCTTCGTCGAAGGCACTGACGGTGGTCTCGAGAAAACGCCAAGAACTGTCATTTAAAGAAGCCAACCGCGTCGCTGCGTCGGCGCACGAGGCGTCAACAGTGGCCTCGATGGCGATGTGCTTCTATAAGATCTTGGGGTCGGCATGAATGGCAGCCATCGCGACCTCATCCGCGCGTGTGAACGCGGTTTGCTTCTCCGCTTCAAAAGCCTCCTTGAGGTCCTGGCTATACTACGTGCACCATGACTTAAGCCGGCGCTTATTTGGTGGAGGGGTCCGTGATTTGGGTGGAAGGTGTCGCGCTCGCGCCGGTGGTCGGGGCATGTGGGATGTGGAAGGAGGAGGAGGATGGGGGTCGGGTGTGGATTACCTGCTTGGGTGCATGCTTAGATCTCATGCAAGAAATGAAAATGAATTTCAAACACCATGCACTACGGGAAACAGAAGATTTGTCGTCAGTACTTTCTTTGCCGTCAGCATTTTATCGGGGCAGACGGCAAAGAAAGGGTTTGCCGTCATCAGCAGGCGGCAAAGAACAGATGACGACAAATAAATACTTTGCCGTCCGCAACAAAAACTACATATGGCAAAGAGTGTTTTTCGTCTGCAATTTTCTCTACAGATGGCAAAGAGCTCACTTTGCCGTCTGTACTAAAAAATGCAGACAGTAAAATACTTTTCCGTCTATGTTTTTTGTTACAGATGGCAAAGTGAGCTCTTTGTTGTTTGTAGAGAAAACCGCAGACAGTAAAGAGAAAGCACAACACGCGGATCCACCTCACGGATTGATGACGTGGCGGCAATCCACTACCGCGCGCTGCTTCGATGCACGATCAAACTCCGCCTCCACCGCTTATCCTCTTCTCTCTCTCCCGTACCCCACGCCTCTTCTTCCCAGCCAAGATCCACCTCCACCTACCGCTGTTCCCCAAGCCGCTGACGAGCACCAGCTCAAGCTCCGCCGCCCCTACCTCCATCTCCTTCCTCCTGCCTGTCTTCCTCGTTCTCCATCTCTCCCCCATACCTCACCCTTGCCCTCTCCCTCTCAGGCACACGACGCCATGGACGGCCGCGGAGCTCCGCGCCACCTGACGTCAACCGCATCACCGCCCCAAGGGATCCGTGCACGTGGCCGCGTTGAGCCGCACGCGCACTAGATCCATCTGCCGGTGTGTGGCGTCCCAGCACCAGGTCCGGCAATGACTCTCGGCCCTGCCGCTTCACTGCTCCTGCCCAAACTGGCCTCCGCTTTTGGACCCCGCCACCGGCGGGCTGCCATGCCCGTCCTCGTCGCACTGGTGCTGTCCTCCAGTATGCTTGCTGGCTGCGACCAGGTCCCTGTACACATTTGGTTCGGTTGCAGCGCTGCTACTTCCCGATGAATCTAGGCTACCCAGGCTAGCAACATGTGTGTTTCTTTCTTATGCGTTTTAAGTGGATCTGAATTTGATGTATTCTCGCACTTGTCCGTGTGTGAATCTGATGTGCGGAACACTTAGAAGTTGCTACTCGTAGGTATACCTGGCCAAATGGGCCGGCCCGGCACGGCACGGCCCGACCTGAGATAAACGGGCCAGGCACGGCACGGCCCGCTGAGGCACGCGAACTAGTCGTGCCGTGCCGGGCCGGCACGCGTGCTGGCCTTCGAGGCCCAAGCACGGCTCCCTGGCTAAACGTGCTGGCCCGTAGGCACGTGTGGCCCGCCAGCACGAGGTGGCCCGATTTTTTCAAAAAAAACCACGTCTGGCTGGACCGCTGGAGCAGGCTGCAGGCGCGCAGGGGCGGTGCAGGGCTGCTGGCGCGCTCGTCGGCTTGTGCCATCGATGCAGCAACGCAGGGCTGCAGCCTGCATGCATGCATGCACGTCACGTACTCACGTTTCACTGTTTTTTTAATACATGTTTCGCTGTCCCTGGTATGTAAATCTGGCAGTAGCATGGTTAAACTGCTACGTTTATTACTTCCAAAGAATAGCACGTTTATTAAAGCATGCCTCATTAGAAGGAACAATAAATATAGAAAGTAAAAAGATTGTGACAATGTGTCATCATGTGGGATAAATATAGAGCTTTATTAAAGCATGCCTCATTAAAACCTTCCGTCCCTAAGAAGTAAAAGAGTACAATGCCATGCTAAACTACAAAAGGAAATAAAAATTACAAAAGGATAAGAAAATTACAAAGGAAAAATAAATTACAAAGATAGAACTACACGGCTTGGTGCCCCGCGGCCTCCGCATCTCTCTTGGCGTGTCCATCTTTGTGCCGACGCAGGTGGCCTGTTCCGTACTCCATGGCCATGGACAACAAAATTCCACATTGTTTGCACTTCGCTTTATGCACGTTGACACCATCCTCCACAAATATTTCTTCATCATAGTAGTTCCAGATGTCTAAGCTTCTTCGCTGAACTTTTGGAGCATCCATGTTTGAGTGTTGGAACTTGGAAATGATATGGTGTTTGAGTGTGAGAAATAAGAGGGGTAGGCAGCCCTTTATATAGCCAAAAAACTTACTTTTTTACACGGGCCGGCACGGTAGACAAGCTAGGCACGGTTAGGCACGTTTGGCACGTTTGACAAGCTAGGCACGGTTAGGCACGTTAGACAAGTTAGGCACGCCGGAACATTAGAAATAAAATGAGGCAAAGTGTCATCATGTGGGATAAATCTTGAGCTTTATTAGTGACTGCCTCATTAAAACCTTCCATCCCTGGGAAGTAAAAGAGTACAAAGCCACGCTCTAGATTACAGAAGAAAAAGAAAATTACAAAAGCATAAGAAAAATACAAAAGCATAAGAAAATTACAATAGAAAATGGAAAGACTACAACTACTCTTCGTCTTCTTCATCTTCGAGTGCAAGATTTTCGAACGTGGCCATCAGTTCTCTGTTTTCAGCGGTGTGTTGGGCTCTCCTTTTGGCTAGTTCTCTGTCTTTCACGGCCATGAGTGTTCTCACCATATCCGGGGTCATACTCGTTCTTCTTTCCTCAAGTATTCTTCCAGCTAGGCTAAAAGCAGACTCTGATGATGTCGATGAGACGGGTACTGATAATACATCCCATGCTAATATGGAAAGCACCGGATACGTAAGCTTGTGTTCATGCCACCACTGAATTATGTCGAACTCTTCCTCTTCCTCTTCATTGAAGTTGACTTTATCGCTGTTGAGGTACTTCGCTAACTCCCCACCACCCAAAAGCACAGGCGATGGGCCTGATGTGGAAGAGCTCGGGGAAGAGGTGGTAGAACCAAACAACTTGCTCCATGCTCCTTTCTTTTTCCCTGTGGTTGGTGCAGGTGGAGGTCGTTGCATGCGAACTCCAGCATACTTTTGATCATACTTAGCATAAACTTCAGAAAGCTTATCACGAACCTCAGTGGAATAAGCAATATAATCTATCCCTAGGGCCCCAGTTAGTACAACAAGTGCACTAGCAAACAATTCAAGTTTAACCCTAGGATCCAAGATAAATGCAAATGAATACAAAATAGGAATTTTTGCCCAATACTTGCAATATTTAAGTTTCATGCGAGAAACCATAGGCATTAATAAATTAGTATGTTCGTATGCTTTCAAGTGAGATGCAATGTCTACAAGAGTGTGCATCATTAAAGGAGATGTGGGATAATAAACCCCAGACAAAGAAACTGTTGCCTCATAAAATATTTCTAAAAACTTGACCAAACCTTTAGCAATTTCCCAAGTATCATTAGTGATATATTCTCTCCCCATATTTGCATTAATCCATCCCGAGAATTGAACTTCGTCTCGGATGACTGCCTTAAGCATCATATATGTAGAGTTCCATCTAACAGGCATGTCTAGATTATACTTATGAGGAGTTTTTTCTATTGCTATGCAATATCTCTGGTAACTACTAATTCGCTGATTAGAGTTACCAAGAAAAGAAATTGCATTGCGTAAAATCTCAATGGGTCCCTCACATCTCTTCATAGCACATTTAGCAATAAGATTAATTATATGGCAAGCACAACGTTGATGCAGTAAAAAAGATGCAGCATATACAGAAAACAGAGGACTGAGGCTCTCCATTGCAGTTGTATTTGATGAAGCATTATCCAAAGTTACTGCAAATATCTTGTCGGTCAGACCAAATTCTGACACAACATTAAGTACAGCTTGAGCTATGTTTTCACCAGTATGTGCTTCGTCAATTAATTCAAATCCTATAATTCTTTTCTGTAGTTCCCATTTTTTGTTAACATAATGAGCGACCACACTAATGTAGTCTTGCTTTGCCCGACCACTCCAGATATCAGATGTTAAAGAGACTGAAAAAGTGCATGTAGTAAAATCATCTTTTATTGTCTGAAGACTAGTTTTGCATAATTTTTTCATATCCCTAGATGTAGTTTGTCTAGAAACTGATTTGAAACTAGGAGTATGCACAGTTTGAATGTATTCGACAAAACCTTCAGACTCACCGAAACCTAATGGTAAATCATTAGAAGCAATTAAATGACAAATTCCTTCTCTATGAAGAGCAGGATCATAGGTGAAATTGCGTACCGTACCGTCGGGGTTGAACTTGAGCGTGGCCTGTGTCCCCGCAGACCGCTTGTCCGCGTTCTGGTGCATGAGGTTGTGCCTCAGGAGGTGGCCAGTTCCTCCTCCCCCCCCCCCCCCCCCCGAGGAAAGCAAGTGACCGCACCTCTTGCACCGAGCTTTCAGCACGTTGACACCGTCCTCCACGACTATTTCTTCAACGAAATACTCCCAGCACGTCGAGGTTTTGCGTCGAACCCTCTTTGTGCCGATGGAGGTGGAGGTACTGGACTGGGAAGTGGAATGGCTGCCGGTATACTCATCGGAAGAAGGATATGTGTGGGTTGTGGCTGTGGTATCGATCCACTCGGGGATGTCAACATCTAAGTCACTAGTATTGAAATTGAACCGGTTGGGATCACTACCCATGGGATCATCCATGTGTTGAGTGTGAGAAATAAGAGGAAGAGGAGGTTTGAGTGTGAGGAATGAGAGGGGTGGGCAGCCCTTTTTATAGCAAAAAGCTGACAGTTTTTAGACAAAATTTGCCCTCCAACGTTTAAATATTCAAATTTGTGACAAAATATACCTAAACAGCCCCAAATATGGCCAAACCCCACCCAAAACCCCCCTAAATCCCACTAAACCTCCTAAACCCCCGCTCCCCCCAGCCCCCCCGCTCCCTCGATCAAAGCGTCCAACGGATCGATTCCCTCCCTCGCTCTCTCCCAGGCGCATCGTGCTCCCGTGCCGTGCCGTGCTGGGCCGTGCCCGTGCTGGCCCGTTACTGGGCGTGCCGTGCCGGGCTGGCACGCGTGCCAGGCATAGCAGCCCAGGCACGGCCCAAGCAGGGCCGCGTGCCAGGCACGGCCCACATAGCCTCATGCCGTGCCGGCCCGTGACGGGCCAGGCACACGGGCTATCGTGCCAGCCCGCCAGAACCGGCCCGTTTGGCCAGGTATACTCGTAGGATATTCTTGCTCGTATGTATACTTGTGATGAATGGCTAGATTGTATACATTCATTTTTATTGGATATGTATTTCAAATCTCTTTAGTGAGGCCATTGTCCTCTTTAGCTCTAGCCACGTTGTATGCCGGATGCCGGAGTTGGCTACTTCGGCGACCACAGAAGCAGGAGCTGCCCTCCTCTCTGCTTCCCTTCTTCCCGAGCTCACCGAAGCAGCAATGGCTGCCCTTCGAATGGTTCGACTGACGTTATTTTCAAAAATAAAAAATAAAAAACAATCTTTGTCGTCTTTAGTTCACTCTGGATGACGGCAAAAAAAATGTTTTGACTGACGGCAAAGACTGCATTCTTTGCTGTCCGTTATTTATAAGGCTGACGGCGAATTAGATTTCGCTGATGGCAAAGTCTTTGCCGTCTTCCCAGTGAAAAGCTAACGGCAAAGTATTCTTTGCCGACTTATCTTTGCTGTCTGAGTTTGCCGTTTGCTTCCTGACAGCAAAATCTATGCCATCTAGATTTCGGTCTTTCCCGTCTGTGATCCACATACGGCAAATTACCTGTTTCATGTAGTGATGGCACCGTTGATTGCCGGCAAAACATTGAGATGCCTGATTTTTAAATTCTAGTAAATTCAAAATTCATCTGAAATTCATGAAACTTGGCATGCTATCATGGAGCGGCATCAACATGTCATGGTACAAGTTTTGTCCCATTTGGGACAGGTTTGGGTATATGCTTCTCACAAACCGGAGCTTCTCACAATAAGCATGATAGTTTTCGGTAGGGAACGTACCACCTTTGGGGACGAAATGATTGCTTTCAAATTTTTTTTCTCGTGTCAACATAGAAGGAGTGTTGTATGAATTTTTGTTTTTTTTCGGGGTTTATTTGGATATTTTTATGCATTAACTGAGTTTTCAATGCATTTATGTCCATAATTCAAATTTCAACTACATGCACATGCTCCAGTGCACATAAATTGGTTGAAAAATCAAATCTCTGTCCTTGGGTGCATGCTTAGGTCCCATGCAAGAAATGGAATGAATTTCAAACACCAGGGCACCGTTGATTGCCAGCAAAACATTGAGATGCTTGGTTTCGAAATTCTAGCAAATCCAAAACTCGTCTGAAAATCATGAAACTTGGCATGCTATCATGGAGCGGCATCAACATGCCGTGGTACAAATTTTGTCCCATTTGAGGCAGGTTTGGGTATATGCTTCTCACAACAAGCATGATGGTTTTCGGTAGGGAACGTCGCACCTTTGGGGACAAAATGATATCCATTGCCTCTTATTGCTTTCAAGTTTTTTTCTCTTGTCAACATAGAACAACAGGAGTGTTGTGTGAATTTTTGTGACTTTTCGGGGTTCGTTTGGACAGTTTTATGCATTAACTGAGTTTTCAATGCATTTATGTGCATAATTCAGATTTGCACTACATGCGCATGCTCCATTGTATATAAATTGGTTGAAAAAACAAATCTGTGTCCTTGGGTGCATGCTTAGGTCCCATGCAAGAAATGAGAATGAATTTCAAATACCAGCGCACCATTGATTGCTCGCAAGACATTGAGATGCCTGGTTTTAAATTCTAGTAAATAAGAAAAACTCATCAGAAATTCATGAAACTTGGCACGCTATCATGGAGCGGCATCAATATGCCGTGGTAATTTTTTTCCCATTTGGGGCAGGTTTGGGTATATGCTTCTCACAAACCAGAGCTTCTCACAACAAGCAAGGTGGTTTCGGTAGCGAACGTCCCTCCTTTGGGGAAGAAACGATATCCATTGCCTCTTATTGCTTTCAAGTTTTTTTTCTTATGTCAACATAGAACAACGGGAGTGTTGTGTGAATTTTTATGATTTTTCCGGGTTCGTTTGGACTTTTTTATGCATTAACTGAGTTTTCAATGCATTTATGTCCATAATTCAAATTTGAAATACATGCGCATGCTCCGGTGCATATAAATTGGTTAAAAAATCAAATCTGTATCCTTGGGTGCATGCTTAGGTCCCATGCAAGAAATGAGAATGAATTTCAAACACCAGGACACTGTTAATTATTGGCAAAACATTGAGATGCCTGGTTTTTAAAATCTAATAAATCCAAAACTAGTCTAAAATTCATGAAATATGGCATGCTAACATGGAGTGGCATCAACATGTCGTGGTACAAATTTTGTCCCATTTGGGGCAGGTTTGGGTATATGCTTCTCACAAACCGGAGCTTCTCACAACAAGCATGATGGTTTTCGGTAGGGAGCGTCCCACCTTTGGGGACGAAACGATATGCATTGCCTCTTATTGTTTTCAAGTTTTTTGTTCTTATGTCAACATAGAACAATAGGAGTGTTGTGTGAATTTTTGTGATTTTTCGGGATTCGTTTGGACTTTTTTATGCATTAACTGAGTTTTCAATGCATTTATGTGCATAATTCAAATTTGAAATACATGTGCATGCTCCGGTGCATTTAAATTGGTAGAAAAATCAAATCTGTATCCTTGGGTGGATGCTTAGGTCCCATGCAAGAAATGAGAATGAATTTCAAACACCAGGACACTGTTAATTATTGGCAAAACATTGAGATGCCTGGTTTTTAAATTCTAATAAATCCAAAACTGGTCTGAAATTCATGAAACATGGCATGCTAACATGGAGTGGCATCAACATGTCGTGGTACAAATTTTGTCCCATTTGGGGAAGGTTTCGGTATATGCTTCTCACAAACCGGAGCTTCTCACAACAAGCATGATGGTTTTCGGTAGGGAGCGTCCCACCTTTGGGGATGAAACGATATGCATTGCCTCTTATTGCTTTCAAGTTTTTTTTCTCGTGTCAACATAGAACAACAGGAGTGTTGTCTGAATTTTTGTGATTTTCGGGGTTCGTTTGGACATTTTTATGCATTAACTGAGTTTTCAATGCATTTATGTGCATAATTCAAATTTGAACTACATGCGCATGCTCTAGTGCATATAAATTGGTTGAAAAATCAAATATGTGTCTTTGGGTGCATGCTTAGGACCCATGCAAGAAATGGAAATGAATTTCAAACACCAGGGCACCGTTGATTGTCAGCAAAACATTGAGATGCTTGGTTTTTAAATTCTTGTAAATCCAAAACTTGTCTGATATTCATGAAACTTGTTATGCTATCATGGAGCGGCATCAACATGTCGTAGTACAAATTTTGTCCCATTTGGGACAGGTTTGGGTATATGCTTCTCACAAATCGGAGCTTCTCACAACAAGGATGATGGTTTTCGGTAGGGAACGTCCCACCTTAGGGGACGAAATGATATACATTGCCTCTTATTGCTTTCAATTTTTTTCTCATGTCAACATAGAACAACAGGAGTGTTGTGTGATTTTTTGTGATTTTTCGGGGTTCGTTTGGACAACTTTATGCATTAACTGAGATTTCAATGCATTTTTGTGCATAATTCCAATTTGAAATACATGTGCATTCTCAAGTGCATATAAATTGGTCGAAAAATCAAATTTGTGTCCTTGGGTGCATGCTTAGTTTCCATGCAAGAAATGAGAATGAATTTCATACATCAGGGGGGCATTGATTATTGGCAAAACATTGAGATGCCTGGTTTTTAAATTTTAGTAAATTCAAAATTCGCCTGAAAAGCAACCGGCATCTTCCTAAGAGCAACCTCCTTGACTTTCTGCACATCTCCATCTGTGAAATGATCTAGTAGGCTGAAATGTGACATGAGAGATTCCCAAAGTAGATCTTTTGCTCTTTGGTCGACAAAACTAAGATTTGGACGTTCCTTTGCTGCCTTTTTCCATTCTTGAAGGGCGATCGGGATTTGGTCCTTTACACGAACTCCACACTGAAGAATGAACTTGCCCGCATTCTTCTTAGGCTCGCTTGGTTCGCCATTAGGTTTGATGGCATCGATGTTGTACTCTACGCCGTACTTCATCTTTTTGGCCGGGTCTCGCATTGTCTTGCTGCCTGTAGAAGATTTGCTCAATCCGGAAGGCTGAAAGAAGAAAGATCAATTCGTTAATATATATACAAATCATTTAACACATTTAACGGTCACTAGGTGCCTGCTTATATAAATACACCTTGCCGGTCTTTGTTATTTCAAGATCAACATTTTCTTCGTCATCATAATCATAGTTCTGGACATGATCTATTCGTTCGTCTTCATCAAATATCATACCCTCACGAATTCAGGTATTGCATGCCGTCATCTTCTTCAAACTCATATGGGTGAGGGGACGAGCGTATGATGTTGAACAGGGCCTCCTCTCCTTCTCTGCCGGTATTGTCCATAACTTTTATTTAACTAATCTAGAAGAAATATAAAACAATTTAGTATTCAAATTACAATGCATGCATGCAATCAATACAGAAAACTGAATCATCGTACATAATATGCATCATCGAATATAATCTCGAATACATCATCTCGAATATTATCCAATAACATATATAATCTCGAATACATCGTCTCGAATATTATCCAATAATATATATAATCTCAAATACATCGTCTCGAATATTATTGAATAATATGTATAATCTCGATTACATCGTCTCTAATATTATCGAATACATCACTAGCTCTAGCTAATATAGATCAAATTCTATCGAATAATCTAGTTCACTTGCGGTTCCTGAGGCATGGGCGGTGGACACCCAAAGAGAAGGAACCATCATAGGATCATAGCTCGCGTGAGATCCACGAAGAACTTGCCAAGTATTGGAGTACCTGGCGTCAAACGCAACCATGTAGCGAAGGACGTGCTCCCTAACACGGCGATGTACCACCTCCGGCGGGGCCGGCTCCCTCCGCACCAAAAGTGGCCCATGCGAACGCCACCAAAGGAGCTTCGTGTCGATGACGGGACCTAGGGCCGGGTTCCTCACCAAGCGGCGGGTCCCTGAAGGTAGCACCTCCCAGTGCCAGCCCGGCGGCGCCTAGTCCCAGACATGGCTCCTCTGAAGCAGGACGTCATCACGAACAGGTCGACAGCGAGGATGCGGGCTAGGCATTGTTCAAGTCGAGAACAAATTCTATATGCAAATGCAACATTTTTTAAATGATTGGATTATTGTGATTTCTTATATAAAAATTCTATATGCAAATGTAACATAATGGATTCTCTGACATATGACGATCAACTATCATTGCATATGTCAAAATTCAAACTTTGACATATGATATCTAGCTAGCTAATTCAGCTAACATTAATATATATAGCTAATTCATCTAACATTTTGACAAAAGTATAAAAAACTAAATCATCTAACATTAATTAATATATCTATATCTAATTCATCTAACTAAAAGTAAAAAAACTAATTCATCTAACATTTGACATTAATCTAATTAATTCTTCTAAAACCTTTACCATTTATATATCTAGCCAGTTGATCATGTAACATTTCTATAAATAAAAGTATAAAAAAATAAAAACACAAAAACACAAAAAAACTAAAAACTAAAAATATAACATCTAATTCATCTAAGTGTGTGTGTGTGTGTGTATGTACTGTACATGTGTCTGTGTGTGGGCTAGGGATCAGGGTGGCCGGCCATGGCGGGTTTGTCACAGGGCGACGGGCCGGGCGGCGACGGGGGTGGCAAGTCGACGGGGACGGGCCGACACACGACGGGGGTGGTGAGTCGTCGGGGGACGACGACGGCGCGCCACGGGGTCTATGACGGGGACGACGCATGACGTGGGAGGCGACGGGGGGCGGCAGCGCTGTCGATCAAAGAAGTAGAGACGAACAGAGAAGAAGAAAGTGAAAATTTCGTAAGTGTTGTATATATAGGACGGACCTTTAGTACTGGTTGGAGCCACCAACCTGTACTAGAGGTCAAATTTCGCCAGGCCAAGCGGTGGGAAGCGACCACCTTTAATACCCGATCATGGCTGCAACCGGTACTTAAGAACCCCCCTTTAGTACCGGTTGGAGCCACCAACATGTACTAAAGGGGTGCGCTGGCGCAGGTGCGGCGCAGGCAAGTTTAGTCCCACCTCGCTAGCCGAGGGGCATCCGCATTGGTTTATAAGCCCCAGTGCGGTAGCTCTTTCGAGCTTCTCTCCAGGCAGGCCCTTCTGGCCTAATGAACCTGTGCTGCCCTGTACACGTTTGTCCTAGAAAGGTACATGTTTGCCCAAGTGCGGTAGTTCTTTTGAGCTCAGTAGTAGAAAAAGGGCCATTTGTCCCGGTTCGTAAGGCCCATTTGTCCCGGTTGGGGAACCGGGACTAAAGGGTCGTTACTAAAGCCCTAAACTTTTAGTCCCGATGCTTACACCAACCGGGATAGATAGGCCTCCACGTGGCAGCTGCTGCGAGCGCAGTCAGGAGGGCCTTTGGTCCCGGTTGGTGGCAACTGTCGATGTCAAAACCGGCAGATCTCGGGTAGGCGGTCCCAGACTGTGCGTCAAGGATCGGTGGTAACAGGAGACAGGGGACACGATGTTTACCCAGGTTCGGGCCCTCTCTATGGAGGTAATACCCTACTTCCTCCTTGATTGATCTTGATGAATATGAGTATTACAAGAGTTGATCTACCATGAGATAAATGTTACCCTACACACCTGTGCTGCTTGCCTTCATTGTATTCCAGTCCTTTGAAAGGACTTTACATTAGGCTCGCGGAAAAGGGGTGCCTGAAACAAGAAGAAGAAGAAGTAAAGATATGTGTGTTCGAGATTGATCTGGCCGAATTATAGCCCCCAGGTTATCTCGTGCCTCCATCGATGTCCATGGAATTTTGAGTGCGTAATTGTTTGCGCGTGGTATGAATGCCACTACCTCATTGGGGCTGGGACGGAGGCCGAATTGCTAGTCGAGCTCTTGACGAGGTGCGCTGTCCTGTTGCAGTGTAGTCCGGACCCTCCTGATGGTGTCCAGGGGCTCGACAGCTGGATTATAATGCTTCTTGAAAAGGCCACTCTGTACTTCTGCTGCTAGGGCGGCAGTTTGCTCCTCTGTTCAGAGGGAGCGTTCCATATTGCCATTGACGGTTATGACGCCGCATGGACCGGGCATCTTGAGCTTGAGATAAGCATAGTGTGGCGCTGCGTTAAATCTAGCAAACGCAGTTCATCCGAGCAGTGTGTGGTAGCCACTGCGGAAGGGGACGATATCGAAGATTAACTCTTCACTTCGGAAGTTGTCCGAAGAACCGAAAACCACCTGTAGCATGATTGAGCCCGTACAGCGTGCGTCTACACCTAGTATGACTCCGTTAAAGATAGTGTTTGTTGGTTTGATTCATGAGGGATTAATGCCCATCTTCCGTACTGTATCCTGGTACAGTAGGTTGAGGCTGCTTCCACCGTCCATCAGGACTCGTGTTAGGTTTAATCCGTCAATGATTGGGTCAAGGACCAGTGCGGCCGAACCATCGTGGCGGATACTAGTCGGATGATCTCGTCGATCAAAGGTGATCGGAAATGACGACCATGGATTGAACTTTGGGGCAACTGGCTCTACTGCGTAGACGTCCCTGAGTGCTCGTTTGCGCTCCTTTCTGGGGATGTGCGTGGCGTATATCATGTTCATCGTTTTGACTTGGGGGGAGGGGGGATTGCTTCTGTCCCTCGGTGTTCGGCTGCCGAGGCTCTTCATCCTCGTCCTCACTTTGTGATCCCTTTTCTTTGTTTTCGGCATTCAACTTGCCAGCCTGCTTGAAGACCCAACAATCCCTGTTGGTATGATTGGCTTGCTTATCCGGGGTGCCGTGAATTTGGCACAGACGATCGATTATGCAGTCCAGGCTAGAAGGTCCTTCATTGTTTCTTTTGTAGGGTTTCTTCCGTTGGACAGACTTGGAGCCACTGAATACGACGTTGACTGTGGTGTCCTCGCTGTTGTCATCGTTGCTTCGGCGTTTGTGTCTATTGCGCCAGAGCTTGCCGGTGCTAATCTTGGCCTCGATGGGGCCTGCCTCGCTGGCTGTGTTTTTGCTACGAGCCAGCCAGCTGTCCTCTCCTGCGCAAAAGCGGGTCATGAGTGCCGTAAAGGCTACCATTGACTTCGGCTTTTCTTGTCCGAGCGGCGTGCTAGCCATTCTTCACGGATGTTGTGCTTGAAGGCTGCTAGGGCCTCGGCATCCGGACAGTCAATGATCTGGTTCTTTTTGGTTAGGAACCTAGTCCAGAATTTTCTGGCTGATTCTCCGGGTTGTTGAACTATGTGGCTTAGCACTACTAGGGAAAACCTTATACACAGAATATTAGCAGCAGTGCGGCACAAAAAGAAGCGCTAGTGGTAATTAGCAGTGGCGCTGGTTTTTAACCCTCGCTACTACTAAGTTGATAGTAGTAGCGCGGGTTTTTAACCCTCGCTACTACTAAGCGGTCTCTACCGTGCCCCCCGACACATGCCATAGTAGCAGCGAGGGGTATAAACCCGCGCTACTACTAAGTTGATAGTAGTAGCACGGTTTTATACCCCTCGCTACTACTAAGTACGAGGTAGGTGAAGTTGCCATATCCTCGGCCGAATCCCCATCTCCTCCCCCAAATCCCTCCTCTCTTCCAGCACTCTCTCCTCTCACTTTCCATACGATCTCACATGGACCTCTTGCCCATGCACCCATCGTCCTCCATGGCGCCGAAAGAGGCTACTGCCTCGCGCCACCGGCGTCTAGGAGCTCGCCGGTCTTTCACCGACGTCTAGGAGGCCGCCTCCCCCCACCACCACACCGGAGCACCTCGCCACCGGTGACTACCTCCGTTGCTCCCTACATCTCACCTTCCTCTCTCCCTCAGTTTTCCTTCTCTCTCTATCCCTCTAGTTTGACTCACCCTCCCATGTCCATGCCTGTGCAGGTCGTCGCCATGGATGACCCGGAGCTATCTGACATGGTCAGGAAGAGGATCCCCATGCCGCGGCCCGGCTCTGCCATAGAAACGGGCCCTCTCCAACAGCCACTGCTGGATCTAGTCTTCCGCTGTCTGTTCATGCCTCCGGCGACGCCAATCATCGCTAGATCTTACCATTGCTGCCATTGACAGCACGCACGGGATCGAGATTTTTTTTGTTTTTGAAAGTAATAGCAGTAGCGCGGGGTATAAGACCCGCTACAGCTAATTAGCAGTAGCGCTGTTTGCAACACACGCTACAGCTAACCATGTATAGCAGTAGCGTGTGTCAACACGCGCGACTGCTACAAGTTAGCTGTGGCGCCGTATTAGTAGCGCGGGCACCCGTGCTAGTGATACACCCAAAACCCGCGCTGCTGCTAGGCTTTTCCCTAGTAGTGTAGGTCATCGGCATCTGGTGGCCGGACATAAGTTCCTTGGAAGTTGTCGAGGAAAGCCTCTTCAATGTCCTCCCAGCTGCCGATGGAGTTCTCAGGCAGGCTATTTAACCAGTGCCAAGCTGGTTCTTTGAGCTTTAATGGGAGGTATTTGATGGCATGGAGGTCGTCTCCTCGGGCCATGTGGATGTGGAGAATGAAATCCTCGATCCATACTGCAGGATCGGTTGTGCCGTCGTATGATTCGATATTGACGGGCTTGAACCCCTCAGGGAATTCATGATCCAGTACTTCATCTGTGAAGCAGAGCGGGTGTGCGGCGCCTCTATATGGGGCCGCATCGTGGCGGAGCTCTGAAGGAGTCCGTCTCCGGCGTTCGGCCCGAGCATGGTTAGGTTTGTCACTCGAGGCCCATCCTCCTGATCCATAGATCGATCTTGTGTGTCCTGCTCTACTATCCAAGGTCTATCGGAGGTCGTACATATGACTCCGGACTCTTCCGTCCCTATTTTGACGGGTTGGAGGGGCGGTCTGCTATTCGTCCTGAGTTGCCGCTTTATCCCAAGCGCGGGGTGGCCATTCCACCACCCTGTCCTGACCTCGTGGTGGTCGATCCGCATTACGCGAGGGAGATATGTGCTCCGGGCCTCCTCATCGAATTGAGTTGGCAGTCTGTGTTTCGGGTAGCTCTTGGCTGGGCGGTTGAGGCCGTATTCCTCGGCTGTCAAGACATCAGTCCATCTATCGACGAGGAGGTCCTGTTTAGCTTGAAGCTGCTGTTGTTTCTTTTTCAGGCTCCTTGCAGTGGCTATGAGCTGAAGCTTGAAGCGCTCCTGCTCGAGAGGATCCTCAGGCACGATGAAGTCTTCGTTGCCAAGGCTTGTCTCCTCCTCGGATGGTGGACAGTAACTATCATCCTCTGAATCATCTTCTATGGCCTGTTCGTTAGGGTTGTCCTGCCTGCTGTCGTGTTCCTGTTTGGATGTAGCCCCGACAGGGTCTTCATTGTTTTCGGCGTCGCCAGGAGTACTATTTTCTCCGGTGCCAGTGTTACCATCCTTTGAGCTGCGGGGCTTGGGGCGGCACTTGGGCCACCGATGCTTGGACTGTGTCTCGGAGGTTTTATTCGCATCTGGCTCTTCTTTGTCATCGCTAGATCCTTTAGGTGTATCAACCATGTACACGTCGTACGAAGAGGTAGCCGTCCAATGTCCAGTGAATGGCAGGTCTTGGCCTTGCTCCTTGTCGGCATCGTCGTCCATACCGTCGATGTCTTCGGAGCCATAGTCAAGCACGTCAGTTAAGTCATCGACGGTGGCTATGAAGTGGGTGGCGGGTGGGAAGCAAGATTCCTCATCATCCATCTCTAGCTCGAACAGGACATAGTTCGGTTGTGAGTCCTTCTCCAAGGACAAATTCTTTAAAGATTTTAGCACGTCACCCAAAGGCGAGTGTTGGAAAACGCCAGCGACGCTGCACTCGAAGATCAATAACCGATCTAGCTCGGTGTCCGCGGGCGTACACAATCCGGAACTTATAGCCGGAGACGAGTCCGAAGTTCCGTTAAAGCGAATATTACAGGGCGTCGAGCCCATGTGCGTCTCCAACGTCGCGGTCTCTGCGGCCTCGGATGGCTCGATCTGCCTCGGCTTTAAGGTCGCTGTAGCCGCAAGGACCATCTCCTGGGTGTGATCCGATGACAAATTTAAGTCACGTTCATCGGGATGAGGGGGAGCGATCACCACGGGTTCAAATCCCTCGAAGATCAAGTCTTTATGGATATCCACGACGTATTTCAAGCTCCTGAATCTGACCTGATGGCCAGGGGCGTAGCTGTCGATCTACTACGGATGGCCAAGCGAGTTGGCCCGCAGTACGAAGCCGCCGAATATGAAGATCTATCCGGGAAGGAAGGTGCCTCCTTGGACAACGTCATTATTGACGATTGAAGGGGGCCATCGAATCTTTTGTCGACGGCACAGTGGAACTCTCAATGAAAGCACCAATGTCGGTGTCAAAACCGGCGGATCTCGGGTAGGGGGTCCCGAACTATGAGTAAAGGATCGATGGTAACAGGAGACGGGGGACATGATGTTTACCCAGGTTCGGGCCCTCTCTATGGAGGCAATACGCTACTTCCTGCTTGATTGATCTTGATAAATATGGGTATTACAAGAGTTGATCTACCACGAGATCGTAATGGCTAAACCCTAGAAGTCTAGCCTATGAATATGGTAATGAGTATATGTGGTGTCCTTTCCAGCCTATCCCCTTCGGTTTATATAGACACCGAGGGGATCTAGGCTTTACATGGAGTCGGTTACATAAGAAGGAATCTTCGGTCGCCAATCTTGCCTTCCACGCCAAGTAGACTCTAATCCGGACATGGTGGAGTCTTCGGCCTTCATGTCTTCACATCCCATCAGTCCGGCCCATGGATAACAAGCTGGACGCCCGAGGACCCCTTAGTCCAGGACTCCCTCAGCACCAACCGGGACCAATAAGCTACCACACAGGGGGTTTTGTATGGTTAATTTTGTGGGGTTTCATATATTGTGTTAGGTAGCTAATTAATTAATAGAGAGAAGTGTCCTCTCTTATCTCCATCTTGGTCAACGCTACATACTATATGGATAGAGAGGCCCTCGACAAGCTAGCTAGTAAGCAAATGAAGGAAACCATTATGTACCGAAGTTCGTCATGGACATATTCATACAGAGAGAAGTGATATCGACCTCTCCTTCTCCGAGAGGTCGGTCGATTTACAAGTTTTCGTATATCTATCCGGCGCTACTAGCTACATATATACAATATTAAGATCTCTTACAATATAATACCCTAATTATATATGAACTCAGCTTCAAGATGGTATTTCCCGGCTTTATTGATGACATGGTCAAGAAAGAATTCCGACAATTCCTCTTGAATTGGTTTGATGCGATCTTGTGGTAGGAGGTCATCCCGCATCTGCCACATCTAATTTGAGGAAGGGGGTCAATACATATATATGAATAAAACTTAACACAAATTATGGTAATAAAATGAAATTGTGAATATTATTGCTTACGCACATCAAATTGTCTTTTAGAGTAGCCCCGGGTTTTTTTGCAAGTCGCGTTGTAGATGAACTCGCAAACGTAGTATCCACAGTAATCATTCCCTTGTTCCTACCACAAGCACTTTACGAGAAATAGAGGTCAATCAAACTGATAATGAAGCATTATAAATGGCATTGATGAAAGTAGCTAGAATCAACGGGATCGAGATGCATGGAACTAGCTAGCTAGTTTTACTTACTTTCAGGTATGTCCATCGCAGCTCCCCCGGCAGTCCCGGAGCTTGTGTGGTGAATACTTTCCAAACCCTGCGAGACAAAGAAAACAATTACTTGATATCAGGAAATGAGCAAAAAGTTGCCGATATGGTGTGATAATGATCGATTGAACTTACTTCTCGAGAATTTTAGCCATGTCCGCATAGGTCTCAGGAGATTTTCGTCTCGAGTCTAAGGCGGTTACTAGTCCCTGCTCAAGATTAATCTCCAGAAGAATATAGTGGAAGCTACGCACGCATGCATAACACATCAATTACATTACTATAACCTCGAGTAATAAGGGAAACCGAATATGCACAAGACAGTAACACTCACTTGAAGTTGTAAGGAAAGTGTATTTTATCTTTGTATTGATTTTGAAGCAATGATTTGAGCAGGTTGGCCTCGATATCTTTGGCTTGAAATTTAACCGTAAATTCATGTATGAGATTTGTGTTAATGAACCCAATATCATAGATTTCTACTTTTCTGCATTCGACGATCTTCAATCTGCATAATATAGTGAGGATAATCATATATGCATGCAATGAAAGAGCTGAGCTATATATAGAGACTTAATGCCAGAAGTAGTCACTAGTAGAAAAAGGGCCATTTGTCCCGGTTCGTAAGGGCCATTTGTCCAGGTTGCTGAACCGGGACTAAAGGGCCGTTACTAAAGCCCTAGGCCTTTAGTCCTAGTTCTTACACGAACCGGGACAGATGGGCCTCCATGTGGCCGGTGCGGTGAGCCCAAGCAGGAGGCCCTTTGGTCCCGGTTGATGGGACCAACCGGGACCAATCGGCATCCACGCGTCAGTAGCTTGTGGGAGCTGAGGTTTTTGTTTTTTAAAGGGGTGGGTTTAGTGGGGTTTGGGGGGTTAATTTAGGTGTTTCATATATTGCGTTAGTTAGCTAATTAATAGAGAGAAGTGTCCTCTCTTATCTCCGTGCTTGGTCGACGCTACGTACTATACGTATAGAGAGACTCGACACGCTAGCTAGTAAGCAAAAATGAAGGAAACAGAAGATCGTCATGAACATATGCATAAAGAGAGAAGTGATATCGACCTCTCCTTCTCCGAGAGTATGGTCGAACAACAAGTTTTCGTATATCTATCCGACGCTACTGGCTACATATATATAATATAAGATCTCTTACAATATAATCCCCTAATTATATATGAACTCATGGTCCACATGGTATTCTCCGTCTTTATCGATCACGTGATCAAGAAAGAATGCCGCCAATTCCACTTGAATTGCTTGCATGCGATCTGGTGCTAGGAGTTCATCCCGCATCCGAAACATCTAATTTGAAGAAGGGGGTCAATACATATATATTAATGAATGAAACTCAAAACAAATGATGGTAATAAAATAAAATTATGAATATTATTCCTTACGCACTTCATATTGTTTTTTTGAGTGTAGCCCCGCGGACAGGTCGTGTGGCGGATGGACTTGCAAAGATAGTATCCACAGTAATTATTCCCAGCTTTCTGCCACAACCACTTTACAAGAAATAGAGGTCAATCAAACTGATAAGCAAGCATGCTAAATGGTATTGATGAAACTAGCGCTTGAAGCACTACAATGGATAATAACATAGGGTGGTAACATAAACATGTTACTAGTCTATGTTAATACCTTTATAATGGGGAGTAACATATGTGTGATAACATGCGACACTTTATTTATTAAGCTATAGACACATCTTGCCTTGATATGTGTGATGTTATTTGTACTACTAGTAACTAGCTATGTTACCAATTTCCTCTCTTTCTTCATGTATTGCTTGCCGCATCATCTATTTTATCTAGATATGTGTGATATTACTTCCTATGTTACTCCCACTGTAGGTAGTCTAATTGAAGAAGGGAAAGGCACAAGGGAAGGAGGCACGCGCGGAGGTGTAGGGGCGGCTGCAGATACCCACGCCGATGGGAGGCACACAGTTAGTGCCGGGAGGCGCGTGTGGCCAGATGTAGATGCGGCGACCCGGACAGGCGTGAGCTTGGCCATTCCTTAGGTATGGTGCTCGATTATTCAAGGGGCGGACGAAAGGAATGGTTGGAGTTGTTTGTCGGGCAGCTAGCGGCTCTCTATACGCCGGAGAAGTGGCATGTGGAGGTTATAGGAGGTGAGATCGTCGGGGAGCGGATCTCGTGCTCGGCGAGGGGATATCGTGGTTGCCGTCCTGTGCGTGGAGGGAAGTACACAAGGAGGGAAGCCCGGGTCGCGGCGCCACGATTTTGCCATGTTTTCCTTGCACTTGTGGTGTGAAATCTATTCATACTCACTACGGGCCTAGAAATGCACTTAATGACTTAAATATAGCAAATTGACCCAAAAGAAGACAAATTTGACATGGATCATGTAATGGTGTTTCTTGAGTGTATGAAAAATTTCCAGGCCAACGGATGAAGAAATGGTCGCATTGCCTTTAGACCTGACTCGTTTTCTGTCGAAAAAGCTTGACTCATCCTCACAGCTCGTATGGTTTCTTAGTCGTCTACTTCACCACTTTTGTGAAACCTATTCCATTTTCTACAACATCCAGTAGGTGTCATATGATGACATCATTATAAGTTTGGTTTTAGTGGATCCATTTGCATTCAAAATTAAATTACCCATAACGTCGATGTTTGGGGTCGTATCTTTCGCATTCTCATGTTTGGAATTCCTTTGCTTTTCTCAGACAAGGCCTGAGAATAGACTAAATATCAGACATAGGGTTATCCAACATGATTTGGCAAACCATTTAGTGCACATGCAAGGGGCATGTATTGACACCATATTTTGGCATGACAAAAGATGTAATTAAGATGACCTAAAATGAAAAGGAGCTTATTGTGCAAGTTATCCGTCCCGTCAAAATAAACAGCCTTCACTTTTGTTTCATCCCTACCCAATTTTATATCCAAATTTGCCAAGGTTGATGCATGTTCAACTTTCTGATCAGCCTGACTTGTTTCACTGGAAATTAACTAGGAACAGGGTTTTTATGATAAAATCTATGTACTTGGATCTGATTAATCTTGGCCTAATCCCGACATCACTTCATATTTGTAATATTAAAGTTCTGTTCAGAAACATGATATTCATGTGTTTCGTTCACAAGCATGTAATTCTCACCAAAGATAATCTTCTTAAGCGCAGTTGGGTAGGCAGTTCACGTTGTTGTTTCTATGATAGGGATGAAAATATACAACAACTTTTTATCAATTGCCCTCTCGCTAAGCTTCTTTGGCGTATTATTCATATAGCCTTTAATATAGGCCCTCCAGTCAGCATCGACATGTTATTGGGGCATGGTTTACTGGAGTGGAACCAGTTACTACGGGACGCTATTCAGATAGGAATATGTGGACTTCTTCTGGCAATATGGAATTCAAGGAATGATATGATCTTTAACAGGCATAATCTTTTAAATATCTTTCAGGTTATTTACAGAGCGTCCGTTTGGATCCGTACGTAGTCGTTACTCATTCATATGGACTTCATGGAGCTTTATTTTACTTTTTGTGCTCCTTCTGTGAGTTGTACTGCACTTTGGACCATGGTTCGCTACACTTTTAATAAAAATGCCACATGCATCATCCTGATGCAGAAGCCGGGGTCTTTCCTCCAAAACCTATACAGTGCAGCCAAGATAGTATTAGGTAAACAAGTGCATTGTTGAGTATCCTATACCCCCTTTTGATGATTGATATTTGGTCGCCGAGATTAACACTCAGCAAAGCAACTATTCCTCGAGTTTTGCTTTTTCCAATGTATTTTGTCCACAACGATAAGCAAAGGCCTTATTTGCCAGTATCGTACGTTTTGTACTTCAGACCTTGTTGTTGAAAGTTGAAACACTTACATCATTGTGCTTGTCAAGCGCACGCTTGACCTTTCAATGGTATCTTTGTCATACGAATTGCATACTAATCCAAGGCATATTTATTGTCGTTTTGTAGCTTTGTTCGTTGGTAGGCACGCAGCAACGTTATCCAGTTCAGTTCCGAATTTATTCCGACTGATGGTCATCTGTTTCCTGTGCACGGCTGACCGAGGCAAAATTTTGTCAGTTGAAATGAATAGCGTGATGCATAATTAACACATTAATCATAGAGGGATAGTTTCTAGTTAGAAGAAAATTCCTCGTTCATTAATCGGTGCATCAACGTTAATAAGTACATTGTTGTTACTATAGACCTCTAGCTAGTACCTCGCTCTTTTATTTTTCGAAAGAGCTTATTCAGTAAGCTAGTGTAGTCTTCTATCAATAGTGCCATCTAGCATCACAAGCTGGTCTGTATTTCCTTGCCAGCGTGCTGACATTGTCCGGGCTAAGGGCATTTATCATGTCGACTCACTAATACAAAACAAGGCTTTGGTCATAGTGCAATATACACATTAGTCTCGATTGCATTATGAACCGGGACTAATGTTAGTCCCGGTTCGAGTGGCTAAATGCATTAGTCCCGGTTCAAATGGGCCCTTTGGTCCCGGTTTGAGACACGAACTGGGACAAAAGGGCATCGCATCCTTTAGCCCCGGTTCGTGTCTCAAACCTGGACTAAAGATTAGACCTTTAGTCCTAGTTCGTGATATGAACCGGGACTAGACCTTTAGTCCCGATGCCCTTTTGTCGGGGGGGGGGGGGGGGGGGGGGTAGACCTTTAGTTCGGATGCCCTTTTGTCCCGGTTCATATCTCGAACCGGGACTAAAGGACCCATTTCTCAAACTCTACCCCCCCCCCCCCCACGTATATCGCCATTTCAGTTTTGAAAAAAAACAAAATGAAATGATAACAAGTTCAAAAAATAAAATCCTTCGAGATATAGTTATATTACTACATCTACTAGTTAGGAAAATTAAAAAACTTAAATGTCGAAAAATGTCATGTTTTGCAAAAAAATGTCATGAAAAATGTCGAAAAAAACCGTATAATATATCAAAAAATTTAGCACAAAAATCCGCATCCAATTTTGACTAGTTGCGGCCTGTTTGCAAATTTTTAGAATCCTCAAATTCTAAAAGGAAAAAAAGATCTGCTCAAATTTCATTTTTTTTATTTTGGTTAAATCTGGTTAGACTATGGTCAAACTACTTATTCAAGAAGTATTAGTGGTACTACATAATTATTCAAGAATACTGGTGTTACTAAAATAATTATTTCAATTTTTTGAATTTTGGTCAAATCTGGTCAAAGTATGGTCAAACTACTTATTCAAGAAATATTAATGTTACTAAATAATCATTGTTTTTTAGAATAATAGTTTCAAATTCAAACAGTGAAACATGTGACTTCATGCTCAAGCTAAACTCCTGAGGGTCAATAGGATTGACATCTTACTATTGTCAGGAAAACAACAAGTGCAGACTTGGAAACGAGGGGGAATAGAACCCGAAAGTTAAGTGTGCTCAGGCTGGAGTAGTGACAGGATGGGTGACAGTCCTGGAAGTTAGATGATTTGGAATGATGAGGGGTGATTAGAGATTAGAGGTTCAATTGAGCAGTGATGAGGGGTGATTAGAGATTAAATTCTAAAATAATTCAAAAATTTGAAAATAGAAAAAAATCAAAAAAATCATAAAATTTCCTTTAGTCTCGGTTGGTGTTAGCTGGAGCTCCAGACAGCAGCCACGTGGAGGGCCTTTAGTCCCGGTTGTTATAAGAACCGGGAATAATTGGGGGGGGGGGCATTTAGTACCGACCCTTTAGTCCCGGTTCCAGAACCGGGACTAAAGGCCCTCTAGAACTGGGAAAAATGGCCATTTTTCTACTAGTGACTCCCGGCCTGAAAATCCGGGCTAAGGACCCTTATATCGGTTTCGTCTAGGGCCACTGGAGGCCAATGATTATTTACAAGGAAAATTAACAAGTCTTGCCATTCAAGAAAAGAACAATATCCAGTGATGTAGCCGACTTGACCTTTTTATTACTAGGCCTCCGATATCTTACATAGGTTGAAGCTGGGTTAGTCGATACAACAGATCTTACATTACAATCTTTTTGTATGTCAAACTATACTGATCCTAAATTGAGAATAGGTTTCCCCTCGCATCGTCCATGCTAGGGCGACTCGGGAGGTGCCCAAACCCTAGCCGTCGGGGGCGTGCAATCCCGCCTCCCCTCCCTCCGTCGCCGCTGGGGGACGCCGTCGCACTATACCCGGGGGCCGACGGTGGTGGCGGGGGACTCCCTCTCTCCCGTGTCTCAAGGGTGGTGCGGGGCCCCTACATGCGTGAAGCCTCGAATGATCCAGCGAGGCAACGGCAATGTGTCACATCCCTAGTTCTGGTATGGTCCTAGGCTTGCTTTGTGCATCATGGTTATTATTTCAAATGAAATTGAAATGGGTAAGTTGCAAACCCTAGCACCAAAGCAATTAAAATAGGTTCAAATTAAAAGTGGAATTTCAATGAACCCAAAATGCTTTTCAAAAATGTTCATGGTCTTTGGAAAATGTTGGGAACAACAACCAGAGGTGATGCACATTTTTGCTACACATTATGGATTTTTGAATCAATGCATAAATATTTGATTTGGAGCTGTTTAAATTATATAAATATTTTTAATAGCTCCAAAAATGTTGGGAATTGGTGAGGACCTCTAGAATATTATATCTAGATGCCACAATTATTTTCAGCATTTATGGAAATGTTTTAACATTTCTTTTAAATACAAAACAAATGTCAGAAATAGAAAAAGAAAACAGGAAAAGGAAAACGTTACCTGTCCTTACCTGGCAGCCCAGCTGGCCAGCCCACCTGGCGGCCCAGCCCACCAGGGGCAGGGAGGTCTTCTTCCTCCCGCCAGGAGGACGCCGAGCTCGTGGCCGACGCACGCCCGGCCACCTCCTGCTTGCCTGGCTGTCCTCCCGTCGCCCTGGACCTTCCTTGCGTCGCCACGCACCTCCCCCGACCCCCTCTCACTCTCCCCCGTTCTTCTCCTCTCCTCTGTCTCGCTCTCCCCCTCTGTTCCGAGCGCATCGGAGAGCACCGCCGTGCGCCACCGCGACCACCGCCTCCCTCTCGCCTCTCCTACGTGCCCACGAGGTCCGCCTCGTCGCCCTAGTCCTCTCTGCCAAGCCACGCGGCGCCGGACGCCCCCGAGCACCTCCACGCCGTCGTCTTCAACCTTCCGACGCCGGAGATCTCCATCACCGCCCCGCTTGCTCCGGCCCCTCCCCAAGCTCGCTGACCTTCCCTGCGTGATCCTCGTGAGCCCCTGAACCGATTCCCCCTCGCCTTTTTCCGTGTACGGCCGCTGTAGTCGTTGTATCCGTCGAGCCCGAAGCTCACCGCCGCCGTCCATGGCACCACCGCGACCACAGCTGCTGCCACCCGCGTCCGAGCTCATCAGCGTGCTCAGCGCAACCATAGGAGCACGATGCACTCACCATCTCCTCCCCTAGTGCTCCGTAGCTCCGTTTTCATCGATGGCCGAACCACGGCCGCCACAAACCTCGTCGCCGGCGTCGATTCCGGCGACTATTTGGTCCAGCTCCACCACCCACACACGCGGCTCAGCCCCAGCTCTCGATAGGACCCAACCACGCTCCAAACGGTGGTCTGTAGCGCGATCCCGACGCCTCCGCCGCGTTTGGCCTCGCCGGCGGCTAAACGCCGGTGGGGTTGACCGGTCTGACCCCACAGCCCAGTTGACCTCCCCCTCTCTCTCGCTGACATGTGGGCCCCGGCCCTGTTAAGTTTTAGTTAAGATTAGTTTAACAACTAATTAACCCTGTTTAGCTAATTGGGTCACTGACGCGTTGGCCCAACCCCATTAACTAAATCAGTTTAGGCTTAATTCTAGATTAGGATTAACCACAGACACTGATGTGTGGACCCCACACGTCATGTTTGACCTGATCAGCCGCCTTTGACCTGCTGACGTAAGCATAACGTTGTGCTGACGCATTATATCATTTTCTGGTATTAATTTAAATCAGGAAATTCCAGAAAATAGTTAAAACTTCTAAAAATCGTAGAAATTCAACCGTAACTCCAAATCAAATAAATTATATATGAAAAATTATCAGAAAAATGCAAGGAATCCATTTATGCTAGTTTCATGCATGAAAAACCAACTTATACTTGCTGTATAAGTGAAAACATAATAATGGCATGTTATATACTTAAATTGGGGTTTGCATATGAACCCTTGGTTCATATGGACTTCAACCAAATTGATGCTAGATGCATTAGGGCAAATGGTTGTTTATTGATTGCCGGCACCGTTCCCTCTCAATTGGTTCTACTCCGGAAGGTGTCCCGAGTACCTGTCTGAGGAGCAGTGCTTCTTCGTGGATCTATCAGGCAAGCAAACCCCCTTGAGCATCTCGATAAAATCCCACTCTCTCGCTCCTGCTCCTTTTACTGCATTAGGACAACAATGATTCAAACTGCTACTTTCTGCTGCGGTAGCTGAACCCATTCCTCCGCATGACCTGTCATTGCCACAGTAAATAGTCGAAACCCACTAGCATGAGTAGGAGTTGCTTGAGCCTTGATGTGCCTGCTCATCCATGCTTGTTTTCTTTATGCCAGCTATGCTTAGAGTTGTGTCAGGTCTGATTCATCGGAATAAATCGGAGTGGTGAACATGTCCTACCGGTAAAGGCTAAGTGTGTGAACACATTTTGGTAAAGGTAGCGATGAGAGGCCATGTAGGAGTACGTGGTGGGTTGTCTCATTGGAACCGTCCTTAAGCACTAAGTTCTGTGTATGTTGTCCAAGTCCAGTTACTACCACACATTGGGTTCCGGTTATCCGGCCCCTCTCGACTTATTAATCTGCTTGATCTCTGTCCAGGAGTTGCAACTAGTTTATGGCATTTGTAGGTAGTGCTATTTTTCTACCAGGTGGTGTCCGACGGGACGGGCTTGGGACAGGCTAGGCACCGTGGCACGGTGTACCAAGTGGCACCCGGATGGTGGGCTTGGGAACCCTGCACACATCGCTTGGGGCCGTGAGCGACACCCCGGCCGGATCTCCATGCGGATGGAACCCGAATAGGCGATAAATCTGGACGAGAGACTCGTGTGATTAGTCAGGTCGTGGCCGACACCCTCGCCCGGCTTCCGCTTGAAGGTTGCCGAGGTACATGACGTGTACAGGGCTATAAGTGGCGAGAACGTGTGTGACGAAGTACACCCATGCAGGGTCAATATTATGTATTCGAATAGCCATTTTCCTCGGATATGGAAACTTGGAGGACTTATGTAGTACATAGACAACTTGAAGTGGATACTCTAAAATCCGCAAGATAAGCGTGAGTACTATGGATGGCCTTCTTGTAGGGAGACGGGAACGGATCCATAGCGGGTATTGATATGGTGAATATGTGGACTCGTGTGCGTCATCTCACCTCAAAGAAGTTTCTGATACTCGTAGTATAGATTAGCCATTGAGTCAAAGCTGGCTTGCTGCTGTTAAACTCCACCATCCCCTTTGTTGATAATGTTGCATATGTAGATAGTTCTGATGTAAGACTTGCTGAGTACCTTTGTACTCACGTTTGCTTATTTATGTTTTACAGTTGGTTACACTAGTGGCTTCGACGAGTAGCTTGTATCCCAGCTACGATCTTGTACCCTTGGGAGGGTCGTGTTTAGTCAGGCTTCTTAGTCTTTTCCTTTTGTAGTTGTCTGTACTCAGACATGTAATGCTTCCGTTGGTTGTATGCTCTGAATGATGGGTCATGAGACCCCTGTTTGTATTGAATGCTATGTGGCTCTTCTGGGCCTTTATCTATATGAGTTTGAGTTATGTTGTGATGCCATGATGTACAGCACATACTTGCATGTTATGCGTACATGTAACGTGCATTGCTATGTGTGGGATCCGACAACCTAGTTGTTTACCTCTGATAGCCTCTCTTATGGGGAAATGTAGTCTTGTGCCTCCATGTTCCATAGTAGTCCGCTCCAGCCCGGTTCACCGGAGTCCTGCTAGCCCAGCACTACTGCTCCGGAACACTTGACTGGCCGGCATGTGAATCACTTCGTTCTTGTGTCTGTCCCTTCGGGAAATGTCACGCGGTGACATCCGAAGTCCGACCTAGCCTGCTACAGCCCGGGTTCCCGGAGTCCTGTTAGCCAGTGCTACAGCCCGGATTCATACACTGTTGACCGACATGCTCGAGGTTGATTCATGTATGCCTGTCCCTGTAAGTTAGTGCTACTTTGGGTTCACGACTAGTCATGTCGGCCCGGGTTCTTTGTCATATCGATGCTAGCGACACTATCATATACGTGAGCCAAAAGGCGCAAACGGTCCCGGGCCAGGTAAGGTGGCACCCGTGGGTATACCGTGCGTGAGGCCACAAAGTGATATGAAGTGTTACATGCTAGATCGGTGTGACTTGGGATCGGGGTCCCGACACAATGCCTGCTGCGACGGCGGCTGCAGGCGCGTCGGAAAGCCTGGTCACAAGAAGCGGCGTGCGGCAGCTGGCCCTATTCGGGACACGGTGTGTTTCGGTCTGCAGCCGCAATTGTCTATGGTGCGGCGGCGCGCCTTCTAGCTTCGGACCAAGGGCGGCGTGGAGGCCCTGGTGGACTACTCGGTGGCACTTCTGGTTAGATCTATTCTAGCCGGTGCAGCCGGCGGTGGTGGTCATCTCCTCTGTCGAAGGTGGACGACCTTGAAGGAAATATGCCCTAGAGGCAATAATAAAGTTATTATTTATTTCCTTATATCATGATAAATGTTTATTATTCATGCTAGAATTGTATTAACCGGAAACATAATACATGTGTGAATACATAGACAAACAGAGTGTCACTAGTATGCCTCTACTTGACTAGCTCGTTAATCAAAGATGGTTATGTTTCCTGACCATGGACAAAAGAGTTGTTATTTGATTAACGAGGTCACATCATTAGTTGAATGATCTGATTGACATGACCCATTCCATTAGCTTAGCACACGATCATTTAGTATGTTGTTGTTGCTATTCTTCATGACTTATACATGTTCCTATGACTATGAGATTATGCAACTCCCGTTTACCGGAGGAACACTTTGGGTGCTACCAAACGTCACAACGTAACTGGGTGATTATAAAGGAGTACTACAGGTGTCTCCAAAGGTAGATGTTGGGTTGGCGTATTTCGAGATTAGGATTTGTCACTCCGAATGTCGGAGAGGTATCTCTGGGCCCTCTCGGCAATGCACATCACATAAGCCTTGCAAGCACTACAACTAATATGTTAGTTGCGAGATGATGTATTACGGAACGAGTAAAGAGACTTGCCGGTAACGAGATTGAACTAGGTATTGGATACCGACGATCGAATCTCGGGCAAGTAACATACCGATGACAAAGGGAACAACGTATGTTGTTATGCGGTCTGACCAATAAAGATCTTCGTAGAATATGTAGGAGCCAATATGGGCATCCAGGTCCCGCTATTGGTTATTGACCGGAGACGTGTCTCGGTCATGTCTACATTGTTCTCGAACCGTAGGGTCCGCACGCTTAAGGTTTTGATGACAGTTGTATTATGAGTTTATGAGTTTTGATGTACCGAAGGAGTTCGGAGTCCCGGATGAGATCGGGGACATGACGAGGAGTCTCGAAATGGTCGAGACGTAAAGATCGATATATTGGACGACTATATTCGGACATCGGAAAGGTTCCGAGTGATTCGGGTATTTTTCGGAGTACCGCGTAGTTACGGGAGAAGTAATGGGCCTTGATGGGCTTTAGTGGGAAGAGGAAAAGGCTGCTGCGCCCCCCCTCCCCTTTGGTCCGAATTGGACTAGGGAAAAGGGGGCCGGCCACCTCTCCTTCTCCTCCTATTCCTTCTCCCTTCCTCCCCTCTTGATGGACTCCTACTAGGACTTGGAGTCCTAGTAGGACTCCCATCCTGGCCGCACCTTATGCCTTGGCCGGCCTCCTCCTCCTTCATCCTTTATATACAGGGGCAGGGGGCACCCCATAGACACACAAGTTGATCATTGTTGATCGTTCCTTAGCCGTGTGCGGTGCCCCCTGCCACCAAATTCCACCTCGATCATACCGTTGTAGTGCTTAGGCGAACCCCTGCGTCGGTAGTACATCAAGATCGTCACCACGCCGTCGTGCTGACGGAACTCTTCCTCGACGCTTTGCTGGATCGGAGCCCGAGGATCGTCATCGAGCTGAACGTGTGCTAAGAACTCGGAGGTGCCAGAGTAACGGTGCTTGGATCGGTCGGATCGGGAAGACGTACGACTACTTCCTCTACGTTGTGTGATCGCTTCCGCAGTCGGTCTGCGTTGGTACGTAGACAACACTCTCCCCTCTCGTTGCTATGCATCACCATGATCTTGCGTGTGCGTAGGAAATTTTTTGAAATTACTACGTTCCCCAACAGGCCTGAGGCCGGGTGGTCGGATCTTGATATCCGTCATCTAGTCCCGGCTGCGAGTCGGGGAGACATAGTTCCGGTGAAAAGCGAGCCAACGACAGGCAATGGCGACGTTCCGCGTGGTTAACTTGATTAATGCAACATCATGTAAAATACTATTGACCCACTCGTGTTGCTCCAGGGGAAACCCTAGGATTGTGTCTTCTAGATCGGACGATGGCGGCACTAAGGTGCCGTTTCTCTCTTGTGAGCATCATTTGTGGAGCTGTGTTGGATGACAGATGCAGGAGGTGGAGTGGCTTCGTCTTGAACGTAGGTTCGGTCGAGATGTCCAGTCATGCCTGTTCGATAGGTGCTATTTTGTGTCATGTCTGTTTGGCAGGTGCTACACACGACAAATCTTCCAGAGTCTCCACATCAAAATGGACGAGCTCAGGGCGGTGGCGTTGTTGTGCGTCATGGTGGTGTCGACGGATGGCCGAACTGACAAGCATGGTGCAGATTTCTCTCTTGATGATGGGACAACAGTTCGATGATGATAGTGGCTTCTAAAACATGTGCATGTGGTGTACGCTTTAGGTCTACTACACCACTTGTTGGTTCCAATACGTTATATGGATGAATCAACAACGACATCGGATATAGATATGGGGAGTGAGAGCACTCCACATTATCAAGTTTATAGGCGTGAGTGGTGGCTTTAGCTAGCTGGATGTATCTTCTTGTCATACCTTCGTGAAATAATTAATAAGGATGGTTGTATGCATCAATTGATGCAGAGGCCAGGGGTTTAACCTCCTTTTCAAACAAAATATGCTTTAGAGTATAATATCTTCTAAGAGGTCGAACCAGGGTAAAATCATGTGTCCCTCTTACCATCGTTCCAATGCGGCTAGAATCATATAGACTAAATTTTGTACGATGGCCTCTAATGAGCATATCATGACACCATGCCAAGTTACATGCTTTTTGGATTTTGTTTGCCTTTTTGGAACTAATAAACTATATTTTTATGCTCTGAGTCTTGGTACTCTCACGTTTGAAATTCCTTCTATTTTCTTGGATAAGGCCTAGAAATTGACTCAGTAACACAACTATGATTTACCAATCCAATTTTACCAAGTTATCCATGCACTTGTCGTGTGAAATTTACTCATATCCACTAAGGGCCTAGAAATGCTCTTAATGGCTTAAATATAGCAAATCGGCCCTGAATAAAGATGCCAAACTTGGCATGGATCATGTAATGCTGTTTCTTGTGTGTATCAAAAATTTCTAGGCCAACGGATTAAGAACTGGTCGCATCGCCTTGAAACCTGACACGTTCGCTCTCGAGAAACCTTGATTCATCCAAACAGATGGTATGGTTTCTAAGTCATCTACTTCACCACCTTCGTGAAACCTTCAAGATTGTTTTGAAACATTCAATAGGTGTCATATGATGACATCATGCCAAGTTTGGTTTTACTGATTTCATTTGCATTCGAAATTAAATTATCCATAACCTTGATGTTTGGGATCATATCTTTGCTCTTTGGCACCCTCACGTTTGGAATTCCTTTCTATTTCTTGGACAAGGCCCAAGCATAGACTAAATAATACACATAGGGTTACTCAATATGAATTTGCAAACTTTTTCATGCACTTGCAGGGCACATGTATTGACACAAGATTTTGGAATGACAAAAAGTGTAACAAAGATGGCCTAAAATGAAAAAGTTCTTATCATGAAAGTTATTCATCCTGTCAAAATGAATAGCTTTCACTTCTATTTCTTCTCTATCCAAGTTTATATGCAATTTCAGTAGCAAAAACAGTGTAGCGCAGCCCACAAAGTTTTATACCCAATTATTGGTAAACAGGTATTGGGGAACGTAGTAATTTCAAAAATTTCCTACGCACACGCAAGATCATGGTGATGCATAGAACTGAGAGGGGAGAGTGTTGTCCACGTACCCTCGTAGACCGAAAGTGGAAGCGTTATAACAATGTGGTTGATGTAGTCGTACGTCTTCACGGCCCGACCGATCAAGCACGAAACTACGGCACCTCCGAGTTCTAGCACACGTTTAGCTCGATGACGATTCTCGGACTCCGATCCAGCAAAGTGTTGGGGATGAGTTCCGTCAGCACGACGGCATGGTGACGATCTTGATGTTCTACCTTCGTAGGGCTTTGCCTAAGCACCGCTACAATATTATCGAGGATTATGGTGGAGAGGGGCACCGCACACTGCTAAGAGATCTCAAGGATCAATTGTGTGTCTACGGGTGCCCCCTGCCCCCGTATATAAAGGAGCCAAGGGGGGCTGCGGCCGGCCATAGGAGGAGGCGCGAAGGAGGAGTCCTACTCCTACCGGGAGTAGGACTCCCCCCTTTCCCAAGTTGGATTAGGACTTGGGGAAGAAGGAAGAGAGGGAAGAAAGGAAAGGGGGGCGCTGCCCCCCTCCTTGTCCAATTCGGACTTGGGGGGGGGGGGGGGGGAGGGGCGCGCGGCAGCCCCTAGGCCTCCTCTCCTCTTCCTCCACTAGGCCCATTAAGGCCCATTAGGTCACCGGAGGGTTTCGGTAACCTCCTGGTACTCCAGTAAAATGCCGATTTCACCCGGAACACTTCCGATGTCCAACCATAGGCTTCCAATATATCAATATTTATGTCTCGACCATTTCGAGACTCCTCGTCATGTCCGTGATCACATCCGGGACTCCGAACTAACTTCGGTACATCAAAATATATAAACTCATAATGAAACTGACATCGTAACGTTAAGCGTGCGGACCCTACGGGTTCGAGAACAATGTAGACATGACCGAGACATGTCTCCGGTCAATAAACAATAGCGGAACCTGGATGCTCATATTCGCTCCCACATATTCTACGAAGATCTTTTATCGGTCAAACCGCATAACAACATACTTTGTTCCCTTTGTCATCGGTATGTTACTTGCCCGAGAGTCGATCGTCGGTATCTTAATACCTAGTTCAATCTCGTTACCGGCAAGTCTCTTTACTCGTTTCGTAATACATCATCTCAAAACTAACTCATTAGTTGCAATGCTTGCAAGGCTTATGTGATGTGCATTATGGAGAGGGCCCAGAGATACCTCTCCGACAATTGGAGTGACAAATCCTAATTTCGAAATACGCCAACCCAACATGTACCTTTGGAGACACCTGTAGAGCTCCTTTATAATCACCCAGTTACGTTGTGACGTTTGGTAGCACACAAATTGTTCCTTCGGCAAACGGGAGTTGCATAATCTCATAGTCATAGGAACATGTATAAGTCATGAAGAAAGCAATAGCAACATACTAAACGATCGAATGCTAAGCTAATGAATGGGTCATGTCAATCACATCATTCTCCTAATAATGTGACCCCGTTAATCAAATGACAACACATAGCTATGGTTAGGAAACATAACCATATTTGATTAACGAGCTAGTCAAGTAGAGGCATAATAGTGACGTTTAGTTTGTCTATGTATTCACACAAGTATCATGTTTCCGGATAATACAATTCTAGCACGAATAATAAACATTTATCATGATATAAGGAAATAAATAATAACTTTATTATTGCCTCTAGGGCATATTTTCTTTAGTCTCTCACTTGCACTAGAGTCAATAATCGAGTTCACATCGTCATGTGATCTAACATCAATAGTTCACATCTTTATGTGGTTAACACACATAGTTCACATCGATATGTGACCAACACCCAAAGAGTTTACTAGAGTCAGTAATCTAGTTCACATCGCTATGTGATTAACACCCAAAGAGTACTAAGGTGTGATCATGTTTTGCTTGTGAGACAATTTTAGTCAACGGGTTTGTTATATTCAGATCCGTAAGTATTTTGCAAATATCTATGTCAACAATGCTCTGCACGGAGCTACTCTAGCTAATTGCTCCCACTTTCAACATGTATCTAGATCGAGACTTAGAGTCATCCAGATCAGTGTCAAAAATTTGTAACAATGTAACCCTTTACGATGAACCTTTTTGTTATGTCCATAATCGAGAAACATATCCTTATTTCACTAAGGATAATTTTGACCGCTGTCCAGTGATCTACTTCCTAGATCACTATTGTACCTCCCTGCTAGACTTATAGCAAGACACACATCAGGTCTGGTACACAGCATTGCATACATGATAGAGCCTATGGCTGAAGCATAGGGAACATCTTTCATTTTCTCTCTATCTTCTGCAGTGGTCGGGCATTGAGTCTTACTCAATTTAACACCTTGTAACACAGGCAAGAAATCCTTCTTTGACTGTTCCATTTTGAACTACTTCAAAATCTTGTCAAGGTATGTATTCATTGAAAAAACTTATCAAGCATCTTGATCTATCTCTATAGATCTTGACGCTCAATATGTAAGGAGCTTCACCGAGGTCTTTCTTTGAAAAACTCCTTTCAAACATTCCTTTATGCTTTGCAGAATAATTCTACATTATCTCCGCTCAACAATATGTCATTCACATATATTTATCAAAAATGTTGTAGTGCTCCCACTCACTTTCTTGTAAATACAGGCTTCACCGCAAGTCTGTATAAAACTATATGCTTTGATCAACTCATCAAAGCGTATATTCCAACTCTGAGATGCTTGCACCAGTCCATAGATGGATCGCTGGAGCTTGCCCATTTTGTTAGCACCTTTAGGATTGACAAAACCTTCTGGTTGCATCATATACAATAAATCCATTAAGGAATGCAGTTTTGTTTATCCATTTGCCAGATTTCATAAAATGCGGCAATTGCTAACATGATTCAGATAGACTTAAGCATAGATGCGAGTGAGAAACTCTCATCGTAGTCAACACCTTGAACTTGTCGAAAACCTTTTGCGACAATTCTAGCTTTGTAGATATTAACACTACTATCAGCGTCCGTCTTCCTCTTGAAGATCCATTTAATCTCAATGGCTTGCCGAACATCGGGCAAGTCAACCAAAGTCCATATTTTGTTCTCATACATGGATCCTATCTCAGATTTCATGGCCTCAAGCCATTTTGTGGAATCTGGGCTCATCATAGCTTCCTCATAGTTCGTAGGTTCGTCATGGTCAAGTAGAATGACCTCCAGAACAAGATTACCGTACCACTCTGGTGCGGATCTCACGCTGGTTAACCTACGAGATTTGGTAGTAACTTGATCTGAAGTTACATGATCATCATCATTAGCTTCCTCACTAATTGGTGTAGTAGTCACAGGAACAGATTTCTGTGCTGAACTACTTTCCAATAAGGGAGAAGGTACAATTATTACCTTATCAAGTTCTACTTTCCTCCCACTCACTTCTTTCAAGAGAAACTCCTTCTCTAGAGATGATCCATTCTTAGCAACGAATGTCTTGCCTTCGGATCTGTGATAGAAGGTGTACCCAACAGTCTCCTTTGGGTATCCTATGAAGACATATTTCTCCGATTTGGGTTTGAGCTTATCAGGATGAATTTTTTTCATATAAGCATCACAATCCCAAACTTTAAGAAATGACAACTTTGGTTTCTTGCCAAACCACAGTTCATAAGGCGTCGTCTCAACGGATTTTGATGGTGCCCTATTTAACGTGAATGCGGCCGTCTCTAAAGCATAACCCCAAAATGATAGCGGTAAATCAGCAAGAGACATCATAGATCGCACCATATCTAGTAAAGTACTATTACGACGTTCGGACACACCATTACGCTGTGGTGTTCCGGGTGGCATGAGTTGCGAAACTATTCCGCATTGTTTCAAATGTACACCAAACTCGTAACTCAAATAGTCTCCTCCACGATCAGATCGTAGGAATTTTATTTTCTTGTTACGATGATTTTCAACTTCACTCTGTGAAGGTCAGAAAATAATGATACTTGTCGCGAGCTTTAATATTCATCGGACCACATACATCAATATGTATGATTTCCAACAAATATGTTGCTCTCTCCATTGTTCCGGAGAACTGAGTCTTTAGTCATCTTTCCCATAAGGCATGGTTCGCAAGCACCAAGTGATTCATAATCAAGTGATTCCAAAATCCCATCAGCATGGAGTTTCTTCATGCGATTTACACCAAGATGACCTAAACGGTAGTGCCACAAATAAGTTGCACTATCATTATTAACTTTTCATCTTTTGGTTTCAATATTATGAATATGTGTATCACTACGATCGAGATCCAATGAACCTTTTTCATTGGGTGTGTAACCATATAAGGTTTTATTCATGTAAACAGAACAACAATTTATTCTCTTACTTAAATGAATAACCATATTACAATAAACATGATCAAATCATATTCATGCTCAATGTAAACACAAAATAACACTTATTTAGGTTCAACACTAATCCCGAAAGTATAGGGAGTGTGCGATGATGATCATATCAATCTTGGAACCACTTGCAACACACATCGTCACTTCACCCTTAACTAGTCTCTGTTTATTCTGCAACTCCCATTTCGAGTTACTAATCTTAGCAACTGAACTAGTATCTAATACTGAGGGGTTGCTATAAACACTAGTAAAGTACACATCAATAACATGTATATCAAATATACTTATGTTCACTTTGCCATCCTTCTTATCCGCCAACCACTTGGGGTAGTTCCGCTTCCAGTGACCAGTCCCTTTGCAGTAGAAGCACTTAGTCTCAGGCTTAGACTTGGGCTTCTTCACTTGAGCAGCAACTTGCTTGCTGTTTTTCTTGAAGTTCCCCTTTTTCCCTTTGCCCTTTTCTTGAAACTAGTGATCTTGTCAACCATCAACACTTGATTCTCTTTCTTGATTTCTACCTTCATCGATTTCATCATCATGAAAAGCTCGGGAGTCGTTTTCGTCATCCCTTGCATACTATAGTTCATCATGAAGTTCTACTAACTTGGTGATGGTGACTAGAGAATTCTGTCAATCACTATCTTATCTGGAAGATTAACTCCCACTTGATTCAAGCGATTGTAGTACCCAGACAATCTGAGCACGTGCTCACTAGTTGAGCGATTCTCCTCCATCTTTTAGCTATAGAACTTGTAGGAGACTTCATATCTCTCAACTCGGGTATCTGCTTGAAATATTAACTTCAACTCCTGGAAGATCTCATATGGTCCATGACGTTCAAAACGTCTTTGAAGTCCCGATTCTAAGCCGTTAAGCATGGTGCACTAAACTATCAAGTAGTCATCATATTTAGCTAGCCAAACATTCATAACGTCTGCATCTGCTCCTACAATAGGTCTGTCACCTAGCGGTGCATCAAGGACATAATTCTTCTGTGCAGCAATGAGGATAAACCTCAGATCACGCATCCAATCCGCATCATTGCTACTAACATTTTTCAACACAATTTTCTCTGGGAACATATCACAATAAACACAGGGAAGCAACAACGCGAGCTATTGATCTACAACATGATTTGCAAAATACTACCAGGACTAAGTTCATGATAAATTGAAGTTCAATTAGTCATATTACTTAAGAACTCCCACTTAGACAGACATCTCTCTAGTCATCTAAGTGATCACGTGATCCAAATTAACTAAACCATGTCCGATCATCACGTGAGATGGAGTAGTTTTCAATGGTGAACATCACTTTGTTGATCATATCTACTATATGATTCACGTTCGACCTTTCGGGCTCCGTGTTTCGAGGCCATATCTGTATATGCTAGGCTCGTCAAGTTTAACCTGAGTATTCCGCGTGTGCAACTATTTTGCACCCGTTGTATTTGAACGTAGAGCCTATCACACCCGATCATCACGTGGTGTCTCAGCACGAAGAACTTTCGCAACGGTGCATACTCAGGGAGAACACTTCTTGATAATTAGTGAGAGATCATCTTAAAATTCTACCGTCAAACTAAGCAAAATAAGATGTATAAAAGATAAACATCATATGCAATCAAAATATGTGACATGATATGGCCATCATCATCTTGCGCCTTTGATTTCCATCTCCAAAGTACTGTCATGATCTCTATCGTCACCGGCATGACACCATGATCTCCATCATCTTCATCTATATCAATGTGTCGTCACGTGGTTGTCTCGCCAACAATTGCTCTTGCAACTATTGCTATCGCATAGCGATAAAGTAAAGCAATTATTGGGCGCTTGCATCTTATACAATAGAGAGACAACCATAAGGATTTTGCCAGTTGTCGATAACTTCAACAAAACATGATCATCTCATACAATAACTTATATCTCATCACGTCTTGACCATATCACATCACAACATGCCCTGCAAAAACAAGTTAGACGTCCTCTACTTTGTTGTTGCAAGTTTTACGTGGCTACTACGGGCTTAGCAAGAACCGTTCTTACCTACGCATCAAAATCACAACGATAGTTTGTCAAGTTGGTGTTGTTTTAACCTTCGTAAGGACCGAGCGTAGCCACACTTGGTTCAACTAAAGTTGGAGAAACTGACACCCGCTAGCCACCTTTGTGCAAAGCACGTCGGGAGAACCGGTCTCGCGTAAGCGTACGCGTAATGTCAGTCCGGGCTGCTTCGTCCAACAATACCGCCGAACCAAAGTATGACATGCTGGTAAGCAGTATGACTTATATCGCCCACAACTCACTTGTGTTCTACTCGTGCATATAACATCAACGCATAAAACCTAGGCTCGGATGCCACTATTGAGGAACGTAGTAATTTCAAAAATTTCCTACGCACACGCAAGATCATGGTGATGCATAGCAACAAGAGGGGAGAGTGTTGTCCACGTACCCTTCTAGATCGAAAGCGGAAACGTTATAACAACATGGTTAATGTAGTCGTACGTCTTCACGGCCCGACCGATCAAGCACCGAAACTACGGCACCTCCGAGTTCTAGCACACGTTCAGCTCGATGACGATCCCCGGACTCCGATCCAGCAAAGTGTCGGGGATGAGTTCCGTCAGCACGACGGCGTGGTGACGATCTTGATGTTCTACCTTCGCAGGGCTTCACCTAAGCACCGCTACAATGTTATCGAGGATTATGGTGGAGGGGGGAACCGCACACGGCTAAGAGATCTCAAGGATGATTTGTGTGTCTAGGGGTGCCCCCTGCCCCCGTATATAAAGGAGCCAAGGGGGGGGGGGGGTGCGGCCGGCCATAGGAGGAGGCGAGCAGGAGGAGTCCTACTCCTACTGGGAGTAGGACTCCCCCCTTTCCCTGGTTGGATTAGGACTTGGGGAAGAAGGAACAGAGGGACGAAAGGAAAGACGGGGCGCCGCCCCCCCCCCCCCTTGTCCAATTCAGACTTGGGGGAGGGGGGGGAGGGGCGCGCGGCAGCCCCTAGGCCTCCTCTCCTCTTCCTCCACTAGGCCCATTAAGGCCCATTAGGTTACCGGGGGGTTCCGGTAACCTCCCGGTACTCCGGTAAAATGCCGATTTCACCCGGAACACTTCCGATGTCCAAACATAGCCTTCCAATATATTAATCTTTATGTCTCGACCATTTCGAGACTCCTCGTCATGTCCGTGATCACATCCGGGACTCGGAACTAACTTCGGTATATCAAAATATATAAACTCATAATGAAACTATCATCATAACGTTAAGCGTGCGGACCCTACGGGTTCGAGAACAATGTAGACATGACCGAGACATGTCTCCGGTCAATAACCAATAGCGGAACCTGGATGCTCATATTGGCTCGCACATATTCTACGAAGATCTTTTATCGGTCAGACCGCATAACAATATACTTTGTTCCCTTTGTCATCGGTATATTACTTGCCCGAGATTCGATCGTCGGTATCTCAATACCTAGTTCAATCTCGTTACCGGCAAGTCTCTTTACTCGTTTCGTAATGCATCATGTCACAACTAACTCATTAGTTGCAATGCTTGCAAGGCTTATGTGATGTGCATTACCGAGAGGGCCCAGAGATACCTCTCCGACAATCAGAGTGACAAATCCTAATCTCGAAATACGCCAACCCAACATGTACCTTTGGAGACACATGTAGAGCTCCTTTATAATCACCCAGTTACGTTGTGAAATTTGGTAGCACACAAAGTGTTCCTCCGGCAAACGGGAGTTGCATAATCTCATAGTCATAGCACATGTATAAGTCATCAAGAAAGCAAAAGCAACATACTAAACGATCGGGTGCTAAGCTAATGGAATGGGTCATGTCAATCACATCATTCTCCTAATAATGTGATCCCGTTAATCAAATGACAACACATGTCTATGGTTAGGAAACATAACCATCTTCGATTGACGAGCTAGTCAAGTAGAGGCATACTAGTGACGTTTAGTTTGTCTATCTATTCACACAAGTATTATGTTTCCGGATAATACAATTCTAGCATGAATAATAAACATTTATCATGATATAAGGTAGCCCCTGGCGAATATGAAACGTAAAATGGTGTCGACGCAGCAAATAGGCAGATCAAAATATAACAAAGTAAGAAGAGAAAACCAGAGAAGCTGGGCCACGAACCATTTTTATTATAACTGGATGGATACGTCAAGGCGTATCTTGTACAGATGGTGCGGGAAGTATCCGGCCATTTAACATGCTGGAATCAATAGGGCGCAACATGCGGGTCCTGAGAAATAAGTATGAATACCGTCAAGAAGAACGTATAAATGTTACCCTACACACTTGTGCTACTTGCCTCCGTTGTATTCCAGTCCTTTGAAAGGACTTGACATTAGGCCCGCGAAAAAGGGGTGCCTGAAACAAGAAAAAGAAGTAAAGGTATGTGTGTCTGAGATTGATCTGGCCGAATTATAGCCCCCAGGTTATCTCGTGCCTCCGTCGATGTCCATGGAATTTTGAGTGCGTAATTGTTTGCGCGTGGTATAGATGCCACCACCTCATTGGGGCTGGGATGGAGGCCGAATTGCTAGTCGAGCTCTTGACGAGTCGTGCTGTCCTGTTGCAGTGTAGTCCGGACCCTCCTGATGGTGTCTAGGGGCTCGACAACTGGATTATAATGCTTCTTGAGAAGGCCGCTCTGTACTTCTGCTGCTAGGGCGGCGGTTTGCTCCTCTGTTCAGAGGGAGCGTTCTGTATTGCAATTGACGGTTATGACGCCATGTGGACCGATCATCTTGAGCTTGAGATAAGCATAGTGTGGCACTTCGTCAAATCTAGCAAACGCAGTTCGTCCGAGCAGTGTGTGGTAGCCATTGCGGAAGGGGACGATATCGAAGATTAACTCTTCACTTCGGAAGTTGTCCGAAGAACCGAAAACCACCTCTAGCATGATTGAGCCCGTACAGCGGGCGTCTACACCTAGTATGACTCCATTAAAGGTAGCCTTTGTTGGTTTGATTCGTGAGGGATTAATGCCCATCTTCCGTACTGTATCCTGGTATAGCAGGTTGAGGCTGCTTCCACCGTCCATCAGGACTCGTGTTAGGTTTAATCCGTCGATGATTGGGTCAAGGACCAGTGCGGCCGAACCGTCATGGCGGATACTAGTCGGATGATCTCGTCGATTGAAGGTGATCGGAAATGACGACCATGGATTGAACTTTGGGGCGACTGGCTCTACCGCGTAGACGTCCCTGAGTGCTCGTTTGCCATCCTTTCTGGGGATGTGCGTGGCGTATATCATGTTCACCGTTTTGACTTGGTGGGGGGGGGGGGGGGGGTTGCTTCTGTCCCCCGGTGTTTGGCTGCCGAGGCTCTTCATCCTCATCCTCACTTTGTGATCCCTTTTCTTTGTTTTCGGCATTCAACTTGCCAGCCTGCTTGAAGACCCAACAATCCCTGTTGGTATGATTGGCTTGCTTATTCGGGGTGCCGTGAATTTCGCACAGACGATCGATTATGCAGTCCAGGCTGGAAGGTCCTTCGTTGTTTCTTTTGTAGAGTTTGTTCCGTTGGCCAGACTTGGAGCCACTGAATCCGGCGTTGACTGTGGTGTCCTCGCTGTTGTCGTCGTTGCTTCGGCATTTGTGTCTATTGCGCCGGAGCTTGCCGGTGCTGATCTTGGCCTTGATGGGGCTTGCCTCGCTGGCTGTGTTTTTGCTACGAGCCAGCCAGCTGTCCTCTCCTGCGCAAAAGCGGGTCATGAGTGTCGTAAGGGCTGCCATTGACTTCGGCTTTTCTTATCCGAGCAGCGTGCTAGCCATTCGTCACGGATGTTGTGCTTGAAGGCTGCTAGGGCCTCGGCATCCGGATAGTCAATGATCTGGTTCTTTTTGGTTAGGAACCTAGTCCAGAATTTTCTGGCTGATTCTCCGGGTTTTTGAACTATGTGGCTTAGCACTACTAGGGAAAACCTTATACACAGAATATTAGCAGCAGCGCGGCACAAAAAGAAGCGCTAGTGGTAATTAGCAGTGGCGCTGGTTTTTAACCCTCGCTACTACTAAGTTGATAGTAGTAGCGCGGGTTTTTAACCCTCGCTACTACTAAGCGGTCTCTACCGTGCCCCCGACACATGCCATAGTAGTAGCGAGGGGTATAAACCCGCGCTACTACTAAGTTGATAGTAGTAGCACGGTTTTATACCCCTCGCTACTACTAAGTACGAGGTAGGTGAAGTCGCCATATCCTCGGCCGAATCCCCATCTCCTCCCCCAAATCCCTCCTCTCTTCCAGCACTCTCTCCTCTCACTTTCCATATGCTCTCACATGGACCTCTTGCCCATGCACCCATCGTCCTCCATGGCGCCGAAAGAGGCCGCCGCCTCGCGCCACCGGCATCTAGGAGCTCGCCGGTCTTCCACCAACGTCTAGGAGGCCGCTGCCCCGTGCCACCACACCGGAGCACCTCGCCGCCGGTGATTAGCTCCGCTGCTCCCTACATCTCACCTTCCTCTCTCCCTTGGTTTTCCTTTTCTCTCTATCCCTCTGGTTTGACTCACCCTCCCATGTCCATGCCCATGCAGGTCGTCGCCATGGATGACCCGGAGCTATCTGACATGGTCGGGAAGAGGAGCCCCATGCCGCGGCCTGGCTCTGCCATAGAAATGTGCCCTCTCCAACAGCCACTGCTGGATCTGGTCTTCCGCTGTCTGTTCATGCCTCCGGCGACGCCAATCATCGCTAGATCTTACCATTGCTGCCATTGACAGCACGCACGGCATCGAGATTTTTTTTGTTTTTGAAAGTAATAGCAGTAGCGCGGGGTATAAGACCCTCTACAGCTAATTAGCAGTAGCGCTGTTTGCAACACACGCTACAGCTAACCATGTATAGCAGTAGCATGTGTCAACACGCGCGACTGCTACAAGTTAGTTGTGGCGCCGTATTAGTAGCGCGGGCACCCGCGCTACTGATACACCCAAAACCCGCGCTACTGCTAGGCTTTTCCCTAGTAGTATAGGTCATCGGCATCTGGTGGCCGGACATAAGTTCCTTGGAAGTTTTCGAGGAAAGCCTCTTCCAAGTCCTCCCAGCTGCCGATGGAGTTCTCAGGCAGGCTATTTAACCAGTGCCAAGCTGGTTCTTTGAGCTTTAATGGGAGGTATTTGATGGCATGGAGGTCGTCTCCTCGGGCCATGTGGATGTGGAGAATGAAATCCTCGATCCATACTGCAGGATCGGTTGTGCCGTCGTATGATTAGATATTGACGGGCTTGAACCCCTCAGGGAATTCATGATCCCGTACTTCATCTGTGAAGTAGAGCGGGTGTGCGGCGCCTCTATATGGGGCCGCATCGTGGCGGAGCTCTGAAGGAGTCCATCTTCGGCGTTCGGCCCGAGCATGGTTAGGTTTGTCACTCGAGGCCCATCCTCGTGATCCATAGATCGATCTTGTGTGTCCTGCTCTACTATCGAAGGTCTATCAGAGGTCATACATATGACTCCGGACTCTTCCATCCCTATTTTGACGGGTTGGAGGGGCGGTCTGCTGTTCGTCCTGAGTTGCCGCTTTATCCCGAGCGCGGGGTGGCCATTCCGCCGCCCTGTCCCGACCACGTGGTGGTCGATCCGCATTACACGAGGGAGATATGTGCTCCGGGCCTCCTCATCGAATTGAGGTGGCAGTCTGTGTTTCGGGTAGCTCTTGGCTGGGCGGTTGAGGCCGTATTCCTCGGCTGTCAGGACATCAGTCCATCTATCGACGAGGAGGTCTTGTTTAGCTTGAAGCTGCTGTTGTTTCTTTTTTCAGGCTCCTTGTAGTGGCTATGAGCTGAAGCTTGAAGCGCTCCTGCTCGAGAGGATCCTCAGGCACGATGAAGTCTTTGTTGCCAAGGCTTGTCTCCTCCTCGGATGGTGGACAGTAACTATCATCCTCTGAATCATCTTCTATGGCCTGTTCGCTAGGGTTGTCCTACCTGCTGTCGTCTTCCTGTTCGGATGTAGCCCCGACAGGGTCTTCATTGTTTTCAGCGTCGCCCGGAGTACTATTTTCTCCGGTGCCAGTGTTGCCGTCTTTGAGGTGCGGGGCCTGGGGCGGCACTTGGGCCGCCGGCACTTGGATTGTGTCTCGGAGGTTTTATTCGTATCTGGCTCTTCTTTGTCATCGCTAGATCCTTTAGGTGTATCAACCATGTACACGTCATACGAAGAGGTAGCCGTCCAATGTCCAGTGAATGGCGGATCTTGGCCTGGCTCCTTGTCGGCATCGTCATCCATACCGTCGATGTCTTTGGAGCCATAGTCAAGCACGTCAGTTAAGTCATCGATGGTGGCTATGAAGTGGGTGGCGGGTGGGAAGCAAGATTCCTCATCATCCATCTCTAGCTCGAACCGGACATAGTTCGATTGTGAGTCCTTCTCCATGGAAAAATTCTTTAAAGATTTTAGCACGTCACCCAAAGGCGAGTGCTGGAAACCGCCAGCGACGCTGAACTCAAAGATCGATAACCGATCTAGCTCGGTGTCTGCGGGCGTACACAATCTGGAACTTATAGCCGGAGACGAGTCCGAAGTTCCGTTAAAGCGAATATTACAGGGCGTCGAGCCCATGTGCATCTCCAACGCCGCGGTCTCTGCAGCCTCGGATGGCTCGATCTGCCTCGGCTTTAAGGTCGTTGTAGCCGCAAGGACCATCTCCTGGGTGTGATCCGATGACAAATTTAAGTCACGTTCATCGGGATGAGGGGGAGCGATCGCCACGGGTTCAAATCCCTCGAAGATCAAGTCTTTATGGATATCCACGACGTAGTTCAAGCTCCTGAATCTGACCTGATGGCCAGGGGCGTAGCTGTCGATCTACTACAGATGGCCAAGCGAGTTGGCCCGTAGTACGAAGCCGCCGAATATGAAGATCTGTCCGGGGAGGAAGGTGCCTCCTTGGACAACGTCGTTATTGATGATTGAAGGGGACATCGAATCTTTTGTCGACGGCACAGTGGAACTGTCAATGAAAGCACCAATGTTGGATTCAAAACCGGCGGATCTCGGGTAGGGGGTCCCGAACTGTGCGTAAAGGATCGATGGTAACAGGAGACGGGGGACACGATGTTTACCCAGGTTCGGGCCCTCTCTATGGAGGTAATACGCTACTTCCTGCTTGATTGATCTTGATAAATATGAGTATTACAAGAGTTGATCTACCACGAGATCATAATGGCTAAACCCTAGAAGTCTAGCCTATGAATATGGTAATGAGTATATGTGGTGTCCTTTCGAGACTATCCCCTTCGGTTTATATAGACCCCGTGGGGATCTAGGCTTTACATGGAGTCGGTTACATAAGAAGGAATCTTCGGTCGCCAATCTTGCCTTCCACGCCAAGTAGACTCTAATCCGGACACGGTACAGTCTTCGGCCTTCATGTCTTCACATCCCATCAGTTCGGCCCATGGATAACAAGCCGGACGCCCGAGGACCCCTTAGTCCAGGACTCCCTCAGCACCAACCGGGACCAATAAGCTACCACGCGTCAGCATTTCAGGGGCTAGGGTTTTTGTTTTTTTTCTGAAGGGGGCCGGTTGGGGGGTGTTGTATGGTTAATTTTGGGGGGTTTCATATATTGTGTTAGGTAGCTAATTAATTAATAGAGAGAAGTGTCCTCTCTTATCTCCGTCTAGGTAAACGCTACGTACTATATGGATAGAGAGGCCCTCGACAAGCTAGCTAGTAAGCAATTGAAGGAAACCATTATGTACCGAAGTTCGTCATGGACATATTCATATAGAGAGAAGTGATATCGACCTCTCCTTCTCCAAGAGATCGGTCGAAGAACAAGTTTTCGTATATCTATCCGGCACTACTGGCTACATATATACAATATTAAGATCTCTTACAATATAATACCCTAATTATATATCAACTCAGCTTCAAGATGGTATTTTCCGGCTTTATTGATGACATGGTCAAGAAAGAATCCCGCCAATTCCTCTTGAATTGCTTTGATGCGATCTTGTGGTAGAAGGTCATCCCGCAGCTGCCACATCTAATTTGAGGAAGGGGGTCAATACATATATATGAATAAAACTTAACACAAATTATGGTAATAAAATGAAATTGTGAATATTGTTGCTTACGCACATCAAATTGTCTTTTAGAGTAGCCCCGGTTTTTTTTGCATGTCGGGTTGTAGATGAACTCCCAAACGTAGTATCCATAGTAATCATTCCCTTCTTCCTGCCACAAGCACTTTACGAGAAATAGAGGTCAATCAAACTGATAATGAAGCATTATAAATGGCATTGATGAAAGTAGCTAGAATCAACTTGATCGAGATGCATGGAACTAGCTAGCTAGTTCTACTTACTGTCGGGTATGTCCATCGTAGCTCCCCCGGCAGTCCCGGAGCTTGTGTGGTGAATACTTTCCAAACCCTGCGAGACAAAGAAAAAAATTACTTGATATCAGGAAATGAGCAAAAGTTTGTCGATATGGTGTGCTAATGATCGATTGAACTTACTTCTCGAGAATTTTAGCCATGTCCGCATAGGTCTCGGGAGATTTTCGTGTGGAGTCTAAGGCGGTTACTAGTCCCTGCTCAAGATTAATCTCCAGGAGAATATAGTGGAAGGTACGCACGCATGCATAACTCATCAATTACATTACTATAACCTCGAGTAATAAGGGAAGCCGAATATGCACAAGACAGTAGCACTCACTTGAAGTTGTAAGGAAAGTGTAGTTTATCTTTGTTTTGATTTAGAAGCAACGATTTGAGCAAGTTGGCCTCGATATCTTTGGCTTGAAATTTAACCGTAAATTCATGTATGAGATTTGTGTTAATGAACCCAATATCATAGATTTCTGCTTTTCTGCATTCGACGATCTTCAATCTGCATAATATAGTGAGGATAATCATATATGCATGCAATGAAAGAGCTGAGCTATATATAGAGACTTAATGCCAGAAGTAGTCACTAGTAGAAGAAGGGCCATTTGTCCCGGTTTCTAAGGGCCATTTGTCCAGGTTGCTGAACCGGGACTAAAGGGCCGTTACTAAAGCCCTAGGCCTTTAGTCCCAGTTCTTACACGAACCGGGACAGATGGGCCTCCACGTGGCCGGTGCGGTGAGCCCAAGCAGGAGGCCCTTTGGTCCCGGTTGGTGGGACCAACCGGGACCAATAGGCATCCACGCGTCAGCAGCTTGCGGGAGCTGAGGTTTTTGTTTTTTTAAAGTGGTGGGTTTAGTGGGGTTTGGGGGGTTAATTTAGGTGTTTCATATATTGCATTAGTTAGCTAATTAATAGAGAGAAGTGTCCTCTCTTATCTCTGTGCTTGGTCGACGCTACGTACTATAAGTATAGAGAGGACTCGACACGCTAGCTAGTAAGCAAAAATGAAGGAAACAGAAGATCGTCATGAACATATGCATAAAGAGAGAAGTGATATCGACCTCTCCTTCTCCGAGAGTATGGTCGAACAACAAGTTTTCGTATATCTATCCGACGCTACTGGCTACATATATATAATATAAGATCTCTTACAATATAATCCCCTAATTATATATGAACTCATGGTCCACATGGTATTCTCCGTCTTTATCGATCACGTGATCAAGAAAGAATGCCGCCAATTCCACTTGAATTGCTTGCATGCGATCTGGTGCTAGGAGTTCATCCCGCATCCGAAACATCTAATTTGAAGAAGGGGGTCAATACATATATATGAATGAATGAAACTCAAAACAAATGATGGTAATAAAATAAAATTATGAATATTATTGCTTACGCACTTCATATTGTTTTTTTGAGTGTAGCCCCGCTGACAGGTCGTGTGGCGGATGGACTTGCAAAGGTAGTATCCACAGTAATTATTCCCGGCTTTCTGCCACAACCACTTTAAAAGAAATAGAGGTCAATCAAACTGATAAGCAAGCATGCTAAATGGTATTGATGAAACTAGCGCTTGAATCACTACAATGGATAATAACATAGGGTGGTAACATAAACATGTTACTAGTCTATGTTAATACCTTTATAATGGGGAGTAACATATGTGTGATAACATGCAACACTTTATTTATTAAGCTATAGACACATCTTGCCTTGATATGTGTGATGTTATTTGTACTACTAGTAACTAGCTATGTTACCAATTTCCTCTCTTTCTTCATGTATTGCTTGTCGCATCATCTATTTTATCTAGATATGTGTGATATTACTTCCTATGTTACTCCCACTGTAGGTAGTCTAATTGAAGAAGGGAAAGGCACAAGGGAAGGAGGCACGCGCGGAGGTGTAGGGGCGGCTGCAGATACCCACGCCGATGGGAGGCACACAGTTAGTGCCGGGAGGCGCGTGTGGCCAGATGTAGATGCGGCGACCCGGACAGGCGTGAGCTTGGCCATTCCTTAGGTATGGTGCTCGATTATTCAAGGGGCGGACGAAAGGAATGGTTGGAGTTGTTTGTCGGGCAGCTAGCGGCTCTCTATACGCCGGAGAAGTGGCATGTGGAGGTTATAGGAGGTGAGATCATCGGGGAGCGGATCTCGTGCTCGGCGAGGGGATATCGTGGTTGCCGTCCTGTGCGTGGAGGGAAGTACACAAGGAGGGAAGCCCGGGTCGCGGCGCCACAATTTTGCCATGTTTTCCTTGCACTTGTGGTGTGAAATCTATTCATACTCACTACGGGCCTAGAAATGCACTTAATGACTTAAATATAGAAAATTGACCCAAAAGAAGACAAATTTGACATGGATCATGTAATGGTGTTTCTTGAGTGTATGAAAAATTTCCAGGCCAACGGATGAAGAAATGGTCGCATTGCCTTTCGACCTGACTCGTTTTCTGTCGAAAAAGCTTGACTCATCCTCACAGCTCGTATGGTTTCTTAGTCGTCTACTTCACCACTTTTGTGAAACCTATTCCATTTTCTACAACATCCAGTAGGTGTCATATGATGACATCATTATAAGTTTGGTTTTAGTGGATCCATTTGCCTTCAAAATTAAATTACCCATAACGTCGATGTTTGGGGTCGTATCTTTCGCATTCTCATGTTTGGAATTCCTTTGCTTTTCTCAGACAAGGCCTGAGAATAGACTAAATATCAGACATAGGGTTATCCAACATGATTTGGCAAACCATTTAGTGCACATGCAAGGGGCATGTATTGACACCATATTTTGGCATGACAAAAGATGTAATTAAGATGACCTAAAATGAAAAGGAGCTTATTGTGCAAGTTATCCGTCCCGTCAAAATAAACAGCCTTCACTTTTGTTTCATCTCTACCCAATTTTATATCCAAATTTGCCAAGGTTGATGCATGTTCAACTTTCTGATCAGCCTGACTTGTTTCACTGGAAATTAACTAGGAACAGGGTTTTTATGATAAAATCTATGTACTTGGATCTGATTAATCTTGGCCTAATCCCGACATCACTTCATATTTGTAATATTAAAGTTCTGTTCAGAAACATGATATTCATGTGTTTCGTTCACAAGCATGTAATTCTCACCAAAGATAATCTTCTTAAGCGCAGTTGGGTAGGCAGTTCACGTTGTTGTTTCTATGATAGGGATGAAAATATACAACAACTTTTTATCAATTGCCCTCTCGCTAAGCTTCTTTGGCGTATTATTCATATAGCCTTTAATATAGGCCCTCCAGTCAGCATCGACATGTTATTGGGGCATGGTTTACTGGAGCGGAACCAGTTACTACGGGACGCTATTCAGATAGGAATATGTGGACTTCTTCTGGCTATATGGAATTCAAGGAATGATACGATCTTTAACAGGCATAATCTTTTAAATATCATTCAGGTTATCTACAGAGCGTCCGTTTGGATCCGTACGTAGTCGTTACTCATTCATATGGACTTCATGGAGCTTTATTTTACTTTTTGTGCTCCTTCTGTGAGTTGTACTGCACTTTGGACCATGGTTCGCTGCACTTTTAATAAAAATGCCACATGCATCGTCCTGATGCAGAAGCCGGGGTCTTTCCTCCAAAACCTATACAGTGCAGCCAAGATAGTATTAGGTAAACAAGTGCATTGTTGAGTATCCTATACCCCCTTTTGATGATTGATATTTGGTCGCCGAGATTAACACTCGGTAGAGCAACTATTCCTCGAGTTTTGCTTTTTCCAATGTATTTTGTCCACAACGATAAGCAAAGGCCTTGTTTGCCAGTATCGTACGTTTTGTACTTCAGACCTTGTTGTTGAAAGTTGAAACACTTACATCATTGTGCTTGTCAACCGCACGCTTGACCTTTCAATGGTATCTTTGTCATACGAATTGCATACTAATCCAAGGCATATTTATTGTCGTTTTGTAGCTTTGTTCGTTGGTAGGCACGCAGCAACGTTATCCAGTTCAGTTCCGAATTTATTCCGACTGATGGTCATCTGTTTCCTGTGCACGGCTGACCGAGGCAAAATTTTGTCAGTTGAAATGAATAGCGTGATGCATACTTAACACATTAATCATAGAGGGACAGTTTCTAGTTAGAAGAAAATTCCTCGTTCATTAATCGGTACATCAACGTTAATAAGTACATTGTTGTTACTATAGACCTCTAGCTAGTACCTCGCTCTTTTATTTTTCGAAAGAGCTTATTCAGTAAGCTAGTGTAGTCTTCTATCAATAGTGCCATCTAGCATCACAAGCTGGTCTGTATTTCCTTGCCAGCGTGCTGACATTGTCCGGGCTAAGGGCATTTATCATGTCGACTCACTAACACAAAACAAGGCTTTGGTCATAGTGCAATATACACATTAGTCTCGATTGCATTATGAACCGGGACTAATGTTAGTCCCGGTTCGAGTGGCTAAATGCATTAGTCCCGGTTCAAATGGGCCCTTTGGTCCCGGTTTGAGACATGAACTGGGACAAAAGGGCATCGCATCCTTTAGCCCCGGTTCGTGTCTCAAACCGGGACTAAAGATTAGACCTTTAGTCCTAGTTCGTGATATGAACCGGGACTAGACCTTTAGTCCCGATGCCCTTTTGTCGGGGGGGGGGGGGGGGGGGGTAGACCTTTAGTTCGGATGCCCTTTTGTCCCGGTTCATATCTCGAACCGGGACTAAAGGACCCATTTCTAAAACTCTACCCCCCACCCCCCACGTGTATCGCCATTTCAGTTTTCAAAAAAACAAAATGAAATGATAACAAGTTCAAAAAATAAAATCCTTCGAGATATAGTTATATTACTACATCTACTAGTTAGGAAAATTAAAAAACTTAAATTTGGCCATGTTTTGCAAAAAAATGTCATGAAAAATGTCGAAAAAAAACCGTATAATATATCAAAAAATTTAGCACAAAAATCCGCATCCAATTTTGACTGGTTGCGGCCTGTTTGCAAATTTTTAGAATCCTCAAATTCTAAAAGGAAAAAAAGATCTGCTCAAATTTCATTTTTTTTATTTTGGTTAAATCTGGTCAGACTATGGTCAAACTACTTATTCAAGAAGTATTAGTGGTACTACATAATTATTCAAGAATACTGGTGTTACTAAATAATTATTTCAATTTTTCGAATTTTTGTCAAATCTGGTCAAAGTATAGTCAAACTACTTATTCAAGAAATATTAATGTTACTAAATAATCATTGTTTTTTAGAATAATAGTTTCAAATTCAAACAGTGAAACGTGTGACTTCATGCTCAAGCTAAACTCCTGAGGATCAATAGGATTGACATCTTACTATTGTCAGGAAAACAACAAGTGCAGACTTGGAAACGAGGGGGAATAGAACCCGAAAGTTAAGTGTGCTCAGGCTGGAGTAGTGACAGGATGGGTGACAGTCCTGGAAGTTAGATGATTTGGAATGATGAGGGGTGATTAGAGATTAGAGGTTCAATTGAGCAGTGATGAGGGGTGATTAGAGATTAAATTCTAAAATAATTCAGAAATTTGAAAATAGAAAAAAATCAAAAAAATCATAAAATTTCCTTTAGTCTCGGTTGGTGTTAGCTGGAGCTCCAGACAGCAGCCACGTGGAGGGCCTTTAGTCCCGGTTGTTATAAGAACCGGGACTAAATGGGGGGGGGGGCATTTAGTACCGACCCTTTAGTCCCGGTTCCGGAACCGGGACTAAAGGCCCTCTAGAACTGGGACAAATGGCCATTTTTCTACTAGTGACTCCCGGCCTGAAAATCCGGGCTAAGGACCCTTATATCGGTTTCGTCTAGGGCCACTGGAGGCCAATGATTATTTACAAGGAAAATTAACAAGTCTTGCCATTCAAGAAAAGAACAATATCCAGTGATGTAGCCGACTTGACCTTTTTATTACTAGGCCTCCGATATCTTACATAGGTTGAAGCTGGGTTAGTCGATACAACAGATCTTACATTACAATCTTTTTGTATGTCAAACTATACTGATCCTAAATTGAGAATAGGTTTGCCCTCGCGTCGTCCATGCTAGGGCGACTCGGGAGGTGCCCAAACCCTAGCCGTCAGGGGCATGCAATCCTGCCTCCCCTCCCTCCGTCGCCGCTGGGGGACGCCGTCGCACTATACCCGGGGGCCGACGGTGGTGGCGGGGGACTCCCTCTCTCCCGTGTCTCAAGGGTGGTGCGGGGCCCCTACATGTGTGAAGCCTCGACCGATCCAGCGAGGCAACGGCAATGTGTCACATCCCTAGTTCTGGTATGGTCCTAGGCTTGCTTTGTGCATCATGGTTATTATTTCAAATGAAATTGAAATGGGTAAGTTGCAAACCCTAGCACCAAAGCAATTAAAATAGGTTCAAATTAAAAGTGGAATTTCAATGAACCCAAAATGCTTTACAAAAATGTTCATGGTCTTTGGAAAATGTTGGGAACAACAACCAGAGGTGATGCACATTTTTGCTACACATTATGTATTTTTGAATCAATGCATAAGTATTTGATTTGGAGCTGTTTAAATTATATAAATATTTTTAATAGCTCCAAAAATGTTGGGAATTGGTGAGGGCCTCTGGAATATTATATCTAGATGCCACAATTATTTTCAGCATTTATGGAAATGTTTTAACATTTCTTTTAAATACAAAACAAATGTCAGAAATAGAAAAAGAAAACAGGAAAAGGAAAACGTTACCTGTTCTTACCTGGAGCTTTATTTTACTTTTTGTGCTCCTTCTGTGAGTTGTACTGCACTTTGGACCATGGTTCGCTACACTTTTAATAAAAATGCCACATGCATCGTCCTGATGCAGAAGCCGGGGTCTTTCCTCCAAAACCTATACAGTGCAGCCAAGATAGTATTAGGTAAACAAGTGCATTGTTGAGTATCCTATACCCCCTTTTGATGATTGATATTTGGTCGCCGAGATTAACACTCGGCAGAGCAACTATTCCTCGAGTTTTGCTTTTTCCAATGTATTTTGTCCACAACGATAAGCAAAGGCCTTGTTTGCCAGTATCGTACGTTTTGTACTTCAGACCTTGTTGTTGAAAGTTGAAACACTTACATCATTGTGCTTGTCAACCGCACGCTTGACCTTTCAATGGTATCTTTGTCATACGAATTGCATACTAATCCAAGGCATATTTATTGTCGTTTTGTAGCTTTGTTCGTTGGTAGGCACGCAGCAACGTTATCCAGTTCAGTTCCGAATTTATTCCGACTGATGGTCATCTGTTTCCTGTGCACGGCTGACCGAGGCAAAATTTTGTCAGTTGAAATGAATAGCGTGATGCATAATTAACACATTAATCATAGAGGGACAGTTTCTAGTTAGAAGAAAATTCCTCGTTCATTAATCGGTACATCAACGTTAATAAGTACATTGTTGTTACTATAGACCTCTAGCTAGTACCTCGCTCTTTTATTTTTCGAAAGAGCTTATTCAGTAAGCTAGTGTAGTCTTCTATCAATAGTGCCATCTAGCATCACAAGCTGGTCTGTATTTCCTTGCCAGCGTGCTGACATTGTCCGGGCTAAGGGCATTTATCATGTCGACTCACTAATACAAAACAAGGCTTTGGTCATAGTGCAATATACACATTAGTCTCGATTGCATTATGAACCGGGACTAATGTTAGTCCCGGTTCGAGTGGCTAAATGCATTAGTCCCGGTTCAAATGGGCCCTTTGGTCCCGGTTTGAGACACGAACTGGGACAAAAGGGCATCGCATCCTTTAGCCCCGGTTCGTGTCTCAAACCGGGACTAAAGATTAGACCTTTAGTCCTAGTTCGTGATATGAACCGGGTGTTGGGGAACGTAGTAATTTCAAAAAATTTCCTACGCACACGCATGATCATGGTGATGCATAGCAACGAGAGGGGAGAGTGTTGTCTACGTACCAACGCAGACCGACTGCGGAAGCGATCACACAACGTAGAGGAAGTAGTCGTACGTCTTCTTCCCGATCCGACCGATCCAAGCACCGTTACTCCGGCACCTCCGAGTTCTTAGCACACGTACAGCTCGATGACGATCCCCGGGCTCCGATCCAGCAAAGCTTCGGGGAAGAGTTCCGTCAGCACAACGGCGTGGTGACGATCTTGATGTACTACCGACGCAGGGCTTCGCCTAAGCACTACAACGGTATGATCGAGGTGGAATTTCGTGGCAGGGGGCACCGCACACGGCTAAGGAACGATCTCAAGGATCAACTTGTGTGTCTTGGGGTGTCCCCTGCCCCCGTATATAAAGGTTGGAGGGAGGGAGGCTGGCCGGCCAAAGAGAGGGAGGCGCAGGAGGAGTCCTACTCCTACCGGGAGTAGGACTCCCCCTTCCAATCCTAGTCCAACTAGGAATCCTTTAAAGGGGAGAGAAAGAGAGGTGGCCGGCCCCTCTCCTAGTCCTAATAGGACTAGGGAGAGGGGGGAGGCGCAGCCCTATGTGGGCTGCCCTCTCACCTTTCCACTAAGGCCCATGTTGGCCCATTTGGCTCCCGGGGGGTTCCGGTAACCCTCCCGGTAATCCGGTAAAATCCCGATTTCACCCGGAACACTTCCGGTGTCCAAACATAGGCTTCCAATATATCAATCTTTACGTCTCGACCATTTCGAGACTCCTCGTCATGTCCGTGATCTCATCCGGGACTCCGAACAACCTTCGGTACATCAAAATACATAAACTCATAATAACTGTCATCGTAACGTTAAGCGTGCGGACCCTACGGTTCGAGAACAATGTAGACATGACCGAGACACGTCTCCGGTCAATAACCAATAGCGGGACCTGGATGCCCATATTGGCTCCTACATATTCTACGAAGATCTTTATCGGTCAGACCGCATAACAACATACGTTGTTCCCTTTGTCATCGGTATGTTACTTGCCCGAGATTCGATCGTCGGTATCCAATACCTAGTTCAATCTCGTTACCAGCAAGTCTCTTTACTCATTCCGTAATACATCATCTCACAACTAACATATTAGTTGCAGTGCTTGCAAGGCTTATGTGATGTGCATTACCGAGAGGGCCCAGAGATACCTCTCCGACAATCGGAGTGACAAACCCTAATCTCGAAATACGCCAACCCAACATTTACCATTGGAGACACCTGTAGTACTCCTTTATAATCACCCAGTTACGTTGTGACATTTGGTAGTACCCAAAGTGTTCCTCCGGTAAACGGGAGTTGCATAATCTCATAGTTATAGGAACATGTATAAGTCATGAAGAAAGCAATAGCAACATACTAAACAATCGGGTGCTAAGCTAATGGAATGGGTCATGTCAATCAGATCATTCAACTAATGATGTGACCTCGTTAATCAAATAACAACTCTTTGTTCATGGTTAGGAAACATAACCATCTTTGATTAACGAGCTAGTCAAGTAGAGGCATACTAGTGACACTCTGTTGGTCTATGTATTCACACATGTATTATGTTTCCGGTTAATACAATTCTAGCATGAATAATAAACATTTATCATGATATAAGGAAATAAATAATAACTTTATTATTGCCTCTAGGGCATATTTCCTTCAGTCTCCCACTTGCACTAGAGTCAATAATCTAGATTACACTGTAATGATTCTAACACCCATGGAGCCTTGGTGCTGATCATGTTTTGCTCGTGGAAGAGGTTTAGTCAACGGGTCTACAACGTTCAGATCCGTATGTATCTTGCAAATCTCTATGTCTCCCACCTGGACTAAATCCCGGATGGAGTTGAAGCGTCTCTTGATGTGTTTGGTCCTTTTGTGAAATCTGGATTCCTTTGCCAAGGCAATTGCACCAGTATTGTCACAGAAGATTTTCATTGGACCCGATGCACTAGGTATGACACCTAGATCGGATATGAACTCCTTCATCCAGACTCCTTCATTTGCTGCTTCCGAAGCAGCTATGTACTCCGCTTCACATGTAGATCCCGCTACGACGCTTTGTTTAGAACTGCACCAACTGACAGCTCCACCGTTTAAAGTAAACACGTATCTGGTTTGCGACTTAGAATCGTCCGGATCAGTGTCAAAGCTTGCATCAACGTAACCTCTTACGGTGAGCTCTTTGTCACCTCCATATATGAGAAACATATCCTTAGTCCTTTTCAGGTATTTCAGGATGTTCTTGACCGCTGTCCAGTGATCCATTCCTGGATTACTTTGGTACCTCCCTGCTAAACTTATAGCAAGGCACACATCAGGTCTGGTACACAGCATTGCATACATGATAGAGCCTATGGCTGAAGCATAGGGAACATCTTTCATTTTCTCTCTATCTTCTGCAGTGGTAGGGCATTGAGTCTGACTCAATTTCACACCTTGTAACACAGGCAAGAACCCTTTCTTTGCTTGATCCATTTTGAACTTCTTCAAAATTTTGTCAAGGTATGTGCTCTGTGAAAGTCCAATTAAGCGTTTTGATCTATCTCTATAGATTTTTATGCCTAATATGTAAGCAGCTTCCCCGAGGTCTTTCATCGAAAAACTTTTATTCAAGTATCCCTTTATGCTATCCAGAAATTCTATATCATTTCCAATCAGCAATATGTCATCCACATATAATATTAGAAATGCTACAGAGCTCCCACTCACTTTCTTGTAAATACAGGCTTCTCCAAAAGTCTGTATAAAGCCAAATGCTTTGATCACACTATCAAAGCGTTTATTCCAACTCCGAGATGCTTGCACCAGTCCATAAATGGATCGCTGGAGTTTGCATACTTTGTCAGCTCCCTTTGGATCAACAAAACCTTCTGGTTGTATCATATACAACTCTTCTTCCAGAAATCCATTCAGGAATGCAGTTTTGACATCCATCTGCCATATTTCATAATCATAAAATGCGGCAATTGCTAACATAATTCTGACGGACTTAAGCATCGCTACGGGTGAGAAGGTCTCATCGTAGTCAACCCCTTGAACTTGCCGAAAACCTTTCGCGACAAGTCGAGCTTTATAGACAGTAATGTTACCGTCAGCGTCTGTCTTTTTCTTGAAGATCCATTTATTCTCAATTGCTTGCCGATCATCAGGCAAGTCAACCAAAGTCCATACTTTGTTTTCATACATGGATCCCATCTTAGATTTCATGGCTTCAAGCCACTTTGCGGAATCTGGGCTCACCATCGCTTCTTCATAGTTCGTAGGTTCATCATGATCTAGCATCATGACTTCCAGAACTGGATTACCGTACCACTCTGGTGCGGATCTCACTCTGGTTGATCTACGTGGTTCAGTAGTATCTTGTTCTGAAGCTTCATGATCATCATCATTAGCTTCCTCACTGATTGGTATAGGTGTCGCAGAAACAGTTTTCTGTGATGTACTATTTTCCAATAAGGGAGCAGGTATAGTTACCTCGTCAAGTTCTACTTTCCTCCCACTCACTTCTTTCGAGAGAAACTCCTTTTCTAGAAAGTTTCCGAATTTAGCAAAAAAAGTCTTGCCTTCGGATCTGTGATAGAAGGTGTATCCAATAGTTTCCTTTGGATATCCTATGAAGACACATTTCTCCGCTTTGGGTTCGAGCTTATCAGGTTGAAGCTTTTTCACATAAGCATCGCAGCCCCAAACTTTAAGAAACGACAACTTTGGTTTCTTGCCAAATCATAGTTCATAAGGTGTCGTCTCAACGGATTTTGATGGTGCCCTATTTAACGTGAATGCGGCCGTCTCTAAAGCATAACCCCAAAACGATAGCGGTAAATCAGTAAGAGACATCATAGATCGCACCATATCTAGTAAAGTACGATTACGACGTTCGGACACACCATTACGCTGTGGTGTTCCGGGTGGCGTGAGTTGCGAAACTATTCCACAATTTTTCAAATGTATACCAAACTCATAACTCAAATATTCTCCTCCACGATCAGATCGTAGAAATTTTATTTTCTTGTTACGATGATTTTCAACCTCACTCTGAAATTCTTTGAACTTTTCAAATGTTTCAGACTTATGTTTCATTAAGTAGATATACCCATATCTGCTTAAATCATCTGTGAAGGTGAGAAGATAACGATATCCGCCACGAGCCTCAATATTCATCGGACCACATACATCGGTATGTATGATTTCCAATAAATCTGTTGCTCTCTCCATAGTACCGGAGAACGGTGTTTTAGTCATCTTGCCTATGAGGCACGGTTCGCAAGTACCAAGTGATTCATAATCAAGTGGTTCCAAAAGCCCATCAGTATGGAGTTTCTTCATGCGCTTTACACCGATATGACCTAAACGGCAGCGCCACAAATAAGTTGCACTATCATTATTAACTTTGCATATTTTGGCTTCTACATTATGAATATGTGTATCGCTATCTTCGAGATTCAACAAGAATAGACCACTCTTCAAAGGTGCATAACCATAAAAGATATTACTCATATAAATAGAACAACCATTATTCTCTGATTTAAATGAATAACCGTCTCGCATTAAACAAGATCCAGATATAATGTTCATGCTCAACGCTGGCACCAAATAACAATTATTTAGGTCTAATATTAATCCCGAAGGTAGATGTAGAGGTAGCGTGCCGACTGCGATCACATCGACTTTGGAACCGTTTCCCACGCGCATCGTCACCTCGTCCTTTGCTAGCGTCCGCTTATTCCGTAGTCCCTGTTTCGAGTTGCAAATATTAGCAACAGAACCAGTATCAAATACCCAGGTGCTACTGCGAGCTCTAGTAAGGTACACATCAATAACATGTATATCACATATACCTTTGTTCACTTTGCCATCCTTCTTATCCGCCAAATACTTGGGGCAGTTCCGCTTCCAGTGACCAGTCTGCTTGCAGTAGAAGCACTCAGTTTCAGGCTTAGGTCCAGACTTGGGTTTCTTCTCCTGAGCAGCAACTTGGTTGCTGTTCTTCTTGAAGTTTCCCTTCTTCTTCCCTTTGCCCTTTTTCTTGAAACTGGTGGTTTTGCTAACCATCAACACTTGATGCTCCTTCTTGATTTCTACCTCCGCAGCTTTCAGCATTGCGAAGAGCTCGGGAATAGTCTTGTTCATCCCTTGCATATTATAGTTCATCACGAAGCTCTTGTAGCTTGGTGGCAGTGATTGGAGAATTCTGTCAATGACGCAGTCATCTAGAAGATTAACTCCCATCTGAATCAAGTGATTATTATACCCAGACATTTTGAGTATATGCTCACTGACAGAACTGTTCTCCTCCATCTTGCAGCTATAGAACTTATTGGAGACTTCATATCTCTCAATTTGGGCATTTGCTTGAAAAATTAACTTCAACTTCTGGAACATCTCATATGCACCATGACGTTCAAAACGTCGTTGAAGTCCCGATTCTAAGCCGTAAAGCATGGCACACTGAACTATCGAGTAGTCATCAGCTTTGCTCTGCCAGACGTTCATAACATCTGGCGTTGCTCCAGCAGCAGGCCTGTCACCCAGCGGTGCTTCCAGGACGTAATTCTTCTGTGCAGCAATGAGGATAATCCTCAGGTTACGGACCCAGTCCGTGTAATTGCTACCATCATCTTTCAACTTTGCTTTCTCAAGGAACGCATTAAAATTCAACGGAACAACAGCACGAGCCATCTATCTACAATCAACATAAACAAGCAAGATACTATCAGGTACTAAGTTCATGATAAGTTTAAGTTCAGTTAATCAAATTACTTAAGAACTCCCACTTAGATAGACATCCCTCTAATCCTCTAAGTGATCACGTGATCCAAATCAACTAAACCATAACCGATCATCACGTGAGATGGAGTAGTTTTCAATGGTGAACATCGTTATGTTGATCATATCTACTATATGATTCACGCTCGACCTTTCGGCCTCCGTGTTCCGAGGCCATATCTTTATATGCTTGGCTCGTCAAGTATGACCTGAGTATTCTGCGTGTGCAACTGTTTTGCACCCGTTGTATTTGGACGTAGAGCTTATCACACCCGATCATCACGTGGTGTCTGGGCACGACGAACTTTGGCAACGGTGAATACTCAGGGAGAACACTTCTTGATAATTTAGTGAGAGATCATCTTATAATGCTACCGTCAATCAAAGCAAGATAAGATGCATAAAAAGATAAACATCACATGCAATCAATATAAGTGATATGATATGGCCATCATCATCTTGCGCTTGTGATCTCCATCTCCGAAGCACCGTCATGATCACCATCGTCACCGGCGCGACACCTTGATCTCCATCGTAGCATCGTTGTCGTCTCGCCAATCTTATGCTTCCACGACTATCACTACCGTTTAGTAATAAAGTAAAGCATTACATCGCGATTGCATTGCATACAATAAAGCGACAATCATATGGCTCCTGCCAGTTGCCGATAACTCGGTTACAAAACATGATCATCTCATACAATAAAATCAGCATCATGCCTTGACCATATCACATCACAACATAACCTGCAAAAACAAGTTAGACGTCCTCTACTTTGTTGTTGCAAGTTTTACGTGGCTGCTACGGGCTTAAGTAAGAACTCATCTCACCTACGCATCAAAACCACAACGATAGTTTGTCAAATAGACTCCGTTTTAACCTTCTCAAGGACCGGGCGTAGTCACACTTGGTTCAACTAAAGTTGGAGAGACAGTCTTTCGCAAGCCATCTATGTGCAAAGCACGTCGAGGGAACCGGTCTCGCGTAAGAGTACGCGTAAGGTTGGTCCGGATCGTCTCACCCAACAATACCGCCGAACCAAAGTATGACATGCTGGTAGGCAGTATGACTTGTATCGCCCACAACTCACTTGTGTTCTACTCGTGCAAATAACATCAAACCATAAAACCTAGGCTCGGATGCCACTGTTGGGGAACGTAGTAATTTCAAAAAATTTCCTACGCACACGCAAGATCATGGTGATGCATAGCAACGAGGGGGAGAGTATTGTCTATGTACCAACGCAGACCGACTGCGGAAGCGATCACACAACGTAGAGGAAGTAGTCGTACGTCTTCTTCCCGATCCGACCGATCCAAGCACCGTTACTCCGGCACCTCCGAGTTCTTAGCACACGTTCAGCTCGATGACGATCCTCGGGCTCCGATCCAGCAAAGTGTCGAGGAAGAGTTCCGCAGCACGACGGCGTGATGACGATCTTGATGTACTACCGACGCAGGGCTTCGCCTAAGCACTACAACGGTATGATCGAGGTGGAATTTGGTGGCAGGGGGCACCGCACACGGCTAAGGAACGATCTCAAAGATCAACTTGTGTGTCTTGGGGTGTCCCCTGCCCCCGTATATAAAGGTTGGAGGAGGGGGGCCGGCCGGCCAGAGAGAGGGAGGCGCAGGGGGAGTCCTACTCCCACCGGGAGTAGGACTCCCCCCTCCAATCCTATTCCAACTAGGACTCTCAAGGGGGAAAGGAGAGAGAGGGGGGCCGGCCCCTTCTCCTAGTCCTACTAGGACTTGGGAAAGGGGGGGGGGGGCGCGGCTAGGCGGTGGGCTGCCCCTTTTCTCTTTTCCACTAAGGCCCAATAGGCCCATTAATCTCCCGGGGGGTTCCGGTAACCCTCCCGGTATTCCGGTAAAATCCCGATTTCACCCGGAACACTTCCTATGTCCAAACATAGGCTTCCAATATATCAATCTTTACGTCTCGACCATTTCGAGACTCCTCGTCATGTCCGTGATCTCATCCGGGACTCCGAACAACCTTCGGTACATCAAAATGCATAAACTCATAATAACTGTCATCGTAACGTTAAGCGTGCGGACCCTACGGTTCGAGAACAATGTAGACATGACCGAGACACGTCTCCGGTCAATAACCAATAGCGGGACCTGGATGCCCATATTGGCTCCTACATATTCTACGAAGATCTTTATCGGTCAGACCGCATAACAACATACGCTGTTCCCTTTGTCATCGGTATGTTACTTGCCCGAGATTCGATCGTCGGTATCCAATACCTAGTTCAATCTTGTTACCGGCAAGTCTCTTTACTCGTTCCGTAATACATCATCTCACAACTAACATATTAGTTGCAGTGCTTGCAAGGCTTATGTGATGTGCATTACCGAGAGGGCCCAGAGATACCTCTCCGACAATCGGAGTGACAAACCCTAATCTCGAAATACGCCAACCCAACATTTACCATTGGAGACACCTGTAGTACTCCTTTATAATCACCCAGTTACGTTGTGACGTTTGGTAGTACCCAAAGTGTTCCTCCGGTAAACGGGAGTTGCATAATCTCATAGTTATAGGAACATGTATAAGTCATGAAAAAAGCAATAGCAACATACTAAATGATCGGGTGCTAAGCTAATGGAATGGGTCATGTCAATCAGATCATTCAACTAATGATGTGACCTCGTTAATCAAATAACAACTCTTTGTTCATGGTTAGGAAACATAACCATCTTTGATTAACGAGCTAGTCAAGTAGAGGCATACTAGTGACACTCTGTTGGTCTATGTATTCACACATGTATTATGTTTCCGGTTAATACAATTCTAGCATGAATAATAAACATTTATCATGATATAAGGAAATAAATAATAACTTTATTATTGCCTCTAGGGCATATTTCCTTCAAGTAGAAGCACTCAGTCTCAGGCTTAGGTCCAGACTTGGGCTTCTTCACTTGAGCAGCAACTTGCTTGCTGTTCTTTTTGAAGTTCCCCTTCTTCCCTCTGCCCTTTTCTTGAAACAAGTGGTCTTGTCTACCATCAACACTTGATGTTTTTCTTGATTTCTACCTTCATCGATTACGTCATCATGAAAAGCTCGGGAGTCGTTTTCGTCATCCCTTGCATACTGTAGTTCATCACGAAGTTCTACTAACTTTGTCATGGTGACTAGAGAATTCTGTCAATCACTATCTTATCTGGAAGATTAAATCCCACTTGATTCAAGCGATTGTAGTACCCAGACAATCTGAGCACATGCTCACTAGTTGAGCGATTCTCCTCCATCTTTTAGCTATAGAACTTGTTGGAGACTTCATATCTCTCAACTCGGGTATTTGCTTGAAAGATTATCTTCAACTCCTGGAACATCTCATATGGTCCATGACGTTCAAAATGTCTTTGAAGTCCCGATTCTAAGCCATTAAGCATGGTGCACTAAACTATCAAGTAGTCATCATATTGAGCTAGCCAAACATTCATAACGTCTGCATCTGCTCCTGCAATAGGTCTGTCACCTAGCGGTGCATCAAGGACATAATTCTTCTGTGCAGCAATGAGGATAAACCTCAGATCACGGATCCAATCCGCATCATTGCTACTAACATCTTTCAATACAATTTTCTCTAGGAACATATCAGAATAAACACAGGGAAGCAACAACGTGAGCTATTGATCTACCATCAACATAAACAAGCAAGATACTATCAGGTACTAAGTTCATGATAAGTTTAAGTTCAATTAATCAAATTACTTAAGAACTCCCACTTAGATAGACATCCCTCTAATCCTCTAAGTGATTACGTGATCCAAATCAACTAAACCATAACCGATTATCACGTGAGATGGAGTAGTTTTCAATGGTGAACATCGTTATGTTGATCATATCTACTATATGATTCACGCTCAACTTTTCGGTCTCCGTGTTCCGTTGCCATATCTGCATATGCTAGGCTCGTCAAGTTTAACCTGAGTATTCTGCATGTGTAAAACTGGCTTGCACCCGTTGTAGATGGACGTAGAGCTTATCACACCCGATCATCACGTGGTGTCTGGGCACGACGAACTTTGGCAACGGTGCATACTCAGGGAGAACACTTCTTGATAATTTAGTGAGAGATCATCTTATAATGCTACCGTCAACCAAAGCAAGATAATATGCATAAAAAGATAAACATCACATGCAATCAATATAAGTGATATGATATGGCCATCATCATCTTGTGCTTGTGATCTCCATCTCCGAAGAACCGTCATGATCACCATTGTCACCGGCGTGACACCTTGATCTCCATCGTAGCATCGTTGTCGTCTCGCTAATCTTATGCTTCCATGACTATCGCTACCGCTTAGTGATAAAGTAAAGCATTACAGCGCGATTGCATTGCATACAATAAAGCGACAACCATATGGCTCCTGCCAGTTGCCGATAACTTGGTTACAAAACATGATCATCTCATACAATAAACTTTAGCATCATGTCTTGACCATATCACATCACAACATGCCCTGCAAAAACAAGTTAGACGTCCTCTACTTTGTTGTTGCAAGTTTTACGTGGCTGCTACTGGGCTTAGCAAGAACCGTTCTTACCTACGCATCAAAACTACAACGATAGTTTGTCAAATAGACTCCGTTTTAACCTTCTCAAGGACAGGGCGTAGCCACACTCGGTTCAACTAAAGTTGGAGAGACAGTCGCCCGCAAGCCATCTATGTGCAAAGCACGTCGAGGGAACCGGTCTCGTGTAAGCGTACGCGTAATGTTGGTCCGGGTCGTCTCGTCCAACAATACCGCTGAACCAAAGTATGACATGCTGGTAGGCAGTATGACTTGTATCGCCCACAACTCACTTGTGTTCTACTCATGCAAATAACATCAAACCATAAAACCTAGGCTCGGATGCCACTGTTGGGGAACGTAGTAATTTCAAAATTTTCCTACGCACACGCAAGATCATGGTGATGCATAGCAACGAGAGGGGAGAGTGTGATCTACGTACCCTTGTAGATCGACAGCGGAAGCGTTGACACAACGTAGAGGAAGTAGTCGTACGTCTTCTTCCCGATCCGACCGATCCAAGTACCGTTACTCCGGCACCTCCGAGTTCTTAGCACACGTACAGCTCGATGACGATCCCCGGGCTCCGATCCAGCAAAGCTTCGGGGAGGAGTTCCATCAGCACGACGGCGTGGTGACGATCTTGATGTTCTACCGACGCAGGGCTTCGCCTAAGCACTACAACGATATGATCGAGGTGGAATATAGTGGCAGGGGGCACCGCACACGGCTAAGGTACGATCACAATGATCAACTTCTGTCTAGAGGTGCCACCTGCCCCTGTATATTAAGGAGCAAGGGGGGAGAGGTGCGGCCAGCCTTGGGGCGCGCCAGGAGGTGTCCTACTCCTACCGGGAGTAGGACTCCCCCCCCCAATCCTAGTTGGAATAGGAATCCTCAAGGGAGAGAGAGAGAGAGGGGGGGCGGCCACCTCTCCTAGTCCTAATAGGACTAGGGGAGGGGGGAGGAGCGAGATATTACAAACAAGGGTCTCATGACCCAACATTCAAAGCATACAAGTCAAAGCACATGCGGAAGCTTAACATGTCTGAGTACAGACATCTACAAATGAAAAAGGTTGAGAAGCCTGACTTTCTACCAGATCCCGCCGAGGGCACAAGATCGTAGCTGAGGTAACAAGCTAAACGTCGAAGTCCACGTGGAACTACTAGCGAGACTGAAGTCTCTCTGCAAAACATAAAATAAGCAAACGTGAGTACAAATGTACCCAGCAAGACTTACATCAGAACTATCTACATATGCATTAGTATCAACAAAGGGGTGATGGAGTTTAACTGCAGCAAGCCAGCTTTGACTTGGTGGCTATCCTGAACTACGACTGCAAGCAAGTCTTTTGGCGTAGCGCACACGAGTCCACATATTCACCACTCAATACACCACTATGGATCCGCTCCCGTCTCCCTATGAGAAGGCCATCCATAGCACTCATGCTTATCTTGCGAGTTTTAGGGTATCCACTTTCACTTGTCTATGAACTATGCAAGGGGTCCAAGTTTCCATATCCAAGGAATCCGGCTATTCGAATAGATAGTGATTACCCTGCAGGGGTGTACTTCTTCACACACGCTCTTGCCACTTATCGCCCTGTACACGTCATGTACCTCGGCAACCTTCAAGCGGAAGCCGGGCGAGGGTGTTGGCCACGACCTAACTAACCAACAAGTCTATCGTCCAGGTTTATCGCCTATTCGGGTTCCATCCGCAAGGAGATCCGGTCGGGGTGTCGCTCACGGCCCCAAACGATGTGTGCAGGGTTCCCAAGCCCACCATCCGGGTGCCACTTGGTACACCGTGCCACTGTGGCTAGTCTGTCCCAAGCCCACCTGTACCGGGTGTGCCACTTGGTAGACTACTAACACTACCTACAAACACCAGAAACTAGTTGCATCTCCTGGACAGAGATCGAGTTGATTAATAAGCCGAGAGCGGCCGAGTTACCGGAACCCAATGTGTGGTAGTAACTGTTCATGGATCACAAACATAGAATTCAGTTCCTGAGGACGGCTGCAATGAGACAACCCACCATGTACTCCTACATGGCCTCTCACCGCTACCTTCACCAAATCGTGTTCACACACTTAGCTCTCAACAGTAGGACATGTTCACCACATTCCAATTCATCCCCGATGAATCAGACCTGACTCAACTCTAAGCAGTAGCAGGCATGACAAACAAGCATGAATGAGTAGGCACAACAGGGCTCAAACAACTCCTACTCATGCTAGTGGGTTTCATCTATTTACTGTGGCAATGACAGGTCATGCAGAGGAAAGGGTTCAACTACCGCAGCATGTAATAGTTGAATTGGTGTTGCCCTAATGCAGTAAAAGAGAGCAGGAGCGAGAGAGTGGGATTGTATCGGAATGAACAAGGGGGTTTTGCTTGCCTGGCACTTCTGAAGATAGTATAGCTCTTCATCGGTGTCATCGTTCTCGTCATCGGTACACGTCTACCGAGAGGGGACAAACACCGGCAACTGAGAAAGAACACAATCAATGCAATGCCACAATATGATGCATGATCATGACATGGTGATATGCTGTGATTTGAGCTAATGCATCTAGCTATGATTTAAATGAAGTTGGTTTGAATACATGATTCAAATTCCAACTCCATATATGATTATTTAAATGCCCTTTTTTTGTTTTGTCCAAACCAGAGGACAAATATTGTTCAAACATGCATGAAAATGGTACAGATGGATTCCTTGAATTTTTCTGATAACTTTTCATATATAAATTATTTCATTTGGAGTTACGGTTGAATTTCTATGATTTTTAGAAGTTTAAATTGTTTTCTGGAATTTCCTGTATTATTTTAAATCCAGAAATTCCTTTACTGCGTCAGCACTACGTCACCGTGACGTCAGCAGGTCAAAGGCATCGACCAGGTCAAACATGACCAGTGGGACCCACTGGTCAGTGACCCAGTCAACTAACTAAGTTAGCTAGCCCTAACTAACTAGCCTGGGCCCACTGGTCAGCGACTGTAGTAACTAACCTAACTAGCTAATTAGCGCTAACTAGAGTAATTAGTCGGGCGGGGCCCGTAAGTCAGTGAGAGAGGGGGGAGGTCAAACCGGGCAATGGGGTCAAACCATGCCGTTCAACGGGTCAGGGGTCGCCGGCGACGACAGAGACGGCGGGGCGGCTCGGAAATGCTCTACAGGGCACCATTCGATCCGTGGGTTGCACCTATGGGTTCCTGGGAGTGAGGCGCATCCATTGGGGGTGGTGGTAGGAGCTGGGGTGGCCGGAAAAGTGGCCGGCGACGAGGTTCAGCAGCGGCAGCAGCTCGGGTATCCTCGGGATAGCACTACAGAGCACGGGAGGGGGCGCTACGGTTGTCTGCGGGCTCATGGGATCGTGCTGAGCACGATGGTGTGCTCGGACACGAGCTGCGGTGGCTGTGGCCACGGCGGCGACATCGCCGGCGGCGTGGAGTTCTCGGCCAAGATGGGGCTATGGCCTAGAGGTCAAAAACGACCAGGGGAAAAGGGGGAAACGACTCGGGGGCTCACTGTGGTGACGTAGGGATGGCCAGCGTGCTCGGGGAAGCGTCGGAGGCGGCGAATCGACCGGCGAAGTCCGGCGAGCAGAAGCGGTGGTGACGAGCTCGAAGACGACGGCATGGTGATCCTCGGCTTGCGTGGCTTGCCGAGGAGGAAGAGGGGCACCAGGCGGAGCTCGGGGGCGCATCGGAGAGGCTCAAAGATGGCTGTGGCCGTGGGGGAGCTCGTCGGCGGCGCCGGCTGCGTTCGGTCGTGCGCGTGAGAGAGACGGAGAAGGGGACGAAGGCGAGGAAGAGTGCGAGAGCGTCAAGGGGGTCCAGGGGGGTAGTGTGGCGTCGCAGAGGGCCTAAGGGGGGAAAGGAGAGCTCGCCAGCGCGAAGCAGGAGCTGGCGCAGCCGGCGTCGTGCTCTGGTCTGCCTCTGCCTACTGGCAGAGGTAGAAGACGGTCATGCCCCTATGGGCTGGGCCTCTACAGTGGTGGGCCGAGGTAAGTGGCCAGGTACTATCTCTCTCTCTCTTTTCCATTTATGTTTCAGTTTTTTTCTATTACTTTTATTCTGTTTTGAATTAGTGAAAATACTAATTCATTTTGAAAAATCTTGAAAATGATTGTGGCATATGTTTGGATTATTTCCGACAACCTTAAAATACTTTCAAGATTATATGGACATTTAAAATTATTTATAGGATTTAAATGTCCAAATGCAAATATTTATGATTTAATTCAAAAATCCATAAATGACCTAGAAAGGTGTGCACCATTTTTGTCAGAGGTTCTAGACCAATTCAAAAATGATGAACTTTTCTAAAGATCATTCTGGGTTCTTGAAAATGTTTTTAAGTTGAACATATTTGATTCAATTGGTGCTAGGGTTTGAGCATCCCCATTTCAAGATTAGTTGAAAATGAAAATGATGCATGGATGCATATGAACTAATTGCAGTCAAATTCTAGGGTTGTGACACTCATGATACCACTTGTTAAAATAAATTTGAGGCACGTACTCGATCTACCGAGAACCAAGCGGTCACTTGAGGCACGACAACAATATTTGTTAACGAGGTTCACCGGTATGGCTACATCCTCGGGGCTTGACTACAGTTGCTCCTCCCTGTGACACCGTCACAATACCGCACCTCAGCGACCCGGGCGCCGGCACACGCCGCTGGCTTCCCCTTGTGCTCATGTGCTATTATGTTGGCATAGCTTATATCATGTGTCTACCCTCGCTATATATGGCAGGTTTAGGATACAAGTGTCCTACTTGGACATGACTTCATATTCTATCTGAACACAATACTACTCAAAGTCCAACTGTAACCTACCTTGTACACAATATTCGACACAACTCCAACACGGACACCAATGTCCATGACCACCGTAGTGCGACCAACATCGCAGTGCCGCTACGATGTCGTACAAAAATTGCGGTTCACTGCCACCGCTGCAGCTCACCAACAGCACAACCTCCACCGTCGCGGCGCCGCCACAACCCCATCCAAAAGCTGCACCTCGCCACCACCACCACGGCTTCCCCGTTCGAGGGAGGGTATCCGAGGAACCCAATGCGCCCTACAGCCGCAGCCCGTCGGAGAATAGCCACCGCAGCACGATAAAGCGCATCCACCGCCGGATCTAGGCGCCGGGGGCAAGATCAAAGACGGTCGGCCTCGGCGTCGCCCCGCACGCCATGCCCCCCCCCTCCCCCCCCCCCCCCCCCCCCCCCCCGGCTTGCTCATGCCGACAAGGCGCAGCCGTTGCCATATGCGGGCCTTCGACTATGACCCGAAGCCACACGGCGCGCGGCAAGGGCCCCGGCCGCCACCGTCCGCCTAGCGGGCTTTGCTCCTCGGCCTCCTCCGGCGGCGACGCGAGGAGCAAGGGAGGAGAGGGGAGCGGGGTGGCGGTGGCTAGGTTATCGCCGCAACCCCCCCCCCCCCCCCCCCCCCTACTTTATATATACTCAAAGCTCATTAATATAGGCACCACATTACGCCAATTCTCTTCCCTCCTCGAATACTCCTGTTACAAGACGTCATGTACAGTCAGTGCTGACACCGACGCACCAGCCGAGTCTATAAATTCATCGAGTTACCACACAGAAGCTTGCAGCAAGCAACCAGCTAGCACCGCGGTCCCAAGACGCTATAATTCGCAAACGAAGAGAAAAAGATTTCAAGACGCCATGGCCACGAACCCTGGCCTCTGCAGCGAGTGGCCGTGGAAGAGCCTTGGCAGCTTCAAGGTACGTATCAATTCTTTTTTGCCCCACCAAAACCGTACGAGTAATGACACTCCAAGTAAGTAGACCATCCCGGCGTGGCTGTACGCATGCGCAGTACATCGTCCTGGCGCCATGGGTGACGCACACCTTGCACCTGGTGGCGACTAAGGGGTGGCGCCAGGTCGACCAGGGCTACATCGTCATCCTCCCGGCGATGATTCTCCGGGTGCTCCACAACCAGGCCTGGGTCACCGTGTCCCGCCTCCAGAACGCGTGCGGCAAGCGCCAGATTGTGGACCGTGGCATCGAGTTCGAGCAGGTCGACCGTGAGCGGAACTGGTACGTACCAAGGAGTTGCCATGGACAGCACTGCAATTTGCAATGATGGGGAATCTAACTCAAACCCTGTATGTACGTGCGAGCAGGGACGACCAGATCATCCTGAGCGCCATCTTAATGCTCCTGGGTGCCATGTACATGCCAGGTGCACAGAACCTGCCGTTGTGGAGGACGGACGGCGCGGTGCTGATGATGCTGGTGCATGCCGGCCCTGTTGAGTTCCTCTACTACTGGTTCCACCGTGCGTTGCACCACCACTTTCTCTACACACGCTACCACTCGCACCACCATGCCTCCATCGTTACTGAGCCCGTCACATGTATGTCCTTCTCAAACTCTCTCTTATGTCTGAGTCTTGACTAATTACGATAAGCTATCACGTCTAGCTGTGCTCTTTTCTCGATAAAGAGCGCTTTTATTAATTACAAATTTAGCACCAATCGTATACAAAGCGTAATAAGCAACAACTGAATTTTACATAGGTAAGATGCACACAATAAAAAACAAACTGTTTGACAAAGTATATATATGAAAATGACAAGTTGGACAACGGTAAATACATATGAGACGAAAACTATGCCTTTGTCAAAGGAGAAGGTGGACCGATTCAAAGATTATGCTGGCGATCATATTGGGTAAAAACGTCCCTGACCACCCGTTCCAACCACATAGACGCTGCCTTGGAAAACGGTTGATGCACCTTTCGATGTAGTGTAGAAACTGTAGACCATATACAAAGTCAGTGCATATAATGATAAATAACCCGCATAGGAGGAAGAAATTCCATTAAAACACAATCATTTCTATATATGTAGCCACAGCCATAAAGTAAGGCAGATGGTCCCAACCGAATTAGCATACTAAACATATTTGGTATTTCATCAAGCAACCATATATACTAGTAACACTTGTTCACGGGTATAAATTAGACGCCATTTGGATGATTGATCATGTAAAACACTCAAAGTTGCACTGAAAGAACAGGTTTTTGATTGTCTCATCCTGAATACAAAAGCTACACTTGTTACTTTTTGCCTGTTGCATCAAGCGAGGTTGTTTTTAGTTAGCACAACTCTTTTCTGAAGATACCAAATGAAAAACTTAACTTCTAGTGTCATACTTGATTTCCCGATTAGTTTACTATTCCATTGCCGCACCTTAAGAATTCAATCCAAAATTTCAGTAAACATTAATTAAATGTCCAACCTGTTACCGGTTTGTTTGGATAAATTTAAAACCTTCAAGTGCGACCTAACACACAATACTTGTGAGAAAGTACGGCCAGGGACAAAGGTTAATTATGCGCAAGAGAATATTGCTATATGACTTGAAGTAACAGTATCCAGGGGCGGAGACAGCCCCCCCCCCCCCCCCCCCCCCCCAACCGATCGCACCCCTAACTAATTTCAGCGAGCGGTGTGGTACTATTGCTGTGCTAATGGCCGGGAGTAATAATAATTAAGCCGCTAATTAGCCCAGCCTTGATCAACAACGTACAGAACTAAAAAGCTCAGCCCATGTAACATCGTGGCTTTGCCCTGCCATCGATCAGAATCATCAGATCGACCGGTGTACCTGCGTCTGATCAGATCGACCGTGTATCTGCGTCTCGCTGCTATATGGGAGTCTAGGTCTAGTGCGCTTCCCATGGCCGCTTGCCGCCGTTCGCGTCGCCGCCGTCCAGAGTCACATACAAGAGCACCGCGGGAGGACAAGAGATTGGAGACCTGCTGTGAGTATCTATCTATACTATGTTCAACCTGGCCACTTTAGTAGTCCTGCAACGGCGGCCTCTTTTTGCCGTCGCCGGCTTTCCGCACGCAGTTGGCGCCGTGAAATGAACTCTCTGGCTAGATCGTTTCTTAAGGTACATACATACAGCTAATCTACTCTTTGATGCACGAATTTTAAATCACTTAATTCATAAGAATATTTAATTACAACATGTACTGAGAGAGATAAGATCTAATTTTTCTGTTCCTTCCATTTAGCTATACATACAATACTGTCTCGTTTAACCTTGAGAGGAATTAAGAATAGTACAGATTATTACTCTTTCCATTAAGCGACACATAATATGGGACTGAGGGGGTTACTCTTATGATCTTATGGCTAAATTTAGACAAACAGTATGACAACATTTGTTGTTGCGACTTGTATAATTTACATGTAATGTTATTTGAAAATGAATGTTGCTAAGCGAGTGTGAATCCTGGCTCTGCCCCTGACAGTATGTGTACATATGTTAGAACCTAGACGTGTGATGGCTGGCGCTTGTGACGTGTGCGTTCGTGTGCGTGGCCATCGCCGTGCCTGTTCGTGCGCACTGGCCGTGCATGTGGATCGCGCGGGCTGCAGCGGGTGCATGGTGCATGGAGATTAACCAGCATAGTTAGTTGATGCATGCATGGAGCTGTCTGCTAGCCTTGCACGCATGTAGGAGTGGATAAGTACCACACGGGCATGCATGTAGTAGTTGGGTTAGTGGTTAGTCAGTGCATGGATAAGATGGTGCTGGTCGTGGCCGTGCCTGTAGCTAGCTTAGTGCATGCAGGATATAGATGTGCCTGTAGCGTAGTGGGTGCTACGTGCGTGGCCGAGTGTGGCGGCCGACCCTGTGTGTGCTGGGCTATATAAGCCGATGCATTGTGTCTTGTTCAGTTTGAGCCGGAGTGTAGCCATGTAGCCACTGTAAGGAAGAAAAGGATTGGGGTGTTCGTGTGCCCGTGGCGGCGTCGTTCGTGCGCCGGCCAGAAAATCTTGTGTCCACTGTTTTTCTTCTTCCACCTCCGTTCGAGTGAGAGGAGAGGTAGCTAGAGGGCTGTGGGTTCCAACACTTTTTAGTTAAATCTGAAGTAGTAGTATGTTCATTCTCGATGCAGAGCTCTGCAGGCTGCTATCCAATGAGGAAAGTCGTAGTAAAAACTCATTGCCTGCAAAGAAACACATGTTGAGGAAAGACATGCAGTCCTATGAAGCTGTGGCTAACAAATTGCTTGAATGGTCAACAAATCTGTCTCAAATGAGATAGGTTGTTGTACACGACCTCAGTTGAGCATTCAGTTAGAGGCGGCGATTGCAGGTTCGCAGGAGGAGAGGGTGTTGCGAGCAAGATTGCACAAACAAAGCCCTCCTGCCCGCAGCCCTATTCAACGTTAAACATGGAGTGCCATTCGATTAAATAAAATGAATCTCCAGCCGTAAAAACACAGATAGTAACATGTTATTTCAGAACTGCTGCAGTAATTCAGGTGCGGTTGTTATGAGGCAATGAATCATGGCCCGTGAAACAAATCACGGTTAATGAATACTTTTTGCAAAAAATTAAAAGAAATGTATGATAGTCTTCAAAAGCAGAATGATGAAAAATCAGCAATACTTAATAAATTATCTGGGTTGCATTTCTTTGGCAGGGTAGCTTCCGTGTATTGGATGGTATTTCTTTCTGAATAAGTGTACGTCTAACGAATCATCTTCTTGCTATGTTTATGCAGCCGTTATCCATCCATTTGCTGAGGTCCTGGCCTATCAACTTCTATTCACAATCCCAATGACCGTCTGCGAACTGAGTGGAACTGCTTCCATTGTCGCATTCTTTATTTATATTACTTACATTGACTTCATGAACAACATGGGCCACTGCAACTTCGAATTGGTCCCTAATTGGCTCTTCAAATGGATCCCCCTTCTCAAGTATCTCATGTACACACCATCGTAAGTGTTTCCTCTACTTGGCCAAAGAACTAGAACTTGGTTCTTCTTTTATCCCATTCTAACCTAAGGAGACAAGGCATGGTCTTTTATTCTGAATTTTACTCTGAAAAATTTAAGTTCACTGTATGATTCGTAGTACTATTAACTGGTGCTATCATTATGTAATCCAAACTTCTACTTCTTAGGTTCCATTCTCTTCACCATACTCAATTCCGGACAAACTACTCTCTTTTCATGCCATTCTATGACTACATATACAACACAATGGACAAGTCATCGGACAAGCTGTATGAGAACTCACTGAAGGACACCGAGAAAGAACTAGATGTGGTTTACCTTACCCATCTTACTAACCTGCAGTCCATCTATCATATAAGGCCTGGGTTCGCCCAATATGCCTCCAAGCCTTTTACATCAATGTGGCAACTATGGATCATGTGGCCTGTGTCATGGATCACCATGGTCATCACATGGGTGTATGGTTCTTGGTTCACAGTTGAGAGGAATGTCATGAATAAACTTAGTATCCAGTCATGGGTCATTCCAAGATACAATTTCCATGTAAGATTTATGTTAAGTTCACGAGACCTTGTTAGGACAAAGAAATAAAATGCGCTGTAGAGAAGTGTATATGGATTATAACCATATAACAACCTTTTCGGTTCTGCAGTATCGGTTGAAGCGGGAGAATGAAGCGATTAATAACCTGATTGTAAAGGCCATTTGCGAAGCTGAAAGGAAAGGGACCAAAGTTGTTACTCTTGGACTCCTGAATCAGGTATATTACTTTAGTAGTTTAAACTTCAAACTACTCCCTCAAAAATAAATTTTGTGGTTTTAGTTTTGATGCAGTGGATGCTGCTAGTACTGTTTACGAAACTGCATGTGTTCAGTAGAACAGAAATCACTCAAAGTAATACTAGGATACTATGTTTAACCCAACAGGCCCTGAGCCTCAACGGAAGTGGGGAACTTTATCTGCAAAAGTACCCAAAGTGTAGGGTGAAACTGGTGGATGGTACCAGCCTAGCTGCTGCTGTTGTTACCAATAGTATCCCCCAAGGCGCAGATCAAATTGTTCTTGCAGGAAATATTTCGAAGGTGGCTCGTGCTGTGGCTGCAACATTATGCAGGAAAAATGTTAAGGTCACGTCTAAATATTCAAATCTACTTCATGTTAATCACATGGAGCATTATTTTTGTAATAAGAAGCAATTCGTCTGTGCAGGTCATAATGACAAACATGCAAGATTATGAATACCTTAAGCCCAAAATACCAGAAGATACATCTGGCAATCTTTTATTATCAAATACTGACACCACAAAGGTAAAATGGAATTATGCATGCCTTGGTAGAGGCACATTATTTTTAATCAGATATTAGAACCGAGGGTCGAATTTTTTTCAGGTGTGGGTAATTGGAGAAGGTTTAGATGTGGCTGAACAGTTGGGGGCACCGAAAGGAACACGGTTTATCCCATACTCACAGTTCCCACCCAGGACCATACGCAAGGACTGCTATACCTACTCGACTACTCCAGCAATGGGTCTTCCTAAAACATTGCAGAACGTTCATTCATGCGAGGTAATAAAGCCCCAAAGAGAACTCCAACTGATAAAACTAAAATGCATGTTCTAACCGACTTCCCAATTCAGAATTGGCTGCCAAGGAGGGTGATGAGTGCATGGCGTGTTGCTGGGATTATTCATGCGTTGGAGGGATGGAACGAGCATGAGTTAGGGGACACAGTCCTAGATATGGACAGAGTTTGGTCTGCTGCAATCTTACACGGGTTCCACCCCGTTGCTGAAGCTTGATGGTCTTGTTGCGAGTCAACAGAATAAAATTATGTTGATACGAATGCGGCATGATCTCTGGATAGCAGAAGCGTAGCCCCCAATTAAGTAGTTTGATCTGCCAAGGTTACTTGGGTTGCTATTACTGCCATTGCGCATCTCCTATGATAATCAGTTAACTAGCAGTTTGACCAGCTATGTGCTGCTAGGTGTAATGTACGCTTATTTAATATTATTTTCTCTTCAAACTATTTTCTCTATTGTAGCCCAGCTAAATATACACTAAATATATTCATATTGTTTAGACATGATTGCACTAATTGTATTGTAATGGGCGCGGGCTTGGTGCCGGCCGGCTGGCTGAAATTTGGGCCCGTAGACCCCCAGCCGTTGGATCAAGCCATTTGGAGCCGCACGATCTCCTTCCTTCTTCCCCGTGTGCCTTCTTCTCTGAGAAATAACCCCCATTGCGCCTTCTTCTCTGAGAAATAACCCCCATTGCGCCTTCTTGTAACGCCCCGAGACCGATGTGCCAGGTGTCGTGCAGTTATTCGCTGTTGTTGCGTTGTCATTGCTTGCGTGTCATGCATTGCATATCATGTCATCATGTGCATTTCATTTGCACACATGTTCGTATCATGCATCCGAGCACTTTCCCCGTTGTCCGTTTTGCATTCCGGCGATTCGTTCTCCTCCGGTGGTCACTTCTACCTTTCTTTCCTGTATGGGGATTAAATATTTCCGGTTTGGACCAAGACTTGTCATGCGGCCTTGGTTTACTAACAGTAGACCGCCTGTCAAGTTTCATACCATTTGGACGTCGTTTGATACTCCAACGGTTAACCGAGGGACCAAAAAGGCCTCGTGTGTGTTGCAGCCCAACACCCCTCCAATTTGGCCCAAAACCCGCCAAACTTTGCTCCACCATCTAGAGCGTTCGATCACGATCGCGTGGCCAAAAACCGCACCTCATTTGAACTCTCCTAGCTCCACTTATGCATATATATACACCCCCCCCCCCCCCCGAAAATTCCGGGTCAAACACCCCTAAACCCTAGATCCGCTCCTCTCCCGCCGCCGGACGAGTCCAGATCAGACCGGACACGTCCGCCCGCCGCCGCCCGACCTGTCGCGTGCCGCCACATGGCGCCTGCCCGCCGCCGCCACCAACCGCGCCGGCCCGGAGAGCCCGCGTGCGGCCCTCCCGGGCCCAGCCGCCGCGCGCGCCCCTGCGCCCTTCTTCTCCGCGGCCGATGCCGCTCCCCTCGCCGGCCGGCACCGTCGCCGCCGCCGCCGCGGGCCGCCACGGCTACCACGACGCCCGAGCCAGCCCCGCCGCCCTCCGTCGTGCTACCCCAACGCCCGGCCACCCCGGCCTCTTCCTCCCTCCACTCCGGCAAGAGCTCCGGCGAGCACAAACTCCGGGGTCGACGAACCTCGGTTTCCGTGCTTGGTGAACAGTACCCGGATCTGGATCTGAGATCTACTCCTCGGTTGACTTTTTCCCCTCCAAACCCTAATTTTTGAGCATACATTGACTTGCCATATCTCCGCATCCGTAGCTCCGATTTGGACATATACTATATCAAAATGTTCGTCTCGACGAGTACATCATTTCATTCCATTGCATCATTTTCATTGGAGTTCATCTTGATGCCCGAAATAATGTTAGAAGGAGGCTTCATGAGTTAATTGTCAGATCTGCTAGTTCATCTTAGACTTTTGTCATTTTTGCCATGATTATTGTATGCATGATATGCCTGTGAGTCCTTCATATGTTTTGTTAAGCATCTTGTTATCTTTCCAGAGGTGCAACCCATGCATTTTTAGGATGTGTGTGGTGACTTGTGCAAGCTCGCAAAGTGAGGCACTTGGTAAATCTGTTTTCAGGGACTTAGTAGTTTTCACTAAGTCTGGGATTGTTTAGTTCATGATGCCATATGTTCAGGTTGTTTCCTAGTGATCCGTGCCTCTTTTGAGGATGATCAGTAAAGGAGTTTTGTTAATATTATGATGCTCTATCCATCCATGTCTTTGTTTGCAATTATGAAGCACCCTAGCTTGAGTCAATTGAGCTCTACTTTTGCTTTGTTGTAAATCTGGGCAGATCGTCAACTTGTTTGCGATTTTGCCGATGCTATTGTAGTTGATCCGTGCATGCTATGCCATTGTTCTTGCCATGTCTAGCTAGCATTTTGTGCCTTCTTAATGGATGTATGCTTGTCTTGCCATGACTTGCAACGTAGTGAGAGTATCGAGCTCGTTTACATGCCTTCGTGAGTTATATTCCAGCATGTCTCAGTTTTCACTAAATCTGAAAACTGATTGTGTTTTAGCTATGTTCGTGTGCTTGTTAGTATATTTTGTGATCCCTTTTGGCCCCAGGTCACTTAGGGTCTTTTGTTAAGCTTGTTGAGTAGCTCCATGCCATGTTCTTCTTTGTTATGTTCAGGTCCTGTAGCATGTTGTTTTGTTGCTCCGAAGAGGGCTTCATGATCTGAAATTTCAGACAAGTGTTAATTTCACTAAGTCTGAAATCTGTTTTGCATTTGCGTTTTTGCCATGCTTGTTTGAACCTGTTAATGGATGAATTGGCCGTAGCTCAGTGCTAGACTTTTGTTAAGAATCATGAATGCCTCCCTTACATGTATTTTGTTGCCATATTTGAATGCTGTAGCATGTTCATCGCATTGCATTTAGATGCCTACTTGCTGTAAATCGCAGACCGGTGTCATATTTGAATCGCTTGCCATTTCCAAACCGTAACTCCAATTCCGGCGTTCTTTATATCGTTTTCAAACGATTTCATCTCATCTTTCCAGTGGCACACTTGGTTTTCTAAGTTGAGGCCAGTTTCATGCATTTCCTGTCATATCTTGCATTTCGCATACCGCATCGCATCCCGCATCTCGCATATCATACCATGTTAATGTGTTGGTTGTTTACTATGTTGTGTGCTTCTTTTCCGGTGTTTGCTTCTTCGGGTTGGTTTCGATAACGTCGCGTGAGGACCCGTTCGTCTACGTTCCGTTTATCTTCTTCATGGACTCGTTCTTCTTCCTTGCGGGATTTCAGGCAAGATGATCATACCCTCGAAATCACTACTATCTTTGCTATGCTAGTTTGCTTCGCTATTTTGCTATGCCAATGCTACGATGCCTACCTTTTGCTTGTTAGCCTCCCAATTGCCATGTCGAACCTCTAACCCACCATGTCCTAGCAAACCGTTGATTGGCTATGTTACCGCTTTGCTCAGCCCCTCTTATAGCATTGTTAGTTGCAGGTGAAGATTGAAGTTTGTTCCTTGTTGGAACATGGAGATAGTTCCTTGTTGGAACATTGTTACTTGTTGGGATATCACAATATATCTTATTTAACTAATGCATCTATATACTTGGTAAAGGGTGGAAGGCTCGGCCTTATGCCTGGTGTTTTGTTCCACTCTTGCCGCCCTAGTTTCCGTCATATCGGTGTTATGTTCCCGGATTTTGCGTCCCTTACGCGGTTGGGCTATTATGGGAACCCTTTGACAGTTCGTCTTAAGTAAAGCTCTTCCAGCAATGCCCAACATTGGTTTTACCATTTGCCACCTAGCCTTTTCTTTTCCCTTGAGAGTCGCGCTCCCGAGGATCATCATTATTTTACCCCCCCCCCCCCGGCCAGTGCTCCTCTGAGTGTTGGTCCAACGGAGCGATGTCCGAGGCTAGCAGGGGCAACTCTGGGCTGGCTTACCCGACGTCTGGCTCATCTGAGTGTGCCCTGAGAAAGAGATATGTGCAGCTCCTATCGGGATTTGTCGGCACATTCGGGCGGTGTTGCTGGTTTAGTTTTACCCTGTTGAAATGTCTTGTTGTACCGGGATACCGAGTCTGATCGGAACGTCTCGTGTGGAGGTCTATTCCTTCGTTGACCGTGAGAGCTTGTGATGGGCTAAGTGAAGGAAATATGCCCTAGAGGCAATAATAAAGTTATTATTTATTTCCTTACATCATGATAAATGTTTATTATTCATGCTAGAATTGTATTAACCGGAAACATAATACATGTGTGAATACATAGACCAATAGAGTGTCACTAGTATGCCTCTACTTGACTAGCTCGTTAATCAAAGATGGTTATGTTTCCTAACCATGAACAAAGAGTAGTTATTTGATTAACGAGGTCACATCATTAGTAGAATGATCTGATTGACATGACCCATTCCATTAGCATAGCACCCGATCGTTTAGTATGTTGCTATTGCTTTCTTCATGACTTATACATGTTCCTATAACTATGTGATTATGCAACTCCCGTTTACCGGAGGAACACTTTGGGTACTACCAAACGTCACAACGTAACTGGGTGATTATAAAGGAGTACTACAGGTGTCTCCAATGGTAGATGTTGGGTTGGCGTATTTTGAGATTAGGGTTTTGTCACTCCGATTATCGGAGAGGTATCTCTGGGCCCTCTCGGTAATGCACATCACATAAGCCTTGCAAGCACTGCAACTAATATGTTAGTTGTGAGATGATGTATTACGGAACGAGTAAAGAGACTTGCCGGTAACGAGATTGAACTAGGTATTGGATACCGACGATCGAATCTCGGGCAAGTAACATACCGATGACAAAGGGAACAACGTATGTTGTTATGCGGTCTGACCGATAAAGATCTTCGTAGAATATGTAGGAGCCAATATGGGCATCCAGGTCCCGCTATTGGTTATTGACCGGAGACGTGTCTCGGTCATGTCTACATTGTTCTCGAACCGTAGGGTCCGCACGCTTAACGTTACGATGACAGTTATTATGAGTTTATGCATTTTGATGTACCGAAGGTTGTTCGGAGTCCCGGATGAGATCACAGACATGACGAGGAGTCTCAAAATGGTCGAGACGTAAAGATTGATATATTGGAAGCCTATGTTTGGACATAGGAAGTGTTCCGGGTGAAATCGGGATTTTACCGGAATACCGGGAGGGTTACCGGAACCCCCCGGGAGACTAATGGGCCTATTGGGCCTTAGTGGAAAAGAGAAAAGGGAAGCCCACAAGCTGGCCAGCGCCCCCCCTTTCCCCAAGTCCTAGTAGGACTAGGATAGGGGGCCGGCCCCCCCTTCTCTCTCCTTTTCCCCCCGGGAGTCCTAATAGGATTAGGATTGGAGGGAGGAGTCCTACTCCCGGTGGGAGTAGGACTCCCCTGCACCTCCTCTCCCTGGCCGGCCGGCTCCCCCTTCTCCAACCTTTATATACGGGGGCAGGGGGCACCCCAAGGCACAGAAGTTGATCCTTGAGATCGTTCCTTAGCCGTGTGCGGTGCCCCCTGCCACCAAATTCCACCTCGATCGTACCGTTGTAGTGCTTAGGCGAAGCCCTGCGTCGGTAGTACATCAAGATCGTCACCACGCCGTCGTGCTGACGGAACTCTTCCTCGACGCTTTGCTGGATCGGAGCCCGAGGAACGTCATCGAGCTGTACGTGTGCTAAGAACTCGGAGGTGCCGGAGTAACGGTGCTTGGATCGGTCGGATCGGGAAGAAGACGTACGACTACTTCCTCTACGTTGTGTGATCGCTTCCGCAGTCGGTCTGCATTGGTACGTAGACAACACTCTCCCCTCTCGTTGCTGTGCATCACCATGATCTTGCGTGTGCGTAGGAAAATTTTCGAAATTCCTGCGTTCCCCAACAGTGGCATCAGAGCCTAGGTTTTATGGTTTGATGTTATATGCACGAGTAGAACACAAGTGAGTTGTGGGCGATACAAGTCATACTGCCTACCAGCATGTCATACTTTGGTTCGGCGGTATTGTTGGGTGAGACGATCCGGACCAACCTTACGCGTACTCTTACGCGAGACCGGTTCCCTCGACGTGCTTTGCACACAGATGGCTTGCGGAAGACTGCCTCTCCAACTTTAGTTGAACCAAGTGTGACTACGCCCGGTCCTTGAGAAGGTTAAAACGGAGTCTATTTGACGAACTATCGTTGTGGTTTTGATGCGTAGGTGAGATGAGTTCTTACTTAAGCCCGTAGCAGCCATGTAAAACTTGCAACAACAAAGTAGAGGACGTCTAACTTGTTTTTGCAGGGTATGTTGTGATGTGATATGGTCAAGGCATGATGCTGATTTTATTGTATGAGATGATCATGTTTTGTAACCGAGTTATCGGCAACTGGCTGGAGCCATATGGTTGTCGCTTTATTGTATGCAATGCAATCGCGATGTAATGCTTTACTTTATTACTAAACGGTAGTGATAGTCGTGGAAGCATAAGATTGGCGAGACGACAACGATGCTACGATGGAGATCAAGGTGTCGCGCCGGTGACGATGGTGATCATGACGGTGCTTCGGAGATGGAGATCACAAGCACAAGATGATGATGGCCATATCATATCACTTATATTGATTGCATGTGATGTTTATCCTTTTATCCATCTTATCTTGCTTTGATTGACGGTAGCATTATAAGATGATCTCTCACTAAATTATCAAGAAGTGTTCTCCCCGAGTATGCACCGTTGCCAAAGTTCGTTGTGCCCAGACACCACGTGATGATCGGGTGTGATAAGCTCTACGTCCAAATACAACGGGTGCAAAACAGTTGCACACGCAGAATACTCGGGTTATACTTGACGAGCCAAGCATATACAGATATGGCCTCGGAACACGGAGACCGAAAGGTCGAGCGTGAATCATATAGTAGATATGATCAACATAACGATGTTCACCATTGAAAACTACTCCATCTCACGTGATGATCGGTTATGGTTTAGTTGATTTGGATCACGTGATCACTTAGAGGATTAGAGAGATGTCTATCTAAGTGGGAGTTCCTAAGTAATTTGATTAACTGAACTTAAACTTATCATGAACTTAGTACCTGATAGTATCTTGCTTGTTTATGTTGATTGTAGATAGATGGCTCGTGCTATTGTTCCGTTGAATTTTAATGCGTTCCTTGAGAAAGCAAAGTTGAAAGATGATGGTAGCAATTACACGGACTGGGTCCGTAACCTGAGGATTATCCTCATTCCTGCACAGAAGAATTACGTCCTGGAAGCACCGCTGGGTGACAGGCCTGCTGCTGGAGCAACGCAAGATGTTATGAACGTCTGGCAGAGCAAAGCTGATGACTACTCGATAGTTCAGTGTGCCATGCTTTACGGCTTAGAATCGGGACTTCAACGACGTTTTGAACGTCATGGAGCATATGAGATGTTCTAGGAGTTGAAGTTAATATTTCAAGCAAATGCCCGAATTGAGAGATATGAAGTCTCCAATAAGTTCTATAGCTGTAAGATGGAGGAGAACAGTTCTGTCAGTGAGCATATACTCAAGATGTCTGGGTATAATAATCGCTTGATTCAGATGGGAGTTAATCTTCCAGATGACTGCGTCATTGACAGAATTCTCCAATCACTGCCACCAAGCTACAAGAGCTTCGTGATGAACTATAATATGCAAGGGATGAACAAGACTATTCCCGAGCTCTTCGCAATGCTGAAAGCTGCGGAGGTAGAAATCAAGAAGGAGCATCAAGTGTTGATGGTTAGCAAAACCACTAGTTTCAAGAAAAAGGGCAAAGGGAAGAAGAAGGGAAACTTCAAGAAGAACAGCAAGCAAGTTGCTGCTCAGGAGAAGAAACCCAAGTCTGGACCTAAGCCTGAAACTGAGTGCTTCTACTGCAAGCAGACTGGTCACTGGAAGCGGAACTGCCCCAAGTATTTGGCGGATAAGAAGGATGGCAATGTGAGCAAAGGTATATGTGATATACATGTTATTGATGTGTACCTTACTAGAGCTCGCTGTAGCACCTGGGTATTTGATACTGGTTCTGTTGCTAATATTTGCAACTCGAAACAGGGACTACAGAATAAGCGGACGCTAGCAAAGGACGAGGTGACGATGCGCGTGGGAAACGGTTCCAAAGTCGATGTGATCGCGGTCGGCACGCTACCTCTACATCTACCTTCGGGATTAATATTAGACCTAAATAATTGTTATTTGGTGCCAGCGTTGAGCATGAACATTATATCTGGATCTTGTTTAATGCGAGACGGTTATTCATTTAAATCAGAGAATAATGGTTGTTCTATTTATATGAATAATATCTTTTATGGTCATGCACCCTTGAAGAGTGGTCTGTTCTTGTTGAATCTCGAAGATAGTGATACACATATTCATAATGTAGAAGCCAAAAGATGCAAAGTTAATAATGATAGTGCAACTTACTTGTGGCACTGCCGTTTAGGTCATATCGGTGTAAAGCGCATGAAGAAACTCCATACTGATGGGCTTTTGGAACCACTTGATTATGAATCACTTGGTACTTGCGAACCGTGCCTCATAGGCAAGATGACTAAAACACCGTTCTCCGGTACTATGGAGAGAGCAACAGATTTATTGGAAATCATACATACCGATGTATGTGGTCCGATAAATATTGAGGCTCGTGGCGGATATCGTTATTTTCTCACCTTCACAGATGATTTAAGCAGATATGGGTATATCTACTTAATGAAACATAAGTCTGAAACATTTGAAAAGTTCAAAGAATTTCAGAGTGAAGTTGAAAATCATCGTAACAAGAAAATAAAGTTTCTACGATCTGATCGTGGAGGAGAATATTTGAGTTACGAGTTTGGTGTACATTTGAAAAATTGTGGAATAGTTTCGCAACTCACGCCACCCGGAACACCACAGCGTAATGGTGTGTCCGAACGTCGTAATCGTACTTTACTAGATATGGTGCGATCTATGATGTCTCTTACTGATTTACCGATATCGTTTTGGGGTTATGCTTTAGAGACGGCTGCATTCACGTTAAACAGGGCACCATCAAAATCCATTGAGACGACACCTTATGAACTATGGTTTGGCAAGAAACCAAAGTTGTCGTTTCTTAAAGTTTGGGGCTGCGATGCTTCTGTGAAAAAGCTTCAACCTGATAAGCTCGAACCCAAATCGGAGAAGTGTGTCTTCATAGGATATCCAAAGGAAACTATTGGATACACCTTCTATCACAGATCCGAAGGCAAGACTTTTGTCGCTAAGTTCGGAAACTTTCTAGAGAAGGAGTTTCTCTCGAAAGAAGTGAGTGGGAGGAAAGTAGAACTTGACGAGGTAACTGTACCTGCTCCCTTATTGGAAAATAGTACATCACAGAAAACTGTTTCTGCGACACCTATACCAATCAGTGAGGAAGCTAATGATGATGATCATGAAGCTTCAGAACAAGATACTACTGAACCACGTAGATCAACCAGAGTGAGATCCGCACCAGAGTGGTACGGTAATCCAGTTCTGGAAGTCATGATGCTAGATCATGATGAACCTACGAACCATGAAGAAGCGATGGTGAGCCCAGATTCCGCAAAGTGGCTTGAGGCCATGAAATCTGAGATGGGATCCATGTATGAAAACAAAGTATGGACTTTGGTTGACTTGCCCGATGATCGGCAAGCAATTGAGAATAAATGGATCTTCAAGAAAAAGACTGACGCTGACGGTAATATTACTGTCTATAAAGCTCGACTTGTCGCGAAAGGTTTTCGGCAAGTTCAAGGAGTTGACTACGATGAGACCTTCTCACCCGTAGCAATGCTTAAATCCGTCAGAATTATGTTAGCGATTGCCGCATTTTATGATTATGAAATATGGCAGATGGATGTCAAAACTGCATTCCTGAATGGATTTCTGGAAGAAGAGTTGTATATGATACAACCAGAAGGTTTTGTCGATCCAAAGGGAGCTAACAAAGTATGCAAACTCCAGCGATCCATTTATGGACTGGTGCAAGCATCTCGGAGTTGGAATAAACGCTTTGATAGTGTGATCAAAGCATTTGGCTTTATACAGACTTTTGGAGAAGCCTGTATTTACAAGAAAGTGAGTGGGAGCTCTGTAGCATTTCTGATATTATATGTGGATGACATATTGCTAATTGGAAATGATATAGAATTTCTGGATAGCATAAAGGGATACTTGAATAAAAGTTTTTCGATGAAAGACCTCGGGGAAGCTGCTTACATATTAGGCATAAAGATCTATAGAGATAGATCAAGACGCTTAATTGGACTTTCACAAAGCACATACCTTGACAAGATTTTGAAGAAGTTCAAAATGGATCAAGCAAAGAAAGGGTTCTTGCCTGTGTTACAAGGTATGAAATTGAGTAAGACTCAATGCCCGACCACTTCAGAAGATAGAGAGAAAATGAAAGATGTTCCCTATGCTTCAGCCATAGGCTCTATCATGTATGCAATGCTGTGTACCAGACCTGATGTGTGCCTTGCTATAAGTTTAGCAGGGAGGTACCAAAGTAATCCAGGAATGGATCACTGGACAGCAGTCAAGAACATCCTGAAATACCTGAAAAGGACTAAGGATATGTTTCTCATATATGGAGGTGACAAAGAGCTCACCGTAAGAGGTTACGTTGATGCAAGCTTTGACACTGATCCGGACGATTCTAAATCGCAAATCGGATACGTGTTTACTTTAAACGGTGGAGCTGTCAGTTGGTGCAGTTCTAAACAAAGCGTCGTAGCGGGATCTACATGTGAAGCGGAGTACATAGCTGCTTCGGAAGCAGCAAACGAAGGAGTCTGGATGAAGGAGTTCATATCTGATCTAGGTGTCATACCTAGTGCATCGGGTCCAATGAAAATCTTCTGTGACAATACTGGTGCAATTGCCTTGGCAAAGGAATCGAGATTTCACAAGAGGACCAAACACATCAAGAGACGCTTCAACTCCATCCGGGATTTAGTCCAGGTGGGAGACATAGAGATTTGCAAGATACATACGGATCTGAACGTTGCAGACCCGTTGACTAAGCCTCTTCCACGAGCAAAACATGATCAGCACCAAGGCTCCATGGGTGTTAGAATCATTACAGTGTAATCTAGATTATTGACTCTAGTGCAAGTGGGAGACTGAAGGAAATATGCCCTAGAGGCAATAATAAAGTTATTATTTATTTCCTTACATCATGATAAATGTTTATTATTCATGCTAGAATTGTATTAACCGGAAACATAATACATGTGTGAATACATAGACCAACAGAGTGTCACTAGTATGCCTCTACTTGACTAGCTCGTTAATCAAAGATGGTTATGTTTCCTAACCATGAACAAAGAGTTGTTATTTGATTAACGAGGTCACATCATTAGTAGAATGATCTGATTGACATGACCCATTCCATTAGCATAGCACCCGATCGTTTAGTATGTTGCTATTGCTTTCTTCATGACTTATACATGTTCCTATAACTATGAGATTATGCAACTCCCGTTTACCGGAGGAACCCTTTGGGTACTACCAAACGTCACAACGTAACTGGGTGATTATAAAGGAGTACTACAGGTGTCTCCAATGGTAGATGTTGGGTTGGCGTATTTCGAGATTAGGGTTTTGTCACTCCGATTGTCGGAGAGGTATCTCTGGGCCCTCTCGGTAATGCACATCACATAAGCCTTGCAAGCACTGCAACTAATATGTTAGTTGTGAGATGATGTATTACGGAACGAGTAAAGAGACTTGCCGGTAACGAGATTGAACTAGGTATTGGATACCGACGATCGAATCTCGGGCAAGTAACATACCGATGACAAAGGGAACAACGTATGTTGTTATGCGGTCTGACCGATAAAGATCTTCGTAGAATATGTAGGAGCCAATATGGGCATCCAGGTCCAGCTATTGGTTATTGACCGGAGACGTGTCTCGGTCATGTCTACATTGTTCTCGAACCGTAGGGTCCGCACGCTTAACGTTACGATGACAGTTATTATGAGTTTATGCATTTTGATGTACCGAAGGTTGTTCGGAGTCCCGGATGAGATCACAGACATGACGAGGAGTCTCGAAATGGTCGAGACGTAAAGATTGATATATTGGAAGCCTATGTTTGGACATAGGAAGTGTTCCGGGTGAAATCGGGATTTTACCGGAATACCGGGAGGGTTACCGGAACCCCCCGGGAGACTAATGGGCCTATTGGGCCTTAGTGGAAAAGAGAAAAGGGAAGCCCACAAGCTGGCCGGCGCCCCCCCTTTCCCCAAGTCCTAGTAGGACTAGGATAGGGGGCCGGCCGCCCCTTCTCTCTCCTTTTCCCCCCGGGAGTCCTAATAGGATTAGGATTGGAGGGAGGAGTCCTACTCCCGGTGGGAGTAGGACTCCCCTGCGCCTCCTCTCCCTGGCCGGCCGGCTCCCCCTCCTCCAACCTTTATATACGGGGGCAGGGGGCACCCGAAGGCACACAAGTTGATCCTTGAGATCGTTCCTTAGCCGTGTGTGGTGCCCCCTGCCACCAAATTCCACCTCGATCGTACCGTTGTAGTGCTTAGGCGAAGCCCTGCGTCGGTAGTACATCAAGATCGTCACCACGCCGTCGTGCTGACGGAACTCTTCCTCGACGCTTTGCTGGATCGGAGCCCGAGGAACGTCATCGAGCTGTACGTGTGCTAAGAACTCGGAGGTGCCGGAGTAACGGTGCTTGGATCGGTCGGATCGGGAAGAAGACGTACGACTACTTCCTCTACGTTGTGTGATCGCTTCCGCAGTCGGTCTGCGTTGGTACGTAGACAACACTCTCCCCTCTCGTTGCTGTGCATCACCATGATCTTGCGTGTGCGTAGGAAAATTTTCGAAATTACTGCGTTCCCCAACACTAAGTTGGGACACCCCTGCAGGGATTTGAACTTTCGAAAGCCGTGCCAGCAGTTATGGGTAGATGGGAATTTGTTAACGTCCGGTTGTAGAAAACCTGAAGTTGACCTTAATTAAAATGAATCAACCGCGTGTGTAACCGTGATGGTCTCTTTCCGGCGGAGTCCGGGAAGTTAACACGGTTGTTGGAGTTATGCTTGACGTAGGTAGTCTAGGATCACTTCTTGATCATACTTTTATTGACCGTGCTTTGCCTTCTCTTCTCGCTCTCATTTACGTATGTTAGCCACCATACATGCTAGTCGCTTGCTGCAGCTCCACCTCATACCTTTTACCTTACCCATAAGCTTAAATAGTCTTGATCGCGAGGGTGCGAGATTGCTGAGTCCCTATGGCTCACAGATACTTCCAAAACCAGTTTGCAGGTGCCGATGAGTCCGTGCAGATGACGCAACCAAGCTCAGGAGGAGCTCGATGAAGATCTTGTCCTTCGTGTTGTTTCGTTCTAGTTGATCAGTAGTGGAGCCCAGTTGGGGTCGATCGGGGACCTTTGTCGCATTTGGGGTTCTTCTTTTATTTTGGTTCCGTAGTCGGACCATGAGTGTTTGGATGATGTAATGCTTTATTCCTGTAATTGTGTGAAGTGGCGATTGTAAGCCAACTATGTATCTCTTTCCCTTATGTATTACATGGGTTGTGTGAAGATTACCTCACTTGCGACATATGTCTCTAAGTCGTGCCTCGACACGTGGGAGCTATAGTCGCATCGAGGGTGTTACACTTCTTCTCTGAGAAATAACCCCCATTGCGCCACCAAGGACGATTGACACGACCTCCCTCGGAGCACCACCTGGTGCTTCTTGCCGGTCACTGCCCTCGTCGTCATTACATTTGTTTCTCAGCAGCTCTGCGCATGCAGCAACACGCCCCGTGGTTGCAGCTCCTCGTTGCGATGGTTGCAGCTCCAGGGGCAGTGGCCACAGCTTCTGGTGGCGGCCTCCGATGATGACGTCAAAAAAAGTACTCTCCTTCAAGGTGCCGGTAGCAGCAAAAAACCCGGCGGTCGTAGCAAAAAAGTTTGCCAGTTCAGCAACATAGCTCGCAGGTGCCGCCACCCCATCGCCATTGTAGCAAAAATGCTCACCGCTTGTAGCTTCCGTGGCTACCGGTTGCAGCAAAAATGTCGATGCGTTTGTAGCAAAAACGTCGACATCGGTCACCGCTGCTTATGGTGGTATTAAAAATTGTGGTTTGCAGTCAAAAAACATTGCCACCTATTGTCAGGGTCACATCATCTTCATGAATGATGTAACAAAAAAGAAGTCATTGCCGGTTGTAGCAAATGAAGCCGTTAGTAGAAAACAAAACCCCCGTTCCAACAAACAAAAATTAGCAACAAACTCCAGTAGTTGGTTCCATCAAAAAGTTTGAGGGATGTAGCATTCCTCGCCCCCAGTTGCAGCCCTCCCTAATGGCCCTATTTAAGAATTCGGCCAATTAATCAGTTAACTTTCCGATTAATCTTACTCATAGGGTGACTCGGTAGCCGATAAACTGATAAATTGTCTGATTGGTCCTACTCGCCAGCCAACCGAGAAACTACTAGTTAACGATTTCCTCAACAATGCATGATGGTGCAGAAAACTAGCATATCCTATCATAGGTTTACTCATGGGGCAGAGAGCACATAGAGGATCTGAATAGGGTGCACACGGGACATGGATTTTACCCAGATTTAGGCCCTCGTGACGAGGTAATACTCTATGTCCTGCAGATCATTGTATTGACGTGTTTGTCTTGCATTGCCGACTTGGGAGGCCCCTAACTCCCCTTATATAGGTGGATGAGGGTTAGGATTACAAGGGCCCAAGTATGTGTACACGCCTTGTTTCCCAAGTTGTCTACTAGAGTACATGTTTTGTAGTACAAGTAAGAGATTTCTTTGTAGCCCCCGAGCATGCAACCGTCACTAGCCCCCGGGTGTGTCTGGAGTTGGAGTATTTTTGCTTACGTGAATGAGAACACAAGCCGGCTCCTCTTGTCTTGGCGAAAAATTGTGGCATGTCTTCATAAGTTCTTCTTCATAGATCTTCTGACTCACCAAGCGTAAGACCTCCGTGAAGAGCGTGGAGATGACATGATCCGTCAGGCTCGTTGCCCCTACAAGGAAGTTGAGGACAATCGTGAAAGGAGTAAGGTGTCCGACCTCACTATCTTCATTGTTGTCGGAGACATCTTTTTCGATAAAAGGCGCTTTTATTATTTCAAAATGTAGCAACAAGCGATACAAAGCATTTAGAGTATCACCCGACCTCTGCATAATTAGGATGCACACAGCTAAACATCAAAAATCTGACAAGAACAAAAACAAAAAGACAATTCGGCAACAGTAGAGTCCTATAGACCGACACTATGCCTATGTCGAAACGGTTGGTGGACCGATGCGGAGATTATGCTGCCACCCATGTTGGGTAAAAAACTCTATAGCCACCTGCTCCAATCGCGTACACACCGTTTTAAATAGCGGTTGGTACTCCGCACGTTGTAGCATAGACCACATACGACGTGAGTGCGTACAACGGAAAATAACCTGCAGAGGAGAAGCATTTTTGTCATTAAAAATCAAATCGTTTCTACATAGCCAAAGCGACCATAGTAAGGCGTACGCTCCCACCCTTATTAGCGTTTTGAACCTATTTGAAATACCTTCCAATCAATGACCAAAAATATTGACAACACTTGTGGGCGGATACAAATTTAACGCTATTTGGATGAGTAACCACGTAGAACGCGCAAACTTGTATTGAAAAAAGAGATGTTTGATTGTCTCGTCATGAGTACAAAAGCAACACTTCTTATTTCCTGGCTAGTTGCGTCGTGCGAGGTTGTTTTTGGCTAGTACAACACCTCTACGAAGATACCACATGAACAGGGCCGGCCCTGAGGGGGGGCAGCAGGGGCGGCCGCCCCGGGCCCCCGAATCCATGGGGCCCCCTCCCACGTACGCTAGAGCATAGCCCAGGCCCAACGAGAAAAGGATTCAGACGCACGTCGTCACGTTTTCTTCCCGATCTGGTTCGCCATGATTTCGGCAGATTCCTTTTCGCCCGATCGTGAATCGCAAGCCGGTGACTCCACGCCTCGTCCAGGGCGTCCTCACCATCGACCCCATGCCCTGCCTTCGGTGGACTCTTGAGCTCTACAACCAATTCGTTCGTGCTGTCGAGCAGGTTGGAATCCAGACATTGCAGAGATTGATCCATGCATACTTGTTTGAGTCTAGATGTTGATAATTTGTTGTGTTTTTAGTTACTTCATGGGAGTCAAGGGCCTCAGGATAATTTCACACGGCAGAGCCAACTCCGAACAGGCAAATATTATCATTAGGATTATGGGAGTCAAGGGCCTCACGATCTACATCTGAAGAAACATCTAATCATCTTTAGGTCTGTATGCAAGGTACAGTTAGGTATTCGTTTGGGTTCTCTCTCTCTCTCTCTCATGTGTGGTCTGATATATGATTCTATTTATATATCTCATAAATTCATGCTAGGGAAACAGTGCCAAGAGTTGATGTTCACTCGATCACGGATGGCAAACTTATAATATCTAGTACTCCCTCTCTAAAGAAATACTGAGGGAATACTTACTAAAATTGACTAGCATATACATACTTCTGGTTTTATATAATTTTATTTCAAAAAGTTGGGTGAGACACACTCTTTTTTTGGAATCATATCCGCTTTGTTTAAGTAATTCTAGTGTGTGATACAAAGGACACTAGGCGAAACTGTCAATCACGCAAGACGACCAACTTCATCTCTCAGGGCGTTAGCATGTGTGCATCTTTATTAGAAGGTCTTCCTTCATAAAGAAAAAATAGTACTCCCTCTATAAAAAATATATAAGTGTTCAGATAACTACTTTAGTGATCTGAATGCTTTTATATTAGTTTACAGAGAGGTATCTTTCGGTATTAATGACCTAGATACAGCTCTAGCGATTTTCGCTTTACAAGCGAGCAAATCGATCGCCATCAAAAGCGCTTCCCGACAAGCTAATGTTTCCATTGTCTGAATCTCTGTGAGACCACTAGCACTACAGCTTTGCTGTCTTGCCTGCTTGCGCAATTCGACATGTAAGTTCACGGTCGCATAACCAGCAGGACAATGTATAAATGATTGTGGATCGACGAATGGTTTAAGGGCCTCGAGTTTTAGTTTCGCCCCGGGCCTCCAAAGTCTCAGGACCGGCCCTGCACATGAATATTTTAACTTTTAGTGGAATCTTTGCCTTTCAGATTTTCTTGTTATTGCTCTCTAGTACCTCAGAATGCGTGAGCGCGCGATACATAGAGTCTACCGTGAGAGATCCCGATGTAGTAAGGATCCAACGAAACACATCACGGCCTTGCGTCAGATTAATCAGATCCAAACGAGATAAGAGATTATGCCATGACATAAGTCGGGCGCCAACCAAATTCCGCCTGAACGAAATATTCGGCGAGGATGAGCTGAGCACCTGCGCAATAGTATTGTTCTTATCGCGAGCAATGTTGTGGGAGACATCTGGGTTCACAGAAACTGGCTTCTTTTGTAGAGTAAAACTCCACATTTTTTATAGAGGACCGCATACCAGCTCGACCGTTGAAGGGAGTGGTGTGATCTATCGGGCTCGGAGCCCCGAAGAGGAGACCACAGCCCGACGTGCAGGGTGCGCAGGGCGTCCGACCTTTTCTTCTTGTTTTGTCGTTGAAGATGGTCAACTTTGGAGGATCGGGTCGAGTGGCCTCTGTGACGCGCCGCGATTATTTTGTCTTCTGTAGACACTGGGGCATGATAGTGCACCCGGTGGGTGCAGTCCGGAGCCTTCGGCCGATTGGTGTAGTCGGGTGGTGGAGGGTCTTGTGCTGATTGTAGCTACATAAATGTAGTGATTGCGCGGCCGAGCCTTGACATCGATCGACATGACATGGAGAACCCCCCCGATACTACATGCGTCGAGGCGCAAGCCCTTCGCTGCCGAACAGCGAAGTGAATCCCCCGGGTCTGGATGCGGTGAGCAGCCTGTTGGGATGAAGCGAAGCCCTTGAGCCCAGAAGTGGCGAGGCCAGAGCCCTTAATCCATCGAGGCGAAGTGAATGCCTCGTGCCTGGGTGTGGCAAGGATCCTGATGATGGGGCAAAGCGAAGCTCCTGAGCCCGGAAGCGGCGAGGCCAAAGCCCTCGAGCCGCCGAGGCAAAGTCAAGCCCCCCCAGGCCTGGTTGCGGCGAGGCGCCTGATGGGGCGACAGGACCCTCGAGCTTCCGAGCCAAAGTCAAGCCCCCGAGCCTGGATGCGACGAGGAGCCTGATGTGGCGAAGTGAAATCCCTGAGCCCGAAAGTGGAGAGGCTGGAGCCCTCAAGCCGCCAAGGCGAAGTGAAGCCCCCAAGCCTGAATATGGCGAGAAACCTGAGGCGCGGAAGTTAAGCCCCCGAGCCTGGAGGCGCGGAAGCTAAAGCCCTTGAGCCGCCAAGACGAAGTGAAGCATCTATGCGGCGAGGAGCCTGATGAGGCAAAGTGAAGCCCCTGAGCGTGGAAGCAGCAAATACAGAGCCCTTGAGCTGCCGGGGCAAAGTGAAGCCCCCGAGCCTGGTTGCGGCGAGGCCCCTCATGGGGCGAGGTGAAGCCCCCGTGCCCGGAAGCGGCGAGGCCGCCAGGCCATTTCAAACTGAAACGAAGATCCTCCTTAACAAGATGTACATGATCCTCTCTCTCTCTCTAATATCTCCCCTCAGGGTTGTACCGTGCTTTGTTAAAATGTCGTTAAGCTAATGGTACCGTGCAACTGTTTTGCTACTGTTTTGGTACTGTCATGAGAAAATACCGGTATTGTTTTTCATGTCAACTTATTGGCAAAGATAGAAAGCGACAATGTTTTGCTATTGTTTAACCACTATAATGTGATGCCACTGTTGAAGTAATATGCTATTGTGTCTCTATCTTTTCCCATGAACTAGAAAAATGTTTCAAAACATTTCTGAATAGTTCTAGAAGAAAATAAAATCATTTTGAGTTTTGTATGAAAACCCCGTAACCAATATTTTATAGTTGTTTGATAATTTAATTAACCATCTTTCGTGAGAAGGGCTGGAAAATCAAAACAATGACTCTAATGTTTTCATTCCTTGTTGCACTCATATCAAATCATAGAATAATAATAATTGTTTATTCTGTTGACATTCCAAGATTTGGTAAATTTTAGGATGTTACAGTACGTTACTATACTGTTGTTCTGTTACTTCGTGGAACATCATTCATAAGGGTTGTAGATTGAACTAATTGTATAATTCAAAGTTTTAATATATCAGAGATTGACTTTGTTGTAACAAAACCACAACAATTATAGCAAAATCAACCTGTTAGGGAACATTGCATGGAAAACAAAAAATCTCCTACGCACACGCAAGATTTGTCCATGAAGATGCATAGCTACGAGAGGGGAGAGTATGTCTACGTACCCTCATAGACCATTTAGCGGAAGCGTATATCAACGCAGTTGATGTAGTCGTACACATTGATGATCCGCCCGATCAAGTACCGAAAGCATGACACCTCCGCGTTGAGCACATGTTCAGCTCGATGACGTCCTCGCCTTCTTGATCCAGCAAGACGGGCGAAGTAGTAGATGAGCTCTGGCAGCATGACGGCGTGGTGACGGTGGTGATGCAACTATCTCTGCAGGGTTTCGCCGAGCACTACGAAAATATGACCGAGGAGGAACTAGAGGGAGAGGGACGCCGCACACAGCTTGGGGAATGTGGTGTATGTGGCCCCTCTCCCTCTTCACATACATATAGGTGGAGGGGGAGGGGAGGCAGCCCTGGGCGCGCCCCCAAGGGGCCGGCGCCTGCCCTCGCCCCCCCCCTCCTTCCATATTTGTGCATGGGGGGAAGGAAAGGGGGGCTGGCTACCTTAGGGCGCCTCCCCTTTCCTTCCCTCCCTCCTTGGTGTGTGGCCAGGGGTGGAGGGGCGCACCAACACCTTTGTGGGCTGGTGTACACTCCCCCCCCCCTTTGGCCCATAAGGCCCACCACTTGTCGGTCGCCTCCCGGAACCCCTTCTGGCACTCCAATGAATACCCGGTACATCCCAAAACTTTTCAGGTGACCAAATAGCATCGTCCTATATATCAATCTTTATCTCCGGACCATTCTGAAGCTCCACGTCATGTCTGTGATCTCATCCGCAACTCTGAACAAAATTCTATCACCAACTCACAAAACTCATATAATAATATATCGTCAATGAACATTAAGCGTGCGGACCCTACGGGTTCGAGAATGATGTAGACATGACCGAGACGCCTCTCCGGTCAATAACCAATAGCGGGACTTGGATGCCCATATTGGTTCCTACATATTCTACGAAGATCTTTATCAGTCGAACCTTTATGACAACATACGAAATTCCGTTTGTCTGTCGGTATGTTACTTGCCCGAGATTCGATCGCCGGTATCTCCATACCTAGTTCAATCTCGTTACTGGCAAGTCTCTTTACTCGTTCCATAATACATCATCTCATAACTAACTCCTTAGTCATTTTGGTTGCAAGCTTCTTGTGATGCAGCATTACCGAGAGGGCCCAGAGATACCTCTCCGATACACGGAGTGACAAATCTCAATCTCGATTCATATCAACTCAACAGACACCTTCTGAGATACCTGTAGAGCATCTTTATGGTCACCCAGTTATGTTGTGATGTTTGATAGCACACAAGGTATTCCTCCGATATTCGGGAGTTGCATGATCTCATGGTCGAAGAAATATGTATTTGACATTAAGAAAGCATTAGCAATAAACTGAACGACCATATGCTAAGCTAATGGATGATTCTTGTCCATCACATGATTCTCCTAATGATGTGATGTCGTTATCAAGTGACAACACATGTGTATGGTTAGGAAACCTTAACCATCTTTTGATTAACGAGCTAGTCTAGTAGAGGCTCACTAGGGACACAATATTTTTTGATGTATTCTCACATGTATTTAAATTTCGGTCAATACAATTCTAGCATGAATAATAAACCTTTATCATGAATAAGGAAATATAATAACAATAACTTTATTATTGCCTCTAGGGCATATTTCCATCCGACCCTATTCGTCAAGCATTACAAACCATACAATACCACTGGTAGAAAAAGGGTCTGTTGTCCCGGTTCGTAAGGGCCTTTTGTCCTGATTCCTGAACTGGGACTAAAGGGTCGCTACTAATGCCCTGCCCCTTTAGTCCCGGTTCAATCCAGAACCGGGACTGATGGGCCTCCACGTGGCCTGTGCGCGGAGCCCAGGCAGGAGACCCTTTGGTCTCGGTTGGTGGCACCAACCGGGACCAATAGGCATTTCTGTGGCTGGGGTTTTTGTGTTTTTTTGAAAGGGGGGGGGGGGGGGTTGGGGGTTAATTTAGGTGTTTCATATACTATGTTAGCTAGCTATAATTAATACAGAGAAGTGTCCTCTCTTATGTCCGTGCTTGGTCGACGCTACGTACTATACATACGTATAGAGAGGACTAGACACGCTAGCTAGCTAGTAAGCAAACGAAGGAAACAGAGGATCGTCATGAACATATATGCATACAGAGAGAAGTGATATCGACCACCTCTCCTTCTCCGAGAGATTGGTCGAACAACAAGTTCTCGTATATATATCCGACACTACCGGCTACATATATACAATAATTATCTCTTACAAATATAATCATACGGACTCATGGTCCACATAGTAGTCTCCGTCTTCAGCGATCACGTGGTCAAGAAAGAATGCCGCCAATTCCTCTTGAATTGCTCGCATGCGAGCTGGTGCTAGGAGTTCATCCCGCTTCCGAAACATCTAATTTGAAGAAGGGAGTCAATACATATATATATATATGAATGAATGAAACTCAACACAAATGACGGTAATAAAATAAAATTGTGACTGTTGTTATTTACGTACTTCATATTGTTCGTCAGTGTAGCCCCGCTCACAGGTCGTGTGGCGGATGGACTCGCAAACGTAGTATCCACAGAAATCATTCCCTTTTTCCTGCCACAACCACTTTACAAGAAATAGAGGTCAATCAAACTGATAAGAAAGAATGCCAAATCAATAGGAGATGCGCGGAACATGCTACTATAGTACTTACTTTCGGGTGTCTAAATTGCAGCTTCTTCGGGAGTCCTGGAGCTTTTTTGGAGAATTTTTTCCAAACCCTGCCAGACAAAGAAAAGAATTACTTGATATATCAGGAAATGAACAAAGTTGCTGATATGGTGGATAATGATCGATTTAACTTACTTCTCGAGCATTTGAGTCATGTCCGCATAGTCCTAGGGATCTTTTCATTTTGAATCTAAGACAGTTACTAGTCCTTCCTCAAGCTTAATCTCCAGGAGAATATAGTGGTAACTGCACACACATGCATAACTCATCAATTACATTACTATAACCTTGACTAATATATATAAGGGAAACCGAATACGCACAAGACAATAACACTCACTTGAAGTTGTAAGGAAAGAGTATTATATCTTTGTTTTTCATTTATTACCAACGATCGTAGCAAGTTGGCCTCGGTATCTGCAGCATGAAATTTAACCTGAGTTGCATCTATGAGATATGTGTTAATGAACCCAATATCACCGACTTGTCTTTTCTTCAATTCGGCGATCTTCAATCTGCATAATATAGTGAGGATGATTATAAATACATGCAATGAAAGAGCTGAGCTATATAGAGAGACTTAATGACAGAAGTAGTACTACTTACAGACAGTAGCAGGTGACCGTTGTTTTATCGAGGGCCAATTGATTGAAAAACTAAAAGAACTCCTCAAATGGAACAGGCAACAGTTCAATTCCAACGAGGTCATGCTCCTTTTTAACTTTCACATACAAAGTACTCCTCCTCCCAGAGTCTCTGCAGATTTTCAAGTACCAATCATGCAATCTTCGCATCATCATTGATAGAGATCTTTCATCTTTGACGAGAGGCTTCCCGTACTCGTATCTTTGTATTTGCACCTCCATGGGTTCATAATGTACATCGTCGGGCAGGTAATCGGCAAGATTGCTATAACCGGGCACCATCCTCGGATCATTAGCGACATTGTCGCTAGGCACCTTGAGCGGGGGGCACGATTGCTTCGCTTGTTCGCCGAGCTGGGCAATTTGTTTCCCAGCTCCTCGTTCTTTCAGCCTTTGATCACTGACAGTACTTCCCGACCGCTCCGCTTCGGCAAATTCCTTTCCAATAATGCGCTCATAGTTTCCTTTCGGCGGAGACTTGGGTGCTTTTGTCAGGGAAGCCAGAGTGCGCTTCGCTTTCACCAGATCTACCTTCTCCTCCGGAGGTGGATGTCTCTTTGCTTTCAACCCTTGAAACCAGGCATCCACTTCGGTTCGCGCGATCTTCGTGTTCTCCTCCGGGCTCCTCTCGAATGGTAACTTCTTTGGAGTCTTTAGAGAAGGACCGAATCTGTATGTCCTCCCGCCTCTGGCTGTACTGCTAGACGCCGGGCGAGCAGATGGAGCGGTTGTCTTCTTTACTTGCTTACGAGGCGGAGGAGAAGGACTACGATGCGCCAGAGCAGCCAGAGCGGCGGCAGGTCTCTTCCGCCCTTGCTGACGAGGCGGAGAAGGAGGAGGCTGGCTGCTCGGGCGTGTCGGCATAGGAGGAGAAGGAGGCGGAGTGCTGCCAGGCGCTGGAGAAGGAGCCGGTTGAGTGCCCTGATCGTCACTCGCCGGAGGAGGAGGCGGTGGAGGAGGTGGAGTGCCCTGACTCGCCGGAGGAGGAGGCGGTGGAGGAGCCGGAGTGCCCTGACTTGCCGGAGGAGGAGGTGGCGGAGGCGTCCAGTTCGGAAGGTTGATGAGCTCCTTCCGCCATAGGCATGGAGTCTTCAGAGCAGACCCCAGCCTAGTCTCCCCTTCACCGGTAGGGTGGTCAAGCTGGAGGTCCTCAAATCCCTCTGTTATTTCATCCTGAAGGAAATATTCCCTAGAGGCAATAATAATGTTATTATTTTATTTCCTTATATCATGATAAATGTTTATTATTCATGCTAGAATTGTATTATCCGGAAACATAATACTTGTGTGAATACATAGACAAACCAAACGTCACTAGTATGCCTCTACTTGACTAGCTCATTAATCAAAGATGGTTATGTTTCCTAACCATAGACATGTGTTGTCATTTGATTAACGGGATCACATTATTAGGAGAATGATGTGATTGACATGACCCATTCCATTATCTTAGCACCCGATCGTTTAGTATGTTGCTATTGCTTTCTTCATGACTTATACATGTTCCTATGACTATGAGATTATGCAACTCCCGTTTGCCGGAGGAACACTTTGTGTGCTACAAAACGTCACAACGTAACTAGGTGATTATAAAGGAGCTCTACAGGTGTCTCCAAAGGTACATGTTGGGTTGGCGTATTTCGAGATTAGGATTTGTCACTCCGATTGTCGGAGAGGTGTCTCTGGGCCCTCTCGGTAATGCACATCACATAAGCCTTGCAAGCATTGCAACTAATGAGTTAGTTGCGAGATGATGTATTACGAAACGAGTAAAGAGACTTGCCGGTAATGAGATTGAACTAGGTATTGAGATACCGACGATCGAATCTCGGGCAAGTAAAATACCGATGACAAAGGGAACAACGTATGTTGTTATGCGGTCTGACCGATAAAGATCTTCGTAGAATATGTAGGAGCCAATATGAGCATCGAGGTTCCGCTATTGGTTATTGACCGGAGACGTGTCTCGGTCATGCCTACATTGTTCTCGAACCCGTAGGGTCCGCACGCTTAAGGTTTCGATGACAGTTATATTATGAGTTTATGAGTTTTGATGTACCGAAGTTAGTTCGGAGTCTCGGATGTGATCACGGACATAACGAGGAGTCTCGAAATGGTCGAGACATAAAGTGTGATATATTGGATGGCTATATCCGGACACCGGAAGTGTTCCGGGTGATTTCAGAGAAAACCGGAGAGCCGGAGGGTTACCGGAACCCTACGGGAGAAGTAATGGGCCATATGGGCCTTAGTGGAGAGAGAGAGGGGCAGCCGGGGTGGGCCGCGCGCCTCCTCCCCCTGGTCCAAATTGGACTAGGGTAGGGGCACGGACCTGTCCAAAAGAGCCCTACCCAAGGACATCCCTAGAAGAAATCACCTTTCAATCGACTTGAAGGTATCTCACTCGACCAAGAAGCTATCACTCGACCATTAAGCCAACCACTCGACTGGCCAGGAGACCTAAAGTCACTCCGCAGGCAAACGGTCGGCTATTAAGTAGTCTTTATGGTCATTATAGCATTTTATTACCAGCGTTACCAGTAACGCCCCGCATTAATGTACATTGAACCCTTGGTAACGTGAGCTGGCCGGGGTCTTGGCGAACTCTATATAAGCCTCCCCCACCTCGGTATCAAGGGTTCGCACCCCTGTTATTCACACGCCTATAATCCAATCGACCGCCTCCGGGCACCGAGACGTAGGGCTGTTACTTCCTCCGCGAAGGGCCTGAACTCGTACATCTTTGTGTGCCTACAACTTCACAATAGCTGAGATCTAGCCTCTCCATTCATACCCCCCTACATCACTGTCAGAGTTAGAACCACGACAGTTGGCGCCCACCGTGGGACAGGAATCTTAGCGCTTAATTGGAGAAGTTGCGATTCTTCCGATCCCTTTGATCATGGTTTCGTGCGGAGTTTTGGTGGAGGGCCGCGAGATCCGTCTCGGCGCGCTCACATTCTTCGCGGACGACTCCGCTTGGCTTCAGGAGGCTCCACTTGACATCGACGCGCTCCCCGTCCGCGGCGCGACGCATTTCCGCGCATGCGTTCGTGGCGTCCTCCTGCGGCAGCCGTCGACCCAGTATCAGTCGACCCATGTGTCGTCTCCCCACCCTGTCTCCCACCGGCGCAAGCGCTCCGGTCGGTCGAGACTCCAGCGGTGGGTGAGGCATGCCGTGGCCCGCCAGTCGGCAGCCCCGTAAGTCACGGCAATCGAGCCCGACGAATCCCTCTGCGGCCAGTTCGACCTGTCGACTGGCTCCGCGGAGACCTCGTCCGAGTGCGACAGCAGCGACCCAGCGGCTGAGGTTCTGGCAGTCGATGGAACACACAGTCCTCCCGGTTTCCCTCGCACTGATGGAGGCGCGGGCGGGGGCGACCCGTCGCATCCCCACGATGAGTATCTCCCCGAACCTCTTACGTCATTGCAGCGAGAGGAGCTTCGCCGCCGGAACATGGACGCACTCCACACTCCTATTGTCGGAGAAACCCCCGAGGCTCGGGCCTTGGAGGACGCGCGCTTGGCTAACCTGGCCGAGCGCACTCGACTGGAGAATCTACAGCGAATACTCGACGAGCAAGCGCGTCAGCGAGCTCCCGAGTCCAGTCGATGACAGCAAGCTCCCGAGTCCAGTCGACGTCAGCTCTTCCCGCCGCCGCAGGTATATCGAACCCCAGTTCAGAATTTGGCTGCCGCGGCCCGTATAGTAGAATCAATTCAGCCCTCCTAGTCGGAGGCTGGCAGGGGCTTGTTGCAGATCAGAGCGTTGCTCCGAGCGGCGGGAAACCAGAATTCCGCTGTTTCTCAGTCACGGAATAGGATCCACAGTCGATCCGTGGCAACGGACACAGTCCAGTCGGCTCACAGCCCGAGATCGCCCCCGAGGCATGAGGGACGTGGAGACCGGCATGATCAGTACAGAAGAAATGAGCAGTATGATCACCGATCCGACCGTGATGATCGACGTCGAGTGCCAACCCCTCCCCCGAGGAGTGGGTCATATGCGCCTCGACATCGAGATGACAGGCGCCCCCATAGTGTTGGGCAGAGGATTCCAGTCGACCCCAGGGACCCAGGCTTTGATGCGAGATCCATCCTCGTTCAAGGTTTGGTTGATAGGGACAGAGCTCATCGAGAGGGCCACAACAGAGATGCGCCCGCCGGCAGCAGAGTACATGCTTCGGGGCCAGAATGTTTCAGTCGAGCAATCAGAGCCGCAGTGATTCCTCCCAACTTCAGGCTGGCGACTGGAGTCAGCAAGTTCACCGGTGAATCTAAGCCTGACACTTGGCTCGAAGATTACTGAGTGGCTGTACAGATTGGCGGTGGCAATGATGAGGTGGCCATGAAGCATTTGCCTCTCATGTTAGAGGGCTCAGCCAGAGCATGGTTAAATCAGTTGGCACCCAGCAGCATCTACACTTGGGAGGACCTCTCCTGAGTGTTCATCACAACCTTTGAGGGAACATGCAAGCGACCCGCAGGCCTTACAGAGTTGCGGTCTTGCATGCAGAAACCGAATGAAACTCTGAGGGATTACATCCAGCGGTGGATCACATTGCATCACACAATTGAGAATGTGCCAGACCACCTAGCGGTTTGTGCCTTCAAGGAAGGCGTTAAGTACAGGGAATTAAATCTGAAGTTCGGTCGAACTGGGGAGATGTCTCTGAATCGGATGATGGAGATTGCCACCAAGTACGCTAATGGTGAAGACGAAGATCGACTCCGGAGTGGCAAGCACAAGGCAGTCGCCCAAGAAACCGGAGGGAACTCCAGTCGGAAATAGAAGCGGAAGGCCGAGCCAGCCGCCCCTGGGGAGGCCCTGGCTGTAACCCAAGGAAAATTCAAGGGAAAACCCAAGGGGCCCTGGAAGCCCAAGAAAGTCAAGGACCAGGATGGAAATGATGTTTTGGACCTGCCATGTCACATCCACACCAAGAAAGATGAAGAGGGTAATTTTATTTACCCAAAGCATACCACTCGACAGTGCCGACTCCTAATCCAGCAGTTTCAAGGCAAGCAGTCCAAGGACAAGGAAAAAGAGTCAGACAGAGTTGAGGACAAGGAAGACAGTGACAATGGATACCCCCAAGTTAATTCCACCCTGATGATTTTTGCTGATGTCGAAAGCAAAAGTCGACTGGAAGTCATTAACCGTGAGGTGAACATGGTTGCTCCGGCAACACCCAGATATCTGAAGTGGTCCCAGACTGCCATAACATTCGACCAGTCTGATCACCCTACGCACATTGCCACCCCTGGGAGGCAAGCTTTGGTGGTCGACCCAGTTGTCGAAGGCACTCGACTGACCAAAGTCCTGATGGATGGTGGTAGTGGCCTGAACATACTGTATGCTGAAACATTGAAAGGGATGGGCATTCCGATGTCCAGGCTCAGTACCAGCAACATGAGCTTCCACAGAGTCATTCCCGGGATGAAAGCCGGATCACTCGGCCAGATTGCTCTCGATGTGGTTTTTGGTGATTCAAAGAATTACCGCAAGGAAAAGTTAACATTTGAGGTTGTGGACTTCCAAAGTGCTTATCATGCCATTTTGGGCAGGCCAGCTTATGCACGCTTCATGGCCCGAGCATGTTATGTGTATCTCAAGTTAAAGATGCCTGGTCCCAAAGGTGTGATCACTGTTACAAGCAATCGGAAGAAAGCAGAAGAGTGCTTTCAGAAAGGCTCAAAGATTGCTGACGCTCAGATGGCAGTAGTTGAGCTACAAGAGTATCAGAAGACTGCAGATCCGAGTGAGTTGCTACGAGCTAAGAAGCCCGCTTCAGAGTCAGCTTTTCAGTCGACCGGCGAAACAAAGGTAGTTCATATCCACCCGACCGACCCCGAGGCTGCCCGACTCACATCTCAAAGATGCTCGACTCCAAATATGAAGAAGCGCTCATCCGGTTCCTCCATGAGAACTGGGACATCTTCGCATGGAAGCCTTCTGACATGCCTGGAATTCCCATGGGGCTGGCTGAGCATCGTTTACGAGTCGACCCAAAGTTCAAGCCTGTGAAGGAGCATCTTTGACGGTCCGCCGTCCAGAAGAGGAAAGCTATTGGCGAGGAGGTAGCTCGGCTCTTAGCAGCGGAGTTCATCCGAGAGATTTACCACTCCGAGTGGCTCGCCAATGTTGTCATGGTCCCCAAGAAGGACCAGTCGCTTCGCATGTGCATCGAATTTAAATATATCAATCGGGCCTGCCCGAAAGATCATTTTCCTCTCCCTCGCATCGACCAAATAGTCGACTTGACCGCGGGGTGTGAGCGATTGTCTTTTCTAGACGCCTATTCTGGGTACCATCAGATCCGTCTGTATGGACCCGATGAGATCAAAACAGCTTTCATCACTCCATTCGGGTGCTTCTGTTATATCACCATGCCCTTCGGCCTCAAGAACGCTGGAGCCACGTTCATGAGGATGATTCAGAAGTGTTTGCTCACTCAGATCAATCGGAACGTGGAAGCATACATGGATGATATTGTGGTCAAGTCACGGAAAGGTTCCGACCTGCTGACTGACCTTGCTGAAACCTTTGCCAACCTCAGGGGGTATGATATCAAGCTTAATCCATCAAAGTGCACATTCGGAGTTCCGGGTGGAAAGTTACTCGTTCCGACACCCGGATCGGAACGTGGAAAGTTTTCTCGTTTCCGAACGAGGAATCGACGCCAATCCCGAGAAAATTGGCACCATACTCCGGATGAAGCGCCCTGTGCGTGTGCACGATGTCCAGAAGCTTACAGGTTGCTTGGCCGCTCTAAGTCGATTCATTTCTTGTCTCAGTGAAAAGGCATTGCCTCTTTACCGACTGATGAAAAAGTCTGACAAATTTGAGTGGACTCCAGAAGCTGATGCAGCGTTTGCAGACCTCAAAGCTCTGCTCTCCACCCAGCCGGTGCTTGCTGCCCCAATCAGTAAAGAGCCTTTCCTGATTTATATTGCAGCCACAGGACAAGTTGTCAGTACAGTACTTACGGTCAAGCGGGAAGAAGAAGGAAAGGCCTTCAGAGTTCAGCGCCCTGTATATTATGTGTCTGAAGTTTTGACACCTTCAAAGCAAAGATATCCTCATTATCAGAAGCTTGTATACGGGATTTATATGACCACGAAGAAGGTTGCACATTACTTCTCTGACCACTCCATTATAGTCGTCAGTGACGCCCCTTTGTCAGAGATTCTGCATAACAGAGATGCAACTGGTCGAGTGGCGAAGTTGGTGATTGAACTCCTTCCCCTAGACATCAGGTTTGAAGCAAAGAAGGCTATCAAGTCCCAAGCAATTGCAGATTTCGTCGCCGAGTGGATCGAACAGCAGCTTCCGACTCAAGTTCACTCGGAGCATTGGACCATGTTCTTCGATGGATCTAAGATGCTGAGTGGTTCCGGTGCTGGGGTAGTATTGGTTTCCCCCCAAGGAGATAAGCTCAGATATGTTCTCCAGATTCACTTTGATTCCTCCAATAATGAAGCAGAATATGAAGCACTTTTGTACGGGTTGCGCATGGCCATTTCACTCGGCGTCCGTCGCCTCATGGTCTATGGCGACTCGGATTTGGTGGTTAATCAGGTGATGAAGGAGTGGAACGTCAGAAGTCCGGCAATGACTGGTTATTGCAATGCACTAGTAGAAAAAGGGGCTATGGTCCAGGCCACCTCAGCCCATTTGGTCCCGGTTGGTGGGATGAACCGGGACCAATGGGCCTCGCTCCTAGCCCACAACTATTGGTCCCGGTTCATGCCATGAACCGGGACTAAAGATTAGACCTTTAGTCCCGGTTTGAGGCACGAACCGGGACTAATGGGGATGAGACCTTTAGTCCCGGTTCGTGCCACGAACCGGTACTAAAGGTTCCATTTTCAAACTATACCCCCCCCCCCCCCGTGGATCGCCTTTTCAGTTTTTAAAAAAATAAAAGAAAATGATGGAAATGTCAAAATAAAAGAAAATAAGTTTCACATGTGATATGTGGTCTAGTTGTTGGGAAAATTTACAAATATGAATTTCGACTTTATTTACAAAATCTCTCTAGAATTTGTAAAATGCGCATAACTTTTGCATACGAACTCGGATGAAAAAGTTTTTTATATGAAAAATCATCTACTCGAAAAGTTACATCCGATGGAGACCGCCTACGGCCTGTTTGCAAATTTCTAGAATCCTCAAATTCCAAAAGGAAAAAAAGTTATGCTCAAATTTCAGTTTTTTTAAATACTTATTCAAGAAGTATTAGTGTTACTAAATAATTATTCAAGAATATTAGTGTTATTAAATAATTATTTCACCTTTTTTGAATTTTGGTCAAATCTGGTCAAACTATGGTCAAACTTGGTCAAACAATGGTCAAACTACTTATTCAAAAATATTAGTGTTACTAAAAAATTATTGTTTTTTAGAACAATAGTTTTAAACTCAAACAGTGAAATATGTGACTTCATGCTCAAGCTAAATTCCTGAGGGTTAATAGGATTGACATCTTACTATTGTCAGGAAAACAACAAGTGCAGACTTGGAAACGAGGGAGAATAGAACCCGGAAGTTAAGCGTGCTCAGGCTGGAGTAGTGAGAGGATGGGTGACCGTTCGGGAAGTGAGATGATTTGGAATGATGAGGGGTGATTAGAGACTAAATTGAGCAGTGATGAGGGGTGATTAGAGATTAGAGGTTAAAATAATTCAGAAATTTGAAAATAAAAGAATTTCAAAAAAAATTCAAAACAAAATCAGGAAATTTCCTTTAGTACCGGTTGGTATTACCAACCGGGACTAAAGGTGGACCGTCCACGTGGAGGGCCTTTAGTCCCGGTTCTGGATTCAACCGGGACTAAAGGGTCAGGGCATTAGTACCGACACTTTAGTCCCGGTTCCAGAACCGGGACTAAAGGCCCTTACGAACCGGGACTAAAGGCCCTTTTTCTACCAGTGATGCTGTAAGAAAGCTAGAAAAGAAATTCGAGGGGTTAGAGCTTCATCACATCCCCCGACTGAAAAATCAAGCGGCTGATGATCTGGCAAAGATAGGCTCCAAGAGGGAAGCCATTCCCAGCAATGTGTTTTTGGAGCACATCCGCTCGCCATCAGTTCAGGAGGATCCTTTTACAAAAGAAGCCCCGCAACCGAAAAATGCCACAGATCCGACTGAAGTCGAAGTCCCTGCTGTGGTCGACCTAATCATGGAAGTCTTGACAATCACCCCCGACTGGACGATACCGTACATCGCGTATATCCTAAGGAAAGAACTCCCGGAAGACGAAGAAGAGGCTAGACAGATCGTCCGCCGATCCAAAGCCTTCACAGTCATAAGGGGACAGTTGTATAGAGAAAGCGTGACTGGAATCGGTCAGAAGTGCATAACACCAGAAGAAGGTCGGATAATCCTTGATGACATCCACTCGGGGACCTGTGGCCACCATGCGTCTTCTCGGACCATTGTGGCCAAAGCATACCGAGCAGGATTTTACTGGCCGAGAGCAAATGAGATGGCAAAAGAGATAGTCGACAAGTGTGGAGGGTGTCAGTTCTATTCCAACATGTCACACAAGCCTGCATCAGCCCTAAAGACCATTCCACTCATCTGGCCCTTTGCTGTCTGGGGACTGGACGTGGTTGGTCCACTGAGAACAGGCAGGAGCGGTTTCACTCATGTGCTTGTGGCAGTCGACCAATTTACCAAGTGGATCGAAGCTAAGCCCATCAAGAATCTTGATGCTTGCACTGCTATCAGTTTCGTCAGAGGGCTAACATTCAGATATGGAGTCCCGCATAGCATCATCAATGACAATGGGTCAAACTTTGATTCCGACAAGTTCAGAGCTTTTTGCGCCTCTCAAGGCACACGAGTCGACTATGCATCGGTCTCACATCCCCAGTCGAATGGACAGGCAGAGAGGGCAAATGGTCTGATTCTCAAAGGACTAAAGCCTCGAATAATGCGTGATCTCAAGCACGCGGTGGGTGCTTGGGTCGACGAGCTTCCGTCAGTTCTGTGTGGATTGAGGACCACCCCAAACTGGTCGACTGGAAGAACTCCATTCTTTCTGGTTTATGGAGCCGAGGCAGTTCTGCCGAGTGATCTTCTTCACAACGCACCCTGAGTCGAGCTTTATACTGAAGACGAAGCAGAACAAGCCCGGCAAGACGCAGTCGACCTCCTAGAAGAAGAGAGGGAGATGGCCATGATCAAATCGACCATTTATCAGCAGGACTTGCGTCGATTCCACGCCAGGAATGTAAAGAGTCGAGCCTTCCAAGAAGGAGATTTGGTCCTCCGAGTGGATCAGCAAAAACCACACAAGCTTGCCCCTACTTGGGAAGGTCCCTTCATCATCACCAGAGTCCTCCACAATGGAGCATATCACCTCTACAATGTTGATCGCTAGATGGACGAGCCGCGAGCTTGGAATGCGGAACTACTCCGCCCCTTTTACACTTGAGTCCTCCCTTAGACGAGATGTAATAAGAAAAAAAATTGTAGTTCATTTTTATCAAAGGCAAGAGTGTTCCAATAATTGCTGTCACTTTCGTTTGCAAACGAAATCCCCCAGTGGGTGACTTAGCCGCGAATCCGTTTCGCCTAAGTCTGAAAAATCCTACCGAGTGGAGAGCCAGACTTCCACTCGGAGGCTTAGCTGCAGCCCAGTGCTTGCCTAAGTGTTCAAAAATCCTACCGAGTGAGAGCAATCCTCCCACTCGGGGGCTTAGCTGCAGTCCAGTACTCGCCTAAGTTCTCCCACTTAGAGACTTAGCTACAGTCAAGCACTCACCTAAGTTTGAAAAAATCCTACCGAGTGGAGAGCGATCCTCCCACTCGGGGGCTTAGCTGTGGTCCAGTACTCGCCTAAGTTCTCCCACTTAGAGACTTAACTTCAGTCAGGCACTCGCCTAAGTTTGAAAAAATCCTACCGAGTGGAGAGCAATCCTCCCACTCGGGGGCTTAGCTGCAGTCCAGTACTCGCCTAAGTTCTCCCACTTAGAGACTTAGCTGCAGTTAGGCACTCGCCTAAGTTTGAAAAAATCCTACCGAGTGGAGAGCAATCCTCCCACTCGGGGGCTTAGCTGCAGTCCAGTACTCGCCTAAGTTCTCCCACTTAGAGACTTAGCTGCAGTCAGGCACTCGCCTAAGTTTGAAAAAATCCTACCGAGTGGAGAGCAATCCTCCCACTCGGGGGCTTAGCTGCAGTCCAGTACTCGCCTAAGTTCTCCCACTTAGAGACTTAGCTGCAGTCAGGCACTCGCCTAAGTTTGAAAAAATCCTACCGAGTGGAGAGCAATCCTCCCACTCGGGGGCTTAGCTGCAGTCCAGTACTCGCCTAAGTTCTCCCACTTAGAGACTTAGCTGCAGTCAGGCACTCGCCTAAGTTTGAAAAAATCCTACCGAGTGGAGAGCAATCCTCCCACTCGGGGGCTTAGCTGCAGTCCAGTACTCGCCTAAGTTCTCCCACTTAGAGACTTAGCTGCAGTCAGGCACTCGCCTAAGTTTGAAAAAATCCTACCGAGTGGAGAGCAATCCTCCCACTCAGGGGCTTAGCTGCAGTCCAGTACTCGCCTAAGTTCTCCCATTTAGAGACTTAGCTGCAGTCAGGCACTCGCCTAAGTTTGAAAAAATCCTACCGAGTGGAGAGCAATCCTCCCACTCGGGGGGCTTAGTTGCAGCCCGGTGCTCGCCTAAGTGTTTTAAAAATCCTACCAAGTGGAGAGCAAAACTCCCACTCGGGGGCTTAGCCGCAGACCAGTGCTCGCCTAAGTACAGGACACAACCCAATCCGCAAGGACGACGAGGCGCAAGTCGACTACTACCTTCTCCTTCGGAGTTGCGCCGCAAATACAAGGTTATTCCGAGTGAAGATCGAGTTCCACTCGACAGATCAAACCATGAAAATATCCAACGAAGAAATCAAGTTCGGATAAAACCTAAAGGTCCCAGACCTCAGATCAAAAGTACTCGAGCCCTCGGCTCGGCAGAGTTTAACGATTACAAATCCACTCGGCATCCCGAGGCAAATTTAAAGTGAAGCATGAAAGTTTTTCATTCCTCAGGAGGAGGACTGGAAGGGGCGACGAACTCGTCCAAGTCGATCCCGTCTGCAATACGGGTGGCAGTAGCGATGAAAGTCTCCATGAAGTCTTGAAAATTGTGCCTCCTGGTATTGGCAACTTGGATGGCGGCCAGCTTTTCCTCTCGCGCCTCCTTGCAATGGACTCGGACCAGAGACAGAGCAACATCAGCACCACATCTGGCAGCAGATTTCTTCCATTCCGCCACTCGACCCGGGACTTCATTCAGTCAAGCCATCAGAGACTCGAGGTCGTTCTGAAGCGTCGTCCCAGGCCAGAGTGATGTGTCGATCCGCGACATCGCAACCTTTAGTCGAGCAAGGTAGTCAACAACACTGGTAACACGAGACTCCAGTCGGAGCACGTTCATAGCAGCCTCATCCTTCACGAGAGAATTGGCGGGGTCCAAGCCTGGCTCCACTCGACTGGTTCCCTCTTCGAAGTTCTGGCAGAATTCTGCAAACACGATTCAAGAATCAAACAGTGGCTCTACACGGGTTTGGTAACTGCAAGACTGTCGGAGCAGAGTAATTACCTTCAAGCAGGACGAACAGCTTCTTGGCGAGTCCACCGAGATAAGTCTCTAGATCGTTCCTCTTCCCCGCCAGCTCACGTGCCTTGTTGTGCAGAGCCACGTTGTCGTTCTTCAGTCGACTGACCTCTTGATTGGCTACCTCGAGAGCAGTTTTCAGTCTGGAGTTCTCCTGCTCAAGAGTCACAACCGAAGCCAGTTTCTCCTCAGCAAGCCTCGTCTTGTTCAAGGCCTCCTTCTGTGCTTCTGCAAGATCTTGGTCCTTCTTCTTCAGAGCTTCTTCTAGTTTATCTGCGGCACATCGAGTGAAATCGACATCAAGAATGGACAAGGAAGAAAAATCACTCGTCAAGGATAGTGAACCCCACCAGCCATACCTTTTGCTTCTTCTTCAGCCTTCTTCAAATTCTCTTGAGCAAGCTTCAAGTTAAGGTTGAGCTGGATCTGCTGGTTCTCCAACTCAGTATAGCGAGCTACAAGTTCACAGGATTTCTGCGAAAAGAAAAATCAAGGGACAGACGTCCAAGATAAGTTGCTTCCGAGTAACTAAGAGACAATGATAGCGTTTCTAAGACTACAGCCGAATCAAAAACATTCGACAGTAGTCTCGGGGACTACACCCAGTGGGTGCACTCAGCGTGCCCCCACTGTAAAAAAAGGAGAAGAAAGAAAAAGTCGACTGCCTGCAGTCGACCGGATACAGTTCCATTCGACATGGCCTGACCAGACCGAGTGAAGAAATACAGCTACAACAACACAATATAAAGACTACAGTCGAATGCCAGCAGTCCACCGTAGTCTCGGGGACTACACCCAGTGGGTGCACTTAGCGTGCCCCCACTTGTCCAAGAATTGGCAGACACACCCAGTGGGTGTACAGATATAAAGATCTTCAAAAAAAGATTCTTCAAATAGCACATCGTAACAGGCCAAGGATTGACTCGACTGACCTGGATGTTACTCTGAAGAGCCGAGCTTGCGTCATAAGCTGCTTGGCTAGCCTCCCGAGCCACCTTCACTTGCTCCATCATGATCCCCGCTTGACGTATAGCCTCTCTTGCAGCAGCCGCTTGGTCCTCAGGGGCGGGCTACGCGGCAAAAAGTGAAGGCGGATCCGAAGTCGACGTCGAGGGCCGCACACTCGTTAGAGGAACGGCGAAAGTCACAGAAGCCCGGGTGGTGTTGCCACCATCCCGAGCTACGGCCTCAGACGCCGGAGCAGATTGGGGGGCCTTGTCAGCCGACGCCCTCCTGTTCCTCCTCACTCTCGGCGGTTCGTTGTCGTCGTCATCCGGGAGGTCGATAACATGAGGAGGAGCTACAAGGAAAACATTCAATCGACCAGAGTTGCAATAAATGTTCAGTCGACTCAAAACGGGACATCAGTGATCGTACCAGGGTTGGAGGTGACGGCATCCTCCATCTCTTGGTCGTCGTCCTTGGCGGAGACCTCAGAAGTAGCAGCGCTGCAAGCCTCGAAAGACAGTCAGTTGGCTCAATGAATCGACCAAGTACCCGTCCACGGTTGACAAAGGAAAGCAAGTTTTGTTATTACCCGGAAATGGTGGGAACAGCCATCTTCATCTTGGACAGAGCATTGGGCGGCTTGGACGGCGTCACACGTGGGTGTTTGGGAGCCTTCCCAGTCGGTGTAAGAGAAGAGGTCCGAGGGCGTTTCGACGACTGCCCAACAGGAGCGGTCGCCTTGCCACGTTCCCGCGCTAGATCGTGTGCGAGTTTGGATCGCCTCTCCGGGCGAGGGGGTTTGGCCTCCTCCTCTTCGCTGGAGTCGACGCCGTCGCCTCCCTCTCCCTCACCGTCGACTCCCACTCGCCTTGGTCGTCTCCGCTCTCACCTCCGCTCGCCTCCCCTTCCTTAGTTAGCTCTTGTGCCCCGTTGGGAGTCGAGTACACCTCGGTGGTCGCCTGGAATACAACAAGACAAAAAGTCAATCGACCAAATCAAAGAAGACCAATGAAGAAAACAAGAACTCAGTCGGAAGCATGAAAACATACCTGGTCCACGTCGTACGAGTTGTCGAGTGGAATTACCCTCCTGGCTCCTCGGCGGTTGTCTTTGTTCCCCGTGATGCTTGACAGCCACCCCTCCAGCATCTCGTCAGTGACCTCCTCCGGGTGGATCCGAGTGGTGTCGTCGAGACCCGAGTATAGCCACATCGGATGGTCACGAGCCTGGAGCGGTTGGATGCGCCTCCGAAGAAGACCTCCAGCAGGTCCATACCGGTCACGCCCTCGCGGACGAGCTCAACCACTTGACCGGCCAGCACTTTGACTTGGGCTTTTTCTTCTGGCGTCACTTTCAGAGAAGCAGGTTTTTCAGCTCGGTCGAGAGAGAAAGGGGGAAGACCTGTCGACTGTCCTGGGGTCACCTAGTCTCGAAAGTAGAACCAGGTCGACTGCCAACCGTGGACCGACTGCGGGAAAGTGATAGAAGGAAAACAACTCTTTCCCCTTGTCTGGATCGCCTGGCCCCCACATAGCTGGACCACCTGCGTCCTCTCATCACTCGACTTGGCCTTCTTAATCGATTGAGAACGGCAGGTAAAGATATGCTTGAAGAGTCCCAATGGGGGCGACAACCCAAGAAACCCTCACACATGGAAATGAAAGCAGCAAGGTATACGATGGAGTTTGGAGTGAAGTGGTGGAGCTGCACTCCGAAGAAGTTCGAGAAGCTCCGGAAAAAAGGATGGGGCGGTAGAGAAAACCCACGGTCGATATGGGTGGCTAGAATCACGCACTCACCATCGTGGGGCTGCGGCTCGATCTCTCTCCCCGGGAGACGCGCAGCTTCGTGGGGAATGACTCCCCCTCGACCATGTCGTTGAGATCCTCTTGCCGGATCACTGACGGCATCCAATCCCCTTGGATCCAGCCCCGGGGCAGAGCTGACCTTGAGGAGGATCCGCCCCGAGCAGACCTCTTCCCTTTCCCCTACGCCGCCGCCTTCTTCGCGCGCTCGAGAGCAGATGTCTTGTCCTTCGCCATCGTCGCCGGCAAGTCTTGCACGGGCCTGCGGCGTTAGGGTGAGAGCAAAGGTGGCGGAGGAACTTGCGAAGGCAGAGAGGAAGAATAAAGCGCACTGGTTAGAAACCCCGAGCCGGCGATTTATAAGAGGCCGCTCCCGAGTGGCTGACTGGTAGGCCCAGGCGATCCAGTCAAATCCCGTAGCAGACGCGCGCACAGTACGTGGCAAAAAAGGTGGCACGGAAATTGAGGAGCTTTCGCTTTATCGCTTCCGATTACTGCAGCCGCTCCCGTCCCGCGCGCTTCCCAAAATCCGAATCCCGTGACATCCGCGGGCTGTAGAACAACTTGTCAAAACAGAAGACCCCGCTTGCACCGGCGCTCGGTATGTCACAGGTAAAGAAATTCACTCGACGAAAGGCCTGGAATGGATCAAGGCGACTGAAAGAGGTTGATGACGTCATCCGTGACAGTCGACCCAAAACGAGGCACTCATGTAGCCCAAAGAACCAATCGGAAAGATCACCAACTCTTTCACAGTCTAACCTCGATCCATTCGGGGGCTAATGATGAAGCTATGTACCTAGGGTAGGGGCACGGACCTGTCCAAAAGAGCCCTACCCAAGGACATCCCTAGAAGAAGTCACCTTTCAATCGACTTGAAGGTATCTCACTCGACCAAGAAGCTATCACTCGACCATGAAGCCAACCACTCGACTGGCCAGGAGACCTAAAGTCACTCCACAGGCAAACGGTCGGCTATTAAGTAGTCTTTATGGTCATTATAGCATTTTATTACCAGCGTTACCAGTAACGCCCCGCATTAATGTACATTGAACCCTTGGTAACGTGAGCTGGCCGGGGTCTTGGCGAACTCTATATAAGCCTCCCTCTACCTCGGTATCAAGGGTTCGCACCCCTGTTATTCACACGCCTATAATCCAATCGACCGCCTTCGGGCACCGAGATGTAGGGCTGTTACTTCCTTCACGAAGGGCCTGAACTCGTACATCTTGGTGTGCTTACAACTTCCCAATATCTGAGATCTAGCCTCTCCATTCATACCCCCCTACATCACTGTCAGAGTTAGAACCACGACAGGCGCCCCCCTTTCCTTCTCCCTCCCCACTTCCTTCCCCCTCCTAGTAGGAGTCCTACTCCTACTAGGAGGAGGACTCCTCCTGGCGCGCCAATAGGGGCCGGCCGGCCTCCTCCCCTTGCTCCTTTATATACGGGGGCAGGGGGCACCCCTAGACACAAGTTGATCCACGTGATCATATTCTTAGCCGTGTGCAGTGCCCCCTTCCACCATAATCCTCGATAATATTGTAGCGGTGCTTAGGCGAAGCCCTGCAACGGTAGTACATCAAGATCGTCACCACGCCGTCGTGCTGACGGAACTCTTCCCCGACACTTTGCTGGATCGGAGTCCGGGGATCGTCATCGAGCTGTACGTGTGCTAAAACTCGGAGCTGCCGTAGTTTCGGTGCTTGATTGGTCGGGCCGTGAAGACGTACGACTACATCAACCGCATTGTGCTAACGCTTCCGCTGTTGGTCTACAAGGGTACGTAGATCACACTCTCCCCTCTCGTTGCTACGCATTACCATGATCTTGCGTGTGCGTAGGAATTTTTTTGAAATTACTACATTCCCCAACAATGGCATCAGAGCCTAGGTTTTATGTGTTGATGTTATATGCATGAGTAGAACACAAGTGAGTTGTGGGCGATATAAGTCATACTGCTTACCAGCATGTCATACTTTGGTTCGGCGGTATTGTTGGACGAAGCGGCCCGGACCGACATTACGCGTACGCTTACGCGAGACCGGTTCTCCCGACGTGCTTTGCACAAAGGTGGCTAGCGGGTGACAGTTTCTCCAACTTTAGTTGAACCGAGTGTGGCTACGCCCGGTCCATGTGAAGGTTAAAACAGCACCAACTTGACAAACTATCGTTGTGGTTTTGATGCGTAGGTAAGATTGGTTCTTGCTTAAGCCCGTAGCAGCCACGTAAAACTTGCAACAACAAAGTAGAGGACATCTAACTTGTTTTTGCAGGGCATGTTGTGATGTGATATGGTCAAGACATGATGCTAAATTTTATTGTATGAGATAATCATGTTTTGTAACCAAGTTATCGGCAACTGGCAGGAGCCATATGGTTGTCGCTTTATTGTATGCAATGCAATTGCGCTGTAATGATTTACTTTATCACTAAGCGGTAGCGATAGTCGTGGAAGCATAAGATTGGCGAGACAACAACGATGCTACGATGGTGATCAAGGTGTCGTGCCGATGACGATGGTGATCACGACGGTGCTTCGAAGATGGAGATCACAAGCACAAGATGATGATGGCCATATCATATCACTTATATTGATTGCATGTGATGTTTATCTTTTATGCATCTTATCTTGCTTTTGTTGATGGTAGAATTTTAAGATGATCTCTCACTAATTATCAAGAAGTGTTCTCCCTGAGTATGCACCGTTGCGAAAGTTCTTCGTGCTGAGACACCACATGATGATCGGGTGTGATAGGCTCTACGTTCAAATACAACATGTGCAAAACATTTGCACACGCAGAATACTCAGGTTATACTTGACGAGCCAAGCATATACAGATATGGCCTCGGAACACAGAGACCGAAAGGTCGAGCGTGAATCATATAGTAGATATGATCAACATAGCGATGTTCACCAATGAAACTACTCCATCTCACGTGATGATCGGACATGGTTTAGTTGATTTGGATCATGTAATCACTTAGAGGATTAGAGGGATGTCTATCTAAGTGGGAGTTCTTTAGTAATATGATTAATTGAACCTAAATTTATCATGAACTTAGTACCTGATAGTATCTTGCTTGTTTATGTTTGATTGTAGATAGATGGCCCGTGCTGTTATTCCGTTGAATTTTAATGCGTTCCTTGAGAAAGCAAAACTGAAAGATGATGGTAGCAATTACACGGACTGGGTCCGTAACTTGAGGATTATCCTCATTGCTACACAGAAGAATTACGTCCTGGAAGCACCGCTGGGTGCCAGGCCTGCTGCTGGAGCAACACCAGGTGTTATGAACATCTGGCAGAGCAAAGCTGATAACTACTCGATAGTTCAGTGTGCCATGCTTTACAGCTTAGAATCGGGACTTCAATGACGTTTTGAACGTCATGGAGCGTATGAGATGTTCCAGGAGTTAAAGTTAATATTTCAAGCAAATGCCCGGATTGAGAGATATGAAGTCTCCAATAAGTTCTATAGCTGTAAGATGGAGGAGAACAGTTCTGTCAGTGAGCATATACTCAAAATGTCTGGGTATAATAATCACTTGATTCAATTGGGAGTTAATCTTCCAGATGATTGCGTCATTGACAAAATTCTCCAATCACTGCCACCAACCTACAAGAGCTTCGTGATGAACTATAATATGCAAGGGATGAATAAGACTATTCCCGAGCTCTTCGCAATGCTGAAAGCTGCGGAGGTAGAAATCAAGAAGGAGCATCAAGTGTTGATGGTCAATAAGACCACTAGTTTCAAGAAAAAGGGCAAAGGGAAGAAGAAGGGGAACTTCAAAAAGAACAGCAAGCAAGTTGCTACTCAAGAGAAGAAACCCAAACTTGGACCTAAGCCTGAAACTGAGTGCTTCTACTGCAAGCAGACTGGTCACTGGAAGCGGAACTACCCCAAGTATTTGGCGGATAAGAAGGATGGCAAGGTGAACAAAGGTATATGAGATATACATGTTATTGATGTGTACCTTACTAATTCTCGCAGTAGCACCTGGGTATTTGATACTGGTTCTGTTGCTAACATTTGCAACTCGAAACAGGGACTATGGATTAAGCGAAGATTGGCTAAGGACGAGGTGACGATGCGCGTGGGAAATGGTTCCAAAGTCGATGTGATCGCGGTCGGCACGCTACCTCTACATCTACCTTCGGGATTAGTATTAGACCTAAATAATTGTTATTTGGTGCCAGCGTTAAGCATGAACATTATATCTGGATCTTGTTTGATGCGAGACGATTATTCATTTAAATCAGAGAATAATGGTTGTTCTATTTATATGAGTAATATCTTTTATGGGCATGCACCCTTAAAGAGTGGTCTATTCTTATTAAATCTCGATAGTAGTGACACACATATTCATAATGTTGAAGCCAAAAGATGCAGAGTTGATAATAATAGTGCAACTTATTTGTGGCACTGCCGTTTGGGTCATATCGGTGTAAAGCGCATGAAGAAACTCCATACTGATGGGCTTTTGGAACCACTTGATTATGAATCACTTGGTACTTGCGAACTGTGCCTTATGGGTAAGATGACAAAAACACCGTTCTCCGGTACTATGGAGAGAGCAACAGATTTGTTGGAAATCATACATACAGATGTATGTGGTCCGATGAATGTTGAGGCTCGTGGCGGGTATCGTTATTTTCTCACCTTCACGGATGAGTTAAGCAGATATGGGTATATCTACTTAATGAAACATATGTGTGAAACATTTGAAAAGTTCAAAGAATTTCAGAGTGAAGTTGAAAATCATCGTAACAAGAAAATAAAATCCTGTGATCTGATCGTGGAGGAGAATATTTGAGTTACGAGTTTGGTGTACATTTGAAACAATGCGGAATAGTTTCGCAACTCGCACCACCCGGAACACCACAATGTAATGGTGTGTCCGAACGTCGTAATCATACTTTACTAGATATGGTGCAATCTATGATGTCTCTTACTGATTTACCGCTATCGTTTTGGGGTTATGCTCTAGGGACGGCCGCATTCACGTTAAATAGGGCACCATCAAAATCCGTTGAGACGACGCCTTATGAACTATGGTTTGGCAAGAAACCAAAGTTGTCGTTTCTGAAAGTTTGGGGTTTCGATTCTTATGTGAAAAAGTTTCAACCCGATAAGCTCGAACCCAAATCGGAGAAATGTGTATTCATAGGATATCCAAAGGAAACTATTGGATACACCTTCTATCACAGATCCGAAGGCAAAACTTTTGTTGCTAAATTCGGAAACTTTCTAGAGAAGGAGTTTCTCTCGAAAGAAGTGAGTGGGAGGAAAGTAGAACTTGATGAGGTAACTGTACCTGCTCCCTTATTGGAAAGTAGTACATCACAAAAACCAGTTTCGGTGACACCTACACCAATTAGTGAGGAAGCTAATGATGATGATCATGAAGCTTCAGAACAAGATACTACTGAACTTCGTAGATCAACCAGAGTAAGATCCGCACCAGAGTGGTACGGTAATCCTGTTCTGGAAGTCATGCTACTAGATCATGATGAACCTACGAACTATGGACAAGCGATGGTGAGCCCAGATTCCGCAAAATGGCTTGAAGCCATGAAATCTGAGATGGGATCCATGTATGAGAACAAAGTATGGACTTTGGTTGACTTGCCCAATGATCGGCAAGCAATTGAGAATAAATGGATCTTTAAGAAGAAGACTGACGCTGACGATGATGTTACTGTCTACAAAGCTTGACTTGTAGCAAAAGGTTTTCGACAAGTTCAAGGGATTGACTACGATGAGACCTTCTCACCCGTAGCGATGCTTAAGTCTGTCCGAATCATGTTAGCAATTGCCGCATTTTATGATTATGAAATTTGGCAGATGGATGTCAAAACTGCATTCCTGAATGGATTTCTGCAAGAAGAGTTGTATATGATGCAACCGGAAGGTTTTGTCGATCCAAAGGGAGCTAACAAAGTGTGCAAGCTCCAGCGATCCATTTATGGACTGGTGCAAGCCTCTCGGAGTTGGAATAAACGCTTTGATAGTGTGAGCAAAGCATTTGGTTTTGTACAGACTTTTGGAGAAGCCTGTATTTACAAGAAAGTGAGTGGGAGATCTGTAGCATTTCTGATATTATATGTAGATGACATATTACTAATCGGAAATGATATAGAATTTCTGGATAGCATAAAAGGATACTTGAATAAGAGTTTTTCAATGAAAGACCTCGGTGAAGCTGATTACATATTGGGAATTAAGATCTATAGAGATAGATCAAGACGCTTAATTGGACTTTCACAAAGCACATACCTTGACAAAGTTTTGAAAAAGTTCAAAATGGATCAAGCAAAGAAAGGATTCTTGCCTGTGTTACAAGGTGTGAAATTGAGTAAGACTCAATGCCCGACCAATGCAGAAGATAGAGAGAAAATGAAAGATGTTCCCTATGCTTCAGCCATAGGCTCTATCATGTATGCAATGCTGTGTACCAGACCTGATGTGTGTCTTGCTATAAGTCTAGCAGGCAGGTACCAAAGTAATCCAGGAGTGGATCACTGGACAGCGGTCAAGAACATCCTGAAATACCTGAAAAGAACTAAGGATATGTTTCTCATATATGGAGGTGACAAAGAGCTCATCGTAAATGGTTACGTTGATGCAAGCTTTGACACTGATCCGGACGATTCTAAATTGCAAACCGGATACGTGTTTACATTAAACGGTGGAGCTGTCAGTTGGTGCAGTTCTAAACAAAGCGTTGTGGAGGGATCTACATGGGAAGCGGAGTACATAGCTACTTCGGAAGTAGCAAACGAAGGAGTCTGGATGAAGGAGTTCATATCCGATCTAGGTGTCATACCTAGTGCATCGGGTCCAATGAAAATCTTTTGTGACTATACTGGTGCAATTGCCTTGGCAAAGGAATCCAGATTTCATAAGAGAACCAAGCACATCAAGAGACGCTTCAATTCCATCCGGGATCTAGTCCAGGTGGGAGACATAGAGATTTGCAAGATACATACGGATCTGAATGTAGCAGACCCGTTCACTAAGCCTCTTCCGCGAGCAAAATATGATCAGCACCAAAGCTCCATGGGTGTTAGAATCATTACTGTGTAATCTAGATTATTGACTCTAGTGCAAGTGGGAGACTGAAGGAAATATGCCCTAGAGGCAATAATAATGTTATTATTTTATTTCCTTATATCATGATAAATGTTTATTATTCATGCTAGAATTGTATTATCCGGAAACATAATACTTGTGTGAATACATAGACAAACCAAACGTCACTAGTATGCCTCTACTTGACTAGCTCATTAATCAAAGATGGTTATGTTTCCTAACCATAGACATGTGTTGTCATTTGATTAACGGGATCACATTATTAGGAGAATGATGTGATTGACATGACCCATTTCATTATCTTAGCACCCGATCGTTTAGTATGTTGCTATTGCTTTCTTCATGACTTATACATGTTCCTATGACTATGAGATTATGCAACTCCCGTTTGCCGGAGGAACACTTTGTGTGCTACCAAATGTCACAACGTAACTGGGTGATTATAAAGGAGCTCTACAGGTGTCTCCAAAGGTACATGTTGGGTTGGCGTATTTCGACATTAGGATTTGTCACTCCGATTGTCGGAGAGGTATCTCTGGGCCCTCTCAGTAATGCACATCACATAAGCCTTGCAAGCATTGCAACTAATGGGTTAGTTGCGAGATGATGTATTACGGAATGAGTAAAGAGACTTGCCGGTAATGAGATTGAACTAGGTATTGAGATACCGACGATCGAATCTCGGGCAAGTAAAATACCGATGACAAAGGGAACAACGTATGTTGTTATGCGGTCTGACCGATAAAGATCTTCGTAGAATATGTAGGAGCCAATATGAGCATCCAGGTTCCGCTATTGGTTATTGACCGGAGACGTGTCTTGGTCATGTCTACATTGTTCTCGAACCCATAGGGTCCGCACGCTTAAGGTTTTGATGACAGTTATATTATGAGTTTATGAGTTTTGATGTACCGAAGTTAGTTCAGAGTCCCGGATGTGATCATGGACATAACGAGGAGTCTCGAAATGGTCGAGACATAAAGATTGATATATTGGACGGCTATATCCAGACACCGGAAGTGTTCCGGGTGATTTCAGAGAAAACCGGAGAGCCGGAGGGTTACCGGAACCCTACCGGGAGAAGTAGTGGGCCATATGGGCCTTAGTGGAGAGAGAGAGGGGCAGCCAGGGTGGGTCGCGCGCCTCCTCCCCCCTGGTCTGAATTGGACTAGGAGAGGGGGGGCGGCGCCCCCCTTTCCTTCTCCCTCCCCACTTCCTTCCCCCTCCTAGTAGGAGTCCTACTCCTACTAGGAGGAGGACTCCTCCTGGCGCGCCAATAGGGGCCGGCCGGCCTCCTCCCCTTGCTCCTTTATATACGGGGGCAGGGGCACCCCTAGACACAAGTTGATCCACGTGATCATATTCTTAGGCATGTGCGGTGCCCCCTTCCACCATAATCCTCGATAATATTGTAGCGGTGCTTAGGCGAAGCCCTGCGGCGGTAGTACATCAAGATCGTCACCACGCCGTCGTGCTGACGGAACTCTTCCCCGACACTTTGCTGGATCGGAGTCCGGGGATCGTCATCGAGCTGTACGTGTGCTAAAACTCGGAGGTGCCGTAGTTTCGGTGCTTGATCGGTCAGGCCGTGAAGACGTACGACTACATTTATCGCGTTGTGCTAATGCTTCCGCTGTCGGTCTACAAGGGTACGTAGATCACACTCTCCCCTCTCGTTGCTATGCATCACCATGATCTTGCGTGTGCGTAAGAAATTTTTTGAAATTACTACGTTCCCCAACACATCCACCATTACCCTAGCATATCCTTCTAGAATCGGCCGGCAGTGAAAAGTTGCGCCAGGTTCAGTAGGATAAACAGAGCCAACAGCCGCCTTGACCTTCAAATTCATCCATTGCGTCATAAGGTGGCAATTTTGAGACTCCGTGATAGCATCCACAGGATAGCTGGCAGGAGCCGTCAAGGCATGCTCCGGCTGAAGCAGCTCGGTGGAAGCCACGTTGCTTCTCCACTGAGATGGCGGGGTAGCTTCGGGGGAAGCTTCGGCAGTACGTTTGCTGCCATTTGCTTCTCGTTCCTCTATCGCTTGTACCCTTGCTTGCAGCGCCTGCATTTGGGTCTGCTGCACTTTTTTCCTCCTCTCATGGGATTTGTAACCGCCTGCGTCCCGAAACCCAACCTTCCACGGAATGGAGCCTGGCGTGCCTCATGTCCGTCCAGGGTGCTCAGGATTCCCGAGGGCCATTATGAGCTCGTCATTCTCTTTATCTAGAAAGAACGTTCCTTGCTGCGCTGCTTCGATATACTGCTGAAGCTTCCTGACTGGTATGTCCATTTGATCGTTCGTCCAAATGCACTTCCCTGTTACAGGGTCCAAGGTTCCGCCAGCCCCGAAGAACCAAGTCCAGCAACGGTCTGGCCAGTTAATTGTCTCTGGTTCGATCCCTTTATCAACCAGATCATTCTCAGTCTTGGCCCACTTAGGCCGGGCTACGAGGTAGCCACCTGACCCCGTGCGATGGTGATGCTTCTTCTTCGCAGCATTTTGCTTGTTTGTCGCCGACATCTTCTTACGCTTTTCCGATGTCTTGTGGGCCACAAATGCGGGCCAGTCATCTCTGATCTTCTCATATCTGACCTCCTGAATAGTTCTGGCATCCTCTTAAGAGCAAAAGACTTGATTAATTGCTCTTTAACTGGCTTCTCTGGATTATCCTCTGGCGGTAGGGTGAAATTTGACTTCAGCTCAGTCCAAAGATCATTTTTCTGCATATCATTGACATAAGACACCTCAGGGTCTTCTGTAGCCGACTTAAACCATTGCTGGATGCTGATCGGGGACTTGTCCCTAACCAGAACCCCGCACTGAGCAACAAATGCGCTCTTTGTCCGGAGGGGCTCAATCGGTTGGCCGTCGGGCGCGATTGCTATGATCTCAAACTTTTCATTCGAGCTCAACTTTTTCTTCGGGCCTCGTCTCTTTTCGGAGGGCTAGAAAAAAGAACAAAGACTTAATTAATATATGTACATACCAAAACAATGAATGCATCAATTAGCTAGTCAGTAGAAGCTTAACTAATATATATACCTGGCCAAACTCGGTTCGGTCACCGGAGACGTCATCACGGTCTCCTTCTTGCACCGGCATTGGGTCACCGGAGCCGTCCTCACGGTCTCCTTCTTGCACCGGCATTAGGTCACCGGAGCCATCATAATCATAGCCAGGTGCTTCCAGACCATCGGTGTCGTTGAGAAACAACGAGCAGACGACATCGCTTCCTCGTGCGATTATGTCCCCCAACAACTCTTCTTGTACTTCGTCTCGGGCGGTGTCCATAGTTTCTGCAAATATTGACAACATGGCAATTATTATTCAAACATGACAGATGGATATATTAGTGGCAAACGTAGAACTAATATTAATTAGTGGCCTCGACGCTGCTTCTCTAGGGTTTGGGGTGGCCTCGATGCTGCTTCTCTAGGGTTTGGGGTGGCCTCGACAACGCTTCAAGGATAAAAAAAGAAGAGGAAGAAGAAAAAAAGAGGAGAAGAAAGAATGGAGGAGTAAGAACTCCTCTATTCTTTCTTCTCCTCTTTTTTTCTTCTTCTTCCTCTTTTTTTTATCGGGAACGAGGGTCGTCGAGGGTCACCGAGTGGTAGAGGAAACCCTAAATAGCAAGTATCGTGGGTGTGACATACATGTGGCCGTCGGTGTCGGACACTACATCCACGTCCCACAAGTGACGTGGGCGTCGAAGCCCGCGCCACTTGTGGGACGTGGATGTAGTGTCCGACACTGACGGCCACATGTATCTCACACCGACGATACTTTCTAATTAGGGTTTCTCCTCTACCGCTCGGCGACCCTCGACGACCCTCGTTCCCGATAAAAAAAAGAGGAAGAAGAAGAAAAAAAAAGAGGAGAAGAAAGAATAGAGGAGATCTTCTCCTCTATTCTTTCTTCTCCTCTTTTTTTTCTTATTCCTCTTCTTTTTTTTATCCTCTTCTTCCTCTCATGTTCGACGACCCTCGACCCCTCGGCGACCCTAGACCCCTCGAACCCTCGACGACCCTGGAACCCTTGACCCCTAGACGACCCTGGAACCCTCGACCCTCGATCCCTCGACCCTATAGAACCCTCGAACCCTCGACCCTCTACCCTAGTTCCCGATTCTATTTTCTCTTCTTTTCCACTATTCCTTTCTTCTTCTCCTCTTCTTTTTCTTCTTTTTTCTTCTTCTTATTTATTTCTCCTTTTCTTACTCTCTTCTTGTTCTTTCTTTCCTCTTCTTATTTTCTTCTTTCCTATCCTTCTTTTCCTTCCTTTCTTAATATCACTTAGCAAATTTTGCAACAATAGGGAGGGGGTGCTCCCATGGTCTAAAATCCGTCTATGCACGATAGAAAATTCTAAAAAAATACATCTATTATCCCTCAATGTCCCGCCTGATCATGAACAAAAAAAATCTGTGAATTAAAAAAACATCATGTTCTATGAACAAAAAAACATTATATTTCATCCACATTCGTGCATACATCATATATGGGATCATCTATGAAAAAAACACCATATTCTATAAAAAATCATTACATATATATAAAAAACAAGCATATATATATATATAACAAGCATCTATCTTTTTCATATATACATGAACATATATACACATAGAGAACATATATACATACAATCATATACTCACACATATACATATAATCTGAAGAAAAAAACACCATATATACATGAAAAAACAGATCGGGGGGGGGGGGGGGGGGCGGCGCCGGCCTGACAGGGCAGTGGCGGCTGGGCGGCGCACGGCAGCCGCGCAGGGCAGGGCCGGCGGCGCGGCGGCCGCGCAGGACAGGGGCGCGGGACGGGAGGGGTTGTGCTCACAGGGGGCGGCGGCGACGGCAAAAGCGATCAGCCTAACGGCGTCGGTGGCGGCAGCGACGGTGAAGGCGAGCAGCCTGACGGCGTCGGTGGCGATGGCGACGAGGAGGAGCAGGGGCGTCGGGCAGCGACGGCGACGAGGAGGAGCAGGGGGCGTCGGGGGAGAAGTGGGTGATTTGGTCGAAAACTGCTAAGTGCTGTATATATAGCAAGAGCATTGGTCCCGGTTCGTGAAACCAACTGGGACTAATGCCACCTTTAGTCCCGGTTGGTGCCACCAACCGGGACCAAAGGCCTCTTTTCAGCGGGAAGCGGCGGCCTTTGGTCCCGGTTGGTGGCACCAACCGGGACTAAAGAGGGGCATTGGTCACGGTTCGTGTCACCAACCGTGACCAATGCCCCCCTTTAGTCCCGGTTGGTGCCACCAACCGGGACCAAAGGCCTTATGCGGCTGCTGCGTTGAAAGTTTAGTCCCACCTCGCTAGTTGAGAGGGGTGCGCAATGGTTTATAAGCCCCACTGCCGCACCCCTCTCGAGCTCCTCTCCATTGCAGGCTTACGGGCCTAATTGTCACTTCTAAGCCTGTGGGCCTACTGGGTCTCCTGCGGGCCTGAATCCTGGCCCTTGGATGGGTTTCGAGTCGTATTCAGGCCGTGGGGGCCCAGTAGGTGGCAATTTTTTGTTTTTTTTTGTTGCTTTATTTATTTTCTTTTGTTTTTTGCTTTATTTTTTAATTCTTTATGCTTTTAGTTTTAGAAAAATTATAAACTTTTTATTAATGCCATTAGTTTTCAAATTTGAAAACACTTTTTTTGTTTTTTTGGTTTCTTTGTTGCTTTATTTATTATATTTTGTTTCTACTTACAACAAAATACTTATTGTTGCTATTTTTTCCAGTTTTTTTGTTTTTTTCTGCATTATTTATTTTCTTTTGTTTTTTACTTTATTCTTTTATTCTTTTTGCTTTTAGTTTTAGAAAAAATATAAACTTTCCGTTAGTGCCATTAGTTTTCAAATTTGAAAACACTTTTTTAGTTTTTTTGTTTTCTTTGTTGTTTTATTTATTTTATTTTGTGATTAACTTTACTATAAAAATAGTTTTTCCTGTTTTTTGATTTGTTTTTGGCATTATTTATTTTCTTTTGTTTTTTTCTTTAATTTTTAATTCTGTTTGCTTTTAGGTTAGCAAAATTATAAACTTTCTGTTAGTGCCATTAGTTTTAGAAAAATTATAAACTTTCTGTTAGTGCCATTAGTTTTCAAATTTGAATAGTTAAAATTTGAATTCTTTGAAAATTGTTTGAATCACAAGTTTGTGATTAACTTACTAAAAAAATGAGAATAGATGCGCTTATAGAGAAAATTCAACCTAAATTCCTAGTAAATTTCTATGAATTTCAGAGAAATTCACTATGAATTTAGGTTAAACTTTTCTCTATTAGGGCATCTATTTTCACTTTGAGAGGAGCTCAACAAGGCAGAGAGGAAAGGGCTTATAAACCGGTGTGATCCCCCTTCGGTTGGCGAGGTGGGACTAAACTCTGCCCGCAACGAGGACCAACCTTTAGTCCCGGTTTGTGGCACAAACCGGGACTAATGGTCATGGGCCAGGGCGAGGGGCAAAATTATAAACTTTCTGTTAGTGCCATTAGTTTTAGAAAGTTGAAAGTTGAAAGTTGGCATGGGCCAGGGACTAATGGTCATGGTATTACGAGGGCCAAACCATAAGACATGAAAGCATTTCAAATGAACTCTGAAAAAGTTGAAAGTTGGCATGGTATCATAATTTCACCCACATAGCATGTGCATGTACAAAACGGACAATGGTAGCATGTTCGTGTGTTACAAAGTTGGCATGGTATCATCATAATAGTTGCGGGAGAAAGTCTTCACTTTTTCTTCGCTTGTGTCATTTGCTTATTGCGCCGTAACCATGGATAATCTTCATTGTTTATCAGGATGCTTGGGTCAGCCTTGACATTGAAGGGAGGAATTTCATGAAACTTTTCATAATCTTCAGACATGTCTGTCTTGCCGTCCACTCCCAGGATGTCCCTGTTTCCTGAAAGAACTATGTGGCGCTTTGGCTCATCGTATGATGTAAGCGCTTTGGTCGGAAGAAATCGATGATGGCCCAGGTACACATTCTTCCTGCATTTGTCCAGGTATATACTTTCAGTGTCATCTAAACAGTGCGTGCATGCGTGGTATCCTTTGTTTGTCTGTCCTGAAAGGTTACTGAGAGCGGGCCAATCGTTGATGGTCACGAACAGCAACGCCTTGAAGTTAAATTCCTCCTGTCTGTGCTCATCCCACGTACGTACACCGTTTCCATTCCACAGCTGTAAAAGTTCTTCAACTAATGGCCTTAGGTACACATCAATTTCATTGCCGGGTTGCTTAGGGCCTTGGATGAGAACTGGCATCATAATGAACTTCCGCTTCATGCACATCCAAGGAGGTAGGTTATACATACATAGAGTCACGGGTCAGGTGCTGTGATTGCTGCTCTGCTCCCCGAAAGGATTAATGCCATCCGCGCTTAAAGCAAACCATACATTCCTTGGGTCCTTTGTAAACTCATCCCAGTACTTTCTCTCGATTTTTCTCCACTGCGACCCATCAGCGGGTGCTCTCAACTTCCCATCTTTCTTTCGGTTCTCACTGTGCCATCGCATCAACTTGGCATGCTCTTCGTTTCTGAACAGACGTTTCAACCGTGGCATTATAGGAGCATACCACATCACCTTCGCAGGAACCCTCTTCCTGAGGGGCTCACCGTCAACATCACCAGGGTCATCTCGTCTGATCTTATACCGCAATGCACCGCATACCGGGCATGCGTTCAGATCCTTGTATGCATCGCGGTAGAGGATGCAGTCATTAGGGCATGCATGTATCTTCTCCACCTCCAATCCTAGAGGGCATACGACCTTCTTTGCTGCGTATGTACTGTCGGCCAATTCGTTATCCTTTGGAAGCTTGTTCTTCAATATTTTCAGTAGCTTCTCAAATCCTTTGTCAGCCACAGCATTCTCTGCCTTCCACTGCAGCAATTCCAGTATGGTACCGAGCTTTGTGTTGCCATCTTCGCAATTGGGGTATAACCCTTTTTTGTGATCCTCTAACATGCGATCGAACTTCAGCTTCTCCTTTTCACTTTCGCATTGCGTCCTTGCATCGACAATGACCCGGCGGAGATCATCATCATCGGGCACATCGTTTGGTTCCTCTTGATCTTCGGCAGCTTCACCTGTTGCAGCATCATTGGGCATATCATCTGGTTCCTCTTGATCTTCACCAGCTCCCCCCGTTGCAGCATCACCGTATTCAGGGGACACATAGTTGTCATCGTACTCTTCTTCTTCGTCGTCTTCCATCATAACCCTTATTTCTCCGTGCCTCGTCCAAACATTATAGTGTGGCATGAAACCCTTGTAAAGCAGGTGGGAGTGAAGGATTTTCTGGTTAGAGTAAGACCTCGTATTCCCACATTCAGTGCATGGACAACACATAAAACCATTCTGCTTGTTTGCCTCAGCCGCATCGAGAAACTCATGCACGCCCTTAATGTACTCGCAGGTGTGTCTGTCACCGTACATCCATTGCCGGTTCATCTACGTGCATTATATATAATTAAGTGTCCAAATTAATAGAAGTTAATCATCACATTAAAACCAAAGTGCATACATAGTTCTCATCTAACAACATATAGCTCTCCAGAGCATCTAATTAATTAAACCATACATTAAAACTATGTAAAACATTTCAATGCGAAAACAAATGCGATCATAATCGCAACCAAGGTAACAATTGATCCAATGGCATAATGATACCAAGCCTTGGTATGAATGGCATATTTTCTAATCTTTCTAATCTTCAAGTGCATTGCATCCATCTTGATCTTGTGATCATCGACGACATCCGCAACATGCAACTCCAATATCATCTTGTCCTCCTTAATTTTTTTTATTTTTTCCTTCAACAAATTGTTTTCTTCTTCAACTAAATTTAACCTCTCGACAATAGGGTCCGTTGGCATTTCCGATTCACATACATCCTACATAAATAAAATCTATGTCACGTTGGTCGGCATAATTTTCATAAACAATAAATGAACCAATAGTTATAAAGATAATATATATACCACATCCGAATCATAGACAGGACGAGAGCCGACGGGGGCGGATACCAAAACCATCGCACTATATAAGATGCAATAATAAAAGTAAGAAAATAATACAAGTATCTATGTAAACATACAATTAAGAATATTTTTCCTTTAAGAAAGAAGATAAGAATAAGAGGCTCACCACGGTGGTGCCGGCGATGAGCTCGGCGCGGGTGATCGACGGCGGTGAAGACGGGGACGGGGCGTGACGGACCGCTAAACCTAGACAAATATTATGGAAAATGGAGTTTGGAGGTCGAGCTTGGAGAGGAGAAAGTTTAAGTAGTGTGGCTCGGGCATTCCATCGAACACCTTGTGTGCATAGGAGGTGAGCTAGAGCACCACCAAGCCCTCTCCCCCTCGGCCAGAGAAAAACAGAGCACTGGGGTGCTCTGCTCGCGAGCGAGGTGTATATATAGGCACCTCATTGGTCCCGGTTGGTGACATGAGCCAGGACTAAAGGGGAGCCTTTGGTCCCGGTTCAAGCCACCAACCGGGACCAATGGTGGTGGGCCAGGAGCGAGGCCCATTGGTCCCGGTTCATCCCACCAACCGGGACCAAAAGGTCCAGATGAACCGGGACCAATGGCCCACGTGGCCCGGCCGCCCCCCTGGGCTCACGAACCGGGACACATTGGTCCCGGTTCTGGACTGAACCGGGACTAATGGGCTGACCCGGCCTGGACCAAAGCCCTGTTTTCTACTAGTGTACCCTGGTGAGAAAGATGTTACATGGCATATATTTCCTTTTTCCTTGAGATATAAATGGAACGCTGGTTCTTAGTCTATCGATCCACAACATGTTATCCTTTTTCATATTAATTATTTAAAGGATTGACAAGAAATAAATATTTATTTAGCCAGCTTCATGACCCCAGGGATGTGGATCTTGTAGAAGTAGTCATCCCAATCAATGGTCTTGGGGTCAAAATTGAAGAGGCCTCCATGCTCGCTATCCATGGTGAGCCTGAGCTTGTTTAGGTTGATGTCGTTGAATCGCCCCTTGAATAGAGCAAAGGGCCCATACAGATCCACCAGTTGCATCGCGTGTCTGCAACAATAACATGCGCCTTTCAATCTTCTCTGTAGAATTGTCAAGATGATACAACTGCCAATAGTTTTAATAACTAACCTATAATTACCCATGAGGTCGTGATAGAGGACACTGAGGCCAAAGAGACCGCAAAAGAGGATGGAGATTACATGGAGGAGCTCCAGGGGGATGCGATACCAGAGCACCATGAAGAGACGGAACAAGAAGATGTTTCTGATGAACCGAATCTTATGAGTGGCCATGATGCGTCCGTTAGGTCCAGCGATAGGGTGCTCCGTAAAGTACCTAAGCATCGCTTTATACAACACCGAGCATGGCGCCGGGTGACTCAGCGATGTGCTGACATGGTACACCGCTGGAAAACTTGGATTGGGGTGAGCTTTGGATGTGTTCTCCAATGAGTAGTAGGCGTGTGCCACCATCGATGTCATCATCGCATTTACAACCATGTCGCCAGGTATCTGCGCAAATGTGTACCCAACCAATTGTTTGCATCACCACGACCATTCAAATACATTTGTAGCAGCATACTCATAACAAGGTAGGGTTGATATAACAAATATCATTAGTTCAAAGTACATGATTTTATACCACGTCTGCCGTGAGGTCCGGGTCAGCTATGAACCATGTCTGGTTCTGCTTTATGTACTGTATCAAGACCGCGTGAATCGACCTGCAAATATTAGTTGTTACTACATTGCACAAGTATTAGATTGTACTTTTGAAATTGCGACATAATTCTCCATTTTGAATGATCGGAAACCAAAAGAAAGCGCGATCAATATGAACCTCGCGCCTTCGATACATCCAGGCAAAGGGTCCTTCTGAACGCTGGTGATAATGCTGGGTCGGACGATGACAACAGGGAACTCGCCCTGGAGCAGCTGACCTATCATCATCTCCCCCATGGACTTGGTGAACACGTACGTGTTGGGCCATCCAAAGTGCCGAGCCCTTCACACACAGCTCTCCAAGTTAACAAACTTGCAAGAAAATTAGTATTTTTCATATGACATCATTTTATGTTTAAAATCTGTTGTATACAGTTGTATATTGAATCTCTTTCATATTCAGTCTGAAAAACATTTGGTTGTTCAACCATGGTCAAGATCACCTGGCGAGGCCAAGGTCCTTCATGGCCTTTCTCTGGGCCTTGGGCGATGGATCCACGTCGGTCTCCATCTGCTTCCTGAGCTCCCTGGCCAGGTTCATCTCGGCATCGATGTCTAGATGAGGCCCGTCACACAACGTCTCGCCATACCTGAACGGCCTCTCCTGCACGAGCCCTTGCTTCTCACCTGCCACGTAAGCTTCAGCAATCCATAGATGAATTTATTAGGTTATTAATTTATGAATTAAATATAGTACGTAGTAGTAGTTTAATTTCAATCCATGAATATAAATTTCTAAATCCAATAGTAATTTGTAAAATTGACACACCAGTGGACACGTGGAGGAGAACCTTGAGATTGGGGCACTTCTTGGCGAAGTTGCACATATGCTTAACTCCCATCACATTCACATCCAGCGCCACATCATACCTGCAGGCACATATGATATATGCAGATACGTTGAGAGTCAATTACACCGGTGGTGCTAGAACTTGACATAAACGGTCACTTTAGTGCAAGAACTTGTGGCATACATTAAAGTGGTGCAACAACTTGGCTCGGACATGCAAATACAGTGCTAATCACGTTTGTATATGCCCGCAACACTAACGAGGCCTGCCAGCATTGCATAGGGCCCGTTGTCGGTGACCAAACAATGAAGACTAGGCGTCTATAACAGAACGTGCTCATAGGCCAAAACTGACAACAGTTTGTCAGTTAGTGTGGCCTATTTTTAATATATTTATTTGAGGAACAACAGTCTTCATACATATATTTATATTTTTAGTTATATAACTTCTTTTTTTAAAACACTCAAACTTTATTAGAAAACATCTCACAAAAAAAACCTTTACTAAAATCGCATGAACACTTTAGAACAACACAATTCTTTTCAAAACTGGACACTTTTATATAATAGGTGAACATTTTATGAAAGTACATGAGCATTTACTTAACGTTATTTTCAAAACTGGACAAATAAAACAGCAAGTCAGTACAAGGAATACCTTTCGTAGAAATTGGTGGTGGCAGCACCATTGACGATGACATCGAGCTCCTGGGGCAGCCGGAGCTCCCTTAGAGTCTCCCTATGGACACCAAAGTCCTCGCGCATCACATCTCCAGCCAACGGGATGATCTTGTCTCTGATGAATGATTGAAACCCATCCCCGCGCTTTTCCCTTAGAAGTCCGAACAACTCATTCCCTACCACCTGCATGCGCAAGCATCGTTCTGATTACATTAATTCACAAGCTTAATTTAGCCATGCTGCAAGTTATCTACTCCCTCTGTAACTAAATATAAGATGGTTTTGCTGTTCAATTGATCAGCACCAAAACTGAAGAAAAAGGACCAACAAATTAATCAGCACCAAAACTGAAGAAAACGGACCAAAATGGATTAATAAGCTATCGAGTAGACGGCTAGTTAAATCATGAAGAACCATGATGAATCAAGTGGAGAACACTACCTCAGTCTCCACCCGTTGCTTGGCCGCGGCAGCATCTGGTGCTCTCACCGGCAGATAGATCTTCTTCACATCAGGCTGAACTCTCAGTATCTTCTCCACCAGTACTACATATATGCACCAAGACATAAACTTAATAATTAACATAAGCACAAGGCAACAGTAGTCCAGTATGATTTAAGGTGCAGAATGTGTGTTTTAAGAATTGATGGGCTAAACCACTGTGGCGAGACAAGTTCATGTAGCCGGGACATTATGCATGCATGGACACGTACACTTTCCAAGAAATCCTGTTGATCCAGTGATCAGTATGCTCTTGTCTTTGAAGTATCCAGTGATCTTCTGTTCGTTCAGTGTGCCAACCATGTCTTCTGTTTGTTTGAGTAGGCGGGAGGGAGAAGTTGAGACTAGAGAGAAATGATTTGGCCTCTGGTTCGTGTGATACGAAAGAAGCTCCTGCATATAGTATTTATACACGCTCCATTCAGGTGTTCTGTCTGGGTAGGTTGGGGGTTGGGTGTGGGAGGAGGTTGGCAGGCTAAGTCTTAATTTCAGGCTCTGATAACAGCATGAATTAAGAAACAATAAATGACTTTCTTTTTCATTAACCATTTTATACTGGCCGCCACCAGGGTTCGCACCTTGCCCGCCACCGCCGTGCCGCCCCCATGTCACCACACAGGATTCGCTCCAACCCATCCCGTGGCCGCCACCGACCAAGAAGGTGCCCGCGGCCAAATCCCATGGTGGCGCCGGCAAGCGGCCGCCACCCGACCTTGCCGCGGCTCCACCCCGGGCAAAAAAACCAAGGCGACCGCGACTGCTTCGGCCGTTTCAATGCCACCGGCGGCCCCGTCAACAACGCCCATTGATGGCACGCCTCCTCCCCTAGTCCCTACCACCGCTAGCCACGCCATGTACGGTCTGTCATGAAGACCTGCCCATTCCTGCGGCCACCACGTTCAATGTGCTCGACGAAATGTCACAAAGGAAAAAAGAACCTTTCTTCTTTTTTGATTGTTCTTTTCTCATGTTCCATATGAACCGAATGTGAGACTGTGTCTATGTGCATTTGTAGTCTTGATGATGAGACATTCATGCGCATGACCAATGTCGCAAATGTAGATTCATTTTATTTTTCTCTCAATAATATGCATCGCAAGAGTATGATACTAAAGTTAATGATGAGAATCTGGACATAGATGAGCAAGGCTTCATTGGCAATGTGAAGGGAAGAACCGCACATTATACAAACACCAAAGATATGTTGATTTTTACCAAGTGGAAGTGAGTCTCTCTTGACGCATCCGTTGGGAGTGAAAAATCACCGTTCACTTGCACTACACCATGAAAAACTATAGGGGCAATCAACTGTCGGGAAAGGTAAAAAATCTGCGTCAATTGTACTGCCGGCAAAGCTTTAACTGCCGGGAAAGAAATTGCAGGGCATGCTATCTGCCGGCAATAATTAACCTACAAGGGCAATCAAACTGCCAGCATATTTAGGGTCAGCTCATCTGCCCTGAAATGTAAAGGAGGGCAGAAGCACTCTCGGTAGGGCACATTAGCGGGGATGAAAACTTCGGGCCAAAAAGCCCGCGAGGCAGCCGCGGGAGACGCGAAATGATAGAACTCACTAGAAGCGCCACGCAGCCCTAATTTCTTTCTTCTTTCCCACATCCAGTCTCCACCTACTCCCTCAGCCACCGCACTCACCGTCCCCCCGATTCCCCATCCACGCCGTCACCTATAGGACTGGACGTACGAGCGAGCTTTTCGGCTCGGCCGTTACAGCTCGGCTCGATAGAATTATCGAGCGGACCGAGGTCTGAAAACAGTCCCATTTCGCGACCGAGCCGAGCCGAGTTTCAGCCGGTCCAGCTCGGTGGCTCGCTTGCGGCCCAGCCCAATTCCACCATCCATCACAATGGCTAGCGCATTAGGCCACGAGCAACCACAGCCAGTCTGTTGTCTCTCCCTTTCTCTGCTCTGCGCCGCCTCGCCCCTCTCTCGACACGCCGCAAATCTGGATCGACGGTGACGAGCGACGCCGCACTTCCTCGCCAACTAGGCAGCGACGGCGACGGGCGGAGCGACCGTTCCGCACCACACCGGACGTAGACGGACGTGCCTCCCCTGGTTTCTGGCGGAACGTGACGAGCCGGAGCAGGTACTTCCTTCCTTCCCAAATCCCAATCCCTAGCAGCAGCTCTCTGAACTTAGTACGCATGTGATGGATCAATGGATGGATGGATCGATGGATGTAGTCATGTAGTTCGAACTTCCCAAACCCTAGCCGTAGGTGTCTGCACTAGTACACATCTGGTGGATGGATGGATGGATCGATCGATGGACGTAGTCAGGTAGATGTAGGGCTAGATGGCCGGATCATGGATGGATGTACTGTAGTCTGTACGGCTAGATGTAGCAACAACGGATGGATGGATCATGGATGGATGGAGTTGTAGGGCAGAATGGATGGATAGATCAAAATTTTCATTGATTCCATGCGTAATTAGTTTTCTTCTGTTGATGAACTAGTTGATGATCTACTTGCTGTAGCATAGCAGCTTGAAAAAAAATGTACTTGCTGGAAAATTACATAGACTCCATGTCTAATTAGTTTATGTTGTTGATGATTGACCGTTTGTTGTTTACTGATGTGTGCATACGCCTATCATCGCAACAATGGACAAGGAAAAGGGGAAGGCGAGTGGAAAGGAGAAGGAGAAAGAGAGGACGTTGGACTCCAGTATGAAGAGAAAGTTGCCGGTCTCGGGGATGCAGAAGGGGAATGGGAAGGGCAATGCAGCAGCTACTACACGGCTGCCGAGGAAGCTGGCAAATGATTCCAGCAATGTCCCAATCGCTGAGTTGTTGTATAGGGTAAAAAAGAAACATCCACCTCGACGTCTCTCTGACCCCACCGGCGCTGGCGTGCGTGCCGGTGATCGCGTTGTCGAGCTCGATGGAGGTCGCGCGGTCGCCGGTCATGTGGTTGGACACGCCAGTGTCCAGGTACCACACCGGGTCCGAGGCGGCGTCCTCTGTGGCCAGAGCGACGCTGGACTGTTCCTCGTTGAGGAAGACAGCTGCTTGTGGTGGGTCGCGGCGACCATTGGCCGGCGACCTCGTCTGGATCAGGTGCACGGGCTCGACCACCTCGGCGAGCAGCATCTGAGGATCGGCCTCTTCGTTGGCCTGGGTGAGGAGGGCTTCCTCCTCCCTCTTCTTCTTCCTGCATTCGCGTGCCAGTGGCCCTTGATGCCGCAATAGCGGCACTTTTCTTTGTCCTCGGCGCTCTTGTCGGGGTAGTCACCACCGCGTCTGCCGCCGCGGCCAGGGCCACCGCCCTTACGGCGATTGTTGCTGCCGCCTGGAGGAGGGCCCTGATCGCCGGAGTGTAGTCGGGCCTGCCATTGCTCCCAGGTGAGGAGCAAGCAGCCGCCCTGACTGCTGCCACCACTCTGCGTGTCGTCGAGGCGTTCTTGCATGATGGGCAGCCTGCCGGTGACCTCGTCTAGGGAGAGCGTGCTCATGTCGAGCAGCGTATCAATCGCGATCGCCACCTGCGCGAACTGTTGCGGCACGACATGAAGAAACTTGGCAACTACCTTTGATTCCTCCAGGGTGTCCCCGAGTGCGTGCAGGCCGGAGACGATTCCGGACAGGCGGAGGGAGAAGTCATCGATGGTTTCTCCATCGCGGAAGGCGATGCTCTCGAAGTCGCGCCGAAGCTTCTGTGCGTTGGCCTCGCGCACCCGCGTGGCGCCAAGGCGTTGCGTGGCGATGGCATCCCACGCCTCCTTGGCATTCTCCTTCTCTCCCACGGCGAGTAGGACATCTGTGGGAAGACCACGGAGGATGACGCTCATGGCGTTGTGCTCGTCGTGGTAGGGGGCGTCGCCGTGCGACACGGCCCGCCACCAACCGTGGGCCTGAAGATACACCTTCATCAGCAGCAACCACTCGGGGTAGTTTGTGCGCGTAAGCATTGGGAGCGGGCTGCTGGACAGCGCCGGCTACGCCACCATGTCCCCGCGCGACTACTCTCCGCCGCTCGCCGGTGACCTCGACATGGCTCTGATGCCACTTGTTCCCCTCGAAGCACTCTGAACCAACTCGCGAGAGAGAGGTTTTGTGCAGCGAACTTGCATCTTGCTTTTCTGCTTCTTCTTCCTTTTATTTCTGAACTTAACAAGATCATGCCGCGGCTCTAGCACTCCTACCGAATCGTGCCATCCCATGATCGAGCACTCAGTCCACGGCCTCCCTATAATCGCTCCATGGATCGCACAGGCTGTGTCTCGCGGAAGGTGCTAACAACCTGACGGGGAAAGCTAACTGAATTGCTTATTGAAAACCTACTACGATGCAAAGTCTGAAAAACCTGAAACTTGTCACGCTAGCTAAACTAGCTTATTGTACAATATGTAATTAGTTTTCTTTTGTTGATGAACTAGTTGATGATCTACTTGCTGTAGCATAGCAGCTTGAAAAAAATCTACTTGCTGGAAGATTACATAGACTCCATGTCTAATTAGTTTACTGTTGTTGATGATTGACCGTTTGTTGTTTGTTGATGTGTGCAGACGCCTATCATCGCAACAATGGACAAGCAAAAAAGGGGAAGGCGACTGGGAAGGAGAAGGAGAAAGAGAGGACGTTGGACTCCATTATGAAGAGAAAGTTGCCGGTCTCAGGGATGCAGAAGGGGAATGGGCAGGGCAATGCAGCAGCTACTACACGGCGGCCGAGGAAGCTGGCAAATGATTCTAGCAATGTCCCAATCGCTGAGTTGTTGTATAGGGCAAAAAAGAAACCTCCGCCTCGACGTCTCCCTTACCCCACCGGTGCTGGTGTGCGTGCCGGAGTCGCCGTTGCCTCCGGCTCCGCAAACTACTATGAGAGGGAGGCTAGATCTGTGCAGGTATGTATGTGCAAAATATATATTTGTGCAAGTTTGTGTATGTGCTGTTTTTGCTTTTTGAAAGTCAAATTTATGTGTGACCGAGCTCATATGTGCTGTTTTTGGTACCCAAATGTCAAATATATGTTTGTGCAAGCTCATGTGTGTGCTCTTTTTGGTATCCAAATGTCAAATATATGTTTGTGCAAGCTCCTGTGTGTGCTGTTTTTGCTATCCAAAATTCAAATATATGTTTGTTCAAGCTCATGTGTATGCTAATTTTGCTATCCAAAAGTCAAATATATGTGTGTCCAAGCTCATGTTTGTTGTTTTTGTGTGCTAGGCAATGGAGCATGATAAGAAAGCGGAGGAGGATCATGAAGAGGTGGAAGAGGAGGAGGAGGACGAGGAAGAGCAAGATACTTTGTTTGAGGTGCCGCATGGGGTTGGTGACAAATCAGATTGAGATGGGTTTGTGGATAGTGAAGAAGAAGCCTTCCAAGGTGATGACATGTCCGAGGATGGTCTAGGCCTAGGTCCTATGCCTCAAGAGCAAGAAACCGTACTTCTTAATTCGGGTGAGGATGAAGTAAGAAAAGTGCAATGAAAGAGTGCCAAGAAGCGAAAAGGTCAAGCCCCTTCGAGGTCGAGGTTGGCGGTTTGGACCTTCTTTAATAAGGTAGAGGTGCCATTGAAAGAAGGTTTGATGGAGTTGAAGGCACAATGTAACTATTGTGACAATCAATATGCATATGTCCAAGGTGGAAGCACCTATCCATGGGAAGACATACATGTAAGAATTACAAGGACAAGGTTAATAGGGATGTCATCCAAGCTACCCTATTTTTTAGAAAAACTAATGCAACAACAAGTGGTCCAGCAGTCCAGTGCATTGAGTATGATAAGGACCTCATCAAGGAGGTCATGGCAAAGATGATTTGCGTCCATGAGTACTCATTTAGAATGGTTGAACATAAATGGTTGAACATAAATGGTTCAACATTCTCATGAAGTTGTTGAATCGAAACTGTCAACCCATTGGAAGGAAGGCAATAAGAGTTGAATGCCTGAGGGTTTTCCAGAAAGAAAGGGAGTTTCTTCAAGTTGCCCTAAAGGATATGGACTTCATTAGTCTGACAACCGATTTCTGGACTAGCAACTATACCATATCGTATATGTGTGTGGTTGCACACTTTATAGATAAGGATTGGAAGATGCAAAGACGTGTTCTTTCTTTCATATATTTGGATCCTCCTCACTCTGGGCATGTGATTTGAGATGCTATCTATGAGTGTGTGACTGAATGGAAGATAGAGAAGAAAATTATATCCATCACAGTAGACAATGCTTCAAACAATGATGTTGCGGTCAGAGGTTTGAAGGCAAAGTTTGTTGTTCGGAGAGGTATATGCTTGTTGTTTTTGTAGTACACATGCTTTCTTTAAGGCAAATTATATCCATCAAACTAGACAATGCTTCAAATATATGGTTATATGCTTGCTGTTTTTATTGTACATATGTTCATATACTTGCTGTTTTGGTTGAATATATGGTCATATTCTTGCTGTTTTTGTAGTACATATGCTTTGTTTGTCCAAATAATGATATTTTGGTTGAACACATGCTCATATGTGTGCTGTTTTGGTTGAATATATTGTCATATGCTTGCTGTTTTTTTGTAGGTACGGACTTTGAAGCCAAACATTTCCATGTCCGTTGTTGTGCACACATTATCAACTTGGTGGTGAAAGATGGGACAACCATCATGACCCCTTTGATAGAGAATTTGAGAGAGACGGTGAAGTATTTCAAGAAGTCACCGAGTCGCCTCCACAAGTTTGTTGAGACTTGCAAAATATTGGGTTTTAAGGTTGGCGACCATTTGCATCTTGATTCTGTCACACGGTGGAGTTCAACGTTCAAGATGCTTGATACAACCTGCTCGTATAGGGAAGCCTTGCCCTCTTATGCAGCTTCAAATGCCAACTATCAATGGGAGCCGGAAAAAGAAGAATGGGACAAGTTTGAAGTTATTAAGCCATAGCTCCTCTCTTTATCTCGTGTGACCACTGCGTTTTCAGGGCAATTATATCCCACCTCCAACATATTCTACCCTAACATATTCTACCCTCATATTGTGAGCATCAAGATTGCTTTGAGAAAGCCATGGCTCATGATGATGAATGCTACAACAATGGGTGATGCAATGATGGATAAATTTGACAAGTATTGGGATGAGCCGAACAATGTCATGGTGCTTGCTACCATCTTGTACCCAAGGTACAAGATGAGGTATACTGAGTGAGGCTATCACCAAATGTATGCTGTGGGGAAAGCAAATACCGTGAAGAATATTGTGCACGGAGATTGGACACATTGTATGAGAAGTTTGTTGCAAAAAATAAGCAAGCTGAAGAAAGAGCTAGTGGGTCATCAGCCAAGAACAATTGCAACACAAGTACCTCGATGCCACTTATGGATTGTGAGTTTCAGTCCTTCTTATCAGCCACTTGATCAACACCATCAAAAAGTGAGCTTAGAAACTATCTAGATGACTTGAATGAGGCAATGGATCCTATGTTCAATCCTTTTGATTGGTGGAGGGTGAATGCACCTAGATACCCCGTATTGGCAATGATGGCAAAGAGGTTCTTGACTGTCTCGGCTACCCTCCGTGTCTTCGGAATCAACTTTCAGCACGGGTGGAAGAGTTTTAGGTATGTCTACTTGTTACATTGGATGTTAGCTTGTCAACTTGTCATCCTATTCTTGAACTTAGATATGTCTACTTGTGTGGTTTTAGATGACTACAGGAGTTCTTTGAAACCAGAAATGGTGGAAGCCTTGGTGTGCAGTGCCAGTTATATCAAAGGTTCTCACAACGACTTCAATGTGGTGGTATGATTCCTATCTTTTTCTTCTATGGTTTCTGTCTATTTCTAGTACGTGGCTAACTTCCAAATAATTAGGAGAGAGATGAAGATGAGGAGGACGATGTTGAGAATATCAAGTTGCCCAAGATTGTTGAAGTGGGGGATAACAACGCGTGGTAACTATTCTTTTGACATGTGTCAGTTTTCATATCTGTACATGATCCCAATATGTTTCCAAATCTGTGTTACATGTAGATAATCGTCATTTTGGTGTTGCTCTTGCTACTTTGAAGATGGATGTCTACATGATCTTGTCATGTGGATTGTCGAGGTCAACGTGATCGTCTCGAGCCATTTCTTTTGTTGTCATGAACTTCAAATTATGTGTTTGTTGTGATGAACTTTGGATTATGTGTTTGTTGTGATGAACTATGCTCCTTGAATGATGTTGTGATGAACCATGCACTTTCAACGACGTTGTTGTGAACTTGTGATGAATTATGAACTTGGTATTATGTAGTTTTCACTGGTCATTGTTTGGCTGACAACATTTTCTCAGTTTTTATGTCAAAGTGGTAAGCTTTGTGCTATCCAAACATTTCTTTGTGTGGTTGTCAATATCTGATGCTTTGTTGTGTAAAGTTCAAAGGAAGTGTTGTCCAAAATTCAATAGAAATGCTGCTGAATTCTTTCTCTCATATCTGTTCCATTATTACAATTTTGGTAGAAGAATTCATAGATGAAAGCTTATTTTTCATTACTATGACCATTTCTTAAAACAATAGACTGCTGAATGTTCCATTTTTAGCAATATAAAATGTTTGTTTTCCAAAATATGGGTTTAATTGCTGCACAAAAAATCAAGACTGGACTATATACAAACGTTCTGTACGTAGAAAGGTTTTGGGGGCAACTAGCTTACGAGCCAGCTCGGTCTGAGCCGAGCCATAGCTGAAGAGAGCCGAGCCGCCTGAAGTAAGCTCGTTGGCTGAGCGAGCGGAGCCGCTCCAGAGCGAGGCAAAGCCAGGCTCGGCTCGGCTCGTGTCCAGTACTACGTACGAGCGAGCTTTTCGGCTCGGCCCGAAGCTCGCTCCAGCTCGGCCCGTTACAGCTCCGCTCGATAGGATTATCGAGCGGACCGAGGTCTGAAAACAGGCCCGTTTCGTGACCGAGCCAAGCCGAGTTTCGGCCGGTCCAGCTCGATGGCTCGCTTGTGGCCCAGCCCAATTCCACCATCCATCACAATGGCTAGCGCATTAGGCCACGAGCAACCACAGCCAGTCTTTCATCTCTCCCTTTCTCTGCTGCGCCGCCTCGCCCCTCTCTTGCCACGCCGCAAATCTGGATCGACGGCGACGAGCGATGCCGCGCTTCCTCGCCAAATCGGCACCGACGGCGACGGGCGGCGTGACCGTTCCTCACCACACTGGATGTAGACGGACGCGCCTCCCCTGGTTTCTCGCGGAACGTGACGAGCCGGAGCAGGTACTTCCTTCCTTTCCAAATCCCAATCCCTAGCAGCAGCTCTCTGAACTTAGTATGCATGTGACGGATCAATGGATGGATGGATCGATGGATGTAGTCATGTAGTTCGAACTTCCCAAACCCTAGCCGTAGGTGTCTGCACTAGTACACATCTAGTGGATGGATGGATGGATGGACCGATGGACGTAGTCAAGTAGATGTAGGGTTAGATGGCTGGATCATGGATGGATGTATTGTAGTCTGTACGGCTAGATGTTGCAGCAACGGATGGATGGATGATGGATGGATGGAGTTGTAGGGCAGAATGGATGGATAGGTCAAAATTTTCATTGATTCCATGTATAATGTTCCCCTTGAAGCACTCTGAATCAACTCGCGAGAGAGAGGTTTTGCGCAGCGAACTTGCATGCTGCTTTTCTGCTTCTTCTTTCTTTTATTTCTGAACTTAACAAGATCATGCCGTGGCTCTAGCACTCCTATCGGATCGTGCCATCCCACGATCGATCACTTAGTCCACGGCCTCCCTACAATCGCTCCACGGATCGCACAGGCTGCGTCTCGCGGAAGCTGCTAACAACCTGACGGGAAAAGCTAACTGAATCGCTAACTGAAAACCTACTACGATGCAAAGTCTGAAAAACCTGAAACTTGTCACGCTAGCTAAACTAGCTTATTGTGCAACAAACTCCCCCTAAGCTAGGTTGGCTGAAACCTGATGACTCCCAAGTGATCGCGCATCTCCTGGAACTGGGTTCGCCCGAGCGCTTTCATGAGGATGTCATTGATGCTGCCGTCCTCGACGAACTGACGGATGAACCGACTCCCAAGCCATCCCAGGGCCCGGCCACACCGTCTTGGGATCCTCCTCCCGTGGGTGGCTCGTCACCGCCGACGACCGGGCCCATCTGCGTCTCGTCAACCCGGGCACCGGCGAGCGGCGGGCGCTCCCGGCCATCGACACCATACCCTACCTCTTCTCCCTCAACGGGCACCACTACTTCTGGCTCCAAGTGAGGTGGTTCCTCAGGGGGCCGCCGCTGTACCCCTACTGCAACGTGACGTTGGGACCCGAGGAGATGCGCCACTTTCTCTATCGCAAGGTCGTCCTCTCCGACTCCGCCGAAATCGCCATGCTCTTCACAGGGCCGGACTACGGCGTTGTGGCCTTCGCCACGGCGGGGGACGACGCATGGAGGCTCCCGCCCCCACGCGATGGCGTTGAGCCCGTCGCCACGTTGGAGGCCGGCTCGTGGAGGGTCTGGCGCTCACGCAATGGCGTAGAAGACGCCGTCCACCACGAGGGCATGTTCTACTCGATCACATACTCCGGCGAGGTGGAGGCATGGGAGGAGCACGACACGAACGCCGCCGGCGTGTTCACGAGCGTGGTGGTCGCGCCGAGGCTACTGCCACCCGATGCTGAGCACCACAAGTACCTCGTGGGGGCGCCAGGCGGGCAACTGATGATTGTGCTCAAGGAGACCGAACAGACCAGTGGCCAACGGACTTGTTGCTTCAATGTGCAGGTCCTCGATAGCAGGGAAGGGTGGAAGGAGACGGACGACATCGGCGACACCGTGCTGTTTGTCGGGGCGAACAGAGTTCCCTCTGTGTGTCCACGAGGGAGCACCCGGAGCTCAGGGCCGGCTGCATCTACTACACCGAGGATGATCCGAGGCCTCCAAGACCGTGGAAGGACAATGCTGGCGTCCCCTACTACAATGTTGTCCGGGTGTTCAGCCTCAAGGATGGCAGCCAGGACAAGGTCGAGGCCCTTGGGCGGCACCGGAGCTGGCCGCCGCCGGCGTGGTTCACGCCTTCCACCATCCTATGATTATGGTTTTAAATTCTTGGAGGATATTGTTTAATTAGTCTGCAGGGCTCGCTCAGCTTTTATATTTGCTACTATATATGTTGATTGCAACCAAGATTACGAATTGTCTATTGACTTGTGAGGTTTCTTAATTAACATGTTTAAGCCAGATGCAAACAGAATAGAAGAGAAATGATGAATATTTATTCGAAGCTGCAACCAAGCTAGTATTTTTTTTGTGTGTGTTTTTCCTTTTGGTTGTTTCAAAAAACTGCAACCAATTAAGCTGTGGCATGCATCATAAACCAACTCAGGAATAAGTTGTGGCATGATCAGAGCAGTGCATCTGCCTGCCTGTCGACGATCAAGGTTTGTTCGAACAAGGAAGAGAGTACATTACCAATCAAGAATTGAGGGGTGACTCTTACTGCAGTGCACTTCTCTGAAGATATACATACATAATACGATACGGGTTTGATGTGTTTTCAGTAACTAAAGAAAGCGAATTCTTGTCTAGCGTAAAGTTTGATGTGGGACTGGAGCTTCCGGAGGCTCATATTTTTTACGACTCTGCTCCACAGATATGAGTGGGCCTAATTTTCAGTTCTGATGGCTGCTACTCCTCTGTTACGAAATGTATGATGTTTAATTACAATGCATTTTCATGCATGAGCACTGCATTTGTTGCCTGCCCATGATCTGGAATATATAGTTTGAACTATGAATGAATGGGCAATTGAGCCGTACGTAGGGTGTTGTTGGAATTCACTGATGCAGCAGACTGAATTGCCCACCTGCTCCAAAGAAACAATATTTGTTTTTCATCATCAGACCAAGTTCCACTGTTGCTGCATTTTTCTCAAGATATGTATGTATTTATATAGGTTGGGTTTCGGGGAAGAGGTTTGAGAACTTAACACAACAGCTTGCTTTGCAACTTTGTTCTTGCCTTGTAATTAATAGTTATCCATATCAAACTGCAACAGAGCTTGCTTCAGACCTGAGGCCGGCCGGTTGCTATGAAAAGCTGCACATGTTCTACAGGTGAGGTCATTCCAGAAGGAACTGCACTGTGCTTTGCGGCAACGGAGATAGAGGTTGGTTGCTTAGGCTCACTCGTGTTGGTGATGGTGCTCCTGAGAGAGGAGAAGCAAACAGGGTTCAGCAGTTTTATTCCATCAATAATTCCTTTCGCAATCTATATTTGTGCTGATAAGTGATAGCTATCAGTTGCCAGTATGAATTTGTATGTTTTGGTGCTACGAATCCGTGTCTCCGGAGTGCTGTGAAGACCACCGCCAATGGTAGATCCACCTGTTTCCTGGATGTTGAAAAGACATATGCACGGGATATATGACTGTGTTGAAAGGCATGACATGCTTTGGGTGAATAGATTGGGGATGAACTAACCGGCGAGGGGCCAGCGTTCTGTGCCACAAACTCCTCAAAGCTCAGCAGCACTGGTTGTGCTGGAGGGCATTGTGCTGAAGGGAACTGAGGACACCTGTCGGCCGCCATTTCCTGAAAAGCCTGCTGCATCTGGTTATCCCTCTGCACTTGGTGTTCATAAAGCCTCTGATGCCACGCCATGGTCTCCTGGCGTGTGTACTCCAGGTAGGCCTACGGTATGACATGATGGAACTCATAAAACTACTAAATACGGAAAATAAAGTGAGCAATGAAGATAAAAGGGAAAATACTTACAGATTGTTGCTCCTGAAAGAGGGATTGTGCACTGGTCACTGGCTGGCTCCTGCGCTGGCTCAGGCTCGGGTCGATCCGACGAAGCTGTGTGTAGGAGATACTAGGAGTGATCACAGCATCGAGAACCGCCTCCCGACCGTGCTCCTTGGGCCCCATCCTCACCACCGCCATGTCGTCCAGAGGCGCCGCAATGGGGTCAGGTGTGTCAGGATGTAACTTCAGATACGCTTCGGAGTAGGCCTTCTTCCTCCCTGCGGTCTTCTTGCCGTAGTACTTGGGCTCGCCAGGCTTGGGGTCCTTCCGCGTATGGGCGATCTCCCACGCCTGCATGTGTGAGAGCGGCCACTTCAGTTTCTCCTCCTGCACCACCAAACAGAGGTTAGTCATACATAAGAAAGTGATGGTAAATAGAAAAAGAAGAATGTTTAATGGGGTTAGTCATACATTAACTGCCTTGTGGAGATAGTGGTTTCGGTTTCCCTGAGCATGTACTCTCTCCGTCCCTCGGTTAGCCTTATTTTTGGTTCTCATAGCCGCCCAGGCTCCATCCTCATCACACCAAAGATCCACCAATGCCGCCCAGGACTCGTCTTTTCCATAACACCAATTTGGACACAGGTGTGTCCAAATTGGTGTTATGGAAGCATAAAGCATAAAGCATAATGTACCACAAGGTAATGAAAGCATAATGAAAGCATAATATATGAAAGCATAATGAAAAATCTTTTATACTTACCGCCAAGAACTCGGGCCTCTCCAAGGTAATGCCCATCCTTCGCGCTTCTTCCTTGGTCATCTTCACACCAAGAACGTCGTGGTAGTATGTGGAGATGGCCACATAGCGCACCTCGTACTGCATCTGGCGGGCCTTCTTCTTGCATTGGCGCAGCACGATGGACTTGTGCTTCTGAAGAGAACTCACCCAGAAAGTAGTGATCACGGCCTTGGCATGGGTCTCATGGTCTGCGTGGCGGGCCGCTTCCTAGTGGTCCCAGCTCGTGGCCAAAACCCGACGGTCCGGCTGCCTGACTGGATCCGGACAGTACAACCCCGGCCAATATAACTTCAGCAAGACGGTGATGAGGCCGTTGGGAATACGGACCCCTTTAGAATATATCCAGTTGCTGCAAAAGAATGAACTATTAGCATGTGACAAGCAAAATAAATAACAACCGGAATAAGCATGTGACAAGCAAAATAATGAACCACTTACTCTTTTCCCGTGGGCTCAATGAGCCACTTCTGCTCCTCAGTAGCAGGAACCTGCTTTGGTAGCTTTGCGTTGCCACGCAGCCACCCCTTGTTGTCAACCCCCTTCCCGTCACCACCATCATCCCCGCCACCACCCTCCTCCTCGCCTGCCTCCCCCTCCCCAACCTCCTCCTCCTCCTCCTCGCCCGCCTCCTCCTCCACCTCCTCCTCCTCCTCCTCCTCCTCCCTAGAGTGTACCTCACTAGAGGAGGGCCTCGAAGACAACACCCCTAAGTCGGTGAGGGTGCGCTCTTTCTGGCCGCGACCCCCTGTCGTGGCTCTCCCCCCAGCACCTCGTCCTCTACAGGCTCTCCCCCCGCCCCCTCCTCCTCTAGGGGCACCTCTCCCTCGACCTCCCTGTGAGGAGTCATCGTCAAGTAGTCGAGGGGGAGGATTACGTGCTCGACCACTCCGACTAGGCAGGCCGACGACCTTGCATAGGAAACCCACGCCGTCGGCCTTCCCCTTGTCCATGTTCCACGAACCTGCATTGAAAAGAGAAAAAGCAATTAGTAAATTAATGAAATGAAGGAAAAGGCATGATAATAAACACATTAATAAAAATGCATAACGTACATCTGCTAGAACCCATATGAATCATCACTGTTGTACCCTCTTTCTCGGTCCGTCTCATCATCACTATCAACCATATCATCTTCGTTGTCCGACAGAGGTGGAGGCTCTTCCTCGTCGTCAGCGTCTTCGTTTAACTTTTGTAGCATAAGTATGTCATTTTCATTGACAATGGTTTCACCATCATTCCGTGCATCGTCGACGTTTGGGTCCACATCATCATCACCCAATGGTCTAGCGTCATCGTTTCTAACCACATCATCATCATCATCATCATCAGGTTGCTCTTGATAGAACACTCCCTCGTATGTCATGGGGTTAATGTTGTAGTAATCGTCTTCATTCGGGTCTGGTAGCTTACCATGTGGCGACACCTTGAACACAACTTCCCAACCTTTTAGATACACTTTCTGGCATGGGTAAGGCAGATAATATACTTGTGTAGCTTGGGTAGCCGCAATGAAGAGATCGGCTCCGGCATAGACGGTTGATGGTTTAACTTCGACCAAACCAATGGAAGGCGTATGTTTTACCCCCTCCCGCGGATCGAACCATCGGCATTTGAACACAGGCAGACTTAGGGTCTCACGCCCCTGGCGGAATTTAACCTCGTATATATTTTGTACCCTTCTGTAGTAGTTTACTGAATTTAAACCGGGGGTGTACACTCCAGTATTTATAGTTTTGGGATCGGGGCGGCTGTTTTGGTGCTCCTCTGTATGGAAGCGATACCCATTCACATCATACTTTTTACATGTCATGACGGCAGGGTCAAAACCCATGGAAACCCATCTCAATTCATCATCCATAGATATGTTCGGATCTTTTCCCTACAAGTATAATGGAAATTGTTGCGTGCATTAGTTCGGTTAACTAATAAATGTTGAAGTAGGTATTTAATAGGGGAGTGTGGAAAATTACTTTCTCCATGAACCAAGCAACAAAATTTTTACGTCCAGGGTTTCCATGACGGAGAAGAGTAAGTGCCTCCGCCTCAGTAGGAGGATTCACTCCCGTCCATTCCTCTTGAACGAAATCACTAAAAAAAGATAAGCAGTGTTAGACCGGGACTAAGTGAACATGAAACATGATGATGTGGAAGACATAAAGGAATGGTGTACTGGTATTACCTCATCCACACTTCCTCAACTTCCTTTATGTTGTGCAAGATATAGAACATGAGGTCCTCCCACTCTTGTCGTGGCATGTTATAAGATTTTGAGGGCACTCTTTGACGTTTTTGTCTTGACTCTCCGGTAGAAACTTTAGGGCACTCTTTGAAGTTCTTTGTGTTGGTTGAATAGATGAATCTGAGATTGTGTGACGCATATCATATAATCATACCCATGGATACTTGAGGTGACATTGGAGTATCTAGGTGACATTAGGGTTTTGGTTGATTTGCGTCTTAAGGTGTTATTATAGTATGAACTCTGTGATAGATCGAACGGAAAGAATAGCTTCATGTTATTTTATTACGGACTCTTGAATAGATTGATCAGAAAGGATAACTTTGAGATGGTTTCATACCCTACAATAATCTCTTCGTTTGTTCTCCGCTATTAGTGACTTTGGAGTGACTCTTTGTTGCATGTTGAGGGATAGTTATATAATCCATTTATGTTATTATTGTTGAGAGAACTTGCGCTAGTGAAAGTATGAACCTTAGGCCTTGTTTCCTAGCATTGCAATACCGTTTACGCTCACTTTTATTACTTGTTACCTTGCTGTTTTTATATTTTCAGATTACAAAAACCTATATCTACCATCCATATTGCACTTGTATCACCATCTCTTCGCCGAACTAGTGCACCTATACAATTTATCATTATATCGGGTGTGTTGGGGACATAAGAGACTCTTTGTTATATGGTTGTGGGGTTGTTTGAGAGAGACCATCTTCATCCTACGCCTCCCACGGATTGATAAACCTTAGGTCATCCACTTGAGGGAAATTTGCTATTGTCCTACAAACCTCTGCACTTGGAGGCCCAACAACGTCTACAAGAAGAAGGTTGCGTAGTAGACATCAGCAACGGCGCCAGAAAAAGGTCTTGATAACCCACTAGTATAGGGGATCGCAACAGTTTTCGAGGGTATAGAGTATTCAACCCAAATTTAAAGATTCGACACAACGGGAGCCAAAGAATATTTGAAGGTATTAGCAGCTGAGTTGTCAATTCAACCACACTTGGAGATTAATTATCTGCAGCAAAGTGATTGTAGGGGAACGCAGTAATTTCGAAAATTTTCCTACGCACACGCAAGATCATGGTGATGCACAGCAACGAGAGGGGAGAGTGTTGTCTACGTACCAACGCAGACCGGCTGCAGAAGCGATCACACAACGTAGAGGAAGTAGTCGTGCGTCTTCTTCCCGATCCGACCGATCCAAGCACCGTTACTCCGGCACCTCCGAGTTCTTAGCACACGTACAGCTCGATGACGTTCCTCGGGCTCCGATCCAGCAAAGCGTCGAGGAAGAGTTCCGTCAGCACGACGGCGTGATGACGATCTTGATGTACTACCGACGCAGGGCTTCGCCTAAGCACTACAACGGTACGATCGAGGTGGAATTTGGTGGCAGGGGGCACCGCACACGGCTAAGGAACGATCTCAAGGATCAACTTGTGTGCCTTGGGGTGCCCCCTGCCCCCGTATATAAAGGTTGGAGGAGGGGGAGCCGGCCGGCCAGGGAGAGGAGGCGCAGGGGAGTCCTACTCCCACCGGGAGTAGGACTCCTCCCTCCAATCCTAATCCTATTAGGACTCCCGGGGGGAAAAGGAGAGAGAAGGGGGGGCCGGCCCCCTATCCTAGTCCTACTAGGACTTGGGTAAAGGGGGGGCGCCGGCCAGCTTGTGGGCTTCCCTTTTCTCTTTTCCACTAAGGCCCAATAGGCCCATTAGTCTCCCGGGGGGTTCCGGTAACCCTCCCGGTATTCCGGTAAAATCCCGATTTCACCCGGAACACTTCCTATGTCCAAACATAGGCTTCCAATATATCAATCTTTACGTCTCGACCATTTCGAGACTCCTCGTCATGTCCGTGATCTCATCCGGGACTCCGAACAACCTTCGGTACATCAAAATGCATAAAATCATAATAACTGTCATCGTAACGTTAAGCGTGCGGACCCTACGGTTCAAGAACAATGTAGACATGACCGAGACACGTCTCCGGTCAATAACCAATAGCGGGACCTGGATGCCCATATTGGCTCCTACATATTCTACGAAGATCTTTATTGGTCAGACCGCATAACAACATACATTGTTCCCTTTGTCATCGGTATGTTACTTGCCCGAGATTCGATCGTCGGTATCCAATACCTAGTTCAATCTCGTTACCGGCAAGTCTCTTTACTCGTTCCGTAATACATCATCTCACAACTAACATATTAGTTGCAGTGCTTGCAAGGCTTATGTGATGTGCATTACCGAGAGGGCCCAGAGATACCTCTCCGACAATCGGAGTGACAAACCCTAATCTCGAAATACGCCAACCCAACATCTACCATTGGAGACACCTGTAGTACTCCTTTATAATCACCCAGTTACGTTGTGACGTTTGGTAGTACCCAAAGTGTTCCTCCGGTAAACGGGAGTTGCATAATCTCATAGTTATAGGAACATGTATAAGTCATGAAGAAAGCAATAGCAACATACTAAACGATCGGGTGCTATGCTAATGGAATGGGTCATGTCAATCAGATCATTCTACTAATGATGTGACCTCGTTAATCAAATAACAACTCTTTGTTCATGGTTAGGAAACATAACCATCTTTGATTAACGAGCTAGTCTAGTAGAGGCATACTAGTGACACTCTGTTGGTCTATGTATTCACACATGTATTATGTTTCCGGTTAATACAATTCTAGCATGAATAATAAACATTTATCATGATGTAAGGAAATAAATAATAACTTTATTATTGCCTCTAGGGCATATTTCCTTCAGTCTCCCACTTGCACTAGAGTCAATAATCTAGATTACACTGTAATGATTCTAACACCCATGGAGCCTTGGTGCTGATCATGTTTTGCTCGTGGAAGAGGCTTAGTCAACGGGTCTGCAACGTTCAGATCCGTATGTATCTTGCAAATCTCTATGTCTCCCACCTGGACTAAATCCCGGATGGAGTTGAAGCGTCTCTTGATGTGTTTGGTCCTCTTGTGAAATCTGGATTCCTTTGCCAAGGCAATTGCACCAGTATTGTCACAGAAGATTTTCATTGGACCCGATGCACTAGGTATGACACCTAGATCGGATATGAACTCCTTCATCCAGACTCCTTCGTTTGCTGCTTCCGAAGCAGCTATGTACTCCGCTTCACATATAGATCCCGCTACGACGCTTTGTTTAGAACTGCACCAACTGACAGCTCCACCGTTTAAAGTAAACACGTATCCGGTTTGCGATTTAGAATCGTCCGGATCAGTGTCAAAGCTTGCATCAACGTAACCTCTTACGGTGAGCTCTTTGTCACCTCCATATATGAGAAACATATCCTTATTCCTTTTCAGGTATTTCAGGATGTTCTTGACTGCTGTCCAGTGATCCATTCCTGGATTACTTTGGTACCTCCCTGCTAAACTTATAGCAAGGCACACATCAGGTCTGGTACACAGCATTGCATACATGATAGAGCCTATGGCTGAAGCATAGGGAACATCTTTCATTTTCTCTCTATCTTCTGCAGTGGTCGGGCATTGAGTCTTACTCAATTTCATACCTTGTAACACAGGCAAGAACCCTTTCTTTGCTTGATCCATTTTGAACTTCTTCAAAATCTTGTCAAGGTATGTGCTTTGTGAAAGTCCAATTAAGCGTCTTGATCTATCTCTATAGATCTTTATGCCTAATATGTAAGCAGCTTCCCCGAGGTCTTTCATCGAAAAACTTTTATTCAAGTATCCCTTTATGCTATCCAGAAATTCTATATCATTTCCAATGAGCAATATGTCATCCACATATAATATCAGAAATGCTACAGAGCTCCCACTCACTTTCTTGTAAATACAGTCTTCTCCAAAAGTCTGTATAAAGCCAAATGCTTTGATCACACTATCAAAGCGTTTATTCCAACTCCGAGATGCTTGCACCAGTCCATAAATGGATCGCTGGAGTTTGCATACTTTGTTAGCTCCCTTTGGATCGACAAAACCTTCTGGTTGTATCATATACAACTCTTCTTCCAGAAATCCATTCAGGAATGCAGTTTTGACATCCATCTGCCATATTTCATAATCATAAAATGCGGCAATCGCTAACATAATTCTGACGGATTTAAGCATTGCTACGGGTGAGAAGGTCTCATCGTAGTCAACTCCTTGAACTTGCCGAAAACCTTTCGCGACAAGTCGAGCTTTATAGACAGTAATATTACCGTCAGCGTCAGTCTTTTTCTTGAAGATCCATTTATTCTCAATTGCTTGCCGATCATCGGGCAAGTCAACCAAAGTCCATACTTTGTTTTCATACATGGATCCCATCTCAGATTTCATGGCCTCAAGCCACTTTGCGGAATCTGGGCTCACCATCGCTTCTTCATAGTTCGTAGGTTCATCATGATCTAGCATCATGACTTCCAGAACTGGATTACCGTACCACTCTGGTGCGGATCTCACTCTGGTTGATCTACGTGGTTCAGTAGTATCTTGTTCTGAAGCTTCATGATCATCATCATTAGCTTCCTCACTGATTGGTATAGGTGTCGCAGAAACAGTTTTCTGTGATGTACTATTTTCCAATAAGGGAGCAGGTACAGTTACCTCGTCAAGTTCTACTTTCCTCCCACTCACTTCTTTCGAGAGAAACTCCTTCTCTAGAAAGTTTCCGAACTTAGCGACAAAAGTCTTGCCTTCGGATCTGTGATAGAAGGTGTATCCAATAGTTTCCTTTGGATATCCTATGAAGACACACTTCTCCGATTTGGGTTCGAGCTTATCAGGTTGAAGCTTTTTCACATAAGCATCGCAGCCCCAAACTTTAAGAAACGACAACTTTGGTTTCTTGCCAAACCATAGTTCATAAGGTGTCGTCTCAACGGATTTTGATGGTGCCCTGTTTAACGTGAATGCGGCCGTCTCTAAAGCATAACCCCAAAACGATAGCGGTAAATCAGTAAGAGACATCATAGATCGCACCATATCTAGTAAAGTACGATTACGACGTTCGGACACACCATTACGCTGTGGTGTTCCGGGTGGCGTGAGTTGCGAAACTATTCCACAATTTTTCAAATGTACACCAAACTCGTAACTCAAATATTCTCCTCCACGATCAGATCGTAGAAACTTTATTTTCTTGTTACGATGATTTTCAACTTCACTCTGAAATTCTTTGAACTTTTCAAATGTTTCAGACTTATGTTTCATTAAGTAGATATACCCATATCTGCTTAAATCATCTGTGAAGGTGAGAAAATAACGATATCCGCCACGAGCCTCAATATTTATCGGACCACATACATCGGTATGTATGATTTCCAATAAATCTGTTGCTCTCTCCATAGTACCGGAGAACGGTGTTTTAGTCATCTTGCCTATGAGGCACGGTTCGCAAGTACCAAGTGATTCATAATCAAGTGGTTCCAAAAGCCCATCAGTATGGAGTTTCTTCATGCGCTTTACACCGATATGACCTAAACGGCAGTGCCACAAGTAAGTTGCACTATCATTATTAACTTTGCATCTTTTGGCTTCTACATTATGAATATGTGTATCACTATCTTCGAGATTCAACAAGAACAGACCACTCTTCAAGGGTGCATGACCATAAAAGATATTATTCATATAAATAGAACAACCATTATTCTCTGATTTAAATGAATAACCGTCTCGCATTAAACAAGATCCAGATATAATGTTCATGCTCAACGCTGGCACCAAATAACAATTATTTAGGTCTAATATTAATCCCGAAGGTAGATGTAGAGGTAGCGTGCCGACCGCGATCACATCGACTTTGGAACCGTTTCCCACGCGCATCGTCACCTCGTCCTTTGCTACCGTCCGCTTATTCTGTAGTCCCTGTTTCGAGTTGCAAATATTAGCAACAGAACCAGTATCAAATACCCAGGTGCTACTGCAAGCTCTAGTAAGGTACACATCAATAACATGTATATCACATATACCTTTGCTCACTTTGCCATCCTTCTTATCCGCCAAATACTTGGGGCAGTTCCGCTTCCAGTGACCAGTCTGCTTGCAGTAGAAGCACTCAGTTTCAGGCTTAGGTCCAGACTTGGGTTTCTTCTCCTGAGCAGCAACTTGCTTGCTGTTCTTCTTGAAGTTTCCCTTCTTCTTCCCTTTGCCCTTTTTCTTGAAACTAGTGGTTTTGCTAACCATCAACACTTGATGCTCCTTCTTGATTTCTACCTCCGCAGCTTTCAGCATTGCGAAGAGCTCGGGAATAGTCTTGTTCATCCCTTGCATATTATAGTTCATCACGAAGCTCTTGTAGCTTGGTGGCAGTGATTGGAGAATTCTGTCAATGACGCAGTCATCTGGAAGATTAACTCCCATCTGAATCAAGTGATTATTATACCCAGACATCTTGAGTATATGCTCACTGACAGAACTGTTCTCCTCCATCTTACAGCTATAGAACTTATTGGAGACTTCATATCTCTCAATTCGGGCATTTGCTTGAAATATTAACTTCAACTCCTGGAACATCTCATATGCTCCATGACGTTCAAAACGTCGTTGAAGTCCCGATTCTAAGCCGTAAAGCATGGCACACTGAACTATCGAGTAGTCATCAGCTTTGCCCTGCCAGACGTTCATAACATCTTGCGTTGCTCCAGCAGCAGGCCTGTCACCCAGCGGTGCTTCCAGGACGTAATTCTTCTGTGCAGCAATGAGGATAATCCTCAGGTTACGGACCCAGTCCGTGTAATTGCTACCATCATCTTTCAACTTTGCTTTCTCAAGGAACGCATTAAAATTCAACGGAACAATAGCACGAGCCATCTATCTACAATCAACATAAACAAGCAAGATACTATCAGGTACTAAGTTCATGATAAGTTTAAGTTCAGTTAATCAAATTACTTAGGAACTCCCACTTAGATAGACATCTCTCTAATCCTCTAAGTGATCACGTGATCCAAATCAACTAAACCATAACCGATCATCACGTGAGATGGAGTAGTTTTCAATGGTGAACATCGTTATGTTGATCATATCTACTATATGATTCACGCTCGACCTTTCGGTCTCCGTGTTCCGAGGCCATATCTGTATATGCTTGGCTCGTCAAGTATAACCTGAGTATTCTGCGCGTGCAACTGTTTTGCACCCGTTGTATTTGGACGTAGAGCTTATCACACCCGATCATCACGTGGTGTCTGGGCACGACGAACTTTGGCAACGGTGCATACTCAGGGAGAACACTTCTTGATAATTTTTAGTGAGAGATCATCTTATAATGCTACCGTCAATCAAAGCAAGATAAGATGCATAAAAGGATAAACATCACATGCAATCAATATAAGTGATATGATATGGCCATCATCATCTTGTGCTTGTGATCTCCATCTCCGAAGCACCGTCATGACCACCATCGTCACCGGCGCGACACCTTGATCTCCATCGTAGCATCGTTGTCGTCTCGCCAATCTTATGCTTCCACGACTATCACTACCGTTTACTAATAAAGTAAAGCATTACATCGCGATTGCATTGCATACAATATAGCGACAACCATATGGCTCCTGCCAGTTGCCGATAACTCGGTTACAAAACATGATCATCTCATACAATAAAATCAGCATCATGCCTTGACCATATCACATCACAACATACCCTGCAAAAACAAGTTAGACGTCCTCTACTTGGTTGTTGCAAGTTTTACGTGGCTGCTACGGGCTTAAGTAAGAACTCATCTCACCTACGCATCAAAACCACAACGATAGTTCATCAAATAGACTCCGTTTTAACCTTCTCAAGGACCGGGCATAGTCACACTTGGTTCAACTAAAGTTGGAGAGACAGTCTTCCGCAAGCCATCTGTGTGCAAAGCACGTCGAGGGAACCGGTCTCGCGTAAGAGTACGCGTAAGGTTGGTCCGGATCGTCTCACCCAACAATACCGCCGAACCAAAGTATGACATGCTGGTAGGCAGTATGACTTGTATCGCCCACAACTCACTTGTGTTCTACTCGTGCATATAACATCAAACCATAAAACCTAGGCTCGGATGCCACTATTGGGGAACGCAGTAATTTCGAAAATTTTCCTACGCACACGCAAGATCATGGTGATGCACAGCAACGAGAGGGGAGAGTGTTGTCTACGTACCAACGCAGACCGACTGCGGAAGCGATCACACAACGTAGAGGAAGTAGTCGTACGTCTTCTTCCCGATCCGACCGATCCAAGCACCGTTACTCCGGCACCTCCGAGTTCTTAGCACACGTACAGCTCGATGACGTTCCTCGGGCTCCGATCCAGCAAAGCGTCGAGGAAGAGTTCCGTCAGCACGACGGCGTGATGACGATCTTGATGTACTACCGACGCAGGGCTTCGCCTAAGCACTACAACGGTACGATCGAGGTGGAATTTGGTGGCAGGGGGCACCGCACACGGCTAAGGAACGATCTCAAGGATCAACTTGTGTGCCTTGGGGTGCCCCCTGCCCCCGTATATAAAGGTTGGAGGAGGGGGAGCCGGCCGGCCAGGGAGAGGAGGCGCAGGGGAGTCCTACTCCCACCGGGAGTAGGACTCCTCCCTCCAATCCTAATCCTATTAGGACTCCCGGGGGGAAAAGGAGAGAGAAGGGGGGGCCGGCCCCCTATCCTAGTCCTACTAGGACTTGGGGAAAGGGGGGGCGCCGGCCAGCTTGTGGGCTTCCCTTTTCTCTTTTCCACTAAGGCCCAATAGGCCCATTAGTCTCCCGGGGGGTTCCGGTAACCCTCCTGGTATTCCGGTAAAATCCCGATTTCACCCGGAACACTTCCTATGTCCAAACATAGGCTTCCAATATATCAATCTTTACGTTTCGACCATTTCGAGACTCCTCGTCATGTCCGTGATCTCATCCGGGACTCCGAACAACCTTCGGTACATCAAAATGCATAAACTCATAATAACTGTCATCGTAACGTTAAGCGTGCGGACCCTACGGTTCGAGAACAATGTAGACATGACCGAGACACGTCTCCGGTCAATAACCAATAGCGGGACCTGGATGCCCATATTGGCTCCTACATATTCTACGAAGATCTTTATCGGTCAGACCGCATAACAACATACGTTGTTCCCTTTGTCATCGGTATGTTACTTGCCCGAGATTCGATCGTCGGTATCCAATACCTAGTTCAATCTCGTTACCGGCAAGTCTCTTTACTCGTTCCGTAATACATCATCTCACAACTAACATATTAGTTGCAGTGCTTGCAAGGCTTATGTGATGTGCATTACCGAGAGGGCCCAGAGATACCTCTCCGACAATCGGAGTGACAAACCCTAATCTCGAAATACGCCAACCCAACATCTACCATTGGAGACACCTGTAGTACTCCTTTATAATCACCCAGTTACGTTGTGACGTTTGGTAGTACCCAAAGTGTTCCTCCGGTAAACGGGAGTTGCATAATCTCATAGTTATAGGAACATGTATAAGTCATGAAGAAAGCAATAACAACATACTAAATGATCGGGTGCTATGCTAATGGAATGGGTCATGTCAATCAGATCATTCTACTAATGATGTGACCTCGTTAATCAAATAACAACTCTTTGTTCATGGTTAGGAAACATAACCATCTTTGATTAACGAGCTAGTCTAGTAGAGGCATACTAGTGACACTCTGTTGGTCTATGTATTCACACATGTATTATGTTTCCGGTTAATACAATTCTAGCATGAATAATAAACATTTATCATGATGTAAGGAAATAAATAATAACTTTATTATTGCCTCTAGGGCATATTTCCTTCAGTGATTAGTAGCACAGTAATATGATAGTTTTGATAATAGTGACAGCAGTAACGGTAACAGTAACTGTGATAGTAGTAATTTATAGCAAGTGTAACAGTGATAATAGCAATAGTAACGCAGCAAGATCAATATAAATAAATTTCTAGGCATTGGATCGGTGACTTGTTGGATGATATTCATCATGTGACAGTTATAACCTAGGGTGATACGGCACTAGCTCTAGTTCATCGATAATGTAGGCATGTATTCCATAAATAGTCATACGTGCTTTATTAAAAGAACTTGCATGACATCTTTTGTCCTACCCTTCCGTGGCAGCGGGGTCCATATTGGGAACTAAGGGATATTAAGGCCTCCTTTTAATAGAGAACCGGAACAAAGCATTAACACATAGTGAATACTTGAACTCCTCAAACTACGGTCATCACCGAGAGTGGGCCTGGTTGTTGTCACTCTGGGGTTATCGGATCATAACACGTAGTAGGTGACTATAACTTCCAAGATCGGATCTAAAACATGGATATAATGATGAATTCATAAACGGTTCAGATCTGAGTTCATGGCACCCGGGCCCAAAGTGACAAGCATTAAGCATAGCAAAGTCATAGCAACATCAATCTAAGAACATAGTGGATACTAGGGATCAGGCCCTAACAAAACTAACTCGGTTACATGATGAATCTCATCCAACTCCTCGCCGACCGGCGAGCTTACGAAGGAATTACTCACTCCCGATGGGGAGCATCATGGAATTGGCGATGGAGATTGGTTGGTGATGACGAAGAACGAAGATCCCCCTCTCCGGAGCCCCAAACGGACTCCAAACCTGCCCTCCCGAGGAAAAAATCACATTTTCTGTTTTTTTTCTTCCACGAGAGTCACGGTTTTGCTTCCGCGAGAGGCACGGTTGTGTTTTCGCGAGAGTCACGGCCGTGCCTCTCGAAAAGGAAAAAATACGCGTTTTCTGTTTTTTTTTCTTTCGCGAGAGTCACGGTTTTGCTTTCGCGAGAGGCACGGTTGTGCTTTCGCGAGAGACACGGCCATGCCTCTCGGAAATGAAAAAAAAACGCGTTTTCTGTTTTTTTTCCTTCCACGAGAGTCATGGTTTTGCTTCCAAGAGAGACACGGTTGTGCTTTCGCGAGAGTCACGGCCGTGCCTCTCGGAAAGGGAAAAACAAAACGCGTTTTTTTTTCTTTCGCGAGAGTCACGGTTTTGCTTTCGCGAGAGGCACGGTTGTGCTTTCACGAGAGTCACGGCCGTGCCTCTCGGAAAGGGAAAAAAATATGCGTTTTCTGTTTTTTTTTCGCGAGAGTCACGGTTTTGCTTTCGCGAGAGGCACGGTTGTGCTTTCGCGAGAGACACGGCCGTGCCTCTCGGAAATGAAAAAAAACGTGTTTTCTATTTTTTTTTCCTTCCACGAGAGTCACGGTTTTGCTTCCACGAGAGGCACGGTTGTGTTTTCGCGAGAGTCACGGCCGTGCCTCTCGGAAAGGGAAAAAAATAGGTGTTTTCTGTTTTTTTTCTTTCGCGAGAGTCACGGTTTTGCTTTCGCGAGAGGCACGGTTGTGCTATCGCAGGAGTCACGGCCGTGCCTCTCGGAAAAGGAAAAAACGCGTTTTCAGTTTTTCCCTTCCACGAGAGTCACGGTTTTGCTTCCACGAGAGGCACGGTTGTGATTTCGTGAGAGGTACGGGCGTGCCTTTTTCCGAAAGGGAAAAAAACTGTGCTCCCGGTTTGGTTTTCGTCCTGTTTTTTCGTGAAAAAAAAGTTTGTCAAAATCTATCAACATGGGATCTAGTTTTTAAGATCTCGACGCAAGGAATCCAATGGTGAAAACGGTTCAAGATTTGGACGCACGGTTTAAGAGATAAAACGTTTTGAATAAACAGATCTATGAAAAAGGGAAAGCTCACAGGTTGCGACAAGTGGCGCGCTACATGTGCGCCACTTGTCGCGACCTGGAAGGTGGGGTGTTTTTTGCAACGAGTACTCATGATTTCGCTTTTTTTAACAAAACACTAGAGTCTATTGCATGGCATCCAGGGGCCCCTCCACTTTGGGGGCCCGGGTTGCCCCCCCCCCCCCCCCCCCCCCCCCCTAGGGCCGGCCGTGTCCACATGCCTTTTTTTTGTTTGTTTCTCTATGTGCGTTCTTACGAGTACAATCCAGGGATCTATTTTAGCTTAGAACACTCTGTTATGAAGATGTGTGAAGCAGGCGGACAAGATAGTTTAGATTTTCTCATGTATTGCACCCAGAGTTGCATAAATAAATTAATAAAAGGAGAATTTTTTTTGTCATGTTCCTCCCCATGTTCTTTCTCTCAGTTCAGTTCCATATGTGAATAAAGTCCATGTTTGGATCAGGACGTAAATAGGCTGTGCTAAGCTGTGGCGAGCCACAAGTGCGAGCAGACGAATCGTCCATTACAATACCTGCAAAATGGTGACGCATGGTGGCTTACTAGGTGTTGGGGCGCGCCCGTGGCGCGCCTCTTGAGAGGGAGCTGGACGGTGCCGGCTAATGGTCGACCCTTTAACACACTTTTATGTTTTGATTAGCATGTGTGATGATTGAGTTAATTAAGAAATTGAGATTTCAAGCAGAGAATAACAACAGAAATAAATACATGTATGCATAGAAGCCCCATTATGGATCTTAACATGAATAATCTGACTGAGAACAGTGCAGTTTACATAAACAAAGGCATAGGTTTGACATCTTCATAAGCATTGGATAGCAGGGTCGAAAAGTAAATTATAGGTTCATCACGGGATAGGGCATAATTAGGAGTACTTAGTGCTAGATTATAGTGACACAGGATTTGCGGTGTATTCAATGGTGCATTAGAGGCGGTGGACGGTGAGAACCAGGCGGTACTTTGAAGTGACACTGAAACGAAAAGCGCAGATGTCTCCTTCGCGAATGTTGGCACGGCGACGAAACTCAGACCAGTTGGTGGTTATAGTGGCCCTCTTGCCAGTTCCTACCATAACGCGACATTCGGTGCGCAAACGGCCATTTACAAATCTGACCATGAGTGTATCATTGTTTGGATCAATGTAGTCCAGTAGTGTACCTGAAAATACTGATACAAGAAAGCAAGTGATTTACATGGACAGAGATTGTTGTGTGATATGGAAGATAAGAGTGTGTTTTTGAGGTTACCATGCGCTGGCCTGGCTTGGTAAATGTTTTGTTGATTGTGCACACATAGTACTTGATGTCAAATGTTTTGTTGATTGTGCACACGTAGTACTTGATGTCAAATGTTTTGTTGATTGTGCACACGTAGTACTTGATGTCTGGCTCTTTGTGCCAGAACATAGCAAAGAGAGCGTCTACGTGGCGTTCAGAGAGCTTCACGTCATTACCCAGTAACAATGGTCTTCAAGCTCACCAAAGTACTGGATGCCACCAGGTGCTCCCGCATTCAATTCAATGTAGGTGAGAAGCAGGTATCGCTTGCAACAGCCGTAAATGTCATAGTTTGTTTGGGAAAAGAATTTTCAGTTATATAACAATATAGGCGGGGTTTAGGGGCTGTTTGGATTGAACCCAGACCAGCCCTACAAAAACGATGGCGTACAAGAATTTTGGTGAAGAAAACTGTCGCCTGTCGTGTGCTAGTACAGAATCACAAAGGTTGGCTAAAAAATTGGCAGCCATTGGAAAATTCGGCTGCAATCAAAACGGTTGCCCACACTGTGGTCAACAACAACAAAATTATTGGTGAAATTTAGACCTTACATTGAATATTTGAAACAAACAACAAGCCTAACTCCGGCAGGAAACCCCTAAGCAAGAGAATCTGCCTCAAAACCAATACTACGTTTTTCTGTAGGCGAGAACATACCTGAACAACCTAAATAAACTGAAGTGCCACTCTCTTGCATTATCTGCATCTTCCCCGATTGCTCCTAAATCTTACAAACCCATGGACTTGGTGTAGATATGTAACCCATCATTTAGTAACCATCAAACTTAATAGTAATATTTATGATATATGTAAAAAGGGATCAATGACATCGTTGAAGCTCTAGCAAGTTTAAGTTTCAACTAAACCTATTCAGAATTAATTAACTATAGAAAAAACAGATTAGTGAGGAAGCATGAATCATGTCTAAGAGATCGGAAAATGGCATCGATAATCTGCCACAGAAATCATGCTTCCTGTACCATGGGAAGGAACAGAAACAAACTGAGAAGCTGAGTGCACCTCGAAGAGATAGAAAAATGGCATCGATAATTCAGCTTTACAGCACTCGGCATACCAAAAAACAGCACCATTGAATTGTCAAGGTAATCAATGGTAGAGTTAAATTACCCTGTTGAAACTCCATTTTGTTGGCCTAGTTCCCTGAATTTCATTTTCTGACACATATAGCCAAACAATTAGGATAAGATACCTTGTTTGAGTTTTATGCCAATGGTTCCAGCCACGGAAAGCATTTGTCAATCTGTTGTCCAATGATTGGCGATCAAATTGATCCAATGTGTGCAGATTCTTCATGAGACCCAATTCAATTGGAAAAACAGAGTTAGTCTGTAAATAATTAACATGGCTCACCCTCACCTCCATGGGATCCATTTGTAGTACCATCTAGAGTAAAAGCTAGAGGAATAACATGAAAGCTTCAGGTTGTATCGCTCCCCTTCAAAGAAGAGCCAAATAATAGCAGTGGAAAACTTTCAGTCTCTTTGACCACTCTAAAAGCTACTCTGCATGAGGAAAAAAGCAATGCTATTAGTAAGAAATGGTAACTCATCCTCAGGTTTGGCAGAGGAAACTATAACACATGTCTATCAACTCACATTATTCAGGTGATGAATCCAAAAACAGCAAATAAGGCAATACTTAATAAATATACTTCATAAGACTTGGTTTCCATCAAGTGAAGAACCATAGACAGAGGTAAAGCAAGTTATAACATCAGTCTAAAAAATTCCACACGTTTGTACTGATATTCAAAGAGATGCTTAGCACCCAAGCAACTCGCTGAGGAAGTCGATGTCGAAACATCAAAGGTTAACAGATGGACCTGGAAAGGCCGTCACTGCTACAATTTTGCTGGGCACCTCCTACATGGTCACAGATGGGTCTTTTCCCGAGGCAAGTCTGGACCATATTTTGATGGCATCACAAATACATCTTCCACTTATTTTCATCGGCTGACTGCAGGTGACGACACATGAATTAAAATTAAATTTAATATGTGCTACTAACTCGTAAGCACATCGAATGCTTATCAAGCAAATAGAGACAAATCAAAAGAATGGCTCATGAGGAAGTCATATAGAATGTGCCTTCCTGTTATAACAGGGGTGCTCATGTCCATCGTTTCACCGAAATCCATCCTTCCGAAGTTCCCGGTAATAAGATTGGTTGTCATTCCATTTGTTCAGACCTTATGTTCTGAAAGGAATCATACCATCAAAAACTTCCACTCAGTTTAAGGCCTCCTTTGGTTTAAAGGAATTTCATAGGAATTCTAGAGGATAGGATTTTTATAGGATTTTTTCCTTTAGAGCCCTTTGATTCATAGGAATGGAATTCCTATTCCTACATAGGATTGGTTCCTATCCTCCATATTTCATAGAAAAATAAAAAAGAGCCTAGACTCAATGAAAAAATTCCTTTGGTGTCAACCAAATGACATCTTGTTTTCTATTCCTACTCATAGGATTTGAGATACATGTCATCTCATTTCCTACAAGATTCCTATTCCTATGATAATCCTATCCTATGAACCAAAAGAGGCCTAAGCATTTAACTATACCACAAAATACTTAAATGAATTCCTAGCACAGCAAAGGGAGGAAACATATCAATTACCTTACCAAATAAGCAAGACGCCAGCACGTCGAATAATTGCGATAATCCATAGATATCAAATCCCGTTCTTGCAGGCATTACTATCCCAACAACTGCAATAGAAGATCAGGCATTATTGCTCACAAAGTATCAAAACAGATTGCTCTTACTCAGTGCATGTTCTTAACTACTTCATTATAGCAGTTGGCTGGAACCGGTAACTAGAGATCCATCTCACTGAGCGAGATCCATCTCTTGTAACTAGAGATCAGTCTCTTCTTTCCCAAGTCTGTAATCTCAACCATCTGTACGCTATCTCAGGGAGTCGCGCCCCTGACTATATAACACGCAGGCGTCGCCGAGAGTGAGGGTACGACGTTTCCCACATGGAATATGTTCACCTGCAATTCTTCTGCAGTTTTCGTTTTTAGCACTGTGGTTTCTGCTTGTGCTCTGTTTCTTCTCTGTTTTTGGTTTTGTTTGATGATGCAGTTTGCAGGGGCCAGATTTTTAAGTCATTTCAGGTCTGATGGCTGGCAGGAAGCTGCACTTTCAGATGTAGTGTGTACGTTTGAGAGTAAGTTAGGATTAGTTTCAAAGGAATTGCCTTGTGCAGCATAGCTAGCTAACGTAGTGTACTCTGGCTAAACTAATACAGTATACTTAACAACCTGAGCGTAGTGAAGCTTCATCTTTTAAGACAGGGGTTTCTAGAAGTACTCCCGCAGATCCGTGCTGCCATGCCCGTGGTTCGTCTTCAAGCGGCGCAACCTCGAGCCGCCGCCGCCCGCTTCTCTGACTTCCCGTGGACCTCCCTCCTCCGCGGGAGCCGCAGAGGGAACACATCGGCGTCCGCCAGCGAGCGTGGGGGGCATGCGTGGCGGGGATCACCGCAGGAGACCCACACGAATGTTGTCCTGAGTTATTGTCCCTGCCAGGTGAAAGGTTTGGGAGTTTTACTCATCCGAAACATCCGGTGGTTTATGAGTGCCTAAGTCTCAACTGGCAAAGAGGATTGGTGTTGCCATCATCTCTGGAAAGGCTCAACTTAACGCGATGTGGGGATATCTCCCCGTATGTTCCGAGCTGCCTACTAGACCTCACATCCCTCATCTCACTGAGCATTGCTGGGTGCCAAGGTATAACATCCATCGCAGGCGACATTTGGTGTTGTAATCTTGCATCACTTGAGGAATTAATTGATGATTCAGGATTGTCCAGACCTAGTTTCAATTGGTGGAGCAAAGGTAGTTGCAGAAATAAAGCAGGTGACGAAACACATGTGTCCAAAATGTAAGGAAGCGAAACAGATCATCCCAACAAAGGTATTTGTGCTAACACTTGTTTTCCATTCATCTTTGCTCTACCCTGTCAAATTGCCCCATCTTTTTCGTTGTAGTGATAAAAAAAATTGACATATCTCTCCGGATTGATAAAACACCTTATATTAAAAGTAAGCATGACCTCTTTGTTAATTACTTCCTTCTTTCTGGTTTATTAGGCCTACCTCACAAATCTCATCAACCAAGGTAGACGATGAGTGAAAGAAATTTATTTCATGGTTTGCAAAATTACTTAAGCTTTAATCTGCATTAACTACAATATATGCATTTAAAAAACGAAAAGGAGGGAGTATTCCATCTTAAAAAAGAGGGCGTCCATGTTTTTCAAGGTATAAGTTTGACCATGAATGTATAACCAATAAAATGTTGGTGCATGTCACAAAAATGTATCATTTTATTCGTATGACTCCGATGCTTTTTACTCGGCATATTAGATTTGTATCAAGTCAACCTTTACAAATTTTGACCAAATATATATTAAAAAATGCCAACATTCTACAATACCAAATATATATTCCATGAAACTACATTTCGTAATGAATCTAACAATATTTATTTGCTATTGCGAATGTTAATACATTTTCTTCCTATAAGTTTGGTCAAAATAAAGATACTTTGACTTCAAGCAAAATTTATATGCAGACTAAAAGAATCGGAGGGAGTACTCTAAATGGCTAGTATATTATTGATGTCATTTATATATGGTTAAAGTTGAAAAATGTGTGCGGTTTTTTTTATCCCCATATTTCAACTAGACTAGAGATGCGAGAGGGCCCAAAAAAGAAAGAACAAATTGCCCTCACCGAAAATCCAGAAGAAGGGACACACGACACTCCGCCGTCGCCGTTGTTCCGCTCCGCTGCTCCTCCGCCATCCCACCCGCCGGCCGTCGGTCACCCTCCCGACGCCCTGAAGGTCCTCCACCACGCGGTCGAGTCCCGTGATGCCTTCTCCTGGCCTGACCCCAGCTTGCCCCCATCCACGAATCGAGGGAAGGAGGGCCCTCTCTCAGGCGAGCCTCTCTCTCTAGTGTATGTGACGCCCCAAGAATGTCGATTTGGTCGATTTCATTCATGTGTTCTGAGATCTATCTGGGATGAGCCTTTTGTGCACTATTTTCTCCTTCTGTTGACACACGAATACGCCAAGTGTACCCTCGACGTCGGGGGTGATGCACCGCAACTCACGTTAGAGGAGATCCGGCCGGTAGCGCGATACATAGGACTAGATCATAAAAGCGCGCGTTGCCGCGCCCGTCCATCTTGATAAAATATATTTAAGAAAATTTGGTTATTGCAAATTCTTGAGAAAATTTAAAGGGCATGTTTATGTTATGAAAATCTAGCAAGGAAATTCTTCATTTTGATGCAAGGGACAAACGAAACTGATGCTATAGATACAACTTCTCATCTTATTTACAACTGATGTTCAAAGTCAAGGATACCATGATATCTCGCAAAATCAGCATATGACTATGACAATGTCTTACATGCCCACACAGAACTTCAGACACCTCAACGTGAGCATGCTTCTCTCATAAAAAAATGTGACCATGTTGTTCAGTAAAAGAGTAGTACCTCATCGAATGTGATAGTATTGGATGTCCTTTAGCTGCTCCACGGGTTGTTTTATTGCCTTGTTGAATTTGTTCTTGCTCCGAGGGGATTGTATGACCAACATAGTTAAACTGATTTCGAAAAGAGGGACTAAATTCAGGAGTGGATTTCCAAGAAAATGGCTTTATTATTTCAAGGTAAAAGCATGGCGAAAAAGATGTACATGATTGATATTAGATACTTTGCACAAGAAAATCTCAACTACAGAAAAAAAAACTGTATAAAAGTACATACAGAAGTTGTTGTTATATAGTTCCTAAAACCGCAAGGATGACTGACATCTTTGAAACGATTGCAATTTCTTTTTGAAATGATTGCAATTTCTTATTCATTCAAAGGGATACTAATACATATGGGCTTTCTTTGCGTTGAAATCTTTGTGGTTCATTGATGAAAGTAAACATGATAACTAATGTTCTTATAGACTGATACTATGTACAATGGTCGCAAAGGCTAAACTTTACTAAACATAAATAATAAGAGAAGATAAACATACTGAATTAAGTTGTTTCATGGAAGTGTCCCTTAAAAAAACATGAGGTGCTCCAATTAGTAAGTATAACCCAAAAAGAAAACATTCTAGTATCAAAATGTATTCATCATATACAAAAATAAATATGAACACAATTTCTTATAATGACAAAAGGTGTGTAAAAATGACCAAGAACTCAACTCTTTTATGTCAGTGTTCAAAAGTGGGTTGCATGTTTGCAATTTAATCCAAGACGAATACAGAACATGGTTAAACATTTTCACAACTTTGTGCTTCTGATATTGTGGCAAGATGGTTCAAGTCTGAGGTGTCAAGATCTGCGTCTTTTCCTCTTCCACTACTGCTCCTTTACTCCCTGAATAGCTTTGCGATTAGCCTGGTCAACCGTCTCTTTGGAGTTAGCTTAGGTATAAATTGCTACTGGGAGATCATGTATATGAACCAAATATCCTTACACCATAGGAACATGACTGACTACATTCTTTGAGGGACAAACTGTATAACTGATTTCAGATCCTGGACGGTGCATAGATTATGTTCTACCTTTGGATTGGTAAGTTACTGTATGATGTAAAAAGTAAGATACCTTGGTGTTGTGTGTTGTCCGCTGGAGGAAAGGTCCCTTGGTTAGTCTCAAAGAGATGGGAGAGGTTTCCGATGATATCAAGATACATCAGCTGAAATATATGTAGTTATTTACCTGATATGGTGATAATGGCAACTGACCAAGGAGCTCAGCCATGTGTGACCTGAAATTCAACTTGGCATGTATTGTACCTGAATCATCAGTACCAGTGAGAGGCACCTCCCCGGCTCTCAGATTTACTGATATACATAACAAGCTGCACACATGAGAGAAGAAAACACCCCCTTTTCAGTTTAACAGGGAATTGGTGAAGAACTGAAGATATGGTCAGCCCGGGACTGTGTGGGCACAAAGGCAAGCACTCCGATTATGTTCTTATTATAAAATCGGATTGAACCGTTGCGGTTTTTGGCAGAACGGTCTTTCTTTCCTTGCCCCTATATATGTTACCTTACCTGACAGAAATCCACCACCATATCCAGACTCCAGAGAGCTTCCTTCCGAAGTCTGTGCCAAGGATTGGATCCAAGGCATAGATGGAACTGACAGGATGGGAATGGCACATCATCTTTCCTTCATCGTCCCTTTCTTCCCCAGCAGAAAGCACCCTGGGCAAACCATGAGCCTACTGCTGCGGGCCGCTAGGAGTATGGTCGTTGTGTGGAGGGTGGAGGATGGAGAGGACACGGTGGTCCGTGCTAGTGCTTTAGGCAGGCCGCCGCCGACGTGTGGGAGGAGCCGCACCACGTCGATCGCACCGGTGAACGAGAGAGCGCCCAGATCGATCCTCGGAGTAGCAGCGCATTAACGATTGGGCCGGCCAGGATGCTCAGGATGGGGAGCGGTAAAAAAGGCTGGGGGACACAGTGGGGCGACAGGAGAGGATCTAGATCGTTGAATGAGCTAATCGTACGGTGCACAGTGTCAAATTGCTGTGGAGGGTCGTAGCTAGCTGAGTTATACTGTTTAGTAATAATAGCCGGCGGATGCTTATGTATACTCGAAGCCCCGCTTGCCCGGGAGGGACCCCGTCAGGGCTCGTGGTGGCTATGGGCTGCTCCAAGTCGATTCATTCACCCCTAAAGCCTCGTGGATCCGCAGCCCTCTGGCGTGAAGGACTAGCAAAAAGTAGATGAACACGAAAAGTAGTATATTGATATGTTGATTGTGTGTTGTTCAATCTACTGTCACCTTCAACATATATAAGAGGCGGCTGGACTTCTCGTACAAGCAAAGGATTCATCTAGGCTTTCCTTACACAAAAAATTACATCAATTCACATCCTAGAGTTCTAGTTCTAGTCCAACTCGGATTCAGTCTGAATCTGACCCAGATTTCTGTCTTGCTTCTTGCGCGGGTCGTAGGACTTGCATATGATCTCTGATTGAGATGGCTCAAACATCAAATTTGTGCGTCTGGACAAGACGAACAACTCATCATTTTTTTTCAAACAAGGCCATCTCCAATACTCCACGAGACCATCTTTAACCTTCAGCCAGACTCGGTCATGCAGCCGACTGGACTGTCCGAGTCTTGTAGCGATGTCGCAGGACGTATACTATCTCAGACGATGATGACTCCAAAACTAAAATTGACCGTTTCGACAATATGCATAACTCCCGTGTTGAACACTTTTCCATCCGAGGGAATGTAGATAACCCTTTATCAAATCCATTAACAACTTTTAAAATTCATTATTTTTTTAAACGATCATGAACTTCTTTCGAACACATTAACATTTTTCATATTCATGGATATTTGTAATAATTTATGATTTTCTGAAAACAGTTATGAACATTTTTGTAAATTTCTAGTAAAAATTTGGAATTCACAAATATTTTGAAATACCCGATTTTTTATGTTTAGAACATTTCTTAAATAAAACAACTATCTAAATCTATATAAAAATGAAAAAGCGTCTTTTATTAGACCGCTAGGTTTTTTAGGCCAAACCTAATAATAAACCGTTTTTAATAGACCACTAGTTTTCGGCTTTATAGTCGCTACTGAGCTGGAGCGAAGCCTTACTATGCCACGCCAACTCCTATTTCTTCCGTCTGGACATGCTGAAGAGGGTTCTTGTAAAATATTTTTTTCAACATATACATGTTCGAAACTATTATTATTTTAGTCATTGTAAAACCATTACAATATGTAAATGTTCTAAAATACCTATTTTTGGTTAGACTTTTTTCCTTTTTTCAATTAGTTTTTTTATCAATTTCTTTGATTTATGTATATTTTTTCATTTGCTACTTTTTTATCCATGTATATTGTTTTCACATTCATAAACGCTTGACAAAATTTGTGATCATTTTTTCAAATACATGAACAATTTCTAAAAAAATTCAACTTCTTCAAATGCATGGTCATTTTAAATTCATGAATATTTTCTCTCAATTCATTATTTTTTTCGTATTTGGAATTTATTTTGAAACTGCCAACATTTTTCTGAATTTTCAAAATGGCTTGACTTTTTCCTTTCTTGAACAGTTTTGAAATATTAGAATTTTGTAAATCTGTTAAAAATTTATTAAACCGGTAGTTGTTGGCTTTTTACTAGCTACTGATCCAGGTGATTGAGGGAAGCACTAGACCTTCCAAGCGACAGATTGAAGTGTTAGTGGCGCCTGGTCGAGCTATTGTGAGCACGAGCGCCATCTCTGATTTCTGGTGCTGAAGAGGAGCTCTCAACATTCATTTCAGATACAGCTAGAGCATGTCTTACTTGGACATGTGCAATTGTGCACTGACTGACTGACTCTCGTGCCAACAAAATTGTGCAGACTAATCCTAATTCACCTCATCTTGACTCTCATCTGAAAAATTGTGCACATATCAAAATGCAGCTTCCTGCTGTAGTTACCGGCCATCAGACCTGAATAGAGCATTCAGTTTCACTCTGTGGTATCCTGAAACAGAAATATGACAGGCATCTGTCGAAATCTGACCCAAGGCATCACAAGTCTCGTTGCCCTCAGGTCTTCCAGTTTCCAACCAAGTATAGCAGCGTGCAGCGATGGCTTCCTGATGGCCTGTTATCTACTTGTTCCTTATACCTGAAGAACAAAACATGGTCTGTAAAGCCCATCTGGGAACAATAAAAGAAGAGTTTCACCCAACGCTGCACCTGCACCAAGCAATCACACAAACACAACACCGATATTTATTAACGAGGTTCACCGATATGGCTATATCTTCGGGGCTTGACTACGGGCGCTCCTCCCCGTGACACCGTCACAATACCGCACCCCGGCCGCCCGGGCGCCGGCACATGCCGCCGGCTCCCCCGCGTGCCTGTGCTATTATGTTGGCATAGGTTACATCGTGTGTCTACCCCCGCTATATATGAGAGGCCTAGGATCAAGTGTCCTACTTGGACACGACTCCTACTCTGTCTACACACCGTACGACTCCAAGTCCAACTGTAACCTAACTTGTACAATAATATTCGACACAACTCTAACAAACTCCACCTTGGCGAATATTCTTCACCATCTTGAATTCGTCCGTGCGTCAAACCTCCATGTACATTGGACTTGAGATACACCATGAGCACCGCTGCTACTCCCAGACTCCATGTGACTCCACCTGCAACTATAGTCCCTTCTCGTCTTCTTCACAGTTAATACTTGAGCAAAATTAAGTTCCTCATTACTCTACGTTATACTCCCAACTTTCGGAGAATCCGTTCAACGTCATCACACACCGATCATTAACCTGCGTGAAAGTGAACAACTCACATATTGGACGCCACACATAAGAGTTACCTGAACTCAACATCACCGCTCTTTCTTGACCGCTTGAAACTTGAAGGAATTGCACCATCGCCCTGTGTCACCCTGAGTCAAATTCAAAGTTGTCTCACCCTTCTTCCGGATAGTCTCTGACATGTCCCACCGCTATAGCACTCCGCCTCCTTCTGTATTGCACTTTGCCATGTGCACTGAACACCACAGAATATACGGCCATGTACTCTCTCAGCTTTTGACAATTTCAGACTTTCCGCCACTTTCTCAGATTCTCCATGGTCAACTCATGTCCATCAACTAGCACCGATAGACCCAGTCACCAACTTGAATCCGGTACTCGTCAACACTGCTTCAGCACCCCCTGCACAGTTTGTCTAACCACATATCTGACCACCAATGCCCTGGCCCGTCGCTGTGTCCCGTGCTTACCGCATGCCTCGCCGCTATCCTTGCGTCGAGCCTCTGCTGTCTTGGTCGAGTCTCCCGGGTAGCTAGCCCCCACTACCTCAACCCCCACTGCAGAGAACCACCGATCATCACCGACCGATGCCGAGTATCACGCCTCCATCAGACCACTGGCGCCCAGTCCGATCCACGTGTCTCTCGCTTTACCCGCTGAAATAGGCTTCGACTCTCCATTAACTTACGCCGTAGCCCCTCCATCAGCACAGAGTGTAGTCATCCATCAGACTCCAGCTCCACCTTCAACATGACTCCATGTTAGATGATCAGTCCACCCTCTGCGCCTCATCGACTTCAAGCTCCGTGTATACACCACCTTGAATCAATCCCGCGCCATAGTCTTGTCGAAGCCACACAAGCCCTCGGGGCCTGCGCCACGTGTTTCCACGCCCAGAAGTCGGTCACCATCAGCATCACACTCCTACGTCGTCAGCGCCGATCCCACCATCGTCTTCTGTACCAACCAACTTGCGTCGATCCGTCAGACTGTCTAGTCCAACCCAGCCGAATTTATCTGACTGCACGACATGCTCTAGACTCCATAAGCCTTGTACGCACATCACCAATCTGCCATCGTCATGTAAAACCTCATGTGCAATTAGCAACACTTCCAAAAGAAAATTTAACTTTCCTGGTAGTCTCCAAGGGTGCACCAAGCCTTTCCCCTATAACCTCCAAAGCTTTTCTTTATTGTGTTGTTGTCCATGCCACGCCAATACATACTGCAGATTGTTCTCTTTTTTTGTCTCAAACAAATCTCACCGATGCCTTGCAGCTTCAACGTGCCACGAACTCCACGATGCTCCCGCGAATAGCATGTCCCGCCTGCAGCTCCCCCTGTGCCTTGCCGCACCATGGGCTCTGCTAGGCGCCTGGGCCAGCTTAGCCGCTGCCACCCCGTGCGCACCTCGGACTGGGCCGCTTGTGTTCACCTTCCTTCGATCACATCGATCTTGCCGAGACCGAGTCGATCTAGAATACCACGACACCTCTGCTCCATCCGACCTCGCCGAAAATTCGCCCGAAAGACACGCCATATGCACGCTCGCCCGAATCGACCCACTAGATCAATCGCCGCACGTTTCACGATGTACTCGCCCGACCTTGTCTGCCGCTAGCACACGCACCATCCGATCGCTTCTTGAAGATTACAACATGACCAACTCTGCTTCCAGCTCGCAACTCGCCGACCATACTGTCCCGCATTACGATCGCTTCCACAAATTTCTGTCGATGTTCTTCTTCGTCCTCTGGATCAACTTGACCGCCTCCCGGACCTTTTCAACCTTGCTCATGATACCACTTGTTAAAATAAATCCGAGGCATACCGTCACAATACCGCATCCCGGCCGCCCGGGCGCCGGCACACGCCGCCGGCTCCCCCGCGTGCCTGTGCTATTATGTTGGCATAGGTTACATCGTGTGTCTACCCCCGCTATATATGAGAGGCCTAGGATCAAGTGTCCTACTTGGACACGACTCCTACTCTGTCTACACATCGTACGACTCCAAGTCCAACTGTAACCTAACTTGTACAATAATATTCGACACAACTCTAACAAACTCCACCTTGGCGAATATTCTTCACCATCTTGAATTCGTCCGTGCGTCAAACCTCCATGTACATTGGACTTGAGCTACACCATGAGCACCGCTGCTACTCCCAGACTCCATGTGACTCCACTTGCAACTATAGTCCCTTCTCATCTTCTTCACAGTCAATACTTAAGCAAAATTAAGTTCCTCATTACTCTACGTTATACTCCCAACTTTCGGTGAATCCGTTCAACGTCATCACACACCGATCATTAACCTGCGTGAAAGTGAACAACTCACATATTGGACGCCACACATAAGAGTTACCTGAACTCAACATCACCGCTCTTTCTTGACCGCTTGTCTGAAACTTGAAGGAATTGCACCATCGCCCTGTGTCACCCTGAGTCAAATTCAAAGTTGTCTCACCCTTCTTCCGGATAGTCTCTGACATGTCCCACCGCTATAGCACTCCGCCTCCTTCTGTATTTGTCATCCGCACTTTGCCATGTGCACTGAACACCACAGAATATACGGCCATGTACTCTCTCAGCTTTTGACAATTTCAGACTTTCCGCCACTTTCTCAGATTCTCCATGGTCAACTCATGTCCATCAACTAGCACCGATAGACCCAGTCACCAACTTGAATCCGGTACTCGTCAACACTGCTTCAGCACCCCCTGCACAGTTTGTCTAACCACATATCTGACCACCAATGCCCTGGCCTGTCGCTGTGTCCCGTGCTTACCGCATGCCTCGCCGCTATCATCGCGTCGAGCCTCTGCTGTCTTGGTCGAGTCTCCCGGGTAGCTAGCCCCCACTACCTCAACCCCCACTGCAGAGAACCACCGATCATCACCGACCGATGCCGAGTATCACGCCTCCATCAGACCACTGGCGCCCAGTCCGATCCACGTGTCTCTCGCTTTACCCGCTGAAATAGGCTTCGACTCTCCATTAACTTACGCCGTAGCCCCTCCATCAGCACAGAGTGTAGTCATCCATCAGACTCCAGCTCCACCTTCAACATGACTCCATGTTAGATGATCAGTCCACCCTCTGCGCCTCATCGACTTCAAGCTCCGTGTATACACCACCTTGAATCAATCCCGCGCCATAGTCTTGTCGAAGCCACACAAGCCCTCGGGGCCTGCGCCACGTGTTTCCACGCCCAGAAGTCGGTCACCATCAGCATCACACTCCTACGTCGTCAGCGCCGATCCCACCATCGTCTTCTGTACCAACCAACTTGCGTCGATCCGTCAGACTGTCTAGTCCAACCCAGCCGAATTTATCTGACTGCACGACATGCTCTAGACTCCATAAGCCTTGTACGCACATCACCAATCTGCCATCGTCATGTAAAACCTCATGTGCAATTAGCAACACTTCCAAAAGAAAATTTAACTTTCCTGGTAGTCTCCAAGGGTGCACCAAGCCTTTCCCCTATAACCTCCAAAGCTTTTCTTTATTGTGTTGTTGTCCATGCCACGCCAATACATACTGCAGATTGTTCTCTTTTTTTCTCTCAAACAAATCTCACCGATGCCTTGCAGCTTCAACGTGCCACGAACTCCACGATGCTCCCGCGAATAGCATGTCCCGCCTGCAGCTCCCCCTGTGCCTTGCCGCACCATGGGCTCTGCTAGGCGCCTGGGCCAGCTTAGCCGCTGCCACCCCGTGCGCACCTCGGACTGGGCCGCTTGTGTTCACCTTCCTTCGATCACATCGATCTTGCCGAGACCGAGTCGATCTAGAATACCACGACACCTCTGCTCCATCCGACCTCGCCGAAAATTCGCCCGAAAGACACGCCATATGCACGCTCGCCCGAATCGACCCACTAGATCAATCGCCGCACGTTTCACGATGTACTCGCCCGACCTTGTCTGCCGCTAGCACACGCACCATCCGATCGCTTCTTGAAGATTACAACATGACCAACTCTGCTTCCAGCTCGCAACTCGCCGACCATACTGTCCCGCATTACGATCGCTTCCACAAATTTCTGTCGATGTTCTTCTTCGTCCTCTGGATCAACTTGACCGCCTCCCGGACCTTTTCAACCTTGCTCATGATACCACTTGTTAAAATAAATCCGAGGCATACCGTCACAATACCGCATCCCGGCCGCCCGGGCGCCGGCACACGCCGCCGGCTCCCCCGCGTGCCTGTGCTATTATGTTGGCATAGGTTACATCGTGTGTCTACCCCCGCTATATATGAGAGGCCTAGGATCAAGTGTCCTACTTGGACACGACTCCTACTCTGTCTACACATCGTACGACTCCAAGTCCAACTGTAACCTAACTTGTACAATAATATTCGACACAACTCTAACAAACTCCACCTTGGCGAATATTCTTCACCATCTTGAATTCGTCCGTGCGTCAAACCTCCATGTACATTGGACTTGAGCTACACCATGAGCACCGCTGCTACTCCCAGACTCCATGTGACTCCACTTGCAACTATAGTCCCTTCTCATCTTCTTCACAGTCAATACTTAAGCAAAATTAAGTTCCTCATTACTCTACGTTATACTCCCAACTTTCGGTGAATCCGTTCAACGTCATCACACACCGATCATTAACCTGCGTGAAAGTGAACAACTCACATATTGGACGCCACACATAAGAGTTACCTGAACTCAACATCACCGCTCTTTCTTGACCGCTTGTCTGAAACTTGAAGGAATTGCACCATCGCCCTGTGTCACCCTGAGTCAAATTCAAAGTTGTCTCACCCTTCTTCCGGATAGTCTCTGACATGTCCCACCGCTATAGCACTCCGCCTCCTTCTGTATTTGTCATCCGCACTTTGCCATGTGCACTGAACACCACAGAATATACGGCCATGTACTCTCTCAGCTTTTGACAATTTCAGACTTTCCGCCACTTTCTCAGATTCTCCATGGTCAACTCATGTCCATCAACTAGCACCGATAGACCCAGTCACCAACTTGAATCCGGTACTCGTCAACACTGCTTCAGCACCCCCTGCACAGTTTGTCTAACCACATATCTGACCACCAATGCCCTGGCCTGTCGCTGTGTCCCGTGCTTACCGCATGCCTCGCCGCTATCATCGCGTCGAGCCTCTGCTGTCTTGGTCGAGTCTCCCGGGTAGCTAGCCCCCACTACCTCAACCCCCACTGCAGAGAACCACCGATCATCACCGACCGATGCCGAGTATCACGCCTCCATCAGACCACTGGCGCCCAGTCCGATCCACGTGTCTCTCGCTTTACCCGCTGAAATAGGCTTCGACTCTCCATTAACTTACGCCGTAGCCCCTCCATCAGCACAGAGTGTAGTCATCCATCAGACTCCAGCTCCACCTTCAACATGACTCCATGTTAGATGATCAGTCCACCCTCTGCGCCTCATCGACTTCAAGCTCCGTGTATACACCACCTTGAATCAATCCCGCGCCATAGTCTTGTCGAAGCCACACAAGCCCTCGGGGCCTGCGCCACGTGTTTCCACGCCCAGAAGTCGGTCACCATCAGCATCACACTCCTACGTCGTCAGCGCCGATCCCACCATCGTCTTCTGTACCAACCAACTTGCGTCGATCCGTCAGACTGTCTAGTCCAACCCAGCCGAATTTATCTGACTGCACGACATGCTCTAGACTCCATAAGCCTTGTACGCACATCACCAATCTGCCATCGTCATGTAAAACCTCATGTGCAATTAGCAACACTTCCAAAAGAAAATTTAACTTTCCTGGTAGTCTCCAAGGGTGCACCAAGCCTTTCCCCTATAACCTCCAAAGCTTTTCTTTATTGTGTTGTTGTCCATGCCACGCCAATACATACTGCAGATTGTTCTCTTTTTTTGTCTCAAACAAATCTCACCGATGCCTTGCAGCTTCAACGTGCCACGAACTCCACGATGCTCCCGCGAATAGCATGTCCCGCCTGCAGCTCCCCCTGTGCCTTGCCGCACCATGGGCTCTGCTAGGCGCCTGGGCCAGCTTAGCCGCTGCCACCCCGTGCGCACCTCGGACTGGGCCGCTTGTGTTCACCTTCCTTCGATCACATCGATCTTGCCGAGACCGAGTCGATCTAGAATACCACGACACCTCTGCTCCATCCGACCTCGCCGAAAATTCGCCCGAAAGACACGCCATATGCACGCTCGCCCGAATCGACCCACTAGATCAATCGCCGCACGTTTCACGATGTACTCGCCCGACCTTGTCTGCCGCTAGCACACGCACCATCCGATCGCTTCTTGAAGATTACAACATGACCAACTCTGCTTCCAGCTCGCAACTCGCCGACCATACTGTCCCGCATTACGATCGCTTCCACAAATTTCTGTCGATGTTCTTCTTCGTCCTCTGGATCAACTCGACCGCCTCCCGGACCTAAAATGGAGATAGAGGAGCGGAGTTACTTAGATGAGCGCTCACGTGACTCGTCTCTCCCCCGCGTCCACCTACCAGCCTCCACGGTGTGACCTCATCGGAGACCACACCGCTCCCTTTCCTGGCATTCTACCCCGCTCTTAGTGGTTCTCCTTCCCTATTATCGACCCTAATCTCGGGCACCAGGGGGCTCAGAGTTCGGCTAATCCTCAATTTCAATCTAGGTGTCGGCTATGGAGCCTCTGAGGCCATTGACGGTGAGGAAGGTCGCTGACGAGCTACAGCAGATGAGAGAGCCAAGGTATAAAGTGGCGCCTGCAGATGCATGGCCTCTAAGAGGCGTGCAGAAGTTTAAAAAACGCATCATCAATTAACACAAAGCGACTTGAAACACCACAGAGAACTAAGAGCGCGGTAAAATTTAAACAGTTATGATGATGTTATCACAATCGAGCCTATGTTGTGTGGCACAATTTACCCTAAAAAAGGTGCTAGCGGAGCGGAGTTATTCACAGAACGCTCCCGTGACTCACCTCTCCCCTGCCTCCACCTACCACCCTCTGCGACGTGACACCATCTAAGACCACACCGCTCCCTTTCCCAGCATTGTACCCCGCACTCTTAGAAGGTTCCCCTTCTTCGATATCAGCCCCTATTTCGAGCATGGCAGGAAGGGTGGGAAGCTCTGATCGGCTAATCCTCAATTTTGATATGGGGTACAACCATGGAATCTTGGAGTCCGCTAACGGAGAGGGAGGTCGCCGACGAGCTACGACCGATGAGAGCGCCAAGGACAAAGCGGCGGCTGTGGCCGCCCAAGGAGAGACGCAAGCTTGCGGTGCAGACCTGTGTGAAAACAAATGTCGAGGAGAGGATTCAGATGATTCTGAACGGGAGTGCAATTATAGAAGAGGTGATGTTGGTATGTTGTTGGGAAATGACAAAGGCATCTTCCATAGATCTGTGCAACGAGCTCGCTAGGGATGAGGGGAGGAGGCAGACATAAGCGTCTTTTCAATTTCAGCATGCGAGTGATTTCTTTTCATTATGTGTTACTACTGGAGTGTTTAATTAATCTCACCATTATACATATACATATGCAAGTTAATTTTCTTAACTTCAAACCCTTCCAATTCTAAATCCATTGAAAGGATATTTTCCTTCCATTCTGCCCACTTGAGAAGGGGGGGGGGGGGGGGCAAGAAAGATCATGTTAGCGGTACATGTCTAAAGCAATTTTTTTGTTGATGATGCAAGGCATGCACTCGAGAAAAGAACATACATTCTTTTGATGATACAAATACTATATGTTTAGAATATACTCGCCAATGAATTAGCCCCCCCCCCCCCCCCCCCTCCTTCCAATATAGAACTTTAAATGTATCACAACTAGATACCCCCTCCTTCTCAAAATATAAGGTGAGCTCGACTTTGCACGGTCTTTGATGCATGACTTTGACCATTGATATATACCAAAATACTTGGATCGAACATGTATCAATAGTATCATTGTATTTTTCTTGTAAAACAATTTTATTTCATAAGTCTTTATAATAATTTTATAGGCATACGCTAAGTGAAAATTATAGTCAAAGTTGTGTGATGAAGACCAGAAAATCAACACGCGCCTTATATTTTGGGAAGGAGGGAGTACCATTTTAAACTAGCCATTCATTGAATTTAAAGTTGTGGGTACTCGCGGAAAATGCAAGAGAAATGTGTGGCGTCTAAGAAACGCGGGAAAGTTCAAACATGTACATTTTAAACGCATCATCATTTAATACGAAGAAACTTGAAACGCCACATAGAACTAAGAGCGGAAGAAAATTTACATAGGTCGCTATAAACACAACATAAGTAAAAAGAGGTTGACTTCAAACGCCACATGGAGCAATAGCAAGAGGCCGCTGAAAATAGGATGACTCAGTGTGGGAGAGTTTAACAAGTACAAATAGACTTGATGCTTCGCGCCGGATAATAAAAGCAATAGCATCCACAACATATGAATTAGTTACAAAGCGCTGCCCAGACTAGTTATATGTCTACTTTAATTAGTGTATATGCTTGTGTTTCAACATGGTTTAAAAACATTTAAAAAAAAACTCCGCCTTTTCGTAAAATTCTTATTCCGAGATAGAAGTGGGTAACATATATATATATATATATATATATATATATATATATATATATATATATATATATATATATATAATTCAGTTTTTTAGGAATGCAACTATGATATATAATAAGGGTGTTCTGGAGAAAGGAAGATACTGGAAACATGGATCCAACAAATGCTTATGTATTTAGTTATCCAGGAACAAAGCTCAACACAAGCAGTTAGCTATCATACAAACAACTAACTAACAAACAAAAATAGTTGTGCATGGACAAAATAGTAAAAATTAGAATTCCTTGTCGTCGTAATATTGTTCCGCCTTTACCTATAAATGGTTATTTCCTTCAACAGCTTAGCATATTATCATCAATTATGCTTGTGCTCCAACGCTTTTAAACCCCATCCTACACAACAAATTTAATTGCTTGTATATGTCAATCTAATTGTTTGTACAAGATATTAAATACTCCATATAGATGCCGACATATGTTTGTTTGCCAAGATAGTTACCTAGGAAATCCAGGGGTGTTGTTTTTGAATTGTTTCTATGGTTTAGGAATGTCTTCAAACTCTTAAAATTTATTTTCATTAAATAAGTCTTTTTATATAAAAAGAATTTTGCTTCCATACGCCCCTTTAAATATTGTAATAGACTATGCATCATTTTTTTCTCTAGGGTTTGAGTGGGAGGCGGTTGTACTTCTGTTGACCCGCCGGTGCTGCCGCTAGTTTCCCTGCCGGTACGGCTGTGGGAGGGTGAGGGGACCCCGAATTTGTGTGTTGGGTTCATGTCCCGTAGGTGTTTTGAGTTATTTGTAGCCAGTGAAGTTGTGGCAGCAGAGGTGATGAGTAATGGTTCATCGACTTTTCCCTTGTGGATGGCTTTCCTCAAAGGGTGCATCGATGAGTAGGAGGATGGTGTAGATCACCGGTCATTTTTCTGATTGTGCGCTTTGATGACTATACCTACAGCAAGTAGCTTCAAGCATTGCACTGTCAACCTTTTTCATTCGTTCCATCTTTCCCATGATAGTAAGATTCTATCCATTCCCCATGCATACATCCAATATACATGTTACCATTTCTCCAGCCAAGCCACTCTCCCCTCGCCCATTACCACCAAGAAAACAAGGGAAGAACAAACACAAAGCGGAAAAGCAAAGAGAAATAAAGAGGGGAGATTCAACAACTCTAATGAAAAAATCTATGTTTCAGATCCACCAGTGAAAAATTCCACTGTCCATCAGGTTTAGGTCCAAAAACAAGCTTTCTAGGTGCTTTGTTCTTTTGTCTCTGACCGGTCTTCTAGAGAGAGAGAGAGAGAGAGAGAGAGAGAGAGAGAGAGAGAAGAGGGTGGAGAGGGTGGAGGAAGGGGAGATTTAGAAAGCAGACGTTGCCATTTTTACTAATAAGAAATAAGAGAAGAATGAGAAATTGGGCAACAATAAAGTAGGAAAAGGGAGAAGAGGGATAGATAGGCTTCTTTTCAATTTCACCCTCCGGCTGGTTTATTTTTATTATTATCTGCCACTAGCATTAAATTCAATTATTTTCAGCATTACACATACTATTTCTTTGACTTTAGAGCATGTTTCAATTTTGATATGGGGGACAGCCATGGAGCCTCGGAGGTCGCTGGTGGAGAGGGAGGTCATCGATGAGCTACAGAGGATGAGAGCAACAAGGGATAAAGCGGCGACTGCAGGTGTGTGGCCTCTAAGAAGCGTGAGAAAGTTTAAACATCTACATCTTATATGCATCGTCATCAATTACTATAAAGCGACTTGAAACGCCACAGAGAACTAAGAGCGCGGGGAAATTTGAATAGGTATGATGACGTTATCACAATCAAGCCTATGTGGTTGACACGATTTACCCTAAAAAAGGAGCTAGCGGAGCAGAGTTACTCACGTGACTCACCTCTCCCCTACCTTCACCTACCACCCTCCATGACACGACCTCATCGGAGACCACACCGCTCTCTTCCCTAGCATTCTACCCTGCGCTCTTAGTGTTTCCCCTTCCTCGTTATCGGCCCCTATCTCGAGTGCGGCGGGAGGGACATGAAGCTCGGAGTTCGGCTAATCCTTAATTTCAATCTGGTAGGGGGGGGGGGGGGGCAGCCATGGAGCCTCCGAGGCCGCTAACGGTGAGGGAGGTCGTTGACAAATAGAACAAAGAGCGTGGTGAAAAATTAAATGGGTATGGTATAAACGCAACATGCGTAAATGCGAATTGACTTCAAAGGCCACACGGAGCAATAGGAAGGAGGCTGCCAAGATATGAAGGGGCTTGATGCATCGCACCAGATAATATAAGCAGTCGGCGTCCACAAGATATGAATTGGTTACAAGCACTGCATAGACTAGTTACGTGTCTACCTTAATTGGTGTCTATGCTTATGTTTCAACATGGTTTAATAACCCTTTAAAAACTATGACTGCATAAAATTCTTATTCCGCGATAGAAGTGAGTAACATATATGGAGAATCCGGCTTTTTAGGAATGCAATTACGATCCAAACACTGGTTACTTATTTAGTTATCCTAAAAAGATGAACAAACCAACAAAATAAAGTTATCCATGGACAAATGCTCAGCACACAAGTGGTTAGCTATCTTACAAACCAACAAACAGAAATAGTTATCCATGGGGAAACACTCAGCACAAGCGGTTAGTTATCTTACAATCTAACAGACAAAGATTGTTATCCATGGACAAAATAGTAAAGAAGAGTTCCTTGCCGGTCGCAACACCGTTCTGCATTTAAAAATAAATGGTTGTTTCCTTCAAAGGCTTAGCATAATTGGGCTCCAACACTTCTAAACCCTATCCTACACATCTCACAACAAATTTAATTGTTTGTATATGCAAATCTAACTGTTTTTACAAGAATATAAATACTCCATATAGATGTTGGTATGTGGAATTAAACGAAAGTATGATCAATGATGGTGTATGTGTGTCCATGGACCATGGCGTACCACTATGGAGGTGAGTTTATTCATGAGAAGGATTATTCATCTAGAGAGAGAGAGAGAGAGAGTATTTAAGAATGTGTCACCTATGTTTCGAATCCTATATACTTAAGAAGTTCATCCCCACTACCATATTTATCTTGACATGCAAGGTATCCACGTCATCCTATGTGCCCCACTGATTTTCCTTCCTTCTAGTCAGCCATGTCATCCTCCTTTGCTCGCACCATCCCGCACGCTAATTTTATGGCAGCCTCTCCATCGAGTCGATTTCTTGCAGTTGGGCTGTAGTACTTGGCTACTTCTTAGGAAAAGGCAGTTTGAATGGGCTGTACCGGCCCACTTCTTAAGTTTTTTATTTATCTTTTCTGTTCCCGAAGGGTCATCGGCTCCACAAGACCCTCCTCTCACGTTGTTTTCTCCACGACACTTAATCTCATCTATTATTGCCCTTCCTTTCATCTCCCCCAATTCCTTATTATCTGTGAGAAATAATTGATTTCCTTCCGCCCCTTCGTCTTATGAACATATAATGTGATCGCTTATTACCTTTGATGATTCCCTTCATCTTCTCTCAATCAATAATCTCTTCGAGTCTTCAAAGTTAAACAGTTCGCCTTCACATTCTCGCCCCGCCGGCTATACGATGCTATATAATGACAGCGGCTTCTGCGTTCTGCTTCAAACCTCTTTCACAACCATTCCAGTGCCTGCGTCATCTTCATCTCTTCACAGCGTCCATACAGATAACCTGAAATTGGGAATTGTCAAATGGATTGTCATGTTCTCTTGACGATACGATGATGAAATCCATGGTGGAGGAGATCCTGATTTCTTACGGAGAGCTTGCTGATGTTGCCAATGCCGCACATCGGTTGTGGCCACTGTGTCTCCACGTAATGGCCTGACCCGACATCATCATCGACCCCTCCCTCCTCGACGTCTATGCACACGCTGCCCGTGCTGTCTCCGGTGCTGGCGTCGCAGCTGCTCATCTCCGAGACCCAGGTGCTCGGCAGGACCGCAGGAATCCCCGATACACGACGGTGGGAGTACAGCTCCAGTCCGGCCAACGCATGCAATAATTTCCCCTACATATATCGTGAGGTCACTCCTATCCGCAGACACTGCCTACGTGCCCATGTGCTACACCCAGCTCATATACAATTTTGCATCTCTCTCATGTCAGCTTAGTACGATTTCTGTTGGTATTTTCATAAATTCCTTTGATTGTTTCGCAGAATCGTATATATCAGATTCCAGTTAATTTCAGGCATGTTGTCATCACGGAATCGATCTAATACCCGAGTGATACATGTGATTCCCATTGTTCTTCTTCTCCCACTGCACTATCTAAAATAACAAACTATTCATATGAACGTACTTGCACTATCTGAAGTTGAAGATATGGTGCCTATGGCTACATGCTTGCTAACAAAATTGGGTTGAAACAGAATGGATCCCAATGTTAGATAAATATAAGTCAAAAGACGGAAAATCCTAGCCCTTTGGATATGTGATAGTACTATTGCCCATGATCAAATAACGTACTTCCTGGTTTTCAGAGGTCCTTTTTAATTTGTTTGGTTAATGCGCTGTTACATTACAATTTAGAGCTGCCTTGTGTTAGAGTTTGTTCAGTTGAATGCACAAGTTGAATGCATCTTGAGTTCACATCCATGTCATGTTTGCACCAGAGAATGCCGTTCTCCTGCATACTCTACCCTGGAATCTTCAACTGTGATGGAAAATAAGGCCCCTGCCCCCTGGTATTTTTGTCGATTGGTGTTAAGTGGTATCATTTTATTCTTTATCTATGCTGAAATAGAAACTGTTGTTCAGTTTAAACATGTATGTGTAACTATAATCAAACTATCTTCTCTTAAGTATAGCACTTGGATATTATCTCAAACCTACACCATCACTTGAAATATGTAAGCTTCTAATTAAATGCTGCACTATGAAATGTTTTATCCAAGTAGCACCTTTACTTAGTTGTAATGAATAATACTTCTCCACTATCATGATACTATTATTGTTCTGGTGAGAGGACCATGTAAGAACCGTTCTGTTTGGCCTTTGGTTTATAATATTTTGTGCCACTTGGGAGCAATGTCATTTCTATTCGAGAGTGTTAAAAGTGTGATACTTGCAAATTAACATGAATCTCTTCGTTCCTTTCTCCAATGCACTTACAATATGTAGTCAAACTGTATTATCTTGAGTTATCATGGGAAAATCGCATCACATTTCATGTTAGCTATACATTCTTATTATAGATATACCAAAATACCTATAGCTAGAGGAACATATAACAAGTCCCGCAGCAACGCGCGGGGTATCATCTAGTTATAAGATGTTTTGAGTACTTTAATATGGACTACACACGAATTGGAATGGGCCAACAAATACACTAAAATGCGTCTATATATATTTGATTCAGAAAAAAGTTAGAACGTCCTATAATTCGGAATGGAGTATAATAAAGAACTGCAGTATGGAGTATAATATAGAGTGTAGTATTAAGTATTATCACATTGATGTGTCCAACGACACTTCTGGTTCGTCCATGACTTCATGGACTTCTCATACGTTGTCTCACAATGGAGTTTGTTGTGCGAGCATATCTAGTGCAACTGCACGATGCCGCCATCTCCGCCGCCACCACGTCAGAGTAGTCATCCTCCGTTGTGTGTCGGGCTACACAAGAAGCTCGGGACGGGCACACCCTGTGCGAGGATGTTGAGGCCGGCGACGACGGATACTGATGTGTGACCTACAATTGGGCAAATATTTTGTACATATTTCGAAAACATGGACATTGTTCAAAATTACATATATTTTTTGGATCACGAACAATTTTTTTAAAAAGAGTGCAACTCTGTTGAATTTGGGGAAACAAATCAAAACAGGAACAAATATGTAAAAACGCCAACATTTTTCAAAAAATGCTCAAACATTTATAGGAATTTCCAAAATATTTTTTGAAAATGTTCACAAATTTTATAAATATCTTGAATTCATAAAATGCTCACAAATTTAAAAGACTCGTGGTCTTAAAAATTGTTCATGTAAAAAAATATTCACGATTTCAGGAAAAAAAGGGAAAACGAAAATAAGAAATGTAGAGTAAAACTTAAAAAATATTCGTGATTCATGGTTTTAGAAATGAGGAAACCAAAAAACAGAAAGGAAACACAACGAAGAAAATAATAAGACAGAAAAACCTGTTGAGGGAACTCAGGGAAGGTTCTAGAGCCTTCATAAAACGGTGGAAAGCTCGCACGGATCAAACTAAATATTAGGCCTACCCATGTAGCTGCACTCCATCTGGCGAATTGCGTGTTTGGTCATCCCACAAATGCAATGCGACCCGGGCTGCGGCTAAATTAGAGGACGAACCCTTTTTTTAGCTTTACCAAACGTGTGGTTTTTGGTTTGCTTTTCCTCACGTGACTTTTCAAACCACTTTCAATTTTTCTACAGGTTTTTTCTATTTATTTACCTGTTTATTTTTTTTCCTTTTTGTTTCCGTTTTCACTTTAAACATCATTAGATTATTTAAATTGGTGAAATATTTGGGAAACTGCAAGAGATATTAAAATTCATGAAAATTTTAAGAATCTGTGAATCTTCACACTGTTTCTAAACTCATAAATGTTTATTAAATTTTAGACTAATTTTTAAAACTGCGACAAATTTTCATATTCATGAACTTTTTTTATCCACCAAATATTTTTGAAATTTTAAATTCGTAAATTTTTTAAAATTCATTAACTGTTTTCAAATCATAAAATATTTTAATAAATCGTGAAATTTTATTGAATTTGTGCACATAGTTTTCCAAATTTCTGAACGTATTTCTAGTTTGTGAACTGTTTTCTATCCGGGAGCATTTTTTGGATTCATGAATTTGTTTTAAAATTTGTGAATATTTCTGAAATCTTTAACATTCCCCAAATTCCTGTACATTTTTTAATTATTAAACATTTTTTCTGCAAATTTCCTAACATATGTGAAATTGTGAACATTTTTTCAAAGTTGATATTTTTTTAATACTTGAACTTTGTTTCTCGAATTTATGAACATTTTTTGCAAATTGGTGGACATTTTTTAAATTCGTTAACATTTTTTAAGTCTATTAACATTTCTAAATTCGTTAACATTTTTTGAATTTATGATCTTTTTCATATTTATGGACATTTTCAAATCTAAAAATAGTTAAATATTTGTAAATTTTTTTATTTGTGAACATATTTCTTCCAAATCCGTAATATGTTTTCTTATCTGTGAACTTTTTTCTAATTCTTGAACAAATTTTGTAATTTGTGAACATTTTTTGCAACGTGAATATTTTCTGGAATTCACAAAAATTGTTCAAATTAAAAAAACTTGTGAGATAAATATATTATTAAAATATACATGAAAAATATTTACATTGGCTTTAGTGTGTTGACTGCATCGTTACCCAGGGATAAAATTTACAGGTTGCTGCAAGCGACAAGCGTTTGGTTGGCAAGGTCATTAATAGTGATGCCAGCTTTTGCGGTCGCTACAAGTGACGCACAACAGTACGTGTCGAGATACATCGATCTATGAGGGGAATACGGAGTGCGTCTTGGTCCACTTCCCACCCACGAAATCTATTAGAAACTCAAAGGGATAAATAGATCAAAAGAATGCTACATGGGCTTCATTCAGGGGCATGCCTAAAAAACCAGAATTGATGTGAGTTTTCGATGGGAATAGCTTCCTCCAGGACATCGAGTGAGTAACTCAAAAGCAAATATTCCAATGTTTAGTTTGGGGATGGTTTTTAGGAGCAAGCAATGAATGGAAATTGTACTAATAAATATAGACTACTGATATTTAGAAGTATAATCTTCATGAAGTCAAAAAATATACGATCAGGGCTAAGTGTGGATGGACGGGATTGTCCCTGGCTTACATATGGTGCATATTTGAAGATTTGAAGGTATTCTAGTTTCCATGTGATCACATTTGAAGGTGAACATGAGTGTGCGCCTAACAGAAACAATCGTATCTTATTACTACATAAGTTATTGCTAGGAAGTATTAGCACATCTTATGAGCCAACCCAACATTAAAGATTAGTAGCGTTATATCTGTTGTTCTGAAAGATTTCTTTGTTGATCTATCAACATCAAAGGGTAAGGCTACCAAGAAGATAGTGTTAGAGCAACTATTAGGGAGGATGAAAGACGAGTACACCAAGGTATTTGATTGCTAGTTAGAACTCAATCCCGGGAGTACAATCCTTCTTGGCTTGGACATTGAGAACACAGGGTAAAAAAAACATAATCGATGCTCCAAAATGCGTTTGAAAATAACAGTTTGGAGCACCGATTTATATTTTTTTCCAAAATTTTCTATGAATATCATCTGGTGATGAATTTTTGCAAGCTATCAAAACATTTCTCAATGTTTCACACGAAAAAAGTCGGAATTTTTATTTACTGTTCAGCCATGAGCTCGGGATCAGAACAGCCGCGTGCCCTTTTTACTCGCTATTGAGCTATGAGCGACCGAAACGGTAGAACTTTCAAGCGAGTGAGCGAAGCCTTACTGGGCCGTGCCTGAGCTAGTGCGAGAACGGGCACCAGCTCCTATTTCTTCCATCTGCACATGCTGAAGAGGATTCTCCTATTTCCCCCTTTTTTTCTCCCTTTTTATTTATTTCAAAATGTTCTAAAATATCATATTCAAAACTATTATTATTTTACTTTTTGTAAAACCATTACATTATGTAAATGTCTTAAAATATCTGTTCAGTTTTTTTCCAGATATTCTTTTTTATTTTTTTTATTTAGTGTTTTTTCTCAGTTTTTAAAATCTATGTATATTTTCCATTTGTAGCGCCTGGACACGCTGAAGCTTATATGCCTATGGTGAGCGACATGCCCACCTCGCTATACCGAGAGATTGGTTGTGTTGGTTGCCCACATCGATTTTGTTTGCATGGCATATTTGCTTAGTTGAGTCTGGTTGAAAAAAACATGCAAAAAAACCATCATCTACACATAGCTTGGTTGCCTACATGTAGGATACCTGCATCAAGGGAGCAATTTTGGCATGAAATTTGATGTCCTGCATTGGCCGAACTGGTGCAACTACATGGTGTTTGGTTGCATAAACTTGATATGCATGCTTAATAGTTAACAGTTACACATAACACACATAGTTACACTAGAGTGCCTTGGCGACTGCGGTGGACGATGGTCGTGATGCCGCGTCCGACACGACAAGCACGGAGTCGTAGGCGAGTGATCCCATCGACGGCGCGATGAACTAGTCGCTAGCGCCGTCGCCGCAAAGAAAGCCCATGCGGAGGGACGAATAGGAGGGCGCTAAGGCAGAGGGCGAGAGAGTAGAAATGCAGTGAGCACGGTATGACGGTGTCAGTGCAGTAGGATGCGGGAGAGGAGGCCGAAAGGAATGATGCTGGAGATAGTATAGAAGAACACAGTCGAGGAGGCCGAGATGAACGACGGCAACGATGACGCCAGAGCAGTAAGACACGGGAGAGGAGAAAAGAACAACGCTGGCGGTGGCACCAGCATAGCGGGACGCGGACAGCAGACCCAGAGGTAATGATCAAAAGGGACTTAGGTGAAGGAGATTAAGGAGTGTCATAAAACATACAAACACATATGTACAGTCACAAAGAATATGTAGATCTACTCGTCTATGATCGTCGAAACAGAAAATATGTAACATGAAAGTCACGTGGAACTGTGAGATAAAGCTACTGGTCACAAAGTAAATTTCAAATCGTTGAACGTGCATGACGAATTTGATTCGTCCAAAATAGAGCCAAACATGAATATGAAAATTAAACATTTACAATGGGCGAAACTACGAACTGATCACCTGAATGGAACCATAACTTCGATGTGTTTCTTTTTCATGCTGACCTTATCTCGCAACGAAGCACCATTGTGCAGATATAAAAAACTAATAAGTGGACGAGATTATGAGTTAAACAAATGGACCACGTGCAACCTCATGTATGAGATTAAGCCTGCCTCGCTGGAAACTGCCGATGCGGCTGTTTCTAGCGGCTGGGAGGTGCTTTAAATTTTGTGCTATGCAACCCAAACATTACATGGAGGAAACCAAACGGGGCATTTTCTTCCCGTGTGGGCCTGATTAGGCTATATGCGAGCAACCAAACGCGCCTATATTGTGCCAGCCCCATAAAGCACGTGGCGACTATATCTCGCATTAAGTGAGACGCTAAAATGTCTTGCGTCAAGCGACGACTGTATCGAGCCGGCCCATTTAGCGTGCACGGCCCGGTATTTTCATGTTTTTATTTTTCCTTTGTTTCCATCGGGTTTTCTCCGGTTTTTTCTCTATTGTCATTGTTTCTTTCTTTTTTCCCTTGTTTTTTCGGTTTTCTTTATTTTTTTCTCCGCTCCACAGTTTTTCTTTTCTTTATGTTTTCTTCAGTTTGTTTCTTGTTTTCTCATCGGGTTTCTTTGTTTTCTCTCGGGCTTCTTTGTTTTCCCAGATACAATTTTTATATCTAATACATTTTTAATACAAGTTTAACATTTTCTGAATGTCGGATTAATTGTTTTTTAACACATGGCCAACATTCTTTTTATAGACATTTAATATTTTTGAAATGCTTGATTAACATTTGTTTCAAATATAAGTTTAACATTTTTGAATAAATGGTCAACATTTGTTTATAAACATTTAATAGTTCAAAATGCTTGATTAATATTTTCAAATAGTTTTTCAATAATTTATAAAATTCTTGATTAAATTTTTTATATACATGATAAAAATTTATTTATTTATTTAAAACATGGTCAACATTTCTTTCTATACACATTTAACATTTTCCAAATGCTTGATTAATATTTTTCAAATACATGTTCAATTTTTTAATGCTTTGTTAAAAAAATTATGTACATGGTCAAAAACTTTCATAATTTTAATACATGGTCAACAGTTTTTCTATAAACATTTAACCTTATCCAAATGCTTGATTAACAGATTTTCTATAAACATTTAACCTTATATAAATAAAAACAGAGAAAAGGAGACAAGGCCTCCCGTGGTCCTCGGCCGGCCCATCTTGTTCTCCGAGGTTTCACGAGGTCTCGCTGAACGCGTGATATAGGCGCGCCATACAAACCCGGCTAGCTCGGGTATACTTTTTTTTATATCAAGTACAGGCTATGTGGTATTTATGATTCACTCGGTTAATTGTCCTTTTTCTTTCAAAGTTTTCTAATACATATATTTTTGGCATGTATTGTTATTTTACTTACTATTTTAACATTTCTTCATGTATAAAAAATGTCCAAAAATATCTATTCAGTTTTTCTCTGTTTTCCTTTTATTTCCAATTTGCTATATTTTGAAAAGCTATGTGCACTTTCCCAAATACATGAGCACTTTTCCAAACTAATGAATATTTTTTAATCTCATGAATATATATTTGAAATCCATGAACACTTAATTCAAATGCCTGAACATTTTAAAATTTGTGAACAGTTTTCCAACTTGCCAACGACATTATAGTTCAGGAACATCTTCAAATTTTTTAAAATATAAGAATTTTAACTATCAAAAAGAAGAATTCACCTTTCTATTAGACCGCTAATCGTTGGCCTTTTATTGCCTACCGAGCCAGGTGAGCAAGGGAAGTGCTAGACCTTATTGGGCCACGCCCGAGCTAGTGTGAGCACGAATGTCACCTCAAATTTCTGGCGACTACACACGGAAGAGGAGCTCACATATGGTTGTGGCGAACGACATGCCCGCCACGCTGCAGTGAGAAATAGTTAGCCCGACCCACAAAGCAAGCCCCATACCATCACTCGCTAGCACGGCTATACTTTTTTATCACCCACAAACAACGTAGTAGGTACGCCTCACTTGGTGTTTTTCCTTCTATTTTCTTCTCTCGTTTGCTTTATTTCAAAATGTTCTCACTTTATTGGGAAAAAATATAATGTTATAACTTATTGTTAAAAAAACCACGATGCATTGAAAATGATCCAAAATAGCTATTCATTTTTTGGGGTTTGATTTATTTATTTCGTTTCTTTCTAAATTTTTTATTTCACTATCTTTTTTAATCTATTTATATTTATTTTCAAATTTATGAACATTTTTAAAAACTTGATTTGTTTTTAAAAATCCATTTACTGTTTTTACAATTTGTAATTAAAAATTCATGCATTTCTTTCTTTTGTGCAAGCATATTTCAAATTCTTGAACATAGGTTCAATTCATTATTATTTTCAAAGTCTTGAACATTTTTTATATTGTCAACATTTTTTTTGAATTCACACACACTTATGAACTTTCTTATTTCATGAAATTATTTAAATATGAGATTTTTCAAAATCTATTTAAATGTTACAATTCTTATTTTCGTTAAACAGGTAGTAATTGACAAGGAAGCGCTAGATAAATTGAGTGACTAATCAAAGATTTACTAGGCCGTGGACCAGCTAGCATGAGCACGAGCGCTAGATCTGATTTTCTGGTGCCTGACACGCTGTTGAGGACCTCTCATATGCCTGTGAATAGCAACACGCCTTCCTCGCTATAGCAACAGATACTGAGCCCGGATCACAACGCACGCCCATCCCGTCGCTCGCTAGCATGACTAGATTTTTTTATCGCCTACAGTCTACATAGTTGGTACACTTTACTTGGTTCTTGTTTCTTTCCTTTATTTCTCTCCTTTTATCCATTTCAATATATATATTGGAAAATATTGTGCTCATGGTAGTTACACACACACACACACACACACACACACACACACACACACACACACACACACACACATGTATTGGAAAATATTGTCATTTTACTTATTGTTAAGAAAACTCAGCATGTATTAAAAATGTTCATTGGGTATTTTAAAATATTGTTCATAACTTAACTAGAAAATGTTTATGGTATGTTAGACATTATTCATCATGTATTGCAAAAAATTTAAGTGATTAAAAAAGTTCACGTATTTCAAAAATGTTCATCTAATTTCCAAAACTATTGAAAGTACTTTTTTAATCTAGAATTATTGTTCAAATAGTTTCTATAATGTCCAGCATGTATTGTATGTCCCTAAGTTTTCTAGAAATAAGGTGGTTGTGTGAGAATAAAGAAGTTGTCTTGAGAATTATGAGCAGAACGAGGGACTCCACAAATTATTGGTAACTTGCACGTGCCAATAAAAGACAATATATTGGTTGGCTATAATGGGAAAAAGTTGTGGGCATGTGCTAATAAAAGAAAATATGCTGATTTTGCCCTTTTCCCCTTTTCAAAAATGTTTGGAACATTAATTTTTTTTCTCGTTCTGATTTTTTTTAAAATTCAGAAATATTCCAAAATTGTTGTTAATTTAAAAACATATATTTTAAAAATATATTTGAAATTTGAAACATATTCTTGTCTTAGTAAAATGTGTACAGATTTAAAATAATGTCAGCATTTGAAAACACATTTTATAAAATGGTTCTTAATGTTGAAAACATGTTCCATTTTCAAAAGTCGGTCAGAAATAAAAAAAAGATTTGGGTTTTGATAGAAGGTTCATGTCTTCAAAAAATGATGTTATTTTCAAATTTGGTTCATGTTTTTTCCAAAATGGACAGAATATTAGACACATTGTTTGGAATTTCAAAAAAGTTCACATTTCCAAAAATATTCAGAAATTCATAATTTCAAAAAAGTTTTAAAAAATATTTTGAATCCGACGTTGCACTGTGTTCTTAAATATTCGCGTTGGTCATTGGTTAGTAGTAGGCGTTTGTTGCCGTGGCTAGCGGCACGTGGTCTGGTCTTTAAGGTCATGTGTTCGATCCTTTAGCACGTCGTTTTTTCATTATTACTCGTGTCTTGGAAACACAGGTTTTTTCGGTGCCTGCCAGTGGGCTGGCCCAGACACGAACTGTTGTGCGTCCCACGCACTATTTGACGCAACTAGTGTCATATTGTAGCTCCCGCGCAGCTGTCCTAAGAAAAAAAATATATGTATAGATTTGTTCGGTCCATTCTACATGTAGCTCCCTAATTTTTTGGTTATCCCCCGGATGGGCCAAACTGGACCTATCACGTATTTCTTTTTCTTTCGGAAGAACGAGCAACAAAAAATAAAGGGCGTGAGGGGATTGAACTATGGACCTTCTGTTGTAGGGTGAAACCCTAGAGGGGATCTTTTCACACTTGGAGGGGGAAAAGGAGGAAGAACACACAAGAACACAAGGCACAAATCTCTCAAACAAACCCAATATCACATCCACTAGAGTAGCATACAAGAGATCCACAAGATTACATGAACAATTCAAGGAAAATAGAACTAGGATAAGGTTCTTCCCACTAGGTGAGGTCTTGAAATCCAAGAGGATCTTCCCCAAGAAGGAGGGCTTGATCTCCAAGAGGAGCTACTCTTAGAGGAGGTCTTGATCTCCAAGAGGAGGAAGATGAGCAAAGCCCTCTTTGTGTTCTAAAATACTTTACTAACCCTAACATATGGTCTAGGTACGGTTTATATAGGCTTGGGGTCGAATGAGATGAAGAGGGGCTTGGTTCGGGGATCTCAGTCGTCCATCCTGGGAGGCCCGTGCGCACGGGGTAAGTTGGGCCCGTGCGCACGGGGTAAGTTGGGCCCGTGCACACGGGGGGCCCGTGGGAACGGTACAGGCCCATGCGCATGGGGTGCTCCAGCGCCAACTCCCTGGATAGTTCGTGGGCACAGGGTGTCGGGGGCCCGTGCGCACGGGGTCGCCTGGGACTTCCAGTGTTGCTGCTGTTGCACTCCGTCTTGGTCCGTGTGGCCTTGGGGTGGTTCCTCTTCTCCTTGGGGATGCTCCTGAGCCTCTTGGGGGTGTCCCTCTTCGTACATAATGAGACATAGCGTATTTAGGTGAGGTAGCAACAATGTTCCATTCGTATCCGTATGCGAGTTAAGTAGGAAGGAGTTCACCTCGGTTTCCAAAGCATGTGCTCTAGCTCTTGTCAAAGGTCCACGTGGGGCTTGATGTGTCGGTGTAGAGTCCATGGGGATGATGGAAGGATGCTCCACATCATCTCCCCCCCCTTGGGAGAGATCCGTCCACGGATCGTGATCTTCATCACCATGGTACTTGGCCAACTCTTTGACGTTGAATGTGTCGCTCACATTGTACTTGTCTCGTGGAATGTCGACCTTGTAGGCGTTGTCGTTGTAGCGTGCGAGTATCTTGAATGGGCCATCGGCTCTTGGAAGGAGCTTGGACTTGTGTTCCTTGGGAAAGAGGTCCTTGCGGAGATGTATCCTACTTGATCACCCGGTTGGAACACCATCGGAGTCTTGTTGATGTTAGCTTGGAGGCTAGTCCTTGTACTTGGCGCTCGATTGTGGAACGTGTTTCTTCATGCATATTTTTGAGGTAGGTGGCTCTTGCGCTTGCATCCATGTTTGCTCGTTCTTGAAGCGGTAGAGGGAGGATGTCCAATGGCGACAAAGGGTTGAAGCCGTAGACAACCTCGAAGGGGGACTTGCCGGTTGTAGAATGTCTTGCGCGGTTGTAGGCGTACTCGGCAATGGGTAGGCACTCCTCCCATTCCTTGATGTTCTTCTTTATCAACACGCGCAGGAGAGTTGCAAGCGTCCGGTTGGTGACTTCCGTTTGGCCATCAGTTTGAGGGTGGTACGCCGTGGAGAAGAGTAGCTTGATTCTGAGCTTGGCGCATAGCGTCTTCCAAAAGTAGCTTAAGAACTTGATGTCCCGATCCGACACAATTGTCTTTGGCACACCGTGCAACCTCAAGATTTCCCTACAAAAGAGATTGGCAACATGTGAAGCATCATCTATCTTATTGCATGGGATAAAATGAGCCATTTTAGAGAATCGGTCCACAACAACAAACACGGAGTCCTTGCCATTTTGTGTCCTAGGTAAGCCAAGCACAAGGTCCATGCTAATGTCTTCCCAAGGTTGATGTGGAATAGGTAAAGGCATATGTAAACCATGGGATTGAGATTGTGACTTAGCTTTGCAACATGTAGAACAACGGTTGGTGAAGCGGGCGACATCGCGAAACATCTTGGGCCAAAAGTAGTTCTTGGAGAGCGTGGCATAAGTCTTGTCGCGTCCAAAGTGTCCCATGAGTCCACCTCCATGAGCCTCTTGAAAAAGTAACAAACGAAGAGAGGACTCGGGAATGCATAGTTTGTTAGCTCTCATAAGATAACCATCTTTGATACAGTATCGTTCCCAAGAAGTATGCGTCACACACTTAGCATAAGAAGTAGCAAAATTCACATCATGCTCATATAAATCTTTGATATGATCAAATCCAACAGCATTCAATTCAAGTTGAGTAAGTAACATGCATTTGCGGGAAAGGGCATCTGCCACAACATTCTCTTTACCCTTAATGTACTTGATCACATAGGGGAAAGATTCAATAAATTCACTCCATTTAGCATGTCGTTTATTCAACTTGGTTTGGCCTTTAAGGTACTTAACTGTCTCGTGATTGGTATGTATGACAAACTCATGCGGTCTAAGATAATGTTCCCAAGTATGTAACACACGCACGAGAGCATACAATTCTTTATCATAGATGGGGTAGTTAAGTTGAGCACCGGATAGTTTCTCACTGAAGTATGCAATAGCTCGCTTTTCTTGCATCAAAACTCCACCAATTCCATTACCACTAGCATCACAATGAACCTCAAAAGTTTTGTCAAAGTTGGGCAAAGCAAGAATCGGAGCATGAGTAAGCAAGGATTTGAGCTCATCAAAAGCGGTGGATTGCGAGGGTCCCTAAACAAAAGGAGCATTTTTCTTACTCAAGGCATGCAAAGGGGCGGCAATAGTGCTAAAATCCTTCACAAAGCGACGATAGAAACCCGCAAGGCCAAGAAAACTTCGCACTTGTTGCAAATTGGTGGGTTGTGGCCAAGTTTTAATTGCTTCAATTTTAGACTCATCAACATGGACACCCATTGAGGAAACAACAAAACCCAAGAAAACAAGCTTGCCAACACCAAAAGTGCACTTTTTCATGTTTGCATAGAGACGTTCCTTGCGAAGAGTTTCCAAAACAGCCCTAACATGTTTTAGATGTTCTTTGATTGATTTGCTAAAAACAAGTATGTCATCGAAGTAGACCACAACAAAAACTCCAATGTAAGGACGAAGCACAAAATGTATAAGACGCATGAAAGTACCGGGAGCTTCCGATAAACCCATAGGCATAACCAACCACTCGTACAAGCCAAATTTGGTTTTGAAAGCGGTTTTCCATTCATCACCTTCTTGTATGCGAATTTGATAGTAACCACTTTTAAGATCAATTTTTGAGAAAATAGTGGCACCGCTAAGTTCATCTAGCATATCATCTAAGCGAGGAATGGGATGCCTATAACGAACGGTGATAGCATTGATGGGTCTACAATCGGAGCACATGCGAAAAGTACCATCTTGCTTGGGCACAAGTATAACCGGAATGGCACAAGGGCTTAAGCTTTCACGTACATGACCGTTGTCGATGAGTTGTTGTACTTGCCGTTGGATCTCCTTTGTTTCTTCGGGGTTCACGCGGTATGGAGCTTTGTTTGGAAGAGGAGTGCTGGGGATGAGGTCGATCCTATGTTCAATGCCACGTAGAGGAGGAAGACCGGGAGGTAGCTCATCGGGAAAGACATCCTCGAATTCCTGCAACAAGTTTGAAAACACTAGAGGAAGAGGATTAGGATTGATAGTTTTTGTCACCTCATCCTTGCATAGGAGGACAAAGTGGATGACACTCGATGGGTTCTCACACACTTCTCTCGTGTCTCTTCTTGTGGCTAGGAGGACTAAGTTTTTCTCTCTTGGCGAAGAGGCGCTCAATTTGGGCTTGTGGCTCTCACTTTCTTTTTGGTGGTTCACTCTCTCACTAGGATCTTCTCGATGGGTGGAATCTTGCTTATCGGCGATCACTTGGCTTGGCGACATTGGACGAAGCACATATTCTTTGCCTTTCATCTTGAAGCTGTAGTGGTTGGTTCGTCCGTTGTGTATGACTCCGCGGTCGAATTGCCAAGGCCTCCCCAAGAGGAGATGGCACACGGACATTGGGACCATGTCGCACTCCAAGGTGTCCTCGTAGGCGCCGATCTTGAAAGAAACTTGCACCGTATGCTCCACTTGAATAGTGCCGGAGTCGCTTAACCATTGCACCTTGTAGGGACGAGGGTGCTTCTTCTTGACCAATTGCAGCTTGGAAGATAGCTCTTCACTTGTCAAGTTGTGACAACTTCCTCCGTCGATGATGACCTTCACGGACCGCCCGTTGATGCCGGCCTTTCTGTGGAAGATGTGGCACCGTTGGTCTTCATCTTGATGGTGTTGGAGCGTCAAGACCTTGGAGACCACGAGAGAGGGACTTAAATCATTGTCGCAAAACACTTGATCATCTTCATCTTCGTTCACGCGCCGATGCATGGCCATGTGCTCAATGGCTTCCATTTCTTCTTCACTCATCGAGTCGTATGTGCCATCGTCGTTGAAGATCATTGTACGCTTGTTGGTGCATTCGAAGGACTTGTGTCCTCGGCCACCACATGTGAAGCACTTGAGTGAACTTGTCTTGACGGTGTCGGTTGGTGGCGCCGAAGATGAGGAAGACTTGGGTTTGTAGGTGCTTCCTGGAGGACGAGTCAAGGAGGGTGTAGCTTGCTTGGAACTTGACTTGTCGCCGGTACTTGGTGATGCTCTAGTTGAGGTAGGAGGTGCCGAAGTCGCGGGAGCTTGAGAGTAGGAGCCGTAGGTCTTGGAAGAGTACTTGGCGTACTTGAAGTCATCTTGGACTTGTCGCTCGGCCTTGGTCGCTTGGTGAACTAGCTCGAGAAGGTTTGAGTATGGTTGGAAATCGGCAATCCGCTTGATTGGGTGGTTGAGGCCGTTCAAGAAGCGTGCCATTGTTTGCTCGTCGTCTTCCTTGACATTGGCTCGTATCATGGCAATCTCCATTTCTTGGTAGTATTCTTCCACCGTCTTCATGCCTTGTTTGAGGAGTTGCAACTTCTTGAAGAGATCGCGGGTGTAGTGTGTAGGCACGAATCGAGCTCTCATCACATCCTTCATGGCCGCCCAGGTTGTGATTGGTGGTTCGCCTCTTGTACGTCGTCGCTCAATCACTTGTTCCCACCAAATGAGAACGTAGTCTTGGAACTCGAGGGAGGCCATGGCGATCTTCTTTTCCTCGTCGTAGTTGTGAAGACGGAAGATTTTGTCCACCTTCAAGGCCCATGAGAGATACTCTTCGGGATCATTGCTTCCGGAGAACTTGGGCATGGTGAACTTGAGCTTGCCGTATCGGAGTTCTTCATCGAAGTAGCGGTTTTGCTGTCGCTCTTGCCGTGGAGGAAGGTCCACAAATGCTCGTTCCTCGAGATGTTGCTCTTGGCGTGGAGGGTCTTGAAGCACTTGTTCCTCTTGGTGACGTTCTTGTCTTGGAGGAGGACGAGGGAGATGCGCTTGGATGCGCCTTTCTTGTTGCTCTTCGCGATGCGCGGCTTCTTCTTGTATCTCGCGACGGAGAGCTTCCTCTTGTTCTCTCACTTGGCGGTTGCGCTCTTCGACGGCTCGAGTGGCGTCGCGGAGTGCGCGTTGTGCTTCGAGTTCTTGCGCTTCACGTTCGAGGGCTTGTGCTTCATGGCGCTCTTGTGCGTGTCGAATTGCGTCACCGTCTTGAGGGTCTTGACGAGGCACTTGTGGAGGTATTTTCTCTTGATCCATTGCTTCTTGTGCTTGGTGTCTTGCCCTTTCATGTGCTCGAACTCGGTCTTGTAAACCATTGCCATGGAATGGATTGTCTTGAGAATGGCGATCTTGGGGAGCATCACGTCGAGGGCTCGCGCTCGGGGAGGGCTTGTATCATAAGATGAGTAGTCCGAAGAGTGTCGACTTGAGCAGTGGCTTGAGTGGCGCCGTCTTGTTGAAGTAGACGAGGAAGGCGGGCATCGCACGATCATATTGCGGAGCTCTTCCATTTGTGTAATGAACTTGTCGTCAATGTAGTCTCGGTTCCTTGCTTCCGCTTGACGAACTTCGGCGACGAGTCGGTCGAGGCGTTCACCCAAGGCCTCACTTTCTTGATGGAGAGCCCTTTGCGCGATGAAGAAGTGGCCCTTGGTGACGTAGTCGTTATCACCATCTTGCTCCACGAAAAGCGGGTTCGCCGACGAACTTGGCCTATCCATCATAACCAAGTGGGGTGAGAAGGAAAGTGAGAGAACAATACCGAAGTTACCTTTTCCGAGGATTGAGGATGTAACAAGTGTCACTCAATGTAATGCCTCAATAGTAGAATTGGAACCGGGTTTGTTTCTCACACCTACAAGTAAAAGGCTTATGGAGGAGCTTGGTTAGGATGGTGGCAAAAATTTCAAGCAAATGTTAGTCAAGATACCGATACGGTTGAGAAGGTTCACAAAAATGCAAGTAAAGCAAATAGATCAAAGCGAAGGATATCACTAGGAACACACACACGGAAGATAGATGGGATCCGCACAACCAAGGGATGAGCTCAAAATGTGCAACCACAGAAAATGCTCTTGTTGTGCGAATGCTAGAGAGACGCTAGCTCGATTGCTCAAATGGGCTAGATACGCATGTGCACCAACCTATAAGAGAAACGTGTCGTCTTCAATCCCGACTATGCTATGTATGCGGTGACCAAGATGATATGCAAAATGGCTCAATGCTATTGCTTATAAGCTCTTTGTGTCTCCTCTTTTTGCTTAAAAGCTTGACTTTTTTTTCACTATGCTTGATGCTCGAGCCAAGTATGATATGAGACAAGTATGTAAGATATGCACAGGAGAGACTTATGGCACTAAGATGATAACAAGATCACTACGGTTCACAATAGCGTGGCCCGGTAATTCTCAACTTGCTAGTCTCGATGGGTAAGCAACACAAAAGGCTCGGGTTATCAATGCAAAAGCAAAGGTGAGAGTTGTCGAGGTTACCGTCCAATCTTACGGGAAGGATGAAGTTGTGGACGCCGGTGTGGTGTCCGAGTTGATGATGTCCAAATGCGCCTAAGTAGCCGAAACACCTTAGGACTCAAGAGAAACCGCGGTCCGAAACTCAAACAACCACGAGAAATAGTGCGAGAGAACACGAGTGTTGGTTGGGAAACAAAATGGTGGAAAACAAAAGATGGCCGAAAGTTACTGGGTGGTCCGTGCGCACGGGGTAAGTGAGGCCCGTGTGCACGGGGTCCCGTGAGCACAGGGCCTCGAGGGCCCATGTGGACGGGGTGTTCTGGGAGCGGAGGACGAGCTCCTGATCCGTGGGGATTTTCCAAGATAAGGTCAATTTCAAGGATTTGGAAGGTGGGGAAACTAGAAGATGGGTAGATCCACTTGCCAAACTCCAAATTCGTGGATCGAAACAACTAAATCTCACAAGATCCAACAAATTGCAAGAAAAAAATTTGGGGCTATTTTTGTGGGGAATTTTTGGATTTGGACGAAAAACACCAAAATCAAGCTAGCAAATGGGGGGATGGGACTCCAAGATGTGAATCAACCTTGCTCTGATACCAAGATGTTGTAGGGTGAAACCGTAGAGGGGATCTTTTCACACTTGGAGGGGGAAAAGGAGGAAGAACACACAAGAACACAAGGCACAAATCTCTCAAACAAACCCAATATCACATCCACTAGAGTAGCATACAAGAGATCCACAAGATTATATGAACAATTCAAGGAAAATAGCACTAGGATAAGGTTCTTCCCACTAGGTGAGGTCTTGAAATCCAAGAGGATCTTCCCCAAGAAGGAGGGCTTGATCTCCAAGAGGAGCTACTCCTAGAGGAGGTCTTGATCTCCAAGAGGAGGAAGATGAGCAAAGCCTTCTTTGTGTTCTAAAATACTTTGCTAACCCTAACATATAGTCTAGGTACGGTTTCTATAGGCTTGGGGTCGAATGAGATGAAGAGGGGCTCGGTTCGGGGATCTCAGCCGTCCATCCTGGGAGGCCCGTGCGCACGGGGGCCCCGTGGGCACGGTACATGCCCGTGCACACGGGGTGCTCTAGCGCCAACTCCCTGGATAGTCCGTGGGCACGGGGTGTCGGGGGCCTGTGCGCATGCGGTCGCCTGGGACTTCCAGTGTTGCTACTGTTGCACTTCGTCTTGGTCCGTGTGGCCTTGGGGTGGTTCCTCTTCTCCTTGGGGATGCTCCTGAGCCTCTTGGGGGTGTCCCTCTTCGTACCTAATGAGACATAGCGTATTTAGGTGAGGTAGCAACAATGTTCAATTCGTATCCGTATGCGAGTTAATTAGGAAGGAGTTCACCTCGGTTTCCAAAGCACGTGCTCTAGCTCTTGTCAAAGGTCCACGTGGGGCTTGATGTGTCGGTGTAGAGTCCATGGGGATGATGGAAGGATGCTCTGCATCACCTTCTCTATTGTGCCGACAGATAAAACCAACTCAGTTAGCTTGGAGTTATGATAGGAACAATCTCATCTTGAAATTTTATACTAAATCACACCATTTTTTATATGTCCCTAAGTTGTCTAGAAATAAGGAGGTTGTGTGAGAATAAAGAAGTTGTCTCGAGAATTATGAGCAGAACGAGGGACTCCACAAATTATTGCGGGAGGTAACTTGCACGTGCCAATAAAAGACAACATATTGGTTGGCTATAATGTGAAAAAATTATGGGCCTGTGCTAATAAAAGAAAATATGTTGATTTTGCTCTAATTAATAAAATTCATTGGCATGTGAGCGCAAAAATAGTTGAAGAGAATAAAGCCTGATAATGAAGGGACATTCATGTCTGGTTATGCACTGATGATGCTAATGAAACATAATTTATGCGCTTCAATTAGTAATCCATCCGGTTACGTCGTCGTTGAATAAATTGGTCGAAGCAACCATGCCACGAAGGTCGCCGCGCGGCAACCAAATGAAGACGCAACCACAACCCCGAGACGGAGCAGAACCCAGAGGAAAGAAAATAAGGTACCAGTTGGGTGGTCGCCACCACGCTGACTAACCCCACCACTATCAAGATCTCGCGAGCCGAACATGACCCATGAGAAGACCGCAGCTCCTCGCTCTGTCGCCCACCGCCGTGAAGACCGCTTTGGATGTACACATCAATTATCTCTCGTGCTACTTGTTGCAAAAAAATTATTTCCCTATTGCAACGCACAGTCATATGTGCTAATAAATATAAAAGTATTTAGATCACTATGTCCAAAAACTCTGTCACATATGCTCTGAGCTTTCCCCCGCAATAAAATAAAATAAAATATGCTCTGAGCTTCGGGATAACCCGAAAAGAAAGAAAAGATTATTAAGCTTGGTAATGGCAGTGGTGGACGCGTTGACGGAGAAATTTCGCCAGGGCAAAGAGGGGAATGGAGGCGCGGAACTAAGTGAGCTTCGTTTCTCCTGCAGCTCCTCCTCCCCTCCTCCTCCTCCTCCTCCTCCTCCTCCTCCTGCGCAGCGCATTTGATTTGAGGAAGAAGCACCCCCACCCCACGCCGATCTATTCTACGTAGCCGCCAGGTGAGCGCCGCCGCCGCCCCTCAACCTTCCGCATCTGCAAATCCGTATTTGTTATTCCTCGCCGCCTCCCCTCCCCTCTTCTTTCTCCCCTTTTTTAGGGCGACGGTATTGCACTTTGTTTTGTCAGGAGGCTTAGATCCTTCGATTCCAACAAGAAATTTAATAGCAGATCTACTCTTTCTAACACAGAAAAAAAGGAGTAGAAAATCATAACCTCGCCGCCTCCCCTCTTCTATCGTCTCTTCATAGTAGTGGATTACATCAACACTTGCCGGGGTACCCACCCAACAGTTTCAGTTACTTATGATTGATTGTAATCCGCAGCCAGGAAGTTTATAAAGCCTCCGGCTTTCTTAAAGAAAATCAACGCTCCTGATTTATTTCTAATCAAAGTCAAACATCTTTGTTAATAATTGCAGACATACTGTAACTTGAGTTTATAACTATACTTAATACTTTCACATGCATATCATTCAGATATTTCCCTAACTCGCACATGTATCCTTTGAAACTAGCAGGTGGCAATGGAGGCACGGGAGTGAGCTTCGTTTCTTGCCTTCTACCCCTCAGCCCTCCTGATGTTCCACATTTAAGGAAGAAGCAGCACACTAGTAGAAAACAGGCCTATTGTTCCGGTTCGTAAGGGCCTTTTGTCCCGGTTCTAAAACCGGGATTAAATGGTCGTTACTAATGCCCTGACCCTTTAGTCCCGGTTCTAACCAGAACCGGGACAGATGGGTCTCCATGTGGCCTGCGTGGTGAGTCCAGGCAGGAGGGCCTTTGGTCCCGGTTGGTGGCACCAACCGGGACCAATAGGCCTCCACGCGTCAGCATTTCTGTGGCTGGGGTTTTTGTTTTTTTAAAGGGGCTTGTTTAGGGGTTTTAGGGTTAATTTAGTTTGTTATTAGCTAGCTAATAAAGAGAAGTGTCCTCTCTTATATCTCCGTACTTGGTTTATACCAACGCTATGCTATGCCTAAACATGGCTTAGATTGAAGTGAAGGCAACATATGTGGTGCATGTCGAAAGTAGTACTAATCCAAACTTGTTACTTTCGACATGCACCACATGCATGTTGCCTTCACTTCAACCTAATCCATGTTCATTTCACCCACTGATATATATATATAATAACTCTTCATGCTCACATCATGCATCATCATAATAATAAGTCCTACTAATCATCATGATAGAACTTCTACTCGTTATTATAATAACACGTCATACGATCATCATCCTCATAGTCATCGAACCCAACCCTACTTAATTGTTCTTAGCACATGATCATCAGTATTAGGTAGGACCTAAATACCCTCTTTAAGGTAAAATAGCATAAAACAGTATAGACTCTGACTCTCCATTATGGAGAATGGAGATCATCCTGTCTTCAATTCTTGCGCCCCGCTTCCTTTTGCGTCCAAGAACCTCTTTACGAGTGTCCATACATTTTTTTCCATTCTCTGATTTGCATGTCTCCACTTCTTTTAGAAATCCGATATGGACAGTTGAGATTCGTAGGATGACCTGGATATATGTTCAAAACATCAAGGCGACCATGCTCATACATCAGATGAGGCACGCAATCCTCTGGGATTATCTGTTGAAAAACATAGTAATAACTTCATAGTTAGCAATGAAGTACTAGTTTTATATAGAAGTATGCAAAAGATGCACGTATGTTGTAATAGTAAAAAATCTTACCAGGGTATCTCCATAGTAGTTACCGTAGTTCAACACGTGCACTAGTGGCACGTATTGACCATAATGTTGAGGAGTTCGATTGTAGATATTGTAATTCTCAAGATCATTACAAAATCCAACCAGATGAGTTTTCTCCTTGTAAGTTAACTCAGAGTCATCGGTGTAGTAAGTTCTATCTACCATCTTCTGCACATTCTTTGATACTTCAAAATAAGCTGTCAATGAAAATAAGCTGTCAACTATTTTGAAATGAACAATATAAATTAGTTAATAATTAACTATGTTTGAGAAACTCACATAGCGGTAGAACTGGAGGCGTATCAACAAGGACCCAAATGTCCATATTGTCTTGCTCGATTTCAGGATCACCAAGATCCATGGTGACAAGCATACCCTCATCAAAACCACACAATTTGCAAAATGCTTCCTAATTTTTGCTACCAAAATGGGTTACGCTCTCAGCATTATACAACTTTACTTCAAAATCCACATCATGATGGGTCCTTAGGTGAATTTTCTTCGTTTCAAAATTTTCATGGTCTTCAAAATCCATCCTCTCCAAGACATAGCGTCTTGCATGGCATGGGATAAACTATACTCGAATTGTAAAAGATGAAAATTACACGTTGAAATAGTTGAAGTCATGCTTAATTATGAAAAAAAACACTTGTCGTCGTTGCGTACCGTTTTAACTTCGAAGGTCTCCTCGAGCTTAATGCTGAAGCGCCGATCATCGTCCAGGTGAGGCCTGTCGCACAGACCTCGATCGTCGTGGCACCAGTCGCACTCCCCCGGGAGACTTCCGTCGTCCGATGATGACATTTCCTATACGTTCATAATTCAAAGATTAAACATGTACAATTATATATATATATATATATATATATATATATATATATATATATACTACAAAAACTAAATTAGATCATTATTATTCAACTAATCATATGCATATGCCTTGCATAGTGCTCTCCAATTGAGCATTCAATAAGAAAAATCAAATCGCATAATAAAGTAGTATTCAAATTCGGATGCATTCAATTATAAGAAAAACTACATCATCTCCATCTGTCCGTACATCGAATATTATCACTAATACACGTCGAATACTATCATACATATCGCCAGTACAGCTAGAACCGTAGCGTCCGACGGGTATCGGCGCGGGCGGTGGACACCCAAAGGGAAGGAACCATCACATGATCATAGCTCCAGTGAGATCCCTGAAGAACCTGCCAGGTATTCTCGAACCTGCCCTCCAACGCAACCATGTAGCGACGGACGTACCACCTGGTCCTCCTCGCTGACACGGTGACGTACCACCTCCGCGGTGTCCGGAAGCCTCGGCACCGTCACTGGCCCACACGACCGCCACCAAACAAGGATCAGGTCAACGACGGGCTGGCTCCTCACCAAGCTACGCCCCCCGGAAGGTAGCGCCTCCTAGTACCACCCCGGCGGAGCCCAGTCCCGGACATGGCCCATCTGGTCAAGCAGGTGTCGTCCTCCGCCGACTCGACGACGAGGATGCGGGATAGGCATCGTCCACGTCGATGCGGGAATAATTGCTTTAACTAAAAAAACAAACTAGTTCTATTAATTTTCTTGCTAAAAATAAACTACTTCTATAGTAAAATAAACCAGTTTTATTAAATCAACTAGTTCAACTACTAAGCACTTACTATAAATAGAATAATGTAGTACTTACTAAAAATAAACAAGTTTATCTAGTTCTAACTAATTCCATTAAACACTTTCTAAGTAGTACTAATTACTAAAAGTTATCGGGGAGGGGGGTATATCAACAACGACATACCAAATAACAAAAATAAGAAGAGGAAGAAGAAGAAAAAAAGAGAAGAAGAAAGGAATAGAGGAGATCGAAGAAAAAAAAGAAAAAAAGAGGAGAAGAAGAAGGAATAATAGAGGAGAAGAAAAAGAAGGAATAATAGAGGAGAAGAAAAAGAAATTCTTCTTCTTCTCCTCTATTCCTTCTTCTTCTCCTTTTTTTCTTCTTTTTCATCTTCTTATTTATTTCTCCTGTTATTCCTCTCCTCTTCTTATTCTTCTTCTTCTTCTCCTTCTTCCTCTTCTTATTTTCCTTTTTTCTCTCCTTTTTTTTCTTCTAAATATGAACATATACATAAATGACTTTGATCATACATAATTTTCAGATTCCTACACAATATGAACATATACGTAAATTGACAAAGAAAATTCTATGAACAAAGAAAATCATAAAAATTCTATGAAACAAAACTACAACAGAAAAAAATCATAAAAATTCTATGAACAAAATTACAACAGAAAAAATCATAAAAAATCTATGAACAAAATAAAAATTCTATGAACAAAATTACAACAAAAAAATTCATAAAAATTCTATGAAAAAATTGACATATTCTTTGCATATATATGAACACACAAACTTTTGCATATGCAACAATAATATCACCAAAAAAATGTGTGAACAGAAAAAAAATTCTAACTTTTGCATCTAAACTATACATCTAAATTAACTACAACAACTCAATTAACTATACATCTAAACTACGCATCTAAATTAACTACAACAACTCAATTAACTAATACATCCTAAATTACGCATCTAAATTAACTACACATCTAAATTAGGAAATTACGCAACGGGCCGGGGCGGCAATCGACGAGGAGGCCGGCAGGACACGGGGGCGACGGTGAGGGGCGCGGCGACGGCGACGATGAGAGGCGCGGAGACGGCGACGGTGAGGGGGCGCGGCGCGACGGGCGATGAGGAGGCAGGGGGCGGCGACGGCGACGGTGAGGGGCACGGCGTCGGCGGCGAGGAGGCAGGGGGGCACGGGGCGGCGACGGCGTCTGGGCCGCGCGGGACGGCGTCGGAAGCAGGGGCGACGGCGAGGCGCAGATCGAGGGGCAGTCTGGCAGCGTCGTCGGGCGGGGAAGACGAACTGAACGAAAAATTTCACAAGTGCTACTTATATAGACGAAGCTTTGGATCCGGTTCATGACAGAAACCGGGACGAATGCGACCTTTAGTCCCGGTTGGTGCCACCAACCGAGACCAAAGGCCACTTTTCGGCAGCCCAAATGGCGGGAAGCGGCGGCCTTTGGTCCCGGTTGGTGCCACCAGCCGGGACTAAAGGGGGGCATTGGTCCCGGTTGGTGCCACGAACCGGGACCAAAGCCCCCTTTAGTCCCGGTTGGTGGTACCAACCGGGACCAAAGGCCTTGTGCTGCCCCGGTTGGTGGGAGTTTAGTCCCACCTCGCTAGTTGAGAGTGGCCAGCACCTGTTTATAAGCTCCGCTGCCTCTTCCCTCTCGAACTCCTCTGAAATGCAGGCTTATGGGCCTAATTGGACACTGCAATGCCTGTGGGCCTACTGGGCCTGCTGCGGGCCTGAATCCTGGCCCATGGTTGGGTTTCTAATCGTATTCAGGCCGTGCTGGCCCAGTAGGTGGCATTTTTTTCTTTTTTCTATTTATTTTTTTGTTTCTACTTAGAACTAAATACTTATAGTTTTTTAGTGATTTCTTTTTTCTTTTAGGTCACAAAAATTATAAACTTTCTGTTAGTGCCATTAGCTTTAAAATTTGAATAGTTTAAATTTGAATTTTTTAAAATTTGTGTGAATCACTAGTTTATGAATCACTAGTTTACTAAATTTGTGTGAAAACACTTTGTGTATTATATTTACTATGTACAATCTTTCTGCACACAGATACCAAAAATTATAAACTTTCTGTTAGTGCCATTAGTTTTCAAATTAGAATAGTTAAAATTTGAATTCTTTGAAATTTGTGTGAATCTCAAGTTTGTGATTAACTTTACTAGTGCCATTAGTTTTCAAATTAGAATAGTTAAAATTTGAATTCTTTGAAATTTGTGTGAATCTCAAGTTTGTGATTAACTTTACTAGTGCCATTAGTTTTCAAATTAGAATAGTTAAATTTTGAATTCTTTGAAATTTGTGTGAATCTCAAGTTTGTGATTAAAATTACTAAAAAAATGAACATAGATGCACCTATAGAGAAAATTCAACCTAAATTCATAATCAATTTCCATGAATTTCAGAGAAATTCATTATGAATTTAGGTCAAATTTCCTGTATAGGAGCATCTATTTTCATTTTGAGAGGAGCTCAACAATGCAGAGAGGGACGGGCTTATAAACCAGTGTGGGCGCCCTTCGGTTGGCGAGGTGGGACTAAACTATGAATCGCAACGAGGACCGACCATTTAGTCCCGGTTCGTGGCATGTGAAGGAAATATGCCCTAGAGGCAATAATAAAGTTATTATTTATTTCCTTATATCATGATAAATGTTTATTATTCATGCTAGAATTGTATTAACTGGAAACATAATACACGTGTGAATACATAGACAAACAGAGTGTCACTAGTATGCCTCTACTTGACTAGCTCGTTAATCAAAGATGGTTATGTTTCCTAACCATGGACAAAGAGTTGTTATTTGATTAACGTGATCACATCATTAGTTGAATGATCTGATTGACATGACCCATTCCATTAGCTTAGCACCCGATCGTTTAGTATGTTGCTATTGCTTTCTTCATGACTTATACATGTTCCTATGACTATGAGATTATGCAACTCCCGTTTGCCGGAGGAACACTTTGGGTGCTACCAAACGTCACAACGTAACTGGGTGATTATAAAGGAGCATTACAGGTGTCTCCAAAGGTAGATGTTGGGTTGGCGTATTTCGAGATTAGGATTTGTCACTCCGATTGTCGGAGAGGTATCTCTGGGCCCTCTCGGTAATGCACATCACTTAAGCCTTGCAAGCATTACAACTAATGAGTTAGTTGCGAGATGATGTATTACGGAACGAGTAAAGAGACTTGCCGGTAACGAGATTGAACTAGGTATTGGATACCGACGATCGAATCTCGGGAAAGTAACATACCGATGACAAAGGGAACAACGTATGTTGTTATGCAGTCTGACCGATAAAGATCTTCGTAGAATATGTAGGAGCCAATATGGGCATCCAGGTCCCGCTATTGGTTATTGACCGGAGACGTGTCTCGTTCATGTCTACATTGTTCTCGAACCGTAGGGTCCGCACGCTTAAGGTTTCGATGACAGTTATATTATGAGTTTATGAGTTTTGATGTACCGAAGGAGTTCGGAGTCCCGGATGAGATCGGGGACATGACGAGGAGTCTCGAAATGGTCGAGACGTAAAGATCAATATATTGGACGACTATATTCGGACATCGGAAAGGTTCCGAGTGATTCGGGTATTTTCGGAGGTACCGGGGAGTTGCGGGAATACGGGGAAGAGTATTGGGCCTTAATGGGCTTTAGTGGGAAGGAGCCAGGAGGTGGCGCGCGCCCCTCCCAAGTCCAGTCCGAATTGGACAAAGGATTTGGGGCGCGGCCCACCTCTCCCTTCCTTCTCCACTTCCCTCCTTTCCCCCCTTCTCCTAGTTGGACTAGGAAAGAAGGAGTCCTACTCCCGGTGGGAGTAGGACTCCCCTTGGCGCGCCAACTCCTAGGCCGGCCGCCTCCTCCTCCCTTTCTCCTTTATATACAAGGGCAGAGGGCACCCCAGAGACACACAAGTTGATCATTGAGATCGTTCCTTAGCCTTGTGCGGTGCCCCCTGCCACCATATTCCACCTCGATCATATTGTTGCAGTGCTTAGGCGAAGCCCTGCGACGGTAGAACATCAAGATCGTCACCACGCCGTCGTGCTGACGGAACTCCTCCCCTACGCTTTGCTGGATCGGAGCCCGGGGATCGTCATCGAGCTGTACATGTGCTAAGAACTCGGAGGTGCCGGAGTAACGGTGCTTGGATCGGTCGGATCGGGAAGAAGACGTACGACTACTTCCTCTACATTGTGTCAACGCTTCCGTTGCGATCGACAAGGGTACGTAGATCAGACTCTCCCCCTCGTTGCTGTGCATCACCATGATCTTGCGTGTGCGTAGGAAATTTTTTGAAATTGCTACGTTCCCCATCAGTGGCATCCGAGCCTAGGTTTTATGGTTTGATGTTATTTGCACGAGTAGAACACAAGTGAGTTGTGGGCGATACAAGTCATACTGCCTACCAGCATGTCAAACTTTGGTTCGGCGGTATTGTTGGACGAGACGACCCGGACCGACATTACGCGTACGCTTACGTGAGACCGGTTTCCCCGACGTGCTTTGCACATAGGTGACTTGCGGGTGACTGTTTCTCCAACTTTAGTTGAACCGAGTGTGGCTACGCCCGGTCCTTGCGAAGGTTAAAACAGAGTCTATTTGACAAACTATCGTTGTGGTTTTGATGCATAGGTGAGATTGGTTCTTACTTAAAGCCCGTAGCAGCCACGTAAAACTTGCAACAACAAAGTAGAGGACGTCTAACTTGTTTTTGCAGGGCATGTTGTGATGTGATATGGTCAAAACGTGATGAGATATAAGTTGTTGTATGAGATGATCATGTTTTGTTGAAGTTATCGGCAACTGGCAAAAGCCTTATGGTTGTCTCTTTATTGCATAAGATGCAAGCGCCAAATAATTGCTTTACTTTATCGCTATGCGATAGCAATAGCTGCAAAAGCAATAGTTGGCGAGACGACCATGTGACGACATATTGATATAGATCAAGATGATGGAGATCATGGTGTCATGCCGGTGATGATGGAAATCATGACGATGCTTTGGAGATGGAGATCAAAGGCACAAGATGATGATGGCCATATCATGTCACATATTTTGATTGCATGTGATGTTTATCTTTTATGCATCTTATCTTGCTTTGATTGACGGTAGCATTATAAGATGATCTCTCACTAAATTATCAAGAAGTGTTCTCCCTGAGTATGCACCGTTGCCAAAGTTCGTCGTGCCCAGACACCACGTGATGATCGGGTGTGATAAGCTCTACGTTCATCTACAACGGGTGCAAGCCAGTTTTTGCACACGCAGAATACTCAGGTTAAACTTGACGAGCCTAGCATATGCAGATATGGCCTCGGAACACAGAGACCGAAAGGTCGAGCGTGAATCATATAGTAGATATGATCAACATAACGATGTTCACCATTGAAAACTACTCCATCTCACGTGATGATCGGTTATGGTTTAGTTGATTTGGATCACGTGATCACTTAGAGGATTAGAGGGATGTCTATCTAAGTGGGAGTTCTTAAGTAATTTGATTAATTGAACTTAAACTTATCATGAACTTAGTCCTGGTAGTATTTTGTAAATCATGTTGTAGATCAATAGCTCGCGTTGTTGCTTCCCTGTGTTTACTTTGATATGTTCCTAGAGAAAATTGTATTGAAAGATGTTAGTAGCAATGATGCGGATTGGATCCGTGATCTGAGGTTTATCCTCATTGTTGCACAGAAAAATTATGTCCTTGATGCACCGCTAGGTGATAGACCTATTGCAGGAGCAGATGCAGACGTTATGAACGTTTGGCTAGCTCAATATGATGACTACTTGATAGTTTAGTGCACCATGCTTAATGGCTTAGAATCGGGACTTCAAAGACGTTTTGAACGTCATGGAACATATGAGATGTTCCAGGAGTTGAAGTTAATATTTCAAGCAAATACCCGAGTTGAGAGATATGAAGTCTCCAACAAGTTCTATAGCTAAAAGATGGAGGAGAATCGCTCAACTAGTGAGCATGTGCCCAGATTGTCTGAGTACTACAATCGCTTGAATCAAGTGGGAGTTAATCTTCCAGATAAGATAGTGATTGACAGAATTCTCTAGTCACCATCACCATGTTAGTAGAACTTCATGATGAACAATAGTATGCAAGGGATGACGAAAACGAATCCCGAGCTTTTCATGATGATGAAATCAATGAAGGTAGAAATCAAGAAAGAGCATCAAGTGTTGATGGTTGACAAGATCACTAGTTTCAAGAAAAGGGCAAAGGGAAAAAGGAGAACTTCAAGAAGAACAACAAGCAAGTTGCTGCTCAAGTGAAGAAGCCCAAGTCTGGTCCTAAGCCTGAGACTAAGTGCTTCTACTGCAAAGGGACTGGTCACTGGAAGCGGAACTACCCCAAGTGATTGGCGGATAAGAAGGATGGCAAAGTGAACATAAGTATATTTGATATACATGTTATTGATGTGTACTTTACTAGTGTTTATAGCAACCCCTCAGTATTTGATGCTAGTTCAGTTGCTAAGAGTAGTAACTCGAAACGGGAGTTGCAGAATGAATAGAGACTAGTTAAGGGTGAAGTGACGATGTGTGTTGGAAGTGGTTCCAAGATTGATATGATCATCATCGCACACTCCCTATACTTTCAGGATTAGTGTTGAACCTAAATAAGTGTTATTTGGTGTTTGCATTGAGCATGAATATGATTTGATCATGTTTATTGTAATACGGTTATTCATTTAAGTAAAAGAATAAATTGTTGTTCTGTTTACATGAATAAAACCTTATATGGTTACACACCCAATGAAAATAGTTCATTGGATCTCGATCTTAGTGATACACATATTCATAATATTGAAACCAAAAGATGCGAAGTTAATAATGATAGTGCAACTTATTTGTGGCACTACCGTTTAGGTCATATTGGTGTAAAGCACATGAAGAAACTCCATGCTGATGGGATTTTCGAATCACTTGATTATGAATCACTTGATGCTTGCGAACCATGCCTTATGGGCAAGATGACTAAGACTCCGTTCTCCGGAGCGAGCAACTGACTTATTGGAAATAATACATACTGATGTATGCGGTCTGATAAGTGTTTAGGCTCACGGCAAGTATCGTTATTTTCTGAACTTCACAGATGATTTGAGCAGATATGGGTATAACTACTTGATGAAACATAAGTCTGAAACATTTGAAAAGTTCAAAGAATTTCAGAGTGAAGTGGAAAATCATCGTGACAAGAAAATAAAGTTTCTACGATCTGATCGCGGAGACAAATATTTGAGTTACGAGTTTGGTCTTCAGTTAAAACAATGTGAAATAGTTTCACTACTCACGCCACCTGGAACACCACAGCATAATGGTGTGTCCGAACGTCATAACCGTACTTTATTGGATATAGTGCAATCTATGATATTTCTTACTGATTTACCACTATCGTTTTTGGGGTCATGCATTAGAGACAGCTGCATTCACGTTAAAAAGGGGGCACCATCTATATCCGTCGAGACGACGCCTTATGAACTATGGTTTGGCAAGAAACCAAAGTTGTCGTTTCTTGAAGTTTGGTGTTGCGATGCTTATGAGAAAAAGTTTCATCCTGATAAGCTCAAACCCAAATCGGAGAAATATGTCTTCATAGGATACCCAAAGGAGACTGTTGGGTACATCTTCTATCACAGATCCTAAGGCAAGACATTCGTTGCTTATAATGGATCCTTTCTAGAGAAGGAGTTTCTCTTGAAAGAAGTGAGTGGGAGGAAAGTAGAAAAGTTGATAAGGTAATTGTACCTTCTACCTTATTGGAAAGTAGTTCATCACAAAAATCTGTTCTTATGACTACTACACCAATTAGTGAGGAAGCTAATGATGATGATCATGTAACTTCAGATCAAGTTACTACCGAATCTCGTAGGTAAACTAGAGTGAGATCCGCACCAGAATGGTACGGTAATCCTGTTCTGGAGGTCATGTTACTTGACCATGACGAACCTACGAACTATGAGGAAGCGATGATGAGCCCGGATTCCGCGAAATGGTTTGAGACCATGAAATCTGAGATATGATCCATGTATGAGAACAAAGTTTGGAATTTGATTGACTTGCCCGATGATCGGCAAGCAATTGAAAATAAATGGATCTTCAAGAGGAAGACGGACGCTGATAGTAGTGTTACTATCTACAAAGCTAGAATTGTCGCAAAAGGTTTTCGACAAGTTCAAGGTGTTGACTACGATGAGATTTTCTCACTCGTATCTATGCTTAAAGTCTGTCTGAATCATGTTAGCAATTGCCGCATTTTATGAAATCTGGCAAATGGATAAACAAAACTGCATTCCTTAATGGATTTACTAAAGAAGAGTTGTATACGATGCAACCAGAAGATTTTGTCAATCCTAAAGGTGCTAACAAAATATGCAAACTCCAGCGATCCATCTATGGACTGGTGCAAGCATCTCAGAGTCGGAATATACGCTTTGATAAGTTGATCAAAGGATATAGTTTTATACAGACTTGCGGTGAAGCCTGTATTTACAAGAAAGTGAGTGGGAGCACTACAGCATTTCTGATAAGTATATGTGAATGACATATTGTTGATCGGAAATAATGTAGAATTATTCTATAAAGCATAAAGGAGTGTTTGAAAGGAGTTTTTCAAAGAAAGACTTCGGTGAAGCTGCTTACATATTGAGCTTTAAGATCTATAGAGATAGATCAAGACGCTTGATAAGTTTTTTCAATGAGTACATACCTTGACAAGATTTTGAAGTAGTTCAAAATGGAATAGTCAAAGAAAGAGTTATTGCCTGTATTACAAGGTGTGAAGTTGAGTAAGACTCAAAGCCCGACCACGGCAGAAGATAGAAAGAGAATGAAAGTCATTCCCTATGCCTTGGCCATAGGTTCTATAAAGTATGTCATGCTATATACCAGATCTATTGTATACCTTGCACTGATTTGGCAAGGGAGTACAATAGTGATCTAGGTGTAGATCACTGGACAGCGGTCAGAATTATCCTTAGTGAAATAAGGATATGTTTCTCGATTATGGACGTGACAAAAGGTTCGTCGTAAAGGGTTACGCCGATGCAAGTTTTGACACTAATCTAGATGACTCTAAATCTCGGTCTAGATACATATTGAAAGTGGGAGCAATTAGCTAGAGTAGCTCCATGCAGAGCATTGTTGACATAAAAATTTGCAAAATACATGTGGATCTGAATGTGGCAGACCCGTTGACTAAGATTCTCTCACAAGCAAAACATGATCACACCTTAGTACTCTTTGGGTGTTAATCACATAGCGATGTGAACTAGATTACTGAATCTAGTAAACCCTTTGGGTATTGGTCGCATGGCGATGTGAAGTATGGGTGTTAATCACATGATGATGTGAACTATCGATGTTAATCACATGGTGATGTGATCTAGATTATTGACTCTAGTGCAAGTGGGAGACTGAAGGAAATATGCCCTAGAGGCAATAATAAAGTTATTATTTATTTCCTTATATCATGATAAATTTTTATTATTCATGCTAGAATTGTATTAACCGGAAACATAATACATGTGTGAATACATAGACAAACAGAGTGTCACTAGTATGCCTCTACTTGACTAGCTCCTTAATCAAAGATGGTTATGTTTCCTAACCATGGACAAAGAGTTGTTATTTGATTAACGGGATCACATCATTAGTTGAATGATCTGATTGACATGACCCATTCCATTAGCTTAGCACCCGATGGTTTAGTATGTTGCTATTGCTTTCTTCATGACTTATACATGTTCCTATGACTATGAGATTATGCAACTCCCGTTTGCCGGAGGAACACTTTGGATGCTACCAAACGTCACAACGTAACTGGGTGATTATACAGGAGCATTACAGGTGTCTCCAAAGGTAGATGTTGGGTTGGCGTATTTCGAGATTAGGATTTGTCACTCCGATTGTCGGAGAGGTATCTCTGGGCCCTCTCGGTAATGCACATCACTTAAGCCTTGCAAGCATCACAACTAATGAGTTACTTGCGAGATGATGTATTACGGAACGAGTAAAGAGACTTGCCGGTAACGAGATTGAACTAGGTATTGGATACCGACGATCGAATCTCGGGCAAGTAACATACCGATGACAAAGGGAACAACGTATGTTGTTATGCGGTCTGACCGATAAAGATCTTCGTAGAATATGTAGGAGCCAATATGGGCATCCAGGTCCCGCTATTGGTTATTGACCGGAGACGTGTCTCGGTCATGTCTACATTGTTCTCGAACCGTAGGGTCCGCACGCTTAAGGTTTCGATGACAGTTATATTATGAGTTTATGAGTTTTGATGTACCGAAGGAGTTCGGAGTCCCGGATGAGATCGGGGACATGACGAGGAGTCTCGAAATGGTCGAGACGTAAGGATCGATATATTGGACGACTATATTCGGACATCGGAAAGGTTCCGAGTGATTCGGGTATTTTCGGAGGTACCGGGGAGTTGCGGGAATACGGGGAAGAGTATTGGGCCTTAATGGGCTTTAGTGGGAAGGAGCCAGGAGGTGGCGCGCGCCCCTCCCAAGTCCAGTCCGAATTGGACAAAGGATTTGGGGCGCGGCCCACCTCTCCCTTCCTTCTCCACTTCCCTCCTTTCCCCCCTTCTCCTAGTTGGACTAGGAAAGAAGGAGTCCTACTCCCGGTGGGAGTAGGACTCCCCTTGGCGCGCCAACTCCTAGGCCGGCCGCCTCCTCCTCCCTTTCTCCTTTATATACAAGGGCAGAGGGCACCCCAGAGACACACAAGTTGATCATTGAGATCGTTCCTTAGCCTTGTGCGGTGCCCCCTGCCACCATATTCCACCTCGATCATATTGTTGCAGTGCTTAGGCGAAGCCCTGCGACGGTAGAACATCAAGATCGTCACCACGCCGTCGTGCTGACGGAACTCCTCCCCTACGCTTTGCTGGATCGGAGCCCGGGGATCGTCATCGAGCTGTACATGTGCTAAGAACTCGGAGGTGCCGGAGTAACGGTGCTTGGATCGGTCGGATCGGGAAGAAGACGTACGACTACTTCCTCTACATTGTGTCAACGCTTCCGTTGCGATCGACAAGGGTACGTAGATCAGACTCTCCCCCTCGTTGCTGTGCATCACCATGATCTTGCGTGTGCGTAGGAAATTTTTTGAAATTGCTACGTTCCCCATCAGTGGCATCCGAGCCTAGGTTTTATGGTTTGATGTTATTTGCACGAGTAGAACACAAGTGAGTTGTGGGCGATACAAGTCATACTGCCTACCAGCATGTCAAACTTTGGTTCGGCGGTATTGTTGGACGAGACGACCCGGACCGACATTACGCGTACGCTTACGTGAGACCGGTTTCCCCGACGTGCTTTGCACATAGGTGACTTGCGGGTGACTGTTTCTCCAACTTTAGTTGAACCGAGTGTGGCTACGCCCGGTCCTTGCGAAGGTTAAAACAGAGTCTATTTGACAAACTATCGTTGTGGTTTTGATGCATAGGTGAGATTGGTTCTTACTTAAAGCCCGTAGCAGCCACGTAAAACTTGCAACAACAAAGTAGAGGACGTCTAACTTGTTTTTGCAGGGCATGTTGTGATGTGATATGGTCAAAACGTGATGAGATATAAGTTGTTGTATGAGATGATCATGTTTTGTTGAAGTTATCGGCAACTGGCAAAAGCCTTATGGTTGTCTCTTTATTTCATAAGATGCAAGCGCCAAATAATTGCTTTACTTTATCGCTATGCGATAGCAATAGCTGCAAAAGCAATAGTTGGCGAGACGACCATGTGACGACATATTGATATAGATCAAGATGATGGAGATCATGGTGTCATGCCGGTGATGATGGAAATCATGACGATGCTTTGGAGATGGAGATCAAAGGCACAAGATGATGATGGCCATATCATGTCACATATTTTGATTGCATGTGATGTTTATCTTTTATGCATCTTATCTTGCTTTGATTGACGGTAGCATTATAAGATGATCTCTCACTAAATTATCAAGAAGTGTTCTCCCTGAGTATGCACCGTTGCCAAAGTTCGTCGTGCCCAGACACCACGTGATGATCGGGTGTGATAAGCTCTACGTTCATCTACAACGGGTGCAAGCCAGTTTTTGCACACGCAGAATACTCAGGTTAAACTTGACGAGCCTAGCATATGCAGATATGGCCTCGGAACACAGAGACCGAAAGGTCGAGCGTGAATCATATAGTAGATATGATCAACATAACGATGTTCACCATTGAAAACTACTCCATCTCACGTGATGATCGGTTATGGTTTAGTTGATTTGGATCACGTGATCACTTAGAGGATTAGAGGGATGTCTATCTAAGTGGGAGTTCTTAAGTAATTTGATTAATTGAACTTAAACTTATCATGAACTTAGTCCTGGTAGTATTTTGTAAATCATGTTGTAGATCAATAGCTCGCGTTGTTGCTTCCCTGTGTTTACTTTGATATGTTCCTAGAGAAAATTGTATTGAAAGATGTTAGTAGCAATGATGCGGATTGGATCCGTGATCTGAGGTTTATCCTCATTGTTGCACAGAAAAATTATGTCCTTGATGCACCGCTAGGTGATAGACCTATTGCAGGAGCAGATGCAGACGTTATGAACGTTTGGCTAGCTCAATATGATGACTACTTGATAGTTTAGTGCACCATGCTTAATGGCTTAGAATCGGGACTTCAAAGACGTTTTGAACGTCATGGAACATATGAGATGTTCCAGGAGTTGAAGTTAATATTTCAAGCAAATACCCGAGTTGAGAGATATGAAGTCTCCAACAAGTTCTATAGCTAAAAGATGGAGGAGAATCGCTCAACTAGTGAGCATGTGCCCAGATTGTCTGAGTACTACAATCGCTTGAATCAAGTGGGAGTTAATCTTCCAGATAAGATAGTGATTGACAGAATTCTCTAGTCACCATCACCATGTTAGTAGAACTTCATGATGAACAATAGTATGCAAGGGATGACGAAAACGAATCCCGAGCTTTTCATGATGATGAAATCAATGAAGGTAGAAATCAAGAAAGAGCATCAAGTGTTGATGGTTGACAAGATCACTAGTTTCAAGAAAAGGGCAAAGGGAAAAAGGAGAACTTCAAGAAGAACAACAAGCAAGTTGCTGCTCAAGTGAAGAAGCCCAAGTCTGGTCCTAAGCCTGAGACTAAGTGCTTCTACTGCAAAGGGACTGGTCACTGGAAGCGGAACTACCCCAAGTGATTGGCGGATAAGAAGGATGGCAAAGTGAACATAAGTATATTTGATATACATGTTATTGATGTGTACTTTACTAGTGTTTATAGCAACCCCTCAGTATTTGATGCTAGTTCAGTTGCTAAGAGTAGTAACTCGAAACGGGAGTTGCAGAATGAATAGAGACTAGTTAAGGGTGAAGTGACGATGTGTGTTGGAAGTGGTTCCAAGATTGATATGATCATCATCGCACACTCCCTATACTTTCAGGATTAGTGTTGAACCTAAATAAGTGTTATTTGGTGTTTGCATTGAGCATGAATATGATTTGATCATGTTTATTGTAATACGGTTATTCATTTAAGTAAAAGAATAAATTGTTGTTCTGTTTACATGAATAAAACCTTATATGGTTACACACCCAATGAAAATAGTTCATTGGATCTCGATCTTAGTGATACACATATTCATAATATTGAAACCAAAAGATGCGAAGTTAATAATGATAGTGCAACTTATTTGTGGCACTACCGTTTAGGTCATATTGGTGTAAAGCACATGAAGAAACTCCATGCTGATGGGATTTTCGAATCACTTGATTATGAATCACTTGATGCTTGCGAACCATGCCTTATGGGCAAGATGACTAAGACTCCGTTCTCCGGAGCGAGCAACTGACTTATTGGAAATAATACATACTGATGTATGCGGTCTGATAAGTGTTTAGGCTCACGGCAAGTATCGTTATTTTCTGAACTTCACAGATGATTTGAGCAGATATGGGTATAACTACTTGATGAAACATAAGTCTGAAACATTTGAAAAGTTCAAAGAATTTCAGAGTGAAGTGGAAAATCATCGTGACAAGAAAATAAAGTTTCTACGATCTGATCGCGGAGACAAATATTTGAGTTACGAGTTTGGTCTTCAGTTAAAACAATGTGAACTAGTTTCACTACTCACGCCACCTGGAACACCACAGCATAATGGTGTGTCCGAACGTCATAACCGTACTTTATTGGATATAGTGCAATCTATGATATTTCTTACTGATTTACCACTATCGTTTTTGGGGTCATGCATTAGAGACAGCTGCATTCACGTTAAAAAGGGGGCACCATCTATATCCGTCGAGACGACGCCTTATGAACTATGGTTTGGCAAGAAACCAAAGTTGTCGTTTCTTGAAGTTTGGTGTTGCGATGCTTATGAGAAAAAGTTTCATCCTGATAAGCTCAAACCCAAATCGGAGAAATATGTCTTCATAGGATACCCAAAGGAGACTGTTGGGTACATCTTCTATCACAGATCCTAAGGCAAGACATTCGTTGCTTATAATGGATCCTTTCTAGAGAAGGAGTTTCTCTTGAAAGAAGTGAGTGGGAGGAAAGTAGAAAAGTTGATAAGGTAATTGTACCTTCTACCTTATTGGAAAGTAGTTCATCACAAAAATCTGTTCTTATGACTACTACACCAATTAGTGAGGAAGCTAATGATGATGATCATGTAACTTCAGATCAAGTTACTACCGAATCTCGTAGGTAAACTAGAGTGAGATCCGCACCAGAATGGTACGGTAATCCTGTTCTGGAGGTCATGTTACTTGACCATGACGAACCTACGAACTATGAGGAAGCGATGATGAGCCCGGATTCCGCGAAATGGTTTGAGACCATGAAATCTGAGATATGATCCATGTATGAGAACAAAGTTTGGAATTTGATTGACTTGCCCGATGATCGGCAAGCAATTGAAAATAAATGGATCTTCAAGAGGAAGACGGACGCTGATAGTAGTGTTACTATCTACAAAGCTAGAATTGTCGCAAAAGGTTTTCGACAAGTTCAAGGTGTTGACTACGATGAGATTTTCTCACTCGTATCTATGCTTAAAGTCTGTCTGAATCATGTTAGCAATTGCCGCATTTTATGAAATCTGGCAAATGGATAAACAAAACTGCATTCCTTAATGGATTTACTAAAGAAGAGTTGTATACGATGCAACCAGAAGATTTTGTCAATCCTAAAGGTGCTAACAAAATATGCAAACTCCAGCGATCCATCTATGGACTGGTGCAAGCATCTCAGAGTCGGAATATACGCTTTGATAAGTTGATCAAAGGATATAGTTTTATACAGACTTGCGGTGAAGCCTGTATTTACAAGAAAGTGAGTGGGAGCACTACAGCATTTCTGATAAGTATATGTGAATGACATATTGTTGATCGGAAATAATGTAGAATTATTCTATAAAGCATAAAGGAGTGTTTGAAAGGAGTTTTTCAAAGAAAGACTTCGGTGAAGCTGCTTACATATTGAGCTTTAAGATCTATAGAGATAGATCAAGACGCTTGATAAGTTTTTTCAATGAGTACATACCTTGACAAGATTTTGAAGTAGTTCAAAATGGAATAGTCAAAGAAAGAGTTATTGCCTGTATTACAAGGTGTGAAGTTGAGTAAGACTCAAAGCCCGACCACGGCAGAAGATAGAAAGAGAATGAAAGTCATTCCCTATGCCTTGGCCATAGGTTCTATAAAGTATTTCATGCTATATACCAGATCTATTGTATACCTTGCACTGATTTGGCAAGGGAGTACAATAGTGATCTAGGTGTAGATCACTGGACAGCGGTCAGAATTATCCTTAGTGAAATAAGGATATGTTTCTCGATTATGGACGTGACAAAAGGTTCGTCGTAAAGGGTTACGCCGATGCAAGTTTTGACACTAATCTAGATGACTCTAAATCTCGGTCTAGATACATATTGAAAGTGGGAGCAATTAGCTAGAGTAGCTCCATGCAGAGCATTGTTGACATAAAAATTTGCAAAATACATGTGGATCTGAATGTGGCAGACCCGTTGACTAAGATTCTCTCACAAGCAAAACATGATCACACCTTAGTACTCTTTGGGTGTTAATCACATAGCGATGTGAACTAGATTACTGAATCTAGTAAACCCTTTGGGTATTGGTCGCATGGCGATGTGAAGTATGGGTGTTAATCACATGATGATGTGAACTATCGATGTTAATCACATGGTGATGTGATCTAGATTATTGACTCTAGTGCAAGTGGGAGACTGAAGGAAATATGCCCTAGAGGCAATAATAAAGTTATTATTTATTTCCTTATATCATGATAAATTTTTATTATTCATGCTAGAATTGTATTAACCGGAAACATAATACATGTGTGAATACATAGACAAACAGAGTGTCACTAGTATGCCTCTACTTGACTAGCTCCTTAATCAAAGATGGTTATGTTTCCTAACCATGGACAAAGAGTTGTTATTTGATTAACGGGATCACATCATTAGTTGAATGATCTGATTGACATGACCCATTCCATTAGCTTAGCACCCGATGGTTTAGTATGTTGCTATTGCTTTCTTCATGACTTATACATGTTCCTATGACTATGAGATTATGCAACTCCCGTTTGCCGGAGGAACACTTTGGGTGCTACCAAACGTCACAACGTAACTGGGTGATTATACAGGAGCATTACAGGTGTCTCCAAAGGTAGATGTTGGGTTGGCGTATTTCGAGATTAGGATTTGTCACTCCGATTGTCGGAGAGGTATCTCTGGGCCCTCTCGGTAATGCACATCACTTAAGCCTTGCAAGCATCACAACTAATGAGTTACTTGCGAGATGATGTATTACGGAACGAGTAAAGAGACTTGCCGGTAACGAGATTGAACTAGGTATTGGATACCGACGATCGAATCTCGGGCAAGTAACATACCGATGACAAAGGGAACAACGTATGTTGTTATGCGGTCTGACCGATAAAGATCTTCGTAGAATATGTAGGAGCCAATATGGGCATCCAGGTCCCGCTATTGGTTATTGACCGGAGACGTGTCTCGGTCATGTCTACATTGTTCTCGAACCGTAGGGTCCGCACGCTTAAGGTTTCGATGACAGTTATATTATGAGTTTATGAGTTTTGATGTACCGAAGGAGTTCGGAGTCCCGGATGAGATCGGGGACATGACGAGGAGTCTCGAAATGGTCGAGACGTAAGGATCGATATATTGGACGACTATATTCGGACATCGGAAAGGTTCCGAGTGATTCGGGTATTTTCGGAGGTACCGGGGGAGTTGCGGGAATACGGGGAAGAGTATTGGGCCTTAATGGGCTTTAGTGGGAAGGAGCCAGGAGGTGGCGCGCGCCCCTCCCAAGTCCAGTCCGAATTGGACAAAGGATTTGGGGCGCGGCCCACCTCTCCCTTCCTTCTCCACTTCCCTCCTTTCCCCCCTTCTCCTAGTTGGACTAGGAAAGAAGGAGTCCTACTCCCGGTGGGAGTAGGACTCCCCTTGGCGCGCCAACTCCTAGGCCGGCCGCCTCCTCCTCCCTTTCTCCTTTATATACAAGGGCAGAGGGCACCCCAGAGACACACAAGTTGATCATTGAGATCGTTCCTTAGCCTTGTGCGGTGCCCCCTGCCACCATATTCCACCTCGATCATATTGTTGCAGTGCTTAGGCGAAGCCCTGCGACGGTAGAACATCAAGATCGTCACCACGCCGTCGTGCTGACGGAACTCCTCCCCTACGCTTTGCTGGATCGGAGCCCGGGGATCGTCATCGAGCTGTACATGTGCTAAGAACTCGGAGGTGCCGGAGTAACGGTGCTTGGATCGGTCGGATCGGGAAGAAGACGTACGACTACTTCCTCTACATTGTGTCAACGCTTCCGTTGCGATCGACAAGGGTACGTAGATCAGACTCTCCCCCTCGTTGCTGTGCATCACCATGATCTTGCGTGTGCGTAGGAAATTTTTTGAAATTGCTACGTTCCCCATCAGTGGCATCCGAGCCTAGGTTTTATGGTTTGATGTTATTTGCACGAGTAGAACACAAGTGAGTTGTGGGCGATACAAGTCATACTGCCTACCAGCATGTCAAACTTTGGTTCGGCGGTATTGTTGGACGAGACGACCCGGACCGACATTACGCGTACGCTTACGTGAGACCGGTTTCCCCGACGTGCTTTGCACATAGGTGACTTGCGGGTGACTGTTTCTCCAACTTTAGTTGAACCGAGTGTGGCTACGCCCGGTCCTTGCGAAGGTTAAAACAGAGTCTATTTGACAAACTATCGTTGTGGTTTTGATGCATAGGTGAGATTGGTTCTTACTTAAAGCCCGTAGCAGCCACGTAAAACTTGCAACAACAAAGTAGAGGACGTCTAACTTGTTTTTGCAGGGCATGTTGTGATGTGATATGGTCAAAACGTGATGAGATATAAGTTGTTGTATGAGATGATCATGTTTTGTTGAAGTTATCGGCAACTGGCAAAAGCCTTATGGTTGTCTCTTTATTGCATAAGATGCAAGCGCCAAATAATTGCTTTACTTTATCGCTATGCGATAGCAATAGCTGCAAAAGCAATAGTTGGCGAGACGACCATGTGACGACATATTGATATAGATCAAGATGATGGAGATCATGGTGTCATGCCGGTGATGATGGAAATCATGACGATGCTTTGGAGATGGAGATCAAAGGCACAAGATGATGATGGCCATATCATGTCACATATTTTGATTGCATGTGATGTTTATCTTTTATGCATCTTATCTTGCTTTGATTGACGGTAGCATTATAAGATGATCTCTCACTAAATTATCAAGAAGTGTTCTCCCTGAGTATGCACCGTTGCCAAAGTTCGTCGTGCCCAGACACCACGTGATGATCGGGTGTGATAAGCTCTACGTTCATCTACAACGGGTGCAAGCCAGTTTTTGCACACGCAGAATACTCAGGTTAAACTTGACGAGCCTAGCATATGCAGATATGGCCTCGGAACACAGAGACCGAAAGGTCGAGCGTGAATCATATAGTAGATATGATCAACATAACGATGTTCACCATTGAAAACTACTCCATCTCACGTGATGATCGGTTATGGTTTAGTTGATTTGGATCACGTGATCACTTAGAGGATTAGAGGGATGTCTATCTAAGTGGGAGTTCTTAAGTAATTTGATTAATTGAACTTAAACTTATCATGAACTTAGTCCTGGTAGTATTTTGTAAATCATGTTGTAGATCAATAGCTCGCGTTGTTGCTTCCCTGTGTTTACTTTGATATGTTCCTAGAGAAAATTGTATTGAAAGATGTTAGTAGCAATGATGCGGATTGGATCCGTGATCTGAGGTTTATCCTCATTGTTGCACAGAAAAATTATGTCCTTGATGCACCGCTAGGTGATAGACCTATTGCAGGAGCAGATGCAGACGTTATGAACGTTTGGCTAGCTCAATATGATGACTACTTGATAGTTTAGTGCACCATGCTTAATGGCTTAGAATCGGGACTTCAAAGACGTTTTGAACGTCATGGAACATATGAGATGTTCCAGGAGTTGAAGTTAATATTTCAAGCAAATACCCGAGTTGAGAGATATGAAGTCTCCAACAAGTTCTATAGCTAAAAGATGGAGGAGAATCGCTCAACTAGTGAGCATGTGCCCAGATTGTCTGAGTACTACAATCGCTTGAATCAAGTGGGAGTTAATCTTCCAGATAAGATAGTGATTGACAGAATTCTCTAGTCACCATCACCATGTTAGTAGAACTTCATGATGAACAATAGTATGCAAGGGATGACGAAAACGAATCCCGAGCTTTTCATGATGATGAAATCAATGAAGGTAGAAATCAAGAAAGAGCATCAAGTGTTGATGGTTGACAAGATCACTAGTTTCAAGAAAAGGGCAAAGGGAAAAAGGAGAACTTCAAGAAGAACAACAAGCAAGTTGCTGCTCAAGTGAAGAAGCCCAAGTCTGGTCCTAAGCCTGAGACTAAGTGCTTCTACTGCAAAGGGACTGGTCACTGGAAGCGGAACTACCCCAAGTGATTGGCGGATAAGAAGGATGGCAAAGTGAACATAAGTATATTTGATATACATGTTATTGATGTGTACTTTACTAGTGTTTATAGCAACCCCTCAGTATTTGATGCTAGTTCAGTTGCTAAGAGTAGTAACTCGAAACGGGAGTTGCAGAATGAATAGAGACTAGTTAAGGGTGAAGTGACGATGTGTGTTGGAAGTGGTTCCAAGATTGATATGATCATCATCGCACACTCCCTATACTTTCAGGATTAGTGTTGAACCTAAATAAGTGTTATTTGGTGTTTGCATTGAGCATGAATATGATTTGATCATGTTTATTGTAATACGGTTATTCATTTAAGTAAAAGAATAAATTGTTGTTCTGTTTACATGAATAAAACCTTATATGGTTACACACCCAATGAAAATAGTTCATTGGATCTCGATCTTAGTGATACACATATTCATAATATTGAAACCAAAAGATGCGAAGTTAATAATGATAGTGCAACTTATTTGTGGCACTACCGTTTAGGTCATATTGGTGTAAAGCACATGAAGAAACTCCATGCTGATGGGATTTTCGAATCACTTGATTATGAATCACTTGATGCTTGCGAACCATGCCTTATGGGCAAGATGACTAAGACTCCGTTCTCCGGAGCGAGCAACTGACTTATTGGAAATAATACATACTGATGTATGCGGTCTGATAAGTGTTTAGGCTCACGGCAAGTATCGTTATTTTCTGAACTTCACAGATGATTTGAGCAGATATGGGTATAACTACTTGATGAAACATAAGTCTGAAACATTTGAAAAGTTCAAAGAATTTCAGAGTGAAGTGGAAAATCATCGTGACAAGAAAATAAAGTTTCTACGATCTGATCGCGGAGACAAATATTTGAGTTACGAGTTTGGTCTTCAGTTAAAACAATGTGAACTAGTTTCACTACTCACGCCACCTGGAACACCACAGCATAATGGTGTGTCCGAACGTCATAACCGTACTTTATTGGATATAGTGCAATCTATGATATTTCTTACTGATTTACCACTATCGTTTTTGGGGTCATGCATTAGAGACAGCTGCATTCACGTTAAAAAGGGGGCACCATCTATATCCGTCGAGACGACGCCTTATGAACTATGGTTTGGCAAGAAACCAAAGTTGTCGTTTCTTGAAGTTTGGTGTTGCGATGCTTATGAGAAAAAGTTTCATCCTGATAAGCTCAAACCCAAATCGGAGAAATATGTCTTCATAGGATACCCAAAGGAGACTGTTGGGTACATCTTCTATCACAGATCCTAAGGCAAGACATTCGTTGCTTATAATGGATCCTTTCTAGAGAAGGAGTTTCTCTTGAAAGAAGTGAGTGGGAGGAAAGTAGAAAAGTTGATAAGGTAATTGTACCTTCTACCTTATTGGAAAGTAGTTCATCACAAAAATCTGTTCTTATGACTACTACACCAATTAGTGAGGAAGCTAATGATGATGATCATGTAACTTCAGATCAAGTTACTACCGAATCTCGTAGGTAAACTAGAGTGAGATCCGCACCAGAATGGTACGGTAATCCTGTTCTGGAGGTCATGTTACTTGACCATGACGAACCTACGAACTATGAGGAAGCGATGATGAGCCCGGATTCCGCGAAATGGTTTGAGACCATGAAATCTGAGATATGATCCATGTATGAGAACAAAGTTTGGAATTTGATTGACTTGCCCGATGATCGGCAAGCAATTGAAAATAAATGGATCTTCAAGAGGAAGACGGACGCTGATAGTAGTGTTACTATCTACAAAGCTAGAATTGTCGCAAAAGGTTTTCGACAAGTTCAAGGTGTTGACTACGATGAGATTTTCTCACTCGTATCTATGCTTAAAGTCTGTCTGAATCATGTTAGCAATTGCCGCATTTTATGAAATCTGGCAAATGGATAAACAAAACTGCATTCCTTAATGGATTTACTAAAGAAGAGTTGTATACGATGCAACCAGAAGATTTTGTCAATCCTAAAGGTGCTAACAAAATATGCAAACTCCAGCGATCCATCTATGGACTGGTGCAAGCATCTCAGAGTCGGAATATACGCTTTGATAAGTTGATCAAAGGATATAGTTTTATACAGACTTGCGGTGAAGCCTGTATTTACAAGAAAGTGAGTGGGAGCACTACAGCATTTCTGATAAGTATATGTGAATGACATATTGTTGATCGGAAATAATGTAGAATTATTCTATAAAGCATAAAGGAGTGTTTGAAAGGAGTTTTTCAAAGAAAGACTTCGGTGAAGCTGCTTACATATTGAGCTTTAAGATCTATAGAGATAGATCAAGACGCTTGATAAGTTTTTTCAATGAGTACATACCTTGACAAGATTTTGAAGTAGTTCAAAATGGAATAGTCAAAGAAAGAGTTATTGCCTGTATTACAAGGTGTGAAGTTGAGTAAGACTCAAAGCCCGACCACGGCAGAAGATAGAAAGAGAATGAAAGTCATTCCCTATGCCTTGGCCATAGGTTCTATAAAGTATGTCATGCTATATACCAGATCTATTGTATACCTTGCACTGATTTGGCAAGGGAGTACAATAGTGATCTAGGTGTAGATCACTGGACAGCGGTCAGAATTATCCTTAGTGAAATAAGGATATGTTTCTCGATTATGGACGTGACAAAAGGTTCGTCGTAAAGGGTTACGCCGATGCAAGTTTTGACACTAATCTAGATGACTCTAAATCTCGGTCTAGATACATATTGAAAGTGGGAGCAATTAGCTAGAGTAGCTCCATGCAGAGCATTGTTGACATAAAAATTTGCAAAATACATGTGGATCTGAATGTGGCAGACCCGTTGACTAAGATTCTCTCACAAGCAAAACATGATCACACCTTAGTACTCTTTGGGTGTTAATCACATAGCGATGTGAACTAGATTACTGAATCTAGTAAACCCTTTGGGTATTGGTCGCATGGCGATGTGAAGTATGGGTGTTAATCACATGATGATGTGAACTATCGATGTTAATCACATGGTGATGTGATCTAGATTATTGACTCTAGTGCAAGTGGGAGACTGAAGGAAATATGCCCTAGAGGCAATAATAAAGTTATTATTTATTTCCTTATATCATGATAAATTTTTATTATTCATGCTAGAATTGTATTAACCGGAAACATAATACATGTGTGAATACATAGACAAACAGAGTGTCACTAGTATGCCTCTACTTGACTAGCTCCTTAATCAAAGATGGTTATGTTTCCTAACCATGGACAAAGAGTTGTTATTTGATTAACGGGATCACATCATTAGTTGAATGATCTGATTGACATGACCCATTCCATTAGCTTAGCACCCGATCGTTTAGTATGTTGCTATTGCTTTCTTCATGACTTATACATGTTCCTATGACTATGAGATTATGCAACTCCCGTTTGCCGGAGGAACACTTTGGGTGCTACCAAACGTCACAACGTAACTGGGTGATTATACAGGAGCATTACAGGTGTCTCCAAAGGTAGATGTTGGGTTGGCGTATTTCGAGATTAGGATTTGTCACTCCGATTGTCGGAGAGGTATCTCTGGGCCCTCTCGGTAATGCACATCACTTAAGCCTTGCAAGCATCACAACTAATGAGTTACTTGCGAGATGATGTATTACGGAACGAGTAAAGAGACTTGCCGGTAACGAGATTGAACTAGGTATTGGATACCGACGATCGAATCTCGGGCAAGTAACATACCGATGACAAAGGGAACAACGTATGTTGTTATGCGGTCTGACCGATAAAGATCTTCGTAGAATATGTAGGAGCCAATATGGGCATCCAGGTCCCGCTATTGGTTATTGACCGGAGACGTGTCTCGGTCATGTCTACATTGTTCTCGAACCGTAGGGTCCGCACGCTTAAGGTTTCGATGACAGTTATATTATGAGTTTATGAGTTTTGATGTACCGAAGGAGTTCGGAGTCCCGGATGAGATCGGGGACATGACGAGGAGTCTCGAAATGGTCGAGACGTAAGGATCGATATATTGGACGACTATATTCGGACATCGGAAAGGTTCCGAGTGATTCGGGTATTTTCGGAGGTACTAGGGAGTTACGGGAATACGGGGAAGAGTATTGGGCCTTAATGGGCTTTAGTGGGAAGGAGCCAGGAGGTGGCGCGCGCCCCTCCCAAGTCCAGTCCGAATTGGACAAGGGATTTGGGGCGCGGCCCACCTCTCCCTTCCTTCTCCACTTCCCTCCTTTCCCCCTTCTCCTAGTTGGACTAGGAAAGAAGGAGTCCTACTCCCGGTGGGAGTAGGACTCCCCTTGGTGCACCAACTCCTAGGCCGGCCGCCTCCTCCTCCCTTGCTCCTTTATATACAAGGGCAGAGGGCACCCCAGAGACACACAAGTTGATCATTGAGATCGTTCCTTAGCCGTGTGCGGTGCCCCTGCCACCATATTCCTCCTCGATCATATTGTTGCAGTGCTTAGGCGAAGCCCTGCGACGGTAGAAAATCAAGATCGTCATCACGCCGTCGTGCTAACGGAACTCCTCCCCAACGCTTTGCTGGATCGGAGCCCGGGGATCGTCATCGAGCTGTACGTGTGCTAAGAACTCGGAGGTGCCGGAGTAACGGTGCTTGGATCGGTCGGATCGGGAAGAAGACGTACGACTACTTCCTCTACGTTGTGTCAACGCTTCCGTTGTGATCGACAAGGGTACGTAGATCAGACTCTCCCCCTCGTTGCTGTGCATCACCATGATCTTGCGTGTGCGTAGGAAATTTTTTGAAATTGCTACGTTCCCCATCAGCATGAACCGGGACTAAAGGAGGGCCTTTGGTCCCGGTTCAGGCCACCAACCGGGGCCAATGGTGGTGGGCCAGGAGCCAGGCCCATTGGTCCCGGTTCGTCCCGCCAACCGGGACCAAAAGGTCCAGACGAACCGAGACCAATGGCCCACGTGGCCCGGCCGGCCCCCTGGGCTCACGAACCGGGTCCAATGCCCCCATTGGTCCCGGTTCTGGACTGAACCAGGACTAATGGGCTGACCCGGCCTGGACCATTGCCCCCTTTTCTACTAGTGGCAGCATCACCCTGATCTAGGGCTCACACACAACGCAACCAGGTTTGAACCTTTGCTTTCTTTTACCGCATTTGCAAAGTCCTACTTTGATTGATTTACTGCTATTGCTATTTGTTTTTCTCTTGCTTCCATCCTTGCTCTTTTAGATTTTCACTTTAGGGCGACAAGAACTGCACTGCACTTATTTGTACTTGCAAGGGTATTTTTTTCGTTTACCAAGAGACTTGAAGCCTTTGATTCCCATTCCTAGAAACCAGAAAATTACCACTCGCTCAATTCACAAATATAAAATGTTTTGGATATTTCAATATGGACTATATACGGACTAAAATGAGTGAATAAACACACTAAAATACGTCATATACATCTGAATCAGAAAAAAGTTAGAACATCTTATAATAGTGCACGAGGGAGTAGCTTAAAGCTTCCCTTTTGTACCCATTTTTTATTAAAAGATCTACATATTGTAACAGAGGAAAAAAGAGAGCAGATTTTCATTTTAGGTGATCAACGCAAGAGACCAACTAGTTCAACGAGTGCATCAACAAGCGCATTAGCTGGTAACCAAGTTAGTAATGTATCAAGAATATCGAGTCTTTCTATTTTGCCAATAGTTGGAATTGGTGGTGTTGGAAAGACTACGTTGGCCCAACATATTTGTGACCATCAACGAGTGCAGTCTCACTTTGAGGTGATAATTTGGATTTGTGTCTCAGATGACTTTGATGTGAAGAGGTTAACTAAAGAGGCCATAGAGTCATGTATTGGAAAGGAGCCAATAACTGCTAATTTGGATTCTCTTCAGCGTGATCTCTCTCGACATTTGAACAATAAAAGGATATTAATAGTCTTTGATGACATGTGGGATGATGCCTTGAAGGATAATGGGTAGTATTGGAAGAGGTTTTGTGCACCTTTTAGAAGTGTCCAAGAGGGAAGTATGATGATAGTCACCACTAGATGTGAAAATGTTACCAGGGGGGTGTGCACAATGGAGCCTGTTATAATTGAAGGCCTGAAAGATGACATATTTTGGAATTTCTTCAAATTGTGTTCGTTTGGATCTGAGGGTTCTAACAATGATCCTGAATTAGAGCGCATTGGTAGAAGTATAGTTCCCAAATTGAAGGGTTCTCCTTTGGCCGCCAAAACTATTGGACGCATGTTAAACATGGACCTTCAAGCATCACATTGGAATTCTATACTTGATAGTGAACTGTGGCAGTTGAGACAAAAGGAGACTGACATTTTGCCTGCTCTTCGGTGGAGCTACATGTATTTACCATTCTATTTGAAGCAATGTTTTACATTCTGTGCTGTGTACCCCAAGGATTACAAATTTTACAAGGAGCATTTAGCTAAATTTTTGCAGCAGAAGGCTTTGTGGAACCTCAAGGTGGTGCTCCAATTCAAGATATTGGCTGCCAGTATTTTGAAGATCTTGTAGCACGGTCCTTCTTTCAAAAAATCGATGGTGTACACGTGATCCATGACTTGCTGCATGACATGGCACAGAAAGTTTCAGAGCACGAATGCTTTATCATAAGAAATAAGAGTGACTTTGATAAAGTTCCCAAGAATGTTCGTCATCTGTATGTACTCCCTAGCCGTGACTTTGACGATTCCAACTTGTTGAGACTATGCAAATACACAAAGCCGCGTACCTTGATTTGCAACAAGGAACAGAAAGAAAGAGGATTTGTAATGGACCAGTGGTGTACTAAACTTCTATGCATGCGTGTGCTTTCGTGTGCCTCTGCAGATGAGTTACCAGATAGTATTGGCAACTGGAAGCATCTCCGGTCCTTAAAATCGATTGTCAGAACTCTCCTTTGAAGATCCCTTCAACTTTCTGTTGGCTTTATAGTCTGCAGATTTTATATGCCACGGGGAAGCTACATAGCTTGCCCAGTGACTTCAGTAACTTGACTAGTTTGCAGAAAATTAGAACACCTGGATTAGAATATCATGCAGGGGGTCAAAATCATTTTGATGGAGCAGATGGGCAGGGAGAAAAAATTAGGATAATGAAGAACCTTAATCAATTTTGTGGATCCTGGGAGATAGCTAATGTTCGCATGCTAAGTAAGGATCATGCAGCAGAAGCTGAACTGAAGAATAAGAAATATCTTGACGAGTTGAAACTGAATATGCGGAAGGCTTTAGGCCCCCTTGAGCTTCATGTCGATGGCAATGAGACAGAAGTGCTTGAAGTTCTGCAACCTCCTATCAGTCTCAAGTCTCTGTTCCTGCGGGATTATGCCGGTGTATTGCTCCCAAGCTGGTTTCAGCCACAAAACTTGCCAAGCTTAAAATCTCTTAATTTTGTAGGCTGTGTTCGACTCGAGAGCATATCATGTCCCACGATCTCACAGAGCATAAACTTAAATGAGATACCTAAAGTTTGTATTTTCATGTCCCTGTCAGATGTAACCATCGATGGGTGCGAAAGTATATCAAGCCTCGAACATTTTCTGCATCCAGATCATGTACCAGCCATCAAGAAAATAAGAATTAAAGATTGCGAGATGTTAGCATCAGTACCAGTTGAAAAGTTTGGGGATTTGCATTTCCTTGAAGAACTGAGTGTGCTCCGTTGTCCAAACATCGGCCCCCAAAGATTGGTTTCAGCGTCCCTTAAGAAGCTATGTCTATGGGGTTCTGGTCTCTTTTGCAATATTGACTGCTGCTCCCTCACCAACTTTGATTTATCATGTATGTTTGTCACGTCCATCCAACTACAAATGTGGAGTCTTCCGTCTCTACGGAGTTGCGCATTAGTTGCAGGTCTCTTACATCTACTGGAAGCAGCATTACACCATTCTCGTCCCTTAATGTCCTAACAGTTACATACTGTGATAAATTGTTAACCCTTGATGACCTCCCGAGACAAGAATATCTACCTGCTATTGAGAAAATTCACCTCGAATGTTGTAGGGAGTTATTGTCCATGCCAGGTGAAAGGTTTGGGAGTTTTCCTTGTCTGAAACATCTGGTGGTTGTTGACTGCCCAAGTCTCAACTGGCAAAGGGGGTTGGTGTTGCCATCATCTCTCCAAACGCCGAGCTTAGCGTAATGTGGGGATATCTCTCCATATGTCCCCGACTGCTTGCAGAACCTTAAATCCCTTGTCTTACTGGACATTGCTGTATGCAAGGGTATAACATTCATTCCAGGCAAAATTTGGTGCACTAATCTTCCATCACTCGAGGAATTGATGATTTCAAATTGTCCAGACCTAGTTTCAATTGGTGGAGCAAAGGCAGTTGCAAAAATAAAGGAGGTGCTGATATATGGGTGTCCAAACTTAGAGGAAATAGAGCAGATCAATAGAAGAACCCGCCTAAGGTATGTGTGCTTACACTTGTTTCCTGTCCAACTTTTACTTCTCTGTTGGTGACACCTACATGTATTATTGTATGTCTTGTTTCTTCTTATTAGTTCCAGTGCTTAGTCCGTATAGAATATTGATCTGTTAATATTTCTTGAAAAAAGTGTGATGATTATAGTAATTCCATATAGGTGATATTTTGAAAAAACTCGTCCATACGAGTGCTGCCGCGTTGCGTGTGTTAAGTCGAAACTCTCGTTTTTTTATTTTTATGCAAAATTGCTTTATTGTATTGACCATAGTTTGTTCTTGAAGGTGAAGAAATGACATGCGAGTACACAGGAAACCGTAGCTGAATTACTTGGAAGTTGGAAGACCCTAGGACAATAAGACATCATGCTTCGTTTCGCCATCTCTGTATATCTCTCCATAGCTGCTTCCCCTTTTAGCAGTTTTATTATTCCATCAATAACTCCATGTGCAATCCATATTTGTGCTGGTAACTATCAGTTCCCGTTTTGTGCTGGTAACTTGTGAAACGGCAGAGAGTCTATTATGTGGGGTCAACAATACCAGCCACGTGCCAAGTATGGTTTGTAGGAGATTAGGCAGTATTAGGTATTAGGGAGTAGGATTTGAATATGGTGGGGTTTTTGTCCCAGAGAAGGTTTCCCCACCATATCCAATCCCGTTCAAAGTCTGGTAGGAGTTGGTGTAAGAGTCTGTTGTAAACCTGGTTTCTCTGTTTTCTGGCCTGTATGAAGACCTGTGTCGCCATCTCGATGCTTTTGCCTTCTGTTGTGGTTTCTGTTTGTGCTCTGTTTCTTCTCTGCCTTTTCCTTATCCCTCTGGTTTTTGGCCCGTATGAAGACCCTTGTCGCCATCTCCGGCGTTTTTTCCTGTTACAAAATGAGGCACAGCTTGTAGGGGGATCGGATTTCGATGCCTGTGATGATTATTTGAGGATGCCAGAGAGTTAAGCCAAATGTCGTGTTCAGGTCTGATGGCTGGTAGCTAGAAAGCCACACTTTCAGATGTAGGGTGTACATGTAAGAGCAAGTTAAGATTAATCTGGACAATGAAAAGGCAGGTCAGCTCTTCTGCCAATTGAGATGTGCTTTCCAGGGTGAGGTTTATGCAACTTATTGATTGATTGATTCATTCAAGATTATTGTGTTGCCGCCCTGTCTCTGTCTGATCAATGGGCATGCCAGCTTTAATTTGGTGTGCACACAGTCTAGTCTGCCACTCATTACCCAGCCCAGTCTAGTCTTTCTTATCTAATATATCTCCATTTTTATATGTACCTTATTGTCCTTCCATCCGTTGCTTAGCTGATAACTGGTTGGCATACTGCACTTGACATATTGGGACAAAATTACTGTTCTGACCTATAGGGCTAACAAAATCACGATTTGACCTCGTTTCAAAAGAAATTTTGATTCTGACCTCTTTGGGTGACGCCAATATTCCTGGCGTCTGGGTTGCGAAGCAGACGCCATGACCCCAGGCACCTGGCCCCTGGCCCGCACTGCCCGCGTGCCCATTGACCTGCTGACGTGGCAAAGGGGCCAGACGCCAGGGACCCTGTCCCTGGCGTCTGGCCCTGGTAAGTGGATAACCCCCGCGGGCCGAGCCCACCCACCCATCTATTTTCCCCCTGGGCGGCGCACGAACAGAGGGCTTCTCTCCTTCGCCCCTCTTCTCCCTCACACCAAATCCTCACCTGATCTACTCCATCCTCCACTCTAGTTCGTGGATGTGGGCCCCCTAAGCATCCTTGAGGTATTCTCCCCCATCTCCTCCAATTTATTTGGGTTGAGTCCTCTTCTTTTTGATGCATTATTCAACACTAGGTGATGTTAGATGAGTAGATGTTTTTTGTTTTAGGAAATTGTTTGTAGTTGATAGATGATTTGGTAGGCAGTAGATGATGTGTAGTTGAACATGTAGGCAAAATCAATTCCGTTTTGTGCATATGTTGTCCGTAGGATTTTTTTTTGAACTAAGAGGGGTGATGAATACATGATTTTTGTATGTAAAATAGACTTGTTTGATAATTTGATTTGATAGATAATGTGTGTATTGAAGGAAATATGCCCTAGAGGCAATAATAAAGTTATTATTTATTTCCTTATATCATGATAAATATTTATTATTCATGCTAGAATTGTATTAACCGGAAATATAATACATGTGTGAATACATAGACAAACAGAGTGTCACTAGTATGCCTCTACTTGACTAGCTCGTTAATCAAAGATGGTTATGTTTCCTAACCATGGACAAAAGAGTTGTTATTTGATTAACGAGGTCACATCATTAGTTGAATGATCTGATTGACATGACCCATTCCATTAGCTTAGCACCCGATCGTTTAGTATGTTGCTATTGCTTTCTTCATGACTTATACATGTTCCTATAACTATGACATTATGCAACTCCCGTTTACCGGAGGAACACTTTGGGTACTACCAAACGTCACAACGTAACTGGGTGATTATAAAGGAGTACTACAGGTGTCTCCAATGGTAGATGTTGGGTTGGCGTATTTCGAGATTAGGGTTTGTCACTCCGATTGTCGGAGAGGTATCTCTGGGCCCTCTCGGTAATACACATCACATAAGCCTTGCAAGCATTATAACTAAGATGTTAGTTGTGAGATGATGTATTACGGAACGAGTAAAGAGACTCGCCAGTAACGAGATTGAACTAGGTATTGGATACCGACGATCGAATCTCGGGAAAGTAACATACCGATGACAAAGGGAACAACGTATGATGTTATGCGGGCTGACCGATAAAGATCTTCGTAGAATATGTAGGAGCCAATATGGGCATCCAGGTCCCGCTATTGGTTATTGACCGGAGACGTGTCTCGGTCATGTCTACATTGTTCTCGAACCGTAGGGTCCGCACGCTTAACGTTACGATGACAGTTATTATGAGTTTATGCATTTTGATGTACCGAAGGTTGTTCGGAGTCCCGGATGTGATCACGGACATGACGAGGAGTCTCGAAATGGTCGAGACATAAAGATTGATATATTGGAAGCCTATGTTTGGACATCGGAAGTGTTCCGGGTGAAATCGGGATTTTACCGGATTACCGGGAGGGTTACCGGAACCCCCCGGGAGCCAAATGGGCCAACATGGGCCTTGGTAGAAAGGTGAAAGGGCTGCCCCATGGGCTGCGCGCCTCCCCCCTTCCCCTAGTCCTATTAGGACTGGGGAAGGTGGCCGGCCACCCCCTCTCTCTTTCCCACTTGAGAAAACCTAGTTGGACTAGGATTGGAGGGGGGAGTCCTACTCCTCCTGCGCCTCCCACCTTGGCCGGCCAGCCCCTCCCCTTGGATCCTTTATATACGGGGGCAGGGGGCACCTCTAGACACACAAGTTAATCCTTGAGATCGTTCCTTAGCCGTGTGCGGTGCCCCCTGCCACCAAATTCCACCTCGATCACACCGTTGTAGTGCTTAGGCGAAGCCCTGCGTCGGTAGTACATCAAGATCGTCACCACGCCGTCGTGCTGACGGAACTCTTCCTCGACGCTTTGCTGGATCGGAGCCCGAGGATCGTCATCGAGCTGAACGTGTGCTAAGAACTCGGAGGTGCCGGAGTAACGGTGCTTGGATCGGTCGGATCGGGAAGACGTACGACTACTTCCTCTACGTTGTGTGATCGCTTCCGCAGTCGGTCTGCGTTGGTACGTAGACAACACTCTCCCCTCTCGTTGCTATGCATCACCATGATCTTGCGTGTGCGTAGGAAATTTTTTGAAATTACTACGTTCCCCAACAGTGGCATCCGAGCCTAGGTTTTATGGTTTGATGTTATTTGCACGAGTAGAACACAAGTGAGTTGTGGGCGATACAAGTCATATTGCCTACCAGCATGTCATACTTTGGTTCGGCGGTATTGTTGGACGAGACGACCCGGACCAACCTTACGCGTACGCTTACGCGAGACCGGTTCCCTCGACGTGCTTTGCACATAGATGGCTCGCGGGCGACTGTCTCTCCAACTTTAGTTGAACCGAGTGTGGCTACGCCCGGTCCTTGAGAAGGTTAAAACGGAGTCTATTTGACAAACTATCGTTGTGGTTTTGATGCGTAGGTGAGATGAGTTCTTGCTTAAGCCCGTAGCAGCCACGTAAAACTTGCAACAACAAAGTAGAGGACGTCTAACTTGTTTTTGCAGGGCATGTTGTGATGTGATATGGTCAAGGCATGATGCTAAATTTTATTGTATGAGATGATCATGTTTTGTAACCAAGTTATCGGCAACTGGCAGGAGCCATATGGTTGTCGCTTTATTGTATGCAATGCAATCGCGATGTAATGCTTTACTTTATTAGTAAGCGGTAGTGATAGTCGTGGAAGCATAAGATTGGCGAGACGACAACGATGCTACGATGGAGATCAAGGTGTCGCGCCGGTGACGATGGTGATCATGACGGTGCTTCGGAGATGGAGATCACAAGCACAAGATGATGATGGCCATATCATATCACTTATATTGATTGCATGTGATGTTTATCTTTTTATGCATCTTATCTTGCTTTGATTGACGGTAGCATTATAAGATGATCTCTCACTAAATTATCAAGAAGTGTTCTCCCTGAGTATGCACCGTTGCCAAAGTTCGTCGTGCCCAGACACCACGTGATGATCGGGTGTGATAAGATCTACGTCCATCTACAACGGGTGCAAGCCAGTTTTGCACACGCAGAATACTCAGGTTAAACTTGACGAGCCTAGCATATGCAGATATGGCCTCGGAACACAGAGACCGAAAGGTCGAGCGTGAATCATATAGTAGATATGATCAACATAATGATGTTCACCATTGAAAACTACTCCATCTCACGTGATGATCGGTTATGGTTTAGTTGATTTGGATCACGTGATTACTTAGAGGATTAGAGGGATGTCTATCTAAGTGGGAGTTCTTGAGTAATATGATTAAATTGAACTTGAATTTATCATGAACTTAGTCCTGGTAGTATTTTGCAAATTATGTTGTAGATCAATAGCTCACGTTGTTGCTTCCCTGTGTTTATTTTTGATATGTTCCTAGAGAAAATTGTGTTCAAAGATGTTAGTAGCAATGATGCGGATTGGATCCGTGATCTGAGGTTTATCCTCATTGCTGCACAGAAGAATTATGTCCTTGATGCACCGCTAGGTGACAGACCTATTGCAGGAGTAGATGCAGACGTTATGAACGTTTGGCTAGCTCAATATGATGACTACTTGATAGTTTAGTGCACCATGCTTAATGGCTTAGAATCGGGACTTCAAAGACGTTTTGAACGTCATGGACCATATGAGATGTTCCAGGAGTTGAAGCTAATATTTCAAGCAAATACCCGAGTTGAGAGATATGAAGTCTCCAACAAGTTCTATAGCTAAAAGATGGAGGAGAATCGCTCAACTAGTGAGCATGTGCTCAGATTGTCTGGGTACTACAATCGCTTGAATCAAGTGGGAGTTAATCTTCCAGATAAGATAGTGATTGACAGAATTCTCTAGTCACCATCACCAAGTTAGTAGAACTTCGTGATGAACTATAATATGCAAGGGATGACGGAAACAACTCCCAAGCTCTTCGTGATGCTGAAATCAACGAAGGTAGAAATCAAGAAAAACATCAAGTGTTGATGGTTGACAAGATCACTAGTTTCAAGAAAAGGGCAAAGAGAAGAAGGGGAACTTCAAAAAGAACAGCAAGCAAGTTGCTGCTCAAGTAAAGAAGCCCAAGTCTGGACCTAAGCCTGAGACTGAGTGCTTCTACTGCAAAGGGACTGGTCACTGGAAGCGAAACTACCCCAAGTGATTGGCGGATAAGAAGGATGGCAAAGTGAACATAAGTATATTTGATATACATGTTATTGATGTGTACTTTACTAGTGTTTATAGCAACCCCTCAGTATTTGATATTGGTTCAGTTGCTAAGAGTAGTAACTCGAAACAGGAGTTGCAGAATAAACAGAGACTAGTTAAGGGTGAAGTGACCATGTGTGTTGGAAGTAGTTCCAAGATTGATATGATCATCATCGCACACTCCCCTATACTTTCGGGATTAGTGTTGAACTTAAATAAGTGTTATTTGGTTTTTGCGTTGAGCATGAATATGATTTGAGCATGTTTATTGCAATACGGTTATTCATTAAAATCAGAGAATAATTGTTGTTCTGTTTACATGAATAAAACCTTCGATGGTCATACACCCAATGAAACAAGTTCGTTGGATCTCGATCGTAGTGATACACATATCCATAATATTGAAACCAAAAGACGCAAAGTTAATAATGATAGTGCAACTTATTTGTGGCACTGTCGTTTAGGTCATATTGGTATAAAGCGCATGAAGAAACTCCATGCTGATGGGCTTTTGGAATCACTTGATTATGAATCACTTGATGCTTGCGAACCATGCCTTTTGGGCAAGATGACTAAAACGCCGTTCTCCGGAACAATGGAGCGAGCAACAGATTTGTTGGAAATCATACATACTGATGTATGTGGTCCGATGAATATTGAGGCTCGCCACAGGTATCATTATTTTCTGATCTTCACAGATGATTTGAGCAGATATGAGTATATCTACTTGATGAAACATAAGTCTGAAACATTTGAAAAGTTCAAGGAATTTCAGAGTGAAGTTGAAAATCATCGTAACAAGAAAATAAAGTTTCTACGATCTGACCGTGGAGGAGAATATTTGAGTTACGAGTTTGGTGTACATTTGAAAAATTGTGGAATAGTTTCGCAACTCACGCCACCCGGAACACCACAGCGTAATGGTGTGTCCGAACGTCGTAATCATACTTTACTAGATATGGTGCGATCTATGATGTCTCTTACTGATTTACCGCTATCATTTTGGGGTTATGCTTTAGAGACGGCCGCATTCACGTTAAATAGGGCACCATCAAAATCCGTTGAGACGACGCCTTATGAACTATGCTTTGGCAAGAAACCAAAGTTGTCGTTTCTTAAAGTTTGGGGCTGCGATGCTTATGTGAAAAAGCTTCAACCTGATAAGCTCGAACCCAAAGCGGAGAAATGTGTCTTCATAGGATACCCAAAGGAGACTGTTGGGTATACCTTCTATCACAGATCCGAAGGCAAGACATTCGTTGCTAAGAATGGATCATTTCTAGAGGAGTTTCTCTCGAAAGAAGTGAGTGGGAGGAAAGTAGAACTTGACGAGGTAACTGTACCTGCTCCCTTATTGGAAAATAGTACATCACAGAAAACTGTTTCTGCGACACCTATACCAATTAGTGAGGAAGCTAATGATGATGATCATGAAACTTCAGGACAAGATACTACTGAACCACGTAGATCAACCAGAGTGAGATCCGCACCAGAGTGATACGGTAATCCAATTCTGGAAGTCATGCTACTAGATCATGATGAACCTACGAACTATGAAGAAGCGATGGTGAGCCCAGATTCCGCAAAGTGGCTTGAGGCCATGAAATCTGAGATGGGATCCATGTATGAGAACAAAGTATGGACTTTGGTTGACTTGCCCGATGATCGACAAGCAATTGAGAATAAATGGATCTTCAAGAAAAAGACTGACGCTGACGGTAATATTACTGTCTATAAAGCTCGACTTGTCGCAAAAGGTTTTCGACAAGTTCAAGTGGTTGACTACCATAAGACCTTCTCACCCGTAGCGATGCTTAAGTCCGTCAGAATCATGTTAGCAATTGCCGCATTTTATGATTATGAAATATGGAAGATGGATGTCAAAACTGCATTCCTGAATGGATTTCTGGAAGAAGAGTTGTATATGATGCAACCAGAAGGTTTTGTCGATCCAAAGGGAGCTAACAAAGTGTGCAAACTCCAGCGATCCATTTATGGACTGGTGCAAGCATCTCGGAGTTGGAATAAACGCTTTGATAGTGTGATCAAAGCATTTGGCTTTATACAGACTTTTGGAGAAGCCTGTATTTACAAGAAAGTGAGTGGGAGCTCTGTAGCATTTCTGATATTATATGTGGATGACATATTGCTGATTGGAAATGATATAGAATTTCTGGATAGCATAAAGGGATACTTGAATAAAAGTTTTTCGATGAAAGACCTCGGTGAAGCTGCTTACATATTGAGCTTCAAGATCTATAGAGATTGATCAAGACGCTTGATAAGTTTTTTCAATGAGTACATACCTTGACAAGATTTTGAAGTAGTTCAAAATGGAGCAGTCAAAGAAAGAGTTCTTGCCTGTATTACAAGGTGTGAAGTTGAGTAAGACTCAAAGCCCGACCACGGCAGAAGATAGAAAGAGAATGAAAGTCATTCCCTATGCCTTGGCCATAGGTTCTATAAAGTATGTCATGCTGTATACCAGATCTATTGTATACCCTGCATTGATTTGACAAGGGAGTACAATAGTGATCTAGGAGTAGATCACTAGACAGCGGTCAGAATTATCCTTAGTGAAATAAGGATATGTTTCTCGATTATGGACGTGACAAAAAGGGTTCGTCGTAAAGGGTTACGTCGATGCAAGTTTTTGACACTGATCCAGATGAATCTAAAGTCTCAATCTGGATACATATTGAAAGTGGGAGCAATTAGCTAGAGTAGCTCCGTGTAGAGCATTGTAGACATAGAACTTGCAAAATACTTACAGATCTGAATGTGACAGACCCGTTGACTAAAATTATCTCACAAGCAAAACATAATCACACCTTAGTATTCTTTGGGTGTTAATCACATAGATATGTGAACTAGATTACTGACTCTAGTAAACCCTTTGAGTGTTGGTCACATGATGATGTGAACTATGGGTGTTAATCACATGGTGATGTGAACTATTGCTGTTAAATCACATGGCGATGTGAACTAGATTATTGACTCTAGTGCAAGTGAGAGACTGAAGGAAATATGCCCTAGAGGCAATAATAAAGTTATTATTTATTTCCTTATATCATGATGAATGTTTATTATTCATGCTAGAATTGTATTAACCGGAAATATAATACATGTGTGAATACATAGACAAACAGAGTGTCACTAGTATGCCTCTACTTGACTAGCTCGTTAATCAAAGATGGTTATGTTTCCTAACCATGGACAAAAGAGTTGTTATTTGATTAACGAGGTCACATCATTAGTTGAATGATCTGATTGACATGACCCATTCCATTAGCTTAGCACCCGATCGTTTAGTATGTTGCTATTGCTTTCTTCATGACTTATACATGTTCCTATAACTATGAGATTATGCAACTCCCGTTTACCGGAGGAACACTTTGGGTACTACCAAACGTCACAACGTAACTGGGTGATTATAAAGGAGTACTACAGGTGTCTCCAATGGTAGATGTTGGGTTGGCGTATTTCGAGATTAGGGTTTGTCACTCCGATTGTCGGAGAGGTATCTCTGGGCCCTCTCGGTAATACACATCACATAAGCCTTGCAAGCATTACAACTAAGATGTTAGTTGTGAGATGATGTATTACGAAACGAGTAAAAAGACTTGCCAGTAACGAGATTGAACTAGGTATTGGATACCGACGATCGAATCTCGGGCAAGTAACATACCGATGACAAAGGGAACAACGTATGTTGTTATGCGGTCTGACCGATAAAGATCTTCGTAGAATATGTAGGAGCCAATATGGGCATCCAGGTCGCGCTATTGGTTATTGACCGGAGACGTGTCTCGGTCATGTCTACATTGTTCTCGAACCGTAGGGTCCGCACGCTTAACGTTACGATGACAGTTATTAAGAGTTTATGCATTTTGATGTACCGAAGGTTGTCCGGAGTCCCGGATGTGATCACGGACATGACGAGGAGTCTCAAAATGGTCGAGACATAAAGATTGATATATTGGAAGCCTATGTTTGGACATCGGAAGTGTTCCGGGTGAAATCGGGATTTTACCGGATTACCGGGAGGGTTACCGGAACCCCACGGGAGCCAAATGGGCCAACATGGGCCTTGGTAGAAAGGTGAAAGGGCTGCTCCATGGGCTGCGCGCCTCCCCCCTTCCCCTAGTCCTAATAGGACTAGGGAAGGTGGCCGGCCAGCCCCTCTCTCTTTCCCACTTGAGAAAACCTAGTTGGACTAGGATTGGAGGGGGGAGTCCTACTCCCGGTAGGAGTAGGACTCCTCCTGCGCCTCCCACCTTGGCCGGCCAGCCCCTCCCCTTGGATCCTTTATATACGGGGGCAGGGGGCACCTCTAGACACACAAGTTGATCCTTGAGATCGTTCCTTAGCTGTGTGCGGTGCCCCCTGCCACCAAATTCCACCTCGATCATACTGTTGTAGTGCTTAGGTGAAGCCCTGCGTCGGTAGTACATCAAGATCGTCACCACGCCGTCGTGCTGACGGAACTCTTCCTCAACGCTTTGCTGGATCGGAGCCCGAGGATCATCATCGAGCTGAACGTGTGCTAAGAACTCGGAGGTGCCGGAGTAACAGTGCTTGGATCGGTCGGATCGGGAAGACGTACGACTACTTCCTCTACGTTGTGTGATCGCTTCCGTAGTTGGTCTGCATTGGTACGTAGACAACACTCTCCCCTCTCGTTGCTATGCATCACCATGATCTTGCGTGTGCGTAGGAAATTTTTTGAAATTACTACGTTACCCAACATGTATGTGGTATAACAATACAGTTGAATTTAAATATGATGTCTCTATGTGTAGATAATCCTATTGTTGGCATACTTTATTTGCAAAAGATATGGTGAAATTTGGTACTCTAGATGGTATGTATTTGCATATGTGACACCATATTATTTGACAAATTTATTTGATTGAGATGATGTTGGTATGTTTGAGAAGAATTATGTGTGCATATGAAGAAAAAAAATGATGTGGTTATGTTTGAGAAGAATGGTGTGTTCATATGGCATAACTTGGAGAAGGAAATTGTATTCTTTGATATTGTTCATGTATTCATAGATGTTTGTGATTTGTTTTGTAGGATGGCGGATGGTGATGGACCTTGTAAAATCATAGATGGTGATGGCGAATGGTGTGTTCATGTAATCAATGAGTGGGATCAGGAGCATCGTGCTCGTGCCATTGAGAACGGACATGTAAGAAGCAAGACTGGGTCTATTTTCGTTGTTTCTCATTTGTGTTCTTGTATTGATTAAAACATCACTTTATTTGCAGCTTGTAGTTTCTATGCGCATGAGGGGTCATTCTGCTGATGACTTTACTTACGACCCGCGGTATGAGCCTTACATTCGGAGATTTGGTCTTCTTCCATTCGTGTTGCAGTTTAAGCGACGTGCTCCGCCGGTGAACCATGCGACGCTGACTGCACTTGTGGATCATTGGAGGCCGGAGACTCACTCGTTCCACCTTCCATGTGGGGAGATGACGATGATCCAACAGGACATGGCTATGATAAGCGGCCTTCCTACCAATGGACAAGTTGTTACCGGTCGTGTCAGCGTCGGTAATTGGCGAGAACGGACTGCCAATTTAATTGGTGTTCAGCCCGACGACCCTCAGAAAGGCAAGGCCGATACCGCGAGAGTGAGGCATTCTTGGCTAAAACTGGTCAGAGGAAACACCAATCCGTGCCCTCAGGGTGCCAATGACGTGGTTGTGCAGTAGTACGCGCGGGCCTATCTTTGGTATGTACTGACCAAGGTAGTCTTCTCATATGCAACCGGGAACTCAGCCCTCTGGATGTACCTAGTGAAGGAAATATGCCCTAGAGGCAATAATAAAGTTATTATTTATTTCCTTATTGAAGGAAATATGCCCTAGAGGCAATAATAAAGTTATTATTTATTTCCTTATATCATGACAAATGTTTATTATTCATGCTAGAATTGTATTAACCGGAAACATAATACATGTGTGAATACATAGACAAACAGAGTGTCACTAGTATGCCTCTACTTGACTAGCTCGTTAATCAAAGATGGTTATGTTTCCTAACCATGGACAAAAGAGTTGTTATTTGATTAACGAGGTCACATCATTAGTTGAATGATCTGATTGACATGACCCATTCCATTAGCTTAGCACCCGATCGTTTAGTATGTTGCTATTGCTTTGTTCATGACTTATACATGTTCCTATAACTATGAGATTATGCAACTCCCGTTTACCGGAGGAACACTTTGGGTACTACCAAACGTCACAACGTAACTGGGTGATTATAAAGGAGTACTACAGGTGTCTCCAATGGTAGATGTTGGGTTGGCGTATTTCGAGATTAGGGTTTGTCACTCCGATTGTCGGAGAGGTATCTCTGGGCCCTCTCGGTAATATACATCACATAAGCCTTGCAAGCATAATAACTAAGATGTTAGTTATGAGATGATGTATTACGGAACGAGTAAAGAGACTTGCCAGTAACGAGATTGAACTAGGTATTGGATACTGACGATCGAATCTCGGGCAAGTAACATACCGATGACAAAGGGAACAACGTATGTTGTTATGCGGTCTGACCGATAAAGATCTTCGTAGAATATGTAGGAGCCAATATGGGCATCCAGGTCCCGCTATTGGTTATTGACCGGAGACGTGTCTCGGTCATGTCTACATTATTCTCGAACCGTAGGGTCCGCACGCTTAACGTTACGATGACAGTTATTATGAGTTATGCATTTTGATGTACCGAAGGTTGTTCGGAGTCCCGGTTGAGATCACGGACATGACGAGGAGTCTCGAAATGGTCGAGACGTAAAGATTGATATATTGGAAGCCTATGTTTGGACATCGGAAGTGTTCCGGGTGAAATCGGGATTTTACCGGATTACCGGGAGGGTTACCGAAACCCCTCGGGAGCCAAATGGGCCAACATGGGCCTTAGTGGAAAGGTGAGAGGGCAGCCCACATAGGGCTGCGCCTCCCCCCTCTCCCTAGTCCTATTAGGACTAGGAGAGGGGCCGGCCACCTCTCTCTCTCTCCCCTTTAAAGGATTCCTAGTTGGACTAGGATTGGAGGGGGGAGTCCTACTCCCGGTAGGAGTAGGACTCCTCCTGCGCCTCCCTCTCTTTGGCCGGCCAGCCCCCCTCCCTCCAACCTTTATATACGGGGGCAGGGGACACCCCAAGACACACAAGTTGATCCTTGAGATCGTTCCTTAGCCGTGTGCGGTGCCCCCTGCCACCGAATTCCACCTCGATCATACTGTTGTAGTGCTTAGGCGAAGCCCTGCGTTGGTAGTACATCAAGATCGTCACCACGCCGTCGTGCTGACGGAACTCTTCCTCGACGCTTTGCTGGATCGGAGCCCGAGGATCGTCATCGAGCTGAACGTGTGCTAAGAACTCGGAGGTGCCGGAGTAACGGTGCTTGGATCGGTCGGATCGGGAAGAAGACGTACGACTACTTCCTCTACGTTGTGTGATCGCTTCCGCAGTCGGTCTGCGTTGGTACGTAGACAACACTCTCCCCTCTCGTTGCTGTGCATCACCATGATCTTGCGTGTGCGTAGGAAAATTTTCGAAATTACTGCGTTCCCCAACAGTGGTATCAGAGCCTAGGTTTTATGGTTTGATGTTATATGCACGAGTAGAACACAAGTGAGTTGTGGGCGATATAAGTCATACTGCCTACCAGTATGTCATACTTTGGTTCGGCGGTATTGTTGGATGAAGCGGCCCGGACCGACATTACGCGTACGCTTACGCGAGACCGGTTTCCCCAACGTGCTTTGCACATAGGTGACTTGCGGGTGACTGTTTCTCCAACTTTAGTTGAACCGAGTGTGGCTACGCCCGGTCCTTGCGAAGGTTAAAACGGAGTCTATTTGACAAACTATCGTTGTGGTTTTGATGCGTAGGTGAGATTGGTTCTTGCTTAAGCCCGTAGCAGCCATGTAAAACTTGCAACAACAAAGTAGAGGACGTCTAACTTGTTTTTGTAGGGCATGTTGTGATATGATATGGTCAAGACGTGATGAGATATAAGTTGCTGTATGAGATGATCATGTTTTGTTGAAGTTATCGGCAACTGGCAAAAGCCTTATGGTTGTCTCTTTATTGCATAAGATGCAAGCGCCAAATAATTGCTTTACTTTATCGCTATGCGATAGCAATAGTTGCAAGAGCAATAGTTGGCGAGACGACCGTGTGACGACACATTGATATAGATCAAGATGATGGAGATCATGGTGTCATGCCGGTGATGACAGAGATCATGACAGTACTTTGGAGATGGAGATCAAAGAAGCAAGATGATGATGGCCATATCATGTCACATATTTTGATTGCATATGATGTTTATCTTTTATACATCTTATTTTTGCTTTGATTGACGGTAGCATTATAAGATGATCTCTCACTAAATTATCAAGAAGTGTTCTCCCTGAGTATGCACCGTTGCCAAAGTTCGTCGTGCCCAGACACCACGTGATGATCGGGTGTGATAAGCTCTACGTCCATCTACAACGGGTGCAAGCCAGTTTTGCACACGCAGAATACTCAGGTTAAACTTGACGAGCCTAGCATATGCAGATATGGCCTCGGAACACGGAGACCGAAAGGTCGAGCGTGAATCATATAGTAGATATGATCAACATAACGATGTTCACCATTGAAAACTACTCCATCTCACGTGATGATCGGTTATGGTTTAGTTGATTTGGATCACGTGATCACTTAGAGGATTAGAGGGATGTCTATCTAAGTGGGAGTTCTTAAGTAATATGATTAAATTGAACTTAAATTTATCATGAACTTAGTCCTGGTAGTATTTTGCAAATTATGTTGTAGATCAATAGCTCGCGTTGTTGCTTCCCTCTGTTTATTTTGATATGTTCCTAGAGAAAAATTGTGTTGAAAGATGTTAGTAGCAATGATGCGGATTGGATCCGTGATCTGAGGTTTATCCTCATTGCTGCACAGAAGAATTATGTCCTTGATGCACCGCTAGGTGACAGACCTATTGCAGGAGCAGATGCAGACGTTATGAACGTTTGGCTAGCTCAATATGATGACTACTTGATAGTTTAGTGCACCATGCTTAATGGCTTAGAATCGGGACTTCAAAGACGTTTTGAACGTCATGGACCATATGAGATGTTCCAGGAGTTGAAGTTAATATTTCAAGCAAATACCCGAGTTGAGAGATATGAAGTCTCCAACAAGTTCTATAGCTAAAAGATGGAGGAGAATCGCTCAACTAGTGAGCATGTGCTCAGATTGTCTGAGTACTACAATCGCTTGAATCAAGTGGGAGTTAATCTTCCAGATAAGATAGTGATTAACAGAATTCTCTAGTCACCATCACCAAGTTAGTAGAACTTCGTGATGAACTATAATATGCAAGGGATAACGGAAACAACTCCCAAGCTCTTCGTGATGCTGAAATCAACGAAGGTAGAAATCAAGAAAAACATCAAGTGTTGATGGTTGACAAGACCACTAGTTTCAAGAAAAGGGCAAAGGGAAGAAGGGGAACTTCAAGAAGAACGACAAGCAAGTTGCTGCTCAAGTGAAGAAGCCCAAGTCTGATCCTAAGCCTGAGACTAAGTGCTTCTACTGCAAAGGGACTGGTCACTGGAAGCGGAACTACCCCAAGTGATTGGCGGATAAGAAGGATGGCAAAGTGAACATAAGTATATTTGATATACATGTTATTGATGTGTACTTTACTAGTGTTTATAGCAACCCCTCAGTATTTGATGCTAGTTCAGTTACTAAGAGTAGTAACTCGAAACAGGAGTTGCAGAATAAACAGAGACTAGTTAAGGGTGAAGTGACGATGTGTGTTGGAAGTAGTTCCAAGATTGATATGATCATCATCGCACACTCCCCTATACTTTCGGGATTAGTGTTGAACTTAAATAAGCGTTATTTGGGTTTTGCGTTGAGCATGAATATGATTTGATCATGTTTATTGCAATACGGTTATTCATTAAAGTCAGAGAATAATTGTTGTTCTGTTACATGAATAAAACCTTCGATGGTCATACTCCCAATGAAACAAGTTCGTTGGATCTCGATCGTAGTGATACACATATTCATAATATTGAAACCAAAAGATGCAAAGTTAATAATGATAGTGCAACTTATTTGTGGCACTGCCGTTTAGGTCATATTGGTATAAAGCGCATGAAGAAACTCCATGCTGATGGGCTTTCGGAATGACTTGATTATGAATCACTTGATGCTTGCGAACCATGCCTTTTAGGCAAGATGACTAAAACGCCGTTCTCCGGAACAATGGAGCAAGCAACAGATTTGTTGGAAATCATACATACTAATGTATGTGGTCCGATGAATATTTAAGGCTTGCAGCGGGTATCATTATTTTCTAACCTTCACAGATGATTTGAGCAGATATGGGTATATCTACTTAATGAAATAGAAGTCTGACACATTTGAAAAGTTCATATAATTTCAGAGTGAAGTGGAAAATCATCGTAACAAAAATAAAGTTTCTACGATCTGATCGTGGAAAATAGTATTTGAGTTACGAGTTTGGTCTTCAGTTAAAATAATGTGAAATAGTTTCACTACTCACGCCACCTGGAACACCACAGCATAATGGTGTGTCCGAACGTCATAACCGTACTTTATTGGATATAGTGCAATCTATGATGTTTCTTACCGATTTACCACTATCGTTTTTGGGGTTATGCATTAGAGACAACTGCATTCACGTTAAAAAGGGGAACCATCTAAGTCCGTTGAGACGACACAATCTGAACTGTGGTTTAGCAAGAAACCAAAGTAGTCGTTTCTTAAAGTTTGGGGTTGTGATGCTTATGTGAAAAAGTTTCATCCTGATAAGCTCAAAACCAAATCGGAGAAATATGTCTTCATAGGATACCCAAAAGGAGACTGTTGGGTACACCTTCTATCGCAGATCCTAAGGCAAGACATTCGTTGCTTATAATGGATATTTTCTAGAGAAGGAGTTTCTCTCGAAAGAAGTGAGTGGGAGGAAAGTAGAACTTGACGAGGTAACTGTACCTGCTCCCTTGTTGGAAAATAGTACATCACAGAAAACTGTTTCTGCGACACCTATACCAATTAGTGAGGAAGCTAATGATGATGATCATGAAACTTCAGGACAAGATACTACTGAACCACGTAGATCAACCAGAGTGAGATCCGCACCAGAGTGGTACGGTAGTCCGATTCTGGAAGTCATGCTACTAGATCATGATGAACCTACGAACTATGAAGAAGCGATGGTGAGCCCAGATTCCGCAAAGTGGCTTGAGGCCATGAAATCCGAGATGGGATCCATGTATGAGAACAAAGTATGGACTTTGGTTGACTTGCCCGATGATCGGCAAGCAATTGAGAATAAATGGATCTTCAAGAGGAAGACGGACGCTGATAGTAGTGTTACTATCTACAAAGCTAGAATTGTCGCAAAAGGTTTTCGACAAGTTCAAGGTGTTGACTACGATGAGTTTTTCTCACTCGTATCTATGCTTAAGTCTATCCGAATCATGTTAGCAATTGCCGCATTTTATGAAATCTGGCAAATGGATAAACAAAACTGCATTCCTTAATGGATTTACTAAAGAAGAGTTGTATACGATGCAACTAGAAGGTTTTGTCGATCCTAAAGGTGTTAACTAAATATGCAAGCTCCAGCGATCAATCTATGGACTGGTGCAAGAATCTCGGAGTTGGAATATACGCTTTGATAAGTTGATCAAATCATATAGTTTTATACAGACTTGCGGTGAAGCCTGTATTTACAAGAAAGTGAGTGGGAGCACTACAACATTTCTGATAAGTATATGTGAATGACATATTGTTGATCGGAAATAATGTAGAATTATTCTGTAAAGCATAAAGGAGTGTTTGAAAGGAGTTTTTCAAAGAAAGACTTCGGTGAAGCTGCTTACATATTAAGCTTCAAGATCTATAGAGCTAGATCAAGACGCTTGATAAGTTTTTTTCAATGAGTACATACCTTGACAAGATTTTGAAGTAGTTCAAACTGGAGCAGTCAAAGAAAGAGTTCTTGCCTGTATTACAAGGTGTGAAGTTGAGTAAGACTCAAAACCCGACCACGGCAGAAGATAGAAAGAGAATGAAAGTCATTCCCTATGCCTTGGCCATAGGTTCTATAAAGTATGTCATGCTGTATGCCAGATCTATTGTATACCCTGCACTGATTTGGCAAGGGAGTACAATAGTGATCTAGGAGTAGATCACTGGACAGCGGTCAGAATTATCCTTAGTGAAATAAGGATATGTTTCTCGATTATGGACTTGACAAAAGGTTCGTCGTAAAGGGTTACGCCGATGCAAGTTTTGACACTAATGTAGATGACTCTAAGTCGCGGTCTAGATACATATTGAAAGTGGGAGCAATTAGCTAGAGTAGCTCCATGCAGAGCATTGTTGACATAAAAATTTGCAAAATACATGTGGATCTGAATGTGGCAGACCCGCTAACTAAGATTCTCTCACAAGCAAAACATGATCACACCTTAGTACTCTTTGGGGTTAATCACATAGCGATGTGAACTAGATTACTAAATCCAGTAAACCCTTTGCGTGTTGGTCACATGACGATGTGAACTATGGGTGTTAATCACATGGTGATGTGAACTATTGCTGCTAAATCACATGGCGATGTGAACTAGATTATTGACTCTAGTGCAAGTGGGAGACTGAAGGAAATATGCCCTAGAGGCAATAATAAAGTTATTATTTATTTCCTTATATCATGATAAATGTTTATTATTCATGCTAGAATTGTATTAACCGGAAACATAATACATGTGTGAATACATAGACAAACAGAGTGTCACTACTATGCCTCTACTTGACTAGCTCGTTAATCAAAGATGGTTATGTTTCCTAACCATGGACAAAAGAGTTGTTATTTGATTAACGAGGTCACATCATTAGTTGAATGATCTGATTGACATGACCCATTCCATTAGCTTAGCACCCGATCGTTTAGTATGTTGCTATTGCTTTCTTCATGACTTATACATGTTCCTATAACTATGAGATTATGCAACTCCCGTTTACCGGAGGAACACTTTGGGTACTACCAAACGTCACAACGTAACTGGGTGATTATAAAGGAGTACTACAGGTGTCTCCAATAGTAGATGTTGGGTTGGCGTATTTCGAGATTAGGGTTTGTCACTCCGATTGTCGGAGAGGTATCTCTGGGCCCTCTCGGTAATATACATCACATAAGCCTTGCAAGCATAATAACTAAGATGTTAGTTATGAGATGATGTATTACGGAACGAGTAAAGAGACTTGCCAGTAATGAGATTGAACTAGGTATTGGATATCGACGATCGAATCTCGGGCAAGTAACATACCGATGACAAAGGGAACAACGTATGTTGTTATGCGGTCTGACCGATAAAGATCTTCGTAGAATATGTAGGAGCCAATATGGGCATCCAGGTCCCGCTATTGGTTATTGACCGGAGACATGTCTCGGTCATGTCTACATTGTTCTCGAACCGTAGGGTCCGCACGCTTAACGTTACGATGACAGTTATTATGAGTTTATGCATTTTGATGTACCGAAGGTTGTTCGGAGTCCCGGATGAGATCACGGACATGACGAGGAGTCTCGAAATGGTCGAGACGTAAAGATTGATATATTGGAAGCCTATGTTTGGACATCGGAAGTGTTCCGGGTGAAATCGGGATTTTACCGGATTACCGGGAGGGTTACCGGAACCCCCCGGGAGCCAAATGGGCCAACATGGGCCTTAGTGGAAAGGTGAGAGGGCAGCCCACATAGGGCTGCGCCTCCCCCCCTCTCCCTAGTCCTATTAGGACTAGGAGAGGGGCCGGCCACCTCTCTCTCTCTCCCCTTTAAAGGATTCCTAGTTGGACTAGGATTGGAGGGGGGAGTCCTACTCCCGGTAGGAGTAGGACTCCTCCTGCGCCTCCCTCTCTTTGGCCGGCCAGCCCCCCTCCCTCCAACCTTTATATACGGGGGCAGGGGACACCCCAAGACACACAAGTTGATCCTTGAGATCGTTCCTTAGCCGTGTGCGGTGCCCCCTGCCACCAAATTCCACCTCGATCATACCGTTGTAGTGCTTAGGCGAAGCCCTGCGTCGGTAGTACATCAAGATCGTCACCACGCCGTCGTGCTGACGGAACTCTTCCTCGATGCTTTGCTGGATCGGAGCCCGAGGATCGTCATCGAGCTGAACATGTGCTAAGAACTCGGAGGTGCCGGAGTAACGGTGCTTGGATCGGTCGGATCGGGAAGAAGACGTACGACTACTTCCTCTATGTTGTGTGATCGCTTCCGCAGTCGGTCTGCGTTGGTACGTAGACAACACTCTCCCCTCTCGTTGCTGTGCATCACCATGATCTTGCGTGTGCGTAGGAAAATTTTCGAAATTACTGCGTTCCCCAACACTTATATCATGATAAATGTTTATTATTCATGCTAGAATTGTATTAACCGGAAATATAATACATGTGTGAATACATAGACAAACAGAGTGTCACTAGTATGCCTCTACTTGACTAGCTCATTAATCAAAGATGGTTATGTTTCCTAACCATGGACAAAAGAGTTGTTATTTGATTAACGAGGTCACATCATTAGTTGAATGATCTGATTGACATGACCCGTTCCATTAGCTTAGCAACCGATCGTTTAGTATGTTGCTATTGCTTTCTTCATGACTTATACATGTTCCTATAACTATGAGATTATGCAACTCCCGTTTACCGGAGGAACACTTTGGGTACTACCAAACGTCACAACGTAACTCGGTGATTATAAAGGAGTACTACAGGTGTCTCCAATGGTAGATATTGGGTTGGCGTATTTCGAGATTAGGGTTTGTCACTCCGATTGTCGGAGAGGTATCTCTGGGCCCTCTCGGTAATACACATCACATAAGCCTTGCAAGCATTATAACTATGTTGTTATGCGGTCTGACCGATAAAGATCTTCGTAGAATATGTAGGAGCGAATATGGGCATCCAGGTCCCGCTATTGGTTATTGACCGGAGACGTGTCTCGGTCATGTCTACATTGTTCTCGAACCGTAGGGTCCGCACGCTTAACGTTACGATGACAGTTATTATGAGTTTATGCATTTTGATGTACCGAAGGTTGTTCGGAGTCCCGGATGTGATCACGGACATGACGAGGAGTCTCGAAATGGTCGAGACATAAAGATTGATATATTGGAAGCCTATGTTTGGACATCGGAAGTGTTCCGGGTGAAATCGGGATTTTACCGGATTACCGGGAGGGTTACCGGAACCCCCCTGGAGCCAAATGGGCCAACATGGGCCTTGGTTGAAAGATGAAAGGGCTGCCCCATGGGCTGCGCGCCTCCCCCCTTCCCCTAGTCCTATTAGGACTAGGGAAGGTGGCCGGCCACCCCCTCTCTCTTTCCCACTTGAGAAAACCTAGTTGGACTAGGATTGGAGGGGGGAGTCCTACTCCCGGTAGGAGTAGGACTCCTCCTGCGCCTCCCACCTTGGCCGGCCAGCCCCTCCCCTTGGATCCATTATATACGGGGCAGGGGGCACCTCTAGACACACAAGTTGATCCTTGAGATCGTTCCTTAGCCGTGTGCGGTGCCCCCTGCCACCAAATTCAACCTCGATCATACCATTGTAGTGCTTAGGCGAAGCCCTGCGTCGGTAGTACATCAAGATCATCACCACGCCGTCGTACTGACGGAACTCTTCCTCGACGCTTTGCTGGATCGGAGCCCGAGGATCGTCATCGAGCTGAACGTGTGCTAAGAACTCGGAGGTGCCGGAGTAACGGTGCTTGGATCGGTCGGATCGGGAAGACGTACGACTACTTCCTCTACGTTGTGTGATCGCTTCCGCAGTCGGTCTGCGTTGGTACGTAGACAACACTCTCCCCTCTCATTGCTATGCATCACCATGATCTTGCGTGTGCGTAGGAATTTTTTTGAAATTACTACGTTCCCCAACAGTGGCATCCGAGCCTAGGTTTTATGGTTTGATGTTATTTGCACGAGTAGAACACAAGTGAGTTGTGGGCAATACAAGTCATATTGCCTACCAGCATGTCATACTTTGGTTCGGCGGTATTGTTGGACGAGACGACCCGGACCAACCTTACGCGTACGCTTACGCGAGACCGGTTCCCTCGACGTGCTTTGCACATAGATGGCTCGCGGGCGACTGTCTCTCCAACTTTAGTTGAACCGAGTGTGGCTACGCCCGGTCCTTGAGAAGGTTAAAACGGAGTCTATTTGACAAACTATCGTTGTGGTTTTGATGCGTAGGTGAGATGAGTTCTTGCTTAAGCCCGTAGCAGCCACGTAAAACTTGCAACAACAAAGTAGAGGACGTCTAACTTGTTTTTGCAGGTCATGTTGTGATGTGATATGGTCAAGGCATGATGCTAAATTTTATTGTATGAGATGATCATGTTTTGTAACCAAGTTATCGGCAACTGGCAGGAGCCATATGGTTGTCGCTTTATTGTATGCAATGCAATCGCGATGTAATGCTTTACTTTATTAGTAAGCGGTAGTGATAGTCGTGGAAGCATAAGATTGGCGAGACGACAACGATGCTACGATGGAGATCAAGGTGTCGCGCCGGTGACGATGGTGATCATGACGGTGCTTCGGAGATGGAGATCACAAGCACAAGATGATGATGGCCATATCATATCACTTATATTGATTGCATGTGATGTTTATCTTTTTATGCATCTTATCTTGCTTTGATTGACGGTAGCATTATAAGATGATCTCTCACTAAATTATCAAGAAGTGTTCTCCCTGAGTATGCACCGTTGCCAAAGTTCGTCGTGCCCAGACACCACGTGATGATCGGGTGTGATAAGATCTACGTCCATCTACAACGGGTGCAAGCCAGTTTTGCACACGCAGAATACTCAGGTTAAACTTGACGAGCCTAGCATATGCAGATATGGCCTCGGAACACAGAGACCGAAAGGTCGAGCGTGAATCATATAGTAGATATGATCAACATAATGATGTTCACCATTGAAAACTACTCCATCTCACGTGATGATCGGTTATGGTTTAGTTGATTTGGATCACGTGATTACTTAGAGGATTAGAGGGATGTCTATCTAAGTGGGAGTTCTTGAGTAATATGATTAAATTGAACTTGAATTTATCATGAACTTAGTCCTGGTAGTATTTTGCAAATTATGTTGTAGATCAATAGCTCACGTTGTTGCTTCCCTGTGTTTATTTTTGATATGTTCCTAGAGAAAATTGTGTTCAAAGATGTTAGTAGCAATGATGCGGATTGGATCCGTGATCTGAGGTTTATCCTCATTGCTGCACAGAAGAATTATGTCCTTGATGCACCGCTAGGTGACAGACCTATTGCAGGAGTAGATGCAGACGTTATGAACGTTTGGCTAGCTCAATATGATGACTACTTGATAGTTTAGTGCACCATGCTTAATGGCTTAGAATCGGGACTTCAAAGACGTTTTGAACGTCATGGACCATATGAGATGTTCTAGGAGTTGAAGCTAATATTTCAAGCAAATACCCGAGTTGAGAGATATGAAGTCTCCAACAAGTTCTATAGCTAAAAGATGGAGGAGAATCGCTCAACTAGTGAGCATGTGCTCAGATTGTCTGGGTACTACAATCGCTTGAATCAAGTGGGAGTTAATCTTCCAGATAAGATAGTGATTGACAGAATTCTCTAGTCACCATCACCAAGTTAGTAGAACTTCGTGATGAACTATAATATGCAAGGGATGACGGAAACAACTCCCAAGCTCTTCGTGATGCTGAAATCAACGAAGGTAGAAATCAAGAAAAACATCAAGTGTTGATGGTTGACAAGATCACTAGTTTCAAGAAAAGGGCAAAGAGAAGAAGGGGAACTTCAAAAAGAACAGCAAGCAAGTTGCTGCTCAAGTAAAGAAGCCCAAGTCTGGACCTAAGCCTGAGACTGAGTGCTTCTACTGCAAAGGGACTGGTCACTGGAAGCGGAACTACCCCAAGTGATTGGCGGATAAGAAGGATGGGAAAGTGAACATAAGTATATTTGATATACATGTTATTGATGTGTACTTTACTAGTGTTTATAGCAACCCCTCAGTATTTGATATTGGTTCAGTTGCTAAGAGTAGTAACTCGAAACAGGAGTTGCAGAATAAACAGAGACTAGTTAAGGGTGAAGTGACCATGTGTGTTGGAAGTAGTTCCAAGATTGATATGATCATCATCGCACACTCCCCTATACTTTCGGGATTAGTGTTGAACTTAAATAAGTGTTATTTGGTTTTTGCGTTGAGAATGAATATGATTTGATCATGTTTATTGCAATACGGTTATTCATTAAAATCAGAGAATAATTGTTGTTCTGTTTACATGAATAAAACCTTCGATGGTCATACACCCAATGAAACAAGTTCGTTGGATCTCGATCGTAGTGATACACATATCCATAATATTGAAACCAAAAGACGCAAAGTTAATAATGATAGTGCAACTTATTTGTGGCACTGTCGTTTAGGTCATATTGGTATAAAGCGCATGAAGAAACTCCATGCTGATGGGCTTTTGGAATCACTTGATTATGAATCACTTGATGCTTGCGAACCATGCCTTTTGGGCAAGATGACTAAAACGCCGTTCTCCGGAACAATGGAGCGAGCAACAGATTTGTTGGAAATCATACATACTGATGTATGTGGTCCGATGAATATTGAGGCTCGCCACAGGTATCATTATTTTCTGATCTTCACAGATGATTTGAGCAGATATGAGTATATCTACTTGATGAAACATAAGTCTGAAACATTTGAAAAGTTCAAGGAATTTCAGAGTGAAGTTGAAAATCATCGTAACAAGAAAATAAAGTTTCTACGATCTGATCGTGGAGGAGAATATTTGAGTTACGAGTTTGGTGTACATTTGAAAAATTGTGGAATAGTTTCGCAACTCACGCCACCCGGAACACCACAGCGTAATGGTGTGTCCGAACGTCGTAATCATACTTTACTAGATATGGTGCGATCTATGATGTCTCTTACTGATTTACCGCTATCGTTTTGGGGTTATGCTTTAGAGACGGCCGCATTCACGTTAAATAGGGCACCATCAAAATCCGTTGAGACGACGTCTTATGAACTATGGTTTGGCAAGAAACCAAAGTTGTCGTTTCTTAAAGTTTGGGCTTGCGATGCTTATGTGAAAAAGCTTCAACCTGATAAGCTCGAACCCAAAGCGGAGAAATGTGTCTTCATAGGATACCCAAAGGAGACTGTTGGATATACCTTCTATCACAGATCCGAAGGCAAGACATTCGTTGCGAAGAATGGATCATTTCTAGAGAAGGAGTTTCTCTCGAAAGAAGTGAGTGGGAGGAAAGTAGAACTTGACGAGGTAACTGTACCTGCTCCCTTATTCGAAAATAGTACATCACAGAAAACTGTTTCTGCGACACCTATACCAATTAGTGAGGAAGCTAATGATGATGATCATGAAACTTCAGGACAAGATACTACTGAACCACGTAGATCAACCAGAGTGAGATCCGCACCAGAGTGGTACGGTAATCCAATTCTGGAAGTCATGCTACTAGAGCATGATGAACCTACGAACTATGAAGAAGCGATGGTGAGCCCAGATTCCGCAAAGTGGCTCGAGGCCATGAAATCTGAGATGGGATCCATGTATGAGAACAAAGTATGGACTTTGGTTGACTTGCCCGATGATCGACAAGCAATTGAGAATAAATGGATCTTCAAGAAAAAGACTGACGCTGACGGTAATATTACTGTCTATAAAGCTCGACTTGTCGCAAAAGGTTTTCGACAAGTTCAAGTGGTTGACTACGATAAGACCTTCTCACCCGTAGCGATGCTTAAGTCCGTCAGAATCATGTTAGCAATTGCCGCATTTTATGATTATGAAATATGGCAGATGGATGTCAAAACTGCATTCCTGAATGGATTTCTGGAAGAAGAGTTGTATATGATGCAACCAGAAGGTTTTGTCGATCCAAAGGGAGCTAACAAAGTGTGCAAACTCCAGCGATCCATTTATGGACTGGTGCAAGCATCTCGGAGTTGGAATAAACGCTTTGATAGTGTGATCAAAGCATTTGGCTTTATACAGACTTTTGGAGAAGCCTGTATTTACAAGAAAGTGAGTGGGAGCTCTGTAGCATTTCTGATATTATATGTGGATGACATATTGCTGATTGGAAATGATATAGAATTTCTGGATAGCATAAAGGGATACTTGAATAAAAGTTTTTCGATGAAAGACCTCGGTGAAGCTGCTTACATATTGAGCTTCAAGATCTATAGAGATTGATCAAGACGCTTGATAAGTTTTTTCAATGAGTACATACCTTGACAAGATTTTGAAGTAGTTCAAAATGGAGCAGTCAAAGAAAGAGTTCTTGCCTGTATTACAAGGTGTGAAGTTGAGTAAGACTCAAAGCCCGACCACGGCAGAAGATAGAAAGAGAATGAAAGTCATTCCCCATGCCTTGGCCATAGGTTCTATAAAGTATGTCATGCTGTATACCAAATCTATTGTATACCCTGCATTGATTTGACAAGGGAGTACAATAGTGATCTAGGAGTAGATCACTAGACAGCGGTCAGAATTATCCTTAGTGAAATAAGGATATGTTTCTCGATTATGGACGTGACAAAAAGGGTTCGTCGTAAAGGGTTACGTCGATGCAAGTTTTTGACACTGATCCAGATGAATCTAAAGTCTCAATCTGGATACATATTGAAAGTGGGAGCAATTAGCTAGAGTAGCTCCGTGTAGAGCATTGTAGACATAGAACTTGCAAAATACTTACGGATCTGAATGTGACAGACCCGTTGACTAAAATTATCTCACAAGCAAAACATGATCACACCTTAGTATTCTTTGGGTGTTAATCACATAGATATGTGAACTAGATTACTGACTCTAGTAAACCCTTTGAGTGTTGGTCACATGATGATGTGAACTATGGGTGTTAATCACATGGTGATGTGAACTATTGCTGTTAAATCACATGGCGATGTGAACTAGATTATTGACTCTAGTGCAAGTGGGAGACTGAAGGAAATATGCCCTAGAGGCAATAATAAAGTTATTATTTATTTCCTTATATCATGATAAATGTTTATTATTCACGCTAGAATTGTATTAACCGGAAATATAATACATGTGTGAATACATAGACAAACAGAGTGTCACTAGTATGCCTCTACTTGACTAGCTCATTAATCAAAGATGGTTATGTTTCCTAACCATGGACAAAAGAGTTGTTATTTGATTAACGAGGTCACATCATTAGTTGAATGATCTGATTGACATGACCCATTCCATTAGCTTAGCACCCGATCGTTTAGTATGTTGCTATTGCTTTCTTCATGACTTATACATGTTCCTATAACTATGAGATTATGCAACTCCCGTTTACCGGAGGAACACTTTGGGTACTACCAAACGTCACAACATAACTGGGTGATTATAAAGGAGTACTACAGGTGTCTCCAATGGTAGATGTTGGGTTGGCGTATTTCGAGATTAGGGTTTGTCACTCCGATTGTCGGAGAGGTATCTCTGGGCCCTCTCGGTAATACACATCACATAAGCCTTGCAAGCATTATAACTAAGATGTTAGTTGTGAGATGATGTATTACGGAACGAGTAAAGAGACTTGCCAGTAATGAGATTGAACTAGGTATTGGATACCGACGATCGAATCTCGGGCAAGTAACATACCGATGACAAAGGGAACAACGTATGTTGTTATGCGGTCTGACCGATAAAGATCTTCGTAGAATATGTAGGAGCCAATATGGGCATCCAGGTCCCGCTATTGGTTATTGACTGGAGACGTGTCTCGGTCATGTCTACATTGTTCTCGAACCGTAGGGTCCGCACGCTTAACGTTACGATGACAGTTATTATGAGTTTATGCATTTTGATGTACTGAAGGTTGTTCGGAGTCCCGGATGTGATCACGGACATGACGAGGAGTCTCGAAATGGTCGAGACATAAAGATTGATATATTGGAAGCCTATGTTTGGACATCGGAAGTGTTCCGGGTGAAATCGGGATTTTACCGGATTACCGGGAGGGTTACCGGAACCCCCCGGGAGCCAAATGGGCCAACATGGGCCTTGGTAGAAAGGTGAAAGGGCTGCCCCATGGGCTGCGCGCCTCCCCCCTTCCCCTAGTCCTATTAGGACTAGGGAAGGTGGCCGGCCACCCCCTCTCTCTTTCCCACTTGAGAAAACCTATTTGGACTAGGATTGGAGGGGGGAGTCCTACTCCCGGTAGGAGTAGGACTCCTCCTACGCCTCCCACCTTGGCCGGCCAGCCCCTCCCCTTGGATCCTTTATATACGGGGGCAGGGGGCACCTCTAGACACAAAAGTTGATCCTTGAGATCGTTCCTTAGCCGTGTGCGGTGCCCCTGCCACCAAATTCCACCTCGATCATACCATTGTAGTGCTTAGGCGAAGCCCTGCGTCGGTAGTACATCAAGATCGTCACCACGCCGTCATACTGACGGAACTCTTCCTCGACGCTTTGCTGGATCGGAGCCCGAGGATCGTCATCGAGCTGAACGTGTGCTAAGAACTCGGAGGTGCCGGAGTAACGGTGCTTGGATCGGTCGGATCGGGAAGACGTACGACTACTTCCTCTACGTTGTGTGATCGCTTCCGCAGTCGGTCTGCGTTGGTACGTAGACAACACTCTCCCCTCTCGTTGCTATGCATCACCATGATCTTGCGTGTGCGTAGGAAAGTTTTTGAAATTACTACGTTCCCCATCACCTGGAGCTTCTCAATAACTGGGATACCCAGTATTGCTGGGGTTCGGCCGCACTAGCATATTTGTATCGTCAGGTAAGAGATATGTGCAACCATTTATCTTGCGTTTGTCATGGGCCTCCATATCTAACATGTTTGTTTGATTGCAGCTTGACTTGGCGTGTCAGAGGAAGGGAGATACATCCTCATTGGCTAGGTTTGTTTGGAGCCTATCCGTGTGGATGTGGGAGTGGATCCCGGTTGGACGGCCCGATTTCAAGAACCCCAACATGGTAAACCCACGGGGTAATCATGACGGGGTGCATGATGATGATCCATATCGGCGCCCTACGCTTGCTTACTATTGGGAACAAGTGACAGTGTACACAGGAAGCTCTCATGTGCGATACAAGTGCTATATGAACGAGCTGGACACCTTGACTGCTGAGTAGGTATAGAGAAGTTCGATGAGACATAATTTAGTCAACAATGAAACTTGTATCTAACAATGTATCTCTTTGTTTTGCAGGTACATTGGTTGCCTTATGTGGAAGATCGTGGCTCTGATCTTAATGAGATGTGCACGCGTGATAGCCATCTTTGGCGGGCGAGGTGCCAAATGATATGCTTCTTCGCAGTCGAGTGGCACTTTGTAGAGCGTGTGGCAAGACAATTTGGAAGAAGACAAGGTATTCCAATTGAGGAGAGCAAGGAGGAAGCGCTATCTCTGCATCGGTGAGCAAGCATGCCTTGAGTATGTAGTAGAGCATTCAATAAGTATATGTTTGCTAATTCTTTGTCCCATGCATCATTTGTAGGTTCGATCGAAGGAACAATCAGGATATATCAGATTGGGCAAACAAACACCGTGCGCGGATAGAAATTTGGAATCAAAGAGACACATTAGTGCAATCAGAGAATAGACCTCACAATCAGTCAGCATATCAGAAGTATCAAGTGTGGTATGCATATCATTACCGGTTAAAGCTAAAGCCTGGTTGGACTCACGAGGAGTGGTCGGAGTTGGTGTCTGAAGAACCAGAGACTGCAGAAGGTTATCATACCTTCAACAGGGCTGTGAGAGACACCAGAGGGGCTCACGTTAACTATGCACTGATGCATGACGAAATGGTAGTCTTTTTGACCTATTCTAACATACTTGCATCATGTTGTCTTCTTTGAAATACATAAGTTTGGTGTGTTCATGAATTGCAGGGCAGAGAGTTGCTTCTGTGCGTCAACGATGCCAATGTTGCACTGAGTCATCCACCTGGTGGTGCATTATCTGAGAGGACTCTTAGGAGCACGATGGAGGTGTGACCAATATATTATAAAAGTTTCTTTTCGCAGATTATTTATTTGCATCTCATATCATAGCATATTTTGTGTTGTTGCAGAAGTTCAAGAAGCGGTTTCATAAGATGGCAGCAATGCTTTCTTGCCATGGTGCTCAGTCCACTGACGTGTATGCACCTGGTAGCCGCGCCGCCACAGCTAATAGACGGCGTTATCTCCAGAACGATGAGGACATGGAGGAGGAGTTCCATGAAGAGGAGCCAGCACATCAAGAGGAGCCAACACATCACGAGGAGCATGAGTATGATGCAACACATCAAGAGGATCATGAGTATGATGTTGATGCTCCACAACCATCACAGGTTACACAACCGACACAAGGCAATGCTCGCTCTAGGAAAGGCAAAGCCATAGCTAAGACACCAGGCAAGAAAGGTAGAAAGAAGACATGGAACACACAATTCCATAGTCCGGTGTATCCTCATCAGCTTATCCCAAGAGGAATGCAAAGATATAAGACCAACATTGAGACGGAGGAGGAGGCACACAATGAAGAGGAGGAGGCATACAACGAAGAGGAGGAGGAGGCTAGCGAAGAGGAGGAGCCTACACTTGGAACCATTGCGAAGAGAGGAAGGAGGAAGTGAGCTTCTTGTTTGGAAGTGAATGAACTAGGTGGCGTTTGTATGCATGAACTTGGTGTCGTGGTAAAAACTTCTTAGGTTGTCTTGAATTTGGTGTCTTATGTATGCACTTGGTGTCTTATCTATGCTTGAATTTGTCGTGATGAAAAATCCGTGAACTTGTTGTCGTTTGTATGCAAGAATTTGTCATGGTGAAAGTTCTACGAAATGTGCTATAATCTGTGTTGTATGAACCTGTCATATGAATATATATGTGCTATCTTCTTGTGTCAAACAGCAAGTTCAAGATAATCTACGGGGTCCCAGACGCCAGGGTCCTTGGCGTCTGGTTTAAGTCAGGGGACCAGACGCCAGGGTCCTTGGCGTCTGGTTTCAAGTCAGGTGACCAAACGCCACAGTCTCTGGCGTCTGGGGGTCGACTGGAAGCAAAAGCAGAGTCCTGGACAGCAGAAACAGGGCACCCAGATGCCAGGGTCCTTGGTGTCTGGCCCTGGTGTAGTACTTTTTCATTTATTTCATATTTTGTCACATCGTAGTATCGAATGAAATAGATATTTTGTTCTAGCAAACACCCATAGTATCGAATGACAAACATTAGTGTTCACATAATAGAAAATGACAAACATAGTTATCACATAATCTGAAATTACACAAATAGTCTCAAATGAGAAGTTCATCACATACAATGTCTCGAATGACATAAGTAGTTCATGACCACGATGGTCCACGATAGTTGAAACGACATGAACATCACATATAACTCGGTTTCCTGTAGCAATGGAAGTCAACAACCCTTTTCCATTCCCATTCTTGCAGCATTTCTTGAATCCTGCCATCATCAGTTATGTCAACCAATTTTCTTTCCCCGGGGCCATCTGACTGCCTCCTGCTGACGTAGTACACAAAATCCTCTTCCTTCAACCCTTGCTTCAACATGAATTTAGTCTTCAACCAATCGAAAGTGAGGTCCACTTCACTAACTTGCACGACACATGGAGACAAGCCTTGGACATGAACAACAGGGCTAAGCACCCACTGAGTATCCTTAGCCATCTACAACACACAAATCTCTTAGTAGCTAACCTATGATAAATTAAACCACGAGGAAAACAAACTAGGGTTTTCACAAAACTATGATACATTAAACCAACCAAAAGATAGGGGTGGAGTTGATTTACCTTCTAGTTTCGAAATCCTGAAGATCCAACGGTGAAACCGGACCGATTCGTGAGAGATTTTAGGGGGGTTAGGGTGCTGGATGAGGGAGTGACGTTGGTAGGGCTAGAGGTGAGAGTGGGTGGATATAAATGAAATGAGAGGGGTAGAGGTGGGCCCAAAGAATCTTATCCACTCGAATCTTATCCATCAGACAAATAACTGCAAAAATGCTAGGGACCCAGACACCATGGACCTTGGCGTTTGGGTGTCCATCAGACACATCAGACAGGTCTCTAGTCTCCCGCGTGAGCAAAAAGAGCCAGACACCAAGGTCCCTGGCGTCTGGGTGTGGGAGGCAAACGCCATGAACCTTGGCGTCTGGGGTGTCCATCAGACACATCAGGCATGTGTCTGGTCTCCTACGTGAGCAAAATGAGCCAGACGCCACGGTCCTTGGCGTCTGGGTGTGGGATCCAGACGCCATGGTCCCTGGTGTCTGGGGTGTCCATCAGACACATCAGGCATTTGTCTGGTCTTCTGCGTGACCAAAATGAGCCAGACGCCAAGGACCATGGCGTCTGGGTGTGCACATCAGTAAACTGGATAAGGACCCAGACGCTATGGACCTTGGCGTCTGGGTGTGGACCTGGTGTTTTTGCACATACTAGTGTTTATTGTTAATGTTTTTTCTTAGCAACTTGTTGCGCACACTGTTAAATATGAACAAAGCATGCTAGTATCAACCAAAAATATGAACAAAGCATACTAACTAGTCTCGAATGACGAACATAGTTTGCACATAATCTCAAATAGTCTCGAATTACAAGTTCATCACACACGATGTGTCGAATGACATAAATAGTTCATGACCACGCAAGGTCTCGAATGACAAGTTCATCACACACAAAGTCTCGAAAGTCCATCATCGATGTCGGTGCCTTTTCCATTTGTCTACTGAGTAGTACGGGGCCACTTTCCCTTCTTGTCACGTGCCTCGTCCTCCTCTTGTGCATCGCGAGCCCTTGCAAGTTTTCTTGCCCTTTCTTCTTGACGAGCCTCCTTCTCTTTGCGTGCCCTCTCTTCCTCACGCTTCTTGCGCTCACGAGCCTCCTTCTCACGACGCTCCCGCTCCAATTCCCGTGGAAAGGACTCCTCGAACAGGCGCTGCCTCCGTAAGTAATCTCGATGTTGGTCCTCTTGGACATCTTTTGGTACCTCGTGATCTATCCAAGTGAAGTACTTGCAAAGTGGAGGAGGCGACTACATAAAAACTCATGTTTTTGTTAGTAATATGAGTTCAAACTTGATGAGGTTTTTTGTATGTACACCTAACATACCGATGGTATGTCATATGCGTTAGTTGGCCTTCGACGATCATGTGCATAGTTGGGACACACGAAAAACCTTCTACCTTCTGTCCATGACTTCTTGCGGTCCGTGGACACCTTCAGCTTGCAAACATCACCACACCAACATGGTGGTGTGGGCACATCCTTCTCCTTCTCCTTGTCCAAACTGGCCTCCATCCACGTCTTCGGCATGTCCTCTTCGTTCGTGCACGGCGGCCTCGTCCTGGAACCGGAAGAAGCCATGCCTACAAAAAGAACAATTGTTAGCACAACACACAAAGAAAGTACATGTGTAAATATAGTAAATGAATAAATGCTAGGAATTGTATGAACAAATAATATACCATTTTTATTAGATCAACCATCTAGATTAAGCAAATAACCGAAGGCCGATCCATTATCAACCATTCCTCTACGACCACCACCACCTCTAGCACTTGTGCTTCCTCTCCAACCACCACCACCTCTAGCACTTGTGCTTCCTCTCCGACCACAACCACCTCTAGCACTTATGCTTGCTTGACCACCACCTCTAGCACTTGTGCCTTCTCGACCACCACCTCTAGCACTTGTGCTAGCTCGACCACCACATCTAGCACTTGTACTCCCTCTACGAACACTAGCACCTCTAGCACTTGTGCTCCCTCTACGACCACCACTACCACCTCTGACACTTGTGCTTCCTCGACCACCACCACCGTCACCTCTTCCACCTCGTTCACCATCGGTGCCACCTGCACGACTTGTTTTTCTTTTTTTGGTTTTCCTAATCTTGCATACCCGCTCATTGTGTCCCCCTTCACCGCACACCCCACAGTTGATAGTGTCAGGAGCCTCCATGAAATGACCGCTACCAAATTGTTTCATGCCAGTGTATCCAGCCAGGTCATCCATATCACCCCTGAACCTCTTAGTTCTCCTTCTACCCTTGGTCTCCACCTTCAGAAGAGGGTCTGGCCTAATATGAGGGCCATGGTACTCAGGCCACTGTGATTGGTCCAAGAAAGGGTGAAATCTTGGCGCCCATGTCAACCTAGTAGCTTCCACATGGAACTCTTGCATCCGCACGGTTTTTCCATCACAAACAGGCATGTTTCTCGCCTTCGCCGCTATTATCAAATGCGAGCATGGCCAATGATACTTACTAGGACTCTCGCACTGGCACCACCGAGTCTTCAGACGCACCTCAAATGCATCACCACCATATTGAAAGCCGTCTCGTGTTGTGCCACCTGGCTCATCAATTTGATAGATCATTTCAATTCTGTCAAATATGATAACTTGTTGCCGTGAAGACTTGCTTGCTTGTAACTGCAACCATTCATCAACCTTTTCCGGATAATCCTTTTTTTCACCTATCCATTTCGCAGTCTCTTCAGAATGCCTCTGAAAGTACTCATTAAGCTTGAAGAAGGTGTACTCCACTATTGCAGTAACCGGCAATGCACGAGCACCCTTCAACACATTGTTGAAACATTCTACCAGATTGCTCGTCATGTCGCCATATCGCCTACCACCATCGTCATGAGCGCGTGCCCACTTGTGCTTCTCGCTTAAATTCCTAGTTAAGAACTCTTTTCCCCCTTCGTTCACCGCTGCAAACAGTTTGTTGTACCGAGCATCGAAACCTTGGGTCGTGGAGGCCACACATACATGGGTAAGGTCTTTGCTGAGCTCCTTGCTCTTACATGCCCGGTAAAAGTTGGCCACCAAATGCCTCATGCACCATCTGTGGTGAAGCTTTGGAAATCCTGGAATAACAATGTCCATTGCCATGAGTATGCCATGGTGCCGGTCCGATATGATGCATACCTCCCTAGCCCCAACCACGTTGTGCCTAACATGACCCATGAACCACTCCCAGTTGTCTTGGTGCTCGGAAGGCACCAAAGCAAATGCACACGGCAACACGTTGTCGTTTGATGAGTGCGCCATTGCTACCATTAGTGTGCCCTTGTATCTAACGGTCGAGAACGTGCCATCTATAGACAAGACCGGACGACAATGCTGAAACGCCTCCACACATTGTCTATAACTCCAGAAGGCACGGTGGAACACTCCCTCGTGATCCTCGACCACATGAAACATGCCCGGGTTCTTACGTGCAATCGTGGCCAACAACCTTGGGAGTTGGTTGTATGCTTCTTCATAACAACCATACAACATCCTAATAGCATCTGCCTTTGCCTTCCATGCCTTCCCATACTTGACTTCATAACCAAATTGTTTTTTCACCGTCCGCATGAGAAACCTCACTTTCACAGTGGGATCAAAGACTATGTCTTTCATCCATTTGTATCCAAGATACTCAGATGTGAGTTGACGGTGTGTCGTTCGAAGTAGTTTAGATGGCGGTTTGCATCTATGAGTGGCAACACAACTTTTTAACACCCATTCTTCGGTTTCTTTAAGCTTTCTTGCAAGAACCTTCCATGGGCATCCTTCTTGCTCACACACCACGGTGTAACGCAACTTCATGTCAGAGTGCTCAACATAAATTGGCCTATGGTTCCGAATGGCATAGTCCGCCAACCAAAACTTCAGCATAGGCAAACTCAGAAACTTCACTCCTTTCTTCAAATAAGCATTCTCGTCCTCATTCTCCACCCTTGGTTCTCCTGGATCCGGGCATGGTGTTGGCTCAATCGCCGTCATTCTCATTCCACCGTCAACAACAGCTTTATGGGCAAGGCTGAGATCTTTAAACAAGTGAGTTCTTTTTCCTAAGCCCGTCAGCTCAAAGTGGATTTGGTTTTCCTCCTTTGTGAATTCATCCTCGTCCAACTGTTCAACTGGACCCTCGTCATCCGAGTCATACGCATATTGACGCCTAAAAGGAAAGTCACGATCCATGTCCTTTTGCGCTATGTACGCGTCCAAGTCACCAACATCATTACCATGAAACCCTTCCTATTGCTCTTCGTCATCATCATAAGCATCTTCATCCTCTTGAATTACTTCGTGACTAGCAATCACCTCAACTTCATTTGCTTGGCTAGTTGGTGGTTGGCTAGAAGCATTGGGGGCATACAACTCAACCTCATTTGCTTTAATAGATGGTACACGAGGACGTGGTTGGCGATAAGCATTGGGGGCATCAACTACAACTCTATGCTCAACAAGTGGCACCATTGTCCTCTCGCTCATGTCATCCATTGGGGATGAGACATGCCGGTTCAAATCAAAGGTAAACCGAGGAGATTCAACCTTGGTGGCAAACAATTCAAGTGACTTGTATTCCGATTGGGAAACTTTTTCTTTGTATACATCCCAATGCAAATCCGAGGTGATAGGCATACTTTTCAAGCGAGATTTGGCTCCAACTCCAACATCATACCTTCCTATTAACTTAACATCAACATTGGTCTCCATCCACTTTAAGACTTGTCTCACTTTTGCAACAACATCCGCATAGCTAGGGCTTGTATCAAAAACCAATGGTTCCTCACCCGTGTCGGCATTGTTACTCAAGAATGCCTCCTTGTCCATGTAATGAACATTAACAAGTCTCTCCATCTAAAAATAACATGAATGCATTTAAGACTTCAATGAGAATTGGTGTTTATCCAAATACATCTCATTATATCCAAATCATATTAGCACTAAATTGTTGGTGATGTCCACAAAAGTTTCACTAATTAACACACACTAAGCAAAGTTAACCCTAATCACTAACTAACCCTAACCCCCAATCTTTCTATTCAACAAGCATATATTCCTACTACACACCATGCATATCACTATATTATCAAAGTTAACCAAGCCATTCACACTAACATAAGGGAGAAAACATGAAACAGGGTTCCACCAACATGTATAAAATGCAACCAAAATAACAAGATTTAACAAAAATAATTGGATGATTTGGAGGAGAATAACAAGAGCAACAAAGTGATGGAAAGATCCACCTAAGGGATGTACCTTTTGGAGAGGATTTGAGGGGGAGCTTGAGGGGTAGGAGAGAGTATGAGAGCTCCAAGTGTTCTTCAAGCTCGGGTTGTGGATTGGGGAAAGTGTGTGGGGTGGGCCCCACACACTCTCCCATGGGTTATCTAGTTACCAGGGCCAGACGCCAGGGTCGCTGGCGTCTGGCCCCTTTGCCACGTCAGCAGGTCGACGGGCACGCGGGCAGTGCGGGCCAGGGGCCAGACGCCAGGGCTCCTGGCATCTGCTTCGCAACCCAGACGCCAGGGATGTTGGCGTCACCCAAAGAGGTCAGAATCGAAAAAAAATTTGAAACGAGGGCAAATCAGGATTTTGTTAGTCCTATAGGTCAGAACAGTAATTTTGTCCACATATTGCACATACATGAGTACTACTGCCACTGCCAGTAAAAAAAAATTGCGGGTTCACTGCCAGTAACTTATGACATGAGAGAGAGAGGAGTGAGAGTTTGCAAAGCGGATCGTCATCAGCACAGGGCCCTGAGCACTCGCTCCCACACGCTTAAATTTAACATATATATTATTGGTGAAGCATTTCCTTTCTTCCCTTCAAACAAGAATAAAGCGTCTATAACATATTTTCCCCCAAAACTGTGAACCGATTGGTTGACACAGAAAGAAGAACACGAAGTTGACATGGCCATTCTAATTAATGCAGGAAATATATTCTGAAACAAAGAGCACTTCATTACTAAAACCTCAAAGAGAAAATTGACTGTCCAACAAACAATTGAAAAGTGCTACTAGTATTCTCACGCAAATTAGTTTTGTGGACACTATTTCCTTTTCGCATTTCCCAACTCAAATTGCATTGTTTCCTTTTTGGAGGCGTTGTTTTTTGAGAACCTCTTTTGTAATCTGGGTGTTGTCTTCGGTGGTGGTTAGAATGATGCTGATGCTAGTGATTGATCATCGTGGCAGGGTCTTTTTCTTGTTCTTTTTACTTTTCTTTTTTGGTTGTGTGTATCCTTGATGCCTTTGGACATCTTGTTGGTACAGATGCCGGGTGTAATTGGTATCTTCGCGATATTAATGTATTCCCTTTGTTAAAAAAAATGTATACCCACCCATTGCAAAAAAAAGATGTATAGCCACTCAAGAACTGACAAGGCAAAAAACAGAGGAGTTGGAAAATTAGTTGCAGCAGTAGGGTACTAAACCGAACCAAAGTCGAGACAGAATAGGAATTTTGACCAGTTGATCCTTGTGTTGTGAATACATATTACCTAACCTAACATACTCGTAGGCACTTACATCAAATTGCTATTTACAACGCTTATGTAGCAGAGCAGAGTCAGTCACATACCACACCAGTGACACAAGAGTCTTCAAGTTGAGGGTTGTCGGATCCCCTGATCGTCCAAGCAGACCACTTCCAGATGTGGGGTGTACATTACAGAGTAAACTAGGAATAGTATGTAGATTGAACAGGCAGCTCAGCCTCTTTCCTGAACATTTTTTGGAACAAGATTCATTCAGTCAGTAGCTGTAGACGATCTGTATCTGAATGCGTGTGTGCTTTGGTGCAGAATTTGTTTTCACCATCTGCAACTCCATTTAGATTAGCCTGGAAAATATTACCCGCAAAAAAAAGATTACCCTGGAAAATAAACTCTTTTGGCATGTGAGATGTGCTATGCCGGTTGAGATTAGCCTGAAAAATTTAAATATGTGGAGCTCCCTACCACCGCCTCTGGCCAGTGGCCTTGCTTGGTGTAGTTTAGTGTGGAGAAAGTCTGCAATTTATTACAAAGTCCAGTCCAATGCCCTTCTTCTCTCTTTCCATTCTTTCTTACTTACTTAGGGCATCTCCAACAACTGTAAAATAGGTGTTGGTAAATTTGCCACATAAAACATAGTGATGATGTGGCATGTAATAAATGTGGAAAGAGAACAAAGTTGTATGTAGAATAACCAACAACCTTTGCACAAGCTCCAAGATGAAATAGAGAGCAACCACATTTATTTTCTCATCATCTATTAGATAGCTTACATACAACCATTGGAGTAGTTGTATGATAGCTTGTTGGTTGATGATATGGACATTTTACCAACAAGAGTAACATACAATCTATTGGAAATGCCCTTAATAAATACGCCATTGGCACGCTGCACTTCATTAATTACACACAAATATATAGTAAGACTGGTTGGCATAGGTCACATCGTGTGTCTACCCCGTTATATATAAGAGGCCTAGGATATAAGTGTCCTACTTAGACACGGCTACATATTCTATGTAAACACAATATAACTACAAGTCCAACTGTAACCTAACTTGTACATAATATTCGACACAACTCCAACAAACTCCACCTTGGCGAATATTCTCCACCACCCTAAATTTGTCAATGCGTCAAACTTTCATATACATTGGACTTGAGCTTATCCCATGATCATCGCTACTACTCCAAAGACTCCACCAGCAATTTGTAGTCCCTTCTTTTCTTGACCACAATCAACACTCGATCAAAATTAAGTTCCTTGTTACTCTAGTTTGTGCTCCTAACTTCCAGAGTATCCGTCCAACGCCATCACACACTAATCACTGACCTGCGTGAAAGCGAACAACTCACATATTGGGTGTCACACATAAGTGTTATCTGAACTCAACATCACCGCTTCTTTCTTGACCGTCTGTCTGAAACTTGAAAGAATTTCACCATTGCTTGTAGTCATCCCGAGTCAAATTCGCAGTTGTCTCACCACATGTATGACCACCAGAGCCCTGGCCCGTCTTCATGTCCCGTGCGTGCCGCACACCTCGCCGCTATTACCGCGTTGAGCCTCCGCTGTCCTGGTTGAGTCTCAAGGGTCGCGAACCCACACCACTCAACCCCCACTGTAGAGTATCACCAATCATCATCGACTGATGACGAGTTTCACGCTTCCATTAGACCACTGGGCTCCAGTCCGAACTACGTGTCACTCGTCTTTTCCCGCTGAATAGGCTTCGATTCTCTACATCCTTACACCGTAGCCCCTCAATCCAGCTTCACCTTCAACATGACTTCATGGTAGATGATCAGTCCACCCTCGCGCCCCGTCGAATTCATGCTCGGTGTGTGCATCACCTTGAATCAACCCCGCGCCATAGTCTTGTCGAAGCCACACAAGTCCTTTGGCCTGCGCCACGTGTTTCCACGCCCCAGAAGTCGGTCACCATCAGCATCACACTCCTATGTTACCGCCGTCGATCCCGAATCGTCTTCTCTACCAACCGACTTGCGTCGATCCGTCAGACTGACAAGTTCGACCAAGCCGAACATGTTCGACTGCAATCATGCTCCACCCTGCACCACGACCGGTTGCACATATGTGCATGTCTTGGACGCTCTATGTTTGCATGATCCTCATGACGCGCTTGTCCGCGCGCTTCCATAGCCTATCCACGTGTTTCAAGCCATCTCAACAAACCGACCCAGAAAAAACTTCCGTGCAACCTGCATAATTTTTCTTATCTCTATTCGTTGTTGTAGCTTCTCCGTGCACCTTGACAGAAAAAGATCAAATCCAAAACTGCCCACGTACACACACATGGCTTTGGCACCTTTTTTTCTCAGACAAATCTCACACGTCTTGGCCATCACGTGCTATTCTGGCTGAGCCTCCGTTGATGTAACACAGCTTCAGCCTTCCGTACACCCGTGCAATCACCGAACGAGCCAGCTCCAAAAGCGTCAGGGCCGTGGAGCGCTTAGCCCGCAGCAGCCTTCCAGCCGACCACGTGCCTCGGGCCCTTCCGTCGCTACCGGAGCAATGCTAGACACACGGAGGTTTACTTGAGGATTTTACGGGCTAACTGAATTGGACCAATAGAATTAAAGATTAGAGAAGGCTGGGCCTCACCCCGGCTGAAAATCAGGGGGGGAAGAAAGATTAGTTAGTTGAAGATGGTGTAAAACCCCGTAACACATCCGTGTGTGTAGTATTATTGGTCGCTACCGCACTCTTCCGACCCGTCGTCCTGCACTTTTCTGGCCCGCCGTCCTGCACGTCGCTCCAGCTTCAATCAGATCCGATCCATCGCTCTGGCACGTGTTACGCCGCCGCCGCTTCCACGTTTCAACATTGCCCCTGCTAGCTGCTACACGCGCTACAGCTTCCGATTGCCTTGCATGTCCATCCCGTCCGGCCGCAAACCGACGACTCCCGCGACAGAGATCCTGCAAACAGATTCTCATGGCCGTCGTCTTCGCACCGAATCGGACACGATCCATCCTCCAGATCAAAACAACCGCCCGTCGGATTATGCAACCTAGCTCATGATACCACTTGTTAGAATAAGAGTGAAGTGCATCCTAGGTCCTCGAACTATTTTGATGGTGTCACGTAGGTCCTCTCCCGCACATTTCACACCCATCCAAGAGCTCTCTCACCCTCCTCTTGCTGCTGCTGGTGCGCATTTGACAGCGAGCCTCTCGTCGACGGCAATCAACACTGATCCAGGTGAGCTTCAACCTTGCTTTCTACTAAGTACCGTTTCATTTCTTCTTCTGATCTTTTTTCCTCTGTGTGTTGTTAAAAATAGATCAACCAATCTATTTTGGCTCCGAGCAACCCATTTTTCAAAGAAGAAAAATCGAGGGAAATTTCAGCAACCTGATGAAGAGAGCACTAGCTATAGCAAGCAGAAGATAATTTGCTATTATTTCAATATTTGAGGTATTTTCATGTACTGCTTCTAGAGTCTTCTGGCATATTCACAAAATGAGGGATATCTCTCTCTTTCTGTTGTGCACTGTCCTCCCCAGGCTCTATTATTTCAATGTTTCGAATAGCGGGCTATGCTAAATAGCGGCGGCCTTCAAATCAGCTATAGCGGGCTATTTGTACATGAGGCCATTTAGCGGTGCTGAAAAGACTATAACGGACTATAGCAGGGCTATAGCTGGCTAAAACTATGGAATAATCTCATTTTAATTTATACTCCCTCCGTCCCAAAATTCTTGTCTTAGATTTGTGTAGATACGGAAGTATCTAATACTAAAACGTGACTTGATACATCTGTATCTAGACAAATTTAAGACAAGAATTTTGGGACAGAGGGAGTATATGCTTGTGTATATTTCACTTAGGTGATTTCTAGTGGAAGTACAATATCTTTCTTAACGTTACCAATTGCAAAGGCACACTGGAACTATAAAACATTGTTTTCACTTCATGACAGTTCTCCAACGTATCCACTGAAACTAACTTCATGGGAATTTTTGGTGGAAACATATCTGGAGAAAATAAATTAAACAGTAGTTGGCTTGTTGCATACAAATAGTCCGCTTGTTATATACTCTGACAACAAAAATTACTACCAAGATGCTAATTGTGTCCACTGATTGCTTTCAGGACCTGCCAACCACAATGAGTCCATCTGCCATTGGAATCGTTGGTGCCATCAATGAATGTGTCACTTTGTTTCAGTGGGCCAAATCTGCCATCTCATCTCTGCACTCCCGATGGAGTGGCTCACAGAAACAACGTCTTGAGGATCAGGTCTTGCAACTAGAGAGGGGCCTACAACGAATGAGGGATACTCTTCCTGCAATGTACGACCTCATTAACAAAGCAGAGTGGAGAAGCCATGAACACTGTGTGGCTAAGCTCCTTCCGTGTCTTAAGGATGCTGCTTATGAGGCCGAAGACCTTCTTGATGAGTTCACATGGTATGAGAAGAAGGTGCAAGTGGAGGGAAATGCAAGCCAATCTCCTTTCACTGACTTCTTTCATACCGTCATCGAAGGCAGCTTCGACAAAGTTAATGATGTCCAATCGAGGTTGGACCATCTTTCAAGTATGCTGGATAATTTGGGGCTTCATGGAATTGCACAACGCTTTGACAAATTAGTCAGGCCAGAGACCACGTCTTTACCAAATGAAACAAAAATATTTGGTCGTGCCAAGGAGCTGAAGCAGGTATTGGGATTACTCGGTGTACCTACATGCCCAAAACGTAAGAGAACAACTAGTTCAATTGATGCATCAACACGCACATCAACAAAATCAAGAATATCGAGTCTTCCTGTTTTGGTGATAGCTGGAATTGGTGGTGTTGGAAAGACCACTTTGGCACAACATGTCTGCAACCATCCACGAGTGAGGTCCCACTTTGATCTGATAATTTGGATTTGTGTCTCGGATGACTTTGATGTGAAGAGACTAACTAAACAGGTCATACAAGCATGCACTAAAAAGGAGGGGGCAAATGATAATTTGAATTCTCTTCAACATGCTCTCTCTAACCATGTGAACAATAAAAGGCTATTGATAGTCCTTGATGACATGTGGGATGACTCCTTTGAAGGAAAATGGGCAGTGTTGGAAGAGGTTTTGTGCACCTTTTAGAAGTGTCCAGGAGGGAAGTATGATATCGGCTCCTCCTCCTCCCACGGCTGGCTCGTCACCGCCGACGACCGGGCCCGGATGCACCTCGTCAACCCGGCCACCGGCGACCGCCGCCCGCTCCCGCACATCGACACCATCCCCCGCATCTTCGCCGACGGCGGGCGCCACCACTTCACCGTCAACGTCATGTGGTTCCTCAGGGGACCCCTACCGTACCCCTACGGCACCATGACGTACACCGCCGACAGGGTGCGCCACGGGCTCTACTGCAAGGTCGTGCTCTCCGACTCCGGCGCCATCGCCATGCTCATCACGGGCCCAGAGTACGGCGTCGCGGCCTTCGCCACGGCGGGGGGCGGCGCGTGGAGGCTGGCGCCCCAGCGCGACGGGGTCGAGCCGGTTGCCACGTCCGAGGCCGGCTCGTGGAGGCTGTGGCACTCGCGCAACGGCGTCGAGGACGCCGTCCACCACGACTGTTTAGAGAGAGGTTTAGGGAGAAAGCACACCACACCACACTGATTCATTCATCGGCAGGGGTATATGTACAGTTACAAGGCCACTGCCTGAGGGAGATCATGGGGTGCCGCACTACCATCGACGTGCGCCACGATCTGGCTACATGGACTAGAGCACGATCGTGTACGCATGAGTCTATACAGAGAGCGTACACGTCGGCTTACTATACAGTCTAACAACGACGACAGGTTCTACTCAATCATGTACTCCGGCGAACTGGAGGCGTGGGAGGAGGGCGCCGCCGGAGTGTTCACGAGCGTGGTGGTTGCGCCGAGCCTGCTGCTGCTGGTCAATACGTACCATCGGAAGTACCTCGTGGTGGCGCCGGCCGGACGGCTGATGGTCGTGCTCAAGGAGACAACGGGTCGACGGACGTCGCCGTCCTTCAAGGTGCAGGTACTCGACGCCGGCAGGGAGGGGTGGAAGGAGACAGACGACATTGGCGACACCGCGCTGTTCGTCGCGGTGAACGGTTCGCTGTGCGTGTCGACGAGGGTGCACCCTGAGCTCAAGGCCGGCTGCGTCTACTACTACACCGAGGATGAGGATGATCTGGGGCCGTGCAAGGATGCACGCGACGACGAGGACGAGGACAATGGCATCAGGGTGTTCAGCCTCAAGGACCGGAGAACAGAGATGGTGGAGGGCCTCGGATGGCGCCGGAGATGGCCGCCCACGGCGTGGTTCATTCCTTCCATCCCATGGTGATGGATACGGTGAATGGTTTCATAGCTTTTGGGGGCGGGTTAACTACTTTATTATGTTGCCTCACTACAGTACGGATGCAGTAACAGGATTCTGAATTATGATTCAGATTGCAATACAACAAACAAAGGTGACCCTTTTAGGGTTGTTTTAAATTCTTTGAAGATACGGTTGAATTAGTCTGCAAGGCTTGCTCAGATTTTATATTTTATATGATGATTGCAACCAAGATTATCAATTGATTATTGCTTTGTGTGGTTTCTGGATTGACATGTTTATTTCAGAATTAAAAAAGAAGAGCGCAAGCTGCACTTGTTTTCCAGGATGGATTATAATTATTTTTCCAGATTGCAACCAAGCTAACAAGCTGCACTTGTTTTCCAGGATGGATTAGATTGTTTCCCGAAAGTGATTTATCACAGCGTGTATGCAGCAGAGATACCAGCTAAGGTAGTGTACTTTATTTAGCTCACTAATAGAGTCAGTATATGCATGTGCTGCTTGAGAACCTTTTAAACTAGTATTTGCTTTTTGATTGTTTCAAACTGCAACCAAGTTGTGGCATGCATCATAAACAAACTCTCGAATATATACATCTGTATGCTCAGGCCGGTTTCAGTGACTAAAGATTTTCTCAAGATATATACATATATATGATCACTTAAATCTATTGCACGAAGTTCAGTGGGCTTAGTTTTCAGGTCTGATGTCTGCTGCAATAGAAAGCTGCTGGCCTTTGAGATTTAGCATCATAAACTCTGGGATATATGTTTAATTACAATGCATTCATGCATGAGCACGGCATCTGTTGCCTGTCCATTATCAGGAATAGCCTGAACAATGAATGGACATTTTATCCGTAGGTATTGTTGGAACTTGTTGATGCAACTGAATTCCTCATCTGCTCCAAAGAAACAGTGGAGCAGCATCCTCTGTTTGTTTTTCACCAGCAGATCAAGTGACATTTCTCTCAAGATATTTTGGTATTTATAATAGTTGGGATTCGGGAAAGAGGTTTGAAAATTAAATGAACACAACAGGTTGGTTTGCAACTTTCTTGTTACCTCATAGTTATCTATCTATATTTCGTTCAAAAAAATCTATCTATATCAAGCTGCAACAGAGCTGGCTTGAGAGTTGAGGCTGCTTGCTATGAAAACCACGCCCTAACGGCCGTCATCACGCGCGCCGTCTGCCAGAGTCCACGTGGACCTGATGGGTGGGCCAGACATGTCATAAGCGCACTCAAAACTTTTAACCGTTCAGCCACTTGGGTTTTTTTGGAGTAGCGAACCAAAATAGTGGTAGCATTTTGAGAAATTAAAGAAAATGGTAGTTTTGTAACCCTAGTCCGTAATGTGGTAGTTTTTTGCTATTTACTCAAAAGCTGCACAAGCTCTTAAGGACAGGTCATTTAGAAGGAACTGCACTGTGTAGCAGCAGCAGCAGAGGTACTAGCAGCTATGGTAGATTAGCCTCACTCATGTGTGCTGTTTGATTTTGCCTGGGAGCAGAGAAGCAATCAGGGTTCAGACTACTCCTCTGTGTTGGTTTTCCCTTTAGCAGAGTCAGTTGGGATTAGTTTGAACAATTAGGAACAGTGAACAGGCAGCCCAGCCTCTCTAAGACATGTGGCATGTGCTGCATCCATCAGTCTTTCATAGCATAACAGTCAGTCATTGTGCATCTCTAAGACATGTTTGTAGCTGTCTTATGTATACAATATTTATGTTTTTTTTTCCTTTTTCAAGCTAGCATAATTGTCAGAAAAAAGAAAGTCTGAGTCCATAATATAATTGTCAATACTAAAAGAAGAAATTGGTTATTTACCCAAAAGTTGACAAATTTGCAGACAAATTTACCCAAAACTTAACCCTCCTTAGTCTCCACCATGCAGAGCCGGCGTCCCACACGATGCGGACATCAGTCGTGGAACCGTCCACCACTGCTCTACTTGGTGTCGCATCGCATGTGCACTCCTCGTTGCTCCGGTCCTCTGACCACCTCTAAGACAATCTTATACGACCTGGTCGTTCGGTTCATCTCAGGAGACTCCATCGACCAGCCGACACGTGGCTTACACTTCCCTCAGCTTGCCGCAAGAGTGGCTCTCTGCGCTACGCGACGTCACTAACAGGGATGCACGACTACGTCTTGACATAGTCCATGGCTATGGCCAGATCCTAAAGCTCGAGGAGGAACATGAACTTGTGGAGAGTACCTGCACGACCCAGTTGCTCCTCTTACATGTCAGCAAAACCACCTGCCAAAAGCCGCTTAAGATGGTGCAGAAAAAACATGAAGTCTGGCACCTAGCATGGCTCAGCCTTAACCTTTTTGGCCCAGAACCTTCTTGACCACGTTGGAGGGAGCCTCGTGGAGGCTGCACGGTGTCGAGGATGCCGTCCACCACGACTGCAGATTCTACACAATCACATACTCCGGCCAAGTGGAGGCATGGGAGGAGCGCGACGCCTACGCTCCTGGCGTGTTTGCAAGCACGGTGATCGCGCCGAGGCTGCCGCTGCCGGCCGACTTGGACCACCGCAAGTACCTTGTGGTCGCGCCGGGCGCGCGGCTGATGGTCCTCCTCAAGAAGTTCAAGGATCGGCAAACCTCCTTCAAGGTACATAAAGCTTTATTATTAATAGAATTACGTGGGGAAAATTAGAGGGGTAAGATTGGAATTGACGGTCTATGTGGATGTCTACAGCACCCTAATAGTTTGACTGCAGAGGAGCCGAACCCCATTAAATGTTTGGCACTCGCGTATCTTTGTATCTCCTCCTAGCAGGAAATTGTCCAAGGTCTGCGGGAATCCGGTGTCTTCACTTGTGTCATTGCAGCCAGTCAATCCACTTCGAACAATAAAGTTCCATTTCAGAAAAACTACGACCAGAATAGAATTGAAACTGAACCCGGAATCTTGACTAGGAGATCCATCGTACTCCCTCCGTCCGGAAATACTTGCCGGAGGAATAGATGTATCTAGACGTATTTTAGTTTTAGATACATCCATTTTTGTGCATTTCTCCGACAAGTATTTCCGGACGGAGGAAATATCTAATTGTAAGAAAATGTTGAGCATTGTCAAGCCTGCCTACAGGGATGTTGAAGTGTCGGCCATCTCCCCTCTCTCACCCCCGGTTGTGGTGAGCAGCAAGATTTACAGGGTGACTCTTTCAGGATACAAGTAGTAGTCTTAACTTTCGCACAGCGTGCAGTATGTTTTGTTGCTTCTGTTTGGTGATGATAGGATGAATACCGAAAATATATTCATGATTGATCAATAGTATAGCGTAATTTCAGGAAGGGCGTGATACGTGATCAGAGGATGTATATCGAGAATATATTCAGGATTGATCAATATAGTGTAATTTCAGGCACGGCGTGATAAGTATGTGTTCCCATTTTGTTAGTACTAGGTAATGGCCCATGCGTTGCAACGGGGGGCAAAATTTATTTGTCGACGACACTAAAATTATACACAATAATTATTTTCTGAATTGTGGTCTTGTTACTTGTGTATTTATGTATGCAAAAAAGAAACTGAATGTTCTAGTTGTCACTAAAAATGGAATATGTTGTTGTTGCTGATACATGCATAAGTGCTAATCAACCATATGTTTGATTATTATTTTGGAGCACATGCATCATTAAGGTTCCAATTTAAAGAGCTACCTTGCGAGACACCTCTGAGGACCCAAAAGTGTTCATTTCTCCAACAATCATCAAAGGCTACAACACTCTGTCTCACTTTACAGGATGATAGTGGTAAAATGAAGATAAAAAGTATTATAAATCATAGACTGGCGACATAGGTAAGCTGTAATGAAGACCAACAGGGACCTATACTTTTCAATAGTATTCACGCCATAAATCATGGACACCCATATAGTGTCACAAAAAAAAGAGTAGAGGCCCATAGTTGCAGCATTGGAAGGCCAAAAATCTATGAAAGTAGAAGATGGCACAACGATGGTGTAGTGCAGACCCAATCCCTGGCATCCTCCGCTTGCAAAACCATCTCCATCTCCACCCAAAATCTGCACCCATCACATGCTTACAAGAATGAATAGAAAGTTAATTGAGCATGTAAGCAAAAGAGGAATGAACAATTCATAACTTTTACTAACCTGGACTGCATGATTTAGCTAGATCATGAACTGAGGCGGGCTATGTGCAGTAAGAGAAAGCAGAGATTTAAAAGAAACACAAACTCACTTAGCTAGTGATGTTTGTTGTGTGCCCTCATGGCCCCATAGTATTTGCGTCCGGCTCCATGCATAAACTGAAAGAAAGCTAAAAGGCACTTAATGAATGTACATGGACCAACTTGTTAAACGTCGTCAATCATGTATTCTCCTAAAACAATAGTTGTAGGATCAGAAAATAGCACACGTAGCTTTGCAGATTTGCCCTCGGCAAGGTTCCAAAGCAGTGTACAATAGTCAATATTACAATGATTTATCTCTCCAACACATGAACCCTTGAATATACACTACATATTGGTCAAATGAAGTGCATGGCGGAAGATTCGTTATGGGGTTGTGTCAGTACGGCTCCGGTACGGTGCCCAGAAATCCTGTACACTAATCTTCAGATACCAAAGTAACTATTGTACCAAGTTTGCTACAGAGTTGTGGCTCTAAGCACACGTGTAACAACTATCAAGACTTGGCCCTCATTTGTTAGTAACTCAATTCGGCTTCAATGCCCAGCTTATCTTGGTATTTGTTATTAATTCGAACATGGTATTGTTGCCCTTGAGTTAATCAATCCAGATTGGTCAAATACTTGCATCTCTAATTGTGCACAGTACAGTATTTTCAGCTCTTAATTTCAGTTTCACATCACTGAATAACCTTATATCCTACGATAATTACCAGAAATTCAGAGCAGTCCATCCGTAGCTGTACATGGATGTGCATATGATAAATCACGTCCCATGTTTTGAATTTCGGCCGAAATTCGGCCATCTCGGCCTAGGGCGAAATCTATACTTGGCCATCAGGTGGACACGATCCGGGCCGGTCCGGTCCCTGACCGAGCCAGCGTTTGGACCGGCCGCCGGCGGTCCGGACCGGACCGGACCGACGAACCTGGCGGTCCTATTTATAGGGACTGGACCGGCGGCTGCAAAGCCCGGGCCGGACCGAGCGGACCGGCGAGCAACCACCGGCGGCGACGTCCATGGATGCAGCGGCGAGGTGGGCGACGTGCAAGGGACTGCGACGAGGTGGGCGACGCTGCTGTGGAAGTGCGCTGGGCGGCGCGGCTGTTGTTTGATTGATTTTTGATGTAGCCATGAACCAGCACACGATGTATTTCTTAGCAGTTTTTCTGTTGCATGCAAGTAATGTTGCGCGTGCATGAGCCCATGATTTTCGCTGTGCGGGCCTTGCCCTGATTAGCGGATCAAATCTAACGTGGAGAAGGTCGTCAAATGACGCCATAATTTTTGGATCAATCTCATTTTCTCTCGTACTATCTATTCTTTGTTCGGCTCAATAAAAGGAATGACTGCATGGGATCGATGACGCGTGATTAGAGGAAGCCGCCGCTAAATTTAGAGCCTTCCAAGTACTTGCCTAATCTGTTGGACGAGTCACGGCAAACCATTACTCCCACGATCCAAAAATCAGGGCCGAGCATTTCTCCCACGATCCAAAAATCACGGCAGAGCGTTCTCCCATGATCCGATTGGTGGCCTACGTGCGTGCTTGCCAGTGGCGGAGCCAGGATTCGAGTATAGGGGGGGCCGAGTACGTATATTGATCGAATCTCGTTAATAATTACTAGTTGCTTCAACTAATTGTTGATCCTTGGGGGGGGGGGGGGGCAGGCCCCTGCTCGTCCCCCCTGGCTCCGCCCCTGGTGCTTGCTCTGCTGAAGTGGCTGCCATGGCACTTGTCTTTGTCTCCACGGCGAAAAGCGCTGCCATGGCAAGAAATACCGCTGCCATGGCATGAATTGGTGCAACAGTTGTGGTCGATGCCATGGTCGAGAACTCGAGAGCAGCTGCGGTGCACACACGACAGCGCCGGCGAGCAGCAAGATGTTGGGGAACGTTGTAGAAAACAAAAATTTTCCTACTCGTTTCACCAAGATCATCTAGGAGTTCATCTAGCAACGAGTCACGAGATGCATCTACATACCTTTGTAGATCGCGAGCGGAAGCGTTCGTTAGAACGAGGTTGATGTTGTCGAACACGACGTGATCCAAATCACCGATGACCAGCGCCGAACGGACGGCACCTCCGCGTTCAACACACGTACGGGACGGGAGACGTCTCCTCCTTCTTGATCCAGCAAGGGGAGAGGAGAGGTTGACGAAGATCCAGCAGCACGACGGTGTGGTGGTGGATGCAGGGCGTCACGACAGCAGGGCTTCGCCGTGTTCTACGAGAGAGGAAGAAGTAACGGGGGAAGAGGGAAGCACCAAAGGCGTGGGGATCAAGTCCCTCCTCTCCCCCACTATATATAGGGGTGCCAGGGGGGCGCCGGCCCTGGTAGATGGGATCTACCAGGGGGGCGGCGGCCAGGGGTGGGGGGCTTGCCCCCCAAGCAAGGGGGCGCCCCCCTTAGGGTTCCCCCCCAACCCTAGGCGCATGGGCCTTGGGGGGGCTGGCGCCCCAGCCCACTATGGGCTGGGTTCCCTCCTATTTCAGCCCAAGGGGCCCTCCGGGATAGGTGGCCCCACCCGGTGGACCCCCGGGACCCTTCCGGTGGTCCCGGTACAATACCGGATACCCCGAAACTTGTCCCGATGGCCGAAACTGCACATCCTATATATAATTCTTTACCTCCGGACCATTCCGGAACTTCTCGTGACGTCCGGGATCTCATCCGGGACCCCGAACAACATTCGGGTTACTGCATATACTTATCTTCACAACCCTAGCGTCACCGAACCTTAAGTGTGTAGACCCTACGGGTTCGGGAGACATGTAGACATGACCGAGATGATCTCAGGTCAATAACCAACAGCGGGATCTGGATACCCATGTTGGCTCCCACATGCTCCACGATGTTCTCATCGGATAAACCACGATGTCGAGGATTCAATCAACCCCGTATGCAATTCCCTTTGTCTATCGATATATTACTTGCCCGAGATTCGATCGTCGGTATCCCAATACCTCGTTCAATCTCGTTACCGGCAAGTCACTTTACTCGTACCGTAATGCATGATCCCGTGACCAGACACTTGGTCACTTTGAGCTCATTATGATGATGCATTACCGAGTGGGCCCAGTGATACCTCTCCGTCATACGGAGTGACAAATCCCAGTCTTGATCCGTGTCAACCCAACAGATACTTTCGGAGATACCCGTAGTCTACCTTTATAGTCACCCAGTTACGTTGTGACGTTTGGTATACCCAAAGCACTCCTACGGTATCCGGGAGTTACACGATCTCATGGTCTAAGGAAAAGATACTTGACATTGCAAAACTCTAGCAAAACGAACTACACGATCTTTATGCTATGTTTAGGATTGGGTCTTGTCCATCACATCATTCTCCTAATGATGTGATCTCGTTATCAATGACATCTTATGTCCATAGCCAGGAAACCATGACTATCTGTTGATCAACGAGCTAGTCAACTAGAGGCTTACTAGGGACATGTTGGTGTCTGTTATTCACACATGTATTTACGATTTCCGGATAACACAATTATAGCATGAATAAAGACAATTACCATGAACAAGGAAATATAATAATAATGCTTTTATCATTGCCTCTAGGGCATATTTCCAACAGTCTCCCACTTGCACTAGAGTCAATAATCTAGTTACATTGTGATGAATCGAACACCCATGGAATTCTGGTGTTGATCATGTTTTGCCCTAGGGAGAGGTTTAGTCAACGGATCTGCTACATTCAGGTCCGTATGTACTTTACAAATTTCTATGTCTCCATCTTGAACATTTTCACGAATGGAGTTGAAGCGACGCTTGATATGCCTTGTCTTCTTGTGAAACCTGGGCTCCTTGGCAAGTGCAATAGCTCCAGTGTTGTCACAGAAGAGCTTGATCGGCCCCGACGCATTGGGTATGACTCCGAGGTCGGTGATGAACTCCTTCACCCAGATTGCTTCATGTGCTGCCTCCGAGGCTGCCATGTACTCCGCTTCACATGTAGATCCCGCCACGACGCTCTGCTTGCAACTGCACCAGCTTACTGCCCCACCATTCAAAATATACACGTATCCGGTTTGTGACTTTGAGTCATCCAGATCTGTGTCGAAGCTAGCGTCGACGTAACCCTTTACGACGAGCTCTTCGTCACCTCCATAAACGAGAAACATCTCCTTAGTCCTTTTCAGGTACTTCAGGATATTCTTGACCGCTGTCCAGTGTTCCTTGCCGGGATTACTTTGGTACCTTCCTACCAAACTTACGGCAAGATTTACATCGGGTCTGGTACACAGCATGGCATACATAATAGAACCTATGGCTGAGGCATAGGGGATGACACTCATCTCTTCTATTTCTTCTGCCGTGGTCGGACTTTGAGCCAAGCTCAATTTCATACCTTGCAGTACAGGCAAGAATCCCTTCTTAGACTGATCCATATTGAACTTCTTCAATATCTTATCAAGGTATGTGCTTTGTGAAAGACCTATGAGGCGTCTTGATCTATCTCTATAGATCTTGATGCCTAATATATAAGCAGCTTCTCCAAGGTCCTTCATTGAAAAACTCTTATTCAAGTAGGCCTTGATGCTGTCCAAGAGTTCTGTATCATTTCCCATCAAAAGTATGTCATCTACATATAATATGAGAAATGCTACAGAGCTCCCACTCACTTTCGTGTAAACACAGGCTTCTCCATAGGTCTGTGTAAACCCAAACGCTTTGATCATCTCATCAAAGCGAATGTTCCAACTCCGAGATGCTTGCACCAGCCCATAAATCGAGCGTTGGAGCTTGCATACCTTGTCAGCATTCTTAGGATCGACAAAACCTTCCGGCTGCATCATATACAATTCTTCCTTAAGGAAACCATTAAGGAATGCCGTTTTGACGTCCATTTGCCATATTTCATAATCGTAGAATGCGGCAATTGCTAACATGATTCGGACAGACTTCAGCTTTGCTACCGGTGAGAAAGTCTCATCGTAGTCAACCCCTTGAACTTGTCGATAACCCTTAGCGACAAGCCGAGCTTTATAGATGGTCACATTACCATCCGCGTCTGTCTTCTTCTTGAAGATCCATTTATTTTCTATGGCTCGCCGTTCAACAGGCAAGTCAGTCAAAGTCCATACTTCGTTTTCATACATGGATCCTATCTCGGATTTCATGGCTTCTAGCCATTTGTCGGAATCCGGGCCCGCCATCGCTTCTTCATAGTTCGAAGGTTCACCGTTGTCTAACAACATGATTTCCAAGACAGGGTTGCCGTACCACTCTGGTGCGGAACGTGTCCTTGTGGACCTTCGAATTTCAGTAGAAGCTAGAGCAGAAGTATCTTGATCATTATCATTAACATCCTCTCTAGTCGGTGCTGGCACCTCAGGAACATTTTCTTGAGTTGCGCCATTTTCCGGTTCAAGAGGCAATACTTCATCTAGTTCTACTTTCCTCCCACTTACTTCTTTCGAGAGAAACTCCTTCTCTAGAAAGGATCCATTCTTGGCAACAAAGACCTTGCCTTCGGATCTGAGGTAGAAGGTATACCCAATAGTTTCTTTAGGGTATCCTATGAAGACGCATTTTTCCGACTTGGGTTCGAGCTTTTCAGGTTGAAGTTTCTTGACATAAGCATCGCATCCCCAAACTTTTAGAAACGACAGCTTAGGTTTCTTCCCAAACCATAATTCATACGGTGTCATCTCAACGGATTTTGACGGAGCCCTATTTAAAGTGAATGCGGCAGTCTCTAAAGCATAGCCCCAAAAAGATAGCGGTAAATCGGTAAGAGACATCATAGACCGCACCATATCTAACAGAGTGCGATTACGACGTTCGGACACACCGTTACGCTGAGGTGTTCCAGGCGGCGTTAGTTGTGAAACTATTCCACATTTTCTTAAGTGTGTGCCAAATTCATGACTCAAGTATTCTCCTCCACGATCTGATCGTAGAAACTTGATCTTCCTGTCACGTTGATTCTCAACCTCACTCTAAAATTCCTTAAACTTTTCAAAGGTTTCAGACTTGTGTTTCATTAAGTAGATATACCCATATCTACTCAAGTCATCAGTGAGAGTGAGAACATAACGATAGCCACCGCGAGCCTCAACACTCATTGGACCGCACACATCAGTATGTATGATTTCCAATAAGTTGGTTGCTCGCTCCATTGTTCCTGCGAACGGAGTCTTGGTCATTTTACCCATGAGGCATGGTTCGCACGCATCAAATGATTCATAATCAAGAGACTCTAAAAGTCCATCTGCATGGAGCTTCTTCATGCGTTTGACACCTATGTGACCAAGGCGGCAGTGCCACAAGTATGTGGGACTATCGTTATTAACCTTACATCTTTTGGTATTCACACTATGAACATGTGTAGCATTACGCTCGAGATTCATTAAGAATAAACCATTCACCACAGGAGCATGACCATAAAACATATCTCTCATATAAATGGAACAACCATTATTCTCGGATTTAAATGAGTAGCCATCTCGAATTAAACGAGATCCCGATACAATGTTCATGCTCAAAGCTGGTACTAAATAACAATTATTGAGGTTTAAAACTAATCCCATAGGTAAATGAAGAGGCAGCGTGCCGACGGCGATCACATCGACCTTGGAACCATTCCCGACGCGCATCGTCACCTCGTCCTTCGCCAGTCTCCGTTTATTCCGCAGCTCCTGCTTTGAGTTACAAATGTGAGCAACTGCACCGGTATCAAATACCCAAGAGCTACTACGAGCACTGGTTAGGTACACATCAATTACATGTATATCACATATACCTTTTGTTTTGCCGGCCTTCTTGTCCGCTAAGTATTTGGGGCAATTCCGCTTCCAGTGACCACATCCCTTGCAATAAAAACACTCAGTCTCGGGCTTGGGTCCATTCTTTGGCTTCTTCCCGGCAGCTTGCTTGCCGGGCGCGGCAACTTCCTTGCCGTCCTTCTTGAAGGCTTTCTTACCCTTGCCCTTCTTGAACTTAGTGGTTTTATTGACCATCAACACCTGATGTTCCTTCTTGACTTCTACCTCTGCTGATTTCAGCATAGCAAATACTTCAGGAATGGTCTTTTCCATCCCCTGCATATTGAAGTTCATCACAAAGCTCTTGTAGCTTGGTGGAAGCGACTGGAGGATTCTGTCAATGACCGCATCATCCGGGAGATTAACTCCCAGCTGAGTCAAGCGGTTATGTAATCCAGACATCGTGAGTATGTGCTCACTGACAGAACTATTTTCCTCCATCTTACAGCTGAAGAACTTGTCGGAGACCTCATATCTCTCGACCCGGGCATGAGCTTGGAAAACCATTCTCAGCTCTTCGAACATCTCATATGCTCCATGTCTCTCAAAACGCTTTTGAAGCCCCGGTTCTAAACTGTAAAGCATGCCGCACTGAACGAGGGAGTAGTCATCGGATCGTGCCTGCCAAGCGTTCATAACGTCTTGTTCGGCAGGGAGGACAGGTGCGTCACCCAGCGGTGCTTGTAGGACATAATCTTTCTTGGCAGCTATGAGGATGATCCTCAGGTTCCGGACCCAGTCCGTGTAGTTGCTGCCATCGTCTTTCAGCTTAGTTTTCTCTAGGAACGCGTTGAAGTTGAGGACTACGTTGGCCATTTGATCTACAAGACATATTGTAAATATTTTAGTCTAAGTTCATGATAATTAAGTTCATCAAATCAAATTATTTATGAACTCCCACTTAGATAGACATCCCTCTTCTAGTCATCTAAGTATAACATGATCCGAGTTAACTAGGCCGTGTCCGATCATCACGTGAGACGGACTAGTCAACGTCGGTGAACATCTTCATGTTGATCGTATCTTCTATACGACTCATGCTCGACCTTTCGGTCTTCTGTGTTCCGAGGCCATGTCTGTACATGCTAGGCTCGTCAAGTCAACCTAAGTGTTTGCATGTGTAAATCTGTCTTACACCCGTTGTATGTGAACGCTAGAATCTATCACACCCGATCATCACGTGGTGCTTCGAAACAACGAACTGTCGCAACGGTGCACAGTTAGGGGGAACACTTCTTGAAATTATTATGAGGGATCATCTTATTTACTACCGTCGTTCTAAGTAAACAAGATGCAAAACATGATAAACATCACATGCAATCAAATAATAAACGTGACATGATATGGCCAATATCACATAGCTCCTTCGATCTCCATCTTGGGGCTCCATGATCATCTTGTCACCGGCTTGACACCATGATCTCCATCATCATGATCTCCATGAAGTTGCTCGCCAACTATTACTTCTACTACTAAGGCTAACGCGTTTAGCAATAAAGTAAAGTAATTTACATGGCGTTTCTCAATGACACGCAGGTCATATAAAAGAATAAAGACAACTCCTATGGCTCCTGCCGGTTGTCATACTCATCGACATGCAAGTCGTGATTCCTATTACAATAGCATGAACATCTCATACATCACATATAGATCATTCATCATTCATCACAACTTTGGCCATATCATATCACAAAGCACTTGCTGCAAAAACAAGTTAGACGTCCTCTAATTGTTGTTGCAAGTTTTACGTGGCTGAATTAGGGTTCTAGCAAGAACGTTTTCTTACCTACGTGAAAGCCACAACGTGATTTGTCAACTTCTATTTACCCTTCATAAGGACCCTGTTCATCGAATCCGCTCCAACTAAAGTGGGAGAGACAGACACCCGCCAGCCACCTTATGCAACTAGTGCATGTTAGTCGGTGGAACCGGTCTCACGTAAGCGTACGTGTAAGGTTGGTCCGGGCCGCTTCATCCCACAATACCGCTGAAGCAAGAAAAGACTAGTAGCGGCAAGAAAGTTGACAAATCCACGCCCACAACGAATTGTGTTCTACTCGCGCAAAAGAACTACGCATAGACCTAGCTCTGATACCACTGTTGGGGAACGTTGCAGAAAACAAAAATTTTCCTACTCGTTTCACCAAGATCATCTAGGAGTTCATCTAGCAACGAGTCACGAGATGCATCTACATACCTTTGTAGATCGCGAGCGGAAGCGTTCGTTAGAACGAGGTTGATGTTGTCGAACACGACGTGATCCAAATCACCGATGACCAGCGCCGAACGGACGGCACCTCCGCGTTCAACACACGTACGGGACGGGAGACGTCTCCTCCTTCTTGATCCAGCAAGGGGAGAGGAGAGGTTGACGAAGATCCAGCAGCACGACGGCGTGGTGGTGGATGCAGGGCGTCACGACAGCAGGGCTTCGCCGTGTTCTACGAGAGAGGAAGAAGTAACGGGGGAAGAGGGAAGCACCAAAGGCGTGGGGATCAAGTCCCTCCTCTCCCCCACTATATATAGGGGTGCCAGGGGGGGCGCCGGCCCTGGTAGATGGGATCTACCAGGGGGGGGCGGCGGCCAGGGGTGGGGGGCTTGCCCCCCAAGCAAGGGGGCGCCCCCCTTAGGGTTCCCCCCCAACCCTAGGCGCATGGGCCTTGGGGGGGCTGGCGCCCCAGCCCACTATGGGCTGGGTTCCCTCCTATTTCAGCCCAAGGGGCCCTCCGGGATAGGTGGCCCCACCCGGTGGACCCCCGGGACCCTTCCGGTAGTCCCGGTACAATACCGGATACCCCGAAACTTGTCCCGATGGCCGAAACTGCACATCCTATATATAATTCTTTACCTCCGGACCATTCCGGAACTTCTCGTGACGTCCGGGATCTCATCCGGGACCCCGAACAACATTCGGGTTACTGCATATACTTATCTTCACAACCCTAGCGTCACCGAACCTTAAGTGTGTAGACCCTACGGGTTCGGGAGACATGTAGACATGACCGAGACGATCTCAGGTCAATAACCAACAGCGGGATCTGGATACCCATGTTGGCTCCCACATGCTCCACGATGTTCTCATCGGATGAACCACGATGTCGAGGATTCAATCAACCCCGTATGCAATTCCCTTTGTCTATCGATATATTACTTGCCCGAGATTCGATCATCGGTATCCCAATACCTCGTTCAATCTCGTTACCGGCAAGTCACTTTACTCGTACCGTAATGCATGATCCCGTGACCAGACACTTGGTCACTTTGAGCTCATTATGATGATGCATTACCGAGTGGGCCCAGTGATACCTCTCCGTCATACGGAGTGACAAATCCCAGTCTTGATCCGTGTCAACCCAACAGATACTTTCGGAGATACCCGTAGTCTACCTTTATAGTCACCCAGTTACGTTGTGACGTTTGGTATACCCAAAGCACTCCTACGGTATCCGGGAGTTACACGATCTCATGGTCTAAGGAAAAGATACTTGACATTGCAAAACTCTAGCAAAACGAACTACACGATCTTTATGCTATGTTTAGGATTGGGTCTTGTCCATCACATCATTCTCCTAATGATGTGATCTCGTTATCAATGACATCTTATGTCCATAGCCAGGAAACCATGACTATCTGTTGATCAACGAGCTAGTCAACTAGAGGCTTACTAGGGACATGTTGGTGTCTGTTATTCACACATGTATTTACGATTTCCGGATAACACAATTATAGCATGAATAAAGACAATTACCATGAACAAGGAAATATAATAATAATGCTTTTATCATTGCCTCTAGGGCATATTTCCAACACAAGATGCTAGCACGAAACGGGGAGGTGAGAATGGAAGGCAAGGGCAAGCTTGGAGACACGGTGGTTCACCCTAGGGCTGCCGGTGGCCGCGACGACGAGGAACGGCGGCGGCTGTCGATGTGTTTTCTCGGTCCACTCGGTCGGCCCAGTTAAAGACCGGACCGGACCGACATTTTTTCGGGCCCAATTTGACAGACCGGACCGTCCAATTTCTATAGCGAGCCAGGACTGAGCGGGCCAAGACCAAACGGGCCATGAGCGGCCCGAAAAGCCCGCTCGGTACGTCCAACCTGAGTTGGCCGAAATTTGAGTCAAATTTCAGTCAAATTTTGGCTGGAATTTTTGAAAATGGCCGAAATTTGGTCATCTCGCCTGGGGTGAAAAAAAAATCTCAAACCAAAAATCAAAACAGCAGCAACCACCAGGAGCAGCAGCATCTCCTCTCTCTCAGATTTTCTCATCCCAAAAAGTTCCCGTCATCTTCTTCTCGCCCCGAGTCGACGGCCTCTACACATCTTCCCTTCCCCACGATTGTGAGCCCGCACCTCCAGGCAAGATGATAGGTCTGCAGGGGCAAGACGGCAGCGGCGGTGCCATGGCCGGGATTGGTGGCGGACAGCGAGCGTGGGGGCGGCGGCAGTCCGTGGCCCGCCACGTCCATGGCTAGTCGTCGCCGCCGTGAGGCGGGAGAAGGATGGGAAAGGGGTCGCGATGCGTAGAGGGGTGGGGAAGCGTGGGCTGGGCTTTTACGTCGTGCGAGTCTGCGAGAGGTCGAATGAGATCGTTTTTTTTCGTGCGGGATGGAGAGCGACGACGGACGGACGAAGGGTATGAAGGGTCGAGGCGGAACGCGGTTCTTTGGCAGGAAAAGTAGGTTCACCATCATGGTTACATTCTCGGGGCGGACGAAGGGTCGAGGCGGAACGCGGTTCTCTGGCAGGAAAAGGAACCTTACTCTTTTTTTAAGTAACATAGATAGATAGATTTACAAGTGACATAGTCACGAAGGTCATCATGCATATTTATAGCATAAATAGTGTATGAAGATACATGATGAGATCACTATCATTTCTGTTAGAGTTGTGTCCAATATTATTGTACAAGGTAGGTTACAGTTGGATTTGGAGTCGTAAGGTGTGTAGACAGGAATATGGAGTCGTGTCCAAGTAAGAAACTTGTATTTTAGACCTTTTATATAGTGAAGGGTAGATACACGATGTAATCTATGCCAACATAATATCACGGGCATGCGGGGGAGCCGGCGGCGTGTGCCGGCGCCCGGGCAGCCATGGTGCGGTATTGTTGTAGTGGTGTCATAGGGAGGAGCGCCCATAATCAGGCACCGAAGATGTAGCCATGATGGTGAACCTCCTTAACATATCTCGGTGTCGTGCTCGTATGCTTGCTTGCTCCTCAGATGATAAACTACACGCTTCAGATTTATTTTAACAACTCATTCGCAGTCAAGTGGATTTACTTGAATGAGAGTGGTATGCATTTAGTGTCTGACGCCTATCGTTTGGAGCCCTTACTTACTGAATGTTGTGTGATACTCCCTTGATCCCGTAGTATAAGAGCTTTTTTTACACTACACTAGTATTTTTGGCAATTGTCTGCTGTGTTATCACCGCATAAATTAAATTCGCTTATAGCTGTAGCAAATAATATATTTTCGGAAATGTTAACGCCCACACGTGTGGGCGTTTGCACATCGCCCACACGCCTCCATCAGCACTCATTTTGCCACGTATGAATAGATGACATCAGCAGAATCTATTTTGGTTTTCGGGTTAAAAATGTTGTATCTCCTAAATAAAAAATCGAACTAAAAATCCTTTTTCACCATTAAATCCGTCTCGACGAGACCTTCAAAACTAGACCCCATGTTGATATGTTTCGACGAACTTTTTTTTTTGCCAGAAGTTGCCATGATGTTTACACTGCAGTTGCCATAGGGTTTAAACTAAAGTTGCCATGTGACAATTTTAGTTTGTAAATCATGGCAATTTTAGTATTTTGATGATGGCAACTCCAGTACTTTGACCATGAAAATTATTTTTTGTATGAACCATGACAATTTTACGTGCATGTATCATGGCAATTTTAGTTTATGGTTCATGGCAAGTCTAGTTTCTTAATTCCCCGTTTTATAAATGTCAAAATTTACTTTTAAATGTAGAAAAAAATAACTGAAACATATCATGGCAACTTCAGTGTAAACATCATGGCAATTTATATGCAATAGGCATGACAACTTTTAATCCAATTTTTTTTCATCAAAACATATCAATATGTGATCTAGTTTCGAAGATCTCATCGCGAGGGATTTAATGGTGAAAACGGATTTTCAATCGGATTTTTCGTTTAAGAGATAAAACATTTTAAAAACTAAAAATCCAAAAAGATTCCTACATGCATACATGCGATGACGTGGCAATCTGTTTTACATTAGAGACGTGTGGTGCGTTTCCCTTCCTGCCACACGTGTGGCAGTTAGCGTGACCCTATATTTTTTAGAATGTAAGAGCATGTACAATCAGACTTTACAAATCCAGCCACTCAAAGGCGTCCGAACGCGTCCGCGGACACTGACCGGTGAGCCTCAAATCCATTATATTACATGCAACACAAACCGATCTTTATGCGGAGCTCGTCTGGCTCCGCCGTTCCCGTGTCCGGCGGCCGGCTACGCTCCCCAGAGTGTTGGTCCGGTCGCCGGCAAGGTAGAATAGGGCATGGACACGAGCCGGCTCACGGGACTCAAGGCGCCCCCGGCTCCCATGCCCTACTCTTCCTCATGGGAGTCCGGAACCCGGACAATGCCGGTGAACGTCAGGTCGACGATGGATCCGCCTTGGGACGAGTCGGCTCATGGGACTCAATGCGACACCATCTTACATGCCATACTCTTCGCCATCGGAGCCCGGAACCCGGACGGTGCTGGTGGATGTTAGGTCGATGATGGATCCGTCCTGAGCCAGCAACATCCACTACGACGCGGTTGTGGCACCCGGACTGGTGCACCATACGGGGCGCCGAAGAATGCGACTCCACCTCACCGACGTCCGCCGCCGTGAGAGCTGCCGTCGCTTCCCGTGCCCGCTCCACGGTGGGCACGCCGCTCCATGTTTGCGTCGGATGACAGTCATGGCGCATCCTGCTGCTCTGCACACGTCAATGTAGGGGTTGCGCGTCCGCCACCGCGTTCGGATGTGAGGCGGACAACACCGCCTCCTATGAGGCAGCAAGGGCACACCTAGCGTCGGATCCATACGTCATTTTGGGTGGACGCAATGGCTTCCCGACGGAAGGAGTCCCTTCCTCGCATGGACCACGTCCCAGGAGAGGCGGAGTGCAAGCTGGACGGCTATGTCCTCCTCGGGACCGCGTGGGATGAGCTCGGGTCGACGGATCTGGAAGTGAAAGACTCGGATCCACTGCCACCATGCCGGCCGGAGATTGGTGGAGGTGAGCTTGGGCGGCGGAGGGGAATGGAGAGAAGTGGCTACGGTTTAGTCCGATGAGCGAATGAGGAAAAATATATGTAGGGTCGGATGGGTCAGCATAGGCTGGGCCCAACGTGGCAGACGCGCCCATATCCGCCCATATTTGGGCTGTACCCACTGTATATGAGCGATGCCGGTCAGCCGGGGCGTTTGACGTCCTTAGAGGCACCCGTCTGCATGGATTTTTCGTTACCAGGCCATCCGCCTGGTCGTATAGGGCGGGTTTCGGGCGTCCTGTTATAGATGCTCTAATAAATTGAATAATCACTCTCTGCAATCTGTTCTGGGCACTACACAGTTGTGTACAACTTTTTACCCCTTTTTAATTTTTATATGAATTGTAGACGTAAGGTCTATCTTCCTTATGATACCATACACATTACATCAGTGAAAGTAAGTAAGAGCTCGATACATCACTGTAGTAACGAAAACATACTGATTAGTACTACTAAACCAACAACCTGTCACACGGAGTAAACAAACAAGCAAAAGGAGGAAATAAAAAAAACTTCTGGAAACTCTTGCTAGATCGACGGAGCCAGCTGATTGTTGCGGCTCACCAAAAATTGTCCCCCTCTCGACCCCATCCTCCAGGAACATAATTTCATACGAGCAAAGGAGTTCGGTCACCGTGCTAGGACACGCGATGGCACGGCCGTCCTTTTGTTGTACTCCACTTTGATCTTCTTCAACCTCACGGCCACGTCGCTCATCATCATCCTCTGGTCTGGCGAGTGGCTAGAGCAGAGCAAACCTAGCTCGAATACCGGCACGAGGAATCCTTCATGCAAGTTGCAGCTAGGAGAAGAGGCCTGGCCTTGAAGTAGCTGGTCATCGACGACATGAAGAAGCTCCATGGGGAATGCACGGTGTACCCACTGCCTAAGAGTTAGTTCTCCCCCGAACATTGCATCTATGGGTCTTCTTCCGGTAAAAACTTCAAGGAGCATGATCCCATAACTGAACACGTCGCTCTTCCGTGATGCTTTTCCAAGAGATCCATACTCTATGCAGGAAACCCATGAAGACTTATCAGAACAAGCATATACGGTAAATTATAGGTATATAATAGTTTGCTAGTTGAATACCTGGTGCCATGTAGCCAACTGTTCCAGGCATGCTCGCACAAATCATGGAGTTGTCATCGCCTAGAAGAAGCTTCGCAATGCCGAAGTCCGCCACATGAGCAGTCATGTCCTCGTCAAACAACACATTGCTCGGCTTCAAGTCACAGTGCAAAATCACCTCATAGTGATCATGGTGTAGATACTCCATTGCCATCGAAACATCAAGCATGATATCCAGCCTCTCGAGGAACCCCAAGTGCACTGTGCTCTGAGACTGGTGTAACAGCTTCTCTAAGCTGCCATTTGGCATGTATTGAAGCACAAGTGCTCTAAAGTCTAGGTTGGAACAAGTGTTGAGTATTCGTATGAGGTTGCGGTGCCGCGCCATGCGAAGCACACGACACTCGGCGTCGAAGCTTCTCATGGCCTGCTCCAGTTGCATGTCAAGAACTTTTATCGCCACCACCAAATCACTCAGCTCGCCCTTGAAGACCATTCCAAAGCTTCCAGATCCCAAAATGTTATCTTCGTTGAAATTATTTGTGGCACGAATGAGCTCTCGGTAGGAGACTATTCGGTGGCCTATGCCATCAGTTGAATCTAAAGAAATTTTTATGTCCTCCTTATTCTTAAGTTTCTTTCTGGTTGATAGGTATAAGGAAATAGCAATACTTCCAAGAGCTACGGTGCCAATTGGGAGTAGAAATTTTAGCAGGTGTTTACTACTTGAATGATATTTGTTAACACATGGAAAATATCCTAGGTGTGGAGCACCACATAGTCCAGCATTCCCGATCAAAGACTGCAACGAGAGGTTTGAAAAAACACCCCCCTCTGGTATTTGGCCTTCCAACATGTTGAATGAGAGGTTCAAGGTAGTCAAGTCGGTAAAGTTTGCAAGGAACATAGGAATGGTACCAGATATGTTGTTGAAGGAGAGGTCTAATGAAGCTAAGCCAGATAGCATTTGAAGTGGTTCTGGCATGGGGCCTCCGAACGAGTTGTGGGATAGATTTAGGTATGTTAGCATCTTGAGTTTTCCAATTGATTTTGGGATGCTTCCAATCAAGAAATTAGAAGAAATGTCCATTTTGTATGTTTGTATTAGCCCAGAAACGTCCGTCGGTAGTGCTCCATCAAAAGAATTGTAGGAAAGATCGAGTATGATAAGCTTGACAAGGCGGAATAGACTTGCAGGTATCATTGAACTTAGTTGATTATAAGATAAGTCGATTTTCTCTAACCTACTAAGATTACCGAAGCTGCTTGGTATAGAGCCAAGGAATTTGTTTCCTTGGAGAAACACTTGTTGTAGACTCCCAAGCATGCCCATTTCTGTTGGGATAGTGCCTAAAATTTCATTGCTAGAGAGATCGAGCCACGTGAGATTTTTCATCGTGGTGATGGATTTTGGAATCGGCTCGATGAGTAGGTTATTAGGAAGACCTAACCATTCAAGGCTGCTTAAGTTTGAGATTGCTACTGGAAGTCCACCTATTAACTTGTTGTAACCTGCATCGAAGGTGACTAATCGTGAAGAGAGGTTTCCCATATATTCAGGGAGGTAGCCTGTGAAAGAATTGGCCCCTAAGCCAATTTGCTGGAGGTTTCTGCAATTGGAAAGAGCCGAAAGGAATTCCATGCTTCCCTCTAAATTGTTCTTTGCTAGATTAAACGCCTCCAAAGTTGCAATGTTCCCAAGCGTTGGTGGTACCGAGCCTGATAATTTATTTCCTTCCAAAGATAGGATTTTCAGGTTGGTTAAATTTCCGAGGGAAGGTTGAATCGCACCGGTAAGTTGATTGGATCCAAGATACAGGTCGGTGAGTTTTTGCATTAGTCCGAACTCTGCCGGTATGTGTCCTATGAGATTGGAGAAGGAGAGGTCTAAAAGAGTAAGATTGGTGATATTGCTAAGAGCGGTTGGGATCTGACCCGAGAGACTATTAATACCAAAGTATATGTCTGTCAAGTAAGGTGTGTTGTGGAATAGATAGGATGGTATCTGACCCGAGAGATAATTGTCACCAAAGTCAATGGCTGTCAACGAATGCGTGTTGTTGAATAGATAGGGTGGTATTTGGCCACGCAATTCATTTCCAGCTAGCGAAAGTATGTCAAGTGTCCTCATATGGATAAATAAAGTGGGAGGGATTTGTCCCGTGAGTTGGTTATAACTTAGACTAAGGAAGTCAAGCCTTGTGAGGTTACCTAGGGTAGTAGGAATGTCATCTGAAAGTCTATTTCCTTTAAGGCGAAGGTATCTAAGCCGGTGTAGCCTGCCAAGTTGGGGTGGGATGGAGCCCGTGAGGTTAGCATGGATAATTTGAAGGAAGGAGAGGAAAGAGAGGTTACCAAGGTGAGGCACCAACGATCCAAAAAGCGGCGTTTCAGAGAAGGAGAGAGCGGTGACGCGCTGCCGGCGGTGGCTGCACGAGACGCCGACCCAGTGGCAGAAAGAAGTGCCGGTCCAGTTGTTGGCGAGGACACCGGCAGGGTCGGTGAGCCGGGCTTTGAAAGCCAGCAGCGCGGCGAGGTCTGTGTCGCTGCCATTGGCTTGAGCCAGACTCGAAAAAGAAGAAGCAGGTATGGTTGAGAGTGCTAGCACTGCTAGGAGGAGGATGGGAATGCTGGGAATGCGGGCAGATTGGGATGTGACTGCCATGGGTCGATCTAGCTAGCTTTCTAAATGCTTATCCTACGAGAGTACTAGCTCGATCGGGGAGAATTTATAAGACGAGTCACAGTGTCTGACTACATGGGCCGATGATCTGTGGTGTACGTGTATCCAACCCCACATGCTCTAGAGTTGAGACATGGGCCGAACTTGTCCACGTACGCCAGGAAATTAGTCGACCCTTGGGTGCCGACTGTCATTTGTTTTTTAGTTCCTGCCTACTATTCACTGTCCATTGATTAAAATGTTTGTACGCCTTCTGTGACAAGTAGAGATTTGATTGTATGCTACTGGTCAACAAATAGCAATAATAATGGCAGTACCTTTCATTCCTGCACTAATTTCCGAGCTTGACTAAAACTTGACGAGATAGAGTTGCGCACGAGCTTGACTAAAACTTGACGAGATATAGGTGAGATTAGTCCAAACGAAGTTTTTCTTTTTAGGAGAAAACTTCCGATGAATCCATCAACTCTCAAGGTAGTACAAATAACACTAGAAGTTAAATCTATATCCAAGTCTATAGACCACCTAGCGACGACTACAAGCACAAGAGCGAGCTGCCCCTCCCTCGCCGGAGCCGGGGCAAACATTGCTCTAGTAGACAGTTAAGAAGTCGTCGTGCCAAGGCCCATAGAACGAGTGCACCAAAAAAGCAACCGCCGTCGATGAAAAGAAGCGTAGATCAGAAAGATCCAACTTGCAAAACACACTGACATAGCTGAACGATGAACGGATCCAGTCGAATCCATATAGGAGAGAAACCTCAACACGCCTTCCGGCGATGCTTGAAACATCATCGGGACAGAAACTAGGCGGGGAGAAACTTATTCCATCTTTAAGAAGCCGCCGCTGCCTTATCTTCTTAAGCATGACACAAACTCTAACAAAAAACACACTTAAAAACGAAGTCATCCCATCTGTAAGGGCCGCGATCCCCCACGGCTTCATAGTCCAAGGATCATAGGAGATGCCGGTGAGAGGCAAGAAAACCCTAAATGAGAGTTGCAGGAGTAAGCCTTGTCTAAACGTAGTTACACGCCCCCCCCCCCCCCCCCCCCCCTGCTAGTTGTGCTGCGTTATGGGATAGGAGGATGACGGGGGTTACGAATGTTGAAATTGGACCAAGACGTGAACAAGCACATCATCAAGTCTTCATATTTTGGTGGTAGCTTGACGTCTACGTCGGGCAGGCGACTGCGCCTGGCTCCCGATCCGCGAAGGATGCGCCTGCTGCACCCGGATCTTCTGTGGCAGCTCCGTCATCCCCTGCTGTTCGCTCGACCGCAAAAGATCTAGCGGGCGTGGATAGCCCAGCCGCCTCCTCGGGATTGGATGGCTCGATTCAGGAGCCTGTCGGTGAATCAGCCGCTGGCTCTGCTGACCCTCAAGCGCCTGGATCCTCTGTGCATACACAGGCTCCTACACCACCACTACACGTCTTCAAGCAGGTGTTATTCAACCTACAAATTATAAAATTAAATTTGGCTTAGCTGCTTCCACAGGAGAACCACACACCTGCTTCAGATGGCTGTCTCACCAACCGCCCCACCCATCGCCCCACCCACCACCGCCCCACCTACCAACGCCATTAATGGCGCCGCGAGCTTATCTAATCCCCACCCCCGCATCGCCCCATCGTATCCCGCATCTGGCGATTCCAAAGCGTCGACTCCCACGGCCCAGACAAGCGAGAGCGATGGTGGGAGGTGCGAGGAGGGGGATAAGAGTACCAAGGGTGCGACCCAGCCACCAGGTGGCGGCGCCGACGATGTCCAGGCCGCCGGTGCCGGTGTCGCAGCTGCCGGTGACCGAGCGGGAGACCCCGGAGGCGCAGGCGGAGATGATCCACGTGGTGGGGGAGCGATTTCCGAGCCGCTCCGACTGGCCGGAAATCCTCGCCGAAGTCATTCAGCACGCGACGTTCGCGGAACGGGCGCGGTTCGCCGGCGGATTACGAGTTCATCTTCTGGGCCATCCAGGAGGCGGAGTCGCCGGATCCGAGGCAGGCGGCCCGGTGGGCGAGATTCAGGACGAGGAACCCATCACGGCTCAACATTCGACCCCCGGTGATGTTGCAGATCGCCAATATTCCTCTGGAATTCCTGCCGCCGGGGACCGTCCTGCCCAGGGTCCCCTGAATCGAAGGAGGCCCGGCGTGCATGGCTCTCAGGACCTCCCAATCCTGGGGGCGAGGCGCTGGAGGGGCAGGACGCACTTCCTCGACCCTCCACCGTGGCCGGGCGACCGTGGGGAGACCCAGCGTCTCCCCGCTAAGGTGAGTAAAATTTGACCTGCTCTGCGTGCTCTTGTGAGCCCTGCTGGTGATTTGGATGATTATTTGTCTAAGAGGAGTGATAGGAATCTCCCTTGTGGGATGAGTTTTGTTTCCATTCCCGATTTGCATAAAAAGGTGAGAGATTCATGTGAATTTCTGTCTCCGACGATGCATTCCGCCGCCGACGAGCTCGCTTCTGCGAGAGGGGGGAGACGAATTCGAAAGCTGGGGCCCCACGGGCGGGGCCGACCCCATGCCCATCGCCGTTAATCGTAGGGCGTGTGGTCGAGAAGAAAGCGGGTCGTAGAAATACGTCTCTCAAATTTGATGACGGGGACGGGGAAGAGGTAGCGGATTTTTTTTGGCCAGTTATGGGTGGTTCCCTCCCTGTGCCGCCGCCAGCGCCTTCATAAGGAGAGGCAGGCTCCCCCGAAACCTAACTTTGCGATCCCCAAATTGTTTTGGGTTAGGAAGGATCTGTTCATTGCTAGGAAATTCACTGTCCGCGATTGCTTCCCGATCTCAGTTGTGGGCAGATTTGACACCAAACCTACTATCTTCAGGATTTCCTCAGAAAAACTAGGGTTCCCTAGATCGTTTGTTGAGGTAGTCAGAGAGGGGATGGATCGACAGCAAGGGGGGCAATGGCCACGCCGGCTGCCGCCTGGGAAGAAGCCGGTGGCGCAAGATGGGAAAGCTGCTGCTCCAGCCGTGGGAGGTGCTGCCCCGACGGCTAGTGGGATCAAACCAGCTCAACAGCCTCCCAAACAAGCTGGGCGTGGGGTTCCGATGCAGCAGGCGGCTGGTCCAGGAGCTCCACCCCCGCCTCCTCCTCTTGTCCCTGCCGTTCAGGTTCTGGATCCCAAGTACAAGGATCTGACTTGTTTCAATTGTAGCTGGCCGGGTCACTATGTGGGGAATTGTATTGAGCCAAAAAAGTGTTTTATCTGTGCGGGTGGTCACAATGTTAACAATTGTGCGGCATGGGTGAAACCACACCCTACAGCGACCTATTTTGGCAGTGCTGCGGCCGGGCTTGGTTTCTACCACATCCATGTCCCTTCTGCATCTAAATTAAGTTGGCTCAATTACAAGAACTGTGCAGTACTTAAAGTGGTTAAGGGCGAGGTTTCTGCCTCGGAGTTGCTGGTGCAACTCAATGGAGTGTTTTGCAAAAATAAAGAGTGGCCATGGCAGATCAGAGAACTGGGTGAAAAGAAATTTCTTTTGAGATTCCCTCCATGGAAAAATGTAGTGGATCTGATTGAGTTCCCTGCATTTGAGCTACCAATTGATGGAGTCTCTGTTAAGATATGTGAGTGGGAAGGAATGTTAGATGAGTTTGGAGGATTAACTGAAGCTTGGGTGCAGATTGAGGGGATTCCCCCAAGTGGTGTGCTTGGAAAGTCTTTGCTCAAATCACAGCATGCTTTAGAATTCTGGTAGATGTTGATTGGAATGGCATCTTTAAAAGTTTCTATGAGACCATCAGGGTGAAGGTTGCATGTAGAGATCCCTAGAAAATCCCTTTTGAGAGGTTGGTTGAAATGAAAAGAAAGCTCCACATTCTATTTTTTACAGATGGGAGATGGGTCTGATGGGGATGATATAGATCCGGATCCAGATCTCTTGGAGAAAGAAGATGAGGACAATAATGAGGATAAGTCAAGTAAAGATAAGTTTGATGGTGATGAGATGGATGAAGCTATTGATGAATTGGACAGAGCAAACTTCCCTGAAAAGAACAATGGTACCGTAGGTCCTAGTCATTCAATTCCCCGGGATACTGCTTCTGCAGTGAAATTTCACCCCTCTAACTTGATGGACACTATTCATGAGGAATTTGTGGAAGAAACTAGGTGCAAAATTCCTGAAAATGTGGTTCCCAATGTTTCAGAAAATGGAATTGTTACACCTGCAAAAATCATGCCCGCTGTGAGTCCGACGCACCTGTCAATGCATCTGGAGTACTGTTCTGAGCAACTAAGCAGGTTCAAGATGGTGGACTCTGACGGAGAGGTAGAGGATTTGGTGGAAGAGATGCAATGCCTTCCTGAAGACTTAGCAGCAGCTATGGGATCTGTTAAGAGATCACTCCTGGAGACCTTGGATGGTGTGGAATCAGTGCAGAAGAAGAAACCTAGCGTGAAGAACTCTCCTGTCTGGGGCCCAATCTTAACAAGCAAACCGACAACCAGGAATCATGGGGACATCAAGATTATGGACAAAGCTGCTGCATACAAGATGAGGAAGAATTTGGAGATTCCCAACACCTTCAAAGGTAAATCATTCGCTATCCTTGATCCTGAAGTTCTGGCTTTAAATACTAGTAAAGTTGATTTATGCATTGGTATGGATGCTCAAGAACAAAAAGATATTATTATGTATATGGTTGATGTTGAGAAAGCTCGTGGTCTCAAGTTTGCGGATGTTAGCCCGGAGATTGTTCTCCCTGATAGTTTAGATTTGGAAAATATAGATGATAAGAGTACCCAGGGTGTAAACGACAACTCGGCCATCAATGGTGCTGGGGGCACTGCGGGACCATTGATGAAAAGCCCTGTTCTGAACACCAAGAAGAAGCCATGTGGCTTATCACACCCTTTTAAGATCAAATGATCGGAGCCTTTTGGAATATTAGGGGTATGGGTCAAACGGGGAAAAAATCAGTGCCTTGGTGATTTTATTAACAACAACCATGTGGATTTTGTGTGTTTCTTTGAAACCAAAAAAGAGAAAATTGATAGTCATATTCTCAAATACATTTCTGGTAAAGAGGATTTTGTTTGGCAGCTCTTACCTGCAGAGAAGACTGCTGGGGGGATCCTTATGGGTCTGAAAAATGATTTGTTTGAAATCATAGGATTGATAAATAGAAAATTTTGCATTATTGCTACTGTTAAAAATAAGAGCGATGGGTTCATTTGGCATCTAGTGGCTGTGTATGGTACTTCTTATAATGAAGATAAGTTAGAGTTCATTGCTGAGTTGCATGACATTATGGATAATCTCACATACCCAGTTTTGATGGGAGGAGATTTTAACCTGGTTAGATCGATTGATGATAAGAACAATGGGATTATCAATAATCAGTTTTCTTTCCTTTTTAATGATTGGATAAATAAGTGGTCCCTTATGGAGATCAAGATTGCTAATAGGAAGTTTACTTGGAGTAATAATCAAAACAACCCTATTTTTGCTGCGATTGATAGAATTTTTACTTCTGGTACCTGGGATACTAAATTCCCTCTTTCGGTGGTAACTGCACTTCTACGCATTGGAAGTGATCATACGCCTCTGATTCTGGACACAGGAGCTCGGAGGGTTACCTCCCCAAAATTATTTCGATTTGAAAAATGGTGGCTTGACCACCCGGATTTTAAAACCATGGTGATCAAAACGTGGAGCTGTTCAGTTCCTGGCAAGTCGGCCATTGACATTTGGATGAACAAGTGTAGATTATTTAGGAAAAAAGCAAGAGGTTGGAGTATCAATGTAGAGGCTGGGATGAAAAAGAAAAAAAGAGAGCTTCTGCTCGAATTTGATATCCTTGATGTCTTCTCCGAGAGGAATCAAATTAGTGATATAGACAGATCCAGAATGGAGGAGATTAAGGAAGAACTCACGGATATCTGGAACAAAGAAGAGACCGCCTTTTGGCAGCGTTCCAGAGATCGTAGAATTGTGGATGGTGACAAGAACAACGCATATTTTCAGTCGTTGGCTAACCATAGGCATAGGAAAAATCATTTGGCTGAATTAATTGGAGACAATGGTCCTGTTTACACTACCAAGGAGATGTTAGATGTAGCTACTTCCTTTTATAACAACCTATTTGGTACAGAGGATAAACTTAAAGTGCACCTTGGCCCTTCCTTCTGGGAGGAGGACAATTTAGTTACTAATGAAGAGAACGATCTGCTTCAAAGGAATTTTTCTGAAGAAGAAATTAAGGAAGCTATTTTTGGGTCCTATGCACATGGGGCTCCTGGTCCGGATGGTTTGTCCTTTCTCTTCTACCAAACCTTTTGGGATGTGATCAAAAATGATTTTATGGCGTTAGTCAGAGACTTTGAAGATGGGAAACTAGACATGCGGAGATTAAATTTTGCTTTGGTTGTTCTTATTCCTAAAGAGGCTGATGCCAGACAAATGAAGAAATTTAGGCCAATTAGTCTTAGTAACTGCGTTGTGAAGATTTTCTCCAAAGCTATGACTAACAGGGTCTCTCCTGTGGGTCGTAGATTAATTTCCTCCAACCAAACAGCGTTTATTAAGGGGAGATATATTTTGGAGAGCGTGGTTATGGCTCATGAAGTGATCCATGAGGTTAAGAAATCTGGATCTCAAGGTTTAGTCCTTAAACTGGATTATGAAAAGGCTTACGATCGAGTCAACTGGGATTTTTTATTTGAAATGCTGCAATCTAGGGGTTTCTGCCCCAAGTGGATTTCATGGATAAAATGTACTTTAATTGATAGTACGTTTGCAGTACGAATTAATGACACTAATGGGAACTATTTCGTTGGAGGGAAAGGGCTTAAACAGGGGGACCCACACTCCCCATTATTGTTTAACTTGGTAGCCGACGTTTTTACTAAAATGCTTTAAAGAGCTGCTTCGCAAGATTTGATTGCTGGGCTTCTGCCCAATATAATTCCAGGGGGTGGTGAGTCTGCAATATGCATACGACACTATCCTCTTCTTGGAAAACTCTGTCCATAAGGCCAGAAATTTTAAATGGTATTTATCTTGCTTTGAAGCTTTATGGGGAATGAAAATTAATTTTCATAAAAGTGAGCTGATGACTATTAATATGGAAGATTCAGCTGCTAATGAATTTGCCCAGATTTTCTGTTGTAAGAAAGGATCTTTTCCAATTAAGTATTTAGGAGTTCCTTTGCACTATGATAATTTGATATCCAACCCATTATTGACAGGATTATTAAAGGCATCTCGGGGTGGCTTGGGAGATATCTTACATACAGAGGGAAGATTGTCTTACTATGCGCATGTTTGATTAGCATTCCTGCTTATCTTATGTCTGTTATCAAGTTCCCTAAGTGGGCTATCAATGCCATCAACTCTCAGATGGCACATTTCTTTTGGGGGGATGAGGGAGACCATCACAAGTATCATTTAGCTAATTGGGGTCTTGTTACCAAGAAAAAAGAGTTTGGGGGATTGGGGATACCCAATATCAAAGAATTTAACATGGCCCTACTTGCTTCCTAGGGTAAGAGGTTCTTTGATGACACAGATTCCGATTGGAAAAAAATTTTTGTTGCATAAATATAGGGTGAACTCTCCTAATCTTCTCTGGGCAAAAGGTGATGGGGGCTCTACCTTCTGGAAGAGCATCACCTGGGCCCTGTCTGCTACCAAAAACTTTTACAAATGGAGACTGGGCAATGGTGAATTAATTGACTTTTGGCATGATATCTGGGTAGGGGAATGTTCCTTGAAGACACAATTCTGGGACCTTTTCTGCATATGTAATCAAACTGAATGCACTGTTGCTCAGGTGTGGGATGGCGTGAACCTTAAACTAACATTCAGGAGATGTGTTGATCAAGAGGGTTTAGCCCGCTGGAACCTATTGCTGGGTACTGTAAGATATTTTACTTTGCCAACTGAAGCTGATATGCCAATCTGGACATTAGAACCAAATGGCATTTATTCAGTTAAATCCTTTTACCATCATATTAACTTTGGGGGGGGGGGGGTAGCTTCTGCTATCAGAGATGATTTATGGAAGGTCCACTGTCCTCAAAAGATTCATGTTTTCCTATGGTTGTGTGTGCACAACAAAATTCTGACTAGAGACAATCTTGCCAAACGAAGAAATGTGGAAGATCCTTCCTGTCTCTTCTGTACAGAACCTGAATCTGTGCAACACTTTCTTTTTGATTGTGTGGTTGCTCGCCATGTTTGGGATTTTGTATCTGAATTTTTTGAGATAGAAAGAATAGTCAACTTTGAAAATATCTTTGCCTTCTGGCACATGCATAAGAAAAAGCCTATTCTGAATATGGTAATTGTTGCTTCCTTGTGGAGTCTATGGAGACTGAGAAACAATTTCTGTTTTCAGGGACAAAAGTGGAAAAATATGAACTGCATTCTTGCAAAACTAAGCTATTATTTGCACCAATGGAAAGTTATCTACGATGATGCCCAAGCTACTCTACTCCAAAGATGTATCCTGTTGCTGGACAAGCGGCGTGGGGAGCTGATGCGAATTGCCTGGAGCTGAAACAAGGGAGGGGCGCGTGATAAAAACAGGAGGAGGGAGGAGAGGAAGGAGCTGATGGCTGGCTTTGATTTCACTCTTTCTGTTGTTTTTCATGGGTCCTGTAATAAAGAGTAGTTGCTGAATAGAGTCTCTTATGGTACTGATTCCGTGAGCTGTGAGAGAACTTCTGCTCTCAGTCGAGTTGGGTGGCGTAGTTCCCCATTGATAGTAACTTTTAGTTTCGGTCCAAAACTGAATGTTGTTTGTTCTGCTTTAATATATAATATTGGGGCAGGGGGGGGCAACCCCTTTCTTTCAAAAAAAACCACACACCTATCAAGAGGCTCTTGATGATCCAGACTGGAAGAAAGCTATGGATGTCGAGTTTCAGGCTCTTCAGAGAAATAACACATGGCATTTGGTTCCGCCACACAGGGACGGAGCCAGGATTTCGACATAGGGGGGGTGAGGTTTCACACTAAGTCTCATACGCTAAGGCTATGTTGTAAAAAAAAGTCTTAGGTTCTAGTGTAATGGAGATGGCATGATGCAAAATAATCTTTTTTTACCTATTCATCGCATTCACATGAACAAAACTTGAAAGAAAATTGACAGCTGACAAAAAAGATTCACAACACTATAAACACAAGATAATCTTATGAACTAATAATTTGTAGTAATGCAATGTAGGTGAATAATACATTACCTAATTTCATTATTTGTTGGAATTGGCGAGATGGACCTCACTGATTCAACTGAATCCCAAAATTAGAATCGGCAAAAGCATGTGATTTTGTTGAAGCTATCAAAGAAGAGTACTACAAAGAGAACAATGATTAGTTTGGAAATGATAAACCAGGACTAATCTAGGTCTCAAAATAAACTAGTACCTTTTTCCTTGTTTTGTTTCCGTTCATCCGTGCGTCGGCCTCGCCGGCGGTTGTCCCCTACCCTTCTCTGCTTCTCTTGATTTCCATGCAATGGATCACACAAGTAACAAATTGGGAATGTTATAATTGATTCTAAATCCGTATGATTATACCTCTATGATTTTAAAAGAAACAAACTAATCTGATGTGAAAATCAAGTGCCTTTTCCCTTGTGTTGTTGATGTTCATCCGTGCTTCGGGTCTGCTAGGAACCGGCAACATGTGCATGTATCGGCACCCGCGTACCCGGTGCCCCCTTCCCTTCTCCGCTTCGCCATGGCGGCCATGGAGAGATCCGATCGCACCAGCCAGCAGGCGTTAGTCTCGATCGCAGCGGCGGCGGGGAGAGATTAGCGATATGTGCGTACCTAATCAGGTCATGGCTGTGTGTTAAAAGGCCTATTTGCCTTCCAAGATGGCCTGCTAGGCAATTTTCCTTTATGATATTTTTGCTTTTAGCCTGCAATGGGCTGTACATGGGCTCATGCTTTTCACGTTAATGAGAAAAGGCGTGACAAAGGATTAGGGGGGGGGGTGAAGCAAGCACGGGAAAAGCGGGCAAGAGAAAAAATTAGCGATTAGTCGATCACTATCGAGGGACGAGACGATCGGTTGGGGGGGGGGGGGTCTCGCCCCCCTCGTCCCCCCTTAGATCCGTCCCTGTCGTCACGTCCAGGTAAAAATGTAATTGACTGCAAGTGGGTGTTTAGGATAAAAAGAAAGTGTGATGGGACGATAGATCGATATAAAGCTAGGCTTGTTGCTAAAGGTTTCAAACAGCGATATGACATCGATTATGAGGATACTTTTAGTCCAGTTGTCAAGGCTGCCACTATCCGTCTTGTGTTGTCTATTGTTGTATCAAGATGATGGAGTCTCAGACAACTAGATGTGCAGAATGCATTTCTTCATGGTGTTCTGAAAGAGGAAGTATATATGAAGCAACCTCCTGGGTTTGAAGATAAAAGTAAACCATCATATGTTTGTAGACTTGACAGGTCTCTCTATGGACTAAAACAGGCTCCTAGAGCGTGGTATTCTCGATTGAGTACAAAGTTGCAAGAACTTGTTTTTGTTCCATCTAAGTCTAATACATCAATGTTTATTTACAATAAGTCAAATACTTCCATTTTTGTGCTGATCTATGTGGATGACATTATTGTTACAGGCTCGTCAGATGAAGTAGTGAAAGCTCTCTTGTCAGATTTAAACTCAGTATTTGCTCTCAAGGATCTAGGTGATTTGCACTATTTTTTGAGTGTTGAGGTCAAGAAAAATAAGGAAGGTAGTCTTCATCTTTCTCAAGAGAAATATGCAACTGATCTTCTGAGCAGAGTTGGATTGCAGGGTTGCAAACCTTCTCCAACACCATTGTCCAGTTTAGAGAAACTTTCCCTCGCTGAATGAGAGCCTTTGAGTCAAGAGGATGGCTCCAAATATAGAAGCTTGGTTGGTGCGCTTCAATACTTGACTCTTACCAGGCCAGATATTTTCTTTGTAGTAAACAAGGTTTGTCAGTATCTTTATGCACCAACTACTGCACATTGGACTGCAGCTAAATGTATAATAAGATATGTGAGAAATACTTTGAGTGTTGGACTCACTTTCAGCAAGTCATCATCTACTCTTGTTAGTGCGTTCTCTGATTCTGATTGGGCAGGTTGCTTAGATTACAGAAGATCAACTGGTGGTGTTGCAGTTTTCTTTGGTCCTGATTTGATATGATGGTGTGCAAAGAAACAAGCTACTGTTTCCAGATCCAGCACTGAGGCAGAGTATAAAGCACTGGCCAATGCAACAGCAGAGATCATCTGGGTAAAGTCTATGCTTAAGGAACTTGGAATATTTCATACCCAAACGCCATGCCTTTGGTGTGATAATATTGGTGCAACATACTTATCTGCTAATCCTGTCTTTCATGCAAGAATCAAACATATTGAGATTGATTATCATATTGTGAGGGAAAGAGTTGCTAATAAGGAATTGGAAATTCGATTTCTTCACTCAAAAGACCAAGTTGCAGATGGGTTTACAAAGGCCTTGGCTACAAGATCATTTGAGGAGTTCAAGTGTAATCTAAACTTACGAAGTTCAGATTAAGGGAGGGTGTTAAACGATACATATTGAGTGCACCAACATGTGACTTGCGTGGCACACATACATAGCTAGGGATAGTATTTTCTTCTAGTTTAAACCTGTTTGACTCTATCTCAATCTCTCTCTTTGTAATCTCGGTCTCCCTCTCTGTAATACTCATGTCCAGTTACATCTCTAACCAGATGTCTTGTATCTCACGCATACATCAATATATACACCCGCGGGCTCCCTGTTCGGGGGTTGAGACGCTTCCATCAATCTTTACAAGCTGAAATTTGGGTGGCAGAAGGCTTTGTGGAGCCTCAAGGTGGTGTTCCCATTCAAGATGTTGGCTGTTAGTATTTTGAAGACCTTGTAGCACGGTCCTTCTTTCAGAAGGTTAACGGTGGATACGTAATCCATGACTTCTTCCATGACATGCCACAAATGGTTTCACAGCCCGTCTGCTTCATCTTAAGAAATAAGAGTGACTTTGATAGAGTTCCCAAGAATGTTCGTCATCTGTACGTACTCCCTAGCAGTGAATTTGACCATTCCAACTTGCCGAGCCTATGCAAGTACACAAAGCTGCGTACCCTAATCTGCAAGAAGAGTTTAGGAAAAAAGCAGGTATTGTAATGGGTTGCTGGTGTGCTAAACTTCTCCGTACGCGTGTGATGTCTGGTGCCTCCACAGATAAATTGCCGGATAATATTGAAAAATGGAAGCATCTTCGGTACCTTGAAATATAGCTTGTTCTTTGAAGAATATTCCTTCAACTTCTATTTGATATATAATATGCAGATTCTATATGCCAAGAAATGCAACTTAGAATGTTTGCTCCATGACTTTGGTAAGTTGTTCGGTTTACAGAAATTCAAAACAGAAAGATTAACTCTTGATTCAGAAAAACAAAAGGGACCAGGAATAAGGTTATTAAAGAACCTGTACCAATTTCGTGGACACTTGGAGATAGCTAATGCTGGTATCCTAAGTGAGGATCAAGCAGCAGAAGCTTAAGCAGAACTGAAGAATATGAAATATCTTGAGGAGTTGAAACTGAATATGGGTTTTGGTTTCCCAAAGTCTCACACCATCAAGAATGAAGAAGTTCCTGAAGTTCTATCAGCCTATAGTCTCTGTTCCTCCAGAATTATAGAGGTTCCTCACTCCCAAGCTGGTTTCGGCCACAAAACTTGCCATGTTTAGAATCACTTAGTTTTGATAGATGTGATGGATTCAAGAGCATAAACTTAAATGAGATGCTTGCAGTTGGTAATTTCATGTCCCTGATAAATGTAAGAATTGAATGGTGCGGAAATATGTCAAGCCTCGAAGATTTTCTGCATCCAGCTTATGTACCATGCATCAAGAAATACGAATTTCGCAATGCAAGATCTTAGCATCAATAGCAACAGAAAAGTTTGGGGATTTTCATTGCCTTGAAGAACTGGACATACTATGGTGTACAAATATCCATCTCCAAAGATTGGTGTCGCAGTCCCTTAAGAAGCTCAGTATGTATAGTTCTTGTCTATTTTGCAATATCGACTGCTGCTCCCTCATTGAATTTACTTTATCATGCAAGTCTTTCACATCCATCCAACTGCAAACGTGGAGTCTTCCAGCTCTACATAGATTGAAAATTGATTGTGAATCTCTTACATCTATTGGAGACTCCCCTTATAGTTCCATTTCCGCAGGCACTGCCAACATTAGAGCATTCTGGTCCCTTACAATTGTAGAATTTTTTGGCTGTGGTAAATTGTTAACCCTTGATGACCTCCTAACACAAGAATATCTACATGCTCTTGAGAAAATTGACATCAGCTGTTGTTGGGAGTTAAAGTCCCTGCTAGTTGAAAGATTTGTGAGTTTTCCTTATCTGAAGCATCTAAAGGTTATTTGTTGCCGAAGTCTCAGCGGGCAAATGGGATTGGTATTGCCAACATACCTCCAAAGCCTCTGCTTATCAGAATGTGGGGATATCTCTCCTTTTATTCCCGGATGCCTACAAAACCTCACATCCCTCGTCTCACTTGAAATTGGTGGATGCAATTGAAGGAAATATGCCCTAGAGGCAATAATAAAGTTGTTGTTTATATTTCCTTTATCATGATAAATGTTTATATTTCCTTTGAATACATAGACAAAACAGAGTGTCCCTAGTATGCCTCTACTTGACTAGCTCGTTAATCAAAGATGGTTAAGTTTCCTAATCATAGATATGTGTTCTCATTTGATGAATGGGATCACATCATTAGAGAATGATGTGATGGACAAGACCCGCCCGTTAGCTTAGCATAATGGTCGTTAAATTTTATTGCTATTGTTTTCTTCATGACTTATACATATTCCTCTGGCTATGAGATTATGTAACTGCCGAATACCGGAGGAACACCTTGTGTGCTATCAAATGTCACAACGTAACTGGGTGATTATAAAGATGCTCTACATGTGTCTCCGAAGATGTTTGTCTCCATACACCACATCTTTCAACAAGTTGGGGGTTCAATGGGAGTACGGAAAACAACCTGTTGCTCAGGAGGACTTGGAGAAGCTCGGAGACAAGGTTTGTCGGCACGACATGACTAATGAGCGCGCAGACGACCAAACTCGGCGGTCGCGGTGATAATTTGGGTGCCGATGGCGTTCTCTTTTCACCAAATGCTATAGGATCTGACATTTGGGGTAGAATTGAGGCTTCCAGCGAAGATCCTATTGGCACGAGGCAAGCTGGGGCTGAGATTTCGTCGGCACAGTGGACGGTCATAATTATGTGCAAACTGCAAGAACGGAATCTTCGTTTCACTGTGATCACTGCGGTGCGAAGAAAAGTTCAGAATATCAAGCAAGGACAGAAGCACGAGGTTGCACGAACGTTTTTTTTAGATTAGAAATCCGGAGATGGCACGAAGGTGTTTCCAGCTAGCGTGAGGTAGAAGACAACACGCTAGTGGGCTGGGGTTTGCTCAACATCCAAGGGCTGTTGTTTTACTTCTTTTCTTTTTATTATTTCTTTTTTATTAGCCTAAAAAATCTGCCTTTATTCAATTCAATCAACTTTTGAATTGTTTGGACATTCAAATTGAGCTCGAACCTTGTGAGAAATTTTATTTGCCTCACTCAAGAACGATCTGGTTTGTTGATATTTTTGTGGACCCCAATATCAGGCTTCCATGCCCTGGCGAGCACCCCCTATCGAAAGATTCGTTTGCCGGGGCGCAACTCCCAACGTTCGGTGGGTGGCAGGGGCAACTCCACATTGACCCAAAAAGACCCAATTAGTTTTTCTATATTAAAAAATGCCATGAACCCCCAAAAAACATTGTCTTATAAAAATACATAGAAAATCTAAAAAGTAAAAAAATGCCATGCTCTGAATTTATGAAAAATGTCGTCCTTTAATATCAGAAATTAACTGTGAATCTTAAAAACATATCTAAACTTGACGTGATCCTACAATTTGAGTTGCCATGTGAACACAAATGAATGAAAAAATGTCATGGTAAAAAAATGCCATTTAAAAGAAACAAAATGCCATCTCTTAATAATAAAATAAATGACATGTCTTAATAAAACATTCCATCTCTTAATAATCAAAAATCCATTTAAAAGAAACAAAGTGCCACCTCTTAGTAAAAAATGCCATCTCTTAATAATAAAATTGCCATTTAAAAGAAACAAAATGCCATCTCTTAATAATAATTTTTCGGAATCAATAAGTGCCGAACATACCGTGTTTTAGATTCTCAGTCGGAACGCCTCCTCTACCGTTTGATTTTTGGCACGAATCCTGAAGCACCAAAAATCGCCACGTCTGCGAAGAAGCTTGTTCGGCATGAACGACAGCCGCCCCGAACGCCGCCCCCACTCCTCTGTCTCTATCCTTTTCTCCTGCTACACTCCTTTCTTCTCCCTGATGCCTGCAACCACGCCCATAGGGGGTGGCGAGCTGCTCGTCGTGCACCGCCGCCTCACTGGGCGTCCCTGATGCTTGCAACCACGCCCGAGCTCCCGTCGATTCGCCTCCAACCCAGGCAGCAGCCGACGCCTCCCTCTCGCCGAGATCTGGTCGTCCTCGCGCCGCCGTACGCTGGAGCGCTGCGACCGCTCGCCGGTGAATCCATTGTGCTCTTCTCTTTGCTTCTCCTCCTCCTTCCTCATCTACATACCCTGCGGCCAGGGATGGCTCACGCCAATGCTCGGTGCCAGACTCTCCACGCCTGGCAGCTAGGACGGTTGTGCTCCGCGCGCGGCGGGCAGCATCTGCACTAGGGCGCGTTGACCGTCGGCGTTGTGGTGCCAGCGGCCACAGCCGCAGACCATGCCCTCGGTCATGTTCCTACTCTACAGCAGTACCAGCAAGACGAGCAAGCCGGATGCGTCGCCGCCATGCCCACAACTTGTTCCTCGCAGCGACCGCCGTGACCCGTGACATCCACCAGATCAATTAGGAAAGCGTTTTCAAGGTGAGCAATGCTTCATTACCTATGTCATTCGTTCTCAATGCTTCACAATTCATCCCGTGCCTGAATGCCTGAATTTTACCAACAACTGAAGCATGAACGCCCAAAATTATTAACATATTATTTGTTGTCTCTAAAAATCATGTCAATGAATCACAACACTTACAGTTTCTGTATTCTACCTACAGATTTAATGCAAGCGTTGGCATTGATTCTAGATTCCATTTTTTGTTTTATTTTTTCTGAATGTTAAGAACATTCACAGCTTGTGACATGCCCTTTTGTTTGGGCTTTCCATGTTGTTAACATTGTGGGACCCCTTTTTCAAAGTTTTTGACATGATGTTTATATATACTTGCTATGGCAAAAAAATCTGTCCAATTTAGATGTGGGCAGTAGGCCAGTTTTCTTTCTTTTTGCCGTAGATGATATGTGATAGTAAATGGGGGCAATGGCAAATTTCAGTAAAGTTTTGTTCAAGCCCATGGCAATTTTCTCAACAAATGTGTTCTTTCTGAAGGAAATATGCCCTAGAGGCAATAATAAAGTTATTATTTATTTCCTTATATCATGATAAATTTTTATTATTCATGCTAGAATTGTATTAACCGGAAACATAATACATGTGTGAATACATAGACAAACAGAGTGTCACTAGTATGCCTCTACTTGACTAGCTCGTTAATCAAAGATGGTTATGTTTCCTAACCATGAACAAAGAGTTGTTATTTGATTAACGAGGTCACATCATTAGTCGAATGATCTGATTGACATGACCCATTCCATTAGCTTAGCACCCGATCGTTTAGTATGTTGCTATTGCTTTCTTCATGTCTTATACATGTTCGTATGACTATGAGATTATGCAACTCCCGTTTGCCGGAGGAACACTTTGGATGCTACCAAACGTCACAACGTAACTGGGTGATTATAAAGGAGTACTACAGGTGTTTCCAATGGTAGATGTTGGGTTGGCGTATTTCGAGAATAGGATTTGTCACTCCGATTGTCGGAGAGGTACCTCTGGGCCCTCTCAGTAATACACATCACATAAGCCTTGCAAGCATTATAACTAAGATGTTAGTTGTCAGATGATGTATTACAGAACGAGTAAAGAGACTTGCCAGTAACGAGATTGAACTAGGTATTGGATACCGACGATCGAATCTCGGGCAAGTAACATACCGATGACAAAGGGAACAACGTATGTTGTTATGCGGTCTGACCGATAAAGATCTTCGTAGAATATGTAGGAGCCAATATGGGCATCCAGGTCCCGCTATTGGTTATTGACTGGAGACGTGTCTCGGTCATGTCTACATTGTTCTCGAACCGTAGGGTCCGCACGCTTAACGTTACGATGACAGTTATTATGAGTTTATGCATTTTTATGTACCGAAGGTTGTTCGGAGTCCCGAATGTGATCACGGACATGAAGAGGAGTCTCGAAATGGTCGAGACATAAAGATTGATATATTGGAAGCCTATGTTTGGACATCGGAAGTGTTCCGAGTGAAATCGGGAATTTTACCGGAGTACCGGGAGGTTACCGGAACCCCCCGGGAACCAAATGGGCCTTATTGGGCCTTAGTGGAAAGGTGAAAGGGGCAGCCCAAGGTGGGCTGCGAGCCTCCCCCCTCCCCTAGTCCTATTAGGACAAGGAGAGGTGGCCGGCCCCCTTCTCCCTCTCTCTCTCTCGAGGAGTCCTATTAGGAATAGGATTGGGGGGGGGGGGGAGTCCTACTCCCGGTAGGAGTAGGACTCCTCCTGCGCCCTCCTCTCCTTGGCCGGCCAGCCCTCCCCCTGGCAACCTTTATATACGGGGGCAGGGGGCACCTCTAGACACACAAGTTGATCATTGAGATCGTTCCTTAGCCGTGTGCGGTGCCCCCTTCCACCAAATTCCACCTCGATCATATCGTTGTAGTGCTTAGGCGAAGCCCTACGTCGGTAGTACATCAAGATCGTCACCACGCCGTCGTGCTGACGGAACTCTTCCTCGACGCTTTGCTGGATCGGAGCCCGAGGATCGTCATCGAGCTGAACTTGTGCTAAGAACTCGGAGGTGCCGGAGTAACGGTGCTTGGATCGGTCGGACCGGGAAGAAGACGTACGACTACTTCCTCTACGTTATGTCAACGCTTCCGTTGCGATCTACAAGGGTACGTAGATCAGACTCTCCCCCTCGTTGCTATGCATCACCATGATCTTGCGTGTGCGTAGGAATTTTTTTGAAATTACTACGTTCCCCAACAGTGGCATCCGAGCCTAGGTTTTATGGTTTGATGTTATTTGCACGAGTAGAACACAAGTGAGTTGTGGGCGATACAAGTCATACTGCCTACCAGCATGTCATACTTTGGTTCGGCGGTATTGTTGGACGAGACGACCCGGACCAACCTTACGCGTACGCTTACGCGAGACCGGTTCCCTCGACGTGCTTTGCACATAGATGGCTTGCGGGCGACTGTCTCTCCAACTTTAGTTGAACCAAGTGTGGCTACGCCCGGTCCTTGAGAAGGTTAAAACGGAGTCTATTTGACAAACTATCGTTATGGTTTTGATGCGTAGGTGAGATGAGTTCTTGCTTAAGCCCGTAGCAGCCACGTAAAACTTGCAACAACAAAGTAGAGGATGTCTAACTTGTTTTTGCAGGGCATGTTGTGATGTGATATGGTCAAGACATGATGCTAAATTTTATTGTATGAGATGATCATGTTTTGTAACCAAGTTATCGGCAACTGGCAGGAGCCATATGGTTGTCGCTTTATTGTATGCGATGCAATCGCGATGTAATGCTTTACTTTATTACTAAGCGGTAGTGATAGTCGTGGAAGCATAAGATTGGCAAGAAGACAACGATGCTACGATGGAGATCAAGGTGTCGCGCCGGTGACGATGGTGATCATGACGGTGCTTCGGAGATGGAGATCACAAGCACAAGGTGATGATGGCCATATCATATCACTTATATTGATTGCATGTGATGTTTATCTTTTTATGCATCTTATCTTGCTTTGATTGACGGTAGCATTATAAGATGATCTCTCACTAAATTATCAAGAAGTGTTCTCCCTGAGTATGCACCATTGCCAAAGTTCATCGTGCCCAGACACCACGTGATGATTGGGTGTGATAAGCTCTACGTCCATCTACAACGGGTGCAAGCCAGTTTTGCACACGCAGAATACTCAGGTTAAACTTGACGAGCCTAGCATATGCAGATATGGCCTCGGAACACGGAGACCGAAAGGTCGAGCATGAATCATATAGTAGATATGATCAACATAACGATGTTCACCATTGAAAACTACTCCATCTCACGTGATGATCGGTTATGGTTTAGTTGATTTGGATCACGTGATCACTTAGAGGATTAGAGGGATGTCTATCTAAGTGGGAGTTCTTAAGTAATATGATTAAATTGAACTTAAATTTATCATGAACTTAGTCCTAGTAGTATTTTGCAAATCATGTTGTAGATCAATAGCTCACGTTGTTGCTTCCCTGTGTTTATTTTGATATGTTCCTAGAGAAAATTGTGTTGAAAGATGTTAGTAGCAATGATGCGGATTGGATCCGTGATCTGAGGATTATCCTCATTGCTGCACAGAAGAATTATGTCCTTGATGCACCGCTAGGTGACAGACCTATTGCAGGAGCAGATGCAGACGTTATGAACGTTTGGCTAGCTCAATATGATGACTACTTGATAGTTTAGTGCACCATACTTAACAGCTTAGAATCGGGACTTCAAAGACGTTTTGAACGTCATGGACCATATGAGATGTTCCAGGAGTTGAAGTTAATATTTCAAGCAAATACCCGAGTTGAGAGATATGAAGTCTCCAACAAGTTCTATAGCTAAAAGATGGAGGAGAATCGCTCAACTAGTGAGCATGTGCTCAGATTGTCTGGGTACTACAATCGCTTGAATCAAGTGGGAGTTAATCTTCCAGATAAGATAGTGATTGACAGAATTCTCTAGTCACCATCACCAAGTTAGTAGAACTTCGTGATGAACTATGATATGCAAGGGATAACGGAAACGATTCCCAAGCTCTTCGTGATGTTGAAATCGATGAAGGTAGAAATCAAGAAAAACATCAAGTGTTGATGGTTGACAAGACCACTAGTTTGAAGAAAAGGGTAAAAAGGGAAGAAGGGGAACTTCAAGAAGAACGGCAAGCAAGTTGCTGCTCAAGTGAAGAAGCCCAAGTCTGGTCCTAAGCCTGAGACTAAGTGCTTCTACAGCAAAGGGACTGGTCACTGGAAGCGGAACTGCCCCAAGTATTTGGCGGATAAGAAGGATGGCAAAGTGAACAAAAGTATATTTGATATACATGTTATTGATGTGTGCTTTACTAGTGTTTATAGCAACCCCTCAGTATTTGATATTGGTCCAGTTGCTAAAGAGTAGTAACTCGAAACAGGAGTTGCAGAATAAACAGAGACTAGTTAAGGGTGAAGTGACGATGTGTGTTGGAAGTAGTTCCAAGATTGATATGATCATCATCGCACACTCCCCTATACTTTCGGGATTAGTGTTGAACTTAAATAAGTGTTATTTGGTTTTTGCGTTCAGCATGAATATGATTTGATCATGTTTATTGCAATACGGTTATTCATTAAAGTCAGAGAATAATTGTTGTTCTGTTTACATGAATAAAACCTTCGATGGTCATACACCCAATGAAACAAGTTAGTTGGATATACACATATTCATAATATTGAAACCAAAAGATGCAAAGTTAATAATGATAGTGCAACTTATTTGTGGCACTGCCGTTTAGGTCATATTGGTATAAAGCGCATGAAAAAACTCCATGTTGATGGACTTTCGGAATCACTTGATTATGAATCACTTGATGCTTGCGAACCATGCTTTTTGGGCAAGATGACTAAAACGCCGTTCTCCGGAACAATGGAGCAAGCAACAGATTTGTTGGAAATCATACATACTGATGTATGTGGTCCGATGAATATTTAAGGCTTGCAGCGGGTATCATTATTTTCTGACCTTCACAGATGATTTGAGCAGATATGGGTATATCTACTTAATGAAATAGAAGTCTGATACATTTGAAAAGTTCATATAATTACAGAGTGAAGTGGAAAATCATCGTAACAAGAAAATAAAGTTTCTACGATCTGATCGTGGAAAAGAGTATTTGAGTTACGAGTTTGGTCTTCAGTTAAAACAATGTGAAATAGTTTCACTACTCACGCCACCTTGAACACCACAGCATAATGGTGTGTCCGAACGTCATAACCGTACTTTATTGGATATAGTGCAATCTATGATGTTTCTTACCGATTTACCACTATCGTTTTTGGGGTCATGCATTAGAGACAGCTGCATTCACGTTAAAAAAAAGGGGCACCATCTATATCCGTCAAGACGACGCCTTATGAACTATGGTTTGGCAAGAAACCAAAGTTGTCGTTTCTTGAAGTTTGGGGTTGCGATGCTTATGAGAAAAAGTTTCATCCTGATAAGCTCAATCCCAAATCGGAGAAATATGTCTTCATAGGATACCCAAAGGAGACTGTTGGGTACACCTTCTATCACAGATCCTAAGGCAAGACATTCGTTGCTTATAATGGATCCTTTCTAGAGAAGGAGTTTCTCTTGAAAGAAGTAAGTGGGAGGAAAGTAGAAAACTTGATAAGGTAATTGTACCTTCTACCTTATTGGAAAGTAGTTCATCACAAAAATCTGTTCTTGTGACTACTACACCAATTAGTGAGGAAGCTAATAATGATGATCATGTAACTTCAGATCAAGTTACTACCGAATCTCGTAGGTAAACCAGAGTGAGATCCGCACCAGAGTAGTACGGTAATCCTGTTCTGGAGGTCATGTTACTTGACCATGACGAACCTACGAACTATGAGGAAGCGATGATGAGCCCAGATTTCGCGAAATGGTTTGAGGCCATGAAATCTGAGATATGATCCATGTATGAGAACAAAGTTTGGACTTTGGTTGACTTGCCCGATGATCGGCAAGCAATTGAGAATAAATGGATCTTCAAGAGGAAGACGGACGCTGATAGTAGTGTTACTATCTACAAAGCTAGAATTGTCGCAAAAAGGTTTTCGACAAGTTCAAGGTGTTGACTACGATAAGAGCTTCTTACTCGTATCTCTGCTTGAGTCTGTCCGAATCATGTTAGTAATTGCCGCATTTTATGAAATCTTCCAAATGGATAAACAAAACTGCATTCCTTAATGGATTTATTAAAGAAGAGTTGTATATGATGCAACAGAAGGTTTTGTCAATCCGAAAGGTGCTAACAAAATGTGCAAGCTCCAGCGATCCATCTGCGGACTGGTGCAAGCATCTCGGAGTTGGAATATACGCTTTGATAAGTTGATCAAAGCATATAGTTTTATACAGACTTGCGGTGAAGCCTGTATTTACCAGAAAGTGAGTGGGAGCACTACAACATTTCTGATAAGTATATGTGAATGACATATTGTTGATCGGAAATAATGTAGAATTATTCTGTAAAGCATAAAGGAGTGTTTGAAAGGAGTTTTTCAAAGAAAGACTTCGGTGAAGCTGCTTACATATTGAGCATCAAGATCTATAGAGATAGATCAAGATGCTTGATAAGTTTTTTCAATAAATACATACCTTGACAAGATTTTGAAGTAGTTCAAAAATGGAGCAGTCAAAGAAAGAGTTCTTGCCTGTAGTACAAGGTGTGAAGTTGAGTAAGACTCAAAGCCCGACCACGGCAGAAGATAGAAAGAGAATGAAAGTCATTCACTATGCCTCAGCCATAGGTTCTAAAAAGTATGTCATGCTGTGTACCAGATCTATTGTATACCCTACACTGATTTGGCAAGGGAGTACAATAGTGATCTAGGAGTAGATCACTGGACAGCGGTCAGAATTATCCTTAGTGAAATAAGGATATGTTTCTCGATTATGGACGTGACAAAAGGCTCGTCGTAAAGGGTTACGCCGATGCAAGTTTTGACACTAATCTAGATGACTCTAAGTCTCGGTCTAGATACATATTGAAAGTGGGAGCAATTAGCTAGAGTAGCTCCATGCAGAGCATTGTTGACATAGAAATTTGCAAAATACATGTGGATCTGAATGTGGCAGACCCATTGACTAAGATTCTCTCACATGCAAAAGATGATCACACCTTAGTACTCTTTGGGTGTTAATCACATAGCGATGTGAACTAGATTACTGGATCTAGTAAACCCTTTGGGTATTGGTCACATGGCGATGTGAAATATGGGTGTTAATCACATGATGATAATCACATGGTGATGTGATCTAGATTATTGACTCTAGTGCAAGTGGGAGACTGAAGGAAATATGCCCTAGAGGCAATAATAAAGTTATTATTTATTTCCTTATATCATGATAAATGTTTATTATTCATGCTAGAATTGTATTAACCGGAAACATAATACATGTGTGAATACATAGACAAACAGAGTGTCACTAGTATGCCTCTACTTGACTAGCTCGTTAATCAAAGATGGTTATGTTTCCTAACCATGAACAAAGAGTTGTTATTTGATTAACGAGGTCACATCATTAGTTGAATGATCTGATTGACATGACCCATTCCATTAGCTTAGCACCCGATCGTTTAGTATGTTGCTATTGCTTTCTTCATGACTTATACATGTTCCTATGACTATGAGATTATGCAACTCCCGTTTGCCGGAGGAACACTTTGGGTGCTACCAAACGTCACAACGTAACTGGGTGATTATAAAGGAGTACTACAGGTGTTTCCAATGGTAGATGTTGGGTTGGCGTATTTCGAGAATAGGATTTGTCACTCCGATTGTCGGAGAGGTACCTCTGGGCCCTCTAGGTAATACACATCACATAAGCCTTGCAAGCATTATAACTAAGATGTTAGTTGTCAGATGATGTATTACAGAACGAGTAAAGAGACTTGCCAGTAACGAGATTGAACTAGGTATTGGATACCGACGATCGAATCTCGGGCAAGTAACATTCCGATGACAAAGGGAACAACGTATGTTGTTATGCGGTCTGACCGATAAAGATCTTCGTAGAATATGTAGGAGCCAATATGGGCATCCAGGTCCCGCTATTGGTTATTGACCGGAGACGTGTCTCGGTCATGTCTACATTGTTCTCGAACCGTAGGGTCCGCACGCTTAACGTTACGATGACAGTTATTATGAGTTTATGCATTTTGATGTACCGAAGGTTGTTCGGAGTCCCGGATGTGATCACGGACATGACGAGGAGTCTCGAAATGGTCGAGACATAAAGATTGATATATTGGAAGCCTATGTTTGTGTTGGGGAACGCAGTAATTTCAAAAAATTTCCTACGCACACGCAAGATCATGGTGATGCACAGCAACGAGAGGGGAGAGTGTTGTCTACGTACCAACGCAGACCGACTGCGGAAGCGATCACACAACGTAGAGGAAGTAGTCGTACGTCTTCTTCCCGATCCGACTGATCCAAGCACCGTTACTCCGGCACCTCCGAGTTCTTAGCACACGTACAGCTCGATGACGTTCCTCGGGCTCCGATCCAGCAAAGCGTTGAGGAAGAGTTCCGTCAGCACGACGGCGTGATGACGATCTTGATGTACTACCGACGCAGGGCTTCGCCTAAGCACTACAACGGTACGATCGAGGTGGAATTTGGTGGCAGGGGGCACCGCACACGGCTAAGGAACGATCTCAAGGATCAAGTTGTGTGTCCTGGGGTGCCCCCTGCCCCCGTATATAAAGGTTGGAGGAGGGGGAGCCGGCCGGCCAGGGAGAGGAGGCGCAGGGGAGTCCTACTCCCACCGGGAGTAGGACTCCTCCCCCCAATCCTAATCCAATTAGGACTCCCGGGGGGAAAAGAGAGAGAAGGGGGGCCGGCCCCCTATCCTAGTCCTACTAGGACTTTGGGGAAGGGGGGGCGCCGGCCAGCTTGGGCTTGACCCTTTTCTCCTTTTCCACTAAGGCCCAATAGGTCCATTAGTCTCCCGGGGGGTTCTGGTAACCCTCCCGGTATTCCGGTAAAATCCCGATTTCACCCGGAACACTTCCTATGTCCAAACATAGGCTTCCAATATATCAATATTTACGTCTCGACCATTTCGAGACTCCTCGTCATGTCCGTGATCTCATCCGGGACTCCGAACAACCTTCGGTACATCAAAATGCATAAACTCATAATAACTGTCATCGTAATGTTAAGCGTGCGGACCCTACGGTTCGAGAACAATGTAGACATGACCGAGACACGTCTCCGGTCAATAACCAATAGCGGGACCTGGATGCCCATATTGGCTCCTACATATTCTACGAAGATCTTTATCGGTCAGACCGCATAACAACATACGTTGTTCCCTTTGTCATCGGTATGTTACTTGCCCGAGATTCGATCGTCGGTATCCAATACCTAGTTCAATCTCGTTACCGGCAAGTCTCTTTACTCGTTCCGTAATACATCATCTCACAACTAACATATTAGTTGCAGTGCTTGCAAGGCTTATGTGATGTGCATTACCGAGAGGGCCCAGAGATACCTCTCCGACAATCGGAGTGACAAACCCTAATCTCGAAATACGCCAACCCAACATCTACCATTGGAGACACCTGTAGTACTCCTTTATAATCACCCAGTTACGTTGTGACGTTTGGTAGTACCCAAAGTGTTCCTCCGGTAAACGGGAGTTGCATAATCTCATAGTTATAGGAACATGTATAAGTCATGAAGAAAGCAATAGCAACATACTAAACGATCGGGTGCTAAGCTAATGGAATGGGTCATGTCAATCAGATCATTCTACTAATGATGTGACCTCGTTAATCAAATAACAACTCTTTGTTCATGGTTAGGAAACATAACCATCTTTGATTAACGAGCTAGTCAAGTAGAGGCATACTAGTGACACTCTGTTGGTCTATGTATTCACACATGTATTATGTTTCCGGTTAATACAATTCTAGCATGAATAATAAACATTTATCATGATATAAGGAAATAAATAATAACTTTATTATTGCCTCTAGGGCATATTTCCTTCAGTCTCCCACTTGCACTAGAGTCAATAATCTAGTTCACATCGCCATGTGATTTAACAGCAATAGTTCACATCACCATGTGATTAACACCCATGGTTCACATCGTCATGTGACCAACACTCAAAGGGTTTACTAGAGTCAATAATCTAGTTCACATCTCTATGTGATTAACACCCAAAGAGTACTAAGGTGTGATCATGTTTTGCTTGTGAGATAATTTTAGTCAACGGGTCTGTCACATTCAGATCCGTAAGTATTTTGCAAGTTCTATGTCTACAATGCTCTACACGGAGCTACTCTAGCTAATTGCTCCCACTTTTAATATGTATCCAGATTTAGAATCATCTGGATCAGTGTCAAAAACTTGCATCGACGTAACCCTTTACGACGAACCCTTTTTGTCACGTCCATAATCGAGAAACATTTCCTTATTTCACTAAGGATAATTCTGACCGCTGTCCAGTGATCTACTCCTAGATCACTATTGTACTCCCTTGCCAAATCAGTGCAGGGTATACAATAGATCCGGTACACGGCATGGCATACTTTATAGAACCTATGAATGAGGCATAGGGAATGACTCTCATTCTCTTTCTATCTTCTGCCGTGGTCGGGCTTTGAGTCTTTACTCAACTTCACACCTTGTAACACAGGCAAGAAACTTTTTCTTTGACTGTTCCATTTTTGAACTACTTCAAAATCTTGTCAAGGTATGTACTTATTGAAAAAACTTATCAAGCGTCTTGATCTATCTCTATAGATCTTGAAGCTCAATATGTAAGCAGCTTTACCGAAGTCTTTCTTTGAAAAACTCCTTTCAAACACTCCTTTTATGCTTTACAGAATAATTCTACATTATTTCCGATCAACAATATGTCATTCACATATACTTATCAGAAATGCTGTAGTGCTCCCACTCACTTTCTCGTAAATACAGGCTTCACCGCAAGTCTGTATAAAACTATATGCTTTGATCAACTCATCAAAGCGTATATTCCAACTCCGAGATGCTTGCACCAGTCCACAGATGGATCGCTGGTGCTTGCACATTTTGTTAGCACCTTTTGGATTGACAAAACCTTCTGGTTGTATCATATACAACTCTTCTTTAATAAATCCATTAGGGAATGCAGTTTTGTTTATCCGTTTGCCAGATTTCATAAAACGCGGCAATTACTAACATGATTCAGACAGACTTAAGCATAGATACGAGTGAGAAAATCTCATCGTAGTCAACACCTTGAACTTGTCGAAAACCTTTTGCGACAATTCTAGCTTTGTAGATAGTAACACTACTATCAGCGTCCGTCTTCCTCTTGAAGATCCATTTATTCTCAATTGCTTGCCGATCATCGGGCAAGTCAACCAAAGTCCATACTTTGTTCTCATACATGGATCCCATCTCAGATTTCATGGCCTCAAGCCACTTTGCAGAATATGGGCTCACCATCGCTTCTTCATAGTTCGTAGGTTCATCATGATCTAGTAGCATGACTTCCAGAATTGGATTACCGTACCACTCTGGTGCGGATCTCACTCTGGTTGATCTACGTGGTTCAGTAGTATCTTGTCTTGAAGTTTCATGATCATCATCATTAGCTTCCTCACTAATTGGTATAGGTGTCGCAGAAACAGTTTTCTGTGATGTACTATTTTCGAATAAGGGAGCAGGTACAGTTACCTCGTCAAGTTCTACTTTCCTCCCACTCACTTCTTTCGAGAGAAACTCCTTCTCTAGAAAGTTTCCGAACTTAGCAACAAAAGTCTTGCCTTCGGATCTGTGATAGAAGGTGTATCCAATAGTTTCCTTTGGATATCCTATGAAGACACATTTCTCCGATTTGGGTCCGAGCTTATCAGGTTGAAGCTTTTTCACATAAGCATCGCAGCCCCAAACTTTAAGAAACGACAACTTTGGTTTCTTGCCAAACCATAGTTCATAAGGCGTCGTCTCGAAGGATATAGATGGTGCCCCTTTTTAACGTGAATGCAGTTGTTTCTAATGCATGACCCCAAAAACGATAGTGGTAAATCAGTAAGAAACATCATAGATTGCACTATATCCAATAAAGTACGGTTATGACGTTCGGACACACCATTATGCTGTGGTGTTCCAGGTGGCGTGAGTAGTGAAACTATTTCACATTGTTTTAACTTAAGACTAAACTCGTAACTCAAATACTCTTTTCCACGATCAGATCATAGAAACTTTATTTTTCTTGTTACGATGATTTTCACTTCACTCTAAAATTCTTTGAACTTTTCAAATGTTTTAGACTTGTTTCATCAAGTAGATATACTCATATCTGCTCAAATCATCTGTGAAGAAAATAATGATACCTGTCGCGAGCCTCAATATTCATCGGACCACATACATCAGTATGTATGATTTCCAACAAATCTGTTGCTTGCTCCATTGTTCCGAAGAACAGAGTTTTAGTCATCTTGCCCATGAGGCATGGTTCGCAAGCATCAACTGATTCATAATCAAGTGATTCAAAAAGCCCATCAGCATGGAGTTTCTTCATGCGCTTTACACCAATATGACCTAAACGGCAGTGCCACAAATAAGTTGCACTATCATTATTAACTTTGCATCTTTTGGTTTCAATATCATGAATATGTGTATCACTATGATCGAGATCCAGTGAACTTGTTTCATTGGGTGAAGGTTTTATTCATGTAAATAGAACAACAATTATTCTCTGACTTTAATGAATAACCGTATTGCAATAAACATGATCAAATCATATTCATGCTCAACGCAAAAACCAAATAACACTTATTTAGGTTCAACACTAATCCCGAAATTATAGGGAGTGTGCGATGATGATCATATCAATCTTGGAACCACTTCCAACACACATCGTCACTTCACCCTTAACTAGTCTCTGTTTATTCTGCAACTCCCGTTTCGAGTTACTACTCTTAGCAACTGAACTAGCATCAAATACTAATGGGTTGCTATAAACACTAGTATAGTACACATCAATAACATGTATATCAAATATACTTATGTTCACTTTGCCATCCTACTTATCCGCCAATCACTTGGGGTAGTTCCGCTTCCAGTGATCATTCCCTTTGCAGTAGAATCACTTAGTCTCAGGCTTAGGATCAGACTTGGGCTTCTTCACTTGAGCAGCAACTTGCTTGCTGTTCATCTTGAAGTTCCCCTTCTTCCCTTTGCCCTTTTCTTGAAACTAGTGTTCTTGTCTACAATCAACACTTGATGTTTTTCTTGATTTCTACCTTCGTTGATTTCAGCATCACGAAGAGCTTGGGAGTTGTTTCCGTTATCCCTTGCATATTATAGTTCATCACGAAGTTCTACTAACTTAGTGATGATGACTAGAGAATTCTGTCAATCACTATCTTATCTGGAAGATTAACTCCCACTTGATTCAAGCGATTGTAGTACCCAGACAATCTGAGCACATGCTCACTAGTTGAGCGATTCTCCTCCATCTTTTAGCTATAGAACTTGCTGGAGACTTCATATCTCTCAACTCGGGTATTTGCTTGAAATATTAACTTCAACTCCTGGAACATCTCATATGGTCCATGACGTTCAAAACGTCTTTGAAGTCCCGATTCTAAGCCATTAAGCATGGTGCACTAAACTATCAAGTAGTCATCATATTGAGCTAGCCAAACGTTCATAACGTCCGCATCTGCTCCTGTAATAGGTCTGTCACCTAGCGGTGCATCAAGGACATAATTCTTCTGTGCAGCAATGAGGATAAACCTCAGATCACGGATCCAATCCGCATCATTGCTACTAACATCTTTCAACACAATTTTCTCTAGGAACATATCAAAATAAACACAGGGAAGCAACAACGCGAGCTATTGATCTACAACATGATTTGCAAAATACTACCAGGACTAAGTTCATGATAAATTTAAGTTCAATTTAATCATATTACTTAAGAACTCCCACTTAGATAGACATCCCTCTAATCCTCTAAGTGATCATGTGATCCAAATCAACTAAACCATAACCGATCATCACGTGAGATGGAGTAGTTTTCAATGGTGAACATCAATATGTTGATCATATCTACTATATGATTCACGCTCGACCTTTCGGTCTCCGTGTTCCGAGGCCATATCTGTATATGCTTGGCTCGTCAAGTATAACCTGAGTATTCTGCGTGTGCAACTGTTTTGCACCCGTTGTATTTGGACGTAGAGCTTATCACACCCGATCATCACGTGGTGTCTGGGCACGAAGAACTTTCGCAACGGTGCATACTCAGGGAGAACACTTCTTGATAATTTAGTGAGAGATCATCTTATAATGCTACCGTCAATCAAAGCAAAAATAAGATGTATAAAAGATAAACATCATATGCAATCAAAATATGTGACATGATATGGCCATCATCATATTGCTTCTTTGATCTCCATCTCCAAAGTACTGTCATGATCTCTGTCATCACCGGCATGACACCATGATCTCTATCATCTTGATCTGTATCAACGTGTCGTCACACGGTCGTCTCACCAACTATTGCTCTTGCAACTATTGCTATCGCATAGCGATAAAGTAAAGCAATTATTTGGCGCCTGCATCTTATGCAATAAAGAGACAACCATAAGGCTTTTGCCAGTTGCCGATAACTTCAACAAAACATGATCATCTCATACAACAACTTATATCTCATCATGTCTTGACCATATCATATCACAACATGCCCTGCAAAAACAAGTTAGACGTCCTCTACTTTGTTGTTGCAAGTTTTACGTGGCTGCTACGGGCTTAAGCAAGAACCAATCTCACCTACGCATCAAAACCACAACGATAGGTTGTCAAATAGACTCCGTTTTAACCTTCGCAAGGACCGGGCGTAGCCACACTCGGTTCAACTAAAGTTGGAGAAACAGTCACCCGCAAGTCACCTATGTGCAAAGCACGTCGGGAAAACCGGTCTCGCGTAAGCGTACGCGTAATGTCGGTCCGGGCCGCTTCATCCAACAATACCGCCGAACCAAAGTATGACATGCTGGTAGGCAGTATGACTTATATCGCCCACAACTCACTTGTGTTCTACTCGTGCATATAACATCAAACCATAAAACCTAGGCTCGGATGCCACTGTTGGGGAACGCAGTAATTTCAAAAAAATTCCTACGCACACGCAAGATCATGGTGATGCACAGCAACGAGAGGGGAGAGTGTTGTCTACGTACCAACGCAGACCGACTGCGGAAGCGATCACACAACGTAGAGGAAGTAGTCGTACGTCTTCTTCCCGATCCGACCGATCCAAGCACCGTTACTCCGGCACCTCCGAGTTCTTAGCACACGTACAGCTCGATGACGTTCCTCGGGCTCCGATCCAGCAAAGCGTCGAGGAAGAGTTCCGTCAGCACAACGGCGTGATGACGATCTTGATGTACTACCGACGCAGGGCTTCGCCTAAGCACTACAACGGTACGATCGAGGTGGAATTTGGTGGCAGGGGGCACCGCACACGGCTAAGGAACGATCTCAAGGATCAAGTTGTGTGTCTTGGGGTGCCCCCTGCCCCCGTATATAAAGGTTGGAGGAGGGGGAGCCGGCCGGCCAGGGAGAGGAGGCGCAGGGGAGTCCTACTCCCACCGGGAGTAGGACTCCTCCCCCCAATCCTAATCCAATTCGGACTCCCGGGGGGAAAAGAGAGAGAAGGGGGGCCGGCCCCCTATCCTAGTCCTACTAGGACTTTGGGGAAGGGGGGGCGCCGGCCAGCTTGGGCTTGACCCTTTTCTCCTTTTCCACTAAGGCCCAATAGGCCCATTAGTCTCCCGGGGGGTTCCGGTAAGCCTCCCGGTATTCCGGTAAAATCCCGATTTCACCCGGAACACTTCCTATGTCCAAACATAGGCTTCCAATATATCAATCTTTACGTCTCGACCATTTCGAGACTCCTCGTCATGTCCGTGATCTCATCCGGGACTCCGAACAACCTTTGGTACATCAAAATGCATAAACTCATAATAACTGTCATCGTAACGTTAAGCGTGCGGACCCTACGGTTCGAGAACAATGTAGACATGACCGAGACACGTCTCCGGTCAATAACCAATAGCGGGACCTGGATGCCCATATTGGCTCCTACATATTCTACGAAGATCTTTATCGGTCAGACCGCATAACAACATACGTTGTTCCCTTTGTCATCGGTATGTTACTTGCCCGAGATTCGATCGTCGGTATCCAATACCTAGTTCAATCTCGTTACCGGCAAGTCTCTTTACTCGTTCCGTAATACATCATCTCACAACTAACATATTAGTTGCAGTGCTTGCAAGGCTTATGTGATGTGCATTACCGAGAGGGCCCAGAGATACCTCTCCGACAATCGGAGTGACAAACCCTAATCTCGAAATACGCCAACCCAACATCTACCATTGGAGACACCTGTAGTACTCCTTTATAATCACCCAGTTACGTTGTGACGTTTGGTAGTACCCAAAGTGTTCCTCCGGTAAACGGAAGTTGCATAATCTCATAGTTATAGGAACATGTATAAGTCATGAAGAAAGCAATAGCAACATACTAAAAGATCGGGTGCTAAGCTAATGGAATGGGTCATGTCAATCAGATCATTCTACTAATGATGTGACCTCGTTAATCAAATAACAACTCTTTGTTCATGGTTAGGAAACATAACCATCTTTGATTAACGAGCTAGTCAAGTAGAGGCATACTAGTGACACTCTGTTGGTCTATGTATTCACACATGTATTATGTTTCCAGTTAATACAATTCTAGCATGAATAATAAACATTTATCATGATATAAGGAAATAAATAATAACTTTATTATTGCCTCTAGGGCATATTTCCTTCAGTTTGGACATCGGAAGTGTTCCGGGTGAAATCGGGAATTTTACCGGAGTACCGGGAGGTTACCGGAACCCCCCGGGAACCAAATGGGCCTTATTGGGCCTTAGTGGAAAGGTGAAAGGGGCAGCCCAAGGTGGGCTGCGCGCCTCCCCCCTCCCCTAGTCCTATTAGGACTAGGAGAGGTGGCCGGCCCCCTTCTCCCTCTCTCTCTCTCGAGGAGTCCTATTAGGAATAGGATTGGGGGGGGAGTCCTACTCCCGGTAGGAGTAGGACTCCTCCTGCGCCCTCCACTCCTTGGCCGGCCAGCCCTCCCCCTGGCAACCTTTATATACGGGGGCAGGGGGCACCTCTAGACACACAAGTTGATCATTGAGATCGTTCCTTAGTCGTGTGCGGTGCCCCCTGCCACCAAATTCCACCGCGATCATATCGTTGTAGTGCTTAGGCGAAGCCCTACGTCGGTAGTACATCAAGATCGTCACCACGCCGTCGTGCTGACGGAACTCTTCCTCGACGCTTTGCTGGATCGGAGCCCGAGGATCGTCATCGAGCTGAACGTGTGCTAAGAACTCGGAGGTGCCGGAGTAACGGTGCTTGGATCGGTCGGACCGGGAAGAAGACGTACGACTACTTCCTCTACGTTATGTCAACGCTTCCGTTGCGATCTACAAGGGTACGTAGATTAGACTCTCCCCCTCGTTGCTATGCATCACCATGATCTTGCGTGTGCGTAGGAAATTTTTTGAAATTACTACGTTCCCCAACACTTTCATCATGGCAATTTTGCAGACTCTTGTTTCTTTTTGTAGCTATCACATGGCAAGTGCTTGGAGTTTCCCCCTATGTCTCATGGCAAAGTATTACCATGCTTTTACCCAACACAATGGCAAATTTTAATTTCCATGATCACATGACAATTGAAAAAAATGGTATGTCTCCACTTTTTGCGAAGGCAAATGTAGTTTTCAATGAAGGATGGCAATTTAAGTCCATGGCCGAAAATTGAGGCAGAGATGAGATGGATTTTTTAGTTTGGTCACACTTTGTTGGTGGAGTAGATGCATCGCAGATTCACAGTGTATATGGGAAGTAGTTGTTTTGTTCATGGTGTTTTTTATGGGGGTTTTCCTCTGATCTAAACATTTATATGGGAAGTAGTTGTTTTGTTCCCTGGAATGGATGTCCATTGCTTTTAATTTTTCTATAATGTGATATTGCCATGGCAATTCTTTAACATGTCGTCCTATGGGTAGCTCAAGATCGAGTTTGCCATGCAAAACTTTAATATGTGTTGTTTTTCTGCCATTATTTGCAAACTTAAGATGTATTGACATGGAAACTTATTTGAGTCTTTTTTTCCATGGCCACTATACATGCATATTTACAAGCATTCTTCAAGGAAAGTCACACTTTTGCCTAGATAGGATGGCAAGTTTTTTAGGACAAGATAAATCATTTTGTGTCCTAAATTGGCCATGGCAAATTTAGTTCATAGATCAAGGCAAGTTTTAGCATGGCAATGTTTAAAGTGATTTTGCCACGGAAAATTTAGTAGATGTCTGACGGTAAATTCAGTTTAATGCCCATGGCAAGTTTCTTTTTTCAAGACGATGACACTTTTTTTAGCATGGCAATTTTTAAAGTGATTTTGCCATGGAAAATTCACTAGATGCCCCAGGGCAAATTAAGTTTAATGCCCATGGCAAGTTTCTTTTTTTAGACGATGTCAAATTTTCTTTTACCATGGCAATTTTCTAAAGTGATTTTGCCATGGCAAGTTCACTAGATGTCCCACGGCAAATTCAATTTAATGCCCATGGCAAGTTTCTTTTTTTAGATGATGTCAACTTTTCTTTTACCATGCCAATTTTCTAAAGTGATTTTGCCATGGCAAGTTTCTTTTTTTAGACGATGTCAACTTTTCTTTTACCATGGCAATTTTCTAAAGTGATTTTGCGATGGCAAGTTCACTAGATGTCCCACGGCAAATCCAATTTAATGCCCATGGCAAGTTTCTTTTTTTCAAGATGATGCCAACTTTTTTTACCATGGCAATTTTTAAAGTGATTTTTTCATGGCAAATTCACCAGATGTCTGACGACATATTCAGTTTAATTCCCATGGCAAGTTTCCTTTTCAAGATGTTGCTATTATTTTTTACCACAGCAAATTCACTAGGTGTCCCACGGCAAATTCAGTTTAATGCCCATGGCGAGTTTCTTTTTTCAAGACAATGTCAACATTTTTTCATGGCAATTTTAAACTGATTTTTCCATGGCAAATTCCCTAGATGTCCCATGATAAATTCAGTTTAATGCCCATGGCAAGTTTTTTTTCAAGATGATGTCAACTATTTTTTTACCATGGCAAATTCACTAGATGTCCCACGACAAATTTAGTTTAATGCACGTGGCAAGATTCTTTTTTTAGGACGATGCGAGAAAGAATACATTTTTTAACGAAGGAATTGCATTGTTGCATTCTTATTCATGTATGATTTTTTGGTATTATATTAGATGGGGAATTAGTCCTGTATATTACATGAAAAAAAACACTTAGGTGCAACAGTTAGGATTCAAACTCTCAACCTCTGGTTTACTTCCAGATGCTCTAACCAACTGGGATAACCTAACACATTAACCACCTTGAATACCTCACCTCATATGCCAAGTTCCTCTTTTTCTATCTTTTGCAGTGCGTCACATAAAACGCGAAAAAGAAAGACTCTGGTTCTCCTTTTCTATTGGGTTGTTTTGGCTGATTTTTTCTTTGGTTTTAACTCGGGTTTTTATTTTTTTATTTTGCTTTTTTCCTTTCCAAATTCATGAACTTTCTCGAATTTGTGAATATTTTTCAACTTTGCTTTTTTTTCAAATTTCACACAAACCCTTTTCCAAATCCGTGAACTTTTTTCAGTTTTTTTGCAAACACTGTAGTGAACTTTTTTCATATGCATCAACATTTTCAGTTTATGTGTAACTTTTTTATCAAAATCCGTGAAAATTTCAAAATCCAGGAACTAATTTTCAAATTCATGAATATTTTTTCATATTATTGAGAAAACCTTGTCTTTTCTTTTATATTTTCATATTTTGTTTCTTTTTTAAGTTTTTATTTTCTTTTTTTTTCTTTTCCAAAAAATGCTCGCTCTTTTATTTATTTCTAAAATTCAAAAATTATACAATTATAAAATTTTGTTCTAAAAACAAATATTCGCATTGTAATAAATTGTACATAAATTCCAAAGAAAATGTCAGTGTCTTTGGAACTTTGTATATATTTTATTTTCTTGGGGTCTCTTCTGCAAAGTTCCCGAGACATATGTATTCATCCAGTTTGTCTGGTGGTCTCCATGTATGTTTGTATTGATTGTACTCTATTAATTTAATATAATATGTGTATAGTCTCAAAAATATTTACTACCCAGTGTAGGCTTGCTTCAACGCGATGGAAGATGGGTCTTCTTTTAGTGGCAGTTTTTTTCATAATATGGCAAAATCTGAGCTTTCTTTTTTCACAGATATTTTTTTATTCGTAGTACAAACTGGGTCGTACTAGGCTTTCTTTTCTTTGTTTTAGTCATATAAGGACGACCCAGTACGGAAGCTATGCTGGGGTGTGGGTGTGTGTGTGTGTGGGGGGGGGGGGGGGGGGGGGGGGCGCTGCCCACCCCGTCACTGAACAGATTGTTCGATCTGGCAAGCCACGAGGCCGAACGTTCGGCCGTTATCGACGTCCTTTTTTGCCTCTTAACAATAAAAATGACATCTCTTAATAATAAAAAATGCCATCTCTTAATATAAAAATGCAATCTCTAAAAATTAAAAATGCCATCTCTTACATAAATAAAAATGTCATCTTAAAAAATGTCATCTGTTGTAATAAATAAAAAAAGCCATGTGACATAGTTTGAATATTTATAAACTGCCATGTTGGTTTTTCCCAGGGAAAATGACATCCGATGAAAAAAAGAAAGAAAAAGGTGTAAGACTGGGATTCAAACCCAGGTGTCCAGGTGGAGGGTCGCGTTGCTAGCCAGTTTGCCAGTTCTATGCTTTGAAAATTAGTTCGCTGACTCTTTTTCTTATAGAAATCTGACATGGCTTGAATCCTGCGCCAAGATTCGTGCAAACAATTTTGACGGGAGATAGGGCTTTTGCTGGAACTACGCCACTGGCTGAATTTTGCCAACTAAGGGCATCTCCAGTCGTTGGCCCTCCAGGGGGCGTCTAAAAGCGCCGCCTGGGGGTGAGCCGGCGCAAAGAATGGTCCTGGGGGCGAGTCGGTCCCCAGCCGTCGGCCCCCAGGGCCGCCCCCAGGCGCGTATTAAAAAAAAACCGTTCGGCGAAGTTATGATAAAAACTAGTTAAATTTCGGCCAAACATGGCAAATTTCGGCGAAATTCGCGTATTTTCGTTACATTAACCTAATCTAAAAAAGAAAGGGGCTGAAGTGTCGCCGCCGTCGCCGCCATCGTCGTCGTCGGCCTTCTCCTCCATGACGCGGGCGCCCCTGCTAGACCCCTGCCCGGCGTCGCCATGGCGGACTGGCGGCGGCGCGTCGTCGTCGTCGTTGCTGTCGCATAAGACGACGACCCCGCCTTCATCGCGGCCGCGTCGGCGCTCCTCGAAGCGGCGCAGGGCGACGCACTGGCGCTCCTTTTCCTTCTCCCGGCGCGCCTTCCCATCGCAATGGAGTCCTCGCGCGCCCATTCTAGGGTCGCGTCGTCGTCGTCGAACTCCGCCTTCACCGGCGCCAGCCCCGGCTCCGTCTTCATCGACGCCAGCCCCGGCTCCATCTTTGGCTTGACGAAGCGCGGAGGAGCCAACGAGGAGGAGGCGCACCGGCCGCCCTCGTTGATGACGATGCCGGCGCTGCGAGTGCGCCGGCCGAGCGGCGTCTCCGCCGCGGGCTCGGCCTTGACGCCGAGCAGGGCCGGAGTGCTGGAGGAGTGCGATGAGGATCGGGAGGAGGAAGAGGAGGAGGAGGACCCGAACCTCCTTGGCGCCCATTGCGCGGCGCGTCGGTGCTGCGCCGGGGCGGCCACCCTCGCCGGGGGGTACGCCAACGACGGGTCGTTGCCGCCCTCGAGGTACGTGAGCACGCCCTCGAGTGTGCGGCCGGGGACGCCCCACCAGAGGTGGCGCCCCTCGCTGTTCTGCCGGCCGCCGACCACCGACGCGCGTTGGTGGACGCCAAGCGCTGCTGCTGGCGGCGCTCGAAATACGCCGCCCATGCCGCGTGGTTGTCGGCGGCGTACTGGGGGAGGGAGAGTTGGGCGTCGGTGAGGGAGGCGCGCACGACCTCGACTTCCTCGGTGAAGTACTTCGGCTTCGCCATGGCGTCAGGCAACGGGGGAATGGGCACTCCCCCGGCGCTGAGTCTCCACCCCGTCGGCCCGGCGCGCATGTCCGGCGGCGCCGGGATGTTCGCCTGGAACAGGAGCCAGGACTCCTGTTCGCGGAGCGAACGGCGGCCGAAGCCGTTGGCCGCTGCCTCGTCTCCGGGGAAGCGTTCTGCCATGGCGACGGCGGGGCTGGGCGGGCTCGGGAGAGGTAGAGAGGTAGAGGGAGGGGCTGGGCGGCGGCGCTCGGGAGAGGTAGGGAGAGGGAGGGGCTGGACGGCGTCGAGGGGCGGGGCTGGTGTGGGCACAGGCGAGTGGAGGCCACCGGCTTTTATAGCCGCGCAGCGCCCGTGTGTACGCGTGCGAGGGAGGGGAGGCGTCGGCGCGCCGTCCCGTGACGCGCCGCACGTGAGGAATCAATGGCAAGGCTGACCAGCGGCAGCCTTGCCATTGATTCCCTGCGGGAACCGAGGCCGTTGGGGGAAGACGAGGCGCCGAGTCGCTGACGCGGCTGGCCTGCGGCTTTTTCGCGCCAAAACAGCTCGCCCCGGCGCCCCCAGGCGCCCCCCAGCGCGCCAGGTTCCGCTGGCGCTGTTTTCGGCCCAAGCCGGCGAAAATCGGGCTCCTGGGGGCGCGACTGGACCGTTTTTTCGGCGCCGGCGCGAAAAAATCGTCTGGGAAGGCCTTCCTGGGGGCGCGGCTGGAGATGCCCTAAGATTTCCGATTTTTATTCCGGTAATATAAATCCAATTTTAATTCAAAAATATGGAGTTGAACTACAAGTGTACTATTTATCTTTACAAATTTCTTGACAGTTTACAGGGAGACTTCTAAAGTACATATGTGTGAGTCATGTGCCATGGTTATATTTCATATATGTGAGATCAATTTTCTAGGAAACTGAAGGAGTCGCCGTGTTCATCTCTCCTTCCCGTTCCAATGCCACGCATAATCTCTTCCCCTCCGTATATATACGAAGGAACGATATCTCCATAGGATGGATCCCTTCCCATCCCGGTTCTCACACACAGAAGACTGCTGCTCCCTGCCGTCTACTGGCCATCGCCTTCCATGGCTTTAGGTGATCTTCTTGGCACCGTGGCCTGCCCGGCGACATTGACGGATTGGTTACAGGGTCGATCCCCCCCCCCCCCCCCCCCCCTCCCCTGTGATTTGGTTTATCTACCTTTTCAATTGTGAAGATCCAAGGGTTTGCAAGATCTAACACAAATCTCCCCGTTGCTTTATTTGTTCTGTATCATTGTGAAAACAGAGAGTTCAACTCAGATAGAAGTTTGGAATACGGCAAGTACCCTTGACTTTGACTTTTATGTAAGACAAAACTGTAAGTTTTGAGTAAGAATGAACAAGATGTAGGTTTTGAAGTCAACTTCAGCCAGTTCAGTGTCCACCCATCAATGTACAAATGTACATAATTGTTTCAGTGCTCTAGCTTGCATCTGTATCTTTGCAGGTCACCACACAGAATGTTTTTTTCACTTATTAAATATCATAAATTCAAGGCGGCATATTCAGATTTTGGTGTATATTGTATTACTCCTCTAATATATGAGAGTTCTGAACTGTGGGAATGTTCATGTGAACTGTGACGAGCAAGGCAGGTAAATTATTTGTTATCTTTTTAAATAAACATGTGTCTGTACTATTAAATTATTTGCATCCCTTTTGCTGGATGCAGCACTTTCTTTCTTAGATCTGGCGTTTACCATCCAGAAAATCCATGCATAGAGGCAACAAAAATGTTAGGTTTTGGCCAGTTATTATCAGCAATGACGCACAAGAGTCATAACTATGTTCCTGTTATTGTGTACCATTCTAAACTGACATTTTATTGCTCTTTAGAAGATAATAAATTGTCCATCATATGATTTTCATGTACACGATATTTCAGGCACTGGCATGTTGTGTAACAACTATCAAAGACCCATTTATTTAATGCAAAGGATTTTCTGTCACAACATGTAATTGTAGAGTTAAGGTAAGATAATTATTCTTTGCATAAGATTAGTTGGTTCCTACAGCATTTTCCTATATAAATGGATGCACACGTATGTAATTCTTTTCCTATCAGTTTCAGTTGACAGTTACTAGTAAGATTTCATTGCGGAGTCGCTTGATTCTCTTGGTGACCAAGACTGAATTCTAGATGAGACCCAGAAGAAACTATTTCTGACCATATCTTGATATATTTGTGTTTTCCGTACAACGGTTGTAAAGTTTGATATTTCATACTAATTATAATTCTCGGTCTATCATGTAATTGTTTTATCCGATTTGTTTTACCATGCAGTGGAAAAAGGAATAACAAACAAAAATGTTGTGATAGTAACATGCTACTTGCTACTATGTGCCTCAAAAAGATCCACCTTTAATGATTTTTTTACAGTTCCATAAGTCAATAATGTACACTGATTTGTTACAGTTGTGTAATGTATAAATCTTTTGAGTTCTGACGTGAATGAATTTTAACGGCTTCAGCCTACATCGGAATAAACAAGTAAACGATGTTTGTCTTAATGTATAGCTCACTTGGTTAGAGGTGCTTAATGTGGTGCAGGGAGACTTTTCGGTTAAATTCAGGGTGAGATCAAAATTGGATGGGTTCTGATGGTCGCTAGTTGCGGTATATGGGGCAGCGCAACCTGATTTTAAACCTGATTTTCTTGCCGATTTAGTGCGGATTTGTGGAGATGAAAATCTGCCACTACTAGTCGGGGGGAATTTTAATATCATTCGCAGAAGAGAAGAAAAGAATAATGACAATTTTGATGGACGTTGGTCTATGATGTTTAACATGATTATCGAGAGCCTCAATTTGAGAGAAATTGAGCTCACTGGTAGAAATTGAGCTCACTGGTAGCCAATTCGTTACCTGTTCCGACTTACGAAAAGCTGGATAGGGTACTTGCTAGTATGGAGTGGGAACAAAAATATCCGTTGGTGTCGGTTCATGGGATGCAAAGAGCGATCTCGGATCATACACCACTCTTTTTAGATTCGGGAGAGGCTACCCATGTTGCAAACAAAAATATCTTCTCCTTCAAGCAAAGCTTGTTTGAGCGAGAAGGATTTATGGAAATGATTGCACGCGAATGGACTAAGCCGGTTACGGGAAGGACACATGTCGAGAGATGGCAGAATAAGATTAGACACCTCCGACAATTTCTGAGAGTATGGCCAGGAATGAGAGTGGGATCTATAAGCAGAAAAAAGAACGTCTAACTCAACTCATTGAGGCACTAGATGTAAAGGCTGAAACCACTCTTCTTTCCGTTAATGAGCATCGAACTAAGTCCGGGGCTGAGCAAGGCCTACGTGCTCTCCTGAGAGAGGAGGAACTCAAGTGGGCGTTGCGTGCGAAAACGCTTAAGGTTGTCCAAGGGGACAACAACACACAATTCTTTCGTATGGTTGCAAATGGTAAACATAGGAAGAAGAAGATCATACAGCTTGAACAGGACGAGGGGACAATAGTGGGGCATGAAAATCTGAAAGCGTATATTTCCAACTATTATAAAAGCCTTTTTGGACCTCCGAATACTTCCACGGTGGCTCTTGATGAGTCTGTGATTGATGATATACCTCAATTATAGGTAGCGGAGAACGATGTTCTCTCTGCACCGTTTACTGAAAAAGAAGTTCATCTGGCCATAACTCAAATGAAGCCGAATAAAGCACCGGGGCCAGATGGGTTTCCAGCTGAATACTATAAGAAATATTGCCATATCATTAAAGATGATCTTATGCCTATGTTTGACGATTTTTTTGATGTCCATTTGGAGTTGTTTCATCTCAACTTTGGTACGATAACGTTATTACCTAAGAAGAATGAGGCGGTCCGGATAGAACAATTCAGACCCATTTGCCTGCTGAATGTGAGTTTTAAATTTTTCACAAAGGTAGGAACCAATAGATTGACACAAATTGCTCACTCAGTGGTTCAACCTAGTCAGACAGCTTTCATGCCTGGACGACGCATACTCGAAGGAGTGGTTGTCTTACATGAAACACTTCATGAGATTCACTCGAAGAAACTAGACGGGGTTATCTTAAAAGTGGATTTCGAGAAGGCTTATGATAAAGTAAAATGGCCTTTTCTTCAGCAGGCAATGCGCATGAAGGGTTTTAGTGAAACCTGGAGGCACCAAGTGGATACTCAAGTCCAGAAAGGTAGTGTCGGAATTAAGGTGAACGATGACATCGGTCACTACTTCCAGACGCATAAGGGGTTGAGACAAGGGGATTCCATGTCACCTCTTCTGTTCAATATTGTGGCAGATATATTGGTCGTCATTATTGGCAGGGCCAAGCAACATGGCCATGTAGAGGGTCTAGTTCCTCATCTGGTTGATGGAGGGGTGTCCATTCTACAATATGCTGATGACATTATTCATTTCATGGAACATGACATGGCTAAGGCACGTAACATGAAACTTATCTTATGTCTATTCAAACAATTGTTTGGCTTAAAAATCAATTTTCATAAGAGCGAGGTGTTCTGTTTTGGGAAGGCCAAAGACGAGGAACATACTTATAGACAATTGTTTGGATGCGAACTAGGTGCTTTACCATTCAGTTACTTGGGTATTCCGATTCATCACCGTAAACTATCCAATAAAGAATGGAAATGTATCAAAGAACGAATTGAAAAAAAACTCAGCTGCTCGAAGGGCAAGCTGATGTCATATGGAGGTAGACTAGTTTTGATTAACTCAGTATTGACCAGCATGCCAATGTTTTTACTTTCGTTCTTCGAAATTCCGAAAGGGGTCCGAAAGCGACTTGATTTCTTTAGATCTCGTTTCTTTTGGCAGTCTGGTGAGGCCAAGAGGAAATACCGTCTCGCGCGATGGGATATCCTTTGTCGACCTAAAGACCAAGGGGGTCTCGGTATTGAGAACTTGAGATTAAGAATAAATGCCTTATGAGCAAATGGTTGTACAGGTTAGAGACAGAGCCAAAGGGCATGTGGTCTCAAATCCTGCGCAATAAGTATTTGCACTCGAAAACGCTAGCCTAGGCTACCATCAAACCGACTGATTCGCCGTTCTGGAAGGGACTTATGAGAACGAAGGATATGTTCTTTCGTAGGGTCAAATTCTTGGTTGGCAACGGGATGCCAACAAGATTTTGGGAGGATACGTGGTTAGGAGAGACACCTCTGGCCTTACAATATCCTACCCTTTACAATATTTTGCAACGTAAGGAAGATTACGTAGGTATCGTCCTTCAAACTATTCCCTTGAACATCCAGTTCAGACGTACGTTAGTGGGTGTGAGATGGACAGCCTGGATGCACTTGGTTCGGAGATTGATTGAAGTCCGACTCTCCGACATGCCGGAGTCAACACAATGGAAGTTAACTAAGAATGGGATATTTACGGTGAAATCCTTTTATACGGATCTGATTAATTCTGGCCCCATCTCACGGTCACTTCATATATGGAAGGTTAAGGTTCCTTTGCGGATTAAATTTTTTATATGGTTTGTCCACAAGCAAGTAATACTCATAAAGGACAACTTACTTAAGAGGCGATGGGTAGGTAACTCGCGGTGTTGTTTTTGTGCTCAGGATGAGACAATATAACATTTATTTATTGAATGCCCACTTGCCAAGTTACTTTGAAGAACGATTCATATAGCTTTTAATATCAATCCTCCAGTAGATATTGTGTCTTTGTTTGGGACGTGGTTAGCTGGGGTTGAACAGATCACGGCAGCTCGTATTCGGATTGGAATATGTGCGTTACTATGGGCTATATGGAACTGCAAAAACGATATGATTTTTAATAGACAACACAACTTAACTTTTTTGCAGGTTATCTTCAGAGCTACAGCTTGGATCCGTACGTGGTCCTTACTCACTTCTATGGACTTCAGGGAGCCTTTGGTTACTGGGTGCAACCAATGGGAGATGGTGGCCCGGGTTATATTCAACCGGTTCGGATGGCGTTTGCATAACAGGATAAGAGTCTAGAGAGCTTGTCCTTATTATCACCTTATCGGTTGTCTTTGTCCACTTGTATTTTTCAGTTTTTGTGCTATGTTTTGCCCCGTTTGCGAGCTGCAAGACCTTTATGATGATACTTTCTGGATTTTTAATAAAAGGTCCGCATGCATCATCATGATGCATAGGCCGGGGTATACCTCCATTTCCAAAAAAAAATAGCTCACTTGGTCGGAAGAAAAATAGGAGTTTTGATTATTTTTTTATACAACCGCATTTTCACACTATATGTTATAAGCATCATTAAGAGTGTCGCACAGAACATATCATCAATGGTCGATATTTTTACTACACTAGCATGACATTTTTAGTTAAACAATTTCTATAAAGCTTTTTCAAGTATCATTTGTTTATCCTCTATATCTAAAAAGTTTATTAGCTATTTTTTCGCTGCAACGCGCGGGGTATTATCTAGTTGAACAAATGTTGAAAGCCACATAAATATCCAACATCTCTGACCGTGCCGCCACCACCGTGCCCGCCCCTGAACCCGTGATGCGTCACTATGCCATCCTGGGCTCCTCCTCCGACGGCTGGCTCGTCACCGCCGACGACCGGGTCCGGATGCGCCTCGTCAACCCGGTCACGGGCGAGCAGCATGAAGGGCACTTCATGCTTGACCTGAAGCACTTTGCTCGAGGCCCCGTCTACAACGACCACCCGCCCTACTGAACACATTGAACTCTTTCTGCAGGGACCATGTGTGCCAGGGGCATGGACTCGTTCTGCCGTAAGGTCATCCTCTCTAGGGATGGCAATGGGTCGGGTTTGGGGCAGGTGGAGCTGGTCCAAATCCAACCCATGATCCATCTTCCTACCCTCTGCCTATCCACCAAATTATTCATGGGCACAACTTGTGCCCATGTTCAAACCCGCTGGATATCCACATACCCATGGAGCTCCATGAGCATAGAAAAGTCAGAATGAAGCCTTCCCAAATATCAAATTAAGTCATCATCATTCACTTACAAATGATAACATGAACTACATGCATAAGTAGGCAACAAGTAATACGATGAGTCTGTAAGTGTGACATACCAGAGGTTGATTCTGTAGCATATAGCTTATGGCACCAGTTGAATATTGCCTGCCATTTCCCATTGATTCGTTTTTCTACTGTCACTGTCATATGGCCCCACATGTAATACGGGTATCCATTGGATATCCATGGAGCACAAACTATAACCGTGTCCAACTCGGTTGTTTGCGGGTATCCATATCCACGGACCCATGGGCAGAAATGTGCCCCATACCCTTGCTCAACCGGTCAGATATCCATGAATATCCAGATCCATGGATAAAATTGCCATCCCTAATCCTCTCCAACTCCCCGCTATGCCCCGCTGCAATGCTGATCACGGGCACGCTGTTCGGCTTGGTGGCCTTCGCCACCGCGCAGAGGACGCCGTCCACTATGGAGCACGACACCGATGCTGCCGGTGCGTTCAAGAGTGTGGTGCTGGTCGCGCCAAGGCTGCTGCTGCCGGCCGATTTGGACCACCGCAGCTACCTCGTGGAAGGACCGGGCGGGCGGCTGATGGTGGTATTCGGTTTGCATTGTTAAGCAAGCATTTAATGCCTTTTATTTTTGAACAGAATCAAGCTGTTGTTTTTGCCTATCCTCTCTTTTTTTTACCAGCAGATCACCACTCTGACTGCTGTCGTATCTGCACTGCATCTTTACTCTAGAATTGTTGCTTGATTGTTTCGGAAGGAATTGCAGTGTGCAGCAGAGGCAAGCTAAGGTAGTGTACCTTATTTAACTCACTAATGGTACTACAATTTACCATGTTATATATTATACTCGTTATTGTTTTCATCGCGCCTACGTAGTATATTCATGACATTGAGGATGTCGTTATTTGGCTTCGCTCCGCATTCGAGTCAATTTCACGACCTTGTCTGACTTGGAATATATATGTTTAAGATAGGCAACAAGGAGCAGCTCTCCTCGGTGTTGCCGCAGGCGGACAAAGAAAGTTGTGTGAGGCCGGCCGTGACAAATTAAACCATGGTTGCTTCTTCCGCCCACAAGCTGTATGTCTGTGAGGGTTGACACCTTCCAAGAGATTGTCATTGGACTCCTCTCCCGCACATTTCACACCCATCCAAGAGCTCTCTCACCCTCCTCTTGCTGCTGCTGGTGCGCATTTGACAGCGAGCCTCTCGTCGACGGCAATCAACACTGATCCAGGTGAGCTTCAACCTTGCTTTCTACTAAGTACCGTTTCATTTCTTCTTCTGATCTTTTTTCCTCTGTGTGTTGTTAAAAATAGATCAACCAATCTATTTTGGCTCCGAGCAACCCATTTTTCAAAGAAGAAAAATCGAGGGAAATTTCAGCAACCTGATGAAGAGAGCACTAGCTATAGCAAGCAGAAGATAATTTGCTATTATTTCAATATTTGAGGTATTTTCATGTACTGCTTCTAGAGTCTTCTGGCATATTCACAAAATGAGGGATATCTCTCTCTTTCTGTTGTGCACTGTCCTCCCCAGGCTCTATTATTTCAATGTTTCGAATAGCGGGCTATGCTAAATAGCGGCGGCCTTCAAATCAGCTATAGCGGGCTATTTGTACATGAGGCCATTTAGCGGTGCTGAAAAGACTATAACGGACTATAGCAGGGCTATAGCTGGCTAAAACTATGGAATAATCTCATTTTAATTTATACTCCCTCCGTCCCAAAATTCTTGTCTTAGATTTGTGTAGATACGGAAGTATCTAATACTAAAACGTGACTTGATACATCTGTATCTAGACAAATTTAAGACAAGAATTTTGGGACAGAGGGAGTATATGCTTGTGTATATTTCACTTAGGTGATTTCTAGTGGAAGTACAATATCTTTCTTAACGTTACCAATTGCAAAGGCACACTGGAACTATAAAACATTGTTTTCACTTCATGACAGTTCTCCAACGTATCCACTGAAACTAACTTCATGGGAATTTTTGGTGGAAACATATCTGGAGAAAATAAATTAAACAGTAGTTGGCTTGTTGCATACAAATAGTCCGCTTGTTATATACTCTGACAACAAAAATTACTACCAAGATGCTAATTGTGTCCACTGATTGCTTTCAGGACCTGCCAACCACAATGAGTCCATCTGCCATTGGAATCGTTGGTGCCATCAATGAATGTGTCACTTTGTTTCAGTGGGCCAAATCTGCCATCTCATCTCTGCACTCCCGATGGAGTGGCTCACAGAAACAACGTCTTGAGGATCAGGTCTTGCAACTAGAGAGGGGCCTACAACGAATGAGGGATACTCTTCCTGCAATGTACGACCTCATTAACAAAGCAGAGTGGAGAAGCCATGAACACTGTGTGGCTAAGCTCCTTCCGTGTCTTAAGGATGCTGCTTATGAGGCCGAAGACCTTCTTGATGAGTTCACATGGTATGAGAAGAAGGTGCAAGTGGAGGGAAATGCAAGCCAATCTCCTTTCACTGACTTCTTTCATACCGTCATCGAAGGCAGCTTCGACAAAGTTAATGATGTCCAATCGAGGTTGGACCATCTTTCAAGTATGCTGGATAATTTGGGGCTTCATGGAATTGCACAACGCTTTGACAAATTAGTCAGGCCAGAGACCACGTCTTTACCAAATGAAACAAAAATATTTGGTCGTGCCAAGGAGCTGAAGCAGGTATTGGGATTACTCGGTGTACCTACATGCCCAAAACGTAAGAGAACAACTAGTTCAATTGATGCATCAACACGCACATCAACAAAATCAAGAATATCGAGTCTTCCTGTTTTGGTGATAGCTGGAATTGGTGGTGTTGGAAAGACCACTTTGGCACAACATGTCTGCAACCATCCACGAGTGAGGTCCCACTTTGATCTGATAATTTGGATTTGTGTCTCGGATGACTTTGATGTGAAGAGACTAACTAAAGAGGTCATACAATCATGCACTAAAAAGGAGGGGGCAAATGGTAATTTGAATTCTCTTCAAGATGCTCTCTCTAACCATGTGAACAATAAAAGGCTATTGATAGTCCTTGATGACATGTGGGATGACTCCTTGAAGGAAAATGGGCAGTGTTGGAAGAGGTTTTGTGCACCTTTTAGAAGTGTCCAGGAGGGAAGTATGATATTGGTCACCACTAGATGTCCAAATGTTACTGAGGGGGTGCGCACAATGGAGCATGTTATAGTTGAAGGTCTCAAGGATGGCGTATTTTGGAATTTCTTCAAATTGTGCGCTTTTGGATCTGAGAGTTCTGACAATGATCCCGAGTTAGAGCGTATTGGCCAAAGAATACTTCCTAAATTGAAGGGTTCTCCTTTGGCAGCCAAAACTCTAGGACGAATGTTGAGGATGGACCTTCAAGCATCTCATTGGAATTCTATAGTTGAGAGTGAACTATGGGAGTTGAAACAAAAGGAAACCGATATTTTGCCTGCCCTTCGGTTGAGCTACATGTATTTACCATTCTATTTGAAACAGTGCTTTGCATTCTGTGCCGTGTATCCCAAAGATTACAAATTTCAGAAGGCATGCTTAGCTGAAATTTGGGTAGCAGAAGGCTTTGTGGAGACTCAAGCTGGTGTTCCCATTCAAGATATTTGCTATCAGTATTTTGATGACCTTGTGGCGCGGTCCTTCTTTCAAAAGGTTAATGGTCGGTATGTAATCCATGACTTGCTGCATGACATGGCACAAAAAGTTTCAGAGCATGACTGCTTCATCTTACGAAATAAGAGTGACTTTGATAAAGTACCCCAGAATGTTCGCCATCTATACATACTCCCTTGCAGTGAATTTGATGATTCCAACTTGTTGAGACTATGCAAGTACACGAAGCTGCGCACCCTAATTTGCAAGATTAATTTGGGGGAAAGAACATGCTTTGTAATGGACCAGTGGTGTACTAAACTTACACGTATGCGTGTGATATCTTGTGCCTTCACAAATGAATTACCAGATAGTATCGGTAATTGGAAGCATCTTCGGTACCTTGAAATCTCCAGACCTTGTACTTGGAAGAGGATTCCTTCAACTTTCTGTTGGCTATATAATATGCAGATTTTATATGCCAAGAAATGCAAGCTACGGAGCTTACCTGCTGGCTTTGATAAGTTGACCAGTTTAAAGAAATTTGAAGTAAACGAACTAACAATTGATTCAGCCAACAATAATATAGAAGTACTTGAAGGTCTGCCACCTCCTATCAGCCTCAAGCGTCTCTATGTCAATTATTATGTCAGTGTCTCGCTCCCAAGCTGGTTTCAACCACAAAACTTGCCAAGCTTAACATCTCTTGATTTTAAAGGTTGTGTTGGACTGGAGAGCATAAACCCAAATGAGATGCCTGCAATTGGTACTTTCTTGTCCTTGACAAACCTATGTATTGATGGGTGCAAAAATTTATCAAGCCTAGAAGATTTTCTGCAACCAAGTTATGTACCGGCCATCAAGGAGATCCGAATTCAAGATTGCAAGATGTTAGCATCTGTACCAACTGAGATTTTTGGGGGGTTTCATTTCCTTGAAAAACTGTGCATAGTTGATTGTCCGAACATCTGCCAACAAAGATTGGTTTCGCCATCCCTCAAGGAGCTCCATTTGTGTCGTTCTAGTCTCTTTTGCGATATTGACTGCTGCTCCCTCACCTCCTTTCATTGTCAATGCGAGTTTGCCATGTCCATACAACTAGAAACGTGGAGTCTTCCAGCTTTAAAGACGTTGTTCATTTGGTGCAAATCTCTTACATCCATTGGAGGCTCCCCTAATCTTTCCATTTCTACGGGCACTAACTGCATTAGAGCATTCCCGTCCCTTACTATCCTACAAGTTCAGTCCTGTGATAAATTGTCAACCCTTGATGGCATCCTAACACAAGAATACCTACCTGCTATTGAGAAAATTGGCGTCGAACTTTGTCCTGAGTTACTGTCCCTGCCAGTTGAAAGGTTTGTGAGTTTTCCTTGTCTGCAACATCTCATGGTTAATAATTGCCCAAGTCTCAACTGGCAAAGGGGGCTGGTGTTGCCATCATATCTCCAAAGTCTATACTTATGGAATTGTGGGAATATCTCTCCATATGTTCCCAGCTGCCTACTGAACCTCACATCCCTCGTCTCGCTGACCATTGGTGGGTGCAAGGGTATAACATCCATTCCAGGTGACATTTGGAGCAGTAATCTTGCATCACTTGAGGAACTGACGATTTCGCAATGTCCAGACCTAGTTTCATTTGGTGGAGCAGAGGCAGTTGCAAACATAAAGAAGGTTCAGATATTCATATGTCCAAAGTTAAAGAAAGCGGATCAGATATTTAGATGACCGCCCAAGGTACCTGTGCCTACACTTATTTCCCGTCCAGCTTTTACTTATATTTTGTTTGAAATTCCCTATATACTGGAAATAACTGATGCATTAGGCAGTAGCAATCCAACTTAAACCATTATCTGTAAAGTACGCTGGATTTACTTACTGATTTTTTCGACAACAAGGTTAAAACCCCCGACCTCTAGATCATTGATGCACACAACCATCTTGTTTCTGCTTGTTACTTCCAATGCTTAGTCTGTATGGAATCATGATCTATTAATATCTCCTGAAAGAAAAGTCCGTATGGAATCATGATCTGTTAATATTTCTTTTTTTTCGAAAAGAGGGGATGCCCCGGCCTCTGCATCAGAACGATGCATACGGCCCTCTTATTAAACAAAAAAATATGTTCCAAACAGGTCTAAAAGTCTAAAAGTCTCCCAACGACAAAAAAAAAGAGCTCACTCAGAGCCAGAAAAGCTAGAATACAATCTAGCCAAATAAAGGACGCCACAACCGGCTGGCAAAAACAAAGAGATAGGTAAACTAATTGTCTATCCTATTACATGACCACCATCCAAACCGGTTGAAGATATCCCGGGCTACCATCTCCTAGCAGATAGATCCACTAACCAAATGCTTTCTGGCTTTCGTCGGAGTGAGTAGCGACCACGAACGGATCAACGCCGTGGCTCGGAAAATAACCTGCAAAAAATGAATGCGTGTTGTTCTGTTAAAAACTAAATCATTTCTGCAATTTCAGATAGCCCACAGCAAGGCGCAGACTCCTACGCGAATATGTCTCGCTAAGTCGGGCTCTATCCCATTAAGCCACGTCCCAAATAACGTGTTGACAGAACTCAGTGGAGTAATATTAAAAGCAATATGGAGCGTCCGCCATAAAACTTTGGCTAGCGGGCAATCAAGAAAAAGGTGTTTGATCGTCTCATCCCGATCACAGAAACTACACCTAGTAGGACCTGTCCAATTACGCTTTGTCAAGTTGTCCTTGGTTAAAATAACTTGTTTATGGACAAACCACATAAACACTTTTATTTTCAATGAAATCTGACAGCCCAAACATGCTTGGAACTAGGAATGAAGCTCGAATTGATAACCTCAATATACATTGATTTAACTGTAAATACTCCAGACCTAGTAAGCTTCCAGCGTAATTCATCGGATTGTTGAGAAAGCTGAACCTCCATTAGTCTACTTACTAGACGGAGCCATTCTTCCCAATGATTGCCCACTAGCGACCTTCTGAACTGAATATTAAGGGGGATAGATTGAAATACCGTTGCAACGAACACCTCACGTAGTTGAACAATACGATATAAGGACGGGTATTGAATGGCTAAGGGTGTCTCTCCGAGCCAAGTATCCTCCCAGAATCGTGTACTAGCACCGTTACCAATCAAAAACTTTGTCCTATTAAACAGGGATTGTTTGACTTTCATAAGCCATTTCCAGAAAGGCGAGTCAGTCGGCCTTACTATCACCTGAGACAAAGTTTTGGTCTGAAGATACTAGCTACGGAGGATTTGCGCCCACGTGGCATCGGTCTCACTCGATAACTTCCACAGCCACTTGCTGAGAAGGCATCTGTTCTTAACTTCAAGATTCTCAATACCAAGACCCCCTTGGTCTTTCGGTCTACAGATGATATCCCATTTAGCTAGACGGTATTTTCTTTTTAGTTCAGCACTCTGCCAAAAGAAGCGCGAACGATAAAAGTCCAGTCTTTTCCTGACTCCAACTGGGACTTCGAAGAACGACAAGAGAAACATAGGCATACTCGTGAGAACCGAATTTATCAGGATTAATCGGCCTCCGTATGACATGAGCTTGCCCTTCCAGCAACTCAGTTTCTTTTCAAATCGGTCCTCGATGCACTTCCATTCTCTGTTTGTCAGTTTACGGTGGTGGATTGGTATACCTAAGTAAGTGAAAGGTAAAGCCCCCAAATCGCACCCAAACAATTGCCTATAAGCCTCTTGTTCGTTCTTGGCTCTACCAAAGCAGAACAACTCGCTTTTGTGAAAGTTAATCTTTAACCTGGTCAATTGTTCAAAGAGGCATAACACCAGCTTCCTGAAAGAAATGTTTGATGTTCACAAATTACATACATGTGACATTTTGAGAAACTTGCTAACCTTGCATGCCAAGTCGGCTAACACTTGTTTCTGTCCAGCCTTTTCTTCTCTCTTGTTCGAAAATCCCTATACACCAGAAATAACTCATGTATTATGCAGTAGCAAACTACCAATCCAAGTTATATTGTTATCACTATTGTAAAACTTGTTTCTTCTTGTTACTTCCAATGTTTAGTTCATATATATAATATTTGATCTGTTAATATTTCCATTCCTTGGTTGCAGATGCTGTTGTGTCGTGAAACTCTCCCTTTTTTTAATTTGCCACATAGGCTTTACTGACCTTGTTTTCTTCTTCAATGACAGGCGAGCAGGAAGCCATAGCTGCATCATTTGGAGAACTGGTAAACCTCCAGCCTTCCCCTAGAAGCCTCTCCCTTTTAAGTAGCAGTTTTATTATCCCATCAATAATTCCATCTGCAATCCCATAACTATCAGTTCCCAGTTTGCACACTCGTTATCTTGTTGTAACTTATGAAAACAACGGAGAGTCAATTTGCATCTCTAAGACATGTTGTATCTGTATGCATTTTATGTGTTTTGGCGCATCTGTGACTTCCTGTATGGTTTATGTTCTTATCTCTGTGGTTTGATGGCTGGTAGAGAAAGCAAGATGGGTCCACATTAGAGAGTTGTCATGTTAAAGATCATGAATGTGTTTTACCATGCATGGATGCGTACTGCGTCCGCATCTTCATCTTGATTAGTCTCAACAATGAAGTCTTTTGGCATTTGAGGTGCGGTCTGGAACTGGTTGATGCAACTGATTGATTCATTCATTCATTCATCACTATTTTGGTGTATTCCAGGATTTCTTCTTTTCAACTCTCACTAGAATGATGCTGTAGCGTTTACTAGCTTTACCAGCCAAACTGACGTCCAAGCAAAGAATTTACAGTGGCAGGGAGACAATACACTGCACCTCACAACTGACTGACTGCCTGGTCATTGTCCATCACAGCTAACCTTGATCATCAACACTGAGACTCTTGTGACCTGGAGATTCAACTTAATTTGTGCAGCACCATACTTAAGTAATCATCGGAGGCATCAAAATTTGAGCCCTCAAAACTGCAACATTGATTAAACTAGCTATTATTTCCTCACTTCTGAAACTTGGAAACAATCGCAAGGTAAAACAAACAAACACAAAAGAGCAGTCTGAAGTCTGAAGTCTGAACCCTGCAAGCCAAATTGTTCTCCTCAGTTGTGAACCCCAAAATCTGTCTTGGAAAAATGTGCAGTAAGCATGCATACACTGTATTAGTGAGTTAAATAAGGTACGCTACCTTAGCTTTGCTCTGCTGCACACTGCAATTCCTTTTCGGAATAACCAATCAATAATTCCAGAGTAAAGATGCACCAAAACACACAAGTGCATACATACACGACATGTCTTACAGATGCACCGTGAGTGCAGCGAGAGTCATGCTCTGTGCTGGTAAAACAAAGCAAAGGATGCATGCATGCTCCAATGGCAACAGAAAAGGACAGCTTGGTAATGTCATGTACCCTCTCAACACCCTACCCCTCAGCTAACCTTGATCAAATGATCAACAGGCAGGCAGATGCATGTATGGTTGGTAGGCAAACATATTCCAGAGTTGATTTTATGCATGCTATAACAACTTGCTTGCAGTTTGAAACAATCACAAGACAAAACAAACACCAAATTAATACCAAGTCTGAACCCTGGGAGCTAAATTGTTTTCATACTTCTGAAACCCCCCACTGTCTTTAAAAAAATGTTACCCAGGCACGCCCGTCACACCCCTCCGTCTTGGGCCTGGCCCATTTTTTATAATTTTTTTAACCATCAAAAATAGGTGCAACAGTTAGGATTCAAACTCTCAACCTCTGGTTTACTTCCAGATGCTCTAACCAACTGGGATAAGCTAACACATTAACCACCTTGAATACCTCACCTCATATGCCAAGTTCCTCTTTTTCTATCTTTTGCAGTGCGTCACATAAAACGCGAAAAAGAAAGACTCTGGTTCTCCTTTTCTATTGGGTTGTTTTGGCTGATTTTTTTCTTCAGTTTTAACTCGGGTTTTTATTTTTTTATTTTGCTTTTTTCCTTTCCAAATTCATGAACTTTCTCGAATTTGTGAATATTTTTCAACTTTGCTTTTTTTTCAAATTTCACACAAACCCTTTTCCAAATCCGTGAACTTTTTTCAGTTTTTTTGCAAACACTGTAGTGAACTTTTTTCATATGCATCAATATTTTCAGTTTATGTGTAACTTTTTTATCAAAATCCGTGAAAATTTCAAAATCCAGGAACTAATTTTCAAATTCATGAATATTTTTCATATTATTGAGAAAACCTTGTCTTTTCTTTTATATTTTCATATTTTGTTTCTTTTTTAAGTTTTTATTTTCTTTTTTTTCTTTTCCAAAAAATGCTCGCTCTTTTATTTATTTCTAAAATTCAAAAATTATACAATTATAAAATTTTGTTCTAAAAACAAATATTCGCATTGTAATAAATTGTACATAAATTCCAAAGAAAATGTCAGTGTCTTTGGAACTTTGTATATATTTTATTTTCTTGGGGTCTCTTCTGCAAAGTTCCCGAGACATATGTATTCATCCAGTTTGTCTGGTGGTCTCCATGTATGTTTGTATTGATTGTACTCTATTAATTTAATATAATATGTGTATAGTCTCAAAAATATTTACTACCCAGTGTAGGCTTGCTTCAACGCGATGGAAGATGGGTCGACCCAATTGTATTGAGCACAACATCGAGCGATTTTGGTTTCTTGTTTTTCTTATGGTTTTGAATACGGTTTTCTGGCTAGTTTTTTTTTCTGATTTTGTATCATTTCTTTATGGTTCTCATCATGTACTTATTTTTAAATTTATTTTTATCTTTAACTTTTGCCAGTTTGTTGTCGATCATGTATGGAAAAAGGTCTATATTGTTTTTCAAGAATATTTGTCGTGTTTCTTACATTGGTTCATGAATTTACCTGGAAAAAATGGGCGTATTCAAAAAATGTTCAAAATCTATTAAACATAATTGTATACTTTTAAAAGGTGTTTGTATTCCATAAAAATAGAATTACCAATTATTTAAAAATTCAGAATGTATTATAAAATATTTACCGTCTATGTAGAAATTGTTTATTGTACATTAATAAATATTTATTTTTTCTTGAAATCTTGTAAGCTATGCATAAAAAATTGTTTGTTGCATAGGTTGATCCCGTATTTTAAAAGTATCTTCATCACCTATTTAAGTTAAATTAACGTGTATTGCAATTTTATTTTATTGTGTATCTAGAAATGGTTCCTCGTATACTAAAAAATGCTCATCATTTTCTTAAAAATATATTGTGTATTAAGTTCAGATCATCATGTACTTTAAAATATTCATCTGGTATTCATAAAATTTTAACTCGTATTGGAAGTTGTTTGCACTGTAACTAGAAATTATTCATTTTATATATATAAATGTATTGCTTTCTTAGAAACTTTAAATCATGTATTAATAATTATGAAAAAATGTTCACGGTTTGAAAAAAAATCATGGGCTTTGTAAAAATTTCGTAAATGTTGAAAAGGATTTGCGGATTTGGGAAAAAGTTCATGGATTTGAAAATAAATTTTTGAATTTAAGAAAATGTTCACAGATTGAAGAAAAAGTTCATGATTTAAAAATAATTCTCGAATTTTGAGAAAGAAAATTAATGAAGAAATAAAAAGAAAGAGAAAAATAAAAATAAATGAGCTAGAGTTTGCATGAGTGAGATGCGATCTATCCAGCCACCCTCTTGACTTGGAATCCACAAAGGTCTCAGAAATGCCTATGGGTCGCCCTTGACCCCTCCTGTATTCGTCTTGAAGGTGGTCCTTAGGGGCCAATAGCCAGGTCAGTTGTCGGGTTCCCCTTGGAGAAGCCACCCCCGATGCGTGGCACCATCATGATTGTAGTTCTAATTCTGAAGTGCAAGTGGGGATGTAAGACTCCCTAAGTATCATTGTTTAGTCCATGATCTAGCCTTTCTTAATGCCCCATGCTGCCAAGTGAAGTGATCATCCGTGCTTAACTTGAGGCGACTGCACTTGGGAACTGTAAATAAACAAATGACAATGAAGAGTAACCATCCTTGTTATTCATAATGATGAAGTACATTTATATACCCTGTGAGAGGACGCATCGCACATGTGCGATCGTTCGAAGGGACGCATCCGAAGGAATACGTCGGTTGCTATAGATAGGGGGAAGGGATGTGTCTCCCCGAGAGGAAACCGCAGGGGTAGTTACAAGTGTAGATTCTCCTATAGTTAACACATGCTAATTAAATCCTAACATGAACAACGCTAAAATATCAATACTAGGATGGAAACATAGATAATTAGATTGATGCTATGAAAAATTATGTAAATTAATTATGATGTGGTGATAGATGATTTTTGACAGCCACGCATAATTCATTGATGTGTAAAAGTTGCATGAATGGACAAAAATAGTTACTCCTCTTTAACTGCAAAAAAGTCTTATTATTTTGGTACACTCCGTATGTAGTGAACCTATACTCTAAAAAACGTCTATATACATCCAAATGTAGTCTCTATAATGGAATCTCTAAAAGGACTTATATTTAGTAATTGAGGGAGTAGTATTTGTAGCTTTACCAACAAACCATAATCAGTTTTTTTTTTAAATCTGCTACTTTTATTTTATTTTACTGTCACCAGGTGCAGGTGAGTCCGCATAACAAATTGAATTAAGCCGCACTTCGGCTGCGACAGGAGCTGTCGATGGCGGTGCCTACGGGCTCCGTCCCTTTGTTGGAGGCATGGATGTTGCAGTCCTTTCCTTCCCTTGCTCGATATGCTTTGGGGCAAACCCTAGATCCAGTCTTCCGGGTCGGATGATGACGACGTCATTGGCTCTTCTCGGCATTGTGTTTCCTCTCGAGGACATCGTCTTAAAGCTAGACTCAGTCAGAGGGACTAAGTGCTCGTGGAGGTTGTTGACTTGGCGACGGCTTATGTGACATCTACGTGAGAGCAGCAGAAGCAGCCTTCACATGCAGGGTGCGCCAGTCGAGTTATGTCTACCAACCTCGTGGGATTTAAAATGACATATGTTTGCTCTTTCGGACACAGCGTTCCTCTTCGATGTCGTCGAGTTTCGTGGATATGCTTGCGGCAGCCTGGATTGACATTACTTTTTCGGTGTGCACTTTGGTAGCAGCGAAGGCGTTCGAGTGCCCGACTGGTCGTGTTGCGAGGTGTTTGCCTTTCTGGCGCATTGTATGTATTATGGTGCTTTTAAGCCTAGTCTTGCTTGGTGCTGCTTTAGGTTTTTGCCTGGTTTTCCTCGATAAACCGAGGAACTTTTTTTTTCTTTTTTTAGCCGGTGCATTCCTCCTTTTGGGGTGTTACTTGTAATACCTCTTTCTGATCAATGAATATTTCAAAAAAATAAATTAGATGGACAGTGGTATCTCCAGCCCACCAGGGTTCAAGTCCTAATGCTTGCATTTATCCTGAATTTATTTCAGAATTTCCGACGATACATTTTTCGTGGGAGGAGACGCTTCTGTTGACTACGAGGCGCCTACGGTGACTTTGTAAAATCTGATGATGATATGCCGGCTCAGTCTTTCGGAGGTGCTCATAAGGAAAGGGTGTGCATATGTGTGTTCATAGGGGTGAGTGTATGCGCGTTTATACGAGCGCTTGCGTCTGTAACGTGTAAAAAAACAGTCCAAAGAAGAAAAAGGATACAGCCGCCCGGTGGGTCCCGCACGCTGTGGGCCCGTGACGACCATGGTCACTCCTTCCGCAGGAATAAGCTTCACTTGACACACAGCAAGCAATGCAGCAGCCCCCATCCACATCCACATCCACATCCACAGATCCTAAGCTTCACTTGACACACAGCAAGCAATGGAGCACGGGGACTGAAACTGTTCCCCCCATCCACGTCCACATCCACATCCACATCCACAGATCCTCCCGCCAGCCGCAAGGGCTGCCCTGACGGCGCTCGTCGGCGGCCGCGGCAACACACGTACCGGCCGTCTCTATCCTCCCGCCAGGGCTGCACGTCTGACCTGACCTGACCTGACGGCGCTCGCCGGTGACAAGACGCGTACCGGAGATCTAGGCCAGGGTGAGCGCCCCTCCCTCCACCCACCCTTGCCTGGATTTCTTTCTTTCTTTCTTTCACCACATCCGCGTCCCCATCGATGCTCTCCTCTCCTCTCCTCACATACTGATACTGGCATTTTCCGCTTGCTTGCAAGACACAATTTTTAGTTCTTTAGTTTCTCATTAGTTTACCATTTGCACCCCACCTCCATAAAAGAAAGAAAGAAAGAAAGTTGGCGACTGGTGTTTTCGCTTTGGATTGAAATCCAACCCACTGTTACTTCTTTATTTTTATCTTATCTTATCTAGAAGCTTACCTGAAGAATGGACCAAAGAAGCAGCAGTTTTACCTACTACATAATAAATTTGACTGTATAGCACAAGGGAAAAACTACACAAATAATAATAATAATAATAATAATAACAATACCAGAAAAACGTGTATGGATTACCTCACACTCACATCAACCAGGGATGATTGGATGTGGCTGTTTCCCCAAAAGTTGCTTCAAGTTCATACACATCTTTGTTTGGTACTCGAATAAAAACACATATCTCTGTTAGTACTTAGTAATTGCAGAGACATACTCGAAAAATTTTCACAGCTTTCGCACCTGATGCCCATTCCTTGTCTTCCTCTAATTAACTTTGCAGCCGATCGATGTATCCGGTTCCACGGCAACATATCTGCCATGGAAACAACATATCTGCTGGGCAAATACAGAAAACAGTTTGCTCAATTAATGACTTGTTGTATGCATAGACTGCACAATTTGCTTCCATAAATAATTATTGCTAGCTGGCTGCGTCTATATATAATGCTAAATTGTGTCCACTGCTAATTTGCTTGCTCGCAGGCAGGACGACAACACATGTCAAACATCCAGTCACCATGAGCCTATCTGCCACTGGGATAATTAGTGCTGTCGATGATTGCGTCAACTTGTTCCAGTGGGCCAGATCTGCCATTCCATCTCTGCACTCCGGCTTGAGTGGCTCACAGCAGGAAACTCTCCAGGAGCATGTGTTGCGCTTACAGGGTGGCCTACAACGTCTCAGGGATGCTCTTCCTGCAATGTATGACCTCATTGACCGAGCAGAGCGGAGAATCCATGACACCCATGTGGAAAAGCTCCTTCCAGTACTCAAGGATACAGTGTATGAGGTCGAGGACCTTCTTGATGAGGCCAAATGGTACGAGGTGAAGGCGCAAGTTGAGGGCAATGCAACCCAATCTCCTCCTCCTCCTCTCTTTGAGTTCATTGATGATGTCGTCCAAGGCAGCAGCTTCGGCAAGCTGAGTCATGTCCAATCAAGATTGAGTAATCTTTCGAGTCAGCTGGAGATCGCGGGGCTTGCTGAAGCTACAGAACACGTTGACAGATTAGTCAAGCCGAAGACCGGCTCTTTGCCATATGAAGGCCTGTTGTTTTGTTATTACAAGGAGCTAGCGCAGGTGACGGGATTTTCCACGAATTCAAAATGCAAGAGAGCAACGAGTTTGGCCAATGCATCAACAAGCGCATCAGCAAACAACCAATTCATTAACGGGTTAAGAAGAATATCGAGCCTTCCTGTTTTGGTAATACAAGGAGCTGGTGGTGTTGGAAAGACTACTTTGGCCCGACGTATATGGTTCAATCAATCGGGGAAGCCTCGGATCATTTGGATTCATGTCTCAGATGGCTTTGATGTGAAGAGGTTAACTAAAAAGGCCATACACCTCTGTACTGGGGAGGAGACAACAACTGATGATTTGGATTCTCTTCAGCGTGACCTTTCTAAGCATGTGAGCAATAAAAGGTTATTGGTATTCCTTGATGATATGCGGGAAGATGCCTTGAAGGAAAACGGGCAGTGCTGGAAGAGGTTTTGTGCACCTTTTAGGAATGTCCGAGGGGGAAGCATGATTGTGGTCACTACTAGATGTTCAGAGGTTACTGAGGGGGTGCGGACAATGGAGCCCATTATCTTAGATGGTCTAAAAGGTGATGTCTTTTGGAATTTTTTCAAATTGTGCGTGTTTGGAAATGCGAGGTCTGAGATTGATCCTGAGTTAGAGCGCATCGGTAGAAGTATACTTCCTAAATTGAAGGGTTCTCCTTTGGCCGCCAAAACTTTGGGACGCATGTTGAGCATGGACCTTCAAGCATCCCATTGGAATTCTATACTTGAGAGTGAACTGTGGGAGTTGAGACAAGAGGAGGCCGACATTTTTCCGGCCCTTCAGTTGAGCTACATGCATTTACCATTCTATTTGAAGCGATGCTTCGCATTCTGTTCTGTGTACCCGAAAGATTACAAATTCCAGAAGGCACGCATAGCTGAAGTTTGGGTAGCGGAAGGCTTTGTGGAATCTCAAGGGGGTGTTCCAATTCAAGATATTGGCTGTCAGTATTTTCAAGACCTAGTAACACGGTCCTTCTTTCAAATGGTTCCTGGTGGATACGTAATCCCTGACCTATTGCATGACCTGGCACAAAAAGTTTCAGAGCACGACTGCTGCATCTTAAGAAATGATAGTTGCTTTGATAAAGTCCCACAGGATGTTCGTCATCTGTACGTACTCCCTAGCAGTGACTTTGATGGTTCCAACTTGTTGAGACTGTGCAGGTACACAAAGTTGCGTACCCTAATTTGCAAGAAGAGTTTAGGGAAAGAAGCAGGATTTGTGATGGGCCACTGGTGTACTAAACTTTTGCGTATGCGTGTGATTTCTTGTGCCTCCACAGATGAGTTACCAGGTAGTATTGGCAACTTGAAGCATCTTCGGTACCTTGAAATCTCCAGAGCTTGTGCTTTGAAGAGGATTCCTTCAACTTTCCGTTGGCTATATAATCTGCAGATTTTCTATGCCAAGAAATGCAAGCTAGAAAGTCTGCCTAGTGACTTTGGTAAGTTGATCAACTTACAGAAATTTGAATCGGATGGATTACCATATTATCCTGGGTGCCGCATGCGTGTTAATGCAGCAGATGGGCAGGGACAAAGAATAGTTAGGTTAATGAAGAATCTGAACCAATTTCATGGCTTGGAGATCACTCATGTTGGCATGCTAACTAAGGATGATGCAGCAGAATCAAAACTGAAGAATAAGAAAGACCTTGACGAGTTGAAACTGATATTCAAATCAGATGGGTTACCAATTTTGCCGCGGTTTTTAGGATATCCCGAGTCTCAGTACATGCAGGACAATGAGATAGACATGCTTCATCAGTCTCAAATCATCCAGGACAATGAGATAGAAGTGCTTCAATCTCTGCAACCTCCTATCAGTCTCAAGTCTCTGTTCCTCCAGAATTATGCTGGTGTCTCGCTCCCAAGCTGGTTTCGGCCGCAAAACATACCAAGCTTAGAATCACTTACTTTGAGAGACTGTGTTGGACTCAAGAGCATATCATTGTGCATGATCTCAGAAATTATAGGCTTAAATCTGATACCTGCAGTGCTAGTTCACAACAATAATGATAGTGTTGGTATGTTCCTATCCCTGACAGATCTAGCCATTTATGGGTGCCGAAATTTATCAAGCCTCGAACATTTTCTGCTTCCAAAGTACGTACCAGCCGTGAAGAAAATAACAATTGGAGGTTGCAAGAGGTTAGAATCAATACCAACAGAAATGTTTGGGGATTTTCATTTTCTTGAAGAACTGGACATTTTCTCTTGTCCAAAAATCCGCTCCCGAAGATTGGTATCGCCATCCCTTAAGAAGCTCAGACTGTCTCATTCTGCTCTCTTTTACAGCATTGAGTGCTGCTCCCTCACCCACTTTCATCTATCAAGTGAGTTTGTCATGTCCATCCAACTAAAGATGTGGAGTCTTCCAGCTCTACGGGAGTTGCACATTCTGTGCCGCTCTCTTACATCTATCGGAGGCTCCACTAACCTTTCCCTTTGTACGGGCACTGGCAGCATTAGAGCATTCTCATCCCTTAGTGTCCTAAGTATTTCACATTGTGATAAATTGTCAACCCTTGATGACCTCCTAACACAAGAATATCTACCTGCTATTGAGGAAATTGCAATCTGTTTTTGTGGGGAGTTACTGTCCCTGCCAGGTGAAAGCTTTGGGAGTTTTCCTTATCTGAAAGATCTGCGGATTGACAACTGCAGAAGCCTCAACTGGCAAAGGAGATTGGTGTTGCCATCGTCTCTGCAAAGGCTCCGCTTAGATTATTGCGGGGATATGTTTTCATCTGTTCCCAGCTGCCTTACAAATCTAACGTCCCTCGTCTCACTGACAATGAAGGGATGCCAGGGTATAAGATGCATTCCAGGCGACATTTGGCGCTGTGATCTTACATCACTTGAGTTGTTGGAGATTCGGGATTGTCCAGACCTAGTTTCAATCGGTGGAGCAAAGGCAGTTGAGAAAATAAATTCAGTGTGGATATGTGGGTGTCCAAATTTAAAGGGAGTATCAGGGATCCTGAGAAGGTGCAGCAAAGGTACGTGTTGCCCGCTCAGCTTTTACTCCGCATCTGTTCCAAATTCATGAGATACTGGGGGAAAAACGTATGTATTATGCAGTAAAAATCCTACTTAAATCATGCTGGACTTGCTTGTTGATGACACCTTTCGTGTATTGTATGTCTTGTTTCTGCTTGTTAGTTCTGATTCAACACAAGTGACATTTTGAGAAAACTCGCTAGATGTAATTAAGAGTGTTGCTGTGCTGCGTGGGTTTAGTAGAACACTATATTTTTTTTAACCCAAATTTGCTTTACCGACCATGTGTTGTTTTTCTTGAAGGATGAGTGCTACTAAATGACAAGCCAGCTCGAACCCATGGCTGCATTGCTTGGAAGTTGGAAGACCCGGCCCGGGGATGGCGAGACTTGGTGCAGCACTAGTTACTTGGAAGTCAGGAGACCTGAGGACTGCAAGACGTCGTTTGTTACATCTCGTAGTCTCTACCTATCTCTCTGCAGCTGATTCTCCCTTTGATTCTACATACTATTTTGCGCTGATAATTAACTTGTAATAAATGATGCAGAGTCACCGTGGGTCTCTTAAGGCATGTTGTTAGTTTGGTGCTTGCAGGGGCCTCCGATGATTATCCCAAACTGCCACAAAGTGAAACTAAATGTTGTTTTTAGGTCTAATGTCTGGGGGAAGCCTGTACTTTCAGATGCAGGGTTGTACATTTGAGAGTGAATATATTAGGATTAGTTTGGACAAAAGGAATTGCAGTCAGTGTGTAGCAGAGCTCACTAATACGTACAGTGTTATTTGTGCTGCTACTGATGTGGTGCTGGTGCTTGCGATGACTTTGCTGATGAGAGCCTGAAGCCTGCTTACTGCACTATTTTTTTGGACACTGTTTGGGGTTTCACAAGTAAGGAAAGGGATTTTGTTTGCCGGGCATTGTCGTCGCCGGTGTTATGGGCCCGCACAGATCACCATGAACGAGCTCCAGGACATGCTCTGCCCTGTAGTTCGCCATGTCCAGGAACTGCGCTCGGGGTTGCTTGCCTGCCAGGCAGCTGTCGCAGAGCTGGTCGACGTGGTCGATCACCGGCAAGCCACGCACCATGTCCTATAGAGCCAGCATCTGAAGTGAGTTGAAATATATCGTCCGCTTCTCTTTATTAGTTCGGGCTTTTGAACGAGTTCGGGCTTTTGAACGAGTTGGGTGGAATATGAATTCAATAACAACAGAAGCGCGAGACTTTAATTCAGTTGCGATCGTCCATGTCTGCAGCTTCGTCATAGCGCATTTTGTTCCCCCTTCATCATCCACGACGACTACACAATCGACAACTACTATATCGACCACGGCTACATCAGCGTGATCAGCTACCTCGACATGGACATTAATGGCTATGTCTACGGCAACTCGTCGGCAACAACTCTAATCAACAGCCTCTGCGTCGTCACTAGCGTCCATGCCACTCCCGCTGTGACTGCGGGAGGGAATAGAGGAGAGACGTAGGAGGCACCAGACGGGGACGGGGACACCGCCCTAGGTGTTGACACAAATGGACACTAGCACTGCCCTATCTGTCCATTACCAATTCTGCAGGTGGCAGACCAGTTGGGCAGTTCCTGCGGTGCGGCAGACGGCATGGCGGACCAGGGGAGGCCGGAGCAGAGCAGGCGAGCGTTGGAGGGACGGCCAGGGAGCTCCGGGGCAGAGGGAAGTCACCAGCTGACGGCGGGTACGCACTGGAACTTGCGACCAGTTCCTGCCCGCGTGCCTACTGACGGCATGGTCTTGTATGACCCACCACTCCGCGATGACAGATTCCTTGTGGCGTAATGCCCTTGTACTCCCTTCCGTCCGGAATTACTTGTCATCAAAATGGAGTACAATGCAAGATGCTTAGGTTGCTTGGGTTGTTGCGGAGCGGCTGCAACGAGAGATGGTTGAATAGGTGTTGGCAGAATGGAATTAGCAAATGGATACACGTGTCCATCAAAGATATGCTTCTTTTACTAGCACTAGCAGAGCAGGACGGGAACTTGGTGCTCTCAGGTACCCGCGCATCCTATATGCGTAAAAAAATTTAGTAATTCAAAAAAGTTCAAAAAATTCCAAATCTTGTTTGGAATCAAAGATGATCAGGTATTGTACTCGTATAAAAAGTTTGGACAAGAAATAATTCATATTGACTTCAGGGCAAAAAAGACAAGTTTATGACGACAATATAGCGTGTATAGTGCTTGTATATAGTGTTTTTTGCCAAATCTTTGACCCAGGGTGCAATAAAAGTCATTCTCCGACGAATCTTTTTATATGACTACAATACTTGATCATGTTTGATACCAATTTTTTTTTTGAAATTTTTTGAACCTTTTATGAATTACCAATTTTTTTTTGCATATAGGGTGCGCTGGAACCCAGGTTCTCCTTCGTATTTTCCTAGCAGAGCACCACTACTCTACTCTTACTGCACTTGTAAAAAAGATCATGGCTGAGGTTTCAGTAACAAGAGAGAACAGTTTGGTTTGCAACTTACTCCCTTCGTCCCATAATATAAGAACATTTTTGACACTACACTAGTGTCAAAAACGCTCTTATATTATGGGACAGAGGGAGTATTTCCTTTTCTGCATTTTGAGCCGCAGCAGATGAACAGTTCCGTTTATGTAATGGTTCATTACTCACTTGTATGGTTGCGGCCATGATGAGATGGCCGTCTTTTAGGACACCAACCCTAACTGCTAAGCCCATAGCCGTTGGAGGAAGCCGTCGGGCTAAGCCCGGGCGGCTGACGGCGATGGCGGAGGATCTCCTCCTCGCGGCACAGGTGTGGTGCGGGGAACCCTGGCGAGTGGGAGCGCGCCCCCAGATCTGGGCCTCCGTGGCATAGTGGCTCGCTCCCGGCGATGGCGTACGGAGGCGGCGCTGCTGCAAGAGCGCTCTTGGTCGGCAGCGGGGCGGCGTGGAGGGCTAGGTGGACGGACCGGCTGTAGATGTGGTCTGGCCTCCGGTCAGATCTGATCTGGTCGGAGTTGCCTGCTCGCTACGCGGCGATGAAGATCGGTGGCGGTCCCATGCACATGATCGACGCTGCTGCAGGAGGTGCCTCCGGTCTCGTGCACACGATCAGTGGTGGTTCAGTCAGATCCGACTGCCACTATTACAAGAACGCTTCGGGTCGGCTATGGCGGCTTGTTTTGCGGCAGCAGGCCACCTAGCCTCGGATTGGCGGCAGTAGCGTGGAGGGTCGGTGGACGGGCCGGCTGCAGATGTGACCTGCCCTCCGGTCAGACCCGATCTGGCCGGAATGGCCTGTTAACTGCACGATGGCGGAGATCAGTGGAGGTCCCGTGCACACAATACAGGATGGAGGTTCTTCAAGTAGATTCGGGTGAAAACACTGCTCTCTGTTAGTTGTCAAGGCCAGCGCTGGCGCCGCTCTTCTGTGTCGGCCCCTTTTTGAAGGCATCGTCGTGGAGAAGCTCTACAACTCTATCGCTTCCTCCGAGGGAAACTCTAAATCAGTTGATCGGATGATGGTGGCGCTCTTGTATCGTTCCCCCTTGGGGGCGTCATTCTTGGAGATGTGCATTGGCTTGAGGGACCAGCGGATGTTTTCAGCAGTGGAGCGGCGTTTCATGTGACGCATCGACATGGAGTCTTGACAGCGTGGCGCGGCAGGGTCTCGGCGACAGATGTGTGATGATGGACGTGCGTAGGGAGGTGGCGTCATCTGGCGCTGTGGTGGAGTCGACGGCAGGCCTATCAAGGTCGATGCGTCGGTTCGTGCTCTGAACATGGATTGGTGGAAGATGATGGCGATGGCCTTTGCAGCGTGCGTATGCGGTGTCCGCTAAGAGTGCACCAGACTCTACAATTCGGCTTGGTTGGGGCCTCCGCCTTTTGATGTTGGACTTTGGTGTGAGGTCTGAGTATACGGCCCGACAATCTGCACCCATTCATCCAGTGGATAAGAGCAGCGACAATTATTGTTAAGGTGGTGGCTTCAAACTTATTGATGTATTATTTTGTAAGATTTTGATGAAATAATTAATAAATGATTGCATGCATGGTCCTGAGGCATCATCCTTCTTTTGGAAAATAAAAATACTGGTGGTCGAGGATGTCGATATTCGGCTCGTTCCGCATATGATCCATTGACTACATCCAACTTAGGGTAAAATATTAAGATATGCAACAAGGAGCAGCTAACATCAAAATTCTAGGATACGATGATGACGTAGCACCACACCTGGCCATTGTCGCCAAGGAGAAGCGAACAAAGCGATCATGGTTGGTGGTTCCGCCCACAAGCTGTACGTTTGTCATTAGGCTCCTCACATTCAGACCCATCCAACATTTCTCTCCTGCTGATACTGCTGCTGCTGCTGCGCATTTGAAGGATCCGCTCGTCGACGGCAAGCCGCGCCGATCCAGGTCAGCTTCAACCTTGCTTTCTTCTAAGTACGGCTCAATTTCTTCTTTTGCGTTCGACTGCTATATTTCGATATGCAACGTATATTTCGTCAAGATGGAAATATATGCTGCATATTGAAGTGAGATATAGTCAATGTACAGTATGTTAGTAAATAATTGCAAACACATGAAACTTAATAATTTTGTTATCACCATAAGATCATTTGTGATGTTTCTCTAGTTTGTTGCCTTGTTGATGTAGGAGTATTTGTTAAGACTAATTTCATGGGAATTTTGGTGGGAACATTCATCCGGAGAAAATACTTACTACAGTAGCTGGCTTGTTGGATATTTGGACTGCAAAAATTACTTCCATAATGCTAATTGTTTTCACTGTTTGTTCCCAGGACGAAAATAGATGTTCAGACTCGAACTCCAGCAACCATGAGCTTATCTGCCTTTGGGATCATTAGTGCCATCAATGAATGTGTCAATTTGTTCCAGTCAGCAAAATCTGCCATCTCATCTCTGCGCTCCCGATGGAGTAGCTCACATGAGCAAAGTCTCCAGGATCATGTGTTGCAATTACAGAGTGACCTACAACGTCTCTGTAACACTCTTCCTGCAATGTACGACCTCATTAATGGTGCAGAGTGGAGAAGTTATGAAGAGCGTGTGGCCAAGCTCCTTCCGAGTCTCAAGGATGCTGTGTCTGAGGCTGAGGACCTTATTGATGAGTTCAGATGGTACGAGATGAAGGTGCAAGTGGAGGGCAATGCAAGCCGATCTCCTTTCATTGACTTCCTTGATGAAGTCATTCATGGCAACTTCAACAAACTGAATGATATCCAATTAAGTTTGAATCACCTTTCGGGTCAGATGGAGAATATGGGGCTTCGTGGAGTTACACAACGCTTTGACAAAGTAGTCAGGCCAGAGACCACCTCTTTATTGTTTAAGGAAACAAAGATATATGGTCGTGAGAAGGAGCTGAATCAGGTATTGGGATTTCTTGATGTACCTATATGTCCAAAACGAAAGAGAGCAACAAGTCCGATGAATGCATCAGCAAGCACATCATCAAGCAACCATGTTAATGGCGAATCGATAATATTGAGTCTTCCTGTTTTGGTGATAACTGGAATTGGTGGTGTTGGAAAGACAACTTTGGCCCAACATATCTGTAGCCATCAACGAGTCAAGTCTCACTTTGAATTGATAATTTGGATTTGTGTCTCGGATAACTTTGATGTGAAGAGGTTAACTAAAGAGGTCATACAATCATGGTCCGTAAATGAGGCAAAGAATGATAATTTGGATTCTCTGCAGCGCGCTCTTTCTAACCACTTGAATAATAAGAGGTTATTGATAGTCCTTGATGACATGTGGGATGATGCCTTGAAGGTTAATGGGCAGTGGGAGATGTTTTGTGCAGCTTTTACAAGTGCCCAGGAGGGAAGTGCAATGCTGGTCACTACTAGATGTCCAAATGTCGCTGGGGGGTGCAGACAATGGAGCCCATCATATTAGAAGGTCTAAAGGACGATGTCTTCTGGAATTTCTTCAAGTCATGTGCGTTTGGATCTATGGGTTGCAACAATGACCCTGAGTTAGAGCGCATTGGTAGAAGAATACTTCCTAAATTGAAGGGTTCTCCTTTGGGCGCCAAAACACTAGGACGCATGTTAAGCATGGACCTGCAAGAATCACATTGGAATTTTATACTTGAGAGCGAATTGTGGGAGTTGAAACAAAAGGAGACTGACATTTTGCCTGCCCTTCGGTTGAGTTATATTTATTTGCCATTTTATTTGAAGCAATGCTTCGCATTATGTGCTGTGTACCCCAAAGATTACATCTTTCAGAAGGAATACTTAGCTGAAATTTGGGTAGCAGAAGGCTTTGTGGAACCTCATGGTGGTATTCCAATTCAAGATATTGGTTGTCAGTATTTTGATGACCTTGTAGCACGGTCCTTCTTTCAAAAGGTTGGCAATGACGGATATGTAATCCATGACTTGTTGCATGACATGGCACAGAAAGTTTCAGAGCACGACTGCACCATCTTAAGAAATAAGAGTGACCTTGATAAAGTTCCTCAGAATGTTCGTCATCTCTACATACTCCCTAATAGTGACTTTGACAATTCCAGCCTATTGAGTCTATGCAAGTATACGAAGCTGCGTACCCTAATTTGCAAGACGAATTTAAGGAAGAATAACGGGTTTGTAATGGACCAATGGTGTACTAAACTTCTGTGTATGCGTGTGATTTCTTTTGCCTTCGCAATTGAGTTACCGGATAGTATTGGCAACTGGAAGCATCTTCGGTACCTTGAAATCTCTGAAGATTGTCCTTTGAAGATGATTCCTTCAACTTTTTGTTGGCTATATAATCTACAATTTTTATATGCCAAGAGATGCAAACTAGAAAGCTTGCCCTGTGACTTTGGTAAGTTGATCAGATTGCTGAAATTTGAATCAGATGGACTAGCATATTGTGCCGGGGGACGCACGCATTTGAATTCAGAAGATGGGCAGAGACATGGATTTGGGTTACTAAAGAATCTGAACCAATTCCGTGGACATTTGGTGATATATAATATTGGCATTCTAAGTAAGCATCACGCAGCTGAAGCTGAACTGAAGAATAAGAAACATCTTGACAAGTTGAAGCTGAATATGTGGGATATGCATGATACACATGATGCTTTAGGCTTCCATAATTTTAATGTCCGCGACACTGAGATAAAAGAGGTGCTTGAAGTTTTGCAGCCTCCTATCAAACTCAAGTCTCTGTCCCTCGAGAATTATGCCGGTGTATCGCTCCCAAGCTGGTTTCAACCACAAAACATGCCAAACATAAAATCACTTCATTTTGCGGCATGTGTTAACTTACATGAGATATCTGTGGTTGGTATTTTCATGTCTTTGACTGACGTAACCCTTTATGGGTGCGAAAGTATATCAAGCCTCGAACATTTTCTGCGTCCAGATTATGTACCAGCCATCAAGACAATAAGAATTGAACACTGCAACATCTTAGCATCAGTACCAACTGAAAAGTTTGGGGGTTTTCATTTCCTTGAGGAACTGGACATGCTCCATTGTCCAAACATACGCCTCCAAAGATTGGTTTCGCCTTCCCTTAAGAAGCTCAGTTTGCGTGGTTCTGGTCTATTTTGCAATATTGACTGCTGCTCCCTCACCTACTTTTATTTAAAATGTGAATTTGTCACATCCATCCAACTACAAATGTGGATTCTTCCAGCTCTACAGATGTTGAATATTGAGTGCAAATTTCTTGCTTCTATTCGAGGTTCCGCAAACCTTTCCATTTCCGCCAGCACTGGAAGCATTAGAGCATTCTCGTCTCTTATTGTCCTATCAATTTGTAGTTGTCAGAAGTTGTCAACCCTTGATGACTTTCTAACACAAGAATATCTACCTGCTATTGTGAAAATTGAAATATTGTGTTGTAAGGAGTTACGGTCCCTACCAGGTGAAAATTTTGGTAGTTTTCCTTATTTGAAACATCTGATCGTTAGTGAGTGCCCAAATCTCAATTGGCAAAGGGGGTTGTTGTTTCCATCATCTCTCCAGAGGCTCACCTTTACAAGAAGTGGGGATATATCTCCGCATGTTCCTGACTGCCTACAGAACCTCACGTCCCTCGTCTCATTGAACATTGGTGGCCTGAGTATAAGATCCATTCCCGGTGACATTTGGCACGGTAATCTTGCAAAGGTTAAGGAATTGGTTATTGAGGATTGCCCATACCTAGTTTCACCTGGTGGAGCTAAGGCAATTGCAAAAATAAAGAAGGTGGTGATACACAATTGTCCAAAATTGAGAAAAAGTGCGTAATATATAGTGAAGAGGCTGCCTAAGGTATCTTCTATATCTGAATATCTAGCTCCCACTACTAGATTTATCTACACATCACCTCAATAATCGATAACCAACTGATCGAAATTTTGTGGGATAGAAGTCATGCATTTCATCCTAAGTTGCTTTGTTGCATGGATGTTAGTCACAAGTTATTTCTTTGCATTAAATTTGTTGTGCTCATGGATGGCATATATGTGGTGGACACATGCAGAAAAATATATAGTTCATGCTTGTCGCTGCGTTAAGTTCAATTCAGAAGTTTTTCCTCTTTTTATACATCATTTTCACGTACTTCCTAGGTTTTATTGTTTTTAAAATTTAAACGAGCATTCTTACATTTGGTTTTCCATTAGTTTTAGTTATTTTAAGCACCTTTTTATGCATTTCTTTTAACACGGTTCTGATGGCAACACACGGGGCATCATCTTGCTAACGTGTAGATGTATCATGTATGGATGCTGTCATGTTGTGTGTGTTAAGTTGAAACTCTCCTTTTGTTGGCAAATCTGCTTTACTGACCATGTTTTGTTCTTCAAGGACTATATCCGGTATCTGCATTACTTGGAAGTTGGAAGACCTCAGGACAGCAAGGCATCATGCGTTTGTCTCGCTGTCTCTGTCTATTTATCTGGAATGGCTTCTCTCTATGTTTTTAAGAAGATTCATCAATAATTTCACCTGGAATCCATATTTCTGCTGCTAACTACAGTATCAGTTTGCAGTTTGCACAATCGGAGTAAACTTGTTGTAACTTATGAAACGACAGAGGGTTCATTATGTGGGTCAACAGTACCACTGGCGTGCCAGGTCTGGGGCACAAGAAATTAACTTTCCCTACCATATCCAAGTATGTTAGGAGTCTAGCTACCAGAGTCACTTTGAATCTCTAAGACATGTTGCACCTATGTCCATTTTGGGTGTTTTATTGCATCTTAACTCTGGAATATGTTTACGTGCCATGCATGATTTTCCACCTACTTCTGCATTTTCTGTACCTCTGCTTGTTCTCTCTTCATTTGCTGGTTTCTCCTTTCTCTCTGGTTCTTGGCTTGTAAAAATACCTGCGCTGCTGTCTCGACGCTTTCTCCTAATATACAAATTGGTGCACACACGTTGGCACACATACCCGAGTGAAAAATAAATAAACGATCTTAGCTAGTCAGAACAATGAGCAAGCAGGCAGATGGTTTCAGGTTTTGACAAGTAAAGAAATATATTACTGTAGATATATAGTTTGCCGCAGCACCTTTCAATTCATGCATGGGTCAGATTTTGACGCCCTCCCCTGGATGATTTATTTTTGAGTTCTGACTAGCAAACTGTTAGACCAAATGCCCTGTTCAGGTAAGCTAAATGGCTGGCAGAAAGCTGCATTTCAGACGTATCTAATTGCATGGCCTGCTGATGTTGGTGCTGATGCTGGTGCTTGGTGTGACAGTGCATGAGAGTCTGAACTAGAGCTTGCTGAATATTTTTCAAGACAGTGCTTGGGGTTGATAAGTGAGGAAAGAGCAGCAAGATTGTTTCAAACTGCTGCTGCAAAAATTTCAGGGTGGATGGATGCATGCATGGCTGCTAAGTAGAAAGAAAGCTGCTGCACTTGGCCGTTGTCTAATTCAAACATTTGCCCTGTGATTGACTCCACTTGTGACTGCAGATGGTTGCACAAGTAAAGAAAGTATGCTGGCGCCGTGCACCCGCTCCCGCTCACCGTGCAGCCGTGCACCAGCTTGTGATTGTCCTCTTGTATCCAATGTGTGTCTTTTCATATATACTAATAATTTTGCCATCAATTTGGTGCACTAGCAGTAAGTAACAGGTTTGTTTTGTCGTGGGCTGCATGCATGTGTGTAGAGTTTGTCATGTACGGCAACTACTACATACTCCCTCCGTCCAATATTTACTGTCACCGAAACCGATGTATCTAGACGTATTTTAGTGCTACACATACACCTGTTTAAACGACAGTTAATATGGGAAGGAGGTAATAAACTTTTGTTTGGCAACTATACTACATAAACTTGGTGCATTTTCTCTCCCTGTCAGGAATTCTTGTATTCAACCTGGACAAAAATAATTCATCCCCAACAGGTATCTCTATAACATTTCAAGAAAAAAAAACAAGTATCTCGATATGATTTGACTCATAAATTAACTGATCTGACTCAGAAAAGCAACGCATGGTCGACATGGGCACTGTACAAGATGCAAACAACTAACACAGCAAAGAAAGATTTTCTTTATGCAAACAACTACTACCCCCTCCATTCCAAATTACTTGTCGCAGAAATGGATGTATGTAGAACTAAAATACATCTAGATACATCCATACCTGTGACAAGTAATTCGGAACGGAGGGAGTACTTGATTGATTGCTGCCAGGTAAATAAAACTCAGAAAACAAATTGACTAATGTACATTCACCCAGCCACAATATAAAAAGGGAGAAGCTGAACCAGCCAAAACTCTCAACTTGTTCAGTTCCAAAAACAAAACTCTGATAAATCAGTAAGAAGCATGCTTGAATGGATGTGTAAGCAGCATGCTTCCGTAACCGGTCTCAAAGGATCCAGCTGCAGTCTGGCTATGATAAATCAGTAGGTCTTCCTCTAAGGATCCTGGAATGGTAGGAACCCCTGAACCAGAACATAACTTGTCTTGGTGCATTATGGAGTTGAGATCCTCTACAAACGTTTCCAGCGATGATGGCTTACGACGACGAGCGACACTGGTCTTTTTTCTTGATGGTACCAGTGACTCCTGAGCATGTGATTGCGAGGCTGAACCTGAATTTTAATGATACAAGAAAACCCACCATCAACATACCTAACAGCAGTTGTAATACAAATTGATGTTTGTGATGTGGTAAACTGATAATAGTAATATCAGTTCAGTGAAGGAATGGGTATATATATCAAGTGATAATAATAACACTGCAATGAAGGAATGGGTTACTTACTACAAATCTACCTAAACATGTTTATACAGGAAAAAAAATAGAATGTTTACAGAAAAGAACCTGAATACGATAGCGCTGATCCAAAACCAGATGGATTATTGCTAAAAGTCTTGCCCAAGTTGTGATGAGAAGATGGTTGTTTCTTCACTATTCTGCGGACGGGCTTTTCTTTGGGTAGTTTCCTCTCGGCTTGAGCATCTTGGGGTTGGGGACGACGCGTTGGTGTGTAGTTCTCCAGTGTAGCCTTTTTCCTCCATCTTGTCCCACACGCATTGCAGAGCACTGGCTTCTCGGGTGGCCCGTGTCGCCAGATAGGGCTGCCTGTATCAGCACAGCAGCAGTCGGCAGCATGAGCAACAACAAGTAGAGTAGTACTAAACAGAGAGCCAAGATTGAATCTTTTAATTGATGATGAGTTTCAGTGACGCGGATTTGATTTGGAACCCAGATGCAGATGCAGGGCGAGGGCGAGGGGTTTCATCATGCAGATGCAGAGACAAACAAAAGGGGAAACAAATTCGAAACTCGAACAAGAGATTTGTTTGTTCAAGAAGAAGAAGAAGAAGAAGAAGAAGATGCAGATGCAGATGCTTACTTATGACTCGGCAATGGCAGCAGGGACCCTCCTTTTTCACCATGCCTCTTGTCCCCTCTCTTGTCTTTCTACTCGGCCGGTGTTGGTCTGCCTGTCTTTCTACTCGCTCTGCTCTTCTGTTTCTCTCCGGTCGGTGTTTAGAGAGAGAGAGAGAGAGAGGAGGAGGAGGAGGAGGAGGAGGAGGAAGGAGAGGATGTGAGATTTACAAAACACAAGTTGCCGTTTTTCTCACTAATAATAAGACAGATAATAGAAGCAATGAGAAATTGGGCAACATTAATATAGTAGGAGAAGAGGATAAGGATAGACTAATTATCTGCCACTATCATTAAATTCAATTTTTTGTCACCATTATACATGGTATTCTTTGACTTCAGAGCATGTTTCGATTTCGATTTCAATTTGGGGGACAGACATGGAGCCTCGGAGGCCGTCGCCGATGAGCTACGACAGATCAGGGCGACAAAGGGATAAAGCGGCAGCTACAAGCGTGTCGCCTCTAAGAGGCGCGGGAAAGTTTAGACCTATACATTTTAAACGCATCATCAATTAATACAAAAGCGACTTGAAACGTCAAAGAGAACTAAGAGCGCGGGAAATTTAAAACAGGTATGATGACGTTATCACAATCGAGCCTATGTGACGTGGCACGGCGAACCGGAGTTACTCACATGAGCTCTCCCCCGCCTCCACCTGCCACCCTCCACGACGTAATCTCACGGGAGACCACACCCCTCTTACCATTGGTTCCCCTTTCTCGTTATCAGCCCCTATCTCAGGGGCGACGGGCAGGACGGGGAGCTCCGGGCTTGGCTAATCCTCGATTTCAAATGTGGGGGACAGCTATGAAGCCTCGGAGGCCACTAATGGAGAGGCAGGTCTCCGACAACATACAACAGATGAGAGCGTCAAGGTATAAAGCGGCAGTTGTGGATGTGTGGCCACTAAAAAGCGCGGGAAAGTTTAAACATGTACATTTTAAACACGTCATCAATTAATACAATACGACGTGAAACATAGTAGAGAACTAATAGCGCGGGAAAATTTTAATAGGTATGATAACGTTATCGCAAGCGAGCTTATATGACGTGAGACGCTTTACAATAAAAAGGAGCTCGCGGAGTGGAGTTACTCACATGAGCATCCGGCGACCCACCCCTCTCCCGCCTCCACCTATGACCCTCCAAGATGTAACCTCACAGAAGACCACATCGCTCCCTGCCCCGACATTCTACCCCGTGCTCTTAGCGGTTCTCCTTCCCCGTTATCGCCCCCTATCTCAGGCACGGCGGGAAGAGGGACGGGAAGCTTGGAGTTCGGCTAATCATCAATTTTGATCTGGGAGGGGGGGAGGTGGCAGCCATGGAGCCTCCAAGGCTGCTGACGGTGAGGGAGATCGCCGACGAGCTACAATGGATGAGAGCGACAAGGTATAAGGCGGAGGCTGTAGTCGTGTGGCCTCTAAGAAGTGCGGGTAAGTTTAAACATGTACATTTCAAAACACATCATGAATTAATACAAAGGGACTTGAAACATCATAGAGAACTAAGGGTGCGCGAAAATTTAAACAAGTATTATGACGTTACCATAATCGAGCGTATCTGGTGTATCAAGATTTACCTAAAAAGGAGATAGAGGAGCGGAGTACTCACACGAGCACTCATGTGACTCGCCTATCCCCCGCGTCCACCTACCACCCTCCACGTCGTGACCCACACCGCTCCCTTTCCCGGCATTCTACCCCGCTCTTAGTGGTTCTCCTTCCCTATCATCGGCCCCTATCTCGGGCGGCGCGAGGGGGGGTGGAGCTCAGAGTTTGGCCAATCCTCAATTTCAATCTTGGTCAACTATGGAGCCTCTGAGGTCATTGACGGTGAGGGAGGTCACCGACAAGCTACTACAGATGAGAGCGCCAAGGTATAAAGCGGCGACTGTAGACGTATGGCCTCTAAGAGGCGCGCGAAAGTTAAAAACACGTCATCAATTAATACAAAGTGACTTGAAACACCATAGAGAACTAAGAGTGCTGTAAAATTTAAATAGTTATGATGACGTTATCACAGTCGAACCTATGTGGTGTGGCACAATTTACCCGAAAAAAGGAGCTAGTGGAGCCGAGTTACTCATTGAGTACTCTCGTGACTCACCTCTCCCCCGCCTCCACCTACCACCCTCCGCGACGTGGCATTATCTAAGACCACACCGCTCCCTTTACCAGCATTATACCACGCACTCTTAGTGGTTCCCCTTCTCCGGTATCAGCCCCTATCTCGGGCATGGCAGGAGGAGCGGGAAGCTCAGAGTTCGGCTAATCCTCATTTTTTATATGGGGGACAACCATGGAACCTTGGAGTCCACTAACGGAGACGGAGGTCGCCAACAAGCTACGACCAATGAGAGTGCCAAGGGACAAAGCGCCGGATGTGACCGCCCAAGGAGAGGCGTGCAGACTGTGTGAAGAAAAACGTCGATGAGAGGGATTCAGATGATTCTAAATTTGAGTGCAATTATAGAAGAGGTGATATTGGTGCATTGTTGGGTAATGACATGCATCGTCCATAGATCCGTGCAACGAGCTCGCTAGGGAGGAGGCGGACATAAGCATCTTTTCAATTTCAGCATGCGGGTGATTTCTTTTTGTTATGTGTTACTAATGGAGTATTTAATTAATCTCGCCATTATACATATACATATTCAAGTTAATTTTCTTAAATTCAAAGCCTTCCAATTCTAAATCCATTGAAAGGTTATTTTCCTGTCATTCTGCCCACTTGAGAAGGATGGGGGGGGGGGGGGGGGAGGCAAGAAAGATCATGTTAGCGGCACATGTCTAAAGCATATTTTTTGTTGATGATGAAAGGCATGCACTCGAGAAAAGAACATACATCTTTTAAATGATACAAGGCATACTATATGTTTAGAATATAGTAATTTCACATAGTTTGTAGAGCAACTCGCCAATGAATTAGGTCTCCCCCCTCCCCTTCCAATATAAAACTTTGCATGTATCACAACTAGCTACCATTTTAATCTAGACATTCATTGAATATAATGTTGTGATGCTCGCGGAAAATGCAAGAGAAATGTGTGGCGTCTAAGAGACGCGGGGAAGTTTAAACATGTACATTTTGAACGCATCATCAATTAATACGAAGCTACTTGAAACGCCACATAGAACTAAGAGCGGAAGGAAATTTAAATAGGTACGCTATAAACACAACATAAGTAAAAAAAAAAAAAGTTGACTTCAAACGCCACATGGAGCAATAGCAGGAAGCCGCTGAGAATAGGATGACTCAGTGCGGAGATTTGAAACATGTACAAAGATGCGTAGCACCGGATTAAAAGCCTCTAATTCTTTTTATTAAACCGGTAGTTATCAGCTTTTACCTGGCTGCTGAGCCAGATGGAAGCACCAGATCGTCCGAGCGGCTGAGCGAAGCCCTACTGGGCCATGGGTAGTAAGTGCGATTAACTTTGTTCTTTTTTCTCCCTTTTATTTATTCTAAATGTTACAACATATATTTATTTGGGAAATATTATTATTTAATTTTGTCAAAATAATTCACCATGCAATAAAAATATTGTTAAATATCCTATTTTTGAGGTTTTCCTTCTATTTTTTACATTCATTTTTTAAATGACCATATTTTAATTCACTATCTATTTTAAATCAATGTACATTTTCTCAAATTCATCAACATTGTTTTAAATTCATGAATATTATATCAAATCCATTAACAACTTTTTATTTTTATTTTTTTAAACATACGTGAACTTATTTCAAATGTGTGAATATGTTTCATAGTCAAGAATATTTTTTACAATGTATGATTTTCGTAAAAATTTATGGACGTTTTTTCATAAATTTTCAACATTTTTTGGAGTTCACAAACATTTTAAAATTTCACGAATTTGTTATTTTCAAAAACATTTTAAAATAAAATAATTACGTAAATCTATAAAATAAATAAATAAAAGCTTTTTATTAGACCGTTAGTTGTTGGATTTTTACCGAAAGTGATGTTCTAATCCCGAGCTCATGTGAGCTCGGGTGAACTGTAAAATATATAAAAAAAGTTCAAAAATCTTTTTTTTGTGTGAACATTGGAAAATGTTTTAATAGGTTGCAAATTTTCATCCAGAAATGACGTTCGTGGAAGACATTGCAAAAAACACAAAATTGATGCTCCAATATGCGTATAAAAATAACATTTTGAAGCCACGAGTTATATTTTTGCCAAATTTTCTATGAATGTCATCTGGCGATGGAACTGTGAGATAAAGCTACTGGTCACAAAGTAAATTTCAAATCATCAAACATGCACGACGAATTTGATTCGTCCAAAACAGAGCCAAACATGAATACAAAAAGTGAATATTTAAAATGGGCGAAACTACGAACTGATAGCCTGAACCGTAATATCGATGCAATTCTTTTTCGCGTAGACCTTACCTCACAACGAAGCACCGTTGTGTAGATAATAATAAACTAATAAGTGGACGAGATTATGAGTTAAACGAATAGACCGCGTGCAACCTCAGGCATCAACCAAATCAGGTTGCATTTCTGGACCCATCCACGCGCGCTCTCCCGCATCACCCGAGCCTGGATTGCTAGAAACTACCGATGTGGCCGTTCCTGGCTGGCCTGGCTGGAAGGTGCATTAAGTTATGTGCTATGCAACCCAAACATTAAATGGAAAAAACTAAGCATACCATTTTCTTTTCGCGCGGGCTCAATTAGGATGTATGCGAGCAACCAGACGCGCCCCATATTGTGCCAGCCCCACGAAGCATGTGGCGACTTTATCTCACATTAAGCGAGATGGTAGGATGTCTCGCGTGGAGCGACAACTGTATTGAGTCGGTACATTTAGCGTGTGTAGACTTAAAAACGAGCTTACTTTAGTCAAAACGTGCTAAGCTAGCTGGGCGCGGCCTACTTTAGTCAAAACGAGCTTGTTTTTCACTAGGTTTTCCGGGTATTTTTTGTTTTTATTTTTCCTCCATTTTCCATCGGGCATTCTCCGTTTCTCTCTATTTTCATTGTTTCTTTCTTTTCTTTCCTTTTTTGTTGTTTTTTAGGTTTTATTTATTTAGTTCTTGGTTTCACTGTTATTTTCTTTTCTTTATGTTTTCTTTGTTTTTCTTCAGTTTTATTTCTTGTTTTCTCATCGGGTTTCTTTGTTTTCTCTCGGGTTTCATTGTTTTTCCATATACAATATATATTGATGAAAGTTCAATACTTTTTGAATGTATGATTAACATTTTGTTAACACATAACACATGGGCAATATTTTTTCTATACACATTTAACTTTTTTGAAAAAGCAAAACATAGAAACAGAAAACATAAAAAATACAGAGAAAAGGAGGCTAGGCCTCCTGTGGTCCTGGGCCGGCCCATCTTGTTCTCCGTTTTAGCTATGTACAGTTTTGCAAATATATGAACACTTTTCCAAACTAATGAGTATGTTTTTAAATCTCATGAGTATATTTTTCAAATCCATGAACATTTAATTCGAATGCCTAAATTTTATTAAATTTGTGAACAGTTTTCCATCTTTCCAACAATATTATAGTTCAGGAACATCTTAAAATTTCATGAACATTTTTTGTGATTTTTTAAATATAAGAATTTTCTAAAACTATCAAAAAGCAAAATTGACTTTTCTATTAAACCGGTAATTGTTGGCTTTTTACTGGCTGCCGAGCGAGGTGAGGGAGGGAAGTGCTAGACCTTACTGGGCCACAACCGAGCTAGTCCGAGCTCACATATGCCGTCATGTACAGTGTACAGTGACAAATACTTAGCCCGACCCACAAAGCACGCCCTATACCGTCACTCGCTAGCACGACTATACTGTTTTTATCGCCCACAAGCAACGTAGTAGGTACGCTTCACTTGGTGTTTTTTTCCTTCTAATTTCTTCTCTCATTTGGTTTATTTCAAAATGTTCTCACATTTTTTGGGAAAAATATTATGATTGTACTTATTGCTAAAAAACTTCATGATATATTAAAATGATCCAAAATATCTATTCATTTTTTTGTTTTTGATTTATTTATTTCGTATCCTTTTTTATTTCAGATTTCTCTGTCCTTTCTTAATATATTTAGATTTGTTTTAAAATTTATGAACATTTTTCAAACCTTGATTTTTGAAATAAATCCATCTACTGTTTTTAAAATTTGTGATAAAAATTCATGAATATATTTCAAATGTGCGAGCATTTCTCGATTTCTTGAACATCGTTTCCAATTCATAACATTTTTTATATTACCAATCTTTTTTTAATTCACAAACATATTTATGAACTTTCCTATTTGATGAGTTCTTTTTAATATAAGAATTTTAGAAATCTATTAAAACATTAAAATTCTTCTTTTAGTAAAACGGGTAGTCTTGACTATTCACTGGCTACCCCAACCAGAGGAGGAGGGAAGTGCTAGTTAAATCGAGTGACTAATTGTAGATCTACTGAGCCGTGGACTAGCTAGCATGAACACCAGCGCTAGATCTAATTTTTCTAGCGCCTGACACGCTGACAAGGACAGAGTGATGGTGGTACTCGAGGCTGGTGCCTGGAGGCGACATGGATGAAACCCGGTCCTATTTGATGGCGGCGGAGAGAGCTAGCAGCCAACAAGGCATCTGATCTGGACGCCGCGATTTTGCGGCGGGGGCGACAATAGTTGTGTCGACACATCAAGGAGGGATGCACGGAGCCCAGCAAGGAGCTACTCTTTTACCTCCTCTGGCGGTATGAGGCTATCAGGGCTACATGGCAGCCTCTGGCGATGGTGACTACTGTCGACACCATCGTTGGCGCAGGCAGGCTCACGCTTCACAACGAAAGGCGTGGTGGATGAGGACGGGCCCGGTGAGGCGCATTGCCCCAGGGCGACACGCAGCTGTGAAGTGTCTCTGCGCCGCGGCACATCAAGCTCGTGCTCTCGCTGCCGCCATATCCATCATTGCGGCGAAGCAGCGACATGTCAGAGTGGTACCTACCGAGGTACCACATCATCCGTCTCCGTATGGCCTCCTCCGACGCCCTCTTTCTTGCCCAACGATGTGGGTGCGACTAGGGTTTTTGGAGGGAGAGGAGTGGGGTGAGTGAGAGTGAGGTGTGGGGTTAGATTAAAATGTGGTGGGAGGTGGGCCGTCGGGATTGACATGGTGGACATCCAGACTCCCTTCGTCACCTCTCGATTTCGGACCGGACTAGGAAATTTCGGACGTCTACCCGTGTTGGATGTCTAAAATGGGGAAAAAATAAGCGTCCGCATTGGAGCTGCCCTTACATCTCACGCCAAGAAGAAGGTGAACATAGTGGTACCCATGTCATATTTCATCGATTTCCCTTAAATTGTAATTTTGTGTAATATCGTCACTTTCAAACAGAAAATTAACTCACATATCCAACTTTTGTTTCACACAGTAATCTATACGACTTATTTAGGGTCGATCTAACTAAATTATAAACCGCCAGTTGTGCTGAATACATTTGAGTGTACTTGCATATGATATATCACGTACCAAATATATGTATCAAATTAATACCATGTACAAATGATCGGTCAGCTCAAGAGTTCAACTTCAACACTATATCAGTCTGAGGCGCTACCAACAACATATCATGGACTGTATATATATGTAAGTTATTATTCTAAATTAATTCCTATTATTAATTATTTCATAAGATGTCACGCACATGTGGCGGGCCACTATGCTAGTTTATAGAGAAAAATAGCGACATTTATGTCTCCAAATATTTATTGTATGATGAACCTAATACTACTTTGGTACCACAAACGTCGGTACACCTTTTTTTTGCCAAACATGAGATAGTTTGACTTAGAACTAAAATTCAAAGCATGAGATAGTTTGACTTAGAACTAAAAACCAAAGCATGAGATAGTTTGACTTAGAACAAACTAAAAATCAAAGCAACAGACTAAAAATCAAAGTGTTATGGGCGGTGAATGAATGAAATAAAAGAGCACAGAGAATGACAAAGAATGTGGTTGGATGGAGTTTATTAGTCATGCCAAGGCGAGGAAAGCAAAGTTGAAAATTTTGGTGGGGTGACGGTGGATGCGTTGGCAGCACTACCCCTCTCTCCGCTCCTTTCTTATCCCTCCACACCAGCGACAAAACACAAAGCTATTATGCAAAGCCTATCTATCTTCATCTCTAGCGAAAAGAAAATAGGTCAACACACACACACACACACACACACACACTATTGTTTGAAATGATCCAGTAGTATATGATCTACTATAAATGCAGCATTTGGTTCACATCAAATTTTGTTTGGTAAACTTCATTTCCTATTTATTTTTCTTGAGACATAATCTTGTACAATTTTCCTCCTTTCCTTTTTCTTCTTATTTTTTGAGTATAATTATCTATTCTTTTTTATGCAATATTTGTCTCGACAGTATCATTGACAGATTTAATTACTCCCTCTATCCCCAAATACTCCCTCCGTTTTTATTTACTCTGCATATTAGAGTTGACTGAAGTCAAACTTACTAAAATTTGACCAAGTTTATAGAAAAGAATATAAATATTTACCAAAACATATCTATATGAAGTGGAAGTACATTCAATAATAAATCTACTGGTATTGATTTGTTATTGTATATGTTAATATTTTTGTTTATAAACTTAGTCAAAATTTATAAAGCTTGACTTTGACCAAACCTAATACGCAGAGTAAATAAAAACGGAGGGAGTACATGGTGCATATTTAGTCAAAAAGTCAATGTTGTCTAAGTTTGACCACATATATAGAAGACAATATCAACAAATATAATATTGAATGCATATATTATGAACATATATATCTAACGATGGATATATTGATATTGATTTGCTACTGTTTCTCTTAATATTTTTGTATATACATTTGGTCAAACTTAAAAAGCACAAACTTTTTGACTCGGTTTATACGGCCTGTATTTCGGGGCAGAGGGAGTAAGTGCGAGTACATCATCAATGGTTCTCAGAACTTTGTTACAAGACATTCAACGATGATGTGGGTACTATTGTTGTTTGTGATATGTGAATGAGTTAAATGTGGAAAGTACAGAAAATGGTGTGGACGCAACCCGTATGATTTGATATCCTTCAATGTTGAGAAATATACTCTCTACTACCCCCTGAATGCAATCCTGATATTGGTAAGTTCGACTCAATGCAAACTATTACGGCGTAAACATATATTTTATCATTTATGTCAATTTATGATGACATATGGCCAAGTGAGACAGTACATTTTTCTTTGGGCAAGAGATAGTACAAATTTAATTGTAATATTGTAGATACATCTTGCACAACAACTAAGGCATACCCAGAAGATACAATATTAGAACATCACCGAAGACACCAAAAATATAGCCCCTAAAAGCTCTTTCTAGGGCTCATAATGATGTGCACTTTTTTCACCAGCTCCAACAAACTACCACAAACAAGCCCTCCTACTACTTTCCCCCTCTATTTTACTTTTCCGGTTCACTTCATGCATGTCGTGAGTGTCGATCTTGGCTACACCGGCCGCCTTCCTTCCCAGGAGGGAGGAACATAGAGGAAGATGGGTTAGAGGAGTATCTTCTTGGCGCCGTCGAGCCAGAACCACTGTTGCTGCTTGCTTGCCGGTGCCAAGCAGCTGGCATGTAGCGGAAGGGAGTAGTTGTGTCGCTTTGCCCAACTGCGCCGACATGGGGAATTGGCATCATTCCTGTCCTCCTTCATGGTTGGAGGAATGACGTGCCACCTTAGGCGACGTCGAGCAATTGCAGTGAGAACAGTACCGGACAGGGCGGCATGGAGGGTCCTCTCAGCAAGCTCCTTTGGGTGGCGGCATCCGAGAAAAGATGAGTGGAGGTGAGACAGTGACGAGCTAGGCGACACCATTTATGAATGAGAGAGGGGGGAAGGGGGAGCGAGAGCGGACACTTCACATAAGAGGCCTTGTATCCGTGGGAGGCCTATTGCCCTTGTTTTCTATGTCGTTTGAAGTCACTTTGATTTTATTGACTTTGCATTTACGTATACCCGTTTAAACTTTCCCATGCTTTTTAAGAGGCCTTATATCCGTGGGATGCCACTGCACTTGTTTTCTATGTCGTTCAAAGTCACTTTAATTTTATTGACCTATATATGCCCGTTAAACTTCCCCACACTTTTTAAAGGCCTTGTATCCGTCGGATGCCTATTGGCTACCGCGGTCTATGGTGTTTGAAGTCACATTGCACTTATTGATGTGGCGTTTACAATACACTTGCTTAAAAAATTCTTTGCTTTTTAAGCGTCCTTGTATCCGTCGGATGCCTATTGCGTTTGTTCTCTATGACATTTGACATTACTTGATATTTATTGGAGATAAATACAAAATATACATGTTTAAACTTTCCCGCGCTTTTTAGCACCCACGTATTTCCCCGCACATGGCGCGTGCATTGCACTTTTAATTCAATGAATACATGCAATGCCTTATACTATTCTTTAGCCAGTTCTTGTAAAATTTATGTGAAGTCAATATGTTCTAACATGTGAAGTACTAAAGCACAAAATAGGAAAACTTATAGTGTTTCTTTTTCTTCAAGAGGGAGTTATATTTTGTCTTCTACTCACAGGATCATATTAATTATTATCTAAAGAACAGTACTAGTTGTTTTGTGTTGACTTTGAATGTAAAATGACCACATTGCTAAGGGGGGAATGAAGATGCAAAGGGCCTGACAAAATTGACCACTAAATTGCATCAAGCAACATCCCCTATTGAATGGTGAAATTACTCTTTCTGTAAAAAAAAGACATTTCACTATCAGTGTACTTGTTTAACAAAAACCACCGAGAGGCTGAAAGATAATCCATACTACTACTACTACTACGGAAAAGAAGCTTTGGGCCTCTCCATCTTCTTTTTATACTTTAACAATTAATTTTGCCCAATCTCATCTCTGTTTTATATCAGTAAGTAAAAAAAATTTGCAACTTTTAAAGACTCTTGCTTTGCAAATCTGCCCTTGCTTGCGGCTGGCTGGCTGGCTGCATTATTTGTCCCCCTTTCCCCTCCCCTCCCCTCCCATCTCTACCCTCTCCCTCTACAAAACAAGGCAAGAAAAAAGGAATAGAAAGAAGAAGAAGCAAGCCTTGGCTTTTGACTTGGTGAATGAAGATGGGCAGTGGAATTATTCCAAGGAATTAATCCCTTTTTTGGTCCCGTAGATTCATTCATACCAAGAAAGGAGGAAATAGTTGCTTGTTGAATCTCCACTCCCCTCTTTTTTTGCTCAAAAATTTCCAATCTTTCTCTTTTCCCCTGTTCGTTCGTGGGCGTGGGCCTGGGGAGAAGAAGGAGGGAGGGCGCCATGGCGAAGAAGGAGGGACCTTGCGGCCATTGCGGAGTCACAAGTGAGCTCCTCCTCTTCTCCATAAAGCTAAAATTTTCCCCTCCCCTTTGTTCCTCCGCGACCGCGAGCTATGGTGGTCCCCCCCCCCCCCCCCCCCCCCCCCCCCCCCCCTTGGGATTCCGCATCTGGGAGGTGGACTCCCAATCTCGCTCGCTTCTTCTGGACGCTGAAATTCGCCGGCCGAATCCCCTCCGTGGATATGGTTGAGATCTAGTATGAGATGCCTTTCTTTCTCTGGATGTGAAACTCTGAACAAAATTTGTATCTCATTCAGACTTGTGTTTTGACTCTGCTTGCTGCTTGTTAGATGAGAGGTCTGTGCTACTGACAGTCAGCAATTAGATGCAGCTCACACTCTTGGTTTACAAGAAGAAAAGAACTGTCTGCTCATACTTAATACTACTTGCTGCAGTTTTTCAGATATTCAGAGTTCCCTGCATACTTGCTGCAGTTTCAGAAAAATGCTTAATGCCAGAGTTGATTCTCTGCTCGCTGCTCTGTGTCATCTGCACAGATTAGTTACATGCTTGTAGGGCAGCACATGGAAATTTACATCTGGCTTGTCTGTACTAACCATTGAAAACAAGCAACACCTGAAAGAAATATGCAGTTTGACTATGTATATGCTCATCTCATTATATTCAGATTCAGAGTTCAATATATACTTGCTGCAGTTACAGAAAATGCTTCATGTCAGGGGTAGAGTTGATTTTCTGCTGCTATGTGTCATCTGCACAGATTGGTTTCATTTTCAGACTATCTGCATTTGCTAGGCTTTATTCTGTTGGACAGCACATGGAGCATTACAGGCTTGTATGAACTAACCATTGAAAACAGTACCTGGAATATGAAGTATGACAGACTATGTATCTATGAGAGACTATTTTTTTATTGCCTTGAAAATGTATTGTTCCTGACTGTTGTTTTATGTTCGCTTCCTCGATTAGCGCCACCATCTCTCTTTTTCTTTGTGACCCCGGCCAGCATCTCTTGTAGTATCACTGCCACGCATAATTCTGGTAATAAATCTATTATGCAAGGAAGCCCATGATTGATGGACCCGCTACCGATGAACTCTGTACCTGCATTTTACACAGATTCTCGGGTACCAGTTTTGTACTCTATTTCTTATTGCTCATGGCAAATGCTGCTGATACAGGTACTCCTCTCTGGCGAAATGGGCCACCGGACAAGCCAGTTCTCTGCAATGCATGTGGGTCGAGATGGAGGATAAGGGGTACGTTGGTGAATTACACACCGGCGCATCGCCGGGAAGATACTGGCGCTAGTGAAGCTAGACCTGACAAGCTGAAGCTCAAGGGACAGAAACAGCCCAAGAAACGACCAAACCGCAACATAGTGAAGGATGAACCATGGTCTGATCAGAACTTCTGGAAGATGGGGAATGCGGACACAAGCAATCGATCTGGTTCTGGATCAGCGGTATCATATTCAGAGAGCTGTGCCCCGTATGGTTCTATTGATGCAAGTGAAATAGCCGGTGAGTTCTCTCTAATTTCTTGCCGTGTTGCTGTTAAGTCAAAACTTTTATGTCCTTGGTACCAATCATAATCATTAGTTGACCCTCTAAGTCCCTATGCATAGCATAATCCTTTTGGATGAGTTCTTTTCACAACCATTGTTTGGTATATTAATGGTCGGTTTTCTGGTATCATTAAACTTCAGGTTCAGCGCAGTCACATGCTTGGGAGTCACTGGTACCATCAAGAAAAAGGAGTTGTGTCAGTCGTCCTAAGCCTTCAGCGCTGGAAGCGCTTGTTGACGATCTCAACTCCATAATGCATGAAGAGCAGTTATATTGCCTTTCAGCAGGATCCACAGAGGAAGACCTGCTTTATCATACTGAAACTCCCGTTGGCTCCTTTGAGATCGGTTATGGAAGTGTGCTTCTTAGGCATCCGAACTCGAAATCAGCAGAGGAAGAGTCAGAAGCAAACTCTGTTCCTGCAGATAGCAAGTCATACATTACGAGTGAATCCTATTCAGGTTCTGCATCATTCATTGTACATAGTGAAATCAAGGGAGCGAGCAACTCAAATGCTGCATCTGAGAAGTTAAAGTGGTCACCAATGCAGACACATGACAGTGCTAGAAGGTATTTTACGCTCTTGTTAGCCTAAAATGTTTGTACTGAGCATTGGTTGCTGCCCTGTGTGCACGGTCCCACATTTTTTGATACTAATTCAGAGAAGCTATTATGGTGTGAATCAATGTAATTGATTTTTTTATATTTTTGCAGGGATGAGCTTCATTGTTCGAACCAGCATATCCTGGAGAGCGCAGATTCAGCTTTAGTTTCAGTAGCTTTAGAGGTATCCTATCCGGCCTACGAATGCCTTTTGAGTTCACCTCGCTACATGGTTTACATCTGCCTTTGGGTGGTTTTCTCTTCCCTTACATAAGGTCTATCTCTTTGTTTAGGACAATTGCAGCAAGGAAGTTGGAGGCCTTACCAAGTCCAGCATGAGGTCTCTCGAAAGACCTTATGAAAGCCAGTCGCAAAGCTTCACAGGTCAGCAGCCTTGGTTCCTCTGCTTCTGCACTGCACATACATTTTGTAGATTCTGCACATCTACTGGATTTCGTATAGTTTTTGCAATTTCTGCGCTTGGCTTATTTGCAAGTAACATGGAGATGTTTTGTGGTTTTGTTCTGTTTGTGAAGATGCAGAAGTGAGAGGAGGAGCCATGAGAATAGCTTCTTCGAGATCCAGGGCTATGGCTTCTTCTTGTCAGTTGACAAGACGCGCATTTTTGCCAAAATCTGGCAATGCCACCGGAGCATCACTCAACCTGTTCATGTTAGCCCCAGATAAATTATCATCTATGCTGAACCCCTCGGACAAGGATTCTGACCAAGACTCGCTGCTGCTGGAGGTCCCTCGCAACGAGCGGCACCCTGAAGCAGAGCTTCTTCTCTGCTGCCCCCCACCATCTCAGCTCAGCTCTGTGACCGTAACCGCAGCCTCTCCCCCGAGCAACCATAGTCCCGGTTCCGTTAGCGATCAGCTCAGGAACAGGCATCAGTGGTAGTTTTCTTTACATTTTGGTTCCTGGATCATCATCATACGATACCGCTCACCGATGATCGTCCTGATGTGCACATGCTGAATTTGTCTGGGCTTGTTTTCTTTTGTTTCGTGTAGCATATATATATGGCTGGAGAAATTGTAACTTGTATATCTGCTGTATGTATGGGGAATGGATAGAATCTTACTGGGAAAGATGGAAATCGAAAAAACAAAAGTTTACAGTGCATTGCTTGAAGGCACTACAGGTCAGCACTATCAGACAAAGCCCGTGCGGTGAGGGCGGCGGCGGGGCCTCTCGTGGTGGCGCTTGGCCCCAAGGAGATCTGGCTGCGAGAGGCCCGCGATTATCGGAGCAGCACCCTCACGTGTTGTAGGTGGTGTGTTCGCCATCCTCCGACTCATGGAGAAGTCGAGGAACCATTATTCTCATCCCCTTCGCTGCCCCAACTTCACTGGCGACAAAGAACTTGAAACACCTACGGGACACAAACCCGACACATAGATCCGGGGTTCCCTCACCCTCCCACAGCTGTACCGGCAGGGAAACCAGCGGCAGCGCCAGCGGTTCAACGGGAAGTGCAACCACCTCCTGCTCTCAAACCCTAGAAAAAACGATTTGTAGTCTATTCTGATATTTTAAAGGGGTGTATGGAAGTAAAATTCTTTTGTATATAAAAATATACTTATTTAATGACTATCAATTGTAAGAGTTTGAAGACATTCCTAAACCGTAGAAACAATTCAAAAGCAACACCGCTGGATGTCTTGGCAAACAAACATATGTCAACATCTATATGGAGTATTTACCATCTTGTACAAACAATTAAATTTGCATATACAAACAATTAAATTTGTTGTGAGATGTGTAGGATGGGTTTAAAAGCGATATGCTAAGCCGTTGAAGGAAACAAACATTTATTGTTAAAGACAAAACAGTATTACGACCAGCAAGGAACTCTTCTTTTACTACTATTTTGTCCATGCATAATAACTATTTTTGTTTCTTAGTTTCTTGTTTGTAAGATAGCTAACCGCTTGTGCTGACCTTTGCACCTGGATAACTAAATACGTAAGAAGTTGTTGGATCCCTGTTTCCAGTATCTTCCTTTCTCTAGAACACCCTTAATTATTATATATATTATAATTGCATTCCTAAAAAACTGAATTCTGTATATATGTTACCCACTTCTACATCGGTATAAGAATTTTATGCAAAGGCGTGTTTTTTTAAAATGGTTATTAAACCATGTTGAAACACAAGCATAGACACCAATTAAAGAAGACATATAACTAGTCTGGCAAGCGGTTTGTAACTAATTGATATGTTGCGGATGCTGATCGCTTTTATTATCCGGTGCGACGCATCAAGTCTCTCTGTACATGTTTGAACTCTCCCACACTGAGCCATCCTATTCTTAGCGGCCTCCTGCTATTGCTCCGTGTGGCGCTTGAAGTCAACTCGCATTTACTTATGTTGTGTTTATAACATACTTATGTAAATTTTCCTTGCGCTCTTAGTTCTGTGTGGCATTTCAAGTCGCTTCGTATTAATTGATGATGCCTTTCAAATGTAAATGTTTAAACTTTCGCGCTTCTTAAAGGCCACACATTTCTCTTGCATTTTTCGCGCGTATCACAACTTTAATTCAATAAATGGCTAGTTTTAAACCGGTAGCTAGTTATGGTACATGCAAAGTCTTATATTGAAACAATGGGGGAAAACCTAATTCATTGGCAAGTGGCTCTAAAAATTATGTGAAATTACTATATTCTAAACATATAGTCTTCCTTGCATCATTAGAAAAATTGTATGTTTCTTCTCTTTGTTAATGAAATCAACGGAGTGCATCCCTTGCATCATCAATAAAAAAATGTTTTACGCATGTACCACTAACATGATCTTTCTTGACCCCCCCCCCCCCCCTCTCAAGGGGGCAGAATGGACGGAAAATATCCTTTCAATGGATTTAGAATTGCAAGGCTTTGAAGTTAAGCAAATTAACTTGTATATGTATGTGTATATATGTAATGGTGAAATTAATAAAATACTGCAGTAGTAACACATAACAAAAAGAAACTACAAGCAGGCTGAAATTGAAAAGACGCTTATCTCTACCTCCTTCCCTCCTCCCCAGCAAGCTCATTGCACCAGATCTGTTGAGGATGCCCTTGTTATTGCCCAAGCAATATCACAATATCACCTCTTCTATCATTGCATTCCGTTCAGAATCATCCGAATCCTCTCCTCCACGTTTGTCTTCACACAGGTCGGCACCGCGAGCTTGCGCCTCTCCTTGGGCGGACCCAGCGGTCGCGTTATCCCTTGGCACTCTCATCTGTAATAGCTCGTCGGCAACCTCCCTCTCCGTCAGCGGAGTCCGAGATTCCATGGTTGCTCCCCAGACCGAAATCGAGGACTAGCCAAACTCCAATTTTCGCGGGCCTTTCGCGGCGCCCGAGATAGGGGCTGATAACGGGGAAGGGGAAACGCTACGAGCGCGGGGTGGAATGTCGGGGAAGGGAGTGGTGTGGTCTCCGATGAGATCACAACATGGAGGGTGGTAGGTGGAGGAGGGGGAGAGGCAGTTGCAGGAGCGCTCATGTGAGTAACTCCGCTTTGCCGACTTCTTTTTAGGGTAAATCATGCCACGTCACATAGACTTGATTGTGACAACATCATCATACCCCTTTTAAATTTCCCGCGCTCTTTAGTTCTCTGTGACGTTTCAAGTCGCTTTTGTATTGATGACGCATTCAAAATGTATAGGTTTAAACATTCCCGCGCGTGGCCTCTTTTCAATTCCTGTCGCTTTATTCCTTGTCGCCCTGATCTGTCGTAGCTCATCGGCGACCTCCCTCTCCGGCGGCGGCCTCCGAGGCTCCATGGTTGTCCCCCCAAATCAAAATCAAAACATGCTTTGAAGTCAAAGAGTACTATGTATAATGGTGAAAAAGAAATTGAATTTAATGATGGTTGCAGATAATTACAAAAAGGAAGGGCCCCGAGGGTTAAATTGAAAAGAGCCTCTCCTCCTCTTTTCCTACTTTATGCAATGTTGCCCAATTTCTCTCATTGCTTCTATTACCTGTCTTATTAGTGAGAGAAAAACGGCAACTTGTGTTTTCTAAATCTACCATCTTCTCCTCCTTCCTCCATTACTTTCCTCCTCCTCCTCCTCTCTCTCTCCTCTGCCCTCTGCCCTCACCTCTCTCTCTCTCTCTCTCTCTCTCTCTAAACACCGACCGGAGAGAAACGGAAGAGCAGAGCGAGTAGAAGAACACGGACCGAGAAGAGAATTTTTCACTTGTGGATCTGAAACATACTACTACTAGTACTAGATTGGTTGTTGAATCTCGCGTCCCCTCTTTGTTTGCTCGAAAAGAAGAAATTTCTCGCTTCCGCTGTGTGTTTTGTTGGTGGTTGTGAGCGGTGGGAGAAGAGAGGGGACGGCATGGTGAAGAAACAGGGACCCTGCTGCCATTGCCGAGTCATGAGTAAGCATCTGTCCTACTACTAGTAAGCATCTGCATCTGCTTTCCAAGGAAGCGGATGAAACCCCTCGGGAGCATATCTCTGAACAAACAAACACAAACTCTGAATAACACAGAGTCTCCCTGTCATATCTGTCACCTCTATGCCTCTACTTGTTGTTGCTCATGCCAACTAATGCTGCTGCTGATACAGGCAGTCCTCTCTGGCGACACGGGCCACCGGAGAAGCCCGTGCTCTGCAATGCGTGTGGGACGAGATGGAGGAAAAAGGGTACACTGGACAACTACACACCAGCACCACAAGTGCAGAGGAAACAACCCAAGAAAGAGCCCGGCTGCAGAATAGTGAAGAAACAACCATGTTCTGATCACAACTTGGGGAAGACAGGGGATGCTGCTGACACTTTTAGCAATAATCCATCTGGTTTTGGATCAGCACTATCCTATTCAGGTAGTTTTCTGTAAACATTCTACTTTTCTTCTTCTTCTTCTGTATAAACATGTTTTCTTCAGGTAGTTTTGTAGCACTACCCTTCATTACAGTGTTACTATTATCACTTGACATATATCGCTCAAGTGATATCATAAACATCAATTTGTATTGGCAACTGTTGTTAGGTATGTTGATCGTATTCAGGTACTTTTGTCTAAACATTCTGTTTTTTTCTTCTGTATAAAACATGTTTAGGTAGTTTTGTAGTTGTCAGGAGCCACTTTTAAGTAACCCATTTCTTCATTACAGTGTTATTATCATCACTTGATATATACACATTCCTTCACTGAAGTGATACTGTTATCACTTTACCACATCACAAACATCACTCGACATATACACATTCCTTCACTGCTGTTAAGTAGGTGGTTTTTTTTTTGTATCATTAAAATTCAGGTTCAGCGCAACCACATGCCCGGGAGCCACTGGTACCATCAAGAAAAAAGAGTTGCATCGGTCATCGTAAGCCGTCAACGGTGGAAGCGCTTGCAGAGGATCTCAACTCCATAATGCATCAAGAGCAGTTATGTTCTGGTTCAGCGGTTCGTACCATTCCAGGATCCTCGGATGAAGACCTACTGATTTATCATAGAGAGACTCCCGCTAGCTGCTTTGAGATTGGGTATGGAAGCATGCTTCTTACACATCCAAACTCAGTATCAGAAGCAAATTCTGTTCCTGCACATAGCAAGTCATATGTGACAAGTCAGTCCAATTCGGGGCCTGCCTCACTTACTCTACATAGGGGAAGCAACGGAGCGAGCAACTCAAATGCCGCATCTCAGAAGCTAATGTGGTCACATGAGAGTGCTAGGAGGTATTTTACACCCTTTAGCATTGGTTGCAGTCCTACATTAAATACTAATCACAGAAAAGATGTTTTGTTTTGGTTGGTAATGTCCCGGAGAATTTCATTAGCTTTAGTTTTTTGGTCTTTTTGCAGGCATGAACTTCATTATTCGGAGAGCAAGAAAGTAGGAGGAAGGGGAAACGCCGGTGGCGCTTTGAGAGGCCTTACCAAGTCCACTATGAAGTCTCTCAAAAGACTTTATGAAAGCCAGCCTCAAAACTTCACAGGTCAGCAATCTTGGTTCCTGTGCTTCTGCACCTGCATTTTTATTTTCTAGATATCACTTTTGTTTCAGTCTCTGATGTCTTATGATTTTGTTCTGTTTGTGAATATGCAGAAGTGAGAGGAGGAACCATGGATAAGGCTTCTTCCAAATCTGGGGCCATGGCTTCTTCTCCGTTGAGATTGAGAATGCCGAAATCTGGCAATGCAACTGGAGGAGGAGCAGCAGCAGCACTTAACCGGTTCATGTTACCCCCAGGCAAGTTATCATCCATGCCGGCCCCTCCGGACAAGGATGGTGATCAGGACTCGCTGCTGTTGGAGGTTCCTCGCAATGTGCGGCACCCGGAGGCAGAGCTTCTTCGCTGCTGCCCCCCACCATCTCAGCTCAGCTCTGTGACCCTAACCGCAGCATCGCCTCCGAGCTAGCAATCCCACCTCCGTTAGCGATCAGCTTACGATCCAGCATGAGTAGTAGTTTTGTTTACCTTTGATTGCTGGATCATCATCATCATCATCATCATCATCATCATCATGCTGGTAACCGGTGGGTGGGCATCTGCCGACCCGGTTTTGTTTTTGTGTAGCATATGTATGGCTGGAGAAATGTTACTTGTGTTGTAGCTGTCTGTATGTCTGTGGAATTACCATCATTGGGAAGATAGAAATCGGATAGAAGAAACAAGAAAAAGTTTGCAATGCAATGGTTAAAGCTGCTTGCTGGACAGATTACCTCTCAGGTTTTATTTAATTAAAATATACTAGTCTGCCTCTTATATTGCCCACAAAAGATAAAGGGGCGTTAAATATTTCAGAATTTGGGTAAAAACTAGACTCTTTTGAAATCATATAGTTTTCAGGTCGTTGCTTTGGTTTGTTCAAACTGAGGCCCTGTTCGGAGTCACTCTGACTCCACAACTCCGCTCCGGAGCAGCCGGAGCTGTAGTTGAAAATCAGGGAGCAGCTGTTTCCTCACTCCGCAGATCCTTGGATTTTCGGAAGTTGGTGGATTGTCGAACAGGCATTGAATCTTGTATGCTGTAGTGGCTTTGTTAGTTTTCAATGAAAATGGAGCCCCCTATTGATCGAAAATAAAAACTAAACTCTTTCTGAGAGAGGGAGAGCTTTTTTCAGAAAAAGTTGAGAGTTTCAGAGTTTAGTTTTTTGAAACTGAACAGGTTCGGAGTGTTTTAGCTGGCTAGGAGAAATGGTAATTTGGATTGTAGCTTGTGTATGATTTTACCATCATTGGGAAGATGGAAATAGGATAGGAGAAATGGTAACTTGTACTGTAGCTTGTGTAGTTTGCTGGGCAGGTTTAATTACTCCCGTAAATAATAAGGGAGGTGGTGCAAATCTTTGTGAATTTGGGTACAATTATTCTGCCAAAAACTAAAAAGAGAAGGTTCGGAGAGTTTCTTCTTTACAAGAAGTTCAAAGTTAGAGGAGGGAGTGGCTAACTTTACGGCCCGCCAATACAAACAAATCCATGCGCGCGGGATGGACTCTTCAAATTTTCTGTTTATAGAGAGAAGAGATGATATTGTACTGTACCGGTTCTAGTTGTGTCTTTTTCAAAAAAAAAAATTGTAGTGATGAGGAGGGATGGACTCTTCAAATTTTCTTAATTTGTTTTCAGATACATTAGTCAAAATGTTTTCTGAGTTTTACTTTACCAGCTGCCACCATTCAATCAAGCAGCTATTCATGTGAACTTTTATTTCGTCCCTCTGCATAAGAAAAATCTTTCCTTGCGGTGTTAGTTGTTTGCATGTTGTACAGTAGCCAGGTCGACCGATTATACTTACGTGTGAGTCAAATCTATACATATTGATGTATATAGACATATTTTAGAGTGTAGATTCACTCATTTTGTTTTTCATGCAATCTATATTGAAATCTCTAAAAGGTCTTATATTTAAGAATGGAGGGAGTACACAAGTTGCCATACACATACGTACGACAAACTCTACGTGAAGAAGAAGAAGACACGCATTTGATGCAAGAGGACAATCACAGCAGATGCTTCTTGTTCTTCTTGTGAGGGTCCAGCACAGACACACAGGCACTCATGTCGTCTGACGAAGCATTTCGGTTGCCTCAATCACTTGCAAACAACAACACCTCAAATAAATGGGAGTGGCTACACATCAATCAGCTGAATTTCGAATTTGGGTCAGTCGGTCATTTCTGGCCATTGGATGGAAATCGAACGGGGGGCAGCCTTTCTTATTCCGAACCGCCTGCGATCAGCACGGCGGCCGGCGGCCCTCCCGTGCAGCCTCGCCGGCCCGCCCTCACCGGAACCGCTACCACCGGTTCTTGCCGCCGCCCCCGGCCATCCCACTAGCCCCCCTCGTGTCCGGTTGTTTTCTCCGGCGAAGGCCCACCACCACCCCCCGCCCTAAACCCTAAGATACATAACGGGGTTGCCCTCCGGCAAGCCCCTTTCTTCTCCTTCCTTCCCTCCGGTGAACTTTCAAAGTCGATTGACCCAAATTTGAAATTCAATCGACTGAAATTTAACTAATGTGCAAATAAATCTAAGCCCACTCACTTTTTTTGCAGCAATCACAGGCCAAAACAAACACAAAAGACTAGTGTCTGAGCCCTGACTGCAAACTGAATTTCATTAAGCAGGCTCACTTCTGAACCCCAGACATCTACGGGTAGCAAGTTTTTGAAAAGGTCACATGTATGAAATTACTGAAAGCATAACAAATTTCTTACGGAAAAATATTAACAGGCCAGTACTAGTTATGGACTAAACATTGGAACCAATGAGAATAAACAAGGCATACAACAAAATAATAGCAACATCTGGATGGTGATGATGAATCATCATCATTTGAGTTGCATCAATCACTTGCAGACAACCCACTGCCTGCCTCTGCCTGCTCATTGTCCAAACAACTAATCTTGATCATCAACACCCACACACTCTTGTGACCTGGAGATTCAACTTAACTTAATTTCTGCAGCAGCTGGCTGAAATAATTAAATCATACAAGGCATCGAAAACAGAGCCCTGCAAAACTGCTACATTAAACCAGCTACGTAGTATTTCCTTGGTTCTGAAACATGAAGCAATCGCAAGACAAAGCAAACACAAGAGACCAGTCTCAAGTCTGAAGAACCCTGCAAGACACAAGACAACCAACTCCAGCAGCAACATCAGCAGCACATGCATATATAATGTAATGTAATAGTGAGCTAAACAAAGTACACTGCCTTTGCTTGCTCTGCTGCACGCCGCAATCCTTTTCGAAATAATCTATCAATAATTCCAGAGTAAAGATGCACCAAAACAAACAGATACGACATTTCTTGCAGATCCATCATCAGCGCGGCGAGTCATGCTCTGCTGGTTCCGTCAAAAAAAAAAAGAGAAGTCATGCTCTGCTGGTAAAAGAAAGCAGATGATGCTACTCCAGCAGCAACAGAAACATCTATGGTGGGTAACCTTGATCATCAACAGGCAGCAGATGCATCTACGGTGGGTAAATATAACCACAGTTAGTTTATGATGCATGCTGAGAAACTCGGTTGCAGTTTGAAACAATCAAAAGAAACACCAAACACTAGTCTGAACCCTGCAAGCTAAACTGATTTTCATACTTCTAAAATTAAACAATAAAAGGCAAAACAACACCAAATTACTAACCTCTGCTGACAAAACCTAGCAAGCCAACACATGATTAATAATCTTTGCTGCAATCATCATAGCATAAACTCAAGTCTGAGTCAGCCTTGGAGACTAGTTAAACTGTCCCTGCCAGAGAAACTTGAAAGCAACATAAATGGGCCACCATTGTTTGTTTGTTGTGCTGCCAATTGCCAAATGCAAATTAACCCGCCCAGGCCACAAGATCAGTCACCATATCTATCATCATGGGATGCAAGGCGTGAACCACGCCGGCCGCGGGTTGGTTTGGCGCCGCCTGAGGCCCTCGACCTTCTCTGCCGTTCCGTCCTTGAGGCTGAACACCTTACACGGTTGGCACGCCCGTCGTATTCGTTAACGTACCCTTCGTTGGCGTAGTAGATACATCCGGCCTTGAGCTCCGGGTGCTCCCTCGTCGGCACGCAGAGCGAGCTCTTCCCACCGACGAACAGCGCGGCATCACCAATGTTGTCTGTCTCCCTCCAATCCTCACCACCGGCGTCGAGGACCTGCACCTTGAAGGACGGCAACTCCTGATAACCGTGTGTGGCCTCCCTGACCACCACCATCAGCCGCCCACCCGGCGCCCCCACGAGATACCTGCGGTGGTCCAAATTGTCCGGCAGTAGCAGCCTTGGCGCGACCACCACGCTCTTGAACACACCGCTGTCATCAGCGTCGTGTTCCCATGCCTCCGCTTGGCCGGAGTATGTGATCGAGCAGAACCTGCCCTCGTGGTGGATGGCGTCCTCGACGCCGTCCCGCACACCGTCTTAGCGAGGTCGACGCCGTTGCGCGCCAGCCGCCATGTGCCGCCCTTTGCCGTGGCAAAGGCCGCGAAGCCAAACTGGGTGCCTGTGATCATCATGGCAGCGGGGTACGGCGGGGAGTTGGAGAGAAGGACCTTGCGGCAGAAGGAGCGCATGTTCTTGGCACACATGCTCTGGGCAGGGATCCTATACGTCCAGTCGGACGGGCGGTTGTCATAGACGGGGTGCGGCGGGGCTCTACCGACGCGCTTCAGGTCGAGCACGAAGTGTCCATGCTGCTCGTAGAGGCAGGGGATGGTGGTGATGGCCGGGAGCACGCGCTGCTCGCCAGTGACCGGGTTGACAATGCGCATGTTGGCCCGGTTGTCGGCGGTGACGAGCCAGCCGTCGGAGGAGGAGCCAAGGACGAGATGGCCACGCAGAGCGGGTTCCGGGGCGCTCACGGTGGTGCTGCAGCGGTCTGAGATGGAGAAGAGCGTGGCGGTCTCCGGGGTGCGGCCGCGGAGGAGGAGCCACGGCGTCTCTGGCTTGAGCGCAGCGCACAAGGGGCGGAAGACGGCGGCGAAGGCGAGACGGTCGAGGAGGCTCAGGCGGCCGTGGATATTGGCTAGTATATCGTCGGGGAGGCTGGCGACGGCGGCCGAGGCGGTGGCTTTCTTCGGGCACTGCATCGCTCGCAGGGTAGCTGATGAAATGCCCCTGCAATTGATGAATGCGACATTTTATTAGCTTTGCCAATTGATAAAATGACATGGATGAGCAAAATGTATCCGTAACCAAAAATAACAAAAGAAGGGGGGAAAAATCTGCACAAAAGGCTCATCCCAGATAGATGTACGGACACATGAATGAAATCGACCAAATCGACATGGGGCTACATTTCGTTACGAATGCGACATGATCATAATGCACATGAATGAGCAAAATGTATCGATTCATTACGTTGCTGGATGACATGATTGACCGAAATGAATGTATCCCTAACCCTAACCAAAATACAGGTAACCTCAGGGGGAAAAAGTAGTGCACATAAGCCTCATCCCAGAATCCCAGATAGATCAAGAGAGTTCATACTAGCTTCATACCAAAAAATCTCACGACACATGAATGAAATCGACCAAATCGACATGGGCATCACACACACACACACACTTGATAGTCCTATATATATATATATATATATATATATATATATATATATATATATATATATATATATATATATAGAGAGAGAGAGAGAGAGAGAGAGAGGCATGTTAGCCATGTAGTACTTGAAAATTATGTCACTGGGAAAATCATTTGGATATGAATACAGTGGTGGGAGTACAATTTTTTGTGGCATGCACCCACACTTTTTTTTGCGGAAAGCATGCACCCACACTTTATCGGTTATACATTCATGATCGAACTTAAACCTTGAAAAACTTGGACGCCCTATTTTTGAGGACGGAATACTCCCCTTTTTTCTGCATTTTTTCAATAAAATGCGCTGCACTTAGTGCAGATTAAAGCTTAAGTATTTTTGCAAACCACGAAATGCATTTAATATGAAGGGGGTAATTGAGGGCCTATTTGGTTTCAAATATGTCACCAACTTATAAGTCGAAAAGTAAAAAAGTGACTTATTTTGCCAAACAGACCCAACTTATAAGTCACCTCAACTTATAAGTCATAAGTTGCTCCATCCCAATTTAAAAACTTATAAGCCATCCTCTTTTGCATGGGTCTCATCACCTTTACATAAAAAAAATGAGAAGGTGTGGTCAGGTGGCTTATAAGTCAGGTGACAACTAAACAAGCGTGACTTATGAGTCATTGTTTTAAGTCACATGACTTATAAGTCAGGTGACTTATTGGAACCAAAGCAGACCTTGACTAAGTGCAACGCATTTTTTTTGAAAAAATGCAGAAAAAAGGGAGTATTTTGTCCGAGAAAAGTTGTCTCCACCGTAGTGTACTGCAAATTTTGCAAAAACATCCTCGCAGCTTTAAATCTGTTACAAACAGGTCACAGTGTCCTTCTTCCACTGCCCATCGCCCACACGCGTCGCTAGGGCCCGTCGTCGATCAGGAGCCGCGCCGTCCAATTGCTTGCTCCGGCGCCGCCCGGAGCTTGATCCTCTGCCGCCCAGGCCGCCCAATTGCTTACTCCTCCGCCGCTCAGGCCGTCCAATTGCTAGCTCCTACGCCGCCCAACCCGTGCTCCTCCGCCACCCAGGACCTGCGCGGCCGCCACCAGCAGTGCCTATTGTCGCCCAGGAGCCGTGTCGTCCAATTGCTTGCTCCGACCCGCCCAGGGCTTGCTCCTCCGCCGCCCAGGCCGCCCAATTGCTTGCTCCTCCGCTGCCCAGGCCGCCCAATTGCTTGCTCCTCCGCCGCCCAACCAGTGCTCCTCCACCACCCAGGACCTGCGCGGCCGCCACCGCCAGTGCCTATCGTCGCTGATACATCTCCAAAGTATCAATAATTTTTGATTGCTACATGCTATATTATCTACTGTTTTGGACTATATTGGGCTTTATTTTCCACTTTTATATTATTTTTGGGACTAACCTATTAACCGGAGGCCCAGCCCAGAATTGCTGGTTTTTTGCCTATTTCTGTGTTTCGAAGAAATGAAATATCAAACGGAGTCCAAACGGAATGAAACCTTCGGGAACGTGATTTTATCACCGAACGTGATCCGGGAGACTTGGACCCTACGCCAAGGCATCAGAGAGGCGGTCACGAGGGTGGGGGGCGCCCCCCCTAGGGCGCGCCCCCTGCCTCGTGGGCCCCTCGGAGCTCCACCGACGTACTTCTTCCTCCTATATACCTACGTACCCCCAAACGAACAGAGACGGAACCAAAAACCTAATTCCACCGCCGCAACTTCCTGTATCCATGAGATCCCATCTTGGGGCCTGTTCTGGAGCTCCGCCGGAGAGGGCCGTCATCATGGAGGGCTTCTACATCATCATAGCCTCTCCGATGAAGTGTGAGTAGTTTACCTCAGACCTTCGGGTCCATAGTTAGTAGCTAGATGGCTTCTTCTCTCTTTTTGGATCTCAATACAAAGTTCTTCCCCTCTCTTGTGGAGATCTATTCGATGTAATCTTCTTCTTTTTGCGGTGTGTTTGTTGAGACCGATGAATTGTGGGTTTATGATCAAGTCTATCTATGAATAATATTTGAATCTTCTCTGAATTCTTTTATGTATGATTGGTTATCTTTGCAAGTCTCTTCGAATTATCGGTTTGGTTTGGCCAACTAGATTGGTAGTTCTTGCCATGGGAGAAGTGCTTAGCTTTGGGTTCGATCTTGCGGTGTCCTTTCCCAGTGACAGAAGGGGCAAGAAGGCACGTATTGTATCGTTGCCATCGAGGATAACAAGATGGGGTTTATTTCATATTGCATGAATTTATCTCTCTACATCATGTCATCTTGCTTAAAGCGTTACTCTGTTTTTAACTTAATACTCTAGATGCATGCTGGATAGCGGTTGGTGAGTGGAGTAATAGTAGTAGATGCAGAATCGTTTCGGTCTACTTGTCACGGACGTGATGCCTATATACATGATCATGCCTAGATATTCTCATAACTATGCTCAATTCTATCAATTGCTCAACAGTAATTCGTTCACCCACCGTAGAATACTTATGCTCTTGAGAGAAGCCACTAGTGAAACCTATGGCCCCTGGGTCTATTCTCATCATATCAATCTCAATCACTTTAATCTTGCTTTGCTTTTTTACTTTGCCTTTTACTTTTCACTTTGCATCTCTATACCAAAAATACCAAAAATATTATATCTATCAGATCTCACTCTTGTAAGTGACCGTGAAGGGATTGACAACCCCTAATCGCGTTCGTTGCGAGTAGCTATCGTTTTGTGCAGGTATGAGGGACTTGAGCATGGCCTCCTACTGGATTGATACCTTGGTTCTCAAAAACTGAGGGAAATACTTACGCTACTCTGCTGCATCATCCTTTCCTCTTCGGGGAAATCCAACGCAAGCTCAAGAGGTAGCAAGAAGAATTTCTGGCGCCGTTGCCGGGGAGTCTACGCAAAAAGTCAACATACCAAGTACCCATCCCAATCCCTATCTCTCGCATTACATTAGTTTCCATTTGCCTCTCGTTTTCCTCTCCCCCACTTCACCCTTGCCATTTTATTCGCCCTCTCTTTCCCAATCTCCTCCTCCCTCTCTTTCTCTATTTGCCCCTTTCTTGCTCACTTGCCTTTTGTTTGCTCATATGGTTGGAATAGTCATTTATTTATTACTAAACAAAGAACCTAAGATCTATGGATCCTCATCCACTTGCTAATCCTTTTAAGAGGTCCAATTATGATAAACCAATTGCTAGTGAGTTTTGTGCACTAGATTATCTTTATGAAGTTTTGCTTGAGATTCATGAATCTGAAAAGTGTGATGAATTACCTCATGAAGAGATTCATGATAGATCTTTGAATAGAAAGCATGATTGCAATTATTCTATTATAAATTCTATTAATGTCAATTGTGCTAATAATATGCAAAACCCTAAGCTTGGGGATACTAGTTTTGTTATGTCCTGTACTTGTTGCAATGATCATGATTGGGGTGATTCTTCTTTTGATCTTGAAAATTTATTTAAACCCCATGATGAATATGAGATTGATTATAATGTTTGCAATAATATTGAAAGTGGGTTTGGAAGAATGTCAACTTTAGATCCCACATATTTGGAGAATTTTCAATGTTATGAAGTGTTTGATAAAAGTGGGTTTGTAAAGGTCATGACTTTAGTTAATGTTAATCCCACTATTTTGGAAGAGTGTCAACTTTGCATGCATGTGGATCGTGTTGAAAATATTTTATGTGATAGCTATTTTGTTGAATTTGCTTATGATCCTACATATAATTATTATGAGAGAGGAAAATATGGTGGTAGAAATTTTCATGTTACTAATTTACCTCTCGTTATGATGAGATTGCTATTGTTTCTTTCCGCTTCCTTGCATAGGCTAGTTTTTGCTTGCCTTGATAGTTTGTTTGCCTATAAGATGCCTATGCATAGGAAGTATGTTAGACTTAAATGTGTTTATCACGTGTTTTATGATGCTCTCTTTGTGCTTCAATTCTTGTCTTTCATGTGAGCATCATTGAAATATTATGCCTAGCTATAAGGCTTTGAAGAAAAGCACTTATTGGGAGTCAACCCAATATTTATCCTTACTGTTATTTAATAAATAAATTATTTAGCCTCTGTTTTGGTTGTGTTTTTTGTGTTTAATTAGTGTTTGTGCCAAGTAGAACCGTTGGGAAGAATTGGGGAAAGTCTTGTTGAACTTGCTATAAAAAACAGAAACTTTAGCGCTCACGAGAACTGCTATCATTTTTATTTGGAGAGTGATATTTAGTTAATTCTTTCTGCAGATGATTAATAGATAAATTCCTCACGTCCAGAAATTTATTTTAGAATTTTTGGGGTACGAGATCTTGCTCTAGCTATAGATTACTACAGACTGTTCTGTTTTTGACAGATTCTGTTTTTCGTGTGTTGTTTGCTTATTTTGATGAATCTATGGTTAGTAAAATAGTTTATAATCCATATAAAAGTTGGAATACAGTAGGCTTAACACCAATATAAATAAAAAATGATTTCATTACAGTACCTTGAAGTGGTCTTTTGTTTTCTTTCGCTAACGGAGCTCACGAGTTTTCTACCTTAAGTTTTGTGTTGTGAAGTTTTCAAGTTTTGGGTAAGGATTTGATGGATTATGGAACAAGGAGTGGCAAGAGCCTAAGATTGGGGATGCCCATGGCACCCCCAAGATAATCTAATGACACCTAAAAGCCAAAGCTTGGGGATGCCCCGGAAGGCATCCCCTCTTTCGTCCACTTCTATTGGTACCTTTACTTGGAGCTATATTTTTATTCACCAACATGATATGTGTTTTGCTTGGAGCGTCTTGTATTATTTGTGTCTTTGTTTGTTAGTGTGCCACAATCATCCTTGCTGTACACACCTTTTGAGAGAGCCATACATGAATTAGAATTTGATAGAATACTCTATGTGCTTCACTTATATCTTTTGAGCTATGTAGTTTTGCTCTATGTGCTTCACTTATATCTTTTGAGCATTATAATTTTGCTCTATGTGCTTCACTTATATCTTTTGAACCCTATAATTTTGCTCTATATGCTTCACTTAGATCTTTTAGAGCGCGGTGGTGGATTTGTTTTAAAGAAACTATTGATCTCTCATGCTTCACTTAAATTATTTTGAGAGTCTCTTAATAGCATGGTAATTTGCTTAAAAATAATATGCTTGGTATTCAAGATTTGTGAAACTTTCTTTTGAGTGTGTTGAATACTAAGAATAGATTGAAGCATGATAATTGTTTTGAGATATGGAGGTGATAATATTAGAGTCATGCTAGTTGAGTAGTTGTGAATTTAAAGAATAGTTGTGTTGAAGCTTGTGATTCACGTAGCATGCACATATGGTGAACCGTTATGTGATGAAATCAGAGCATGATTTATTTATTGATTGTCTTCCTTATGAGTGGCGGTCGGGGACGAGCGATGGTCTTTTCCTACCAATCTATCCCCCTAGGAGCATGCGCGTAATACTTTGCTTTGATAACTTGTAGATTTTTGCAATAAGTATATGAGTTCTTTATGACTAATGTTGAGTCCATAGATTATACGCACTCTCACCCTTCCACCTTTGCTAGCCTCTCTAATACCGCGCACCTTTCGCCCGTATCATACACCCACCATATACCTTCCTCCAAACAGCCACCATACCTACCTATTATGGCATTTCCATAGTCATTACGAGATATATCGCCATGCAACTTTCCACCGTTCCGTTTATTATGACACACTCCATCATTGTCATATTGCATATCCCGGTACACCGCCGGAGGCATTCATATATAGTCATATTTTGTTCTAAGTATCGAATTGTAATTGTTAAGTTGTAAGAAAAATAAAAGTGTGATGATCATCATTATTAGAGCATTGTTCCAGTGAGGAAAGGATGATGGAGACTATGATTCCCCCACAAGTCGGGATGAGACTTGTCGCTGTCAAAACCGGCGGATCTCGGGTAGGGGGTCCCGAACTGTGCGTCTAGGCTGGATGGTAACAGCAGGCAAGGGACACGAAGTTTTACCCAGGTTCAGGCCTCTCGATGGAGGTAAAACCCTACGTCCTGCTTGATTAATATTGATGATATGGGTAGTACAAGAGTAGATCTACCACAAGATCAAGGAGGATAAACCCTAGAAGCTAGCCTACGGTATGATTGTTGATGTGTATGTTGTCCTACGGACTAAAACCCTCCGGTTTATATAGACACCGGATAGGGTTAGGGTTACATAGAGTCGGTTACAATGGTAGGAGATCTGAACATCCGTATCGCCAACTTGTCTTCCACGCCAAGGAAAGTCCATTCCGGACACGGGACGGAGTCTTCAATCTTGTATCTTCATAGTCCAGGAGTCCGGCTGAAGGTATAGTTCGGCTATCCGAACACCCCCTAATCCAGGACTCCCTCAGTAGCCCCTGAACCAGGCTTCAATGACGACGAGTCCGGCGCGCAGATTGTCTTCGGCATTGCAAGGCGGGTTCCTCCTCCAAGTACTTCATAGAAGATTTCGAACACAAAGATAGTGTCCGGCTCTGCAAAATAAGTTTCCACATATTGCCATAGAGAGAATAATATTTATACAAATCTAATCTGCTGACGTATTATGTAGTGTGACATCACACCACGACCAAGCTTTTATTCGAACCGTTTTACTGTCCCATCTCAGCGCGTTATGCGAGGCGGTTTCCTTGGCACGTCTTGTTAAAGCAGAGATCGTGTCCCCTTATTCCGGGATTCTCATCAATACGGGCGTGGGTAACCCAACCGCGCCTTTGATTACGGCGCTTGGGAGATAAGCGAGTTTTACCAGGCCGGTGGGGACATGTAGTTGCGTCCACCCATATAAGGGGATAAGGATCCACCTTTTCACCTACGCCTTCTTCCTCCTTTGCTTATCCATTCTTGCGCACTCGAGCTCCAGCGCCCAAGTCCGCACTCCTCACCTCGACCTTCTCCAGCCATGTCCGGAGCGGGAGGCAAGTGGATGGTCTCCTCCATCACGGAGGGACACATCAAAAAGCTGAGGAAGGCCGGATACCTGTCTAACGACATCGTGCACCGGCTCCCGAAAAGGGGCAGCTCATCCCCACCCCAAGGCCCCATGAGAGGGTGGTGTTCCTCCCCCATTTCCTCCGCGGACTGGGCTTCCCTCTCCACCCATTTGTCTGGGGGCTCATGTTCTACTACGGCCTGGATTTCCACGATCTGGCCCCGAATTTTGTCCTCAACATCTTGGCGTTTATCGTCGTGTGCGAGGCTTTCCTCCGCATCCACCCCCATTTCGGCCTATGGCTCAAGACTTTCAACGTCAAGCCGAAGGTGGTGCGCGGCAACCAGGCGGAGTGCGGAGGAGCCATGGTGGGCAAGATGGCCAACGTCGTGTGGCTCGAGGGCTCCTTTGTAGAGAGCCTGAAGGGGTGGCAATCAGGGTGGTTTTACATCACCGAGCCGTGCGACCCTAAGTGGGTCGCAGCCCCCGAGTTCCGGTCCGGACCCCCAATGCAGCTCACGTCCTGGAAAGAGACGGGCCTATCGTGGGGCAGCCAAAAGGAGGTGACCGGACTGCAAACATGCATCCAATCCCTGGTGAACAAGCAGCTCAGGCTTGTCAACGTAGTCCAGGTTATGCTCATCCGCTTGATCCTCCCATGTCAACAACGGGCTTTCAACCTGTGGGAGTTCGATCCAGCGCGGCACCAAACTTTGAGCAGGCTCTTTGACACGATGTATGAAGATGCCTGAAAGGTGCTCTTTAAGGGCGCCGTGGCTCCCGCATCCGCTACCGAGGATCGTGGATTCAGTGCACAGCGTGACGCTCTTGCGGTAAGCTGTTTTTTTCTTTTACAGGGTATCAGTGTTTCATAGTTTGACTCTATGCGGAGTCTAAGATCCCTTTCCTTTGACAGGATTGGCAGGTGACATCCGGACAGATCAACTGTCCGGCTCCTTTGCCCGAAGGCCCAGCGGACACTCAATTGGTGAAGCTGCTGGTTCCGGCACCCTATGTGGTGCCAAAGAAGAAGGCCAAGAAGAAGGCCACGAGGACTCGAAAGAGTGCCCGACACCCGGAGGTGTCAGATTCATCATCCGATGAATCCAAGATGCACTCCTCCCACGAAGATGAGGAGGAGGAAGAAGAGACCCCTCCCCCTCCAGCGGGGGAAGGGAAGAAAAGGAAGGCCGCCCCAACTGGGGAGGCCGAAGGGTCCAAGAAGGCAAGAACCCCTCCTCCGGACTACTCCACCAACGCCGACGACGGCGAAGAAGAGTGGCCGCCCAGGGCCAAGCCCCTGGCGAAATCGTAAGTATCCGGATACCAGAGTGATTTCGTAGTATTTGATTATTGCACAGCTTTCCCTTATGTCGGATATATTTATGCAGCCCACCCAAAGACCGGCTCGACGCGTCGTCGAGCGGCTCACTGGACTTGTCGGACGTGAACTCGCTTCCGACGGCTTCCTCCCCCTGCCCTACGGACGACACCGAAGTGTTGTCCCAGCAAGTTCCAATCCGGGAGGAGGTGGTCCTGGAGGCGCCGCAAGGCGACCTCCCGGACTCCAGGAGTAAAGGGGACGAAACCCCCCAGGGCTACAAGTCCGGCCCTAGGCCGGACACCGCTCCGGAACCTTCAAAGGTTCCAGAGTTCGATGGGGGACCTCCTTCCAAGAGGAGCAAGCCCGCCGCGCCGGCGACCTCCGTCCATCCGGAGGCGCCGGACAATCTGTTGGAGGCGCTCCAAGGCGCCTCCCTCAACGAGGGGCACCGCACTATTATGAGTGCGGTGATCTAGAAGGTTCAGTCCGCCAAGAGCGGACTGACTGAAGCTTGTACAAGCCTTTTAACAGGCTTAGGTAAGTAAAGAATGTGTAATTAACATTACCGCATAGACAGTAGCCCCTGATGCTCTGTTTGGCGTTCAGGAAGAAAAGCCGAATAGAGGATCAAATAAAATTCGCAGGAGTCTAACAAAAAGAAGTCAATATGCGTGTGCAGGCTTCCCTGCTAGCGTCCGCCGCACTGACTGCGGAAGTGGACGTGCTAAAGCAGGACCTCGAGCGGTCTGAGCAAGAGCTCGGACGTGCCAAGAAGCAGCTCGAGGACAGTGAAGGTAAGAAAATACCTTGTATAAATGTGTATAAAAAGGTGCAATTGCAAAAAATGACAGGAGTATTGTGGCTATTGTAGGGGCCATGTCTGAGGTGGCGACCCTGAAGCAGGCGCTGCTCGAGGCCGAGAAAATGTCGGCCGCGGAGTGCACCGAGCGAGAAAAGTATGAGGCCGAGGTTGGCAAGGTGCGGCAAGAGCTCCAGGCTCTCATGGAAAAACATGAGTGTTTGGAGCGTGACTCAAGGACGCGAGCGTCCGAGCTCGCGGCGGCTACTGAAAGTGCCAAGTCTGCCAAGGTCGAATCCCAGAAGACCCTCCAAGAGTTGGATGAGGTGAAGAAGATAGCGGCGGGTAAGGCATTCTTTATGCAAAGTAAACACATAAGCGTGAGTTACTTGTCACTTACCCGAATCCGGAGTTCTCCAGGCGCGTTCGCAGATCTTCCCCGGAGTATATCTGATGCCGCCGCATTCTATCGAGCCAAGGAGGGCAGATCGACGGAGAAGGTGTTCTGGTCTCAGTACGCTGAGACTGGACACCCCGTGCCCCTGAGCGACCAATTGAAGCAACTGGTCGAGCTCCACAAGGCGGCTGAACAGGCCATGAAGGGCCTCATAGTTCGGCTGTGGCCTGGAGAGGCTTAGCCTGGGAGCTATTTCGGGTTGGTGCGGCGGCTGGTGGAGGCCTGTCCAAGGCTCGAAGCTATCAAGCGCTCTGTCTGCATTGAAGGTGCCCGTAGGGCCCTTGCCCGTGCGAAGGTGCACTGGGGCAAGCTGGATGCTGAGAAGCTTGTGAAGGATGGGCCACCGTCGGGGAAAGAGCATTGCAAGTCCGAAAATTATTATAAGGATGTTCTGAAGGGTGCCCGCCTTGTGGCGGATGAATGTTCTATGGATGTAATTTTTGAATAAAACTCGCTCGTTTTGTCTTGTGCGCTGAAAACTTGTTCATATGCGCTTAAGCAATGCTGTTTGAATTTAAAATATTACCTTCTGTGCGGCTGTTTATCAATTCTGAGAGATGGCAAGTCGTCGGCTTCTGCCCCCGGGCCGCTAGTGCTGGGGTGTTCGGGGATAAACCTGAGGGCTCTTTTTCCCATGTTTGGGTCCTTCGAGGGAGGTGCTCAGCCCAACGAATAAGGCAATCGGACTATAATGCATGAACACTCTCACTTAGCCATAGAATTCTATAATTTTAAATTTTGGCGAAGCCCCTGGTATTCGGAAGACCGAGTTCGGGGTGCTATCCACGCCTTGGCCGGACAGAACCGACTCTTCGCCCTAAGCGGCATAAGTCTTTAAGGACTCGAAAAGACCTCTCGAGCAGCGACCAGCTCTCGTCTCATCATGATGGTCAGTTTTAGCTTTCTCCACTGAGGTGCTCAACCCAGCTCAACCGGGGCATAATCGCAGTGGTTCTCCTAGTGCTACCTTAGCCGATATAGCGGAACGTAAGGCACCAAAACATAGGAGCCGGGCAAACCCAACTATTGATCCAAGACATGATTCGGAGCCGATGCATATAATGCTATAAGTTCGGGGTGTCGTACTTGTTAAAGTGTTCGGACTTCTCACACCATGTTGAGGGGTATTGAAGTCCTTGGCGTATTTTGGCCGTACCAAAGTGTACGGGTGCAACATGTCGTTAAGTAACACATATAAATATAAAGAAAAGGAGTAATGCAAAAATAGACAAAAGCTATGCATTGTTTATTAAAAAGAGCTGCGATCAAAGCAGAACGATACAAATAATGCGATAAGCAAAATGTTGGACTATGTAACATGTCTGCTCTAGGGGCAAGCTACGGAATAATATGCGAAACAGGTATACTGCTCGTGATAGAGACCACCTGGGAGTTCCATAATGCGGCGCAGCTCGTCTGCTTCCCTGGTTCTTGCATCCTTTGTGTGGCAATTGAACTGCCGAACAGGCCTTCCGAAGAGTGGAGTCCTGAAAGTAAGAGAAAATTAAAAAATCGGCAGCCCCTGGTACGGTTGAAGCCGTGTTTTGGGCGTGCCGTGATGGTGCCCCTTCCCCTGTGCCCATGGTATCTCTAGAGCGTAGTTATGTACGCGAAGTACTGACATCGCCTTTTTGCGAGGGTTGGGGTTGGGGCCGCATTGCTACGCCTGCTCGGATCGTGCCAGGCGGTCTTGTTATAGGTTACTCTGGGCACGCTTGACGGTGTCCGGTCGTTTAGTGGCCGGACTGGAGAAATGCCTGGAGAGGCTGCTTTGTACTTCCGCTGCAAGGGCCGCCATGTGCTCCTCCATTCGGAAGGAGCGTTCGGTGTTTCCATTGACCGTAATTACTCCTCGAGGGCCTGGCATCTTGAGCTTAAGGTATGCGTAATGCGGTACCGCATTGAACTTAGCGAATGCGGTTCGCCCGAGAAGTGCGTGATAATCACTGCGAAATGGGACTATGTCGAAGATTAACTCCTCGCTTCGGAAATTATCCGGAGATCCGAAGATCACTTCAAGTGTGACTGAGCCTGTACAGTTGGCCTCTACACCTGGTATTACGCCTTTAAAGGTCGTTTTGGTGGGCTTAATCCTCGAGGGATCTATGCCCATTTTCCGCACTGTATCCTGGTAAAGCAGGTTCAGGCTGCTGCCGCCGTCCATAAGGACTCTAGTGAGATGAAATCCGTCAATAATTGGGTCTAGAACCAATGCGGCGAAGCCGCCGTGACGGGTGCTAGTGGGGTGGTCCCTTCGATCAAAGGTGATCGGGCAGGAGGACCATGGGTTGAACTTTGGGGCAACTGGCTCTATCGCGTATACGTCCCTTAACGCGCGCTTCCACTCCTTCTTGGGGATGTGGGTTGCGTATATCATGTTCACCGTCCGCACTTGTGGGGGAAAACCCTTCTGTACCTTGTTGTTCGGCGGCCGGGGCTCCTCGTCGTCATCGCTATGCAGCCCCTTGTCTTCGTTTTCGGCGTTTAGCTTGCCTACCTGCTTGAACACCCAACAATCCCTATTGGTGTGATTAGACGGCTTTTCAGGGGTGCCATGTATCTAGCATAAGCGCTCGAGTATTCGGTCCAAACTGGACGGGCCCCTAGGATTCCTTTTGAATGGCTTTTTCCGCTGACCGGATTTAGAGCCTCTAAATCCGGCATTAACTGCCATATCATCTGCATTGTCGCAGTTAATGCGGCGCTTCTGTTTTTTGTGACGCGGCCTGCCACTACTGTCCCTGGTGTCCGAATTACCAGGGTTCTTGGTTATATTGTTGCTACGAGCAAGCCAGCTGTCTTCTCCCGCACAAAAGCGGGTCATGAGTGTCATGAGTGCTGCCATAGATTTCGGCTTTTTCTGTCCAAGGTGCCGGGCCAGCCACTCGTCACGGATATTGTGCTTGAAGGCTGCTAGGGCCTCGGCGTCCGGACAGTCGACTATTTGATTTTTCTTTGTTAGGAACCGTATCCAGAATTGCCTGGCCGATTCATCTGGCTGCTGAATTACGTGACTTAGGTCATCGGCGTCTGGGGGTCGCACATAAGTGCCCTGGAAATTGTCGAGGAATGCGGCTTCCAGGTCCTCCCAACAACTGATTGATCCTGTTGGCAAGCTGTTAAGCCAATGCCGAGCTGGTCCTTTAAGCTTGAGTGGGAGGTATTTGATGGCGTGAAAATCATCGCCGCGGGCCATGTGGATATGAAGGAGATAATCCTCAATCCATACCGCAGGATTTGTTGTGCCATCATATGATTCGATGTTTACGGGTTTGAAACCCTCGGGGATTTGATGATCCATTATTTCGTCTGTGAAGCAGAGTGGGTGTGCGGCGCCTCTGTACTGGGCTATATCATGACGTAGCTCCAATGAGCTTTTTCTATTGTGTTCGTCCTTGCCGAATTTGTGGCCGGCGTGACGGATGTCGTCTCGAGCCGTGGGGCGCCCACACAATCCGTATATCGATTTTGTTTGTCTAGCCTTGTCCTCCAACATGTCTCGTAGGTCCGGCGCATAGTCCCGTGCCTTGGTACGGGGTGCGACTTGAGTGGAGGGCCGAGAGGCCTCTCCGTCGCAGCCACGAGGAGGCCGGTCGGCCGCATCAAGTGCTTCCTCCTCTAATTGGGGTAGCGACCTGCGCTTTGGGTAGCTCTTGGAGGGGCGTTCGAGTTTATGCTCTTCGGCCGCAAGGACTTCAGTCCATCTGTCGACTAGCAAATCTTGATCAGCTCTAAGCTGTTGCTATTTTTTCTTGAGGCTTCTTGCCGTGGCCATAAGCCTGCGTTGAAAACGCTCTTGCTCGACGGGATCCTCTGGCACGACGAATTCGTCGTCGTCGAGGCTTGCCTCGTCTTCGGAGGGAGGCATATAATTATCGTCCTCGACCTCTCTGTCTGCCGCTCTCTCATGAGGGCTGGTTTCTCCATCCTCATGTGCTAAATCTTGCTGGAGGGGGTTTTCTTTGGTGCTTTCCGGAGTATTATTATCTCCCGTGCTGGAATCACCGTGTTTGTTTTGGCGGGATTTTGAGCGGCGCCGCTGACGTTGGTGCTTAGGCTGTTTCTTGGAGGGGTCATCCTCCACTGTTCCATCGCCGTCTCCCTCTTTTGGGGTGTCCACCATGTATATGTCATACGACGAGGTGGCTTTCCAGGGCCTAGTAGGCGCTGGTTCTTAATCATCTCCTTCATCGGCGTCCATACCGTCGATGTCTTCGGAGTCGAAGTCGAGCATGTCGGTTAAGTCGTCGACAGTGGCTACAAAGTGGGTGGTGGGTGGGCTTTGAATTTCTTCATCGTCCGAATCCCAACCTTGCTGGCCGTAGTCCGGCCAGGGCTCTCCTGATAAAGAAAGAGACTTCGGTGACTTCAGAATATCGCCAAAAGGCGAGTGCTGAAAGATGTCCGCGGCAGTAAACTCCATGATCGGCGCCCAATCGGATTCGATTGGCCGGGGCGCAGAGGGTTCGGAGTCCGGAAAGGAGTCCGGCTCCTTGGAGTCACGAGTCTCGTGGAGTGCGAGGCTGGTGTTCGGCTCAATCGCCGTTGGGATCGTAGCCCCCGAGGCGGCGTCCAACCGCCCATCCTCGATCAGCGCAGTTGGCTCCGAATTAAGGATCGGAGCTGATGCGGGTGCGGCCTCCAGGGCACTGTTCGGCGGTAGAGCTAGATCATGCTCATCGGGACAGTGCGGCGCGCTCGGCAGTGGCTCGAATCTGTCGAGGAGCAAGTCCCCACGGATGTCAGCCGTGTAGTTTAAACTTCCGAATCTGACCTGATGGCCAGGGGCGTAGCTTTCGATCTGCTCCAAGTGGCCAAGTGAATAGGCCCGCAGTGCGAAACCGCCGAAGACGAAGATCTGTCCGGGGAGGAAGGTCTCACCCTGGACTGCATCGCTATCGATGATCGTAGGAGCCATCGAGCCTGACGGCGACGACACAGAGGAACTCTCAATGAAAGCACCAATGTCGGTGTCAAAACCGGCGGATCTCGGGTAGGGGGTCCCGAACTGTGTGTCTAGGCTGGATGGTAACAAGAGGCAAGGGACACGAAGTTTTACCCAGGTTCGGGCCCTCTCGATGGAGGTAAAACCCTACGTCCTGCTTAATTAATATTGATGATATGTGTAGTACAAGAGTAGATCTACCACGAGATCGAGGAGGCTAAACCCTAGAAGCTAGCCTACGATATGATTGTTGATGTGTATGTTGTCCTACGGACTTAAACCCTCTAGTTTATATAGACACCGGATAGGGTTAGGGTTACATAGAGTCAGTTACAATGATAGGAGATCTGAACATCCGTATCGCCAAGCTTGTCTTCCACGCCAAGGAAAGTCCCTTCCGGACACGGGACGAAGTCTTCAATCTTGTATCTTCATAGTCCAGGAGTCCGGCTGAAGGTATAGTTCGGCTATCCGAACACCCCCTAATCCAGGACTCCCTCAAGACTCCGGACGAAAAATAAATAAAAGAGGCCAAAAAAGCCCAAAAAAGAGAGAAAGAAAAGAGGCCATAAAAAAGATAAAAGGCGCAAATAAAATAAAATAAAATAAATAAAAAAATGAGAGAAAAAGAGAGAAGGGACAATGTTACTATCCTTTTACCACACTTGTGCTTCAAAGTAGCATCATGATCTTCATAGTAGAGAGTCTCTCATGTTATCACTTTCATATACTAGTGGGAATCTTTCATTATAGAACTTGGCTTGTATATTCCAATGATGGGCTTCCTCAAATTGCCCTAGGTCTTCATGAGCAAGCAAGTTGGATGCACACCCACTTAGTTTCTTTTTGAGCTTTCATATACTTATAGCTCTAGTGCATCCGTTGCATGGCAATCCCTGCCCACTCACATTGATATCTATTGATGGGCATCTCCATAACCCGTTGATACGCATAATTGATGTGAGACTATCTTCCCCTCTTTTTGTCTTCTCCACAACCACCATTCTATTCCACATATAGTGCTATATCCATGGCTCACGCTCATGTATTGCGTGAAGATTGAAAAAGTTTTGAGAATGTCAAAAGTATGAAACAATTGCTTGGCTTGTCATCGGGGTTGTGCATGATTTAAATACTTTATGTGGTGAAGATAGAGCGTAGCCAGACTATATGATTTTTTAGGGATAACTTTCTTTACCCATGTTATTTTGAGAAGACATAATTGCTTTGTTAGTATGCTTGAAGTATTATTATTTTTATATCAATATAAACTTTTGTCTTGAATCTTTCTAATCTGAATATTCATATCACAATTAAGAAGATTTGCATTGAAATTATGCCAAGTAGCACTCCGCATCAAAAATTCTCTTTTTATCATTTACCTACTCGAGGACGAGCAGGAATTAAGCTTGGGGATGCCTGATATGTCTCCAACGTATCTATAATTTTTGATTGCTCCATGCTATATTATCTACTATTTTGAACTATATTGGGATTTATTTTCCACTTTTATATTATTTTTGGGACTAACTTATTAACCGGAGGCCCAGCCCAGAATTGCTGTTTTTTTGCCTATTTCAGTGTTTCAAAAAAACTAAATATCAAACAGAGTCCAAACGGAATGAAACCTTCGGGAACGTGATTTTCTCACCGAACGTGATCCAGGAGACTTGGACCCTACGCCAAGGCATCAGAGAGGTGGTCACGAGGGTGGGGGGCGCGCGGCCGCCACCGCCAGTGCCTATCGTCGCCCAGGAGCCGCGCCGCCCAATTGCTTGCTCCGACGCCGCCCGGGGCTTGCTCCTCCGCCGCCCAGGCCGCCCAATTGCTTGCTCCTCTGCCGCCCATGCCGCCCAATTGCTTGCTCCTCCGCCGCCCAACCCATGCTCCTCCGCCACCCAGGACCTGCGCGGCCGCCACCGCCAGTGCCTATCGTCGCCCAGGAGCCGCGCCGCCCAATTGCTTGCTCCGGCACCGCCCGGGGCTTGCTCCTCCGCCGCCCAGGCTGCCTAATTGCTTGCTCCTCCACCACCCATCCCGTGCTCCTCCGCCACCCAGGACCTGCGCGGCCGCCACCACCAGTGCCTATCATCGCCCAGGAGCCGCGCCGCCCAATTGCTTACTCCGGCGCCGCCCGAGGCTTGCTCCTCCGCCACCCAGGCCGCCCAATTGCTTGCTCCTCCGCCACCCAGGACCTGCGCGGCCGCCACTGCCAGTGCCTATCGTCGCCCAGGAGCCGCGCCGCCTAATTGCTTGCTCTGATGCCGCCCGGGGCTTGCTCCTCCGCCGCCCAACCCGTGCTCCTCCGCCACCTAGGACCTGCGTGGCCGCCACCGCTAGTGCCTATCGTCGCCCAGGAGCCGCGCCGCCCAATTGCTTGCTCCGGCGCCGCCCATGGCTTGATCCTCCGCCGCCCAGGCCGCCCAATTGTCTGCTCCTCCGCCGCCCAGGCCGACCAATTGCTTGCTCCTTCGCCGCCCAACCCATGCTCCTCCGCCACCCAGGACCTGCGCGGCTGCCACCGCCAGTGCCTATCGTCGCCCAGGAGCCGCGCCGCCCAATTTCTTGCTCCGGCGCCGCCCGGGGCTTGCTCCTCCGCCGCACAGGCCGCCCAATTGCTTGCTCCTCCGCCACCCAGGACCTGCGCGGCCGCCACCGCCAATGCCTATCATCGCCCAGGAGCCGCGCCGCCCAATTGCTTGCTCCGGCGCCGCCCGGGCTTGATCCTCCGCCGCCCAGGCCGCCCAATTGCTTGCTCCTCTACTGCCCAGACCGCCCAATTGCTTGCTCCTCCACCGCCCAGGTCGTGCTCCTCCGCCACCGCTAGGCCTGCGTTGCCGATATCCCCTCAAGCTCGTCCTGGACCTCAAGCTCTCCCGCGAGCCTGGAATTCAAGCACTCGCGCAGGCCTGGACCTCAAGCTCGATCTCCCTTTGCTGCTCCTCTGTAACTTGTTGCTCCTCCCTTGCTCGTGCTGCCGTTCGGAGCTCCCCTGCTCGTGTGCTGCCGCCGGAGGTCCCCTTCTCGTGGTGCTGCCAGTGAGAACAAGTATAGGGCTCCTTGCTTGTTCATTTCCAGTACCTTGCTCACAGTATCTTCTCTGCAAGTACCGCGAGAAGAAGTACAGGGCTGCTGGTGAGAAAATTTGCAAAGTAAAATTGATGAAGTCAGTTAACTCTTAATTTGGAAAGAAAATCAGTTTATGTGCTGAGTAATTGAAGTGTTCAGTGATCAAAATTATTGGCTAAGCAGAAGTTAACTTTGAGTAGTTTGATGTTGATCCTCGTCCTACATTACATGTTCATGTGAGTAGTTAGATGTTGGGAAAAAAATCAGTTAACTGTTAATTTGGAAAAAATCAGTTTAATGTGAGTGGTTTGATGTTGATCCTCCTCCTACGTTACATGTTCATGTCAGTCCATGAACATGCAAAATATTGGCCAGCAGAATTTGCAAAAAAGAGGCAGTTAACTGACTTTTTGGCCAGCAGAATCTACAAAATTCAGTTAACTCTTTAGCGAAGGCTTAAGATACAACCTAAAGAGTTTGGTCATGACAATCTGCAAAATTCAGTTAACTCTTTAGCTAATGCTAATTCAGTTAATTTTTTGCCATGACAACCTAAAGCAATACACAAGGCTACCACTGTGTTTAGTTATAGCTCTTCTATTTTACTCTTTTCTTACCTGAGCAATGGCATATGGCATTGTAGAGTACTCCTGCATTCAGTAGAAAATTGTTCTCTCGATTGAAACAGTTGGCTCCAGTGACCATTCTAAGAGTATTAGCATCTTCCCTGCATCATAAGGCACCAAAACTTCAGTTGTTGGTAGATTAGGATTAAGGAGCCAAAGATAAAGATAAGTACAGTAATTACGTAGTGGTGCCAATCTTCTAAAAGATGGAGCCAAAGGTAAAGATAAGTACATTCAGTTGCTGGTACATTAAGATTAAGGCAACAATCTTCAAGGCTGTCATATTTGGCCATGACAATCTGACAAGGTTGTAATCTGACGAGGTTGTAATCCTATCATACTTAGCTAGATTCTTCTTTAAACAGGATTGTGAAGATCAAATAGAATTTGCATAAACAGAAGAAGATGAATATTGTTGGATTGACATGATTTTCTAGACATAGCCCTAAAATCTCTACACACTCTTTTGACAAGCAATACTTCTAAAACTATGCATAAAAGATCAAAAAACAGAACACTGAACTTGCATGCTCAAGTTGGTCAGCTCTATTTCTGAACAAGAATAAATGAGCAGATGAAATAGGCCCAATATGCTTCAGAACAAAGATGTACAAAAAATTGATTCAGAACAGAGATGTCCACAAAGTTGTCAAGGTAAAGAAGACACTGAACCTTGACAACACATTTTTCGGTGTCTAAATCTCTGGTTCATGTAAAGAAGCCTTGAATCCTAATTAGATGCAAAATAGCATATCACTACAATTGTGTAAGATCAAAAACAGTTACTGTTATCACTCCAACATTTTCAGTCTCTTTTTAAAAAACATTTCAGTCTGTATTTCACAAAAAAAGAAGACATTGAACCTTGACAACACATTTTTCAGAGTCTAAATCTCCAGTTAAACTTCATAATTTATACTGCTAACTAAATTTGTCACAAACTGAATTTTGTTGGGGGGGGGGGGGGCGGATGAGCTCCGGCGACGCGCGGGGGAGCCAAGCAGGGGAGCTCCGGCGCGGGAGAGGAGTGGGGCAGACGAGAGGGAGCGAGGGGCTTGTCGGGAATTTGCTGGGGGTATTTCTGAAAAATACCTCGGGGACAACTATTATCGGACGGAGGGATTTTGGACTACAATTTATGAGGTTTTCGGCAGCTCGGACTCTTTCCTGAGTGTTGACACCTGATTTTGGCAAGATACAGAGTGAAAGGGTTTTCAGCATGAGAAAATTTCACATCGTCGAGTGGAACAACTTTGATGTTTAGGCTATCGCCATTCGACCTCATCTCAGTGGCCGAAGTTGTGCTCCGAGAGACAAAATTTAGTGTTGTGAGTGATTTTTGGCCGATTACGCCCTCAAAATGACCTCAGATGAAGGAGCACTCTAAAGGAATTGTCTTCGTCTCGTCGAGGCAATTGATTTTCATATATAAATCATATTAATTCGAGTTCATATGCAAAAGTTACAGTCAATACGGTTTGGACAGGCCAGAGACCAAAATATTACGCTTGACACCAGACACATGTTGATGAGTGTCTGATGCAATGCGTGAGCAATTCGGCCCTCAAGACGGCCTTGAATCGAAAAACCTTCAACACAGAAAAGTTTCGTCTCGTCGAGCCGATTGATTTTCATATATAATTCGTCTCAATCCGAGGTCGCATGAGGCCTGGAGAGACAAGACAAAATCAGGCTGTGTTTTCAGTCAGAAATCCGAGTGAAAAAGATTACCATCGGAACGAAAACTTGCCGATCGAGTAAGATATTGTCTTCCAAGTGGAAATATAGTCACCCGAATGGAAATATAGTCACCCGAGTGGAAATATGGTCATCCGAGTGAAATTGTCCTCCAGGTGAAAATATTCCGAGTGAAAAGATTGCCATCGGAACAAAACTTGCCGATCGAGTAAGATATTGCCTTCCGAGTGGAAATATAGTCATCCGAGTGGAAATATAGTCATCCGAGTGAAAGATTGTCTTCCGAGTGAAAAAGTCTAGTCGGACGATCCGAGCGAAAGTCTCTAATATCCGAGTGGATGAGCTCGAATCCGAGTGAAACTGAACATGTGCCTGAAAGTTTATCGAGATGACCTCGGATGAAGAAGTGTTCAATACAGAAGTTGTGCGTATCATCAAGACGGTAAACTTTGGTTTTGGAGTCATCATCATCAGAGATAGTATATGGCCTGCAAATTCACTACGAGACTCGGATAATCCAGCCTACTGCAAGACCGAGTCCGACTGGAAGGTAAAGATGACCTCGAAAAGTATTCAAGATGGCCTTATTTGGAAAAGTGATCAACATGAGGGTTGTTCGTATCATCGAGGCGCACAAGTTTGATATTTGGGCCGTATTGATCGGAGAACATATGCAAGCTCGGCGGCCCTCACAAGGAGGAAGACGGAAGTTGGCCAGATTCAGACTTAATCCGAGTTGGAATAGAACTAGGACTCTAGGACGTGAATTGATGTAGTTTCTTGTAAGGAAAGCCTAGATGAATCCTTTACTTGTACGGGAAGTCCAGCCGCCTCTTATATATATTGGGGGTGATGGCCGATTGAACAACACACAATCGAACAAATTAATATACTACTTTTTCATCTACGTTTTATCTCTCCACCATTTTTCTCTCTCGTTCTTCGCTGTTCTTCGTGTTTGAGAGCTACGAATCCTGAGGCTCTAGGGGCGAGCGAATCGACCTAGGGCAGCCCATAGCCGCGCACTCCCTGACGGGGTCCCTCCCGGGGGTGTGGGGTTTTCGGGTCTGCAAAAGCGCCCGTCGACTGTCTTGCGTATCGCGCTGTCAGTCGGGTCTCCTTCGACGTGATCTGCGGTGCATCACCCCCGGCGTCGAGGGTACACGTGACGTGTTCGTGTGTCAACACACTTTTTGGCGACTCCGCTTGGGACCGAAGATCATTCATCATCATCCACCATGTCCGATCTTCCCAAGCCATCTGAGGTAGACGCCGATAACATCATTAAGCCCAGTCTTGATGAAATATCGGCCGATCATCGCCAAGTCTATGAGGAGTACAAGAAGGCGTGCGAGGAGAAGGACCTGCAAGAGTTCCTTGCAAAATTCAAGAAAGATCGCCAAGGCAACATCACTCCGATTAAAGAAATCAAGTTCCCTCCTCTTCAAAGTGAACAGGTTAAACTCTCTGTAAGTACTGCCTTTTCTCCTGAGCAGTGGGCTAAGATTGAAAGTCGTATTGCTGATGGTAACAATCTAGTCTATCAAACTTTTATAGAAAATACTAATGCTCAGAAGAATATATCTCAATCGTCTAGTGGTAATGATGGTGTAGCTGCTAGTGTGCAAAACCCTAATCTGGCTTTACCAATTGCATCGGCGCCTCCCGTGCCGATGGCTTATTATCCTACCCAAACAAATCAAATTGTGGCTGCACCCATTAATCCTATTATGAGCATGCCAGGTTCGGTGGCAACGCCGAACCAAACTCTACCTACCGCTACAACCACTCGACCACTACCAAATTATGGGTCGACATACATGCCACAATTCCTACCTATAGCTAGTAACCATACTCTTCCTATGTCACTGCCACAAGCTTCATCGTCCACAACGGATGATGGTCTAGCTAATCTTAGAGAGGAGATGGCTAAGATGCTTCGAGATAATTTTGGAGTTGAGTTACCTTGGAATCGGATTTACCAAAAGCCGTACCCCGAGTACTTTGATGCCATCCAGTGCCCTCCGGGATATAAGATTCCAGATTTTGTTAAGTTCAATGGAGAGGGCACAAAAACCATATGAGAGCATGTTAGTCAATACTTAGCACAACTAGGTGAAGCAGGCTCACTAAATGAGTTGAAAGTGCGTTTATTTCCTTTGTCATTAACTGGTACCGCATTTTCATGGTTTTGTTCTTTACCACATGGTTCCATTCGAGTTTGGTCGTAGCTAGAGCAGAAATTTCATGATCACTTCTATAGCGGCGACAATGAACTCAAGTTGTCACATCTAACATTAGTTAAACAGAAGCATGATGAATTGGTCTCCGATTATGTCAAGAGATTCAGAGAAACAAAAAACCGGTGTTCTAGTTTGGTGATAACCGAGAGGGACTTGGCGGACCTAGTGCTGAGTGGTTTGAAAACTCCCATTAGAGAAAAGCTAGAAGGCTATGAGTTCTTAAATATCAACCAAGTCTTACAAAGGGCTTTGGCTCAGGAAAGCCGAAGCAAAGACCTCAAAGAAGTGCATAGATACAAAGCCAATCGTCCAAAGATGAATATGGTGGAATACGATAGTGATCACTCGGACGATGAGGGTGATGTTTTTTCTACTGAATTTGTTTGGCCATCTAAGGCCAAACCCTTTACTTGCAATGGTCTGAAACCGATTCATAAGAATCGTGATAAAGAGATGAAGTTTACTTTTAACATTGCTAAGTGTGATAGAATATTTGATGCTTTGCTGCAGGCTAAGATTATTAGAATATCTCATACTTTACCACCGTTTGAAGAGCTAAAACGGCGTGCTTATTGCAAGTATCATAATTCTTTTTCTCATGCTACTAACGATTGCAATGTTTTTCAACGACAGATACAATCGACCATTAATGACGGACGATTGAACTTTTCTGAGATGCAATGATAAACAAACTTTTCCAATGAATACCATGGATTTGGAGGGGAAGAAGCTACTCATTCGGCCGGAGGTAGCCGAATCTGCTAATAAAGCTAATATCATTATTGGTGAGCCCAGGAAAGACAAGGAGGACAACAAGGTCTTGGGGAGACAGGTTGTGCTTGGTAAGCAACCCGGTGGCAAGGAAGTGATCAAAATCACCATCAAGAATCCTACACTCGGGGGAGGGGGGGCAACTACAAGTGCAAGAAAATGCTCGTGTGAGATTTGTCAAGCCCAAGAGTCCAAAAGTTGGCAAGTGGAAAAGGAATGAAGTTAAAGTATAGCGCAAGCGGGTCAAGCCAACATTTGATATGTTGATGTCCAAGTACACCAACCAGTCGGCTGGTTCTAGCTTTAATCGGTCGACTCATCTGAAGCGACCAAGGTCACCATCAGCTGATATGTTCAGTCAGTATATGAAACCGAGTGGACCAAGGGTGCCGTTTCCAGAAGAGCATACGCAATCTGTTTGGGATTGACTTGACTATTCATATAGAGGCCGACTGAACATTGGTCGCTATCAGTTGGCTGGTCAAAATATGCGACCGAGTGGAAACTATCCTAGTGTAATAATGCACTCAGGGGGAAGCTATCCGAGTGAAAAAATGTGGATGGGTAGATCCCATCCGAGTGAATTCCATCCAAGTGACATTCATCCGAGTGGATTCCATCAGAGTAAAAAGGTGTGCTCGGGTGGAAATTTCATGCATCTGGAAAGTCGAAAAGAATGGCGTGTTAAATCACCAAGTGTTGTAGCGGTTGAGTCGGGAAAAGGCAAGGAGAAAATGGATGCCGACTCACTTGTCTTGGGCACCAAAACATTCGCCATACAACAGCCGATTGTGCATAGCAATCCGACTGAGCCGATACTTGTTATCGCGCCAAAGCACTCGGCTAATGACCATGAAGCAAGCACCAGCCAAGTAAAAACGAGAGATCCTAAATACACACAGCAAAAGTGGTGTCCTCCAGGGCTAACAAAGACAAAAAAAGGAAACTACAGAGGTTAAGGAGTCAAGAGATGGCAGAACAAGAGGCCGAGAAGCAAAGGGATAAGTTGTTTAATGACACTCGACCTATGGTACCTACAAAACAAGTGTGGAGGCCCAAACAAATACAAGATGTAGTGGATTCTACACCAATCACAGCAGCACCTACATTACCAAAAGAGGACGACACAATCATTGCATCGTCTATGTTACCTATTGCTTCCTCTTCACTCGGACAAATTTCAGAATCGGTGGATGCACTCGAGGAGGAGGCTGATATGTTGGACTATGAGTCTACGCCGGTTCATGAAGGTATGGATATCAATATGGCGTATTACTTACCTGCTGAGTTTCGTGCTGTAGATGAGGAAGGGGAAGTGGCTCAGCTGGATTTTGGCCCTAAAAAATGCAATATTCAAGAAGCCAAAAGAACCAGTAACACATCTGAAACCGTTATATCTCAGAGGTCATATCAATGGGTCGCCGCTCACTCGGATGCTTGTGGATGGAGGTGCTGTGGTAAATCTTATGCCCTATTCAGTCTTCAAGAAATTGGGTTTGCCTGATGAAGAATTGATCAAAACCAATATGGTGCTCAACGGGTTTGAAGGCAAAGAGAAAACTGAAGCCAAAGGTGTAATGTATGTGGAGCTTACAGTCGGAAGCAAAACTTTGGCTACTGCATTCTTTGTCGCTAAGGTGCAAGGTAACTACAACATCATACTAGGTCGTGATTGGGTTCATGCAAACCAGTGCGTGCCATCCACTATGCACCATTTTTTGATTCAGTGGGTTGATGATGAAGTGGAAGTCATTCATGCGGATAACTCGGCCTGTGTTGCTTTGGCCGATGCATTGGTGGATTGGCAACATCCCAATGCTACTTGCTTGACGGGACGTGACTTATCAGAGTTTGATTTTCTCAACGCGACCAAGAATGGTTTTGTGCCCGTCTCTTTAAAGCCGACTGAATGCAATTGGCTCCAAGGTATGATATGTGTAAATGGATTCTAGCTCCGAGTGGTTACAAAAACGTCTTGTGAAATATCGGTCCAGCGAGAACGATATATATGAGTCTATAGAGGAGTTGGATGACATGGATAAACTTGGACAAGGTTTTACATCGGCCGATCCATTAGAAAAGGTAGATATTGGAGATGGTTCAGTCACTCGACCGACGTTTGTAAACAAAAATTTGAAAGTCGATTGTAAAGCTAAATTAATCAAGCTATTGAAAGAATATGTTTGTTGCTTTGCGTGGGAATATCATGAGATGCCAGGTTTAAGCCGAGAGCTAGTGGAGCATCTGTTACCTATAAAGGCCGGTTTTAGACCATATAAACAGTCGGCCAGAAAGTTTAATCCGAAAATATATGACCGGATCAAGGAAGAGATCGGTCGACTGCTTGAAGCCAATTTCATTCGACTTGCAGGTATGCCGAGTGGATTTCTAACATTGTCCCAGTGGAGAAGAAGGGATCCGGCAAGTTGAGGGTGTGCACTGACTTCAGAGATTTGAATAGGGCTACACCCAAAGATGAGTATCCCATGCCAATAGCCGATATGCTTATTAATGATGCTTCTGGACATAAGGTTATTAGTTTTCTAGATGGTAATGCCGGTTACAATCAAATTTTTATGGCCGAAGAGGACATGTACAAAACGGCTTTCCGATGTCCTAGTTTCCTTGGTTTATTCGAGTGGACAGTGATGACATTCGGATTAAAAAATGTTGGAGCCACATATCAAAGGGCTATGAATTTGATTTTTCATGATTTACTCGGTATCATACTTGAAGTTTATATTGATGATATTGTTGTCAAATCGGATGCTTTTGAATCTCACTTGGCCGATTTGCGTTTAGCTTTTGAAAGAATGAAAAAGTATGGACTGAAGATGAATCCTTTGAAGTGTGCTTTCGGCGTGTCAGCTGGCAAGTTTTTGGGATTCATTATTCATTAAGATGGCATAGAGATTGATCCCAAAAAGATAGAGGCCATACAGAAAGTGGAGGCTCCAACATGCAAGAGAGATATGCAAAAGTTCCTTAGCAAGGTCAATTATTTGAGAAGGTTCATAGCTAATCTATCAGGGAAAGTTGATGCATTTACTCCTATCCTTCGGTTGAAGAATGATGCTAATTTCACTTGGGGGGCAAAACAGCAAGAAGCATTTGATATGATCAAGAATTATTTGTGCACTCCTCCGGTGATGAAAGCACCCAAGCATAGAGAACCCTTCAGGCTTTACATTGCAGCGGAGGAATGAGTTATTGGTGCTGTTTTGACTCAAGAAACCGAGGGAAAAGAGCATGCTATTACATATTTGAGCAGACGCTTATTGGACGCCGAGACAAGGTATACATTTATTGAGAAACTATGTTTATGCTTATATTATGCTTGCACAAAATTGAGACATTATTTAGTGTCGAGTGCTTGTATAGTAGCTTGTCAAACCGATGTTATTAAATACATGTTGCATAGGCCAATTCTTAGTGGTAGAATTGGCAAGTGGGCTTATGCTTTGATTGAATATGATTTGGCTTATGAATCTCTAAAATCCATGAAAGGCCAAATTGTTTCTAATTTCATTTTTGAACATCGGATTAATGACAAGCATGATGTTGATATGAGCCTTGTTTCATTAGTACCATGGAGATTATACTTTGATGGTTCAGTTTGTAGCAACGACCAAGGTGTTGGTATTGTTTATATATCTCCTCATGGTGCTATTTTTGAAGCCTCATGCCGCTTAGAATATTTTTGCACAAACAATCAAGCCGAATATGAAGCATTTTTATTCGGCCTAGAGATGTTACTTGCTATAGGTGTTACACATATCGAGGCTTACGGTGATTCGTTACTAGTGGTGCAGCAAATATCCAAAGTCTTTCAGTGTTTGGACGAATCACTTAATGTTTATCTTGATAAATGTCTAGATATAATTTCTACTTTGGATTGTTTTAGCATTGCACATATATCTAGACATGACAATTGAAGCAAATGAGTTGGCACAAAAAGCATCTGGATATCATGTTGATCATGGCATGTTTCATATCTCTCAAAGACCGATGTCTTGTCTTGCCAATATGGGAGAGGCCGAACCTGAACCCACTGATTCGGCCATTAACAAAAAATCTAGTGCAGGTGACAATCCCGACTGGAGGAAGCCCATTGTTGATTACTTGTGAAATCCGAGTGAAAGGGTGGACAGGGCTGTTCGGCGTATGGCTTTCAAGTATACAATGAGAGATGATGGTCTTTATCGCCGAACAATCGATGATGTTCTTCTAAAGTGTTTGGATGAGGACCAGGCAAGAGTTGCTATGGGAGAAGTACATGAAGGCATTTGTGGCACTCACCAGTCGACTCCCAAGATGAAATGGTTATTGCGACGTGCTGGGTTTTATTGCCGACTATGATTAATGACTGCTTCAGATATTATAAAGGGTGTGAAGCTTGTCAAAAATTTGGTGATATTCAATTGGCTCCTGCTGCTATGTTGCATCCTATTATCAAGTCGTGGCCCTTCAGAGGATGGGGTTTAGACTTTATTGGGCAAATTCATCCATCTTCCTCAAAGGGGCATCGGTTCGTATTGGTGGCAACTGATTATTTCACTAAATGGTATGAAGCAGTACCTCTCAAGAACATGGCACATACAGAGGTAATTCAATTCATAACTGAGCACATTATTCATAGATTCGGTATTCCTCAAACGTTAACAACAGATCAAGGTTCATCTTTCATGTCACACCAAGTCAGAGAGTTTGCCGAATCTTATAACATAAAGTTGCTCAATTCCTCTCCATATTATGCCCAAGCTAATGGACAAGTTGAGTCTAGCAATAAAATTTTAATCAAACTCATCAAAAAGAAGATTGAAGATAATCCAAGGAGATGACATGAGTTGTTATCTGAAGCTTTGTGGGCACATAGAATTTCAAAGCATGGTGCTACGAAGGTGACCCCATATGAGCTAGTATATGGTCAAGAGGCCGTTTTACCAGTGGAAGTAAATTTGAATGCTTTGAGAATAACCAAACAAAATGATTTATCGGCAGTAGACTTTTATAACTTGATGATGGACAATATTGATGAGGTTGCCGATAAACGTTTGGTTGCTTTGAAGTCCATAGAGAGAGAGACAAGTTGAGGGTTGCAAGAGCTTACAATAAGAAAGTTAAGTTGAATAATTTTCAAGTTGGTTATCTCGTCTGGAAAGTGATTCTGCCGATTGGTTCAAGAGATAGAAAATTCGGGAAGTGGTCTCCAAGTTGGGAAGGTCCTTTTAGGATTACAAGAGTTGTTCCCGGAAATTCATATTTGGTGGAATCAATGCAAGGGGCATTGTTACCTCAAGCTCTCAATGACAAATATTTGAAGAAGTACCACCCGAGTGTGTGACAGGAAGCCTAAGTAGGCAATGGCTGATATACGATTATCGCCCTTAGTACAAACATGGCCGATACATAATTATCGCACTGAGAAAAATAAATGGCCGATGGAGTGTTGATATCGTCCTTAGAACAAACACTATGCATATTATTTTTCAACGTGCAAGTTTTGTCGAAAAACAGGGGGCATGTGTTGACACCTGATTTTGTCAAGATACAGAGTGAAAGGGTTTTCAGCATGAGAAAATTTCACATCGTCGAGTGGAACAACTTTGATGTTTAGGCTATCGCCATTCGACCTCATCTCAGTGGCCGAAACTGTACTCCGAGTGACAAAATTTAGTGTTCTGAGTGCTTTTCGGCCGATTACGCCCTCAAAATGACCTCAGATGAAGGAGCACTCTAAAGGAATTGTCTTCGTCTCATCGAGGCAATTGATTTTCATATATAAATCATCTTAATCCGAGTTCATATGCAAAAGTTACAGTCAATACGGTTTGGACAGGCCAGAGACCAAAATATTACGCTTGACACCAGACACATGTTGATGAGTGTCTGATGCAATGCATGAGCAATTCGGCCCTCAAGACGGCCTTGAATCGAAAAACCTTCAACACAGAAAAGTTTCGTCTCGTCGAGCCGATCGATTTTCATATATAATTCGTCTCAATCCGAGGTCGCATGAGGCCTGGAGAGACAAGACAAGATCAGGCTGTGTTTTCAATCAGAAATCCGAGTGAAAAAGATTACCATCGGAACGAAAACTTGCCGATCGAGTAAGATATTGTCTTCCAAGTGGAAATATAGTCACCCGAATGGAAATATAGTCACCCGAGTGGAAATATGGTCATCCGAGTGAAATTGTCCTCCAGGTGAAAATATTCCAAGTGAAAAGATTGCCATCGGAACAAAACTTGCCGATCGAGTAAGATATTGCCTTCCGAGTGGAAATATAGTCATCCGAGTGGAAATATAGTCATCCGAGTGAAAGATTGTCTTCCGAGTGAAAAAGTCCAGTCGGACGATCCGAGCGAAAGTCTCTAATATCCGAGTGGATGAGCTCGAATCCGAGTGAAACTGAACATGTGCCCGAAAGTTTATCAAGATGACCTCGGATGAAGAAGTGTTCAATACAGAAGTTATGCGTATCATCAAGACGATAAACTTTGGTTTTGGAGTCATCATCATTAGAGATAGTATATGGCCTGCAAATTCACTACGAGACTCGGATAATCCAGTCTACTGCAAGACCGAGTCCGACTGGAAGGTAAAGATGACCTCAAAAAGTATTCAAGATGGCCTTATTTGGAAAAGTGATCAACATGAGGGTTGTTCGTATCGTCGAGGCGCACAAGTTTGATATTTGGGCCGTCTTGATCGGAGAACATATGCAAGCTCGGCGGCCCGCACAAGGAGGAAGACGGAAGTTCGGCCAGATTCAGACTTAATCCGAGTTGGAATAGAACTAGGACTCTAGGACGTGAATTGATGTAATTTCTTGTAAGTAAAGCCTAGATGAATCCTTTACTTGTACGGGAAGTCCAGCCGCCTCTTATATATATTGGGGGTGATGGCCGATTGAACAACACACAATCGAACAAATTAATATACTACTTTTTCATCTACATTTTATATCTCCGCCGTTTTTCTCTCTCGTTCTTCGTTGTTCTTTGTGTTTGAGAGCTGCGAATCCCGAGGCTCTAGGGGCGAGCGAATCAACCTAGGGCAGCCCATAGCCGCCGCACTCCCTGACGGGGTCCCTCCCGGGGGTGTGGGGTTTTCGGGTCTGCAAAAGCGTTCGTGGACTGTCTTGCGTATCGCGCTGTCGGTCGGGTCTCCTTCGACGTGATCTGCGGTGCATCACTCCCGGCGTCGAGAGTACACGTGACGTGTTCGTGTGTCAACACTGAGCATTTTTTGTGGCACAAGAGTTGGTTAGTGGGTCAGAGCATTTTGTAACTGTATCTGAATCCATCTGTGCTTTGGTTGGCTTAGAATGCGTTCTATTGCTATGATGAATGCATCTGCATCTTCATCTTGACGTGTCTGAAAAACGAACTCTTTTGTCATTTTTGCTGTCCTTGCATCCGTTGCTTAATGAAAAATTGGTTGGCATGAACTAATACAGGAAATATTTTCCTAACAGATTACACAGGATCGCTTGGCTATTTTCCTTTTTCATATTTACCTGCCCAAATGTTGATCCCAAAACAGAGGCATTAAAACAATGAAACAGAGCAGGTAGAAATGATCTGCATGCACAATGGAAGATTTTGCCAGTTGGGATGCTGGTGTTGTTAATGCATATGATAGGAAAATTTCGGTGACAGAAGAACGAAACAGAAGAGTCTAGCTAGTGCAGCAGCTGCTTCAAGTTCAGAGTTATTTTACTCGCAAAAAAGAGAGAGTTCAGAGTTTTAGGAAGGATCCCCAGATCCTTCAAGCAGATCACCTCAGTCAGGTGCTACTCTGGACGACGAAGGCTCGGGCGTCAGCATATCGGCCAGATTGTGGATCTGCTTCTTTACCTTCTCCCCATGGTCAGGCAGCCTGGACATCAGTTTCTGCAACGGTTCGTTCTTAGTAACATAGACAAGCAAAGCTCTTCACATCCGTTTGCAAAGGGAATTTACCGCGTTACTTGGTTGGCCGACCAGCACCTCATGCCTAATCAACAGGTAGGCCGCGCTAGGAAAGTTCTTGGTGGCAGAAACAAAAATATTCTACCATGGATATTGTGCTAGTGTACATCATTCACAAATATTAAATGAAATAACAAATGGACACACATTAAAAAGACATGTTGGTTGTCTTTGTAAAAACATGATCATTATTGACATGCCAAAGAAGAAGAACATCGAGTGCGGCATGCCGGCATCCTACACCATATGCTCTGTTTTTTGGTAGCTTATATTTGTTGAAGGGACACCGGTATGTTACACATGATCGAGTTAACATATCGGTGTCGTGTCTAACAGACAAGTCCTTAACTCAACATTATTTGTCGAGTTAAATGGGGCTTTGTTTGCCAAAAATAAAGATGCTTTAGTACTCGGTAAAAGATAGAAGGGACTATGCACCATGTTCTACTTCCTCTGTTCACAATTATATGTTCTAACATTTTTCTAATTCAGATGTATATAGACACATTTTAGTGCCCTTGTTCACTCATTTCACTTTGTATGTAGTCCATATTGATATATCCAAAACATTTTATGGTTGTGAACGTAGGGAGTTGCATATGTCAACAACATACTCGATCAAGAACAGTGTGGTGGATCCCATGGCCTTGTGGGGATAAAAGATGCTTTAATTCTAACACTTCTTTTCCAGAACAAGTGAATAAACTATGAATCTGGGACACTTGTAGAAATTTTACACATTATGTTTTCCTATTTGTTTGAGGAACACTACACTTGTAGAATCTGGGGACATGTGTTCTATGCCTTCTTGAGCTTTCTACAAGGATACTACATTTCGTTGTAAATTAATACTCCCTCCATTCCAAAATATAGTGCGCCCGCGCTTCCCAAGGTTGAACTTTGACCATAAATTTAACGAACGAGACCGACTGCGGCGGGAGAAAAAGTTACATAATTAAAAACTTCTTTCGAATATGAATTCACTGATATAACTTTTGCTCCCGCCGCAATCGGTCTTGGTAGTTAAATTTACGGTCAAAGTTGAAGCACGAGGATAGAGGAAGCACTACATTATGGAATGGAGGGAGTATGTATCGTTAGATGTGTTATAATGTGTTTTTATATCAGTAATAAATATCTTAACATATAGTGCATAATTGCTTATATTAACTGTATATGAAATACTGTGTTTTTATGCCGCTAACAAATATCTTGGCATGGATTTAAGTACATATTTTTTTATCTTAACTCTAAATAGATACATCTAAATGATCTGGGACGCCACGGAGACGAGGCCGTCGTTGGCGCCGAGGACCGCCGCGCGCGGGGGCGGCAGTAGCGGAGGGCGGCCATGGCCAAGCGCGGGCGCGAGCAGCTACAACGCGGGGCCAGCGGAGGCGAGGAGTGGGACGGCGCGGCGAGGACGACGGTCTCTCTTAGGGGTGGAAACGGCCGAAGATTTTCTCACCCTCATGTTAAAATTTTCACCGGCAGCCCCTCAAGCGGCGAAAAAATTATCTCGTGAGGACTCAACGGCTGGAGATGCTGTAAGCTGCGGGGTAAGAAGTGCCCAGCGAATTAGTAGTACTACTAGCTCAAAAAGAGAAGATTAAGGGCCTCTTTGATTCATAGGATTGCAAAAACACAGGAATAGGAAAAATGCAGGATTAAAATGGCATGTCCATTGGATCTCTATAGAATTTAAGTTTGTTTGATTGTGTTAAGGGAAAAACAAAGGATTTCTTTCAAGAGGTTTGAGTGGATGCTAGAATTTCTGTGAAATGAGTACAAATGAATCCTTAAGAAAAAATCCTACAAGATTCAATCCTACGAATCAAACGATCAACATAGGAAAAATTCCTAAGGATTTTAATCCTTCAAAGATCCTATAAAGATCCTTTGAATCAAAGAGACCCTAAGCTTTGCAATGGCGCGTGGTCGTCGCGGTCGTGGCTTGCTGGGTCCCGGCGAAATTTCTCGGGTCCGTCTTTTCTGTGCGCCCGTGACTGGGATGGGAATCTGCCCGCAAGCTTCCCAGCAAAAGCGCACCGTGACGCGACCGAGGAAGAAGCACTGCAGCAGCATCATCACCCCGGCCAGATCTAGGGCAAAGGGGGGAAGGGAGATGGCCATGGAGGCGCGCAAGTGAGCTTCTTTTCTCTCTTCCACCTCCTGCGCAGCGCATTTTGGTTTGAGGAAGAAGCATCCCACCCGATCTCGATCTATTGTAGCCGCCCCTCATCCTTGCTCTTCTTTTACCGCATCTGCAAATTCTAGTTTGGTTGATTTTTTCTGTGCACACTAGCTTGCTTGCTTGCTACTTTGACAGCGACTTGGTATTTTTCCTCGCCGCCGCCCTTTGATTGCGGGCACTAGTTTGTTCTTTCTCCCCTCTTTTATGGCGACAGTAACTGGGCTGCACTTTTATTTTATTTTATTTTGTTAACAGGCTTAGATCCTTTGATTCCAACAAGAAATTTAGCAGATCTACGCTTGCTACCACAGAAAAAAAAGAAAGAGTACAAAATCATAACTTCACATCAAAAAAACGACTTATTAATGCTAAGCTCACTGTTCTTTTTTTTTTGGCGAGGGAGCTCCACTGTTCTTTTTTTTTTGCAACATAAAAGAGTTTTATTGCTTACTTAAGCAGGCAAACAGTCACGATACAACGTGTTCATTAAGAAAACAGGAGTGTAACTAAACCATAAACATCTTCTCCTAACACTTGTCGCCTGCTTCGCACATAAATGAGCCGCTTCATTAGCTTCTCTACGTACGAATTTCAGCCTAAAACTCTCAAATTGATCAGAAAGCTCCCTGATCTCTTGAAGAATGGCAGCTATCTCCGAACGATCGAAGGTATCTGACTCCCACAGCTTAACAATAGCTTGAGCATCAGTTTCCACCTCAACTTTGCTGAAACCTCTCTCAATAGCCATTCGAACCCCATCTCGAATTGCTTCTGCTTCCATGGACTGTGAGCTAGCTGCAAAATTATACCAAAGGGCTTGTGCACGAAGTAATGCACCCTCCCTATCCCGAATAACCAGCCCAGTCGAACCTTGACAAGAAACATCATCAAAGGATGCATCTACATTAATCTTTATCACGCCTTCATCAGGTGGATTCCATTTTATTTGTTTTGATTGCTTCGGCTTGCTTACTTTTCCAGCACTTGTTGAGTCCATTACCGAGTCTATCACCCATCTTACTGATTGCATGATACAGCGCCCAGACTCTCCATGCTTTCTTGCATTTCGTTTAGTCCAGATCGCCCATGCTCCACTTAAAATTATACAAGCTTCAGATTGGGGTATCTTTGTACCATCCACCACATCGAACATCCAAGAGTGTGGATGTAGGTCAGGAATTTTTATGCCAGTTAGGGACTTCACCTGCTCCCAGAAGATCCTTGCCCAAGTGCAATCAAAGATAGCATGCATTGTAGTTTCCTGTTGACCACAAGTGTCACAGAAATCAATACGTTCCATATGTCGTCGCTTCAAAACGGCACGACAGGGTATAAAGTCATCGATAATACGCCACCAGAAATTCTTCACCTTGGGAGGGACCTCAAGTTTCCACATTTTCTTCCATACCTTCTCCTGATTGATGCTAGACCCGGGCTGGTAAGTTTGACGACTTTTAGAGAGAAGAACTCTATACGCCGATTTCACAGTGAAATGACCATGTTTTTCTGGTTGCCAAGCCCAAATATCCTCAGCTGAATTACTAATCGGAATCCTGCATATTACACTAACATCCGGTTCCACAAAATTTGCATTAATCAAATTCATATTCCATTCACCATTGTCTGCGTCAATCAATTCTTCCACCCTACTGATAGTTGCATCAGGAAGCTGAATTAGGGGTTTGAAACCATGGTTAAAAGGAATCCATGGATCCTCCCATGGGTGAATAGAAGAACCATCACCAACCCTCTTTATCAGGCCTAATTTTAGACCCTCTCTGCCATGAAGAATGGCTCTCCAAATATGCGAGGATCCTCTTTTGTTCTTAGCTGACATAAATTCATGATCATGATAGTACTTACCCTTTAAGACTCTAGCGCATAGAGAATCTGGTGATGTAAGCAACCTCCAGCCTTGTTTTGGCAGCATAGCCTGGTTGAATAATTCGAAATCCCTAAAACCCATCCCTCCTTCTCCTTTAGGTATTGCAATATCCTTCCACTTCTTCCAATGCAATTTCCTCTTATTATCATCTCCCCCCCAAAAGAAGCGGGCCACAATATTGGTTAATTTCTTGCACAATTTCTTGGAAAGTCTAAAGCAGCTCATAGAATAAGTTGGGATAGCTTGGCATACCGCTTTAATCAAAACTTCCCTTGCCGCACTGCTTAAGAGTTTAGGAACATACCCATTCACCAATTTTCGAATATTTGTTGCTATGTGCTCAAACTGTACATCAGAAGATTTACCAATGGCGGTTGGTAGTCCAAGGTACTTCTCAACTAATGCTTCCGTCTCAATCTCCATATTCACATGGACCATTGCCTTTGTCTCATCAGTACAGTTTGCGCTAAAGAAAATGGCTGATTTACTACGGTTGACCATCTGACCAGAAGCTGTTTTATAGATATCCAAAATGTTATGCAGCCTAGTGGCAGCCTCAACCGTAGCCTGTGTAAAGACCAAGCAATCATCGGCGAATAGTAGGTGTGAGACCCATGGAGCATGAACGCCAACTCTTACACCTCGAGAAAGATGTACCGGACCTTTAAATTTCAGCAAACAACTCAATCCTTCCGCACAAATAAGAAATAAGTAGGGAGATATTGGATCGCCCTGCCTAAATCCTCGAGTGGGTCTGAAAGTGGAAGAAAATTGGCCATTCACGCGCACAGAAAAAGATACCGACTGCACACATACCATAACTCTATCGATCCATGCTTCTGCAAACCCCAACTTGTTCATCATCGCACGTAGATAAGACCATTCCACCCTATCATATGCCTTGGCCATGTCCAACTTAACTGTCACATCACCAGATTTGCCCTTTTTCTTCTTGAGGTAGTGAATACACTCATAAGCCGTAAGAACATTGTCTGAAATCAATCGTCCTTGGATAAACGCTGTTTGTTCTTCCGCGATGATATGATGCAGTACTGGTCTTAGCCTCAAGGCAAGAACTTTTGAAGCTAGTTTATAGAGCACGTTACACAATGAGATTGGCCTGTACTGTGTAAGGTCTTGCGGATTTTTTATTTTTGGAAAAAGGACCAAAACAGTAGAATTAACCACCTCCGGCTTATCACCGCCTTCAAGAAAAGTACGCACAGCATTGCAAACAACATCTTTCAAAAGATGCCAATGGTGAATGTAAAAACCTGCTGTAAAACCATCTGGACCTGGGGACTTGTTTGGATGCATCATGAAAAGAGCTCTTTCAATCTCCTCATTTGTGATAACAGAACACAGCTTTTCATTCATTTCTTGTGAAACTTTACACTGAACCAACTCTGTTGCTAGCTCCGGATGAGTCTCTTGCTGTGCCGTAAACAGATCTATGTAAAAATTCATAGCAATTGCTTCCAACTCGTGTTGCTCGGTCGCAACCATACCATCTGGCTTCCGCAATGACTTAATTTTATTTGTACGTGATCTTTCTTTCATCTTAGCATGGAAGAACTCAGTGTTCCTATCACCTTCCTGCAGCCACAAAACCCTGGACCGTTGCTTCTTGAGAGCCTCCTCTCTGGCCAGCAACTCCGATATGCGTTTGAGAAGGTCTCGTTCAGCTAGAGTTGGCCCAGTTCCTAAAGAGACTGCTCTTAGCCTTTCCAATTTTTCTCTCATCATTTTAAGTTGTTTCTCCACCGAACCAAACTCCTCCCGGCTCCATTTCTGCAGACTACGTCGCACACCATTCAGCGCATCATAAACGCCGGCCAGATCATTAGCTTGCGGCTGCCATCCTTCTTCCACCACTTGTTCATACCTCTCGTGGCGAGTCCAGGCATTTTCGAAGCGAAACGGTTTGTTTCATCCTTTATTTCGTAACCAAGCTGATCTATTAGTCGTTAATACAAGTGCGCAATGATCAGACACAGAGGTCTGAATGTGCCGCACCGAAGTGTCATCAAATAGATCTAAAAACTTGTCATCAGCTAGTCCTCTATCTAGGCGAACTTTTACATTGTTTTGTCCTTGCTGTCGGTTATCCCATGTATATGGGAGACCAGAGAAGCCCAAATCAGTGAAGCGACAGTAATCAACAGTATCTCTAAATCCTTCCATCTTCCATTCTTCCCTGTCATTGCCTCCAAACTGTTCAGATGCATCAAGAATTTCATTAAAATCCCCCGCACACAGCCATGGGTGATCATATTCTCTTCGCATAAACTGTATTAATTCCCAACTATTCTTCCTCTTGGTTCTTGTTGGCTCCCCATAAAACCCAGTGAAACGCCATTCCTTTTCCCCTGTCTCTTCATTGCACACAAATACATCAATGTGCGAGTCACTGAAAGATTTTAACGAAACACTAGAATCATTATTCCAGTAAAGAACAAGACCAGCACTCAGCCCCCTTGCTTTAACACCGAAAGCATTGCTGAATCCCAAGCGATGCCTCAACTCCTGAGCTCTCTTATCTGAGACCTTAGTCTCCGAGAGAAAAACTAAGGCCGGGCGATGTAACCTAATCAGGTCACAGATTTCATGAACTGTCTCCGGTTGCCCAATTCCGCGACAGTTCAGGCAGAGAATATTCATTGGTTCCGGCGGTCATCCTCAAGGGATGCCGCCGATCCTGCTGTACCATCGATCACAACAATACTCTGTATCCCCACACCACTGCATCCTTGAGACAAAGAAAACTCTGTCACATTGTTCACTCTAGTTACTTTGATCAGAATTCTTGCCATAATTCTATTATCAGTATCCTGCCCACAACGAACAAAGAAGCATGTATTAATATTATTTGAGCTTTTCCAGAAACCCCATTTTGTATTCCGCTGGATCTTCTTCCATGTACTTGTTAACAAACTTTGAAACTGCACTTTAACTGTATGTTTAACAGACAACCAAAATCCTCCTGGATCTGGCTCCTCTTCCACCGGGACTCCATGAACAAAGCGATAACTGGATATGTTTGTATCCGAAAACATGCACGCACATATCCAATCCAGTTCTTTTGTATTGCAAAACATAAATTGTTGAATTCCCAGGTCAGCATTAGCACACAGTTGAAGAAGGCACTGCCCCTCTGAACCAACGCCAACTGCAGCATCATTCATCCCCAAATCCACTTGCCCCTCTGCTGCTTTAGAATCAGACCCAGCCAGAGGCTTATTTCCATGACATCGCCCAGTAATATCAATCTCAGGAGCAGCTAGCTGAGCTCCATTCAGTACAAGTGTCGTCGTGCCAACCTGCAGGGGAAGAGGAATTTCCGGCGACGAGCACAACCCTCGTTCCGAAGACCCACCAGAATCCAGTAATGAATCCGCCTTAATTCGCATCAACTCGAGATATCTTGACGGATCCCTCGACTTGCGAATTATCTGCATCGCCCTCGCCTTGAAACATTCCATCTCTGCCAAATCCACACCTAGGCGCCCTCCCGTCTTCCCGGGAAAAGCAGTAAGGCTCTCACCGGATAGCTTCATCGACAACATGCTCCAACCAGAAAAAGAAAGGGATGACCGAGGGGATTGAATAGAAAACCACTAGGAAGAATAAATCAGGATTATTGGGACAGAGTAGATGACTTAGAAGTAGGATTCGAAGACGAGACAGATAACAGAGGAAGGGAGACCAATACATGAGAAAGGGAAAGAGATAGAGGGGGAATCTAGAGGAAAACCAGATCAGAAGAGAAGATAGCTGAGGGGAGAAGGGATCAGGGGGAACCGGGAAGGGAAGCAAAGTAAAGTATCTTTTTAATTAATTTCTAGTCAAAGCAAAGTAGTATCTTTTTAATACTAACTGTAAGAAATATTGAAGCTACATAACTTCGCTATCACCTCATGATCATTCATCATGTTTTTCTAACTTGCTGACGTATCCGTTGAAATGCAGGCACGGGAGTTTGCTTCGTTTCTCTCATCCCCCCCCCCCCCCCCCCCCCCCCCCCCCCCCTCCCCCCTCCTGCTGTTGCGCATTTGGGGAGGAAGAAGCAGCAGCATCACCCCTATCTAGCCGGCGCATTTGGTGAGCACCGCAGCCGGCCCTCTTTGAAGTTGAACCTTGCTTTCTTTTTCCGCAGTTAGCACATCCTACTTTGATTGATTTCTTTGACCCTGACTGGTAACTTCAGTGCACTTATCTTTATTTTGTCTTGCACAAGGCTTAAAGCCTTCGATTCCCATTCATTCATAGGAACCAGAAAGTTACTAGCTTAAATTTTCCTTTTCCATTTCTAGAAAAAATAAAAAAATAAAATGAGTAACAGATCTACGTATTGTAACAAAGGGGAAAAGAAGCAGATTTTTATTTTACGGCGTCAGTAACAGAAATTTACTATGGATGGACTGCAGTTTTTATTTTATCAAGAGGCTTAAAAGCCATTGATTCCTAGTGATAGGAAATAGAAATTTACTAGCCGATCTATGTATTGTAACAGGGAAAAAAACAGAATAACATAACCTCACACGGAAGTGAGCTTCAGTTCTCTCATCCTACTACTGCTGCGGATTTGAGAAAGAAGCAGGGCTCGCACGCAACGCAACAAGGTGATCGCCGCTGCCGACCCCCTTGAACCTCACTTTCTTTTACTGCATTTGCACATCCTAGTTTGATTGATTTCTTCTGCACATACTTTGACAGCAGCTGGTATCTTGTTGTTGGCAGGTGGGACCCGTCGCCGTCCCTGTTCTTTCTCCCCTCTTTAGTTTTAGGGCGACAGTAACTGGGCTGCATTTTCTCATTTTATTTTATCAAGGGGCTTACAAGACTACATTTTATCAAGAGGCTTAAAAGCCTTCTTCGACTCCCACTCATAGGAATCAGACATTCGCTAGCAGGGTAAATTCCATACATTGGAACCTGAAATTCACTGTTTGTTCTAGACCATAGATACTGGACTAAAGCCTTTGATTATCAACAGGCTATTGTTACTTGGATGACGTTTTCCCATTCTACTTTTACTTGCAAGTGACCTTTTTCTTATCAAAGGCTAAAGCCTTTGATCCCCATTCATAGGAACCCGAAATTTACTAGCAGATCTACTCATTGTAACAAAGGAAAACTTAAAGAGGTAGGATTGGATTGAATGTTTCCCCAAAATTGCAAGGCCTTTGTTGTATATTCTTCACCTAAAATTACTTGACATCCATTTTGTGAATTGCCGGCTCTTAGTTTCGCCCAAGCTCCTATCAATCCTGAGCGCCCCTGTACTTTATTTCTACACAAAGTAAAGCATCTTTGTTAATTGTTGCAAAGAAATACTGCAACTTGTGTTTATACCTTAACTTTGACATGATGATCGTTCATGATGTTTCTGTAATTTTCTGATTGCGTCCACTGTTTGATCGCAGGACGAACATAGATGTCCAGACTCCAGCCGACATGAGCTTATCTGCTGCCATTGGGGTCATCAGTGGCTTCAATGAGTGTGTCACTTTGTGGCAGTGGGCCAAATCTTCTATTTCATCTCTGCACTCCCGATGGAGTGGCTCACAGCAGCAAGATCTCCAGGGTCGTGTACTGGACTTGGAGAGTGGCCTGCAACATCTCAGGGATACTATTCTTGCCATGGAGGACCTCATTAATAAAGCAGAGTGGAGGAGCCATGACGAAGGTGTTGCCAAGCTCCTTCCGAATCTCAGGGATGCAGTGTATGTAGCCGAGGACCTTCTCGATGAGTTCACATGGTACGAGAAGAAGGTACAAGTAGAGGGCGATTCAAGCCAATCTCCTTTCACTGACTTCTTTGATACCATCATCCAAGGCAGCTTCAACAGACTGAATGATGTCTAGTTGAGGTTGAATCATCTTTCGAGTCAGATGGGGAATATGGGGCTTCATGGGGTTACACAACGCTTTGACAAATTAGTCAGGCCGGACACCACCCCTCTGTTGCCAAAGAACACAAAGATATTTGGTCGTGACAAGGAGCTAAAGAAGGTATTGGAACTTCTCAATGTACCCACTCGTCCTAAACGCAAGGGAGCAAGTAGTTCGATCAATGAATCTACAAGCACATCAGCAGGCAACAATGTTAATAGTGGATCAAATCTTCCTGTTTCTGTGATAGCAGGAATTGGTGGTGTTGGAAAGTCTAAACTGGCCCAACATATCTGTAGCCATAAACGAGTGACATCTCACTTTGAGAAGATAATTTGGATTTGTGTCTCAGATGACTTTGATGTGAAGAGGTTAACTATAGAGGCCATACAATCATTTACTGGAAAGGAGGCAACGGCTGATACTTTGGGTTCTCTTCAGGATGCTCTAAAGGAACATGTGAACAATAAAAGGTTATTGATAGTCCTTGATGACATGTGGGATGATGCCTTGAAGGATAATAAGCAGTATTGGAATAAGTTTTGTGCACCTTTTAGCAGTGTCCAAGAGGGAAGTGCAATGTTGGTCACCACTAGATGTTCAAAAGTTACCGAGGGGGTGTGCACAATGGAGCCTGTCATGTTGGAAGGCCTAAAGGGTGACGTCTTTCGGAAATTCTTCAAATTGTGTGCGTTTGGATCTGAGGTTTCTCTCAATGATCCTGATTTAGAGCGCATTGGTGAAAGTATACTCCCTAAATTAAAGGGTTCTCCTTTGGCCGCTATTACTCTGGGACGCATGTTAAGCTCGAACTGTGAAGCATCACATTGGAATTCTATACTTAAGAGTGAACTGTGGGAGTTGAAACAAGAGAAGACTGATATTCTGCCTGCCCTTCGGTTGAGCTACGTATACTTACCATTCTATTTGAAGAAATGCTTCGCATTCTGCGCTGTGTACCCCAAAGATTACAAATTTCAGAAGGCAAGGTTAGCTGAAATTTGGGTAGCAGAAGGCTTTGTCGAACCTCAAGGTGGTGTTCCAATTCAAGATATTGGCTGTCAGTACTTTGAAGACCTTGTAGCACGTTCCTTTTTTCAAAAGGTTAATGGTGAATACATAATCCATGACTTGCTCCATGACATGGCACAAATGGTTTCAGAGCACGACTGCTTCATCTTAAGAAATCAGAGTGACTTTGATAAAGTTCCTCATAATGTTCGTCACCTGTATGTACCCCCTAGCAGTGACTTTGATGATTCTGACTTGTTGAGACTATGCAAGTACACCAAGCTGCGTACCATAATTTGCATGAAGACTTTTGGGAAACAAACAGGATCTGTAATGGACCAGTGGTGTTCTAAACTTCTGCGAATGCGTGTGATTTCTTTTGGGTACACACGTAAGTTGCCAGATAGTATTGGCAACTGGAAGCACCTTCGGTACCTTGAAATCTCCAGAGCTTGTCCTTTAATGAAGACGATTCCTTCAACTTTCTGCTGCCTATATAATCTGCAGATTTTATATGCCAAGAAATGCAGGCTAGAAAGTTTGCCCAGTGACTTCGGTAAGTTGATCAGTTTACAGAAGTCCGAGTCACACGGTTTAGCATATTATGCTGGGGGTCACATGACTCTTGATTCAGCCAATGGGCAGGGACAGGGAATTGGGTTGATAAAGAATCTGAACCAGTTTCAAGGACATTTGGAGATACTTAATGTTGGCCAGCTAAGTAAGGATCATGCAGTACAAGCTGAACTGAGGAATAAAAAATATCTTGACGAGTTGAAACTGAAGATGGGTTCGCCGAGGGAAGGCTCCCATGATTCTCAGATCATCCAGGACAGAGAAGTGCTTCAACTTCTGCAACCTCCTATCAGTCTCAAATCTCTTTTCCTCCAGGGTTATGCCGGTGTCTCGCTCCCAAGCTGGTTTCAGCAACAAAACTTGCCAGGTTTAAAAACACTCACTTTTAACAGTTGTTATGGATTTGAGAGCATAAACTTAAATGATATACCTACAGTTGGTATTTTACTGTCTCTGGCAAACGTAACCATTGATGGGTGCAGAAAAATATCAACCCTCCAACATTTTCTGCATCCAGATTATGTACCAGCCATAAAAAAACTAAGAATTGAAGATTGCACAATGTTAGCATCAATACCAACTGAAAAGTTTGGAGATTTTCATTTCCTTGAAGAACTGGAAATGGTCCGTTGTCCAAATATCAACATTAGCCTCCAAATACTGGTTTCGCCGTCCCTTAAGAAGCTCGATCTGTTTTGTTCTGGCCTCTTTCGCGGAATTGACTGCTGCTCCCTCACCTACTTTAGGTTAGAATGCCTGATTCTCAGGTCCATCAAACTTGAAACGTGGAGTCTTCCATCTCTACGGCAGTTGCGCATTGGTTGCAACTCTCTTATGTCTATTGCAAGCAGCACTGCAGCATTCTCGCCCCTTAATGTCCTAACACTTTCACACTGTGAGAAATTGTCAACCCTTGATGACCTCCTAACACAAGAATATCTACCTGATATTGAGAAACTTGAAATCATAAGTTGTAGGGAGTTGGTGTCCCTTCCAGTTGAAAGGTTTGAGAGTTTTCCTTATCTGAAACACCTAGTGGTTAGTGAGTGCCCAAGTCTCAATTGGCAAAGGGGATTGGTGTTGCCACCATATCTCAAAAGTCTCAGCTTAGAGAAACGTGGGGATATCTCTCCATATGTTCCCAGCTGCCTACATAACCTCACATCCCTTGTCTCACTGCGCATCGGTGGATGCAAGGGCATAACATCCATTCCAGGTGACATTTGGCGCGGTAATCTTGTAACACTTGAGGAATTATATATTACGGGTTGTCCGGACCTAGTTTCAATTGGTGGAGCAAAGGCAGTTCGAAAAATAAGAAAGGTGTTTATATATGATTGCCCAAACTTGGAGGAAGCGGAGCAGATCGACAGGAGATGGTTCCGCCAAAGGTATTTGTGCTAACACTTATTTCCTGTCCAGGTTTTTTATTCTTGATCCGTTAAATATTTCCTAAAACCAATGTGTGATGTTTACAGTCATTCAATATAGGTGGCACTCTGAAAAGAAAAGAAAAAACTTGCTAAACTATAGATGTACAAGTCATGCCGTTTTAGGTCAAAACTCTCCTTCTGTTAGCAAATATATGCTTTACTGATCATGTTTTGTTCTTCAAGGGACTGGATGCGGTAGCTGCATCGCATTACTTGGAAGTCGGCGGACCTGAGTATAACAAGACATCATGCCTTTCTCTGGTGGTTTGTCTACTCTGTGGATAACAAGGCTTCTTCTCCCTTTAAGCAGTTTTATTTCATCAATAACTGCATCTGCATTTCATATTTGTGCAGCAAACCATCAGTTCTCAGTTTGCACTATAGTAGTAACTAGTTGTAACCATGAAACAACAGTATTACGAGTAGGCTTTGAATATGGTGGGGTTTTCGTCCCGGAGAAGGTTTCCCCGCCATATTCAAGTCCGCTAAGAGTCAAAGTCTGTTAGGTGTTGGTTTAAGAGTCTTTGCAGACCTGGTTGCTCTAGCTTTTGGCTTGTATGAAGACCTATGTCGCCATCTGGATGCTTTCCCCTTGTTCTGTTGTTGGCTTTGTGGTTGTGCTCTTTTTCTTCTCTGCTTTTCCTTTTCTCTGGTTTTTGGCCACCTCGACGCTATCTCCTTTTACAAAATGAGACACACCACTTTTGGTGTGTGTCTGAGGGTTAAAAAAGATGATCTTAGCTAGCCTGAACATTGAGCAGGCAGGTAGATGGTTTAAGGTTTCACAAGTAACAAACGTATTTTCTAGTTTGCTGTGACGGCTTCTAGAGTCAGATTTCGACGCCTGTGTGAAACTGAATGCTCTATTCAGATCTGATGGCTGGTAACTACAGTGGAAAGCTGCATTTGTTGAATTAGGATTAGTTTGCACAATATATTGAGTCGGTCAGTCAGTGCACATGTCCGAGTAAGACATGCTGTAGCTGTCTCTGGAATGAATGCATAGATGGATTAGTCTGCACAAATTTTGTATTTCCCAGCTCAAATGTTGACTCACTGAAGGGCTGAGAACACACACACCCACAAAAAAAATAACATAGTTAGAAATGATTTGCACAAAAAAAAAACCCAGAGCAGGGTACTAAATCAAAACAAACCAGAATCCTTGTGTTGTGAATACTACGTAGTAGCGTAGCCACTCAACATCCCATCCTATTCCCTTCGTCCGGAAATACTCGTCGGAGAAATGGTTAAAAATGAATGTATCTAGAACTAAAATATGTCTAAATACATCTATTCATTCGACAAGTATTTCCTTGAGGAGGAGTTCGTGCCATGGATCAAGAACCGCTCGTCTGGAGCATCAGTAAGCTGAAAGTCCTACAACAACAAACAAAGAGCAGCAAGCTCATGTGTAGCAGCCGTGGTTAGCCTGTTCGTTAGGTTTGCTTGTACCCCATACCGCATGATATGTACCACAGGGATGTGAATATTTGTGGAGTGGGAGTAGAGGCTTGGGAAGGCGTTAGCCAGAGGCGTGTTTTGAAGCCAGCGGTCAAGCCAGAAGAAAGTCTTCTGGCCATTATTTGTTAGAACGAAGGTGATAGGTAGCAGTTTTGGCAGCTGTGTTTGAATGAGTTTGGTTAGGAATGAAGGGTTGGGGCAGCTGGCAATGCGTGGCAGGCTGCATAGGTGTTGTCTATCTAGCCAAGAAATCCAAGGCAGCGGTAGGGCGGAGTTGTTGTGGCATAGGTATTTAAAAGCGAACTTCATAAGCAAACAATCATTCTGAGAAGCAAGATCCTTGATGCCTAGACCACCAAAAGCTTTAGGTTTACAAACGTTTTTCCAAGCAATGAGACATTTTAAGCCGGTGCAACTTTCTTCCGCAGCCCAGAAGAAGGCCCTACAAATCGCGTTCAAATATTTTAAGGTCTTCTTGGGCAGCTTGAAGACTGACATAAAGTATGTGGCGAGGGAGTCCAGAACGGAGGAAATTAACACCAGTCTTCCAACACGATTTAGAAGCTTTGCGCACCAACCTGGCAGCATGTTCCTATAGGAGGACAAAATCGGTTGGAAGGCCGAGGGGGGTAGTTTGTGCGGCGACAGTGGAAGGCCTAGGTAAGTTTGCGGGAAGATGGAGGTACTGCAACCCAAGGTTTGAGCGATCAGGTCGGAGATGGATGGGTCAATGTTCATTGGGATGTATGTAGTCTTGGAGAAGGTTATGCATAGGCCGGTCGCACTAGCGAAGTCGTCCAGAATCTTCTTAAGCTTGACCGGAGCTTCAACGGAGGCATGGGTTATAATTAACGTGTCATCTGTGTACTTAAGTACTGAGGGGGGGGGGGGAGCTCTGGAAATACTGGGTGGTGGAGAAGATTTTGGTTGTCAGCAACGGTTTTGCGGATCATCTGCTGGAGGACGTCGACAACAATGATGAAGAGGTACGGTGAGATCGGGTCGCCTTGCCTAAGGCCCTTTTTGCATTGGATCCAGTCCCCGGGAGTGTCGTTCAGCGAGACTACAGTTTTTCCCTAGGAGAGCAGGTCACTGATCCAATCACAGAAACGAGTAGGGAAGCCACAGTGTCATAGAATTTTGAGCAGGGAGGCCCAGGAGATAGAGTCAAAAGCTTTTCTGAAATCAAGCTTGATGATCATAGCGGCTGCTTTTCTCTTGTGGCAGCAATTCAGGGAGTCAGCCGCGTAGATGAAGTTTTCAGCTATGCATCGGCCTGTGATGAAGCCCGTTTGGTTTGAAAGCGATGCCTTTAATTGGGCAATTTTGGAGGGCAATTGGTCTGAAAGCGCCTGCACTGTCAGCGCCTTCGGTCTTTGGGAGTAAGATCATGACAGAGCGGTTAAAGCGCTCGGTCTGTGAAGATGAGTTTGCGAATTCATGGAAAAAAGTAATGATGAGGTGTTTGATATGGGGCCAGAACGACCTGTAGAAGCTGGGGCCAAAACCGTCCGGGCCCAGGTAGGGTTCATGTGAAGGAAGGCTAGCTTGATCTCGTCATCGGAGAAAGGGGCGTCGAGGTGTCGTAGTTGTGGGACTTGGGTTGGGTATGTTGGGGAACGCAGTAATTTCAAAAAAATTCCTACGCACACGCAAGATCCATCTAGGTGATGCATAGCAACGAGAGGGGAGACTGCTGTCCACGTACCCTCGTAGACCGTAAGTGGAAGTGTTATGACAACGCGGTTGATGTAGTGATCGTACGTTTTCACGATCCGATCGATCCTAATACCGAAAGTACGACACCTCCGTGATCTGCACACGTTCAGCTCGGTGACATCCCGCGAACTCTAGATCCAGCTGAGGTCGAGGGAGAGTTTCGTCAGCACGACGGCATGGTGACGGTGATGATGAAGCTACTCGTGCAGGGCTTCGCCTATGCACTTCAATGATATGACTGAGGTGGAAATCTGTGGAGGGGGGCACCGCACACGGCTAAACAATCAACTTGTGTCTATGGGGTGCCCCCTCCCCCGTATATAAATGAGTGGAGAAGGGGAGGGCTGGCCCTTTCTATGGCGCGCCCCAAGGGGGATTCCTACTCCTAGTAGGAGTAGGTTTCCCCCCTTCCCTAGTTGGAGTAGGAGAAGAAGGAAGGGGAAGAGGGAGAGAAGGAAAGAGGGGGGCGCCGCCCCCTCCCTAGTCCAATTCGGACCAGCCCATGCGGGGGCATGCAGCCACACCTTGAGGCCCTTCTCTCCTTTCCCGTATGGCCCATTAAGGCCCATTACTTCCCCGACGAATTCCCGTAACTCTCCGGTACTCCGAAAAATACCCGAATCACTCGGAACATTTCCGATATCCGAATATAGCCTTCCAATATATCGATATTTATGTCTCGACCATTTTGAGACTCCTCGTCATGTCCGTGATCTCATCCGGGACTCCAAACAACCTTCCATACATCAAATCACATAACTCATAATACAAATCGTCATCGAACGTTAAGCGTGTGGACCCTACGGGTTCGAGAACTATGTAGACATGGCCGAGACACATCTCCGGCCACTAACCAATAGCAGAGCCTGGATGATCATATTGGCTCCTACATATTCTACGAAGATCTTTATCGGTCAAACCGCATAACAACGTATGTCGTTCCCTTTGTCATCGGTACGTTACTTGCCCGAGATTCGATCGTCGGTATCATCATACCTAGTTCAATCTCGTTACCGGCAAGTCTCTTTACTCGTTCTGTAATGTATCATCCCGCAACTAACTCATTAGTCACATTGCTTGCAAGGCTCATAGTGATGTACATTACCGAGAGGGCCCAGAGATACCTCTCCAATAGACGGAGTGACAAATCCCAATCTCGATCTATGCCAACCCAACAAACACCATCAGAGACACCTATAGAGCATCTTTATAATCACCCAGTTACGTTGTGGCGTTTGATAGCACACAAGGTGTTCCTCCAGTATTCGGGAGTTGCATAATCTCATAGTCTGAGAAACATGTATAAGTCATGAAGAAAGCAGTAGCAGTAAGACTAAACGATCATTATGCTAAGCTAACGGATGGGTCTTGTCCATCATAATTCTCTAATGATGTGATCTCATTCATCAAATGACAACACATGTCCATGACTGGGAAACTTAACCATCTTGATTAACGAGCTAGTCAAGTAGAGGCATATTAGGGACACTCTGTTTGTCTATGTATTCACACATGACTAAGTTTCCGGTTATAAAATTCTAGCATGAATAATAAATATTTACCATGATATAAGGAAATATAAATAACAACTTTATTATTGCCTCTAGGGCATATTTCCTTCAGGCTCCCACTTGTACTAGAGTCAATAATCTAGTTCACATTGTCATGTGATTTAACACCAATAGTTCACATCTTTATGTGATTAGTTCACATCTCCATGTGACTAACACCCAAAGGGTTTACTAGAGTTAATAATCTAGTTCACATCGATATGTGATTAACACCGAAAGAGTGATCATGTTTTGCTTGTGAGAGAAATTTAGTCAACGGGTTTGCCACATTCAGAGCCGTATGTGTTTTGCAAATTTACTATGTCTACAATGTTTTGCACGGAGCTACTCTAGCTAATTGCTCCCACTTTTAATATGTATCTAGATCGAGACTTAGAGTCATCCAGATCAGTGTCAAAGCTTGCATCGACGTAACTTTTTACGACGAACTCTTTGTCACCTCCATAACCGAGAAACATTTCCTTATTCCATTAAGGATATTTATGACCGCTGTCCAGTGATCCACTCCTGGATCCAAACTTATGGTGAAGTACACAATAGGTCTGATACACAGCATAGCATACTTTATAGAACCTATGACTGAGGCATACAGAATGACTTTTCATTCTCTTTCTATTTTATGCCGTGGTCGGGTTTTGAGTCTTTAATCAACTTCACACCTTGCAACACAGACAAGAACTCCTTCTTTGACTGTTCCATTTTGAACTACTTCAAAATATTGTCAAGGTATGTACTCATTGAAAATATATCAAGTGTCTTGATCTATCTCTATAGATCTTGATGCTCAATATGTAAGTAGCTTCACCGAGGTCTTTCTTTGAAAAAATCCTTTCAAACACTCATTTATGCTTTCCAGAAATATCTACATCATTTCTGATCAACAATATGTCATTCACATATACTTATCAGAAATGCTATAGTGCTCCCACTCACTTTCTTGTAAATACAGGCTTCACCGCAAGTCTGTGTAAAACTATATGCTTAGATCAACTTATCAAAGCGTATATTCCAACTCCGAGATGCTTGCACCAATCCATAGATGGATCGCTGGAGCTTGCACACTTTGTTAGCATCTTTAGGATTGACAAAACCTTCTAGTTGCATCATATACAACTCTTTTTTATAAATCCATTAAGGAATGTAGTTTTGATATCCTATTTGCTAGATTTCATAAAATGCGGCAACTGTTAACATGATTCGGACAGACTTTTAAGCATCGATACGAGTGAGAAAATCTCATCGTAGTCAACACCTTGAACTTGTCGAAAACCTTTTGCGACAAATCGAGCTTTATAGATAGTAACACTACTATCAGCGTCTGTCTTCCTCTTGAAGATCCATTTATTCTGAATGGCTCACTGATCATCGGGCAAGTCAATCAAAGTCCATACTTTGTTCTCATACATGGATCCCATCTCAGATTTCATGGCCTTAAGCCATTTCGTATAATCTGGGCTCATCATCGCTTCCTCATAGTTCGTAGGTTCGTCATGGTCTAGTAACATGACTTCCAAAATAGGATTATCGTACCACTCTGGTGTGGAACGTACTCTGCTTGACCTATGAGGTTCGGTAGTAACTTGATCTGAAGTTTCATGATCATCATCATTAACTTCCTCACTGATTGGTGTAGGCATCACTGGAACTGATTTCTGTGATGAACTACTTTCCAATTCGGGAGAAGGTACAATTGCCTCATCAAGTTCTACTTTCCTCCCACTCACTTCTTTCGAGAGAAACTCCTTCTCTAGAAAGGATCCACTCTTAGCAACAAAGATATTGCCTTCGGATCTGTGATAGAAGGTGTACCCAACAGTTTCTTTTAGGTATCCTATGAAGACGCACTACTTCGATTTGGGTTTGAGCTTATCAGGCTGAAACTTTTTCACATAAGCATCGCAACCCGAAACTTTAAGAAACGACAGCTTAGGTTTCTTGCTAAACCACAGTTCATACGGTGCCATCTCAACGGATTTTAGACGGTGCCCTATTTAATGTGAATGCAGCTGTCTCTAATGCATAACCCCAAAACAATAGTGGTAATTCGGTAAGAGACATCATAAATCGCACCATATCTAATAAAGTACGGTTATGATGTTCGGACACACCATTATGCTATGGTGTTCCAGGTGGCATGAGTTGCGAAACTATTCCTCCTTGTTTCAAATGAAGGCCAAACTCGTAACTCAAATATTTGTCTCCGCGATCAGATCGTAGAAACTTTATTTTCTTGTTACGATGATTTTCCACTTCACTCTGAAATTCTTTGAACTTTTCAAATGTTTCAGACTTATGTTTCATCAAGTAGATATACCCATATCTGCTTAAATCATTTGTGAAGGTCAGAAAATAACGATACCCGCCGCGAGCCTCAACACTCATCGGATCACATACATTAGTATGTATTATTTCCAATAAGTCAGTTGCTCGCTCCATTGTTCCGGAGAATGGAGTCTTAGTCATCTTGCCCATGAGGCATGGTTCGCAAGCATCAAGTGATTCATAATCAAGTGATTCCAAAGGCCCATCAACATGGAGTTTCTTAATGCGCTTTACACCAATATGACCTAACGGCAGTGCCACAAATATGTTGCACTATTATTATAAACTTTGCATCTTTTGGCATCAATATTATGAATATGTGTATCACTACAATCGAGATTCAATAAACCATTTATTTTGAGTGTATGACCATAGAAGGTTTTATTCATGTAAATAGAACAACAATTATTCTTTGACTTAAATGAATAATTGTATTGCAATAAACATAATCCAATCATATTTATGCTCAACGCAAACACCAAATAACATTTATTTTAGATTCAACACTAATCCCGAAGGTAAAGGGAGTGTGCGATGGTGATCTTATCATCCTTGGAATCACTTCCAACTCTCATCATCACCTCGCCCTTAACTAGTTTCTGTTTATTTTTCAACTCCCGTTTCAAGTTACTACTCTTAGCAACTGAACCAGTATTAAACACTGATGGGTTGCTATAAACACTAGTAAAGTACACATCAATAACATGTATATCAAATATACCTTTGTTCACTTTGCCATCCTTCTTACCTGCCAAGTATCTAAGGTAGTTCCACTTCCAGTGACCATTTCCTTTGCAGTAGAAGCACCCAGTTTCAGGCTTGGGTCTATCTTTGGGCTTCTTCATGGGAGTGGCAACTTACTTGCCGTTCTTTTTGAAGTTCCTTTCTTTCCCTTGCCCTTTTACTTGAAACTAGTGGTTTTGTCAACCATCAACATTTGATGCTTTTCTTGATTTCTACTTTCGTCGATTTCAGCATCACGAAGAGCTCGGGAATCATTTTCGTCACCCCTTGCATATTATAGTTCATCATGAAGTTCCAGTAACTTGGTGATAGTGACTAGAGAACTCTGTCAATCACTATTTTATCTGGAAGACCCACTTGATTCAAGCGATTGTAGTACTCAGACAATCTGAGCACATGCTCATTGGTTGAGCTATTCTCCTCCATCTTGTAGGCAAAGTACTGTCAAAGGTCTCATACCTCTCGACACGGGCATGAGTATGAAATACCAATTTCAACTCTTAGAACATCTTATATGCTCTGTGGCGTTCAAAACATTTTTGAAGTCCCGGTTCTAAGCCGTAAAGCATGGTGCACTAGACTATTAAGTAGTCATCATATCGAGCTTTGTCAAACGTTCATAACGTGTGCATCTGCTCCTGCAATAGGTCTGTCACCTAGCGGTGCATCAAGAACATAATTCTTCTGTGCAGCAATGAGGATAATCCTCAGATCACGGGCCTAGTCCACATCATTGCTACTATCATCTTTCAACATAGTTTTTCTCTAGGAACATATCAAAAATAAATGGGGAGCTACATCGCGAGCTATTGATCAACAACATAGTTATGCAAATACTATCAGGACTAAGTTCATGATAAATTAAGTTCAATTAATCATATTACTTAAGAACTCCCACTTAGATAGACATCCCTCTAGTCATCTAAATGATCATGTGATCCATATCAACTAAACCACTCTGATCATCACGTGAGATGGAGTAGTTTTCAATGGTGAACATCACTATGTTGATCATATCTACTATATGAATCACGCTCGAACTTTCGGTCTCAGTATTCCGAGGCCATATCTGCATATGCTAGGCTCGTCAAGTTTAACCCGAGTATTCTGCGTGTGCAAAACTGGCTTGCACCCGTTGTATGTGAACGTAGAGCTTGTCACACCCGGTCATCACGTGGTGTCTCAGCATGAAGAACTATCACAACGGTGCATACTCAGGGAGAACACTTATACCTTGAAATTTAGTGAGGGATCATCTTATAATTCTACCGACGTACTAAGCAAAATAAGATGCATAAAAGATAAACATCACATGCAATGAAAATATGTGACATGATATGGCCATCATCATCTTTTGCCTTTGATCTCCATCTCCAAAGTACCGTCATGATCTCCATCGTCACCGGCATGACACCATGATCTCCATCATATTGATCTCTATCAATGTGTCGTCACATGGTCGTCTCGCCAACTATTGCTTTTGCAACTATTGCTATCGCATAGCGATAAAGTAAAGCAATTATATGGCGCTTGCATCTTATGCAATAAAGAGGCAACCATAAGGCTCCTGCGAGTTGCCAATAACTTCAACAAAACATGATCATCTCATACAACAAATTATTTCTCATCATGTCTTGACCATATCACATCACAACATTCCCTGCAAAAACAAGTTAGACGTCCTCTCCTTTGTTGTTGCAAGTTTTACGTGGCTGCCATGGGCTTAGCAAGAACCGTTCTTACCTACACATCAAAACCACAACGATTTTTCATGAAGTTTGTTGTTTTAACCTTCAACAAGGACCGGGCGTAGTCACACTCGATTCAACTAAAGTTGGAGAAACGGACACGCACTCACTACAAGAAATATGTCAACTAGTGACCTTCTGTCAGTGACCCTGGAAGAATTGGTCATAGATCTATGACCATTTTAGACCAATTGGTCAAAAGCTGTTCGGGGGGGGGGGGGGGGGCTCCAAACCCTAAACTATATCGACCATTTTGGTCAGAAAGGTCGCAATTTCCTTACACGAAATGGTCATAGAGCAGATAGCACTGGTCTGCTGCCTTATTTCTAGCTGATCATGACCAATATAGATGGTCATAACCTTGTAAATTGTGGTGGTTTGCTATGACTAGGCGCCACCTCATTAGTTTTGCCTATGTGTCATGTCCATGTGGCAGTTTTTGCCCTCGGTTGTGAAGTAACCTATATTTCTGTCATTCCCAAAATTCCCAAAAAAATCTCATAAATTCTTTGGGTCATATCTTCATCAAATATGTAAAAATCCTTCCTTGCCTAGTTCAAAACTAATTCAACAATATTCATTTTCATATTCTGTTCACAACAGCACTTTATGAATGAAGTGCTATTTATATATTCTTGATTGCCCTCGGAATTTTTGGGCACTCTTTACTATCCAAATCATTACCGCATGACAAAATTCAGCTCCATTTGCCTAGAAAATCTTCCTCGGCAAATTTCCCAAGTTTTTGTCCACCTAGAAGCATTGTGAAGGAAGTACCTTTTTTATATATCGAAATGACATGAAATTTATAAAGTTCCTTCATATTCCCAAATTATCACCCTCCTCCAAATTGCAGCTCAGTCAAATCATCTATGTGAGCCTAGGTTCAATTTATATTTTATGGCCAAATTGGCACGTTGCAAAGCAAGTGTTATATAGACCCCTCCTATTACCCTCAAACTTTTCGGGCACTCTTCCATACCCAAATCATTACCACATGATAATATTCAGCTCAATTTTCCTAGTAAATATTTCTCAGGAAATTTCCAAAGTTTCTACCTCGAGAGAAGCTTTGTGAAGTAAGTACTAGCTAGGCTTACCCAAATAATCTGAAAATTTACCAGCGCATGACCATACCTATGTAACTTACCTAAACCAATTTTTAGCTCATTTCATTCATCCAATCTCTCTCACTAGTTTTCCCAAGTTTCTGTCCATAGAAGAGCATTGTGAAGGAAGTACTACTTTGGCATGTCCAAATGGTATCAATTTTCAACAATGCTTTCCTATGCCCAAATAACCATCCTCCACCAAATTTCAGCTCAATACATTCATTATTTTGAGCCCAGCTTCAACATTCATATTTTTGTCCAGCGTGGTACTTTGCAAAGCAAGTACCACCTAGGATCCTCCTTTTGAGCTAAAAATTTGTGAAGACATTCTCCTTAGTATATGATCATCCTCATCCAAAACTCACGCCCATTGGCCATGTGCATTTCTCGTACCGCTAATCAAACATTTGGCTGCTAATTCATCTTTGAGCATAGGTCAGTCTCCTCGTGAGATTCTTCTGTTATAATTTTCTTCCTAGTACCTACCTAGGGAGTGCCCAACCCACTAGACATGCCTAGTCCTCCCAGAAAGCATGTCAACGCCAAGGTCACGCGGTGACCACGCGGCGGGCATGCGAGTTTACGCGCTTTGGAGTTGGGGTCCTGGGCCACATCCAAACCTCGACGTATCGCCACCAAACCATGTATTTATTATTAAATAAATACTTATGTAACTAGAAATAATTTTTGGAAAAAATAAAGAGCAAACAATAAGGTAGATGCGGTTCAAAATTTACCCGCTTCCTGCTGAGTCGGCAGAAATTTGTCTTTTTCACAAGTGGTGGATCAACACTTTTGACACCAAACCATTTTGTCAATTATGCATTAAATATGGCCTAATATTTTATAAAAATGATTTGGTCCAATTTTGCAACAAATATATGGTAGGTCCATCACAAAAAGAACACAATTCGGGCACTCAGAAAATGGAAATGAATTTTCCGTGCAAAGAAAATAAAAAGTCCCTTAGGTACATTGTTTGACATTCCAATATGCACCCTTGTGCATAATATGAGATCATTTGAACAAACTACGCCATGAATGTCGCCATAAGATTAATCATTTGGCTTGAAAGCCATGAATCTTCACGCATGATAGCTCATTTCTGAGAACATTTTTTTAAAATAATTGCCGTATTAAAAATTTATTATTTTTCCTGGAAACTTGGTCACATATAATGACACAATGCGAAGGTTTTCCAAATTTTTGATTTTTTTGAATTTTTTATGCCCGTTTCAAAATGCGGTCAAAACGGCGGGTTTGGCCGTTCCTAGCTAGTGGTTGAATCTTGGAAAACTTTTGATGTTTCTCTGATTAAATAGATACTTATGTATCTAGAAATGATTTTTTTGAAAAAATAAAGAGCAAACTATCAGGCAGCTGCAGTTCAAATTTGATCCGCTTCCTATTGAATCGGCGGGAATTTGTCTTTTTCACCAGAGGTGGATCAAGGCATTTGACACCAAACCATTTTGTAAATTGTGCATTAAATATGGCCTAATATTTTATAAAAATGATTTGGTCCAATTTTGCAACAAATATATGGTAGGTCCATCACAAAAAGAACACAATTCGGGCACTCGGAAAATGGAAATGAATTTTCCGTGCAAAGGAAATAAAAAGTCCCTTAGGTACATTGTTTGACATTCCAATATGCACCCTTGTGCATAATATGAGATCATTTGAACAAACTACGCCATGAATGTGGCCATAAGATTGATCATTTGGCTTGAAAGCCATGAATCTTCACGCATGATAGCTCATTTCTGAGAACATTTTTTTAAAATAATTGCCGTATTAAAAATTTATTATTTTTCCTGGAAACTTGGTCACATATAATGACACAATGCGAAGGTTTTCCAAATTTTTGATTTTTTTGAATTTTTTATGCCCGTTTCAAAATGCGGTCAAAACGGCGGGTTTGGCCGTTCCTAGCTAGTGGTTGAATCTTGGAAAACTTTTGATGTTTCTCTGATTAAATAGATACTTATGTATCTAGAAATGATTTTTTTGAAAAAATAAAGAGCAAACTATCAGGCAGCTGCAGTTCAAATTTGATCCGCTTCCTATTGAATCGGCGGGAATTTGTCTTTTTCACCAGAGGTGGATCAAGGCATTTGACACCCAACCATTTGGTCAATTGTGAATCAAATATGGCCTAGTATTTTATAAAAATGATTTGGTCCAATTTTGCAACAAATATATGGTAGGTCCATCACAAAAAGAACTCAATTCGGGCACTCGGAAAATGGAAATGAATTTTCCGTGCAAAGAAAATAAAAAGTCCCTTAGGTAACATTGTTTGCCATTCCAATATGCACCCTTGTGCATAATATGAGATCATTTGAACAACTACGCCATGAATGTGGCCATAAGATTGATCATTTGGCTTGAAAGCCATGAATCTTCACGCATGATAGCTCATTTCTGAGAACACTTTTTTAAAATAATTGCCGTATTACAAGTTTATTATTTTTCCTGGAAACTTGGTCACATATAATGACACAATGCGAAGTTTTTCCAAATTTTTGATTTTTTTGAATTTTTTATGCCCGTTTCAAAATGCGGTCAAAACGGCGGGTTTGACCGTTCCTAGCTAGTGGTTGAATCTTGGAAAACTTTTGATGTTTCTCTGATTAAATAGATACTTATGTATCTAGAAATGATTTTTTGAAAAAAAATAAAGAGCAAACTATGAGGCAGCTGCAGTTCAAATTTGATCCGCTTCCTACTGAATCGGTGGGAATTTGTCTTTTTCACCAGAGGTGGATCAAGGCATTTGACACCCAACCATTTGGTCAATTGTGAATCAAATATGGCCTAGTATTTTATAAAAATGATTTGGTCCAATTTTGCAACAAATATATGGTAGGTCCATCAAAAAAAGAACTCAATTCGGGCACTCGGAAAATGGAAATGAATTTTCCGTGCAAAGAAAATAAAAAGTCCCTTAGGTAACATTGTTTGCCATTCCAATATGCACCCTTGTGCATAATATGAGATCATTTGAACAACTACGCCATGAATGTGGCCATAAGATTGATCATTTGGCTTGAAAGCCATGAATCTTCACGCATGATAGCTCATTTCTGAGAACATTTTTTTAAAATAATTGCCGTATTACAAGTTTATTATTTTTCCTGGAAACTTGGTCACATATAATGACACAATGCGAAGGTTTTCAAAAATTTTGGTTTTTTTTGAATTTTTTATGCCTGTTTCAAAATGCGGTCAAAACGGCGGGTTTGACCGTTCCTAGCTAGTGGTTGAATCTTGGAAAACTTTTGATGTTTCTCTGATTAAATAGATACTTATGTATCTAGAAATGATTTTTTTGAAAAAAATAAAGAGCAAACTATGAGGCAGCTGCAGTTCAAATTTGATCCGCTTCCTACTGAATCGGCGGGAATTTGTCTTTTTCACCAGAGGTGGATCAAGGCATTTGACACCCAACCATTTGGTCAATTGTGAATCAAATATGGCCTAGTATTTTATAAAAATTATTTGGTCCAATTTTGCAACAAATATATGGTAGGTCCATCAAAAAAAGAACTCAATTCGGGCACTCGGAAAATGGAAATGAATTTTCCGTGCAAAGAAAATAAAAAGTCCCTTAGGTAACATTGTTTGCCATTCCAATATGCACCCTTGTGCATAATATGAGATCATTTGAACAACTACGCCATGAATGTGGCCATAAGATTGATCATTTGGCTTGAAAGCCATGAATCTTCATGCATGATAGCTCATTTCTTAGAAAACTTTTTTAAAATAATTGCCGTATTACAAGTTTATTATTTTTCCTGGAAACTTGGTCACATATAATGACGCAATGCGAAGGTTTTCCAAATTTTTGAATTTTCTTGAATTTTTTATGCCCGTTTCAAAATGCGGTCAAAACGGCGGGTTTGACCGTTCCTAGCTAGTGGTTTAGTCTTGGAAAACTTTTGATGTTTCTCTGATTAAATAGATACTTATGTATCTAGAAATGATTTTTTTGAAAAAAATGAAGAGCAAACTATGAGGCAGCTGCAGTTCAAATTTGATCCGCTTCCTACTGAATCGGCGGGAATTTGTCTTTTTCACCAGAGGTGGATCAAGGCATTTGACACCCAACCATTTGGTCAATTGTGAATCAAATATGGCCTAGTATTTTATAAAAATGATTTGGTCCAATTTTGCAACAAATATATGGTAGGTCCATCACAAAAAGAACTCAATTCGGGCACTCGGAAAATGGAAATGAATTTTCCGTGCAAAGAAAATAAAAAGTCCCTTAGGTAACATTGTTTGCCATTCCAATATGCACCCTTGTGCATAATATGAGATCATTTGAACAACTACGCCATGAATGTGGCCATAAGATTGATCATTTGGCTTGAAAGCCATGAATCTTCACGCATGATAGCTCATTTCTGAGAACACTTTTTTAAAATAATTGCCGTATTACAAGTTTATTATTTTTCCTGGAAACTTGGTCACATATAATGACACAATGCGAAGGTTTTCAAAAATTTTGGTTTTTTTTGAATTTTTTATGCCTGTTTCAAAATGCGGTCAAAACGGGGGGTTTGACCGTTCCTAGCTAGTGGTTGAATCTTGGAAAACTTTTGATGTTTCTCTGATTAAATAGATACTTATGTATCTAGAAATGATTTTTTTGAAAAAAATAAAGAGCAAACTATGAGGCAGCTGTAGTTCAAATTTGATCTGCTTCCTACTGAATCGGCGGGAATTTGTCTTTTTCACCAGAGGTGGATCAAGGCATTTGACACCCAACCATTTGGTCAATTGTGAATCAAATATGGCCTAGTATTTTATAAAAATGATTTGGTCCAATTTTGCAACAAATATATGGTAGGTCCATCAAAAAAAGAACTCAATTCGGGCACTCGGAAAATGGAAATGAATTTTCCGTGCAAAGAAAATAAAAAGTCCCTTAGGTAACATTGTTTGACATTCCAATATGCACCCTTGTGCATAATATGAGATCATTTGAACAACTACGCCATGAATGTGGCCATAAGATTGATCATTTGGCTTGAAAGCCATGAATCTTCATGCATGATAGCTCATTTCTTAGAGAACTTTTTTAAAATAATTGCCGTATTACAAGTTTATTATTTTTCCTGGAAACTTGGTCACATATAATGACACAATGCGAAGGTTTTCCAAATTTTTGAATTTTTTTGAATTTTTTATGCGCGTTTCAAAATGCGGTCAAAACGGCGGGTTTGACCGTTCCTAGCTAGTGGTTTAATCTTGGAAAACTTTTGATGTTTCTCTGATTAAATAGATACTTATGTATCTAGAAATGATTTTTTTTGAAAAAAAATGAAGAGCAAACTATGAGGCAGCTGCAGTTCAAATTTGACCCGCTTCCTACTGAATCGGCGGGAATTTGTCTTTTTCACCAGAGGTGGATCAAGGCATTTGACACCCAACCATTTGGTCAATTGTGAATCAAATATGGCCTAGTATTTTATAAAAATGATTTGGTCCAATTTTGCAACAAATATATGGTAGGTCCATCACAAAAAGAACTCAATTCGGGCACTCGAAAAATGGAAATGAATTTTCCGTGCAAAGAAAATAAAAAGTCCCTTAGGTAACATTGTTTGCCATTCCAATATGCACCCTTGTGCATAATATGAGATCATTTGAACAAACTACGCCATGAATGTGGCCATAAGATTGATCATTTGGCTTGAAAGCCATGAATCTTCACGCATGATAGCTCATTTCTGAGAACACTTTTTAAAAATAATTTCCGTATTACAAGTTTATTATTTTTCCTGGAAACTTGGTCACATATAATGACACAATGCGAAGGTTTTCCAAATTTTTGATTTTTTTTGAATTTTTTATGCCCGTTTCAAAATGCGGTCAAAACGGCGGGTTTGACCGTTCCTAGCTAGTGGTTTAATCTTGGAAAACTTTTGATGTTTCTCTGATTAAATAGATACTTATGTATCTAGAAATGATTTTTTTGAAAAAAATAAAGAGCAAACTATGAGGCAGCTACAGTTCAAATTTGACCCGCTTCCAACTGAAATGGCAAAAATTTGTCTTTTTCACCAGAGGTGGATCAAAACTTTTGACACCCAACCATTTGGTCTATTGTGCATTAAATATGACCTAGTATTTTAGAAAATTGATTTGGTCCAATTTTACAACAAATATTTAATAGGTTCTTCACAAAAAAAAGCCATTTTTGCCACAAGAAAATGATTAAAAATATCTAGAAAGATAAAAAATGCATGCAAATAGATGATCATCCATAAAAATGGGGTCTAACTTGAGTGAAAATTTTAGTTCTGCCGTTTTGCAAAATATTTTGATAGTTGCTTCACAAAATTCCCCTATTTTTAGTACTTAGAAACTATTTTAAATCACTGATTTTCCGAACCAATCAGGGCTCTTCCCACGGATCGATGACATGGCGTCCATCCATCCATCGATCTCTCCATCCCACATCCATCCATCCATCCATCCATCTACAGAAAAAAAGAAACAAAAAAGAAAAAGAGATACCCCACGCACCCCCAACCCTAGATTAAACCCCTCCTCCCTCCTCCCAGTCTCCTCGCCGCCGCTGCCACCTCCTCCTCTCCATCCCCGGCCCCTCCCGATCCACCTCCTCCCACCCATCGCCGACCTCATCGTCCTCCTCACCCACCGACGCAGACCTCGTCCCTCCCTCCCCTACCCTAGTGCCGCGCCCTCCCAGCCAGCCCCATAGCTTGTCGCCGGGCCTCCCTCTCCCCTCCTCGCGGCTCCATAGCATCCAGATCTGCCGCTCTTCGACCCCTCCGCCCTCGAGGTCGACTAGATCCGCCCCTCCCGCTATACGAAGCTCGCCGAGACCCCTAGCCCGTGGCTAGGGTTTCGGCTTAGGAGCTGCTGTTACGTCATATCTCTCTCAAGGTAGTTCTGGTGATTGATGACAACATGTTTGCGGACTAATCTTGTGCTTTGTTTGATTCATAGATTCTCCCTTGGCACGAGACGCGTTCCTCCCCTCGGAGTGTATTTCAAGACGGTGTAGCTCTTTCGCTTCTTTCTCGGTGGACTAGTTGTGTAGAGGGCACCGTACTATCAAGAGGGGGTCCGCTAGGGTTTTGCATGGTTGGAAACTTCACGTACACATCAGCTTCTCACCCTCCGAGTTTTCCCTGTCCATTGAAGAGATCTCTCCTCTCTTCCTTGTCCTGTCTGGGTCTGAGCGACAGTACCGTGCACCCAGCGGTAGTACCGCTGAGAAGCCACAAGCGGCAGTACCGCTCCACAGCGGTAGTACCGCTGGGGGCCCGGCACCTCCGCCTGGTCCTCAGCTTCTTTGAGGGATCGCTACTCCCTCTCTCTCTCGCCCCAGCGGTAGTACCGCACCGCCTGCGGTACTACGGCTGAAGGGTCACAAGCGGTAGTACCGCTCCACAGCGGTACTACCGCCCTTGACCCCCCCTGCCGTAGTACCGCTGGGCAGTCTGGCTCCTACCGCCTCGATTCGAGAGGTCTTTTTCTCGTGTCGGGTTTTGCGGCACTAGTCACGGTTGTAGTGGCGGTAGTACCGTTCCTGGAGCGGTAGTACCGCCCTACCACCGCGGTAGTACCGCAGTTGGAGTTTTTCCCTTTTAGTCTCCTCAGCGCGGCAGTACCACTGGATGGCGCGGCAGTACCGCTCCCCTGGCGGTAGTACCGCCCCCTCTCAGCGGTAGTACCGCCCTGTGCGGGGCTGGTTGGTGGGGGGCAACGGGATTATTGCCCCCACTATAAAAGGGACCCCCCTTCTTCCTTTCCACCTACCTCTTGCTCCCCAAGCTCCATTTATTGCTCAAGCTCCATTAAATACTCCAAGCTTCATTTTGCCCGATCTATCTCTCTAGCCAATCAAACTTGTTGATTTGCTTGGGAGTGGTTGAGAAGGCTCCGATCTACACTTCCACCAAGGGATTTTCGATTCCCCCACTCATCCTGAGCGGATCTTGTTACTCTTGGGTGTTTGAGCACCCTAGACGGTTGAGGTCACCTCGGAGCCATATTCCATTGTGGTGAAGCTTCGTGGTCTTGTTGTGAGCCTCCGATTAAGTTGTGGAGATTGCCCCAACCTTGTTTGTAAAGGTTCGGTCGCCGCCTTCAAGGGCACCAATAGTGGAATCACGGCATATCGCATTGTGTGAGGGCGTGAGGACAATACGGTGGCCCTAGTGGCTTCTGGGGGAGCATTGTGCCTCCACACCGCTCCAACGGAGACGTACTTCCCCTCAAAAGGAAGGAACTTCGGTAACACATCCTCGTCTTCACCGGATCCACTCTTGGTTATCTCTTACCTTTACTTGTGCAAGCTCTTTAGTGTTTGTTCCCTTGCTTGCTTGTATGCTTGTTGTTGTTGCATCATATAGGTTTCTCACCTAGTTGCACATCTAGACAACCTACTTTGATGCAAAGTTTAATTTGGTAAAGAAAAGCTAAAAATTGGTAGTTGCCTATTCACCCCCCCCCCCCCCTCTAGTCAACCATATCGATCCTTCCAATTTGTATCAGAGCCTCGTCTCTTTATTAAGGACTTTACCGTCCAAAGAGTATGGTTGATACCGTAGACGGTGTGGAGGAACACTCCGGTGTGAACCCGATCTCGTCTATGGGCGATGGGGGAACTTCGGTCTCTCGTGAGGAGTTCAATGTAGCCTTAGAGACATTGAAAACCTCCATGACGACCGAAGTTGAAAGCATGTTTACTAAATTTCTTGAGGGGCTTAAACTATCCACCGCGTCGTTGAAAGTGGGGGCTCCCGCCAACAAGGTGTCGGATGCTATCCCCGACAAGGGGGAAGCTAGTAGTGAAAAGGCTCCTTCTTCTAGTGGCAAGAATGGCACCGACATCTTTGCCCATGTGGAACCACCACTTGTTTATGGTGGACCGGTTCCTTCTACTCATTTGAATCATGCCGGTCCTCCTCCTAAGATTGTGAAAAATGAGGATTTTGATTCTTGGGTTTACCGCTTTAAACGTCATTTAAATCATGTGAACACTAACCTTTGGAGAATCATTGAAGAAGGTTTCTATCCACATGATCCAAGCAACTTCACTCCTCGAGAAGCCGCGGACAATCAATTCAATGAGAATGCTCTCTTCATCATTCAAGATGCAATTCCACCTGAAGACCTACCTCACCTTCGTCCCTTCGCCTTGGCCAAAGATGCATGGCATTGTGTCGTGTCTCTCTACCGGGGAAGCGCAAGCATTCAACGCTCCAACTATGAAGTGGTACAAGATGAGGCCGATGAGTTTGCAATGAAGGAAGATGAAGAACCCCATGAGCTTTATCGGAGAGTCACCAAACTCGCGGTCTCACTACGAGATCACGGGAGCAAGGACACGGATGACAACTAGATCAAGCGCAAATTCCTCAAGGCAATGATGCCCTACCACAAGGCCATGTCCTCCGTCATTCGCCAAAGACCGGACTTCCACACTTTGACCTCAAGTGAAGTGTTGGATGAGTTTGTGGCCATGAACATTTTTGACAAGACCAAACGACCTCCTCCCATCATGCAAACCTTTGTGAGGGCGGGAGAGAGTGTCCCCGAGGAGAAGAAGAAGAACAAAGTCAAGAAGAGCAATGTCACCTCTCCCAACAAAGCCGGCGATTTTAATCCTTCTTATGTGTTATGCCGAGCTAGTGATGGGCATGTTTATGCCAAATTTGTTGGTTCTCTTCATGAGCACATTGAATGGTCCATTTGGGTTCCTAAGACCCTTGTTACTAACATCAAAGGACCCATTACAAAATGGGTACCTAAAACCAAGCATTGATCTCTTGTAGGTGTTTGCTTCCGGTGGTGGATCATGGTTGCTCGATAGCGGAGCTACAAATCATATGACCGGAAGCAAGGACTTGGTGGTGGACGTGCACAAAGTTCCATCTATGCCCACCAATGTCGAGTGGGATGACGCCTCATCCTCTAAGGTATTGGGACTTGGCAAGGTGGTCATCTCTCATGATCTCACGATCGAGAAGGTCATGCTTGTTGAGTCCCTTGCATACAATTTACTTTCCGTTCGTCAACTTACAATCATGGGCTTTGCCACTTTCTTTGACATTGATACCGTGGCCATCTTGTGGAGCAAGACTCTTAAAGTAGCTTTTGTTGGGCATGTCGAGAACGGTCTATATGTGATTAACTTTTCGGAGTGACCCACTAAGACCGCGACATGCCTAATGGCTAAAGTTTATGTGGGATGGCTTTGGCATCGCCGTTTAGCCCATGTCAATATGAGATCTTTGCAAAGTCTCCTAAAGGGGGACCATGTCCGTGGACTAACGAATGTTAGTTTTGTTAAAGACCGTGCTTGCAGTGCCTGTATCGAAGGAAAGCTACATGAGAAGGCTCATCCTCCCACGACTATCATTTATTCAAAGAGGCCCTTGGAGCTCCTTCACATGGATCTTTTTGGGCCCCCATCCTTCGATAGTCTTGGAGGTAGAAAGTATTACTTGGTGATTGTGGATGACTACTCAAGGTACACGTGGGTGTATTTCTTCAAGAGGAAGAGCGAGACTCAACAAACCGTCATTGACTTTGCAAATGAAGCACAACGTCAACATAATGCAAAGATCTTGACAATAAGAAGTGACAACGGCACCGAGTTCAAGAACTACACCTTGGATGAATTTCTTAGTGATGAGGGAATCAAGCATCAATATTCCGCACCATACACCCCTCAACAAAATGGTGTTGCGGAGAGGAAGAACCGGACGTTGATGGATGCGGCAAGGACCATGATGGCGGAGTTCAAGTCTCCGTACAACTTTTGGGCCGAAGCCATCAACACCGCGTGTCATGCATCCAATCGGCTCTACCTCCGCAAGGGCTTGAACAAGACTCAATATGAGATACTCACCGATAACAAGCCCAATCTCAAGTACTTCCGGGTATTCGGGTGTAAGTGTTTCATTCTCAAGAAAGGTGTTCAGTTGTCTAAATTTGAGGCTAGAGCTTATGAGGGCATATTCGTTGGTTATGCTACAAACTCTCATGCTTACTGTGTCCTCAATAAATCCACGGGACTTATTGAGGAGACGTGTAACGTGGAGTTTGATGAGAATAACGGCTCCCATGTGGAGCAAAGTGGCACTTGTGATGTAGGTGATGAAATTCCTCCTCAAGCCATAAGAAGAATGGGTGTTGGTTTCATCCTACCCATTGAGGAACCCCTTGTGGCCGAAGGAGAAGGACAATGCTCCACTCAAGTGGAGCCATCACCAACCCAAGGCCCACATGCTTCCGAAGAACAAAGTGAAGGCCGTCAATCTCATGAACAAGACCAAGGGCAAGATCATACTCAAGACGGTGTTGACACACCAAGTGATGCCCAAGGTCAAGTTCTCTCCCCCGAGCAAGTTCAAGACCAAGAACAAGTTCATGACGACACTCAAGATGATCAAGTAACTGCTCCTCAACTCACCATCGAGGAGGAATTAGAGCGTCGTGCCGCCAAGGTTGCTTCCAAGCTCTCCACCAAGGATCATCTCATGACGAATGTGCTTGGAAGCTTAAGAAAGGGGGTAAGCACTCGTAGACAATTAGCAAATTATTGTGAGCATCACGCGTTTGTCTCTTGTGTGGAACCTCTCAAGGTATATGAGGCGCTAGAAGATCCGGATTGGCTCAATGCCATGCATGAAAAACTCAACAACTTCGAGCGCAACAAAGTATGGAGATTGGTGCCAAGGCCAACGGGGAACCACAATGTCATTGGAACCAAGTGGATATTCAAGAACAAGCAAGATGCCCATGGGATTATCATTCGCAACAAGGCTCGTTTGGTAGCACAAGGCTACTCCCAAGTCGAGGGTATCGACTACGGTGAAACCTTTTCTCCCGTTGCTCGTCTTGAATCCATTCGCATGTTGATTGCATATGCTTCTCATCATAACTTTAAGTTACATCAAATGGATGTGAAGAGTGCTTTTCTTAATGGTCCCATTAATGAATTGGTGTACGTCAAGCAACCCCCCGGGTTCGAGGATCCCTACTTTCCCGATCATGTGTATCAACTCGATAAGGCACTCTATGGCCTTAAACAAGCCCCATGTGCATGGTATGACCACCTCACCGAGTTGTTACAAGACCGTGGGTTTGAAGTTGGATAATCGACCCCACTCTTTTTACTAAGAAGGTCAAAGGGGAGTTGTTTGTGTGCCAATTATATGTTGATGATATTATCTTTGGTTCTCCTAACAAAGCTTTCAATGAGGAATTTGCCGCTCTCATGACCTCAAAGTTCGAGATGTCCTCCATGGGGGAGTTGAAGTTCTTTCTAGGGTTCAAAGTGAAGCAAAGAAGAGAAGGAACCTTCATCAATCAATCCAAATACACTCAAGACATGCTCAAGAGATTCAAGCTAAGTGACGTCAAGCCGGCTTCCACCCCAATGCCCACCAAGTGCCAACTTGACCTAGATCCCAATGGTAAAGTGGTGGATCAAAAGGTATATCGTTCCATGATTAGATCCTTGCTTTACCTTTGTGCATCTAGACCGGACATCATGTTGAGTGTGGGAATTTGTGCACGGTTTCAAGCCGCACCTAAGGAAAGTCACTATGTGGCAGTCAAACGAATCTTTCGATATTTGGCTCATACCCCAAACTTTGGCTTATGGTACCCAAGAGGATCGAACTTCAAGCTTGTAGGGTACTCGGATTCCGATTGGGCGGGAGACAAAGTGGATAGGAAGTCCACTTCCGGAGGGTGCCAATTCCTTGGTTGCTCTTTGGTAAGTTGGTCTTCCAAAAAGAAAAGTTGTGTGTCTCTCTCGTCCACCGAAGTGGAGTATGTTGCGGCCGGTAGTTGTTGTGCACAACTCTTATGGATGAGGCAAACTTTAAAGGATTACGGTGTCACTTGTGACAAAGTGCCTCTTTGGTGTGACAATGAAAGTGCCATCAAGATTTCTCTCAACCCGGTGCAACACTTCAAGACGAAGCATATTGAAATTCGGTATCACTTCATCTGGGATCACATTAGGCGAGGAGAGATCGAGCTCAACTATGTCAACACTCATGACAACCTTGCAGATATTTTCACGAAGCCCTTGGATGAAGCAAGATTTCGCGAGTTAAGGCATGAGCTAAATATCATTGATTCGAGCAATGTGGCTTGAACCCGTGCACACCCTACCACGCTCAATTTGTTGTCTAGTTTAGGTGTAGGCATGGACATAGGGGGAGTTTTGTTCTCTCAATGAACTCTCCCTCCCCCCATTATGCATAAATTGATCAAGTCTTTCACTTTAGCCATTGTTGATGGCACTTGTGCTTAAAAGACGAGTTTTGGTCATGGGCCCAAGGTTAAAATCTTCGCGGTGCCATACCTTTTGACTCAAACATAGGTGGCCTCGGCCACCGCCCTCTTGTGAAGAGGTGTGTCTTGTTTGTTTGCCGTGGTGTTTTGCCGTTTTTGTCGTTTCGTTGAGCCTAAGTCGTGTCTGTTTAGTTGCCGTGGCGTGCTGGGCGGTACTACCGCTGGTGGTGTGCGGTACTACTGCTCGTGAGCGGTACTACCACCCCCCAGCGCGGTACTACCGCTGGGGGACGAGGACAGGGGGTTAAGTCGGGGGCAGGGGGAGGTTTCTTCTCCCCCATACCCATTCACTTCACCCCTCTTTTCTCTTCCTCTCTCTCCAGTCTCCACTTGCCGCGGGAGGGCTCCGGCGGATCTCCGTCTCCGGGGCGTCCCTCTTCATTTCCTTTGGTGGAGTCGATCCCCACCACGTCCTCTTGCCATGGATGCCGGTATTGCCCCCGTTCTCTCTTTCGTTTTGTCTCCTTTTAAGTTCTTGTTTCTTAGGGGCAATGGTGGTTGCATCTCTAGATTTTTGGCTAAATCTAGGCTTGAGTTGGTTGGAGAAGGCAACTAGACTATCTAGATTGGTGTTTGGTAGGATTATTCTTGAATTTGGTAGGTCGGTAGTGCCGGATCTGACCACGGTAGTAGGAAACCACTGTTTCACCGCCTCGTGCTATGAAACTGCTGTTTATCCGCCTCAAGCCATACTACCGCTCCCTTTGGAGCGGTACTACCGCTTGACCTAGAGCGGTACTACCACTCCCTTTGGGGCGGTACTACCGCTTGGAGCGGTACTACCGCGGGCAGGTCACGGTACTACCGCTGCATGCCAACTTCCATCATTCTCCTGCCTTACCTTGATCTTTTTGTTGTGTTTGTTGGCTTATGCTCATTTCTTCTGGTTGTTTTGCGTCTTTTTGTGTTTGGCTCCAAGTGATGACCTTTCCGAGCAGCAAGGTCGCCGTATCAACCCCGGGCGTGCCACCTCCAAACGCTACCGCACCTCAGAGCCTGCCGGTGGTTCCTCGAGCACCCAACCGCCTCCAGCAAGTGCTTCTGCAAGTGTTCCTCCACCTCCTCAGCAATCGAAGCGAGCCGCCAACAAGCCAAAAGGGAAGACTGTGACTGAGATGACAAACAAGGAGTTTTGGGAGAAGCGTCATCGCAACCCCTATGCGGTGGACCAAGAACCCACTTTGGTCAACCGCCCGTTCTGGAACCGTTTTCAGTTTGCCATCTACTTTGATGTGATCAAGGCCAAGAAGAATCTTTTTGTTGATGTTCGCTCCATTGACACTGATGCTATGGAGAAGGACCCAGAGTACTTTGGAGAAGCCCTTCAGATGTGCACTCAGCTGAACATTCTCAGGATCATGCAGTTCAACAAGGATTTTGATGCGGATTTGGTGGCTCAATTCTATGCCACCGTCCATCTTCGAACAGATGGCGACAGTACTCTGACTTGGATGACCAATGGCAAGCGGCTTTCCGTCAAGTGGCGGGCGTTCATGGAGTTACTTGATGTGGTGGATAACGGGCTTGAGACTCCTGTCGGTTTCCGTCCTCACCGCAATGCTACATCCACCCACAAGCAAGCTCTTTGGCCCTACTGCACTGTGAAGGTTCACCCTGTCACTGAGAAGAAGACCTATGAGTTGTCTCCGTATCTGGACATTCTTCATCGCATATTCCGTGAGACTCTCTTCCCTCGGATCGGGAATCTGGATATGGTCCACTCTTACCTCGTGGACATGCTCCTTTTCTGTCAGCATGAGAAGGAAGCAAACACTGGAGAGAGCCTAGATATCTCTCATGTCATGTGGTCTGAACTTCTTTCTGCCGTGTATGAGCGCAAGTGTCCTATCTATGGTCCCTTCATCATGAGGCTCATTGAGAGGGCCTGGGCACAGACTTATCCCAGAGTGCTGCTAGAGACTGAAGACTTGGTTTCTCATGAGATCAAGCGTCTGAGGAAGAAGGAAAACTGGACAGCGCCTCACACAGGGGGTCCATCTGCTACTGCTGCCACAGGGGGCCCGTCTGCTGCTGCTGCTGCCATGGGGACCGAGGGTGAGGCTGCTACTGATGCTCATGATGAGGACTTTGGCCACTCTAGTGCAGAACCATCATGGGCACAGAAGCTCAAGTGCAAGATGAAGAAGCTTTTCTGCATGGAGTCCCATGGTCAGTACATGACTCATGTGGCGGAGAAGCATGCCAGGACGCGCCACAAGGAGATCATGCGTCAGTTGGGAGCAACAGTTGTCAGTGGGTCTGAGGGTCTGATCACTGAAGAGGAGGACTGGATTCATCAGAATTGCCACTGGACCGACTCTGATGCCGAGCAGGTTTCAACCCACGATGAAGATGCAGAGATGTGATGTTCGAGACCTTCCTCTCCCATCACCTGGAGTCGTAGTGTCCCTCTCTGCCCTTTTTGGTGTCTCGCTGCCAAAGGGGGAGAGAGTGTAGGGATTTGCTTCTTGTGTCGTGCTTTGAGTAGTCTTGTGGTTTCTTGTGTGTTTCTCTTGGTTTGGTTTGGTGTGAGACCTCTGTTCTAGTCATATGGTGTAAGACATATGGTCCCTATCGCTACCTTATTACTTATGTCTTTTCAGAGTACTGTAGTTTATTATGAGATGCATGCTTGTCCTGTTTATTCTCTCCTCTCATATATCTTGTGCTTAGTATTGTTGGACTATAAAATATAGGGGGAGTGTTGATCCGAATGTGTGTGTCGTGCCTTATCTTGATGCACACATTCTAGGGGAGCCCGTCTATATTTTTTAGTTCTTAGTTTTATTCGTTTTTAATTCTTTTCCTTGCGCAAATCCCTTGTTGTCATCAACCCACCAAAAAGGGGGAGATTGTTACGGCATATCTCTCTCAAGGTAGTTTTGGTGATTGATGACAACATGTATGCAGACTAATCTTGTGCTTTGTTTGATTCATAGATTCTCCCTTGGCACGAGACGCTTTCCTCCCCTCGGATATATTTCAAGACGGTGTAGCTCTTTTGCTTCTTTCTCGGTGACTAGTTGTGTAGAGGGCACTGTACTATCAAGAGGGGTCCACTAGGGTTTTGCATGGGTGGAAACTTCACATACACATTAGCTTCTCACCCTCCGAGTTTTCCCTGTCCATTGAAGAGATCTCTCCTCTCTTCCTTGTCCTGTCTGAGTCTGAGCGGCAGTAGCGTGCACCCAGCGGTAGTACCGCTGAGAAGCCACAAGCGGCAGTACCGCTCCACAGCGGTAGTACCGCTGTGGCTCCACAGCAGTAGTACCGCTGGGGGCCCGGCACCTCCGCCTGGTCCTCAGCTTCTTTGAGGGATCGTGTAGGGTTTCATAGTAATTTCAAAAAAATTCCTACGCACACGCAAGATCATGTGATGCATAGCAACGAGAGGGGAGAGTGTTGTCTACGTACCCACGCAGACCGACTGCGGAAGCGTTGACGCAACGTAGAGGAAGTAGTCGTACGTCTTCACGATCCAACCGATCAAGCACCGAAACTACGGCACCTCCGAGTTCGAGCACACGTTCAGCTCGATGACGATCCCCGGACTTCGATCCAGCAAAGTGTCGGGGAAGAGTTTCGTCAGCACGACGGCGTGGTGATGATCTTGATGTACTACAGCAGCAGGGCTTGGCCTAAACTCCGCTACAGTATTATCGAGGACTATGGTGGCTGGGGCACCGCACATGGCTAAGGAATAGATCACGTGGATCAACTTGTGTGTCTCCGGGGTGCCTCTGCCTCAGTATATAAAGGACTAGAGGGGGGAGGCTGGCCGGCCATAGCAGGCGCGCCAGGAGAGTCCTACTCCCTCTGGGAGTAGGATTCCCCCCCCCCCCCCAATCCTAGTTGGAATAGGATTCGCGGAGGGGGAAAAGAGAGAGGGGGGGCCGGCCACCTCTCCTAGTCCTAATAGGACTAGGGGAAGGGGGAGGCGCACAGCCCATGTAGGGCTGCCTCTTCTCTTTTCCACTAAGGCCCATCATGGCCCATTTAGCTCCCGGTGGGTTCCGGTAACCTTCCCGGTACTCCGGTAAAATCCCGATTTCACCCGGAACACTTCCGATATCCAAACATAGGCTTTCAATATATCAATCTTTATGTATCGACCATTTCGAGAATCCTCATCATGTCCGTGATCACATCCGGGACTCCGAACAACCTTCGGTACATCAAAATGCATAAGCTCATAATATAACTGTCATCGTAACCTTAAGCGTGCGAACCCTACGGGTTCGAGAACAATGTAGACATGACCGAGACACGTCTTCGGTCAATAACCAATAGCGGGACCTGGATGCCCATATTGGCTCCTACATATTCTACGAAGATCTTTATCGGTCAGACCGCATAACATCATACGTTGTCTTGCCTTCGGATCCATTCTTAGCAATGAATGTCTTGCCTTCGGATCTGTGATAGAAGGTGTACCCAACAGTCTCCTTTGGGTATCCTATGAAGACACATTTCTCCGATTTGGGTTCGAGCTTATCAGGTTGAAGCTTTTTCACATAAGCATCGCAGCCCCAAACTTTAAGAAACGACAGCTTAGGTTTTTTTGCCAAACCATAGTTCATACGGTGTCGTCTCAACGGAGTTAGATGGTGCCCTTTTAAACGTGAATGCAGCTGACTTTAATGCATAACCCCAAAACGATAGTGGTAGATTGAAAAGAGACATCATAGATCGCACCATATCTAATAAAGTACGGTTATGACGTTCGGACACACCATTATGCTGTGGTGTTCCATGTGGCATGAGTTTGTGAAACTATTCCACATTGTTTTAATTGAAGACCAAACTCGTAACTCAAATATTTGTCTCCGCGATCAGATCGTAGAAACTTTATTTTTCTTGTCATGATGATTTTCCACTTCACTCTGAAATTCTTTGAACTTTTCAAATGTTTCAGACTTATGTTTCATCAAGTAGATATACCCATATCTGCTCAAATCATCTGTGAAGTTCAGAAAATAACGATACTTGCCGTGAGCCTTAACACTCATCGGACCGCATACATCAGTATGTATTATTTCCAATAAGTCAGTTGCTCGCTTCGGAGAACGGAGTCTTAGTCATCTTTCCCATGAGGCATGGTTCGCAAGCATCAAGTGATTCATAATCAAGTGATTCCAAAATCCCATTAGCATGGAGTTTCTTCATGCGCTTTACACCAATATGACCTAAACGGCAGTGCCACAAAAAAGTTGCACTATCATTATTAACTTTACATCTTTTGGTTTCAATATTATGATTGTGTGTATCACTACGATCGAGATCCAACGAACTATTTTCATTGGGTGTGTAACCATGTAAGGTTTTATTCATGCAAACAGAACAACAATTTATTCTCTTACTTAAATGAATAACCGTATCACAATAAACATGATCAAATAATATTCATGCTTAACGCAAACACCAAATAACACTTATTCAGGTTCAACACTAATCCCGAAAGTATAGGGAGTGTGCGATGATGATCATATCAATCTTGGAACCACTTCCAACACACATCATCACTTTACCCTTAACTAGTCTTTGTTTATTCTGCAACTCCCGTTTCGAGTTACTAATCTTAGCAACTGAACTAGTATCAAATACTGAGGGGTTGCTATAAGCACTAGTAAAGTACACATCAATAACATGTATATCAAATATACTTATGTTCACTTTGCCATCCTTCTTATCTGCCAATCACTTGGGGTAGCTCCGCTTCCAGTGACTAGTCCCTTTGCAGTAGAAACACTTAGTCTCAGGCTTAGGACCAGACTTGGGCTTCTTCACTTGAGCAGCAACTTGTTTGCTGTTCTTCTTGAAGTTCCCCTTCTTCCCTCTGCCCTTTTCTTGAAACTAGTGATCTTGTCAACCATCAACACTTGATGCTCTTTCTTGATTTCTACCTTCATCGATTTCATCATCATGAAAAGCTTGGGATTCGTTTTCATCATCCCTTGCATACTATAGTTCATCACGAAGTTCTACTAACTTGGTGATGGTGACTATAGAATTCTGTCAATCACTATCTTATCTGGAAGATTAACTCCCACTTGATTCAAGCGATTGTAGTACCAGACAATCTGAGCACATGCTCACTAGTTGAGCGATTCTCCTCCATCTTTTAGCTATAGAACTTGTTGGAGACTTTCATATCTCTCAACTCGGGTATTTTCTTGAAATATTAACTTCAACTCCTGGAACATCTCATATGGTCCATGACGTTCAAAACGTCTTTGAAGTCCCGATTCTAAGCCGTTAAGCATGGTGCACTAAACTATCAAGTAGTCATCATATTTAGCTAGCCAAACGTTCATGACGTCTGCATCTGCTCCTGCAATAGGTCTATCACCTAGCGGTGCATTAAGGACATAATTCCTCTGTGCAGCAATGAGGATAAACCTCACATCACGGATCCAATCCGCATCATTGCTACTAACATCTTTTCAACACAATTTTCTCTAGGAACATATCAAAATAAACACAGGGAAGCAACAACACGAGCTATTGATCTACAACATAATTTGCAAAATACTACCAGGACTAAGTTCATGATAAATTTAAGTTCAATTAATCATATTACTTAAGAACTCCCACTTAGATAGACATCCCTCTAATCCTCTAAGTGATTACGTGATCCAAATCAACTAAACCATAACCGATCATCACGTGAGATGGAGTAGTTTTCAATGGTGAACATCACTATGTTGATCATATCTACTATATGATTCACGCTCGACCTTTCGGTCTCCGTGTTCCGAGGCCATATCTGCATATGCTAGGCTCGTCAAGTTTAACCTGAGTATTCTGCGTGTGCAAAACTGGCTTGCACCCGTTGTAGATGGACGTAGAGCTTATCACACCCGATCATCACGTGGTGTCTGGACACGACAAACTTTGGCAACGGTGCATACTCAGGGAGAACACTTCTTGATAATTTAGTGAGAGATCATCTTATAATGCTACCGTCAATCAAAGCAAGATAAGATGCATAAAAGGATAAACATCACATGCAATCAATATAAGTGATATGATATGGCCATCATCATCTTGTGCTTGTGATCTCCATCTTCGAAGCACCGTCATGATCACCATCGTCACCGGTGCGACACCTTGATCTCCATCGCAGCATCGTTGTCGTCTCGCCAATCTTATGCTTCCACGACTATCACTACCGCTTAGTAATAAAGTAAAGCATTACATCGCGATTTCATTGCATACAATAAAGTTACAACCATATGGCTCCTGCCAGTTGCCAATAACTCGGTTACAAAACATGATCATCTCATACAATAAAATTCAGCATCATGTATTGACCATATCACATCACAACATGCCCTGCAAAAACAAGTTAGACGTCCTCTACTTTGTTGTTGCAAGTTTTACGTGGCTGCTACGGGCTTAAGTAAGAACCAATCTCACATACGCATCAAAACCACAACAATAGTTTGTCAAATAGACTCCGTTTTAACCTTCGCAAGGACCGGGCGTAGCCACACTCGGTTCAGCTAAAGTTGGAGAGACAGTCGCCCGCAAGCCACCTGTGTGCAAAGCACGTCGGGGAAACCGGTCTCGCATAAGCGTACGCGTAATGTTGGTCCAGGTCATCTCGTCCAACAATGCCGCCAAACCAAAGTATGACATGCTGGTAGGCAGTATGAATTATATCGCCCACAACTCACTTGTGTTCTACTCGTGCATATAACATCAACATAAATAACCTAGGCTCGGATGCCACTGTAGGGTTTCGTAGTAATTTCAAAAAATTTCCTACGCACACGCAAGATCATGTGATGCATAGCAACGAGAGGGGAGAGTGTTGTCTACGTACCCACGCAGACCGACTGCGGAAGCATTGACGCAACGTAGAGGAAGTAGTCGTGCGTTTTCACGATCCAACCGATCAAGCACCGAAACTACGGCACCTCCGAGTTCGAGCACACGTTCAGCTCGATGACGATCCCCAGACTCCGATCCAGCAAAGTGTCGGGGAAGAGTTCCGTCAGCACGACGGCGTGGTGACCATCTTGATGTACTACAGCAGCAGGGCTTCGCCTAAACTCCGCTACAGTATTATCAAGGACTATGGTGGCTGGGGCACCGCACACGGCTAAGGAATAGATCACGTGGATCAACTTGTGTGTCTCTGGGGTGCCTCTGCCTCAGTATATAAAGGACTAGAGGGGGGAGGCTGGCCGGCCATAGGAGGAGCGCCAGGAGAGTCCTACTCCCTCTGGGAGTAGGATTCCCCCCCCCCCCCCCCATCCTAGTTGGAATAGGATTAGCGGAGGGGGAAAAGAGAGAGAGGGGGTCGGCCACCTCTCCTAGTCCTAATAGGACTAGGGGAAGGGGGACGTGCACAGCCCATGTAGGGCTGCCTCTTCTCTTTTCCACTAAGGCCCATCATGGCCCATTTAGCTCCCGGGGGGTTCCGGTAACCTTCCCGATACTCCGGTAAAATCCCGATTTCACCCGGAACACTTCCGATATCCAAACATAGGCTTCCAATATATCAATCTTTATGTCTCGACCATTTCGAGACTCCTCGTCATGTCCGTGATCACATCCGGGACTCCGAACAACCTTCGGTACATCAAAATGCATAAACTCATAATATAACTGTCATCGTAACCTTAAGCGTGCGGACCCTACGGGTTCAAGAACAATGTAGACATGACCGAGACACGTCTTCGGTCAATAACCAATAGCGGGACCTGAATGCCCATATTGGCTCCTACATATTCTATGAAGATCTTTATCGGTCAGACCGCATAACATCATACGTTGTTCCCTTTGTCATCGGTATGTTACTTGCCCGAGATTCGATCATCGGTATCCAATACCTAGTTCAATCTCGTTACCGGCAAGTCTCTTTACTCGTTCCGTAATACATCATCTTACAACTAACATCTTAGTTACAATGCTTGCAAGGCTTATGTGATGTGTATTACCGAGAGGGCCCCAGAGATACCTCTCCGACAATCGGAGTGACAAATCCTAGTCTCGAAATACGCCAACCCAACATGTACCTTTGGAGACACCTGTAATGCTCCTTTATAATCACCCAGTTACGTTGTGACGTTTGGTAGCACCCAAAGTGTTCCTCCGGCAAACGGGAGTTACATAATCTCATAGTCATAGGAACATGTATAAGTCATGAAGAAAAGCAATAACAACATACTAAACGATCGGGTGCTAAGCTAATGGAATGGGTCATGTCAATCAGATCATTCAACTAATGATGTGACCTCGTTAATCAAATAACAACTCATTGTTCATGGTTAGGAAACATAACCATCTTTGATTAACGAGCTAGTCTAGTAGAGGCATACTAGTGACACTTTGTTTGTCTATGTATTCACACATGTATTATGTTTCCGATTAATACAATTCTAGCATGAATAATAAACATTTATCATGATTATAAGGAAATAAATAATAACTTTATTATTGCCTCTAGGGCATATTTCCTTCAGATCGCTACTCCCTCTCTCTCTTGCCCCAGCGGTAGTACCGCACCGCCTGCGGTACTACGGCTGAAGGGTCACAACCGCTAGTACCACTCCACAGCGGTACTACCGCCCTTGACCCCCCTGCCGTAGTACCGCTGGGCAGTCTGGCTCCTACCGCCTTGATTCGAGAGGTCTTTTTCTCGTGTCGGGTTTTGCGGCACTAGTCACGGTTGTAGTGGGGTAGTACCGTTCCTGGAGCGGTAGTACCGCCCTACCACCGCGGTAGTACCGCAGTTGGAGTTTTTCCCTTTTAGTCTCCTCAGCGCGGCAGTACCGCTGGATGGCGTGGCAGTACCGCTCCCCTGGCGGTAGTACCGCCCCCTCTCAGCGGTAGTACCGCCCTGTGCGGGGCTGGTTGGTGGGGGGCAACGGGATTGTTGCCCCCACTATAAAAGGGACCCCCCTTCTTCCTTTCCACCTACCTCTTGCTCCCCAAGCTCCATTTATTGCTCAAGCTCCATTAAATACTCCAAGCTTCATTTTGCCCGATCTATCTCTCTAGCCAATCAAACTTGTTGATTTGCTCGGGAGTGGTTGAGAAGGCTCCGATCTACACTTCCACCAAGGGATTTTCGATTCCCCCACTCATCCTTAGCGGATCTTGTTACTCTTGGGTGTTTGAGCACCCTAGACGGTTGAGGTCACCTCGGAGCCATATTCCATTGTGGTGAAGCTTCGTGGTCTTGTTGGGAGCCTCCGATTAAGTTGTGGAGATTGCCCCAACCTTGTTTGTAAAGGTTCGGTCGCCTCCTTCAAGGGCACCAATAGTGGAATCACGGCATATCGCATTGTGTGAGGGCATGAGGACAATACGGTGGCCCTAGTGGCTTCTTGGGGAGCATTGTGCCTCCACACCGCTCCAACAGAGACGTACTTCCCCTCAAAAGGAAGGAACTTCGGTAACACATCCTCGTCTTCACCGGATCCACTCTTGGTTATCTCTTACCTTTACTTGTGCAAGCTCTTTAGTGTTTGTTCCCTTGCTTGCTTGTATGCTTGTTGTTGTTGCGTCATATAGCTTGCTCACCTAGTTGCACATCTAGACAACCTACTTTGATGCAAAGTTTAATTTGGTAACAAAAAAGAAAAGCTAAAAATTGGTAATTGCCTATTCACCCCCCCCCCCCTCTAGTCAACCATATCGATCCTTTCAGCTGCGTCCATCGACGGCGCATCTCTGGCGGCTCCTCTCCGTCGCCCACCGTGCCCCCTGGTGCCGTTTGCGCCTCTTGGATGGCGCCCCCATAGCTTAGTGTGCTCGCGCGCGTTGGCCAGACAACGGAGACACCGAAATCCTCCGCCGCCCTCTGCACCACGTACGACGACGACGGCCGCCCCGACTGCGACTGCCTCCTCTTCGGTACCACGTCTCTTTGCCCTCTGCTCTCTCCTCTCTGTTGCGGCCGAAACACAGGCTACCTCCTCTTTTAGTGTGGAACTAGGGGAAGCAGAGAAAGGAAGATTCGATTACTATTCAGTTTATTTGCCCAAATTTGATTGCATCAGCCATGTGTGCCATGAAATTAGCTCGATCTGAAGATAGTATGAGTAGGCATACTCTATAGCTCCTAGTGTAGCTAGCTGGACTATGCAGCTATCATGTTGGAATTCAGAACTAGCGATTTCGTAGTTCCAACAAATCAGGGATTCAATATAAAGCTTAAAGGTGTTCTTATGCATTTGAGCTAGCTTGCTCTCCTTAGTACGGGGACAACCTTGCCTCCAAAATATATAGTGATAGCTCTACAAACTTGAGAAAAAATATTTCTCTCAAAGTTCTTCCATTGTCTTTCTGATTCTAAGGATTACAAGGAGTATAGAAAAAACATCAATCTATGCCAACCCAACAAACACCATCGGAGACACCTGTAGAGTATATTTATAATCACTCAGTTACGTTGTGACGTTTGATAGCACACAAGGTGTTCCTCCGGTATTTGGGAGTTGCATAATCTCATAGTCAGAGGTACATGTATATGTCATGAAGAAAGCGGTAGCAATAAAACTGAACGATCATAATGCTAAGCTAACGGATGGGTCTTGTCCACCACATCATTCTCTAATGTTGTGACCCCGTTCATCAAATGACAACACATATCCATGGCTAAGAAACTTAACCATCTTTGATTAACAAGCTAGTCAAGTAGAGGCATACTAGGGACACTATGTTTGTCTATGTATTCACACATGTACTAAGCTTTCGGTTAATACAATTCTAGCATGAATAATAAACATTTAGCATGATATAAGAAAATATAAATAATAACTTTATTATTGCCTCTAGGACATATTTCCTTTAGGGTAGATGTCTGACAAGGAGAAATTCCAGGATGTGGAAGCCTGAGTGCCAAGGAGCGTCTGATAGTAATCTTTAAGCAGTTTTGCTTTTTGGTCATGTGAGAAGAAGTCGCAGCCCATGTGACGAGAACTGGGATTTGGTTTCTTCTGAAGCGTTGGGAGGCCGACACGTGAAAAAACTTTGTGTTTTCATCGTCGTACATAGCACGCTTGATTTTTGATCTCTGATGAAATGCGAGCATACGATCTCGGGTAGCTCTAAGCATACTTGATTTGATAACAGTTCGGAGCTGTTTTTTCGGCTTGAGCGGTCTCGATTTTTCGTTTACATCGATTAGGGTGATGATCCGTTTGCAGCGCTGTTCTTGGACATGCGCGGGTTTGATGGTTTTGGCCCACTATTTTAGGGGGGTGGCAGGTTTGGAGAGTTCGCGCGAGCAGGGCAGAGGGGGGCTGGTGGGCCGAGGCATTTTGTTAGCAGATTTGGGCTACTAGTCGCTTGCAGGCGGAGCATAAGCCTAGCATCGTTCAATTCGAAAGAGGCGGGAACGGAGTACCATTGTAGAGATGGAGATAACTAGTGGGACGTGGTCCGACGTGACTCGAGCGAGTGAGGAGAGGGAAGTATTCGGGAAGGTGGCGTTCCAGGCAAGGTTGAAAAAAGCTCTATCGAGGCGTTCTAGGACCGGTGCTTCCCTGTTGTTGGACCAAGTGAATTGTCGGTCGAGTAGTGGGAGCTCTAGGAGAGTGAGCTCGTTGATGGCGTCATTAAACATGCCAGCCTCACGCTGGTGGAAATTGGAGTCATTCTTTTTGTGGGGGAAGCGTATTAGGTTAAAATCACCTACAATTAGCCAAGGGGTGCTCTCGCTGGGGGCAATGGATGCAAGTTCATCGACGAAAGCTTGCTTCTGGGCATGGCTTGTCGGTCCATAGACATTTGCAATGTAAAAGGAGGAAGGAAGTGATGGAAACATGACATGTAAGCGTGGAGCAGAAGGAGTGATTAACGCACTAGGTCACTTGGATTGCATTAGTGTTTGCGGCTGAAAGCAAGCCGCCTGCAGAACCAATCGCAGGTAGGACGAAAAAGTACTCGAGAGATGGGGGTAGGAAGGATCGTATTTTTGAGACTGAGGGCGCTTCGAGCTTGGTTTCTTGGAGAAGTAGTAAGTTCGGTTTAACAAAGAGAAGTTCGGTGAGGATATCCTTGCATTTTTCAACATCACCCAGACCTCTTACATTCTAGGAACAGAGATACATAGTAGTTGTAGACATTTAAGCACTAACAAAGACACCAAGGGAAGAGAACTACAGACCCCACATTTAGATCCTAAGCAAATGCGGACTAGGGGTTGACACGGTGGCAAAGATAGCTAAGACGGGGAGGGCATGGGACAGCTACTGGGATACAAATGGTTGCCCAATCATGGGAACTTGGCAGTAGCACCAGCAACAGAGGCGACGAGCTCGATCTCATCGGCTGAGGAGCCGCACTCCTTGGCCAGGGCGGCATGCGCGAGAGGCGACCCCGGCTCACTGTCATCAGGAGCCAGGCAAGCCGAGCGCACCGTGTCCTTGAAGTCCTTGGCCGAGCTAGACAACATGAGGCGCTTGGCCTTGGCGCGAGATGCCTTGTCCTCCAAAGTCTCCTTGGCGTAGGGCTCTGCCATGGCCAGCCGCACGCTACGCCTGACATGCACGTAGTCCTGGATGCGCTTGGCCTTGGCGCGCTTCTTCTTGGCCACCGCCTCGTGGACAACAGGGGCGTCAGCGATGATGGATGGCTCCGGATCAACAATAGCAGCAGGTGGTGCAGCACTGCGAGGGAGGCGCGCATAGGTGCGGATAGCCACCGATACAGGAGAAGCCCCAGGAGTCTGAGGCTGGCAGATCAGAGGGGCCACCGGAGGAGCATGCTGCATGACGAGAGCTTCGAAGGCAGCGACAATGGAGGGGAATGGGGCGGGAGGCGCGAGCGGGGTATCGGGGGCCGAGTCGGAGATGGGGTCGGTGAGCACGATCAGGGGGTTGGCCGAGGGTGTGGATGCAGATGGGGTGAGAGCAGGTGCAGGTGAAATGGCGGCATGCAGGCGGTGTAGGATGGAGTTGAGGATCACCGGAGGACCTAGGCCCACACAAGCAAGGGGGATATCCTCGTTGGAAGATGAGAGCGCAAGGGCGCGAAACTGATCAGCATCGAGGTGGCGTTCCTGGATGGGGATGGAGGCGGGCCCTGAGGGAACTCGGGGGACACCACCACAGGGCCATGGGCGATCATGGCCTCCTTTGTGCGAAGCACATGCGCACGGGCGGACTCCTCGGGGCCATGAGCCGAGGCTGCGTCTGAGCCGGAGTCATCATCAGACGAGAACGGGGAGGGATCATTTGGTCCCATGCGAGCGACCTTGCCGTGCTCAAAAAGCTGGACAACCAGAATTTCCAGGTTGGGAAGCTGGACAGTGACACCATCAGGCAGGCGAGTGCCTTTGAAGAGAGCGATGTGAGCGCGAATGGAGGTGCGTTCATCAGCATGGATACAGTACCGGTCTATGGAGAAGATGTCGCCGAGGAAGTTGAGCACGAAGTGGACTCCGGCGGGGTGCCAAAGCTCAAGAGGGAAGCCCATGCCTCAATCTCCGTGATGTCATCTTCAAGAGAGCAATGGGGCGGCCGAAGTTTTCTGCCGGCTCAAAGGAGATGGAGTTTCCATCGATGTGCATGGGCCGCGAGCAAGGACGGCATGGCGGACAGAGGCGTTGGGAAAGGCAACCAGGCCGGCACCGCGATATGAGGCAGCAACGCGGAAGACGGGGTTGCCACCATGCTCCCGAAGAACCCGGCGGATATCAAGGAAGGGGTTGTGCACGAGGGTGCCAAAGTGGACGAACGCGAAGCGGGCGATTTCATCGTGGACAAGCTGAGGTGGGACGACGATGAGAGGCTGAGCTGGTGGTTGTGGAATGGGAGCAAAGGTGGGAGGCCCTCTATGGAAGCATGGAGGCTGCCTACGGCTGGTGCGGGTGAGAGGGGGAGGAGGCATGGAATGGCGGCGAGCAATGGCCGCTGCTGCGTCATCAAGATCACAGATGGCCTTGACGAGGTGGAGCCCGAGCTTGACGGCGATGGCGTCAACAGGTTGGAGAGGTCCGGCGACTGGGAGTTGAGGTCGATGGCAGTCTCGGGGCAGAGCGGGTCCGGCTCGCCGCGAGCAGCCTCCGGGCGGCGCGGAAGGGATGAGGAAGAACTGCAGGAGTCGACCGGCACCAGGAATTAATCGATGCAAATGGCGGTTGGCAGCATGGGGCCAGAGGCAACGTCGGGAGTGGCAGCAGAGGCGTCCTTGGCGTCCATGGCACTGGAGGCAACGAAAGTAGGGTTAAGATGGGCAGAAGGGAAGGGCGGGAGAGATGGGAAAATGGCGGACAAGTGAGAAGCTTTGCACCTGAAGCTGCGGTGACCGAAGCGCCAACAACGGAAGCAGCGGAAGCAGCGGATCGGATCTCGGCAGTCAAAGACCAGGTGGTCCGATGCCAGGCAGCGAAAGCACCGCCTGGAGGTCGTGGCGGCCGTTCTTGCTGTGAGTTGGTGTTTCTTGGTTTTTGGTGGATGGGGAAGGAGGGGCAAGGGCGAAATTGCTTCACTTACAGATGATGCTTACGGAAACTGTCGTACGGACAGATGTGCCAGCGCCTAATTCATCCCTCCCCCTGAATTTCGGGGATGGGGCCCTCCTCCTTCCAATCTGATGATTTCATTTCAGTCCGTAAGTTTAAATGCGTTGAAAGTTGCCTGTAAGTGTAGCATCTCTCGGGGCAAGGGGCTGGGTTTATATGGAGATTGGAGGGTGGGGTGAGAGTAGAGCATCTCTGTAGGAGAGAGGCTTGGGATGACAAGAGGAGGCATGAGAATCTTCTGTACTATGGATATCTTGGAGATGTCGCGTGTCATGGCAGAGGGGGGACGGCCTGGGCGGCATGGTAGTGGAGGGGGCACGGGGGGAGCGAGTGAGGGAGACCGAGGCCTGACCAGAGCGGGTTGTTCACGTGATTGTGGGGCCGTGGTGTCAGTGAGAGAGGTGAGGTGACGCTGTGAGTTCCCACTGCTCCACCGGGCCGTGATGGAGGCTGGGGGAGCAATGGGTATGGCCCAGGCATCATAGGCGTGGTGTGGAGTGGCTGTGGGGCGGTGTATTGTGCTGATGGCAAGGCGGGCGTGCATGTACCTGCGTGGGCTAGTGGGGCCGAGCTGTCATAGGGCGCTAGGGGTGTGCTAGTGTGTGGGGAGTCTTGTAGCCTTTTCGTTCTCGGGAGGAAGCAGGAGATGCTTGCTGAGATCGATCGCGGAAACCTAAGAGATACGGTCGAGTTGCAGCCGTTGGAGGAGGGATGGTCGCATGCATGATCCGGAAAGGTGTCAGTTGGTTGGGGGGAGCGATTGACATGGCTCGTCGCAGCACATGCCCAGCCCCGTAGTCAACAGCGCGGTCGCCCATTGGCACGTGCATGCATGGGGGTGGGCCCGGGCATGCATGTTGAGGATGGGCGCAAGCGAGGAGCGGCGTGCTAGACTGTGGGGAGTGGTTGAGAAAGGACCAAGGATGGAGGTAGCTAGTCGCTCCCCGAGGGAGGAGTGATGGTCGAACGGAAGCGCGACCAGGCTAGCCGTTCGAACCTGCAGCCCAGGTCAGCGGGAACCTGCCTGTAGGAGGTCGGCCGGAGAGGGGCAGGAGTGGCGAGCAGGTTGACGTGGTAGAGCAGTCGTGGCTCTGCCAACGTCGTAGGGCTCAAAGCATATGGAGATGCACGTTGGTCGTCGGCTTGTTGCCCTCCGCCCAAGGAGCATGCCAGCAACCAGCGATGAGGCAATATGGAAACGGAATAGGTCGTCACCAACTTGGTGGGCAGCGAAGTCGCAGGCCACGCCACCGCAACATGCCTGGAGGATGGCAGCTGCGAGCGTTTCATTGAGGCAGTGGGAGGCGCTGGAAAAGCGCGCGAGCATGGGTGTAGCCAGACCCAGGTCCGGCGAGGAGACCGGAAGGCGGAGGCGGCGGGACATCGCCTCCTGGAAGGAGAGCCCAGCGTGGTCGCTGAAGCATACCAGGTTGCGGAGCGCCACCTGGCTAGCCTGGACGTAGCGGGGGGCAGGCCCACAGCAGCCTCGGAGACGGTGGAGGAGGCGGGGGAGGGGAGCGGCGGGCACAGCAGGGGCGGAGGGGGCCAAGAAGCCCAAAAGAAGCCAATAATGTTGCCGTCGAACTGCATTTGGAACTTCGAACAATAGGCAATGTATGATCTCATACAGATACAGCACCGGTACTCTTGTCCCGTCGTATACCAAATGGACCAAGTGCACTAGAAACACATACCGTACTAGTACCACTACTCTTGTCCTCCTTCCAGCTCGGACTGCACAGCAGTTCCTCCGTCGAGCGAATTGGGTCTGGCATACACACCAATTTTATGAACATATCTCTCCGCACGTGCAAAAAAGCCAACTATAGCCCAATCGTTTTCCAAGTTGGTGCAGAAAGGAGTTCCTTGTACAAATCCAAAAGGTCCATATCTATCCTCATTGGTTACCAGCATGAGCGATGTTATGACATTGGAAGTTGATAACGCATATGGACCAAAATTTCCAGAAATTTCTGTCAGAAACTCTGACGGTTCAAATTTGATCTATAAGAGAATAGAGAACAGTACCAAGTCAGCTACTTTACTTTTTTATGTAGTATAATAACTTAAAAGAGCATCATTTTTCGATATTAGTTTGAGCGGAGTGAAAATTATTATTCCAAGATTTTGTTGACTCACCGTATATTTCTTGGCACCACCAGTACCACCCCATGGACCAACACTGTGTACGTGCTCACTCTGATCGCTATATGAAAACGTAAGTGAATCAATGATATCGCCATAACGAATTGTCACACTTTTAAGACGATAGGAAGATGCTGCCCCGATGTCATGAGGAGTCCCGCCATTTCCGCCCCAAGGCCCATATGTAAGAACTTGAGACTGTAAACCAATAAAGAAGAAATATATTGGAATATAAAAAGAATGACGAATAAATAATTAAAAGAGTAATAATTGTAACCACGTTCTCTTGCTCCTGTTCCCCTTCTTCTACAGTGCTGTTAATCGTGGTTTCTATCTGTTCCAACCGCTCAGGTTCTCCTTCTTTTTCTTCTTCTACTGTTCTGTGAGTTATGGTTTCTAGCTGTTCCAACGTATCAATAATAGACCCTATAGCGGGCCTTTTGACTCTGTCATGCTCCAGGCAATCTAATGCAATTGCGATACATTTCTTGACTTGCTGGCAGTATTCTTCCACATGCTTTGATGTTCCCTCTATCCTTCCCCTCCAATTCAAGTTTACCTACAAAATGGTATTTAAACATGACACAACTGATGATGTTATTACTAATTTAAACAACTACATTATTATTGATCAGATAATTATGCCCGTACAAGTTCAGTAAATTTATGGCAAGGCATGTCTTCATATTTGCTATGGCCATCAGGGCCTGCAATTATTTGTATGATTGTGACGCCTAAGCTGAATACATCATACTTCTCAGAGATTTTTCCCTGCTCTATGTATTCTCGTGGCATGAAGGGACTGCAAGATACAAAAAAGTTACATGTTTTTTCTGTAACAATATTGATGAAAAGAAGTTGATCACATGATCATGAGGTATGAACATACCGTGTTCCGATACAGCGTTCCGTGTTATGGCTTTTTGCTGAGTTACTAATGAGTCTTGACAGACCGAAGTCACAAATTTTTGGCATCCAGTTCTCATCCAACAATATGTTTGCAGGTTTTAAATCAAGATGGTAAACTGCTCTTTTGGTTCCATTGTGAAGGAAATTTAGACCCTCACAAATCCCGACAATTATTTTGTAACGTTTGTACCAATCAAGTCCGCAGAATTCGTCTGTAGAAGTTAACATAAAGTTGTATTACCAAGATGTGTATTTAGACTTCAGAAGTATTAACTCTATGTAAAGCACGATCATACCAGAAAGATATTCGTCGAGGCTTCCACGGGAAAGGTACTCAAAGCAGAGAACTCTTTCTATCACGTCAGCGACAACAAGTCTTCCATTGTATTCAGTAACTTGATGTTTTGTTTGATAGCAGTAGCCAACTAACTTGACAATATTTTGATGTTGGACATGCACAAGACTAAGAAGTTCATTGTTAAATTGTGGCTCATCAGCAAGGCGCGGTATCAGACTAAGCTTTTTCACAGCAATTTCTTCTCCATTATACATTCCCTGTCAAAATAAAAATAAAAAACAGATTGTATTCATGGGTTTCTTGTACTGTTATCATTTGAGAAACATAAAATCTGTTGAAATGCCAATGGTGGGGATTTTGTACTAATAAATAAAGCATATCAGGGTACACAGAGTAGCAGTGCGTCGAACAGGCAATAGGCAGGTCAGGGTTCAATAGCAGATAGTATTGCACCAGAGAAGAATGAAAAATAGAAAATCGAACTATTAATCATACCCTGTAAACTTTTCCAAAGCCACCTTGACCAAGCATTCGCTCATCTGAAAAGTTGTCTGTAATTTCTTCTAACAACGCATACGGTATGGCCTTTGGCACTGCACTTAGTATATGCTGTAAACTGTTCGCCATGGTGATTTATCTCTGAAGAACTTTGACGTTGTACCTCTCTAGGATTTCAGAAATATTTTAATATCAGGAAACAACAAGAACTGAGGTAGATTAATGCAGAAATAAAATAAAATAAAATAGAAGCGAGCAGCTTCTTACCAACGACCATTTTCGCACCTTACCTATATACAAGGAGAGATCATTAATGGTTTAAGACCATCCGTAACACATATAGATATAGAATGGTCGGAGCAAGCTAGACCAAAAAGTAGGATATATATACCACCCAAATATTTTTATATACTACATACTACACATACATACTCTTGATTTTGATAGATAGTATATACAAAGATAGCTGAGAAGTTGTACTTTAGCCGTAGTAGGGATGGACGATCACTGCCTCGGGGAAGAAGATGGAGCTGGAGCACACAAAGCACAAGTGTCGGAGACTTGGTGTTGGAGAAATGGGGAGGACCTGTGAGCTCACCAAGCTCAAAGCTCTACTATATATGACATGAGCAGCCGGAGGCAGAAGCCAATTTCTGTGGACGTTCCTCGGTACTGTTGTTTCCAGGAAACATCGTCCGGCCGGAAGGGAGAAGAGTCAGCAAGATCAAAACCCGATTTTAAAAGACCAAGTCTGCAGTAGTACCAAGTCTTACTGTCACTGTCCGCATTGATGGGCGAGCGCTAATCAGGTCTGTCCCCGCGGTCCCGCGGCATAAATGGTACTTATACCACACCGCAAACGAGAAACCACTCCAACTACGACAGGTGACCGCCCTGCGTTCATGATTTCAAAGAAGGGAAATCTAAAGAGTCAATAAAACAAATACGGACATGGTAGCATCATCATCATTATTATAGCAGCAACTATTCATCATAAACTTCTCATAAACAAGTAGCAATTCATTCACAATATTGAAGTAAAACCTTTGGGATAGTTTGGATGCTTGTTGATTTGATTCTGTGCAAAAACACATACTAGAGCGTGATAAACTGCTGAAACTTTTACACAATATTGGTTTGCAAATTATCTATGTTGTCCTAAGTTTTTAGAGTTTTTGGAGTTACAGAACTATGACCAAACAAATGTATCTTTACGTGTTGTTCTGTTTTTGACAGATTTTGTTCTTATTGCATAATCTGCTTATTTTAAAGTTTTTACGGCTTGTATTGGGGGTATAAGTCGTATTAGTGATAGAATATAGTAGGTATTATGTGGGAACAATTATGAATCTTGTCTTGGTAGTACCAAAGTGAATGATTTATTCTTTATCATACTAACCCATCCCACGAGTTTCGTTAAATTTTATGTGGCTGAAGTTTTCAAGTTTTTGGGTGAGATGACGATGGAAGGAGAATAAGAAGTGGCAAGAGTCTAAGATTGGGGATGCCCAAGGCACCCCAAGCTAATACTCAAGGAAGGCAAAGCTTGGGATGCCCTAGAAGGCATGTCCTCTTTCATTTTCAATCTATCGGCAACTTCAGATCACTTGGAGCTATATTTTTATTCGTCACATGATTTTGTTTTTTTTTTGTTAGGTTTGTTTGCTTCTTTCCACAATCATTGTTTCCGGATCACCTATTATGAGAGACACACATTCATCTCACATTTATAGAATGCTCTTTGATCTTCACCTATATCTTTAGAGTTGAGGCAATTGCTCATGTTCTTCACTTATATTTGTTTGAGCAGGGCAATATGTTTTATAGAAATTATTTGCACTCTTACTTCACTTACATCTTTTAGAGTGTTAAATGAGAAGTCGTAATTTGTGTGAGTTATATGTTTAGTCCAAGAATGATAGGTATATAGCGGTGGCATAATAAAAACTTGCATGTAGATCACTAAATATGTTGCGTTGATTCCTTACAAAAGTTTTGCGATATTGAGATGGTAATATGTGGGTGTACTAGTAGATGATCTTGATTTAGTAGAAATATTGGTGTTAAGATTTGTGATTTTCTATTCATGAAAGTGTCGGTTTTGGCATAGCTAGGAAGTTGGAGCATGATTTATCATTGATTGGTATCATTTGTGATGTTCAAATCAGGGGCACGTGATGGTTAACTCCTCCCAACCTACTCCCTAGGGGCATGCGGGTTATGCTTTGCTTTGTGGGCTAATAGACTTTCACAATAAGTATCTGAGTTTCTCATGACTAATGTGAGTTTTAAAACTATAAGCACTTCCACCTATCCATATTTTGTTAGCCTCTTCGGTATCGTGCATTGGCTTTTCTCACCTCGAAACTTGGTGCAAACTTTGCCAATGCATCCAAATCCTATGAAATGGTACGCTCTTTCACACATAAGCCTAATTATATCCTTCCTCAAAACAACCACCATGCCTACCTATCATGGCATTTTCATAGTCATTCCGAGATATATTGTCATGCAACTTTCACCATTACTATTTATATGACTTCAGCATTCACTTGTTATATTGATTTGCATGATCATATAGAGTTGACATGATATTTTGTGGCAAAGCCACTGTTAATCATTGTTATACATGTTACACTAGATCATTGCACATCCTGGTACATTGGCAGAGGCATTCATATGTAGTCATATTTTTCAGTTTTGAGTTGTAAGTAATTAAAAGTGTGATGATCATCACTATTAGAGTGTTGCCCCTACAAGTGAGGAAATGAATTGCAGCAGACTTATGATTCCACTAAAAAAGAATTAAAAAATGAAAAAATGAAATGAGAAAAAGAGAGAGGGGACATAGTACTATCCTTTTCCACACTTGTGCTTCAAACTAGCACCATGTATTTCATATAGAGAGTCTCCAAGATATTCACTTTCATATACTAGTGGAATTTTTACATTATAAAACTTGGCTTGCATATTCCTATGACGAGCTTCCTCAAATGCTCGAGGTCTTCATGAACAAGCAAGTTGGATGCACACCCACTTACTTTCTTGTAGAGAGCTTTCATACACTTATAGCTCTAGTGCATCTGTTGCATTGCAATCACTACTCCTCACATTGACATCGATTATAAGGCATCTCCATTGCCTAATGATCAAGCCTCATTGATGTGAGACTTTCTTGTGCCTTTCTGTCTTCCCCTTATAAACCCCAATCATCATTCTCTTTGGCATTCAAAGTGCTAAGTTCATGGCTCACGCTCATGTATTGTGTGGGACTTGAAAAGGCTAAAACAAGAAAAATATGATTTAATTGCTTGGTATGGCACTAGGGTATTCACGATAGATATCTTTGTGTTGGGAAGACTGAGCTATGCCATGCTTACATGATTAAGTATGTAGGGATAACGTTCTTTACATTTTTATTTTAAAAGGCAAAGATTGTTTGCTAGTATTCTTGTGCATTATTGTTTTGATGTCAAATTGATAGACTATTGCCTTAAATCACTCGCTTCTGAATATCCATATAGCAAATGAATAACATGACTAAGAACCTGTTAGGTAGTATTTCACATCAAAAAATCTGTTTTTATCATTTACCTACTCGAGGACAAGCAAGAATTCAACTTGGGGATGCTGATACGTCTCCAATGTATCTATAATTTTTTTTATGGTTTCATGTTATTATATTATCACAATTCCTGTTTTTTTACATGTTTTTTGTTTCGCAGAAAACCATACCAAACGAAGTCTAAACATGAAGAAACTTTACGGTGATTTTTTTCTGAAACATAAGTGACCCTAGAAGCTTCGTGGAGAGACCAGAAGACACACAAGGGGGCCACAAGCCCTGGTCGTCCATCTCGCTCAGCCGCTAGAGTTTCAGCGTCCGTCGTCCCCAGCCTGTGGTCGAGCCACCAGAGGAAGCCGCCAACTATTTAGCCACAAAGTTTGGCTGGCGGATCTAGGGCCTCTACTGGCAAAGGACGCCGGGAAACGGTCGATCAGTGGCCGTGCGGTTAGGATCCGGCATGACCCGCCCGTGCGCGCGAGGCGAGGTCCACAGCGACCGTGGATGGGTGGGAAGGAGGGAAGGGGCAATCCCATCACATTTTAGGGAGGGGAGGTGTTTTTTGAAGAAAGACCAGTCTAATGTCTGTGTTAGACCACGTTCATCAAACACGGGACCCCACATTTTATAATCACGGTTAAAAGACCTAAGCCATCAATCAGCGTTTTTTATACTCCCTCCGTCCGAAAATACTTGTCCCAAGCTAGCTTGTCCCTTAAATGGATGTATCTAGCATTAACTTGGTGATAAATACATTCATTTGAGAGACAAGCTTGGGACAAGATATTTCGGACGGAGGGGGTAAAAGATTAGGCTGTGAATCTGTTGTTTTTTGTCCTAAATTCGTAAACCGGTGTTTTATGTAAAGTTAGGCGTGAATGTGGTGGTTTTCTGCAATTCACTCGATTTGGTTGGCACAAATAAAAAGGACAAAGTTGAGATGGCTATGGTACCACATGCCAACAACTAATACTCAAATGGAGACGAAAAATCAGTGTCCAAACACAAAAGCAGAGCAGAGTCAGCCGAACTCAAACCTCAGTGAATTATAGAGCAGCTGCTGCTTAAGGTTCAGAATTATAGGTGCTCTGGTTTTGTGCTGATCAGAGAGTATGTATGCCCTTGGAGTGAATCTGTCCTCCTTTGGCTTGAAATCTCCGCAGACTTCTCTTCATCACGCACCTGATGGTGGGGTCCACACACCAGCACAACTCACGCGCAACACGGCTATCAGACTAGTCTGCTCTTCATCTTCAGCTTCAGTTAGTACCTTGTGACACCGTGCCTCTACCTGAGAAGAGATAAAGCCTCTTGAAAAACATAATCTCACATCAACAAAGACTTGTATTTCGTTGGATTGGATGTTTCCCCAAGGTTTTAAGGCCTTTATTGTATATTTTCACCTGAAGTGACATGAGATCCACTTCCTGAATTGCCATGTCTTTTGGCAAAAGTTTCCCCAAACCTCATACCAATGCTGAGCACCCCTGTACTTTATTATTTCTATCAAAAGTAAAGTCACTTCTTCGGTACAACCCTCCCTAAACACATCAACGGTGGAGATTTTTTTATACCTCTTCATAAGAAAGGATAGGATGGTGGAGATTTTTTTATACCTCTTCATAAGAAAGGGTAGGATGGTCTTTTTTGTTTTTTTAGTTGATGATGGGTTTTTTTTTCATCAAGATGTATACGACACCCAACCCCCGCCGGACTGGGCTGGGCCCAATGGTTATTGCTGTAGCAAGCGCGAGTGTCCAAACTTTAAGGAAGGAAGCGGATCATATCAATAGAAGGTCCCGCCTAAGGTATTTGTGATAACATATGTTTCCTATCCAGCTTTTACTTCTCAATTGTTTGAAATTTCCTATATACCGGACATAACTCATGTACGATGCAGTAACAATCCAACTTGAGTCTTGATATGTCGATATTTCCTGAAAGAAAAGTGTGACGTTTACAGCAATGGCATACATGTCACATTTTGGAAAAGCTGCTAAAGTTTAGATGTACGAATGATGCCATGCTGCAAGTGTTTAAGTCTAAACTCTCCTTTTGTTTCCATATTTGCTTTATTGACCATGTGTTTGTTCTTGATGAAGGGGGAGGACTAGATGACAGGCGATCGAGTTGGACCCATAGTTGCATTACTTGGAAGTTGGAAGACCCGAGGACAAGGAGACACCATGCCTTTCGTCTGGTCCTCTGTCTACTCCGTGGCTTCTTCTCCCTTTTAGCAGTTCTTTTTTCATCAATAACTCCATGTACAGTCCATATTTGCGCATAAAACTATTAGTTCCCAGTTTTCGCAATCGTAGTAATATAACTTGTTGTAACCTATGAAGTTATGTGGGGGTCAACAGCACCAGCAGCATGCAAGTCTGGGGCGCGGTAGATTAAAGCAAGATTAAGTATTGGGAGTAGGATTTGAATATGGTGGGGTTTTTGTCCCGGAGAAGGTTTCCCCACCATATCCAAGTCTGTTAAGACTTAAGAGTCAAAGTGTGGTAGGAGTTGGTTTAAGAGTCTTTGTAAACCTGGTTCCCCTGTTTCTTGGCTTGTAAAAAGACCTGTGTCGCCATCTCGATGCTTTCCCCTTCTTCTGTTCTTAGGTCTGTGGTGTGTGCTTTTGCTCTGTTTATTCTCTGCTTTTTCCTTGTCTCTCTGGTTTCTGGCCCGTATGAAGACCCGCGTCGACGCTTTCTCCTGTTACAAAATGAGGCACATCACTTTGGTGTGTGTCCGAGGGGGTTGTAAAATGATGTCTAAACATCGAGCAGGCAGGGAGATGGTTCAAGGTTTCACAAGTAACAAACGTATTTTCTAGTTTGCTGTGACAACTTGTAGGGGTCAGATTTCGACGCCAGAGTTGTAACCAGAAAGCTGCATGTTGAGATGTGCGGGGTGTGCATCTGAGAGTCAGACGAGATGAATTAGGATTACTTTGCACAATGTTTCAGATGAGGTAAATTAGGATTAGTCTGCACAATTTTGCTGGCACGAGAGTCGGCCAGTCAGTGCACATCTCCAAGTAAGACATGCTGTGGCTGTCTCTGAAATGAATGCATACATGGTTTAGTCTGCAAAATTAATGTATGAAAACACACACACACACACACACACACACACACACAAAACAGAGTAGTTGGAAATGATTCGCACAAAAAATAAAATAAAGTAGAGCAGGGTACTATATCAAAACAAACCAGAATAAAGGAATTTTCACCAGTTGATCCTTGTGTTGTGAATACTATAGTACATACTAGCGTAGCCACTCATCATCTCATCCTACTCCTAGCCAGTAAGCTGCTATTGGCAACGCCTATTCACAAATTTGCAGGAGAATTGCCGTGTTCGGAAGAGTTTACGACGGCCGGTTGTTTTTTGCCTTCTGTTCATCAGCCCCCCTTGAATTTCTGCCTTGATTTCTTCAAGGCTTTCTGAATTTGCGTTTCTTCAGGGCTCTCTTGTTATGTGCTGCCTGGGCCATCATGGGCACGGTTGGGTCCTTGAAGTGCACGGTTGAGAATTAACCCTCCACTTCGCTTCTCCCAGAATCTCGAACTCATATTTTTTTTACAATCCTAATATGGGTACAAGATTCTGGGAGAAGCTGCGTAAAGGGTCGATTCTCATGATTCTCGGAGAATTGGCCGAAAGAACTGGGCCATTATAAGCCTTGGAACATGACTATCTAAAGAAAAAAATCTTTCGGGGGGTGGCGATCGGGCGCGGCTATGTGCCGCCCACAACGACTTCTATGTGAGGTTTGCCTGCAAGGAGCCAGTACTAGGCCCTGCAATAACCACATGGCCTCGTCACGCTGCCATCACATGTGCTTTTTTTCCTTTTTGTTTATTAAAAAATAGTAAATACATATATTGTGAAAAAGTAATTTAGATAATGTTTTAATAATGTTCATTGCTCATTAAAAAAATGTAAATGTTGTGTAACACCCAACCTTTAAAAAATGTGTATCATTCGAAAAAGTAATTTTGACTTTTGGTTTAGGTCATATGTGGATGTGGGAAGGTAGTTCAGGATTTTGGAGCATATCACTAAGCACTTTGAGCAAGCAAGCCATTAAGCAACACATCATCCCTCCTTGATAGTATTGGCTTTTCCTATAGACTCAATGTGATCTTGGATCACTAAAATATAAAATGTAGAGTCTTGATCTTGAAGCTTGAGCCAAACTTTTTGTCCTTAGAATTTTGAGGGATCCACTTTTCTCATCCATTCATTGAGTTTTTCCTGAAATATTAATCTTGGAATAATGTTAGCTCAATGAGCTATATGTTGTTAGGAATTACCAAAACCACCCAGGGATAGTTGCACTTTCAATCATTGGAATATACAAGCCAAGTTCTATAATGAAATATTCCCACTAGTATATGAAAGTGATAACATGAGAGACTCTCTACTATGAAGATCTTGGTGCTACTTTGAAGCACAAGTGTGGTAAAAGGATAGTAACATTGTCCCTTCTCTCTTTTTCTCTCATATTTTTTTAATTTGGGCCTTTTCTCTTTTTTTATGACCTCTTTTCTTTCTTTCTTTTTTATTTGGGCTTCTTTGGCCTCTTTTATTTATTTTTCGTCTGGAGTCTCATCCCGACTTATGGGGGAATCATAGTCTCCATCATCCTTTCCTCACTGGGACAATGCTCTAATAATGATGATCATCACACTTTTATTTTTCTTACAACTCGATACTTAGAGCAAGATATGACTCTATATGAATGCCTCCGACGGTGTACCGGGATATGCAATATGACAATGATGGAGTGTGTCATAATAAACTAAACGGTGGAAAGTTGAATGGCAATATATCTCGGAATGGCTATGGAAATGCCATAATAGGTAGGTATGGTGGGTGTTTTGAGGAAGGTATATGGTGGGTTTATGGTACCGGTGAAAGGCACGGTACTAGAGAGGCTAGCAAAGGTGGAAGGGTGAGAGTGCGTATAATCCATGGACTCAACATTAGTCATAAAGAACTCACATACTTATTGCAAAAATCTATTAGTTATCGAAATAAAGTACTACGCGCATGCTCCTAGGGGGATAGATTGGTAGGAAAAGACCATCGCTCGTCCCCGACCGCCACTCATAAGGAAGGCAATCAATAAATAAATCATGCTCCGACTTCATCACATAACGGTCCACTCATAGTATTCAACACAGTCATAAGAGAATTTTATTATTCTTGAATACCTAGTATATTAGGATTTTAAGCAAATTACCATGCTATTTAAGACTCTCAAAATAATCTAAGTGAAACATGAGAGTTCATCTATTTCTTCAAAATAAAACTACCACCATGCTCTAAAAGATATAAGTGAAGCACTAGAGCAAATGACAAACTACTCCGAAAGATATAAGTGAAGATCAATGAGTAGTCGAATAATTGTGCAACTATGTGAAGACTCTCCCATTCAATAATTTCAGACCTTGATATTTTATTCAAACAGCAAGCAAAACTAAATAAAATGACATCTAAGAATAGCATACATCATGTGAAGAAGCAAAAACTTAGGATCAACCGATACTAACCGATAGTTTGTTGAAGAAGAAAGGTAGGATGCCAACCGGGGCATCCCCAAGCTTAGATGCTTGAGACTTTTTGAAATATTATCTTGGGGTGCCTTGGGCATCCCCAAGCTTTAGCTTTTGTGTCTCCTTAATTCCTCTCATATCACGGTCTCCCTAAATCTCAAAAACTTCATCCACACAAAACTCAACAAGGACTCGTGAGATAAGTTAGTATAAACCATTGCAAAAACCTTATCATACTCTACTGTAGAAAATCACTAAAATTATTATTCAACATTGCATACTAAATGCCTCTGCATATTTAATAGTCCTATCCTCAAATAGAATCATTAAAGAAGCAAACATATGCAAACAATGCAAACATAATAGCAATCTGCCTAAACAGAATAGTCTGTAAAGAATGCTGTAACATCCATACTTCCCTAGCTCCAAAAATTATGAAAGAAAATTCCCACTGTAGTAAATTTATCAGAGCTTAATATGTAAAAGGTTTCAACATTTTATCACATTCTGACTTTTCTAGGGAATTATTGCAACAGTGGTAAACTTTCTGTTTTTAAACAGCAACATGTATACTTGTAACATAGTCATAGTAAAGGCTATCCATGCCACTTTTATTGAAATAAAAGATGCAAAACATTATTCTAAATAACAGAAAGCAAATCCTAACAAAATAAATTGACGCTCCAAGCAAAACACATATCATGTGGCGAATAAAAATATATCTCCAAGTAAAGTTACCGATGAACGAAGACGAAAGAGGGGATGTCTACCGGGGCATCCCCAAGTTTAGGCTCTTGGTTGTCCTTGAATATTACCTTGGGGTGCCTTGGGCATCCCCAAGCTTAGGATCTTGCCACTCCTTATTCCATAGTCCATCGAATCTTCACCCAAAACTTGAAAACTTCACAACACAAAACTTAACAGAAAACTCGTAAGCTCCGTTAGTATAAGAAAATAAATCACCACTTCAAGGTACTGTAATGAACTCATTCTTTATTTATATTGGTGTTAAACCTACTGTATTCCAACTCTCTATGGTTTATAAACTATTTTATTAGCCATAGATTCATCAAAATAACTAAACAACACATGAAAAACAGAATCTGTCAGAAACAGAATAGTCTGTAGTAATCTGGATCAAACGTATACTTATGGAGCTCATAAAATTCTCAAATAAATTTATGGACCTGAGGAATTTATCTATTAATCATATGAAAAAATAATTAACTAAATAACACTCTCCAAATAAAAATGGCAGCAATTCTCGTGAGCGCTAAAGTTTCTGTTTTTTACAGCATGATCAACAAGACTTTCCCCAAGTCTTCCCAAAGGTTCTACTTGGCACAAACACTAATTAAAAGCATAAAACAATATGTAAAGAGGCTAGATGAATTATTTATTACTAAACAGAAACAAAAAGTAAGGAATAAAAATAAAGTCGGGTTGCCTCCCAACAAGCGCTATCGTCAAGTCGGGTTGCACTCAGCTGAACATTCTCAGGATCATGCAGTTCAACAAGGATTTTGATGCGGATTTGGTGGCTCAATTCTATGCCACCGTCCATCTTCGAACAGATGGCGACAGTACTCTGACTTGGATGACCAATGGCAAGCGGCTTTCCGTCAAGTGGCGGGCGTTCATGGAGTTACTTGATGTGGTGGATAACGGGCTTGAGACTCCTGTCGGTTTCCGTCCTCACCGCAATGCTACATCCACCCACAAGCAAGCTCTTTGGCCCTACTGCACTGTGAAGGTTCACCCTGTCACTGAGAAGAAGACCTATGAGTTGTCTCCGTATCTGGACATTCTTCATCGCATATTCCGTGAGACTCTCTTCCCTCGGATCGGGAATCTGGATATGGTCCACTCTTACCTCGTGGACATGCTCCTTTTCTGTCAGCATGAGAAGGAAGCAAACACTGGAGAGAGCCTAGATATCTCTCATGTCATGTGGTCTGAACTTCTTTCTGCCGTGTATGAGCGCAAGTGTCCTATCTATGGTCCCTTCATCATGAGGCTCATTGAGAGGGCCTGGGCACAGACTTATCCCAGAGTGCTGCTAGAGACTGAAGACTTGGTTTCTCATGAGATCAAGCGTCTGAGGAAGAAGGAAAACTGGACAGCGCCTCACACAGGGGGTCCATCTGCTACTGCTGCCACAGGGGGCCCGTCTGCTGCTGCTGCTGCCATGGGGACCGAGGGTGAGGCTGCTACTGATGCTCATGATGAGGACTTTGGCCACTCTAGTGCAGAACCATCATGGGCACAGAAGCTCAAGTGCAAGATGAAGAAGCTTTTCTGCATGGAGTCCCATGGTCAGTACATGACTCATGTGGCGGAGAAGCATGCCAGGACGCGCCACAAGGAGATCATGCGTCAGTTGGGAGCAACAGTTGTCAGTGGGTCTGAGGGTCTGATCACTGAAGAGGAGGACTGGATTCATCAGAATTGCCACTGGACCGACTCTGATGCCGAGCAGGTTTCAACCCACGATGAAGATGCAGAGATGTGATGTTCGAGACCTTCCTCTCCCATCACCTGGAGTCGTAGTGTCCCTCTCTGCCCTTTTTGGTGTCTCGCTGCCAAAGGGGGAGAGAGTGTAGGGATTTGCTTCTTGTGTCGTGCTTTGAGTAGTCTTGTGGTTTCTTGTGTGTTTCTCTTGGTTTGGTTTGGTGTGAGACCTCTGTTCTAGTCATATGGTGTAAGACATATGGTCCCTATCGCTACCTTATTACTTATGTCTTTTCAGAGTACTGTAGTTTATTATGAGATGCATGCTTGTCCTGTTTATTCTCTCCTCTCATATATCTTGTGCTTAGTATTGTTGGACTATAAAATATAGGGGGAGTGTTGATCCGAATGTGTGTGTCGTGCCTTATCTTGATGCACACATTCTAGGGGAGCCCGTCTATATTTTTTAGTTCTTAGTTTTATTCGTTTTTAATTCTTTTCCTTGCGCAAATCCCTTGTTGTCATCAACCCACCAAAAAGGGGGAGATTGTTACGGCATATCTCTCTCAAGGTAGTTTTGGTGATTGATGACAACATGTTTGCAGACTAATCTTGTGCTTTGTTTGATTCATAGATTCTCCCTTGGCACGAGACGCTTTCCTCCCCTCGGATATATTTCAAGACGGTGTAGCTCTTTTGCTTCTTTCTCGGTGACTAGTTGTGTAGAGGGCACTGTACTATCAAGAGGGGTCCACTAGGGTTTTGCATGGGTGGAAACTTCACATACACATTAGCTTCTCACCCTCCGAGTTTTCCCTGTCCATTGAAGAGATCTCTCCTCTCTTCCTTGTCCTGTCTGAGTCTGAGCGGCAGTAGCGTGCACCCAGCGGTAGTACCGCTGAGAAGCCACAAGCGGCAGTACCGCTCCACAGCGGTAGTACCGCTGTGGCTCCACAGCAGTAGTACCGCTGGGGGCCCGGCACCTCCGCCTGGTCCTCAGCTTCTTTGAGGGATCGTGTAGGGTTTCATAGTAATTTCAAAAAAATTCCTACGCACACGCAAGATCATGTGATGCATAGCAACGAGAGGGGAGAGTGTTGTCTACGTACCCACGCAGACCGACTGCGGAAGCGTTGACGCAACGTAGAGGAAGTAGTCGTACGTCTTCACGATCCAACCGATCAAGCACCGAAACTACGGCACCTCCGAGTTCGAGCACACGTTCAGCTCGATGACGATCCCCGGACTTCGATCCAGCAAAGTGTCGGGGAAGAGTTTCGTCAGCACGACGGCGTGGTGATGATCTTGATGTACTACAGCAGCAGGGCTTGGCCTAAACTCCGCTACAGTATTATCGAGGACTATGGTGGCTGGGGCACCGCACATGGCTAAGGAATAGATCACGTGGATCAACTTGTGTGTCTCCGGGGTGCCTCTGCCTCAGTATATAAAGGACTAGAGGGGGGAGGCTGGCCGGCCATAGCAGGCGCGCCAGGAGAGTCCTACTCCCTCTGGGAGTAGGATTCCCCCCCCCCAATCCTAGTTGGAATAGGATTCGCGGAGGGGGAAAAGAGAGAGGGGGGGCCGGCCACCTCTCCTAGTCCTAATAGGACTAGGGGAAGGGGGAGGCGCACAGCCCATGTAGGGCTGCCTCTTCTCTTTTCCACTAAGGCCCATCATGGCCCATTTAGCTCCCGGTGGGTTCCGGTAACCTTCCCGGTACTCCGGTAAAATCCCGATTTCACCCGGAACACTTCCGATATCCAAACATAGGCTTTCAATATATCAATCTTTATGTATCGACCATTTCGAGAATCCTCATCATGTCCGTGATCACATCCGGGACTCCGAACAACCTTCGGTACATCAAAATGCATAAGCTCATAATATAACTGTCATCGTAACCTTAAGCGTGCGAACCCTACGGGTTCGAGAACAATGTAGACATGACCGAGACACGTCTTCGGTCAATAACCAATAGCGGGACCTGGATGCCCATATTGGCTCCTACATATTCTACGAAGATCTTTATCGGTCAGACCGCATAACATCATACGTTGTCTTGCCTTCGGATCCATTCTTAGCAATGAATGTCTTGCCTTCGGATCTGTGATAGAAGGTGTACCCAACAGTCTCCTTTGGGTATCCTATGAAGACACATTTCTCCGATTTGGGTTCGAGCTTATCAGGTTGAAGCTTTTTCATATAAGCATCGCAGCCCCAAACTTTAAGAAACGACAGCTTAGGTTTTTTTGCCAAACCATAGTTCATACGGTGTCGTCTCAACGGAGTTAGATGGTGCCCTTTTAAACGTGAATGCAGCTGACTTTAATGCATAACCCCAAAACGATAGTGGTAGATTGAAAAGAGACATCATAGATCGCACCATATCTAATAAAGTACGGTTATGACGTTCGGACACACCATTATGCTGTGGTGTTCCATGTGGCATGAGTTTGTGAAACTATTCCACATTGTTTTAATTGAAGACCAAACTCGTAACTCAAATATTTGTCTCCGCGATCAGATCGTAGAAACTTTATTTTTCTTGTCATGATGATTTTCCACTTCACTCTGAAATTCTTTGAACTTTTCAAATGTTTCAGACTTATGTTTCATCAAGTAGATATACCCATATCTGCTCAAATCATCTGTGAAGTTCAGAAAATAACGATACTTGCCGTGAGCCTTAACACTCATCGGACCGCATACATCAGTATGTATTATTTCCAATAAGTCAGTTGCTCGCTTCGGAGAACGGAGTCTTAGTCATCTTTCCCATGAGGCATGGTTCGCAAGCATCAAGTGATTCATAATCAAGTGATTCCAAAATCCCATTAGCATGGAGTTTCTTCATGCGCTTTACACCAATATGACCTAAACGGCAGTGCCACAAAAAAGTTGCACTATCATTATTAACTTTACATCTTTTGGTTTCAATATTATGATTGTGTGTATCACTACGATCGAGATCCAACGAACTATTTTCATTGGGTGTGTAACCATGTAAGGTTTTATTCATGCAAACAGAACAACAATTTATTCTCTTACTTAAATGAATAACCGTATCACAATAAACATGATCAAATAATATTCATGCTTAACGCAAACACCAAATAACACTTATTCAGGTTCAACACTAATCCCGAAAGTATAGGGAGTGTGCGATGATGATCATATCAATCTTGGAACCACTTCCAACACACATCATCACTTTACCCTTAACTAGTCTTTGTTTATTCTGCAACTCCCGTTTCGAGTTACTAATCTTAGCAACTGAACTAGTATCAAATACTGAGGGGTTGCTATAAGCACTAGTAAAGTACACATCAATAACATGTATATCAAATATACTTATGTTCACTTTGCCATCCTTCTTATCTGCCAATCACTTGGGGTAGCTCCGCTTCCAGTGACTAGTCCCTTTGCAGTAGAAACACTTAGTCTCAGGCTTAGGACCAGACTTGGGCTTCTTCACTTGAGCAGCAACTTGTTTGCTGTTCTTCTTGAAGTTCCCCTTCTTCCCTCTGCCCTTTTCTTGAAACTAGTGATCTTGTCAACCATCAACACTTGATGCTCTTTCTTGATTTCTACCTTCATCGATTTCATCATCATGAAAAGCTTGGGATTCGTTTTCATCATCCCTTGCATACTATAGTTCATCACGAAGTTCTACTAACTTGGTGATGGTGACTATAGAATTCTGTCAATCACTATCTTATCTGGAAGATTAACTCCCACTTGATTCAAGCGATTGTAGTACCAGACAATCTGAGCACATGCTCACTAGTTGAGCGATTCTCCTCCATCTTTTAGCTATAGAACTTGTTGGAGACTTTCATATCTCTCAACTCGGGTATTTTCTTGAAATATTAACTTCAACTCCTGGAACATCTCATATGGTCCATGACGTTCAAAACGTCTTTGAAGTCCCGATTCTAAGCCGTTAAGCATGGTGCACTAAACTATCAAGTAGTCATCATATTTAGCTAGCCAAACGTTCATGACGTCTGCATCTGCTCCTGCAATAGGTCTATCACCTAGCGGTGCATTAAGGACATAATTCCTCTGTGCAGCAATGAGGATAAACCTCACATCACGGATCCAATCCGCATCATTGCTACTAACATCTTTTCAACACAATTTTCTCTAGGAACATATCAAAATAAACACAGGGAAGCAACAACACGAGCTATTGATCTACAACATAATTTGCAAAATACTACCAGGACTAAGTTCATGATAAATTTAAGTTCAATTAATCATATTACTTAAGAACTCCCACTTAGATAGACATCCCTCTAATCCTCTAAGTGATTACGTGATCCAAATCAACTAAACCATAACCGATCATCACGTGAGATGGAGTAGTTTTCAATGGTGAACATCACTATGTTGATCATATCTACTATATGATTCACGCTCGAACTTTCGGTCTCCGTGTTCCGAGGCCATATCTGCATATGCTAGGCTCGTCAAGTTTAACCTGAGTATTCTGCGTGTGCAAAACTGGCTTGCACCCGTTGTAGATGGACGTAGAGCTTATCACACCCGATCATCACGTGGTGTCTGGACACGACAAACTTTGGCAACGGTGCATACTCAGGGAGAACACTTCTTGATAATTTAGTGAGAGATCATCTTATAATGCTACCGTCAATCAAAGCAAGATAAGATGCATAAAAGGATAAACATCACATGCAATCAATATAAGTGATATGATATGGCCATCATCATCTTGTGCTTGTGATCTCCATCTTCGAAGCACCGTCATGATCACCATCGTCACCGGTGCGACACCTTGATCTCCATCGCAGCATCGTTGTCGTCTCGCCAATCTTATGCTTCCACGACTATCACTACCGCTTAGTAATAAAGTAAAGCATTACATCGCGATTTCATTGCATACAATAAAGTTACAACCATATGGCTCCTGCCAGTTGCCAATAACTCGGTTACAAAACATGATCATCTCATACAATAAAATTCAGCATCATGTATTGACCATATCACATCACAACATGCCCTGCAAAAACAAGTTAGACGTCCTCTACTTTGTTGTTGCAAGTTTTACGTGGCTGCTACGGGCTTAAGTAAGAACCAATCTCACATACGCATCAAAACCACAACAATAGTTTGTCAAATAGACTCCGTTTTAACCTTCGCAAGGACCGGGCGTAGCCACACTCGGTTCAGCTAAAGTTGGAGAGACAGTCGCCCGCAAGCCACCTGTGTGCAAAGCACGTCGGGGAAACCGGTCTCGCATAAGCGTACGCGTAATGTTGGTCCAGGTCATCTCGTCCAACAATGCCGCCAAACCAAAGTATGACATGCTGGTAGGCAGTATGAATTATATCGCCCACAACTCACTTGTGTTCTACTCGTGCATATAACATCAACATAAATAACCTAGGCTCGGATGCCACTGTAGGGTTTCGTAGTAATTTCAAAAAATTTCCTACGCACACGCAAGATCATGTGATGCATAGCAACGAGAGGGGAGAGTGTTGTCTACGTACCCACGCAGACCGACTGCGGAAGCATTGACGCAACGTAGAGGAAGTAGTCGTGCGTTTTCACGATCCAACCGATCAAGCACCGAAACTACGGCACCTCCGAGTTCGAGCACACGTTCAGCTCGATGACGATCCCCAGACTCCGATCCAGCAAAGTGTCGGGGAAGAGTTCCGTCAGCACGACGGCGTGGTGACCATCTTGATGTACTACAGCAGCAGGGCTTCGCCTAAACTCCGCTACAGTATTATCAAGGACTATGGTGGCTGGGGCACCGCACACGGCTAAGGAATAGATCACGTGGATCAACTTGTGTGTCTCTGGGGTGCCTCTGCCTCAGTATATAAAGGACTAGAGGGGGGAGGCTGGCCGGCCATAGGAGGAGCGCCAGGAGAGTCCTACTCCCTCTGGGAGTAGGATTCCCCCCCCCCATCCTAGTCTCTCTCAAGCAACCCTGCAACCAAATAACAAAGAATCTCTTGTGTCCCCAACACACCCAATACAATGGTAAATTGTATAGGTGCACTAGTTCGGCGAAGAGATGATGATATAAGTGGTATGTGGATAGTAGATAATAGTTTTTGTAATCTGAAAATATAAAAACAGCAAGGTAACTAATGATAAAAGTGAGCGTAAACGGTATTGCAATGCTAGGAAACAAGGCCTAGGGTTCATACTTTCGCTAGTGTAAGTCATGTCAACAATAATAGCATAATTGGATCACATAACTATCCCTCAACATGCAACAAAGAGTCACTCCAAAGTCACTAATAGCGGAGAACGAACGAAGAGATTATGGTAGGGTACGAAACCACCTCAAAGTTATTCTTTCCAATCAATCCGTTGGGCTATTCCTATAAGTGTCACAAACAGCCCTAGAGTTCGTACTAGAATAACACCTTAAGGCACAAATCAATCAAAACCCTAATGTCACCTAGATACTCCAATGTCACCTCAAGTATCCGTGGATATGATTATACGATATGCATCACACAATCTCAGATTCATCTATTCAGCCAACACATAGAACCTCAAAGAGTGCCCCAAAGTTCCTACCGGAGAATCACGACGAAAACATGTGCCAACCCCTATGCATAGGTTCATGGGCGGAACCCGCAAGTTGATCATCAAAACATACATCAAGTGAATCACGTGATATCCCATTGTCACCACAGATATCCACGACAAGACATACATCAAGTGTTCTCAAATCTTTAAAGACTCAATCCGATAAGATAACTCTAAAGGGGAAACTCAATTCATTACAAGAGAGTAGAGGGGGAGGAGAAACATAAGATCCAACTATAATAGCAAAGCTCGCGATACATCAAGATCGTATCACCCCAAGAACATGAGAGAGAGAGAGAGATCAAACACATAGCTACTAGTACACACCCTCAGCCCCGAGGGAGAACTACTCCCTCCTCGTCATGGAGAGCACCGGGATGATGAAGATGGCCACCGGAGAAGGATTGCCCCTTCCGGCAGGGTGCCGGAACGGGTCTAGATTGGTTTTCGGTGGCTGCGGAGACTTCTGGCGGCGGAACTCCCGATCTATTGTGCTCTCTGGAAGTTTTAGGATACGTAGGTATATATGGGTGAAAGAAGTACGTCGGTGGACCGAAGGGGGGCCACGAGGCAGGGGGGCGCGCCCCAGGGGGGTGGGCGTGCCCCCTACCCTCGTGAGCTCCTCCTTCATCTTCTGACGTAGGGTCCAAGTCTATCCGGTAGGTTTCTTTCGAAAAATAACTTCTCCAGTTGATTTCGTTCCGTTTCGACTCCGTTTGATATTCCTTTTCTTCGAAACACTGAAATAGGCATAAAACAACAAATCTGGGCCGGGCCTCCGGTTAATAGGTTAGTCTCAAAAATAATATAAAAGTGGAAAATAAAGCCCAATATTGCCCAAAACTGTAGATAATATAGCATGGAGCAATCAAAAATTATAGATACATTGGAGACGTATCAGCTGCTCATAGATGGTTCGATTCTATGTTCTGTACGTTCTAGTATGCTTAAGTATCGCTATGAGATGCATACCTTTTATGTCATGCTTACTGTTTACTCGTGGATAAGTCTAATCAGAAAAGTGCTAATATTTCCAACAATATCAATTGAATGGAATGGAATGTTCTTTATCGAATAATACTTTCGTCCTCGTTGCGCACTTCCCACCCACGGAATCACTCAAAAGAACGCCACATGAGCTTCATTTGGGGGCCAGGTCCGATAAACCAGAATATGTGATTTTTCAATGTAAATAGCTTCGAAATCACTAGTTAAGGAGCACTCATTGCAAAGATCACTCCCACCATCCCAGGTTACGACAAATGTCACATTGCATGTGCGTCCCTTGTCGCAACCTGGGGATTTTCCCTTTTTTTTCATAGATCCGTTTATTCGAAACGTTTTATCTCTTAAACCGTGCGTCCAGATCTCAAACCGTTTTCATCATCGAATTCCTCGCGTGGAGATCTTCAAAATTACATCCCATGTTTTTGCATATTCAAAGTTTGGGAACTTTTTTCACGAAAAAATCAAACCGGGAGCATGTTTTTTTTTCGTTCCAAAAGGGGCACGACTATGCCTCTCCCGGAAGCAAATTTGTGCTTCCACGAGAAGTAAACTCGTGCCTCTCGCGGAAGCAAATCTTTGCCTCCACGGGAAGTAAACTCGTGCCCCTCACAGAAGAAAATCCATACCTCTCGCAGAAGAGGAAAAATGTGTTTTTTCATGCAAAAAAAATATTTTTTGAAAAAAGTTGTCCAAAAGCTAAGAAAGACCAATGCAAAACCAAAATGCCGAAAAAACATCTAAAAAGCTAAAAACGCGTGCCAAAAATAAAAAATCAAAAGGAGCGTCCAGAGCGCGACACGTGGCACCGGCTGAGAGCGCGCCAAGTGGCGCACTCTCTGCCCACCCCAGGTGACCCTTGCAGGGGCTCTCGAATGAGCGCAACTCCATTAGTTGCTCTTCGGGAGCGCCTATGTCTCGCGTTCAGCGAGTCGGGGCTTCCGACTCACGGAAACGCACACGAGCATATGTTCCAGTAGTACACTGCTTTGTTTTTTTTCTGTTTTCTCATGTTGCTCTACTGTGAGTCGGGGCTTCCGTGAACTCAATATAAATGAAAAAAATAGTAAAAACAGGAAAAGAAAAAGAGCCAGTATAAAAGTCGGCGTTGTCTACTTCTAGTAGATCACGCCCTATGTAGTAGAAAGCAATTCTATGGTGACGCAGTGGCTCGCGCGCGGCAAAGCCTATTTGGCGCTGCAGGCGCCCGTTAGTGTGTACTCTGCAAACGGGCGCCTGCAGCGCCTCGCAATGGGCCGGCCCATCTTACCCTGTTTTCCTTTCCGTTTTGTACACGCAAAAAAAGGAGAATAAATGTGTATAGAAAAAATGTTGACTATGTATTAAAAAATGATGATTTTTTATCATGTATGTAAAAAATGTTAATCAAGCAGGTGAAAAAATATTCAACAAGTATTGAAAAATGTTAATCAAGCATTTGGTAAAGGTTGAATGTGTATTGAAAAAATGTTGACCACGTGTTCAAAAATCATTAGTATTGCGTTTACAAGATATTAATTAACCATTTGAAAAAATGTTAAATGTGCATATAAAAAACGATGACCATGTTAAAAAATGATAACCTTGTATTTTAAAAAGTTACTCAAACGTATGAAAAAGTTTAAAAGTTTATATAGGAAAATTGTTAACCATGTAACACAAAAATGTTAATCTTGTATTTGAAAAATGTTAATCAAGCATGTGAAAAGATTTAAAAATGTGTACAGAGAATATGTTGATCTTGTATTAAAAAACGTTAAATTTGTATTGAAAAAAATGTTAAGCATGTATTAGAAAATTGTTTTTGAAATATGCAAAAAATAACTTAGAATGAAAACCAAAAGAAGCAAAGAAAACCAAAGAGAAAATGAAATAGACAAAAGAAAAAATAAAACCCAAGAAAGAAATGTAGAGAGAATGAAAACAAAACAAAAAACCTGGGAAGAAAAAAGAAAACAAAAAGTATAAAAGAATAAAAATAAGTAAGAAAAGGAAAAACAATGAAAGAAATAAAGAAAAAAACAGAGAAGAAAATACGAAAGTGAAACAAAAAACAAAACAGAAGGGAGAAAAGAAAAAATCTGGAGAAAACCCAATATAAATGACAAAAATAGTAAAAACAGGAAAAGAAAAAGAGCCAGTATAAAAGTCGGCGTTGTCTACTTCTAGTAGATCGCGCCCTATGTAGTACAGTAGAAACCAATTCTATGGTGACGCAGTGGCTCGCGCGCGGCAAAGCCTATTTAGCGCTGCAGGCGCCCGTTAGTGTGTACGCTGCAAACGGGCGCCTGCAGCGCCTCGCAATGGGCCGGCCCATCTTACCCTGTTTTCCTTTCCGTTTTGTACTCCCGATATCCGCCTCGAGTTTAAAGCCAGTAACCACCGCGCCACCTAGCTCGAACTGATCATTCACATACTTTTATATATTTTCTTATTTCATCTGTCATTTTACCTTTTCCATTCTTCCTTTTTGCCTTTTCGTTTTTCGTTTCCGTTTTTTCTTTTTTCTCTCTATTATTCTTCCTGCCTCGATGAATTTTTATAATTCGTGAACTTTTTTTAAAATTCGATGAACTTTTTTCAATTCCAATGAACTTTTTTCAATTTCAATGACCTTTTTCTAATTTCATGAAGTTTTTTTAAAATTTGATGAACGTTTTTCCTAGATTCAGTTAACTTTTTAAAAAATTTGTAGATTTTTATTGAAAATCCATGAACTTTTTTTCCATTTTCTATGAACTTTTTTCTGAATTGATGAACTTATTTTCATGAACCTTTGCTAGTCACGATTTTTTTTGTTCCCAAAAAATTGATGTGATATACTCCTAGTACATTGTTATGTGCAACAAAGAGCACCGCGACGATGTTATGTAGTCTTTCACGGTATTCATAACCAGTCAAGGCCGGTGGTTCAACTGGTTAGCGAGCTTTGTACGTGGAGCGAAGTGCCTGAGTTCGAATCCTGTAGTATCTACTTTTTTTGCCGGTTTTTCGTGCTGTAGGACGCGTTTCGCGAGCCGGCCCAGCTTGCGGAGCGCCCCTCGCGCGCACACATTTTTCACTAGGTTTTTTCTGGAAAAAATGCTCTAGTGGGCCGGCCCGATAGTGTAGCCCTCGATTCGAGAGCCACTACCGTCTCGCTTAATGTAAGACATAGCGCTCGTGATAGCTTCCCTCGAGGACATCGGGCCAGTTAGCGATCGGATGGACAAGGATGAGCAGGTTACATGATTTGACGACGAAAAAGGCACAAGACACCCGATTCAATGTCCTAACAATAAAGAGTATACCCTAGATTTTTTTTATTTGTTGTTAAGGTAAACAATAATGCACACTAGAAATCTATGCGAAGATATCTGTTAGAGACATGCCTTCTTGAGCTTTCTACAAGGATATATGTTATTTCTTCACTATTATGTTTTTAGATCAAGGAGAGTTTTAAATTCAACCAAGGATTCTCTTGTTAGTATCTCAAACAAAATTCTCAGAAAAATGACAAACATACATTTTGTTCCAAAAATCTATTTCAGTTGAGCACACGTGCATTCGCAAATATAGATATTTGAGTTATAACAAAGAAAATTATATCTTAAATTTTTAACATCAATGTTTCATTATTGTTGATTGTCTTAAATATAGTAGAAAACATACTAACTAAGATCTCATGCCGATCCAATAAATCATATATAGCTAAAAATGTTGCGTATAAAAATGTGTATTTTGATGAGCGAATTATCTTGTTCATTAAATTACTAGAGTACAGAAAAAAATTATATATGCAGTTTAAATTTAACTAGTCTGAGAATAACAATAATCTTAATATTATACAAATTGATAAGTCGGCTGCATTATAACAGTACAAAGTTAAAATAAGAGTGTGATACACATGTTATATTAATAGGAGGTAGTAATCAGTGGCGGATCCAGGACCCAGGCCGGGGGTAGCCTATGCCTGGGGCGTGAGCATGAATTGCTTCGTTGACTGCAGCATATTGTGCACTGTAACTGGGACGGCGGCTTCGGTGGACCTTATCCTAACCGTCCAACCATTTTTTTTATTCTAACATGTCCGTCCCCCCTTTGCTTGTTTCTTAGGAATAGCCACTAGGCACACTAAGAGTGCAGAAATAAAATAATTTTTTCATCATATTGACCTATATGTGCGAATATAGCGAGCTGGTGAATACGACGCGGTTGAACTTGGAGTCGGTTGGTAATGAATTTGAAACACTTGTGTGCAGTGCGGTGACTTAACATAACGAATTGCTTTGATGTGAGATTGGCTAGACTACATCAACTTGTAGCATGTCAAGACACGACGAAAAAGAGACATTAATGTTGTTCTATCTGTTAAATTGTCAATTTTTTTAATTGGTGCATTTAAGGAATTCGTTCGTACGGGGGAATGATCGAACCTAATTAGCAATTTAATTATGAGGGGTACAAACACAACGAAAGATATTAGGTGGCAAGTATAGAGTTTAAGATGATTTGTGACCATGAAAACAGTCAATAAACATTTAAAAATCATATTTTAAAAGTTTTTAATAATATTTAATAAAAAGAAAATTATGAAAACTTATATATATATATATATATATATATATATATATATATATATATATATTCATGAGTGATTCATGAAATTTGGTCAGACATATGATTTGCAGGTTGTACAAAGAAACAAAATTCCGGCCCAACAATTAAAAAATGATCCATTTTCATTTGCGTATTTTTTTTCTACATCATGTATGGAAGTATATTGTTATGAAAAAATTCTTGAAAGAGTTATATGTGCAAATGTTTTTTTTGCGCTATGGAAATATGTGCTTTTTCAAGAGTTTGCCAATGCACCCGTACACCAAAGGACAAACTTCGGTGATACAAAAATTATAACACAGATGTCACAGTAATACATTAATCTAGCAAACTTGTGCGGTAATTTTTTTTATAGAGTCCGGGCTGTTCATGTTTAATCCGTTCCCAAAAATCCAGTTATTAAAATGTTTAATTGATTTTTTCACTAACACAAACTAGCACTAACAGAAATGTATATTAATCTAGCATCTTTTTCGGCCATAATACTAGTGTTATAGTTAGAGAGGATGTCTGTAGAGAATTGAACATTTTGACAGAAGCTCTATTAGACAAATACTAGGTCTACCCACAATGGTTGGGGTGGACCATAGTGACTGTTTCCAACACCTCATTGATAGATTATGCCAGAGGCTGAAAGGATGGAAGGAAAACGTGTTATCCATGCAAGGCAAGAAATTTTGTTGAAGTCAGTAGCACAAGTTATTCCCTCATATGCCATGTCAGTATTTAAACTGCCCAAAGGAATTTGAAAATTGTTTAACTGATGAGATGTCAAGGTTTTGGTGGGGACATAGTGAAGATAAGAAAAAGATGCATTGGTACGTATGTTGGAATATGTGCATCCCAAAGAAGAAAGGGGCATGGGATTTAGAGACTTGCATAGCTTTTAATCTTGCTATGTTAGCAAAGCAGTGTTGGCGTCTAATTCAGAACCCTAATTCATTGTGTGCACTGGCATTAAGTGCAAAATATTATCCTGACTGAAATATGTTGTTGGCTGGCCCCAAGAAAGGCTCTTCATATACTTGGCAAAGTATAGTCTTGGGGATCCAAACTTGTAAGAGGGGATGTTGGGCTTTGCTCGAGCGGGGAGTAGGAGTACGTTCATCCGAAGATATTAAATAGAATGATATTGGGGAGGCCATGTTTTGGTTGACGACCCATTAAGTGGTGACGGAACGGATCATAGTCATGGGCCACTCCGACGCCTCCTCCACCTTCGCTCATTCTGATGCCTTCTCCCCCTCTTCTCAAAAATAAAATGATGCCTTCTCCCCCAACCCGGTCACCCCTACACTTTCTACACTGCCCCCTCTCCCTTCCTCTTCCAGTAACACTGCCGACGAGCACTCCATGCTTGCAAGTTGCAACACTGAGCCACCACCTCCAAATGTCGCCGACATCCACCCTCTCCCACTTTCTAGCTTATACTTGGTGAAGCATTTTCTTGCGGCATCAGGATTTCTTCTCTTCAACTCTCACAAAAAAATGATGCTTGGTGAAGCATATTTGTTGCAGCATCAGGATTTTTTGTCTTCAAATCTCACAAAAAAATGGCGCTATATGGTAGCATCTATAATATATATTATCCGAAAAAACTTTTAACTAATTGGTTGACAAGTAAAGAACAACACTAACCTTTTAATTAAATAATATATGGCGTATTTTTCAAAAAAAAAAGATGCTATTGTGCAAAATGCCTGCGATGAACACCGCAAATATTTCCTGAAACAGATGGCACAGGACTACTTTGATTGAAAGTGCTAGTATTCTCATGCACGTCAACTTTGTGGACACCATTTATCATTCGTATTTGCGAGCTCAAATGTAGACTCATGCACAGATTTGAGAACCAAAAAAAAACATAGTGGTTAGAAATGATTTGCGGCAATAAGGTAATAAACCAAACCAGAATAGAACTTTTTTTTCCAATTGATGCTGGTGATGTGAATACATACATAATATGATAGCCACTAGCCATCAAGTTAGTACTCCCTCCGCCATGAATTACTTGTCGCAAAAATGGATGTATCTAAACGTATTTTAATTCTGGATACATCTATTTTTATACTCCCTCCGTTTAAAATATAAGTTAGTACAAAGTTGAGTCATCTATTTTGAAATGGAAAGAGTACATTTCTGCAACAAGTAATTCCGGACGGAGGGAATATTTACAACACCGGACGGCCAAAAGAATACTGGAACTACTACGTGAAGCAGAGCAAAGAAAAGTCAGTCACACCGAAGTGACGGAACAACAAAACAGAATAATCTAGGCCAGCAGCTTCTTGAACCAAACAAAATCAGACCAAGACCAGAATAGAATATTTGCCAGCGCTGCTTCGCATGCTTAATAAGATCCGAGTAATTTTGGCCAATACTACATACCACACTCACCCTACATCCCTGCATCCCTCCTAGTCGTGGGCACCAATCATCCATCAGGTTATTATTTACAACGCCGGATCATTGCACGGCCAAAACAATACCAGTGCTGCACTTCAGTCACACCTCAGTGACCGACTGACTACTAGCATCCAGTGCAGCAGTTGCTTCAATCTCAAGAGTTATAGGCTCTGATCATCCAAGCATATCACTTCAGGTGCCCTCCCTCTGGACATCGTCGACGACTCAGGAGAGGACTCGATCACCGTCAGCTTCTCGTCCAGATCATGTATCTGCTTCTTCAGCTTCTCTCCACGGTCAGGCAGCCTCGACACCAGCGTCTGCACCAGTTGTTGATTCTTCTTATCAGCAAACTATATATTATTTATTTGTAGATAGGCAAAAAAGATGCTGCTCTTTGTGTGTTCCCAGGATAATTTACCGTGTTCGAGAGGGTTTGCGACAGACGGTTGATTTTGGCCTTGATTTCTTCAGGGCTCTCTGAACTTGTATTGCTTGCAGAGTATGCTCTTGGAGTGAAGTCCTTGGGCTTGAAAGCATGGGCAGCGCTGCAATAAATATACAATCAGGTTAAAGTTGCCAGCTGCACTGACTCAGTAGTCAATGCTTAGAAAAGATTGACAAGGCTGAAGGCTTACCCATTGGCGACATAGTCCATCGAGGATGCCTTGTTATACTGCCTGGCCATCATAGGCATGGTTGGGTGCTTGCTGCACACAAGAACATCACAACTGTTAGACAAGGCTTGGAACATGACTGCTAGCTATATAAAAAACAAGCGACCAAGAGCAACATTGCCGCGGTGCGTGTTGAAAGGCAGCACCACTAACCTCTCCATAGCTTCAGGCTCCAACGAAGGCAAGACAGCTGTTTTGGAGAATAGGAGGCTGTGGTGGCTTACACCCGCTATTCCTTGTCGCTCCAGAAACTCTATGTGCTCCCTTAGTGACTCATCCCTGGAAAATGCAGTACAGGCAGGTGAACAAACATCTCAAAACCAACTATTGCTATCAGGGAACTGCAATCAGAAACAAGCTGTCACATTTTCTCTTTGGTACCCCACTGTTATGTGTTATCATAACTTAAATAACTAAAACCTTTTCTACATAACTCATCATTTTGGTGTACATGTTCTGACAAATTAATAACGCATACTCCTCTGCACCATAATTATTAAGACGTTTTTGCAGTTCAAAATAGTAATACTCAAAACCAGCTGCGTATATTTCTAGTTTATGATACAAAATGTATGAAATGCCCATTGTGTTAATCAAGTGCCTGCATCAACTATCTACACAGAGCATTTAAGGGCCAAAAGTCAAACAAACTTTTAAAAGTATCACTTGGTCAACTCATCAAGATCAAAGTAAGTCTGCCATAACTAATAGAACAACAACAAAAAATCTTACATGACAAGTTGCTGTCCATGCTCTTCTTGCAATTGCTTTTGTGTAAGGGAAACATCAAAACCTTGTTCTGGCAGACTAAAGAGCTCTTGAATGTCCTGAAGATATGCAAAGAATTAGCCACATTATCCAGTAGGACATCCAGAAAGCCTCGACAAGAAACAGATTTCGTCAAAGAAACGATAAGGAAGGGTATCAGGATCATCACCCTCTTGCTGAAGTAGCGTGTTTGTTCTTTCTGTTCTGTGGCTGTTCTAAACAAAGCACCCTTGAAAACCTGGGAAAAAAAAAGGGACTATGCAATTCAAGGAAGCGGAGGTGTAAAACTAAAGCCAGAGGTGCCGTATGAAAAACATTGGAGTAGAAGATTCTAGATCATATTTGAACCTGCAATTTGTATATCTTTTCTTCAATGGTTCCAGACGTCATCAAACGGTATACAATCACATCTTTGGTCTGACCAATTCGATAAGCACGATCCACACTCTGATTGTCCGTACTGTAAAAGGAAGATTGGTTAAGGAACAAAATAGTTGATGTAGGCATTACATGAAACCAAAAGGAGAAACACTTGATCAGGATGTGCACTGTTCGGGTACCTTGGATTCCAAGCAGGATCTACTACGATGACACGAGCTGCCTTTGTGAGTGTAAGTCCAAGCCCGCCAACTTGTGTGGTCAGCAAAAATATTTGTGCTCCAGGACCCTCTTGGAAATCCTGGAGATACAAATAATAATAAGTAAGCAACATAAAAGATGTAGTTGAGTCCACGGTAGAACACAGCACAAGAAAAGTGATGCATGAACATTAACCTTAACAATCCTTTCCCTCTCAGCAATCTTGGTAGTACCATCAATGCGTAAAAAGTTGTAGCCCTCCAGTAATATAGCTTCCTGTTGCAATAGTCGAATGTGTCAAGTAAACAGGCCAAAGTAGGTAAGATAGGCCAAAGTAGTCATGCTAAAGATCATTTTATCACAACATGTGAACTCAAGCAGTTGTACTATTATTACTTGAATGATCTGGCTCTTATAGGACAGGACTTGGACAGGAGGACTTGAATTATCATGTTATCAGAAAGTGCATACATTTTAATTCATTATGCCTACCAAAAACACGGTCTTTTACTCTACTTACAGAGTTCATCGTGTATGTCCGTATGTCGAAATACAAAAGCAATAAAGGATGGAAAGAAAACGACATGCACTGAAAAGCAAACAAGAACAGACCTGAATAAGGTTTAGCATTTTGCGTGTCTGGGAAAAGATAAGGACATGGTGTCCCTCTTCAAGAAGTTTCCGCTGCAACATAAGATACGAACCACTTAGTTTACGTAACAAATACTCCATCTGGTTTACAACTTTTAGGGAACTGAAGAGAGTACATTTCTACCAGCTACTACATGCATTCATAAAAAAACACTTACCAACAAGGACATGATAAAAATTAATTTGCATGAGACCTCCTTGCCGACTTGCAGCGCTTGGTCATCATGAGCCATGTCTGCAAGGTTCATGGCCATTTTCTCTACCATACCCATATCCTTGTTATCCAACATGCCTTCCATGCCTTCCAAGATGCCCTCAGCAGCTCTCTTGGTCAATATCAATGGATGGTCGCATATTTTCTTCAATACCTGTTGAAGAACAAGAAAACAATGAATGATGAAGAGACTGACAAGATAAATAAGGGCAAAAGAATAAGAATGTCCTCAATTCTATATACATGCCTTATACTTTGACAGAGGATCGCAAAAACAAAAGCCATATTTTGAATTCGAGTGGGTATATGATGAGCATAACATGAACAAGAAGTGAAGGAGTACATGAAAGCAATAAGAGGACAGATAAAGGTGGACAAGATCGGTGCAAAGAAAAGGCTTTGACACTGATCCTTACCGTGATTGCAGCCAATGGTGATCCTTGCATTGATGAATGAACAAGATCACTGTTCAGAAAAGCTTCATATAGTTGCCTCTGCACCCAGAAGAAAGACAGGTCAAGATTATCATTGGCCAATTATTCAACCAGTTTCACATTCAATTTACACCAGAATTTGTACCTGGCAAGCTGTTAACCTCAGCCAAACAATTAGCTCATTTTTCTTGGAAAGTTTTTTATCATCTGCTGAACCAGTATCAAGAAATACTTCACTTTTCATACGACGCAAGAAGTATGGCTTTATCCGCTCCCTTAATGCCTATGAAGAGTATTCAAGTACCAAACAAGAAAACACATATTATAACAAGTTTAGTACGACAGACTTAGAGTGATAATCTGGAAGGATGAGTGACATTTTAACAACAAAATGCAGCAAACTGAGATGGATTGATCATTGATCTAAATGGCTTGTCATCATCTCATGGCTTAAACTAAAAGTGGACACTAATTGGTCTGGAATTTGAATGCAGTTTATACACATTGCTTCCACAGGTTAAATCAGAGATGAATTTACCACTTTGCTATTGCTAATATATTGGATACAGTTCGTGTAACATAAAACACAGTTGATGCCCAACTTGTCATTTATCAGCAAAATTGCAAGAACAAAACCTAATGCTTCCAGTTCGGGTATATATCAAACACCATAACATAGAGGAACATCTCATATCCAAATGAATATAAACACCAAAAAATCAAAAACCATGCGGAAACACTAACATGTTGCCTGGCCACAATAAGAGGAACAGGGCTTGGTGTCACCCATCTTTTGGATACAAAAAAAAGTATTACCTTTGCAACAGTTGAGCCTGTGTGCTTCTCTCGATTGGTGGCATTCTTGTCATTTCCTCGAATGATAGCCGATTCATATCTTGATTTGAACCTGCCATGTTCTCGAGATATAAATAACAGTAGATGGTGCAAAACAATGGGACAATGCTATGTAGGAGGAGAGTACTTACTCGTCCTTATCACCCAAGACCTCCGGGCAACAGAAATAGAAGAGAGCCCACATTTCCTGTAAGAAAACACATGTTTATTTGCATTGGTAATAAGTGTGCAGAGCATATAGGAGCATCTAGGGCAAGAAGTATTAAGAACTTCAGATAGGCGGTACCTTTAAATTGTTTTGAATAGGAGTTCCACTTATGACGATGCGGTGGACACAAGGTATTTCGAGTAAGCTTTTGGCCCTTTGAGTACTCGGGTTCTTGATAATATGTCCCTCATCAAGAATAACATAGTTCCATAACTTGCCATCCTCGTCTTCATCAGCATCATTATATGAGTCACCTCTGATCAGCTTGTCATACTTCCCTTCCACGTTGCCATTGTAGAAGTCACCTCTGATCAACTTGTAATTGTTACGGACAATGTCGTATGTTGTCAGTAGGATACCACCCTCCTGTAGAAGAGATAAGGAGTTAAAATAGCTGCCATGATTCATTAAAATATGTTTAGTGATAAGATATTCTTCGAAATAGCTAATGCGAAAATGAATATCTGCCAATTCCCAGACATTGCAAATTTCAAAAACAGAAGAACCCAAGGTAAGAATGATTATGTTAAGAGTAGGAAAGCAGACCTTGAATGCATATTGAAGCTCAGAGTTGCGAACATTTACACTGGCACCAGAGTAACTGTGGAAACAAGAAGGAACAAATTAGTGCTGATTGACAGGACTTGACATCAAGCAAGTTCAGGAACAATAATATGTAATAGCGGATCTTACTCCCTAATCTTATGTTTGAGGCCGACAACTGAAAGTTCCTTCGTCCAATGAGTGAGAAGTGTCTTTGGCGCAACTACCAACACTCTCTTGATTAAGCGGCAATGGAATAATCCAGCCAGGAAGGCAGAAACCTGCAAGATAGAAGTAAGGATGCAAGTATTCGTCAGCAAAATGCAGTCACATTGGACCACTTCATATTCATACTATACTGTGGCTGAAGGAAACAAGTGCAGATGAACTTTGTGGCAGAGAGCTAGCTAGGAAAGAACTATATATGAACATACAATCAACTCTTCTGTCTGATGATGATCTCTTCCAGTTCCACAAATGCAGAAACTAAAGGGCACAAAGGATGCAGGTGCTCAAACAAATTATGTACTAGTACTACCAAAAATAAACACGAATGTGTTTGCTGCAAGAAAAGAAAAACATGAAGGTATAGACAGCAAATCCTCGCAGCATTCTAACGCCATAATACATAAGGTACACACAGCTCCAATCAATAGTTATAATTCTGAGAACTGAGATACTTAAGGTCATCACAATACCTAAAATCCATCAATGGTAGCACTAGATATTCATTTGATCCTTGTTCTAACTAAACGACAATTAACAGGATATGAATCATTGAGATTGGAAACAGAATGAAGGAAGGGGTTAAACAGACGGACCTGCATGGTCTTGCCGAGACCCATGTCATCCCCAAGGATCCCTCCAGTTCCCCTGCAATGCAGAACCCAGAGCCACTTGAGGCCCTCGCGCTGGTGGGGGTAAAGCATCTTGAAAATGCTTCCTGGGAGCTTGTACGGCTTGACCATTTTGCCGCACCCGGTGGGCTCCATCTTGAAATCCTCTGTTTTCTCCCAGCCAACATCCTTCCCCGCATCATCAGCAGTACGGTTCTCCTTCTCCTCGCTGACACCGTCATCGTCTTCATCAAAATCCGCAAAGGATGAGGGCTTTGATGCTGCCCTCTTGCCCGACTTAGCGCCGCCATAAGCACTTGCCGCGGTTTTCTTCCCCTTGTCATTGGCATCATCCAGAACACGACGGTCGGTGAAAGCAGAGGCGAATGATAAATCTGGGTCGGGTTTCTCCACTTTGACTTCCCTCTTGACCACCACTGTGGGTTTGCTGTTCCACTTGGCACTGGTCTCCTCCTCAGAACCAAGATCAGAGAAGTCGAATGGTGAATCTGGGACTTGTGGTTTCTCCTGCTTGATTTCCTTCCTGACCGCCGCCGCCGTGGCTTTGCTGTTCCCCTTCTCCACAGACTCCTCCTGAGCAGTAAGATGGGCGAAGGCAGAGGAGGTGAATGATGAATGTGGGACTTGTGGTTTCTCCAACTGGATTTCCTTGCTGACCACTGGCGTGGGTTTGCTGTTCCCCTTGTCGACGGACTCCTCCTCCTCCTCCTCCTCCTCCTCCTCCTGAATAGCCAGATCGGTAAAGGCAGAGGAGGCGAAGGATGGATCTGGGAGTTGCGGCGGTTTGTCCACCTTGACTTGCCTCCGGAGCACCAGCGGCACCTCATCCTCAGACTCGTCGGAGGTGGAGACATGGACGGGACAGGGGGCACCCGATTCCGGCCCCTTGGGAGGCAGCGGAGAGGAGGAGGAGGAGCTGTCGGCGGCGTCGTAGAAGCCGTCGTCGTCCTCACCAGATTTGGGAGGCGGCGGGGAGGAGGAGGAGGATGAGGCGGCGTCGTAGAAGCCGCCGTCGTCCTCGGCGGTGACGGCGCAGGGGAGCGGGGCCCGGGCGTGCGTGGGGCGGGGGCGGGCCTTGGGCCTGTCGACGGAGAGGGAGTCGAGGCGGGTGGTGAGGTCGTCGAGGATGTCGCGGATGCTGTCCTCGTCCTTGTGGTCGGCGTCGGGGTCGGGGGAGGAGGAGAGCTTGCAGAGGCGGCGGCGGCCGGCGAGCTTGACCTTGCGGTCGTGGGGCAGGGGCGCGTCGGATTGCGGCGGCGGGGAGGGGTTAGGGTTTTGGGGTCGGGTCTGGGTGAAGCGGAGCAGGCGGTCGTTGAGGCCGTTGGGGGTGGGCGGCGGGGCGCGGTGGGGGTCGGGGTTAGGGTTTTGGCGGTGGGCGGAGGAGGAGGAGGAGTCTGAGAGGGCGTCGGAGAAGAAGTCGAAGGACGGGGGAGACGCCATGGATTCGACTTGATTGGAGTGTGGATTGGATTGGATTGGATTGGAATGGGGAGCGAGGTGGGGGTTGGGGGAAGAAGAAGAGGAGGAGGAATGCGGCGTCGGCAGCGGCGGAAGAGGGGGGAGGGGATTCAAATTTCGAATGCCTCCGCACAACGGTTTTTGATTTTCCTTTTTATAGTTTTCTTTGTATCTTTCTTTGATTTTCACTAGGTTTTTTTGGTTCATTTATATTGTTAGTTAGTTCTCTAACACATGTCTAATTTTTACACACATTGCACATTTTCTGTATACACCAGGAACATTTTTTGTACACGTTTCACATTTTTCAAATACATCATTAACATATTTAAAATAATAATTTGATGTATACTTTTATACTTTTTTTCATACACATTGTACATTTTCATTTACAGATAAAACATTTTTATATAAGTTTTACATTTCTAAAATACATTATTAACATTTTTTCAAATACTTGTTTTGAACATTTCTTTGAATATATATTAAAAAATTCAAATAAACATACAAATACTTTTTGAATGATACAAATTTTTTAAACTAAGTTAACATTTTATTCAAATTAAATTATTTTTTAAAATGTCACAAACATTTTGTTTGAGACAAGTGAACATTTTTCTAAATGTAACATACATTTGTTTTGAATGGTGTGATTTTTTTAGGTACACAGACATTTGCTTGATATTGTATAGTGTTTTTTAAAAGAATGCCACTTGCGTTTTTTTGAATTGTTGAAAATTATTGAAATATCACATACATTTTTTTAATGGTACAAACATTTTCTAAAAGTCGAGCAAATTTATTTTAACTGCATTTACATTTTTCAGATGTGCGATGGACAGTTTTAAAATTTAAGTAAACTATTTTTTTCATAATATATGTATTTAGTATTTTTCAAAATATAAACAAAAGAAAGAAACGCGCCCGACATTAGGATGATGTGACCACGTGGTTACTAGGTCGGCCAACTACCACCGCCCACTAGGGCGGCGAGTATACCACACGTCCACATGGGACAAGGCCATTTAGAAACACGAGTCATGGAGAAGCGGCGGCCCAAATACTCCGCCTTGATGGAGGAGACCATGTCCTTAGAGAGGCAGCACAGGGACCCGATCGTCTCCCTCACCCCCAGGTTTTTCGTCTGGAAGTGACGACAAGGAGAGGAAAGAGAACTTTGGAGGGTCGCTGGGAAGGATTACATGGCCGTCAAGGCCGCGACGTCCGTCCAGGTCCAGGCGTAAGTCTAAGAGAAGAAGACAGAACCCACCTTTCAGCATTCTAGGAGCGACTAGACAAAGGAACAACTCAGGAGATAATTATGTGGTGCAGGATATGCGGGGCTAGGTGGCAACGATGATGAGCGACATGTGATCTGTTCGGTGATCTTTTGCGATATCAGTTTGTGTGATTCTCCTTCATAGATCACCTTTAGAACCGAAGCTGTGTTGCCCCTGTGGTGGGCGACTGGGTGGTTGACATGCTTCATAATGTGGCTTTACATGGCTCTCTGCGAGTTGGGCTGGGTCGATGGTTGTCTGTGGCGACGTCACTTGCACGAGAAAAGTGATGACAATGACGCTAATGCAACCTTGATGAGGCTTTCTTTGTACTGGTGTGTGTGTGTGGTGGGGGGCGTATCTTGTGTTTGTCACTCAGCGGGTTGTCTCCCGGTTTTTGATTGATTGAGTGGGCAACTCTCTTCTTCCTAATTAATGGACAAGTCAAATCTTTTCTACTTCCATTTTGAAAAAAGTGAGAGAAACCAGTTCTTTTTAGCTGAGAGAGAAAAAAACTCCTTTTTAATGGGTCACAGAGAAAAATAGCTAGGCTCTTGTCCGAAAACCATCAAGGGTGCTTGGAGCACATGCTCCATTTTTTAAAAAGTAGTATAAAAATGATGGTGATCATCCCAAAAGCCAAAAACATATCACATGTTGAAAAGTGAAATTAAGTGCCAGATCCCTGATGTCATGAAAATCACCATTCATTTGTAGGGTGTGCAAAAAAACTGAAACACCTTTTTTTTCAAAAGTATATTAATTTGGTACCCTGACTTCCCATTTCCTTTTTATTTTTCACACACACCACAAAAAAATGAAGGTTTTGATGAAAAAATTGCCGGCGGACAACTCACTTTAACATCTAACAGTTTCAAAGAAGAAAAATGGTGTGCAGACTAAAAAAAAATCTACACAGCATTTGTCTTCTTTGAAACTTTCTAGCTAAATATTACTAAAATTCCTAAAAAATGATGAGGTTTCAACATCGAAAAGAAACAATCCTAAAATAGAGGGCCCGGTGCATAAATCTGGAGTTGTGGACTCAAACTCTGGACCGGCCCAAGGTGGAATCTACTGGGCCGTCTGAGGCGGGTTAGTATACACAAGGAGGCGGCAAGGTGACGGCAAGCTCTCGACCAGAATAAAGCTGCAGAGAGAGCCATGGCCACCGGTGGCAGTCCGAAACACACACACATGTCATGGAGAAACGGCGGGCCGAGTGCTCTGTCCTGACGGTGATGGAGCAGATCATGTCCCTGGAGAAGGACCGCATAGACCTGCTTGCCTCCCTCACCACATGCATCTCCATCCGGAAGTAGTAGCTACGCACTTCGCACTTCGCACACTACACACCTGATACCATCTCATCCGCTTCCGTTGTCGCTGGGAGCGCCTTGCAGATCTACTCCATCGCAATCCTTGCACTAAATGGAAATCTGAGCTAGCCACTCAAAGTGTACGGAGTGGTCGTTGTTTGAGATACCGCGGAACGTAACCACAACATTCTCTTCTATAGGTCAAGGCCTTACTACCAAGAACTCACTAAAAGGGTAGGCATTGTGTGCGTGTTTTCAAATTTCTCATCATTTTTCTTAGTCCCTTGCGATAAGGTACTTTTATTTAGGAGGACAACCATTGTGATCAAGTCTAACCATACGATGATGCTTGCTGCAGGAGCCTTTCTTACGCTTGACTGGTCCGTCCCGTGCGATCGTAACTCTCGACCCTTTTGACTTTGAAGTTGAGCTCACAATAAAAGAGGGAGCAAGTCCCAAGATAGTGATTTGATTAGTCTTACCAAGTGTTATGATGGTACAGATGATACCTCTCTCAGGTTTGACAGCTATCGGTGCACAACGGTGTTAAGACTTCATCAACTTTCAACAACGGTCTAGGCCACCATCGTTGGTGTTCGTGTTGTTGAAGGGAGATGGCCTTTTAGACATGGATGCCGAGCTGCTTGCTTTGGTGTTGTATATGCTATAGGTTCCACTTCCAGGGAAGTTGTGTTGCTTGATTGTGGTGGTAAATAAATGCATAAAGGATCTATTGGATACCTTCATCTATCAAGGAATGTTGTTTCCGCAGAATCACATGCAAGATTGAAGGTTATCATACAAGCCTACTCAAAATCTGATGGTAAAGCTCAAGAGAGTCAGGTTGATATCCCTGCCCAAAAATGACAAACAAGCCATCATCGATGTTCACTCGGCAAGTGTATGAGCTAGGTATGATGGATTGCCTAGCTGTAGAGCCTTGAAGAATATGTTTATGAGCTATGTAGGATGTTCAACTCACATGTTCCATATGATAAAGCCAAATATTCATGTTCCAATCGAACAAGATATATTTTCCAGGAATATAAATACAAGAGTATTTGAGTAGGAGGTCTTCTAGACAAAGTACAACCTAATTAAAGTTACAATCCTTTCATAAATGGTAATCATGCTATAATAATATTTTATCTCTTTTAGTTCTATCTATGTACAGTACATATTTCTAACCAATTTCAAGAGCTATATGGATGACGAGGAGGAGCAGGAGAAGAGGGCATTCTTGGATCTCCATGATAAGTTCCTGAGAAGCCCCGACGACTACGAGAACGAGCTGGAGGAGGAGGAGGCGTACGAGAAGGAGGCAGAGAAGGAGATGAAGAGGAGGGAGGAGGCGTATCAACGGGACAAGGAGAAGTACATGCAATGGCAGGAGCTCAAGAAGGATTATGAGAGGCGGAAGGCCATGGGGGAGGAGGAGGAGTATCGCAAGGAGATGAACGAGAAGGAGAAGGAGGAGGAGGAGGAGAGGTGGGAGAGGGAGAAGAAGAAGGAGGATGATCCATCCACAGCGGAGTATCGCAACAAGGGGATGGAGAGCACCCACAAACTCTTTGCAGATAATCGAGACGGTTGGGAATCCATATGGGGCAACAAGATTGGACGCTGCGGCGACTTCCAAGACAAAAATATGTACTCAACTTGAATTCATTACAATTCTTGATTTGGTTGTCCAGAAATTCTAGCAGGCCAATAACTTCCTCGACTTCTCTTAATTTGGTTGGCTTTATAAGTTTGATGTAGCCACATTGAGCCCTATGCAGTTCACACACTACACACCCAATACCATCCCATCCGCTTCCATTGTTGCGGGGAGCGCCTTGCAGATCTAATCCATCGAAATCCTTTCACTAAATGGAAATTTGAGTTGGCCACTCAGAGTGTATGACATGGTGACCGCTCGAGATACCATGGACCGCAACCGCAACAATCTCTTCTATCTGTCAAGGCTTTACTACCAAGAACTCACTAAAAAGGTCTGTACTGTGTGTGTGTGTGTTTTGATTTCTCGTCATTTTTTTACTTCTTTTTCTTCCGGCTTTCATAGTCACGTGCGGTAAGGTATTTTTATTTATGAGGATAAACTTAGCAATCAAGTCTACTGATATGATGATGCCTGCTGCAGAAGCCTTTCTTACGCTTGACTGCTCCGTCCCGTGCGATTGTAGCTCTGGACCCTGTTGACTTTGAAATTGAGCTCACAATAGAAGAGGGAGTGGAGTCCCAAGATAGTGAATTGATCAGTCTTAGCAAGCGTTATGAAGGTATGGATGATGACTCTCTCAGGTTCAACGGCTACCGGTGCACAATGGTGTTAAGACTTGAGAAACTTTCCACGACTGTCCAAGCCACCATGTTGATGTTCACGTTGTTGAAGGGAAGTGGCCTTTTAAATATGGATGCCAAGTTGCTTGCTTTGCTGCTACAGATGTTATAGGCCCGACTTCCAGAGAGGTTGTGTTGCTTGATTGTGTTGGTAAAGAAATGCACAAAGGATCAAATAATTACCTTCATCTATCAAGGAAGGTTGTTCCAGTGACATCAAGGGAATATTGAAACTTATCATATGAGCCTACATGAAATCTGGTGGTAAAGCTCAAGAGGGCCATGTCGATATTCCTGCACAAAAATGCCAAATAAGCCATCATCGATGCTCACTCGACAAGTGTGAGGTGGAGGTTGTTGTTGCTTGGTCCCTCTTTGTCAAGGAGAAGCTGGATCTCTTGGTGGATTGCCCAACCGTAGAGCCTTGAAGAATATGTGTAACATGTATGCATCAACGATGTTATAGGTCTCGTAGGTTCGACAACCACCATTGCACAACGGTGTTAAGACTTGAGCAACTTTGTTGCACCACAGTGTTAAGACTCGAGCAACTTTCAACAACGGTCCAGGACACCATCGTTGGTGTTTGTGTTGTTGAAGGGAGGTGGCCTTTTAAACATGGATGCCGAGTTGCTTGCTTTGCTGCTGCAGATGTTATAGGTCCCACTTCCAGGGAAGTTGTGTTGCTTGATTGTGGTGGTAAAGAAATGCATAAAGGATCTAATGAGTACCTTCATCTGCCAAGGAATGTTGTTTCAGTGGAATCACATGGAAGATTGAAAGTTGTCACACATGCCTACTACTCAAAATCTGATGGTAAAGCTCAAGAGAGTCAGATTGACATCCCTGCCAAAAATGCCAAACAATGTCATCGATGTTCACTCGGCAAGTGTGAGTTGGTGGTTTTGTTGCTTGGTCTCTCCTTGTCAAGGAGAAGCTGGACCTGTTGGTGCATTGCCCAGTGGTAGAGCCTTGAAGATTATGTGTATGAGCTATGTACGATTTTCAACTCATGTTTCATATGATAAAGCCAAATATTCATGTTCCAATAGAACAAAATATATTTGCTAGGAATAGAAAGGTAAGAGCATTTGAGTAGGAGGTTTTCTGGACAAAGTGTAACCTAAAGTTACATGCCTTTCATTAATGGTAATCATGCTATTCTAATATTTTATCTATCTTAGTTCTGTTTGTGTACCGTACATGTTTCTAACAAATTTTCAAGAGCTATATGGTTGTATGCTATTCATGATGCCTATGGATGTGTGAACATGTATCACAGTTGGGTGCTCATGTCATGCTTGATGACACAATGACTAGGTTTCAATGTGCTTTACCTTTACTATCTTATGGCCATGGTTAATTCTTATGTCTGTATTATTGTTTCCAGTGATTAATACTTGGCTACACGAATTGGAACATTTTGTGGAGGTGAACATATGCTCATTTCAAGACACTATTGGCCAACCAAGTGTACTAAGATTAGTTCAGTGCTCTTACAAGCAAACCTAACTACCAAGCAGAGGAATAAATGCACGTTAGAGCTAAATCTCTATATGTTTGTTCAATAATGTATTTGTTCCAACATTTCAAATGTAAATATCAATATTCCATCGATTCCTAACATGAAAATTTCAAATGTCAATGTATCCGTTCAACACTTCAAGCTATATTTCCTTTCCATTCACCCAATGTATGCTTTTCATCTGATCTGATCATGAAAGGAAGACATTCTCACCGTAACGCATGGGGTAACATCAAGTATTAGGTAACGAATAAGGTTCTAATACAAAGTCTATTATGAAATAGGACACAGAGCAGAGTCTCATGGGCTCCACATGGTCTATCCATGCCCCGACCCCCAGGGGGGGATGTAGTCGGTGCACCCGCACTTGTGGTGCTACCGGTGCATCGGATGCCATAGTATGTTTTAAAAAATCTAAAAAATATAGCATGTTAATGCAACATCAATGTATGAGGTCACAAAAATTTGTGTAAAAATTTGAAATAGTTTTTGAGATACAAAAATGATAAATTTGACATTAGTGTGAGAATGGGCCAAATCTAAAGCCCAAGTTGTGTTATGTACTATTTAGTGTTGAATTTGTCATTTTTGTTTTTTGAGTTATATTTCGAATTTTCAATTGAAATTTTGTGACAACCTACATTGATGTTGTGTGAGTGTGCTAGTTTTTTTTTCAGTATTTTTTGAACATTTTAAAAGCACAATGTGAGTTCGGTGCACCGGTAGCACCACAAGCTCCGGTGCACAGGTTATTTTCCCACCCCCGGGGCGCCTGTAGGGGGCGTGTGGATCCAGCGGAACCCCTATCCACCTACAATTTAGTGTACTTAACCCTCTTCCACTATATTTGTTTTCAATTTTTTGAATATGTGTATCCTGGAGTTTCAGCTTTGTTCTGTTTCAGGGTTTGACTGCAAGAGTTAAGCAAGATCTAGACGTCATGTCATCATCAAGTTTGTGCAAGGACACTAACCAAGATTACAAGAAGTACAAGATATAATAATGGAAGATGTTCATTACAAACATGGATGACACCCGAGGAGTTCGGTCTAGTCTTATAGCGTACCAAGAAATTGAGCACCGAAAGGACTCAGCATGTCAGCTGCCCATGTCGTGGTGAGCGGGAGCTTTGGAGGAACAAGCAAATCCATAGCTAGGATCTCTTTTTGAGGAAAAAAAATCTAAAGCATGGCCTCACAAAAAATACTTGAGTGATGAATTCACAATTTTAGTTCTCATATGATAAAGTTCATGTTTTATAAAAACAAATCCAACAGAACACATTGCAACAATTTTCAGCAGCAATGCATGGAGTATCATATAGTAAAAGCAAAAGTTGGGGTAATCCAAACAACCCTAGCCCTCCAACCATCCTGCATTCAACCCCCCCTGTTCATCAACACAACACTCCACGCACAATCGTTCACATCCCACCCCTTCATTCGCAATTGCCTCGACAACTTCAATCGGGGCGCCTGCTACTGCCTAAAGGCTTCGTTGCCCCAAGATCACCTTTTTGGGAGCAAGGTCAAGTAAAGCAAAATAATGGTGGAACTTTTCAAGTAAAAGTGCGGTACACAAAACACTGAAGCGACATATGCTGTTTCGTGTGAGATTTGTTTTGGTATATAAAACAGAAAGGCATGTAATAAAAAATTATATGAAAAAATAAACTTTGGTACATATTCTTTCCTATAATAGTATTACAAAATTGGTATGTATTCATTCTTATAATAATATAAGAAAATTGGTATATATAAAAAATGGGCAGGCTTTTAATAACCAGTTATCACAAGATATATTTTGGTATATATTATTACTCATATAATAGTATTACTATTTTAGTATATAGAAAAAACAAGGAGGCGTTTAATAACCAGTTATCCACAAGATACATTTTGGCATATATTATAACTTTCATAATAGTATTAGTGTTTTGATATATATCAAAAACAAGGAGCATTAATAACCAGTTTTCACATGATATATTTTGGTACATATTGCAATAACCCTTATAACAGTATTAGTTGACAATAGGAGTCGAATAGAATGAGAAAGATAACCATGATGACCCAAATATAATATGCCTCTATATTTAGGAAGATTCTCTAAGATTTGACAGTACCTCTATATAATACCACCACAACTACTCACATAGAATGAGAAATATCAGCCATTAGGAATATAGTGCAATAGGAGGAAAAAGAAATAGGAAACCACTTCTCATGGCACTTATCAAGAACAACACAAGTGCCATGTGCTTGGTAATTCTTCTGATGTCTACCACTTTGTTGCCATGCGAGGCGACTGGGAGAAACAAAGGTACACTCAATTGTTTATATCAGTCCAATTTATATAAACATACATACTCCTTAGTTTTCCATACTGTCTTGAGTAACTTGTGTAATTTATACTACATTGCTAATCTGAAACGGGATGCAATACTTTGTTGGGCGTAGGTACCACTTCACTGATAGATGTGTGTGGAAAATCTCGGTTATGCGAGGACGACACGGCAATCAATATTAATTGGTGCAAGGCTTCATGTCAAATTTCTGGCTACAGTTTTGAAAGAAGCTACTGCGAGAAGAATAATTGCTGCTGCGCATCGTAAGCGATTAAACGATTTGCCAAAATGTCGTGCTTGTAACATGTGGTGAACTTCAATAAACAATACATGTTGATTTTGGCATGAAGGTGCAACCTCATAATTTTATCAACGATGATGTTATCCAAGTTATTCTGATAGCATTTTTCCTTTTCTAATTCAAGTCGCCAAGGACAAGGAAATGAGGGACGACTAATTACTGTATTACTGCCTTGTTTTCTGTTTACAAGCCCCCTTGCCAAAATTCCTTTTTCTGTCTCAAGATCCAAGACCCCTGGCAAACGCGGCGGCGCCGACATCGGAAACTTTGAATTAGCAAAATTGCTTGCATATCAAAATAGTGAATAGCGTCTTCATTGATCACGTGGGTCATGCTGTCCACTGGACCGCATGTGATCCGCCCTAGTTGTGAAATTACTATGCGTATGATAGTTGTACGATTTATGTACGATGTCGAATCCACTGGCCTGCTGCAGTTTGGCCCCATGCATGGACGGCTTGATTGGCCCTGTCGTACAAATATCAGACACTCTGTGTCGTAGTTGTAGCATCACCCTTGAACGGTTCAAAACTACTATAGGCCTGAGCTAGGTACTCCAAGCTTGTATTCCGGAATTTCAAAAACCACACTGTAGAATTTATGGGAAATTACATGGAAAAATGACGATATAAATATATTACGGATCTATCATGTCACAAAAATTCAAATTCAATTTTTTCAAGCTTGACTTAGGCAAGAAAAGGAGAGATACATATTGGTAGTGATGTGTATTTTGAATATTTTGAGAAATATTAACAAAAAACAAACAAATAAATATGCCGACTGCATGAAGCTACTTGGGCGGCTCATGACAATGAGGCAAAGACACAGCTGCTCCCGACAATGGACCAGGCCAGTAGATGTTCTAAACTAATTACTAGGGGGCCTGCCATTGCAAATAAATGTAGTCGTCGGCTGTGTGGTTGCCCAATTCCAATCTGGCACTTGTAGCAACGTTTATATTGTTATTGGTACAAATGCGCACACCCCCTCCTCTCGTTAGATACCATATGGGCCGGACCATGTAAGACATGAACCGGGAGCTCCCTTTCAGCGAGCAACTAAGGAAGGAGCGTCACTTGGCGCGCTCTCAGCCGTCGCCACGTGTCACGCTCTCGGCGCTTCCTCTAAATTTTTTTTACACGCGTCTTCGGCATTTTAGATGTTTTTTTCTTTTTTTTTCTTCGGATTTTTGGTTTTCCACCGGTCTTTCTTAACTTTTGGACAAAAAAGTTTTTTTGCACGAAAAACATGTTTTTTTGCTTCGGCGAGAGGCACGGCCATGCCTCTTGGAAACGGGAAAACACGTTTTTTTTTACTTCCACGAGAGGCATAGACGTGCCGAAAAAAATGCGTTCATTTTTTTTCTTCCGTGGGAGACACATATTTTATTCCACGAGAGGCACGGATTTGTTACCGCGAGAGGCACGGCCGTGCCTCTCAAAAACGAAGAAAATGCGTTTTCTTTCTTTTTTCTTTTGTGAGAGATACGAGTTTGCTTCCGCAAGAGGCACGGTCATGCCTCTCAGAAACAGAAAAAACCGTGTGTTTCCCTTCCGTGAGAGGCACGGGTGTGCTTTCGCAAGAGGCACGGATTTGTTTCCGCGGGAGGCACGACCGTGCGTCTCAAAAATGGGGAAAAAGACACATTTTCTTTTTCTTTTTCCTTCCGCGAGAGGCACGGCTGTGCCTCTCGGAAACGGGAAAAAATTATGCTTTCTTTTTGTTTGTTGCGCGAGAGGCACGGCTTCTCTCGAAAAGCAAAAAGAGAAAAGTTTGTCAAAACCTATCAACATGGGATATAGTTTTGAAGATCTCGATGCGAGGAATCCAATGGTGAAAATAGTTCAATCTTTGGACGCACGATTTAAGAGATAAAATATTTTGAATAAGGAAAAAGCTTCCCCTCATCCGGCTGATTACAGTCTGTGCATCAACCGCTTGGGCTGCTTGACGTGTGTCCCCTTGAACGGCACATCCTTGGTGTTGAACCTTATCACCTCACGCCTTCATCTCTAGGAAATCTCTCTCAACAGCAAGCGCCACCAACCTTTCTTCCTTCACTCTCTCCGTCCCAACTCCCATCTAGCGCCGCTGGAGGATGCCGCCACCAGCCCCTTTGTCCTTTCCTCCTCTTCCTCTTTCTCTCTCTTCCTCTCTCCCTCTCCCTCTCTCTCTCTCCCAGCTGAGCTCCCATGGCGCTCCGCCGCCAGCCCCTTTCTCCTTCCCACCTCTCTCCTTACCCCTTTCTCTCTCTCAACAAATGAGCTCCCATGGCACTCTCTCCTCGGGTGCTTTTTTGCAACAAGATCTATGTTGCAAAAAATTTCTTCAACAAGAGCTATGTTGCGAAAATTTTGTAAAAAAAGTTCTGCAAGGTCCCAAAATTTTTGTGAAAGAAGTTCTGCAACAAGGTCTCTGTTGCAATTTTTTTTTACAACAAGACATCTGTTGCAAAAAAAATGCAACAAGATCTCTGTTATTAAACTTCTCTGCAACTAGACCAATGTTACAAAAAACATCTGCAACAACACTTATGTTGCAATGATGGAGCCGCCGCTCATCTGCTCGATGCGCTAGATCTGACGGCTTGCGACCCGGTGGATCTTCTAGAAAGATCAGCCGGCGGACGTGTAGCACGACCCAATATTCAAAACGGATTTACGAAAAAAACGGAAAACTCACAGGTTGTGACAAGTGGCGCACATGCAGTGCGCCACTTATCGCAACCTGGGATGTGGAAGGCACCTTTGCAAAGAGTGCTCCTTAATTAGTGATTTCGTCCCTTTCCCGGTTTTGGGAAGCTCCGAGAAGCTTCTTGGCCTAGTTTTAGGAAGCTTTTCGATGCTTCCCCCTTTTTAAATATATTTTTCCTTTTTGGGTCTTTTTATACAGGTCTTTATTGGTTTTTTCTATTTTTCTAAACTGCTACCAATTTCCAAATTCGAAAACTTTTTTCAAATTCATATTTTTTTCAAATTCTTGAACCTTTTCAGAAACCTATGAACTTTTCTTTTCCAATCTACAAACATTTTTTCAAATAAATGAATGTTTTGAAATCCATGATTTTTTTTCAAATTTCTGAACTTTTTGCAAAATATGAGAACTAATTTTTAGAAGTTGATGCTGTTTTTCTAATTCGTGATTTTTATAAAAAAATCAATGAACTTTTTAGAAGTTCATGATTTTTTTATAATAATTCTAAAACAACTATTGTTTGTGAACACTTTGCAAATACATTAACTTTTTTCGAATACAAAATATTTCTGAATTTCCTATTTTAAATATTTTTTTGTATTCTCAAATTAATTTTAGTTAAAATTCATTTTATTGTGAAGAACAAGTGAATTTTTATTATTAGAGCATGGCAACTTTTATTTTTTATCATGACAATTTCCAATGTGTGATTCCTATGTATTTTTTAAAATGAAAATATAAAGAATGGCAAATTTGTGAATGGGCCAGCATTGTTATTTCTAGGAGAACACTGGTTTTACACCTTTTAATTTATATTCAAATTTGTGTTTGTTCATTTTTTTTTCTGGGCAAACACTGTTTTTACATTGGTTTGGTGAAAGGGCTGTTGTTGGCCATGTTTTTGAGCATGGAGGCATGCTGGGGAGTGGGCTGGGGAGCGACCAAATTGGTTTTTCCGATCGAGCCATTATTAATGTCCTGTATATACTCCCTCCGTCTTATCTACTCCGCATATTAGTTTTGACTGAAGTCAAACTTTATAAATTTTGACTAAGTTTGTAGAAAACAGTATAAACATTTACAGTAATAAATTTATATGATGTGAAAATATATGCAATGATGAATCCACTGATACATATTTGGTGGTGTATATTGTCCACAATGTATATTTTGGTATATATTCCAATAACTCCTATGCGTCCCCCAGCTAATGAATCGTACTAGTATTAACGCCTTGGTATACCAAAAACAAGAAGGCATTTAATAAACAGTTGTCCACAGCGTATATTTTGGTATATATTCTAATCTTTATTCCTAATGGAGCAGTTGGTAGTCTTCGCCGGTCAATTTTCATCCCACCATTTTCGTCTGGATTTTTTTCGTCGGTTAACCTTCGTCACATCCCCGCTGCCACGCCTTCGTCCACCGGTTTACGAAAGAAAAAAAAATAGCCCAGCCACCCCGCAGTCCCGCACGACCTTGCCTCCTCGATCCCACCTCGACATCCATCTCGCCGCCACCTCCTGCTCCGCCCCGCCGTGCGCCGCCCACCGCCACCGTGCCTGCGCCACGTCCTCCCTATCGACTCCACTGTCCGAATCCCGCCGCCGCCGCGCCTGCGTCCCTCCCCAAACTTTGCATCATCCTCCGCGATATAGATCCAGATCCCACCCGCCGCCCGCCCCGCCCCATGGGGGGCTGCCACGCCAAGCCGCGCACCCGCCACGCCGACGGCGCCTCCCGCCGCCGCCCGCGCCGCCTCCACCCTCCTCCACGGCGCCCGCCACGCCGGCCTCCAAGAAGCACTGGACGACGTCCCCCTTCTTCCCCTTCTCCACGCCCAGCCCCAGCCCGGCGCACCACCTCTTCTCCTCCTCCTCGGCGGCCTCCCCCAGGGCCTCCTCCAAGTCCCCCGTCCCGGCGGGCCCCAAGTCCCCCGCGCCCTCCTACTGGCCAGGCGCCTCCTGCGCCTGCCCTTCCCACCGCCCTTGCCCGCCAAGCACATCTGCCACGCGCTCGCGAGGAGGCACGACCCGCCGCGCCCGGCGATCCCCGAGGAGGACGGCGACGGCAGGAGGGGCCTCAACAAGGGCTTGGGCATCAACAAGGGCTTCGCCGCCAAGTACGACCTTGGGGACGAGGTCTGGAGGGGCCACTTCGGCTACACCTGCGCCGCCAGGATCAGGAAGGGGGCGCGCAAGGGGGACGCCGTCGCCGTCAAGGTCATCCCCAAGGCCAAGGTGATGACCTGCCCGCAACCTTTGCAAGCCCTTGAGTTCGGATCCCTTCGCTGGTTTTCTGAAAATTCATGCCGCGGGAGTTTATAGGCGATCTTAGATTTGTGAAAAAAGATCAACTATATCTGTGGGTTTTATGTTGTACTACAAATGTCCTTCATGTTTTTTAGTAGAGTAAATCTACAAAAATGTTTATTGACTAGAGAAAGGTAACGCATGTTTTTTTGAAAGCAACCGTTGACTAACCGCTGACTAATGTAATCAAAGCTGTCAAATGCACGCCAGTTGATTTCTTAAGAACGTGGCTTTGTTATAGAGGTTCTGACGCCAAATGCTGCCTTCCCCTGACATCATGGCTTCATGTACTAACATGCTATTGATCCACATTGCGCATTGTGAAAAGAATATCTGATTTTATCACATGCAGCATACATTTATATATAAGAATAATATGGATTACGAGATCTTCTGCGTACAGCATTGTTGCATGGTACGTACTAGGTAACATATTAAATTATGTGTTGTGAAGTATTAAATGTACCCACTTGAATGATGAGATCTGAGTAAGTCCCGTCATTTTTTGTGGTGGAGTTTACACTTGATATTCCGTAACGACTTTGCCTATCGCTCTTTTCTCAATGTGCGATCTGGTTTAAGCTCTCCATAGTTGCAATCTCTGTTATTTGGGTCACCACATTTCAATGCCTCACTTGAGGATTAATATCATCATTTTGTCGTAGCTAGGCATGAACTTAGTTCCTCAGTCCTCGTATGTACATTTTTTTTGTATCATCTGAAGTTGCTCTAATCTCTTGTCCGGAGGGAGGTGAAAATTTTGAAGGCTTTAGCAGGGCACAAGAACCTGGTTCAGTTTTATGATGCATATGAGGACAACGAAAATGTCTACATAGTCATGGAGTAAGTTCCAGTACCTTGATACTCACAATGTGTTTTGACTTCAATTTTACATGCTATGAGGATGCTCTCCTTAAGATGTCAAGTAGAGTAGAGTAGCTTTTTGCCCTCGTTATCAATACTCTCAACTACAAGCATAGAAAACAAACTCACTGAATAATCAGTTCCATTTTATTAACCCAACTTCAATAGTTTTCCAGTCCCTTTTTATTAAGATTCTTTGATCTACTTATTGTTGGTGCGGCAATGATTACCTCTCAGAAGCATATAATGCATTATCTTGTGTGCTTAAAAACATATTTAACAACCATATGTTATTTCATCCATATGTCTGGACGGTTAGTTACCTTTTCAGTTCTTAGGTTGGTTCTTGTTCTTACGTTAGTTCTTGTTCTTACGTTAGTTACTATCAGTTCTTGTTCTTGTTCTTGGTGAAATTGTTGTGCTATAACAGTGAGAGTATTCTATATATTCCTATCCAGATTTGACATTTAGTTTCCATGTCCTTTATTTTTCTTTTATTCTTAAGGAAAAATGCTAATTTCACCAATCTGCTCTTATTGTAATGTTATGACTTTGTTTCCAGGTTGGTACAATTTTATATTCAGCTCAAAGAGGTCCCGCGGTACAGCTTAGGAAATAAAGGCGAATCAATTTGGTGAGGATAAACCGGATTGCCTTCTATTGTGGTGGGTCAAACTATTGTCTGAAACACCAACAACGACAACAAGCTTTTTTCTTCTTTCTCTTCCTAATAGAATGTTGATTGTATCTATAAGATATGTTAATAGATTCACCAAAGTCTGATTTGGCACTTATTTCTTAAGCTCAATGGAGAGGTCAAATTGAGCTATAAGCTGTTTGCTACTGTATTTCTTTAGTTCCAATTTATTGGTTTGATTTTAAGGTTCTATAACCAAATGATAGTTCAGATTGAGTACATGTTGTTACTCCACTTATTTATAAGCTACCATTTTCTGTTATTTTAAATTGTTAACTATTGACTAAATGATGCAGATGATTTCCCCATAGGATAACTTGACAATTTCCCCATAGTATCTTTATTTGACTTTGTTTCCTTAGCATTAGCATTATCTTCAAAGCCACATGATTTGCAATCTGGTTCAAATGGAGATTAGTCATGCGGAGCTGCTTTCTCCAACTATCTAAACTTACAATGGATACTTGGAGAGTTCATCAAAACTTATCTCGGCTTATTTCAATTTTTTATTGTAGAGTTGTCTGAGGGGAACCCATGCTTCTTCTTACTGAATCATCTGCAGCGTCTAGGGAATAACGGTGCTCTGACAGGTCGTGGAAGCTTATGAAGAATTGTACAGTAAATAAGTGGATACTTTGTGTTACTATTGCTGCATGAATGATGCGACCTTCTGCTGTGGTGTGAATAGAAGTGAGTTGCTGATTTCTTTAAAATAAAATCGACCTTGTGTGCTAAACTGCTAATTTTTATATGAATGGGAGATAGACAGAAGAAGATAGATAGAGTTTACCTTGTTTACGGATTGTTGTATGCTACGTCTTGAGCTTGCGTTGGTTTTCCCCGAAGAGGAAGGGATGATGCAGCAGAGTAGCGTAAGTATTTCCCTCAGTTTTTGAGAACCAAGGTATCAATCCAGTAGGAGCCCACGCTCAAGTCCCTCGTACCTGCACAAAGCGATAGCTACCCGCAACCAACGCGATTAGGGGTTGTCAAGCCCTTCACGGTCACTAACGAGAGTGAGATCTGATAGATAGAATATTTTTGGTATTTTCGATATAAAGATGCAAAGTAAAATGTAAAAACAAAGTAAATAGCAAAACAATATAAAAGTGATGGAGATTGATATGATGAGAATAGACCCGGGGGCCATAGGTTTCACTAGTGGCTTCTCTCAAGAGCATAAGTTTTCTACGGTGGGTGAACAAATTACTATTGAGCAATTGACAGAACTGAGCATAGTTATGAGAATATCTAGGCATGATCATGTATATAGGAAGCACGTCCGTGACAAGTAGATCGAAACGATTCTGCATCTACTACTATTACTCCACTCATCGACCGCTATCCAGCATGCATCTAGAGTATTAAGTTAAAAACAGAGTAACGCTTTAAGCAAGATGACATGATGTAGAGAGATAAATTCATGCAATATGAAATAAACCCCATCTTGTTATCCTCGATGGCAACGATACAATACGTGTCTTGCTGCCCCTTTTGTCACTGGGAAAGAACACCGCAAGATCGAACCCAAAGCTAAGCACTTCTCCCATGGCAAGAATTATCAATCAAGTTGGCCAAACCAAACAGATAATTCGAAGAGACTTGCAAAGATAACCAATCATACATAAAAGAATTCAGAGAAGATTCAAATATTGTTCATAGATAGACTTGATCATAAACCCACAATTCATCGGTCTCAACAAACAAACCGCAAAAGAAGAAGATTACATCGAATAGATCTCCACAAGAGAGGGGGAGAACATTGTATTGAGATCCAAAAAGAGAGAAGAAGCCATCTAGCTACTAACTATGGACCCGAAGGTCTGAGGTAAACTACTCACACTTCGTCGGAGAGGCTATGATGATGTAGAAGCCCTCCGTGATGACGGCCCTCTCCGGCGGAGCTCCGGAACAGGCCCCAAGATGGGATCTCATGGATACAGAAAGTTGCGGCGGTGGAATTGGGTTTTTGGCTCCTGTTCTGATCGTTTGGGGGTACGTGGGTATATATAGGAGGAAGGAGTACGTCGGTGGAGCACCGAGGGTCCCACGAGGCAGGGGGCGCGCCCTAGGGGGGGGGGGGCGCCACCTACCCTCGTGAGCACCTCTTTGCTTCCTTGCAGTAGGGTCCAAGTCTCCTGGATCACGTTCGGTGAGAAAATCACGTTCCCGAAGATTTTATTCCGTTTGGACTCCGTTTGATATTCCGTTTCTTCGAAACACTGAAATAGGCAAAAAACATCAATTCTGGGCTGGGCCTCCGGTTAATAGGTTAGTCCCAAAAATAATATAAAAGTGGAAAATAAAGCCCAATATAGTCCAAAATAGTAGATAATATAGCATGGAGCAATCAAAAATTATAGATACGTTGGAGACGTATCATTGTACGGATAAAAATGACTTTGTGTAGATATTTTTGTTGTATTGTATATTGTTTATTGTACGGTAGATCAACATAGATAGAAGAGGATAGAAGAAAAAGGTGCTAATTATTGTATTGTCACATTGTACAACCTAATCATTGTTGTATATGTTTTTGCATAGATACATCAATGATGATGTACATAGACAGAAGAAGTCTTAATGGGGAGCTATTTCAAAACAAGATTAGGAGAGCCTCAAGGATTTAAGCAGTAAAATACTAACCTGCACAAGCCTTCTTTCGAGTCTCCTAACATTGTCTACTTAATTTTCACTACCTGCAAGTACAGAAAGCTAGAAATTTGGATATGCTGCTATTTGCCTTGAGTTTGTAAGATAAGATCTCTCTACTTCTAGGAGAGTTTGACCACCCATATCTCTCTTTTTCTTTGAACCTCCACTTAGTAGGTCATTTTTGCTATGATATACTCCCTCCGTTCCTAAATATAATTCTTTGTAGAGATTTCACTATGGACTACATACAAAGCAAAATGGGTGAATGTACACTCTAAAATGCATCTATATACATCCGTATGTGGTCCATGGTGCAATGTCTACAAAGACTTATATTTAGGAACAGAGCAGTCTATTGTATCATTTTGGCTGCTGAATATGATAGTCGTAGCCCGTCAAAAAATTATGATAAACGATTGTCTTCGTAAAAGGTGTAGTGACTGTTGCAAAGTTCACCATTTATATTTTTCAGAAAACAAACCTAGAGATGTTGCTTTATTTGAATTCTGCTTATTGCATTTATTGGAGCACCTGCAATGGGCACATTGATTGTTTAAATGTTCCTCTTGATGCCGAGCACACTACAATTGAATATATCTCTCATTGAGACCTGGATCATCTTCCATGGTTATTAGAAGGTAGCATACTACTGGTTGAACCCGATAGTTACCTGAAACCATTTATTAACATCGGGCCCCTCTACTTTCTAAAAAGTTTCCATTTTAGTTTACTGAATATGTTTTTCCTTCTTGAACTATATCAGCTAGGCAAGTGCCAGAACCCAGGAGCTTAAGATTTGCTACCCTTAAGATATGAGTTAATATTGCAATCAACTTTGACTGTGCAACTATATAGACAAGGGCATGCATTCTATATCAAAGGACCTATGTTTTCATTTTAAACCTCTGCAGCCGCAACACCCGGGAAACCATGCCCAGATACTCGGTGCTGTTGTACCATGACATGGGCTCCGAGCTGGCCATATGGCACGTCACCATACCTGAGGCATGAGGGCGTCGTCGCCGGTTTGTCGTCTCATCCATGGGATCGCCGCAAGGTGAGTCGAATCAATCTCGTATGTCATAGTCGATGCCCAAACATTTTTTATATCCATTGACAATGATTCCTCACATATAAACCACACAACAACTATTGTTTGCTCCCGTGGATTTGATCTTTACTCTTCCCTTTCTGTTCTATGGTTATGAACAGTCAAATCCAATTTGCAGCTCCCTACACTATCAAGGCTACGGTGTGAGTTATGACTGTGTGCCGGATGAGGACACGATTGTGGCAGGGATATTGGTGGCACGAAGTTGTTTAGTAACAGGATGCTCTAAACTCAGCTGCTAGATATTTCAGCTGAAGCACAAGAAGAGTTCCTATTATCGGTACTGATGTTGTTTTGTAATCTTAGCAGGGAAGTTTATTTTAACTTTTTATAAAGAAGCTTGTGACATTTCTAAAAAGTAAGGTCATTTAGGCACATGGAGCGCTCCTTTTTGGTCATTTTCTACTCAATTGTAGAGTTTTATTGTGGTATCATAATTTTTCATATCTCAGTAAAGTGCATGTTTTTTTAGATTAATAGTAAAGTGCATGTCAGTAGCTCCAGAAGGAAAAATTTCAAGAAAAATCTTCTTTCCTGATGGTAATCATTTTCAAACTAACTACTATGGTTTGCTTGTCCTTTTGGTTCTGCATCGTGTCCATTCCAGAGTCTCTATGGTATAATGAACGTTGTTGAATTCTTACTATTGTGTTATGATTTTTAAGCTTTCATTTTGAATTCCCTTAGGTTAATAGTAAGCTCGATTTGAAACTTTGGCGGAGATACAGTTTTGATATACAACTTAACTTGGCTTTTAATCTATGTGGTAATTTCTTTAGTATATATGATATTGCATGCATACCATATACTGTTCTATCACAACGATTGATTATTTTCTAATTCTAATATTATTTTGGTTCAGGTTAAAAAATTACATGATGATGAAGGATGGAGCTGTCCTTCGAAGAATTGTGTAAAGAACTAAAAAGTAGTAATACCATGTCTTGTTCAAGTGCCAAATCAGCATTGCAATGCGATGACTCATGTATGACATCTGCCCGTGTTGATTATCGGAACCTTTGATAATTAGGAGATGCATGAATCAGCCTATGATAATTAGTATATGTCTGGTACAATATGTGTCCATGTGTTGTAGTTAATTTGTACAACGCAAGTCACCATAATACAACGGGAAAAGTTTAACTAAGGGGATTATGTTGAAGTTCTAAAGGAATCCATCAACAAGGGTCTCAAGACGATGCCATTGAAAGGGGCAAAAAATACTTCAAGTTTTCAGTATATATGTGCAGTGAGAAAAAAAATTAAAAGGCCCGTAGCAACGCATGGGCATTCTGCTAGTAACTCTTATGATCTCTATTTTTAAAGGAGCAGTTGGTAGTCTTCGTTTCGGTTTTTTTTGTCCCATCCCATTTTCGCTGGGTTTTTTTCATAGATTTTTTCGTCCCCTCCCCCACTTTATCGTTTATTTTCGCGTCACCCTCTGACACAATGAAAGAAATCTAAACATATCATAATTTTCCATGCCGACGTAAATTATTTAGTAATGTAGAATCAATCACAATCAATCTCTAAAGATCAAATCTAAATTAATTAATCTCTACTCCTAATGGAGCAGTTGGTAGTCTCTGTTTCGGGTTTTTTGTCGTCCCATCCCACTTTCGTTGTTTTTTTCATAGGTTTTTTTCATAGATTTTTTTCGTCCCCTCCCCCACTTTATCGGTTTATTTTCGCGTCACCCTCTCACACAATGAAAGAAATTTGAACATATCAGAATTTTCCATGCTGGTGCAATTTATTTAGTAATGTAGAATCAATCACGATCAATCTCTAAAGATCAAATCTAAATTAATTAACATTACCTTAAATCACTCAATCACATTAATTAGAAAACAAATAATTGATTTTAAGAAAAATCGCTCAATCACATAAATTAGGAAACTAATAACCGATTTTAAGAAAATTAATGTGTAAATCATAACAAAGAAATGTCATCTTCTGATGGACGACATGTGGCACTTACGATCTCACAACACCTAATCCCACTTTGCCTGTCATTTTTCAATCCCAACTGCTAATCCCGATTCCAATCGTACATACACTGCGCTACCCTCAAACAGGTTTCCCTAGTAAGAAAAACTACACATCGACTTAGGGTTTCCTTCCTCTCGGTCTTGTTCCTGAATACCACGCTGAATGACACTGTCACCGCCGGTGAAGCGGCCATTGATACGTCTCCAACATATCTACTTTTCCAAACACTTTTGCCCTTGTTTTGGACTCTAACTTGCATGATTTGAATGAAACTAACCCCTACTGATGCTGTTTTCAGCAGAATTGCCATGGTGTTATTTTTGTGCAGAAATAAAAGTTCTTGGAATGACATGAAAATTAGCGGAGATTATTTTTGGAATATATACAAAATACTGGCGAAAGAATCAAGGCCAAGGGCCCACACCCTGTCCACGAGGGTGGGGGGCGCGCCTACCCCCCTGGGCGCGCCCCTGCCTCCTGGGCCCCTGGTGCTCCTCCGACCTCAACTCCAACTCTATATATTCGTGTCCGCGGAGAAAAAAAATTAGAGAGATGGATTCATCGCGTTTTACGATACGAAGCCGCCGCCAAGCCCTAAACTCTCTTGGGAGGGCTGATCTGGAGTCCGTTCGGGGCTCCGCAGGGGGGAATCAGTCGCCATCGTCCTCATCAACCTTCCTCCATCACCAATTTCATGATGCTCACCGTCATACGTGAGTAATTCCATCGTAAGCTTGCTGGACGGTGATGGGTTGGATGAGATTGATCATGTAATCGAGTTAGTTTTGTTAGGGTTTGATCCCTAGTATCCACTATGTTCTGAGATTGATGTTGCTATGACTTTGCTATGCTTAATGCTTGTCAATAGGGCCCGAGTGCCATGATTTCAGATCTGAACCGGGAAGTCGAGGTCCGCTTTGGCCGTCCGACACGCCACACCGCCACGTTGTAGGCACGCGCAACCTCGTCAGCAGTGGGATACGTGCCGAAACACCAACGCCGCCCTGCGTCGAAGAACTCCACTCCGAAGTTCCCGGAGGGCTTGATATCCAACGTATCTACTTTTTCTCATGCTTTTCCTCTTATTTTGGACTCTAATTTGCATGATTTGAATGAAACTAACCCCAGACTAACACTGTTTTCAGCAGAACTACCATGGTGTTGTTTTTGTGCAGAAATAAAAGTTCTCGGAATGGAACGAAACTTTGCGAGGATTTTTTATATCAATAATAAAAATTTCTGGAGCCAAGACCCACCAGAGAGGGGCCCTGGGTGGGCACAACCCACCAGGGCGCGCCCCCTCTCCTGGCGCGCCCAGGTGGGTTGTGCCCACCTGGTGGCCCCGCTGACGACCCCCCTGATACTATAAAATCACATATTTCCAGAAAAAATCAGGGAGAAAGAATTATCATGATCCACGAGACGGAGCCGCCGCCAGGCCCTGTTCTTCCTCGGGTGGGCAGATCTGGAGTCTGTTTGGGCTCCGGAGAGGGGGATCTTCGTTCTTCGTCATCACCAACCCGTATCCATCGCCAATTCCATGATGCTCACCACCGGGAGTGAGTAATTCCTTCGTAGGCTCGCTGGTCGGTGAGGAGTTGGATGAGATTCATCATGTAATCGAGTTAGTTTTGTTAGGGCCTGATCCCTAGTATCCACTATGTTCTTAGATTGATGTTGCTAAGACTTTGTCGTGCTTAATGCTTGTCACTTTGGGCCTGGGTGCCATAATTTCAGATGTGAAACGTTTATGAATTCATTATCATATCCATGTTTTAGATCCGATCTTGCAAGTTATAGTCACCTACTACGGTTATGATCCGACAACCCCGGAGTGACAACAACCGCGCCCACTCTCGGTGATGACTGTAGTTTGAGGAATTCATGTATTCACTATGTGTTGATGCTTTGTTCAGGTTCTCTATTAAAAGGAGGCCTTAATATCCCTTAGTTTCCAATATGGACCTCGCTGCCATGGGAAGGTAGGACAAAAGATGTCATGCAAGTTCTTTTAATAAAGCACACATGACTATTTACAGAATACATGCCTACATTATATCAATGAACTAGAGCTAGTGCCGTATCGCCCTAGGTTATAACTGTCTCATGATGAATATCATCCAACAAGTCACCGATCCAATGCCTATGAATTTATCCTTATTGATCTTGCTACGTTACTATTGCTATCATCACTGTTACACTTGCTACAAACTGCTTCTATCACTGTTACTGTTACCGTTGCTGCTGTCACTATTATCAAAACTATCAAACTACTTTGTTACTGATCACTTTGCTGCAGATAATTAATCTTCAGGTGTGGTTGAACTGACAACTCAGCTGCTAATACCTTCAAATATTCTTTGGCTCCCCTTGTGTCGAATCTATAAATTTGGATTAAATACTTTACCCTCGAAAACTGTTGCGATCCCCTATACTTGTGGGTTATCAGGGCTTCACCCCCACGCCGAAGAAACCCGACTTGCCCTTCGGCGTCTTCTTCGGCGCCATCGGGTGGCGGCGGCGGCGACCGAAGCGAGTCGGGGCGGCGACAGATGGAGAGAGGTCGGGGAGGCGGCCGAGCGGGGAGCGGGCGGCGGCGTGCGGCATGGGGCGGACGGAGCGGAGCGGCGGCGTGCAGTGCCGGCTAGGGCGGGCGGCGACAGCAAGTGTTGCGGGAGGGGGCGGGCGGAGGCCGGAGCGGGGCAGAGGCAGGCGGGGCCGGGGCGGGGCTAAGACGGACGGGGCCGGGGCGGCGCGGTGCGGTGCGACGACGACCAGATCCACCCGTACGACGATGGGCGGCGATCCAGGCGGGGTGGAATCGGCGGCGGGGGTAGGAACGGGGCTGGATCTGCGGCAGGACGGCGTCGGGGAGCTGCGGCGGGGCGGCGGAGGGCGGGCGGGAGGAAGAAGGAGGGGAATGAACTAAAGGGCAGTTGGGCGTTGGTGCGTGGCCGCGGTTTTTTACATCTCCCGCCTCCGGAGATGTAAATTTGCACCGCGAGGTGTTGTATTTTACATCTCGTGGAGGCGGAAATGTATTTTTTTTTGCATATGGACCATCTGTTGGAGAGATTTTTTTTGCCTCAGAATATTCAAAAGTTGGTTATTTTTACATATGAACCGTCTATTGGAGATGCTCTTAGTCCTGAAAATATTACACTGGAAAATATTATTTTGTGTATAGTCAAGTACTTAAAAAGCTGATTGAGGGAATTTGAGAGGATGGAGAAGATGAGGGCACAATAGAGAAATGGATGGAGAGAGAGAGAGAGAGAAAGAAGAGTGTTAAAGATGAGAGGCAGAGTGAGAAAGAGGGTCTTTACATCAAAAAAGATCGACAATAATGCATAAGCATAATTAGTACGAGGGTAAAGTATACATTATACACAACTGATGTTGAACTATTGTTATATACAAAGAACCCGTAGCAACGCACGGGCGTTCTACTAGTAGTATATTAATGTCTTGGTATATCAAGAACAAGAAGGCATTTCATAACCAGTTGCCCACAACATATATTTTGGTATATATATTCCACCAACTGCCATGATAGCATTAATTGAAATGAGTTGACCATGCATATAGATACAAAGGATGAGAAACTACATTGGATTCTCCAATATTTTCTTTTTGAAATTGAGACTCCCCGAGATTTGATAGTCCCTCTATATAATACCACAATAAGGACTCAAGTAAAACGAGGAGCATCAACCTTAGGGAATATATAGCAAGAGGAGGAAAAAGATAGGTACCCACACTTTTGATGACACTTATCAAGAACAACACAAACGCCATGTGCTTGGTAATTCTTCTGATGTCTACCACTGTTGCCATGCGAGGCAACTGGAAGAAACAAAGGTACACTCATCTATTTAGACAAGTCAAATTTTGTATAAATATACACCTTAGTTTTTGACACATTCTCGAGTAACTTGTGTAATTTATGTTACATTACTAATCCAAAATGGAATGCAATACTTCTTTTGGCGTAGGTACAACTACATTGATTGATGTGTGCAAACCTGAACGGTTATGCGAGAACCCGATAGGATACAATGTTACCTTGTGTAAGGTTTCATGTGAATGGTCTGGCTACAGTTTCTACAACAGCTATTGTGAGAAGGGCAAATGCTGCTGCGCATCCTAAGGAATTAAAGGATGTGCCAAAACGCCATGCTTGGAAGATATGGTGAAGTTCAATAAACAATAAAAGTTAGTTTTGGCAGGACTGTGCAACTTCATGATTTCATCAATATAGATGCTATCCAAGTTATTTTGATATCAAAAACTGTGTTTCAAAGTCACCAAGGAAACAAAGGACGACTATTACTGTGTCACTCTCTCCTTTTGTGTTTACAACCCCTCTTACCAAAATCGGTTTTCTCGCTCTCAAGATCCAAGTCCCCTTTGCCAAGCGCGGCTACACCGACGACTTTGAATTAGCAAAACTGTTTTTAATTTCAAAATAACATGAATTAGCAAAACTGTTTTCATATCAAAATATGTTGAATTAGCAAACACGTTTCATATCAAAATAATAACTTAATAATGCTCATTGATCATGCGGGTGCAGGAGGCCTGGAAGATCCTCCTGCACCTCCTTGCTGGCGATGAGCTAACTCTCTTCCAAGGCCAAGGCCATAGGCCATAATGCTTAATGCTTAATTACTTTATTCGCCAGTAGCCTCACCGTCGGTGACGAGGGCGGCCCGCAGCTCGCTCGGCCGTGGCTGGCCGCTGGACCACATGTTTTCTTAATGCGTATTTTTTTATGTACAACCAATAAAGGGCAGACCTTGGGTTTTCACCCTGAGAATCAAGACTCGATACTTGAGGAGCACCACCAAAAATGCAATCCTCCAGTGTTGCTGCCTCCGCTTGCCGAGGCCGCTGAAACAAGTCACCACACACCTGGCACACAATCTCCATTGCATTCAAAATACCCTTCCACCGAAGCTTCAAGACCTTCAATCACAGCCGTCATGACTTTCCCCACCTCTATCAATGCCTTCAGAATATTGACTTAGACATGTTCCATGACACTCAAAAGAAAGCGAGGCTTCGCGCCGCGCCCTCTTAAGGCCGTGTTGGCTGAAAATATGAGCGCGCGCGATCGAAGCCTTTTCGATCTAGATATGCAGGGGCAACATACGCCAATCCATGTAGATTTCCGACAGGGAAGACCGGAACTCGTTAGTGACCAAATCCAAGAGTTCAACATCCAGTAGAAAGATGACTTGTCATATGAAGAGTGTCAGGGCCAAGATCTGGCAGAACTATATCGGGGCAAGCCACCATCATGGATGGGAGCTCCACCACGACCTAGCCCACCGATAGACGAGCCCTCGCCTGAGTGTGTGTGGCCGCGAGAGAGGCCGTGCTGTCGGCCGGCAGGATCTGTGGAGATGTGCCTGGATCCTGCAACGACCAACCCATGCCATGGCCATTAGATGCACGACCATCCACCACGTACTAGTGTTGGGTGTGAGAAGAGCGTTCCTACCAGGTCCCAGCCCCGGCTGATGGAAGGCATCCAGTTCTCTCGCCATGCCCACCACACCATGGGGTGAAGAACCAACATGCGGCGGCGCAGGACACCCCAACCAGTGCTCAGGGACTAGGCAGTAGCAACGACCACCAGAGAGACGAGATCCACTCTAGGGATGGCCGGATCCACTGACCAGCCCGCTGGATCCATGGTGGCTACGTTGGAGGATGGGGCAGCGACGGCGAGCCGGAGTTGGGGAGGAGAGGGGATGTACGGGGAGGAAGATCCCAGCGACGGGGAAGTCTCGTCGCCGCCGCCACACGGTCGCTGGCGACGGCAGCGAGGAGGGAAGAGCAGAGGCGGCCTCGAGCGCTAGGGTTCTTTGCCTCCGGTGTCGCCCTGGAGCAACACGGGAGGCAGTCCAATCGCACCAACTTGTCGGGTGTATGAAGAAAGAGGTTCATGTGGAATTAATCTGCTATTATGTATTATTTCTGTTTTAAAATTCTTGTCTTAGATTTGTCTAGATACGGATATATCCTTTTTTTGTATGGTAATACATGTCTCATTCATATCATAAAGAATAAAGTACAAGTCACGTAAGGACCGACATGACAAAACTGAAAAGATAGCAGAACATCTGTGAGCTTGACACCAACGCCCGTCACCTGCCTCTGACACTGCCACAGCAACCACCTAGGAAAGGAATGAAGGATTACCTCCTCACCCGAGCTCGACGTGGATATATCTAACACTAAAACATGACTAGATACATTTGTAGTCACGTAAGGACCGACATGACAAAACTGAAAAGATAGCAGAACATCTGTGAGCTTGACACCAACGCCCGTCACCTGCCTCTGACACTGCCACAGCAACCACCTAGGAAAGGAATGAAGGATTACCTCCTCACCCGAGCTCGACGTGGATATATCTAACACTAAAACATGACTAGATACATTTGTAGTCACGTAAGGACCGACATGACAAAACTGAAAAGATAGCAGAACATCTGTGAGCTTGACACCAACGCCCGTCACCTGCCTCTGACACTGCCACAGCAACCACCTAGGAAAGGAATGAAGGATTACCTCCTCACCCGAGCTCGACGTGGATATATCTAACACTAAAACATGACTAGATACATTTGTATCGATACAAATCTAAGACAAGAATTTTGAAACGGACGAAGTACTTATCCTATATACGTAAGATGTTTTTTTTGCGGGGTCTATTATCTCTATCTTTATCTTTTCTCCACTACTAAAAAGAACGTAAGGTTCCTATTTTACATTTCTTCACACCATCCCTTCGTCACAAGGTGTACTAAAATTAGCGACAAGTAATATGGAACGGAGGAAATAGAATATTTATATTCAATTGCAACACAAAGGAATTGTTCTAGTTTATATAAAAAGAAGAGGTAAATACACCAGAAGTCATAGTACTTATCCTATATACGTAAGATGTTTTTTTTGCAGGGTCTATTATCTCTATCTCTATCTTTTCTCCACTACTAAAAAGAACGTAAGGTTCCTATTTTACATTTCTTCACATCATCCCTTCGTCACAAGGTGTACTAAAATTAGCGACAAGTAATATGGAACGGAGGAAGTAGAATATTTATATTCAATTGCAACACAAAGGAATTGTTCTAGTTTATATAAAAAGAAGAGGTAAATACACCGGAAGTCATAGAACTTACATGCGACGGTCAGTTTGGTGCATAAACTTGTAAAATACGTATTTCTGGTCATCTAATTTGTCGCCTCGTTCATATACGGTGCTTCCCATTATACCCAGTCATATCCATACGCGCGCCAACGTGGCAGGGCCACTGTCAGTGGCTGAGGCCGGGCTTTTGTCAGAAAGGACCCTTACATTCTATTAATTTATGCAAAAAATCCTCAAATAAAATGAAAAAGTAATGAAGAACGGGATGGGATTTGAACCAATGACCTGCTGCCCTTCGCCTCGCATAGAAAACCACTAGACCAACTAACATTTGATGTGTCAAATGTACAGTTAGTGCTATTTATTGAACACGCACCACACTAATTAAAATAGAAATCAAAACGACAAAATTGTGTGCTGAAAAGGAGAAGGCCCGGTTCAAAATATGACCTTCTTAAAAGCTCGCCTTGTGTATAAGTGCCGACCATCAGTCCACACTGACACTTGACAACATAAACAAAATTTATCTTCTGTATTGTTCTTTCTTTGTTTTCTATGTAAGATAGATTTGATTTTAGTTTATTAGTGATACATAGAGATAAGAGTGCTATGTATTATATAGTTTGAAATTTATGTATCCCAGTGCTGGCAAACTATGTATAATTTTCTTTCTGCACAGACAATATTTTTTGCACATAGTACCTAACTTTAAATATATATTCCTGAAAAAAAATAGTGCGGGATGAATGAGCGTAAATTATTTTGGACAAACCAACAAAATTTTGTTCCAAGTTTCAATAATTTTAGATTTTAAAATCTAGATCAAAAGGAAATACAATATAGAATGAATGTATGTAAATTCTTTTGGACAAATCAACAAAACATTTGTTTGAATATGAATAATTTAAATTTTTTATATTTATATAAAAGGAAATATAGTGCGGAATGAATGTATGTATGTTTTTCAGACAAATCAACTCAACTTTTGTTTGAATTCGGATACATGTAAACTGAAAAATCCAGGTAAAAGAAAATATAGTTCAAAATGAATGTATGTAAATTCTTATGAACAAATCAAATAATTTTTGTTCGATTTCGAATAATTAAATATTTAAAATCTAGATGAAAGGAAATATAGTGTAAAATGAATGTACGTAAATTTTTGGGACAAATCAACTATTTTTTTCAATTAGAATATTTCTAATTTTAAAATCTAGATAAAAGAAAATATAGTGCAGCATGAATGTACATAAATTTCTTTGGACAAATCAACATCATTTTTTTTTGAGTTTGAATAATTTAAAATTTGAAAATTTAGATATACGAAAATATAGGTCAAAATGAATGTACACAGTTTTTTAGGACAAATGAACGAAATTTTTGTTTGAATGTGAATTATGTACATAAAAGAAAATATACTTCAGAATGAATGCATATAGGTTTCTTTTGGACTGCGCCCTCAAGCTCGAAGCGGGGATTACCTTGTCTCCGTTTTGATTTTACTTTAATTCGCATGGTCTAGTTATATAAAGATAATTTTTTCGGTTAAACACAAAGTTGCAGTTGGTCTGGTGGCTTCTATGCGGGGCGAATCATGGTCGGTCGTGGGTTCAAATCCCGATGTGTGCTACAATTTTTTTACTTTTATTTGAGAATTTTCTGCATATAAATAAATAAAATGCAAGGGTGCTATCTGAGAGAAAAAACAGTGCGTGCGGATTACCACCACCTCAGCCACTGACTGTAGGCCCCATCATGTTGGCACCCGTAATGATACAGCCGGATACGGTAGAAAGCACCGTATATGAACAAGAGGACAAGTTAGATAACTAAAAACACGTATTTTATAAGTTTACACACTAAACTGACCGTCGTGTGCTAGTTCTGTGACTTGTGGTGTATTTACCTCTAAAAAGAACATAAGGTTCCTATTTTACAATTCTTTCCACCACCCCTTGGTCACAAGGTAACGTACTAGAATATTTATATTCCGTTGCAATACAGAGGCATTGTTCTAGTTTATATAAAAATGTATTGACTTGACCCGAAAAGTCATTAGTCCTATCAAGAATCGAACCATCAACCTCCACTTTTCGTACTTCTTGGCGCAGCGAGCCCAGCTAGCCTTGGTGTTGGTAATAATTTCCACTTCTCTTTTTAATATATAATCAGTCCCACCTCGTTGCGCATAATCCTCAAGCCGTTTCTTCGCGTGGATGGTTCTCCCGTGCCTGGGCCCCAGATCTTGTTATGGCCCAACGAGCATGCCTGCCCCTCCGCTTGCGTTATGGCCCATTGAAGCTTATTTTTTTCTCCCCAATTATATCTAATAGCCTCAATGTTTTCAGAAAAAAGTTGGTATTCCTAAAAAAAATTTAACAGCTGGTACCTCCCACGATAGATTCCTAAATAATGTTGAAGATAGGCAAGAAAAATGGCAGCCGGCCGAAATCCCACGCGTATCCTCTTGTACCTGCCCGATGAAACCCTAGCCGCTCCTCCTAGAGGCTCCTTCCCGAGTTTCTGTCAAGGCGCTGTTTTTGTCTTCATCGCCACCGCCACAGCCACCACAACAACAGCGCGCAAACTTCGCCGACTTTGATGGTGGCCTCAAACCTCCATGTTATGCCTAGTACATTCCAATAACTGTTATGATAGTATTGATTGACAAGAGTTGACCATGCATATAGATATAAAGGATGAAAAAACTACATTGGGTTCTCCAATATTTTCTTTCTGAAATTGAGACCCTCCGAGATTTGATAGTGCCTCTGTATAATACCACAATAAGGAGTCAAATAAAACGAGGAGCATCAACCTTAAATGCCACAAACATTTTTTTTGAATGCTATCAATAGTTTTTAAAAATTACACTAACAAATTTTTTAAACAACGTATTTCATCAGTTTTGTTGTTTTTGAAATATTTATGTTTTGAAATATATGTATTTTGAATATTTGAAAAATATTAAAAACAAAAAAGAATAAAAATAGAAGAAAAAGAAATTAACCTGCATGAAGGTACTTCGGCAGCCTCACTAGTAGCGACAATGAGGCGAGATACAACAGCGCTCGATAACTCTGGTTATGCCAGCACATGCCATGGACCAGGCCCATTAGATGTTCTGGGCTAATTAGTAGGGGGGCTTGATCAAAAATAAATGTGGTCATCGTCTACTTGGTTGCCCAATTCCTATTTGGCGCTTGTAGCGCCGTTTATAGTCTTAGTGTTACAATGCGCACAGTCCCTCCCTGCGTTTGATTTAGTGGGTCGATGCGTTTAAAGCCCGAGCAGGACACTCTCTTCCCTAGTTTTGCGAAACCCCGAGAAGCTTTCTGGTCATGTTTTAGGAAGCGTTTGGATGCTTCCGGGAGGTTTTCCCCTTGTATCCCTTTGGACCGGTTTTCATTCAGTTTTTCTTTTCTATTTAGATCCCTTTTTTCAAATGACTATTTTGAAATTCACAAAAAAAAATCAAATTCTTATTTTTCCATATTCATGAAGCTTTTTCCAAAACCCTTGAATTTATTAAATCCATGAACTTTTTAAAATGCATGAATTTTTTCAAATGTTAGAACTTTTTTCCAAATTCGTGAACTTATTTATTAAAGTTGATGTAGTTTTAAAAAATTGTGATTCTTTCAAAATCGATGAACTTTTTTAAAAACTAATTTTTTCCAAATTTATGATTTTTTCAAATCCACTTTTATTCTATTTTTTTTATGAATTTCACAATTCATTTTATTATTAAGAGCATGGCAATTTTTTGTTTTCGATCATGGCAACTTCCAGTGTTATTCCTATTTGTTTTTGAAAATGAAAATATAAAGCATGTCAAATTTGTTAATGGGCCAACATTGTTATTTTGGGTCAACACTTTTTTAATTAATATAGAAACTTGTGAATTTTCTGTTTTTTCCAGGCTAACACTGATTTTACACTAGTGGTGAATGGGTTGTGGTTGGCCACTTCTTTTGGGCCTGGAGCCACACTCGCAAAAGTCGCCAGGGAATTGGTTCTTTCAATCGAGCCAACTCCAGCGATTTCGCTCGAAGCAACCCCCAGCTAATGTTCCCCAACTAATGGGGTCCTAGTATTAATGTGTTGGTATATACCAAAAACAAAGAGGCATTTAATAGCCAGTTGTCGACAACCTATATTTTGGTATATATATTCCAATAACTTTTATGATAGTATTAATGTTTTGGTATATAAAGAACAAGTAGGCATTTAATAACAAGTTGTTGACAGGATACATTTGGGTATATTCCAATAACTCTTATAATAGTAGTTTGACTATGCATATAGATACAAAGGATGACAACACTAACATTGGATCCTCCATCATTTTATTTCTGAAATGCAGATGCTCCGAGATTAGATAGTGCCTCTATATAATACCACAATAAGGACTCAAATAGAACGAGCAACATCAACCTCAAGGAATATCTTGCAAGGGAGGAAAAAAATAGGCACCCAGACTTCTCATGGAGCTTATCAAGAACAACACAAATGCCCTGTGCTTGGTAATTCTTCTGATGTCTACCACTTTGTTGCCATGCGAGGCAACTGGAAGAAACAAAGGTACACTCATTTGTTTAGACTAGTCAAATTTTGTATAAATATACACAGACCTTAGTTTTTTTTAGACATTCTTGAGTAACTTGTGTAATTTATACTACATTACTAATCCGAAATGGGATGCAATACTTCTTTGGGCATAGGTACAACTGCATTGATTGATGTGTGCAAACCTGATCGGTTATGCGAGAACCCGATAGGATACAATGTTACCTTGTGTAAGGTTTCATGCGAATGGTCTGGCTACAGTTTCGTCAACAGCTATTGTGAAAAGGGTAAATGCTGCTGCGCATCCTAAGGAATTAAGCGAGGTGCCAAAATGCCAATGCTTGGAAGATATGGTGAATTTCAATAAACAATAAAAGTTAGTTTTGGCATGACTTTGCAACTTCATGTTCATCAATATGAATGATATCCAAGTCATGTTGATATCAAAAACCGTGTTTCCGTGTCGCCAAGGAAATTGGAGACGACTAATTACTGTGTCACTCTCTCCTTTTGTGTTTACAACCCCTTTTATCAAAATCGGTTTTCTCCCTCTCAAGATCCAGGACCCTTTGCCAAGTGCGGCGACACCGATGACTTTGACTTAGCAAAATCGTTCTTAATATCAAAATAACTTGAATTAGTAAAACCGTTTTCATATAAAACTAACTTGAATGATTAGCAAATCCGTTTCCTATCAAAATAAGTTGAATAGTGTCCTCAGATATCTTCGCGTACTTGTTTGCTGGCCATGAGCTAGCTTTGAACACTCCATATGCAAACTTCTGCCAATGCGGATACCTACGCTTGGACTCAATGAGCACCTCACTGATGTAATAAACCGACCGCTAAACCGGATATTCCATGCCTAACTCCTTCCTTTCCACCACAATTTCCACACTGACAGCTCGGCTATTGGCAGCCACATATAACAACAAAGGCTCTTTATCAATGGGAGCAGCAAGAACCGGCGGCTCAGCTAACTGTTTCTTCAAGGCCTCGAATGCCTGATCAGCAGCATGACTCCAGACAAAGTGATCTGTTTTCTTCATCATCTGGTATAGAGGGATAGCCTTTTCACCCAGCAGGCTTATGAACCGGCTTAAGGCCGCAATACGACCCGCCAGACACTGAATATCATTGATACACACTGGTTTAGCCAAGGAAGTGATAGCCTTTATTTTCTCCGAGTTAGCTTCAATACCTCGTTCAGAAACCAAAAATCCCAAAAGCTTGCCTGCTGGTATGCCAAAGACACACTTGGTCGGGTTAAGCATCATCTTGTAGACCCCGGAGATTGTCAAAGGTCTCCATCAAATCTTCTATCAAGGTGTTCTTCTTTCTGGATTTCACCACATTATCATCCACATAAGCATGAGTATTGCACCCAATCTGATCATGAAGACAATTTTGCACATACCGCTGGTAAGTCTCCTGGGCACTCTTCTTGAGCCCAAAAGGCACAAACACATAACAGAAGGCTCCAAAAAGAGTGATGAAGGTTGTCTTCTCCTGGTCCTTAACTGCCATCTTGATCTGATGATAACTAGAATAAGCATCCAAAAAGCTTAAACGCTCACAACCCGCCGTAGCATCAATGATTTGATCAATACGGGGGAGAGCAAAAGGATCAGCCGGGCAAGCCTTGTTAAGATCTGTATAATCCACACACATGCGCCAAGTACCATTTTTCTTAAGTACCAGCACCGGGTTAGCCAACCACTCAAGATGAAAATCTTCAACGATAAAACCAGCTGGCAAGAGCCGGGCCACTTCTTCACCAATGGCCTTGCGCCTCTCTTGATTGAAACGGCGAAGGAATTGTTTGACCGGTTTAAACTTTGGATCAATATTGAGAGTGTGCTCAGCGAGTTCCCTCGGTACACCTGGCATGTCTGAAGGTTTCTATGCAAAGATGTGCCGGTTCTTATGGATGAACTCGATGAGCACGCTTTCCTATTTCTGATCCAGATTAGCACTGATGCTGAACTGCTTAGATGAATCGCCAGGAACAAAGTCAACTAGCTTAGTGTCATCCGCTGACTTAAACTTCAACAGAGGATCATGCTCCGTAGTTGGCTTCTTCAAAGATGTCATATCTGCCAGGTCAAATTATGCTTATAAAATTTTAATTCCTCCATTGCACAAATGGACTCAGCATAAGCAACATCACCCTCTTCACACTCCAAGGCTATCTTCCGGCTCCCATGCACTGTAATAGTGCCCTCATGACCCAGCATCTTAAGCTGCAAATAAACATAACACGGCCTTGCCATGAACTTAGCATAAGCCGGCCACCCAAACAGAGCATGATAAGGGCTCTTGATTTTAACCACCTCAAAAGTCAACGTCTCAGACCTGGAATCATGATCATCACCAAAAGCCACTTCCAAAGATATCTTGCCTACTGGATACGCCGACTTACGAGGCACCACGCCGTGAAAAACAGTATTCGACAGCTTAAGATCTTTGTCAGTCAAGCTCATCCGACAAAAAGTTTCATAATAGAGAATATTGATGCTGCTGCCTCCGTCCATGAGCACCTTGGTAAATCTGTACCCTCCAACCTGAGGCGCCACCACTAGAGCCAAGTGACCCGGATTATCAACCCGTGGCGAGTGATCCTCACGGCTCCAGAGAATAGGATGTTCTGACCATCATAAGTAACGGGGACTCGCCGGCTCAACTGCGTTCACTGCCATTTTATGGAGCTTCTGATCCTTCTTGCATAAACTTGTGGTGAAGACGTGGTACTGTCCGCTATTCAACTACTTCGGGTTAGTCTGATAACCAGAGTGCTGCTGCTGATTCCCTTGACCAGACTGTTGATTAAAACCACCTTGATTGCCTTGGCCCTGGAAACCAGAATTGGAACCACCACCACCATAACCAGGACCGTGAGAGCCGGATCCTGAGCCGCCGTCCGGCCCATGATTGTTCTGGCAAAAAATGAAATTTCTATACTCCTTCATGATGAAGCAATCCTTCCAAAGGTGAGTGGCCGACTTTTCGTGTGTACCATGCTTTAGGCAGGGCTGATTCATCATCACCTCAAGGTTAAATTTTGGCCCTCCAAATCGAGGGGGCGGCTTTCTCCTGTGGCGCTGATTATTATTTTGCGTGTTGGTGTTAGCCACAAAATCCAAAGTGCCATCAGCCTTGCGCTTACCATTGCCACCTTGACTTGCCGAGTTATGCTGCCGCCCTCTCGTATTGCTACTCTTCATTCCCTTACCTGACTTCTCATCATCAGACTCGGGGTCCTTGGTACCATCAGAGTCGGCATACTTGACGAGAGCCGCCATTATCTCCCCCATGTCATTGCAGTGGCCCTTAAGCCGCCCAGTTTATGCTTCAAAGGAAGAAAACGGCAGTTTCTCTCCAACATCAGGACTGCTGAGCCGGCATTGATAATGTCCGATGAGTGTATAACAGCTGAGATCCGGCGTACCCAATGGGTTGTTGACTCGCCCTCCCCTTGAACACAGGAGTCCAAATCTAAAATCGACAGAGGCTTCTTGCACGTGTCTTTAAATTTTTGGATAAAACGAGCCTTCAACTCCGCCCATGACCTGATGGAGTTAGCAGGGAGCCCCTTCAACCAAGTACGAGCTGGCCCTCCAGCATCATGGTGAAATACATAGCACATGAAGCATCACTAACATCCATCATCTCCATGGCCATCTCATAACTCTCAATCCAAGCCTCAGGGGACTGATCTGTTGTGTAATTAGGAACCTTACAAGGACCCTTAAAATCCTTAGGTAAACGCTTGTTACGCAGAGCCGATACTAAAGACAACACAACCAAGGTTCTAGAGGTTACACCTGCCTCCACCGAAGCTGATGGATAAACCGAAGATTGTTGTTGAGGCGCTAGCTGAGCCGCCTGCTCAGCCTCCCGACGTGCCCTGCCCTGATCCACCAAAGCCTGGGCATTATTACCTCCGAGCGCCGGGACATGCCCACGAGGATGGTTGCGGTGATGCTCACTGCTTGAAACTGTTGGCGACTCAATGTGCCTGCCGTAACTCCGGCTTAGTCGAGGGGTTGAATGAATCCGTTCACAGCTATAAGAATAAGCCGCCTATTGAGCCACAACTGTCTGAAGAAGCTCTCTCGCCCTCTGTGTCTCTATCGCTGTTGGAGACTCGCCTTCAACCGGTAGAGCCGCCAATCGTGTTGCCGCAACAATCATATTATCCAAAGGGTTAGAATAATGTCCCGGCGGTGTCGGAACGAGCTGAGGCAGAGTATTGTTCAAGCGGGGCGGATCCATCGCACGTGGTTGAACCGGCGCTCCAGTCACTGGCGCCTCAACTACCCAGTTCACCGCTGGCGGGTCACTGGTCCCAGCTCCAGGCGTGTTGAAGAGGTTCCTCGCCTCATAATCTGAGGGCATACGACTCAGATGCCTCCTCCTCATGATCTCGTTTGAAGCGATCTGATCCAACGTGAGCCGGAAAGAATCTGCTTGAATCCTATGTGCCTGGGCGTCCAAAGCAGCCTACTCCGCAGCCACCGTGGCATTCTCAGCTGCCAGCTCTTCTTTGTCTTGAGCGATCTCATCTCGCAACTTCGCCACATCAACTTTATGTTGTTCCTGGTTGTCTAGGGTTACATCTACTCCCATCAGAGTCGCCAAAGCCTCTAATAACTCTGTCAAAGCTTGAGCCGGCAGGCGTGTAGTGCCACTAGCACTAGCCGTCGCCGCAGCAGTCGAGCTAGAGGTCATGGCTGTGCCGGTTGTCGAACCGAGCGCCGGCTGTGTGCCGGCCATGAAGATCTCAACCCTATTCGGCGGCTCATAGGGGTCCACAAATAATGTCTCCATCGGAACAGCCCCCAAGCCGGTCGCCTAGCTTGTAGTTAATACAACGAATTAGTCTCGCCTGTGGACGACTCGCCATTAGAGTAGATGGCCGTCTCACCGCCAGACACAGATCCTTCCTCGCCTTCCGTCCCATGGATAAAACCAACAAAGGTGTGCTTTATGGCGGGCTGAACCCGGGCGGGTCGTGCACGCTGAGCCGTCTCGATGATGTCGGTGCAAATGTATGGCTTAGGGCCCGGTTCACTGGTCTTGCCGATGAAGACGTGGATTCCGCCGAAGGGGATCCGGTACCCATACTCGATTGAGCCGGCCTCGGGGCCCCAGCCTGCATCGTCGATGTAGAGCTTGCCGCGACGACTCTTGGTCATCCGGCCCACAACGTATGCCTTGATCCCTTCGAAGCTGCCCTTTAAGAACTCGAAACCACCGTGCGTTGGCCCCACGGTGGGCGCCAACTGTAGTGGAATTGTCACGGAAGATTCCTAGTGGAAGGACTTAGTCGTGGAGCCATCGCAACTACGTTAGCTTAAAGAGGTTAATCGGGACAAAGGACACAGAGGTTTATACTGGTTCGGCTCCTCACGGTGGAGGTAACAAGGCCTACTCCAGTTTGGGATTGTATTGCTTGGGTTTCGATTACCAGGGAGAGAATACGCTTGACCTACTTCTCAATCTCTTGTCTTTCTTGTCTTAAGCTGCCGCCGGGTCATCCCTTTATATACACATGTTGACGCCCGACCGCTTACAGAGTCCTGGCCGGCTCATACACAACATGTCTGGCTCGGTGACTTAACTATGCTTGCCTTACAATACAAGTCATACATCCATGGCGGTTCATCCTCCTGGGCCTTAAACCGCCTTTGGGTCTTGGGTCGTCAACGAGCTGGTATGATCCGCCATCTTCATTGATGAGTCGCCAGTGGTATGACCCAGCCCCTCCTGGGTGGTTCATACCCGATAGTCATATCCCCAACACAAGGTATTCCTCCGGTATCCGGGAGTTGCAAAATCTCATAGTCGAAGGAATATGTATTTGAGATGAAGAAAGAAATAGAAATAAAACTGAATGATCAATATGCTAAGCTAACAGATGGGTCTTGTCCATCACATCATTCTCCTAATAATGTGATCCCATTATCAAATGACAACTCATGTCCATGGTTAGGAAACTTAACCATCTTTGATTAACGAGCTAGTCCAGTAGAGGCTTACTAGGGACACGGTGTTTTGTGTATGTATCCACACATGTATCAAGTTTCCGGTTAATACAATTCTAGCATGAATAATAAACATTTATCATGATATAAGGAAATATAAAATAACAACTTTATTATTGCCTCTAGGGCATATTTCCTTCAATGGAAAGGTTCTTCTTGTGGTCCTTGGCTTCCATGACGATGGTGACCTCTCCGGCTTCCTCCTCCATAGACTCCGGTGACGTTGGCCCCTCCGGCAGGGTGCCAGAGAGGGCCTAAATTGGTTTTTCGTGGCAACAGAGGCTTACGGCGGCGGATCTCCTGATCCCTCTTCTGTTCTAGGTTTTTTTTGGATTTATAGGAGGTGTTGGCGTCGGTTTCACGTCAAGGGGCCCCACGAGGCGATCACAAGGACGGAGGGGCGCCCCCCCACCCTTGTGGTGGCCCCGAGACTCCTCTTCCATATCTTTTTCTTCCAGTATTTTTTATATTTTCCAAAAAAAATTCTCTGTTAATTTTCAGCTAATTCCGAGAACTTTTATTTCTCCACAAAAACAACACCATGGTACTCTGCTGAAAACAACGTCAGTCTGGGTTAGTTCTAATAAAATCATACCAAAATCATATGGAATTGTTGTAAACATGGCATGAATCCTTCATAAATTATAGATACGTCGGAGACGTATCATCATCCCCAAGCTTAATTCCTGCTCATCCTCAAGTAGGTAAATGATAGAAGAAATAATTTATGAAGTGTGAATGCTAGCAAGTGCACAAGTTTGATCAATGATAGTTCCAAACACTTTTCTAGCATCATTATTTATCATAAACAGTAGCTCATCTCATAAAAATTCTCATGATCAAGTAACGAGCTATTCACATGTGAAAGTATAGACCACAAATTTTCTTGAAAACTAACAAACTATGTTCTCGGTCATCAAACAATTGCAATCTTCTTATTTTTAGGAAGGGTCTATATAAGAGCTTTGATTTAGCAAATTCCACATACTCAACTATCACTTAATTTTTCATAATTTCTAACACTCACGTGATATTTATGGGTTCAAAGTTTCAATCGGACATAGAGAAAGACAGGGGCTTATAGTTTTGCCTCCCAACCTTTTACCTCAAGGGAAATGTCAACAATAATAATTTATGATAACCTACATCCTAATGGATATATATATCTGGATCTCTCCAACACATAGTACTTGCCAAAAGAAAAAGTGTAAAAAGGAAAGGTGATGATCACCACAACTCTTGTATAAGGGTAGAAGATAAAAGTAAAAGATAGACCCTTTGCAGAGGGAAGCAGAGGTTGTCATGCACTTTTATGGTTGGATGCACAAAATCTTAATGCAAAATAATGTCACTTTATATTGCCACTTGTGGTAAAGACCTTTATTATGAAGTCTGTTGCTTTTATTTCTTCCATATCACAAGTTCGTATCAAGCTTATTTTCTTCACACTAATAGATCATACATATTTAGAGAGCAATTTTTATTTCTTGCACCGATGAAAACTTACTTGAAGGATCTTACTCAATCCATAGGTAGGTATGGTGGACTCTCATGGAAAAACTGGTTTTAGGGATGTTTGGAAGCACAAGTACTATCTCTACTTGGTGCATAGAATTTGGCTAGCATGAGAGGGAAATGCAAGCTCAACATGTTGGATGATCCATGACAATATAACTTCTATTCGGATATAAGAAGACATAACCCATCATGTTGTCTTGCTTGTCCAACATCAACTTTTTAGCATGTCAGATTTTAATGAGTGCTCACAATTACAAAAGATGTCCAAGATAGCATATTTATATGTGAAATCTCTCTTCCTTCAATATTCTCTCATGAATTGTTCAAATGGCCAATGTTGAGTTTGCTAACTTTCAATAAATTTTGCCACCTATACTTCTTATAAGTGAAGTCATTACTCCATGGGATAAGCATTTGAAGCATATATAATTTAAGATCTATGATATTCAATTCGCTCAACCATTTACTCATAGGATATAAGTGAAGCACGTGAGTACATGAAAAACTACTCCAAAAAGATATAAGTGAAGGAAAATGAGTCGTCAACTAATTAACTAGCCATGGGAGGACTCTCTATCATTCAAGATTTCGTATCCAATGATTTTATTCAAACAAAAAGTAAAATGAAATTACACTCCAAGTAAAACACATATCATGTGACGAATAAAAATATAGCTCTGAGTAAGGTATACCGATGGTTTTGAAGACGAAAGAGGGATGCCCAGCTTAGGCGCTTGAGTCTTCCTTGAATATTACATTGGGGTGCCTTGGGCATCCCCAAGCTTAGGGTCTTTCCACTCCTTATTCTCCTCGTATCGATATCTCTCCCAAAACTTGAAAACTTCAATCACACAAAACTTAAGGGAACTTCGTGAGATGGGTTAGTATGATAAAGAGTAAATAATTCACTTTGGTATTGTCAAAGACAAGATTCATAATTATTTTCACACAATGCATACCGTACCATATTATTTCCACAATTTATATTAAGAAATATAAGCCGTAGAAACTACGAAACAAGCAAACTATGCATCGAAAACAGAATCTGTCAATAATAGAACAATCTGTAAAGATCTGAACATCAACCATACTTCTATTACTCCAAAAATTCTGAAAAAATAGGAAAACCTGAGAAATTTATTTATTAATATTCTGCAAAAAAGAATCAGTATTTTATCATGCTTCTGTTAAAAATGAGAATTGTTTTCCTGATCGTAGAAGTTTCTGTTTCAGCAAGATCAAATCAACTATCACCATAAGCCATCCCACAGGTCTTACTTGGCACTTTATTGAAACAAAAGCTATAAAACATGATTACTATAGTAGCTTAATCATGTGAAGACACAAAAAAATTAAGGGCAAATATTAGGTTGTCTCCCAACAAGCGCTTTTTCTTTAATGCCTTTTCAGCTAGGCACGATGATTTCAATGATGCTCACATAAAAGATAAGAATTGAAACATAATGGAAGCATCATGAAGAGTATGACTAGAACATTTAAGTCTAACACACTTCCTATGCATAGCAATTTTGTGAGCAAACAACTTATGGGAACAAGAATCAACTAGCATAGGAAGGCAAACCAAGCATAACTTCAAGATTTTCAACACATAGAGAGGAAACTTGATATTATTGTAACTCCTACAAGCATATATTTTCCTCCCTCATAATAATTTTTAGTAGCATCATGAATGAAATCAACACAAAGTATTCTTTTCAGGATCCACAAGCATAGAAATTTTACTACTCTCCACATAAGCAAATTTATTCTCATGAATAGTAGTGGGAGCAAACTCAACAAAATAACTATCATGTGAGGCATAATCCAATTGAAAATTAAAATCAAGATGACAAGTTTTATGGTTATCATTATTCTTTATAGCATACATGTCATCACAATAATCATCATAGATAGCAACTTTGTTCTCATAAACAATTGGAACTTCTTCCAAAATAGTGGAATCATCATTAACTAAAGTCATGACCTCTCCAAATCCACTTTCATAAATATTATAAGATTCAACACCCTCCAAAATAGTGGGATCATTACCTAGAGTTGACACTCTTCCAAACCCACTTTCAATGATAAGTTTATTCATACTCTAAAATATATAAGTGAAGTTCATAGAGCATTCTACAAATAATATATATTTCTCAATTTCGAAGCTCAAAATATGTAAGTGAAGCACACAAAGCATTCTATAAATCCATACTCAAAAGATTAAGTGAAGCACAAAGAGAATTCTACAAAACAATTAAGGGCTATCTCATACTAGCATGGAGCATAAAGGAAAGGAAAGTGAAGATAAACTAAAGAGACACATATCATGTGAACAAAACAAAAACCGACGTATACCGATAATTGTTGAAGAAGAAAGATGGGATGCCAACCGGGGCATCCCCAAGCTTAGGTGCTTGAGCATCCTTGAAATTTTTACTTGGGGTGCATTGGGCATCCCCAAGCTTGAACTCTTGCCTCTCCTTATTCTTCTCATATCGGTAACTCCTCGTTCTTCGAACACTTCATCCACACAAAACATAATCAAAAACTTTGTGAGATCCGTTAATATAATAAAGCAAATGACTACCTTTAGGTACTGTTGTAAACTCATTACAATTTCATATTAGCATTGTATCTACTGTATTCCAACTTCACCATGGTTCATACCCCCCGATACAACCCATAGATTCATCAAAACAAGTGAACAACACATAGAAAACAGAATCTGTCTAAAACAGGACAGTCTGTAGCAATCTGGAACTTTCATATACTTCTGTAACGTCAAAAATTCAATACAATGAGGACATTCTAAAAAATTTGCAGAGCAGTACTGTTTAAAATTTTCCAGATTTCATCATGCTCCAGCAAAAAATGAAAATTAAAAGACTACAACAAAAGTTTCTATTTTTCTGCTACACAGATCAAACAAGCAGTTTAAGCATCCTAAAGCCAAACCATGACACATTATTTTTATAATACAATGAATATATACAAGGGGATACTTATTTTTGAGAAACTTCCATGAAAATTTGTACATTGTTTCCATGAGCATGAACAGAAGTGTTCAAGGTCGACCCTCACATCTCCAATGCATAATCTTCAAATCACTTCTCTTTCTGAAAATCTTTTTAAGCATAAGGGGCAAGTAATTTTTTTGTAATTTGCAATTTGTAATTTTCTTTGTTTGTTTCACCCACAACTAAACAAAAAAAAAGGAAAACAAAATCTACTTAGTGAAGAAAGCAAACAAGCATACATAAGAATACCAACCCCACACTATTGCTCCCCGAAAATGGCGCCAGAAAAGAGCTTGATAATCCTCAAGTGCAAGGAATCATCGTAGCACTTTCCAAAGATGGAAGTGATAAGTATGGAGTGTAGAACCCACAAGGAGCTAAAGGTAAGATCAATATTCTCTCAAGTCCTATCTGCCACCGATACGACTACGTACACCGAACGTTTGCTTCCTACTAGAAACGAGAAATAAAACTACGTTGCGGGTATGAAGAGGATAACTTTGCATGATATCGGAGAACTAAAATATAAAAGTAGGTGCTGTTATTATAAAGTTAAAATATATTACTATATATTATATATAGGGAGTGTGGAATAATGATGGGTCGGTGTGCGGAATTGTCCTAGGCAATTGTTAACAAGATCGGTAATAATTATTGCAATTTCATATGAGGGAGAGGCATAAGCTAACATACTTTCTCTTATTGGATCGTATGCATTTATAATTGGAACTCTAGAAAGCATATGCAACTACTAAAGATCATTAAGGTAAAACCCAACCATAGCATTAACACATCAAGTCCCCTCTATTTCCATACGCCCTAACCCGCTTACCCGTGTTTGTATTTCAGTCACTCACGCAACGCAGAAAATAAGCAAACCATGAACATATTGCAAACCCTACATTGGGGATCCCTCACGCTTGCGCGACACATAGAACACCATAGGACAACACCAATAATAAAACATGCAACTCAAACCAATCTATATCATCAATCAACCCAAAGGACAAAGGAAAACTACTCAAAACATCATAGGATGGAAACACATCATTGGTTCATAATATGTGGCATAAAGCACCATGTTCAAGTAGGGGATTACAATGGGGTGCGGGAGAGTGGACCACGTAAAAGAGATGAGGATGATGATGATGAAGGTGATGTTTATGAAGACGATCACCGCGGCGATGATTCCTCCGATGGCACTCAGGCGCCACCAAGAGAGAGGGGGACCGATTCTCCCCTTTGTGCTTCCTCCTCCATGGCCTCCCCCTTAGTTTAGGAAAGGTTCTTCCTCTGGTCCTTGGCCTCCATGACCATGGTGACCCCTTCGGCTTCCTCCTCCCACTACTAGGGAAAACCTTATACACAGAATGTTACCAGTAGCGCTTGTTAAAATGAGGCGCTACTGCTACTTAGCAGTAGCGCGTCTACTAGAACGGCGCTACTGTTACCCGCTTAGCAGTAGCGCGGCAGGAACATAACGCGCTACTACTATAATTGCCACACTGTTCCCGACGTGCTAGGTATAGTAGTAGCGCCCTTCTACGAACCGCGCTACTACTACGGATTTTAGCAGCAGCGCATTTTGCCTCCCCGCGCTACTGTTAAAGCTATTTTCACCTAACCCCCCACGCGGCTTGATTCCCTCTCCTCTGCTTCCTCCCCCAATTCTCCTCTACTATTCCTCGTCGCCTCCGCCTCGCCGCCGTCTCCCCCGACCCCGCCTTGCCGCCGTCTCCCCCGACCCCGCCTCGCCGCCGCCTCGCCGCCGTCTCCCCTGACCCCGCCTCATCGTCGTCTCCCCCGACCCCGCCTCGCCGCCGTCTCCCCCGACCCCATCTCTCTCCCCGCCCTCTGTAAGCACTGACCCCTCTTCTCTGCTTAGTATGAACCCTAGCTATTTAGTGCTAGTTAGTATGAACCCTAGGCTATTTTTAGTGCTAGTTAGTTAATTACTTATATGGTAATTAGGGCAGTAGTTCCTAGGTACTAATTAGTTTGTAAGAACTAGGTACTAATTAGGTATTAGTTTATTTTTATTTATAGTAAGTTTATTTTTAGTAAGAACTAATTGAATTAATAGAACTCGTTAGTAAGAACATGTTGCAATTTTTTAGTTAAAGCAATTTTTCCCGCATCAACGTCGACGACGCCTATCCCGCATCCTCGTCGTTGAGTCGGCGGAGGACGACACCTGCTTGACCAGACGGGCCATGCCCGAGAATGGGCTCCGCCGGGGTGGTACTGGGAGGCGCTACCTACCGGGAGGTGCAGGTTGGTGAGGAGCCAGCCTGTCGTTGACCGGAACCTTCTTTGGTGGCGGTCGCGTGGGCCAGTGACGGTCTAGAGGCTCGAGGACCCCGCGGAGGTGGTGCGTCACTGTGTCAGTGAGGAGGACGCGCACGTCCGTCGCTACTTGTTTGCGTTGGAGCACAGGTTCTCCAGGGATCTCACTGGAGCTATGATCCCGTGATGGTTCCTTCTCTGTGGGTGTCCACCGCCCGCGTCGATACCCGTCGTGTGCTAGGGTTTTAGTTGTATTAGTGATGTTATATGTATGACACTATTCGGGATGTATTAGTGATAATATTCAACGATGTACGGACGCATGAGATGATTTACTTTTGCTTATTTAATGCATGCTAATTTGAATCCTATAAGATATTTTGAAATGTATATCTTGTGTTGCTCAAATAGGATATGTGCTTGCCCAAGTGGCCGGTTATGTTTGCAGGTTACACCTCCGAGTGGCCTATGTTTTGCCGGAGTGTTGATTCATTTCCATTCCGGCAATTTTTAGGCGCTCGATATGTCCTATTTTAGAAAAGGTCATGCCAGATTTTTCCGTGAATGTTGGCATGACTTGTGCTAGAATATGTAGGAAATATCGAGTGCCCCGGATTTGTGTGTTGAGTATCCTGGTAGTTGTCTTCGATCGATTTTCAATTAATGTTTTAACTATGAAAATAGGAAATGTCTGACGACGAAAAGGATTTCGGCATTTGCAAATACTGCAAAGGCGAGCACGACCTGTGCAATGGAATCTTCCTAGATGATGATAGGCGCTTCAGCATCAAGCTGGACGAGAACTTCGAAGTGGATACAGTAAGTCATAATGACAAGTCTTTTTTTGTAATTAAGCATGGCTTTTGCTTCATTTGCTTCAACTTATAATTTAAGCATGACATTAAGAATGACAAGTCTTTTTTTACTATTCTACTAGCATATCCCCTGCCATGCAAGAGTATTTGTATTGGATAAGATAGGTTTCAGGCGTATTATGGAGGAAAAGAAATTTTACTTGATGACCGAGCATGGTTATATTTTCAACGTAAAATTATACAATTCAGACGACTACACCTATTTTGGATGCAAAACATGGCGATCACTATGCAAGACTTATGCATTTGAGTCTGATATGGTTATCACCTTTGATATTCGTCCGGAAGATGATATTGGAGGTAATACCGACATCTGCGCCGATGTGCAGATGCCTGTAGTTATACCATTATGTAAGTTTCTCAACCATATTTATGTCTTTGATATTGTTTATTCAAAAATAGTTGACAACTAATTTGTATTGTTAGCTTATTTCGGTGCAAGCAAACATGTCCAACGCTTGGTAGACAGGACCTAGTACTGTCCCGGGGCTGAACTAAACTGTGAGGAGCTAAGTCATTATGTTTCATGGCTTGAGGATCTTGATACTGTCAAGACAAATTTTCTTCCTGCACTTAGAAATGTTAGTACTAAAAACGTGCGACCAATAGTGTTCGTAATGAACTACGGTCACATCTATTTAGGAAGGATGGTAAGATTTTTACTATTTGTCCTCAGTGCATCTTTTCTATACATTATTTTTGAAGCTAAACTTCATTGCTAAGTATGTTACCATACGATGTTCTTCAACAGGGACTCCCGATGAATGTTGTGCCTTATGGGATCGAGACTAAAGGTACCATGAGTATTATTAGCTTACGGCCAAGATACCCTACAGATTACTTTAGTGCATTCAAGATTAGCGACGGATGCTTAATAGTGCAAGACTGGACCAAATATGTGATGGAGGAGCGCAGAGAAGTACTAGGGGGCAGCAAACAGATGCGTTGCCCACGATTAGGAGATAGGTTCATCTGCATGCTCCAACTTGATCAAGGAGGAGAGCTACACATGTTTTATGTTATTTTAGCTAAGAGAGAGCAGCAGGAGTGATTAGCTAGCTAGAAATGAGTTTGAGGATGATGATATGCTACACTATTACTATGATGATAAAATAGCTAGTGTTGGTGGTAATGACTATGATGATTATTATTAGCTAGTGTTAGTGGTGATTAAATAAATATTGTTGGTGGTAATGACTATGATGATGATTAAATAGCTTGTGCTGGCGGATTAGATTCAAGTGGAGGCAACATGTGGTGCACATCGAAAGTACTACTAGTCCAAACTAGATCAAGTTTGGATTAGTAGTATACTTTTGACATCCACCACATACCGCCTCCACTTGAACCTAATCCACCTTCATTTGACACACTGTTATGGACATAATGATGTAAACCTCATAACTGGTATTGTACCAATATTTGTACGATGGCACATAAATACACTAAAAATGAAAAAAATAAAAAAGAATACTAGTAGCGATGGAGAGAAAACACGCTGCCAGTAGTTACATTAGTAGTAGCGTGGGAATGAACAAACGTTGCAGCTATTTTTCCTAGCGGTAGCGCATGCGGGCACGCGTTACTGCTAAGCAATAGCTGTAGCGCCTTATTAGTAGCGCACCTACCCGCGCTACTAGTGAGCACAAAACCAGCGCTACTGCTAGGGTTTTCCCTAGTAGTGTCCATGGCCTCCTGTGATGTTGCCCCCTCTGGTAGGGTGCCAGAGAGGGGCTAGATTGGTTTTTCGTGGCTACAGAGGCTTACAGCGGCGGAACTCCCGATACCTCTTCTATTCTGTTTTTTTGGATTTATAGGAGTTGGCGTCAGTTTCACGTCAGGGGGCCCCATGAGGCGATCACAAGGACGGGGGGCGCGCTCTAGGGGGGCACCCTTGTGGTGGCCCCGGGACTCCTCTTATGTATCTATTTCATCCAGTATTTTTTATATTTTACAGAAAAATTCTCCGTTAATTTTCAGCTCGTTCCGAGAACTTTTATTTCTGCACAAAAACAACACCACGCTAGCTCAACTCAAAACAGCGTCAGTCCGGGTTAGTTCTAATCAAATCATACCAAAATCATATGGAATTGTTGTAAGCATGGCATGAATACTTCATAAATTATAAATACGTTGAAGACGTATCAAAGTGCTGGTTATATAGCACCCCCTTTAGGCCCGGTTGATGGCTACAACCGGGACGAAAGGGGCCTTTCGTCCCGGTTAGTGCCACCAACCGGGACTAAAGGTCATTTCAGCAGCCCAAAGGGCGGGAAGCAGAGACCTTTGGTCCCGGTTGGTGGCTCAAACCGGGATCAAAGGGTGACATTGGTCCCGGTAGGTGGCATGAAATGGGACTAAAGGGTGGCATTGGTCCTAGTTCGAGCCACCAACCGGGACCAAAAGCCTGTGCCTGGCATAGGCGCCCCGCGGTGGATGTTTAGTCCCACCTCGGCAAGCGAAGGGCGCCCAGACCTGTTTCTAAGCCTTGCCACGGCTGCAACGTCGAGCTCCTCTGTAAAGCAGGCCTGTGGGCCTAACGTATCTCTGTCTTCCATGCATGTGGGGCCTACTTGCCTAGCGGGCCTGCATCCTGGCCTAACTAGTAGTTGGGTTTCTAGTCGTATGTAGTCCGTTGTGGCCTAGTAGGTGGGCATTTCTTTTTGTCATTTTAGTTTTGTATTAAAGATTTTATTTTAGTTGATTCTTTTTAGTTGATTCTTTTTAACAAATAAATACTTTCATAATTTTAGTTAATATTATTTGATTCTTTTTAGTTCATTTTTTAGTTAATGTTTTAGTTGATTCTTTTTAGTTGATTCTTTTTAACAAATAAATACTTTGATATTTTAGTTAATATTATTTGATTCTATTTTCTATTTAAAAATATTATATTTAATTAATTCTTTTAGTTCATTCTTATTGCTATTAGAGTTTTATAAAAACTTTTTAGTTCATTCTTTTTTATATTAGTTCATTCTTTGAGCTAAATGACCCTGAAACCGAAGAGCACTATAAATGAACTCTGAAAGTTGGCATGGTATCATCATTTCACCCACATAACATGTGCTAAAAAGTTGAGAGGGTTACGGAAAAAACTGGATGCACTTCGTGTACAAAATGAATAATCTCTTTCGAAGTATCATGGTTCAGGACGAAAACTCGTATGTTACAAAGGGATTTCATTCTTTGAACTTATTTCAACTCCAGACTTTTTGTGCGTTCAACATGTACCATTCAAAGTCACATCATAAATTTTCAACCCTTTCTGACTTCATTTGTTATTTTTCATGCATTTACTGAGATGTGTTTGCAACCAACTGGCGAAAGTCCTGATGTGTTCACATGTAACCCAGTCGTCACACTACTCCCGCTGTTTTGAGCGCTGAATATTCTTGTGTTCATTGACACATACGGGGTCACCAATGTAGAATTCTATAGAACTGTGTAGTGTGCTTGAGCCCAAGAATGGTTGTCCCTACATATTATTGAGTCCGCTCCTAGCGTGCCTTTTCCAGTCAGTCTCCCCTCATACCGCGATTGAGAAGACCAATCGTCTTAAGGTCAGGAATGAAGTCAACACAAAACCCAATGACCTCCTTTGTTTGATGGCCCGTGGAGATGCTTCCTTCTGGCCTAGCACGGTGACAATCATATTGCTTTAAGACTTACATTAACCTCTCAAAGGAGAACATATTGTGTAGAAATACAGGGCCCAGAATGGCAATCTCGTTGACTATATGAACTATGACGTACGTCATGATATTGAAGAAGGATGGTGGGAACAACAGCTCGAAACTAACAAGACATTGCACCAAATCATTCTTTAACCTTGGTAGGATTTCCGAATCAATTACCTTCTTAGGGATTGCATTGAGGAATGCACATAACTTCACAATGTAATCAAAAATTTTCTGGTAGAAGCCCCCTCAATGCAACGGAATTACCTATTTACTGCCATTAATATTGATATTACTCTCTTTAAACCTGGTTAGATTTAAGATACTCCTATACATAAAAGTAACTTAAGACAAAACTAAAATTACACTCTCTTAGAGCATCTCCAGCCGTTGGCCCCCCAGGAGGCATAAAAATTGCCGCCTGGGGGCGAGCCGGCGGTAGAATCGGCTCTGGGGGCGGTTGGGCATCCAGCCGTCGCGCCCAGGTCGCCCCCAAGCGCCGATATCGGCCCATTCCTGGCCGCCTTTCGGCCCACTTTCGGCGAAAAAATGCCCGATATCGTTGCGAATTAGCTCATATTCGGCGTGGTTTTTGTCACATATTCATCACAGCAAATCAATAAAAATCAAATAGTTCAACAAATAGTACAACAACAAATAGTTCAATACAAATTATATAGTTCAAGAAATAAAAACTCATATTTCATCACACGTCGAGCTAGGCGTCGCCCTTGATCCTCCATAGGTGCTCCTCCAGACCCCGCTGCAGTTGATGATGCACCTGTGGGTCTCGGCTCTCCTGACGCATATTAAGGTAGGCAGTCCAGGTTGCCGGTAGCTGGTGATCAACTTTCACTAGAGAACCCTGCCTATAGTTTGGTTCAATGTCAAACACTGGCTCTTCCTGCCGCGGCTTTTCATTGCTCGCGAGCAGGCTGACGAGGGCGGCGAGGACCATGAGGTGCTCCTCCTCCTGGACGTCGGCTTCGGCTTCCTCCTCCAGCAGTGCGGCGAGCGCCTCCTCGTCATCCGAGGTCATCGCTGAGTAGGCAAATCGCCGAACACCTTTGCTGGCACGGTGGGCGCACACCGCCAGTACACCGTCCTTTGCGGCCGAAACACCGGAAAAATCGCCCGGACAGTGGTGGAAAGGCTGCCGCGGCGAAACCTCCTCTCTTTTCGGGCGGGGAATGACCTATAGTGGTGGTGGGCAGTGGGCGGCGCCGGGATCGGCAGGGTGGCGGCCGAGAGCGCGGAGGGTGGGGGGCGAATCTGGCCGATTGGCTTGACTTTTCGCCTGGCAGTGTGGGCCAGGCGTGCTTTTTTGAAGCTCCGGAGCCCCCGAGCACCCCCCAGTGCGCCGGGTTCGCCCTGCGATCGCCAGACCTAAAAACGGGCCGAACCGGCAGATTTCAGCGTTTTGGTAGCGCGACTGGAACGTTTTTTTGGCGCCAGCGCGTAAAAGGTCGCCTGAGGAGGCCTGTTGGGGGCGCGGCTGGAGATTGATGCATGCAGCCATAAGGAGGCACAGCGTGCAGAGATGACAGTTTAATCAACATCCGACATCAAAATCTCCGCGTTTGTGGTTCACGCCTTCCTGAGTAAATAAGAGTACCTCTTGTTTCAAGTATGACCAAGTCCAGCCAGCTAATGTGTAGGTTAAGTTTTGGGGGCACCGCCGCCCCAACTTTTAAAGAATTATTACAGAAGGAATTCTTTTTACAAGGTTTAGAAGAGAAAACATAAGCATTTTGTCCCTGCTGACTATTTTACCCCCCATAATTTCTTGGCAAGCTCCGCCAGTGTTTAGCAGCTAGCTGTATCTGCTTTGTCCCAAGTCAGACGAGAAAGGCAGCATAAATTAAGAGGTAGGCTTCTACTTATCGGAAAAATGAAGGAATTAGTACAAACCTGCTGCATACACAAACAAGCTAGGCATAGACGGGGATAGAGGATGGGTTCCTCGAGTGTTGTTTCATGGTGGCAGCAGGAGCAGCTGCCTGCCCTCGTATTGGGAAGCCTTGCCGTTCAGTACTTCCTCTTCTTCTCCGCGCGCAAGCGCAAGTCCCGTATTCCACCTTGGTACAGATTCTTCATCTGGCTCTCATATCTATCCAGCGACGCCCTGGCCATTTATGCCCTCGCCACGCTCTTCAACCGCCAAAAGAAGATGCAGTACCGTAGCCGCGATCTACAGGTCCTGTGGGCGCCTATCCTGCTGATACATCTCGGCGGGCAGCTTGTCATAACCGCATATAACATTGAAGACAACGAGTTGTGGAAGCGGCACATCATCACCTCCTTGTCTCAGGTATCTTTTCAATATGTTGCAGCTATGGTTCTTTAGACAACACCTAGCAGACTACATTTAATTTCTCACTGGCATAACAAAAATCTGAGAGTTCACTTGCCATGTTTTCCTTTTTGTTCCAAATATAAATCCATTTCATTTTTGTTTTTATTTTAAATTGTGCACGTCTCACATAAGTATTAAAATTTAAATATTTTGTGATTTCAAAGGCAGTACTCATATTTACTCGGCTGAACATATCATATTTGGTATACCTTTAGCTTGATTATGTAGGTGTTTCCTTGGTTATGACGATCAATAGCTTTAGGGAAGATAGTTTTTACTCTTTGTTGCTTGAGAAATCTTCAACTTTCTTGATTCAGGTAACGGTAGCTATCTACGTGTTCTGCAAGTCATGGCCATCATCTGCTGATGAAAAGTTAGTGGATGCAGCAATTTTCCTTTTCACCCTCGGGGCTGGCAAATGCTTCACGAAACCGTTGGATCTCATGAGTGCTAGCTTCAGCAGCCTTGGTAGGTTTTTGGATGGAAATACTGATAGAGTTACAGATGGACAAAACGAGCTAGAAGCCTATGTGCGAGATGCAAAGGCCGCCATGCTCCAAAAAGATCTAGAACCCCCCAATGATCGCTCCTACATACTGCATACACTACTGATAGACAATGCACTTAACTTGGAGATTCGCCATACTATACTAAAAAGTTTTTGTCACCTGGATGACGAAAAAGCTCATGAGACACTAACAAACGGCCTCTCCGATTTATTTGATGTTCTCTATACAAAAAGTCCTTGGACCAAAGATATGAGCGGAAGGAGTTTTGTTTTGATGTGGTCATTCTCCGTGACGTCGCAACTTGCGGCCATTCTTCTGTTCTACAAAAGCCACAAACAAACATATAACCTCAGCGATGTCATTATTACATATGTATTGCTGTACGGGACTCTTGTGCTAGAGTTCTCTTCCCTATTTGGGCTGGTATTACTCAGTAACGAGTGGTCTGCCACGGTCGCTCAACATAACATCATAGGATTCTTTGCCCAGACCAAAAAGCCAAGCAAGCTGATGCGCTTCGCTAGGAGCTTATCATGTGAGGTCTTCCTTAGCCAATGTTTGGGCATGGAGTCCTGTGACTCATCCAAGAACATTACAAAGTTAGTTCATCAACATATCAGAGATGGGTGGGAGAAGTACATAACTAATGCTAAGAGTTACAAGGAGTTCAATGATATCAGGGGCCAGTTGACACTAAAGCACAAGAAATGTGACCAAGAGATACACAACAGCTTACAGCAGCCATTCGATCAGAGTGTCCTTGTCTGGCACTTGGTGACAGATTTCTGCTTTTACTGTAGAACCACATCTCCAGACGATGAAGAGCGTGCCCAGCGATGCAGAGAAATATCCAACTATATGATGCATTTGTTATTTGCTAATCCTGAGATGCTATTGCCAGGCAGTAGAAAGCATCTTTGCAAACTCGCATATGACCAACTCAATGACATCTTCAAGGGTCAGGAGACACCGATGGATAAAGGAAAACTCGCCCAAAAGATTGTTGATACTTTGATTTGTAGAGACGATGCATCATTTGTCTGCGACGCAGTGGCGCTTTACACTTGGTTGAAAGATATTGATGAGAAGACGATGTGGGAGGTGATACAAGGTGTGTGGGTCGAGATGCTCTATTTTTCTGCTGGTAGATGCCGAGGGTACTTGCATGCGAAAAGTATGGGTGCCGGCGGGGAGTACCTCTCCTATATCTGGCTTCTGTTGCACTACACTGGTATGGAGACGTTCCAACACAGACTTGAGAGGACACAAAATGTTCGAGGACGACGGAGAAGATGGCATTTCTGAAGTACTTTTGAAGGCATGAATGTTCCTTACAAGGAGGAGATTGTGTTGGACATTGGGCTTCCGAATGTTGAGTAGGCACTTCTAGTTGTCCAGGCATGAATCCTCCAACACAAGGAGGTAATTTTGCTGGTCCATGGGCTTCTCAATACTGTCAATGCATTTCTACTTATCAATGCATGGATGTTCCAATGTGAAGGCACTGCCCCTGATCAGCTCTAGGAGATTCTTGTCTGAACACCCATCCATGCTTTTTCGAAAAGGGGGGACTCCCCGGCCTCTGCATCAGAACGATGCATACGGCCACAATTATATAAAAATAAAAAGGATGTTCAACAAGGTCTGAAAGTCTGAAAACAAATAAATGGCTAGCTCAACAAGAGCCACAATGCCAGAAACAAAAGGCCCAAAAGCCACAACCGGCTGGCAAAATAAAGATAGGTAAACTAATCGTCTATCCTATTACATGACTGCCATCCAAACCGGTTGAAGATATCCCGCGCTACCATCTCCCACCGGACAGATCCAGTAACCAAACGCTCCTTGGCTTCCGTCGGAGTGAGTAAGGACCACATACGGATCAACGAAGTAGCTCGAAATAAAACCTGCAAAAAAATGAATAGTTGTTGTTCTGTTAAAAGCCAAATCATTTCTACAGTTCCAAATTGCCCATAACAACGCACAAACTCCTACGCGAATGTGTCTAGCTGTTTCGGACTCTATCCCAACAAGCCACGTCCCAAATAACGAACTGATCGAATTCGGAGGAGTGATGTTAAAAGCAATTTGTACCGTGTGCCACAGCACTCTTGCCAACGGGCAGTCAAAGAAGAGGTGCTAAATAGTTTCATCCCGATCACAGAAACTACACCTAGTAGGTCCTGTCCAGTTGCGCTTAACCAGATTATCCTTTGTTAAAATAACTTGTTTATGCACAAACCACATAAACACTTTGATTTTCAAAGGAACCCTGACTTTCCAAACATGTTTGGAGCTAGGAATAACACTAGAGTTGATGACATCAATATACATCGACTTGACTGTGAACTTTCCAGACCTAGTAAGCTTCCAACACAACTGATCGGGCTGATGAGTTAGCTGAACCTCCATCATTCTACTCACCAGATGAAGCCATGCTTCCACCGGTGACCAATGAGCACCCTTCGAAACTGAATATTAAGGGGACTGGACTGCATGATCGTTGCAATCAAAGCATCACGTCGCTGAACTATACGATACAGGGACGGATACTGAAGTGCCAAGGGCGTGTCACCAAGCCAAGTATCCTCCCAGAATCTATTGTTGTTACCATTACCGACAATAAACTTTGCTCTCATAAGCCCCTTCCAAAAGGGCGAATCAGTCGGTCTCACTGTTGCCTGTGACAAAGTCTTAGAATGCAGGTACTTGCTACGGAGAATCTGTGCCCAAGTAGCCTCCATCTCACCTGATAACTTATACATCCATTTACTGAGAAGGCATCTGTTCTTGACTTCAAGATTCTCAATACCAAGACCCCCTCCCCCTGGTCCTTTGGTCGACAAATGATATCCCATTTGGCGAGCCAGTATTTTCTCTTTAGTTCATCACTCTGCCAGAAGAAACGGGATCGATAGAAGTCCAGCCTTTTCCTAACCCCAACTGGGACTTCAAAGAAAGATAAGAGAAACATATGCATATCCGTGAGCACCGAATTAATAAGAATCAGTCGGCCTCCATAGGACATGAGTTTGCCCTTCCAGCAACTCAGTTTCTTCTCAAACCGATCCTCAATACACTTCCATTCTCTGTTTGTCAACTTACGATGATGAATGGGTATACCTAGGTACGTAAAAGGTAATTCTCCCAATTCACATCCAAACAATTGCTTATAAGCCTCTTCTTCCTCTTTGGCTCTACCAAAACAGAACAACTCGCTTTTATAAAAGTTAATCTTCAAACCGGCCAATTGTTCAAATAAGCATAACACCAGCTTCATATTTCTCGCTTTTGCCAAGTCGTGCTCCATAAAGATGATAGTATCATCAGCGTACTGCAGGATGGACACAAGACCATCAACTAGATGAGGCACCAAGTCACCCACCTGTCCGGCCTCCTTTGCCCTACCTATCAAGATTGCTAACATGTTAACGACGATGTTGAACAAGATAGGAGACACTGGATCCCGTTGTCTCAGGCCTTTATGTGTCTGGAAATAATGACCTATGTCGTCATTCACTTTAATTCCAACACTCCCTTTTGCGTGAAGGATTCTACTTGGCGTCGCCAAGCTGCATCAAAGCCATTCATGCGTAAGGCTTGTTGAAGGAAAGGCCATTTGACTTTATCGTACGCTTTCTCGGAATCCACCTTGAAAACCACTCCATCAAGTTTTTTCGTGTGAATCTCATGGAGCGTTTCATGCAGGACCACAACCCCTTCGAGGATGTTCCTATCCGGCATCAAAGCAGTTTGAGTAGGCTGCACCACAGGATGCGCAATCTGTGTGAGCCTATTCGTCCCGACCTTGGTAATTTTTTTGAAACTAACATTAAGAAGACAGATGGGCCTGAATTGCTCGATTCTCACTGCCTCTGTCTTCTTCGGAAGCAAAGTGATCATACCAAAATTCAACTGAAAACGGTGCAGCTGGCCAGAGAATAAATCATGAAACAACGGCAACAAATCTCCTTTAATAATATGCCAGCACTTCTTATAAAACTCATTCGGGAATCCATCCAGGCCGGGTGCCTTATTGTTTTTCATCTGCGAAATAGCCTCAAACACCTCTTTCTCAGAAAAAGGGGCAGTTAGAATGTCATTCTCAACAACAGTAAGTTGAGGCACATTCTCAATTCGAGACTCATCCAGCGACACACAGTCATCATCTGGAGGCCCAAACAACTGCTTGTAATACTCAGTAATGTATAATTTTAGGTTCTCCTGGCCAATAATCGTTCCTTCATCCTGTTCAAGCTGAAAGATCCTCTTCTTTCTGTGCTTGCCATTAGCGATCATGTGGAAGAATTGAGTGTTCGCGTCCCCCTGGACTACTCGTCGGACCTTAGCCCGCAACACCCACTTTAATTCTTCCTCACGAAGAAGCTCTTTCAGTCTCAGCTCTGCGTCGGGTTTGGCCTGATGCTCCGAAGCTGGCAGAACCATGGTTTCTGCTTTGACATCTAGGGACTGAATAAGTGTAAGGAGCTGTTCCTTTTCTACCATATAAATCCCACTCAGATGCATAGCCCACCCACGTAGGAAACTTCTCAGGTGCCTAATCTTATTCTGCCACCGCTCAAGGGCGTACCTACCTCCTGCATCCTTAGCCCACTCTCTGGCTACGAGATCAAAGAAGCCTTCTCTCTCAAACCAAGCAAGTTCGAAAGAGAATGAATTTTTATTTACCAAGTGGGTGGCCTCACCGGAGTCAAGGAATAACGGCGTGTGGTCAGAAATACCACGAGATAGTGCCTGAACTGTTACAAAGGGGAATTTTTGTTCCCATTCGACACTAGCCAAGACTCGATCCAACTTTTCAAACGTCGGATTTGGCATCGCGTTAGCCCAGGTAAACTTTCTGCCCGAGAGCTCTATCTCTCTCAGATCCAAGCTTTCAATGATAGTATTAAACATGAATGACCATCTGCCGTCAAAATTATCATTATTCTTCTCATCACGCCTTCTGATAATATTGAAGTCACCCCCACCAGGATAGGAAGTTGCTCAGAACCGCAAATCCGCACCAGATCCGCCAAGAAATCGGGCTTAAGTTCGGGTTGTGCGGCCCCATATACCGCCACCAAAGCCCAGTTAAACCCATCAGCCTTCGACCGCACCCTAAACTTAACAGCAAAATCTCCCATGACCACACTTCAGACTTCTAGTGACTCACATCTAACCCCGAGTAAGATCCCTCCCGATCTTCCTCGCGGTGGCAGACAATGCCAGTCAAAATCAATACCGCCCGAAAGAGTACTTAGAAATTGTGGCGAAAAATTATCTCTACCAGTTTCCTACAATGCGATAAAGTCCAACCTATGCTCAATAGATGACTCTGCAAGAAACCTTCTTTTAGCCAAGTCTTTTAGACCTCTGCTATTCCAAAAGATTCCTTTCATCTCTCGTCATGGAATTTTTAGTTGTTCAGATCCGAGCACTCCTACGCACTGCGGAATCCGGGTAGATCTTCCGCTTCCATTTGCGTTTATGCATGTTCTTACTCTCCAGCCAGTCCTCACAACCAGGCTCAAACGTTCGAACTACAACATTCTCGACACCGTCATCCTCCTCCTCAGGCTCAGTAAGAGGATGGGCAAGATCCGCACAAAAAATATCGAGTACCCGGACCCCCCAAAGCATCGATATCTGAATCATTCATGGGTTTAACCACAGCTAAGTTGCGAATCATCTCTAACGCCCGCTCTGCCTCTAAATCCAGCATATCGTTAACCGAGGTCGAAATCTCACCATCATTACTACGTAGTGAAATTCCTAGCTGGTTTGCTTTTTTAATAATCTCATCATTAGAAAAATGCAAAATAGAATTAGAGGTATTAACCGACATACCAGTAGTGACCTCAACATCACGAAGTTTGGCCGCCCTCATAGCGCTCCGCTGCTGTATGTCGTCCACCTCCGGATGACCCTGGAGACGGCTACTCACCCGTCGCCCTCAGAGACCGGATCCGGAATACCACCAAACGCAATCACCACGTCCCGAGTAGCCCTGCTCATTGTGGGGCCTCCTGCCCCACCCTGAGCGCACATCCGGTCAACCTCCATCGATGAACCTGCTGGACCGCCGGAAAGTGAAGGGGCGCAAAAAGGCACCGGCGACGTCGGTCGCCCCCCACCAAGAGGCTCCACCATGCCGGGAGAAGGTGGCGCCCGGGCCACCTGCCCAAGCTCCTCGTCCACCCCAGCCCTACGATCAGCAAGGACCACCGGCGCCCCATGCGGCCTGGCCCCCTAGGTGCCCCAAGAGAAGATGGCACCGAAGCCACCTGCCCCGAGCCCCCTCCGGACAGCGGAGGCGCCTCCTGCATCACTGGCCCGGCGGAAGGAGAGGAAGGTGCCGAGGCCACCTGCCCCGGACCTCCTCCCGCAGAAGTAACCACGACCACTGCGAGAGAAGAAGAGGGCGCCGAGACCACCTGCCTCGAGCCCCCTTCAAATGACGGGACCGCCAGCTGTAGCTCCGGCAACACGGCAGAAGGAGATGGACCCGAGATCACCATCCCCGGACTCCCTCCTGGGCGAAAGATCCCCTCCGCCGGTCCCTCGACTTGAGGAGAATCAACGAGCAAGTGAGAGAGAGCCTCCTCCTCCTCCCGCCTGACCGTGAACTGGGACACCCCAAGTCGTGGACTCACAGCATCCTCAAAATCCAAAATAGGTAACGTCTGCTCAAACTCCTCAACAGACTCCACCCGCTCACTCCAAAGTCTCGAAGGAGCAGAAACCGGCTCGAAGGACCCCAAAACTCAGAGTAGTCGTAGGCACTGAGGAAGGTGGTACCGCCCCATCCCCTGCCGTGTGAGAAACAGTTCCTGGTGCAGTGACCGACTCACGTCCAGGACCATCAACCGGTGCCTCCTCAAGCCCCGAACTGTCATCTCCCTCATGCATATCAGTATCAGTTTCGTCCACCGCCTCTGCAAACAGACTCTCGTCCTCAAACTCAATCACGAGGTTATAGATATGGCCTTGATATGCCCACTTGACCACCTCAGGCACATACTCAATGTCCAGAACACTGACCAGAAGTCGTGCTATCCGGTGAGCTCTGGTGAAGTCCATATCCACTCGCTCCGGGCGCCCCACCATAATACCCAAGCTAGCCACAACCCTGGCATCCTGCAGCGGCTTCGAGGGAGCCCCAGAAAAATGCAACCAAACCTGAGTCAAAGGCTTACCCTGAGGCTCAACCCTCTTCCACTCATGGAACTCAAGGACACAATCAGTACCCGACACTTTGCACATCCCAAAACTCAGAAGTCTCTGTAGATCCTCAACCGAAGGAAACTCGACTCTAAACAGTTTGTCCTCGAGCCTAACAAGCTCCCGTTGGAAGTCCCCTGGAGCTAACTCCTTCAGCCTCTGCACAACCTGTGTCTTAGAAACCTCTCCTCTGGTAATTTTTACTATCCTAGTGGTCAAACTCAGGGTCTCGTCCGGAACCTTCCTCTTAGTAGGAGATTCAAAGAACGTGAGTTCAGCACAGTACACTCCATACATCATGAGAGACGGTGCCTGATCTCGCAAAAACGGACAATCCCCCGTATCATGAGCCAGTTCGCCACAAGTACCACACAATTCAGCCACACACTCAGCAATAAAATGACCCTTCCCACCACAGTGGTAACACAACATATTCTCTTTCTTACGCGCCCACTTGGACGCCCTTTCTGACTCAGTCCTGTCTGTCGCCTCCACTGACGCTGTCACCCCAGAGTCATTCCCGGGAACCTCAGCTTCAGCTAGTGCCGACACCACCTCCAAGGCCTGACCAGACAAGACCGGCTCCGCACCAGACCCATCAACGACCATATGCTCAACAATAGGCGGAGGCGGCTGTCATGGGCGGTACCGTCCACCTCGACCACCGCGACCACCATGATGACTGCAGAAACCACACCGCTGTCGATAATCTGGTCCAGACTTCCCCTCAACAAAATCTCCCGAGGGTCCCAGAAACGGTCGCTCTGCAGAGCCATCGCTCTGCCAAGCATATCCTCAACCACCACCTGTCGACGAGGATCCACGGTGCTGACCAACCCCATAAGTGTTGAAACCATCATCTCCCCACTAACCCCAGGGCGGGGCAGAAGAACCGCCAACACTGGAGTTCTGAGGCGGAGGCGGTGCCTGTGAATGCACTGTCCCAACCCTACTCTGCGACGGCATGGCGATGATGTGAGGTGGAGGGGCCGGCAGCTGCAGTTGCCCGACCGCAAGCCCTGCATGCCCCGACGCCGGCGGCCTCGGTGCGGCCCCGCCCCGGCCTACAGTGGTATGCCCAGCCAAGCCACCTGGCACGACACTCCCAGCCGGGGTAGGCGCCTATGCATGGTACCCAGACGACAAGCCACCGCGGCCAACCGCCGGACTAGCAACCGAACTAGTTGCCGGCAGGCGGGTGTCGTGGTTCTAAGACTGATAGTAGAAAAGGGGGGTAGGAATGTAGAGGCAAGATCCTAGCTATGGAGGAGTTGTACACGCGAGTTTTACGAGTACAGGCCCTTCTCGGAGGAAGTAAAAGCCCTACGTCTCGGAGCCCGGAGGTGGTCGACTGGATTATATGCGCGTGTGTTACAGGGGGTGCGAACCCTTGTCCCAGAGGAGGGGGTGGCTTATATAGAGTGTGCCAGGACCCTTGCTCCCCTCCGTTACACAGGGTTGAATGTTCATAAAGGAGGAGCGTTACTGGTAACGTCCGAAGTAAAGTGCTATAAATGTCCATAAAGCTATGAGTTAAACCCCGACCGTTGCGGAGTGAAGGGCTTCTCATCTTCTGGTGGTCGAGTGTCTTCAAGGTGGTCGAGTGAACACATCTTCATGGTCGAGTGGATGATGGTTTCTCTTCGACTGCTTCTGATTCCTTGTAGAGATGTCCTTGGGGAGGGTATGTTGGACAGATCCATGACCCTACCCTAGGTACATAGCTTCATCATTAGCCCCCGAATGGATCAGGGTTTGAGTGAGGAAGGAGTTGTGTTGGGGATATTATTATCAGTTGAGACCCGCCCAGGAGGGGTCGGGTCAGCTCCAATGGCGGGTTACGCAAGAAGCCCAGTAAATATCCAAGATTGTAGTTTATTAAGTATTGTAGAAGGCCCAAGGGCCTGATGGCGGTTTAAGGCCTGACATTATGAACCGCCATATGTAAGGAAAGACTTGTAAAGAAAGGCATGTAAAGAAGGTCACCGAGCCGGACACGATTATGAGCCAGCCGGGACTCTGTAGGCCACCAGGCGTCAACCCATGTATATAAGGGGACGACCCGGTGGCGGCTTAGGGAAGAAAACAACCAAGTCGATAACCAAGCTGGTGAGTTGAGCCTCTTGGAGATGGAAACCTCAGCAATACCAATCCCAACTAGACATGGGCTTTTACCTTCATCGTAAGGGGCCGAACTAGTATAAAAACTCTCTCGTGTCCTTTGTCCCGATTAACCCCTTTAAGCTTCCTAGTGCGATGGCCCTACGACTAAGTCTCGTGCCCTTTGTCTCGAGTAAGCCTCTGTCGTTTTCTTTCTTTCATTGTCACTCAATTTCATGTGATGGTCAAATGTGTGTAGTGTGACAATGGCGGAGAGTTTCTCACCACTGCGCGTCGTGACTTCTTCTCCTCCAACGGCATCTCTTTCCGTCTCACCTGTCCGCATACCTCACCACAAAATGGTAAGACCGAACGTCACATCCGCACCACCAATGACGTCGTCCGCACTCTTTTATTTCAAGCGCAGCTCCCTCCTGCATTTTGGGTCAAAGCCCTCCATACAGCCACTAGTCTTCTCAACATTCGACCATCACGTTCTATCCACCACTTTACCCCCCACTTTCTTCTTTACCACAGACACCCCACCTATGATCACTTGCGCACTTTTGGGTTTCTCTGCAACCCCAACCTCTCTGCCACGGCCCCCCACAAGCTCTCGCCGCGTTCTACACGTTGTGTGTTCATTGGTTATCCTCGTGAGCAAAAAGGATAGCACTGTTTTGATCTCTCCTCGCGCAAAGTCATCATGTCCCGGCATGTTATTTTTGATGAAAATCTGTTTCCCTATGCTTCTGTTGCAGACTTATCCGCGGGCGCAGAAGATCCTAGGTGCCCTGCTGCGCCTACCACCCCTGCTGGCGTACATACCTCGTACGGGTCACATCCTGACCCCGCCGCGCCCAGCCAATCAGCCGCCACTCCCGCCACGCCCCGCCAAACTCTCCACCAGCCACCCATGCGCTTGCATGCCGCTCCCGCACCCCCGCCAATCGGCTCGCCCGCCCAACCACCTGTCGGGTCCCACACCAATGCATGCCTGCCTTCCCGCTCACGTAGCACCCCCGACACGCTGCATGCACGCCCACTCCACCTTCCCGCTCATGTCGCGCCCTCGACGCCGCTGCATGCATGCTCGCTCCACCATCCCCAATTTCTCCTCCTATCGCAGCTACTTCGGGATCGCCGACTCCTGCCTCCCGCATGCCGCTACTCCTCCCGGGTCCACCACTGCCGCTCCGTGCTGTTCCCATCCCTCCACAAACCAACCTACACCAGATGCAGACACGCGGTAAAAAGGGATTTGCCATGCCCAAGCGCCACTTTGATCTTTCTGTCACCACGCTCCCTTCACCGCTTCCCTCCTTGTACCGTGCTGCTCTCAAAGACCCCCATTGGCATGACGCAATGTTAGACGAGTTTAATGTGCTAATTAGGAATGACACTTGGTCTTTGGTGCCTTGTCCTGCAGGTGTCAACGTGGTGACCGGCAAATGGATCTTTCAGCACAAGCTCCATCCTGATGGCTCGCTGGCTCGGTACAAGGCGCGGTGGGTGGTCCGTGGCTTCACGCAATAGGCCGATGTCGACTACGGGGAGACCTTCAACCCCGTTGTCAAACCCACCATGATTCACATCGTCCTCAGTCTTGCTACGGTGAACAGTTGGCCGATTCACCAAATGGACATAAAAATGCCTTTCTCCATGGTGATCTTGCCGAGACCGTCTATTGTCAACAACCCTCTGGCTTCGTCGACTCTGCTCGCCCCATGCATGTTTGCCGCCTGAACAAGTCCTTGTATGGCCTCAAGCAGGCTCCCCGGACTTGGTTCCTTCGCTTCACGGGCTTCCTCCGCACTCTCGGGTTCGTCTCCTGCAAGTGCGACACTTTGTTGTTCATTCTACGCCGAGGAACATCCATGGCTTACCTGCTTTTATATGTCGATGACATCATCCTCACTGCCAGCACCACTGCCCTCCTCGCATCACTCGTCTCATCGCTCTCTCGTGAGTTCTCCATGAGTGATCTCGGGGACATCCACCACTTTCTCGGCATCAATGTGCATCGCAACGCTACTGGTCTCTTCTTATCTCAGGAGCAATATGCACTTGAGGTCTTGGATCGGGCTAACATGCTCAATTTCCCTCCCGTCACCACGCCCATTGACACTAGCTCCAAGCTCTCCAGTACAGATGGCAAACCCTTCTCCGATCCCTCCAAATATCACAGCATCGCCGGAGCCCTTCAGTACCTCACACTTACACGGCCGGATCTCACCTATGCCGTCTAGCAGATTTGCTTCTTCATGCATGCTCCGCTTGATTCACACTTCCAGTTGATCAAATGGGTCTTGCGCTACCTTCCTGGCACCACTCGCTACGGTCTCCAGTTCTATCGCTCCTCTTCCCATGACCTCATATCATATAGCGATGCTGATTGGGCCGGGTGTCCCGACACTCGCAAGTCCACTTCCGGTTTTTGCGTGTTCCTCGGCAGCAACCTCATCTCTTGGTCGTCCAAGAGACAACCGACCGTGTCTCGTTCTAGTGCGGAGGCGGAGTATCGTGCCGTCGCCAACTGTGTTGTCGAGTCTTGCTGGCTACGACAACTCCTCTCTGAGCTCCATCGCCCCCCATGATGAGCTACGGTGGTGTATTGCGACAATGTTAGTGCGATGTACCTCTCATCTAACCCGGTGCAGCATCAGCGGACGAAGCATGTTGAAATTGATCTTCATTTTGTTCGTGATCGTGTGGCCCTTGGTGAAGCCCAGGTTCTCCATGTTCCGACTTCCTCGCAGTTCGCGGATATCTTCACCAAGGGGTTGCCGTCATCGATGTTTTGTGACTTTCGAGCCAGTATAAACGTTCTTCCTGGCGACGTTCAGACTGCGGGGGGGGGGGGGGTGTTAAGTTGTAACGTGACAAGTGTTGTACCAACGTCCTTGGCTGGGTTGGGTCCTTAGGTAGCTAGCTAGCCTCCCGGCACCTGATCTCCACTTCCTTGCATGTAGGCAATGCCAACGTCCTGGTTTTTGTATATGTATCGTGCTCCTCTCTGTAATACATGCGCAACACAATTCCTCCATTCTTCTGACACAAGCTGGGCGCGTAGGCTATGTACTAGGTGGAAATGCCACATGACATACATACTCCTTTATGACCTGGCAGATAAGCCAGCAAAGTGGCGACTTGAGGAAATAGCGACGTACAAGAAGCTCATTTGACCGGTCAGTCGCCAACGACCGCTGACACGCGCATATACTGGTAGAAAAAGGGCCTGTTGTCCCGGTTCGTAAGGGCCTTTAGTCCCAGTTCCTGAACCGGGACTAAAGTGTCGGTACTAATGCCCTGTACCTTTAGTCTCGGTTCAATCCAGAACCAGGACTGATGGGCCTCCACGTGGCCTGTGTGCGGAGCCCAGGCAGGAAACCCTTTGGTCCCGGTTGGTGGCACCAACCGGGACCAATAGGCATCCACGCGTCAGCATTTCTGTGGCTGGGGGTTTTGTTTTTTTTTTGAAAGGGGGGGGGGGGGTTGGGGGTTTTGGGGGGTTAATTTAGGTGTTTCATATATTGTGTTAGCTAGCTATAATTAATAGAGAGAAGTGTCCTCTCTTATGTCCGTGCTTGGTCGACGCTACGTACTATACATACATATAGAGAGGACTAGACACGCTAGTTAGCTAGTAAGCAAACGAAGGAAACATAAGATCGTCATGAACATATATTCATAAAGAGAGAAGTGATATCGACCACCTCTCCTTCTCCGAGAGATTGGTCGAACAACAAGTTCTCGTATATCTATCCAACACTACCGGCTACATATATACAATCATTATCTCTTACAAATATAATCATACGGACTCATGGTCCACATAGTATTCTTCGTCTTCAGCGATCACGTGGTCAAGAAAGAATGCCGCCAATTCCTCTTGAATTGCTCGCATGCGAGCTGGTGCTAGGAGTTCATCTCGCTTCCGAAACATCTAATTTGAAGAAGGGGGTCAATACATATATATATGAATGAATGAAACTCAATACAAATGATGGTAATAAAATAAAATTGTGAATGTTGTTATTTACGTACTTCATATTGTTCGTCAGAGTACCCGCCCCGCTCCAGGTCGTGTGGCGGATGGACTCGCAGACGTAGTATCCACAGAAATCATTCCCTTTTTCCTGCCACAACCACTTTACAAGAAATAGAGGTCAATCAAACTGATAAGCAAGAATGCTAAATGGTATTGATGAAACTAGCGCTTGAATCACTAGGAGATGCGCGGAACATGCTACTATAGTACTTACTTTTGGGTGTCTAAATTCCAGCTCCTTCGGCAGTCCGGAACTTTTCTGGTGAATTTTCTCCAAACCCTGCCGGACAAAGAAAACAATTACTTGATATCAGGAAATGAACAAAGTTGCTGATATGGTGGATAATGATCGATTTAACTTACTTCTTGAGGATTTCAGTCATGTCCGCATACTCCTGGGGATCTTTTCGTTTAGAGTCCAAGACGATTACTACTCCCTGCTCAAGCCTAATCTCTAAGAGAATATAGTGGAAACTGCACACGCATGCATAACTCATCAATTACATTACTATAACCTGGGCTAATATATAAGGGAAACTGAATATGCACAAGACAGTAACACTCACTTGAAGTTGTAAGGAAAGAGTATTATATCTTTGTTTTCATTTTTTTGAATGATCGTAGCAAGTTGGCCTCGGTATCTCCGGGACAATGTTCAACCTCAGTTGCATCTATGAAATATGTGTTAACGAACCCAATATCACCGATTTGTATTTTCTTCATTTCAGCGATCTTCATTCTGCATAATATAGTGAGGATAATTATAAATACATGCAATGAAAGAGATGAGCTATATAGAGAGACTTAATGATAGAAGTAGTAGTACTTACAGACAGTAGCAGGTGATCGTTGTTTTATCGAGGGCCAATTGATTGAAAAACTGATATAACTCCTCAAATGGAATAGGCAACAGTTCAATTCCAACAAGGTCATGCTCCGGTTTAACTCTCGCATACAAAGTACTCCTCCCCCCAGACTCTCTGCAGATTTTCAAGTACCAATCATGCAATCTTCGCATCATCGTTGTTAAAGATTTTTCATCTTTGATGAGAGGCTTCCCGTACTCGTATCTGTGTATCTGCACCTCCATGGGATCATAATGTACATCGTCGGGCAGGTAATCGTCAACATTGCCATAACCGGGCACCATCCTCGGATCGACGATGTCGCTAGGCACCTTGAGGGGGGGGGCACGATTGCTTCGCTTGTTTGCCGAGCTGGGCAATTTGTTTCCCAGCTGCTCGTCGTTCTTTCAGCCTTTGATCACTGACTGTACTTCCCGACCGCTCCGCTTCGGCCCATGTCTTTGCAATAATGCACTCATAGTTGCCTTTCGGCGGAGACTTGGGTGGTTTTGCCAGGGCAGCCAGAGTGCGCTTCACTTTCACCGGATCTACCTTCTCCTCCGGAGGTGGATGTCTCTTTGCTCTCAACCCTTGAAACCAGTCATCCACTTCGGTTCACGCGATCTCGGCGTTCTCCTCCGGGGTCCTCTCATATGGTAACTTCTCTGGAGTCTTCAGAGAAGGACCGAATCTGTATGTCCTCCCACCTCTGGTTGTACTGCTAGACGCTGACCGAGCAGACGGAGCGGTTGTCATCTTTACTTGCTTACGAGGCGGAGGAGAAGGACTACGATGCGCCGGAGCAGCTGGAGCGGCGGCAGGTCTCTTCCGCCCTTGCTGACGAGGCAGAGAAGGAGGAGGCTGGCTGCTCGGGCGCGTCGGCGCAGGCGGAGAAGAAGGCGGAGTGCCGCCACGCGCCGGAGAAGGAGCCGGCCGAGGGCCCTGATCGTCACTCGCCGGAGGAGGAGGCGGTGGAGGAGGCGGAGTGCCCTGACTCGCCGGAGGAGGAGGAGGAGGCGGAGGCGTCCAGTTCGGAAGGTTGATGAGCTCCTTCTGCCATAGGCATGGAGTCCTCAGAGCAGACCCCAGCCGAGTCTCCCCTTCACCGGTAGGGTGGTCAAGCTAGAGGTCCTCAAATCCCTCCGTTATTTCATCCACCATCACCCTAGCATATCCTTCTGGAATCGGCCGGCAGTGAAAAGTTGCGCCGGGTTCAGTAGGATAAACAGAGCCAACAGCCGCCTTGACCTTCAAATTCATCCATTGCGTCATAAGGTGGCAATTTTGAGACTCCATGATAGCATCCACGGGATAGCTGGTAGGAGCCATCAAGGCATGCTCCGGCTGAAGCAGCTCGGTGGAAGCTATGCTGATTCTGCGCTGAGATGGCGGGGTAGCTTCGGGGGAAGCTTCGGCAGTACGTTTGCTGCGATTTGCTTCTCGTTCCTCTATCGCGTCTACCCTTGCTTGCAGCGCCTGCATTTGGGTCTGCTGCACTTTTTTCCTCCTCTCATGGGATTTGTAACCGCCTGCGTCCGAAAACCCAACCTTCCACGAAATGGAGCCTGGCGTGCCTCGTGTTCGTCCAGGGTGCTCAGGATTCCCGAGGGCCATTGTGAGCTCGTCGTTCTCTCTGTCTGGAAAGAACTTCCCTTGCTGCGCTGCTTCGATATACTGCTTAAGCTTCCTGACAGGGTCCAAGGTTCCCTGTTACAGGGTCCAAGGTTCCGCCAGCCTCGAAGAACCAAGTCCGGCAACGGTCTGGCCAGCTAATTGTCTCTGGTTCGATCCCTTTATCAACCAGATCATTCTCAGTCTTGGCCCATTTAGGCCGGGCTACGAGGTAGCCACCTGACCCCGTGCGATGGTGAAGCATCTTCTTCGCAGCATTTTGCTTGTTTGTCGCCGACATCTTCTTACTCTTTTCCAATGTCTTGTGGGCCACAAATGCGGGCCAGTGATCTCTGATATTCTCATATCTGCCCTTGAATTCTGGTGTCTCATTATTTTCGACAGACTTATTCAGCTCTTTCTTCCACCTCCTGAATAGTTCTGCCATCCTCTTAAGAGTAAAAGACTTGATTAATTGCTCTTTAACTGGGTTCTCTGGATTATCCTCTGGCGGTAGGGTGAAATTTGACTTCAGCTCAGTCCAAAGATCATTTTTCTGCATATCATTGACATAAGACACCTCAAGGTCTTCTGTAGCCGGCTTAAACCATTGTTGGATGCTTATCGGGATCTTGTCCCTAACCAGAACCCCGCACTGAGCAACAAATGCGCTTTTTTTCCGGAGGGGTTCAATCGGTTGGCCGTCGGGCGCGATTGCTATGATCTCAAACTTTTCATCCGAGCTCAACTTTTTCTTCGGGTCTCGTCTCTTTACCGAAGCTATGCTCAATCTGGAGGGCTAGAAAAAAGAACAAAGACTTAATTAATATGTGTACGTACCAAAACAATGAATGCATCAATCAGCTAGTCAGCACAGGCTTAACTAATATATATACCTGGCCAGACTCGGTTCGGTCACCGGAGCCGTCATCACGGTCTCCTTCTTGCACCGGCATTGGGTCACCGGAGCCGTCCTCATGTTCTTCTTCTTGCACCGGCATTAGGTCACCGTAGCCAGCTTGTTCACCCTCTCCTTCCAGACCATCGGCGTCGTTGAGAAACAACGAGACGGCATCACTTCCTGCTGCGATTATGTCCCTCAACAACGCTTCTTTTGCTTCATCTCGGGCGGTGTCCATAGTTTCTACAAATATTTACAACATGGCAATTATTATTCAAACATGACAGATGGATATATTAGTGCCAAACATAGAACTAGCTACCTAATCATAGTAAGGAATCATATATATTAATTAGTGGCCTTGACCCCCCCCCCCCCACGTGTTTAAGCTATCGGGAGGGGGTATATATCGACAACGATGACACTACATCTATATGTCCCTTGATGACCCTCGTTCCTGATAAAAAAAGAGGAAGAAGAAGAAAAAAAAGAGGAGAAGAAAGAATAGAGGACTCCTCTATTCTTTCTTCTCCTCTCTTTTTTCTCCTCTATTCTTTCTTCTCCTCTCTTTTTTCTTCTTCCTCTTATTTTTTTACCTCTTCTTCCTCTCATGTTCGAGAGGATCGCCGAGGGGTCGGAAGGTTGCCTAGTGTCAAAGGATTCAACAAAACCATATCTTCATCATTAGGCGAAAGTAACATGTGCATGATGGTACGAAGCTCTCCAAAGTTATTTTGGAACAGAGTCCCAGATAAGATAATTCGCTTTTTGGTACAAAGTTCAGCAATACCTTCCAAATATCGTTATTTGGAAGGCCTTTGCTGAAATTCATACAAAAAGGCAAATTATCCTATCTGGGACACCATTCCAAAATAACTTTGGAGGACTTCGTCATGCCCTGGTTACTTCCGGCTAATGATGAAGCCATGGATTTCTTCAATACTTTGACACTAGGAAACCTCTCTCGACCCCTCGGCGATCCTCGACCCCTCGAACCCTCGATGACCCTAGAACCCTCGACCCCTAGACGACCCTGGAACCCTCGACCCTCGATCCCTCGACCCTATAGAACCCTCGAAGAAAGGAATAGCTAGAGGAGAAGATCGAAGAAAAAAAAGAAGAAAAAAAGAGGAGAAGAAGAAAGGAATAGTGGAGAAGAAGAGAAAATAGAATATTCTATTTTCTCTTCTTCTCCACTATTCCTTTCTTCTTATCCTCTTCTTTTCCTTCTTTTTTCTTCTTCTTATTTATTTCTCCTCTTCTTTTCTCTCCTCTTCTTCTTTCTTTCCTCTTCTTATTTTCTTCTTTCCTATCCTCGACGACCCTGGAACCCTCGACCCCTAGACGACCCTGGAACCCTCGACCCTCGATCCCTCGACCCTATAGAACCCTCGAACCCTCGACCCTGAAAGCCTCGACCCTTGACCCCTTAACGACCCTCGACCCTCTACCCTAGTTCCCGACCCTCGACCCTCTACCCTAGTTCCCGACCCTCACCCCTCGGCGATCCTCGACACCCTCGTTCCCGATAAAAATTAAGAAGAAGAAGAATAAGAAGAAAAAAGAGGAGAAGAAGAAAGGAATAGCTAGAGGAGAAGATCAAAGAAAAAAAGAAGAAAAAAGAGGAGAAGAAGAAAGGAATAGTGGAGAAAAAGAGAAAATAGAATATTCTATTTTCTCTTCTTCTCCTCTATTCCTCTTCTTTTTCTTTTTTTTCTTCTTCTTATTTATTTCTCCTCTTCTTCCTCTCCTCTTCTTCTTCTTTCTTCCTCTTCTTATTTTCCTTTTTCCTCTCATTCTTTTTCACATAAATTTTTGACATTTTTGACATATTTAGCACATTCTAAATTTTCCTAACTCTTTTACAACCACAAAAATTACTCCAACTTCATGACAGTACCCACACTCCATTTCACCAAAAACCTTCTGATCCATAGTTTAAATTTTTTTAATTTCATTCAAATGAAATTTGAACCAGATTCAAATTCCTTGCTGAAAACCTATTCTAAACCAATCAAAAAATTCTGAAATTTTGCCATCACCTTTGTCTTGCATCAGTACCTCACCACAAAAAATATCATAAATCCTAAAAATTTCCAAAGCCATCTAGCATTTTATCAAACACCCTCTATATGCACTGTTCATATCTGTAAAAAAATTCAAAAATTTCAGAAAAGTTTGCTGCTTCTCCACTCCTTCTCCTCTCCTCTCCTTCTCCTCTCCTTCTGCTCTTCAATGCGTCGGGGCCGGCGGTGACCATGGAGCAGGGGCAGAGAGCAAGGGCCGCACTCGATCGGGACCATGGGAAAGGGGGGGGGCTCACTTTGAGGGGGGCGGCGATGGTAGGAGTCCGGCGACGAGAACGGCGGGCTCGGGGCGGCACGCGGTGACGAGGACGGCGCGTGACCGGCGACAGGGACGAGGAGGGGTGGGCTCGGGGAGGCACGCAGCGACGGGGACGACGAGGACGGCGGGCTCGGGGATGCCGGCGACGAGGACGATGCGGGCTCGTGGAGGCGACGACGTTGGCGGCGGCGGCTTAGACGGCGAGGTGGAGCAGCCTGACGGCGTCGTCGGCGGGGGAGGGGGGAACTGGCGATGCAAACTGAAAATTTTCACAAGTGTTTGTTATATAGTCCAAGCTTTAGTCCCAGTTGGTGGCTTAAACCGGGACTAATTTCCCCTTTAGTCCCGGTTGGTGCCAGCAACCGGGACCAAAGGCCTCTTTTCAGCAGCCCAAAGGGCGGGAAGCGGCGGCCTTTGGTCCCTGTTGGTGGCACCAACCGGGACTAAAGGGGGCATTGGTCACGGTTCGGGGCACGAACCGTGACCAATGCCCCCTTTAGTCCCGGTTGGTGCCACCAACCCGGACCAATGGCCTTGTGCTGCCCCGCGCCCAAAAGTTTAGTCCCACCTCGCTAGTTGAGAGGGCTCGGGAGTGGTTTATAACCGCTGCTGCGCCCACCCTCCCGAGCTCCTCTCAACTGCAGGCTTTCGGGCCTAATCTGTCACTGCAATGCCTGTGGGCCTACTGGGCCTGCTGCGGGCCTGAATCCTGGCCCATGGTAGGGTTTCTAGTCGTATTCAGGCCGTGGTGGCCCAATAGGTGACATTTTTTTGTTTTTTTGTTGCTTTATTTATTTTCTTTTGTTTTTTGCTTTATTTTTTAATTCTTTATGCTTTTAGTTTTAGAAAAATTATAAACTTTTTGTTAATGCCATTAGTTTTCAAATTTGAAAATAATTTTTTAGTTTTTTAGTTTTCTTTGTTGCTTTATTTATTTTATTTTGTGATTAACTTTACTATAAAAATAGTTTTTTCCTGTTTTTTTGATTTGTTTTTTGCATTATTTATTTTCTTTTGTTTTTTGCTTGAACTTTTTATTCTGTTTGCTTTTAGGTTAGCAAAATTATAAACTTTCTGTTAGTGCCATTAGTTTTAGAAAAATTATAAACTTTTTGTTAATGCCATTAGTTTTCAAATTTGAAAACACTTTTTCAATTTTTTTGTTTTCTTTGTTGCTTTATTCATTTTATTTTGTGATTAACTTTACTATAAAAATAGTTTTTTACTATTTTTTTATTTGTTTTTTGCATTATTTATTTTCTTTTGTTTTTTGCTTTCATTTTTAATTCTGTTTGCTTTTAAGTTAGCAAAATTATAAACTTTCTGTTAGGGCCATTAGTTTTAGAAAAATTATAAACTTTTTGTTAATGCCATTAGTTTTCAAATTTGAAAACACTTTTTTAGTTTTTTTGTTTTCTTTGTTGCTTTATTTATTTTATTTTGTGATTAACTTTACTATAAAAATAGTTTTTTTTTCTGTTTTTTTGATTTGTTTTTTGCATTATTTATTTTCTTTTGTTTTTTGCTTTAATTTTTAATTGTGTTTGCTTTTAGGTTAGCAAAATTATAAACTTTCTCTTAGTGCCATTAGTTTTAGAAAAATTATAAACTTTCTGTTAGTGCCATTAGTTTTCAAATTTGAAAACACTTTTTTAGTTTTTTGTTTTCTTTGTTGCTTTATTTATTTTATTTTGTGATTAACTTTACTATAAAAATAGTTTTTTCCTGTTTTTTTGATTTGTTTTTTGCATTATTTATTTTCTTTTGTTTTCTGCTTTAATTTTTAATTCTGTTTGCTTTTAGGTTAGCAAAATTATAAACTTTCTGTTAGTGCCATTAGTTTTAGAAAAATTATAAACTTTCTGTTAGTGCCATTAGTTTTCAAATTTGAATAGTTAAAATTTGAATTGTTTGAAAATTGTTTGAATCACAAGTTTGTGATTAACTTACTAAAAAATTGAGAATAGATGCGCTTATAGAGAAAATTCAACCTAAATTCCTAGTAAATTTCAATGAATTTCAGAGAAATTCACTATGAATTTAGGTTAAACTTTTCTCTATTAGAGCATCTATTTTCACTTTGAGAGGAGCTCAACAAGGCAGAGAGGGAAGGGCTTATAAACCGGTGTGAGCCCCCTTCGGTTGGCGAGGTGGGACTAAACTCGGCCCGCAACGAGGACCAGCCCTTTAGTCCCTGTTTGTGGCACAAACCGGGACTAATGGTCATGGGCCAGGGGCGAGGAGCAAAATTATAAACTTTCTGTTAGTGCCATTAGTTTTAGAAAGTTGAAAGTTGAAAGTTGGCATGGGCCAGGGACTAATGGTCATGGTATTACGAGGGCCGAACCATAAGACATGAAAGCATTTCAAATGAACTCTGAAAAGTTGAAAGTTGGGATGGTATCATAATTTCACCCACATAGCATGTGCATGTACAAAACAAACAATGGTAGCATGTTCGTGTGTTACAAAGTTGCGGGAGAAAGTCTTCACTTTTTCTTCGCTTGTGTCATTTTCTTATTGTGCTGTAACCATGGATAATCTTCATTGTTTATCAGGATGCTTGGGTCAGCCTTGACATTGAAGGGAGGAATTTCATGAAACTTTTCATAATCTTCAGACATGTCTGTCTTGCCGTCCACTCCCAGGATGTCCCTTTTTCCTGAAAGAACTATGTGGCAGTTTGGCTCATCGTATGATGTATTCGCTTCCTTATCTTTTCTTTTTCTCGGTTTGGTAGACATGTCCTTCACATAGATAACATGTGCCACATCATTGGTTAGGACGAACGGTTCGTCAGTGTACCCAAGATTTTTTAGATCCACTGTTGTCATTCCGTACTGTGGGTCTACCTGTACCCCGCCGCCTAACAGATTGACCCATTTGCACTTAAACAAAGGGACCTTAAAATCAGGTCCGTAGTCAAGTTCCCATATGTCCACTATGTAACCATAATATGTATCCTTTCCGCTCTCGGTTGCTCCATCAAAGCGGACACCGCTGTTTTGGTTGGTGCTCTTTTGATCTTGGGCGATCGTGTAAAATGTATTCCCATTTATCTCGTATCCTTTGTAAGTCAATACAATGAAAGATGGTCCCCTGGACAACAAGTACAACTCATCACAAACAGTGTTGTCACCTCTGAGACGTGTTTACAACCAACTGCTGAAAGTCCTGATGTGTTCACATGTAATCCAGTCGTCGCACTGCTCCGGGTGTTTGGAGCGCAGACTGTTCTTGTGTTCATCGACATACGGGGTCACCAAGGTAGAGTTTTGTAGAACTGTGTAGTGTGCTTGAGACCAAGAATATCCATCCCTGCATATTATTGAGTCTCTTCCAAGAGTGCCTTTTCCAGTCAGTCTCCCTTCATACCGCGATTTAGGGAGACCTATCTTGTTAAGGCCAGGAATGAAGTCAACACAAAAACCGATAACATCCTCTGTTTGATGGCCCATGGAGATGCTTTCTTCTGGCCTAGCGTGATTATGGACATATTTCTTTAGGACTCCCATGAACCTCTCAAAGGGGAACATATTGTGTAGAAATACGGGCCCAGGATGAGAATCTCGTCGACTAGATGAACTAGGACGTGCGTCATGATATTGAAGAATGATGGTGGGAACACCAGCTCGAAATTGACAAGACATTGCGCCACATCACTCCTTAGACTTGGTACGATTTCTGGATCGATCACCTTCTGAGAGATTGCATTGAGGAATGCACATAGCTTCACAATGGCTAATCGGACGTTTTCCGGTAGAATCCCCCTCAATGCAACCGGAAGCAGTTGCGTCATAATCACGTGGCAGTCATGAGACTTTAGGTTCTGAAACTTTTTCTCTGGCATATTTATTATTCCCTTTATATTCGATGAGAAGCCAGTCGTGACCTTCATACTGAGCAGGCATTCAAAGAAGATTTCTTTCTCTTCTTTCGTAAGAGCGTAGCTGGCAGGACCTTTATACTGCTTCGGAGGCATGCCGTCTTTTTCGTGCAAACGTTGCAGGTCCTCTCGTGCCTCAGGTGTATCTTTTGTCTTCCCATACATGCCCAAGAAGCCTAGCAGGTTCACGCAAAGGTTCTTCGTCACGTGCATCACGTCGATTGAGGAGCGGACCTCTAGGTATTTCCAGTAGGATAGGTCCCAAAATATAGATTTCTTCTTCCACATGGGTGCGTGTCCCTCAGCGTCATTCGGAACAGCTAGTCCACCGGGACCCTTTCCAAAGATTACGTAGTGTAAATCATTGACCATAGCAAGCACGTGATCACCGGTGCACATGGCGGGCTTCTTCCGGTGATCTGCCTCGCCTTTGAAATGCTTTCCTTTCTTTCGACATTGATGGTTGGTCGGAAGAAATCGACGATGGCCCAGGTACACAATCTTCCTGCATTTGTCCAGGTATATACTTTCAGTGCCATCTAAACAGTGCGTGCATGCGTGGTATCCTTTGTTTGTCTGTCCTGAAAGGTTACTGGGAGCGGGCCAATCGTTGATGGTCACGAACAGCAATGCCTTAAGGTTAAATTCCTCCTGTCTGTGCTCATCCCACGTACGTACACCGTTTTCATTCCACAGATATAAAAGTTCTTCAACTAATGGCCTTAGGTACACATCAATTTCGTTGCCGGGTTGCTTAGGGCCTTGGATGAGAACTGGCATCATAATGAACTTCCGCTTCATGCACATCCAAGGAGGAAGGTTATACATACATAGAGTCACGGGCCAGGTGCTGCAATTGCTGCTCTGCTCCCCGAAAGGATTAATGCCATCCGCGCTTAAAGCAAACCATACATTCCTTGGGTCCTTTGCAAACTCATCCCAGTACTTTCTCTCGATTTTTCTCCACTGCGACCTGTCAGCGGGTGCTCTCAACTTCCCATCTTTCTTTCGGTTCTCACTGTGCCATCACATCAACTTGGCATGCTCTTCGTTTTTGAACAGACGTTTCAACCGTGGTATTATAGGAGCATACCACATCACCTTCGCAGGAACCCTCGTCCTGGGGGGCTCGCCGTCAACATCACCAGGGTCATCTCGTCTGATCTTATACCGCAATGCACCGCATACCGGGCATGCGTTCAGATCCTTGTATGCACCGCGGTAGAGGATGCAGTCATTAGGGCATGCATGTATCTTCTCCACCTCCAATCCTAGAGGGCATACAACCTTCTTTGCTGCGTATGTACTGTCGGGCAATTCGTTATCCTTTGGAAGCTTCTTCTTCAATATTTTCAGTAGCTTCTCAAATCCTTTGTCAGCCACAGCATTCTCTGCTTTCCACTGCAGCAATTCCAGTACGATACCGAGCTTTGTGTTGCCATCTTCGCAATTGGGGTATAACCCTTTTTTGTGATCCTCTAACATGCGATCGAACTTCAGCTTCTCCTTTTGACTAATGCATTGCATCCTTGCATCGACAATGACCCGGCGGAGATCATCATCATCGGGCACATCGTCTGGTTCCTCTTGATCTTCACTAGCTTCACCTGTTGCAGCATCATTGGGCACATCGTCTGGTTCCTCTTGATCTTCACCAGCTCCCCCCGTTGCAGCATCACCGTATTCAGGGGTACATAGTTGTCATCGTACTCTTCTTCTTCGCCGTCTTCCATCATAACCCCTATTTCTCCGTGCCTCGTCCAAACATTATAGTGTGGCATGAAACCCTTGTAAAGCAGGTGGGAGTGAAGGATTTTCCGGTTAGAGTAAGACCTCGTATTCCCACATTCAGTGCATGGACAACACATAAAACCATTCTGCTTGTTTGCCTCAGCCGCATCGAGAAACTCATGCACGCCCTTAATGTACTCGCGGGTGTGTCTGTCACCGTACATCCATTGCCGGTTCATCTGCGTGCATTATATATAATTAAGTGTCCAAATTAATAGAAGTTCATCATCACATTAAAACCAAAGTGCATACATAGTTCTCATCTAACAACATATAGCTCTCCAGAGCATCTAATTAATTAAACCATATATTGAAACTATGTAAAACATTTCAATGCGAAAACAAATGCGATCATAATCGCAACCAAGGTAACAATTGATCCAACGGCATAATGATACCAAGCCTCGGTATGAATGGCATATTTTCTAATCTTTCTAATCTTCAAGCGCATTGCATCCATCTTGATCTTGTGATCATCGACGACATCCGCAACATGCAACTCCAATATCATCTTCTCCTCCTCAATTTTTTTTTATTTTTTCCTTCAAAAAATTGTTTTCTTCCTCAACTAAATTTAACCTCTCGACAATAGGGTCGGTTGGCATTTCCAATTCACATACATCCTAGATAAATAAAATCTATGTCATGTTGGTCGACATAATTTTCATAAACAATAAATGAACCAATAGTTATAAAGATAATATACATACCACATCCGAATCATAGACAGGACGAGGGCCGATGGGGGCGGATACCAAAACCATCGCACTATATAAGATGCAATAATAAATGTAAGAAAATGATACAAGTATCTATCTAAACATACAAGTAAGAATATTTTTCCTTTCAGAAAGAAGATAAGAACAAGAGGCTCACCACAGTGGTGTCGGTGATGAGATCGGCGCGGGTGATCGACGGTGGTGAAGACGGGGACGGGGCGTGACGGACTGCTAAATCTAGACAAATCTCGAGGAAAATGGAGCTTGGAGGTCGAGCTTCGAGAGGAGAAAGCTTAAGTAGTGTGGCTCGGGCATTCCATCGAACACCTCATGTGCATAGGAGGTGAGCTAGAGCACCACAAAGCCCTCTCCCCCTCGGCCAGAGAAAAACAGAGCACTGAGGTGCTCTGCTCGCGAGCGAGGGGTATATATAGGCACCTCATTGGTCCCGGTTGGTGACATGAGCCGGGACTAAAGGGGAGCCTTTGGTCCCGGTTCAAGCCACCAACCGGGACCAATGGTGGTGGGCTAGGAGCGAGGCCCATTGGTCCCGGTTCATCCCACCAACCGGGACCAAAAGGTCCAGATGAACCGGGACCAATGGCCCACGTGGCCCGGCTGGCCCCCTGGGCTCACGAACCGGGACCAATGCCCACATTGGTCCCGGTTCTGGACTGAACCGGGACTAATGGGCTGACCCGGCCTGGACCAAAGCCCCGTTTTCTACTAGGTCACTACCGGAAAACGGCCCTACCCCGACAGCCAAACATATGCCTACGGCTGCCATCGGCCTAGTTTGAGATATGCCGACAGCCCTGTCCTGGCCATCGGCTTAGCCTGGCCGTCGGGTTACATGGATCAATGCCGACGGCCGCCGTCGGCACAGGACGGCCGTCGACCTAGGCACAGACATGCCGACAGCAGCCGTCGGCATACATTAGCCGTCGGTATACCTATGGGCCCGGCGACCCCGCCCGTGACTAGCGGCTAACGCCGTCAAACCTATGCCGATGGTCAGGACGGGCAGCCGTCGGCATATCTCCGCATGCCACATCACCGATCCGCGGCGTAGGTATGTTGAAGGCAGCCGTCGGCATAGGTGCCACGTCACCGATCCGCGGCACGGCGCCCACCAGAACCCTGCCGTCTCTATGCCGACGGCAATGCCGTCGGCGTAGCTATTTTTACATACTTTTTTGCATATGTTTTTATGCTTTTTTTACATATGTTTTTATGCTTTTTTAAAAATATGTTTTCATTCTTTTTTATGTATTATATGAATATATATGTAGTTTGTAATTTTTCCATAGATTATAAATATATATATATATATAGTTTGTATTTTTTTGAGCACATTAATAATGTGCCGTCATGTTCTTTTGAATATAGGTCCTTATATTTTATTAAAATCAAAAACAGCTATGCGACAAAAGTTGAGTGGCGGTTGCAAACGCCCGGCACCTGTCTCCGGAGTGTGACCCACTCACGTCCGCGGTGTCCCCCCCTCCTCACGGACGGCGCGCCGCCAGCATCTAGAGGGCGGAAACAGCCGCATCGGGTCTATACGGAGGGGACGTTACTCCCAAGTGTTTCTATGGGATGACCAACCACAACCGGGTGGTGTTGTGGCATGTTCGAAGAGGCGGCACGCATCTCCGGGGCGTGGCCCCCCTAACGGACGGCGCCGCCGCCGGCACCTAGAGGGGAAAATGGACGCATCGGGTCTACACGGAGGGGATGTAGCTATCGGTTTGGCCCGGATGTTGCTTCTAGGTGTCCCTCTGAGCTGACCTGACACAACCGGGTGGAGAGGTCCACTGTTCAAAGCCCGTCCGTGGAAAGTCAAAGGCTAGATCTCGTGGTCAGCCGCTCCAGGGTTAGGCGGGACGGGGGCCCTGGGGGGGGGGGGTTAGCAATGCCACCGGAGCATCGCACCGGCCCCTCATACATGTGGGGTGGTGTGGTGGCATGTCCGAAGAGGCGGCACGCGTCTCCGGGATTTGGCCCCCCTCATGGACGGCGCCACCGCCGGCACCTGGAGGGGGAAAACGAATGCGTCGGGTCTACACGGAGGGGATCTTGCTGTGGGTCTGGCCCGGATGTTGCTCCAAAGTGTTCCTATGGGCTGACCTAACACAACCGACTGGAGAGGTCCACTGGTCAAAGCCCGTCCGTGCAAAGTCAAAGCCCGCCCGCCGCCGGCACGTGGAGGGGGGAAATGGACCCGTCGGGTCTACACGGAGGGGATGTAGTTGTGGTTTGGCCCGGGTGTTGCTTCCAGGTGTCCCTCTGAGCTGACCTGACACAACCGGGTGGAGAGGTCCACTGTTCAAAGCCCGTTCGTGGAAAGTCAAAGGGCTAGATCTCATGGTCAACCGCTCTAGGGTCAGGCCGGACGGGGGCCCTGGGGGTAGCAATGCCACCGGAGCGTCGCACCGGTCCCTCATACATGCGGGGTGGTGGTGGCATGTTCGAAGAGGCGACACGCGTCTCCGGGGCATGGCCCCCCCTAACGGACGATGCCGCCGCCGACACCTGGAGGGGGAAAACGGACGCATCGGGTCTACACGGAGGGGATGTAGCTGTGGGTCTGGCCCGGATGTTGCTCAAAAGTGTTCCTATGGGCTGACCTGACACAACCGGGTGGAGAGGTCCACTGTTCAAAGCCCGTCCGTGGAAAGTCAAAGGGCTAGATCTCGTGGTCAACTACTCCAGGGTTAGGCGGGACGGGGGCCCTAGGGGGTAGCAATGCCACCGGAGCGTCGCACCAGCCCCTCATACATGCGGGGTACTGTGGTGGCATGTCTGAAGAGGCGGCATGCGTCTCCGGGATTTGGCCCCCCTCACGGACGGCGCCACCACCGGCACCTGGAGGGGGGAAACGGACGCGTCGGGTCTGCACGGAGGGGATCTTGCTGTGGGTCTGGCCCGGATGTTGCTCCAAAGTGTTGCTATGGGCTGACCTAACAAAACCGGGTGGAGAGGTCCCCTGGTCAAAGCCCGTCTGTGCAAAGTCAAAGCCCGCCCGCCACCGACACGTGGAGGGGGGAAACGGATGCATCGGGTCTACACGGAGGGGATGTAGCTATGGTTAGGCCCAGATGTTGCTCCCAGGTGTCCCCGCGCGAAGCATCTCCCTCCGACGGACTTGGATCCGCCGCCGCCCCCCCCCACCCCCCCGGTCGACGACCCCCTCCCCTTTAGTCACCTGACCTACTAAGCTCCAGATCGAGGACGCGAGGCGGCGGCCATGCGCTCGCAGACCCGCGACCAGGCCACGGCCTCGGCGGACGAAACTGCTCGAGTTCGGCGCCTCCCCTCCCCTCCCCTCTGTGTGGTTCCGGGAGAGGAGAGGGCCGAGCGGCGTTAAAACATAAAAAAGCATGAAAAAATTTATATGAAATAAAAAAACATGAAGAAGAAAAAAATAAACTATTAAAAACATTAAAAAATAAAAAATGTATAACTATGCCTACGGCTAAGCCGTCGGCATAGGTGCCACGTGGCATCGCTACATATGCCGACGGCTTAGCCGTCGACATAGTTGCCCTTATCCATCCGCGGTCGCCCCCTCCACCACTCATTCCTCCCCGACCCTAGAGCCCGACCCGCGCCGCCGCCGCCGCTCCCCGTCGCCCGCGTCGCTCCCCGCCGCCGCTCCCCGTCGCCCGTGTCGCTCCTCGCCGCCCGCCGCCGCTCCACCCTCGCCACTCCCCTTCCCTCGGCCCTCCCCCTCCCCGCCTACATCACCCGGCCCTTCTCGCGCCACCGCCGCCACGCCATCGCCACCTCGTCTCTGCACCGCCGCGACCACCCCCCTCTCCGCCCCCTCACCCCACCACCACCCCCGTCCCCCCGCCACCTCTCGCCGGCGCCGTCCACACCCGTCCCCGACCCCGCGCCCTCCCTGTGTCCTGCCCCGACCCCGTGCTAGGGGGCGCCGGAGCTAGGAGACGCCCCTCCGCCGATGCCCTGCTGCGCCCCGGCCTGCCCCGTCCACCCTTCCCCGGCGGCTGCCCCCCGACCTCCCTGCTGCCCGCTGCACCGGCGGCCAAGGTGAGCTTTTTTTCAATTTTTTGCGTTTTGTTACTGTTTTTGCATAGATGGATATATATGTGATGAATGGATATATGCATGTACAGATTGATGGTGAAGTTTGTGATAGATGGATGCATTGATGGATATTGGTCAAGTTTGTGAATTTGGTCACTTAGTTTAAAATATGGATAGATGATATTGGTCAAGTTTTTGAATATGTGCATGTATAGATTGATGGGTATTGGTCAAGTTTTGCATTTTGTAAACACTTAGTTTAAAATATGGATGAATTGATGGATATTAGTAAGTTTTGTGTTTGGTCAAGTTAGTGTTAGATGGAAGCAATTCGAGGCACTTGGTTTCTAAAAGACTTAATGAAGCTTTTTTTTACAATTTGACATGATGTTTCATGTTCATTCATAATGTTGTGTCAATGCTTAATGTGAGATGATGACCTAATTTTTTTCACTCGGTATAATTAACAGGATTTGTGGTGTTCCATCTTCGTGGAGTGATCATCGACGTTGGAGGTGTTGGTCCACGATCGTCCCTCTCCTTTGATCGACTACATCGGAGGGTGAGCAACTATTCCATGACCTCGTCCACTTTTTTTCCATGTCACTAGATTAAATTTTCACATCAAGTCGCGTAACCTAGGTCTCCCGTCCGAAAGGGTTGCATCGATAAATATGCATTCAATTGCATATTTATCACCGCAGCTCTTTCGGATTGTCTAGCGCTTTCCACGGACAGCGCGAGGATGTGTAGATTGGGTACGTTGTTCATGCTCTACCCCGTTCCGAGACAGGATTTCGGCGGCGCCTCCCTGTTGTTCTCCGGATGCACATTCTCTCGGCATTTTGCCAAGACGTGTATTTGGAGAACAGCGGGGAGGTGCTGCCGAAATTTTGTGTCGGAATGGGGTAGAGCATGGACAACGTACTCAATCTACACATTCTCTGGTGGGATTAGGACCCATCTTTACCTATTAGAGATGTAGGTGGATTAAATGTCGTTTCTCGTCAACCTTGTAAAAAATAAAATATTGTTGTGAGTAATTTAAATGAATCCTTAATTTTGTTGTGTGGCTTTCAATAAAGCAGAGATGGCAGATAATTAGTGGATGTATAGTGGGTTTTTCCGTAGGAATCAAGTAACAACAGAGTGGATCGAGAAAACTAATGTGTTTTTGAAAGAGATATTCCGTAGTCCAATGAGGATGGTGCCAGAATGCCCGTGTGCCAAATGTAAGAGATGTATCCGCAGAGATAAGAGTGAGATGACTAAGCACCTTCGCACGCATGGATTTATGCCCAACTTTAATATGCCGATAAACTTTGCCCAGTGGGACCGTGGTAGAGAGGATGTGATACGACAACGCGTCGCTGGTTATGAGGACGATGGGGTTAGAGACATGCTAGATGATGTCTTTGCTGCACAGCCGACACCTCCGTCACATTCAGCCAATGAACCGGAGGAGCCGGAGGAAACCACAAAGGCCTTGCTGGAAATCTTGGCCTCGTCAAATAAACCTCTCTATGAGCGTGCCGAGCTGTCTGTGCTGGATGCCATCTCGCAACTGATGGTAGTCAAGGCTTAGTACGGCTGTAGCTGAGGTTGCTTCAAAGCATTTCTGGGAGTATCGGCTAACAGCCTGCCTGAGGGCCATGAACTGCCGAAAACCATGTACGCTAGGAAGAAAATCATGAAGGCGCTCTCCATGGACTATGAGAAAATACATGTTTGTCCAAAGAATTGCCTTTTGTTTAGGCATGAGTATGCGGATGACAAGTACTGTAGGAAGTGCGGTTCCTCTCGGTATATTGAGGTGGTCGATAAGCATGGTCAGAAGCAGCAGCTAAAAATCCCTGTGAGGGTTCTTCGGTATCTTGATTTTATAAAAAGACTGCAGCACCTTTTCGTCACCGAGGAGTCTATCAAAATGATGAAGTGGCACAAGGAAGGGAAAAGGTACAATCCAAAAAAAAAATTGTACATCCATTAAAAGGTGAAGCATGGAAGTCATTCGGTATAGAGTACCCGGAGGAAGCAGCCGAGGCTGGGAATGTCAGAATTGCTATAGCAGGTGATGGGTTCAATCCATATGGTATGCCGTCTAATCCATACAGCTGCTGGCCCGTATTTGTTATTCCACTCAGTCTCCCTCCCGGCGCCATAATGCAACGCAAGACCATGTTCCTGTCGCTTATATTTCCGGGGCCTGAATATCCGGGGAAGAATTTGAGTGTGTTTATGCAGCCGTTGGTGGATGATTTGCACCATTCTTGGTACTTCCCGAGGTTGACATACGACCGGCATCTGCAGAAAAATTTCTTGATGAAAGTTTGGCTACAATATTGCATGCATGACTTTCCCGGCTATGTCCTATTCTGCGGATGGTGTACAAGTGGAAAGATGCCTTGCCCAGTGTGCATGCAGGCCTTGATTTTCATTTGGCTGAAGAAGGGTGGCAAGTATGTTGCCTTTGACCTGCATCGATAGTTCCTCCCTGCAGACCATCCTGATAGGGAAGACAAGAAGAACTTCACAAAAGGCAAAGTTGTCCATGAAGTAAACGAGATTCCAACTTTTTCTGGTGCGGATGTGCTTGCTCAGCTGAAAGCTCTTAAGCCTGCCGGTGAAGGGAAAGGCAAAGGCAAAGCCACAGGCGAAGACGAGGGCGAGGGCAAAGGAAAAGGTAAAGGGAAAAATGTTTTGAAGGATATGGTGAGACGCACAACTGGACTCACATTACCCCCTTCACACAGCTTCCCTACTTTAAGGACCTCAAACTTCCATACAACATCCGCATGATGCACACTGAAAAGAATGTCGCAGAGTCCCTTTTTTCACACGATCCTCAACATTCCTGATAAGACAAAGGATAATGTTAATGCTAGAGTCGATCAACAGAATATTTGTGATAGACCACGTCTACACATGCAGCCTCCCACAGGCAGTCGAAAATCTTGGTTCAAACCAGATGCTGACTTCATACTTAAAAAGGATCATAAGATGGAGGCATTCAAGTGGCTGAAACATGTCGTGAAGTTCACTAATGATTATGCGTCAAATATAAGTAAGGGGGTCAATCTTTCAACGGGCAGAGTGATCGGGCTCAAGAGTCATGACTATCATGTATGGATTGAGCGGATTATGCCGGTGATGGTTCGGGGCTATGTTCCTGAGCATGTCTAGCGTGTGCTTGTGGAGTTAAGCCATTTCTTCCGCACGCTTTGTGCTAAAGAAGTATGTCCTTATAAGATAAAAGAAATGCATAAGAATGCACCGGAGAAGCTAGAGAAGATCTTCCCGCCAGGCTTTTCTTTACTCCGATGACACATCTCATTTTGCACCTCGCGAACGAGGTATTGTTGGGGGGCCCTGTGCAGAATCGTTGGCAGTACGGCCCTGAGAGATAGAACAAGCATCTGAGATAGAAATGTGGAAACAAAGCTAAGATTGAAGCTTCCATAGCTGAGGCAGTTATCCTAGAGGAGGTGGCAGACCTCAGGACAGCCTACTATCCGGACCTTGTTCCCACGTTGCACAATAAGGTGTCTCGATACAATACAGAAGAACCCAAGTATAAACCCAAGTTGCCTCTATTCATCGGGCAAGGTGTCAGGGCTGGATGCTCGACACCTTATCTCATGCCACGAGATGAGTGGGAGGATGTCATGTTGTATATCTTGCACAACATCAAGGAAGCTGAGGATGAGTGGATGAGTTAATACCTTTGCACCATTCTTTTAGTCAATTCGTTATGTTCACTTTGCCTAGTTCTTATACTGTAGTCGATTCGCTGAAGAAGAGTGGACGGGAATCCTGCCTCCAACTGAAGTAGAGGCACTTGCTCTTCTCCGAAAGGGTGTTGATGGAAGGAAAAATTTCGTTGCGTGGTTCATGGAGAAAGTAATTTTTCACACTTCACTATTACCTATTTAAATTAAACTCATGCACCCTATAATTTCAATTAAACTCATGCACCCTATAATTTCAATTAAACTTGTAGGGAAATGATCCGACCGAATCAATGGATGAAGAATTGAGATGGGTTTCCATGGGTTTTGACCCTGCCGTCATGACATGCCAAAAGTACGATGTGAATGGGTATCGCTTCCATATAGAGGAGCACCAGAACAGTCGGCCTGATCCCAAAATGTGGCCGCGAAAGGGTAGGAAAAATATACCGGAGTCTTCACTGAAGGAGATAATAAAGTAGATTACTATGAAAGGGTAGGAAAAATATATGAGCTTACATTCAAACGTGGCCGCGAACACCTAAGTCTCACTGTGTTCAAATGCCGATGGTTCGACCCCAAAAAGGGTCTGAGACATACGCCTTCTGTTGGTTTAGTTGAAGTTAAACCATCAACCGTCTATGCCGGAGCTAATCTCTTTATCGCCGCTACCCAGGCCACAAAAGTATATTATCTTCCTTAGCCATGCCAGAAAGAGTACCTAAAGGGTTGGGAAGTTGTGTTCAAGGTGTCGCCACATGGTAAGCTACCGGACCCGAACGATGATGATTACTACAACATAAACCCCATGACATACGAGGGAGTGTTCATCCAGAGGAACATGATGACGTGGTCGGAAACAACGAGGATGATGACTTGGGTTATGTTGACCTAGACCCAAACGACGATGACGCACGGATTGATGCTGAGGCACTTGTGAATCAAAGAGACATAATTATGCTTGAAAAGTTAAATGAAGACGCTAACGATGAGGAAGAGCCTCCACCTCCGTCAGACAACGAAGAAGATATGCGTGATAGTGATGATGAGACCGGTCCACAAATAGATTACAATAGTGATGATTCATATGGGTTCTAGAAAATGTAAGTTCTTTTAATGATCATTACAATAGTATGCTTAATGTGTTCTTATGTTATTAATGTTTTTCCTGTATGCTTGTTTATTTGATATCCTTACTAATTGTTTATTCTCTTCTCAATGCAGGTTTGCTAATCATGGGAAAATCCACCGGCGCCAGTTTCCTTAGTAAATTCAAAGGACATACTCGGAGTGGACGAGCCCACAAGGTTCCCTCCCGACTACGCGAGGATGACACCTCACAGGGAGGTGGAGGGGTCGGGGGAGGAGACCCTAGAGGAGGAGGCGGTGGGGGGAGAGCCCCTAGAGGAGGAGGCGGTGGGGGGAGAGGCAGCCAGGGCAAAAACCTCCGGGACGTGTCCGAAATAGGAGGGTCTTATTCGATGCCCTCCTATACAGAGGCACCTTCTGAGTCTGAGGAGGAGTATTACGTTCCTGATGGTGAGGAGGAGGAGGGAGAGGAGGAGGAGGTCGAGGAGGAGGAGGTCGAGGAGGAGGGTGAGGAGGGCGAGGAGGGTGGTGGAGGGGAGGTTGATCCCAAGTTGTGGGGTGACTTGCCACCTAGTGCTCCGCAGGGGTGGCACTTACTCTGTCCCCGCAGGTTCAATGAGCCACTTGTGCGCCTCGATAGAAGGTGGTGTAGGTAGTCCGCAGCTGCGAGTTTTGGCCACGAGCTGGGCCCACTACGAGGCTTGCAGCAACACGGAGTACGGGACGGCCGCTAAGGCCATGATCACCAAATTTTGGGTAAGTTCTCTTCTGAATCACTTGTCTTCAGTTTCGTTCATAGTTTATCATTGAATCACTCAACTCATGCCTTGTTTGCTTCTGGTTTATGCATGATTGCAGCAACTCTATAGAGTTCTTAACGAGCACAAGGACAGAGCCGACGTAGTCTTGCTTGCGGCTGCGAAGAAGAAAGCTCGTCAGTTGCAGTACGAAGTGCGCTGGGTTGCCATCTCGCAGTACTACCACATCTACCTGCAACAAAATATGACCAAAACTCAAGCGCAGAAGCAATGACTTACCTTGAACAGGGAGCAGTTCATGATGGTAACTATTACTAACTTTTCATCGTTTCGAGCAGTCAACTATATGTTTCGTGCTCACATGTCATGCTTCCAAAATTTGCATAGGTTGTTCCTCGTTGGTGCTATGGAAGGCATGACGGATGGGTGAGTTTGGTGGATAGATGGCTCGGCGACGATGCAGAGTTTGCTACCAAGAGCATCAAGGCCCGGGCTAACCGTGGAAAAGACGGGACACACGGCCAAGGAAACAGGAACCACTGGGGCTTCAAGGCCATGAAGGTATATCTATATGCATGATGCATTTTTGTTCTTCTTTACCGTCATGTTCTTATGTATGGCTAACTTCTGTTTGACGTTGCAGGAAGACAAGTTGAAGAGGCCGCTCTCAGACATTGAGTCGTGGAAGCTGGCCCGCGAGCGGAGTCATCCCAAGGAGGGTGAGAGCCAGTACTACGGCAAGACCGAGGAGCACCTGGAGTCTTACACTCAGCACTATCAGAAGTTGCATCCGGATGTTCCTATTCCTGAGGTCGCCCAGTCTCAGATCGACGACACAGCGGTGGTGGCCATCCAGGGGAAGTCACATGGCCGTTATCCGTGTTTCGATGGCTTGATCACTCCTTCGATCTTGTACACACGGCTTCGGTCTACCAACCCGAGCCAGTTAGAGAGTACGGGGCGTTCACAGACTCCCTTAGCCCGCCAGCATGCTATAAGTACTTCCCCTTTATCGTTTTCTCAATAGCATTCTCAGTTTATTTTCAGCATTGCTCACTTAGAAACAACCTAAATTATGTAGGCATATAAGGCCTTTGTCGAGCATAGGAATCTCGAGGTGCGAGAGTACTTGAAATGAGTGAAGGCAAATGATGATTACAACCGTCAGATGATGGCGGTTAGTTTTGCCCTCTTAAAACCAAGCTAAATTTTTGCACTTTCATTCCTTCTAACCTTCTAGTTTGCTTGTTTAACTAACATCCAGGCTATGTTGGCGTCTTGGAGTAACCGCACAAATCCACCACAAATGGGACCCCTACCACCACCTATGGGAGAACCCCCACACGTGCCCACATTCGATGAATGGGTGGCACTAGGCAGGGATAGTCCGGTTAGTACATTTGCCTAACTACTGACAAATTAGTTCTCGTTCACTCAACACTATCATATCATATTTACCGTTAGAATCTTCTCTCAAACATGTAGGGGACCGGTGGCTCGACTCCTGCTCCGTCGACCCCAGTCACTCCGATCTTCCAGAGTGATGGTGGCCGCGGTGGTGGTTTTGGCGGAGGTGGTCTTAGCGGTGGTGCTTTTGGCGGAGGTGGTCTTGGTGGTGGTGGTTTTGGCGGAGGCAGTCTTGTTTGATGTTGATGATGATTCCATGCATTTGGCCGTCGTGCCATGCCTTTCATGTTCCTACTTTTATTATGTTCCATGTCTTGCACTAGTTTTATGTTCATGAACTTTCGCCGGTGATGATCTTTAGATGATGATGATGAACTTGAGTATGTTTAGATGATGATGATGAACTTGAGTATGTTTAGATGATGAACTGTCATATTTCTGCATAATTCTATATTATTCTGCTTTGAAATGCTGTCAAATGAATTGAATAAGTGAAAACAGAGAAAATTAAAAATTAAAAAAAACTATGCCTACGGCAAAGCCGTCGGCATATATAAGCCCAGGAGATACCATGACGCGCCACGTGGCACAGATATGCAGACGGCTTTGCCATCGGCATAGTTTTCGGTCTATGCTGACGGCTTTGCCGTAGGCATATCTCTGCCACAAGGAGAAACCAGGGGCCGACACGTGGCAGAACTATGCCTACGGCAAAGCCGTCGGCATAGATTCCGTCTATGCCTACGGCCTGCCACCAGGAGGCACCACGGGATGCCACGTGGCACAAATATGCCGACGGCCTAGCCGTCGGCATAGATTTATATCTACGCCGACGGCCAAGCCGTCGGCGTACCTCTGCCACGTGGCGTTCCACGATTCGTCCACGCTTTTGACGGCGCCGTCCGTTGCCGTCAGACGAAAAACAGTGCCGACGGCTATACTATGACGACGGCTGATGCGGTGGGTCTCAGACCCATCTCCATCGATGCATTATCTATCACATTACGTGATAGACCCTTTGTGAAGGGATCTGCCAAATTTTTCGACGTTTGGATATAATCCAACGTAATAACTCCAGAGTTCCTCAATTTTCTGACAGATTTCAGTCTCCTCTTCACATGCCTTGAGGACTTCATATTGTCCTTTGAACTGTTTATTTTGACGATCACAATTTGATTATCACAGTTCATCAGGACAGGGGGTATTGGTTTTTCAACCATAGGTCAGTCCATCAAGAGTTCACGAAGCCACTCTGCTTCAATAGTGGCAGTGTCTAATGCTGTGAGTTCTGCTTCCATAGTTGACCTCGTTAAGATCGTCTGCTTGCAAGACTTTCAGGAAACAGCGCCACCACCAAGTGTGAAAACATAACCACTTGTGGCCTTAATCTCATCAGCATCAGATATCCAGTTTGAGTCACTATAACCCTCCATTACCCTTGGATACCCGGTGTAGTGAATCCCATAGCTCACGGTGCCTTTCAAATAGCGCATAACTCTCTCAAGTGCATGCCAATGATCATCTCCCGGTTTTGACACAAACCGACTCAGTTTGCTCACAGCAAAAGAGATGTCAGGCCTCGTACTCGTCAAATACATAAGCGAGCCAATAATCTAAGAATACCTTAGTTGATCTCTAGCAATCCATCAGTTCTTTTGAAGCAACACACTAGCATCATATGGAGTTGGAGAAGGCGTGCAGTCGCTATACCCAAAACGACTCAAGACCTTTTCCACATAGTGAGACTGAAGCAGTGTGATCCCACCATTCTCATCTCTCAAAAGCTTGATGTTTAAGATAACATCAGCTACTCCTAGATCCTTCATCTCAAAACAGCGAGATAAGAAATCCTTAACCTCCTTGATTAAATCAAGTTTGGTTCTAAAGATCATTATGTCATCGACATATAGACAAAGAATAACTCCTTCGCCCCCACCATAGCGATAGTACACACACTTGTCACCATCGTTTACTACAAAGCCGGTAGCAGTTAATGTTCTTTCAAACTTCTCATGCCACTCTTTAGGAGATTGTTTAAGGCCATATAAAGACTTTAACAACTTGCACACCTTTCCTTCCTGACTAGGTACTACAAAACCATCTGGCTGATCCATGTAAATTTCCTCCTTCAACTCTCCATTGAGGAAAGTTGTCTTAACGTCCATTTGATGAACGAGAAGACCATGTGAGGCAGCCAGTGATAGTAGCACCCGAATTGTGGTTAGTCTAGCCACGGATGAGTAAGTGTCGAAGAAGAATTCACCTTCTTTCTGGGTATAACCCTTGGCCACAAGTCGTGCCTTGTACTTTTCAATCGTACCATCATGTCTAAGCTTCTTCTTGAACACCCACTTGCATCCTACAGGTTTGCACCCATAAGGACGGTCAGTGATCTCCCAGGTACCGTTAGCTAAGATGGAATCCATCTCGCTACGTACAGCTTCCTTCCAGTAGTCAGCATCAGGAGATGCATAGGCTTATGAAATAATCCTGGGTGTGTCATCCACGAGGTACACAATGAAATCATCACCAAAGAACTTTGTAGTCCTCTGTCTCTTACTCCTCATAGGAGTTCCATTGTCACCCTCAACAGGATTCTCAATGTGTTCCATCGCAATGGTGGGTTCAGGAATTACAGTGAATTCCTCACTAGATGGAGTAGGTATCTCCTGATTTGATGAACTCGACATATCCTTCATAGGAAATATGTCCTCAAAGAAAGTTGCGTAATTCGACTCCATAATCGTACCAACATGCATGTCGGATACCTCAGATTTTATTATCAAAAATCTATAGTCGATGTTATGAAAAGCATAGCCCAGAAGAACACAATCCACAGTTTTTGGTCCAAGCTTGCGCTTCTTGGGAATTGGTATGTTGACTTTCGCCAAACAACCCAAGTACGTAGGTAAGAGAGTTTCAACATTTTCATTTCCCATTCCTCAAATGAAGTCATGGTCTTATGCTTTGTGGGAACTCGGTTTAGGACATGACACACAGTCATTAGCGCCTCCCCCCATCATTCCTTGGATAGACCCAAAGTGTCTAACATGGTGTTAACCATATCAGCTAGAGTTCGGTTCTTTCTTTCGGCTACCCTATTTGACCGGGGTGACTAGGGAGGCGTCCTCTCATGGATTATACCATGTTCCGCACAAAACAGATCAAATTTATTGGAAAAATATTCTCCACCACGATCGGACCAAAGCCGTTTAATTTTTCGATCAAGTTGGTTCTCTGCCTCAGCTTTATAGTTTTTGAAGAAAGTCAAAGCCTCATCTTTTGGTTTCAGAAGATACACATAACAATATCTAGTGGAGTCATCAATCAACGTCATGAAGTATCTCTTTGCACCTTTTGTCAACACGCCATTCATCTCACAAAGATCAGAATGTATAAGCTCTAGTGGCGCCAAGTCTCTTGCCTCTGCAGTCTTATGGGACTTGCGAGGTTGCTTAGCTTGGACACATACTTGGCACTTAGAGCCTTTGACAGTAGAGATTTTCGGAATTAAGTTCATATTGTCTAGCCGCGTCATGCAACCAAAGTTAATGTGACAAAGTCGTGAATGTCAAATATCAGACTCATTGTTGTGGCAAACATTATTAATAACTTTAGTGCAAATATCTGACAAAGACAGGCGGAACAAGCCTCCGCTCTCATAGCCTTTTCCAACAAATTGTCCATACTTAGAAATTACAACTTTATTGGATTCGAAAACCAACTTAAAACCATCTCGACATAAACGGGAACCGCTAACGAGATTTTTATTTATGGACGGCACATGATAAACGTTCTTCAGACGCACAGTCTTCCCCGAAGTAAACTTCATATCAACCGTACCAACACCTCAAACGATGGCATGTGACCCGTTCCCCATCAGCACGGGTGAAGTCCCTGTTGCCTGGTAAGAAGAAAACATGGAGGCATCGGCACAAACATGTACATTGGCACCGGTGTCAATTAACTAATCAGGGGATTGAAATACTGAAAGGATGGTAGGTAAAATACCGTACCCTGATTCCTTCATATCAATATCACCAATGACAACATTAGCGGACTTGCCGCTCTTCTCATGTTCGCGCTCCTCAAAGCAGTTAGGACACTTCGGAGCCCAGTGATTAGGATCACCGCAGACATGGCAAAGTCCTTTCTCGTTCTTATGAGAATTCTTCTTGAAGTTGGTAGAATGTGATGGCTTGTTCTTTGTATCAAACTTGCCTTTGCCCTGAGTTTTGTTCTTATTGTTTTTGAACTTGTTGGGCTGGGAGTTCTTCTTCTGTACCATGTGGGCACTAGAACCTCCCTCAGCAACTCGAGCACGTGTGTCCTTTGCTCTCGCCTTCTCTTCAACATCAAGAGTACCAATGAGATCCGCAACGGAAAACTCCTGTCTCTTGTGTTTTAGGGAAGTAGCAAAATTGTTCCACGAAGGTGGAAGCTTGGCAATGATGCCTCCGGCAACAAATTTGTCCGGCAACACACACTTGAAGTACTCAAATTCTTTTGCGAGTGACTGTATCTCATGAGCCTGCTGTAGAACAGGGCGCTCATCAGTCATCTTGTAGTCATAGAATTGCTCCATGACGTACAACTCGCTGCCGGCGTCCGAGGCACCAAACTTGGCCTCGAGTGCAGCCCACATGTCCTTGCTGTTGTCAAACAATATATACGAATCCACAATGGAGTCATCAAGAACACTCAGAAGATCGCCTTTAAAGAGGGTATCGATCTTCTCAAAAGCTTCCAGCTGTGCTGGATTAAGATCGCCCTCAGGCTTGCCCTTGGTGGCGTCATAGCAGCCTATGGTCTGAAACCAGTAGACTACTCTCGTGCGCCACCTCTTATATTGCGCCCCCTTAAAGGCAGGCGGCTTCAGATGCGCAGCAAAACCATCCGGAGTAAATTGCCTATAATCAGGTTTTTGGATTGTTGGAAATATGAGAAAATTACTACGAGATTTAATCCGAATAAATAGGAAATAGATCATGACAGCAATAGTAGAGATTAAACTAATCATGCGAACTAGCATAGTAGATGAACAGATCACATCTAGGGCACATACTAGAAACATGAATTCTACCACGATCTCGAACAGGAAGGATAGAATCACATACGGTGCGGCGGGAGCAGCACCGCCGGCGTTGACGTTGTCGCCCATGTTGTCAAGGATGAGGTTCCAGAGGCCTGCTGTCCCTTCTCCCGGTGCACACCGAAAGGAGGGATGGAGAAGACTTACTTGGCGGCGCAATGATCTGGAATTGTGGTGAGAAACCATACGAAGCGGCGGCGGCTAGGATAGACGTCTGCCTGACTATATAGTGCGGGCCGGGTAGGTCGTGGGAGTAAACCCCACGTCCGAGACGTCACGATCCAAAAGAATCGAAAATGTTTCAGTAATTAACGCGTCCGTTAATTATTAATTAATGACTCATTAATTTTTCCCGAGCAGCAAAAATATAGACAACGTGCATAGCTCTGTCCTCGGCTCGGCTCAATCCCGCGGCGCGCCGAGGCGTGGCGAGGCGAGCGAGGAGGAGGAGGGGCGCGCGTGTAGGTCTCCTCTTCTCATGCTCATACAAGTGGTAGAAGAGCTCACCTTATAAAGAGGTACAACTCTCTCTCAACTTCCGGGGTGAGACTAAACTTTAGTATCACTCACTCCACTCACATGTGTGCATGAATGGGCCAAGAGAATTTCAGAATTTTAGTTGGGCTTTGGGCCAAAGGCATACTAGCAAAATTCCAACACTCTGATCCGTAGTTTTTATTGTTTCATTTGAGAAACATACATACATACATACATACATAGTTTTGGTGACCAAAAGAGAAGGGACAAGTCAAGTCAACCACTCTTGCGTGAACCTGCCTGGGAGGTTCCGATCAGAGGAGAAAGCGCGTACACATATAGGCCCTGCCACGGTGTGGTGATGGGTGGTACCCACTTGTCACTGTCTCATGATGAGCTACTTAATAGCGACTCTAGCAGATCACTAAATCCAGTTTGAAGAAGAAAAAAATTGTCTTTTTTTCTTCTCTAATCCGCACCTAACCAAAGCGTAATAAACCTTACAGTAGTACAACTTTTACTACGAGCGTAAATCCCAAACATTCGGGATTTGAGCAAGGCAAATCGAACATTTTTATGGCAACTTTAGTCAGACGATGATGGTAAGTTTATCTTAAATTGTAAGTGCATATAGTATAATCCAAAAGCGGTCAATGTATTACTAGATTAAATTGTTGTACGTACTACCTAATAATGGTTACTATCCTCAATGCTAACTAGTATATTGGTTACTAGCCTGAGTTAGCCTGAGTAGTAACTATATATTCAAAAAACATTTTTCTACAAAACAAAGAAAACTGATAATTTTTTTTGTCAACACACACAGACACACACACACACACGACATGTATATTATGTATCTGAAAATTTTAATTTCATTTTACTCGCACATGTGGCATACAAAAGAAAAGACAAGTGTGTATTTTCAAATGGGCTTCATTTTTGGTTATTGGGCCAGAATTTTGTTATTTTATTACAGCTTACAAATTAGATTTTTTCAGAACGATGTTTCATGGATTCGTAGTGAATATATACATGTTTCCACAGAATTACTTTTGACTTTTTTTTAACTTTTGAATATGTTTTAAAGAAAATTCAAAAATTTGGGCATCAACGTACCCGAGAACTACAACTTGGCACTCCAATACATAACGCAAATTGCCCACTAGTTGTTTGTGAGTACAGGAGCCATATTTAACCCAACCAAGCTTCAGTCCAATTCATGAGTTTGACTCCATGATAAACTATGTTATCTTGTGCATATTGATTAGCATACATGTGATGTACCAGCTGCCAGACTCCTTTCTTTAATGGATTGTAATTGGAGCATCTTCTTCCTCCCGCATCGGCATTTCCTCCAAAGATCCAGATCTGAAAAGAAGAAGCAAAGTCATAGTGGGGAGAGCGAGAGAGGTGGTGGAGGCGGCGGTCAGGACTCAGGAGCGTCATGGATGTGGGGGTGGAGGAGGTGCGGGGTGAGCAAGGCTATCTTAGGATGTGCCGCTGTGGGTTGGTCTGCTTCGTGTGCTCCGGCGTCCAGGTGGTGGTGGTGGGGTGCTGCGTGGAGGAGATAGATCATAGATGGATGTAGTCCGGGTCACGTACGCCCTCCTCGTCAGCGCCAAGACTTGTCGCTGGGAACCTCGCGCCGGAGTAGTCGTGGTCGTGGACCAGGTACGTACGCCGGCATGCATCCCTTGACCTTGACGCCCGCCCTTACTGCAGCCTTACGGCATCATCTTGTCTTGTTCACCTGCAAAGCATGCCGTCCTCATCGTGCTTCGCCATGCATCTCTGGGGGAGTTGCTTTAATTTGAATGGAGCATCATGATTGCCGTTGGAGATGCCCTAACCTGCTCCTCCAGGCTTCAGAGGTACCTAAGGCCCTGTTTGGTTCATAAGTTCTATAATTTTTTTTAGTTCCAACTAAAAAGTCGCTAGTCCCTAAAAAGTCTCTACCTGTTTAGTTCATGGAACTAAATATGGACTAAAAGACCATGTTACAACTAAAAGTCCCAAACGACTCTCTCTGAGAGTCTTCTTTCATAAGTTCCAAATGCCTACTTTAAGTCCCTATAAGTCCTTCCTGTTTGGTTTAGATAGGACTAAAATGAACTTTTTTAAGTCCCTATACCAATAAGTCCCTGTAAACAAACACCCCTAGAGTCATGTCCGATCATAACTATGAGCCACCGTTTTGTGCTTTTCGATGAGATGACACATATATCCTTTGTCCATTTATGTATGGTAAATTTTGATCATTCCATTTATTTTACAAGATATATTCTCATGAATAACAGATACTCCCACTGTTAACAAATATATATTACTACCGCTGTCAACAAATTTAAGACCGTTTAGATTTCTAAACTAGTGAACTAAACTGTCTTATATTTGCTTATAGAGGGAGTACTAGATTAAACTTAGTAGCTTTTGTTTTCCTTAAAAAATTATGTTTACGAATGGATTAATTGCAATGCATGCATGCATAAAGTGCATGTGCATTGGTCGATTTTCTCTTAATACTTGCATGCAATGATTTAATGCACCTTAAAGTCTGAACATGTGATGGGGAATAACCAAATTAAGCCTTATAAAATGGAAAAAAAAACTAAAATTTTAAGATAAGCTCTATAAACCGGAAAGGAGGGAGTATTGATTAGTACCATCTCCAGCTGCCTCCTTTCTATAGTGGCTCAACTAATTAGAGCATCTTCTTCCTCCCGATCCAACGCATCTGCTTCCAAAGATCCAGATCCCTTCGTTCGCGCACGCCCTTTGTAGAGGCGTTGTCGTCCCCAGCTTCACCGGCGCTCGCCTGCCTCCGCACGGCGCGCGAGAGGAGGGCTTGGCCTTGATCGTGCCCGGTGGTCGGTGGGGTCCCAGCCCCAGGTCATGCAGCTGACCTAACCTGACTCCATGTCGACGGGGAAGCGGTGCCGATCGCCCAGGGTGCGATGGCACATCGTCCGCGGCATCCTTGTTGACGGCGGCCCATGTCGCCGGAGTGGGCAACTGCCGCTCAGCTCCGTCAGTCTTGTTGGCCATGGCGACGGGAGAGGAGACATGGTCTGCTCCATGCGCGGGAAGTGGGGGCCGGCGTCCATGCATGAAGCACTCGAAGCTGGTGAGCTGCCGTGCTTCCCCTAGCAGGGGTCCTTCCAAGTCCAAGCTCACCCGGAGGAGCAGGCGCAGCGTGAGAGTACGGCCGGCCTGGGGGACCCGATCCTTCAATGGCGCCAAGATCGGCAGCTTCAGCCTCACCAATCTCTTCCCGCAGACCCGGACAACACCACGCACCCGCGTCGCCGGGACTCCGTCACCATGGGGTACCTTGCTCCGGGCGTGGCACGGACAGCTCGCGCCCGCCCCTGGTTGTTGCCGCCGAGCACTCCATGTAGGCGAGGAGGTGCCTCGGGATGCATGCCGAGACCGACGACGGCGAACGGCAGGGTGCATCTTCCGTGCCCGACTCCATGTCGGCACACCACACCACGGCCAAGAGGTGCCGCCCTGGGACGACGAGACAGGTAAGGTAACTACCATCGGGATCCATTCCCTTCGTAGTTACTTCCTCCGTTTCGAATTACTTGTCGCAGGTATAGATGTATCTAAATGTATTTTAGTTGTAGATATATTCATTTCTGCGACGAGTAAATTAAAATGGAGGCAGTAGTACTTAGTACTACATGCCTTGTCCTCAGCGTGCATGGTCTCCTTCCTAAGACAAACATGGATTCGAAGGGAGCTCCATCTGTCCGTCCTCTTATAGCAGAAGATGAGGTTGCTTGAGCCGCGTGCGCGACCACGGGTTGGACGCGTGCACAACGACGGGTCCGAAATCCATCCTATCCCCGCGTGTCCATCAGACATCCGTTTTCTAGAGTTATTTTTTTAAAGAACAGAAGCACAACATAGATAGATGTCTTTTTCAACACAGTACAGAACAGATACACACATTTATACATATGCATATACACTACCCCATGAATGCATGCAGCAGGCACACCCGAACCTTCGATGTACTGATACAGCACATCATGCTACACAGATTCAAATTGAATAAACATAAAGGTGGAAGTTGATGGTGTGAGTTCATATGTAGGCCAAATAATCTTCACAAATAAATAAATGCACTTTTACCCATCTATGGAACTTGCAATTTTAAAAAAGGATAAAGACATTTAGTGGATAAGATCCAAGTAAGAGGAAGAGGGAGTTTAGAGGATGGGTGGGCTTTGTGATACGCACGTAGTTATTCTAAGTAAAGCTACGTGTAAATTGGTTTGGGGTGATTTGATTGGAAGGAAAAGTAGCCCCGCCTGGCGAAAATCAGGAGGTGGGGAGAAGTAGATTAGGAAGTTTAAGTAAGTGTACATAGATGGGTACGTAGGTGTAGGATTATTGCTTATTGATTATTGCTTATTAAGATAGCAGTCGGAAGAGGATGAGGAATGGGTTGCTGTTTGTTTTTCTCAGTCGACAGTGACCGGGTCATCCAGGACCTAAGTGAAGAAATCAAAGGATGTGCTTTTGCGCGCGCATATTCTAAATACTAAACTAGAGGTGGGGACCTTGATATATACGCTTTGTGAAACCTTCACATGTCAATTTATATTCATAGGCAGAGTACTCTCAAACAAAAATCTTAAGGTGAAGAGACCTCAACGTTTGCTTACACAAAAGACTTTACAAATATTATTTGAACATAAAAAGGAATATACAACAACATATGACTCAACAATCAACCTACATATAGAGTCTTCTCATTCGTTCCTTTACCGTTTCTTTATTGTTCCTTGTCAATCCATGCTCAAAGATGAACTAAGTTAAGGAATCATCCCCACATCGTCACTAGTGCACCAGCGTCATCGAAGGGGAACTCCATGCATGAGTTATTCTCTTCTGCGAGGTATCTAGTGTACCAGAAATTTTCAGACTTCTCCTCATCCATGCTGGCGCTGCCGGTCACACGTTGCAACCCTTCTTGGTCCTTGTTGACCCCATCAGTGAGAATCTGCATCTCTCCATTGCTCGTGCCGTTGCCACCGGTGAGGAATTGCTTCTCTCGCTTGTCCGTGTCCACACCATCAACCTCGGACTCGATCTGTATGAGATTCTTGTATGTGCCCATGTCACCAAACTCAACATGTATGAGATTCTTGTCTGTGCCGCCGCCGCCAAGCATGTACTGCATCAGATCCTTGTTCACGTCGGCTGCATTAGACTCGGACTCGTCCTGTAAGTGGTCAATGTCTGCGCCAACGCCACCGAGGACGGACTGCATAAAATCATTCTCCGCGTCGGCACCATCGGACTCGGCCTGGATCTGTATGGGATCCTTGTCTGCCCCAAATTCCATCGAGCACAGACTGCATTAGATCATGGCCGATGCCGCCAAGCATGAACTTGTTTAGACCCTTGTTCGAGCTGGTGCTGCCGGACCCGCACTCCATCATATCCTTGTCCATCTCGATACCAGCAAGCACAAAATGCTTCGGATCCTTACCTGAGTCGGCGTCGTCAGACACATGCTCCATCAGATCCTTGCCTATGTCGATAATGCTGGGCACGAATTGCATTAGATCCTCATCTATTTCAGCATCACCGGACGCATTCATCAACGGGGACACCGTGTTCTTGTTGAAGACCCGACACAACGCGTATGTGTCCTGAAAAAATCAACCATGCAGGTGTATGTGAGACGTGGAGCTCAATTATTGTATCAAGAAAATAAAAGAAAAGAAAAATGATTATACCTGGATGTGTTGGTTGCGGTGGCCGAGAAGACAGTACTCATGCATGATCCAGTCGGTCCGCGTGCCGCTAGGCGCTCGTCTGATGTGGAACACAAGCGTCTTCTTCATGCCGACGATGATACCGTTATGCACGATGGGACGGTCCTTCCCGGTGGACTTCCAGAACCCTTTGAACGTCACCCGCTCCATGCGAAACCCGGTTTGGTACATTCGTCCCCTCGGCACGAACAAGTACGACTCGACTTTGGCCCCGGGGTCGCATGTGCTCGGTGAGAATGAAATGCCTGTGCGTGCATGCAGGTGAAAACACATGGAACATAAGTGAGTTGACATACACTACGTGACTTGGAAAGAAAAATCAACTTAATTCAATTTTCAATTTTCATATATACTACGGCGATCTTCCGTACAGAACAGGCCTAAATTGAACTGATGAGTAGAAAGGAGGGAATGCAAAAAAAAAAAAATGGGCCTCAGGTTTGTTTGTTTTGAAATTGGTGATCCAATATGCCAGCGATGTCTTTCCTAAATGTATCGCGGTGACCGGGCCCGAGAGCGGGCGTTCATGTGCAAGACGTGCGACTGTGTGTTCCCGTCATTCCAGGCGCTGGGCGGCCACCGTTACAACCAGGGGCGTAGCTACGTACAGCTACCCGGTGTCACTGGCACCGGGTCCAATCTACACTTGCTTAAGATAATCCATTGATTTAGTGTGTAGGTCATTGATTTTTTGATGTGTTCTTCTATGTGGACACCGGGTAATCTTCAGTCTGGGTCCGCCCCTGGTTACAACCACAAGAAGCCACGGCTGGACGGCGGCGGCGACCTCAAGCCGAAACATGCACGGCTGCTCCGTCTGCGGCGTCGAGTCCGCCGTCGGCCAGGCGCTCGGTGGCCACATGAGGTGTGACCGTGCCAATGCAAAAAAATATATATGGGCCCTCATGTCGCGGGAGCAAGCGATGCCATCGTCTGTAGGTGTGAGTGTGAGTGTGACCGGACATTCAGGTGCAAGACGTGTGAGTGTGTGTTCCCGTCATTCCAGGCCCTGGGCGGCCACCGTGCCAACCACAAGAAGCCACGGCTGGACGGCGACGGGGACCTCAAGCCCAAAGATGCACACTGCTCCGTCTGCGGCGTCGAGTTCGCCGTCAGCACGGTGGCCACTTGAGGCGTCACCGGGGCCGGGGCAATGCAAAAAATGGGAGAATAGAATTGTACTACCGTAGGTGCATATATACCTGGTAGCTCGTCGGGCTCGAACTTGTAGAGGTCCACCTCCGGGATGAAGTAGCCGCCGTGTCCCATGACCTTGCGCCGGAGGAAGAAGCTGACGAGCTCCTGATCCGTGGGATGGAAGCGAAAGCCGGGCTGGAGAGAGAAGGCGCGCTCCATCTCTGCCGTGGCCGCCCGTACTGAAACGCCCGCCATGGCTGTCGGCTCCTTGGGCGTTCGAGGCGTATGATCGAGGATCTTGTGACGACCGACTGCGAGAAAGAAGTTAACATGTGATCTCGTCTCCTCCCATGAGGAGAGAGAAGCTCAACTGAGGGAGAGAGAGAGAGAGAGAGAGCTCAGACCTGATCCAAATGGCGCTGTAGACGATGAGATGGAGAAGTTGCAGACAAGTAGATGATGAGAGGAGAGGAGAGGGGAGGAGAGGTTTATATAGCCGGCCGGTTGCGCGCCGCTCATCCCGATCCTCGAATTGGTTGTCAAGGAAACGACGCTCCGTCAAGTAGCGCGCGACGGCGTCTAACAAAACTAATTATCCCACTGTCAGACGGATGCTCCACGTGTCCTGTGATGCCCTCAACGTGGCGACCCGGGGTGAGGATTGCAGGCCCTCGCTCGGCTCGCAGCTTCCATCCAGCCGTTAATTCGCTCCACGGTGTCCAAGGATGTCCTCCTAACCATCCAATTAATGAAGGGGCACATATAGTTTGGGCCTAATACCAAACAGATATCGCAGCCAAACCTAAACATCTAAGACCTGAGGTTCCAACCAGGACGCCTGCCGGATATAGGGCACCTACCAGTCCAGCGCACTTCTCAACTGGGACGCCTGCCAGGTATGAGGCCGCCATAACCACCTGCCACCAATCCATCTTCATAGCTGTACTGTTGCATGTACCGTGTCAGGGCTCTCTGCCATCGACGCCACCACGACGCACGACAACGTCATCCTCCTACGTGAGTCCATCCTCCCACAGCAAACTTCGAACCTGCATTACGCCATGCTGTCAAGATCCGTCGCCATCAGTGTGTAGGATGAAGCACAGCTCCACCAAAGAATTCGTCCTCTGGTCCCTTGATCACGTGTACCTTCAAGAATAACGCCCCCAAGAGAGAAATGACACCAGAGTTGTCCATTTAGTTTGGTCGTTGTATATATTCGATTTGCCCTGTGAGGCGACCGGGTTGGAGTCGCTGACATGCACGATCAAGTCATCGCTATGCGCTAAGAACCCACCGTCGTAGGGGTCGGGAGACGCCCCCGCAGCTTCGCGTCGACATTTAATTAAGAGATACTAGCAAAAAAGCCCGTGCGTTGCAACGGGAAAAAAAATCCTCTTATATTTCTAGCAGGGTCAGTTGGACAAACTGTGGTGGCCGGTTCATAGATTATGAGATCGAACCCTCCCGTCGGCAATTTTATTTTTTGCCAGCTCTCCGGACCTGGGCCTCTGTGCGCCGCCAGGTGGGCTTTCTCCGTTTGGCCAAAACGGGTGGCAAATAACGAAACCAAATAGCGTACGTAAAATTAATTGAAGCGGGACCAAACGAAGCAGGACGAAACCAAGAATATCACCTCCCTTTAAATAGGTATATAGATATAGATATAGAAGAAAACACTAATTGTTTTGTGCTTTAAATAAGTAGTAAATCTTCGCCGGTCGATTTTTTATTTCTTTGTAGAATTTGTTTGGGTGTTGTTTTAAAATAATCACTTGAATAATTAGTATCATTTAATCTGTAATTATTTTTGAATTAGTAAAAAGTTTGGGTGTTGTTTTAAAATCATCACTCGAATAATTAGTATCATATAATCTGTAGTTATTTTAGAATTAGTAAAAAGTTTGGGTGTTGTTTTAATATAATCAATCGAATAATTAGTACTCCCTCATTTTCGGTTTATAAGGCTTAATTCAAAATTCTCACCAACCAAGGTAGATGGTGAGTATCACTTAATCTGTTTTAGAATTAGTAAAAAGACATACATATGATAAAAAAAACATACCGCTATGCGTAGGGCATATGCACGCTGCATGCGTGCTGTAACCGATCCATGTGGACGTTCCCATTATGTAGTCTTTACATATACTCCCATTATGATTGGTCTTACGGCACCTTCCATTATGGGGTCTTTCTTTCTAAGAAATCCATCCGAATATCCCTTCTGTGTCGGATCTCTTCCGTGCCTCTTTTTTATAGCACACATCCCATTGAGTGGAATCAAAGGGCAGCCAGCCCAGTTGGTTCCGTCTCGTCGACAGCATAGCAGGGAGCGAGTTCGATCCTCGCACGCCACCATTTATTTTTCCTTGAGGACGCAACGGCGGTGTATCGGAACGTTTTTTTTCTAAACAAACATACTTCATGGAGTGCAGGTTTATTGTGAAAAAACACAGGGATCGTTTTGTAAAAACGGCACGACCGTGAACCTGACAAACTACATGAATAGTACCACCTCGGATGTAGAAAAAATATAATATAGGTAAAAAAATATGAAAGCGTAAATTCATGTGAAGAAGCGTATTGTGACGGTGAATCCACGGAGTCAATCCGTGCTTTATTATTAAAAAACTAGCAAAAAGTCCCATGCGTTGCAACGGGAGAAAAAGTTATCACACCACCTAGCCTCAAGAAGCATTGCTAAGACCACCTCCCCCCCACCCCACCCATACACAGGTCAATGTCTTATATTTTAACCCCCGCCTGTGTTGCCGCCTATATTTCTTCCCACCATGATCGTGACAGATATATGTCAATAAATTTGTATAAAAATATATTCTTGTACTCTATGCTTATTCGCTATTATATTCTTTGTTTTATTCTATTGTTGCATCATCATATCATCGTGCCATTAAAACACAAATAAATAAACTGCATAGATCTTTGATCTATTTAAAATGAGGGAATTCATTGTGGTTTTCTTTATAATCCATGAACATATCCTCCCAATATTATTAGGGAGGTAGAATAAAACATTCCATTAATTCTGGAATCACTCATAACCACACTTGCAATTGAATTTCCTTTTGATTCCAAATATTTCAAATTCATGTGATATTCTCCAAATAACTCTTTGAAGTTGTGGTGCTTTGATTTGCCAAATTTCATCTTGGTTCCCCTTCAAATAAATTCTTTTTGTTTTCTCTTGTTTGAAAAATAGAAAAGGAAGGAAAGACTTTTTTTCTACCAGGCCGGCCCAGCTCCTTCCCTTTCGCCATAGAAGCCGCGGCCCAAGCCACCCCTCTCTCTCTCCCGATCAGATAGGTCGAGCATCCCCGTAGCGTGGGCCACACAGGCCGCCGCTGGTGCCCTTCCTCCAGGGACCCGTTCGTCCGCCGACTCGGGCATTGATGCTCCGATGCCGCTGGTGACCCTGGGTAAAGATGACCCATATATCTCATCCTGGTGTCTTGGCTTGCTTGATTCTTGCAACTGACGAACATATATAAGTCGGTAGGATTTCGTTTAAAGGAGCACGGTGGTACTATTCTAGTTGGTAAAATAGAAATATAAATTTGTGCGGCGGGCCTAGCCTGGCCCATCTGAGCGACAAACGTATCAGAAGAATCGAACGTAGCGTACGAGAAGCAATCTGCAGTGCGGGTTGAATAACAGAAACCACATTTTTTTTTTTGCAAAATTACTGCACAGCGGATGGCCGGACGGGCTGAGGCCTAAGTGGCGACGCTTCAGCCATGTGAGACGATCTCAGGGCAAGGCCCAGGAAGTAGTGCGGACGATATGTACGAAAATTTTGCGACGTGGTTCCCCGAATTAGTACCACCTCGCTTATATGTTTTATAAATTGGTGAAAGCGTAAATTTACAGGAAGAAAGCGTATTGTGACGGTGAACCCGGAGACCCAATCCGTACTTTATTATTAAAATTATAAAATTATAAATTATAAATATAAATTATAATTATAATTATAATTGTAATTATATATATATATTATATTATTATTATTATTATTATTATTATTATTATTATTATTATTATTATTAGGGAGAGAAAAATTAGGGATAGATTAAGCGGCTTTGCTCCGCGCCGGTTTCCAACTTGTGTAAGATCGCCGTCACGCGCCTGTCCCTGTCACCAGCAAAGTGCACGCGCCCGTTGCTCGCTCAATGGCAAAGTGTGCACGCGTTCGTTGCTCGCTCGGCAATCACGGGGGCATCGGCCTGGTCAGGCCGTGCGTTTGAGGCACATTTTCGGCGCCTGTTTGGGTCGCATTTTTTAATCAATCTGTGCCCGCGCGAACATTTGAGGTGGGTTTGGGGCGTTCGGCTCTAAGCTCCGATTATCTTCCAGTCAAGCTCCGGCCGGTGGAAGCGGCATGCTGCTTGGTTGCATTCATGTCATCCTGGAATGTCCAGCCGAGCAGCCGAGCTGCTGGTAGATCGTAGCAAAGGGAAATCTTCAAGGACAGAGCAGCAGAAAAGTTAGGGCTCCTTTGATTCATAGGATAGGAAAAATGGAGGAATAGGGAAAATGGAGGATTGGCATGCCCTGTCCACATGAATCCTATGGGAATGAAAAACACAGGATTTGGCACAAGTGCGTGTTTGATGGGAGCATAGGAAAAACATAGGAACTCAAGGCATTATAATATTACTATTTTGAAGGCTGTGCATTCAAACAAGTAGCTGTTGGTCACTAAACTAGCCGTTAGGTTGCAGCAGTACATATACAAGCTCTGCACTTCATACAGCTCTAAGAACAAGTTTCGATTCATATGCACCAGAACGTTACAAGCAAGTCTTTGCTATAGCTGAAGTTTTGCTGAAGTTTTCCTCGTACTTGCTTGACCGTCTCTGAAATCTGAGGTTAGTTCTAATGTACATATTCCCTTTGCTGCACTTGCTTGGTTGTCTCGGTGACCAAACAAATTGACATATCAGTTGCTAGTTGTGTGCTGCACAATTTCATACGTTTGCATGATGGAGATTTTTCATGGCCTGAGAATACTACTGTGGAGATTGATCAAGAACAATTTGTTGATGTGCCAAGTGGAGACCACAACTATCATAATGATATACATGCTTTTAATTACTCTAGAGAAGCTGGGAATCAAAAACGAGATTATATAGCACAACAAATATGGGCACAATATGTATCACGAAGATCTCAGAATATGTAATATTTTACCCAAGTTCTGCTACCATTCATGTACTTGAAATATGAGATGCAAGTTGTAATACCATTCTTGGACTTCAGATTTGCAGTAGTACTACAAGCTAGTTTTGCTGCATGCCTAACCAAAAGTCTCTCGACATACCTACCAAAATATACTAAACCATCATGGTCAGTTCTATGACCAATTTAACTAGACAAAAGCGTATGACACCCACAGACCAAAAGCTTCCCTAAAATATGACCTCTGATCATAGTGGATCACCACCAGTCCACCACAATGGCTAATTTTGATCATTTGTTTGGGCACGTGCAATCTCTCTTTTAAGCCAAGCCAGCCGTAGTTCATTAGTAGAGTAGGACAAGAAAACTTCCCTGTTCTCCTTACATTTGAAGATATCTGATGCCATCAACATATCTCCTAGTTGTAGACCTTCCAAGCCTTCAATTGCTGTGATACACTTGTTGATGTTGTAGGGGTCCTCTAGCTTCTTCTCCTCAATGGCAGCAAATCGATCAATTTCTTCCTTCTTCAGTTTTAAATACTTCTCATGGAAGTCATCAGTAGCACTACGCTTCTGTTTTTTCCCACGCCTAGTGTCATGTTTCTCCGTTTGTGTGGATCTTGGAGGAGCTTGCACATGCTGAATAGGTGTAGATAGATGCGGGGGAGAATCCAAGTTGGTTTCCTCAAGTTCTTCATCTAAAGTAAACCGCATATCCGACTCACCGGTAACCGGCATAGTAGGTGATGGTGATTGATCGAGATCAGCCATCTGTGTCAACTGTGACAAGGGAACTGGTGCATACTTCCTCTTGCTAGTATAATGCTCCATGCCTTGACGAGTTCTCCCTTCAGCATAACGACCTAGAGAATAGTTCCAAGGACTTGCTTAGAACAATCAAACATTATATACAAAGTTTAGGCTGCAAGATAAAATAGCTACAATGGAATTGTGAATATTATGTTGAAGTCACCTTCATAGAGTGGAGCTAATTCTTCATAAAAGGGAAATGATCTTTCTTTCCATTGGAGAGCATCCTTGCTGTTCGTACGAGCAGTAAAGCTTGCCCAAACACTATCAGGTGCGTCTACCATTTTTCTGTCCTTATCACATCCAAAGCCACTTACATCCAACAACTTTTTCACAGTACGATAGTCTCTCTTCAGATCTTGCTCCTTATGTTTGACTTGGTTGAGAGTAAATGACTGATCAAACTTTTGATTGAGTTGATGAAGAATATTATTCCATGCCTCCTTGCTCCAAGCATTTTGTGTCCGAAAACCAGGCACATCATGATCTTTTAGGAGTTTAATAAGGTACAGCTTCATTTGGTGACTCCATTTGGCTCGAGAGTTACCTTTTGTGATTCCTAGATATTCAACATAATTGTACAAATTTAGTTTCTAAATCAATAACAGATCAAAAAATAAAATAAAATTGCACATCTAAGTTTATCAGTGTCACCGTAACATCAGAATTTACCTATTTCTGGATGAAGACCTGTAGTCCCACCATCAACTTCAAGATCAATTGCACCATTTGATTGCAGATGATGGCCTTGTCGCTCAGACAAGCAACGTCGATCAGCCATCTACATGCATCATATTGTTGGCATACAATTTTTACAGGGCACAGATCATATTTGTTCAGAATAGAATCCTTGAAAAGGGAAATTTTAGTGCCTTGTGCAGACAAAAAAATTACCACGTGATGATCCAATAGCTATGAAGAAAATAAGCTCACGCTGCTCATACAGTGCCAAAGAACCAGAGGAAAAGTAAAAATATGGGTACCATCAGGACACAGTCGTGCAACTCAATTGCTAAATAAATGGGCTAGACATTATCAAATACATAGTGAATTGAGAATTTAGTCAAATCTGAGACCTCTTATTTTTTTTTACCTAATAGCTGCAAATAAAATCCCCAAATCCTGAAATAACAAGCTCGATCTAAAAAATCGAAGAGAATCTACAGCAGGTTGCAAACTAATACTAAGCAAATCAATCTAATCTATGTGTATAATACCTAAAAATTCATGGGAAATCATGGAAAGCAAAGGAGGACCGGATCTGGCTTTTGGAGTTGCCTCGTACCTTGCTGCTGGACTTCCTCGACGGAGGAATAGAAGCAAGGAGGCCGGCCGAGGAGCTGACCAGCTGAGCAGAAGGCCAGGCAGCAGGCCGAGGACCTGGGCAGAAGGCCGGGCGGCCGGCCGGCCATGGCGGCGCAGCACGACTAGGTCGATGCGGAAGGAACTGGGGGGCGGTGCTTTTGTTTGCGATGTGTCTCGTGAGAAGTTACGCGAGCGTTTATTTACCGCGAAAACTGAGCGCGCGGTGAGCGAGCGCGCGCGCTTTTTTCCCGCCAGGATTCTTTCCGAGAGCTTCAACCTCTTGGAAACTTTCCTGTGAAATAGAGAAGGGGAAAATCCATAGGGTTGATTCCCAAGGTTCCTATTCCTGTAAATCAAACGATTACCAGAGGAAAAAATCCACAGGATTAGAATCCTATGAAAATCCTACAAAAATCCCATGAATCAAAGGAGGCCTTACATTGCCCAGCGGAAAGGCGTAGGCCCGCCAGGATTCTTTCCGAGAGCTTCAACCTCTTGGAAACTTTCCTGTGAAATAGAGAAGGGGAAAATCCATAGGGTTGATTCCCAAGGTTCCTATTCCTGTAAATCAAACGATTACCAGAGGAAAAAATCCACAGGATTAGAATCCTATGAAAATCCTACAAAAATCCCATGAATCAAAGGAGGCCTTACATTGCCCAGCGGAAAGGCGTAGGCCCGCCAGAGTACGTAGCAGTGCCGTATTTTTTTTCATTGAAATTTGGGGTTCTTTATTCAACAAAAACAAACCTGGCACAGTCCGTCATGAGGCTACCAGGAACGGAGGTACATTATCTGTTCAAGCCTCCGTCACTTGCAGCGAACAGGCTCGCTTGGCACAAAGATGAGCCGGGGTTGAAAGATCTAGAAATATGTTGAATACTTCCCCCGTCTCAAAATAAGTATCTCAACTTTGTACTAATTTTAGTATAAAGTTGTACTAACCTTTAGACAGTTATTTTGGGATGGAGGGAGTACTAAAAGAGTTAACACTAACAGTCAGCTCCCCAATTTCCATAAAAATCGGTGCCACAACAGAACGTGAGTTGTGGCAAGTGTTCCAACGGTCTACCACCTCCAGGCAGTCCATCTTCATCACGACATCTTGCAGACCTTGAAGTGTAGCATATATCACACCATCACGCAAAGAGAGCGCTTCGGCGACCAGAGGATCTGTAACGCCCGCATGAGGCTTACACCATGCTCCAAGGAAGCCCGACGAAGAGCGGGCTACACCGCCCACCCCTCCTTTCTCCGGACCGCTGTCAATGCCAGCGTCAGTATTTATTTTCACACAAGCACCATCAGGAGGGCGCCACCCATACCCGAGAAGAGCCAAGGCCTTCTCCTTTGGTAGTTCCAATAGGGCCAGGTTCTCTCGAATGATCTTGAGCGCATTTGCCGGATTGGGTCCTTCTTCATCATGTGTCCATTTATTACGTGAATGCCAAATGATCCACATAACTGACACTATCTTCGCTCTTACCTGATCAGTGAACATTGGGTCACAGAGAATGTCTTGCGCCCATGTCTCGGGATGTAGTCGAGGTAACTTGAAATCAAACCACCGCTGAGCTTCATCCCAAAAACCCTTGGCATGCGAACAGTGTATAAGCGCATGCATTAGGTCCTCTTCCGCTGCCAAACAGAGTTTGCAAGGACTAATATCACGAATATGTTGCCGGTGTTGTGTTTTCTCATCTGGTAGAATTCGCCGAATTATTCTCCACCAAAAAACACGAATCTTGGGTAGCGGTGCCGCATTTTTTTTAGGAAAGGGAGAGCTTCATTCATATCAATAAGTCTGAATTACAATCAGAAGCAATTACATGTTTCGAAGCTTGTGGCACATCGGCTAATGGAAAGAAATCCCCATTCACTCTAGCATAAGCAGCAAGCTCATGCGCAGCTACATTGCTCTCCCTATGGACTTTGGAAACAGAACAAGCTCCAAAATCCTTGCTGATCATATCCTTAGATTTCTCATAACAAGCTCACCAACTGGCCCTGCTAACATTACTATCATTCACAGAGGCCACAATAGCGTTGCAATCGGTCTCCATCTGCATTTTGTTCAAATTCAGTTTACAAGCCTGGTTAAGGCCGAAAGAGAGGGCATGGACTTTGGCTTCCTCTGCATCCGAGCACCGCTTTGTTATGTACTCAACTTATTAATCTTTTTTTGGTACTTCACTTAATAATCCATGATGCATTGTAAATCAATCGACAAGCGGTTGCCGGTTGCCTCCATACATTGCCCCACGTCCGTCTGCATATTGCTTTACAAACATAAGCGCTCATATATACGCACATACACTCACCTATATGAACGCACAGACGCACACCTTACCCATATGAGCACCTTCAAGAGACCGAGACGGCATGTTATCTTGAGATTTTACGAAGTCACCGTAGGTGCCTCGTAGTCGACGGGGACGTCTCCTCCCACTGAACGCATATCGTTGCAAATCCTGAAATAAATTATTGCTTTTTTGAAGGACACCACGCACCACCCTCGCCTGTTAATGAGTGATTAATCCTATATAAATGAGCCAATTAGCTGGAAATAAGTTCCCTGAAATAAAATTAGGCCAGTCAATTTCGATTACGAAGGAAGGAGGTGATGTTGCGCAGCATGACGCTATAGACGGCGGGGCCGGGGTAAGGGAACTGAGCCCTGGGGACGCCGGCAAGGCCTCGGCAAGGAACGAGCCACAACCAACGACAACCGTCATAGGCGAGTGAAAATTTTAACAGTTAGGCGCAAGGGGTGCAGGGCTCGCTAAAAAAAATATGATTCTTCGACTATTTAGAGGAATGGATAGGGGAGGGGGTAGCACCGGTGGGAGGGCGGGGCAGTGATGGTAGACGGTTTGGCCGGTGCTCTATGTGTCGGTCTGGGCAACGGCGAATCCAAGGAGCAGGCTTGGATGGGCTCAAGCCTGCCCTCCAAAATCGAACAATTTTTTTACTACTACTCATCAAGTCATCAGTGCAGCCCAGCCCAGCCCAGAAAACACAGGCCATCTGCTCAGCCCCTGTAAACGCTGGTCTCGAGCACCAATTCCAGCGGGCTGCTGCCTGCAACACCTCTCGACGCCTCATATTTGGCACGTATGGCTGTTTAAATTGACAATACCAATTTTTACCTCAAAATTTGACTACTTCCAAAAAATCTGAGAAAACTCTTGTAAATACTAGATGTGACTAGTATGAATCTGGGAAAGTTTGAGCATCTTTGGACAAAGGGATTGGTATATAATAGCTATTTTGACAAAATGTCCAAATTTTGGTTCATAAATTGCCATATAAAAAATAAAAAAAATCAAGTAAGTACTACATGCTTACAGTAGTAATCTAGGAAACTGTAAGCTTATTTTGACAATATGATTAGGAGATAACAGCTATTTTGCTCAACTGATCCTAATTTTGGTTGAATATTTGATAGTTGTCAAAAATTCTAAAAAAAACTCTAGTAAATACTACATATGACCAGTAGCAATCTGGTAAAGTTTGAGCTTATTTGCACAAAAGGATTAGGAGAAAATTGCTTTTTTCGTCTAAAAGGTGTTTAATTTACTCGTCACTAACTTTGAGCCCCCCCTCCATTTTCTTTCTGGATTCGCCGCTGGGTCTGGGGAAGGAGAGGAACAACAAGGCTGGAGGTTGAAGATGGACATCTGACCGTTCGTTTCACATCAAACCGCTAATACTAGTGTTTTAATATAACAAAATAATTTTCAATCAAACAAAGCACAAATATTGATATGCCTTCAAAGACTGGTATCATGTGACAATACAAAAAGAAAAAACCATGGATATCAGAATATATTAAATAGTGTATTAAATAAATTAATTAAACACTCATTTGCTAGAAAAAATATGGAGCACTGTTGAGACGGAGAAGTTGCACAGCAGAAGCGACGTAGAGAGATCGAGAGAGGTGGGGTGGTTGCACGTACAACAAAAGTGGTCCAGACCAATTTTGCCGTCCAACACGGTCTTGCATTGATCCGCATGCCAGTCGGGACGCGCTTTTTCCCCAAATCCGGGACAAAGTCGGGACGCGTTTTATCACAATGCCTTTCGGGTTAAAGTGTGAAGAGTCCACGTACCACAAGATGATCCAGAAGTGTCTACAACCGCAGATCGGATCCACCGCCGAGGGGTATGCCGATGACATGGTCATCAAGACTAAGAAAGCAAACAACCTCATAGACGACCCACACGAGACAACCCGCTAGGATCCGATCCCTAGAACTACACATGTCACCACCGGCGTGATCAGTGTGTAGCCTAAAAAATTCCCAAAAACAACATGAAAAAGATTTGATCTCAGGAATAGAGAAGGTATTATTCCCACATTTCCTTATTTCCTCTAATTATGTAGAACAAATGCTTTTTTTCCTTCTTCATTCATGCATGTGGTTGATCTATTCTCTATGCAGACTTGTATATGTTTTGTAAATAGTTTGCTATTTATATTTCAGGATAGCATATTCCAAAAATATGTAGCAATGCATTTGGTTGAGCCGATTGTGGATAAGTTGTCACTTTGTTCAATGATAGGGTTCAGAATATATTACTAGTATTTCTATTGTGATATATTTATAAATGAAAATGGTTAATCATGTATCTAAACTTTGTTAAAAGATATAGCTTATGAGATAGCAGCTGGGTGTATATGACGATGTAGAATTTCAAGTGTACTACAATTACTATCTGGGATATAAATGCAAGGAACTACCTTGGGGTTCTGTCTTACAATATTCCATGGTACCTAAAAAATAAACACAAACAATCACAAAATGACACAACAAATACATAAAATATATATTTGCAAAATTATAGAAGTCCCTTGCTTCTCGATATCTGACATTAATCTCAAAAACTAAAATATATCTCTATAATTTGATGTCGATCATCGGTACTATGTTTAGTTGTGTAGATCAATCAACAACATAGTTATAAATGTTTCCATTCTTTGTAATAGATCAAAGGAAATATTTTAAAAATCATCAAATAAGTAGTCCAATGGTAATTTGCAGTAAATATCATTGGAACGACACAAGAAATACATGAGACAAGCAAATCATCTTAAGACAGAGTGTGAGATGAAATATTTGGTTGCGACCAAACTTTTCTCGAGTTTGGAACTTGAGTGTACTCCATTGAGAACACTTGTTCATCAGTCTGCATTTGTCCAAAAAGGACTATGGTGTGTGGGATCTCTTGAATAATACAGATAAATAACCATTTGTAACTAATGACAGTGATGAATATATATTGGCACCCATGTATCTAGTGCAATTGATGAACTATGTATCTAGAGTACTGCACCATGCTTGGTATATAATGTGCAGTAAATTTATCGACTAGATACAATATACATCTCTAAGGAAAGGATAGTGGATTAGTGTGAAGAATATTTTTGATATCTTATCAACACCACAATCTTGGTTCCTATTATGAGATAAAAATAATATATGACCATAGTTGGACATCATGATATGTAGCATATATCATATCCCCTTGATCTCAGATCACAGACTGGTTTTGTCTTCTTAAATAGAGGTACTACCTTTTCTTGAAAGTCAAGAAGACAAACTTTAGTGATTGCATCCACTAATCATTTTGGAATCGTTGATTTGTATGAAGCATCACATGAATGTGTGTGGCTTCATATAATGATGAACTTTGCTGAAATTTCAATTGGGGTTGATTGGTAGGAATCACCTACCTTTATATATATAGATAATGTTGTTTGTATTACGCAGATGCAGACATGTTATAAAGAGCAACATTACAATGTGTATTGCTTTGAAATTATTTAGCTTGGAGAGTTGCAAAGAAATGAAAAGCTAAATATTTTGCAAATGAAGCCATGTGATGATCTCAATGAGTTGTTCACTAAGTCTTTACCAAATTCTTTGTTCTAGAAACATATGCTAATGGAATTGGTACAAGATGACTTTGTTATTTGCAAGGTCCATCGGAGTGCACTCCTGAACTTTGACCTATTCAACATCCTCAGATCTTTGATATTGCATGCTTTTCCATTAAGAGTATTTTTCCCAGATGGTTTCTCATAGAAGATTTTTAATAAGGCAGTAATAATACAAATATTTTAATATGTCGTTTTCCTTATTTTCTCAATGAGTTTCTGGAAGAAGTTTTTGGTGGCATATTATGTATATCTCCTAATTATTTCCCAACAGGGTTTTTGGAGGAGCGTTTTTTAAAATGATGATTCTATATAGTCAAAGTGGAGATTAGGGGAGTCTTAGAAATTAACTATATTAAATTAAGTGGATAATCTCCTCTTTATTTGTAACTAACGTGCGGTTAGTATGTGTTAATCGTCACGTCCCTCTCTGGCAACTATTGTAAGGAATGTATTGTCATCATCAGCATATAGAGATTGTAACTACATGCAGAGACCATCTTTTGTAGACAGACTTGCATGGCAACTAGAAACGCATACAAGTTAGTATTATGTGTATAATTCGTCCACAAGCTAGCAAATACGCACTATCAGGACTATGATTTTCCATGAGCATTACCGAAAACGTTTCTCAGCTATGTTAGCACAGTGCCAATCTATCCACGGTGTATTAGAATTATTTAACTTAACCAAGCTTTAGTCTAATCAATGAGTTTGACTCCATGATAAAGTATGCTATCTTGTACATATTGAATAGCACACATGTACCAGATGCCTCCTTTTTTTAGTGGCTTAATTTGAGCATCTTCTTCCTCCTGATGGAACGCATCGGCATCACCTCCCTTGGCTTCCAAGATCCAGATCCGAGTAGTTAGCCATCTCCGATCTCATCTGAAAAAATCTTAGTGGGGAGAGGGCGGAAGGTTGTGGCGCTATCCGTCGGCCGGCGTGTACAGGTGTCTGTTGCCCCCGCACGGCTTGCGAGCACGGGGAGCGCATGGGCGACCTAGCTAGGAGAGCTTGCCGTGGTCATGCCCGGCGAGGAGGTGCTAGCTGAGGATGCCAAGACCGACGACGGTGAGGTCCTAGGTCACGCACCTGAGGTGACTCCATGTCGACGGGGAAGAGGTGCCGCCTGGAGATGCCAATACGGATGTCGGTGAAGATCGGTCGAGCTGCATGCCCCGGATGCCGGCGAATCCTTCATGCTCGACTACGCTTCCTCCGACCGCATAGGTACTTTGAAAATATGCTTTATTAAAGCAAACTATAGCTGAGTAACTTTATATATAGGATTTGTGAAGCCTTCACATCTCAATTTATATTCATATATAGCAGAGTACTTTCAAAAAAGTATTTCTGAAGGTTAAGAGACCTCAACGTTTACTCATATAAAAGGCTCTAGAGAAACAAACTATTATTCAAACATGAAACGGAGAATACAACACTATATGACTTAAGGATCAGCCTATAAACAATGGAGTAGGACTCTTCTCATTCTTTTCTTTACATTTCTCTATTTTTACTTTTCAGTTGGCACTAAAGAGCATAACGTCGCCGAAGATGAACTGCATCAAGGAATCATCCTTGTCCAGGTGGACTCTAGTGTACCAGTCGTCATATGAGGGGAGATGCATCCATGAGTTATCCTCTTCCGCAAGGGCTGCGGTGTACCAAGCGTTGCCAGAGTTGTCCTCATCCGCGCTGACGCTGGCGTACACAGGCTGCATCCCTTCTTTGTCTTTGTTGGCGCCACCGGTGAGGAACTCCATATTTACCATGCTCGTGTCGCCACCATCGGTGAGGAACGGCTTCTTTCCCTTGCTCACGTGAACACCATCGAAGTCGGACTCGATCTGTATGTGATCCTTGTCTGTGCCGACGCCACAGAGCACGGACTCCATCTGCTCCTTGCCCACGTAGGCAACATCGGACTCGACCCGTATGGGATCGTTGTCCGTGCCGATGCCGCCGAGCAGGGGCTGCATCGGATACATGTCTGATTCTATGCCACCAAGCACGTAATGCTTTGGATCCCTGTCTGAGCTGGCACCGTCAGACATGTGCCCCATCAGATGCTTGTGTGTGTCGACGCCGCCGGGCACGGACTGCATTGGATCCTTATATGTGTCAGCATCATAGGATAAATCGATCAACGGAGCCACTGTGTTCTTTTTGAAGACTCGACACAATGCATAGGCGTCCTGAACAAATCAACCATTAGGGTGTATGAGAGTTGTGGAGCTCGGTTACAACTTAATCAAGAAAAGAAAGAAATGGAGATATACCTGAATGTGGTGGTTGCGTTGGCCGTGAAGACGATACTCATGCATGACCCAGTCGGTGCGTGTGCCGCCGGGCGCATGGCCGGTGTGGAACACAAGCGTCTTCTTCATGCCGACGATGACGCCGTTGTGCATGACGGGGCGATCCTTCCCTGTGGACTTCCAGAACCCGGCGACCGTTGCCCGCTCCATGCGAAGCCCATTGGGGTACTTTCGGGCCCTGACCGCGAACGAGTACCACTCCACTTTGGCTCCGGTGTCATGTGTGTTGGGCGAGAAGGATTTGCCTGCAACATGGTTGATCATCAAGTCAATACATATATTGGCCTGCACATACATGTAGATATAGGTGTGTGCGTAATAGTAATACTACCTGGCAGCTCCCAGGGCTCGTGCTTATACACGTGGACCTCAGGGATGAAGGCGTGGTGGTCGTGGAGGCCATGGACCTTGCGGTAGAGGTAATGGATGACAAGCTCCTGGTCGGTAAGGTGGAAGCGAAGCCGGGCTGGGGGAGGAGATCCAACGGCCGCACCGGTGCAATATCCGACATGGCTTTGTTGGTTTGTGTGTTTTTTCTATAAAGAAAGGATATCAGGTCAACGGCGAATGAGGATTTGATTGAGAAATGGTGACGGAGAGGCCGCGGATAATTACCCTCGGGTAAAAGTGATGAGAGGAACTCGATCACAACCCTAAACAGAAATATAGGCAGCCAAGGTGGCTAAATGGTAATCTTGGTGTATTCTGTTGTGTCTTGTGTTGAGATATAATTGGATGGATGCTTTGGATTTGGGATGTGGCTCCTTATATAGACGAAGACGAGCGCTATAAGGCATTGTTTCCTCGGCGTGCCTGGCACCTGGTAGGAGTTTGGAATGGTGGAATTGCTTGGTTTTCTCACGGTTTTTGGCGGTCCAGCGGGCACCTGTTTGCTTCTTTTCTCCGCCGTCACATCCATCTCTGCTGCTAGGGGCTAGACTAGTCGTAAGAACAAGACTTTTTAAATCAACTTATAATTCACATGGAATTAGTTTCTCTGCTACACAACTATCAACCTTTATTTCCTCCAAAACTGCATGCTACTATTCCTAGCTACTCCCTCTTTTTTTGTAAACTAATATAAGAGAGTGATCTAAACGCTCTTATGTTAGTTTATGGAGGGTGTACTTTATATTCGTGGCATTTTTTTCTTCTAAAAACAGACCCTTAAAAATCATGAAATATATATATATATATATATATATATATATATATATATATGGAAAGGAAAAAAATGATAAAGCGCAACCTTCTTTTCACAATCGATAGTGAAGTGCTTTATTATTCTGGAGAAAGAGCTTGCCCATAAAAAATGATTAAGTCTGCTTGCTAGCTTGCCCATAAAAAAATATCTGCTTTGTCAGTTGGGGATCGATCTCAATGCCTCGGGAGCAACGGAGGGAGGAGAGCGTCGTCGTCGTCGGTTGATCGATCGCGCGCCAAAGTCTACCACTGCGACTACGACTACGCGCGACGTAACCTCCCTCGGCTACTCTTTCTTTTCTTAATTAGATATAATTAGATATATTTGCTGTGCCAGAAAGCGCGTCAACATCCTGCTGCTAAGCCAACCAACTTAACTGGGATGGCAACAAGGCCGGTCTGCTTCTTGGGAGCCAATCACCCTGCGCCACCGCTGCAAACACACGTACCCCTCCCTCTCTCTCTCTCTCTCTCTCTCTCTCTCTCTCTCTCTCTCTTCTCGACGTTACGTTCTCTTTAGATCATACACTATTTTATTATTATTATTACTATTCCTATTTTATTTGCAGCAACTAATTAATATATCGTTTAAATACATTTTTTGACATAGTCCAAAATTAATGTAAAGATTTCTGTTATTCTATGTAAAACATGGGTGCCAGTTATTTTATAACAATATGTTTTTTTTACCTATTTCACTGTTTCATAAAGTGATTTAAATTAATACAAGAAACTGATTGAAACGAATTAATGGAAAGTTACAGGCGTTGATGTGCTCCGCGTATTTTATAACTACTACAGATCATAAACAAGTGGGTCCTTCAAGAAGAGATAAGCTGACACAGATGTGCTTGGCTAGTTGGCTTGGCTTGTCATCCCAAGCGTCGGGTGCGAAGTATAATTGAGATCATTTCTCAGGCGAGAGCCACCGACCACCGACACGCACAACAACGTCATCATTTGCATTTCATTCCATGGACGAACGAACGGAGCATCGTGTGGCCCCCCTCCGCAACATGCACACAGATGTATTGCACTTAGAATTTCACCACGCAAAAGCTACAATATATATGCTTGAGCGGATGAGCAATCCATCTTGTTTATATATAAGTGGAGCAACTTTTCATTACACGCACAAAGCTGGTAAAGATTTTATTTTATTATTTTCAAGGAGAGCCAAAAGGCATATGAGTAGAAACATCACAGCCTTGGAGTAGGAAAATCCTTATAGGAATTGCATGTTATTGGCGCACACCGCCGCTATCTTTGCAAAATAGCAACGATGTTGGTAAACCAATCGACACTACTGAATTCAAGCTATCACAAGCGTGCTCTCGAAATCCAATGTCACTAGTGCGTGGGCCCGAACATATGGAGTACGATGGCAATACTAGCGGCGTTGATACTAGGATAACGCCACTGGTAGATTACTTAGTAGCTAGTGTCGCCAGAACTTCCCAGGGCGTCACATTACCGATGAGCCGGGCCCACATAACAACTGGTGGATTTAATTACTTAGTAGCTTAACGGTGGAATTGAATTTTGCGGCGTTGGTGGATGTTTCCACACAACTACGTACTTACGGTTCCAAAAATCCACGCGTAAAACTCCCGCGCCCCTACATGAGTGGCGTTGGTAGTTGCATCTTCTGGTGTGCATTCCGATGTCGGTGCCACTAATGACCGGCAAAAAGAATTAAATGGTGATGTGGTCATGAAATCTAGTGTGAAACCAAATAGGTTTGGAGTCCTTCCTCTCACCTGTTGCCCTGTAATAGGATGGTAGGTTGTTCAACGAGGGCACACTCTCTCCCTACATTTCCTCTCCCACCGAAGCTTCGATCCAGAAGAAGTTTGCCGGAGAAGACAACACGCAATGGCAGCAAATAACAACGTTGTTTGCGTGGTACCAGACTTCATCTACAACTCTTCATGGGTGTGGGCAGAGACAAAGAACGTCAAGCCAACTCACCGTGAGCACCCCATTTGGGATGTCTTCTAGGTGGTGTTTTCGAACGAACAGTACACACCTTCGGGCCCTAGAAGGACGACGCCATCTTCATGCAGTTCTTCTACATAGACTCTGCGAAGACGGTCCATGGTCACGTGTGGGGGCAGTGGCCCTGAGACTGCGACCTTCTACTTCGTCCCCTATGACGCCAAGGACAAAATGCCTCTGACCTTCTACTCCGACCCCTATGTGCTTCTGAGCCGCGTACTAGCTAACTCTAGCCGAGCGGCCTCTGGCCTGGATCCACTCGATGGTGGGCTAAGTATTAGGCCACCGAGCTCCACATCGATCGATGGCGCGAAAGAGGAAGAGAGCCACCAAGGTGGACCTACATCTACGGCAGGGTAGGAACAGGGGCACCGCGGTGGATCTGCATCAATGATGGCGGCTACATCAGGTACAGCTTTCGGAGCCATGGTCTTTTAACTGACAGTTAGTCTCATAAATGGCTGTGTAGAATAGCCAGATAATGTATTGCTATTGCTATTGCTGCTGCTACTACTACTACTACTACTACTACTACTACTACTACTACTACTACTACTACTACTACTACTACTACTACTACTACTACTACTACTACTACTACTATGACATGCTCTGGTATATTTGTTTATTGTTGGTATATTTGTTAATGGTTGTGTAGAATAACCAGTTAATATATCTGCATTACTTGGATAATTTTTCATTCTACTATGCTGGACGAACTGGGTGCTATATATCACATGCAACGTAAGGGTGGACAGCTATGGTGCAATAGGTGGCACTATGGTTTTTGAGGATGATAAGGAGCGCTCATTTCAATTTGTAGTGCATAAAGACATGACAGGCCCCTCATATGGGCCAATGGATGGGAGAAGTTTATTTCAGAGAATGTGCTTATCCGGGGAGAGTATATAGGCTTCTACTAGAAAGGAGGGGTCCCCCGGTTAAGGACTATCTATTTCTGCAGCCAAGATGATGAGGATGATGATCCATTCGATTCTGAAATTTTCTCTAAAAAAAATGAAGAAGCTTACTGAGGATGAGAGTAGAAATCTCTTCAAGATCCTACCACCCACCGATGACTACATAGGGGTGGCCTTTATGCACCGTTTGACTTAGACCAATATCGTCAAACACAAAATTGTATGTTTTGTATTCTTCCTATTTTTTGTTCATAATACTATATGGAGAGATGTCTAACATTGCTTGCTCTTTCTACTTGTAATCACGGAGACCTTAGAAATTACTCCCTCCGTTCGGAATTACTTGTCTCAAATATGGATGTATCTAGAACTAAAATACATCTAGATACATCCATTTTTGTGACAAGTAATTCCAAACGGAGGGAGTACCTATGAAGATGATTTCGGGCTGAACATGCCTGGGGTTTGGCTTTGGTGGAGTACACCCTGGAGTAGGGTCTGTCACCACCGTTCAGTACAAGATGACAGAGATGGGCGCATATCCTTCTATTAGGCTTGGTGGGAGGAGTTCCTTACGGGAAAGATAATCAATGTTGACAGACCTGTGCTAATCACAATAAGGAGCAACAGCCAGAATGATTTGCAGAATATGGTTGTATTCGACGTCATTTAGAAATAAGGTCCAACACACGAATATGTAAGCCAGTGAAGTGGTAGCTAGCTAGTTTGTTAAGATGGGTGTGATACATTGATGTTTTGTTTGTCAAGTGAAACAAATATGAAGCTTTGTCGTCTGATTTCAAAATGGATAAAACCTAGTTTAGTTATGTTAAGAATTATATAACCATGTCAATTTACTCTTTAGAAGTCATGTATATAAATGCTGCCATGCCAGAGCCGTGGCACCATTTTGGTTTTGACCTGGATGACAATGTCAGTGGCACCCGCCACTGGCGAATTAGTTAGTAGTGGCGGCCACTCTGCCCGCCACAACTGACATATTAGCAGTGGGGGAGGTCGATGGTGGGTGCCTACCGCAGCAAAGCCTGCCACTGCTAGCCTTTTCTGCCGCAGTGGATTGGGTGGCACTGACATTGGAATGGATGGGGCCGAGAGGTGGGATTTTCTGCAGCAGTAGACGAAACGGCAGCCCCAGCGTAGTACGTGTGTACGTACGTTCCATAAGTTGTGTTTCATATTTCCTAATCGTTCCGCCGCCGAACAGGAACAGAAGACGAAGAATAAGATTATCTTTACGGTCCTCCTCTTTCCTCTAATATTGATACAAAGTGCGAAGTTGTATTAAGATTTTACTAATATATTTTGGAATGATATTTTGTCAGAGATTCAAGAATTTCATTAGGTGCTCATTCTGTCACAAGTTGTTGAAATCCTACTTGCATTCTACTATGACACAAGAAAGACTCAATGGTTCGATGACAATAGCAATTGAAAATGATGTGTTGAAGAAGACTAATTATGAAAATATAATTAAAAATTTCATTTCAAGAAACAAAAGACGGATGACACTTTTCAATAGAGCATCAGGTCAGTTTATTGGTTTTCGTATTTTACATTGATACTTGAGAACTTTCTGAACATTGTATGAAATAACATAAATTTGAATTATATAGTTATATGTGATTAGGCTTGAGTTATTATATTTTTCTTCTTCCAAATATTAGGGGCCCATTTTGCTTTACGCGCCGGGGCCCCGAATTTCTCGAGACGGCCCTGCTTAAAACGGATCGGTGGTAGATGCTCTAAGGTGTTCAAAGGAATGGGGCGAACCAACCTATGGTTAGATGGTTAGAGGGACTGTGGTATCCCGGCCCATCAGGGTTCAAGTCCTGGTGCTCGCATTTATTTCTGGATTTATTTCAAGATTTTCAGCGATGTGCATTCAGTGGGAGGAGACGTTCCAGTCGATGACGAGGTGCCAACGGTGACTTCGTAAATTTCAAGATGATATGCCGGCTCAATCTTTCGGAGGTGCTCATAGGGGTAGGATGTGCGTGTGTGTTCAAAGGGGTGAGTGTGTATATTGAAAAAAAGTTAGCAAAGAGCAATCGTTCTCCGAGCTCGTCACATCATCATGTGCGCGTGGCGTGCAAGGTAGAGAAAGCGCGTAAACAGATAAGTAACATGCATGCCAGTTGGCTGCTTTGCGGGACCCAGTGGCCAGTGTCTCATAATCAGCTACTTAAGACGCCTCATCTGCCTGCCCGGCCGCCCCAAAGTCAAGTTGAGAGTGTCGCTGCCTGCAAACCTGAATAGAATACCTTCATGCCTCTTCCATTCTTCAACCACGCCGGCTCCCCGGTGGTTGAGAGTGTCGCTACAAACCAAGGAGGGAGTGGTTCACCGGTGGCCTGGTACACAGCTACCGGCGGGCTCACCAGTGACAGGCCTGGAAGCTCTTCTGGCTTGGCTAGCGCTTCCGCCGCCGGCCAGGAGCTCTCTCCCTTCCAAGGCCATGCCCATCATCGACGGGTTGAGTTCATTAGTTATCTGGTTTCGATCATAGTTTTAAATAGCCGGCTATAGCGGAAGTTTTAAATAGCAGGGTGCCGCTAAATGGACTCATGTACGAGTTTCCCGCTATAGCTCCGCTATAGCTGATTTTGAGGTCCGCCGCTATTTGCCATAGCCCGCTATTTAAAACATTGATTTTGATTCCGTGCGCCGCCGTCGGTGACGAGTTCTGCCCGTGGCTCGCTCGGCCCTGCGTTAGGCTTGGGCCGCGGTGGCGGCTGGGTGTGATGTGGTGACGAGCATATCGACGTCGCCATCCGCGGGGACCGGTCCCTGGGAGCCCGACGGCGTCTATCCTCACCGCTGAGGCGGCGCTCCGGCCTCACGGTCATGTCGTACTGGAGGGTAGGTGAGGAAGGGGTCGCCAGCGAGCTGCAGCCCGGTGTGGTGGTGGCGCGCCTGGCGCCGGCGTGGGCGTGCGCGCTTCCATACGCCCCGCACTTGGGCGCAGTGTGCTGCTGCTGCCGGCGTGGTGCTGGGGAGGAGAGGAGTTGCCTCTTGTGCTCTGGCCTCCGGATGTGTATCTGCGTGGTGCAGGCAGAGTGCGTCCAAGGAAGGGCTGGCCGGAGGGGCTGTTGCCGAGATCCAAATCTGGTTGTCTTGGTGGTGCGCGGATTGGTGGAGGTGATGGCCTTGTGTGGGCGCGGTGCAGGTGGTTGCTGGATTGATCCAGGCGGGGCTGTTGTTGCCCTATTCTTCATCTTTTTTTTTGAACCTCCCTATTCTTCATCTTGGTTGAGAGTGGAATGGATATTGTTTATTTTGTTATGAATAAAGCCGTGGCCGTCACGGTGGTGACCACGTTGGGTGTGTGTGCGTGCGCGCGCCGGACCATGGCAGGGTCACGTGTGTAGTGTGTCTGGCCATAGTCCGACCGTGTGTGTTTGGCTAGGTGGTTAGCTACAAGGGTGGCTGTGCATGTACTCTCTCCGTTTGGAATTACTTGTCTTGGAAATGGATATATCTAGAACTAAAATACATCTAGATACATCCATTTCTGTGACAAGTAATTCCGAACAGAGGGAGTAGTTGACTAGCGGGCTGTTAGTGGGTGCATGGATTAGTTAGTTAGCTACAAGGGTGCGCGTATAAAAACCACGAAAGTTGTCTGCGTATCGCTGCAGCAGCTGAGTTCGTGCTCAGGAAAAGGAAATACAAAGAGCTCGTTCTTCTTTCTTCTACCTCCGTCCAGCTGTGACAGAGAGCTAGCTAGGGCCCCGCCAACATATTTTGGTGAGAGCACCTTGTATGTTACTTTTGGCTCAAAATTTGCAAGTAGCTCGAACATTTAGTAAGGTTCGTTGTCTCAAGTTTCCAAATTCTTTGGATTTGATTTTATCATGTTTTTCAGTTTTTTGCAAACTCGGGTGTCCTACACTACACCCGAGAGTAGTGCCTACTTTCCAATCTTGGTAGCCATGTGGTAGGGGCTGCTATGCTACGAGATGAGCAGTTTCAGTGGATTTGGGGATTCGTGGTCAGGGGCTAGGAGAAATCCCTGCTTTGCCATGTCCGACCTCACTGAAGGCAATGTTTTGACCCCCAATCTGACTCCCTCCCTCGTGCTCGTGGGGAAACTCTTGGTCCGGCCTCCGGACCAGGCGATGGCGGTGTTTCCTCCTTGGAGGTATCGTCTTATTGCTCGAGGAGTCCCGGTGGTGCAGCTTGAGTTGGTGTCGGCTACTGCTCTGGGCATGGGCCTCCGAGGTGTAGGCTCTGTTTGTCCAGGATGTCTCCTCTGTTACCTGAGGGAGGGAAGGAGGGAGGAAACAGAGGAGAAAACTTGAGTAGTAGTCTCCATTTGCTCCTCTGTTTCTGAACTTGTGCGCTCCATGAGCTTTTCCATTACTATATGTGACGCCTCTTCGTCAGATAGCTTCCCTTGATGTCTCTTTCCTTGTTCTTTTCTGACACTAGGTTACAAGAATTTAGTCAGGATCTGCATGGTGTGCAGCGGAATGACACTAGGCCTAAGAATAGGAATGAACAAGCACAGGGAACGGAGGGGATCCCTGAACGCCATGCTAACCATGTCTTGAAGCATGTGGTCATACTTCCATGGGGACATCATACGCCAACCTCTAACAAACATATCCTGAAACAATCTGCTCACGTGAACCGTTTGGTAGCAACAAAGTGTTGCTCATGCTAGTACTGAGGTTCCAAGCAAGGAAGCAAGCCGAATTGTTGTGAGCTATCATGCTTTTGATTCTCCTTCCAGTTTCTCAAGCACGTACACAGCATGAGAAAGGCCCCCCATCATGGTATAAAACTCCGACTGTCCCATCGTGTATATATATTTGGTATCAATGGTCTCAAACTCTCAATACGATAGGCCTAGCCTCCAATTTGATTCATTAGTTTCGTGAGAATTTGGAGGAAGCCAATTCCACACATAGGATGCATAATTGCTCTCTTTGCTTTCATGGGTCAACGGCATATGATGAAATATATGACTGTTATTCGACCGTAGTAATATGCATTGAAAGCGAGTAATATTCAGATTACACACTCTTTTCACACCCAGTTCCTAAGACTGTTCATCTTAGGATATGCATTGAAAGTGAGAAATATTTATGGCCTTTGCATCCGAACATGGTGGGACCTGGCTGTAAAAAGGAGATTGACTTTTTATTGCTTGGATTGGGATTGGGGGTTCACCGTCACATTCCCTTTCAGGTCTCATGGAACTTGAGTGTAGGCACCGTTACCTGAGGGAGGGAGGGAACAGACAAGAAAACTTGAGTAGTGGTCTCCGTTTTCTCCTGTGTTTTTGAACTTGTTCGTTCCTTGAGCTTTTTCATTCATGTGACGCCTCTTCGTCAGTTAACACTTGTATAAGGATAGCTTTGAGGCCTATATACTCTTGCATATTTTTTCTCTTGCCCAAAAAAGGACCTTCTTTTTATATTGATCAAAGATGTTTAAATAAAGATATACGAGCACTGCTCAAGCATTGATTGAAGTGTTCACAATATTCACGACATATATGACTATGAGTATAGAATAAAAATACATTTCTACTAGTGTACATGACATCTTACGGGCAAATGAGGCTCAAATCATAGAAGTTTATTTAGTATAACAACATAAGTGAGAATAACATCATAACATCACATACACATGTGCACTAAGGTCTAGTAGAATAATCTAGAGTAGGGGCGCAGACATGAGCAGAAGATAAACAAGGATGTTGCGGCTCTTGTTATGGTAGGACAACAATTTCATCAAACGGAGCGGCGCCTTCATCTGGGGAAACAGAAAAGTTGTTATTACCTGATTCTCCGTTTGGAAGGTTTTCTATTCTCTGTTTCAACAATTTAATCGACATGGTTCGCTGAATCCTCTCCGAGAATGTTCCCATCCCCATATATGCCAGGAGGAGCCAAACAAAAGAGAGATACTCCACACCGGAGCCTAGACTCTTGGCATGCAGGTAGCCTCGGCATCTGCCAACCGAAAAGCAAAGCATCTCTAACCACACGCCTTGGATCACCTTCCACATCTTGCTGTCATCACCTATATCCATGAGCCCTTTAGCAAGTACCCAAACATCGTAAATAAAATTGATTTTCAAATCCGCATTGTGCTTCAACTTATCAATGGTTTTCTGCGCAATCCCCTTTTCCTGATTGGATGTTCCCTCACCCGGAAAAAAAAGTTCCCTCACCTTTGAGGATGTCTCTGAGTTCTCGATGTATAGTTTTGAAAAGATTTCTTCGACCGCCTGGCATTAACATCTCAGGATTCATAAACAATAGGTGCATCATGTAATTGGATATTTCTCTAGATCGAGATGCACATTCATGGTCATGGAAGCAGAAATCTGTGGCAATGTGCCAAAGAAGGACACTCTCATCAAATGGCTTCTCTAAGCTCCAGCCCAGGCTTTGATCACAGCTCTCGCGCACAAGTGTCCACTGGCCCCTTATGTCGTTGAACTCCCTGTAACTCTCAGCATCTTTTATATAATCCTTCCACCCATCTCGAATATGCCGATGGACTAGCTTTGTGATGTCCATAGACGAGTAGCAAGGCTCCATGGACCAATTTTGGTCAAGAAAGTCTTTGCATTGGAAGAAGCTCATGAATCTCACCAACATGTTGTGCCTTCTGTTGCGGGCAAAGTATCCTAAAACGCTATGTTTGGCAACCTTGTCAGGCCACTGCTTGTATTTAAAAGAGTCCTTAACTTCTGATGTAAGGATCTCTAGCACAAGAGTGCCAAACAATAGCGCAAGTGTCACTGTTCGATCCACACTGTTTTTTGCAACAAGACCAGTGAGAAGTAGAGCCAAAACTATTGGCATGAAAATAAACATAACTGTCAATATACCAAAAAGAGAGACAATTTTTTTTGGATGATTTGGGAATGACATTTTGGTTCTCGCGTTCCAGCGGCCATTTGGGCCGCCGGAGGTTGCCGCTTGGCATGAGCTCCTTGACACAGTGGCCCTCCATGAGCCTGACTTATCGCAACACCTCGAAGACCGCCTATCTTGGCGTCTCGAGCCCTCGGGCCGCTTTTCCACGAAGTCACTCTACTGCGCCATCGCACACGCTCCCGGACCAAGCGTCCTCGATTCCATATGGTCTATTCGCGTCCCCCTCAAGATTAGAATCTTCATGTGGCAATGGATCCGTGGCCGGCTTCCCTCGGGCGTGGAGGTTCTGAGGCGCCAGGGTCCCGGTGATGGTATCCGCCCCCTCTGTGGGACTGCGGAAACCTCGAATCACATCTTTTTCTCGTGCGTGTCCACCCAGTTTCTTTGGGGCTGCCTCCGAGAGGTCATCGGTGGCAACTGGTGCCACACTAACTTCCCTGATCTCCTCTCTGAGGTTCAGTCCTCCCCCTTGTCCAGTCGCCACATTAGGTGGTTGCTCATTGGGGTGCTTGCCTGGACGCTGTGGACCGTTCGTAATAAGCTTGTCATTCAACGGGTTCCCCTTCGACGTGCTACTGACGCTGTGTTCAAATTGTGTGGCTTCTTGCAGCTTTGGCGGCCGCTTAGCCGTCACCAGGATCGCGACGCCATCACCTCCATCATCACCGACCTTCGCTTGATGGCTCTCCGCTTTGCTCCGCCGCTCCCCCCGTCACCTCCCGAGCCGGATTAGATCCTTCGATGCTATATCGTGCGCTGCGGTTGTATCGCCCCCCCTTTTTGTTTATTTTTAGGGCTTGTTGAGCTGTGCCCTCAGCAGAACCCCTTTGTACTTCGTGTTGTGCTACTCTGTGTGTGTGTGGATTAACCTTGTGGTACTGTATGACTCTGGTGGTTTGCTTATCTATAAAGCGGGGCGAAAGCCTTTTTCGGTAATGACATTTTGGTGTAGAGAACTATGAAAATGTTGGAGAGTATGTATTTCAGTTGACGATGAGTCTGTTGGTCGCCATACCAAAAGAAGTGCTTCAGATTAGTAAAGCGATCACAGTATGGATATGCAAAGTCTATGAATAGCATCCCGGGCATATATTCCGTGGCACTGCCCGGCGTATCTTCGCCTTGAATGAAAGCCGTTGCTTGCTCAACATATTTTTCAAGCTCTTCTTCTCTGCTTGCAGTCCTCTGTGCTGGACCGCAAGAATTAGCTAGGCTATTAAAGCTAGCGCTGTTGAGAGCCCATGGCTTCTGTAAGCATTTTAAAATACCACCGATGGAAATCAAAATAGCTGCATCGTGAAACACTTCAGTCGTGGACCCCCATGACTTGTAGAGAACCCATATAACGACCGCAATCTGAGACAATTGAGTCGAAGGATAAATAAAATTGGTGATGTGCTCATGGAAAGAGTCAACTAACATCTAGCATACTTGTGCAACAATATATCTTGAAGTGAATCCATTGTTTAGTATGATTATTAGTGTACTGCCAATTAATATTTGGCTTGCATGCCATGTGTTTACTTTGATTATGTGTCAGGTTTAGTACACATCCTATTAGGCTAGCTAGTCTTGGATCAAGTAACTTGTATCGTGGAGTTGAGAGAGAAAAAGGAAAAAAAATGCCATACGTTGACAAAGTTATTTTGTTGTGATCATTCCAGGGCGAAATCCGATACTTGATGCCAGAGCAAGTTCGAATATTTGAAGCTGTGATTGCTACATAGAGGTGAACCCTGTTGAAATACATTGCCATTCTCTCTTCATATTTTTGGACTTTTGGTGCAACTGGCTGCATCATGAATTGAGTATGGTATTCGAGTCAAGAGATTTCGAGTTCAAGATCCTGCAAACACAGTATCACATCGATCCTACTTCTAAGGACTAAAAACCACTTCTAAGAACTAAAAAATGTCTATACGCGAGAAGTGCTAATATATTGCCAGTCTCCCTTCTGTAAGCATTTGAGAATCCCACCGATGGAAATCATAATAGCTCCATTGTGATACAATACAGTCGTAGACCCCCATGACTTGTAGATCACCCATATAACAACCGTAATCTGAGATAATTTGAGTCGAAGGGATAAATAAAATTGGTGATGTACTTCTATGGAAGCAGTCAACTAACATCTAGCATACTTGTGCAACAGTATATCTTGAAGTGAATCCATCTCACTTGGATACGAAATGATGTTAGAAATAATCTTGAGTTGTCATGTTCGAGTTGTAATCAGAGTTAAGGCCCTGTTTGATAATAAAGTATTTTCTATGTATTTTATGAATACTACATTTTTTTAGATTATCACAGTTTTAATTACAGTGAGCTGTTTGGCGACCTCTAAAAACTGTGGTTTCAATATTATAGTATTTGCAAAACCGCAGGTTTTTCTCTGTATTAAAAAAAGAACCCCAGATCTCTTTTTAAAAAACCGAGCATGCTGAAAAAGAGACTCCATGCACAATCCTGTGCCTTGTCTCTCTCGACGTGCATCTACTGGTGCCTCTGGACGGGGACTCATTCCAGAGTTTGAAGACCCGCCAGCGTTTGCAGGCCGCATGCAGTGCTACGTCAGACTAGTTCAGCTGCCTCTTCTTATTGTAAGCTAGCTTTGTGCATAGATGTTTAGTGCATGTCCGTCCAAGTTTGGAAACCGGATCCTCTAACATTAAGAAGGAATGTTAGAGAAGCTACGGTACTCTTAACTTTTCTTATTTTTATTCATATGATTATGTCTAAAATGATTTAAATTAATTTGCAATTTGATGATCTACCGTGTACATTTATAGTAATTACATGCAACCAAATTGATGGTGAAATAAAATTAAATTTAAATTATTTATATCTACAGTTAATACCAACACTAGATAACCTATTAACTATCTACTAACAGTCCCTAACTTTTCTTCTTCATTTTACACTAGCCTAACACTGTAAAACGGTGACATTCCTTCTCAATGTTAGAGGATCCGGTTCCCCAAGTTTGTGGATGCGGCTGGTTGTTCAGTATGCAATGGTAAGTGAGTTGCGTACGCGCGTGTTCATGACTTGTTAACAAACGGCTAACTACAAATTTATATTACATATAAGTTCTAGCCAAACAGGTCTACAGTATTACAAATACTCCAAAATACTTCACTATATTATTACTGAGGTATCATGCGCCTATAGAAAAAAATATTGCAGTTTTTAAATACTATGGTTTTACAATACATTGCTATCAAATATATAGCAAGCTTAGAAGATGACCAGAATATTGCCGTACGTGAGTCCATGGTTTAGTATGATTGGTGTACTTACTAATTAATATCGGGCTTGCATGTCGTGTGTTTAGTATTGATTCCGTGTCAGGTTCAGTACAAGTCCTATTAGGCTAACTAGTCTTGGATCAGGTAAGTTGTAATGTTGGATCATGGCGTTCAGAGGGAAAAAGGGAAAAAATGCCGGACATGGGCAAAATTATCTAGTGTTGATCGTTCCAGGGCGATATCCGGTAGTTGATACCGGAGCAAGTTCGAATGTTTTAAGCTGTGCTTGCTGTACATAGAGATGATCCTTGTTGAAATATATTGCCTTTCTCTCACCATTATTTTGGACTTTTGTTGCAATTGGCTGGAGCATGGATTCAATATGGTATTCGAGCTAAAAGGTCTCGGGTTCAAGACTTTGCAAACGTAGTATCAAATTTGGCGGCGGATGGCGTGATGGAAATTAGTCGGCTGAATGTTAGTGTTTCCTTAAAAGATCCCCTCAAGTAACACTGTATATCATACAATATGCAGTCAGAATTGTGCGATATTGTGCATATGAAATCTATTGCTCTACATGATCTATTTTTTTCGGAAATATTGAAATACGAATAGGCTGTACGCCAAGATGAAAAATATAACCAGTTCACACCTGAATGGAATAGCCAAAAAAGAAAAAAGAAAGAAAATACTACTGACCTGAGACAGCACGGTAACAATATGCCGCCTCCATAACTCATTATCTTCGATATTATAGGCTGTTATGCCAGCCGGCCCGCTAAGGTGCATCAGCAAGATAGGTGCCCAAAGCATCCGAAGACCACGTCTGTCATGCTCTGAGGCAGAGCTGTATGGCGGCTGGTACCTTTGCCGGTTGAAGAGCATGGCAAGAGCATATATGGCGACAGCATCGCTTCCAAGGAACGCTAACCAGGTGACAAGTTTGAACCACTGTGGGGTATCGGACTTGCGGAAGTTGGCGAAAATAGCGAGGACGTACTCCCTTCGGTCCTTTTTACTCTGCATATAAGGATTGTCTGAAGTCAAATTTCATAAAGTTTGACCATATTTATATGGTAAAATATTAACATCTATAATGCTAAATTTATACAATATGAAAAGCAAAGTCATGACGCATCTAATGTTGTTGATTTCACATTCTAAATGTTTGTATTTTTTTCTATAAACTTGATCAAAGTTTACGAGGTTTGACTTCAGACAAATCTTATATACGAACTAAAAAGGACCGGAGGGAGTACTGGATAACAAGGCTGCCAGGAATGAGGACTTGTAGCTGCCAAGGGTTTTGAGCTGTTCACGCACGGTTTGTCTCTTATATATACACATAGTCAATTTGTTGCCAAGTCCTTATGCCGCGGTATGCACCATAAGCTTATTTCAACCCTTTTCACACCTAGATATCATCGTACATGTTTGTCTTTCTATCTTTGGGAGCAAGTGAATTTGCATCTTCCTGGAAAAAGCTCAGCTGATACGCGTACTGACGTGTGTGGGATGCATCACCCGGTCGATTGGCGTCTAGGTTAGTGCCAGATAGTTTGTTACGTTGAAGACTTCTCAGGCCCGTTGCTGTTTTCACGTTAAGTAGTGCTGGTTCAGGTCTTCATTCAAGAAAAAATGAGGTACTACTCATTGCTGCTTCCACATTGCAGATTAATTCAGGGGGTATGGCATATCGCCGAGCCTCTCCCTCTCCCTCCCTCAGACCTCGCCGCCCCGCCCACATCGCTGACGCCCCTCAGACCACGCCGCGGTGGACCTCTCTCCTCGTCTCCCTCGCGCCACGCTGCCTGCAACCTCCCCCCTCCCGTCATCAGAAAGGAAGGGAAGAGAAGAGGGAGAGCGAGCAGGTTCGCCGGCGGCCAAGGGCTCATAGATCCGCCGGCGCCGTTGTCTGACCTTGGCCTCTGAGTGTGCTCACGCCATGGCCTGCTCGAGACGCAGCCCTTCCCCCCTGCTCCAACCCTAACCCTAGCATTGCTGCTGCTAGTCAAGGTGCTCTTGGCCCCTCCCCTCCCCTCATGCTGCTGCTGTTTTTGGACCTTCCCTTTCCCTCATGTTGCTGCTGCTTTTGGTACACAGGTGCACGCACGCGTCCAACAGCGACCCCTAGCCTCGGACGGCAGCAGCGGCCATCACCAACGACGGCAGCTACAGGGGTGTGATTTGGTTCTGCAGGTCAACCCCTTCTCTCCTCCTCCTTTCCACTCCTCTTTGTTTCCAGGGTTAGGTGCACGGTTGTATGGAGATATGACTGGTGCGCGGGCTGGCCAATGATGGCCTTTTTTTCTTGTCTTGATTCTGGTAAAGGCAGGAGTATTGTTTGAGTAATTAGCCAATCCGTTCCCCTCTCGCGGCGCTCCCGCGAGCGCCCCGAGGGGAACCCCAAATCGCCGCCCCCTCCTCCCCTCCCTCTGCCCGCCTCCCTCGCCGCCGCCCAGCGGGGCCGCCGGGCGAAGCCCGGCCGGCTGGGGCGGCGGCGGGGCCTTCTTCTCCCCTCCGCCCGTGGTCCATGGCCGGCGCGGGACGGCTTCGCGTGCGGGGGCGCTGGCCTATGGCGGGGGCGAGCGGCGTGGCGGCGATCCGTCGGGATGGCGTCGGAGGTCCCTGGTGGCGGCTCGGCGGCGTCTTGGTGGGTGCTTGCGGCGTGGCGGCTGCAGCAGGGCCAGATCGGACGGTGGCGGGCCAGCGCACTCCTGGCCAGATCCTCGCGGATTTGGTCCCCGGTGGGGGCGGGCGTCGCGGGGTGGCGGCGGAGGTCCTCCTGGGACCTGCGTGCAGGTGGCTTGCAGCGGCGTGGCTGCAGCCCGTGGTCGGCCGGTCTGCTCGCGGCACCGGCGGGACTTGCTCCGGCGTGTGGTTGTCTGCGGCTTACTCGGGTGAGATTCCTTCCTCCCCTACGGACTCAAGGCCGGGCGCGACAGGCAGGGGTGGTTCCATGGTGAGGTGTTGGTGTGCCGGTGGGCTTGCCGGAGGTGGCTGTGGACTTCGGGTAGGGGGCAGGGGTTCCCCTCCGTTGCATCTGGCGGCTGCTCCGTGGCCGCCGGAGTTCCTCTGGCCCAGATCTGGCCGCCGAGGCCACCAACCCTGCCAAGGTTTCCGCTTTGGGGTGGAAAGTCTGCTCCTTTTCGGTCGGTCGTGTCGGTACTGTGTGTCCGTGCTCGAGGATGGGGCTCGGATGCTTGGGCGGCGGCCCTGCTGGTGGGAGCCGGGGTGCTTGTGGGCGTAGCACACGGCTCGGGCGCTGTCCGGTCACCATGGCTATGTGGGCGGCATGGTGGCCGGGGTGTGTCGTTCAATGGTGGTGGCGCGGCTGTCCGTACCCCAATTTGGTGACAGTGAGTGTTGGCCGGGGTGAAAACCCGCTCTGTCTTGTCAGACCGGCGGTGGCGGCGTTCCAGCGTCGTTCCCTTCTTGAAGGCGTCGTCGCAGTATCTCGCTTGTAACCGTGGTGCTCCGGGGGAAACCCTAATCCTTGGATTGGGCGGTGGCGGCGATCCGGCGTCGTTCCCTTCTTGAAGGCACCGCCTTGGAGCCCATTGTTCGTCATGCACGGCTTCTCCTCATCATGGTGATTCTTCCACGGTTGAGGGCTCCGACAACTTCAAAGTAGTGCTTAGGGTTTTATCCGTTGTTTGCTTGGAGTAGTTTGGGGCGATGTTTCTGTTTTCAGCGTCCTTGTATCTGCCTTGGGTGTGTGTGTGTGTGTTGTGTTGGTGTGGGGTGTGTGTTTGTATCGACTTGCTCGGTGATTGTTGCTTTATTTATAAAGCGGGGGGAAACCCTTTTTCTCAAAGGCAGGAGTATTATTCTCTTTGCTTGTTTTGTGGAGTGTACCTCTATGCCCTTTGTTTCTTTATGCATGGAATGCTGGTGGTCTTGTTCCTTTGTGCATGAAAGGTTGGCTTGTTTGGAATTAGTGGTATAGCTAGGTTCCAAGTAAGAGGGGTGTTTGTTTGTATGTTGGATATAAAAATATAAACATGATCTTCATCCGCTCCTTTATTTTTACATGGATCACATGGTCATGTTATGCAGGAGGACGAAGAGATTGTAGATCACGAGCTTGCAAGGCTTTAGACCGATGCAGCTTTGACAGAGACGACTAGTTGATTGAGGGGAAGCATGAAGCTAGTGCAGGAAAAGATCATCCGGAGGCTTTCCTTGGACGGAAAAGTCACAACAAACTCGAAATCAGACAGCTGGCGAACTTGCCAGTCCCATCCCCCATCGTCCCAGAGCTGGAGTTCATCGAGGAGGACCTGAGGGGTGATGCGCTTGGACTGGATGGAGATGATACCAGAGTTGGGAAGCGCTGGGATTGGGACGACAACAGGGACCTCACGGTCAAGGGCAAAGAAGGAACAACCAGGGAGACCAAGACCATAATGTACGAAACCTGGAGGTTTGAGGCGATTCTGGCAATCAACAGTGAGGTGGCCATCTTCCCTACATATGAGGCAAAATGGAGGATTTTGGCAGCAAGATTGAAAATGACCAGGACGGTGGCATGCAAAGCAGGTGATAGTTGGATTGGCCACGTAGGGTTGAGGAGGAGCAGGAGCGCAAGCAGATCCAGGAGGGGGAGGAGCGAGGATGCCATCGCCGGCAGATCCAGAAGCAGAGCCGACGCCCTGCCCAGCAGGAACGCCGGCAGGACGGCGAGCCGGTGCCCCCGCAGCACCACGGGGCACGAACCGCGACGCCTCCCCCAGGAGCCGCCAGATCCCGCTGCGAACCACCCCCAAGGGGAGCGGAGCCAGGCAGACGGGACGATGGGAGCGGGCCAGACGACTCCACCCTATTGGCCACAACCGCCAACTCCCAAGGATCAACGGAGGCCGCCACAGATCCGGCCGCGGGCACTGAAGGACCAGCCGCCACCGAGCCAGAGCCAAGCGACGGGGAGCCGCCCTTAGCCGCCGCCTGGAGCTTGGAGGGCGGCGCAACCTCCAACTCCAGATCCGCCTCCGCCTCACCCGAGCCCTCCCTCCTACGCTTTTGGCCGGAGACAGCCTCACTAGAGGACCCACGTGAGCGGTCCATCTCGACCACCGCCGCAAACGAGAGAGACAAGGGCGGAGGGGGGGTAGATCTGGAGAATAAGCGGATGGGGAAGCGGCGACGACGCAGGTCAAAGGAAGAGGCCGGAAACCCTAGAAATGGGGGAGTGGAACCCTTCAGCACCCAGATATACCCGGACCGCGCCGGGCCAGGGTCAGATGGATGGGCCGAGGGGGGCCGGGAGGTGGACCTGGGCCACTCGCGGCCCACACACCAAAAGAGGGAGGGGGAAAATAGAAACAGAGTCAAGGGGAAGCACCAACCCAGGCCCAACAGGCCCACCAGGAGCCACGAGGGCCCGCAGCCCAGGGGCAGAGTCCACCGCAGCAACCAGTGCCAGATCTAGGGTTGGCGACACCGCCGCCGGTGACGGAGATGACACCGAAACCCCAGACGAAGCGCAGGCAGGGGACGGCGCCGGAGGGGAGGGGGAGACAGCGGGACCAGCACCACCACACCATCCACGCCAGGCCCCAAGAGACCCCGAGCGGGGGACGGGGCAGGAGCACGACGGCGACCGCGGGCCACGCGACGCCACCCATCCACCTCCAGCACACCACCAGCAGGCCGCCCCCGACCACCAGGCGCGAATTTTGCAACGGCCCGAAGCCGAAATGACATGGAGACCAGACACAGGCACCGGACGCGGAGGAGAAGGGGGGTCGTAGGAGTCCGACCCCGAGTCCTCAGATCCGAGCGCCCAAAACCTATTGGATGGAGGAGGGGTGGGAAGGACAGAGCGAGGAGAGGCCGACCGCGAGGGGGAGGGGGCGGGGAAAGAAGCCGTGGGGGAGCAGAGGGAGGACGACAGAGAGGAGGAGGGAGGACGAGCGCGACGACCTCGCCATCGCCGGAGCGCCCGTAGTCACCGGCTCTCTCGTGCAATTTTGGTTAAACTATTTAAGCCAATTGTAGGTTTATGATCAGAAAATTTGTGAGTTGTTGTTGGAGATGCCCTAATCCCTCTTAAGGGATCAGTTGCAGATGCTTTAAGGTGGTTTTTATAACATAATACAGACGCAAGCGCTCATATATACATGCATACATTCACCCCTATGAATACACGCACATCCTATTTCTATGCTCACCTCCGAGAGACTGAGCCGGCATATTATCTTGAGATTTTACGAAGTCACCGTAGACGCCTCTGTGTGTGTCCGTACACTATGTGTTGAAAAAAATAGCAAAGAGCGATCACCCTCTCACCAATGGGTTGGCGGCACGTCACTTCATCATGTGCGTGTGGCGTGCAAGGTAGAGAAAGCGCGTAAACAGATAAGTAAGAGATGCATGCCAGTTGGCTGCTTTGCGGGACCCAGTGGTCAGTGTCAAGTTGAGAGTGTCTGAATAGAATACCCTTCTTCAAACACGCCGGCTCCGGTGAATACCAAGCCCCTTCCCTTCCCTTATTCTTTAACCACGCCGGCTCCGGTGAATACCACGTCGGCCCCTTCCTTCTCTAACCACGCCGGCTGACCGGCTACCGTCCTGTGAATACCAAGCCCCTTCCCTTCTTCAACCACGCCAGCTCCCCTTCATGGCTCACCTTCTTCCCCGTCACACCAGCGCAGCCCTGGAAGCTCTTCTGGCTATCGCTTCCGCCGCCGGCCAGGAGCTCTCTCCAAAAGCCAAGGCGGTCGTCAATCGATTGAGTTCATCAGTTAGTTAGCTGGTTTCGATTCCGCCGCGCGCCGTCGATGACGAGGGCTGCCCCTTGCTCGCTTGGCCGTGCTGGTGATCGTCGGATCTAGACCATCGCCTCGCATGGTCACACCTCGTCGGTGGTTGCTTGCGCTGCTCGTGGAGTTGACCTTTGCACATGCGTTACCTTCACCAATCATCTCATTTCTACAACCCATTTGTTATTTCTTTTTCAGCACAAGTCAGGCTGCAGGTGGAGGTCCTCCTCACACCGCTTCTTCCTCCTCATCACCGAGGGCACTCGCGTCGCACCGGCGCAGCCGGACGAGGAGCCGTCGTCGTTCAGGGACATCCCTGGGATCTGGGCAACAGAGCACGTTGGGGCGTGGAAGCTCGTGGTAGACGCCGTGGGTGCCAAGGGCGCCGTCTTCTTCTGCCAGCTCTGGCACGCCGGCGCCCGGCGCCGGCGACGCCACCTGGCAAAGGCATCATCTGGTGAGCCCCCAAATGAGCTTTGACGGCAGCTGCGAGGAGCTCACGTCGCCGAGGAGGGTGGCGGTAGAGGACGCGTCCGGTGTCGTCGACGCGTTTAGACGCGTAGCCAGGAACGTCAACGATGCTGGCTGGCGTGCGTGGGAGGTTGTTGTTTCAGTTTTTTAGAGTGAAAGAGCCCATCTCCCCTGTTTCATTTCTGACATCAGATGACAACCGTGTTGTGCCATGGCAGGCTTTGACGACGGCGAGCTCGAAGGCACCAACGGTTATTTCGTCGACGACGGCGGTGGCTCGGAGAGCCGGTGCTGGGTCGTGCTAGAGGTGGTGGATGTATGCTGTTCAGAATATGTTTCAGATGTGACCATGTTGCTGGGTCGTGGCGTACTGCAAATTTGTGCAAGGCATTGGCAAGTATCACCCGTTTGCATTACAATTATCTTTCTTGAGATATGTCGGTTGTTATAAGTTTGTTTATTCCGCTGATTCAGGTTTGTTTATTCTGCCTAAGTACGCAGTATGCAGTATAGCTGCTGGAGAGTGGCTGAAGGTGAAGGAGTACGAGCTGCTTAGGAGGAAGGCGCTTCAGACGCTTTGGGTTCGGTATGCAGCAGCACATTGATCTTGCCACAAAGTAAGTTGATCTGATCCCAGTACTTTTTTTGTGTCAAAGTGGCGCATTGACACAAATGACAGAGGAAATTAATGCAAGCCTTTGGTTCCTAAGTGTTGACACTGTTATTATTTGACAATCAATTGGAATCGTGGTGGGTAACTTAATCTCTGTCAGTTTAATACTGCACATTATTGTTTGATTTTAGTTCCTTCCTAAGAATGGAATTCAGGACACTTACTTCTGCATTGTGTGCTGACATGGTAGCATACTGACGCCTCATTATGATTTGATGGATGTACAAAATCAGATGCTTCTGCTATATCTACTCTGTGAACTAATTTATTATGCCCTTTGCATCCGAACATGGATGGATCTAGCTGTAAAAAAGAAAGTTACTTTTTATTGCTTGGATTGGGATTGGAGGTGCTTGGGTGGAGGCAAGGGTTCACCGTCCCATTCCCTTCCAGGCCTGCCTCACGGAACTTCAGTGGGTTGCGGCCTCTGTTTGCTAGGTTGGGAGGGAAACTTGAGTGGGTTGAGCGTTGTTTTGGAGGTAAGGGAACCTGTACTCGGCTACAATAACCAGGTTCCTAACACGTTTCGTCATATCTCTCTTTCCTTGTTCTTTTCCGACACAAGGTTACAAAAATTTAGTCTGGATCCGCAGAACGCCATGGTGTGCAATGGAATGACGAAGTCATCATCAAGTTGATATCTTGTGGAATGAACTTGATGTCAAGTAGCTTACCAGCTACTCTTTCGCCGACAAAATGAAATCAACCTCTATTTGTTTTCTACGTGCACGGAATACAAGATTTGCTCAAAGGCAAGTTGCACTAATGTTGTCACAACATAACATTGCAGCTTATGGAACTTTGATTCCTAGTTCGTAAATAATAGTCTCGACCCACATGACTTCAGCATTTGCATTAGCTAGAGCTTTGTATTATGCTTCAAAGTAGCATGTTTCCTTGCACTTCAAGGTACAAGGTTAATTTGATCCTAGAAATACAACAAATCCACATGTGGACATTCTATCATAAGCACACCCTACCCAATCTGCATTTGAATATGCACTCACAAGCATAGATGGCGACTTGGTAATCTTGATTCCAAGCACCATCGTGAACTTAAGATACCTCAAAATTAATTTAACTGCAGACCAAGCAACCGTACTTGGAGCATGCAAATACTAACATAATTTATTAATAGAATATGAAATATCTGGATGAGTCAAAGTCAGATACTGTTGTGCACCAACAACACTTCTATAATTTGTTGAATTATTTGAACCAAGTAATTCTCCTTCCTCAATTGTAAGTTTTTCTGAAGTTGAGAGTGGTATACATACAAGCTTGTAGTGTTCCAGTCCTACCCTTTATAGGATATCCGTGGTGTATTTTTCTGGTGTTAGAAGTATCCCATCCTTAATCTGCTTTACTTCTTTACCAAGAAAATAGTGAAGATTGCCCAAATACTTGAGTGCAAATTCAACATTAAGACCACGAAGCAGACAAGTAGTGCCTTCCAAGATAACAAATGACCACGGCGAGCACATGAAACGAAGACAAATATGAATGAAATGCCAGAAAAGCTTGTTCTTGAACAAACAAGATCGCTACCAAGGAGTACACAAGAAAATGAAACTTTGGGGCCGAATCTGTACCTTTTTTTGCACCAAATATACTGCCTCGGGGCTTCTTATCTTGGACGCTTCAATCTGTGAGGAGACAAGATGATCTCCTTCCTTTCGCTTAGTCAAAGGAATGCCTAAAGGTGAATAACCTGTTTTGATGAACATGAGAGAAGTACAAAGAGGAAGCAACAAGAGCAACGGAACAAGGGCATCTTGAATCATTTTTCCCTATCTATTCTATAAGTATTTGTTATTTCCTGTTTTCACTGTTAAGGCACCCCACAGAACAGGTATACGGCCCCACACGAACAGGTATATACGCATGATATATGAACATATTACATATAAAAGCAAAAATAGAAATCTCTCTATACATCGCCAAATATGTGAATCCCAGCGCAGATCAACGACACAGAATCAGCGTGCCCTACATCCTCTCCCAATCAAGTAGTAAGAAGTGTTTACTCATGCTAATACTGGTTGCAAGCAAGGAACCAAGTCAAATTGTTATGAGCTATCATTTTTTCTGAAAAGAAGGATAACGACTGGCCTTTGCATCAAGCGATGCACACAACCATAGTTATAAGCTATCATGCTTTTCATTCTCCTACCAGCTTCTCATACACATAAAAAGCATGAGAAGTGCACCCTATGAGTGGTATGCAACTTTACCTATCCACTATATACACACACACGTCTTCCTTCGGTGTATCATATTCATGGTCTCAAGTTCTCAATAAGATAGGGTTAACCTTTCGGTGTTATTAGCTTTCATGAGAATTTGGAGGAAAGCAAATCCACGCATAGGATGCAAAACGGCAAGCTTTGTGAGTTCATGAGTCAATGATATGAGGAAATATACCGATTTTTTTTACCCTAGTAATATCATTTGCTACCAACCTGTGCAACAACGTACGGCTCATGGTGCATTCACTCCAATAAAAACTTGGTAGGATCATCCTTCTAGCTAGGCTAGGGAGTACATAAGGGCCGGTTGTTGCAGGGATGTTCGTGGGGAACTGTTGAGCATGGTGATTATTTAGATAACATAGAATAGCCCAGGATTTATTCTATCATAGCTTGTACTCTATGAAGATCATGTACTCACTATAAGTACGCCAACGATGCTTAAGCATTACAATCATCAATTCCACCAATGTCCCCTCTATTCCTCTTACAGGAACCATACACCATCAACAGGCGATGACGCCCAAGCACTTGTGCCCTGCAGTCTTTCTACAAACTGAAGAAACACATACTGCATGCCTGAATGTCTACTTCACACAATCTCATTTGGGTACACAAGTCGCTAATAACTCTCGCTCCTCGGACAAAGGCATCTTCCTCGCGCTTGTTCTGCCTGATGCGCTAGCAGGGCCCCAAGAACCGGCCGATGTCCACCCCCAGGTCTCCGAGCGCTTGTCCTACCGCGACACGGTCAGGTGTAAAGGCAAGATCCAGTAGGTCAGGAGTTGGGGTCTGAAATCCACATTTTCACCACCTCCGTCGAGTCAGGCTGGGAGTATTGTCACGGAGCTAATCAGTCTCGTCGCGCAGCCACCACCACTGAGCTTCATGAGAATTTGGAAACCAAAGCAACAGATGGGACGCAAAACTGCTAGCTGTATGCGTTCACGAGTAAGTGACACGAGGAAATATACAGTTCGTCCTGTTTTAATCCCAATCAAAATTTGGTATGATCGTCCTTGTAGCTAGACTATGTTGGAGCTCGCCCTCTGTTAGACTTCGAATTGTAGCCCTACTGTGTAAACCATACCTTATTGGTATTAGACTTGTATTTCATCATTATATATATATGTGATAGGCCATTTCTTTGAGTCCTACTGTGTAAACCATATCTTATTGGTATTGGACTTATATTTCATCATTATATATATGTGATAGGTCACCCCGTTGAGGGTCGAGCCAGTTTTCCCAAAACCTACGTTTTACATGGTATCGAGTCTAACCTAGGTCCTCCACCTCCACCCCACCCGCCGCCGCCGCCGCACCAAAACCCTAAACCCTAGGGCTGCCGCCGCCGGCGCCATGACCGCTTCCGCTTCGGGCGCCGCCAACTCCGGGTCTATCAACGCGTCGCTTGCCGCCCTCCTCAATGTCCCACCTCGCCCCCTAGCTCCATCAGCGCCTCAGTTCTTCGGCACCACCGCCGTCGGCTCCTTGTTTTCAGCGGCGATCCCACCGTCACCGCCCGCGACGGCCTCAGCACCAGTCGCGCCGCCGCCGCCCGCGATGGCCTCCTCTGGATCCTCCTCGACACTCGTCGTCATCCCGGCGACCTCGGGGGAGACGCTGCCCGCGGAGCCACCACTACTAGGGAAAACCTTATACACAGAAATTTAGCAACAGCGCGGGTTAAAAAGGGCGCTAGTGCTAGATAGCAGTAGCGGTTCAAAATAAACCGCGCTGCAGATACGATTCTAGCAGTAGCGCGTGTGCCCGTAAAAGCGCTACTACTAATATTCCCATTGCTGGAACGATGGGCTACACATAGGAGTAGCGGTCTTGCAGGAAGCGCGCTACCGCTAGGGCATGAGTAGCACCGCGTTTCCCTGTAACAGCGCTACTGCTAATAGAAATAAAATAAAATGAAAAACAAATAGAAAAGTAAATGAAAATGAAAGAAATATAAAAAGGAGAAAGAAAAAAATAAAATGTAAAGCAAAATAAATGAAAAAGCGAAAAAACAGAGAAAGGCTTAGCTGTAGCGTGTGTTAGAAAAAGGCGATGTAGCTAACGCAGCTGCAGCGCGTTTTGAGGACCCCCGCTATAGAAACAGAAAAGGAAATAAAAAAGAGAGAAACTTACGTATGTATAGCAGTAGCGCGTTTTGGAAAAAGCGCTATAGCTACCTTAGCTATAGCGCGTTCTGCGAAACGCGCTACCGCTAGTTTTGACTTAACCAAAAAACCGTCCCCCCCCCCCCCCCCCCCCGGCCACCACTTGCCCCCCAAATCTCTCGACCCACCCCGCCGCCGTCTCCCCGATTCGTCGTCGCCCCACTTCGCCGCCGTCTCCTGCCGACGTCGACGCCCCCGGAGCCACCAGAGCCGTGCGCCGTCGACGCCATCGGAGCCGCTCCCAACGCCACGGAGCCGCGCGGCCTCATCAACGCCACCGGAGCCGCCGTCGACGCCACCGGATCCTCCCTCGCCAGAACTGCCTCCCTCGCCATCACCGAAGACGCCCCTGCCTCCCTCGCCACCACTGCCTCCCTCGCCACCACCGGAGCCATCCTCTGTAAGCCCCCACCCCTCCTCTCTCTCTCATGCATAGGTTAGCTAGTTTAATTATGTTAATTATCTAGGTTAGGGCAAAAATTTAGTTAGGGCTTTGACAGAGAAGTAGTTAGGTTAACTAGTTTATTTAGGTTAATTACCTAGGTTAGTGCAAAAATTTAGTTAGGGCTTTGACAGAGAACTAGTCAGGTTAACTAGTTTGATTAGGTTAATTATCTAGGTTATTTAGGCAAGTTTTATTTTAAAGATGATCCCTTCCTAGACTTTTATTGTTGATTATATCTTTTCATTGAAGTGGTCATGTTGTTTGTGCCCAAGTGGCTTTGTTGTTTCAATGAAGCTGAGTGGCCTATATATATTTTGAGGGAATGTTGATTCATTTCCGTTCCGGCAAATTTCAGGTTCTCGATTTGTCCATTTTTCGCAAAGGTCATCCCGAAATTTTCCGTGAATTTCGGCATGACTTGTGCTACAGACTAGGACATATCGAGTGCCCGTGTGATTTGCCGCACCAGGAAGGAGTCAACGTTCCTGCAAAACAATAGGCCTTTTTATGTCATTATTCATTTTATTAGGTCTAGAATTAATTGACTAGATTTAATCATCGGAAACATGGCTAGCAACGATGAAGGACAGGGTTCTGGTGATTGCGACGACGCCTACCGGGCGGCAGACGAATTTTTTAGCCTTACCGATGATCAACCGATGTTAATACAGGCAGGAATGCCGAAACCTGCAAGAAAGAAGTAAGGATGCAAGTACTCGTCAGCAAATTGCAGGCACATGGGATCACTTCATATTCATACTATGATGTGGCTGAAGGAAACATGAAAGGGAAATTGCTGCACCAAATAACATGCATATGCATGTGTGTTTCGAATAAGAGAGAATAGTAATCTAGTATGTGTGTTTAACGATGAATGATGAAGAGACATAAGAGATAAATAAGGACAAAAGAGTCTTGTTGCAGAATCATTATTGTTTCAAACATATTTTTTGCAATGGAGGTCCCGTTGCAGAATCTCATCGCAACACAACACTTGTTGCAAAACACTTCACGGCGGCGAATTGTGGGTGCGCCCAAGGAAGGCACGTGGCAAGTGGAGCAGGCGGCAGATGCGGCTGAGCGATCCACTGGCTGATTGTTAGCGCCTTCCAAAATTTTATGACACACAATTTATAGATACGACACATGCAGTCACAAATAAAAGGCTGGCATGTACCGATACCATAACGTAACAGGAGTTTCGTCACTCCCTCTATGTTAGCTCGAGAATGGGATAGTGCACATAGACATTCATGATGACCCAAGCGACCATCTCCAGCCACCTTCAGAAGGAAAACAACATCGTCAAGTTAAGCATCAGATCTGATGCTGCGATGCCCCGGTTGGCCAATCTGCCAATAACTAAACTCTAGGCCCGACCTTCATTAGTAGAAATTGGAGGGAGGGCCACTACTAGTTTAGCCCCGTGAAAACAGGGGCCCCGCGTCGCCTTGGCCCTGGGCGACTCGGGCGCCGCCATCAACCCTAGCCCAGTCGGGCCTTCCTCCTCCCCGCCGCCACCGCCGCCGCTGCCGGAGGACGCCGCCGGGCAAAGTCTGCGCGACCGACGGTGGCGGCGGGGGCTTCCTCTCGTGACGGCCTCTTGCCTCTGTTGGGCAGCGGATCCGGAGGCATGTCGGCGCGCGTTGGGACCATGGGTCTCCAGCGACCGGCGGCTGAGCGCGGCGTCCGCTTGAGGGGCGTGCGCGGCGGCTATCGGCGGCGTGGCATCCGCTGCGTCGGGGGTGAGCGGTTGGGGCTGCAGCGTTTGCTAGATTTGGGCACGACCCAGATTGGATGACGTTGTGGTTATCCAACTTGGCCGGATGCATGGCTGGTTGGCTATGTCATGGGCTCAGACCTCATGGCGTTGATGATCATCCAGATCCCGGCAAGGACGGCGGCGACCCGTGTACGAGAGATGGAGGTCTTCGATCAGATCTGGGTGAAAACCTGCTATTGGCTTTTGCCAAGGCCGACGATGGCGACGCTGTCTGTGTCGTTCCCTTCCTGAAGGCATCGCCGTGGAGATGTTCAAGACCACTCTCTGCTACCTCCGGGGGAAATCCTAGATCAGTAGATCGGATGACGGCGGCTCTCTGGTGTCGTTTTCCCCCTGGGGGCGTCATTCTTGCAGGAGCACACGGACTCGAGGGACTAGAGGACGGCGACTTTGGTGGAGCGGTGCTTCATCTTACACATTGATGGTGGCGGATCTCGACGGCATGGTGTTGTGGAGACTCGGTGCCTGATGCGCGGAGATGGACTCGTGCAGGAGGAGGTTGCTGTCTGGCGTCATGGGGACGTCGATGGCTGAGTGGCCAGACAAGGTAGAGGCCTCAATATGATCTGAAGATGGACCTGTGAAAGACGGCGGCGACGACACACGAGTGCGTCTGACCGGATTGTGCCCCAGACCCGGTATGTGGCTCGGCTGGGGCTTCCGAATATGTTTTGGCTTCTGGCTTTTGATGTTGGGCTTAGGTGAGTGGTTTGGGTAGTGGCCCAGCTAGCACCCCTTCATCATTTTGGTTAGGATTAGCGGCATGTGTTGCCCAGACGGTGGATTCAGGCACATTGTTGTAATACTTTGTAAGGTCCTCGAGAATAATCAATAAAGTGGCCGTATGCATCTTCCAGATGCAGAGGCCGGGGGTCATCCTCCTTTTCTAAAAAAAAATTAGTAGAAATTGGCAATGGCAGGAACCATATCCCACATGATCACGATGTCTTTGCACACTTCCTCCACCATCATGTCTTTGCACACATCTTTGACAGCCGGGATCTCAACTATATGTAGCTGCATCCCACATACAAACTTTGTCGATTGACCAGCATAACTGTGTCGCCCAGGCCAATGAAGAGTGCATTTTCGTTTCCCTTATATACGAGAGGCTCTTGTCATTGCAGCTGTTATGTGAAGACCATGCACTTCGTTTATGAGGACAACCAAGACTTGATCTTCGTCTGCGATGGCAATGAAGACCCTCTCTTCGTTGACGATGGCAACAACAGGGTAATATATTTGTTACTTCCCCAAAAGTGAATTTAGTTTTTAGACTTTTGATTTTTTTATTAAAAGAATAGCTATGTGCACCTCCTTATATATATAGGCCGTCCAATCCAGTGTGGTCCTGCAAGGTTGAGGGTGGCTTGTTAGGTTGATCACCTCCGTGTGGGCCCAACGGCCCACCGGGCCCTTAGATCCGCGCCCTGATCGGGGGCGCCCGACCCTCTTATGGTTGGTGGGCCCCTGTGACCTGCGATATATAGAGAGGTGGGGGGCCGGGGCACACGGTACGAGGTTAACCGCACCGCCAGACTCCCCACCGAAATCCTCTTCCGATCTAGGGCAATCGCAGTGCTCATGGGAAGCACCACTGCCACCTCTCCATCTCGATCTCTTTGCTATTACCGGCCTCTACTTCACCATGGCCGGCTCTGGATCGAGCTCATCCGCACCCAAGGAAGGTAGGTTACCGGAAAGATCTAGCCTACTCCGATCCAAAGAGATCTATCAATGGTATCAGCCAGATCGGGTTAGACCTTTTCGGTAGAAAGAATTCAAAGCAAAAGTTTCATCCCTTCCCAAAGAACCCTAGAAGGGCAGAGAAAAGCAAACAAAAGAACAACAAAGTTTTCATCGGAGAAGGGCCTCGGGCCTTCGCCGGCAACGTGCGCCGCCACAAGGCCGCGCCTGTTCCTCTCGATCCTGTCGCGCATCGGCAAGCCGAGGCGACAGGGATGAAGAATCTACCCCGAAAGGGGCAAAGAGCACAGCAGCCACGTCGTTCGACGGCGGCGCGCTTCCGCTAAGGGAAACGCGTCACCGGCGAAGGGGAGGCAACAACGCCACCGTCGTCGAAGGGGAGCAGAGCATGATGCAGTGTGTGTCTCTCTCTCTCTCTGTGAAAGGTGGCTCGACCTCGCATCTCTCTCTGTCTAAGGAAGAAAAGAGAAGAAAGGGTGCTCGCGCGGCGCCGTGGCGACGCCGTCGCCAGCGGCCGGCGGGGCCCTAACCCGCTGCCAATCGGCGTCTCTCCGTCACAGGATGCGGATTTAGAAAGGAATGGAGAAAGGGGAAGGAAGAGGAGGCGCGCGCGGCACGGTGGCTTCCGCCGCCGCCGGCGGCGGCCGGACAGGGCGGCCGGGGTGCAGCCCCGTGCTCACACCAGCGGGAGCGGAGAGAGCGACAGCGGCGCGTGCGGGAGAGAATAAACCTAGGTTTCGATCGAGGCGACCGGGCGCTGGTTTTGACCCAGCTAGAACTGCGGATGACTGTCGGATCGCGGTGGACGCTCCAGATCTAAACCCTAGAGCGGCGCGGGCCTTCTGGGCCGAAAGTGGACCAGGCCGGCGGCAGAGTCGCGTGCGCTGGCGCTGGGCCGAGGCCACAGCCGCGGATGGCACGCAGGCCAGGCCGTGGGCTGGTTTTTTCTGCTGCGGGCCGCGCGCGCTGGGTTCTGCTGCGGCTAATTTTTTTTCCAGAAAAAGAAAAATCTCTGAAAAGTAAATAGAAACTTTTCTGATATATTTTTTGATTGTTCAGAAAATAGAGTGTATGCAAATTTACAGAAAAGAAATGTTCATGAATTTTATAAAGAAAATTAAAAAGTTCATAATTTTTTATTCTGTCAAAGAAAAAGTTTCTGTAAAGAGTAAAAGTTCGTGAATTTTTATTCATGATTTTCCGTTGCGTAAATAATTAATAGTGCTCTTTTACGAAGAAAATAAAGTTTAGATATAATTAAGTTTTTAAGAGCATGTTAAAGTGATTATTATAATGAATATGGTTATGTTATTTTTATGACCAACGTTGTTAATCACATGATCATGTTTATTATTGAAAATAAAATTGCTCTTTTAAAAGCGAATAGAACTAAAGTAAAAGGTTAAATTGTTGCTTCTCTAATGCATTTTTGAACCAACCGGTTAAAATTGCTTAGAGAGAGTAAAAGAGTACATAATTGTTTTTTGAATAGAATATTGTAAAGTTTCCGCTGCAAAGTAAAATTTTTATCCTCCTATTAAATTGGAACCAGCGGGAAAATTTAATTGGAAGAAATAATCTTAGCTGTGGGTCAAATAAGATGCAGATAGTTTCTGCTATGACAAAAGAAAGATATTTGTTTTAAAGTTAAAATATGGTATTGTTATTTTCTGACCAACGTTGATGATAACAATGATATAATTTTATGAGTCTTATGTTCAAAGTTTAAATCTCTGATAAATTTTGTATCAAAGTGGTCAATTTTCGGAGAATGGATAAAGATCAAGAAATGCTCTTGAACTAGAGAAATGTATATTTCTTTTTCCCGCTGCAATAAAGTTGATGGTGATGATTAATTCTTAGCAAAGTTGTTTAATAGAAATACTATCATCACATTGTTTATGAGTTATATGCATTATTTCCATTTCCGCCCAACGGTGATATGGAATTAATGTATAAGGATGATGTTTATTCTAATTCTGCCACAATGGTGATTTAGAATATAAAAGAAAGTTTCAAAATTTTAATGTGCATTTTTTTTAACCAGACCAACGTAGGGTTATTTTTTATGCCCATTATTGTTGATTATTGGCTATGTTTTCTCAGACTAAAAGTTTTGCATGCTTTCATTCGTGAAAGCGAATGGCTGGGTACTTGTGACCCAAAAGATGACGAAGAAAGGTCATAACGTGAGGGAGTATGTTCTCTCTAAAGAATAGCATAAAAAGAAAAGAGATAGATCATTGAGAGTCTTGATTGATGAATGTCTTTCATGTACTCTCTATGAAGAAGTTTTTTCAGTCAACATGATTTGAGATGAAACAAGCAACATGCATGTTTAATTTGACCAACGTCCGATCAAGCATGTGTGTCAAAGAGCATTCGGATTTATTCCTAAATTTGATGATTGAATATGCATTCAAAAGAGCCAATTCTGGCATTTATGTTCCCTTACAGGGAATTACCCGCATGGCGGGAAAAGATGATTATGATAAAACCTGCATGGCAGGAAAAGTCTGGGAAAATACCTGCGTAACGGGGTAAAGCTAACATAATATTATGTCAAAAATCCCATATGGCGGGAGAAATTATGGCAAGAAAAAGATATGATAACTCATGTGCTTTTAACGTATTCCATTCCGGGAGAAAAGAATGGAGTAGCTGAAAGGCGCAACCGTACACTTATGGATATGGTGCGCAGCATGATGAGTTATTCCAACTTGCCATTGGGATTATGGATGGAGGCGCTTAAAACCGCCATTCACATTCTCAATAGAGTACCAAGCAAGTCGGTGCCCAAAACACCGTACGAGCTATGGACAGGAAGGGTGCCATCGCTACAACACTTCAGGGTGTGGGGGTGCCCCGCTGAGGCCAAAATGTTTAATCCAAACATTGTAAAGTTAGATCCCAAAACAGTGAGTTGCCACTTCATTGGCTATCCAGATAGATCAAAGGGTTTTTGTTTCTACTGCCCAAACAGATATACAAAGTTTGTGGAAACGAGACATGCAGTCTTCTAAGAGGACGAAATGATGAGGGGGAGCTTGGTAGCTCGGAAAATTGATCTTGAGGAGAAGAGGGTGCATGCACCTAATCCGATGATTCAGGAGCCATTTTTCTCACTACCAGTTGCAACTCCACCCATGACAACTATGGGGGTAGACCCGGAACTTGTCCGTCAGGAGCCGACTGAACCCGTTGTTGAGCATGAAAGGGAGGTGCACCAGCAAATTTTAGAAGAAGTGCCAGAAGTTGAGGCACAGAATGTGCCTGAAACTGAGGCCCTTAGAAGGTCTACAAGACCAAGAAAGTCAGCTATTTCTACTGATTTTAAAGTTTATAACACAGGAATGGTTCATATGGAAAAAGATCCCACCTCATATGAAGAAGCCATGAGAAGCCCTCATTCATCGATGTGGGTGAAGGCAATGGAAGACGAGATGGAATCGATGAGTTCCAAACATGTTTGGGACTTCGAGGAAATTCCTAAAGGAGCCAAAACAGTAGGTTGTAAATGGGTCTACAAAATTAAGTATGACTCTAAAGGGAATATAGAAAAGTATAAAGCACGGCTCGTGGCAAAAGGATTTACACAAAGAGAAGGGATAGATTACAATGAGACATTTTCTCTAGTCTCATGTAAGGATTCCTTTAGAATCATAATGGCATTAGTTGCTCATTTTGATTTAGAGTTACATCAAATGGATGTTAAGATGGCATTTCTGAATGGTGATTTAAAAGAAAAGGACTACATGAAACAACCCACGGGTTTTATCATGGAAGGCAAGGAAAATATGGGATGACGCCTGAAGAAATCCATTTATGGATTAAGACACGCCTCTAGACAGTGGTATCTAAAGTTTAATCAAACGATTAAAAGTTTTGGATTTAAAGAAAATATTGATGATAATTGCATTTAGGAAAAGTTTAAAAATGGGAAATATATTTTCCTAATCTTGTATGTGGATAATATCCTGCTTGCTAGCAGTGATGTTAGTCTGCTACAAGAAACAAAGAAATTCTTATCCTCAAATTTTGACATAACAGATCTTGGTGAAGCATCATATGTTTTGGGCATAGAAATTCACCGAGATAGAAACAATGGAGTCTTAGGACTATCGCAGAAAGCATATTTAGAAAAGGTTCTTAAAAAATATAATATGCATGCGAGTAAAGCCACACCTGCTCCGATAGTTAAGGGCGATAGTTTTGGGAAATTCCAATGTCCCAAGAACCAGTACGAGATCGATCAAATGAAAACAGTACCATATGCTTCGGCAGTTGGCAGCTTACAGTATGCACAAGTGTGCACTCGCCCTGACTTAGCCTTTATCACCGGGGTACTCGGTAGATATCAAGAGAATCCAGGCATAGAGCACTGGAAGATGGTAAAGAAAGCATTGTGTTATGCGCAAGGCACGGAGGACTACATGCTAACATATGGGAGATCTGATTCCCTAGAGATAAAAGGGTATTGAGACGCAAATTTTGCGGGGGACAGAGATGATAGAAAATCCACGTCAGGATACGTCTTCACTCTCGCTGGGGGAGCTATTTCGTGGAAAAGCTCCAAGTAGTCGATAGTTCCATCATCCACGATGTATGCAGAATTCATAGCATGCTTCGAAGCCACGGGGCAGGCGATATGGCTAAAGAAATTTGTACCCGACTTGAAAGTGGTAGATTGTATTCACAAACCACTAAAGATGTACTGTGACAACCAGCCCGCAGTATTCTATGCTCACAACAACAAGTCGAGTAATGCTGCCAAAACAATAGAGATAAGGTATTATGTTGTGAAAGATAAAATCCAGGATCAAACTATAAGTCTCGAGCATATAAGGACAAAAGATATGCTTGCGGATCCGCTAACAAAAGGCTTACCACCCAATGTGTTCAAGGAACACTTAGCCTGCATGGGTTTAAGGGAAAGCCTTATGATTCCTGTATAGGCCCAAAAGGAACAGAATTTGTTTCTGAACAAAAAGTATGTTGTAGCTGTATGATTCTATCGGTAATTAAGCTGTGACGATGAAACATGCTCTATGTACCAATATGTGATGAAACAAATAAACTAGAAAGTATAAGGTTAAAAGTAAAGTTGAGATCAAGGGGGAGAATGTTAGGTTGATCTCCTCCGTGTGGGCCCAACGGCCCATCGGGCCCTTAGATCCGCGCCCTGATCGGGGGCGCCCAACCCTCTTATGGTTGGTGGGCCCCTGTGACCTGCGATATATAGAGAGGTGGGGGCCGGGGCACACGGTACGAGGTTAACCGCACCGCCAGACTCCCCACCGAAATCCCCTTCCGATCTAGGGCAATCGCAGTGCTCATGGGAAGCACCACTGCCACCTCTCCATCTCGATCTCTCTGCTATCACCGGCCTCTACTTCACCATGGCCGGCTCTGGATCGAGCTCATTCGCACCCAAGGAAGGTAGGTTACCGGAAAGATCTAGCCTACTCCGATCCAAAGAGATCTATCATGGCTTTGATTCCCCATCTTCGACAAAGAAAGAAGGAACAAAAAATACATTTCCGATGGCCTACTAAAACAAGTTTTGCGTGCTCCGGCGAGTGAGGGGCGATGCCGGTGGTGCTCCTTCGGCTCGCCGCTAGAGAGTTTGATTGAGAATTGGTGTGGGAAAGGCCACAGAGAAGACTTATTGTGCTCTAAGAGTGAAGAGAGAAAGCTGTGCTCTATGTGGAACACGAGCGTCTTCTTCATGCCGATGATGGTGCTGTTGTGCATGATGGGGCAGTCCTTCCCGGTGGACTTCCAAAACACATTCAATCTGGCCCGCTCCATGCGATGCCCAGTTGGGTACTTTCGGCCCCTTGGAGCGAAAAAGTACCACTCCACTTTGGCCCCGAGGTCGGCTATGCTCGGCGAGAAAGACTTGGCTGCACGCAGGTGCGAACACATGGAATATGCATCAAGCCAATTGACATATATACTACAACTTCAATGGGAAAGAAAAATCAACCTAAACCAGCACCTAGCTATAGTATGAAAAATGAAACGGATATCAAGCCAATTCATAGTGCAACTATCTTTTGTATGGGTTCATGCATGTGTAAATTCAACTGGGTAGTGAATGAGAATATGGTGCGCACACACAAAATATGGTTTAATCTGAAACATGTGACGATTGTACTCGTGCGCCTCGTGGCATCCCCCCGCCACCCCCCCCCCCCCCCACCCCCGCCCCAATTTCATTTTTTTTGTTTGGACGTGTTTGTGTTGATGCCTCAGCAATCTATTTTGTTCCTTTGCTGCACTTGAACTTTTTGTGTAGACTAGATGGTTCTTTATTTCTTAAGTGGGGCAAAATTTGTTTTGAGGTTGTACTCATGTTGTGCAGGAGTCCGCGCAGACCTGCGTACCTGGTAGCTCGTGGGGCTCGAACCTGTAGGCGTTCACCTCAGGGATGAAGCCTCCGTGTCACAGGAGGACCTTGTGCCGGAGGAAGAAGTTGACGACCTCCTGGTCCGTGGGGTGGAATCGAAAGCCAGGTCGGAGAGAGAAGCCGAGCTCTGCCGCCACCGCGACCATCTCCATCAATAGAGGTGCAGCGCCAGCCATGGCTCGCTCCACCGTCCGGGGAGATAACTCCCTACGCCTGCCTTGTACAAAAATAGACCATGTTGAACATATGGCTCTGTGTGAGAGCGTGTTGTTTCTCGACATCCTTGAAATCAACCTAGTTTTTCTCCATGACCTTATATGACCAATTCAAAGTACTATGCCAAGTTGTTTCGGTTTTAAACAAAAAATTCATTTTCTACGGTTTCTTGGTAAAAAAAAAAGACAGATAAATGGCCTACCATGTCAAAAATCATTCAATCCTGACATGGATGATTATCATAGGCATCCCACCTTCTCGCAAAAGTTGGGGTAATTTAAAATATGCAAAAGTATACCATGTCCAACGAAGGGTATTCGGGTAGGCCACAAGGCCATAAGACTCAGTCTGAGATGATGTTGTTTTTTGACATTCTTTAATCCCTTCTATTTTCCATGGCCTCGTCTAACCAATTCAAGGCTTCATGCCAACTTGTTTTCGTTTTTGACAAATTTTGGATTTTCTGGAGTTTTCTCTGTCAAAAAAGGCCGATAAATGGCCCTGTGTGTCGCAACTTGCATACGACGTCTGAAATTGTTCAAACTTGGCATCGATGTCTTCCATGGGCATGCTGACCTGCTTGGAAAAGTTGGGTTCAATTCAAGAATGGCCAAAACTAGACCATGTAAACGGAGAGTGTCCGGGTAGGCCACAAGGCTCCGTCTAAGAGCACCTTATTTTGTGACATTCTTGAAGTGTACCCAATTTTTTATCATGACCTTGTATGACCAATTAAAGACGCCATGCCTAGTTGTTTTGGTTTTCTACAAATTTCGCACTTTCTGAAGTTTTCTCGATCAAAACGGTGATAAATGGGCCGGATGTGTCCCAACTTGCATACGGTGTCGTAAATCATTTAAAATATATGCTTACCATGGGCATACCCAGCTTCTTGCAAAAGTTGGGGTCATCTCAAGGATGTACAAAAGTAGACCATGTTGAGCAGAGGGCGTTCAGGTCTGGCCATGGTAAGCATATAAAAATAGATCATGTTGAATAGAGGGTGTTTGGAAAAAAAAAATTGGGTCCAACTGATGGAAAAAATTGGGTCCAATTCAAGGATTTCAGGGATGCATGTTGTTTCTGGACGTCCTTGAATTAGACCCAAATTTTTCCATTAGCTTATCTGACCAATTCAAGACAGTCCCGACAACGGCGCCTCTCAATGCATCATGGCTTCACCAAGCTCTTTTGGATCGGACAATGTCGTCGACTCGCCGGCACCTCACACCGGAGTGTCGTGGGACAGCTGACTAGGTACGTTCGCCGGTATCCCTTGACGCCCACTCTTAGTGCAGCCGCACGACATCATCTTGTCTTGTGCACCTGCAAACATGCCGTCCGGAGACACGATCGTGCTTCGCCAAATGACATCGATCTTGTACCTCCGGCCAAGGGATTATTACCTAAAAAGGAGGGATGGCAGGATAGAGTAATGGCTATAATTTCTGGTTCTTTGTTTCATGAAGAATTAATGGGTTCCGGTCTAGACACCCAGTTGCTCCACGCTATCTGCCAGAGGAGCTGGATCAAATGACAACGATCGCCGACAGGCACATAATATGTCATGTCCTGTCATTTTCGCTGGACCATTTGACACAGTATTCCCAACTAGGGTGGTCTGAATAGGAAAAAGGTCAATACACAACATTGAAGTGGCACCTCCTTTAGAACCAGACCATCGCACAGGAAGGTTTAGGGCTTTAGTGCGAATCCCCCCTTTCGTGCCGCTGACCCAACTCCAACTAGGAGTAGGCCTGTCTCTGGGTTTCCCATTATTGTATGACCTACTCCAACACAAACAAGGACTAAAAGTAACACGGGGTGGCCCCAAGAAGAAACATTAGGGCTAGACGACAAGGGGCCCACCAAAGAGTTTTCAAGAATTTAAAAAATGTTCATGATTTCCAAAGTTAATTTTGAATTCAAAAACAGTTCACCAATTCATTGAATGTTTCATGAATTAAATACCTATCATGAATACAAAAATGTTCACAAAAAGGGAAAATGTTTGCAATTTCTTAAATAAATCCACATTAAAAAACTGATCATATAGTAAAAAAATGTTCACGAAATAAAACAACTTTCATTAATTAATAAATATTGACAAATTCAAAAAATTTATGGTTGTTATAAAATAATTTCATATCCAAAATATGCTCATGAATTCAGAAAACGGTTTGCAAAGTCAAAAAATTGCTTACTCAAAAAACATTTTGGGATTTGAAAAATGTACGTGAATTTGAAAAAATGCCCATGAATTGAAAATATATTCTCAAATTGAAGATACCTTCATCATTTCCAAAAATATATTTGAATTTAAAGAAGTTTCTTAAATTCAGAAAATGTTCGAGAACTCAAAAAATATTCTTGAATTTAAAAGAGGAAACAAAAAATATAAATAAAAAGAAAAAAATAAACACAAAAAATAAAATAGGAAAGTCGGTATGGGAGAACTTTCCCAAAACGGATGAGGAGCATCTAATTGGACCGGCCCAGGATGTGACACACTTCTTCTCGCTCGACCACGTCACGGCTATTTGTCACATTTGGCGCGTGGCTCGTTCCTTTTCAGCAGCCCGGCCCGTTAACACAGTTATGGGAACGTTCCTTTTCAGTGGCCCACCCTGAGCCGCAATAGGCCAAACAAAGGGCTGCCCGTAATCAAGTGCGGTAGCTCCTAATCGGCGCTCTAAGCGTCGTTTGTCGATACTAGCTCTAACGCGCAAACGATCATGGGCCAACCCATGTAGAAGATTGCTCGATCACATCTCACCGGTTTTCCCCTCTGGTTGCTCGGTCGCATTGGACCAGTAGAGGTTAAATTATTGACCGGCCAGCCGTTGATTTCCGAATAAGAACAAAAAAATACACGAAAAATAAAAAATTAATTCCATCTGTCCCTTTGGACTTTACTAGTCTCTCTCGTATTTTATCTCATATTTTTACCAACGAATGTATCTAATGAAGCTGCAAGAAAGAATCCCGTGTTAGTTGCAGCCGCAAGCAGGAAGCTGCTCATAAAACAATCAATCAAGCTGCTTCTAGTAGAGAGTGCGTATGTCTTTCCAGTTAATCGATCTAATGCTCTAGAACCAACATAGATAATAATTCAATTGGCAGGGGGTATCATTCACTGATGGGCTGGACCAAAACGCTCAGTATATTTAGTAGTAAAAGATTGTAGTTTTGGAAGGGGGGTCATGACCCATCTGGCCTCCAAGAGGCTCCGCCAGTGCCAGAGTTTGTTCCTCCCCCTCCAAGAGCTACACACGTTCCTCGAGCTGCTCGTGGACAGGCAGAAACTTAAAATGGGGTATTGTCAGGCCCTGAAAAGAAGAAAAGTTATCATATCTCTCTAGAGTGAAATATCTACGGTTCATGTTCCTCTTCTTCTTCCCCTGATCCCCTCTCGATCCGTCTTCGAATCAGTTACGTGATCTTGAATTCTTCCTGGAATAGATCAGGGTCCTGACGGTATGTCTCCGCCGATCGAATCGATTCATCGAGCGTACATACCTACCACCTTGATATTTCAGCTGTTAATCGAAGCCCACCAAATTCTCCCAACTTCACATTATTTCCAGGGATGGGGGCAAACGCACCCTTACACATAGATTTGCTGCTATTTATGGTCTTACTATGAGATGGCATGATGTTGTTCAATAGCTGGTTCATACTCAGTTCCAGTTCTTCCTGGATCTTGCTCAATGGCGCTTCGGGCCACCCATTTAACCATATGGCAAGGAGACCCCCTGTCCCCCATGCTATTCATCTTGGCCATGGAACCACTCCACAGACTTTTTGAGTTAGCATCTGATCATGTCATTTTGACCAAGCTTTGGTCCGCAAGCGGCCTCTCTTCGGACTAATACGTATACGGACGATGCTGCTCTTTTCCTAAGCCCGGACAAGCATGACATTGCGGCGACAAAAGCCATTCTTAACATTTTTTGCGAGGCCTCTTGCTTGAAGATCAACCTGTAGAAATGCACGGCATTCCCTATCTGCTGCAAGAACCTTGACTTTGCTGTCACTACCTTGGTTAACCACTAAGTCTACGGAAACCGAGAAGAGTTGAGGTACTGCTATTGATAGAGGATATGGCCAGTAGATTAAAAGGACGGAAAGGAAAGCTTATGGCTAAACCAGGAAGGGTTGCTCACATAAATTGAGTTCTAACATCCATGGCAACCTAGTTCCTAACCTGCTTTGCTCCAAGCAAATGGGCGATCAAGCGGTTGGACAAGATTCGAAGAAACTATCTTTAGGCTGCTGATGAGGAATGCAATGGCGGCAAGTGTCTAGTGAATTGGAAGAAGTGTTGTTCGCCTAAAAAATTTGGGGGCATTGGAATAAAGGACATTGCCTGTTTCAGACGGGCGCTGAGGCTGCGCTGGGCCTGGCTTGAATGGAGCGAGACCTGTATTGCAGTTACAGTGTTAAAAACAGTAGACGATACATTTTAAAATGCATTTTCTATATAGTACACTGACAGTGTAAACTTGCAATATGAATTACAGGATTTAGAGTAGAGTTACAGTATAACTAAGGTAGATTTCTTTACACTGTATTTATAGTAGACCTACACCCAAATTACAGTGCAGATACATTATTTACTGTGATTTGACTAAATAAGAATGCGGGCAGCTAGAAAGCAATACAGAGAATATACAGGATGGTGAGCCATATATTAGCACGAATCTTCAAAATAATGTGTCGTGGCAGATGTACTGGCAGGTACCGTTAACGCGCAAAAAGAGTTTCTGCCTTTCCGTAGGCTCCGAGGAAAACGGGGAAGGAATGAACGTATGCTTCGATGTCGTCTCGTGCTCTGTCCGTTGATTACTCTGGGTTTACCGCAAATTGTCCGCACAACTTGCTTGCTTGGTGGGGATGCCATTACTGATGTTGGAAAATTTAGGCCATTAGCATAGACTAACGTTCATTTTCACCTAGGGTGGGAAAGCTAGACACGCCTATGGACCGTGCCATTTTGGATTTTGGATTATATATTCGGATGTAACAGTTGTAGCAGCCAGCCTGAAATGAAGCATCCGGCTTGTTAGCTGAGGGAGGGTCAAAACTTGAGTACTAGTCTCTGATGTCGCTTCTGTTTCTCAACTTGTTCCTTGAACTTCTCACTCCTGTATGTGACGCCTCTTTGTCAGTTAATACTCGGACAGGGATAGCTTCAGGCCTCTTTCCCCCTTATTTTCTGACACTAGGTTACGACAGTGTAGTCAGTTTCCACAGGACGCCATGCTTAATACTAACAGGAATAGGAATCATGTCTTGAACCATGTCGATGTATTCCCATGGAGACTTCGTATGCCTACTTTTAACAAACATCTCTTGAAACGATCCGCTCACACGAACCATTTGGTAGCGAGAAAGTTGTGGTCATGCTAGTACTGAGGTTGCAACCACGGAAACAAGTCAAATTTGGTGTGAACTATCATGCTTTCGATTCTCCCTGGAGTTTCTCAAGCACATCCAAAGCATGAGAAAGACCCCCCATCGTAGTATACAACCCCATCTATATATACACATGTTTTCCTTCCATGATATCAGTGCTCTCAAATTAACTTTCTATAAGAAATGGCTAGCCTCCAATTTCAGTAGCTTTCGTGAGACTTTGGAGGAAACCTAATCCACAAAAGCATTCGCTCATGCAAACCTCCCACTATAGTTTGCAGCAAGCAACGATCATTACAGAATCATATATTAATAGTATTGTGTACTTGTAGAACTAGGACCTTGGCTTTATGCCACGTGGAAAAATACATAGTTTATACCTCACTCGGACGAACTGAAAGGTGGTCAAATAGAATCTTCGCTCCATTGTTGTTAGAAGTGCTAAACGGCACAGTGCAAGCCTATCAGGTTGTGGCAGGTTCATGGTAAACGAGTGGAGATAATCAACAAAAAGATCCTCACAATAGAGTAACAATGATCTTGGTTAAGACCACCAAGGGAACTTTCTCCTCATACTAAGCACCTGTTAAATTGAAAGTATTTTTTTTTCTCTCAAGAACAAGGAAAAGACCCAAATTGATAGGCGACTACAGGCAAATTAAAAAACGAAGCAAAGGAGTCGCTCCAGACTCCACCAAGCACTTTTTTGCTATATGATCGTTTCCTCTCCGCTCTAGATGTTCACACCATCATCACCAACGGGAACCAGAAGTGTCGCTAGACGAGACGCCTCCTTCATAAGCATCTACACTCCACTGTTCAGCTTTTCCTTGTCAGCACCTTTGAGTAAACCTGACAAGTACATCAAATAAGCAAAGGACTCGATTGTTTTGACATTGCAAAATACAGTTTATTAAACTCCCATACCCTTCAGCATACATCCACAAAGAAAACGCATGCATTGCCTCATGCACACTTTATCTCACCAAGTTGCTTGTTCTCTCATTGCACGTGTCCAGCTAGCTACCATATGTTACAATATTTGCTAATCTTTAATTGAGGAGAGTACCAGGCATCTGTGGCTCTTCGCGAACGAGTCCTTCCCCTCTCGTGTCGCTCTCGCGAGCGACCGGGGGGAACCCTAAGCAGCGCGGCTCTGTCCCTCCCTCCTCTGCCCTCCCCCCTCGTCGCCGCCCAGCGACGCCACCGGTTGAAGCCCGACCAGCAGTGGCGGCGGCGGGGCCTCTTCTTTCCCTCTGCTCGTGCTCCACAGCTGGCGCGAGACGGCCGGTCGAGCGGTGGCACGAGGCTGTGGTGGGGCCCCGCTGCGCGGCGGCGCGCGCTCTGTTTGGCGGCGGGGGAACCAGATGGTTGCGCGCCGGCGAGAAGGGCGGGGGTCTGCGGTGCGGCGGCCGTGGGTGGATCGACTTCAGGCGGAGGCGTGCTGGCGCGAATTCGGCCAGATCCGCCCGGATCTGGCTTCTGGTTGGCGCCGGATGGTGGGAGGTGGTGGCAGGGGTCCGTTGGGGCCTCTGCGTTGGGTGGTATGCAGCGGCGCTGTTGCAGGCGCGGTGGTCGTCCGGTCTGCGCACGGCAACGGTGGGCCTCTCTCGCAGCGGTTCGTCTGCGTCGGGCTCGGGTGAGCTCTCCCTCCCTCTTCTATGGATTCTGCGGCGGGCGCGTTAGGCCGGGGTGGCTCCATGGAGTGGTGGTGCGCGCGAGGCTTGCTGGTGGTGGCAGGGTACTTCGGGAAGGGGCAGGGTAGTGCCTCCTCCGATCCGTTGCATCTGGCAGCTTCTGCGGGTGGCCGCCGGAGTTCCCCTGGCCCAGATCCGGCTGCCGAGGTCATGGACCATGCCAAGGTGTCGGCTTTGGGGTGGAAGGCGACCTTTCGCTTCGTTCCGGTTGGCCGCGTCGGTTTGCTGTGTCCTGGTTGAGGGTGGGGCTCGGATGCCGTGGCGGCGGCCCGGTTGGTGGTAGTTGGGGTGCTCATGGGCGGAGCACGCGGCTCGGGCGTTGTACGGTCAGCATGGCCGTGTGGGCGGCGTGTTGAACGGGGTGGGTCGTTCAATGTTGGCATTGCGGTTGTCCATAACCCAATCCGGTGATGATGAGCGTTGGCCGGGGTGAAAACCCGTTCTGCTTTGCTAGGCCGACGGCGGCGGCGTTCTAGCGTCGTCCCCTTCTTGAAGGCGATGTCACGTCATCTCATTTGTCGTCGGAGTGCTCCGGGGGAAACCCTAGTCCTTGGATTGGGTGGTGGCGATGCGATGGTGTCGTTCCCTTGCTGAAGGTGCCACTTTGGAGCTCATTGTTCGTCTTACACGGCTTCTCCTCTTTGCACTACTAGAAAAAGGGCTATAGATGGGATTGACGCTAATGGCGCACCAGACAAGCGGTGCGCCATTAGTATATACTAATGGCGCACCACCTTCTGATACGCCATTAGAGTTGAAACTACTAATGGCGCACCTGGCCCAGAGTGCGCCATTAGTATCAATTTTTTTTGAACTAGTGTGCCTGTCCAAACATACTAATGGCGCATCCAGACACAGTGCGCCATTACAAGTTGTAACTAGTAATGGCGCACCTGTCGGAAAGTGCGCCACTAATGTTGTTTTTTTATTATATTTTTTATTCCTTTTTTTTGCAAAACTACTAATGGCGCGCTGTTCCACCGTGCGCCATTACTAGTTTAAACTAGTAATGGCGCACTGTGGGACAGTGCGCCATTAGTATGTTTTTTTTTGCAAAACTACTAATGGCGCACCACCAGAAGGTGCGCCATTAGTAACTTGGATTACTAATGGCGCATCTAGAGTTGGTGCGCCATTAGTAAGTGGGCAGCAAAAAGATATTTTGGACAGCCTCTCCTACCCACACTCACTTTCTCCCCACTTCATTCTCTCCACCTCCTCCTTGTCTCAGGTGCCTCCTCTTTTTCACCTCATTTCCACCATAGATTCATTCAATTTAAGTGGTTAAATTACCTTGTTTTGATAGGTAAGTAAGGGGGGAAGCTATATTTATGTTGTTCTCCCTATAACAATGTGCACATGCACTTTTTATGGCCTAGCTAGATCTATGTATGTTCGTGGTATTGCATATGTTTGTGGTGTTGCATATGTGTTTGTGTTTGGAGGTGTACCGGTATTTGAAATGCGATAGTTGCCAATATTTTGCCGGAATGTTGATTCATTTCCGTTTCGGCGAGAATTTTGGCATTAAGCATTCTTTTTGGTCCTATTTTTAGGGAAAGTCATGCCAAATTTTTTCTTGGTTCTAAAATATCGTTTTGCTCTACCCCGCAGGCGACCATGGTCCGCATGATGACCGAAGGCATCGTGAATAGGTTTTTGAGGTCCGCGAAGGCCGAGATGCTTCAAAAGAACGAGACAGAGATAAGATGTCCGTGTCGAAGATGCAAGCTGAAGAGCCTTATTGCGGACCCGGAATCCGGGCAGGTGCGGGACCACCTGCTCTTGCGTGGTTTCATGGATGGCTATCGGTGGCAAGGTGATGAAGATGACTACGAAGTCGTCCATGGGGGCCGGGCAAGAAATGAGGAAGGGTAGCAAGACAACCACCGCGGCTCGGGCGGGCGAGAAGACGAAGAATCCCCAGGAGATGATCACGAGGGTGATGCTGTACACAGTCATCGTGTAGAAGATGCAGGACATGATGATGAGGAAGATGCCGGAGCAGACGACGGGCATGATCATGAAGATGATGATGCCGGCGGAGCAGACGGCGCTGGACCATCGATGGGCTGGGTGCAGGACCCTCATATTCAAGAGCTGCTTCTCAAGCAGACGGATAACGCAAGAGCTGCCGCCCGAGAGAAAGCCAAGATGGATCAACTTGAGTTAGACACGGTTACTCCATTGTATGAAGGATGCAGGCCCGAGGATACCCGCCTGAAAGTAACGCTCATGGATCTGGAGATGAAGGTAAAACACAAAATGACCGACGCATGCTTCGACGAGAACATGTCATTCTGGCACGAACGTCTTCCCAAGGGGAACAAGTGCCCGACCAGTTTGGAGGAGGCGAAGAAAATCGTGTGTCCTCTGGATTTACCGCACGTGAAATACCATGTGTGCATGAACAATTGCATCATTTATCGGGACGAGCACGCGGAGTCTACCATTTGTCCGGTGTGCGGCATCACTCGATACAAGAAGAGGAAGAAAGCTCCTCGAAAAGTGGTGTGGTACTTTCCGATCACTCCTCGTCTGCAGCGGTATTTCGCGGACCCTAAGGTAGCAAAGCTCATGCGTTGGCACGCGGATAGGGAGGAGAAGAAGCGAGAAGATGACGCAAATGATCCGGAGATAGATAAAAAAGACAAGATGCTGAGTCACCCTAAGGGTGCGAGCCAGTGGCAAGCGTTGAACTTCGAAGACCCAGAATTTGGGAATGATCCAAGGAACATCGTGCTGGGCGTGAGCACCGATGGAGTCAATCCGTTTGGTAGCCAGAGAAGCACACATAGTACCTGGCCTGTGTTTGTGTGGATGTACAACCTTCCCCCTTGGTTGTGCATGAAGAGGAAATACATTCACATGAGTATGCTAATTGAAGGACCGAAACAACCAGGGAACGACATCAATCTGTATCTGGGGCTGCTGAAAGAGGAGCTTGACACGCTGTGGAAAATGCCAGCCAATACGTGGGACGCCGTAGAGAAAGAATATTTCCCTATGAGAGTCGCGCTGCTCACGACGGTGCACGACTATCTCGGTTACGGATATGTCGCGGGGCAGGTGGTCCACGGATTTTCTGGATGCGTCAGGTGCATGGATGACACAACGTATCGCCAGCTAGATAGAGATCCCGGGTCTTCGAAAACCGTGTTCATGGGACATCGAAGGTGGCTTCGCGATGATGACCCGTGGAGAAAATGTAAGGATCTGTTCGATGGTGAAACCGAACCCCGAGGACGCCCGCGTACGAGGAGCGGCGAGGAAATAGACGAGCTGTTGAAAAATTGGAAAGACTGCCCACTGCCGGGAAAGAAGCAAAAGGCGCCAGAGCCAGGAAAGAAGCGAAAGGCGCCAGAGCCGCTGCTGAAGGTATGGAAAACGAGGTATGTTTTCTGGGACTTGCCGTACTGGAAGATCCACCGTGTGCCTCACAGCCTTGATGTCATGCATATCACGAAGAACGTGTGCGAGAGTCTGCTTGGTACCCTGCTCAACATGCCAGAGAGGACCAAAGATGGGCCGAAAGCAAGGGCAGACTTGAAATCAATGGGCATCAGGCAGGAGCTTCACGCTATATATGATGATGATGATGATGATGATGATGATGATGATGAGGCGAAGCAGGACACGGAAAGTCGTCGCAAAGGCAAAAAGGCCAAGAAGACCGGAAATGACTACCCTCCCGCGTGCTTCACTCTAAGTCAGGAGGAGATCGAGCAGTTTTTCACCTGCCTCGTAGGAGTAAAACTTCCTTATGGTTACGCGGGGAAGATAAGCAGATACCTAAACCCAGCGAAGCTGAAGTTCAGCGGGATGAAGTCTCATGACTGTCACGTGCTGATGACGCAGATACTTCCAGTTGCAATCCGTGGGATCATGGATGCGCGTCCGTGAAACCCTATTTGGCCTATGCAACTTTTTCGACGTCATCTCTCGGAAGTCTGTTGGCATGAAGCAACTCAGAAGGCTACAGGAAGAGATCGTGGTGATACTATGCGAGCTTGAGATGTACTTCCCGCCCGCATTCTTCGACGTTATGGTGCATCTGCTGGTCCATATCGTGGACGATATCATCCAACTCGGGCCGACGTTCCTGCACAGCATGATGCCGTTCGAAAGGACGAATGGTGTTATCAAAGGATACGTTTGCAACATGTCACGTCCAGAGGGAAGCATAGCCAGGGGCTTTCTGACCGAAGAGTGCATCTCCTACTGCACGAATTATCTAGGCATCGAGAAGCCCGTTGGTCTGCCCGTCAACAGGCACCTCGGCAGGCTCGCTGGATGGGGTCACCGTGAGGGTCATCGCGAAATGCATGTCGACTTCGAGGGTCGACTCGCCGACTTTGAAAGAGCAAACCTAGTCGCGCTACAACACATAGACGTGGTCGATCCTTGGGTGGTAGAGCACAAAACCTTTATTAAGAAGATGTACAATGACCGAGGCCAATAGAGGACGGACGGAGATATACTCAAAGAGCACAACTCATGTTTCACGCGTTGGTTCAAGCAGAAGTTTCTGTCGTATCCTTTACATGAGGATTCTTCCGCGGAAGAACAACTCATATTCGCCTTGTCACAGGGCGCCGAGCACAACCTGATGACCTATGAGGCGTACGGTATCAACGGCTACACATTCTACACCGAGGCCAAGGACATGAAGAGCGATGGTTATCAGAACTCCGGGGTAACGATGGAATCCTACACCGATAATGACAAGGACAGATACTACGGAAGGATCAAGGAGATCTGGGAGCTGAGCTACGCTGGAGAGAAGGTTCCAAGGGCAAAATCGTTCAACCGGGCAACCCCTTGTTCCACGGTACCCAGATGCCACCCAACTTGTTTAGGGTTCAACTGGTTCGGGTGCTGCCAGGCTGCGACGAGTTGTTACCTCCGATTCGACCCGTTGGGGCCGACGATGATGACGTGATGACCCTCAGCGCCTGCGTGAGCTGGCCCCTTCTTTGGCCGAAGAGCCAGATTCGTTTGGGGGCGGGGGACACCACCCCAAAGACAACACCGCCAGTTGTGCCGGCGCCAAGTCGGCCCCATGGCAAGACCGCCGCAACGGTGCCGGACATCCCTATGCCACTGGATCCAAACATGCATATGGCACAGGATCAGAACGACGACGACGACGATACATTTGCCAACGTCGATCAGTACTTTGCCGATCATGGGTACGGTGGCGACTTCATGGGGCCTCCTTGTCAAGAACCCAACCCAACAAAAGACGTGCGTGATCTAGCTGGTACCACGGAGAAGCCAAGTTGCAATAGGCGTCGTCTGCCATTCAGCTCTCAGGAGACGCCTCCAACTGCCGACTTCACCGAGCCTCAGATAGGCGAGGTGCGAAATATTATCAGCCCCAACACACTCAAGAAGGCGGTCTGTGAGCAGAACTCGGTCCCATTACAGGAGAAGAAGAAGGCACGCAAAAGAAAGACTAACAAGGGTGCGGGCCAGCCGGCACCGAGTATGATCCGTGCTCAGGACGGGCCACCTGCACCTGAGGATATCTCGAGGAGGGTGCATGTGGCAGGTAGGCCGATGCTACCGAGAAATATGCTCGATGCTGCAACCGGTGCTATGCGGAGTCTGCATGACAGTGTTCTTTCTTTGGGGAAGCGGCGTCTTGGAGAGAAGGATGTGGCATACCCGGTTTTCGCGGCCAAGGTGCCAGAGGGCAAGGGCTTTGTGGATAACTCCATCGGGGGTACGATCGTCCTGCGGTTTGATGACATCCACGCTATGTTGAACCTTCATCCGCTGCACTACACCTTCGTTCGGCTATTTTCGCTGAGTATGGAGATGCGGATCATTCGCGACAAGACCCTGGACATCGTGATAGTCGACCCATTCTACATGCATGCCAAGATCTTGGGCAACGCTGGGGACCGGCAAGTCGCGAGTTCTTACCTCGAAGGCGTCATTCTGGCAAACCAAGATAAGGATAACTTCCTCGTGCCTTACTTTCCCGAGTAAGTCCTCCCCTCAACCGCCCCGTAACATATGAATTCTTAGATTTCGATCGTTTTTCTTTTAACATTCCGTGTTTTCTGCAGTGACACACGTTGCACGCTCATCCTCCTAAGCCCCAAATATTCCATGGCCACGTATTTCGACCCGGACCGTCAGTCGAACGTAGACTACACAAATGTCAAGAAGGTTCTTGATGATGTTCTCCCCGGCTACGTCAAATCTGGAGGCACCTTCACCAGGCCTATTCGTAAGTACGGCAAGCATGTGTTCTCCCACAATACGACGTTCTGCTGTGTCAAGAAGCCGCCTGGCGGTCAGAAGGGTGCCTACTACGCCATCCATCACATGCGGGCGATCGTACGGGACCATCATCAACTTCTGCTACCGAGTAGACTCAAAGATTGGGCCGCGAGTGTGTCGGCAATCCAGGACGCGGACATCAGACAAGAATTCTTTCGCATCCAGTCGGATTTTGCGGAAATCATCCATCAAGATGTCCTTCGTACCTCGGGGCAGTTCTACCTCAGAAATCAACCGTCCAACAATGACATCGACACAATCCTACAAACGCAGGTTGACAACGCCCGTTGTTTCATGACTCCCACGATAGACGGCGGCTTCATCCACGCTCCGGTCCCTTGAGTCGAGTCGAAAGCAGTGATGCTGTGTCTAGTTTTGAAACATCGATTGGCTCATGTTGTAATTAAACTTTAATGAACTTGTAGTATGTCTCTTTGGTTTCGAGAGTCGTTCAACTTAGATGTAATCGATGCTATTAATGTCTTGTTTTTCTCTTCCGATCGTTCTGTTGCATACTTATATATTGCTTATGTATTGTCTGTGAATTGGTACTAACGTTTCGTTTGGCTACTGCATAGCGATGCCGTGGTATGTCGTGTATAAGGGTAAGGTTCCTGGAGTCTACAACGACTGGGAGGAGTGTCGGAGACAGGTTCACCGATTCAGCGGTAACAATTACAAAGGGTACACCACTAGGGCCGAGGCCGAATCTAGATACGCCCGCTATCTAGCGGGAGAGGGGAGGGAGCGTTGGAGGAACCGGATGAAGACGAGTTTCATCGTGATGATGCTCATCGTGATGACCGCAGCTCTCTTCTATGTGATGGTAGTTTAGATGATCGATATCAACTTGTAATGTGAAGACAAACTCGCGGTCTCGATACTTGTAATATAATGTTCTATCTTTGTTCGGTCTTTCCAATTCGGAGACTAATATGATGAATTGTATTCGGAGACTAAAATGAAGAATTGTATTCAGAGACTAATCTTCTATTGTATTCGATGAATCTGTTGTTGATGTGTGCTGTCTATATTTTGTCCAATTATACATTTTGTAACCTGTGCAAAAAACAAAAAATTAAAAAAAAAACTAATATTCATACTAATGGCGCATCACATCATAGTGCGCCATTAGTATGCCAAAGGATACTAATGGCGCATCATTAAACAGTGCGCCATTAGTATGCCGAAGTTACTAATGGCGCATCCTGTTGTTATGCGCCATTAGTATGCCAAAGCACCTGGGTATACATGGCCCCCTGGGAGGCATACTAATGGCGCACTGTTGTATATACTAATGGCGCATCTGAGGTGCGCCATTAATATACCAGATACTAATGGCGCACCAGTGGTGCGCCATTAGTAAAATATACTAATGGCGTGGCACTAATGGCGCACCGCTAATGCGACATTAATGGCCAAATTAGGTGCGCCATTAGTAGGCCTTTTCCTAGTAGTGTCGCGGTGGCCTGCCCACGGTTGAGGGCCCCGATATCTTGATAGTAGTGATTATTGTTTTCATCTGATGTTGGCTAGGATTTTGTTGGGGTAGTGTTGCTGTTTTCAGCGTCCTTGTATCCATCCTTGGGTGCGTGTGGTGTGGTGTGTGTATTTGTATCGGTAGGTTTCGGTTGTTTGGTGATGCTTTATTTATAAAGCGGGGGAAACCCTTTTTGGTTAACTCCGATTGTATTGGTTAGTCGCATAGGACCGCGTCTATATTAGGACAACGCTAACGCCCACACGTGTGGTGGGAGCAAAACCCACCCACACGCTTTATAACACACAGACTACGCCATGTCACCGCATGCATGTGCAAATTTTTTTGGATTTTCTGTTTTTAAAATGTTTTATCTCTTAAATGAAAAATCCGATTGAAGATCCGTTTTCATCATTAAATCTCTCGCGACGAGATCTTTGAAACTAGATCTCATATCAATATATTTTGATGATTTTTTTGTTAAAAGTTGCCGTGTCTGTTGCACATGAATTGCCATGATGTTTACACTGAAGTTGCCATGATATGTTTCAGCTATTTTCTTCTACATTTAAAAGTAAATTTTGACATATTATAAAACAGGGAATTAAGAAACTAGACTTGCCATGCACCATAAACTAATATTGCCATGATACGTGCACTTAAAATTGCCATGGTTCATACAAAAAAATAGTTTCATAGTTAAAGCATTGGAATTGCCATCATCAAAAAACTAAAATTACCATGATCTACAAACTAAAATTGCCACATGGCAACTTTAGTTTAAGCATTATGGCAACTACAGTGTAAACATCATGACAACTTTTGGGCAAAAAAAAATTTCGACGAAACATATCAACATGGGTTCTAGTTTTGAAGATCTCGTCGAGACGGATTTAATGGTGAAAATGAATTTTTAATTCCCTTTTTAAATTAGGACATAAAACATTTTAAGCCGAAAGCCAAAAAAAAAATTATGCTGATGTCATCTGTTTATAAGTGGCAAAATGAGTGGTGACGGAGCCGTGTGGGCGATGTGCAAACGCCCACACGTGTGGGCGTTAGTTTTTCCGTTATATTAATGGATCAATCGTGTGGTTGTATTCCCATGGAGATATCATATGTCATATATTAAAAAAAACAATCTGCTCACAATTTACTCATCAGGCACCAAGAAAGTTGTTCTCATGCAGTCGTGCTAATGCTGAGATTTGAAGAACCCACACAAATTGTTGCGGGCTATCATGCTTTTGATTCTCCCTTCGATTTCTCAAGAACACACAAAGCATGAGAAAAGCACCCTACTGATGTCGGCACGTCCACCCATCTATCTATATATATACACATGTTTTCCTTCCGAATGTCCCACCAATGGTCTGAAATTCTCAGTAAGATAGGGATAGCCACTAATTTAATTAGCTTTTTTATGAGAATTTGGAGAAAACCAAATCCATGCATAGGATGCAGAACTCCTAGCTGTATGAATTCGTGTTCTGTCCCTCGCCAAGCTGCTGGCCGTTGCCTTCCTTCCGTGCGTGGATGCGCTGAGGCCGTTGCCTTCATCTTGTGCATGGCAGCACCGAGGCCGTTGGTTGTCTCTGTGTAATGAGGCCGACACCAGGCCGATGTCATCAACTGGTCTCACCTTTACCGCTACCTGGCGCTGTCGCTAGGGCTGCCATGGCGCTCGTGTACGGCGCCAGCACCTGGTTCTACGTCGTGCGCAAGCCGGAGCGGTGGCGCCCTGGGATATTGCAGGCAATATCGCCAGCACTTCCACGTGCTTGGCACGCTCACACACTACGCCGTCACAAACCCACCACCATTCTCATCGACTGGAGCCACGAGTAGCTGCCCATTGCAATTGTTGTGATGCCATGATGATTATGTAACACATAGATATTTATTTATATTTGATTGCTTTGGAAGAGCTTATCACGCTTGCTACGTGATCGTGTAACACATAGAAATGATTGTTGATTTGGGTAATTAGTGTAGATGATTATTTGGACTTCTTTCTTTCGAAATTGCTGTGCACAAGACAATTTGCAGGACGATTTTCACACAACCTTGTCATCGATGGCTGCGGCCCACGTAAACCGATGGCTGCTATATATCTATTCATATAGAAATCGCAAACAGCCCATGGCTGTGAACAAAACTTTGAACACTAAGAGCACCTACAACCGGACCTCTTAAACTCGCCTCATACGCTCAGGCGGGCCGCCGGGTCACTGCCCGGTCACGATTTTTTTCATCCGGACGGACCCCTCAAACGGCCCTCAAACACCGGGGCTGACCGGCACCCCCCATATCTAGCCCAAATATAGGGCGGATATGGGGCGCCCGGGCATGCCTGCCACGTCTGACTCGACAACCCGACCCCACCCCAAATTGCACCAAATTCATCCTCTGAGCTGCCAGATCCATTTGCTTTCTCCTCTCTTCTTCCTCCTCCGCGCCGTCCAGCTCGCAACCCCGCCGCTGCGCCTACTCCATAGCCGTTTCTAGGCTCTCCGCCGCCAGCTACGGAAGAGCGCTCCCATCCTCGCCGCGGGGGACGTCGTCGCCGGCCCGGACGCCATCGTGGTACGTCCGGCAACTCTCATCCAGCTCCGTCTTGCGCTTGATGTGTTCGACACATTGACCGATCGAAATACTTGTGATTTTGTTAGGTAAACGATGGATTCCAATGCTTGGCTGGACGAGGAGGATGGACCGACGGAGCTTCACCAAATGATTCAAGACGAGTTCTTTGATTCGTCGGATTCGGACATGATCATGCTTATGAGCATGCAAGAGGAAATGGACCGGTAAGTGGAGCATATTCTCAACTTCAAGGGGTCAATCAAAGGGAGAAGAGTGATCAACTAGGACAGGATGTCCGGAGCAAAGCTACTGCACAATGACTACTTTGCTCCCACACTTGCTTTCCCAGATGATCCATGGTTCCGTCGCCGTTTTCGCATGTGAAAACCGTTGTTTTTGTGCATTGTAGAGGGAGTGGAGGCACAGGCCGACTACTTCAAGCTAAGAAGGAATTGCTGCGGCCAACTCTCTTTCTCTGCCAAGTAGAAGTGAAAGGCTGCTTAGATCACTTCATCGATCATTTCTTAGGCAAGAACGGCCGACCACTGACACGCACAACAACGTCAGCCTTTTCATTTCGTTGGACAATACTGTACTAATCCGTATATAACCATCACTGTCCGAGACGCTGAACGAAAAGCCTTTGCCGGCGCCTGTCATCGTGGATGGCTCGTTTGCTCGTGGCAACGGGAAATCCTGGAGGACGCGTAGGCCATGTACACGTACGTGGCAGATAAGCCAGCAAAGGGCGACGTGAGGAGCTAGCTATCTGCAAGAAGCTCATTTGACACGCGCATAGCAGGTCCTGTCCTTTTCATTCCATTAGCTAGGATCAACATATTAGTCCTTTTTTACAGGTACTGAACCTTTTAGTCCATGATGCGTGGTAAATCAACCGTCAAGCGGTTGCTGGTTGCACCCATACATTGCCGCCCACTGAGCGTTATTACTAAATTGATCACTGTGGATCTATTTATGAGAGCCAACAAAATTATTGAGCCCGAAAATGCAGGCACTATTACAATTTTTCACTCATCAAGCTACATATGGCAATCAAAAATTATTCGAGAAGTTTTGATGACAGCTTTGAGGAGTTCAAGGTTTAGGTGAAGGGCTTGGGGAGTGTCAACTCTCCAAATTAGAATTCTGAGGGAATGATTAGAGATTATGGTTTTCCTACACAAGCAAATACACGACTCTCTGACTATCCATGTTATTGTGATTGTGAACACCGAGTTTTTCTCAATTATATGTTACGGTCTATGAAAACATTGAGTCTAATCAATGAGTTTGACTCTGTTATCTCATCCCCATGATAAAGTATATTATCTTCTGGCTATTCATTAGCATGCGTACTTGCCTCCTTCTTTAGAGCATCTTCAGCAGCCGCGCCAAAAGGCGCGCGCGGAGTACGTTTCGGCGCGCTCCAGCGGTGGCGGGAAACTAGCGCGCACGGAAATCGTTTGCGCGCGCGGGGGAAAAGGCGGCAGCTCGCGCGCTATTTTTGGCGCACCGCTTCTGACGCGTCTTTAAATTGCGGCGCTCGCTACGTGCCTATTCCACACTTCTCTTCCTCTTTCCCTGCCACGCGCGCCTCCCCCGCTTCCTCGTTGCTACCTCGCCGCTCCGACGCGCCACCATGCCGCCGCACCGCCGAGGAGCGTCGGGCTACCGCGGCGTCCGCCAGCGCCCCAACGGCTGGTACTGCTCCGAGATACGGTCCGGCTCGTCTTACCACGGCACAAGACCGTGCAGAGCATGCTGAGCGGCAGCGCCGCCTCCTCGTCGCCGCGGAGGACGAGCGGGTCATGGTGGAGTGGCGCCGGCGCCATCCGGAGGACGTCGCCGACGAGCAAGCCTACTGGGCGGAGCAGACGGCAAAGCGCCGCGCGGACCGGTTGGATAGGCGTCGGCGGAAGGCCCTGTCATTATCGCAGTGTGAGATCGTTCAAAATGGTGGGCAGCCGATCTTTTCGGATAATGATCCTTGTTAGGACGACATGTGTCTCGATACCTCGGACCAGACCAGCAAAGATGACAGTGATGATGATGACGACGACTGGGAGTTGGTTGTAGTTTTATCATTGCACTATCTAGTAGTTTTTTTTATGTCATTGTAGTTTTATGTCGTTGCACCGTAATTATCTATCTATGCTTTAAAACTATGTAAAATATTTATGTATCATTTATCTATGAATGTTAAAATATCTATTGGAAAAGGCACAAGGATTTTTTTTCTATGTGCGTGCGATATCGCGCGCGGCATTTTAGCACGGCTGCTGGAGCGGCGCGCGTGTTGCATTTTCGCGTGGCTATTGGAGCCAGCGCTGCCGGCCGCATAAAACCAGACGAAGGGCGCGCGGCAAAGTAGTTTTTAGCGCGCGGCGCATAGTGCGGCAGTTGGAGATGCTCTTATTAGTCTCCTATAGAAATTATTAATTAGAGTATCTTCTACCTCCAGATCGAACACATCGGCTTCGGCATTGGCATCGGCATCGCCTAACTTGGCTTCCTAGCTTCGTAGTTAGTAGTCAAATTCCAAAAACCACCGTCGTAGAATCGTGAGAGAAGAAATTGAAAGATATGCTTTATTAAAAGAACAGGTGCATGTTCTCAATTTCTATTGATAGCCAGAATACTCTCGAACAACATTTCTTGAGGTTAAGAGACCTCAACATTCACTCATATACAAAAAAGGCTCTAGAAAATATAATTCAAGTACAAAGAAAACACAACAACATATATGACTTAAGGATCAACCTATACACGCTGGAATGGGAGTCTTTTGATTCTATTCTTTACTTTTCTCTGTCGTTCCCTGCCCGTCTGCGGCGCTGCGGTAGCAGGCGTCATCGAAGATGAAGTGCAGGAAGGAACCATCCTTGTCCGCGTCGACGTTGGCAGACCGGGCGACGTTAGAGCTAAACTGCATCCATGAGTTATCCTCTCGCGCGACAGCGCTGGTGTAGCAGGCGCCGTCGGAGATGAACTGCATCCAGGCGTTGTCCTCCTCATCTACGCTGGCACCGCCGGCCGCGGGCTGCATCCCTTCCTTATTCGCCTCGAGGCCAACAGGTACGGAGTGCATCTCGCCCTTATTCGCCTCAGATGCAGCGCCGGCCATGGCCCCTTGGCGACCGGCCTGGACTTTTTGTGACGACCGACTGCGAGAAGAGAAGTTAATTTAGCTTTGGCGTGAGCACGCAGGAATGTAACGGATCACTGTATTCGAGCTGAGCTGATGTCCCTGATGAGAGAGAGAGAGAGAGAGAGAGATTGAAGCGGAGATGGGCTGGGCTGCGTGCTCTGATCCGTCCCATATATAGGAGTCCATGCAATTAATTAGCGTTACTATTAGGACTTCATTAGTCATGCGTGCACGTTAGCCGTGCGATTACTTCAACCTAGTGCACCACCGCCCCTCATTGTCCCAGTTGGCGTCCGTCTTTGGTACATCAAACATCAATTCAATTGGCGCGAGGTTGATCGTCGATATATCCGAAGGAGGGAATTTAAAAAGTTGCAAAAATGAAAGTATGGGCCGGCCCGCCAGTTTATTTGAAACATGTGAGAGTTTAAGATTTTGGTAGTTTTCGTGGCTCAAACTCTACACCGCTGGATGAAGTTGAGCTGCAGCTCCCGGAGGAGCTCGTGCCTGAGGTAATGATTCTTTCACCACATGTGCAATGGCGCCATATGTCTCGGCTTTCTTGTTTTTGTTGTTTCATTTGAAAAACATACTTACATACATACATAGTACGTTTTGGTGACCAAAGGAAAAGGGACCTGCCTGGGAGGTTCCGATCAGAGGAGAAAGCGCGTACATATATAGGCCCAGCCAAGGTGTGGTGGTGGGTGGTACCCACTTGTTACTGTCTCATGATGAGCTACATAAGAGCAACTCTAGCCGACCCCCCAAATCTGATTTGAAGAAGAAAAAAAATGGTTTTTTCTCTAATCGTCACCTAACCAAAGACTAATAAACCTTACAGGAGTGAAACTTTTACTACGAGCGGCGCGTGACCCTTAAATATACGGAAATGATAAATCCCGAATGTTTGGGATTTGACCAAGGCAAATCGAACATTTTTATGGCAATTTTAGTCCCACGAGGATGGTAAGCTTAGTTGGCACGCACGGCAATTTCATGGCTAAAAATACGCTGATCAGAGATTTGCCATGATTGTCAACGGTAGTTATCATCCTCGCGTCACTGAAATTGCCACAAAAAATGTTCGATTTCCCATGATCAAACACCGAGCGTTCGGGATTAATCGGGGTCCTAAATTTACTCCTCCCCTTGGTTGCGGAGTAAAAATCCAACCTCTCTGTTGCCCCTGCACCAAATCCCTACCGCTCAACCTCATCCGCACCCACTCTAGCGCTGGACCGCCGCCGATATGAACCACCATCATCTCTTAATGTTTCGAAGATGGACAATTATGGCAACTTCTTGTATAGAAAACATATACTACCATTTTTTTCCAATTATTGATCAAATGATCAATTCTACAAAGTTGTATCTTCCAAATCAAAATAGATGCCTTATACTGTGACTCCCTTTATGTGAGCAAAAACAATTATTAAGATGGTGCAAGGAAGAAAAGACGAATATAAATTCCAGGGTCTTGCAGAAAAATGCCAATAATGTACGACGACCCGTTAGCTTTTTTAATTGCACATAGTAGAATCCGAAAGCGGTCAATGTATTACTAGATTAAATTGTTGTACGTACTACCTAAAAATGGTTACTGGCCTCAGTAGTAACTATATTGGTTACTAGTCTCAATAGTAACTATATATGTGAAATTAGCAAGGGTGCACTGGCACCTTGGTGCCCGTTTTCAAAAAACATTTTTCTACAACACAAAGGGAACTGATATTTTCTTTGTCAAATTCATGTATACTATGTATCTGCAAAATTTCATCTCATTTTACTCTCACACGTGGCGTACAAAAGAAAAGACAAATGTGTATTTTCAAATAGGCTTCATTCTTTGTTATCAGGCCAGAATTTTGTTATTTTTGTACAGCTTACAAATTATATTTTTTTCAGAATGATGTTTCATGGATTCGTAGGGAATACATACAAGTTTCCAGAGAATTAAGTTTTTTGAAACTTTTGAATATGTTTAAAAAAATTCAAAAATTTGGGCACCAAGCCAAGGTACCCGAGAGCTACAACTTGGCAACCCTATATATGACGCAAATTGGCCAATAGTTGTTTGTGAGTACAGAAGCCATTTGTACACACACTTGCATGTGGCAGGCAACTAGAAATATTTAACCCAACCAAAGCTTCAGTCCAATTAATGAGGAGTTTTCAGTCCAATTCATGAGGAGTTTGACTGCCTCGTCGTCGGTTAATACTCGGACAGGGATAGCTTCAGGCCTTCACGAGTCGACTGCCTATCCCATTCCCTTCAGGCCTGTTTCCCTCTTCTTTTCTGACACTAGGTTACAACAGTGTAGTCAGTGTATAATAGGAATGAACCAACTTAGGGAATGGAGGGGATCCGTGAACGACAGATTAATCATGTCTTGAACCATGTCGATGTATTCCCATGGAGACTTCGTATGCCTACTTTTAACAAACATCTCTTGAAACGATCCGCTCACACGAACCATTTGGTAGCGAGAAAGTTGTGGTCATGCTAGTACTGAGGTTGCAACCACGGAAACAAGTCAAATTTGGTGTGAACTATCATGCTTTCGATTCTCCCTGGAGTTTCTCAAGCACATCCAAAGCATGAGAAAGACCCCCCATCGTAGTATACAACCCCATCTATATATACACATGTTTTCCTTTCCATGACATCTATATTATTATATTCTGTCTAATAATATATTTTATAACCTGCGCAAAAATCAGAAAAGGAAAAAAAATCAAATATTCATACTAATGGCGCATCACCACCAGGTGCGCCATTAGTATGCCAAAGAATACTAATGGCGCATCAACAGAGAATGCGCCATTAGTATGACAAAGCCATGCTTACGTATGGCCCCCCGGAAGGCACTCTAATGACGCATGCTGTTACATACTAATGGCGCACTAGTTGATGCGCCATTAATATACCAGATAGTAATGGCGTGCTATTAATGGCGCACCAGATACTAATGGCGTGCTACCAGATACTAATGATGTACCAGTGGTGCGCCATTAGTAAAAATTACTAGTGGCGTGCTACTAATGGCGCACCGGTGATGCGCCATTAGTAGGCCTTTTTCTAGTAGTGTGGGGTGGAGGAGGTGCGGGGTGAGCAAGCTAGCTAGGATGTGCCGCTGTGGGTTGGTCTGCTTCCTGGGCTCCGGCGTCCAGGCGTGAAGCACCCGAAGCTGGTGGTGCTGCGTGGAGGAGATAGATGGATGTAGTCACGGGGACATCACCGTCCGTCACGTACGCCCTCCTCGTCAGCGCCAAGACTTGTCGCTGGGAACCTCGCGCCTGCGCCGGAGTAGTCGTGGTCGTGGACCAGCTACGTCCGCGCGCACAACTTCCGGGGTCCATGCGTGAGCTACCGTGCTGTGTGGAGGGCGAGCAGCACAAATCCTTCCAAGTCACTTCCTTCAACGGCGCCAAGATCGATCTGCAGCTTCAGCCTCGCCAATCTCTTCCTGGAGACCCGGACAACACCACGCACCCGCGTCGCTGGGACTCCGGCACCATGGGTATAGACGTATAGTACCTTGCTCCGGGCGAGGCACGGACGGCTCGCGCCCGCCCTTGGTTGTCGCCGCCGCCGAGTACTCCATGTAGGCGAGGAGGTGCCGCCTCGGGAAACGGCAGGGTGCATCTTCCATGTCGGCACACCACGGTGAAGAGGTGCCGTCCGGTGACGACGAGACCGACGCCGGCGAATCCTCCGTGGTGCCAGCTGACTCCGCTTCCTCCACCGCACATGTAAGGTACCTACTGCCGGGATCCATTCCCTTAGTAGTAGTAGTTAGTGCTACATGCCTTGTCGTAGCCCATCAGACTGTACATGCCGCGCGCGTGCATGGTCTCCTTCCAAGGACAACCATGGATGGATTCCAAGGGAGCTCCTTCTGTCGTCCGTCCTCTTATAGCGGAATATGGGGTTGCTTGAACCGCGTGCACGACGACGGGTCCGAATCCATCCTATACCCGCGTGTCCATCAGACTTCCCTTTTCTAGAGTTATATTTTTTGAAGAACACAATAACAACATAGGGAGATGTCTTTTTTAACACAGTGCAGACACAGACATTTATACATAGCAAAACTGTTATACATATGCATATACACTACCCCACGAACGCATGCAGCACATCATGCTACACAGATTCAAATTGAATAAACATAAAGGTGGGAGTTGATGGTGTGAGTTCATATGTAGGCCCAATAATCTTCACAAATAAATAAATGCACTTTTACCCATCTATGAAACTTGCAATTTTAGAAAAGGATAAAGACATTTAGTGGATAAGATCCAAGTAAGAGGAAGAGGGAGTTTAGAGGATGGGTGGGCTTTGTGACGCCTACGTAGGATTATTGTTAATTGAGGCCATCGGAAATTGACTAATTAGATAGCCGTCGGAGGAGGATGAGGAGGGGGTCGGGGTTTGTTTTTCTCAGTCGACACTAGCTCATCCAGGACCTAAGTGAAGAAATCAAAGGATGTGCTTTTGCGCGCGCATATTCTAAATTCTAAACTAGAGGTGAGGACCTTGACATGTACGCTTTGTGAAACCTTCACATGTCAATTTCTATTCATAGGCAGTGTACTCTCAAACAAAAATCTTAAGGTGAAGAGACCTCAACGTTTGTTTACACAAAAGACTTTACAAACATTATTTGAACATTAAAAGGAATATAGAACAACATATGACTCAACAATCAACCTGCATATTGATGAAGCTATGTACCTAGGATAGGGGCACGGACCTGTCCAAAGAGCCCTACCCAAGGACATCCCTAGAAGAAGTCACCTTTCAATCGACTTGAAGGTATCCCACTCGACGGGTTCAAGACACTCGACCAAGAAGCTATCACTCGACCATGAAGCCAACCACTCGACTGCCAGGAGATCTAAAGTCACTCCGCAGGCAAACGGTCGGTCTTTAAGTAGTCTTTATGGTCATTATAGCACTTTATTAGGGGCGTTACCAGTAACGCCCAACCTTAATGTACCTTAAACCCTGCATCACTGAGGGCAGGAGAGGGCTGGCGAACTCTATATAAGCCACCCCCCTCCTCAGGATGAAGGGTTCGCACCCCTGTTATTCACACACCTATAATCCAATCGACCGCCTCCGGGCACCGAGGCGTAGGGCTGTTACTTCCTCTGCGAAGGGCCTGAACTCGTACATCCTGGTGTGTTTACAACCTCTCCATAGCTGAGATCTAGCCTCTCTATACACACCCCCCTACATCACTGTCAGAGTTAGAACCACGACAGTTGGCGCCCACCTTGGGGCAAGAATCTTAGCGCCTAGTTGGAGAAGTTGCGATTTTTCCGATCACTTTGATCATGGTTTCGTGCGGAGTTTTGGTGGAGGGCCGCGAGATCCGTCTCGGCGCGCTCACGTTCATCGCCGATGACTCCGCTTGGCTTCAGGAGGCTCCACTCGACATCGACGCGCTCCCCGTCCGCGGTGCGACGCACTTCCGCGCATGCGTTCGTGGCGTCCTCCTGCGGCAGCCGTCGACCCAGTATCGGTCGGCCCCCGTGTCGTCTCCCCGCCCCGTCTCCCACCAGCGCAAGCGCTCCGGTCGGTCGAGACTTCAGAGGTGGGTGAGGCATGCCGTGGCTCGCCAGTCGGCCGCCCCACAAGTCGCGGCAATCGAGCCCGACGAATCCCTCTGCGGCCTGTTCGACTGGCTCCGCGGAGACCGCATCCGAGTGCGACAGCAGCGACCCAGTGGCTGAGGTTCTGGCGGTCGATGGAACACACAGTCCTCCCGGTTTCCCTCGCGCTGATGGAGGCGCGGGTGGGGGCGACCCATCGCATCCCCACGATGAGTATCTCCCCGAACCTCTCACGTCATTGCAGCGAGAGGAGCTTCGCCGCCGGAACATGGACGCACTCCACACTCCTATCGTCGGAGAAACCCCCGAGGCCCGGGCCTTGGAGGACGCGCGCTTGGCTAACTTGGCCGAGCGCACTCGACTGAAGAATCTCCAGCGAATACTCGATGAGCAAGCGCGTCAGCGAGCTCCCGAGTCCAGTCGACGTCAGCTCTTCCCGCCGACGCATGTATACCGAACCCCAGTTCAGAATTTGGCCGCCGCGGCCCGTATAGCAGAATCGATTCAGCCCTCCCAGTCGGAGGCTGGCAGGGGCTTGTTGCAGATCAGAGCGTTGCTCCGAGCGGCGGGAAACCAGAATTCCGCTGTTTCTCAGTCGCGGAATAGGATCCACAGTCGATCCGTTGCAACGAATACAGTCCAATCGGGTCACAGCCCGAGATCGCCCCCGAGGCGTGAGGGACGTAGAGACCGGCACGATCAGTACAGAAGAAATGAGCAGTATGATCACCGATTCGATCGTGATGATCGACGTCGAGTGCCAACCCCTCCCCCGAGGAGTGGGTCGTATGCGCCTCGACAGCAAGATGACAGACGCCCTCATAGTGTTGGGCGGAGGATTCCAGTCGACCCCAGGGACCCAGGCTTCGATGCGAGATCCATTCTCGTTCAAGGTTTGGTTGACAAGAACAGAGCTCATCGAGAAGGCCACGACCGAGATGCGCCTGCCAACAGTAGAGTACATGCTTCGGGGCCAGAGTGTTTCAGTCGAGCCATCAGAGCAGCAGTGATTCCTCCCAACTTCAGGTTGGCGACGGGAGTCAGCAAGTTCACTGGTGAGTCTAAACCTGACACTTGGCTTGAAGATTACAGAGTGGCTGTACAGATTGGCGGTGGCAATGATGAGGTGGCTATGAAGCATTTGCCTCTCATGTTAGAGGGCTCGGCCAGAGCATGGCTAAATCAGTTGGCACCCATCAGCATCTACACTTGGGAGGACCTCTCCCGAGTGTTTGTCACAACCTTTGAAGGAACATGCAAGCGACCTGCAGGCCTTACAGAGTTGCGGTCTTGCGTGCAAAAACCGAATGAAACTCTGAGGGATTACATCCAGAGGTGGATCACATTGCATCACACAGTTGAGAATGTACCAGATCATCAAGCAGTTTGTGCCTTTAAAGAAGGCGTTAAGTACAGAGAATTGAATCTGAAGTTCGGTCAAACTGGAGAGATGTCTCTGAATCGGATGATGGAGATTGCCACCAAATACGCTAATGGTGAAGACGAAGATCGACTCCGGAGTGGCAAACACAAGGCAATCGCCCAAGAAACCGGAGGAAACTCTAGTCGGAAACAGAAGCGGAAGGCCGAGCCAGCTGCCCCTAGGGAGGCCCTGGCCGTAACCCAGGGAAAATTCAAGGGAAAACCCAAGGGGCCCTGGAAGCCCAAGAAAGTCAAGGATCAAGATGGAAATGGTGTTTTGGATCTGCCATGTCACATCCACACCAAGAAAGATGAAGAGGGTAATTTTATTTACCCAAAGCATACCACTCGACAGTGCCAGCTCCTGATCCAGCAGTTTCAGGGCAAACAGTCCAAAGATAACAAAAAAGAGTCGGACAGAGTTGAGGACAAGGAAGATAGTGACGATGGATACCCCCAAGTCAATTCCACCCTGATGACTTTTGCTGATGTCGAAAGCAAAAGTCGACTGAAAGTCATTAACCGTGAGGTGAATATGGTTGCTCCGGCAACACCCAGTTATCTGAAGTGGTCTCAGACTGCCATCACATTCGACCAGTATGATCACCCTACGCACATTGCCACCCCTGGGAGGCAAGCTTTGGTGGTCGATCCAGTTGTCGAAGGCACTCGACTGACCAAAGTCTTGATGGATGGTGGCAGTGGCCTGAACATACTGTATGCTGAAACATCGAAAGGAATGGGCATTTCGATGTCCAGGCTCAGTACCAGTAACATGAGCTTCCACGGAGTCATTCCTAGGAAGAAAGCCGAATCACTCGGCCAGATTGCTCTTGATGTGGTTTTCGGTGATTCAAAGAATTACCGCAAGAAAAAGTTGACATTCGAGGTTGTGGACTTCCAAAGTGCTTATCATGCCATTTTGGGCAGGCCAGCTTACGCACGCTTCATGGCTCGACCATGTTATGTGTATCTCAAATTGAAGATGCCTGGTCCCAAAGGTGTGATCACTGTTACAGGCAATCGGAAGAAGGCAGAAGAGTGTTTTCAGAAAGGCTCAAAGATTGCTGACGCTCAGATGGCAGTTGTTGAGCTGCAAGAGTATCAAAAGACTGCAGATCCGAGTGAGTTGCTACGAGCTAAGAAGCCCGCTTCAGAATCAGCTTTTCAGTCGTCCGGTGAAACGAAGGCAGTTCATATTCACCCGACCGACCCCAATGCTGCCCCAACTCACATCTCAACGACGCTCGACTCCAAATAGGAAGAAGCGCTCGTCCAGCTCCTCCGTGAGAACTGGGACATCTTCGCATGGAAACCCTCTAACATGCCTGGAGTTCCCAGAGAGCTGGCTGAGCACCGTCTACGATTCGACCCAAAATTCAAGCCTGTGAAAGAACATCTTCGACGGTCCGCCGTCCAGAAGAAGAAAGCTATTGGCGAGGAGGTGGCTCGGCTCTTAGCAACGGAGTTCATCCGAGAGATTTACCACTCCGAGTGGCTCGCCAATGTCGTCATGGTCCCTAAGAAGGACAAGTCACTTCGCATGTGCATTGATTTTAAAAATATCAATCGGGCCTGCCCGAAAAATCATTTTCCTCTCCCTCGCATCGACCAAATAGTCGACTCGACCGCGGGGTGTGAGAGATTGTCTTTTCTAGACGCCTATTCCAGGTACCATCAGATCCGTCTGTATGGACCCGACGAGGTCAAAACGGCTTTCATCACTCCATTCGGATGCTTCTGTTACGTCACCATGCCGTTCGGCCTCAAGAATGTCGGAGCCACGTTCATGAGGATGATTCAGAAGTGTTTACTCACTCAAATCAGTCGGAATGTGGAGGCATACATGGATGATATTGTGGTCAAGTCACGGAAAGGTTGCGACCTGCGGGCTGACCTTGCTGAAATCTTTGCCAACCTCAGGAGGTATCATATCAAGCTCAATCCATCAAAGTGCACATTCGGAGTTCCAGGTGGAAAGTTACTCGGTTTTCTCGTTTCCGAACGGGGGATCGACGCCAATCCTGTAAAAGTTGGTACCATACTCTGGATGAAGCGTCCTGTGCGTGTGCACGATGTCCAAAAGCTTACAGGCTGCTTGGCCGCTCTAAGTCGATTCATTTCTCGATTCGGTGAAAAGGCGTTGCCTCTCTACCGACTGAAGAAGAATGCTGACAAGTTCGAGTGGACTCCAGAAGCTGATGTAGCATTTGTAGAGCACAAAGCTCTGCTCTCCACCCAGCCGATGCTTGCTGCCCCAATCAGCAAAGAGCCTCTGCTACTTTACATTGCAGCCACAGGACAAGTTGTCAGTACAGTACTTATGGTCGAGCGGGAAGAAGAAGGAAAGGCCTTCAGAGTTCAGCGCCCAGTCTATTATGTGTCTGAAGTTTTGACCCCTTCAAAACAAAGATATCCTCATTACCAGAAGCTTGTATATGGGATTTATATGACCACGAAGAAGGTTGCACATTACTTCTCTGACCACTCCATTACAGTTATCAGCGACGCCCCATTGTCAGAGATTCTGCACAACAGAGATGCAACTGGTCGAGTGGCTAAGTGGGCGATTGAACTCCTTCCCTTAGATATCAAGTTTGAAGCAAAGAAGGCTATCAAGTCCCAGGCAATCGCAGATTTCGTCGCCGAGTGGATTGAACAGCAACTTCCGACTCAAGTTCACTCGGAGCACTGGACCATGTTCTTCGATGGATCTAAGATGCTGAATGGTTCCGGTGCTGGGGTAGTATTAGTCTCCCCCCGAGGAGATAAGCTCAGATACGTTCTCCAGATTCACTTCGATTCCTCCAATAATGAAGCAGAATATGAAGCACTTTTGTATGGGTTGCGCATGGCCATTTCACTCGGCATCCGTCGCCTCATGGTCTATGGCGACTCAGATTTGGTGGTTAATCAAGTGATGAAGGAGTGAGACGTCAGAAGTCCGGCAATGACTGGTTATTGCAATGCAGTGAGAAAGTTAGAAAAGAAATTCGAGGGGTTAGAGCTTCATCACATCCCCCGACTGAAAAATCAAGCAGCTGACGATTTGGCAAAGATAGGCTCCAAGAGAGAAGCCATTCCCAGCAACGTGTTCCTGGAGCACATCCACTCGCCGTCAGTCCAAGAAGATCATTTTACAGAAGAAGCCCCGCAGCCGAAAAGTGCCACAGATCCGACTGAAGTTGAAGTCCCTGCTGTGGTCGACCTAATCATGGAAGTCTTGGCAATCACTCCCGACTGGACGGTACCGTACATCGCGTATATCCTAAGGAAAGAACTCCTGGAGGACGAGGAAGAGGCTCGACAGATCGTCCGCCGATCCAAGGCCTTCACAGTCATAAAGGGACAGTTGTATAGAGAAAGCGCGACTGGAATCGGTCAGAAGTGCATAACGCCAGAAGAAGGTCAGATAATCCTTGATGATATCCACTCGGGGACCTGTGGTCACCATGCGTTCTCTCGGACCATTGTGGCTAAAGCATACCGAGCGGGATTTTACTGGCCAAAGGCAAACGAAATGACAAAGGAGATAGTCGACAAGTGTGGAGGGTGCCAGTTCTACTCCAACATGTCACACAAGCCTGCGTCAGCCCTGAAGACCACCCCACTCGTCTGGCCCTTTGCTGTTTGGGGACTGGACATGGTTGGTCCACTGAGAACAGGCAGGAGCGGTTTCACACATGTGCTTGTGGCAGTCGACAAGTTTACCAAATGGATTGAAGCTAAGCCTATCAAGAATCTTGATGCTTGCACCGCTATCAGTTTCGTCAGGGGGTTAACATTCAGATATGGAGTCCCGCATAGCATCATCACTGACAATGGGTCAAACTTTGATTCGGACAAGTTCAGAGCTTTTTGCGCCTCTCAAGGCACACGAGTCGACTACGCATCGGTCGCCCATCCCCAGTCGAACGGACAAGCTGAAAGGGCAAATGGTCTGATTCTCAAAGGACTAAAGCCCCGGCTGATTCGTGATCTCAAGCACGCAGCGGGCGCATGGGTCGATGAGCTTCCATCAGTTCTGTGGGGATTGAGGACCACCCCAAATCGGTCAACTGGAAGAACTCCGTTCTTTCTGGTTTATGGAGTCGAAGCAGTTCTGCCGAGTGATCTTCTTCACAACGCGCCCCGAGTCGAACTTTATACCGAAGATGAAGCAGAACAAGCCCGGCAAGACGCAGTCGACCTCCTAGAAGAAGAGAGGGAGATGGCCATGATCAGATCGACCATTTATCAGCAAGACTTGCGTCGATTCCACGCCAGAAATGTGAAGAGTCGAGCCTTCCAAGAAGGAGATTTGGTCCTCCGAGTGGATCAACAGACTCCCACTCGGGGGCTTAGCTGCAGCCCAGTGCTCGCCTAAGTGTTTAAAAATCCCACCGAGTGGCGAGCCAGACTCCCACTCGGGGGCTTAGCTGCAGCCCAGTGCTCGCCTAAGTGTTTAAAAATCCTACCGAGTGGCGAGCCAGACTCCCACTCGGAGGCTTAGCTGCAGTCCAGTACTCGCCTAAGTTCTCCCACTTAGAGACTTAGCTGTAGTCAGGCACTCGCCTAAGTTCTCCCACTTAGAGACTTAGCTGCAGTCAGGCACTCGCCTAAGTTTGAAAAATCCTACCGAGTGGAGAGAAAACCTCTCACTAGGGGGCTTAGCTGCAGTCCAGTACTCGCCTAAGTTCTCCCACTTAGAGACTTAGCTGTAGTCAGGCACTCGCCTAAGTTTGAAAAATCCTACCGAATGGAGAGCAAACCTCCCACTCGGGGGCTTAGCTGCAGTCCAGTACTCGTCTAAGTTCTCCCACTTAGAGACTTAGCTGCAGTCAGACACTCGCCTAAGTTTGAAAACATGAGTTTAGAAACTAGAGGTGTGGACCTCTATTCAAAATCTTCATATCTCAATTTCTATTCGTAGCAATACTCTCGAAAAATATCTCATGAGGTTAAGAGACCTCAACATTTACTCATACAAAAGACTAGGAAATATTATTTATAAATATCAAACAACTATGGAGTAGGAATCTTCGGATTCTTTTCTTTACATTTTTCTATTGCTCTTTGTCAGTTAGCGCCCGGGTAGCAAACGTCGTCGAAGATGAACTACATCAAGGAATCATCCGCGTCCCCGTTGATGTTCGTGTACCATGCGTGATCGGAGGTGAACTGCATCCATGACTTATTCTCTTCTTCATGTGCATTGTTGTACCATGCGTCGTCGGAGGTGAACTGCGTCCATGAGTTATTCTCTTCTTCGAGTGCATTGTTGTACCAGGCGTTGTCGGAGATGAACTGCATGCAGGAGTTGCCCTCGTCTGGGTTGGCGGCGCCAGGCATGGGTTGTAGCCCTTCCTTATTCACCGTGTTGGCACCATGGGGCTCGGACTCGACCTGTATGGGATCCTTGGCCGTGTCGACATTGGGCACACACTGCATCGGAACTTCCTCCGTGCCCTTGCCGATGAAGAAGTTCTCGATGTGGGGAAAGTTGTACTGCTCATCATTGTTGGCGGGGCCGCTAGACATCACCTGCATCAGGGCACCCTCCGTGTTAGCTGCGGTGCCGCTGGCTACAAACGGCACCAGGAGGCTCTCCGTGCTAGCGACAGCGTGGCTTGGCACCAACTGCACCTGGACGCCCTCCGTGCTAGCTGTGGGTCCGCTGGCTACGAAATGCATAGGGACGCCCTCCTGGACCACAACGGCGGCACTAGACTCGACCTTTCTCAAGGCACCCTCTTCGTCAGCAGCGATGGCGGCGCTGGACACGTCCGGCGACGGGGTCGTGCCTTTCCTCTTGTAGAGCCGGCACAACGCATAGGTGGTCTGATGAATCATCTTGACATTAAAATCAATGTGTTGTCACGGGTTGTAGCAAAGAAATCGTTTGATGCGAATGGTACCTCTGTCTCTGTGGTGTCGTGGAGGCGGTACTCGTGCATCGACCATTCGGACCGCATTCTTTCACGGAGATGAAAGCCGCAGCCGAGCAGCTTCCTGTAGCCGATGATCGCGCCTTGGTGTCGGATTATGTTGTCATTCCCAGTTGATTTCCAATATCCGGATGGAGTTTTCAGCTTAATCCGAGTCACGGCTGTACCGTATCCTCGGGGCCTTGGAAGGTACATGTACCATTCCTCCATGGTCACGTCGGCCTCATGGACACCTCCACTCGGTGAAAAGGACATGCCTGCATATTCACATCCATAAGCCAAGTACTGCAATTGGTTCATGTTCTTACTTCACTACACCACAGACAGCCAAATATTGCTTTTCAACCCACATATACTTGTTGTATCCAAATGCTAAAGAGAGGCTCTAAAACAAAGAATGAAATATGTGCTATCCGAAGGTATGGTACCTAGTTGCTTTTAACCAATTGTCCATGAAATTAGTTATCTAAGGTAACAAAATCAACTTAATCCTGGAGGCTCGGAGCTCATGTTGGTCAATGCAAGGTATCTTGTTAGGATAAAAAAAAGACATTTACATATCAATGCAAGGTATAATCCCATTGACTAATTCTTTTTCAAGAACCTCGAAGCGTGGGTAGGGAGTCCTACATTTCATTGTGAAGAAGAGAGATGGTCCAGTATATAAAGAAAAACATGACCTAAAACGTAACATCTCCTGGTTAATTAGAGAAAACCGAGTAAAAAGTAAAAAACAAGAAAGACACTACAACTTTGGGGTAGGGCAAACATAGACACCACATCAAGGGACATCGCCTGAGCCACACACAAAAGCACCAATGCCCAACACCATTAGGCGTAGCTCAAGTGTAACCGAACTGACCATCACATTGTTAACACAGCTCATCCATATCGAGACTTGCAACCACCTCTGCACGGAAGCATTATGGACAAACATTATCTTGTGAGAAACATCCTGCAAGGTGCAGTTTCAACTTCTCAACAATGCCTGCCAAAGTGCTCAATGCAGCAATGCCTTGCAGCGAAAGCGTTTCTTGTACATGCCCAGGTAGGCTCTCATCTTCTGCTCAGTGCCCCACATTTTTCTCACTTTCGTCAACTCATCAAAAACTTCCAACAACCTATACTATGCACGCTTGGCTATCGGGATGCTACCCGCAATGTTCTTCTTTTCCAGGCCGCTGCTACTCTGCTCAAGGCGAGAGGCATCATCCTTCTCCTTATGCAAAGGCTTCAGGGTACCAAGCAGAGGGGGTGGGACCACATGTCACCTCGTCAACAATACTGCTCACCTTAATCTGAGTCTCAACCAAATTGACAGGCTTAACGAAACCTCGCATTGAAAACAATTTGCTCGAACCTTATCCCCCGAGCAGCTCCGCGAGCGGACGGAGGATCCCGTCGCCACCGCCACTCACACCCTCCCCTCTGGCCCCCTCTCCCTTGCCGCTACCTAGAGGCGCCGCCGGGCGAAGCCCGGCCAACGTAGGCGGCGGCGGGGCCGTTCCTTTCCGCTCTTTGCGGATCCCCCAGCCAGCAAGGGACAGTTGGCTGCCGGAGGCGCTGGGCTATGGCGGGGCTCAGCGGCACAGTGGCGGGCACACGCGGGGGTGGTGGCATCGTCCGGTGGTGACGCGGCCTCTCACTGCGGCTTGGTGGCGGCATATCGAGTCTTGCCATGGTCCTCTTCCCCGGCATCTGGACGACGGCGTGCGGCACGGGAGGTCCTCCCTTGGGTCCATCCTTGGCGACGGGGGTGACGGATGTACCCTCCTTCTTCAGCGGACGGACAGCTGTTGGTGATCTCTCACCAGTCTGCGCTAGTACCCGTGTTGGGGCGAAGCAGGGTGCTTCGGGGGGGAGGGGGGGAGGGGGGGAGGTCGGTAGGAGGGATGGGGGCTCCGACGGTGGTTGGGGTTGGCGGAGCTGTCCAAAGCCATCCCCTTTGACGATATGTTTCCATCCAGTATCATTGAACCACAGATCAAATCAAATAATCATAAATGTCAGCAGCATTGAACTACAGATCTAATAATCATATGACATCTATCTGACCTTAAATACCCCCTTAAATAAGGTATTCATCCTCATATTAATTAAATTCTAACAAGCAAAAATTCAACTACTAATCTAATAAGCATCTGGAAAAAAAAACCAAGATGCTTTTATCTCTGAAGCAACGGCATTGCAGAGGATGTTCAATGCTGTCAATATCTCTAAAGCAACGACAAAATTCCACTACTAACCCAAACTAAATAAGCATAGACTGCCCCTTCCCCTCGACCACGCTTCCCCTCTCCTTCAGAAGCCCCAATCCAGCCCTTGAGAAGCTCTTTTTGATTAACATGACAACACCCAGTACATGAGCACATCCTTCATTATATTTACAACCAAACTAATGCACCATCTAATCACCTCACGTAGACAATTTCCAAAAACACAAGGCCATGCACAACCCATCTCATAGCCTCTGCCTGACAGGCATCAATCAAGCATCAAATAACTGCAACTATGACAACATGCATCAATCAAGCATCTAAGAATTGCAACTATGACAACCATAATCCCTAGAACTAAGCATCTATTTAATTAATCATCAAGCCAAAGAACTAAAGCAGGCACCAACCCAAACCAATACAGAAGTATATATTTGACTCCAAACACCTAAAGAATTGCAAAAATTCCACTACTAATCTAATAAGCATCTGAAAAAACCCCATCCCTCAATCTGGCTACTTCTAACCTAATCTAATAATCATATGTGGTCCACCATTCTTGCATGAATCAAATATAGAAAAACCCTAATGCAGAGAAAACCCTACCTCCAACAAATCTAACCAAACAAAGTTCTGGCCACAAACCCTACAATCTAAAAACTACCAACTAAAAGTTAGCCGCAGATACCTTCTGCTCCGCTTCCTCCTCGCCGGAGCCGGCCTCCACCTTCTCCACCTTCTCCACCTCGTGCGCCTCGCCAGAGCCCGCCCCCACCTTCTGCGCCTCGCCGGAGTTCGCCAGAGCGGGCGCATCTGGCTGGACCGCGCCGCTGCGGCCCGCCCCCGCCTTCTCCAGATCTCCAGCGGAGGGAGCACCGCGCTGTACGCCGGCACGCCCCCTTTCAAAGGTGCCCGCAGCGACCTGGCGCGCCTGCTCCACCAGATTTGCGCCCCAATCGGGGCGCTCGCCTCCTGCGTCCGCCATGGCGATGGAGAGGATGCGGTGAGGGAGACGAGGAGGTTGGAGAGGAGAGGGAGTGAGGAGAGGAGAGTGGAGAGAGGGAGACGATGCGGCGGGGGGAAATGGTAGGGGATGCGGCCGGAGGTGGTTGTCGTCCACATTTATATGATGGGACAGTTTTGGCAACTACCCGTGACATGTGCTGCCCCACGCGCGGGCGGCTTCACGCGTGCACGAAAGGCCGCCGTATACAAACAAATACGTATACGGACGGGCATACGTATTATACGGGCATACGATCTAACCGGGCCCGTACGGGCCTCCCATGACTCCTCGACGGCTATACGCTGGGGCAACAAAGACGATCGTGCTCCTCGTTATGAACCTTTTTGGTTCATCCTGGCCGTTGATGTGTTTTTCCACCCCGCGTTCAGCCCCGGGGGGAGCACCGGAGCAGAAACGGCGCGCTGGGCCATCTGGTTCGTCCGTTTTACTCCAAACGAACAGGGCTGTGGTGGAGTTGGCCTTATATGCAGACTAAAAAATGATTGGAGGTAGTAGTCGGGGAGCCGCCACCGGGGCGAGACATCGAGATGAGAGCCTCCGAGCACATTGCGTGGACGAACTCCTCGCTCCTCATCGACAGCACACCAACGAGAGCAGCCGACAGGACATATGACAGCAGGGGAGGAGGGTGCGTCATTACTTCGTCAATTATAGCATCATTTAAGTCGAGGATTGATGCCCATTGGCCCAGCTGGTACTAGTAGCATCGACGTTTCTCCTACGTCAACCCAGACTCCCTCCCACGGTCTGCGGACTGCGGCAGACGACAGACAGATCTTCTCCCCCACCCCACACACACCGCATCTTGGCAGGAGGACAAGGCAGCATCACCCGACGCGAGCGAGCTGGAGCTGGAAGACGACCAAAGGATGAGAACGGAGGCGGAGGTAAGGCAGCACACCTCCAGCTGCAGTGCACTCCTCCGTTCCTTGCCGCCGACCCCGAGCACCAGAGACCTGAACAAGAGGGCCAAGTACCCGGCAGCGGCATGAAGCTGCAAAGGATGGACGGATGCCGGGGAGGCCTCGCTGGCTGCAGCTTCAGGAGCATGAGGTGGCTGGCCGACGAGCAGAGACGGGGACGGAGGAGCTCGACGCAAGGAACGGCGGCAACGAGATGGACGGCGAGAGGAGGTCTGAGCGAGACGAAGGCAGGGGAGGTCAGTTACTTTCTTTCCTTCTCTTCCCTCTCGCAACCCAACTTCATCCCATTCGTGCTCTACGTTGTCCTGTCATTTATATATGTGATTACAAAGTTGCCTTCTTCATGAAGAAATTTCGCCATTAATCTAAAACATAAGAGACAAAAGATATCATTTGAAATTCGGATAGCATCTCTTAGTGCTGAACAAAAAGCTCGGGTTAAAAACATTGCGAAGAAAGGAGGCGAGGTTAAATCTACCGTCAACATGTTCGAGAAGTACCCAGAACAAGAAAAAAGAAGGAAATAACAAGTCTATTTTCAACAAGCATGTCAAGACTAATATCTTAAAGAAGAAGAAACTGAACAAGGTTGAAGAAGTTGATCAAGCGTTTATGGTTGGATCGTGATGCAGAGTATTTTCCCAAAGTATTTCTCCCTATTCGTCCAATCAAACGGTTTGCTGAGAGAAAAAACCGCACGCTGACTGACTTGGTGAATGGCATGTTAGACACTGATGTATTCACAAATACATGAGCCCAACCGATACACGGACCGACGTATTTCCCCCCATCTTTCCTTCTCTTCTTCAAAAAATATACACCACAAGAGATTTGAACTCCAGCCCTCAATGTTTACTTCAAGTTCTAGTAGCCAACCAGTACAGGTTACTTGTTGTGCCCACTTTCTTTCTTTTTTGCACTTTATCTGGCAAATATAACTTTGTGAACTTGCAACCCGGGTTTTTCATGATTATCTAAACTGGGTTTTGTTCTTTTATTTAAATACTGTTTCATTTTTACTTTTTCCCTTTTTTTCCAAATGTGTTAACTTAAAAAAATAGATTTGCGAACCTTTTCTAAAATTGGTGAATCTTTTTCAAATTTCCAACATTTAAAGCAAACGTTTTTAAATAAATCTATGAATTTTTCCCAAGACGTGAACATTTTTTTCAAAATCGATAAACTCTTTCCAAATCCGCGAACGATTGAGCCGTCCCAACACGCGCTCGGGAGTGGTGTCCTTTCGTAGTTGGGCCAAGGCCTAAGCGTTTTTTTTTCTGCTAATTGTTTTTGTTTCTTCTGTTGTTTTGTTAATTCATTTTTCTCCTCTTGGTTCGTTTTTATTCCTGTTTTAAACTTTTTCAAAATAATAAATATTTTTTGGAATACCAAAAAATAGTATTGTGTTTCAAATATTGTCTACAATTGTATAAACTATTCAGGCATTAAATGAATGTTCCATTTTTCGAAATTTTATTTAAAAATTTAAGAAATGTTTGCATTCCAAAGCAAAGGAAATATTAAAAAAACGTGGTTTGCAATTTGTGTTCAATTTTTTTATCAATTATTGGGAATTTGTTTACAATTTTGAAAAAAAATCATGTTTGTAAAGTTTTCATACACAATTTGAAATTCCAAAATTGTTAACAAATTTTTTCATGAATTTAGAAAATTGGTAACGAATTTGAAAAAAATCGCAATTTTCAATAAATTTGTGAATTTAGAAAATTGTTCACGAATTTGAAGCATAATATAACAGTGTCCCCACGGAAGGAAGTTGGAGTTTGGCCTATAGGATTCATCTATTCTTCCTCTCGTGCTCTGGTGATGGCATAGTTTATTGACTGGGTAGTAATTCCATATTTTGTAGTCCTTTGATGAGATGGAATTCCACCGCTTTGACTTAATGCTGGATTGATTATTTGGGCCCTTCCAATGTGTTTAAAAAGGAAGGGGGATGCCTCATGTTTTGAGATTGCAAAGAAATCAGGGGTTGTCGTCGATAAACAAGGTTGATCGTGAGGTTCGCCATAGCTTATCTAGCTGCAGCTCTACGAACGTGTGTTCATGTGTTGCTATGCTAGTCTAGTTCCGAGGAGCAGTGCTGTGGGAGGCTTCATAGCCATGGTGGTTCGGCACAGGTGCGAGCAAACCAAGCCTGGCCTGAATTTGCATTGGTTCTGAAAAATAAACCATGGTTTCGATGATACACGCTCAAATTTTATCGATCAAACAAGTTTCCAACTTTGCAAAATCTGGCCATCCCAGAATACACGACTAAATCCCTCTCCCAAACTTGAGTACACACTCACGTACTCATCGTCCCGCTTGTCAACTTCAGTCTTCAGTCCACGCACCGCTAGCAAAACTTGCTTCTTTGTTTTTCAGGATCTGCATCTTGTGGGAATAAGGAGTCTGCCCGCAGGTTGCACCCTGATGGCCACATGCCTTCTCCTGGAAAACAAACCACAAACAATTCAGTTCAGTTCAATTTTCAGTTTTTTTTTAGTTGTTTGGATTGCTTACCACATGTGTCACGTGGTAGTTCAATTTTCAGTTATTCATGTAAGAAAAAATACCATTAATTTGATCATCACATCAATCATTAAACGGGGCATACACGAATATCTGAATACTAAGGGCGACTTTATTATCTCAAAATGTAGCATCAAGCGGATACAAAAACATTATGAGTAACACCCGGCCGCTGCATCAGTTCAGTTCAGATAGAGATAGAGTTGTATTAGCTTTATTATTGGCTAAATATAAAAACTACCGCTGATTATTAAATATGGATCAGCATGGCACAACTAAGCCAGCAATATGACATAATCATAGTGTAGTATTCTTGGTACCTGAGATGATTTGAATAACTCCATAAGCTCATCGTTTGTTGTAGCGAATGTGTCGAAAGTGAATGCTTCATCATATGGAAAGCTCAAGTAACTGTGCCCTGCTAGGTAGGTCTCCACTTGATCTGATGATCTGAATGTAGTAGTACAAAATAAATAAATATATAGAATCGGTTTGGGGCAAGAAACAAATCAAATACAGAAGGGAAGGGAATGTGCAGATTGGTTGTTGCCTTACGTTTCGATGAGCGGAAGTGGATTGTCATCAGGCGACGGAGGCACGGCAACAGCAAGCGAAGTACCCAGCCCATTGTCCACTGTCACCATGATGAATTGAAACCCTTTATCATAGTCCAGCTGACACACCTGATCAAAGTAAACACGGCCTAGTCCCCGTGTTCCCCAATGGAGGCCAGAGGAGTTGAGGAACACAAGATATGGGCGTCCCTTCCTCTCACCGTAGCCAACGAACATAACAATGTGGGTCCCTAGTGCAGGTTTATCAGGGTTTACCTCGAAGATTTTACCCCCGAGGGTAGGAAAGCCTTCCTGGACTGGGAAAGTGCCGAGGAGCGGCGTGCCAGACTCAAGCTTACGAAACACCTCAAGGCTTGTCATTTGTGAGCACTCGTACCCAGATATGTGCACCCTCGTCTTCTCAAGACCACCGCAAATACTAGCCATCACGCCTTCATCCTTGAACATATTGAGAGCTGTGATCACTCGGTTTCGATCCTGGCCAAACGGCACCTTGAGCATTTTTAAGTAGTCGGCGAAAAAGGATTTGACATCGATCACAACTTGCTTGTTTTGCGACTCCACCATGTAGGCTACTGCGTTGAAGACGCAGGTTGGTCCGTCTTGACACCGAACTGGGGGAAGCACAACTGTAACGCGTTCGTAATCACCTTCATCACCAGTCGCTGCTTCCTAGCAACACAAACAGAGCAAGGATATCCATCAATTCAAGGAGGGGCACTTGAAACCACGTGCCAGGAGCAATAGGGGCCGGCCGGGACTGACTTACAAGGCAAAATGCAGCAGGCGAAACATATCCATTTGTTTGCTTATTCATCGCTGCTGCTGCTCCCCCTTCCATTTCTGTCAACCTAAACAAGAAGGTAAGAGAAGGATCATCAAGTCAATCACCCTTTCCTTCAAACTGATCTGATGATATAATTAAGTAGAGTAAATAACAAGAAGAACCATCAGGTAGGGAGCCTCGATTGTTTCCGAAACAAGGCAAACATGAAGAACGACAAGGGGATCGAGCTGAGGTGCGTGCGGCCATGGCAAGAATAGATTACTCAAGGGACAATCAGCGGTGTGCGGCAAGGCAATATATAGATATAGGTGGGTAAGTGAGTCCAGCAAGGCAGTGGCTTCCATGTCCGCTGACAAGTGTGCGTGTAGAGCAAAATGAATGCTTGGGCAGCTGAAAACAAAAAGCTGGGACGACTGACAAGATTGAAAGAGAGGGAATTCCTTCCACTTCCATTGCAGGAGTCTGAGAGGCATCCTGGCCGGTGAATTGACCGGCCTAGATTTGGTTGAGAGAAATCGGGAGCGCCCATGGCAGGCCCTAAGCAGCTCTAATCAGCTTAAGAAAACAAAACGCTAAAGGTAGTGAAACATGTAGTAAATCCGAGAGGAAGATCCTCCATGTTTACAAGAAGAAGAAAGCGGAGAGGAACATGGAGGATCACCTGAAGGCGCGTTGATGGAGAAGAAGAAAGTGGAGGAGATTTCGATAGCAGCCGCCTGAGGGTCACACAAGCCCCTGGGTTCCCTCACCGATATATAAAGGGGAGGAAGGTTTCTTCTTTTTTCTTTTTTTCTTTTTTTTTTGAGGGAAGGGGAGAAAGGTTAGGAGAGCGAGCGAGCGAGGGAAACGATTTGGCGCCAATTCGACGAGCACATCACCCTAGTACGCGGAAGCGATGCCCATCTGCGTCAGATCAGAGGAAGGATGCGTCAACGTCGATTCGCAGAGAAAAAGACACATCGCATGTCCCGGAGTCCAGGACTATGAACGGGGATGCGTCAGCGTCAAACAACAATTAATGGAAGCTTTAGCCATGAGAAATGATTCTATTGGAACTAATAAGGTGCAGGCGAAATCCGATTCGATTCACAGTACTATGAAATACTCCCTCCGTCCTATAATACGTTCTTATATTATGGGACGGAGGGATTACCTTATAGATAGAACCTCAACCGTAGCGTACGTGGGAAAATAGGTCAGGTAAGTCTATAGCAGTAGCGCGGACTTACTACCCACCGTTGTTGCTAAATGGACCTCATCGGGGCTACCGCGTGTCCGGCAATTCCATCGCTGCTACTAAATTTGTAGTAGTAGCACTGGCCTACTACACACTGTTACCACTGTACCAGCAGGTGGGCCCCACTTAGGCCGGGAATGAGTTGAAAACTAGGAAGCCAAGCAGAGATGGGCCAAGGAAATGAGGAGTCTTGGTGTGGAAGGAAGCCATTACTACTTGCCAGGGAGTCACAGCCTTCCTCCACGCTATACCTGGCCATCCCTCAGGCCGGGCCTAACCAAACCCAATGCAAAAAACCAAGGCCCGGCCTGCCAGTGTAAAAGCCCGGCGGGCCTCCTCATTAACGCGCTAATATGGCAGGCCCGGCCCGTGGACAAGGTCGGGCTGCCCATGGCCATGCCTACTCCGCGTCTGCTTCGGGGCCTTATCGCGCAGGCCGACTGCCTGCGCCGCCACCACCAGCTCCTGACATCCGCCGCCCTCCTGCACCGCTCGCGCGCCTCCGCTGCTCCATCCTCGTGTCCACCGCCCTCACTGAGGTCCGCTTCGTCGCCTCCACATCCATGGCGGATGGCGCTCACCCTCCGCCCCGGCGGCCGCGCCGTCGCAGAAAAAGTTGGTTCTTTTTCTCCCTCCCCCCCTCTGCTAGACAGAGTAGAGTAGATATCTTCCATTCTGCTTGATTGGTTTGGATCTGCCACCATTGGACGATTTGACAGAGAAATGGGAATTGAATGAATGCTTTGATATTGATTTCGATTTTGGTCAGGTGAGCTACATGCATGTTCCGGCGGCCATCATGTGGTCTTCATCAGGGTGCCCACGGCCCTGCTCTGCTTTTTTGCCTCTACTTCTTCAATCCATTCCATCTTTTACTTCTAAATCTGATCCTGCATTTCCCTGTTTGTTTATGGCGTCTCTCTCTCTCTCTCTCTCTCTCTCTCTCTCTCTCTTACTACAGAACTGCGGCACCAACAAGGATGTCGTATTTATCAATGTTAGCACCACCCGGCGCCGCAGGAGCTCTGTTGGCAGCCATGCGTCTCAATCTAAATGACTGTGATTGCTATTAGCGCTACAGTAGACGCCACAGTGCTGGCGCTAGAGTGGAAGGGAGGTCTGTCGTGAGGAGAGGACGGAGACGGCTGTACCCACGTACTCGATCCCAGGTAGGAAACCTGAAGCGCTTCGCATGCCGGCACGTTGCTCAATTCGTGACGGCATCAAGGTTTTCTTCTTACTCCAAGTCCCAACTATCTATACGGATTAGTCTTAAAACCTCTTCTTACGGATTACCTATTTGACCACCCATGCTCTTTGCACCTACCTTACTGGTGAAATCAGATAGGGTACGGCTAGTTTGTAATATCTTATTAAACCTAAAACCTCTGAGTGCTAGTCTGAGTTGTTTTCCCGCAAAAAGTGTGTGTTATTTGATTTCAAGAACTGAATGACATTGCACTATTCCCCCACATGAAATATCATACATTCAGACCTCTTCATAATAATCAGCTGTTCTTTTCTGTTGCAACCAAACTTTGGTGTCAACTCAATGGTGTGTGTGTGTGTGTCCATAATTCCATATATACACGCGCGCGCACACACACACACTACTAACTTGAATAGTAAAAAAGATATTTCACAATTATTGTATAGTGCTTTAGATTTTGTATATACCGTTACTAGGGTTATAGAATAAGCTATTCTACACTCACGCTTCTAATAGCGTTACCCAATATATATTATCGTTTTTTTGCAAGAAAATTTGTATGCTTTAAGAGCATCTATGGCCGGGCCCCTCAAACCCGCCTCATATGTCCGGGCGGGCCGCTCGGTCACTGGTCAGTCACGTTTTTTTGACCCAGACGGATGCTTCAAACGGGCCTTAAACGTCCGGACTGACCGGCACCCCTCATATCCAGCCCAAACATGGGGCGCATATGTGGGTGCCCGGGCCCGCCCGCCACGTCAGACTAACGAATGGGTTGCAGCCGGAAACACACTCAAACCCGGCGGTCCGAAACTCGTCTCCTCCGTCGGAACGGTGGTGCAGTTCCGGCGGGCCGCGCAGTGCCTTACCCGGCTATTTAAGTCAACCGACGGCATCGAAACCCTACCACCCATCCACATTTTCCTCCTCCTGTCTGCCGCCGCCGCCACTTTCCACTCCACCCGCCTGCCTAGTAGCCATGCCCCCACGCCGCTGGGTGAGGAGCGAGCCATTTTTGACGCCGCAATGCCGGCTCAAGCTCCTTGAGTAGATCCGGGCTAGGCGAGGAGGATCCGAAGGAGTTGGAGGAGGACGACGAGGAGGACTTTCAGGATGAGGGGGATGTGCTGCGGGAGGAGGATGTGGGGATGCTGGTGACGGGTATCTGCAGGCGAAGCAGCAGGCCACCCTCCATTCCTTTCGGTCAAAGTCGGCTGTGGAGGCAAGACGCCGTCGCCGGTAGGAGATGGAGGCGCAGCAGGCCACGGAGGAGGCGGAGATGCTCGTGTACATGGATGAGGTCGAGTAGGAGGAGGTTGAGCCGGAGCGCTCCTACCCACCCGTCCAGTCGCCGCCCGGCACCTTCGTCGTGGACATCTCTAACGATGAAGAGTAGTTAAGGTAGTACGTAGATGTAGTTACCAGAAACTTTTCTCAACTATATATGTTAGCAGAGTGCCAATATATCCACGGTAGTAGTATTATTTAACTGAACCAAGCTCCAGTCCAATCTAATCAATTAATGAGTTTGACTCTATGATAATGTATGTTATCTTGTACCCAGGGGCGGAGCCAGCACATTGGTGTTGGGTTCAGCTGAACCAACGAATTTTTATGGCCGCGTATAGTATACAGATACGTACATGCTTTGACCCTAATAAAAAATTAGGGCTGACCCCATCAAACTTAGACGCTCAATGCAAAGCTCAAAAGCCCACAAGGGAATTGCCACGTGACAAGCCTGTTCGCGGGTTCCTATTTGCTTCGTGCCCTTAATCCTAATCTCTTGTATGCAAACCACAGCTGCATGACCTCTTGCCCTAGTTGTTCGCTTCCACCATCCTCCGATCTGGTCTCTCCTATTCGCCATCAATTGGTCACCACTTGAGACACCACCGACGAGCTGACAACGACAGGTCGACGGCGGCAAGCAGACTATTATAGTTCTAATTCTAGGCGATGAGATCGCATCATCACATCTCTTGCACATCCCCTAGTTTCTTAGTTGCGTATTCCAGAATTTTTTTATTGATTTAGCCTATCCAAAGGAGTTTCTGTAAGGGAAGTCGTCGAGTCGATCACCAGACCCAAAAAATGATGCGGGTACATTAAGGCCAGCTGTTAGGTCACTAGTAGAAAAGGGGGCTATGGTCCAGGCCGGGACGACCCATTAGTCCCGGTTCAGTCTAGAACCGGGACCAATGGGGGCATTGGTCCCGGTTCGTGAGCCCAGGGGGCCGGCCGGGCCACGTGGGCCATTGGTCCCGGTTGGTGCCACGAACCGGGACCAATGGGCCTGGCTCCTGGCCCACCACCATTGGTCCTGGTTGGTGGCCTGAACCGGGACCAAAGGGCCCCCTTTAGTCCCGGCTCATGCCACGAACCGGGACTAAATGGTCGGTCCTCGTTGCGATTCACAGTTTAGTCCCACCTCGCCAACCGAAGGGCGCCCACACTGGTTTATAAGCCCGTCCCTCTATGCATTGTTGAGCTCCTCTCAAAATGAAAATAGATGCCCCTATACAGGAAATTTGACCTAAATTCATAATCAATTTCTCTGAAATTCATGGAAATTGATTATGAATTTAGGTTGAATTTTCTCTATAGGCGCATCTATGTTCATTTTTTTAGTAATTTTAATCACAAACTTGAGATTCACACAAATTTGAAAGAATTCAAATTTTAACTATTCTAATTTGAAAACTAGAATCACTAACAGAAAGTTTATAATTTTTGGTATCTCTGTGCAGAAAGATTGTACATAGTAAATATAATACACAAAGTGTTTTCACACAAATTTAGTAAACTAGTGATTCACACAAATTTTAACAAATTCAAATTTAAACTATTCAAATTTTAAAGCTAATGGCACTAACAGAAAGTTTATAATTTTTGTGACCTAAACGAAAAAAGAAATCACTAAAAAACTATAAGTATTTAGTTCTAAGTAGAAATGAAAAACTAATGGCACTAGTAAAGTTAATCACAAACTTGAGATTCACACAAATTTCAAAGAATTCAAATTTTAATTATTGTAATTTGAAAACTAATGGCACTAGTAATTTTAATCACAAACTTGAGATTCACACAAATTTCAAAGAATTCAAATTATAACTATTCTAATTTGAAAACTAGAATCACTAACAGAAAGTTTATAATTTTTGGTATCTCTGTGCAGAAAGATTGTGCATAGTAAATATAATACACAAAGTGTTTTCACACAAATTTAGTAAACTAGTGATTCATAAACTAGTGATTCACACAAATTTTAAAAAATTCAAATTTAAACTATTCAAATTTTAAAGCTAATGGCACTAACAGAAAGTTTATAATTTTTGTGACCTAAAAGAAAAAATAAATCACTAAAAAACTATAAGTATTTAGTTCTAAGTAGAAACGAAAAACTAATGGCACTAGTAAAGTTAATCACAAACTTGAGATTCACACAAATTTGAAAGAATTCAAATTTTAACTATTCTAATTTGAAAACTAGAATCAGTAACAGAAAGTTTATAATTTTTGGTATCTCTGTGCAAAAAGATTGTACATAGTAAATATAATACACAAAGTGTTTTCACACAAATTTAGTAAACTAGTGATTCACACAAATTTTAAAAAATTCAAATTTAAGCTATTCAAATTTTAAAGCTAATAGCACTAACAGAAAGTTTATAATTTTTGTGACCTAAACGAAAAAAGAAATCACTAAAAAACTATAAGTATTTAGTTCTAAGTAGAAATGAAAAACTAATGGCACTAGTAAAGTTAATCACAAACTTGAGATTCACACAAATTTCAAAGAATTCAAATTTTAACTATTGTAATTTGAAAACTAATGGCACTAGTAATTTTAATCACAAACTTGAGATTCACACAAATTTCAAAGAATTCAAATTATAACTATTCTAATTTGAAAACTAGAATCACTAACAGAAAGTTTATAATTTTTGGTATCTCTGTGCAGAAAGATTGTGCATAGTTAATATAATACACAAAGTGTTTTCACACAAATTTAGTAAACTAGTGATTCATAAACTAGTGATTCACACAAATTTTAAAAAATTCAAATTTAAACTATTCAAATTTTAAAGCTAATGGCCCTAACAGAAAGTTTATAATTTTTGTGACCTAAATGAAAAAAGAAATCACTAAAAAACTATAAGTATTTAGTTCTAAGTAGAAACGAAAAACTAATGGCACTAGTAAAGTTAATCACAAACTTGAGATTCACACAAATTTGAAAGAATTCAAATTTTAACTATTCTAATTTGAAAACTAGAATCACTAACAGAAAGTTTATAATTTTTGGTATCTCTGTGCAGAAAGATTGTGCATAGTAAATATAATACACAAAGTGTTTTCACACAAATTTAGTAAACTAGTGATTCACACAAATTTTAAAAAATTCAAATTTAAACTATTCAAATTTTAAAGCTAATGGCACTAACAGAAAGTTTATAATTTTTGTGACCTAAAAGAAAAAAGAAATCACTGAAAAACTATAAGTATTTAGTTCTAAGTAGAAACGAAAAAATAAATGGCACTAGTAAAGTTAATCACAAACTTGAGATTCACACAAATTTCAAAGAATTCAAATTTTAACTATTCAAATTTGAAAACTAATGGCACTAGTAATTTTAATCACAAACTTGAGATTCACACAAATTTCAAAGAATTCAAACTATAACTATTCTAATTTGAAAACTAGAATCACTAACAGAAAGTTTATAATTTTTGGTATCTCTGTGCAGAAAGATTGTGCATAGTAAATATAATACACAAAGTGTTTTCACACAAATTTAGTAAACTAGTGATTCACACAAATTTTAAAAAATTCAAATTTAAACTATTCAAATTTTAAAGCTAATGGCACTAACAGAAAGTTTATAATTTTTGTGACCTAAAAGAAAAAAGAAATCACTGAAAAACTATAAGTATTTAGTTCTAAGTAGAAACGAAAAAATAAATGGCACTAGTAAAGTTAATCACAAACTTGAGATTCACACAAATTTCAAAGAATTCAAATTTTAACTATTCTAATTTGAAAACTAGAATCACTAACAGAAAGTTTATAATTTTTGGTATCTCTGTGCAGAAAGATTGTACATAGTAAGTATAATACACAAAGTGTTTTCACACAAAGTTAGTAAAGTAGTGATTCATAAACTAGTGATTCATACAAATTTTAAAAAATTCGAATTTAAACTATTCAAATTTTAAAGCTAATGGCACTAACAGAAAGTTTATAATTTTTGTGACCTAAAAGAAAAAAGAAATCACTAAAAAACTATAAGTATTTAGTTCTAAGTAGAAACGAAAAAATAAATAGGAAAAAAGAAAAAAAGATGCCACCTACTGGGCCACCACGGCCTGAATACGACTAAAAGCCCATCCATGGGCCAGGATTCAGGCCCGCAGAAGGCCCAATAGGCCCACAGGTGTTCGATGGAGTTCGATGGAGTTAGCGAGGCAGCGCTTATAAACAGGTGTGGCCGCTCCTCAGCTAGCGAGGTGGGACTAAACATCCCACCGCACCGCGGTTTTGGCAGGTGCAAGATATTGGTCCCGGTTGGTGCCACGAACCGGGACCAATGAGTACCTTTGGTCCCGGTTCGTGGCACCAACCGGTACCACTGCCCCCCTTTAGTCCCGGTTTGTGCCACCAACCGGGACGAAAGGCCTCTGCTTCCCGCCCTTTGGGCTGCCGAAAAGTGGCCTTTGGTCCCAGTTGGTGGCACCAACCGGGACTAAAGATAGGCATTCGTCCCGGTTTCTTTCACGAACCGGGACCAATGCTTCGTCTATATAAGTAGCACTTGTGAAATTTTCATTCAGTTCGTTCTTCCCCGCCCGATCGACGACGCCGCCAGGCTGCGCGTCGCCGTCGCCGTCGTCGCCGCGCGCCGTCCCGCGCCGCCCCGACGCCGTCGCCTCCCCGCGCCACCCCGACATGGTCGCCCTCTCTGCCCCGACCTCAGCGTCGCCGCCCGATCTGCCGCGCCTCATCGTCGCCGCCCAGTGAGCCCCGGCCCCTCCCTTCCCCCACGCCGCCGCCCCTGCCTTCTCTGCTTGCCGCGCACCGCCGCCACCGCCCCGGCCTGCTCTGCATTGCCACCCAGTGAGCGAAAACGAATACAGAAACCCTGAAAAAGATTATTATGGATGGAACATGATGTTACCATATTTGTTTTAAATATTTTTTTGCAAAAGCGAAAACGAATACCGAAACCCCGAAAATGTATACGAAAACATATACGAGTACGAATAGAAACGGACACGAAGCGGATACGGAGCGGACAAGGCAACAAAAGCGAGCGTTTGACTGGAATTTAAAAACCCCTTGAATCATATAGAACTACGCATGAAAACCAACATATTTAATTAATTATTGACATGGCTATGAATTCATATAATTAGGTTAGCAACTGAAAAATCGATCGGCCCGCTATGGGCTCTTTTGCACACTGCATGCGTTGGCGGGCGTATGGCCCATGTGTGTAGGACCCAGCTAAAATGTTTGCGATAGCCCAAGCGGGCAACTGGTAGTCCCTATTTGACGCTGTGTCTCAAACTATCAGAGAGAGTCACACATGCAGCTCATGCAGAGATTCCCTTTTTGACCGGCCCATTTACTCACACATGTTCTAATTGATCTTGGTTTTAGGAAATATCTAGCAGGTTCTTGTTTGGTCTTAAATGGCTTTGGGAACCTTCTAAAAGGTCCTGGCCTGTTTTTCCTATTAATTTATTTTTGTTATTTCCTTCAGGATTTTTTCCCTTTTTTGGTGTTGTATTTTGAAAAAAATGTTCAGGTTTTCAAAACATTAAAAAATTGTCAGAATTTTTTAAAAACGTTTGCTTTTTTTAGAAAAACTCATGATTTAATATTGTCCACACTTTCACAATAATGGTCGTATTTTCTTAAAATGTTCTGAAAATTTCAAAGTGTTGGAAATTTGTAAAAAAAACATATCTCAAATTACAATGCGTTTTTAGAAAAATTTCGTATTATTTTTTGAATGTTTTTAACAGTGTCCACGTTAATCTTTCGTGCATGTTTTAGAAAAATGTTTGGAATTTTCAAAAAATGTTAACTTTCTACAGAATTTTTCATTTGATATAAATTTATTTGTGTTTATTTAAATAAATCCAAACACAATGGAAAGCATTTTCTTCCAAGATGTTATAATATCGCTACATTATCGAGGGAGCTCCTTGGGCGATCTACACGCTGAATAGAGAGAAAGCCTACACCTACCCTCCCCCCCCCCCACCCCCCCAATCCGCGCGTGCACGTCCTTGGACCATCCCATGTGCGGGCTGTGATGCCTCCTGTTTTTTTCATTTATTTTTTTTCCTTTTTCTTTTTTTTTGCTGTTCCTTAATTCAGGATTTCAAAAAACATTCACATTTAAAAAATTCAAATATGGAAAAATAATGTTCGAGGAATCATATTTTTTATGAATTTAGAGAATGTCCATGACTTTAAAAATGTTTCCGAATTTAGAAAATATTTGTGATTTTGAAAAACTGTTCCCATATTCTAAAATGTACAAGATTTGGAAAAAAATATATTCAGGAGATTTCTTTTTTCATGTTTTTTAGAAAATAAGCACGTAGTCAAAAAAAATCCCAAATATTAAAAATTGTTCACAAATTCATACAATGTTCATGAAATTTTAAAAATGATCAATTTTTTTACAATATCAAAAAATGTTCGCGGATTCCATTTTTCACCCTAATTTGCGCCTAGTCTCATCTTTACCTATGCTCAACTTTGCCCCTCTACCGTTTAGTGCCTTTATGAAAATACCCTTCTGTGCCGTTTTCCTCCGACCAAAGGGGTTTGACTGTCATCGAGACGTTCCGTGGACATTTTTACCCCTACCCTTCGTAAAAAATAATAATAATAAAAAAAACACAGAAACATACCACTGCTAGCCCAGCTACAGTAAATGGCCCAGTCCAGCTCAGCGAGGGGTATGGTCATCTTCAACCCCTCGCGAGGAGGATGAGTCGTGGTAGCACGCGCGCTTGAGGTCGCCACTTCCTCCTTAGCGCCTCCAAATCGCCCCCCGTGCTTATTCCCTTCGCCGAGGAGACATGCCCGAGCCCCTCTGCTTCTTCACCTTCATCTCGTGCTCGTTCCCCTCCTCTGGCGCTTGATCCCATAGCCACCCGAGAGCACTACCTGACTGCCATCGCTTGTTTGCGTAGCCAACAATGCCGCGACGCCGAGCAACCATACCCTCAAGATCCGCAGCATCGCCTTCGTCCCCTCCGCGTAATTATTCGGGCAGGAGCGCCATGATATGAGCAAATCGACCCCGCCGCCGTCGTCTCTGTCCGAGCACCACCGACAATTGATTCGCCACCGTCCGGCCTTCCCTGTCGTCGTCGTTTCCTCCAACTGAACCTGTGTCGGCTCGTAAATGTTTCCCCTTTATTCCCCACCTCAAACTCATCCTCTAGTTGTGTTACCACTTCCAAGAATTTATAGCTTTGCACTTCCCAGAACATAACTAAGAGTATATGTAATCAAGCTATGTGTATGACATGGTGAGATCAAGACATTGATTATTTCACCAATATAATTTTTCATGCGATGTTGTAGAGATTGTGGCTTTTTTTCTAAAACACGTTGAACATTTTTTAAATACATGATGAACATTTTCTAAACACATATATGAATCTACGGTCATCGTGTCGTCATATTAAACAGTGCCGTCACTGTCACCGTATGCTACTGTTAGATGCTATGTATCATTTCGTGTTTCCTACGCCTGCACTTAATACACCTACAGACATGTGACTGTTCCATTGGTCCACATAGCAGGAGCAAACGAGCTTGTCCGCTATAAGTTCTAGCGCCACTCTCAGTATTCTCTCTATTCCTAAATATAAGTCTTTTTAGAGATTCCACTTAGTGACGGTGCCAAAAACAAAATCATGTGTAGTCACTACAAAGTTGTGTAGTCAAATATACATATTACGTTTTTGCCAAAGAGCTGTGTAGTCAAGTGACTACACAGCCTAGACGTGGCGAAATTCCACTATAGACTATATCTCTTCCTCTCTCCCTAATAATAAAGCACGGATTGGGTCTCCGGATTCACCGTCATAATACGCTTTCTTCTGATGTCATAATACGCTTTTACAATTTATATGGACAAAATCGTAATATAAACGAGGTGGTACTAATATATATTTTCGTCCGTCCACCTCCCTCTCCAAATTTTGGTTCGGTTCGTACTTTTTTGCAGCTTCGATGGGCCAGAAAATTTGCTATGGGCCGGTAAAAAAAATTCAATCTCACGACCTGCTCTCCTCTCCTGACGGCTGCAACAAAGGAAAAAATTCTTTTGCCTATGCTGCAATTTCAGATTAATTAGTCCCACCCTGCCGCTTTGCATCATATCCTAGCAGTTTATATACTTTTGGAGTTGGCAGAATCAACAAGGCAACAAAAGACACGAAGAAAAACGCCATGCATCACAAATCGATAGCCCGGAAGAAAGCTCACGAGCAATGAAAGAGGGAGAGGCACATAAAATATTTAAAAAAAGCAGCATCGACCGCCCGACCAGAGCCAGCTCCTCTCCGGAGGAGACATGGCCGCCGTGGGATTCCCGTCGGCGGAGCAGGGGTGCAGGAGGTCAGGCGGCGGCGGAGGGACGCGGCAGCGGGTGCACAGTTGCTGGGACGTCGAGATCCATGGCAGTTGGCGTGAGATCGCCTCCTGGTGTGTTGCGCGTGTGGGAGCTCGTGCTCCTTTGGTCTCGCGAACGAAGGCAGGGGAGAGGAGGTGCGCATGCGGAGCTGCGAGCGAGAACCCGGCTTGTGCGGTTTCATCGATTCATATACATGTGCCTTGGTGATTCAACAAGAGGCAACGGAAATCAAGGGAAGAACGAACCGAACCCAGAGGAGGGACAGCGCAGGCTAGGGGTGGCAGCGCACCTCTGCGGTGGTGCCATGGCCTGCTGGCCAGATGGAAAGGAGACGGGACGGGGCGCTGATACGGGGCCGAGCCGTGCGGCGGCGCCACGGGCAGAGGCAGCCGGAGCTGCGCAGCCGGACAGAGGAGGACAATGGATCTCAGAGGAGGAGCGGCGAGCCGGCGACGCCATGGATAGAGGTATTAGGAGCTGCCTGGCCGAGCAGAGAATGAGAGGAGGAGGAGAGTGGAGGTCTGAGGGGCAGCGGCCTCGCTGGAGTGACGAACGGGCGTGATCTGCTGCTATGGGGGGAGCTGCAGGCTGGCCATGGCGGGCGTGATCTGCTCCTGTGGGGGAAGCTGCAGGCTAGGCTTGGAGAGTTAAAGGCCGCCGCCCTGTGCTCTGCTGTTCTGGCTGCTCCTATGGCGAAGAAGATGAAGAGAAAGGGGATCTGGTTTTGGGGTGTATGAGAAGTGGTGTGTCTCTTAGAGATAAGATAGGTTTTTGTGTGTAACTTCACGAGGAGATGTGTACGCATATACTTCCTCCATTTCAAAATACATGACTCATTTTGTACTAACTTTATACTAAAATTAGTACAAAGTTGGGTCAAACGGAGGGAGTATGTGTTTGTTGTCCATATTTGCCTCTAATTGTTTTTCTTGGCGGACTATACGCTAGACCGTAAACGGACGTTCGTTTTGTCCAGATTTTGTTGGTCTGCATCTAGAAAACAGACGTCCATACCTATCTTTTTCCGAGGCGTCCAATGCTATAGACTATCCAAAAAAGTCCGACCACCCCTCACCGTGTCAGCCGCGCCGGCCGCACCCGCCGTGCGCTCGAGCTCACGTGTCCACACGCGCTCGTCCCAAAGCTCGCCCATGCTCTCCGCGCCGCTCTGTCCGCCGAGCGCGAGGCGTCGCCCCGCCCCGCAGCTGCCGCCGCAGCACCCTCCCGCTGTAGCCGTCGACCCATGGCTCGTGCCGGCCTGCCCTGTAGCAGTCGGCCATCGGCGCTTGGGGCTCGAGCAGTCCCGCCTGCAGCCGCTGACCTGCAGCTCGCGCCGACCAGCCATGCCCCGCAGTTGTCACCGCCGTCGGGCCCTGCGGTCCACCCCACGCCCCCCCTCCCCCCCCCCCCCCCCCCCCCCGCGCATGCTCATCTCCGCACCCGCCCACACGGTCGCCCACAGCAGAGCCACCTCTGCGCGCTTGCGAGCGCCGAGCTCCGGAGCCGCCGCAGCTCGCCCCGCGCAATGCCCGCCCCCACGCGCCCGCATGCTCGCCAACCAGCGCACCCGCACGCCCGCCACCACGTGTTGACCGGCCGTTCCACAAAGGTCGTCGATGTGTTCAATCAGGCGGGGTGGTTCTGGACGCCAACCCGCGGCTCTCGGCGGCGACTACGACGATAGGGAGATGCGTCAGCTCGAGCACAGAGCCGAACCACCGGCCGGGGATGCGCGCTGCGGTGCAGATCCGGCGTGACTCGACGAGGTCGCACGCGCCGGCATTGTGGGGAAGAAATAGAGAAAGGAGGAGAGAGAGGGGTGGATGGGTGAGAGGACCTATCTTTTTCTCCCGTTGCAACGCACGGGCATTTGTGCTAGTATAAAGCAAAATGAGTGAATCTATACTCTAAATACATCTATATATAACCATATGTAGTTTATAATGAAATCTTTACAAAGACTTATATTTAGAAACGAAAGGGGTAGTATGTAGGTGAAGTTGGAATGAATTTGACTTTTTTTCCTATACTTTTCTCTACTGGTCCTCGTCTATCAGCGCTTGTGCACCAGGAGGCGTCGAAAGTAAACTGCACCCACACGAGTTCTCTCGTGCTCAACCCGCAAAAAAAGGAGTTCTCTCGTGCTCTAGGGCGTTGGTGTACCACAGTACCAGGCGTCAACGATGATGAACTGCATCCCAGAGTTATCCTCTTTCGCGAAGGTGTTGGAGTACCATGCGTCGTGTTGACAGGCACAGACCGCCTCCCATCCTGGACACGTCGGTGCCAACGGACACAGAAGTGGCCACATATCCACATACTCCATCCGTTCCTAAATATAATCTTTCTAGAGATTTTAAAATTCACATATGGATGTATATAGATATATTTTAGAGCGTAGATTTATTTATTTTGCTTCTATATAGTTATTTTTTGAAATCTCTAGAAAAACAAATATTTAAAAACAGAGGGAGTAAAAGATAAAAAGAACTCATGCATTACTGCATGCACACTCTGCTTTCCAAGTCGTGCATCCGGTGTCCGAGGTGTGCACTCCATTTGCATCGGCTGTACTGATTAGTTTCGTAATGAGTCATGTGCTCGTATTCTTATGGAGACATCATATCCCTACTTGTAATTGTAACAAACATATCTCCAAAGAATATGCTGACACATGAATCCTGAGGTACTAAGAAGTTTTTACTCACGCTAATACTGGTTGCAAGCAAGGAACCAAGTCAAATTGTTATGAGCTATCATGCTTTCCATTCTCCTACCAGTTTCTCATCCACATACAAAGCATGAGAAATGCACCCTACGGTGGTATGCAACTCCACATATCCCCTATATATACGCATGTCTTCCTTCCGAGTACGATATCAGTGGACTCAAATCCTCAGTAAGATAGGGCTAACCTTCGGTGTTATTAGCTTTCGTGAGAATTTGGAGGAAACCAAATCCACGCATAGGACACAGACACAGGAACGGATACAGGAGGATGCGTGCGAGAATAAGGTTCGGACATAAATTTCATGATGGAAAATAAAGGGAACTTTTTAAAATAGCAGAGGTCTGGCAAACTTGGCTAATAGAAGGTTCCTGACGGAGATATCATTAGAATACAAGTTAGACTTTATTGCGTTACTTGAGACAGGTTCCTTAGCACCTCCGCTGGCGTTGATTTTGATTGGCATTGTTTACCACCAAGGGGAAGGCTCATAGACGACATACAACGATCTTGTGGTAGATCACCTATATTTTATACTTCATCCTAAATCAATACGAGCACAAGCATGACATATAGTTTTATTTCTAAGGAGAGCCTGAACCTGGATAAAAACCCATGCCCCTATTACCATTGTGTCAAGACTACTAGCTCCAGACACCCTGACCGAGATATGCCAGATTTTACTCCGTCAACGACTGCATCCTCTCCCTGTCGTCCCCACCCACTGCACCATCACCGCTCCATAATCTTCCTCCTCTTTATGTAGGGATGTGCCTACAGAGCTGTTGCTGAAGCGGGCGATGCTGCCATCGGCCACAACCATTCTACAACGGCGACCGACCATCCAAGGCACGGGATCACATGATGGACACGGCCGGTGGCGTTTGCTACTAGGATGGTCACCTGCACGCTGGAGTTGCCCGTGTTGCGACGCTGCCATGTATGCCGGGAGCTCATACCTAGGCAACGTGGGAGCTACATCGGGCATACAGGATGTTGTGGCCGGCATTGAAGATTGCTGCAACAAGTCATGGCGACGCCACGACACGTGACAACGGCGACATCGATTTTGCTGCAACCGTCGTCATCTTTTGCTACTACCGGCGTTGTCGTTTGCTACATCCACTCATGACAACGTTGAGACCCACGACTGTGTTTTGCTGTAACCTATCATTTTTGCTACTACTAGCATTGTCCATTGCTACATCCATTAATGACGTCACCTAAGACCCGCGAATCCGTTTTGCTGCTACGTATGTAGCGGGGCAATTTCAACGTGGTGGAGCTGCATCCACGGTGGCAAAATGCTATGATGGGCATTGTGTTTTTGCTGGAACCGGTGATGACGGATGCTGTAGCCAGCCATCTAGTTGGAACCGGTAGTTGCATATACTTGAGCGGCAGAAGGTCATGCTATGATGCGCTCTTTTTGTGCTGGAACGAACGGTGGCTGATGCTGGAACCGGCTTTAGCGGGAGCCGACCATGACGGAAGTTGCAAGCAGGGAGCACACATGATGATGGGGAAGGCGTTGGGAACTTTGCGCGAGGGGGTGGGCGGAGGTGGATTGTGCGGTGCCCATGGACGGCGACACCGAGCGCCGGTGCTTTGACAGGGGACGCGCATGGGAGCCGTGGCCATGGCTAGGATTTCTTTTTCAGCTAGGATGCCTATTTTTCAGATCTGCGAGCTCTTTGGCGTGGTGCTTCAAGCTCGCTGGTAGCGGCGGGGTAGGGCTCCAGCGAAGAGCGGCGATGAAGATGGACTTGCGGCGCGGTGAGTGCGAGCCGTGCTGGAAGGAGGACAGGAGGAAGACTCATACATGAAGGAAGGGATGGTGGTGGTGGGGGGAGGGGGGAGGGGGGGGGGGGGGGTGTCGACAGGGGTTATCGAGTAGCTGTGGTTTCCTCAATTGGATGGTCGTGCGGGCGACCGACCAAAATTTGGTTTGGTCGGTCGGCACCTAGCATTGGCCTTATAAAATACGGCACGACCATTCACAATACCAAATCTATATGTTATGAGAATATATTCAATAATAAGTACTCCCTCCGTCCGGGTTTATTGGGCCCGTGAGCCAGCCATCCGCGTCCGGTTTTATAAGGCCCCGAATTAATTTCCCTCGATCTCCTCCACTGCATGCGCGCTTGATTCGTTAAACTTCTGATTAATTAGCTGCATGCAAAACGGCGTGCGCAACCCGCTGCATGCCATAACTGCCTACTAGCGCTGGACGTGGGCATTGATTGGCCGCATGCAAAAGTGAAGCTGGCTACGGCTGCACGCCATAATTACAAGCTAATTTGATTGGCCTTTCCCACGCTTCAAAATCACACATAATTGGCGTTAATGTCTTGCCTTGGTACCTGAGTTTTGGCTAGCGGGCCTAATAAACCTGGACAGAAGGAGTATAATGCTATTGATTTGATGGTCTTTGTAAACTTAATTAAAGTTTATAAAGTTTGGTTTTCGACAGACCTAATATGCAAAGTAAATAAAAAAGAAGAGAGTGCTGAGTTAGAAGAATCTCACTTGAAAAACACTGAGGCCTTGTTCGGTTGCATGTGGATCCGAGGGAAATGAAAGGGTTTGAGGGAGATTTAAACCTCTTATAAGGCTGATTGCTCCCCTTGGGCGCGCGCTGGAGCTGTTCGACGAAATGCCGCGCCCGGACGGCTTCACCTACCCTCTACTTCCTGGAGCACTGTCCCACGCCGGGTCCACCACTGTCCCTCGCCGGAGCAACACTGCTGGCTGGTCCATCTGCTCGCATAAGGCGGCGATGTCTGACCTGACGGAGGGGTGCAGGGGATGCCTTGCCAGCCAGACTCGCAGGTCTGGAGGGTGCTGCTTGGCGGGTGCATGATTCAGACCGGCCTCACCTCGGGTCATCAGTCGGAGGATGATGAGTGTGTCATTGAAGCGATCCCTTGGAAATAAGTGGATATGCGACGTACGTGCTGACTTCCACAAATGGTCTTGAGGTACGTAAATGCCACTAGAGGTTAATATCAAGGTTATATATGATTGCCGATGAGAGAAAACCTTATACTTAGGCATAGAGGGAGTATATGCCTATACCACCTAAACCTTCTGATCACCAAGTAGTGAGAAATGCAGAGATATATATATATATATATATACGTGAGCTTGTTCCTCAAGAAGAGCTTGCTTCTCTAAAAATTAAATTCTGACGGTGACGGCACTTATCATGCTAGCTGTAATTAGGCTATTTCTGAGATTAGAGAACCGAATAGGGGTGTAACTCCCAAAAGAAGATCTAACAAAGTTATGGGCATACTCGAAGGAACTGGATGGCCTTGTTGGTTTAATAGTAGAATCTGAATGTGTAGGTGCTGCTGCAGTTAGTGGTATCTCTACCAACAGCTTTAGGAAACTTTCTGCGCACTCAACATAGGCGGCTGGTCTTGTTGGAACTTTGTTCGCTGGCACTCTGCACATACACAAACAAGTTAGCGCTTCCCAACTTGTATCTGCAAATTCCTGCATTTCTGGGCCTGTTACTGAATTCTGTCAAGAGGAACATATGTCCATCACTACCACATTGTTCGTTCCTGCATGCATGAAGCGATCCCAAGACGGATACACTTGCTTTTGTTTGTTTGGCCAATCACTTTACTGACCTTTTGTTTTTCACTCGCTGAAACCTTTTGTTGGCTTTCTATAATGCTTCAATAGATCAATGATGACTTCAATGAAACACTTGAGTACTGCACTAGCTAGGAAGATGGACAAATATTGAAACCTTTGATCTGATCCTGGCGAGGGCTAATAAAACTCCACTTCAAGGGCTAATAATTAACTCTTCCTGATATTACATCTGGTAGCTGCGTTATGTATACATATATCACATACACAAGCTCATTATATTATTGCAGAACCCAGCCAAAGCACATTATATTTTATATAGCACACAATAATATATCGGTAACAAGTCAAATGTGCATACAAGGCACTTATTACATGAATGAAACCATGTTGTCCAGAGGAAAGCCACACAAATCCAGACACATGAGCATAGGCACAACCATTTTGCTCAACCACAATCACAAGGCACACATTGCAGAACAAGTAACTGGAGACACCCACCCCCACACACACCACTCAATCGGCACACACGCAGAACATAAGTGCGTAGATAGAAACAAACAATGGCAAACCACACGGGCACTCACAAACGCAAACCATGGGAGGAATTGATGATGCACCGAGGAAGTAAAGGGAAGGCCTTCAGTTCTGCTGATCTACTCTTTAGTCTTTTGATGTCTTCTTTCACCGCATTAGGGACGACAGTGTCACCATTCAACTCTAGCTCCTTTAATGCAGGAAGTTTGTCGATTCCAGACAGAGAATCAATTTTGGTGAATGACCAGATGATCCTCTCGAGCTTACTAGCAGCCCCATTATCAAATCTGATTTCAGTTATGCTGGTTCCCTCAACAAGGAAGTTCTTAAGATTTTTGAATTTACCCTTGTTGAAGACGAGCTTACTATCAGTGTATGCATTGTGTCGAAGCTTGAGACAGAGTAAGTTCTCAAGCTCGGCAAGGACCTTCAGATCGTCCTGGCTCAGCAAAGTGCCAGTCAGAGTTACCTTGGCAAGTTGCTTTCCATTTTCGCAAAATATCTTAAGAAGCTGCCCCTTTTGTGCGCCAGTGCTTTCATTGATACTTAGTCTCTCGAGAACATTGGGGTAGTCGTGTTTCAGACAGAGAGCTGCTGGAGTGCCCTTGTGTCTGGGTATGTCTAGAGTAATTGACAGAAAACGGAGGGACTGGGTTAGGAGGTCACTGATTGCTTCAAGCAACGGCTGGAGGTCACTCTCCTTGTTGATAGCCACACCGAGCTTCTTCAGCTGATTTAGACTTCCAATGTCTTTCAAGTCCTGGTTATTCTTCGGTTTGACATTGGACAGTACCTCCACTCCCTCCATTTTTTCAATCTTCTCAGGGATCTGAACACTGGAGAAGTCAGCACCACTGCTTGTACTTGAACCAACATGACCGGCCAACAGAAGCTTCAGACGATTCTGCGGCTTGACATTGAACTTTTTGATCTTCTCAGGGAAGTCAACAGGACTTGAATCAACATTACCAGCTAACAGACGTTTCAGCTTTCTGAGCAGGACATGTCTTGTTGCAGACGCAGGAATATTGGTCTGCCGTATATCCAATACCTCCAGCTCAAGAAGATTGTTTATTTCACTGGGCAGCTCGGTAACATTGGTTCGCCTTAGGCAGAGATACTTGAGCATTAGCATCTTCCTGCATATGTTCCTCAGGTAGTGCTGGTACTCCGGGAAGCAATCACAGCCCTCTAGATCTAGCACCTTGAGCTTGGAGAACTGAGATGACTTTTCCAAGAAATTTTCGATCTTTTAAGAGCTGCGGAGACGGACATCGCTGAAAATAGAGAAGTGGTGAGCCAAGTGATGTGACAGCCGTGTCTCCAGAATGTGCTGCTTCATGGCGATCTTGGTAATGAATCCATAAACTGTCTTATGAACCGTGCAGCTCTTGACCGTTCCAGTAGCACCAATGCCAGCAGGACAAACAAGGCACCGGGCAACCAGTGTATCAAAACATTTATCGGCTTCCTCCACTGAAGAGGACCAGTGCCATTCTTTGGTGGTAATCAGCCCTTCTGCAACCCATCGTCCGATCAAGGTTGACCGCCTGATGGGTTCTCCTGGAGGGAAGATAGCGAGGTACAACAAACAGGACCTATACTCTTTAGGTAGATCCCTGTAGGAGAACTTGAACATCCTACTGGGCAATGATTTTTGTGCGGCACTGGCTTGCAAGGATCCGTGCAACTTGCTCAACTCTTCACTACTCCTCTTGGGTTTTGCGTACAATGCATGAGCAAATATCTTCATGCAGAATTCATCTGATTTGCACTCGCATAAGATGTTGTGAACAATCTTGCGGATCTTGTCATCATTCATATGATGGCTTGTATGCTGGAGCACAGTATCAAGGTAGAGGCCAACAAGAGAATATTCTACAAGATCCTTCTCTGGACAGTGAAAATATTGCTTGGTGTCCTGTTGAGTGGTTTTTGTGGCCACAATCACAGCACCGGTGATGGGGCACTCCAACAGGCCCAAAGTTTTTCTGGTCTTCTCCCATTTGGGTACATACTTGTAATCAACTTTGAGAATGACCAAAATCCTCCTTTGATCATCTCCCAAACATTCTTGAATCTTTTCCACGATCCTTTTAACCATCAGTTGCTTCGTAATCTTCCATTTGACTTCTTCTTTCTTGTTCTTTATGGTTTTTTTGAAATAATCTTCCTCAGTTTGAGCTGGTTCACTGCCTGTCTCTTGGTTCTTGTCAGATTTGTCTAATTCCCGCAGCTCATGCAACATTCCTTTAACCTCTTTGACCATATCTTTGATTTCATCCTCGACCAGTGTGCCAGGAGTATCATTTGTAGCGATGGTGCTGATGCTGCTTGGCCTTGGGAACGCCTTCCATAGGATGTCTTCATATTCGGGCTCCTTGAGTTGCTTTGCATTTGAGCCGCCTTCTTCTATTTTCCTTTTAAGCTTCTTGGCTGTTTGCTTGATGATGACATCATACACTTCTGCTATCATGGCTTTATTCTTTTTGTCTTCCTTTTCAGCTGCAGTCGTCGTTGAGTAGTAGATGAGCAGCGAGAGGAGTTGCTCCAATGGATTATTGGTGATTATTTCTTCAAGATCCTTCCCACCCTCCTTTGGTCTTATCAGGTCTTTACCGTCCACAAGGTTGCAATTGATGTCTTCAATTTTGTCGACCTTGATTCCTTTTATGTCGTCCTTGATGGCACCAAGCATCCTCTTTATGTAAATGTAAGTACCCCATTTTGTTGTAGGAGGAGTCGTGCCTTGCTGCCGGTTGAGTTGACGCAGGATGTAGCAGAGAATCCTGTAGGGCCGTAGCGGTACAAAGTCGAAATGCACCGCCGAGATGTCGACCAAGACGACGACATTCTGCGGTGCTACAACATGTGCAATAACGTTGGCATCCCTGGTCTCCGGTGGCACAACCTTATCTTCATGCACAACGGCACTGGGATCGCTGATCTCCGGTGGCACGACCTTATCTTCATGTGCAAGGTCGGTAGTGTGCTGGGTCTCTGGTGGCATAACCTTATCTTCATGCACAGGAGTGCTGACATCCTTGTTCTCCAGTGGCATAGCCTTATCTCCAGGTGCATAGGCGCCCGCGTCCTTGGTCATTGGTGGCACAACTGTCTTCTCTTGGTGTGCAAGAGTGTTGTCGGCGTCCTTGGTCTCCGGTGGCACATCCACCTCATCTTCATGCATAGGAGCACTGACGTCCTTGGTCTCCGGTGGCACTGCCGCCCTTGGCCTCCGGTGGCATAGCCGCCTTATCTTCATGCACAAGAGTGCTATTGTCCTTGGTCTTCGGTGGCACAACCGCCTTATCTTCGTGCGCAAGAGCGCCGATGTCCTTGGTCTCCAATGGCATTGCCTTGTCTTTGTGCGGAGAGTGCCAGTGTCCTTGGTCTCCGATGGCACAACCTCGTCATCTTCATTTGCAAGAGCACATACGTCCTTGGTCTCCGATGGTCCTGCCGCCTTATCTTCATGCACAAGAGGGTCGGAGTCATTGGTCTCCGATGCCACAACAGCCTTAACTTCATGCGCAAGGGCGCCATCCGGTGGGACAACCTTATCATGGGTGTCCTCTACCCGCTTCAAATGGGCTTCTGCCACAGCCAGGGCTTTACGCCCAAGAGCGTCAGCATCCTCGGGTTTTGGTTACCACAAAGACGATGCATGGTAGTAATGGGTTTGATCCGGCTACCAGTCCTAGCATTATGTCTTCCTCCGCCGCCACTGCCCCTGCCTCCGCCTGCACCACCGATCCGATCCAGTGGTCTAACCTCATCCTAAAATACTCATCCATGTCCATTGTCATACTCATAGTAGTCATGGACAAGGCCACCTTGAGTGGATCCACTCCGTCTTGGTCGTCGTCGTCTTCTTCATGGTCTTGTGTGGCCGGCAGCAACAATGGCTCCGTGAGCCCAACGCCAGCACCCGAAGATGATGACAACTCCGCCGTTTTGACCTCGACGCCATACCTCAATCGGCGATTGCCAATGTCTTGTGCCCGGTCCTTGAGCTCCCTCAGATGGCCGGCTGCTCGGTGCTGTGCGAGCAGCTTGCGCAGCAGCCAGGGAGCCCACCAGAGGTAGAGGCGAAGGCCCCCCCTGGGCCGGTGGAATCCGGGGTCGCCATGGTAGAGTTAGAGGTCGATGCAGTTGTTGCAATCGTTGGCGAGGATCCGAACCTGATTCATCCAGGTGCGGACCTGCTCGTCGTGCTCGCGGTTACTTCCGGACAGGTTGGCCAGGAAGCTGCCCATGCTCTCCATCTCCTCTTGGATGAACTGCACGTCACGTCGGACGCGGCCGAGCCTCACTGCCTCATGGCTGATCACCCCCAGTAGCGTGGTCACGGCGCCCGTCGCCAGCTCCGCCATAGATTTCTCCCCTCCGCCGGCGGCCTGGCCCTGGTATGTGTTATAGTGTCTCAAGAGTTTGGTTGGTTGGGGAAGCAGGCTAGGCTAGGCTAGCATGCATGCGGCTTTGTGGCCTTGCATTGCATTCGCTCGTCTACCTGTGTGTGTTGTGTGTGTGCCGTGGGTAACCAGCAAAAGGATCCCTTTGCTGTATTCTACGTGAGCCCAAGCAAAGCACCTTCTTCTTTTCTTTTCTCTCCATCATTTACTTCTTTCAGCAGGTTGCAGAGACTTCATGGTGAACCTACAAGTGTAGGGGACCTCGAGAATGCGATTTTCCGCTGTCTCCAGGTGGAGCACATTACCCAACTTCTTCCTTTTCGTTTCTCCCTATATATTCTTTACTTTTGAGTAGGCTCCAGATACTTCATCGTGATTTCTCATTTTGTCTTTGATCTTCTCGAAGGATACATCGATCGTTAATTGATTCCTCATCCTCTCCTCTGTTACGATTTTCCTATGGTCCCTTTCGTGTGATAAACTTGTCGGCAACTCAATTGCTTTGCTGGCAAGTGATCCTCTTCTCTGTTAGGAGTTTTCTATGGTCCCTTTCGTGTGATAAACTTGTCGGCAACTCAATTGCGTTGCTGACAAGTGTTCCTCTCCTCTGTTACAATTTCCCTATGGTCCTTTTCGTGTGGTAAACTTGTCGGCAACTCAATTGCGTTGCTGACAAGTGATCCTCTCCTCTGTTATGATTTTCCTATTGTCCTTTTCGTGTGATAACCTTGTCGGCAACTCGATTGCTTTGCTGCCAAGTGAGTTTGATTTCATTCGATCCTTGGTCCTTGGAAAGGAGAGAGCATCTGTGTTTCTTTCTCTTTTGCTTCCATTTCGCTCCTGGAAGGCATCCAAGAGGCTGCACTATTAAGCATGCACAATTACAGTAGTAACATTGATGAGCTTGCTAAAGAATAGTAGTTCTTTTTTTTTTCAAAAAGGAGGTTATCCCCCGGCCTCTACATCAAAAAGATGTATGCGGCCATCTTATTAAAAAGCAAATAGTCCAACAAAGTCTCCAGGTATCGGAATACAAAAAGGCTCACAATGAGCTAAAAGCAAGAAAACGGAATAGCCACAACCGGCGGCATCAAAGAATAGTAGTTGTAATGGATAAATATCTTCAAATTGCACTCACACATGACATGATATAGTGTCCCTAGGAACAATAGTCTGACAACGAGTAGCCTCATAGAACAAAGGGGTTCGGCCTGAATTTCTATTTGTCTATATAAACACCACACAGTTAAGAGGTCGAATGATTATACATAGATATAGTTCTAAAAAAAAACTGTACATAGTTATGATCTTCTATTCTTCTTTGAGTTGTTTTTTTTGCTAAACAATGTACAATGGCATCCAGTCTTGATTAGCATGATCCTTCCACCCTTTCTCTTGAGAGAAGAACCGTTTTGATTACCATCCAGTTTTTCTTTCTTACTATTTTCCATATTCGAATGAATGTTTTTAAATACAGGAACTACCACCTAGTAACTAGGGCGGTTTTATTAAGAGAAGCGATGGGTGAGATAAACTTCAAAAATCTGCTCCAAGCAGGAGTCAAGCATGGGGCTTTGATCCGGCCACCACCACCGGCCACCGCATGGGGCTTTGCTCCGGCCAGCGGCGGTGACGCAAAGGAGAAGGGGCGGAGGAGACGGGAGGGAGGGCGCCGCGGCCGCCCGAGTCGCCGGATGCGGAGGTGTCGCGGGGGCTTTTTTTTCGTGATTTTTCTGTGATGGCCTTGTTGTCACTAGTTTATGTCCACACATACAATTGCGGTCTAGATCTAAAACCTTGCCAAGGTTAAACTGCGCCAATAACGTAAAAGAACATATTTCTAAAAGCAGGGGCATCTAGGTGTCCTCATTACGTTATCTGCAGGCAGAGCATCAACCTTTTCTTTTCTTTTTCGCCCATTCTTTACTTTCCAGCAGGCTGCCGATCCTTGATGATCTTTCATCTTTTCAAAGGATACATTGTCCTCTGCTGTTACGGCTTTGCTATATATGGCCCCTTCCGTGTGATAAACCTCGCCTATTAGTGGGCTGACATGTGACTTTTGATTTCATCCGAAGAGAATTCCTTATTTGGCCCTTTGTTAAATTTTGCTTTTTTTTTGTCCAAAAAACCATTTTCTTCCTTTTTTGACACTCAAAGTTCATTTTGTTTCCTATGTGACACTTCCATCCATTTTTCCATCCAAGGGTGTTAAATGGCATGTAGAAAGACAATTTTGCCCCTGATGATAGTATGAACAGAAAAGAGGAAAAGAAGGGGTGCGAACGACCAAAAAATTTATATGAGGCGGAATCTACACTCACTGGTAGAAAAAGGGCCTATAGTCCCGGTTCGTAAGGGCCTTTAGTCCCGGTTCCTGAACCGGGACTAAAGTGTCGATACTAATGCCCCGACCCTTTAGTCCCGGTTCAATCCAAAACCGGGACTGATGGGCCTCCACGTGGGCAGTGCGCAGAGCCCAGGCAGGAGACCCTTTGGTCCCGGTTGGTGGCACCAACCGGGACCAATAGGCATCCACGCGTCAGCATTTCGGTGGCTGGGGTTTTTGTTTTTTTTTGAAGAGGGGGGGGGGGGGTTTGGGGGTTTTGGGGGGTTAATTTAGGTGTTTCATATATTATGTTAGCTAGCTATAATTAATAGAGAGAAGTGTCCTCTCTTATGTCCGTGCTTGGTCGACGCTACGTACTATACATACGTATAGAGAGGACTAGACACGCTAGCTAGCTAGTAAGCAAACGAAGGAAACAGAAGATCGTCATGAACATATATGCATACAGAGAGAAGTGATATCGACCACCTCTCCTTCTCCGAGAGATTGGTCGAACAACAAGTTCTCGTACATCTATCTGACACTACCGGCTACATATATACAATAATTATCTCTTACAAATATAATCATACGGACTCAGGGTCCACATAGAATTCTCCGTCTTCAGGGATCACGTGGTCAAGAAAGAATGCCGCCAATTCCTCTTGAATTGCTCGCATGCGAGCTGGTGCTAGGAGTTCATCCCGCTTCCGAAACATCTAATTTAAAGAAGGGGGTCAATACATATATATATGAATGAATGAAACTCAACACAAATGATGGTAATAAAATAAAATTGTGAATGTTGTTATTTACGTACTTCATATTGTTCGTCAGTGTAGCCCCGCTCACAGGTCATGTGACGGATGGACTCGCAAACATAGTATCCACAGAAATCATTCCCTTGTTCCTGCCACAACCACTTTACAAGAAATAGAGGTTAATCAAACTGATAAGCAAGAATACCAAATGGTATTGATGAAACTAGCGCTTGAATGACTAGTAGATGCGCTTAAAATGCTACTATGGTACTTACTTTCGGGTGTCTAAATTGCAGCTCCTTCGGCAGTCCCGGAGCTTTTCTGGTGAATTTTGTCCAAACCCTGCCGGACAAAGAAAACAATTACTTGATATATCAGGAAATGAACAAAGTTGCTGATATGGTGGATAATGATCGATTTAACTAGTCTTGGGGATCTTTTCGTCTGCATAGTCCTGGGGATCTTTTCGTCTTGAGTCTAAGACGGTTACTAGTCCCTGCTCAAGCTTAATCTCTAGGAGAATATAGTGGAAACTGCACACGCATGCATAACTCATCAATTACATTACTATAACCTTGACTAATATATAAGGGAAACCGAATACGCACAAGACAGTAACACTCACTTGAAGTTGTAAGGAAAGAGTATTAGATCTTTGTTTTCATTTATTACCAACGATCGTAGCAAGTTGGCCTCGGTAGCTGCGGCATGAAATTTAACCTGAGTTGCATCTATGAGATATGTGTTAATGAACCCAATATCACCGACTTGTCTTTTCTTCAATTCGGCGATCTTCAATCTGCATAATATAGTGAGGATGATTATAAATACATGTAATGAAAGAGCTAAGCTATATAGAGAAACTTAATGACAGAAGTAGTACTACTTACAGACAGTAGCAGGCGACCGTTGTTTTATCAAGGGCCAATTGATTGAAAAACTGATAGAACTCCTCAAATGGAACAGGCAACAGTTCAATTCCAACGAGGTCATGCTCCTTTTTAACTTTCACATACAAAGTACTCCTCCCTCCGGAGTCTTTGCAGATTTTCAAGTACCAATCATGCAATCTTCGCATCATCGTTGACAGAGATCTTTCATCTTTGACGAGAGGCTTCCCGTACTCGTATCTTTGTATCTGCACGTCCATGGGTTCATAATGTATATCGTCGGGCAGGTAATCGGCAAGATTGCTATAACTGGGCACCATCCTCGGATCATTAGCGACGTTGTGGCTAGGCACCTTGAGCGGGGGGCACGATTGCTTCGCTTGTTCGCCGAGCTGGGCAATTTGTTTCCCAACTCATCGTTCTTTCAGCCTTTGATCACTGACAGTACTTCCCGACCGCTCCGCTTCGGCAAATTCCTTTCCAATAATGCGCTCATAATTTCCTTTCGGCGGAGACTTTGGTGGTTTGGTCAGGGCAGCCAGAGTGCACTTCAATTTCACCGGATCTACCTTCTCCTCCGGAGGTGGATGTCTCTTTGCTCTCAACCCTTGAAACCAGTCATCCACTTCGGTTCGCGCGATCTCGGCGTTCTCCTCCGGGGTCCTCTCATATGGTAACTTCTCTGGAGTCTTCAGAGAAGGACCGAATTTGTATGTCCTCCCGCCTCTGGTTGTACTGCTAGACGCCGACCGAGCAGACGGAGCGGTTGTCTTCTTTACTTGCTTACGAGGCGGAGGAGAAGGACTACGACGCGCCAGAGCAGCTGGAGCGGCGGCAGGTCTCTTCCTCCCTTGCTGACGAGGCGGAGAAGGAGGAGGCTGGCTGCTCGGGCGCATCGGCGCAGGCGGAGAAGGAGGCGGAGTGCCGCCATGCGCCGGAGAAGGAGCCGGCTGAGGGCCCTGATCATCACTCGCCGGAGGAGGAGGCGGTGGAGGAGGCGGAGTGCCCTGACTTGCCGGAGGAGGAGGAGGCGGAGGCGTCCGTTCGGAAGGTTGATGAGCTCCTTCCGCCATAGGCATGGAGTCTTCAAAGTAGACCCCAGCCGAGTCTCCCCTTCACCGGTAGGGTGGTCAAGCTGGAGGTCCTCAAATCCCTCCGTTATTTCATCCACCATCACCCTAGCATATCCTTCTGGAATCGGCCGGTAGTGAAAAGTTGCGCCGGGTTCAGTAGGATAAACAGAGCCAACAGCCGCCTTGACCTTCAAATTCATCCATTGCGTCATAAGGTGGCAATTTTGAGACTCCGTTATAGCATCCACGGGATAGCTGGCAGGAGCCATCAAGGCATGCTCCGGCTGAAGCAGCTCGGTGGAAGCCACGCTGCTTCTGCGCTGAGATGGCGGGGTAGCTTCGGGGGAGGCTTCGGCAGTACGTTTGCTGCGATTTGCTTCTCGTTCCTCTATCGCGTCTACCCTTTCTTGCTGCAAGCATTTGGGTCTGCTGCACTTTTTTTCTCCTCTCATGGGATTTGTAACCGCCTGCGTCCGGAAATCCAACCTTCCACGGAATGGAGCCTGGCGTGCCTCGTGTCCGTCCAGGGTGCTCAGGATTCCTGAGGGCCATTGTGAGCTCGTCGTTCTCTCTGTCTAGAAAGAACTTCCCTTGCTGCGCTGCTTCAATATACTGCTTAAGCTTCCTGACTGGTATGTCCATTTGATCGTTCATCCAAATGCACTTCCCTGTTACAGGGTCCAAGGTTCCGCCAGCCCCGAAGAACCAAGTCCGGCAACGGTCTGGCCAGCTAATTGTCTCTGGTTCGATCCCTTTATGAACCAGATCATTCTCAGTCTTGGCCCACTTAGGCCGGGCTATGAGGTAGCCACCTGACCCCGTGCGATGGTGAAGCATCTTCTTCGCAGCATTTTGCTTGTTTGTCGCCGACATCTTCTTACTCTTTTCCGATGTCTTGTGGGCCACAAATGCGGGCCAGTGATCTCTGATCTTCTCATATCTGCCCTTGAATTCTGGTGTCTCATTATTTTCGACAAACTTATTCAGCTCTTTCTTCCACCTCCTGAATAGTTCTGCCATCCTCTTAAGAGCAAAAGACTTGATTAATTTCTCTTTAACTGGGTTCTCTGGATTATCCTCTGGCGGTAGGGTGAAATTTGACTTCAGCTCAGTCCAAAGATCATTTTTCTGCATATCATTGACATAAGACACCTCAGGGTCTTCTGTAGCCGGCTTAAACCATTGCTGGATGCTTATCGGGATCTTGTCCCTAACCAGAACCCCGCACTGAGCAACAAATGCGCTCTTTGTCTGGAGGGGTTCAATCGGTTGGCCGTCGGGCGCGATTGCTATGATCTCAAACTTTTCATCCGAGCTCAACTTTTTCTTTGGGCCTCGTCTCTTTACCGAAGTTGTGCTCGATGCGGAGGGCTAGAAAAAAGAACAAAGACTTAATTAATATGTGTACATACCAAAACAATGAATGCATCAATCAGCTAGTCAGCACAGGCTTAACTAATATATATACCTGGCCGGACTCGGTTCGGTCACCGGAGCCGTCATCACGGTCTCCTTCTTGCACCGGCATTGGGTCACCGGAGCCGTCCTCATGTTCTTCTTCTTGCACCGGCATTAGGTCACCGTAGCCAGCTTGTTCACCCTCTCCTTCCAGACCATCGGTGTCGTTGAGAAACAACGAGACGGCATCACTTCCTTCTGCGATTATGTCCCTCAACAACGCTTCTTTTGCTTCGTCTCGGGTGGTGTCCATAGTTTCTACAAATATTTACAACATGGCAATTATTATTCAAACATGACAGATGGATATATTAGTGCCAAACATAGAACTAGCTACCTAATCATAGTAAGCTATCGGGAGGGGGTATATATCGACAACGACGACACTACATCTATGTCCCTCGACGACCCTCGTTCCCGATAAAAAAAAGAGGAAGAAGAAAAAAAGAGGAGAAGAAAGAATAGAGGAGATCTTCTCCTCTATTCTTTCTTCTCCTCTTTTTTTCTTCTTCTTCCTCTTCTTTTTTTATCCTCTTCTTCCTCTCATGTTCGAGAGCATCGCCGAGGGGTCGGGAGGTTGCGTAGTGTCAAAGGATTCAACAAAACCATGTCTTCATCATTAGGCGAAAGTAACATGTGCATGATGGTACGAAGCTCTTCAAAGTTGTTCTGGAACGGAGTCCCACATAGGATAATTCGCTTTTTGGTACAAAGTTCAGCAAGAGCCTTCCGAATATCGCTATTTGGAAGGCCTTTGCTAAATTCGTACCAAAAGGCGGATTATCCTATTCGGGACTCCATTCCAGAACAACTTTGCAGAACTTCGTACCAACATGCCCTGGTTACTTCCGGCTAATGATGAAGGCATGGATTTCTTCAATACTTTCACACTAGGAAACCTCTCTCGACCCCTCGGCGATCCTCGACCCCTCGAACCCTCGACGACCCTGGAACCCTCGATCCCTCGGTGATCCTCTTCTTCCTCTCATGTTCGAGAGGATCGCCGAGGGGTCGGGAGGTTGCGTAGTGTCAAAGGATTCAACAAAACCATGTCTTCATCATTAGGCGAAAGTAACATGTGCATGATGGTACGAAGCTCTTCAAAGTTGTTCTGGAACGGAGTCCCAGATAGGATAATTCTCTTTTTGGTACAAAGTTCAGCAAGAGCCTTCCGAATATCACTATTGGAAAGGCCTTTGCTGAATTCGTACCAAAAGGCGGATTATCCTATCCGGGACTCCATTCCAGAACAACTTTGCAGAACTTCGTACCAACATGCCCTGGTTACTTCCGGCTAATGGTGAAGGCATGGATTTCTTCAATACATTGACACTAGGAAACCTCTCTCGACCCCTCGGCGATCCCCGACCCCTCGAACCCTCGACGACCCTGGAACCCTCGACCCCTAGACGACCCTGGAACCCTCGACCCTCGACCCTATAGAACCCTCGAACCCTCGACCCAGAAACCCTCGACCCTTGACCCCTCGAACCCTCGACCCTGAAATCCTAGAGGAGAAGATCGAAGAAAAAAAAGAAGAAAAAAAAGAGGAGAAGAAGAAAGGAATAGTGGAGAAGAAGAGAAAATAGAATATATTCTATTTTTTCTTCTTCTCCACTATTCCTTTCTTCTTCTCCTCTTCTTTTTCTTCTTTTTTCTTCTTCTTATTTATTTCTCCTCTTCTTCCTCTCCTCTTCTTCTTCTTATTTAGTTCTCTCGACCCCTCGTCCCTCTCTCGACCCCTCGACGACCCTCATCCCTGATAACATTTTTTTCTCCCCTCGACACCTCTCGACCTCTCGTCCCACTCTCGACCCCTCATCATCATCTACCACCCCCCTCGTTTTCTTTAGCATATATCCATGAAGAAAAAAGAAGTCTTCCTCTTCTTATTTTCCTTTTTCCACTCCTTCCTTTTCTTCTTCTTCTTCTTCGTTCTTCCTTCTTCCTCTTTTCTTCCTTTTCCTTATTTTACTTTTTCCTCTACACTAACCTAAAATCGATATCTACTAATTAACAACCTAAATAAAAAAATGAATACATATATGAAAAAAAACATCATATGAAAAAAACATCTAGCATTTCATCAAACACCTTCTATATGGACAAAAAAATTCAGAAGCTCCTCTATTCCTTCCTCTTCTCCTCTTTTTTTCTTCTTCTTCTTCCTCTTCTTCCTCTCCTCGTCTTCTCCTTCTTCTTCTCCTTCTTTCTCTACTTATTTTCCTTTTCCTGATTTTACTTTTTCCTCTCCACTAACATAAAATGCAACAAACATAAAATGCTCTAAATCGATCAACTAACCTAAAATCAGTGATAAAATGCACTAACCTAAAATCGATATCTACTAACAACTTGAAAAAATTAATACATATATGAAAAAATGCATATATGAAAAAAAAAATATCATCATATCATCAACAGAAAAAAATAGTATTTTTTCTAAAAATCTATCTTTTGCATATATACATCAACATATATATACACTAACCTAAAATGCACAAAAATGCTATCGGAGAGGGGGTATATCGACCCCCCTCATGTATCCACATACATACATCTATACATACATTTCTCATATATACATACATACATTTCTCATATATAAGTTTTTCTTCTTCTTCCTTTCTTCTTTCTTCCTAGCTAGATATATAAATTTTTGCATATATAAAATACATATATACTTGCATATATGTATAATTTTTTGCATATATAAACTTTTGCATATATAAAGTTTTTCTAAAATCTAACTTTTGCATATATGAACATATATACACAGAGAACATATACATATATGCACATTTTTATAATAATGAAAAAAATAATAGGAAAGGGCGCCGGCGGCCGGACCGAAGGTGGTGGCGTGTGGTCGGGGCGACGGCGACGGGGTTGGGGAAGGGGCGACGCGCGCGGCGACGGCGACGGGGTCGGGGAAGGGGCGGCGCGCGCGGCGACGACGACGGGGTCGGGAAACGGGTGGCTCACGCGGCGACGGCGACGGGGTCGGGGCAGGGGCGGCGCGCGCGGCGACGGCGATGGTGTCGGGGCCGGTAGGGGCGGCGGGCGCGGTGACGGTGTCGGGGCAGTGGCTCGGTGGCGGCGACGGCGAGGTGGACCAGCCTGACGGCGTCGGGGCAGGGCTCGGCGGCGACGGCGACAAGGAGCAGAAGGCGTCGGGGCGAGAAGAAACAGATGGATTTTGGCGAAAACTGCAAAGTGCTGTATATATAGCAAGAGCATTGGTCCCGGTTCGTGGCACAAACCGGGACTAATGCCCCCCTTTAGTCGCGGTTGGTGCCACCAACCGGGACCAAAGGCCAATTTTCAGCAGCCCAAAGGGCGGGAAGCGGCGGCCTTTGGTCCCGGTTGGTGCCACCAACCGGGACTAAAGGGGGCATTGGTCACGGTTGGTGCCACCAACTGTGACCAATGCCCCCTTTAGTCCCGGTTGGTGCCACCAACCGGGACCAAAGGCCTGTGCTACCCCGAACCCATATATTTAGTCCCACCTCGCTAGTTGAGAGGGAGGCGCACCTGTTTATAAGGTGCGGTGCGCCTTCCCTCTCGAGCTCCTCTCTAAAGCAGGCTTTCGGGCCTAACACTGCAATCTGTGCCTGTGGGCCTACTGGGCCTCCCGCGGGCCTGAATCCGGGCCCATGGTAGGGTTTCTAGTCGTATTCAGGCCGTGGGGGCCCAGTAGGTGGCACTTTTTTGTTTTTTTGTTTTTTTTGTTTCTACTTAGAACTAAATACTTATAGTTTTGTAGTGATTTCTTTTTTATTTTAGGTCACAAAAATTATAAACTTTCTGTTAGTGCCATTAGTTTTAAAATTTGAATAGTTTGAATTTGATTTTTTTAAAATTTGTGTGAATCACTAGTTTATGAATAACTTTACTATAAAAATTGATTTTTGAGTCAATCTTTTTCCTGCTATTTAATATTACTGTGTTTTATCATTATACTCAATTTGGTAATTTTAGTTAGTCATAACAAATATTATAGGGGTGAGCCCTATTTTTTCCAGTTTTTTGTTTTGTTTTCTGCATTATTTATTTCCTTTTGTTTTTTGCTTTATTTTTTAATTCTTTTTGCTTTTAGTTTTAGAAAAATTATAAACTTTCTATTAGTGCCATTAGTTTTCAAATTTGAAAACACTTTTTTAGTTTTTTAGTTTTTTGTTTTCTTTGTTGCTTTATTTATTTTATTTTGTTTCTACTTACAACAAAATACTTATTGTTGCTATTTTTATTTTTTTTCCAGTTTTTTTTGTTTTGTTTTCTGTATTATTTATTTTCTTTTGTTTTTTGCTTTATTTTTTAATTCTTTTTGCTTTTAGGTCAGTAAAATTATAAACTTTCTGTTAGTGCCATTAGTTTTAGAAAAAAATATAAACTTTCTGTTGGTGCCATTAGTTTTCAAATTTGAATAGTTAAAATTTGAACATAGATGCACCTATAGAGAAAATTCGACCTAAATTCATGGTTTTCAAATGAACTCTGAAAAAGTTGGCATAGCATACTCGTCTGTTACAAATTTGGCATGGTATCATCATAATAGTTGCGGGAGAAAGTCTTCACTTTTTTTTCGCTTGTGTCATTTGCTTATTGCGCCATAACCATGGATAATCTTCATTGTTTATCAGGATGCTTGGGTCAGCCTTGACATTGAAGGGAGGAATTTCATGAAACTTTTCATAATATTCAGACATGTCTGTCTTGCCGTCCACTGCCAAGATGTCCCTTTTTCCTGAAAGAACTATGTGGCGCTTTGGCTCATGGTATGATGTATTCGCTTCCTTATCTTTTCTTTTTCTCGGTTTGGTAGACATGTCCTTCACATAGATAACCTGTGCCACATCATTGGCTAGGACGAACGGTTCGTCAATGTACCCAAGATTTTTCAGATCCACTGTTGTCATTCCGTATTGTGGGTCTACCTGTACCCCGCCGCCTAACAGATTGACCCATTTGCACTTAAACAAAGGGACCTTAAAATTAGGTCCGTAGTCAAGTTCCCATATGTCCACTATGTAACCACATTGTCTGGTTCCTCTTGATCTTCACCAGCCCCCCCCCCCCCCCGTTGCAGCATCACCGTATTCAGGGGGCACATAGTTGTCATCGTAGTCTTCTTCTTCGCCGTCTTCCATCATAACCCCTATTTCTCCGTGCCTCGTCCAAACATTATAGTGTGGCATGAAACCCTTGTAAAGCAGGTGGGAGTGAAGGATTTTCCGGTTAGAGTAAGACCTCGTATTCCCACATTCAGTGCATGGACAACACATAAAACCATTCTGCTTGTTTGCCTCAGCCGCATCGAGAAACTCATGCACGCCCTTAATGTGCTCGCGGGTGTGTCTGTTGAAGGAAATATGCCCTAGAGGCAATAATAAAGTTATTATTTATTTCCTTATATCATGATAAAAGTTTATTATTCATGCTAGAATTGTATTAACCGGAAACATAATACATGTGTGAATATATAAACAAACAGAGTGTCACTAGTATGCCTCTACTTGACTAGCTCGTTAATCAAAGATGGTTATGTTTCCTAACCATAAACAAAGAGTTGTTATTTGATTAACGAGATCACATCATTAGTTGAATGATCTGATTGACATGACCCATTCCATTAGCTTAGCACCCGATCGTTTAGTATGTTGCTATTGCTTTCTTCATGACTTATACATGTTCCTATGACTATGAGATTATGCAACTCCCGTTTACCGGAGGAACACTTTGTGTGCTACCAAACGTCATAACGTAACTGGGTGATTATAAAGGAGCTCTACAGGTGTCTCCAAAGGTGAATGTTGGGTTGGCGTATTTCGAGATTAGGATTTGTCACTCCGATTGTCGGAGAGGTATCTCTGGGCCCTCTCGGTAATGCACATCACTTAAGCCTTGCAAGCATTGCAACTAATGAGTTAGTTGTGGGATGATGTATTTCGGAACGAGTAAAGAGACTTGCCGGTAACGAGATTGAACTAGGTATTGGATACCGACGATCGAATCTCGGGCAAGTAACATACCGATGACAAAGGGAACAACGTATGTTGTTATGCGGTCTGACCGATAAAGATCTTCGTAGAATATGTAGGAGCCAATATGGGCATCCAGGTCCCGCTATTGGTTATTGACCGGAGACGTGTCTCGGTCATGTCTACATTGTTCTCGAACCGTAGGGTCCGCACGCTTAAAGTTACGATGACAGTTTCATCATGAGTTTATGTATTTTGATGTACCGAAGGTTGTTCGGAGTCCAGATGTGATCACGGACATGACGAGGAGTCTCGAAATGGTCGAGACATAAAGATTGATATATTGGACGGCTATATTCGGACACCGGAAGTGTTCCGGATGATTTCGGAGAAAACCGGAGAGCCGGAGGGTTACCGGAACCCCCCCGGGAGAAGTAATGGGCCACATGGGCCTTAGTGGAGAGAGAGAGGGGCAGCATAGGTGGTCCGCGTGCCTCCTCCCCCCTGGTCCGAATTGGACTAGGAGAGGGGGGGGGGGGGGCGGCGCCCCCCTTTTCTTCTCCCCCTCCACCTCTTTCCCCCTCCTAGTAGGAGTCCTACTCCTACTAGGAGGAGGACTCCTCCCTGGCGCGCCAAACAAGGGTCGGCCGGCCTCCCCTTGGCTCCTTTATATACGGGGGCAAGGGGGAACCCTACGACACACAAGTTGATCCTCATGATCGTTCCTTAGCCGTGTGCGGTGCCCCCTTTCACGATACTACACCTCGATCATATTGTAGCGGTGCTTAGGCGAAGCCCTGCGACAGTAGAACATCAAGTTCGTCACCACGCCATCGTGCTGACAAAACTCCTCCCTGAAGCTTTGCTGGATCGGAGCCCGGGCTGCGTCATCGAGCTGTACGTGTGTTAAGAACTCGGAGGTGTCGGAGTAATGGTGCTTGGATCTGTTGGACCGGGAAGACGTACGACTACTTCCTCTACGTTGCATCAATTCTTCCACTTCAGTCTACGAGGGTACGTAGACAACACTCTCCCATCTCGTTGCTATGCATCACCATGATCTTGCGTGTGCGTAGGAATTTTTTTGAAATTACTACGTTCCCCAACATCTGTCACCGTACATCCATTGCCGGTTCATCTGCGTGCATTATATATAATTAAGTGTCCAAATTAATAGAAGTTCATCATCACATTAAAACCAAAGTGCATACATAGTTCTCATCTAACAACATATAGCTCTCCAGAGCATCTAATTAATTAAACCATACATTGAAACTATGTAAAACATTTCAATGCGAAAACAAATGCGATCATAATCGCAACCAAGGTAACAATTGATCCAACGGCATAATGATATCAAGCCTCGGTATGAATGGCATATTTTCTAATCTTTCTAATCTTCAAGCGCATTGCATCCATCTTGATCTTGTGATCATCGACGACATCCGCAACATGCAACTCCAATATCATCTTCTCCTCCTTAATTTTTTTTATTTTTTCCTTTAACAAATTGTTTTCTTCTTCAACTAAATTTAACCTCTCGACAATAGGGTCGGTTGGCATTTTCGATTCACATACATCCTAGATAAATAAAATCTATGTCACGTTGGTCGGCATAATTTTCATAAACAATAAATGAACCAATATTTATAAAGATAATATACATACCACATCCGAATTATAGACAGGACGAGGGCCGACGGGGGCGGATACCAAAACCATCGCACTATATAAGATGCAATAATAAATGTAAGAAAATGATACAAGTATCTATCTAAACATACAAGTAAGAATATTTTTCCTTTCAGAAAGAAGATAAGAACAAGAGGCTCACCACGGTGGTGTCGGTGATGAGATCGGCGCGGGTGATCGACAGCGGTGAAGACGGGGACGGGGCGTGATGGACCGCTAAATCTAGACAAATCTCGAGGAAAATGGACCTTGGAGGTCGAGCTTCGAGAGGAGAAAGCTTAAGTAGTGTGGCTCGGGCATTCCATCGAACACCTCATGTGCATAGGAGGTGAGCTAGAGCACCACAAAGCCCTCTCCCCCTCGGCCAGAAAAAATAGAGCACTATGCTCTGCTCTTGCGCGAGGGGGTATATATAGGCACCTCATTGGTCCCGGTTGGTGACATGAGCCGGGACTAAAGGGGAGCCTTTGGTCCCGGTTCAAGCCACCAACCGGGACCAATGGTGGTGGGCCAGGAGCGAGGCTCATTGGTCCCGGTTCATCCCACCAACCGGGACCAAAAGGTCCAGATGAAACGGGACCAATGGCCCACGTGTACAACCTATAATATTAATCTCTACAAATTTATATGCTACAGTACAGCACCATGGGTTGTCATTGTTCCACTCATCATATTATTTATTTATCCCCCGCAAAAAAAAGATTGATCATATAGTACTGTTTTTTATTTAACCACGACAAAATATATCGCATTACCTCTGCGTTTGCATGTAAATAATCTGGTCACATACTATATTAGGGGTAAAACGGTCGTCTTAGGTCAGACTTAACACCGTTACTAGACAAAACTAACGGAAGTGTCACATAAGGCACAAAATGAAGTTTGAGTGTCAAAAAAGGAAGAACAAAAAATTTAGGGCCAAAAAGGGAAGCAGATTTTAAGAAAGGGCCAAATAAGGAATTCTTTCTTTCATCCGACCCTTGCAAAACCGTCTTATATTGTGGGACGGAATGAATAGTTGACATGAATTTATAGAAAAATGAATGGGCAGGGCGCCAGCCATGCATTTACACTACAAAAGCACCTGAAGAAAGAAGTGTAAGTTTTCATATGTAAATGCAGACAAGCACACGAATTGGGACTTCATCATCATAACTTGAAATGTACGTCAATTCAACACTACAAAGTTGAGCATGACGGATACAAATGGATTTAACTAGTCGCACCAGAGTAAGCTTTTGTAGCATATAGGAGTACATATATTGTAAAATACTCCCTTCGTCCCATAATATAAGAATGTTTTTCAAGCTTTGTTAGTTTAAAAAATGTTCTCCCCGCAAAAAAAAAGTTTGAAAAATGTTCTTATATTATGGGGCGGAGGTAGTATCATCAAATATGCATGTTAGAGGTCATGACAGTAGATAAAATGCAATTTGCTTATGAAAGGGGAGGGAGTAAACTGTTTGCCATACTATTTATATGTTCTTTCTAGCACCGAGAGCTTGTTTCTGTTTCCAGAATTTTTGGGCCGCTGTTCGAGTGTCTGGACAACGACAATGGTTCACGATCTAATCTGTTGATTTTCAAAGAGAACTTTTTATATTTTTAGAAATTACATTATGTTTACACATTGACCTTGAAAACAATGTTGTTTGCCTTGAGTGATCCTGAGAACTAAACAAGTGTAGTTATAAACTGGAGTATCAGGCAAATGGTGTAACATGCACATTTTTCTGCAGGTAATAGTATAACATGCACTTAATGTGAATCAACCAACAAAATAATAGTAACTCCAAGCATAGCAACTTAACGGAAATACATTAATTTTCACCTCCCAGATCTTGTATTGATAGCCTCCTCAAAAGGGATGAGACTTGCCCGCGCCCGGCGCATGCGCCCATCCGGGGCGCGCCCATCCGCTCCCGTGTACGTGGCTTGATTTAATTGGAATAAAATAAGGACCGGACCCACTCCGTTAAAATCAAGGGGGATGATTAAATTATGAAGGAATAAGGAAAAAAATAGCCGTAGGATGAAGTGAGAGCACGGATGGGCGCACGCGCCGGGCGCAGGCAAGCCGGATCCCCTCAAATACGGGGCAAATGATGTTTAGGACCCTAAAATAGGGGAGGACCACAAATTAACACTTCCATCCACGACTGTGAACAAAAGTATAGCAGTATGGTACAATGCAGAACTGGGGAAATGATGTTTGGACATGCATCTTTCAAGAGCATCTATAGTGGGACTTTGACAAATTCGGCCCATCAATCGCCCGCAGATGTAACCGCACGCTTCCGCGGGCACTGACCGGTCACACCTCATACCATGCATAGCATCAGAGTATTATGTGTCCTCTCTCTCTCAGCCAATCGTAACCAACGTTCCGCTAAATCTATATTTATACCTAATAATAAAGGGGCTATTGCTTCTGGCGGGTACGTTACCGAAATTGCCCCTAAAGTTATAAATTATTACCGATCGATGCCCCCTATAAGTGATAAACAACGTTTACACGGAGGAATCCCTGCCTGGGCCGGCCCATGCAGTACAAACCTTCTATACTGCACTCTGCGCGCTAGGAGAAGACACATCACACATGTTTGGACTGGCCCATGTTTCGTATTTTTTATTTTTTTGTTTTCCTTTTCGTCTTTGTTCTTTCTACTGTAAATAGTTTGGGACTTCACAAAGCTCCCACAAATTAAAAGAATTGAAAATTTTGAAATAAAATGTAAATCTTCATTATTTTTAGAAAATGTTTGCAAATTTGAAAACAAATGTTCGGGAAATCAAAAAATGTTCACGGTTTTTTAAAAAAGTTCGTATATTGAAATATGCTAATTAAAATGATCAAAATTTCGTCAATTCAATAAATGTTCGTGAATTAAAAATTGTCCTAAAAATTCAAAAACTGTCTGTGACTTACAAAATAGTTTATTGATTCATAAAATTTTAGCAGATTCAAAAATAATAATGCATTTCAAAAATGTTCACTAAATCAAAAAGATGTTCCACAAATTTCCAAAAAAATGTTCCCTTATTCAATAAAAATATGTTAAATATTGTTCAATTTTTGTAATAAATTATTTGCAAATAGTATAAAATGTTCATAAATACAAAAAATGTTCATGATTTTAGAAAATATTCGAAAATTTGTAAAAATGTTCACGAGTTTAACAAAATGTTCATGATTTTCAAAAAAATGTTCACGTTTTGACGAAAATGAGAGTGATAGTGTATCTTGGTGATGCAGCAAAATATGGTCATCAGATTATGATTTTTTTTCTCCCGTTGCAACGCACGTGCTGGTTTGCTAGTTAAGAAAAAAACGAAACCGGGATGAGAACAAGAAGCACAAAATCAAAACCAAAGATGACATCAAATTCTATCATGAATTCACCTGTCCTAAGTAACATCGCCATGAAATGATAAAAATGTAATTTGTACTCGAGAGGGATAGAATGAAGGTCATGTTGCCAAGACCGGCGGCGAAGACTATCTAGTCCTCAGGCTCTTGTGTGAATTTGTGGAATTCAGTGGTACAGGTTCAGTTAAACATGATTGCAGTGCAGTGTTCCTTTCAGATAGATCTAAGCAAACTATTGATACTTCCTTCATTTTTGTATATAAGGCCACAAACTCATATTACGGATACCAAGGTAGAAATTAATGCCTATTTAGCCAATGTTGCAAGCTAGTCTTGTCTCCTCGCTTGACGTGTTAATTAATGTGTATTTTTCTCTTCAACGCACAACAAGACTATTGGGAACGTAGTAATTTAAAAAAAATCCTACGCACATGCAAGATCATGGTGATGCATAGTACCGAGAGGGGAGAGTATCGTCCACGTACCCTTATAGACCGTAAGCGGAAGCATTATTAGAACGCGGTTGATGTAGTCATACGTCTTCACGATCCGACCGATCCAAGTACCGAACACACGACACCTCCGAGTTCAGCACACGTTCAGCTCGATGACGTCCCACGAACTCTGATCTAGCAGAGCTTCACGGGAGAGTTCTGTCAACACGAGGGCGTGATGACGGTGATGATATTGCTACTGACGCAGGGCTTCGCCTAAGCACCGCTGCGATATGATCAGGTGGATTATGGTGGAGGGCGGCACCGCACACGGTTTGGAACAATCAACTTGTGTGTCTTTGGGTCCCCCTCCCCCCCCCCCCCCCCCCCCCCCCGCCCCCGTATATAAAGGAGCAAGGGGAAGGCCAGCCGGCCTTGGTGCGTCCCAAGGAGAGGAGGAATCCTCCTCCTAGTAGGAGTAGGATTCATCCTTCCCTAGTCCTACTAGGAAGGAGGAAGGGGAAGGAAAGAGAGGGAGAGGGAGAGGGAAAGAGGGGCCGCGCCCCCCTCACCTAGTCCAATTCGGACTCCTCATGGGAGGGGGCGCGCCACCTCCTGGGCTGCAGCCCTCTCTCTCCCCTCAGGCCCGCTAAGGCCCATTACTTTCCCGGGGTTCCGGTAACCCCTCCAGCACTCCGGTTTTCTTCAAAATCATCTGGAACACTTTCGGTGTCCGAATATAGCCATCCAATATATCAATCTTTACGTATCGACCATTTCGATACTCATCGTCATGTCTGTGATCACATCCGGGACTCCGAACTACCTTCGGTACATCAAAACACATAAACTCATAATACCGATCGTCACCGAACTTTAAGCGTGCGGACCCTACGGGTTCGAGAACTATTTAGACATGACCGAGACTCATCTCTGGTCAATAACCAATAGCGGAACCTGGATGCTCATATTGGTTCCTACATATTCTACAAAGATCTTTATCGGTCAAACCGCATAACAACATATGTTGTTCCCTTTGTCATCGGTATGTTAGTTGCCCGAGATTCAATCGTCGCTATCCTCATACCTAGTTCAATCTTGTTACCGGCAACTCTCTTTACTCGTTCCGTAATACGTCATCCCGCAACTAACTCATTAGTCACAATGCTTGCAAAGCTTATAGTGATGTGTATTACCGAGAGGGCCCAGAGATACCTCTCCGACAATCGGAGTGACGAATCCTAATCTCGATCTATGCCAACTCAACAAGTACCATCGGAGACACTTGTAGAGCACCTTTATAATCACCCAGTTACGTTGTGACGTTTGATAGCACACAAAGTGTTCCTCGGTACTCGGGAGTTGCATAATCTCATAGTCATAGGAACATATATAGTCATGAAGAAAGCAATAGCAATAAACTAAACGATCATCGTGATAAGCTAATGGAATGGGTCAAGTCAATCACATCATTATCTAATGATGTGATCCCGTTAATCAAATGACAACTCATGTCTATGGTTAGGAAACATAACCATCATTGATTCAACGAGCTAGTCAAGTAGATGCAAACTAGTGACACTCTGTTTGTCTATGTATTCACACATGTACTAAATTTCCGGTTAATACAATTCTAGCATGAATAATAAATATTTATCATGATATAAGGAAATATAAATAACAACTTTATTATTGCCTCTAGGGCATATTTCCTTCAGTCTTCCATTTGCACTAGAGTCAATAATCTAGATTACACAGTAATGATTCTAACACCCATGGAGTCTTGGTGCTGATCATGTTTTGCTCGTGAGAGAGACTTAGTCAATGGGTCTGCAACATTCAGATCCGTATGTATCTTGCAAATCTCTATGTCTCTCTCCTTGACTTGATCGCGGATGGAATTGAAGCGTCTCTTGATGTGTTTTGGTTCTTTTGTGAAATCTGGATTCCTTTGCCAAGACAATTGCACCAGTATTGTCACAAAAGATTTTCATTGGACCCGATGCACTAGGTATGATACCTAAATCGGATATGAACTCCTTCATCCAGACTCCTTCATTTGCTGCTTCCGAAGCATCTATGTACTCCGCTTCACACGTAGATCCCGCCACGACGCTTTGCTTAGAACTGCACCAACTGGCAGCTCCACCGTTCAACAAAAATACGTATCCGGTTTGTGACTTAGAGTCATCCGGATCAGTGTCAAAGCTTGCATCCACGTAACCATTTACGACGAGCTCTTTGTCACCTCCATAAACATGAAACATATCCTTAGTCCTTTTCAGGTATTTCAGGATGTTCTTGACCGCTGTCCAGTGATCCACTCCTGGATTACTTTGGTACCTCCCTGCTAAACTTATAGCAAGACACACATCAGGTCTGATACATAGCATTGCATACATGATAAAGCCTATGGCTGAAGTATAGGGAACATCTTTAATTTTCTCTCTACCTTGTGCAGTGGTCGGGCATTGAGTCTGACTCAACTTCACACCTTGTAACACATGCAAGGACCCTTTCTTTGCTTGATTCATTTTGAACTTCAAAACTTTATTAAGGTATGTGCTTTGTGAAAGTCCAATTAAGCGTCTTGATCTATCTCTATAGATCTTGATGCCCAATATATAAGCAGCTTCACCGAGGTCTTTCATTAAAAAACTTTTATTCAACTATCCTTTTATGCTATCCAGAAATTCTATATCATTTCCAATTAACAATATGCCATTCACATATAATATTAGAAATGCTACAGAGCTCTCACTCATTTTCTTGTAATACAGACTTCTCCAAAAGTCTGTATAAAAACATGATAGGAGTCCTCTCTTGCCATACAAACGAAAGCAGTACATTTTTTAAGGACCAATTCAGATGAGAATGGTGATAGAGCGGACGAGCTCGCCTGCGCCCGCTAAGCATGCCAATTGGACAGTGACACATCTATACGTGTAATGAATGCGACCGTAGAGAGCAGAACAGATGCCCAGGGCCCAGCAGTAGCATACGGTGACAGAGCGATGTGATATGACGACACATTGATGGTTCCGTTGGTGAAAACAAAGACGCTGACCAATATATTATTGGCCATGTCTTCCCTGCTGAATGCCGGAATTGGAATCCATCGTTTGTAACTGGTAGAACTCATTCGGAAGTACGGTGGTGATCACAAAAATAAAGCAGCGGGGCTACAAAACAAAACACAAATCCCTTTGCGTGAGATACATCAAAAACAAAACGCTGAAAATTCAGACTTCAACATTTGAAAAAGTGGAAGAATTCAGGGGGGGGGGGGGGGGGGGAATGCCAGAAAAGATACAAAAACATTACAAGTACAATTCATGAAAAAAAAAAGACGAAAGAATCTGTGCACATTTATATATGTAACAACAAACAGAAAAACTCGACCGTTGCTATTTTCAGCTTTGTGCGAGTGGTATTTGACGGGATTTACCCTTAACCATATCTGTGAGAGGTGGCGTGAACTGGAAGCTAAAAACATTCTAGTTAGATTATCAAACATGCATGCCTGTATGTCCCAGGGAAAAACGTTTTTTTTTCTTTTGTTTGCAGTCTCTCTCGTCGGGGGAAGAGGATGATGGGTTTACAACAGAGAACGTTTGAGCCCAAATAATGCTAGGCTGGACAGTAGTAAAGCCCAATACTGAAAAATAAGCATTTTGTTTTTGTGACAAGAGTTTTTTTTCCTATTTTGGTTTTGTTAATAATTTTTGGGTCCAAAGGTTTTCTATGATGAACTGAGATGGGGAAAATAATAAGTAATAATATTAATTAATCATTTGATAATCTGCTAAATAGTCACTGCATCGGCTGCTTTTATACCGGGATCTTGCTTTTCCAGAAAATGTTTCCTTCCCGTCGTATTTCTTACATCAAAAATCAAAATAGCAAATTAATATAGTTTTCATTCTACAATTGTTGTGTCGTATGTATGTAATAATTTTATTATGATATTTTTACTTTTATACTGTATTTTCCAAAGCGGTCTGAGTAGGATCAGAGTACAAACCCAGGATTTTCTAGCAAACTCTACCAGCAACTAGCAATCTTACCCTGGAAAGGGACTTTTTTTTTATCTCGCCCTAGAAAGAGGCAACCAATATCCATCTGTTGTACAGAATGAAAAGTGAGACAATAAAGAATTTATGTTCCTATTGATAAAGAACGTTTTTATTAACTTAAAATATAGCATCGAGTGGATACAAAACATGTTGGGCGACACCGGCCCCTGCATACGTAAGATGCACACAGCCTTACACACCGCCTGTATGGAAGAATACAAACCATATGATACAAATCGAGTGGATATAAACCATCTAACAAAGAATAAAGAAAAATACAGGTAGGCAACAGTAAAGCCATATGAGACCGAAACTATGCCTGTGTGGAAGAAGTAGGTGGACCGATCCGGAGATTATGCTGCCACCCATGTTGGGTAGAAACCTCCTTAGCCACCCGCTTAAACCACATACACACCGCCTTGAACAACAATTGGTACTCCATTCGATGCAGCATGGACCACATACGAATCTAATGCATACAACGGTAAATAACATGTGTAGGAGAAGATATTTTTTCCATTAAAAACACAATAATTTTTCTACATAGCCAAAGCGACATAGTATGGTAGACACTCCCACCCGTATTAGCATACAAAAGCTGCATTTCTTGTTTCCCTCACAGTTGCGTCGAGCGAGATTGTCTTTACTTAGCACAACTTCTCTCCTCTCCGGAGATACCACGTGAAGATCTTAACTTTTAATGGCATCTTCGATTTCCATATTAGTTTATTATTATTCACTAGAATCTCTGAGTGCGATAGTGCACAATACGTAGAATCGACTGTAAAGGACCCAGATATAGTTAGATTCCAGTGAAACACATCCTGCCCTTGTGTCAAGTTAATCGAACCCAAACGGGATAAAAGATGCTGCCATGACACAAGGCGGGGGAAATAAAATCCCTCCTAAATGATACATTCGGCGGGGAGGAGCTGAGCACATGTTCAAGGGTATCATTTTTATCGCGGACAATGCAGTACAAGACTGGTTACTGTTCTCAGAGAGTGGCATTTCCTAGCCACTTGTCCTCCCAGAAACGTATCTCAAATACGTCCTTTATCGCGAAAGATCCGAAGCGTAAAAGATGTTTCTTTACCGCCGTCAGACCAGCCCAAAAATGTGAGTCACCGAAAATTGACGTATCAACTTCCTCCGAGAAAATTGGGACATCTTGGCCTGACATCCTTTCAATATGTCAAGATCCCAAGGGAGTATGTGAAGCACAGCCTGAATATCCTTCCCAGCTCTAAGCCGGTGAAACAGTCCTGGCAAAGGTTCTTGGAACTCAAGCATAAAGCTATGGTCGAGAAACTGGCTAAGCTTGTGGGGGCCATCTTTATCTGGGAAGTCAAGCACCCGGGCTGGTTTTCAAACCTGCTCATGGTGCCAAAAAAGGACCAATCTTTGCATTTTTGTGTCAACTTCAAGGACGTCAACAAGATGTGCTGAAATGACTTGTTTTCTCTGCCACACATCGACCTGATCGTCGACACAATGGCGAGTCACAACCTCCTATGCTTTATGGACGCGTACTCTAGGTACCACCAGATTAAGATGAAGGTGGCCGATCAAGTGGCCGCCACATTTAATATACCCTATGGCGCCTTCTGCTTCATCGCAATGCCTTTCGGGTGAAAGAGTGTAGGAGCCACGTACCAACAAATGATCCAAATGTGTCTGCAGTCATAGATCGGAACAACGCAGAGGCATATGGATGACGTGGTCTTCAAGACCAACAAAACCACTCTTATTCATGACAAACTTTCCCCTTTTATCAAAATAAATATTACCATATATTTTCACAAAGAGTGCTAGATCTTCATTGAAATCATCTGGCCGTTATTCATCAGAGACATCATCATGTTCTTCTTCTTCTTCCACCACACAAACATGCTTGGCCTTCAATGCTAGATTTTTCTGTGTCAAACACCTTGTCACTACCATGAAATGCTTCCCATTGGTTATCTATTCCTCATGTTACACGAAGGTAGTACAAACATCTTTGGGATTCATCCCCGAAAATGTTGTCGTGTCTTATGTCAAAAACCATGTCTCTAGAGTGGGGAGAAAGAGAAATGAACAACTTTTCCTCAAGAAACCTCTTCGTGATAGTGAATCCATCACTGTCCTTGTCACACTCAAAACTTTGAAGATTCACAATAAGATCCCTGGGCTAGGCAAGGAGAGATTGGGGCTTCTCACTTGGTTCCAATACAAATAAGTGCATCTCACTTTCATCCATTTCTTATCTAGAGAGTTCAAGATTAGTGGTTCCAACATTTATGAACAATAAGCTATCCCACAACACCTTGGAAGAAGTGATATGAAGATAGGGCCCGTTGTCTTCATTGGAGAGCCCCTTTCTAGTCATGGTGCATGCAGAGGAGTTGAGTTGATCATCAAAATATTCTAGTGAAGTGAGGTTTTTGGGGTCAACGGGCTTGAAACCTCCAAGCACAACCCTCCATATTCCCACGGACTTGTAAGATGATCCTACATGTCATACTTTCAAAGTGAGAAACACTTCCCATTGAAAACAGGAGGGACGCTTTCATAATTTTGCTTGGGTTTTCATGGAAGTGATTTTAGGTAGTTCCAATCAATCTCGGCATGATTTCCACCCGAAGGGGAGGGGTGGTAAATAGCAAAAATAAGTCGAGTCGTCGGTGGTGCTCCCGTCACTCTTGGAGTGATGGAGGAACCGCTAGACCTCACTTTTGCCAATCTTTCAGACACCTTAATTCAAGCATTGGCTTCATATTGGTGATGCGATCTCCCAACAACTTATTGATATCCAAGGTTCGGCCCATTTTGAGGTCAACAAGCTCTGCGGGTTTGATAAGATTTTGATTACCCTCTTTAGTCATCTCGTACTAGGGTGGTTAAGCCACAAGATGGAGCACAAGGCTCTGGTGCCAATTGAATTGAGATGGATCTACAGGAGATGAATAGGGACAACTAGAAATTTTACATAGAGTATCAGCATGTTTAGGCTATGCAAATATATGGTGTGAGATTAAACAATGCTACGATGAGATATACAACCTATATGATTCTTTTAAGGTCAAGTGACCAAAGTAAACCACAAGTAAATGAGCAAGTGTTAGGAATAACATAACAACGCAAAGAAAAAGATGTATCCCAGTGTTAACTTCCTTGGAGGAAAGTTAATCACCGTTGAAGGGCTGGGTGTTACCAGGAAGTCACAAAACACCACGAAGTCTCACCCTATTCGCCTTGAGATATCAGGATGAAGGCGATTTTGTACCACTGGTGGTAGACCTTGAGGCAGCCTCCAAACCTTCACAAACTTTGAGGGGAATTACATATTAGTTCCTTACCAAGACTCCTACTATGCATAAATCTCCAAGTTCCAACAGTAAAAAGATCGAAGGGTAAAATTTAGAACTTGCTCTAGCACGATAAGCTTAGGTTAAAAGAGGGAGAGGATGTGCAGATCTATGCTTGTGAGAAATATCTCTCAAACCTCTCAAGAAACCTTTGATTAGGGTGGAGTAAAATAGAGGCAACATAAATGTTGGAAATATGCCCTAGAGGCAATAATAAATTGATTATTATTATATTTCCTTGTTCATGATAATCATTTATTATCCATGCTAGAATTGTATTGATAGGAAACTCAGATACATGTGTGGATACATAGACAACACCATGTCCCTAGTAAGCCTCTAGTTGACTAGCTCGTTGATCAATAGATGGTTACGGTTTCCTGACCATGGACATTGGATGTCATTGATAACGGGATCACATCATTAGGAGAATGATGTGATGGACAAGACCCAATCCTAAGCCTAGCACAAAGATCATGTAGTTCGTATGCTAAAGCTTTTTTAATGTCAAGTATCATTTCCTTAGACCATGAGATTGTGCAACTCCCGGATACCGTAGGAGTGCTTTGGGTGTGCCAAACGTCACAACGTAACTGGGTGGCTATAAAGGTACACTACAGGTATCTCCGAAAGTGTCTGTTGGGTTGGCACGAATCGAGACTGGGATTTGTCACTCCGTGCAAACGGAGAGGTATCTCTGGGCCCACTCGGTAGGACATCATCATAATGTGCACAATGTGATCAAGGAGTTGATCACGGGATGATGTGTTACGGAACGAGTAAAGAGACTTGCCGGTAACGAGATTGAACAAGGTATCGGGATACCGACGATCGAATCTCGGGCAAGTATTGTACCGATAGACAAAGGGAATTGTATACGGGATTGATTAAGTCCTTGACATCGTGGTTCATCCGATGAGATCATCATGGAGCATGTGGGAGCCAACATGGGTATCCAGATCCCTCTGTTGGTTATTAACCGGAGAACATCTCGGTCATGTCTGCATGGTTCCCGAACCCGTAGGGTCTACACACTTAAGGTTCGATGACGCTAGGGTTATAAAGGAAGTTTGTATGTGGTTACCGAATGTTGTTCGGAGTCCGAATGAGATCCCGGACGTCACGAGGAGTTCCGGAATGGTCCGGAGGGAAAGATTTATATATGGGAAGTCCTGTTTTGGTCGCCGGAAAAGTTTTGGGTTTTATCGGTAACGTACCGGGACCACCGGGAGGGTCCCGGGGGTCCACCAAGTGGGGCCACCAGCCCCGGAGGGCTGCATGGGCCAATTGTGGGAGGGGACCAACCCCATGTGGGCTGGTGCACCCCCACCAAGGCCCAATGCGCCTAGAAGGGGAGAGGGGGCAAACCCTAAGGGCAGATGGGCCCTAAGGCCCATGCTCCCTGCGCCTCCCTCTCCTCCCCCCTTGGCCGCCTCCCTCAGATGGGATCTGGGGCAGCCGCACCCCTTGGAGTGGGAACCCTAAAGGGGGCGCAGCCCCCTCCCCTTCCCCTATATATACTTGAGGCCTAGGGGCTGCCCAACACGTGATTTTGATCTCTCCCTGTTGGTGCAGCCCTCCCTCTCTTTCTCCTCATATCTTGCAGTGCTTGGCGAAGCCCTGCTGGATTACCACGCTCCTCCACCACCACCACGCCATTGTGCTGCTGCTGGATGGAGTCTTCCTCAACCTCTCCCTCTCTCCTTTCTGGATCAAGGCATGGGAGACGTCACCGGGCTGTACGTGTGTTGAACGCGGAGGTGCCGTCCGTTCGGCACTAGGATCTCCGGTGATTTGGATCATGACGAGTACGACTCCATCAACCCCGTTCTCTTGAACGCTTCTGCTTAGCGATCTACAAGGGTATGTAGATGCACTCTTCTTCCCCTCGTTGCTAGTTTCTCCATAGATAGATCTTGGTGACACGTAGGAAAATTTTGAATTTCTGCTACGTTCCCCAACAGTGGCATCATGAGCTAGGTCTATTGCGTAGTTACTATGCACGAGTAGAACACAAAGTAGTTGTGGGCGTTGATTTTGTTCAATATGCTTACCGTTACTAGTCCAATCTTGATTCGGCGGCATTGTGGGATGAAGCGGCCCGGACCAACCTTACACGTACGCTTACGTGAGACCGGTTCCACCGACTGACATGCACTAGTTGCATAAGGTGGCTGGCGGGTGTCTGTCTCTCCCACTTTAGTCGGATCGGATTCGATGAAAAGGGTCCTTATGAAGGGTAAATAGCAATTGGCATATCACGTTGTGGTTTTTGCATAGGTAAGAAACGTTCTTGCTAGAAACCCATAGCAGCCACATAAAACATGCAAACAACAATTAGAGGACGTCTAACTTGTTTTTGCAGGGTATGCTATGTGATGTGATATGGCCAAGAAGAATGTGATGAATGATATGTGATGTATGAGATTGATCATGTTCTTGTAATAGGAATCACGACTTGCATGTCGATGAGTATGACAACCGGCAGGAGCCATAGGAGTTGTCTTAATTTATTTATGACCTGCGTGTCAACATAAACGTCAAGTAATTACTTTACTTTATTGCTAACCGTTAGCTGTAGTAGTAGAAGTAATAGTTGGCGAGACAACTTCATGAAGACACGATGATGGAGATCATGATGATGGAGATCATGGTGTCATGCCGGTGACGATGATGATCATGGAGCCCCGAAGATGGAGATCAAAAGGAGCAAAGTGATGATGACCATGTCATGTCACTATTTGATTGCATGTGATGTTTATCATGTTTATACATCTTATTTGCTTAGAACAACGGTAGTAAATAAGATGATCCCTCATTAAAATTTCAAGAATGTGTTCCCCCTAACTGTGCACCATTGCGAAAGTTCGTCGTTTCGAAGCACCACGTGATGATCAGGTGTGATAGATTCTTACGTTCGAATACAACGGGTGTTGACGAGCCTAGCATGTACAGACATGGCCTCGGAACACATGCAAAACACTTAGGTTGACTTGACGAGCCTAGCATGTACAGACATGGCCTCGGAACATAAGAGACCGAAAGGTCGAGCATGAGTCGTATGGTAGATACGATCAACATGAAGATGTTCACCGATGTTGACTAGTCTGTCTCACGTGATGATCGGACACGGCCTAGTTGACTCGGATCATGTAATCACTTAGATGACTAGAGGGATGTCTATCTGAGTGGGAGTTCATAAGATGAACCTAATTATCCTGAACATAGTCAAAAGGTCTTCGCAAATTATGTCATATCTCGCGCTTCAGTTCTACTATTTAGATATGTTCCTAGAGAAAATTTAGTTGAAAGTTGATAGTAGCAATTATGCGGACTAGGTCCGTAAACTGAGGATTGTCCTCATTGCTTCATAGAAGGCTTATGTCCTTAATGCACGCTCAGTGTGCTGAACCTCGAACGTCGTCTGTGGATGTTGCGAACATCTGACATGCACATTTTGATAACTACGTGATAGTTCAGTTAAACGGTTTAGAATTGAGGCACCAAAGATGTTTTGAAACGTCGCGAAACATATGAGATGTTTCGAGGGCTGAAATTTGTATTTCAGGCTCGTGCCCACGTCAAGAGGTATAAGACCTCCGACGATTTTCTTAGCCTGCAAACTAAGGGAGGAAAGCTCAATTGTTGAGCTTGTGCTCAGATTGTCTGAGTACAACAATCATTTGAATCGAGTGGGATTTGATCTTCCAGATGAGATAGTGATGTTTCTCCGAAGTCATTACCACCAAGCTGCTAGAGCTTCGTGATGAACTATAATATATCAGGGACATATATGATGATCCTTGAGATATTCGCGATGTTTGACACCACAAAAGTAGAAATCAAGAAGGAGCATCAATTGTTGATGGTTGGTGAAACCACTAGTTTCAAGAAGGGCAAGGGCAAGAAGGGATACTTCATGAAACGGTAATTCAGCTGCTGCTCTAGTGAAGAAACCCAAGTTTGAACCCAAACCCGAGACTAAGTGCTTCTGTAATAAGGGGAACAGCCACTGGAGCAGAATTACCCTAGATACTTGGTAGATTAGAAGGCTGGCAAGGTCGATAGAAGTATATTGGATATACATTGTGTTGATGTGTACTTTACTAGTACTCCTAGTAGCACCAGGGTATTAGATACCGGTTCGGTTGCTAAGTGTTAGAACTTGAAATAACAGCTACGGAGTAAACGGAGACTAGCTAAAGGTGATCTGGCGATATGTGTTGGAAGTTTTTCCCAAGCTTGATGTGATCAAGCATCGCACGCTCCCTCTACCATCGAGATTGGTGTTTGCAGTGAGCATAGACATGATTGGATTATGTCTATCGCAGTACGGTTATTCATTTAAGGAGAATAATGGTTACTCTATTTATTTGAATAATACCTTCAATGGTCTTGCACCTAAAACGAATGGTTTATTGAATCTCGATTGTAGTGATACACATGTTCATGCCAAAAGATATAAGATAGTAATGATAGTACCACCTACTTGTGGCACTGCCACGTAAGTCATATCGGTATAAAACGCATGAAGAAGCTCCATGTTGATGGATCTTTGGGCTCAGTCGTTTTGAAAAGTTTGAGACATGCGAACCATGTCTATTGGTGTATATGCATGAAGAAACTCCATGCAAATGGACTATTTGGACTCACTTGATTTTGAATCACTTGAGACATGCAAATCATACCACATGGGCAAGATGACTGAAAGCCTCGTTTTCAGTAAAATGGAACTAGAAAGCAACTTGTTGGAAGTAATACATTTTGATGTGTGCAGTCCAATGAGTGATGAGGCATGTCGTGGATATCGTTATGTTCTTACTTCACAGATGATTTAAGTAGATGTTGAGTATATTTACTTGATGAATCACGAGTCTGAATTATTGAAAGGTTCAAGTAATTTCAGGGTGAAGTTGAAAGATCGTCATGACAAGAGGATAAAAGATCTATGATATGATCATAGAGATGAATATCTTAATTACGAGTTTGGCACAGAATTAAGACATTGTGGAAATTGTTTCACAACTAAGACAGCCTGGAACACCATAGTGTGATGGTGTGTCCGAACATCATAACTGCACCCTATTGGATATGATGCATACCATGATGTCTCTTATCGAATTATCACGATAGTTTATGGGTTAGGCATTAGAGACAACCACATTCACTTTAAATAGGGCACCACGTAATTCCGATGAGATGACACCGTATGAACTATGGTTTAGAGAAACCTAAGCTGTCATATCTTAAAAGTTTGGGGCTGCGACGCTTATGTGAAAATAGTTTCAGGCTGATAAGCTCGAACCCAAAGCGGATAAATGTATCTTCATAGGACACCCAAAACAGTTGGGTATACCTCCTATCTCATATTCAAAAGCAATAAGGGATTGTTTCTAGAATCGGGTCCTTTCTCGAGGAAAAGTTTCTCTTGAAAGAATTGAGTGGGAGGATGGTGGAGACTTGATGAGGTCATTAAACCGTCTCTTCAACTAGTGTGTGGCAGGGCACAGGGAGTTGTTCCTGTGGCACCTACACCAATTGAAGTGGAATCTTATGATAGTGATCATGAAACTTCAGATCAAGTCACTACCAAACCTCGTGGGATGACAAGGATGCGTACTACTTCAGAGTGGTACGTAATCCTGTCTTGGAAGTCATGGTGCTAGAAAACAATGAACCTACGAGCTATGGAGAAGCAGTGGTGGGCCTGGATTCCGATAAATGGCTCGAGGCCATATAATCTGAGAGAGGATCCATATATGAAAAGAAAATGTAAACTTTGGAAGAACTACTTGATGGTCGTAAGGCTGTCAGGTACATATGGATTTTAATAGGAAGACGGACAATGATGGTAAGTATCACCATTAAGAAAGCTCGACTTGTCGTTAAGTTGTTTTCTGACAAGTTCAAGGAGTTGACTACGATGAGACTTTCTCACTCGTAGCGATGCTAAGAGTCTGTTGGAATTATATTAGCGATTACTGCATTATTTATGAAATCTTGCAGATAGGATGTCAAAATATTGTTTCCTCGACGATTTTCTTATGTGATACAACCGGAAGGTTTTGTCAATCCTGAAAGATGCTAATAAGTATGCAAAGCTCCAGCAATCCTTCTAAGGACTGGAGTAAGCATCTCGGAGTTGGAATGTATGCTTTGATGATGATCAAAGATTTTGGGTTTATACAAATTTTATGAGAAACTTGTATTTCCAAAGAAGTGAGTGGGAGCACTATAGAATTTCTGATGAATATATGTTGTTAACATATTGTTGATCGGAAATGATGTAGAATTTCTGGAAAGCATATATAGGGTTATTTGGAAAGTGTTTTTCAATGGAAAGCCTGGATTAAGCTACTTGAACATTGAGCATCAAGATCTATAAGGATAGATCAAAACGCGTAATGGTACTTTCAAATGAGCAAATACCTTGACATGATCTTGAAGGTGTTCAAGATGGATCAGTCAAAGAAGGAGTTCTTGCCTGAGTTGTAAGGTATGAAGTTAAGACTTAAAGCTCGACTACGGCAGAATAGAGAGAAAGGACGAAGGTCGTCCCCTATACTTAATACGTAGGCTCTACAGTATGCTATGCTGTGTACCACACCTGAAGTATGCCTTGCCATGAGTCAGTCAAGGGGTACAAGAGTGATCCAAGAATGGATCACAGGACAGCGGTCAAAGTTATCCTTAGTAACTAGTGGACTAAGGAATTTTCTCGATTATGGAGGTGGTAAAAGAGTTCGTCGTAAAGGGTTACGCCGATGCAAACTTTGACACTAATCCAGATTATTCTTGGTAGTAAACTGGATTCGTATAGTAGAACAGTTATTTGGAATAGCTCCAAATGGAACGTAGAAGCTGCATCTAGGAGATGACATAGAGATTTGTAAAGCACACATGGATCTGAAAGATTCAGACCCATTGACTATAGCATCTCTCATAAGCATAACATGATCAAACCAAGAAATCATCGAGTGTTAATCACATGGTAATGTGAACTAGATTATTGACTCTAGTAAACTCTTTGGGTGTTAGTCACATGGGGATGTGACCTTGAGTGTTAATCACATATCGATGTGAACTAGATTATTGACTCTAGTGCAAGTGGGAGACTGTTGGAAATATGCCCTAGAGGCAATAATAAATTGATTATTATTATATTTCCTTGTTCATGATAATCGTTTATTATCCATGCTAGAATTGTATTGATAGGAAACTCAGATACATGTGTGGATACATAGACAACACCATGTCCCTAGTAAGCCTCTAGTTGACTAGCTCGTTGATCAATAGATGGTTACGGTTTCCTGACCATGGACATTGGATGTCATTGATAACGGGATCACATCATTAGGAGAATGATGTGATGGACAAGACCCAATCCTAAGCCTAGCACAAAGATCATGTAGTTCGTATGCTAAAGCTTTTTTAATGTCAAGTATCATTTCCTTAGACCATGAGATTGTGCAACTCCCGGATACCGTAGGAGTGCTTTGGGTGTGCCAAACGTCACAACGTAACTGGGTGGCTATAAAGGTACACTACAGGTATCTCCGAAAGTGTCTGTTGGGTTGGCACGAATCGAGACTGGGATTTGTCACTCCGTGCAAACGGAGAGGTATCTCTGGGCCCACTCGGTAGGACATCATCATAATGTGCACAATGTGATCAAGGAGTTGATCACGGGATGATGTGTTACGGAACGAGTAAAGAGACTTGCCGGTAACGAGATTGAACAAGGTATCGGGATACCGACGATCGAATCTCGGGCAAGTATTGTACCGATAGACAAAGGGAATTGTATACGGGATTGATTAAGTCCTTGACATCGTGGTTCATCCGATGAGATCATCATGGAGCATGTGGGAGCCAACATGGGTATCCAGATCCCTCTGTTGGTTATTAACCGGAGAACATCTCGGTCATGTCTGCATGGTTCCCGAACCCGTAGGGTCTACACACTTAAGGTTCGATGACGCTAGGGTTATAAAGGAAGTTTGTATGTGGTTACCGAATGTTGTTCGGAGTCCGAATGAGATCCCGGACGTCACGAGGAGTTCCGGAATGGTCCGGAGGGAAAGATTTATATATGGGAAGTCCTGTTTTGGTCGCCGGAAAAGTTTTGGGTTTTATCGGTAACGTACCGGGACCACCGGGAGGGTCCCGGGGGTCCACCAAGTGGGGCCACCAGCCCCGGAGGGCTGCATGGGCCAATTGTGGGAGGGGACCAACCCCATGTGGGCTGGTGCGCCCCCACCAAGGCCCAATGCGCCTAGAAGGGGAGAGGGGGCAAACCCTAAGGGCAGATGGGCCCTAAGGCCCATGCTCCCTGCGCCTCCCTCTCCTCCCCCCTTGGCCGCCTCCCTCAGATGGGATCTGGGGCAGCCGCACCCCTTGGAGTGGGAACCCTAAAGGGGGCGCAGCCCCCTCCCCTTCCCCTATATATACTTGAGGCCTAGGGGCTGCCCAACACGTGATTTTGATCTCTCCCTGTTGGTGCAGCCCTCCCTCTCTTTCTCCTCATATCTTGCAGTGCTTGGCGAAGCCCTGCTGGATTACCACGCTCCTCCACCACCACCACGCCGTTGTGCTGCTGCTGGATGGAGTCTTCCTCAACCTCTCCCTCTCTCCTTTCTGGATCAAGGCATGGGAGACGTCACCGGGCTGTACGTGTGTTGAACGCGGAGGTGCCGTCCGTTCGGCACTAGGATCTCCGGTGATTTGGATCATGACGAGTACGACTCCATCAACCCCGTTCTCTTGAACGCTTCTGCTTAGCGATCTACAAGGGTATGTAGATGCACTCTTCTTCCCCTCGTTGCTAGTTTCTCCATAGATAGATCTTGGTGACACGTAGGAAAATTTTGAATTTCTGCTACGTTCCCCAACAGTGGCATCATGAGCTAGGTCTATTGCGTAGTTACTATGCACGAGTAGAACACAAAGTAGTTGTGGGCGTTGATTTTGTTCAATATGCTTACCGTTACTAGTCCAATCTTGATTCGGCGGCATTGTGGGATGAAGCGGCCCGGACCAACCTTACACGTACGCTTACGTGAGACCGGTTCCACCGACTGACATGCACTAGTTGCATAAGGTGGCTGGCGGGTGTCTGTCTCTCCCACTTTAGTCGGATCGGATTCGATGAAAAGGGTCCTTATGAAGGGTAAATAGCAATTGGCATATCACGTTGTGGTTTTTGCATAGGTAAGAAACGTTCTTGCTAGAAACCCATAGCAGCCACATAAAACATGCAAACAACAATTAGAGGACGTCTAACTTGTTTTTGCAGGGTATGCTATGTGATGTGATATGGCCAAGAAGAATGTGATGAATGATATGTGATGTATGAGATTGATCATGTTCTTGTAATAGGAATCACGACTTGCATGTCGATGAGTATGACAACCGGCAGGAGCCATAGGAGTTGTCTTAATTTATTTATGACCTGCGTGTCAACATAAACGTCAAGTAATTACTTTACTTTATTGCTAACCGTTAGCTGTAGTAGTAGAAGTAATAGTTGGCGAGACAACTTCATGAAGACACGATGATGGAGATCATGATGATGGAGATCATGGTGTCATGCCGGTGACGATGATGATCATGGAGCCCCGAAGATGGAGATCAAAAGGAGCAAAGTGATGATGACCATGTCATGTCACTATTTGATTGCATGTGATGTTTATCATGTTTATACATCTTATTTGCTTAGAACAACGGTAGTAAATAAGATGATCCCTCATTAAAATTTCAAGAATGTGTTCCCCCTAACTGTGCACCATTGCGAAAGTTCGTCGTTTCGAAGCACCACGTGATGATCAGGTGTGATAGATTCTTACGTTCGAATACAACGGGTGTTGACGAGCCTAGCATGTACAGACATGGCCTCGGAACACATGCAAAACACTTAGGTTGACTTGACGAGCCTAGCATGTACAGACATGGCCTCGGAACACAAGAGACCGAAAGGTCGAGCATGAGTCGTATGGTAGATACGATCAACATGAAGATGTTCACCGATGTTGACTAGTCTGTCTCACGTGATGATCGGACACGGCCTAGTTGACTCGGATCATGTAATCACTTAGATGACTAGAGGGATGTCTATCTGAGTGGGAGTTCATAAGATGAACCTAATTATCCTGAACATAGTCAAAAGGTCTTCGCAAATTATGTCATATCTCGCGCTTCAGTTCTACTATTTAGATATGTTCCTAGAGAAAATTTAGTTGAAAGTTGATAGTAGCAATTATGCGGACTAGGTCCGTAAACTGAGGATTGTCCTCATTGCTTCATAGAAGGCTTATGTCCTTAATGCACGCTCAGTGTGCTGAACCTCAAACGTCGTCTGTGGATGTTGCGAACATCTGACATACACATTTTGATAACTACGTGATAGTTCAGTTAAACGGTTTAGAATTGAGGCACCAAAGATGTTTTGAAACGTCGCGAAACATATGAGATGTTTCGAGGGCTGAAATTTGTATTTCAGGCTCGTGCCCACGTCAAGAGGTATAAGACCTCCGACGATTTTCTTAGCCTGCAAACTAAGGGAGGAAAGCTCAATTGTTGAGCTTGTGCTCAGATTTTCTGAGTACAACAATCATTTGAATCGAGTGGGATTTGATCTTCCAGATGAGATAGTGATGTTTCTCCGAAGTCATTACCACCAAGCTGCTAGAGCTTCGTGATGAACTATAATATATCAGGGACATATATGATGATCCTTGAGATATTCGCGATGTTTGACACCACAAAAGTAGAAATCAAGAAGGAGCATCAATTGTTGATGGTTGGTGAAACCACTAGTTTCAAGAAGGGCAAGGGCAAGAAGGGATACTTCATGAAACGGCAATTCAGCTGCTGCTCTAGTGAAGAAACCCAAGTTTGAACCCAAACCCGAGACTAAGTGCTTCTGTAATAAGGGGAACAGCCACTGGAGCAGAATTACCCTAGATACTTGGTAGATTAGAAGGCTGGCAAGGTCGATAGAAGTATATTGGATATACATTGTGTTGATGTGTACTTTACTAGTACTCCTAGTAGCACCAGGGTATTAGATACCGGTTCGGTTGCTAAGTGTTAGAACTTGAAATAACAGCTACGGAGTAAACGGAGACTAGCTAAAGGTGATCTGGCGATATGTGTTGGAAGTTTTTCCCAAGCTTGATGTGATCAAGCATCGCACGCTCCCTCTACCATCGAGATTGGTGTTTGCAGTGAGCATAGACATGATTGGATTATGTCTATCGCAGTACGGTTATTCATTTAAGGAGAATAATGGTTACTCTATTTATTTGAATAATACCTTCAATGGTCTTGCACCTAAAACGAATGGTTTATTGAATCTCGATTGTAGTGATACACATGTTCATGCCAAAAGATATAAGATAGTAATGATAGTACCACCTACTTGTGGCACTGCCACGTAAGTCATATCGGTATAAAACGCATGAAGAAGCTCCATGTTGATGGATCTTTGGGCTCAGTCGTTTTGAAAAGTTTGAGACATGCGAACCATGTCTATTGGTGTATATGCATGAAGAAACTCCATGCAAATGGACTATTTGGACTCACTTGATTTTGAATCACTTGAGACATGCAAATCATACCACATGGGCAAGATGACTGAAAGCCTCGTTTTCAGTAAAATGGAACTAGAAAGCAACTTGTTGGAAGTAATACATTTTGATGTGTGCAGTCCAATGAGTGATGAGGCGTGTAGTGGATATTGTTATGTTCTTACTTCACAGATGATTTAAGTAGATGTTGAGTATATTTACTTGATGAATCACGAGTCTGAATTATTGAAAGGTTCAAGTAATTTCAGGGTGAAGTTGAAAGATCGTCATGACAAGAGGATAAAAGATCTATGATATGATCATAGAGATGAATATCTTAATTACGAGTTTGGCACAAAATTAAGACATTGTGGAAATTGTTTCACAACTAAGACAGCCTGGAACACCATAGTGTGATGGTGTGTCCGAACATCATAACTGCACCCTATTGGATATGATGCATACCATGATGTCTCTTATCGAATTACCACGATAGTTTATGGGTTAGGCATTAGAGACAACCACATTCACTTTAAATAGGGCACCACGTAGTTCCGATGAGATGACACCGTATGAACTATGGTTTAGAGAAACCTAAGCTGTCATTTCTTAAAAGTTTGGGGCTGCGACGCTTATGTGAAAATAGTTTCAGGCTGATAAGCTCGAACCCAAAGCGGATAAATGCATCTTCATAGGACACCCAAAACAGTTGGGTATACCTCCTATCTCAGATTCAAAAGCAATAAGGGATTGTTTCTAGAATCGGGTCCTTTCTCGAGGAAAAGTTTCTCTCGAAAGAATTGAGTGGGAGGATGGTGGAGACTTGAGGAGGTTATTAAACCGTCTCTTCAACTAGTGTGTGGCAGGGCACAGGGAGTTGTTCCTGTGGCACCTACACCAATTGAAGTGGAATCTTATGATAGTGATCATGAAACTTCAGATCAAGTCACTACCAAACCTCGTGGGATGACAAGGATGCATACTACTTCAGAGTGGTACGTAATCCTGTCTTGGAAGTCATGTTGCTAGAAAACAATGAACCTACGAGCTATGGAGAAGCAGTGGTGGGCCTGGATTCCGATAAATGGCTCGAGGCCATATAATCTGAGAGAGGATCCATATATGAAAACAAAGTGTAAACTTTGGAAGAACTACTTGATGGTCGTAAGGCTGTCAGGTACATATGGATTTTAAAAGGAAGACGGACAATGATGGTATATCACCATTAAGAAAGCTCGACTTGTCGTTAAGATGTTTTCTGACAAGTTAAAGGAGTTGACTACGATGAGACTTTCTCACTCGTAGCGATGCTAAGAGTCTGTTGGAATTATATTAGCGATTACTGCATTATTTATGAAATCTTGCAGATAGGATGTCAAAACATTGTTTCCTCGACGATTTTCTTATGTGATACAACTGGAAGGTTTTTGTCAATCCTGAAAGATGCTAATAAGTATGCAAAGCTCCAGCAATCCTTCTAAGGACTGGAGTAAGCATCTCGGAGTTGGAATGTATGCTTTGATGATGATCAAAGATTTTGGGTTTATACAAATTTTATGAGAAACTTGTATTTCCAAAGAAGTGAGTGGGAGCACTATAGAATTTCTGATGAATATATGTTGTTAACATATTGTTGATCGGAAATGATGTAGAATTTCTGGAAAGCATATATAGGGTTATTTGGAAAGTGTTTTTCAATGGAAAGCCTGGATTAAGCTACTTGAACATTGAGCATCAAGATCTATAAGGATAGATCAAAACGCTTAATGGTACTTTCAAATGAGCACATACCTTGACATGATCTTGAAGGTGTTCAAGATGGATCAGTCAAAGAAGGAGTTCTTGCCTGAGTTGTAAGGTATGAAGTTAAGACTTAAAGTCGTCCCCTATGCTTAATACGTAGGCTCTACAGTATGCTATGCTGTGTACCGCACCTGAAGTATGCCTTGCCATGAGTCAGTCAAGGGGTACAAGAGTGATCCAAGAATGGATCATAGGACAGCGGTCAAAGTTATCCTTAGTAACTAGTGGACTAAGGAATTCTCTCGATTATGGAGGTGGTAAAAGAGTTCGTCGTAAAGGTTTACGCCGATGCAAACTTTGACACTAATCCAGATTATTCTTGGTAGTAAACTGGATTCGTATAGTAGAACAGTTATTTGGAATAGCTCCAAATGGAACGTGGAAGCTGCATCTAGGAGATGACAAAGAGATTTGTAAAGCACACACGGATCTGAAAGATTCAGACCCGTTGACTATAACATCTCTCATAAGCATAACATGATCAAACCCAGGACTCATCGAGTGTTAATCACATGGTAATGTGAACTAGATTATTGACTCTAGTAAACTCTTTGGGTGTTAGTCACATGGGGATGTGACCTTGAGTGTTAATCACATATCGATGTGAACTAGATTATTGACTCTAGTGCAAGTGGGAGACTGTTGGAAATATGCCCTAGAGGCAATAATAAATTGATTATTATTATATTTCCTTGTTCATGATAATCGTTTATTATCCATGCTAGAATTGTATTGATAGGAAACTCAGATACATGTGTGGATACATAGACAACACCATGTCCCTAGTAAGCCTCTAGTTGACTAGCTCGTTGATCAATAGATGGTTACGGTTTCCTGACCATGGACATTGGATGTCATTGATAAGGGGATCACATCATTAGGAGATTGATGTGATGGACAAGACCCAATCCTAAGACTAGCACAAAGATCATGTAGTTCGTATGCTAAAGCTTTTTTAATGTCAAGTATCATTTCCTTAGACCATGAGATTGTGCAACTCCTGGATACCGTAGGAGTGCTTTGGGTGTGCCAAACATCACAACGTAACTGGGTGGCTATAAAGGTACACTACAGGTATCTCCGAAAGTGTCTGTTGGATTGGCACGAATCGAGACTGGGATTTGTCACTCCGTGCAAACAGAGAGGTATCTCTGGGCCCACTCGGTAGGACATCATCATAATGTGCACAATGTGATCAAGGAGTTGATCACGGGATGATGTGTTACGGAACGAGTAAAGAGACTTGCCGGTAACGAGATTGAACAAGGTATTGGGATACCGACGATCGAATCTCGGGCAAGTATCGTACCGATAGACAAAGGGAATTGTATACGGGATTGATTAAGTCCTTGACATCGTGGTTCATCCGATGAGATCATCGTGGAGCATGTGGGAGCCAACATGGGTATCCAGATCCCGCTGTTGGTTATTGACCGGAGAACGTCTCGGTCATGTCTGCATGGTTCCCGAACCCGTAGGGTCTACACACTTAAGGTTCGATGACGCTAGGGTTATAAAGGAAGTTTGTATGTGGTTACCGAATGTTGTTCGGAGTCCCGAATGAGATCCCGGACGTCACGAGGAGTTCCGGAATGGTCCGGAGGTAAAGATTTATATATGGGAAGTCCTGTTTTGGTCGCCGGAAAAGTTTCGGGTTTTATCGGTAACGTACCGGGACCACCGGGAGGGTCCCGGGGGTCCACCAAGTGGGGCCACCAGCCCCGGAGGGCTGCATGGGCCAATTGTGGGAGGGGACCAACCCCAGGTGGGCCGGTGCGCCCCCACCAAGGCCCAATGCGCCTAGAAGGGGAGAGGGGGCAAACCCTAAGGGCAGATGGGCCCTAAGGCCCATGCTCCCTGCGCCTCCCTCTCCTCCCCCCTTGGCCGCCTCCCTCAGATGGGATCTGGAGCAGCCGCACCCCTTGGGGTGGGAACCCTAAAGGGGGCGCAGCCCCCTCCCCTTCCCCTATATATACTTGAGGCCTAGGGGCTGCCCAACACGTGATTTTGATCTCTCCCTGTTGGTGCAGCCCTCCCTCTCTTTCTCCTCATATCTTGCAGTGCTTGGCGAAGCCCTGCTGGATTACCACGCTCCTCCACCACCACCACGCCGTTGTGCTGCTGCTGGATGGAGTCTTCCTCAACCTCTCCCTCTCTCCTTGCTGGATCAAGGCATGGGAGACGTCACCGGGCTGTACGTGTGTTGAACGCGGAGGTGCTGTCCGTTCGGCACTAGGATCTCCGGTGATTTGGATCACGACGAGTACGACTCCATCAACCCCGTTCTCTTGTACGCTTCCGCTTAGCGATCTACAAGGGTATGTAGATGCACTCTTCTTCCCCTCGTTGCTAGTTTCTCGATAGATAGATCTTGGTGACACGTAGGAAAATTTTGAATTTCTGCTACGTTCCCCAACAATAAATTGATCTACTCAAAGTGTCTCAAGTGTGTCCTCCATGTTGTGGGCGACTTCAATCCCAACAACCATGGACAAAGCCAGGGGAAGAGGAATGTGAAGATTGGAATTGGTTTGTGAGGGAGTCCTGGACTAAGGGGTCCTCGGGCGTCCGGCCTGTTATCCATGGGCCGGACTGATGGGCTGTGAAGACATGAAGGCCGAAGACTGTACCTGTGTCCGGATTGGAATCTCCTTGGCGTGGAAGACAAGCTTGGTGACCGACTATGAAGATTCCTTCTTATGTACCGACTCTATGTAAACCCTAGATTCCCCCGGTGTCTATATAAACCGGAGGGGTTAGTCCGGAAAGGATATACTGCTACCTCTTGAGCTTGCGTTGGTTTTCCCCGAAGAGGAAGGGATGATGCAGCAGAGTAGCGTAAGTATTTCCCTCAGTTTTTGAGAACCAAGGTATCAATCCAGTAGGAGGCCACGCTCAAGTCCCTCGTACCTGCACAAAACGATAGCTACTCGCAACCAACGCGATTAGTGGTTGTCAATCCCTTCACAGTCACTTCCGAGAGTGAGATCTGATAGATATAATATTCTTGGTATTTTTGGTATAGAGATGCAAAGTGAAAAGTAAAGGCAAAGTAAAAAAGCAAAACAAGATTAAAGTGATGGAGATTGATATGATGATAATAGACCCGGGGGCCATAGGTTTCACTAGTGGCTTCTCTGAAGAGCATAAGTATTCTACGGTGGGTGAACAAATTACTATTGAGCAATTGACAGAATTGAGCATAGTTATGAGAATATCTAGGCATGATCATGTATATAGGCATCACGTCCATGACAAGTAGACCGAAATGATTCTGCATCTACTACTATTACTCCACTTATCGACCGCTATCCAGCATGCGTCTAGAGTATTAAGTTAAAAATAGAGTAACGCTTTAAGCAAGATGACATGATGTAGAGAGATAAATTCATGCAATATGAAATAAACCCCATCTTGTTATCCTTGATGGCAACGATGCAATACGTGCCTTGCTGCCCCTTCTGTCACTGGGAAAGGACACCGCAAAATCGAACCCAAAGCTAAGCACTTTTCCCATGGCAAGAACTACCAATCTAGTTGGCCAAACCAAATGGATAATTTGAAGAGACTTGCAAAGATAACCAATCATACATAAAAGAATTCAGAGAAGATTCAAATATTATTCATAGATAGACTGACCCACAATTCATCGTTCTCAACAAACACATCGCAAAAACAAGATTACATCGAATAGATCTCCACAAGAGAGGGGGGCGACTTTGTATTGAGATCCAAAAAGAGAGAAGAAGCCATCTAGCTACTAACTATGGACCCGAAGGTCTGAGGTAAACTACTCACACTTCATCGGAGAGGCTATGATGATGTAGAAGCCCTCCGTGATGATGGCCCTCTCCGGCGGAGCTCCAGAACAGGCCCCAAGATGGGATCTCATGGATACAGAAAGTGAAGGAAATATGCCCTAGAGGCAATAATAAAGTTATTATTTATTTCCTTATATCATGATAAATGTTTATTATTCATGCTAGAATTGTATTAACCGAAAACATAATACATGTGTGAATACATAGACAAACAGAGTGTCACTAGTATGCCTCTACTTGACTAGCTCGTTAATCAAAGATGGTTATGTTTCCTAACCATGGACAAAGAGTTGTTATTTGATTAACGGGATCACATCATTAGTTGAATGATTTGATTGACATGACCCATTCCATTAGCTTAGCACCCGATCGTTTAGTATGTTGCTATTGCTTTCTTCATGACTTATACATGTTCCTATGACTATGAGATTATGCAACTCCCGTTTGCCGGAGGAACACTTTTTGTGCTACCAAACGTCACAACGTAACTAGGTGATTATAAAGGAGCTCTACAGGTGTCTCCAAAGGTACATGTTGGGTTGGCGTATTTCGAGATTAGGATTTGTCACTCCGAATGTCGGAGAGGTATCTCTGGGCCCTCTCGGTAATGCACATCACTTAAGCCTTGCAAGCATTGCAACTAATGAGTTAGTTGCGGGATGATGTATTATGGAACGAGTAAAGAGACTTGCCGGTAACGAGATTGAACTAGGTATTGGATACCGACGATCGAATCTCAGGCAAGTAACATACCGATGACAAAGGGAACAACGTATGTTGTTATGCGGTCTGACCGATAAAGATCTTCGTAGAATATGTAGGAGCCAATATAGGCATCCAGGTCCCGCTATTGGTTATTGACCGGAGACGTGTCTTAGTCATGTCTACATTGTTCTCGAACCGTAGGGTCCGCACGCTTAAGGTTTCGATGACAGTTATATTATGAGTTTATGAGTTTTGATGTACCGAAGGAGTTCGGAGTCCCGGATGAGATCGGGGACATGACGAGGAGTCTCAAAATGGTCGAGACGTAAAGATCGATATATTGGACGACTATATTCGGACATCGGAAAGGTTCCGAGTGATTCGGGTATTTTTCGGAGTACCGGAGAGTTACGGGAATTCGCCGGGAGAAGTATTGGGCCTTATTGGGCCATACGGGAAAGAGAGAGGGGCTGCCTAGGGCAGGCCGCGCGCCCGCCCAAAGCCTAGTACGAATTGGACTAGGGGGAGGGGCTGCGCCCCTTCCTTGTTTCCTAGTCCTACTACATGGAAGGACTCCTAGTTGAACTAGGAAAAGGGGAATCCTACTCCCGGTGGGAGTAGGACTCCCCTAGGCACACCATAGAGAGGGCCGGCCCTCCCCTCCTCCACTCCTTTATATACGGGGGCAGGGGCACCCCATAGACACACAAGTTGATCTTCGTGATCGTTCCTTAGCCGTGTGCGGTGCCCCCTTCCACGATATTACACCTCAGTCATATTGTAGCGGTGCTTAGGCGAAGCCCTGCAACGGTTGAACATCAAGATCGTCACCACGCCATCGTGCTGACGGAACTCCTCCCCGAAGCTTTGCTGGATCGGAGCCCGAGGAGCGTCATCGAGCTGAACGTGTGCCAAGAACTCGGAGGTGCCGGAGTAACGGTGCTTGGATCGGTTGGACCGGGAAGACGTACGACTACTTCCTCTATGTTGCATCAACGCTTCCGCTTCGGTCTACGAGGGTACGTAGACAACACTCTCCCATCTCGTTGCTATGCATCACCATGATCTTGCGTGTGCGTAGGATTTTTTTTGAAATTACTATGTTCCCCAACAGTGGTATCAGAGCCTAGGTTTTTATGGTTTGATGTTATATGCACGAGTAGAACACAAGTGAGTTGTGGGCGATATAAGTCATACTGCTTACCAGCATGTCATACTTTGGTTCGGCGGTATTGTTGGATGAAGCGGCCCGGACCGACATTACGCGTACGCTTACGCGAGACTGGTTCTACCGCCGTGCTTTGCACACAGGTGGCTGGCGGGTGTCAGTTTCTCCAACTTTAGTTGAACCGAGTGTGGCTACACCCGGTCTTTGCGAAGGTTAAAACAGCTCCAACTTGACAAACTATCGTTGTGGTTTTGATGCGTAGGTAAGATTGGTTCTTTCTTAAGCCCGTAGCAGCCACATAAAACTTGCAACAACAAAGTAGAGGACGTCTAACTTGTTTTTGAATGGCATGTTGTGATGTGATATGGTCAAAACGTGATGAGATATAAGTTGTTGTATGAGATGATCATGTTTTGTTGAAGTTATCGGCAACTGGCAAAAGCCTTATGGTTGTCTCTTTATTGCATAAGATGAAAGCGCCAAATAATTGCTTTACTTTATCGCTATGCGATAGCAATAGTTGCAAGAGTAATAGTTGGCGAGATGACCATGTGACGACATATTGATATAGATCAAGATGATGGAGATCATGGTGTCATGCCGGTGACGATGGAAATCATGACGATGCTTTGGAGATGGAGATCAAAGGCACAAGATGATGATGGCCATATCATGTCACATATTTTGATTGCATGTGATGTTTATCTTTTATGCATCTTATCTTGCTTTCATTGACGATAGCATTATAAGATGATCTCTCACTAATTATCAAGAAGTGTTCTCCCTGAGTATGCACCGTTGTGAAAGTTCTTCGTGCTGAGACACCACGTGATGATCGGGTGTGATAGGCTCTACGTTCAAATACAACGGGTGCAAAATAGTTGCACACGCGGAATACTCAGGTTATACTTGACGAGCCAAGCATATACAGATATGGCCTCGGAAAACGGAGACCGAAAGGTCGAGCGTGAATCATATAGTAGATATGATCAACATAGTGATGTTCACCATTGAAACTACTCCATCTCACGTGATGATCGGACATGGTTTAGTTGATTTGGATCACGTGATCACTTAGAGGATTAGAGGGATGTCTATCTAAGTGGGAGTTCTGAAGTAATATGATTAATTGAACTTAAATTTATGATGAACTTAGTCTTGGTAGTATTTTGCAAATTATGTTGTAGATCAATGGGTCGCGTTGTTGCTTCCTTGTGTTTATTTTGATATGTTCCTAGAGAAAATTGTGTTGAAAGATGTTAGTAGCAATGATGCGGATTGGATCCGTGATCTGAGGTTTATCCTCATTACTGCACAGAAGAATTATGTCCTCGATGCACCGCTAGGTGACAGACCTATTGCAGGAGCAGATGAAGACATTATGAACGTTTGGCTAGCTCAATATGATGACTACTTGATAGTTTAGTGCACCATGCATAATGGCTTAGAATCGGGACTTCAAAGACGTTTTGAACGTCATGGACCATATGAGATGATCCAGGAGTTGAAGTTAATATTTCAAGAAAATACCCGAGTTGAGTGATATGAAGTCTCCAACAAGTTCTATAGCTAAAAGATGGAGGAGAATCGCTCAACTAGTGAGCATGTGCTCAGATTGTCTGGGTACTACAATCGCTTGAATCAAGTGGGAGTTAATCTTCCAGATAAGATAGTGATTGATAGAATTCTCTAGTCACCATCACCAAGTTAGTAGAACTTCGTGATGAACTATAGTATGCAAGGGATGACGAAAACGAATCCCGAGCTTTTCATGATGATGAAATCGATAAAGGTAGAAATCAAGAAAGAGCATCAAGTGTTGATGGTTGACAAGATCACTAGTTTCAAGAAAAGGGCAAAGGGGAAAAGGGGAACTTCAAGAAAAACAGCAAGCAAGTTGCTGCCCATGTGAAGAAGCCCAAGTCTGGTCCTAAGCCTGAGACTAAGTGCTTCTACTGCAAAGAGACTGGTCACTGGAAGCGGAACTACCCCAAGTGATTAGAGGATAAGAAGGATGGCAAAGTAAACATAAGTATATTTGATATACATGTTATTGATGTGTACTTTACTAGTGTTTATACCAACCCCTCAGTATTGATACTAGTTCAGTTGCTAAGATTAGTAACTCAAAACGGGAGTTGCTGAATGAACAGAGACTAGTTAAGGGTGAAGTGACGATGTGTGTTGGAAGTGGTTCCAAGATTGATATGATCATCATCGCACACTCCCTATACTTTCGGGATTAGTGTTGAACCTAAATAAGTGTTATTTGGTGTTTGCATTGAGCATAAATATGATTTGATCATGTTTATTGCAATATGGTTATTCATTTAAGTAAGAGAATAAATTGTTGTTCTGTTTACATGAATAAAACCTTATATGGTTACACACCCAATGAAAATGGTTCGTTGGATGTCGATCGTAGTGATACACATATTCATGATATTGAAGCCAAAAGATGCAAAGTTAATAATGATAGTGCAACTTATTTGTGGCACTGCCGTTTAGGTCATATTGGTGTAAAGCGCATGAAGAAACTCCATGGTGATGGGCTTTTGGAATCACTTGATGCTTGCGAACCATGCCTCATGGGCAAGATGACTAAGACTCTGTTCTCCGGAACAATGGAGCAAGCAACAGATTTGTTGGAAATCATACATACTGATGTATGTGGTCCGATGAATATTAAGGCTTGCAGCAGGTATCATTATTTTCTGACCTTCACAGATGATTTGAGCAGATATGGGGATATCTACTTGATGAAACATAAGTCTGAAACATTTGAACAGTTCAAAGAATTTCAGAGTGAAGTGGAAAATCATCGTGACAAGAAAATAGAAGTTTCTACGATATGATCGCAGAGGTAAAATATGTGAGTTACGAGTTTGGCCTTTAATTAAAACAATGTGAAATAGTTCACTACTCACGCCACCTGGAACACCATAGTGTAATGGTGTGTCCGAACGTCATAACCTACTTTATTAGATATAGTGCGATCTATGATGTCTCTTACCGATCTACCACTATCATTTTGGGGTTATGCATTAGAGACAACTGCATTCACGTTAAATAGGGCACCATCTAAATCCGTTGAGACGACACCGTGTGAACTATGGTTTGGCAAGAAACCTAAGCTATCGTTTCTTAAAGTTTGGAGTTGCGATGTTTATGTGAAAAAGTTTCATCTCGATAAGCTCAAACTCAAATCGGAGAAATATGTCTTCATAGGATACCCAAAGGAGACAGTTGGGTACACCTTCTATCACAAATCCGAAGGCAAGACATTCGTTGCTAAGAATGGATCCTTTCTAGAGAAGGAGTTTCTCTCGAAAGAAGTGAGTGGGAGGAAAGTAGAAAACTTGATAAGGTAATTGTACCTTCTCCCTTATTGGAAAATAGTTCATCACAGAAATCTGTTCCTGTGACTACTACACCAATTAGTGAGGAAGCTAATGATGATGATCATGTAACTTCAGATCAAGTTACTACCGAATCTTGTAGGTAAACCAGAGTGAGATCCGCACCAGAGTGGTACGGTAATCCTATTCTAGAGGTCATGTTACTTGACCATGACGAACCTACGAACTATGAGGAAGCGATGATGAGCCCAGATTCCGATAAATGGCTTGAGGCCATGAAATCTGAGATAGATCCATGTATGAGAACAAAGTGTGGACTTTGGTGGACTTGCCCGAGGATCGGCAAGCCATTGATAATAAATGGATCTTCAAGAGGAAGACGGACACGGATAGTAGTGTTACTATCTACAAAGCTAGAATTGTCGCAAAAGGTTTTCGACAAGTTCAAGGTGTTGACTACGATGAGAGTTTCTCACTCGTATCTATGCTTAAGTCTGTCCGAATCATGTTAGCAATTGCCGCATTTTATGAAATCTGGCAAATGGATAAACAAAACTACATTCCTTAATGAATTCATTAAAGAAGAGTTGTATGTGATACAACAAGATGGTTTTGTCAATCCTAAAGGTGCTAACAAAAATATGCAAGCTCCAGCGATCCATTTATGGACTGGTGCAAGCATCTCGGAGTTGGAATATATGCTTTGATAAGTTGATCAAAGCATATAGTTTTATACAGACTTGCGGTGAAGCCTGTATTTACAAGAAAGTGAGTGGGAGCACTACAAAATTTCTGATAAGTATATGTGAATGACATATTGTTGATCGGAAATAATGTAGAATTATTCTGCAAAGCATAAAGGAGTGTTTGAAAGGAGTTTTTCAAAGAAAGACCTCAGTGAAGCTGCTTACATATTGAGTATCAAGATCTATAGAGATAGACTAAGACGCTTGATAAGTTTTTTCAATGAGTACATACCTTGACAAGATTTTGAAGTAGTTCAAAATGGAACAGTCAAAGAAAAAGTTTCTTGCCTGAGTTACAAGGTGTGAAGTTGAGTAAGACTCAAAGCCCGACCACGGCAGAAGATAGAAAGAGAATGAAAGTCATTCCCTATGCCTTGGCCATAGGTTCTATAAAGTATGTCATGCTGTGTACCAGATCTATTGTATACCCTGCACTGATTTAGCAAGGGAGTACAATAGTGATCTAGGAGTAGATCACGGGACAGCGGTCAGAATTATCCTTAGTGAAATAAGGATATGTTTCTCGATTATGGATGTGACAAAAAGGTTCGTCGTAAAGGGTTATGTCGATGCAAGTTTTTGACACTGATCCAGATGATTTTAAGTCTCAATCTGGATACATATTGAAAGTGGGAGCAATTAGCTAGAGTAGCTCCATGCAAAGCATTGTTGACATAGAAATTTGCAAAATACATAAGGATCTGAATGTGGCAGACCCATTGATTAAACTTCTCTCACAAGCAAAACATGATCACTTTTTGGGTCTTAATCACGTAGCGATGTGAACTAGATTATTGAATCTAGTAAACCCTTTGGGTGTTAGTCATATGGAGATGTGAACCAATCACATAAAGATGTGAACTATTGATGTTAAATCACATGGCGATGTGATCTATATTATTGACTCTAGTGCAAGTGGGAGACTGAAGGAAATATGCCCTAGAGGCAATAATAAAGTTATTATTTATTTCCTTATATCATGATAAATGTTTATTATTCATGCTAGAATTGTATTAACCGGAAACATAATACATGTGTGAATACATAGACAAACAGAGTGTCACTAGTATGCCTCTACTTGACTAGATCGTTAATCAAATATGGTTATGTTTCCTAACCATGGACAAAGAGTTGTTATTTGATTAACGGGATCACATCATTAGTTGAATGATCTGATTGACATGACCCATTCCATTAGCTTAGCACCCGATCATTTAGTATGTTATTATTGCTTTCTTCATGACTTATACATGTTCCTATGACTATGAGATTATGCAACTCCCGTTTGACGGAGGAACACTTTGTGTGCTACCAAACGTCACAACGTAACTGGGTGATTATAAAGGAGCTCTACAGGTGTCTCCAAAGGTACATGTTGGGTTGGCATATTTCGAGATTAGGATTTGTCACTCCGAATGTCGGAGAGGTATCTCTGGGCCCTCTGAGTAATGCACATCACTTAAGCCTTGCAAGCATTGCAACTAATGAGTTAGTTGCGGGATGATGTATTATGGAACAAGTAAAGAGACTTGCCGGTAACGGGATTGAACTAGGTATTGGATACCGACGATCGAATCTCGGGCAAGTAACACCGATGACAAAGGGAACAACGTATGTTGTTATGCGGTCTGACCTATAAAGATCTTCGTAGAATATGTAGGAGCCAATATGGGCATCTAGGTCCCGCTATTGGTTATTGACCGGAGACGTGTCTTGGTCATGTCTACATTGTTCTCGAACCGTAGGGTCCGCACGCTTAAGGTTTCGATGACAGTTATATTATGAGTTTATGAGTTTTGATGTACCGAAGGAGTTCAGAGTCCCGGATGAGATCGGGGACATGACGAGGAGTCTCAAAATGGTCGAGACGTAAAGATCGATATATTGGACGACTATATTCGGACATCGGAAAGGTTCCGAGTGATTCGGGTATTTTTCGGAGTACCGGAGAGTTACGGGAATTCGCCGGGAGAAGTATTGGGCCTTATTGGGCCATACGGGAAAGAGAGAGGGGCTGCCTAGGGCAGGCCGCCTGCCCCCAAAGCCTAGTCCGAATTGGACTAGGGGGAGGGGCTGCGCCCCTTCCTTGTTTCCTACTCCTACTACATGGAAGGACTCCTAGTTGGACTAGGAAAAGGGGAATCCTACTCCCGGTGGGAGTAGGACTCCCCTAGGCGCGCCATAGAGAGGGTCGGCCCTCCCCTCCTCCACTCCTTTATATACGGGGGCAGGGGGCACCCCATAGACACACAAGTTGATCTTCGTGATCGTTCCTTAGCCGTGTGCGGTGCCCCCTTCCACGATATTACACCTCAGTCATATTGTAGCGGTGCTTAGGCGAAACCTTGCGACGGTTGAACATCAAGATCGTCACCACGCCGTCGTGCTGACGGAACTCCTCCTCGAAGATTTCCTGGATCGGAGCCTGGGGAGCGTCATCGAGCTGAACGTGTGCCAAGAACTCGGAGGTTCCGGAGTAACGGTGCTTGGATCGGTTGGACCGGGAAGACGTACGACTACTTCCTCTACGTTGGATCAACGCTTCCGCTTCGGTCTACGAGGGTACGTAGACAACACTCTCCCATCTCGTTGCTATGCATCACCATGATCTTGCGTGTGCGTAGGAAATTTTTTGAAATTACTATGTTCCCCAACAGAAAGTTGCGACGGTGCAATTAGGTTTTTGGCTCCTGTTCTGTTCGTTTGGGGGTACGTAGGTATATATAGGAGGAAGAAGTACGTTGGTGGAGCTCCAAGGGGCCCACGAGGCAGGGGGCGCACCCTAGGGGGGGCACCCCCACCCTTGTGACCGCCTCTCTGATGCCTTGGCGTAGGGTCCAAGTCTCCTGGATCATGTTCGGTGAGAAAATCACGTTCCCAAAGGTTTCATTCCGTTTGGACTCTGTTTGATATTCCGTTTCTTCGAAACACTGAAATAGGCAAAAAACAGCAATTCTGGGCTGGGCCTCCGGTTAATAGGTTAGTCCCAAAAATAATATAAAAGTATAAAATAAAGCCCAATATAGTCCAAAATAGTAGATAATATAGCATGGAGCAATCAAAAATTATAGATACGTTGGAGACGTATCAGGCATGCCCAAGGTTAATTCCTGCTCGTCCTCGAGTGGTAAATGATAAAAAGAGAATTTTTGATGCGGAGTGCTACTTGGCATAATTTCAATGCAAATCTTCTTAATTGTGATATGAATATTCAGATTCGAAAGATTCAAGACAAAAGTTTATATTGACATAAAAATAATAATACTTCAAGCATACTAACAAAGCAATTATGTCTTCTCAAAATATCATGGCCAAAGAAAGTTATCCCTACAAAATCATATAGTCTGGCTATGCTCTATCTTCACCACACAAAGTATTTAAATCATGCACAACCCCGATGACAAGCCAAGCAATTGTTTCATACTCTAACTTTTTCAATCTTCACGCAATACATGAGCTTGAGCCATGGATATAGCACTATATGTGGAATAGGATGGTGGTTGTGGAGAAGACAAAAAGGAGAAGATAGTCTCACATCAACTAGGCGTATCAACGGGCTATGGAGATGCCCATCAATGGATATCAATGTGAGTGAGTAGGGATTGCCATGCAACGGATGCACTAGAGCTATAAGTATATGAAAGCTCATCAAAAGAAACTAAGTGGGTGTGCATCCAACTTGCTTGCTCATGAAGACCAAGGACAATTTGAGGAAGCCCATCATTGGAATATACAAGCCAAGTTCTATAATGTAAAATTCCCACTAGTATATGAAAGTGATAACATGAGAGTCTCTCTACTATGAAGATCATGGTGCAACTTTGAAGCACAAGTGTGGTAAAAGGATAGTAACATTGTCCCTTCTCTCTTTTTCTCTCATTTTTTATTTGGGCCTTTTCTCTTTTTATGTCCTCTTTTTATTTGGGCTTCTTTGGCCTCTTTTATTTATTTTTTTTATTTTTCGTCCGGAGTCTCATCCCGACTTAAGGGGGAATCATAGTCTCCATCATTCTTTCCTCACTTGGGACAATGCTCTAATAATGATGATCATCACACTTTTATTTTTCTTACAACTCAACAATTACAACTCAATACTTAGAACAAAATATGACTCTATATGAATGCCTCCGGCGGTGTACCGGGATATGCAATATGACAATGATGGAGTGTGTCATAATAAACGGAATGATGGAAAGTTGCATGGCAATATTATCTCGGAATGGCTATGGAAATGCCATAATAGGTAGGTATGGTGGCTGTTTTGAGGAAGGTATATGGTAGGTGTATGATACCGGCGAAAAGTGTGCGGTATTAGAGAGGCTAGCAAAGGTGGAAGGGTGAGAGTGCGTATAATCCATGGACTCAACATTAGTCATAAAGAACTCATATACTTATTGAAAAATCTAGAAGTTATCAAAGTAAAGTATTACGTGCATGCTCCTAGAGGGATTGATTGGTAGGAAAAGACCATCGCTCGTCCCCGACCGCCACTCATAAGGAAGACAATCAATAAATAAATCATGCTCCGACTTCATCACATAACGGTTCACCATACGTGCATGCTATGGGAATCACAAACTTTAACACAAGTATTCTTTAAATTCACAACTACTCAACTAGCATGAGTTTAATATTATCACCTCCATATCTCAAAAGAATTATCATGCTTCAATCTTTTCTTAGTATTCAACACACTCAAAAGAAAGTTTCACAAATCTTGAATACCAAGCATGTTATTATTAAGCAAATTACCATGCTATTAAGAGACTCTCAAAATAATTTAAGTAAAGCATGAGAGATCAATAGTTTCTTTAAAACAAATCCACCACCGTGCTCTAAAAGATCTAAGTGAAGCACATAGAGCAAAATTATAATGCTCAAAAGATATAAGTGAAGGACATAGAGCAAAACTACTTAGCTCAAAAAGATATAAGTGAAGCACATAGAGCAAAACTACTTAGCTCAAAAAGATATAACTGAAGCACATAGAGAAAAACTACTTAGCTCAAAAAGATATAAGTGAAGCACATAGAGTATTCTATCAAATTTTAATTCATGTATGGCTCTCTCAAAAGGTGTGTACAGCAAGGATGATTGTGGCATACTAAAACACAAAGACACAAATAATACAAGACGCTCCAAGCAAAACACATATCATGTTGGTGAATAAAAATATAGCTCCAAGTAAATTACCGATGGAAGTGGACGAAAGAGGGGATGCCTTCGGGGCATCCCCAAGCTTTGACTTTTTGGTGTCCTTGGATTATCTTGGGGGTTCCATGGGCATCCCCAAGCTTAGGCTCTTGCCACTCCTTGTTCCATAATCCATCAAAAGAATTCACCCAAAACATGAAAACTTCACAACACAAAACTTAAAGTAGAAAACTCGTGAGCTTCGTTAGCGAAAGAAAACAAAAGACCACTTCAAGGTACTGTAATGAACTCATTCTTTATTTATATTGGTGTTAAACCTACTGTATTCGGACTTCTCTATGGATTATAAACTATTTTACTAACCATAGATTCATCAAAATAAGCAAACGACACACGAAAAACAGAATCTGTCAAAAACAGAATAGTCTGTAGTAATCTGTAGCTAGCGCAAGATATGGAACCCCAAAAATTCTAAAATAAATTGCTGGACGTGTGGAATTTATCTATTAATCATCTGCAAAAAGAATTAACTAAATAGCACTGAGGGAGTCCTGGATTAGGGGGCGTTCAGGTAGCCGGACTATACCTTCAGACGGACTCCAGGACTATGAAGATACAAGATTGAAGACTTCGTCCCGTGTCCGGATGGGACTTTCCTTGGCGTGGAAGGCAAGCTTGGCGATGCGGATATTCAAGATCTCCTACCATTGTAACCGACTCTGTGTAACCCTAACCCTATCCGGTGTCTATATAAACCGGAGGGTTGTAGTCCGTAGGACATCAACTCCATATACAACAATCATACCATAGGCTAGCTTCTAGGGTTTAGCCTCCTTGATCTCGTGGTAGATCTACTCTTGTACTACCCATATCATCAATATTAATCAAGCAGGAGTAGGGTATTACCTCCATCGAGAGGGCCCGAACCTGGGTAAAAACATAGTGTCCCTTGTCTCCTGTTACCATCCGGCCTTGACGCACAGTTCGGGACCCCCTACCCGAGATCCGCCGGTTTTGACACCGACATTGGTGCTTTCATTGAGAGTTCCTCTGTGTTGTCGCCTTTAGGCCCGATGGCTCCTTTGATCATCAACAACGATGCGGTCCAGGGTGAGACTTTTCTCCCCGGACAGATCTTCATCTTCGGCGGCTTTGCACTGCGGGCCAATTCGCTTGGCCACCTGGAGCAGATCGAAAGCTACACCCCTGGCCATCAAGTCAGGTTTGGAAGCCTAAATTACATGGCAGACATCCGCAGAGATTTGATCTTCGATGGATTCGAGCCACAACCAAGTGCCCCGCACTGTCTCGCAGGGAATGATCTAGCTCTGTCACCGAACAGTATCCCGGAGGCCGCAAACGCACCAGCTCTGACCCTTAATTCGGAGCCAGTTGTGTCAATCGAGGATGAGCAGTTGCGCGTCACCTCGGGGGCTGCGATCTCAAAGGCGATCGAGCCGAACGCCGGCCCCACACTCCGCGTGACTCACGACTCCGAGGATCCGGACTCCGAACCCTCCGCGCCCCTGCCAATCGAATCCGATTGGGCGCCAATAATGGAGTTCATCGCCGCGGACATCTTTCAGCACTGGCCTTTTGGCGATATCCTGAATTCTCTCAAGTCTTTCTCTTTATCAGGAGAGCCCTGGCCGAACTGCGGTCAGTAAGGATGGAATACGGACGATGAATAAATTCAAAGCCCACCCACCACCCACTTGGTAGCCACTGTCGACAATTTAAACGACATGCTCAACTTCGACTCCGGAGACATCGACAGCATGGATGACGATGCAGGAGATACCGATGAACCAACGCCCATAGGGCATTGGACAGCCACCTCATCTCACGATGTGTACATGGTGGATACCCCTAAAGGAAGCGACAACGAGGAAAAAGGGGATGGAACGGGAGATCGACCCCCCGAAAAGCAATCAAAGCGTCGGCATAAACGCCGACCCAAGCCCCGCCTTGATAAAAACCCAGCCATAGAGCAGGACGAGCCGGTAGACAACGAGCAGGCCTTAGAGCAACCGTCCGAACAGGGCAACATGGATAGAGAAACCGAACATCCCTCCTCCGGCGAAAACGGCATTCCGGACGACCTCACGCCAGATAAACCCATGGAGCAGAAGAATCTCCACAAGAGGCTCGTTGCAACTGCACGCAACCTGAAAAAGCAGAAGCGGAAGCTAAAAACAGCGGAAGATGCACTCCGGATTAGATGGAGCAAAGTAATCAATACCGCAGATAAATACGGCGACGTTCGCCGCACTAAAAGCTATCCGAAAAGAAAGCTACTGCCTGAATTTGACGAAGAGGCCCTAGAGCCCTCGCATTCAAAAAATAAGAAAGCCACACGGTCGGATAGACGACCCCATAAAGCGGCAAGCGGCGCCGCACTTAAATCGGCATGCGACCCATCTAAGGATTCGCATCATGGCCCAGTTATGTCCATTTATGGGCCAAGAAAGCAAGCTCTCGTAAGCAATGCAATAAAGCCATCATCAGAATCCGGCACACCCAAATACAGGGGCGCCGCACACCCCCTATGTTTCACTAATGAGGTCCTGGACTATGAATTTCCAGAGGGATTCAAACCCGTAAACATAGAGGCATATGATGGAACAACAGACCCTGAAGTCTGGATCGAGGATTATATCCTCCACATACACATGGCTAGAGGCGATGATCTCCACGCCATAAAATATTTACCCCTTAAGCTTAAAGGGCCAGCCCGGCATTGGCTCAAAAGCATTCCTGAAAACACAATTGGAAGTGGGGAAGAGCTCGAGGATGCTTTCCGAGCAAATTTTCAAGGGACCTATGTCCGCCCTCCGGATGCAGACGATCTTAGTCACATAACTCAACAGCCTGGAGAATCAGCTCGGCAGTTCTGGAATAGATTCCTCACTAAAAAGAATCAGATAGTCGACTGTCCGGATGCCGAAGCCTTAGCAGCTTTCAGGCATAACGTCCGAGATGAATGGCTCGCCAGACACCTCGGCCAAGAAAAGCGAAGAACAATGGCCGCACTAACAAGCCTCATAACCCGTTTTTGTGCAGGAGAGGACAGCTGGTTGGCAAGGTGCAGCCCCAGCGACCCAAGTACATCCGAAACTAGGGATGGAAACGGAAAACAACGATGCAACAAGGACTGTCGCCGGACTAAGGAAAAAAGTCCGAAGAGCACGACAGTCAATGCCGGATTCAAAGGCTCACGACAAAATCAGACAAAACCGCCCCTCCAGGATAACAGGGACAATCCATCCAACTTAAATAAAATCCTGGACAGGATATGTCAGATACACAGTACTCCCGGGAAGCCTGCTAACCATACCCATAGAGATTGTTGGGTTTTCAAACAATCCGGCAGACTCAATGCCGAACATAAGGGGCTCGACACACCAAGCGAAGACGAGGACGAACCCCAAAAGCAGAGCACCAGGAAACAAAAGAACTTCCCACAAGAAGTAAAAACAGTGAACTTACTTCACATAACAAAACGTGCGGCGCCCATAAAGGTACGCACCACACGACCTATCCCCAAAGGGTCCCGCCACTGGTTGTCAAAACCAATCATCTTCGATTAGCTAGATTATTCTAGAAATGTCAAGAATGCAGGCTGGACTGCCTTGATACTCGATCCAATAATTGGCGGACTCCAGTTTTCAAATGTCCTTATGGACGGCGGCAGTGTACTAAACCTGATATATCATGATACAATCCATCACATGGGGATAAACCCAGCAAGAATCCATCGCAGCAAAACCTCCTTTCAAGGGGTAACACCTGGTCCGGACAGCCATTGTATGGGTTTTCTCTGGATTGAAGTTATATTCGGCTCTGCCGATAACTTCCGCCGCGAAAAGCTGACCTTCCATATCGTCCCATTCTCAAGTCACTATCAAGCACTACTGGGACGCGAAGCTTTCGCTCGCTTTAACGCAATACCACATTATGCATCTCTCACGCTTAAGATGCCCGGTCCACGAGGCATCATCTCTTTGAAGGGGAAGCACTAAAGTGCACCTCCCCAAGCGGAGAACTGTGCGGCCACTTTGACAGCCCCACAGTAAAATGGCCTCACCGGCCAAAAAACTTCGAAATAGGTCATTAAAGACCACGAACGCGGATAGACGAGTTCGGTACAAAATCATCATTGATGCAGGCTTAGTAGCCATATACCCCCGCACTAGGGGCTCCATGCATATACAATAAGAGACAATAAAGCTCAATTTTATATATTTTACTTTATACTTTGTTTATTTTAAACTTTTTCGACATGACCCATTTTCAACTTAGTTCCTCTCTTTTACAGATGAACGTCGTGCGGCGCCCGTCCAGGATACGGCACAACGGAGACACAGGCGCAGACGTGCAGTAGGGACCCGTCCTAAAGGATTCTTTTTAGATTAAGACCCTGCGTAAACCTTTTTTACTGTCTCTTGTTGCTACACATCCCCTGGTTTTTTCTGATATAACCAAGGAGGAGGCTGGCGTCTTGGCATGTGGCCACGTCAGAATTTTTGCACTTACCTGGACACTAGGGGCTTTTTTAATAAAGAGTGTTGTTTTGCCCGCACTCATAAAGACCGAACACCTTAGGGAGTGTTCGGCGTCGCGAGTTTTGGCATTATATGCAACAGCTCCGAATCATGTCTTTGGTCAAATCGCTTGGGTTGCCCGGCTCCTGAGTTCGGCTACCTTACGTTCCGCTCTATCGGCTAAGGTAGCACCAGGAGAACTACTTCGATTGTGCCCCGGTTCGGCCGGGCGAGCACCTCAGTAGAGAAAGCCGAAAACTGACTGTCATGATGTAGCGTGAGACTGGTCAGCCACTCGATGACCTATCGGAATCTATCGGATTCCTCCGCTTTAATGAAGGGCCGCTTCCCGGTCAGGCACATACACGCCCCGAACTCGGGCGAGCGTAGTCGCCACCAAGGGGCTACCTAAATAGTCTCACTGTCAAGCTCCTATAGCTAAGTGAAAGTGTTAAAGCATTATAGTCCGGTTTCCTGGCCCGCTGCGCTATCACCTCCTTTGTAGGACCAAGACGTTGGGTTAAGTGTGAAAATGCGTCTTCTGCGAGCACCCCCGCACTATGTGCGTGGGGGCTGAAGCCAACGACTGCCATCTTTCAGATTTTGTATATATATATATATCTTAAAACGGCCGCACAGGAGGTGTTCCCAATACTTGAAGGCACAAGTATAAAAAGGCCACTACAGTTTATCAAAATATTACTTTATAATTACATATGCTATCATAACATAGCATCTTTCGAGCACTGCGTCTCTATTACACGAGCGCCTTCAAGGACTTCCTGAAAATAGTGCTCGGAGGGTACTCGGCTTTTGTCCGAATCTCGGGACGCAACAACGGTGGTCTCCATCTCAGCCCAGTATGTCTTGACACGGGCAAGAGCCATCCTTGCGCCCTCTATGCATGCTGACCTCTTCATTGCATTAATACGCGGCACCGCGTCAAGGAATTGCTGCACCAGCTGAAATAACTCTTCGGCTCTGATCTCCCCGGCCACAGATGACCCATGACGTACTTCATGGCGAGTCCGGACAACCTATTCAGTTCGGCCCATTGAGCCAAACGATCGTCCACTGCCAGTGGACGCTCTGGATTGTGAAACTGCGACCAGAAAAGCTTTTCCACTTCGCGATCTTTCTGATCTCGAAAGTGTTCGGTCGCATCAGCAGCACTCACTGCCAAATCCAGATAGGTATCCTCCACACTCCACATCCGGTCCAACGGAGCAAACTTCGGATCGCAAAATTTCCTTCGCAGCATAAAGGGCTTTCCAGCCGCAATTTGTTCGGCCTGACGCAGCTCCTCCTTCGCAGCTCTCATCGCAGAGCGCGCGTCCTTGGCATTGGCAACGGCCTTCTCTAAGTCCGTCTGTTTCGCCTGGTCTTCTTTCTCAAAAAGTCTGCAATGGTCTGCACCGCTGTTTAACTTTTCGGCCATCTCGGCCATCTCTTCCTTGCTTCGGCAATGAGCAGCCTATTCAGCTCTCAACTCTTCAAGGTCTTTCTTGGCAGCCGCATCACTTTCTCTGGCTTGTTCTTTAGCTCGGGCAAGTTCTACCCTAAGACTCTGCACGGCGGCCGCACCATCTGCGTCAAGCACACACATCATAAGACACTGGCATAAAACTCTTCTTACCTGATGCCGCCCGAGGAATTACATACCTTGAGCCTCATCAAGCCACTTGTTGACAAGTTCGATGTTGACATCTTCCACGTCCAGTTGTCGCTTTAGTTCGGCAAAATCATCAGTTCGGCTCGATTTCGGACACCCTGTCGCCTACATTCAAAGGCGACACTTAGACCTAGGATTATGATCCTCCGCGTGCCGTCATTTCTTGACGACGCGCAGAGTCTCAGGGGCTACTATCTACACAGGGCGCATCTTATTCATGCGCAACTGACAAAAGTGTACATTATCTAATGTACCTCAAAACCCGTCAGTAAACTTTTGATGGCCTCATGCAATCCGCTCTCTGCGGATGAGATCCTTTCAATCACCGTGCCCATCAATGCACGGTGCTCCTCCAAGATAGAAGCTCGCCCCAGCAGAATCTTTAGCTCTTCCGGCCGAGCACCAGACGGTGCCGGACTTGTCCCATGACCTCTTTCGAAGGCCGGACGCGGAGAACCTCGGGGGGCCACATAGTTATTTTCTGCCCCTGCCGGATTTGGAGAAACCCTCCGCGACGACACCTCAGGGTCGCCCGCCTCGCTAGGCGGCACGGTAGGGGGAGGCGTCCCGCTCTCCATCATCTCTGGAAGGAGATCCCCCGAAGACGAGCTCTGCTGAGATGGGCTGAGGTCCGAGCTACAAGGTAAAAATTCGGTTAATCTTCTCAGATATAAATCAAGGATTTCCCTCATCCCTCAAAAGGAAAATCTTTCTCTACTTACGGCTCGCTGGAGGGCTGATCCCCTTGAGGGCGTAGTCCGGCCGAGGAACTCCCCGGCGTCAGACCCTCTGACGAGGATTTTCCCCCCCGCTTCGAGGCCATGGTTTCCGGGTCGTCAGAGGCGGCTCTCTTCTTACCCTCAGGAGAAGAATTGTCGGTTCCTCCCTTCGGAGCAGACTACTTCGAGGAGGCCATAGTTTCCTTGTCCTCCCCCTTGCTTCCCTCCAAAGGCATTATCTCCAGCATCCTGACCAGCACGGTATCCGGCCTGGTTTCGGGAAGGGGAGCCGGACACCTGATCAGCTTTGCCTTCGCTATCCACTCCTGTTTAAAAGGACGGCTCTTTTAGGGGCAAGTTTATGACAATTATACGGATAGAAGATCCGGGAACAAGGTTGCTTAGTTGAGTATCCGGGCGATTGCAGCTTAGGCCTGCGTCCTCGGTTAAATCCGGACACATCTCTTGTGATCCGAAGAACAGTTTATACATCTCCGCGGGCGTTGCGCCCATGAAATTCTGGAGAGCTCGCGGTCCCTCTGGATTAAACTCCCACAGGCGAAGGGAGCGACGTTTGCCGGGCAATATTCGGCGAATCAGCATGACCTGCGTCACCTTGACCAGGCTGAGGTCTCCTTCCAAGAGATCCTTAATGCGGCCCTATAACAAGGGCACGTCTTTGGGAAAACCCCAATCTAACCCTCTATTGACCCATGACGCTAGCCGTGGTGGGGGACCCGAGCGAAAGGCAGGAGGCGCCACCCACTTGGTGCTCCGGGGAGCGGTGATATAAAACCACTCTCATTGCCACAAGCCTAGCTCCTCTTGAAAAGAGCCCTTGGGCCATGGAGCATCAGCATTTTTTCTTATAACAGCGCCTCCGCACTCTGCGTGCCGTCCCTTGATCATCTTCGGCTCCATTTTGAGGGTCTTGAGCCATAATCCGAAGTGAGGGGTAACACGGAGGAACACTTCACACACGACAATAAACGAGGAGATATGGAGGATGAACTCCGGAGCTAAGTCATGGAATTCCAGACCGTAATAAAACACCAGTCCCCTCACAAAGGGATCCATTGGGAAGCCCAACCCCCGAAGGAAGTGAGACATGAACACCATGCTCTCACCGGGCTAGGGACTGGGAAGGACCTGCCCTTGAGCAGGCAGCCTATGTGAAATTTTGCCGGTTAGGAACTTAGCCTCCCTCAACTTTAGTATGTGCTCCTCCGTGACGGAGGAGGGCGTCCATCGGCCTTGAAGGTCAGAACCGGACATTGTCGAAGGTCCGAAGCGCCTGGAATACGGAGCCTAGGGTGTTGGAACTCGAGGCGACGGGCAAACTCGCTTGAGATTGAAAGAAGGAGTAAGGCCTTGGTCTCTTTATAAGAGGTTGAATACCAAGAGCCCTCCCCGTAACCGTTTGGGACTCGTCTTTAATCGAGGTAACATGCTAACGGGCGCGGTCGGGTCACCCACGTCCGTATTGATGAGAATCCTGTAAAAGGGGGTACACGATCTTTGCTTTGACAAGACGTGCCAAGGAAACCGCCTCGCAAAACGTGCTGAGGTGGAGAAGTAAAAACGATTCGAGTAAAGGACTTGGCCGTAGTGTGATGACCCACTGCGGAATACGTCAGCAGATTTGATTTGTGTTAATATTATTCTCTCTATGGCAATATGTGGAAACTTATTTTGCAGAGCCGGACACTACTCTTGGTGTTTACAATCTTATATGAAGGACTTGGAGGAGGAACCCGCCTTTCAATGTTGAAGACAATTTGCGCGCCGGACTCGTCGTCATTGAAGCCTGGTTCAGGGGCTACTGAGGGAGTCCTGGATTAGGGGGTGTTTGTGTAGCTGGACTATACCTTCAGCCGGACTCCAGGACTATGAAGGTACAAGATTGAAGACTTCGTCCCGTGTCCGGATGGGACTTTCCTTGGCGTGGAAGGCAAGCTTGGCGATGCGGATATTCAAGATCTCCTACCATTGTAACCGACTCTGTGTAACCCTAACCCTATCCGCTGTCTATATAAACCGGAGGGTTGTAGTCCGTAGGACATCAAGTCCATATACAACAATCATACCATAGGCTAGCTTCTAGGGTTTAGCCTCCTTGATCTCGTGGTAGATCTACTCTTGTACTACCCATATCATCAATATTAATCAAGCAGGAGTAGGGTATTACCTCCATCAAGAGGGCCCGAACCTGGGTAAAAACATCGTGTCCCTTGTCTCCTGTTACCATCCGGCCTTGACGCACAGTTCGGGACCCCCTACCCGAGATCCGCCGGTTTTAACACCGACAAGCACTCTTCAAATAAAAATGACAGCAATTCTCATGAGCGCTAAAGTTTCTGTTTTTTACAGCAAGTTCAACAAGACTTTCCCCAAGTCTTCCCAACGGTTCTACTTGGCACAAACACTAATTAAACACAAAAGACACAACCAAAACAGAGGCTAAATAATTTATTTATTACTAAGCAGGAGCAAAAAGCATGGAGTAAAAATAAAATTGGGTTGCTTCCCAACAAGCGCTATCGTTTAATGCCCCTAGATAGGCATAAAAGCGAGGATAGATCTAGGTATTGCCGTAGTAATAATATAGATCGGTGAAACTCATTTCATATTCTCTACGTTCGGCAGCAAGTTTTCTTTGAGGCAAGCAAAAGTAATCAAAAGGGCTAAATTTAATACGACAGAAGTCCCCAAGATCAATTTTAGGAGGTATAGGTTCCTCTTTCGGCCCTTTGTATTGTACAACCAATTCATCATTATAAGAATTCTTTTGACAGAACCTTGTGAGCCTAAACTCAAGAGAGCATCCTAGCTCATTATTTCGAATAGCCAAATCATCATTAAGTTCAGAGATTGTATCAATTAAAATATTGATTGGCACCTTTTTTCTGAGGTTTTCATTAAAAGCAACATAGTCAGGAGATTGAAAGCGCATAATTTCTTCTTGATCGAAGAGGATAGATTCTATGGGAGGACGACCAGCGTCCACCCTATAGTGCGCAAAGATTTCTTTGGCTTCTTTATTATAAATCTGAATTCATGAGCCAAAAAGATAGTAGCAGCACGCTCAACGGAGGAAAACTCTTTGTATAGATGGGTGCATATGCATAAATTGTCTTTCAAGTTCAACGATAAGCATGGAAATAGCGTCCGCAAGACTACTAGTCCTATGGAGAATAGAACCACCCATAGAGGGAAAAGCACCGGACAAGTAAAGAAATCTTGAATAACTCCTTTTCCAATAATATTACCACTACCGATTCGAAATCTTTTTGTATGGTAGGTAGGGGGTTCTTCAGTAGGAGCATCAGAATTTTTCATGATATTGTTATCGCCCATATTGGCGATAACTTCCCCAATTTCAGACATAACAATAAGCAAGCAAACTAACACACGAGCAAACAAAAAGGCAAGCGGAAAAGAGAGGGAGGATAGAGAGAGAGAGAGAGAGGGCGAATAAAACGGCAAGGGTGAAGTGGGGGAGAGGAAAATGAGAGGCAAATGGCAAATAATGTAATGCGAGAGATAGGGATTGTGATGGGTACTTGGTATGTTGACTTTTTGCGTAGACTCCCCGGCAATGGCGCCAGAAATCCTTCTTGCTACCTCTTGAGCTTCTGTTGGTTTTCCCCGAAGAGGAAGGGATGATGAAGTAGAGTAGCGTAAGTATTTCCCTCAGTTTTTGAGAACCAAGGTATCAATCCAGTAGGAGGCCACGCTCAAGTCCCTCGTACCTGCACAAAACGATAGCTACTCGCAACCAACGCGATTAGGGGTTGTCAATCCCTTCACGGTCACTTACGAGAGTGAGATCTGATAGATATAATTTTTTTGGTATTTTTGGTATAGAGATGCAAAGTGAAAAGTAAAGGCAAAGTAAAAAGCAAAACAAGATTAAAGTGATGGAGATTGATATGATGAGAATAGACCCGGGGGCCATAGGTTTCACTAGTGGCTTCTCTCAAGAGCATAAGTATTCTACGGTGGGTGAACAAATTACTGTTGAGCAATTGACAGAATTGAGCATAGTTATGAGAATATCTAGGCATGATCATGTATATAGGCATCACGTCTGTGACAAGTAGACCGAAACAATTCTGCATCTACTACTATTACTCCACTCATCGATCACTATCCAGCATGCATCTAGAGTATTAAGTTAAAAACAGAGTAACGCTTTAAGCAAGATGACATGATGTAGAGAGATAAATTCATGCAATATGAAATAAACCCCATCTTGTTATCCTCGATGGCAACGATGCAATAAGTGCCTTGCTGCCCCTTCTGTCACTGGGAACGGACAATGCAAGATCGAACCCAAAGCTAAGCACTTCTCCCATGGCAAGAACTAGCAATCTAGTTGGCCCAACCAAACGGATAATTCGAAGAGACTTGCAAAGAAAACCAATCATACATAAAAGAATTCATAGAAGATTCAAATATTATTCATAGATAGACTTGATCATAAACCCACATTTCATCGGTCTCAACAAACACACTGCAAAAATAAGATTACATCGAATAGATCTCCACAAGAGAGGGGGAGAACTTTGTATTGAGATCCAAAAAGAGAGAAGAAGCCATCTAGCTACTAACTATGGACCCGAAGGTCTGAGGTAAACTAGTCACACTTCATCGGAGAGGCTATGATGATGTAGAAGCCCTCCGTGATGACGGCCCTCTCCGGCGGAGCTCCGGAACAGGCCGCAAGATGGGATCTCATGGATACAGAAAGTTGCGGCGGTGGAATTAGGTTTTTGGCTCCTGTTCTGTTCGTTTGGGGGTACGTAGGCATATATAGGAGGAAGAAGTACCTCGGTGGAGCTCCGAGGGGCCCATGAGGCAGGGGGCGCGACCTAGGAGGGGCGCCCCCACCCTCGTGACCACCTCTCTGATGCCTTGGCGTAGGGTCCAAGTCTCTTGGATCACGTTCGGTGAGAAAATCACGTTCCCGAAGGTTTCATTCCGTTTGGACTCCGTTTGATATTCCGTTTCTTCGAAACACTGAAATAGGCAAAAAACAGCAATTCTGGGCTGGGCCTCCGGTTAATAGGTTAGTCCCAAAAATAATATAAAAGTGGAAAATAAAGCCCAATATAGTCCAAAACAGTAGATAATATAGCATGGAGCAATCAAAAATTATAGATGCATTGGAGACGTATCATATACTCATTACCATAGTCATACGACTTCTAGGGTTTAGCCATTACGATCTCGTGGTAGATCAACTCTTGTAACACTCATATTCATCAAGATCAATCAAGCAGGACATAGGGTATTACCTCCATAGAGAGGGCCCAAACCTGGGTAAAATCCGTGTCCCCTGTCTCCTGTTACCATCGATCCTAGGCGCATAGTTCGGGACCCCCTACCCGAGATCCACCAGTTTTGACACCGACATTGGTGCTTTCATTGAGAGTTCCACTATGTCGTCGACAAAAGGTTCGATGGTCCCTTCAATCGTCTATAGCGACGCTGTCCAAGGAGAAACCTTCCTCCCCGAACAGATTTTCGTGTTCGGCGGCTTCGTACTACGGGCCAACTCGCTTGGCCATCTGGAGTAGATCGATAGCTACATCCATGGCCACCAGGTCAGATTCGGAAGCTTGAGCTACGTCGCGGATATCTATGGAGACTTGATCTTCAATGGATTTGAGACCGCAGCGATCGCCCCCCTCGCCCCGATGAACAAAACTTAAATCTGTCATTGGACCAGATTCAGGAGGTGGCTCCTGCTGCTGCAATGGCCTTAGAGCCAGAGCAGATCGTGCCATTCGAGGCCATATAGTCCTCGGCGCTAGAGCCGCACGCAGACTCGACACCCTGCAATATTTGCGCTAACGGAACTCCGGACTCGTCTCCGGCTATAAGTTCCGGACCATGTACGCTCGTGGACACCGAGCTAGATCAGTTATCGATCTTCAAATTCAGCGCCGCAGACGTTTTTTCAGCACTCACCTTTGGGCGATGTGCTAAACTCTTTAAAAAAACCTGTCATTTACGGGAGACTCACAGCCAAACTATGTCGGCTCGAACTAAGGGAGGGCAACGGAGAATTTCTCTTCCCACCCGCCACCCACTTCATAGCTACCGTCGAGGACTTAACCGACGTGCTGGATTATGACTCCGAAGACATCGACGGTATGGACGACAATGCTGATAAGGAGCAAGGCCAATACCCGCAACTCACGGGACATTGGACGGCCACCTCTTCATACAATGTGTACATGGTTGATACACCTAATTAATATAGCACTCCAGAGAAAGATGGCAACACTAGCACCGGAGAAAATAGCACTCCAGACGATGCCAAAAACAACAAAGATCCTGTCGGAGCAGCATCTGAACAGGAGGAACATGACAATGAGCAAGCTAACCCGGATAAACAGGACATGTCAAGCGACCTAGATGACGACAGTTATCGTCCACCCTCCAAGGATGAGGAGAGCCTCGGCAGCGAGGATTTCATCATGCCCGAGGCACCCCTAGAGCAGGAGTGCTTCAAGCGCCAGCTGATAGCTACTACAAGAAGCCTAAAGAAAAAGCAGCAGCAGCTCCAAGACAATTAAGACCTACTCATTGACAAATGGACCGATGTCCTGGCAGCCGAAGAAAACGGCCTCAAGCGCCCAGCCAAGAGTTATCCAAAGCGCAGACTGCTACCTCAGTTCGATGAGGAGGCACCAAATCCCATACTTTCCTCGCATAATGCAGAACGACCACCATGCGGTCGGGATAGTACGACAGACTGACCACCCCGTGGTCGGGATAAAACGGCAACTCAGGCCGAACAAAAAGCGGCCTCACCGCCTCGCAAAAACAGGGACAGTAGGGCAGGACACACCAGATCAATTTACGAATCACGGGGATGCTTCCCCACTCGGGATGACAACCACCTACTCGAACATGACAAACTCAATTACACCCGGGCCGATAACCACAGACGGACTTCATCGGAGGTGAGCCATGACGCGGCCCGCTATAGAGGCACCACACACCCTCTCTGCTTCACAGATGAGGTGCTAGATCACGAATTCCCTGAGGGGTTCAAGCCTGTCAATATTGAATCATACGACAGAACAACCGATCCCGCAGTGTGGATTGAAGATTTTATTATCTACATCCACATGGCCCGAGGAGATGACCTCCACGCTATCAAATACCTCCCATTAAAGCTCAAAGGACCAGCTCGACACTGACTGAATAGCCTGCCTGAAAATTCCATCGGTAGCTGGGAGGACTTGGAAGAAGCCTTCCTCGACAACTTCCAAGGTACATATGTCCGGCCACCCGATGCCGATGACCTAAGACACATAGTTCAACAACCTGGAGAATCAGCCAGAAAATTCTGGACTAGGTTCCTAACCAAAAAGAACCAGATCGTTGACTGTCCAGATGCCGAAGCCCTAGCGGCCTTTAAACACAGCATCCGTGACGAATAGTTAGCCCGCCGCCTCGGCCAAGAAAAGCCAAGGTCCATGGCAGCCCTCACGGCACTTATGACCCACTTTTGTGCGGGAGAGGATAGTTTGCTGGCTCGCAATACAAACATAGCCAACAAAGCAGGCCTCTCCAAGGCCAAAAACAGCACCAGCAAGCTCCGGCGCAACAGACACAAACGCCGAAGCAATGGCGATAACACTGATGACACCACAGTTCACGCCGGATTCAGCGGCTCCAAATCCGGCCAACGAAAGAAGCCCTATAAAAGGAACAGCGGAGGACCATCCAGCTTGGACCGCATACTCGATCGTCCGTGCCAGATACATGGCACCCCAGACAAACCGGCCAACCATACTAACAGAGCTTGCCGGGTCTTTAAGCAAGCCAGTAAGGTAAATAGCGGAAACAAAGAAGGGGAATCGCGGAGCGAGGACGAGCACGAGGAACCCCGGCAGCCGAACACTGGGGGCAGAAGAAATTCCCGCCTCAAGTCAAAATGGTGAACATGATATATGCTACACACATCCCCAAAAGGGAGCACAAGCGTGCACTCAGGGACGTTTATGCGGTAGAGCCAGTCGCCCCAAAATTGAACCCATGGTCGTCATTCCCGATCACCTTTGCTCGTCGTGATCATCCAACTAGCATCTGTCACGGCGGTTCGGCCGCATTGGTACTCGACCCAATCATCGACGGATTTCACATAACACGAGTCCTAATGGATGGTGGTAGCAGCCTCAACCTGCTCTATCGGGATATAGTACGCAAAATGGGCATTAACCCCTGATGAATCAAGCCCACGACAACTACCTTTAAAGGAGTCATACCAGGCATAGAGGCCCGTTGTATGGGCTCGATTACGCTGGAGGTGGTCTTCGGTTCCCCGGATAACTTCCGAAGCGAAGAGCTAATCTTCGATATCGTCCCCTTCTGCAGCGGCTACCACGCACTGCTCGGACGAACTGCGTTTTCTAGATTCGACGCAGTTTCACATTATGCTTATCTCAAGCTCAAGATGCCCGGTCCATGCAGCGTCATTACAATAAATGGAAACACGGACCGTTCCCTCCATACAAAGGAGCATACTGCAGCCCTAGCAGCAGAAGTACAGAGCGGCCTTCTCAAGCGGCACCATAATCCGGCCGCCGAGCCCCTGGACATTATTAAGAAGGTCCAGACTACACTGCAACAGGGCAGATCGGTTTGTCAAGAGTTGAATTAGTAAATTCGGCCTCCGTTCCAGCCCCGATGAGGAAATGGCATCTGTACCACGTGTACATAACTACGCACTCAAAACCCCATGGATACTGACGGAGGCATAACTCGCTCATGATCCACAGTGCGTCTTGACCGACACTGAGATTCACACGCCTTTATTTTTTCTTTTTATTACGAGTGTTTCTCTTTTAGAGGTCTATGCGGACGACCCGTTTGCAGAACACACCAAGGATGCAAGGAGCTCTGGCATACAAGGGAATCCCTAGGTTGTCTCTATTAAACGATTGCCATACTTGTTTTATGTACCCGTACACAGCTCGCCCTTGGTTGGAGCATGTTAAATAGCCTTACCTGCTTATCGCATTACTTGCACATAGTACGCTTCCATGTACTAATTACATCACAATAGTGAGTAAATGGTGGCGTCAGCTCATTACTTAATTTTCCTGTTTCTTCACCTTTGTGTGTGAGTGTCTATATATATATAGGGTACCACTATTCTGATCCTGGGATTAGAATATTTATTTGGATCACGGTGTGCTATATAGGGACCGACGAGGCTCCTGAACTCATCTCAAGGAAACAAAAAGAAAAATAGCCCCGATCCCCACCGCTGCACAGCGCGCCGCCAACCGACCTCCCCACCGCTGCCTAGCGCGTCACCGACCAACCTCCCTGCCGCTGCCCAGCGCGTCGCCGGTCAACCTCCCTGCCGCCGCCCAGCGCGTCGCCGGCCGACCTCCCCGCCCTTGCCCATCGCGCCGCCGGCCGACCCGGAAAGGAAGAAAAAATTTGGCTTATACAATCGCCATGGTTGTCACCAATCTGGTTGCGTCTCTCCCGTCTCCCAACCCGGCCTTCTTCCCGTTGTCGTCGGCTACACGCCGCCCAACCTGCATCGCTTCACCACCCGCCCTGTCACTTCCTACCTTCTTTCCGCTGCCGCTGCCGTGGAATACCACCTCCGCCTTGACCCATTGCTACCAGTGACGGCCACCACCTAAGCCTAGTGCCTCCCTGTCCCGTGCTACCCGCCATCGTTGCCGCCTACCCGCGTGGGCCCTACGACCCCAATCTCCGGCATCCTGACAACATCACAAGCTCAGATGGTCAGACCTTCCTCCACATGTGTGTTTGGACTGCAGTAGGGGATTTGAGCCGGCGCCGACCATCGAGGTCCGGAGAGGCGTCCGGCCCAGGCTTCGTGCCCGTCCACCCCAAACCGTTATCTTCCTCAGCCCACAACGTCAGACATCTCCCAATCCTCGCACATCGGCTGCTGCCTGTCTCCTTCCCGACATTGCTTCCTGAACTTCCTACTGCATAGTCGTTTCCTTCATCGAGGCTCCTGGTGGTGAGGAGACATGTCCCAAGGGAAAAAGCAGATCTGTAGTGGTGGTCAAGCGGGAAGTCAAGCTGGAGAAACAAGACCCAAATTAATCATTCGCCTTTGCTTTCACCCATGGTGATGTTCTGGATGATGCTAGTGACAAGGGGAAGAAAACCATGGCAAGTGCTTATGGCATTGCAAGTCAGGCAAGAGGGCATCGATGCCCTCATCCTTTGTGGATTTCGAGGACAATGACGGTGTCACTGAGGAGAAGGAAAACTGTGCCACTGATGAGGCGGGGAATGAACTATTGTCTTGCAAGACCCACCAGGATCAGTAGTTGTTGTTGCCATGTTATTTCCTGATGCTGTTGCCAGGATCGGACACCTACAAGAGGCTGTTGCCATGCTGAATTACACGACTAGTAATCAGAAAGCGCTCAGATAATACTATTACCTATAAATTTATCCTCAGAAAGTGATCTGCTTTAAATAATTTAGTACTTAGATTTACAACTTTTGTTTACCTCAATTTTTGATATGTCTGTCCGTCAGTCTGCATGACTATATATTTGTGGCTGTTGATTGCCCCTTATGCTCCGCACCGACAGTTTTCTTTTGTCATAGTTTCCTAATTTTAGGAACTTGTATGCTAGACTCATACAGATACAATGATACTATTTATATAGTCAATATTGTTTTTACCACATATAGCAGTACTGTTGGTTTGATTTGTACATGCATGCCCTGTTATTTATTGACTATTTCAAGCTGTCGATCTCCGCTCATACTCTACACTAGGAATGCTCCTTTTTTTGGAAGAAGAAACAAAATGTTTTACGTTGTAGAATGAGATGGGTTTGATGATCAGTTATATGTAGGCCAATTAAGCAGAGAAATTTATACTTCACAGCACAGTGGGTTGCAGAGATAGTGTGCGGTTTAAATCAGACCTGGAGGCGGACCAAGCATCCCGGTCGAGAGGTCACCGATGAAGCCTCCGCTTGTACCTGTACTCCTCGGTGATCCTGACCTCGGGCAAGTTGTCAATGGGCGCCCTCAATCTTGTAAAAGTCAGCAGATTCAATGAACCATGGAAAGGTTCAGACCATCTCCAGCCTGAAGCCTGAACAGAAGAACAGAACTGCAGAATGTGGAAAGACTGCATGGGGATTTGATTCGCTACAAGCAAGATAGAAAGAGCAACGTAAGGATTTAGTCAGCTCCACCGCCTTCTGCTTGAGGCACCGGCATGCCTTACGGATCGCGTATGTAGCCCCAAACAAGGTCATCCCCTCAATGATGTGAAGAAGATATGAAGAGGCGCAGATAGAAGCTCTGGTATTCAGGGTTTTAAACTCCATTTCCCCATGACTTCTAGAGTGGAGTGCTCTCTATTCTTATTATGCTGCTGCTGATTGTCGCTTCATGAAAGGGCGGGTCTTTGCTGTTTCGATCACAGGAATTTTAACACAAGTTGATATTTGAAATAAGAGCCAATCCCAAAAGTAGTAGTAATTTGTTAACTGATCTTGTGGTCTGTCTCTCTGCTTTCATCTGTATGCTTAACCATGGTTTTCATTTTCAGTTTCAGAAAAAAATTCAGCACCAACCAAAATCATCGAAATTCAGTGAATTTTGGTTTTCAATTCGGTCAAAGGGCTAGGAGAAAACAGAGGATTTCAAGAAGGAGCCAACCGGGTGGAGTAGAATGGTCAAACCGTACAAGCTCCCAGGAAGCATTTTCAAGATGTTTTATTCCCACCAGCATGAGGGCCTCAACTGGCTTTGGGTTTTGTGTGTAGGTAACAAAAGGCAGCAAAAAGCAGGGAAGCTTTGGTGTGTATTCGTATTTGTAACTTCGTGCTCTTCCTCATGTGTGCTTTAAAATAGAGCGCTTCAGATTTAAAAAGATTAAGAAATAAAACCAGGAATTCCATATTAAAAAGATGGAGAAGTTCAATGATTATAGAAACTCAGATTTTCCTCGTTATTAAAGAATGGAAACAAGAAGTTCGAAAAATAAAATAAAAAGAAGTTCAACTTTTAGAAAATAGAGCGCTTCAAAATTCATAAAAGAATTAAGAAATAAAACCAGGAAGTCCATATTAAAAAGATGGAGAAGTTCGATAATTATAGAAAACTCGGACTTTCCTCGTTATTAAAAGAATGTAACAAGAATTTCAAAAATAAAATAACAATAAGTTCAACTTTTAAAAAATAGAGTGCTTAAAAATTCATAAAAAAGATTAAGAAAAAAAAATAGGAAGTCCATATTAAAAAGATGGAGAAGTTTGATGATTATAGAAAACTTAGATTTTCCTTGTTATTAAAGAATGGAAACAAGAAATTCAAAAATTAAATAACATGAAGTTCAACTTTTAATAATAAAGCGCTTAAAAATTTCATTAAAAATATTAAGAAGTAAAACTAGAAAGTTCATATTAAAAAGATGGAGAAGTTCGATGATTATAAAAAACTCAGATTTTCCTCATTATTAAAGAATGGAAACAAGAAGTCCAAATATTAAATAATACAAAGTTCAACTTTTAATAATAGAGCACTTCAAAATTTCATAAAAAGGATTAAGAAATAAAACCAGGAAGACCATATTAAAAAGATAGAGAAGTTCGATGATTATAGAAAACTCAGATTTTCCTCGTTATTAAAGAATGGAAACAAGAAGTTCAAAAATAAAATAACAATAAGTCCAACTTTAAAAATGGAGCGCTTCAAAATTTTATAAAGAAGGATTAAGAAATAAAACCAGGAAGTCCATATTAGAAAGATGGAGAAGTTCGATGACTATAGAAAACTCAGATTTTACTCGTTAGTAAAAAATGGAAACAAGAAATTCAAAAATAAAATAACTAGGAGTTCAACTATTAAAAATAGAGTGCTTCAAAATTTGTAAAAAAAGATTAAGAAACTCAAATTAAAAATTCATAAAAAAACTCAAATAATATTTTGATGTAACCGAGAGAAGTTCAAGTTGATAACTGCCAGAAGTTCATGTACTACACGGTGTGCATTTTGTATTAAAAAGGAATAAAAAAGCAAAGGCTATATTTTTTTTGTTATACGTTCAAGTCCTTCATTGGAGAAAGTTAAGAAAATTATTGTGAGAGAGATTTGTACAAACTGAATATCATTTGTGTAACACTGACGAATGGATGAGAAAATTACAAACAAAAATACGTCACAGAAGTTCAACTGAAAACAGCAGGAAGTTCACCTACTGCACTGAATGAATATCAGATGAAAAACTTTTAAAATCGTCGCGAGTATGAAAAAATGATCAACACAGGGAAGTTGCGTGTTTACAACAGCTTTCCATCGGTATATCACTTGCTCAATTCCGGTGAGTGGATGGAGAGTTACGAGCAGTGGATGGAGACCTATGAGCAAAAAAATCACGTGAAAAATAGAGTGAAGTTCAGGTACACGCGCCGAGAAGTTCAGGTTCTTCATGCGGTGCATTTTCGAAGAATCTGTTTCGCGATAAAGGCAGAACGCATGATCCTGGTGTTTTCGAAATTACTTGAAAACGGCTAGGAATCAGAGAAAACCATCAACATGAAAAAGTTTCGCATTTTCCGTAGCTTTTCAGCGGTATATTATTTGCCCCATTCAGATAAAGTTTGTAGAAATTACGGCGAAAATATGTTTTTCACCATTTTCTAAACTGACTTAAAACCGTAAAGAATTGGGAGAAACAATACATACCAAAAAGTTTCAAATTTGTTTAAGCTTTCCAACGCCATATCATTTGCTGCATTCGAACGCACGGTTAAAAAATTAGCTCGAAAATACGAACTCGGTAGGACTCGGTCCATTTTCTAAATTACTCTTAAACCATTCAAAATTAGAAAAAAAACTTTAAATATGAAAAAGTAGCGCATTTTCATAAGCTTTCCAAGGCCGTATCATATGCCTCCATTGGATTAGCCGTTTAGAAATGACATCGAAAAAACTAACTCAGCTGTTCGGTTTACGAAATTTTACGTTTTGTTAAATTACTCTTTAACCATAGGGAATTAGAGAAAACTTTCAACATGTGGAAGGAGCGGTTTTGCAGCAGATTTCCAACGCCATATTATATGCCTCATTCCGATAAACGGTTTAGAAATGCGATCGAAAATACGATTCACATTATTTGTGCGAAGAAAAAACGGTTTTCAAAACTGCTCTTAAACCGCTTATATTTTGCCAAAATTTTAAGTTGGGTCATGATATTGGTGTCCATAGCTTTCCCACGGTATATCGCAAGCCCCATTTGGGCAATGTCGGCGGAAGTTCAACCTAGTTCACAGGGAAGTTCAACATACTACTAGCGGGGCAGGTCAGGTTGTGATCAGAATATTATTCTGATCCCGTGATCAGAATAGTGTTTATATATTACTTATTGCACACGTACACCATGGCACGTATTACTGCGCCAGGGGCTTCATTACACCCCGCATTACGGCAATAAAAGTTTGAACACTTTTCCAGTATAGTTCGGCACCCCGAACTTATAGCATTATATGCATCGGCTCCGAATAATGTCTTTGGTCAATAGTTGGGTTGCCTGGCTCCTGTGCTTACTACTTTACGTTCCGCTATATCGGTTAGGGTATTAAAGGGAGAACTACTGCGATTGTGTCCCGGTTCTTCCGGACGAGCACCTCAGTAGAGAAAGCCGAAAACTGACTATCATGATGCGGCGAGAGCTGGTCAGCTGTTCGAGAGGTTCCAAATTGTTAGAGATTTTTTATGCTTCTTTCATGATTAGGCGTGTATAACGCCCCTAGATCAGCCTTCCGAATACCAGGGGCTTCGCCAACTTTCTCAATTGTCAAACTCCTATGGCTAAGTGAGGGCGGTAAAGGCCGCATAGTCTGGTTGCCTTGTTCGTTGTGCTAAACACCTCCTTTAAGGACCAGAATGTGGAGTAAAGAGTGTTTAGATTTATCCCGAACACCCTCGTACTATCTACGTGGGGGCAGAAGCCGACGACTGGTCAACCCTCAGATTTCATAAATGGCCGCATAGGAGGTAAAATGTAAAATCACAAGCATTATAATACATAACATCATTGTTCCATATTACAGGATAGGATAATACAAATGTTCTCATGGGAATATGACATCCTTCGAACATTGCTTCGGCACAAGGCGGGACCCCTCCAGGACGCCATCAAAATAGAGCTCAGGTCGACGATGCTCCTTGCCCTCCAGCGGCCCCTCGGTCATCAGCTTCTTGGCATCAAGCTTTTCCCAATGCGTCTTGACGTGGGCAAAGGCCATACGCACACGTTCAATATAGACCGACCGCTTCACGGCTTCAAGCCGCGGACAGGCACTTACAAGCCGCTTAACAAGTCCGAAGTAGCTGCTAGGCATAAGCTCGGCAGGCCACAGCCGGACTATCAGGTCCTTCATGGCTAGCTCTGCCGACTTGTGTAGCTCGACCAATTGCTTTAGCTGGTCGATGAAGGGCAACGGATGTTCGGGTCTAAGATATTGGGACCAGAATAGCTTCTCCGTAGACATCCCTTCTTCGGCTCTGTAATGCTCGACAGCATCTAATATACTGTGTGGCAAATCCATAAACACCCTTGGAAAACCCAAATTCGGATAAGTACAAGGAACGTTTCTTCTACATACTTGCTCTGCAGGGTGATAGAATTACCCGCCGCAATCTCCTTGGCCGCCTGAATTTCCTGGAGGGCGTTCTGGGCTTCGGCTCGTGCATCCTGTGCGCTCTGGCGGGCCTTTGCCAGTTCGGACTCTTGCGCCTTACCATCACTCTCCAGGGACTCAAATCTCTTGATCGCACCCAGGAGCTATTGCTGCGCCTCGCCAACCTGGGCCTCGTGCTTCTCGCGCGCGGCATGTTCCTTGGCCGCTTTGTCCTCGGCCTTGGCCAACGCCTTCTTGAGGGCTGCCACCTCGGTCGTGGCCCCTAATAAAGTTCATGACAACTCAGTCTGGACAGACTATTCATTTTTTCTTAAAATGTACCCACAGGTTACTGCATACCTTGGCTATTCTCCAGCTGCTTCTTTGCTACCTCTTGAGCATTGCGTTGGATTTCCCCGAAGAGGAAGGGATGATGCAGCAAAGTAGCGTAAGTATTTCCCTCAGTTTCTAAGAACCAAGGTATCAATCCAGTAGGAGGCTACGCTCGAGTCCCTCGTACCTAGACAAAAACAATAGCTCGACGCAACCAACGCGCTTAGGGGTTGTCAATCCCTTCACGGTCACTTGCGAAAGTGAGATCTAATAGAGATGATAAATAATATTTTTGGTATTTTTGGTATAGAGATGAAAAGTAAATAAAGTAAAAGCAAAGTAAAAGCAAAGCAATAATAAAGTAATAGAGATTGATATGATGAGAAAGAGACCCGGGGGCCATAGGTTTCGCTAGTGGCTTCTCTCAAGAGCATACATATTCTACGGTGGGTGAACAAATTACTGTGTAGCAATTGACATAATTGAGCATAGTTATGAAAATATCTAGGTATGATCATGTATATAGGCATCACGTCTGAGACAAGTAGACAGAAATGGTTCTGCATCTACTACTATTACTCCACTCATCGACCGCTATCCACCATGCTTCTAGAGTATTAAGTTAAAAGCAAAGTAACACCTTAAGCAAGATGACATGATGTAGAGGGATAATTTCATGCAATATGATAAAAACCCCATCTTGTTATCCTCGATGGAAACAATACAATACGTGCCTTGCTGCCCCTTCTGTCACTGGGAAAGGACACCGCAAGATTGAACCCAAAGCTAAGCACTTCTCCCATGGCAAGAACAACCAATCTAGTAGGCCAAACCAAACTGATAATTCGAAGAGACTTGCAAAGATAACCAATCATACATAAAAGAATTCAGATAAGATTCAAATATTATTCATAGATAGATTGGATCATAAACCCACAATTCATAGGTCTCAACAAACACACCGCAAAAAGAAGATTACATCGAATAGATCTCCACAAGAGAGGGGGAGAACATTGTATTGAGATCCAAAAAGAGAAAAGAAGCCATCTAGCTACTAGCTATGGAACCGTAGGTCTGAAGTAAACTACTCACACTTCATCGGAGGGGCTTGGATGATGATGTAGAAGCCCTCCGTGATTGATGCCCCCTCTGGCGGAGCTCCGGAACAGGCCCCAAGATGGGATCTCGTGGATACAGAAAGTTGCGGCGATGGAATTAGGTTTTTGGCTCCGTCCCCAATCGTTTGGGGGTACGTGGATATATATATAGGAGGAAGAAGTATGTCGGTGGAGCTTCGAGGAGCCCATGAGGTAGGGGGGGCGTGCCCTAGGGGGGCGCCCCTACCCTCATGACCCCCTCGTGGCTTTCTTGATGGAGGGTCCAAGTCTCCTAGATCATATCTGATGAGAAAATCACGTTTCCGAAGGTTTCATTCCGGTTGGACTCCGTTTGAGATTCATTTTCTTCGAAACCCTAAAACAGGCAAAAAAACTGCAATTCTGGGCTGGGCCTTCGGTTAATAGGTTAGTCACAAAATAATATAAAAGTGGAAAATAAAGCCCAACAATGTCGAAAATAGTAGATAATATTCCCATGGACATAGCACTATGGGTGGAATAGAATATAATGAGGGGGTTATGTGGAGAAGACAAAAAAGGAGAAAGTCTCACATCAATGAGGCTAATCAATGGGCTATGGGGATGCCCACCGATTGATGTTAATGCAAGGAGTAGGGATTGCCATGCAACGGATGCACTAGAGCTATAAATGTATGAAAGCTCAACAAAAGAAACTAGTGGGTGTGCATCCAACTTGCTTGCTCACGAAGACCTAGGGCACTTGAGGAGGCCCATTGTTGGAATATAAAAGCCAAGTTCTATAATGAAAAATTCCCACTAGTATATGAAAGTGATAACATGAGAGACTCTCTACTATGAAGATCATGGTGCTACATTGAAGCATAAGTGTGGTAAAAGGATAGTAACATTGTCCCTTCTCTCTTTTTCTCTCGTTTTTTTGGGCCTTCTCTTTTTTTATGGCCTTTCTCTTTTTAGGGGGCCTTCTCCTTTTTTATGGCCTTTCTCTTTTTTTCTTTATTCCTCACTTGGTACAATGCTCTAATAATGATGATCATCACACTTCTATTTATTTACAACTCAATGATTACAACTTGATACTAGAACAAAGATGACTCTATGTGAATGCCTCCGGCGGTGTACCGGGATATGCAATGAACCGAGAGTGACATGTATGAAAGAATTATGAACGGTGGCTTTGCCACAAATACTATGTCAACTACATGATCATGCTAAGCAATATGACAATGATGAATGTGTCATGATGAACGGAATGATGGAAAGTTGCATGGCAATATATCTTGGAATGGCTATGGAAATGCCATAATAGGTAGGTATGGTGGCTGTTTTGAGGAGGATATAAGGAGGTTTATGTGTGAAAGAGCGTATCATATCACAGGGTTTGGATGCACCGGCGAAGCTTGCGCCAACTTCTCAATGTGAGAAAGGGCAATGCACGGTACCGAAGAGGCTAGCAAGGATGGAAGGGTGAGAGTGCGTATAATCCATGGACTCAGCATTAGTCATAAAGAACTCACATACTTATTGCAAAAATCTACAATTCATCAAAAACCTCGGCACTATGCGCATGCTCCTAGGGGGATAGATTGGTAGGAAAAGACCATCGCTCGTCCCCGACCGCCACTCATAAGGAAGACAATCAAATAACACCTCATGTTTCAAATTTGTTGCATAACGCTTACTATACGTGCATGCTACGGGACTTGCAAACCTCAACACAAGTATTTCTCAATTTCACAACTACTCAACTAGCATGACTTTGATATTATTACCTCCATATCTCAAAACAATCATCAAGCATCAAACTTTTCTTAGTATTCAACATGCTCATAAGAAAGTTTTATTATTAATCTTACATACCTAGCATATTAGGATTTTAAGAAAAATACCATGCTATTAAGACTCTCAAAATAATCTAAGTGAAGCATGAGAGATCAATAGTTTCTATAAAACAAATCCACCACCGTGCTCTAAAAGATATAAGTGAAGCACTAGAGCAAAACTATAAAGCTAAAAAGATATAAGTGAAGCACATAGAGTATTCTATCAAATTCCAAATCATTTATGGCTATCTCCAAAGGTGTGTACAGCAAGGATGGTTGTGTTAGACTAACAATCAAAGACTCAAATCATAAAAGATGCTCCAAGCAAAACACATATCATGTGGTGAATAAAAATATAGCTCCAAGTAAAGTTACCGATAGAAGTAGACGAAAGAGGGGATGCCTTCCGGGGCATCCCCAAGCTTTGGCTTTTAGGTGTCCTTAGATTATCTTGGGGGTGCCATGGGCATCCCCAAGCTTAGTATCTTGCCACTTCTTGTTCCATAATCCATCAAATTTTACTCAAAACTTGAAAACTTAACAACACAAAACTTAACGTAGAAAATCTCGTGAGCTCCGTTAGCGAAAGAAAACAAAACACCACTTCAAGGTACTGTAATGAACTCATTCTTTATTTGTATTGGTGTTATACCTACTGTATTCCAACTTCTCTATGGATTATAAACTATTTTACTAGCCATAGATTCATCAAAATAAGCAAATAGGACACGAAAAACAGAATCTGTCAAAAACAGAACCGTCTGTAGTAATCTGTAGCTAGAGCAAGATTTGGAACCCCAAAAATTCTAAAATAAATTTCTGGACGTGAGGAATTTATCTATTAATCATCTTCAAAAATAATTAACTAAATACCACTTTCGAAATAAAAATGACAGCAGTTCTCCTGAGCGCTAAAGTTTCTGTTTTTTACAGCAAGTTCAATCAAGACTTTCCCCAAGTCTTCCCAACGGTTCTACTTGGCACAAACACTAATTAAACACAAAAAACACAACCAAAACAGAGGCTAAATAATTTATTTATTACTAAACAGGATTCAAAAGCAAGGAATAAAAATAAAATTGGGTTGCCTCCCAACAAGCGCTATCGTTTAACGCCCCTAGCTAGGCATAACAAGCAAGAATAGATCTAGGTATTGCCATAATAGTAAGATAGATTATTAAAACTCATTTCATATTCTCTACATTCGGCAGCAAGTTTTATTTGAGGCAAGAAAAAGTAATCAAAAGGACTAAATTTAATGGGACAAAAGTCCCCAAGATCAACCTTGGGAGGTATAGGTTCCTCCTTTGGTCCTTCATAATGCACAACCAATTCATCATTATAAGCATTCTTTTGACAGAATTTGGTGAGCCTATATTCAAGAGAATATCCTAGTTCATTATTTCGAATAGCCAAATCATCATTAAGTTCGGAAATTCTATCAACTAAAGCATTGGTAGGAACCCTTTTTCTAAGATTTTCATTGAAAGCAACATAGTGTAGAGATTGAAAACGCATTATTTCTTCTTGATCAAAGAGGCTAGCCTCTATGGGAGGACGGCAAGCGTCCACCCTATAATGCGCAAAGATTTCTTTGGCTTCTCTTATTATGAATCTAAACTCATGAGCCAAAAAGATAGTAACAGCACACTTAACAGAAGAATGCTCAATATTAGAAAAATCCAGAAAAATCCTTTGTATGGAAGGATGCATGTGCATGAATTGTCTTTCAAGTTCAACTACAAGCATGGCAGTAGCGTCTGCAAGACTACTAGTTCTGTGAAGGATAGGACTACCCATAGAAGGTAAAGCACCGGCGCAAGTAAAGAAATCTTGTATAACTCCTTTTCCAATAATATTACCACTACCAACACAGAATTTTTTGTATGAAAGATGGTAGGTTCTTTAGCAGGAGCATCAGGATTTTTCATGATATTATTATTGTCCATATCGACAATAATCTCCCCAATTTCAGACATAGAGGCAGAAGGTAAAGGACTTAACATAACGACAAGTAAACAAACTAACACACAAGCAAACAAAAAGGCAAACAGAGAAACAGAGGGAGGATAGAGAGAGAGAGAGAGGGTGAATAAAATGGCAAGGGTGAAGTGGGGGAGAGGAAAATGAGAGGCAAATGGCAAATAATGTAATGCGGGAGATAGGGATTGTGATGGGTACTTGGTATGTTGACTTTTTGCGTAGACTCCCCGGCAATGGCGCCAGAAATCCTTCTTGCTACCTCTTGAGCTTCTGTTGGTTTTCCCCGAAGAGGAAGGGATGATGAAGTAGAGTAGCGTAAGTATTTCCCTCAGTTTTTGAGAACCAAGGTATCAATCCAGTAGGAGGCTATGCTCGAGTCCCTCGTACCTACACAAAAACAATAGCTCAACGCAACCAACGTGCTTAGGGGTTGTCAATCCCTTCAAGGTCACTTACGAAAGTGAGATTTGATAGAGATGATAAATAATATTTTTGTTATTTTTGGTATAGAGATGCAAAGTAAATAAATTAAAAGCAAAGCAATAATAAAGTAGTGGAGATTGATATGATGAGGAAGAGACCCAGGGGCCATAGGTTTCACTAGCGGCTTCTCTCAAGAGCATAAGTATTCTACGGTGGGTGAACAAATTACTGTTGAGCAATTGACAGAATTGAGCATAGTTATGAGAATATCTAGGTATGATCATGCATATAGGCATCACGTCCGAGACAAGTAGACCGAAATGATTCTGCATCTACTACTATTACTCCACTCATCGACCGCTATCCAGCATGCATCTAGAGTATTAAGTTAAAAACAGAGTAACACCTTAAGCAAGATGACATGATGTAGAGGGATAATTTCATGCAATATGATAAAAACCCCATCTTGTTATCCTCGATGGCAACAATACAATATGTGCCTTGCTGCCCCTTCTATCACTGGGAAAGGACACAACAAGATTGAACCCAAAGCTAAGCACTTCTCCCATGGCAAGAACAACCAATCTAGTAGGCCAAACCAAACTGATAATTCGAAGAGACTTGCAAAGATAACCAATCATACATAAAAGAATTCAGAGAAGATTCAAATATTATTCATAGATAGACTGGATCATAAACCCACAATTCATCAGTCTCAACAAACACACCGCAAAAAGAAGATTAAATCAAATAGATCTCCACATGAGAGGGGGAGAACATTGTATTGAGATCCAAAAAGAGAGAAGAAGCCATCTAGCTACTAGCTATGGACCCGTAGGTCTGAAGTAAACTACTCACACTTCATCGGAGGGGCTTGGATGATGATGTAGAAGCCCTCCGTGATCGATGCCCCCTCCGGCGGAGCTCCAGAACAGGCCCCAAGATGGGATCTCATGCATACAGAAAGTTGCGGCGGTGGAATTAGGTTTTTGGCTCCGTCCCCGATCGTTTGGGGGTACATGGATATATATAGGAGGAAGAAGTAGGTCGGTGGAGCTTCGAGGGGCCCACGAGGCAGGGGGCGCACCCTAGGGGGGCGCCCCTACCCTCGTGACCACCTCATGGCTTTCTTGACGGAGGCTCCAAGTCTCCTGGATCTTATTTGATGAGAAAATCACGTTTCCGAAGGTTTCATTCCGTTTGGACTCCGTTTGATATTCCTTTTCTTCGAAACCCTAAAACAGGCAAAAACCAGCAATTCTGGGCTGGGCCTCCGTTTAATAGGTTAGTCCCAAAAATAATATAGAAGTGGAAAATAAAGCCCAGTAATGTCTAAAACAGTAGATAATATAGCATGCAACAATCAAAAATTATAGATACGTTGGAGATGTATCATTCTTCACGAGGCCGAGCTCTTCCTCGGCCCGCTCTAGTTTCCGCTTTAGTCCGCAGACCTCCGCAGCATGAGCGGTGGCAGCCTATAGCGATACTTGCTTATTCACATAGACAATTTATGTTAGACTCCTGCGGTATTTCTTCTCGATCCTCTGTTCGGCTTTTTCTTTCCGAACACCGAACAGAGCATCAGGGGCTACTGTTTATACTGCGATATTCTTCCTACAAACGCATTACTTACCTCAAAGCCTGATAGAAGGCTAGTGCAAGCTTCAGTCAGTCCATTTTTACGAACTGGACCTTCTCTATTACCGTGCCCATAAGAGCGTGGTGTTCATCCACAATAGAGGCGCCTCGTAGCACCTCCAGCAGATTATCCGTTGCCTCTGGTTGGATAGAGGTCACCGACGGAATAGGCACATTCCTTCCTTTTGGGGAATGCCGTTCGCTGTACTCTGGAGCTGTGTGGATCTCCGGAATGGTATCCGGCTCAGGTCCGAAGGGAACTCGGCCCCCGTCAGCAGTCCCCATAGGGGCTTTTTCCCCCATGTGTCCGGCGACTGATGAATCGTCCTGGGGCGCCACCCTGATGATCTCCGGAAGCCCCCCCGGTCGGGGAAGGTCTTTTGCGACACCACCTCATCGTCACCCTTGGGGGAGACGGAATGAGCAGGTGGCGGAGACATGCTAGCCATTTCCTTTGAGTCTAGCGACCCCTCTGTCGAGGATTGCGGGGAGCCATTGTGTGGTGGACTGCAATAACAAGGTTTAAGGTATATCAATATTACGAACCGAGAAGTCCAAACGTTTTCGGATTCTGGTACTTACGAGGCGGCCCGAGGCTTGGTCCGCCGAGGTCGCTCCGGACTGCTATCAACATCCCGCACGGAGTTATCCGCGTGGGAGCCTCTAACCCTCTTAGGCGCTTTTGCCTCCGGATCTGCTGGGGCCGCTCTCTTCTTCCTCCCCACTTCAGGTGGGGAGTCGCTTTCTTCTTCCTCTTCGTTGCCGTCGTCAGCGGATGAAGAGGAGGTCTCATCTTCGGACAACACGTCCGGAGCGCCTTTTTGGCGAGGGCCCTTCTTGGCCCCTTTGGCCGCTTTCTTGGCTGTCTTCTCTGGCACCTCATAAGGTGCTGGAAAAAGCATTTTCATCAATAATGGGAATTCTTGGTCTTCGAGTAGCGGAGTCGGACTGTTAATCCCCTCCGCTATCTTGATCCAGGCCTGAAAACACGGGTAGGAAAGCTTAGGCTTTTTCTCAAAATATGCTACTAAAGGGTACGCCTTGAAAACATTAAAAGAACTTACCGGGTTAGCCTAGCGTTTTAAGCTAAGCCCGCGATCTTCGGTCATGGGCGATGGCATCTCGCCGGCCTTGAAGAGCGCTCTCCATATTTCTTCGTGCGTCATGCCGAAGAGCTCTAGTAGCGTCTGGTGCTTGGCCGGATTGTACTCCCACAGATAGCAAGTCCGGCATTGGCACGGAAGGACCCGACGAATGAGCATGACCTGGACCATGTTGAAAAGCTTGATCTTCCTATCTATCATGCTCTGGACGCACGTCTGGTGTGACGCCCCAAGACCGGAGCTTCAGATGCCTTCCAGGGTTTCCGAGATTGTGTGATTTATTTCGTCTGTTGCATTCATCTTTACATCATGTGCATTGCATCATGTCATCATGCAACCCATTTTAAAACTCAACTAAATAAATTGCATAGATTGTTGATCTATTTAAATCGAGGGAACTCACATGGTGGTATCTCTTTGAAACATACCCTCCCAATATTTAGGGAGCTATTTTAAAGTATTCCATTAATTTGGAATTATCCGCAACCCACTTGCATGTTAAATCCTTGACCTTTCCTTCTTCCGATTTTCGACTCTCAAACTTTGTCGATAATTCTTTTACCTTTTTTTCCGGAGCTCTACAAAAATTCTCAACATTTTTGGGCACTCCTAAAACCTATCCTAGTTCAAACCTTTTGAATTAAATTCAAAGAAATTTGAATTTATTATTTCAATCTTGGTCTTTCCTAATTTCTTGGATCAACACATTTTTGTGTGAGTCCAAGAAATTTAACCTCTTGCTCAAATTCGTTCCCTAACCCTCTCTTTATTTTTTCTTCTATCTTTTTTTCTTTTCTCTTCATGGTAAAGAGAAGAGGGAAGGAGAGAGGAGCCCAGGCAGGCCTCCTAGCAGAAGCCCGCCTAAGGTCCAGCCGTCAGCCTCTCTAGGGCAGCCCCTCCCTCTCTACTGGGCCGGCCCAAGGCCAAAGCCCACCTAACCTAACCTAACCATAGGCCCGACCACTCCCTCTCCGTCTCTCCCTGCATCCCTCCTCCTAGCGCCGCCAGAAGCCCACGCCCGACACTCGTTCCTACTCCTCTCGTTCGTCTCCCTCTCCTCATCTCGCGCCGCCGCCCATGCGCAGGAGAGCGATCCCGAGCCCGCAGCGAAGCCCCTCGAGCACCCAACTCCAACGCCCCTACCTCGCTTCGCCTCTGCTTCCATCAATGTACGGACCACGCCGCCGCGCCTGAACCATCCTGATGTCGCGATCCCGCCTCGCTATTCGACGACCGACGCCACCGTTGGCGCCCCAGGGGCCATCACCATGCCCTGCTCCCGGACATCCTCGACGCCGGCCTCTCCTTCCTCCCATGCCACCACCGAATGGCCATCTCCACCTGGGCCCTTCACCCGCAAGGCCATGGCCAGGCCACCCCGGCCAGTCTCCTACCGCGAGCTCCGCGAGGACCACGTCGCCACTCCGGCCAGTCTCCTACCGCCGCCCTGCGCCGTTCATTGCCGTCTTCCCCAGTTCCGGCAAAGGCCCTGCATCCCCAGACTCGTCCCTACCTCCAGGTCGCCGGGATGCCCCGCCACAGAACACCAACAGCATCGCAGCCCTGCGCCACCTCGTGAGGGATGGCCTCTTGGCTGCCCGCGGGAACCTTGCTCTGCTCCGGCCCCGACCTCCGCCCATGACAGTTGCTGCTGCCGCGACTCGAGCTGCTGCTCCCTGCTTCTCCAACTACCGTCATCTCTTTGCCATGACCGTCGCTGAAGACCCGGGTAGCAAAAAAACGTCAAGTACCTCCGATCGACCAAGTACCCTTTGAAACGCCAAGTACCACAACGTACGGTGCCCGAACGTCCACCACAACAGCGCCAAGTTCCACCACCGACGACTATTTTGGATACGTCAAGACCCGGACCGACAAGTACCGTGGCATCGAAGACCTTTGATGCGTCAAGTCCCTTTTCGAAAGTGTGCCACTACCTTCGTCTTCAGAATCGCTAAAAACGACAAGTACCTTGATGCCCGATGCATAAAACAACTACCGTCGTCGACGACCCGAGTACCACTACCGTCGACCCTCGAAGACCCCGTGGACGTCAAGTTCCATGTCGCGACCCCGAACATCTACGGACGCGTATGACTACCGTTGCCCGAAGAACCGCGAGTCACAAGCGCCGTGAACAACTACCGTCGCCGAGATCGCGAAACCTCTACTTCCTCCTCAAAACGTGAACGACTACCGTCGACCCCAAGTGACTCGGATTCGTCAAGTCCTTCTATGAAAACGTGTACCACTACCATCGCGAGTACCTCTACCGTCGTCGTGTACCCCCTACTTCCACTACCGTCACGAGAACAACTACTTCCTCTACAAACTCGAACCGCTCGAGAATGCTCCCTTGGAAGGTATAACCACTGAGACGACGGTCGTGAACGAATGTTGAGTGATGTATGAGATTCTCGTGGTTGCACCGTGTCCGAGTTGTTCTTTGCCAGCTTCTCGTTGCCTTGTCGTCCACATGTGGGAACCCGGTATTCGGGTGCACCCCATCATCTTGCATGTCACACTCACACCAACTTCCTTTTGCACTGGTATCCCCGTGGGCTACCGGATAACCGATATGTTGCCGTGGCATCATTTTTGGATTCGTCGCCATGTCGCCCTTTCGTTTCTGCCACGATGACAAATGCCTCATATCTTATCATGTCAATGTTTTCATAAATACTGCATAAAACTTGCACATGTCATTCGCATCACGATAATAACATTTAGATGTTTAAAATTGTTGTTGCACCAAATTGATAATTGCATATGGGGATTTATCGGATTTGTTGTTTGTTATATCCGGCCCCATTTAAATTGTTTAGATAGTATAGTTTTGTTATGCTCCACCTCTTGCCATGTTAACCAACATTTAATATTGTTGAGTACATAAACGAGAGAGAACTAAATAATTGATGTGGTGTTCCGTCAATATGCAACTCGTTGTATATTGAGCTCCACTTAACTTGTAGTTTTGTTTGTGCCCTTTGCCATGCCATGCTTCATTAAACCGGACATGCATGCATCATACTCGGTTGTGCATCATGCCATGTTATGTGATGGTTGTTTTTTATGTTGCTTGCTTCTTTCCGGGTTGCCTCTCTCGTTAGCTTCGGTTTTGTTCCGGAGTTGTGAGGATCCGTTCAGCTATGTCCGTTTGTCTTCTTCATGGACTCGTTCTTCTTCCTTGTGGGATCTCAGGCAAGATGACCATACCCTCGAAATCACTTCTATCTTTGCTTGCTAGTTGCTCGCTCTTTTGCTATGCCTATGCCGCGATACCTACCACATGCTTTATCATGCCTCCCATATTGCCATGTCTAACCTCTAACCCACCTTGTCCTAGCAAACCGTTGTTTGGCTATGTTACCGATTTGCTCAGCCCCTCTTATAGCATTGCTAGTTGCAGGTGAAGATTGGAGTTTGTTCCATGTTGGAACATGATTATTGTTGGGATATCACAATATATCTTATTTACTTAATGCATCTATATACTTGGTAAAGGGTGGAAGGCTCGGCCTTATACCTGGTGTTTTGTTCCACTCTTGCCGCCCTAGTTTCCGTCATACCGGTGTTATGTTCCTTGATTTTGCATTCCTTACACGGTTGGGTTATAATGGGAAACCATTAACAGTTCGCCTTGAATAAAACTCCTCCAGCAAGGCCCAACATTGGTTTTACCATTTGCCACCTAGCCTTTTCCCTTGGGTTCTGCAGACTCAAGGGTCATCTTTATTTAACCCCTCCCCCCCCCCCCGGGGGGCCAGTGCTCCTCTGAGTGTTGGTCCAACCTGTCAGCTGCCGGTGGCCACCAGGGGCAACTCTGGGCTGGCCTACCGGAACCTTGGACAATCCGGTGTTGCCCTGAGAACGAGATATGTGCAGCTCCTATCAGGATGTCGGCACATCGGGCGGCTTTGCTGATCTTGTTTTACCATTGTCAAAATGTCTTGTAACCGGGATTCCGAGTCTGATCGGGTCGTCTTGGGAGAAGGAATATCCTTCGTTGACCGTGAGAGCTTGTGATGGGCTAAGTTGGGACACCCCTGCGGAGTTTTGAACTTTCGAAAGCCGTGCCCGCGGTTATGGGCAGGTGGGAATTTGTTAATGTACGGTTGTAGAAAACTTGACACATAACTTAATTAAAATGCATCAACCGCATGTGTAGCTGTGATGGTCTCTTCTCGGTGGGGTCCGGGAAGTGAACACGGTGTTGGAGTTATGCTTGAACGTAAGTAGTTTCAGGATCACTTCTTGATCACTTCTAGTTCACGACCGTGCCTTGCTTTCTCTTCTCGCTCTCATTTGCGTAAGTTAGCCACCATATATGCTAGTGCTTGTTGCAGGTCCACCTCACATACCTTTTCCTACCCATAAGCTTAAATAGTCTTGATCGCGAGGGTGTGAGATTGCTGAGTCCCCGTGACTCATAGTATACTTCCAAAACCAGTTTGCAGGTGCCGATGATACCGTGCAGGTAACGCAACCGAGCTCAAGGAGGAGCTCGATGAAGATCGTGTGCGTTGAGTTGTTTCGTTTCCAATTGATCAGTAGTGGAGCCCAGTCGGGGCGATCGGGGATCTAGCATTAGGGGTGGTCTTCTTTTATTTGGTTCCGTAGTCGGACCTTGATTGTATCTAGATGATGTAATGCTATATTCATGTATTGTGTGAAGTGGCGATTGTAAGCCAACTCTTTATCCCTTTCTTATTCAGTACATGGGATGTGTAAAGATTACCCCTCTTGCGACATGCCTACTATGCGGTTATGCCTCTAAGTCGTGCTCCGACACGTGGGAGATATAGCCGCATCGTGGGCATGACATCTGGAGCCCAGTCAGCTTGTCCGAGGGACCCCAGGTTAGGCCCCTCTCTTGCCAGGAGGTGAGCCGCATCGGGATTCTGGATCGGAATTCAGGGGCCGCTACCTGGTTGGCATCACGCGGTTCGGTGATATAGAACCACCCTGATTGCCACCCTTTCACCGTCTCTGCAAATGAGCCTTCGGGCTAGATAACGTTGGGCATCTTGCCTACCATGGCGCCTCCGCACTCTGCTTGTTGACCGCTCACCACCTTCGGCTTCACATTGAAGGTCTTCACCATAGGCCGAAATGAGGCGGGATGCGGAGAAAGGGCTCGTACACGACAATGAATGCCGTGATGTTGAGGATGAAGTTGGGGGATAGGTCATGGAAGTCTAGCCCGTAGTAAAACATCAGTCCACGAACGAAGGGGTGAAGAGGGAAGCCCAGCCCGTGGACGAAATGTGTGAGGAACACAACCCTCTCGTGGGGCTTTGGAGTAGGGGCGATCTGTCCCTTGGCCGGGAGTCGGTGAGCGATCTCCTTGGCCAGATATCCGGCCTCCCGGAGCGCCTTGACATCCCTCTTCTTGACGGAGGAGGCCATCCACTTGCCCCCAGCTCCGGATCCGGACATCTTTGGAGTACTTTCTCGGATGAGGGGAAAGCTAAAAGCTTGGGTGCTGGAGCTCAGGGGCGGAAGGACTGAGGAGGAGCAGGGGTGTGGGTAAAGAAAGGAATCCTTATCCCCTTATAAATGCCAAGAATATCAAGCGTCTCCCTAGCTACTCGCCTTAAACTTGCCTATTCCCAAGGGCCGTGCAAATGGCATGATTGGGTCGCCCACGCCCGTATTGATGAGAATCCTGTAATAAGGGGGACACAATCTCTGCTTCGACAAGACGTGCCAATAGCAATCACGTCTCGAAACGTGGAGCGGCAGACGAAAATGGTTCAAAATTATGATCGGACAGACATGAGGTCATCGGCAGATTAGACTCGTGTAAAAATATGTATTCTCTCTGTAGTTATGTATGGTGTGTGCGACAGCTTCGGATACTATCACCGCATCCGAAGACTATCTTGAAGTTCGGATAGAAGGGAACCCGCCTTGCAATGTTGAAGATAATCTGCGTGTCGGACTCCTCGTCATTGAAGCCAGGTTCAGGGGCTACTGAGGGAGTACTGGACTAAGGGGTCCTCGGGCGTCCGACCTGTTATCCATGGGCCGGACTGATAGGCTGTGAAGACATGAAGGCCGAAGACTATACCTGTGTCCGGATTGGACTCTCCTTGGCGTGGAAGGCAAGCTTGGCGACCGACTATGAAGATTCCTTCTTATGTAACCGACTCTATGTATACCCTAGACCCCCCCGGTGTCTATATAAACCGGAGGGGTTAGTCCGGAAAGGATATACTCATTACCATAGTCATACAGGTTAGACTTCTAGGGTTTAGCCATTACGATCTCGTGGTAGATCAACTCTTGTAACACTCATATTCATCAAGATTAATCAAGTAGGACGTAGGGTATTACCTCCATAGAGAGGGCCCCAACCTGGGTAAACATAGTGTCCCCCGTGTCCTGTTACAATCGATCCTAGACGCACAGTTCGGGACCCCCTACCCGAGATCCGCCGGTTTTGACACCAACAGTTTGCTAGACAACAAAATCCATCAAAATGTATTCAAAAGAGAAATCAAGACATTCCTCCACCTCCTCCTCATGGGCCTTTGGATCTACCACAAAAGGGCAAGGAGAAAGGCCAAGGAGAGTAACAATGGGGAATGTTTCTATAGGGGAAGATAAAGTGACGAAGAAAATCTACAAGAGGGGAAATCTCCCTTTGTGATGCTTGTAGGTGTTGGGAAACATAGTACAAAACAAAAGAAAATTCTCGCTAGGATCACCCATGAATAATATGAAGATGAATAAGAGGTTTCAATCATGATTGTTACCGACTCCAAGTAGCAGCGGAAGTAGACGAGTCTGTGTAGATAGTACTTGGAGTCCCTCTAACCATAGATGAACAATCCCATGAACCGCTCACGAACAGTCCCTCGAATAGAAGACTGAAAGCAAGGCCTCTCTACAGATTGCAAACATATGGTCTTCATGATTCGGCAGCGCTTCGCCATCCAGAACTAATCGGCATCAAAGAATTAGAGGAGGAGATTAAAGCCACACGGGGCTTCTAATTACGAGGATTAGAGGAACAAGAACTAGCTCTAATTATCTCAGTTAGAACTAGTACTAGAGAACTAGAGGAGGCTCCGAAACTTATATGTCCAAATAGCACCAATGCCTCTAGTACATATAGGTTGGAGGGGGAGGAGATGTTGCAACACAAGGAGGGAAACCCCCTCCTTGGTGCGCCGGCCTTGCCCATTCGGCCTCCCCACAAGGGAATAGGGGGCAGCTCCCCTACATTGGCCATGGTGGCCCAATTCTCCTTCCACCACTTGGCCTTTTAAGGCCCGTTGATATTAAATTAAATATAAAAGCCTTCTAACAATTTCTAGAGCCTTTTATTATTAATTTAACATCACCGAAATCATTTTCCACCTATATATTATTTATCGGGAATACTTCCGATTCCTCTCGGAACCCTTCCGTGACCCCGAAACACTTCCGATTCCTCTCGGAACTATTCCGAATATTAACTGAACTATTTCACAAATAAATCATTGATAATCTCATCCTACTAAAAATCAGCAGATCATGGTTACCTTAAGCTTGTGACCCTATAGGTTCGGTAAAACATAGACATGAACGAAACCCCTTCGTGGAATGACGATAGCAAAACCATGGACATCCATATCCCTTGAGATATATCGGTATCCTCTTGAGTCATACACATGCTCACTATACCATTCTCCTCGTTACCGGTTTTGTTCTTCTTTCTCGTTGACGTGTTCTGGCATCCTTGTGACGTAGTCACCTGTGTTTGGCCAGACGATGATGGATGTTGTCACACCAAGAGTGCCTTAACAATATATCTCCATCGCTGGAGGAGAAAATTCCACTCTCAAGCTATCTAGTCCATTGTCAAAATTTCCAATGCACCTGTAAGTTGTCATTATGATCATTGTGTTACAAATGGCATTTGAGCAACCCCAAAGTTCATCATATGGTGAGAAGTGGCAACAATGCTCTCATGGTATAAGGAACTAAAACACATGTTAACACTCTGTGTTATAACAATTGACTTGTGATGATATTATGTCAAAGTATAAGAAAGAAGTTTGGGTCGATTCAATATGATTGTTCTTCTAACGTCATACCCTCAATGTTGTTTTGAGACTATCATTACACTTAAGATATTTCAAGATCCGTCAAACATGATCACGAACAACACTTCATCTAGTCTTAGAGGCGATATTGGGATTTTACCGTTTATCCTTCCGCACGTGCATACGAGTTTTCCACGGAGTCACATATTCCAGGATCATAGCAGTTATAACATAGAATATAACTCTTATTATGAATAGAGAAATATAATAATACAATATTATTGCCTCTAAGGCATATTTTCAACATTAGGTATCTTATGCACCGTACTTATGATTTCTATCCTTTGACTATGAAGCCCAACAAAATGTATACTTGATGTCTCAGAGAATGCAAAATGGATTACAAAATGGACTAGAATACCATTAAACTATAAAGATAACAAGATGATTCAAATTTGAAAAATAATGAAGCTAATGGTGTCATCTAAATATAGCTTTGTGATTCTAAAATTTACAAGTTTTCAATGCATGTAGTAAGTGGAAGAATCAGAAAGTAAAAAAAAACTAGAAACGTATTTAGTAAAAACATGCATATTAGTACTAAAACCACATAAAGATTAATTGTAATATCCATAACAAAATAATAAATAGTAAAAAAAAGCAATATGGTTCACTCTCCCAAAACAGTAGCTGGGGATAATTTATTCAACAAGATATTGTTCTTAGATGCCAAGCCCTTAAGAAAGTAACCAAAATGAACAATGTTTTTCATGGTAAGAACCAGGCTCGCAATAGAGTTCACAATCCAAAACTTGGGTTCCGGTTGTCAATATCCCCAAGGATGCGAGACTGTCGTGCACTAGAGCTATTCTCCATTATCCACGGTTCGGCCATTTCAAGCCCTAGATCGTTGATGCTGTAGCGCCGCCTTAGATTTTTTCTCTCTAGCCTCTTGAAGTACTTATGTGCGTGGCTTGAAACCTGCACGGGAGTCTTGGTGCTGACGAAATCCTTGGATATTTCCTTCCACTTCCCACGGCCATAGACACTCAATCCATGGAGAAAGTTCCTTGAATAATAAAGTTCGAGATGGGCAAGTTAGGTTATGAAAGAGCTACACATAATCCATTCATTTTTATGAAACTTCTACCTAATAAACATGGTTGTAGATATGTGTGGAAGCAAAAGTTATCTTTTAAAGTTTAGTAAAAAAATAGTTGTACATCTAAATACCATAAGATATTTCCATATAGAAACATTTGCACTCATCCTAATCATGGCAATGACAACTATTATTTTTATAATAACATGGACATATTGTTGGATAATATCCATATCATGACTATACTTGCAATCATAACATTTTATTGTGACTAAATAGCTTATGCATGCTATCCATTTAGGAGAAGTGCCAATGCCACTAATTTAAAGGGAAAGATAACTATCTAGTGAAAAATTATATCATCATCTAAAATTTTCATCCTTAAATATAAAGCTGTTCAGATAAAAATGGATAAACAAAGTACACCCCCAAAAATATATTCTGCATAAATGTGAAAAAGATTATGGGATGATAATTTTTGTGTGATAATTCCCAAATGATGACTAATTGGTACACTTGTGTTGATGAAGTTCATGACTAATTAGGAAGTACACAAAATCAATTACCAATGTTCCTCCTTGGTCCAATAAATTCTTGCGCTTGGCGCAATTACTGGTTGACGGATGGACATCTCGTTCTCTAGAACCTCAACATTGTTATCCTCTGACATAGCTATCACGTCATTGCTTTCCTCCATCACTCGCGTACCCTCCTATATGGAGGAAAACCCACAAAATTGGTGTCATATATTGTGAGTTGGTGACCCCTTACTCCTTTGGTGCCACTATATAATATTTGGAAGTTCATACATGGTATAGATGATTCAATGTGCTCTATTGGATCCACTTAAATCACCCTCTTAACACAGCATAACATGCATATCCACTACAAGATCAACACAGAAGTAAATTACCTGTTGCATGCTCTCGCAATGGTACTGCATGCGGAGCTCTATGTCGGGATTGTTATTGTACTTGCTATTATTTCCATCAATAGGGCTACTTTCCTTGTTGTTGAACCCAGTGATGATTGACCCTGGCTCCTCTACACCAACTCTCGCATTCATGGCATACTAGAGAGACCTGGGTGGCATAAAACAAGTAAAAGTATGAACTCTGAAGGTTTTTATGGGGAGGGCGAGGAGGAGGGCAATGTATTTGTCACATATTGAAAGTGGAATCCAACTGTCGCTATAAATTTGATTAGTTAGAAAATATTTCTAGTTATGTCATATCCAATATTCAATAATAAATTCGTACACATAAAGAATTAAATTGGATACCCAACAATAATAAAGTGAACAATTTCTTGTTGTTGTTGTTGTTTCATACTTATCACCAATATGCTATAGAACATATTAATTACGGTGACTTTCTGTGATAATGCTTGTGTCATGGCTAGCCAAATGTGGCTTTGTCAGACTTACGTACTTGATGTAGTCTACATTAATGTTTTTCATATGTTTGTAGGTTCAAATTTAAGATGGTGCGAGCATATCAACATATGATGAAAAATGAAGCAGTTACAATCATTTAAAGAACATTAATTAACATCAGAACTATAAAATTTCCAATGCATCGTCTTATGTTGACAAAGTTACTATGAATGGAGCTTTGGGTCCCCCAGACCTAAGGGCTCTGGCAGCACCGTACCAATCCCAGGAACTGAGGGACCTTGGGACAGAACAAGGTGAAGGTGCAGGAAGGCGTCCCTGACTTTCTACACAAGCAAAGAGGACCTACTAAGACATGGTCCAGTGAGACTGCCTGGCATGAACCGACCTGATCACCAACCCGAACCAAGTATAAACCTAGCTCGATTGAGTATATACGGAAAGCTAGGAGATCTTTTAGGGTAGATCCAACACCTTCAGGAGCAATCTTGACCTAGATTTCACACCGAACCCATCTTCATCCTATCATCCACTTCTAGGCCATGAGCTTGTTACACAAAACTAGATCTTCATCGATTATCATGATTGTTGGCGGGCACTCAAGCAATACAGAACTGGATGCAAGAGTATGGTCTTACCTCCTCCAGGAGGGCCTGAGCTTGGGAAAACTCTCTGTCTCTCATCTTACCATCTCGACATGCCACTCGCACGCCCCTATGAACAAAATTTTCATCCTCGATGGTGCGGGTTATGAAACACCAATAGTTGGTGTGCCAGGTAGGGGTTGGGCATGTGGACCCTATCAGCAGATCTAGATAGCACATCCGACCCCCGAAATCGGTGGTTCCTCGACGAGCTAGGGCAGCCCTCTTGCCCCCTTTGCTTTGTCTTCGATGAGGCTATAAGAAGAATCCTTGCCATCCCTATCATCATTGGCAACATGCAGAAGATGGTCATGTATCGCACCACAGAACGGACAAACCCTCTTGAGTGTGTGATGCCTCCTCCATGGTCTGAGATCCCAACACATTTGAGATTGTGCAGGTTCCTCTGTGCATGTCATGTAGGGAGCGCCACATGACACCGTGCACCACAGAGGGGGGACAGTGGCGAGAAAGATGGTGGCCCAGGCGCCTTGACCAAAGTGGTAGGATCAGGAAGCAGAGCAAGGGCAAGCCTTGTGATATCGATGACCGTAACACTTTAGAAATGCTCTTAAACACCTAAGCACTTTGACTCTCAAAGTGCACTTAGTCCGAGGAACCTTTCTGAATGAAGGTGGCAACCCCTTCTAGGAAGGATGCCCCTTGCGGGATGCACATGAGTCACCAAGGGAAGAAGAAGCAAGGAGAGCGGTCTTAATATCACCCACACCAACGTCCTCAACAAGGTGAGCGCGCTCAGGAGCTGATAGATTTTTTGGGTTCCAGTTGTTAGCATCCCTGATAATGAGATATTGTCATGAACTACACTATTCTCCATTGTCTAGAGTTTTGCAATTTCGAGCCCTAGATTATTGATGTTGTAGTGCCGCCTTATATTTCTCTGTCTAACCTCTTGAAGTGCTTATGTGTGTGGTTTGAAACCTGCACAAGAGTACATGTGGTGACAAAGTAATTGGATAATTTCTTCCATTTTCCATGGCTATAAACACTCAACCCATGGACAAAGACCAATATTTGGAGCACCAGGTAGGGGTAGGGTATGTGGACCCTATGAGCAGATCTAGATAGCCCATCATATCCCCGGAATTTGTGATTCCTCGATGAGGTAGGGAATCCCTCTAGAACTCCCTTTGCTTCGTCTTTGATTGGCAGCAAGACAAATCTTCGCCATCCCTATCATTGGTGGCAGCAAGGAGGCGATGGACAAGTACTGCACCATGCGAAGGCCTAACCCTCTTGAGCAAGGAATGCCTCCTCCATGGTCTGAGATCCCAACACCATAGAGAGAGTACATATTCTTCCCTGGATATCATGTAGGGAGCACCACATGACACCCCAAAGAGGGGGATTGGCGGCGAGGGGGGCGTAGGCCTAGATCCCCTGACCAGAGTGGAAAGGTTGGGAAGCAGACCAAGGGTCAAGCCTTGTGATTAACGACAGTAAGACTGCAGAAATGCTCTTCAACACCTCGAGAACTTTAACTCTGGAAGTGCTCTTAGTCCAAGGGAACTTTCTAAATGAAGGTGACATCCCCTTCTAGGTGGGATGTCCCTTGCGGGAGACACATGAGGCAACAAGGCGGGAATAAGGCCTCTTCCAATGCATTGGTGCTTAATTAGGTGAGGTGCTAAGTGCATTTAAAACCTTAGCAACTAATCTCCACAATGTAATGATGAGATGATTGCATTGATTTGTTGTTTTTTCTATACAATAGTTTTAGGTATTATAATTGTTTTTCTGTACAATGATTGGGTCTTTTCTGTACAATGGTTTTAGGTATTATAAACCTTAGCAACTAATCTCCACAATGAATTGATCAGTTGTTTTTTCTGTATTTTGGGTTCTAGGTATCAGCATCCCCAATGATGAGAGATTGTCATGCACTAGAGCTATTCTACATTATCCATGGTTTGTCAATTTCAACCACTAGATCATTGATGTTGTAGTGTCACCTTAGATTTTTTTTCTCTGGCCTCTTGAAGTACTTATTTGTGTGTTTCAAACTTCCACAATAGTACTGGCGGTGACAAAGTACTTGGATATGCACATGGCTTTTACGTTCATGACAAAAGCACGCTTTAAAGCTTTTAGGGTTTATATCATTAAAACCCTATTTATGGTTAATGCAAATAAATGCATCTGTAGGTGATGAACATAAATGATGTGAGCTTATAGGTGATATTTTTATGAACATTTTGATATCTTATTTGAATTCTTCTAAGTTCATATGAATTTGTTATGAATTTTCAAGTTTCGGTCAAACAACTTTGACCAGCTGGAAGGGCATTCTCATGACCTAAAATGCTTTTAGGGGTAAATTTGAGAGTGGGCGCAAATTAGGGGCATAAATGTAAATGTCCCTTTTTACATTGTGACCAAACTGTTGATGCATGCTATCCATTTAGGGGAAGCGCAAATGCCACACCTTTAAAGGGAAATAGAATTATCTACTAAAAATTATATCATCATCTAAAATTATCATTCTGAAATATAAATTTGATTTAAAAAATGGATGAACAAACGATGACCCCAAAAAAGACATCTCCCATAAATATGCAATAGGTGCTATCTATATATTCGAAAATATACCACAAAAAATTATCATCCCATCTCATGAAAGTCGATTCCCACATGATGACTAACTGGTACACTTGTGTTGAAGAATTTCATGACTAATTAGGAAGTATGCAAAATCTATTACCAGTGTTCCTCCTGGGTCCAATTGTTTCTGGCGCTTGGTGCGATCACTGGTTGATGGGTTAACATGTTGTTCTCTAGCGCCTCCACCTTGTTCTCCTCTGTCATAGCTATCACGCCCTTCCCTTTCTCCATCACATCCTATGGAGGAAAAAGACAAAATTGGTGACCTATATGGTGAGTTGCTGACCTCTTACTCCTTTGGTGCCACTGTATTACTTTTGCAAGGTCATACATGGTCTAGGTGATTTAGTGTGTTCTATTGGATCCACAAAATCTGTATCTTAACACCACATAACATGCATATCCACTACAAGATCAACATAGAAATACATTACCTTTTGCATGGTCTCGCAAGGGTACCACAAGCGGAGCTTAGTGTCGGGCTTCTTATTGTAGGTGTTTTGATTGGCACCATCAGAGCTACTTTCCTTGTTGTTGAACCCAGTGATTATTGACCTTGGCTCTTGTACACTAACTCTCCCATTCATGACAGACCAAAGAGAGCTAGGTGGCATAAAACAAGTAAAAGTAAGAACTCTGAAGGTTTGCATAGGGAGGGCAAGGAGAGTGGCAATGTATTTGTACCATATCAGAAGTGGTATCCAACTGTCACTATAATGTTGATTAATTAGAATATAGTTCTAGTTGTCGTATCCGATATTTGGTAATAAATCTATATATCTCAAGGATAGTTGGATATCCCATAGTATAAAGTGAACAATATTTTCCGTTTCATAACTTATTGGCAGTATGTCTAGAACGTATTAATTAAGGTGGCTTTCCGTAATAACGCTTGCGTCATGTTAGCACCACGTGACACCCCGAAGAGGGAGAGCGGCAGCGAGGGAGACAGAGGCCCAGACCCCTGACCAGAGTGGCAAGGTCAGGAAGCAGACCAAAGGTCAAGCCTCGTGATAACCGATCGTAACACTTCAGAAATTCTCTTCTACACCTACCGCACTTTGATTCTGAAAGTGCTATAGTCCAAGGGACCTTTCTGAACGAAGGTGGTATGCCCTTCTAGGCGGGATGTCCCTTGCGGCGGTACATGAGCCACCAAGGCGAGAATAAGCAACGAGAACGGGCTTAATGTCACCCGCACCAACGTCCTTGACAAGGTGGACTTGTTCAGGCCCTGATACATCTCAAATGTGTGTGTGTGTATTTCCATAGTTTTGGCACCATTTTTATTATATTTCTAGACTAATTAATCTATTAATTTAGTACCCATAGCCAGTTGTTATTTGTTTCTTCTGCCTTTGGGGTTCTAGGTGTCAGCATCCCCAATGATGAGATTGTCGGGCACTAGAGCCATTCTCCATTATCCATGGTTCGGCAATTTCAATCCCTAGATCATTGATGTTGTAGTGCCGCCTTAGATTTTTTTTATGCTAGCTTCTTGAAGTACTTATTTGTGTGGCTTGAAACCTCCACAAAAGTACTAGCGGTAACAAACTACTTGGAAATTTCCTTCCATTTTCCACGACCATAGACACTCAATCCGTGCAGAAAGAGCCTTTTGAATTAACAAAGTTCAAGATGAGCAGGTTAGGTTAGGTTAATGAACGAGCTACCTGACAAACATAGTTTTAGATATGTGTGGTAGAAAAATCTATCTCTTAAAACTTAAAATTTAGTAAACAATAATTGGAGACTTGAAAACAATAAAGATGTTTTGACATAGAAAAAATTTCACTCATTCTAATCAATCAATGAAATTTTTTTATTTTTATAATAATATGGACATATTGTTGTCTAATATTCATATCATTAGTATACTTCAATCATAACATGTTTCAATTGTGAACAAACTATTTATGCATGCTATCCATTTAGAGGAAGTGCAAATTACACCCCTTTAAAGGGAAGTAGAAGTATCTAGTGAAAATTTATATTGTCATCTAAAATTATCGCTATTAAATATAAGCTTTATAAGAAAAAATGGATGAACAAAATTTGCCCCCAATAGGACATCTCCTATAAATATGCAATAGGTGCTATCTATATATTAAAAAATACATCACAAAAAATTATCATCCCATCTCATGAAAGTCGATTCTCACATGATGAATAACTGGTACACTTGTGTTGAAGAATTGCTAATTAGGAAGTACGCAAAATCAATTACCAGTGTTCCTCCTGGGCCCAATCATTTCTAGTGCTTGGTGTGATCACTGGTTCGTAGGTTGACATCTTGTTCTCTAGCGCCTCCACCTCGTTCTCCTTTGTGACAGCTACCACGCCCTTGCCTTTCTCCATCACTCTCATAGCATCCTATGGAGGAAAAAGACAAAATTGGTGTCCTGTATGGTGAGTTGGTGACCTCTTACTCCTTTGGTGCCACTATATTACTTTTGCAAGGTCATACATGGTCTAGATGATTGAGTGTGTTCTATTGGATCCAGTTAAATCCCTCTCTTAGAAGTACATAACATGCATATCCACTACAAGATCAACATAGAAATACATTACCTGCTTCATGGTCTCGCAAGGGTACCACATACGGAGCTTAGTGTCCAGCTTGTTATCATAGTTGTCGTGATTGGCACGATCAGAGCTACTCCCCTTGTTGTTGAACCTAGTGATGATTGACCTGGCCTCCTCTACACTAACTCTCGCATCCATGGCGGACCAGAGAGAATTGGGTGGCGTAATAATAGTAAAAGTATGAACGCTGAACAGGGAGGGCGAGGAGCGGGCCATTTATTTATACGACATCGGAAGCAGAATCCACCTGTCGCTAGAAAGGTCATTAATTTGAATATATTTCTGGCTCTGGTATCCGATATTCGATAATCAATACATAAATCTCGAGAATTAAATGGGATATGCAACTTTGATAAAGTGAACAATATTTTTTGTCGTCTCCTAACTTATCACCAGTGCATTCTAGAACGTATCAATTAAGGTGGCTTTTGTAATTATTTTTGTGTCATGGCTAGCCAAATGTGTCTTGTGAAACTTCTGTACAATATAGTATTGCTTTCTCTCTCGTAAGAGTGGTATGGATCCCCCATGTGTAAGGGTGATGTAACCTAGCAGTAAGTATTTCCCTTAGTTAAACAACAAAGGTTTATTGAACTAGAAGGAGTCCCCCAGCAAACAAAGCGAGTGGCACTTGCACACCAAACACAAACAAACTTGTCCCCAACCTGGCAAGAAGGTTGTCAATCCCCTTGTCTTGCTAGTTACAAGATTAAGATGTAAGTGATTAATATAATTGGTAGCAAAATAATAGTAAAGGCAGCAGGGCAACAGAGAAAATATTGGTTTTCGGTAAAGGAGAATAGTGTAGGGGGGCATAGGTTCTCTAGTGGCATCTCTCTTAAGCAGGCAAGTGGTGTGGTGAACAAATTACAGTTGGGCAGCGATTAATATTGCAATATTTATGACGATGACAATTCATGGTATAATACCATATAGGAATTACATCCAGGATAAGTCGGTCATTAATCCAACAACATCTACTACTAATACTACACCCAAAGACAACTATCCAGCATGCATCTTGAGGTATTAAGTTTACAAGAAACAGAGCATTGCAATAACCAAGATGACATAATGTAGACGGTAAAACATCAATCAATATGACGAGGCACTATCATTTTATCCTTAGTGTCAACAATACAATACGTGTCTTGTCCCTTTCTATCACTGGGATATAGAACGCCACAGGATTAGAACCCACTACAAATCACAACCCCATCTAACAATAATGGCATCAAACTTGGCCAAAGAAGATAGATAGATCGGAGAGCATACAAAGCTATTAAATTATACATAAAAAACCCTCAAAAGATTCAATTGATTTCAGTTTAAAATCTAATCATAAAGTACCTATCCATCATATCCCAACAAACACATCCACATATTATATCAAATTGATCATGATCATGTCAGGCAGCTCACGGGAACATGGTATTGAAGATCAGAGAGAGAGAGAAAGATCTAGCTACTATTATGGACCCTAAGGTCCTAAAGGAACTACTAATACATGGTTAAGGAGGCAGCAAGGTTGATGAAGAATTCTCTGGCAATGGTTTCCCCTTTCGACAGAGTACTAGAACAGGCCTTCAAATTGGATCTCATGAAACAGGATATTGCAACGACGGAAAAATACTTCTTCAAATATAATAGAACCAATGGTTCGTAGGAAAGGCCTGCCAAGTATTATAGGACAAGATGGATTAAGTTAAATACCAAGCACAATGAAATCCATGGGCACATAATTTCTATTATCAAGTATGAGAACATCATTTATTCTGCCCAAGGGTTTCTTAATAGTTGAATCTGCTAGATGCAAGTTAAGGGAATATTCATCCATATCGGTGAGATCTAGCACGTCACATAAAGATTTTGGTATAGTAAATACGCTAGCACCTAGATCAAAAAAGCATTACATTCATAATCTTTAATCTTAACTTTAATAGTAGGTTTCCATTCATCATGCAATTTCCTAGGGATAGAAACCTCCAATTCTAGCTTTTCTTCATGAGCTTTTATTAGCTTCTACAATATGTTCAGTAAAAGCGTCATTTTGTTCATAAGAATTTAGGTGAATTTATCATGGATTACAACAATGAAATAAATTTAACCAAAGAACAATTATCATAATTAAAGTCCTTGTAATCCAAAGTAGTGGGCATGTCACTATTTAAAGTCTTGACCTCTCCAAACCCACTTTTATCATTTTTATCATTAAGATCATCACCTTCCGAACAATTGGGACACCTTCTAGCTGAAGTTGACTTATCTCCAGTCCCTTTGTCTTCAAGTTTTATTTTACTAAACAAAGATCCAATAGGTGAGACACCAATCATTTTAATATCCTCATCGTGATTACAATAAAAAACGGACGGAATAGCCTTTTCTAGAAATTCTCGCTTAGCCCTCAACCTAGCGGTTCTCTCCTTACTTTCGATAATGGAGACTTGGATAGACTTTATAGACTCATTAATGTCATTCTTAGGTGGCAAAATTCTAATTTTAAGAGTTTCCACATCATGAGCAATTCTATCCATGTTTCTAGTCGTATCATCAACTTTATGTAGTTTTTCTTCTACCATAGGAACTAAATATTTTCCAAACTAATAAATTATTTAATGTTGTTCTCAAGATCAATAGGTATCCCATTATTATTATTGTAAACATTTCCATAGGAATTACCATTTTTATTAGAGAGAATTATCGGGATACGGTCTAGGGTTGAAATTACCTCTATAAGCATTGTTGTTGAAGTTATTTCTAAAGACAAAATGCACATCAATAGCCTCATTATTTTGCTCAATAAAATTAGATAGTGGCACATCATTGCGATCAACATAAGCATTTTTACTAGAAAGCATTTTCATAAGAGCATCCATTTTATCACTCAAAGTAGAAACTTCTTCCATAGAGTTTACCTTCTTACCAGTTAGAGCTCGTTCAGTGTGCCATTGTGAATAATTTGTCATTATATTATCAAGGAGTTTTGTAGCTTCTCTTAATGTGATTTCCATAAAAGTACCTAGAGTCTAGAAGATTTCTCAACACACAATTTTGTCACGCATAATTTTTTGTATTATCATCCATAAGATTAATCCATGAGTGGGACTATTTTTAATCATTAATTTCACTCTCTCACAAAACTGTACAACATGTTCATGCTCAATTTGCCTAAAGTTCATGATTTGATTTCTAAGAGAAATAATCTTAGTGGGAGGAAAATACTTGGCAATGAAAGCATCCTTACATTTATCCCAAGAATCAATACTATTGCAAGGCAAGGATGAAAACCAAGTTTTAGCATGATCTCTTAGAAAGAAAGGAAATAATTTCAACTTAATATATCATTATTCACATCTTTTTTCTTTTGCATATCACATAATTTAACGAAGGTATTAAGATGCAATGCAACATCCTCATTGGGATTTCCAGAAAATTGTTCTTTCATAACAAGATTTAGCAAGGCAATATTAATATATACGACTCCACCCTACTGGCGGGAGGAGCAACTGAAGTACTAATAAAATCATTATTATTAGTATTCGAAAAATCACACAGCTTAGTGTTCTCTTGAGACCTAGCGACAAGCAAGCAAACTTACAAAGTAAAATATTTTTGTGTTTTTATTTTTTAGAGAAGTGGAGGGAGATGAAAAAGAGAGGCAAATAAAAATTAGAGTGAGTAGATAACAGTTTGAAGGTACTTGATAAGATTTGATGATGTCTCCCCGACAACGGCGCCAGAAATTCTTTCTGCTAGTTGTGAGTTGCATTGGGATTTTCCCCGAATAGGAAGGGTGGAGTAGTATAGTAGAGATAAGTATTTCCCTCAGTGAGAACCAAGGTTATCATACCAATAGGAGAATCACACAAATCCCAGTGAACAACACCCTGCACACACAAAAGCAAATGCTTGCACCCAACACGGGAAAGAGGGTTGTCAATCCGCTTGAACTGGTTACTTGCAAGGATTAAATCTTGTAGTAGTAGATAGATAAATTACGAAACAAAATTAAAGCAAATAAATTAGAGCAAGTTATTTTTGGATTTAGTAATATGATTAAAGTAGACCCAGGGGCCATAGTTTTCACTAGAGGCTTCTCTCTTGAACACATAGAATACGGTGGGTAAACAAATTACTGTTGGGGTAATTGATTGAAAAGCGCATAGTTATGACGTTATTCATGGCAATGATCACACATATATGCATCACGTCCGTGACAAGTAGAGAGTAACGCTTTAAGAAAGATGACATGATGTAGACAAAGTAAACTCAAGAAATACGAATAAACTCTATCCTTAGTAGGAACAATACAATACAAATCACCTCTCCCACTGAAAAATAAATCAATCTAGTTTGCCAAATCAAACAGATAGATCCGAGAGAAATACAAAGTTATCATAATCATGCATAATAAAGTTGAGAAAATACTCATTACTTTTAATGAATAATCTAACCATAAACCCACAATTCATTGGATCCCAACAAACACACCGCAAAAGAAGATTACATCAGATAGAACTTTGTGAAGATCTTGGAGAACATTGTATTGAAGATCAAAGATAGAGAAGAATCCATCTAGCTACTAGCTACATTGAGGAATGCAATAGAGGTTGTCATCTTTGAGGCCACCGATGCAGAGCGTCCTCGAATGTCAACTCATAGAAATCCGCAATTGTTCATCAAATGGGCGTTACAAGAAATGAAATCTCTAATCTGTGTTCAAAGAGCCTGGTGGGGTTGTATCCTTGGGCTAATGCCACCGAGGATAATACCACCACCATATTTGGCCGACATTGTAACTTGTAGTATATATGCTTGTTAGTACTATGTTATCTACTAGTATGCATAGATCAATTAGAACTACTGAAGGGGCATCCAGCTATGTGTACGTACTATGTGATGTAGTTAACTTTGTTAACATGTTGTATTGTGTGATAAATTATGCTGAAATATGCTATTTGAAGGAAATATGCCCTAGAGGCAATAATAAAGTTATTATTTATTTCCTTATATCATGATAAATGTTTATTATTCATGCTAGAATTGTATTAACCGGAAACTTAGTACATGTGTGAATACATAGACAAACTAAGTGTCACTAGTATGCCTCTACTTGACTAGCTCGTTAGTCAAAGCTGGTTAAGTTTCCTAGCCATGGACAAGAGTTGTCATTTGATGAACGGGATCACATCATTAGAGAATGATGTGATTGACTTGACCCATCCATTAGCTTAGTACGATGATCGTTTAGTTTGTTGCTATTGCTTTCTCCATAACTTATACATTTTCCTATGACTATGAGATTATGCAACTCCAGGATACCGGAGGAACACTTAGTGTGCTATCAGACGTCACAACATAACTGGGTAACTATAAAGATGCTCTACAGGTGTCTCCGATGGTGTTTGTTGAGTTGGCATAGATCGAGATTAGGATTTGTCACTCCGTGTATCGGAGAGGTATCTCTAGGCCCTCTCGATAATGCACATCACTATAAGCCTTGCAAGCAATGTGACTAATGAGTTAGTTACAGGATGTTGCATTATGGAACGAGTAAAGAGACTTGCCGATAACGAGATTGAAGTAGGTATTGAGATACCGACGATTGAATCTCGGGCAAGTAACATATCGATGACAAAGGGAACAATGTATGTTGTTATGCGGTTTGACCGATAAAGATCTTCATAGAATATGTAGGAACCAATATGAGAATCCAGGTTCCTGTATTAGTTATTGACTGGAGATGAGTCTCGGTCATGTCTACATAGTTCTCAAACCCGTAGGGTCCGCACGCTTAACGTTCGGTGACGATCGGTATTACGAGTTTATGTGTTTTGATGTACCGAAGGTAGTTCGGAGTCCCGGATGTGATCACGGACATGACGAGGAGTCTCGAAATGGTGGATACATAAAGATTGATATATTGGAAGGTTATATTCGGACACCGAAAGGGTTCCGAAGTGTATCGGGTATTTTTTGGAGTACCGGGAGGTTATCGGAACCCCCCTCCTCGGGGAGTCTATGGGCCTTATTGGGCCCTAGTGGATAAAGAGGGCAGCAAGCAAGGTGTGGGGTGCGCCCCCCCAAAGCCCAAACCGAATTGGTTGAGGGTTTGGGGGGCCGACCCCCTCTTTCCTTCTCCCTCCTCCTCTTTCCTCCTTCTCCTAGTAGGAATAGGAAAGGGGGGGAAAACCTACTTAGAGGAGGATTGCCCCCTTGGTGCGCGCCTCCCCCTAGGCCGTCCTCTTCCTCCCTCCCTCGTTTATATACGGGGGAAGGGGTCACCCCATAGACACACAAGTTGATCATTGATCTCTTAGCCGTGTGCGGTGCCCCCCTCCACCATAATCCACCTCGGTCATATCGTCGTAGTGCTTAGGCGAAGCCCTACGCTGATAGCTTCATCATCACCGTCATCACACCGTCATGATGAAAAAGCTCTCCCTCGACACTCAGCTGGATCGAGAGTTCATGCAACGTCATCGAGCCGAACGTGTGCAGATCGCGGAGGTGTCGTACTTTCCGTACTAGGATCGGTCAGATTGTTAAGACGTACGACTACACCAACCGTGTTGTCAGAATGCTTCCGCTTACGGTCTACGAGGGTACGTGGACAACACTCTTCCCCTCACGTTTCAATGCATCACCATGATAGATCTTGCGTGTGCGTCGGAATTTTTTGAAATTGCTGCGTTCCCCAATGGCATCCGAGCCAGGTCTATGCGTAGATGTTATATGCACGAGTAGAACACAAAGGAGTTATGGGTGTGGGTATATACATATTGCTTGCCGTCACTAGTTGATTCTTGATTCAGCGGCATTGTTGGATGAAGCGGCTCAGACCGACATTATGCGTATGCTTACGCGAGACTGGTTCTACCGACGTGTTTCGCACACAAGTGGCTAGTGGGTGTCTTCTTCTCCAACTTTAGTTGAATCGGATTCAATGAAGAGGGTTCTTTCTAAAGATCAAAAAGCAATCACTATACCGTGTTGTGGTTTTGGATGCGTAGGTAAGAACGATTCTTGCTCAGCCTGTAGCAGCCACATAAAACTTGCAACAACAAAGTAGAGAATGTCTATATAACTTGTCTTTGCAAGGTATGTTGTGATGTGATATGGTCAAGACGTGATGAGATATAAATTGTTGTATGAGATGATCTTGTTTTTTTAAGTTATCGGCAGCTGGCAGAAGCCTTATGGTTGTCTCTTTATTGCATAAGATGCAAGCGCCATATAATTGCTTTACTTTATCACTATGCGATAGCAATAGTTGCAAAAGCAATAGTTGGCGAGACAACCATGTGACGACACATTGATAGAGATCAAGATGATGGAGATCATGGTGTCATGCCGGTGACGATGGAGATCATGACGGTACTTTGGAGATGGAGATCAAAGGCACAAGATGATAACGGCCATATCATGTCACATATTTTGATTGCATGTGATGTTTATCTTTTATGCATCCTATTTTGCTTAGTACGACGGTAGCATTATAAGATGAACCCTCACTAAATTTCAAGGTACAAGTGTTCTCCCTGAGTATGCACCGTTGCGACAGTTCGTCATGCCGACACACCACATGATGATCAGGTGTGATAAGCTCTACGTTCACATACAACGGGTGCAAGCCAGTTTTGCACACACAGAATACTCGGGTTAAACTTGAAGAGCCTAGCATATGCAGATATGGCCTCGGAACACTGAGAACGAAAGGTCGAGCGTGAATCATATAGTAGATATGATCAACATAGTGATGTTCACCATTGAAAACTACTCCATCTCACGTGATGATCGGACATGGTTTAGTTGATATGGATCACGTGATCACTTAGATGATTAGAGGGATGTCTATCTAAGTGGGAGTTCTTAAGTAATATGATTAATTGAACTTTAATTTATCATGAACTTATTCCTGATAGTATTTGCATAACTATGTTGTAGATCAATAGCTCGCGATGTAGCTCCCCATTTATTTTTATATGTTCCTAGAGAAATATAAATTGAAAGATGTTAGTAGCAATGATGCATACTAGCTCCGTGATCTGAGGATTATCCTCAATGCTGCACATAAGTATTATGTCCTTGATGCACCACTAGGTGACAGAACTGTTGTAGGAGCAGATGCAAATGTTATGAACATTTGACAGCTCGGTATGATGACTACTTGATAGTTTAGTGCACCATGCTTTGCGGCTTAGAACCGGGACATCAAACATGTTTTGAACGACATGGAGCATATGAGATGTTCCAAGAGTTGAAATTGTTATTTCATGCTCATGCCCGTGTCGAGAGGTATGAGACCTCTGACAGTACTTTGCCTACAAGATGGAGGAGAATAGCTCAACCAGTGAGCATGCGCTCAGATTGTCTGGGTACTACAATTGCTTGAATCAAGTGGGAGTTAATCTTCCAGATAAAATAGTGATTGACACAGTTCTCTAGTCACTAACACCAAGTTACTGGAACTTCGTGATGAACTATAATATGCAAGGGATGACGAAAGTAATTATCAAGCTCTTCGCGATGCTGAAATCAGTGAAGGTAGAAATCAAGAAAAGCATCAAGTGTTGATGGTGGACAATACCACTAGTTTCAAGTAAAAGGGCAAGGGAAAGAAAGGGAACTTCAAGAAGAATGGCAAGCAAATTGCCACTCCAATGAAGAAGCCCAAAGCTAGACCCAAGCCTCAAACTTAGTGCTTCTACTGCAAAGGAAATAGTCACTGGAAGTGGAACTGCCCTAGATACTTGGCGGATAAGATGGATGGCATACTGAACAAAGGTATATTGGATATACATGTTACTGATGTGTACTTTACTAGTGTTTATAGCAACCCCTCAGTATTTGATACTGGTTTAGTTGCTAAGAGTAGTAGCTAGAAACGAGAGTTGCAAAATAAACAGAGACTAGTAAAGGGCGAGGTGATGATGTGTGTTGGAAGTGATTCCAAGGTTGATAATGTTGGAAATATGCCCTAGAGGCAATAATAAATTAGTTATTATTATATTTCCTTGTTCATGATAATCGTTTATTATCCATGCTAGAATTGTATTGATAGGATACTCAGATACATGTGTGGATACATAGACAACACCATGTCCCTAGTAAGCCTCTAGTTGACTAGCTCGTTGATCAATAGATGGTTACGATTTCCTGACCATGGACATTGGATGTCGTTGATAACAGGATCACATCATTAGGAGAATGATGTGATGGACAAGACCCAATCCTAAGCCTAGCACAAAGATCGTGTAGTTCGTTCGCTAAAGCTTTTCTAATGTCAAGTATCATTTCCTTAGACCATGAGATTGTGCAACTCCCGGATACCGTAGGAATACTTTGGGTGTGCCAAACGTCACAACATAACTGGGTGGCTATAAAGGTACACTACAGGTATCTCCGAAAGTGTCTGTTGGGTTGGCACGAATCGAGACTGGGATTTGTCACTCCGTGTAAACGGAGAGGTATCTCTGGGCCCACTCGGTAGGACATCATCATAATGTGCACAATGTGATCAAGGAGTTTATCACGGGATGATGTGTTACGAAACGAGTAAAGAGACTTGCCGGTAATGAGATTGAACAAGGTATCGAGATACCGACGATCGAATCTCGGGCAAGTATCATACCGCTAGACAAAGGGAATTGTATACGGGATTGATTAAGTCCTGGACATCGTGGTTCATCCGATGAGATCATCGTGGAACATGTGGGAGCCAACATGGGTATCCAGATCCCGCTGTTGGTTATTAATCGAAGAGTCATCTTGGTCATGTCTGCATGTCTCCCGAACCCGTAGGGTCTACACACTTAAGGTTCGGTGACGCTAGGGTTATAGAGATATTAGTATGCGGTAACCCGAAAGTTGTTCGGAGTCCCAGATGAGATTCCGGACGTCACGAGGAGTTCCGGAATGGTCCGGAGGTAAAGAATTATATATAGGAAGTGCTATTTTGGCCATCGGGACAAGTTTCGGGGTCATAGGTATTGTACCGGGACCACCGGAAGGGTCCCGGGGGTCCACCGGGTGGGGCCACCTGCCCCGGGGGCCACATGGGCTGTAGGGGGTGCGCCTTGGCCTACATGGGCCAAGGGCACCAGCCCCTAGAGGCCCATGCGCCAATGGGACAAGAGGAGGGGAGAGTCCTAAAGGGGGAAGGCACCTCCGAGGTGCCTTGGGGAGGATGGACTCCTCCCCCCCTTGGCCGCACCCTTCCTTGGAGGAAGGGGAAAGGCTGCGCCCTCCCCCTCTCCCTTGGCCCTATATATAGTGGGGGGAAGGGAGGGCAACCATACCTAAGCCCTGGCGCCTCCCTCTCCCTCCCATGACACATCTCCCTCCTCCCGCAGCGCTTGGCGAAGCCCTGTTGGAATCCCGCTACTTCCACCACCACGCCGTCGTGCTGCTGGATCTCCATCAACCTCTCCTCCCCCCTTGCTGGATCAAGAAGGAGGAGACGTCGCTGCTCCGTACGTGTGTTGAACGCGGAGGTGTCGTCCGTTCGGCGCTAGGATCATCTGTGATTTGGATCACGACGAGTACGACTCCATCAACCCCGTTCTCTTGAACGCTTCCGCGCGCGATCTACAAGGGTATGTAGATCCACTCCTCCCTCGTTGCTAGATGACTCCATAGATAGATCTTGGTGACACGTAGGAAAATTTTGAATTTCTGCTACGTTCCCCATCAGTGGCATCATGAGCTAGGTCTATGCGTAGTTTCTATGCACGAGTAGAACACAAAGTAGTTGTGGGCGTTGATTTTGTTCAATATGCTTACCGTTACTAGTCCAATCTTGATTCGGTGGCATTGTGGGATGAAGCGGCCCGGACCGACCTTACACGTACTCTTACGTGAGACTGGTTCCACCGACTGACATGCACTAGTTGCATAAAGGTGGCTAGCGGGTGTCTGTCTCTCCCACTTTAGTCGGATCGGATTCGATGAAAAGGGTCCTTATGAAGGGTAAATAGCAATTGGCATATCACGTTGTGGTTTTTTGCGTAGGTAAGAAACGTTCTTGCTAGAAACCCATAGCAGCCACGTAAAACATGCAAACAACAATTAGAGGACGTCTAACTTGTTTTTGCAGGGTATGCTATGTGATGTGATATGGCCAAAAGGATGTGATGAATGATATATGTGATGTATGAGATTGATCATGTTCTTGTAATAGGAATCACGACTTGCATGTCGATGAGTATGACAACCGGCAGGAGCCATAGGAGTTGTCTTAATTTATTTATGACCTGCGTGTCAACATAAACATCATGTAATTACTTTACTTTATTGCTAACCGTTAGCCATAGTAGTAGAAATAATAGTAGGCGAGACAACTTCATGAAGACACGATGATGGAGATCATGGTGTCATGCCGGTGACGATGATGATCATGGAGCCCCGAAGATGGAGATCAAAAGGAGCAATATGATATTGGCCATATCATGTCACTATTTGATTGCATGTGATGTTTATCATGTTTATACATCTTATTTGCTTAGAACGACGGTAGTAAATAAGATGATCCCTCATTAAAATTTCAAGAAAGTGTTCCCCCTAACTGTGCACCGTTGCGAAAGTTCGTCGTTTTGAAGCACCACGTGATGATCGGGTGTGATAGATTCTTACGTTCACATACAATGAGTGTAAGACAGATTTACACACGCGAAACACTTAGGTTGACTTGACGAGCCTAGCATGTACAGACATGGCCTCGGAACACAAGAGACCGAAAGGTCGAGCATGAGTCGTATGGAAGATACGGTCAACATGAAGATGTTCACCGATGTTGACTAGTCCGTCTCACGTGATGATCGGACACGGCCTAGTTGACTCGGATCATGTAATCACTTAGATGACTAGAGGGATGTCTATCTGAGTGGGAGTTCATAAGATGAACTTAATTATCCTGAACGTAGTCAAAAGGTCTTCGCAAATTATGTCGTAGCTCGCGCTTTAGTTCCACTGTTTAGATATGTTCCTAGAGAAAATTTAGTTGAAAGTTGATAGTAGCAATTATGCGGACTAGGTCCGTAAACTGAGGATTGTCCTCATTGCTTCATAGAAGGCTTATGTCCTTAATGCACCGCTCAGTGTGCTGAACCTCGAACATCGTCTGTGGATGTTGCGAACATCTGACATACACATTTTGATAACTACGCGATAGTTCTGTTAAACGGTTTAGAATTGAGGCACCGAAGACGGTTTTTGAAACGTCGCGAAACATATGAGATGTTTCGAGGGCTGAAATTGGGATTTCAGGCTCGTGCCCACGTCAAGAGGTATAAGACCTTCGACGATTTTCTTAGCCTACAAACTAAGGGAGAAAAGCTCAATTGTTGAACTTGTGCTCAGATTGTCTGAGTACAACAATCGCTTGAATCGAGTGGGAGTTGATCTTCCAGATGAGATAGTGATGTTTCTCCGAAGTCATTACCACCAAGCTGCTAGAGCTTCATGATGAACTATAATATATTAGGGACATATATGATGATCCTTGAGATATTCGCGATGTTTGACACCACAAAAGTAGAAATCAAGAAGGAGCATCAATTGTTGATGGTTAGTGAAACCACTAGTTTCAAGAAGGGCAAGGGCAAGAAGGGATACTTCATGAAACGGCAAATCAGCTGCTGCTCTAGTGAAGAAACCCAAGGTTGAACCCAAACCCGAGACTAAGTGCTTCTGTAATAAGGGGAACAGCCACTGGAGCAGAATTACCCTAGATACTTGGTAGATGAGAAGGCTGGCAAGGTCGATAGAAGTATATTGGATATACATTGTGTTGATGTGTACTTTACTAGTACTCCTAGTAGCACCAGGGTATTAGATACCGGTTCGGTTGCTAGGTGTTAGTAACTCGAAATAAAAGCTACGGAATAAACGGAGACTAGCTAAAGGTGAGCTGACGATATGTGTTGGAAGTGTTTCCAATGTTGATATGATCAAGCATCGCACGCTCCCTCTACCATCGAGATTGGTGTTTGCGTTGAGCATAGACATGATTGGATTATGTCTATCGCAATACGGTTATTCATTTAAAGATAATAATGGTTACTCTGTTTATTTGAATAATACCTTCAATGGTCTTACACCTGAAATGAATGGTTTATTGAATCTCGATCGTAGTGATACAAATGTTCATGCCAAAAGATATAGGATAGTAATGATAGTACCACCTACTTGTGGCACTGCCACGTAAGTCATATCGGTGTAAAACGCATGAAGAAGCTCCATGTTGATGGATCTTTGGGCTCACTCGTTTTTGAAAAGTTTGAGACATGCGAGCCATGTCTATTGGTGTATATGCATGAAGAAAATCCATGCAAATGGACCGTTTGGACTCACTTGATTTCGAATCACTTGAGACATGCAAATCATACCACATGGGCAAGATGACTGAAAGCCTCGTTTTCAGTAAAATGGAACTAGAAAGCAACTTGTTGGAAGTAATACATTTTGATGTGTGCAATCCAATGAGTGCTGAGGCATGTAGTGGATATCGTTATGTTCTTACTTCACAGATGATTTGAGTAGATGTTGAGTATATTTACTTGATGAATCACGAGTCTGAATTATTAAAAGGTTCAAGTAATTTTAGGGTGAAGTTGAAAGATCGTCGTGACAAGAGGATAAAATATCTATGATATGATCATAGAGATGAATATCTGAATTACGAGTTTGGCACAGAATTAAGACATTGTGGAAATTGTTTCACAACTAATACAGCCTGGAACACCGTACTGTGATGGTGTATCCGAACATCATAACTGCACCCTATTGGATATGATGCATACCATGATGTCTCTTATCAAATTACCACAATAGTTTATGGGTTAGGCATTAGAGACAACCACATTCACTTTAAAAGGGGCACCACGTAATTCCGATGAGATGACACCATGTGAACTATGGTTTAGGGAAACCTAAGCTGTCATTCCTTAAAAGTTTGGGGCTGCGACGCTTATGTGAAAAAGTTTCAGGCTGATAAGCTCGAACCCAAAGCGGATAAATGCATCTTCATAGGACACCCAAAACAGCTGGGTATACCTCCTGTCTCAGATTCGAAAGCAATAAGGGATTGTTTCTAGAATCGGGTCCTTTCTCGAGGAAAAGTTTCTCTCGAAAGAATTGAGTGGGAGGATGGTGGAGACTTGATGAGGTTATTGAACCATCTCTTCAACTAGTGTGTGGCAGGGCACAGGGAGTTGTTCCTGTGGCACCTACACCAACTGAAGTGGAAGCTTATGATAGTGATCATGAAACTTTAGATCAAGTCACTACCAAACCTCGTGGGATGACAAGGATGCGTACTACTTCAGAGTGGTACGTAATCCTGTCTTGGAAGTCATGTTGCTAGACAACAATGAACCTACGAGCTATGGAGAAGCGATGGTGGGCCCGGATTCCGATAAATGGCTCGAGGCCATAAAATCCGAGAGAGGATCCATGTATGAAAACAAAGTGTAGACTTTGATAGAACAACTCGATGGTTGTGAGGCTGTTGAGTACAGATGGATTTTAAAAGGAAGACGGACAATGATGGTAAATGTCACCATTAAGAAAGCTTGACTTGTCGTTAAGAAGTTTCCCGACAAAGTTCAAGGAGTTGACTACGGTGAGACTTTCTCACTCGTAGAGATGCTAAGAGTCTGTTGGAATTATATTAGCGATTACTACATTATTTATGAAATCTTGCAGATAGGATGCCAAAACATTGTTTCCTCGACGATTTTCTTGAGGAAAGGTTGTATGTGATACAACCGAAAGGTTTTGTCAAACCTGAAAGATGCTAATAAGTATGCAAAGCTCCAGCAATCCTTCTGAGGACTGGAGTGGGCATCTCGGAGTTGGAATGTATGCTTTGATGAGATGGTCAATGTTTTGGGTTTATACAAAGTTTATGAGAAACTTGTATTTCCAAAGAAGTGAGTGGGAGCACTATAGAATTTCTGATGAGTATATGTTGTTGACATATTGTTGATCAGAAATGACGTAGAATTTCTGGAAAGCATATAGGGTTATTTGGAAAGTGTTTTTCAATGGAAAACCTGGATTAAGCTACTTGAACATTGAGCATCAATATCTATAAGGATAGATCAAAACGCTTAATGGTACTTTCAAATGAGCACATACCGTGACATGATCTTGAAGGTGTTCGAGATGGATCAGTCAAAGAAGGAGTTCTTACCTGAGTTGTAAGGTATGAAGTTAAGACTCAAAGCTCGACCGTGGCAGAAGAAAGAGAAAGGACGAATGTCGTCCCCTATGCTTAAGACATAGGCTCTACAGTATGCTATGCTGTGTACCGCACCTGAAATGTGCCTTGCCATGAGTCAGTCAAGGGGTACAAGAGTGATCCAAGAATGGATCACAAGACAGCGGTCAAAGTTATCCTTAATAACTAGTGGACTAAGGAATTTTCTCGATTATGGAGGTGGTAAAAGAGTTCGTTGTAAAGGGTTACGCCGATGCAAACTTTGACACTAATCCAGATTATTCTGAGTAGTAAACTGGATTCGTATAGTAGAACAGTTATTTGGAATAGCTCCAAATGTAGCGTAGCAGTTGCATCTACAAGATGACATAGAAATTTGCGAAGTACATACGGATCTGAAAGATTCAGACCCGTTGACTATAACATCTCTCACAAGCATAACATGTTCAAACCCAGAACTCATCGAGTGTTAATCACATGGTAATGTGAACTAGGTTATTGACTCTAGTAAACTCTTTGGGTGTTAGTCACATGGGGATGTGACCTTGAGTGTTGATCACATATCGATGTGAACTGGATTATTGACTCTAGTGCAAGTGGGAGACTGTTGGAAATATGCCCTAGAGGCAATAATAAATTAGTTATTATTATATTTCCTTGTTCATGATAATCGTTTATTATCCATGCTAGAATTGTATTGATAGGAAACTCAGATACATGTGTGGATACATAGACAACACCATGTCCCTAGTAAGCCTCTAGTTGACTAGCTCGTTGATCAATAGATGGTTACGGTTTCCTGACCATGGACATTGGATGTCGTTGATAACGGGATCACATCATTAGGAGAATGATTTGATGGACAAGACCCAATCCTAAGCCTAGCACAAAGATCGTGTAGTTCGTTCGCTAAAGCTTTTCTAATGTCAAGTATCATTTCCTTAGACCATGAGATTGTGCAACTCCCGGATACCGTAGGAATACTTTGGGTGTGCCAAACGTCACAACGTAACTGGGTGGCTATAAAGGTAAACTACAGGTATCTCCGAAAGTGTATGTTGGATTGGCATGAATCGAGACTGGGATTTGTCACTCCGTGTAAACGGAGAGGTATCTCTGGGCCCACTCGGTAGGACATCATCATAATGTGCACAATGTGATCAAGGAGTTTATCATGGGATGATGTGTTACGAAACGATTAAAGAGACTTGCCGGTAACGAGATTGAACAAGGTATCGAGATACCGACGATCGAATCTCGGGCAAGTATCATACCGCTAGACAAAGGGAATTGTATACGGGATTGATTAATTCCTTGACATCATGGTTCATCCGATGAGATCATCATGGAACATGTGGGAGCCAACACGGGTATCCAGATCCCGTTGTTGGTTATTAACCGGAGAGTCATCTCAGTCATGTCTGCATGTCTCCCGAACCCGTAGGGTCTACACACTTAAGGTTCGGTGACGCTAGGGTTATAGAGATATTAGTATGCGGTAACCCGAAAGTTGTTCGGAGTCTCGGATGAGATCCCGGACGTCACGAGGAGTTCCGTAATGGTCCGGAGGTAAAGAATTATATATAGGAAGTGCTATTTCGGCCATCAGGACAAGTTTCGGGGTCACCGGTATTGTACCGGGACCACCGGAAGGGTCCCGGGGGTCCACCGGGTGGGGCCACCTGCCCCGGGGGCCACATTGGCTGTAGGGGCTGCGCCTTGGCCTACATGGGCCAAGGGCACCAGCCCCTAGAGGCCCATGCGCCAAAGGGACAAGAGGAGGGGAGAGTCCTAAAGGGGGATGGCACCTCCGAGGTGCCTTGGGGAGGATGGACTCCTCCCCCCCTTGGCCGCACCCTTCCTTGGAGGAAGGGGCAAGGCTGCGCCCTCCCCCTCTCCCTTTGTCCTATATATAGTGGGGGGAAGGGAGGGCAACCATACCTAAGCCCTGGCGCCTCCCTCTCCCTCCCATGACACATCTCCCTCCTCCCGCAGCGCTTGGCGAAGCCCTGTTGGAATCCCGCTACTTCCACCACCACGCCGTCGTGCTGCTGGATCTCCATAAACCTCTCCTCCCCCCTTGCTGGATGAAGAAGGAGGAGACGTCGCTGCTCCGTACGTGTGTCGAACGCGGAGGTGCCGTCCGTTCGGCGCTAGGATCATCGGTGATTTGGATCACGACGAGTACGACTCCATCAACCCCGTTCTCTTGAACGCTTCCGCGCGCGATCTACAAGGGTATGTAGATCCACTCCTCCCTCGTTGCTAGATGACTCCATAGATAGATCTTGGTGACACGTAGGAAAATTTTGAATTTCTGCTACGTTCCCCAACAGATAAGATCACCGTCGCACACTCCCTTTACCTTCGGGATTAGTGTTGAACCTAAAATAAATGTTATTTGGTGTTTGCGTTGAGCATGAATATGATTGGATCATGTTTATTGCAATACGGTTATTCATTTAAGTCAAATAATAATTGTTGTTCTATTTACATGAATAAAATCTTTTATGGTCATACACTCAATATAAATGGTTTATTGAATATCGATCATAGTGATACACATATTCATAATATTGAGCCAAAATATGCAAAGTTAATAATGATAGTGCAACTTATTTGTGGCACTATCGTTTAGGTCATATTGGTGTAAAGCGCATGAAGAAACTCCATGTTGATGGGCTTTTGGAATCACTTGACTATGAATCACTTGGTTCTTGCGAACCATGCCTCATGGGCAAGATGATTAAGACTTTGTTCTCTGGAACAATGGAGCGAGCAACTGACTTATTGGAAATAATACATACTGATGTATGCGGTCCGATGAGTGTTGAGGCTCGCGGCGGGTATCATTATTTTCTAACCTTCACAGATGATTTGAGCAGATATGGGTATATCTACTTGATGAAACATAAGTCTGAAACATTTGAAAACTTCAAAGAATTCCAGAGTGAAGTGAAAATCATCGTAACAAGAAAATAAAGTTTCTATGATCTGATCGCAGAGAAGAATATTTTAGTTACGAGTTTGGTCTTCAACTAAAACAATTTGGAATAGTTTCACAAATTCATGCCACCTGGAACACCATAGCATAATTGTGTGTCCGAATGTCATAACCATACTTTATTGGACATAGTGCAATCTATGATGTCTCTTACCGATTTACCACTATTGTTTTGGGGTTATGCAATCATAACCATACAACTAAAACAATGAAGTCCGACTAAAACTTCATACCCATAAATATTGCGTGAGTGTTAGCAATTGTGAAAGACTAAATGATAGTTGAGTATGTCGACTTGCTGAAAAGCTCTTATATTGACTCTTTTTGATGTTATGATAAATTGCAATTGCTTTAGTGACTGAGATTATAGTTTGTTAGTTTTCAATGAAGTTTCTGATTCATACTTGAAATTGTGAATGAATTGTTACTTTAGCATAAGAAATCATATGACAATATATATATATATATATATATATATATATATATATATATGTTGTTCTTCTAAGAATGATCATGATGCCCTCATGTCCGTATTTCATTTTATCGACACCTCTATCTCTGAACATGTGGACATATTTTTTGATTTCGGCTTCCTCTTGAGGACAAGCGAGGTCTAAGCTTGGGGGAGTTGATACATCCATTTTGCATCATGCTTTTATATCGATATTTATTGCATTATGGGCTGTTATTACACATTATGTCAAAATACTTATGCCTATTATCTCTTCTTTTACAAGGTTTGCATAAGGAGAGAGAATGCCGACAGCTGGAATTCTGGGCTGGAAAAGGAGCAAATATTAGAGACCTATTCTGCACAACTCCAAAAATCCGGAAACTTCACGGGAGCATGTTTCAGAATATATAAAAATATTGGGCAAAGGAAGCACCAAAGGGGGGCCACCCACCGTCCACGAGGGTGGGGGGCACGCCCCCTGCCTCATGGGCCCTCTGGCAGCCCTCTGATGCCCATCTTCTGCTATATGAGGTCTTTCGTCTGGAAAAAAATCATAAGCAAGCTCACGAGACAAAACTCTGCTGCCACGAGGCGGAACCAATCTAGGGCTTTGGTGGAGCTGTTCTGCCGGGGAAACTTCCAACGGGGAGGGGGGAATCATCACCATCGTCATCACCATCGATCCTCTCATCGGGAGGAGGTCAATCTCCATCAACATCTTCACCAGCACCATCTCATCTCAAACCCTAGTTCATCTCTTGTATCAAATCTTTGTCCCAAAGCCTCAGATTGGTACCTGTGGGTTGCTAGTAGTGTTGATTACTCCTTGTAGTTGATGCTAGTTGGTTTATTCAGTGGAAGATCATATGTTCAGATCCTTTATGCATATTAATACCCCTCTGATTATGAACATGAATATGATTTGTGAGTAGTTATGTTTGTTCCTGAGGTCATGAGAGAAGTCTTGCTATAAGTAGTCATGTGAATTTGGTATTCGTTCAATATTTTGATGAGATGTATGTTGTCTTTCCTCTAGTGGTGTCATGTGAACGTCGACTACATGACACTTCACCATTGTTTGGGCCTAGAGGAAGACATTGGGAAGTAATAAGTAGATGATGGGTTGCTAGAGTGACAGAAGCTTAAACCCTAGTTTATGAGTTGCTTCGTAAGGGGCTGATTTGGATCCATATGTTTCATGCTATGGTTAGGTTTACCTTAATACTTCTTTTGTAGTTGCGGATGCTTGCAAGAGGGGTTAATCATAAGTGGGATGCATTTCCAAGGAAGGGCAGTACCCAAGCACCGGTCCACCCACATATCAAATTATCAAAGTACCAAACGCGAATCATATGAACGTGATGAAAACTAGCTTGACGATAATTTCCATGTGTCCTCAGGAGCGTTTTCCTTCATATAAGAGTTTTTCCAAGCTTGTCCTATGCTACAAAAAGGATTGGGCCATCTTGCTGCACCTTATTTAATTTTACTATTTGTTACCCGTTACAAATTACCTTATCACAAAATTACCTGTTACCAATAATTTCAGTGCTTGCAGAGAATACCTTGCTGAAAAATGCTTATCATTTCCTTCTGCTCCTCGTTGGGTTCGACACTCTTACTTATCAAAAGGACTATGATAGATCCCCTATACTTGTGGGTCATCAATGAGCTACTTTCTAGTTCGAGAGAAGGTACAATTACCTCATCAAGTTCTACTTTCCTCCCACTCACTTCTTTCAAGAGAAACTCCTTCTCTAGAAAGGATCCACTCTTAGCAACAAAGATCTTACCTTCGGATCTGTGATAGAAGGTGTACCCAACAGTTTCTTTTGCGTATCCTATAAAGACACACTTCGCCGATTTGGGTTTGAGCTTTATCAGGCTGAAACTTTTTCTTATAAGCATCGCAACCTCAAACTTTAAGAAACGACATCTTAGGTTTCTTGCTAAACCACAGTTCATACGGTGTCGTCTCAACGGAATTTTTAGACGGTGCCCTATTTAACATAAATGCAGCTATCATCTCTAATGCATAACCCCAAAACGATAGTGGAAAATCAGTAAGAGACATCATAGATCACACCATATCTAATAAAGTACGGTTACGATGTTCGAACACACCATTACATTGTGGTGTTCCAGGTGGTGTGAGTTGTGAAACTATTCCACATTGTTTTAATTGAAGGCCAAATTCATAACTCAAATATTCACCTTTGCAATTAGATTGTAGAAACTTTATTGTCTTCTTACAATGATTCTCCACTTCACTCTGAAATTCTTTGAACTTTTCAAATGTTTCAGACTTTGTGTTTTGTTAAGTATATATACTCATATGTGCTCAAATCATCTGTGAAGGTCAGAAAATAACGATACCCATCGCGAGCCTCAACACTCATCAGACTGCATACATCAGTATGTATTATTTCCAATAATTTAGTGGCTTGCTCCATTGTTCAGAAGAACGGAATCTTAGTCATCTTGCCCATGAGGCATGGTTCGCAAGCATCATGTGATTCATAATCAAGTGCTTCCAAAAGTCCATCAGAATGGAGTTTCTTCATGCTCTTTACACCAATATGACCTAAACGGCAGTGCCCCAAATAAGTTGGACTATCATTATTAACTTTGCACCTTTTGGCTCCAATATTATGAATATGTGTATCACTACAATCAAGATTCAATAAACCATTCACCTTGGGTGTATGACCACAGAAGGTTTTATTCATGTAAATAGAATAACAACTATTCTTTGACTTAAATGAATAATCGTATTGCAATAAACATGATCCAATCATATTATGCTCAACGCAAACACCAAATAACATTTATTTTAGGTTCAACACCAATCCCAAACGTAAAGGGAGTGTGTGATGGTGATCTTATCATCCTTGGAATCACTTCCAACACACATCCTCACCTTGCCTCAATTAGTCCCTGTTCATTTTATAACTCCTGTTTCAAGTTACTAATCATAGCAAGTGAACAAGTATCAAATACCCAGGGGCTACTATGAGTACTAGTAAAGTACACATCAATAACATGTATATCATATATACTTTTGTTCACTTTGCCATCCTTCTTATCCGCCAAGTATTTGGGGCAGTTCTGCTTTCAGTGACCATTTCCTTTGTAGTAGAAGCACTCAGTTTCAGGCTTGGGTCTAGCTTTGGGCTTCTTCATGGGAGTGGCAACTTGCTTGTCATTCTTCTTGAAGATCCCTTTCTTTCCCTTGACCTTTTTACTTGAAACTAGTGGTCTTGTCAACCATCAACACATGAAGCTTTTCTTGATTTCTACCTTCGACGATTTCAGCATCGCGAAGAGCTCAGCGAATCTTTTTCGTCATCCCTTGCATATTATAGTTCATCATGAAGTTCCAGTAACTTGGTGATAGTGACTAGAGAACTCTGTCAATCACCATCTTATCTAGAAGATTAACTCCCACTTTATTCAAGTGATTGTAGTACTTAGATATTCTGAGAACATGCTCACTGGTTGAGCTATTCTCCTCCATCTTGTAGGCAAAAATACTTACAAGAGATCTCATACCTCTCGACTCGGGCATGAGTCTGAAATACCAATTTCAAATCTTGGAACATCTCATATGCTCCATGGCATTTCAAAACATTTTTGAAGTCCCGGTTCTAAGCCATAAAGTATGTTGCACAAAACTATCAAGTAGTTATCATACCGAGCTTGTCAAACGTTCATAACGTCTACATTTGCTCCTGCAATAGTTTTGTCACCTAGAGGTGCATCAAGGACATAATTCTTCTGTGCAGCAATGAGGATAATCCTTAGATCACGGACCTAGTCCGCATCATTGCTACTATAAAATTTCAACTTAGTTTTCTCTAGGAACATATCATAAATAAAACGGGGAAGCTATAGGCGAGCAATTGATCTACAACATAGATATGCAAATACTATCAGGACTAAGTTCATGATAAATTTAAGTTCAGTTAATCATATTACTTAAGAACTCTCACTTAGATAGACATACCTCTAATCATCTAAGTGATCATGTGATCCATATCAACTAAACCATGTCCAATCATCACGTGAGATGGAGTAGTTTTCAACAGTGAACATCACTATGTTGATCATATCTACTATATGATTCACGCTCGACCTTTCGGTCTCAGTGTTCTTAGGCCATATCTGCATATGCTGGACTCATCGAGTTTAACCCGAATATTCTGCGTGTGCAAAACTGGCTTGCACCCGTTGTATGTGAATGTAGTGCTTATCACACCCGATCATCACGTGGTGTCTCGGCACGACGAACTGTAGCAACGGTGCATACTCAGGGAGAACACTTATACCTTGAAATTTAGTGAGAGATCATCTTATAATGTTGTCATTGTACTAATTAAAATAAGATGCATAAAGGATAAACATCACATGCAATCAAATAACTGCTATGATATGGCCATCATCATCTTGTGCCTTTGATCTCCATCTCCAAAGCACCCTCATGATCACCATCGTCACCGGCTTGACACCTTGATCTCCATCGAAGCATCATTGTCATCTCGCCAACTATTACTTCTACAACTATCGCTACCGCTTAGTGATAAAGCAAAGCAATTACATGGTGATTGCATTTCATACAATAAAGCGACAACCATATGGCTCCTGCCAGTTGCCGATAACTGTTACAAAACATGATCATCTCATACAACAATTTATATATCATCACATCTTGACCATATCACATCACAGCAAGCCCTGCAAAAACAAGTTAGACGTCCTCTACTTTGTTGTTGCAAGTTTTATGTGGCTGCTACGGGCTTCTAGCAAGAACTGTTCTTACCTACGCATCAAAACCACAACGATTTTTTGTCAAGTGTGCTGTTTTAACCTTCAACAAGGACCGGGCATAGTCAAACTCGATTCAACTAAAGCTGGAGAAACAGACACCCACTAGCCACCTGTGTGCGAAGCACGTCGGTATAACCAGTCTCACGAACACGGTCATGTAATGTCGGTCTGGGCCGCTTCATCCAATAATACCGCCGAATAAAAGTATGACATGCTGGTAAGCAGTATGACTATTATCGCCCACAACTCTTTGTGTTCTACTCGTGCATATAACATCTACGCATAGACCTGGCTCTAATACCACTATTGGGCAACACGGTATTTCAAAAAAATTACCTACGATCACGCAAGATCTATCTAGGAGATGCATAGCAACGAGACAGGAGAGTATGTCCACGTACCCTCATAGACCGAAAGGGGAAGCGTTTACTAACGCGGTTGATGTAGTCGAACGTCTTCACGATCCAACCGATCCAAGTACCAAACGTACGACACCTCCGCGATCTGCACACATTTAGCTCGGTGACGTCCCTCGAACTCTTCATACAGTTGAGGCCGAGGGAGAGTTTCGTCAGCACGATGGTGTGGTGACGGTGATGATGAAGTTACCGGCGCAGGGCTTCACCTAAGCACTACGATGATATGACCGAGGTGTGTAGCTGTGGAGGGGGGCACCGCACACGGCTAAAAGATCAACTTGTGAGTCTTTGGGGTGCCCCTTGCCTCCGTATATAAAGGAGGGAGAGGGAGAGGCAGTCGGCCCTAGGGGGGCGTGCCATGGAGTCCTACTAGGACTCCCTAGTCCTAGTAGGATTCCACCTCCCACACGGAGTAGGGAAGGGGGAAGGGAGAAGGAGAAGGAAAGGGGGACGCCCCCTCCTAGTCATAATCGGCCTCCTACCCAGGGGGGGCACACCAGCCCCTTGTGGGCTGGTGTGCTTCCCTCTTATGGCCCATAAGGCCCATAACTTCTCCAGGGGGTTCCGATAACCTCCCGGTACTCCGAAAAAATGCCCGAACCACTCGGAACCATTCTGATGTCCAAATGCAACCTTCCAATATATGAATATTTACCTCTCGACCATTTTGATACTCCTCTTCATGTCTGTGATCTCATCCGGGACTCCGAACAAACTTCGGTTCATCAAATCACATAACTCATAATACAAATCATCATCGAACGTTAAGCGTGCGGATCCTACGGGTTCGAGAACTATGTAGACATGACCAAGACACATCTCCGATCAATAACCAAGAGCGGAACTTGGATGCTCATATTGGCTCCTACGTATTCTACGAAGACCTTTATCGGTCAAACCGCATAACAACATACATTGTTCCCTTTGTCATCGGTATGTTACTTGCCTGAGATTCGATCATTGGTATCATCATACCTAGTTCAATCTCGTTACCGACAAGTCTCTTTACTCGTTCCGTAATGCATCATCCCATGACTAACTCATTAGTCACATTGCTTGCAAGGCTCATAGTGATGTGCATTACCGAGGGGGCCCAAAGATACCTCTCCGATACACAGAGTGACAAATCCTAATCTTGATCTATGCCAACTCAACAAACACCATCGGAGACACCTGTAGAGCATCTTTATAATCACCCAGTTACGTTGTGATGTTTGATAGCTGATGACCCACAAGTATAGGGGATCTATCATAGTCCTTTCGATAAGTAAGAGTGTCGAACCCAATGAGGAGCAGAAGAAAATGATAAGCGGTTTCCAGCAAGGTATTCTCTGCAAGTACTGAAATAAGTGGTAACAGATAGTTTTGTGATAGGATAATTTGTAACGAGCAACAAGTAACAAAAGTAAATAAAGTGCAGCAAGGTGGCCCAATCATTTTTGTAGCAAAGGACAAGCCTGTACAAACTCTTATATAGAGAAAAGCGCTCCCGAGGACACATGGGAATATCGTCAAGCTAGTTTTCATCACGTTCATATGATTCGCGTTCGGTACCTTGATAATTTGGTATGTGGTTGGACCGGTGCTTGGGTGCTACCCTTACTTGGACAAGCATCCCACTTATGGTTAACCTCTATTGCAAGCATCCGCAACTACAACAAAAGTATTAAGGTAAACCTAACCATAGCATGAAACAGGTGGATCCAAATCAGCCTCTTACGAAGCAACGCATAAACTAGGGTTTAAGCTTCTGTCACTCTAGCAACCCATCATCTACTTATTACTTCCCAATGCCTTCCTCTAGGCCCAAACAATGGTGAAGTGTCATGTAGTCGGCGTTCACATAACACCACTAGAGGAGAGACAACATACATCTCATCAAAATATCGAACGAATACCAAATTCACATGACTACTAATAGCAAGACTTCTCCCATGTCCTCAGGAACAAAAGTAACTACTCACAAAGAATAAACATGTTCATAATCATAGGGGTATTAATATGCATATAGGATCTGAACATATGATCTTCCACCAATTAAACCAACTAGCATCAACTACAAGGAGTAATTAACACTACTAGCAACCTACTAGCACCAATCCCGGACTTGGAGACAAGAATTGGATACAAGAGATGAACTAGGGTTTTGAGATGAGATGGTCCTGATGAAGATGTTGATGGAGATTGCCCTCTCCCGATGAGAGGAGCGTTGGTGATGACGATGGCGATGATTTCCCCCTCCCGGAGGGAAGTTTCCTCGGCAGAATAGCTTTGCCGGAGCCCTAGATTGGTTCCGCCAAGGTTCCGCCTCGTGGCGGCGGGGTTTCGTCCGAGAAGATGGCTTATGATTTTTTTCTCATCGAAAGACTCCATATAGCAGAAGATGGCCATCGGAGGGCCACCAGGGGGCCCACGAGGTAGGGGGTAGGGCGCGCCCCCCACCCTCGTGGGCAGGGTGTGGCCCCCTAGTGAATCTCTTCCGCTGGGTATTTTTTATATATTCTAAAAACGTCTTCCGTGAAGTTTCAGGACTTTTGGAGCTATGCATAATAGGTCTCTAATATTTGCTCCTTTTCCAGCCCAGAATCCCAGTTGTCGGCATTCTCCCTCTTTATGTAAACCTTGTAAAAATAAGAGAGAATATGCATAAGTATTGTGACATAATATTGTAATAACAGCCCATAATGCAATAAAAATCGATATAAAAGCATGATGCAAAATGGACGTTTCAACTCCCCAAGCTTAGGCCTCGCTTGTCCTCAAGCGAAAGCCGAAATCAAAAAGTATGTCCACATGTTTAGAGATAGAGGTGTCGATAAAAATAAAATACGGACATGAGGGCATCATGATCATTCTTAGAACAGTAACTTATATAATTCTTGTCATATGATTTCTTATGCTAGAGTAATAATTCAATCACAATTTCATGTATGAATCGTAAACTTAATAGAAAACTAACAAACTATAATCTCAGTCATTGGAGCAATTGCAATTTATCATAACATAGGAAAGAGTCAATGTATAAGAGCTTTTCAGCAAGTCCACATACTCAACTATCATATAATCTTTCACAATTGCTGACACTCACGCAATACTTATGGGTATGGAGTTTTAATCGGACACAGAGAAAGATAGGGGCTTATAGTTTTGCCTCCCAACGTTTTACCTCAGGGGTAATGTCAACAATAATAGTTCATGAAAACTCACATCCAATTTTCCATATATACCAGGATCTTTCCAACATACTGTGCTTGCCAAAGGATAAAATGTAAAAAGGAAGGGTGAAGATCACCATGACTCTTATGCAAGGTAGGGAGTGAAAGTAAAAGGTAGGCCCTTCGCAGAGGGAAGCAGAGGTTGTCATGCGCTTTTATGGTTGGATGCATAAAATCTTAATGCGAAAGAACGTCACTTTATATTGCCACTTGTGATATGGACCTTTATTATGAAGTCTGTCGCTTTTATTTCTTCCATATCACACGATCGTATAAATCTTATTTTCTCCCACACTAATAAGTCATACATATTTAGAGAGCAATTTTTATTGCTTGCACCGATGACAACTTACATGGAGGATCTTACTCAATCCATAGGTAGGTATGGTGGACTCTTATGGCAAAACTGGTTTTAAGGGTATTTGGAAGCACAAGTACTATTTCTACTTGGTGCAATGAATTTGGATAACATGAAGGGGAAAGGCAAGCTCAACATGTTGGAGGATCCAAGACAATATAATTTATCTCAGATGTAAGAAAACATAACCCATTACGTTGTCTTCCTTGTCCAATGTCAACTCTTTAGCATGTCATATTTTAATGAGCGCTCACAATCATAAAAGATGTCCAAGATAGTATATCTATATGTGAAGACCTCTCTTTCTTTATTACTTCCTATTAATTGCAACGATGACCAAAACTATGCTTGTCAACTCTCAACAACTTTTATTCATCATACCTTTTCTATGTGAGCTCATTACTCTCCATAAGATTCACATGATCTCTATGTTTCTTTTTATTCTTTCTCTTTTCTTTTATTCACTTAGGATCATGGAAAAATTATCAAGCCCTTGACTCAACACTAATCTTTATTATATATAGCTCACGGACTCGATTACATAGAGGGATCATAAAGCAAAACTCAAAACTAGATCATGCCATAAAAGCTTTTATTCTACTAGATCAAGATATTATCAAAAGGATCGAACTAAGAAAAACAGTAAAGATAAAAGTGATGGTGATACGATACCGGGGCACTCCCCCAAGCTTGGCAGTTGCCAAGGTGTCGGGGATATACCCCACGGTATGACCTGGCTGGAGTTGTAAACCGGGTGGGACTTGGTAAACCGGCGGATGGTAAACCGGTGGAGAGTTAAGACAGAGAGTCAAGACAGATGGCTAAGAAAGACGGTAAACCGGCGAGTGTTAAACCGGCAAGGTTAAGACAGATGGTAGCACCGACAGGTGTTTAGTCAATGTTAAACCGACAGACAATGTTAAATCGGCAGACATTAAGAAGCTTAGGAAGGGAAGTCAAAATAGTTTAAGTCTTAGTCCGAGATGGACTCTACATGTAACCCGCCCCTTTAACATATATAAGGAGGGGCAAGGCTCCCCAAAGAGGGAGGAAAAAGAAGAAACAATCTTAGGGCTAGACACAAAGAGGAGAGCCGGTTTACGGCGACTCCCTCGTGATGATAATGAGACCTAGCCTCAAACAGCATGTAGGGTTGTTACCGGATGATATTTCCCGGGGCCCGAAGCTGTCTAAATCCCTGTCTTGTGTTGCGTTTTTCAATTCCGCTCAGCCCCTCTCAAGCTACCACATAGATGCGTTGGCCTCATGACTAAGTCCTTCCGCTAGGACATCTGACGTGACAAAACCACGACACAAGGGGAGTGCCCATACCCATGTTATTTTGTCTCTCTTTTCGGGGATGGTGATGTGATGTTCTTGGCGATTATGCCCCTCAAGATACGATTCTCCTCTTCAAGCTTGTTGACATGCTGCTTGAGGTCCATTATTTCCTTTCGGAGTTTTCCTGTAACAGCCAAAGCTCCCTGCACCCAAGGGTGCTGCATAGCTGCGGGAGAACCAGTGACACTTTTTTTCATATTCTCATAAGAAAGAAATCCAACATTGGAAGGGATAACCGAGTTTGGAATAGCCGAGCTCTGCAGTTCTCCCATTGTGAATCCAGCTTGGAGGCGGGAAGTGACTTCTTGATCCTCTTCCATGGCACCTATCCTCTTCAAATCAGCCTCCATCTCGTCCTCCGTTGCTGGCCCAAAGGGGCCAACGTGGTTGTTTGTCGTTAATCTCGGTGCCGGATGAGACACCCGGCTCTCCCCGACTGACTCTTGTGAAGACATCCTGCTCTAATCTATAGCAGCAACAGCTCGAAACACAAACAGAGGATAATTGCGTGATACGGGAATCAAAACCCCCGGGAGATTATATAATGAATTTTTACCGACCAAAATACATGTCGTGTACGAAAACGAAGTCCGGAGAGAACACGACGTGCCCACGAGGTAGGGGGGTGCACCCAGGGGGGTAGAGCGCGCCCTCCACCCTCGTGGAGCCCTCGTGTCCTTCCCGGACTGCTTCTTATTTTTCTATTTTTCTAAATATTCCAAAACGGAGAAATATCGCCTTAAAAACTGTTTTGGAGTCGGTTTACTTACCGTACCACATACCTATTCCTTTTCGGAGTCTGAAACGTTCCGGAAAGTGTCCCTTATGTATTCCTCCGTTCAATAATATTGGTTTCAACATTTATGGGATTACCTGAGATATAATGTTTGATTCTTTGACTGTTCACCACCTTCGGATTTGTGCCTTCGAAGTTGTTGATTTTTATGGCACCGGAACGATAGACCTCCTCGATAACATAAGTACCTTCCCATTTAGAGAGAAAAAAAATCTTAAACGAGAGTTGTATAGCAATACATAATCACCTACATTAAACTCACGCTTTTGTATCCTTTTATTGTGCCATCTTTTAACTTTTTCTTTAAACAACTTGGCATTTTCGTAGGCTTGGGTTCTCCATTCATCAAGTGAGCTAATATCAAATAACCTCTTCTCACCAGCAAGATTAAAATCATAATTGAGTTCTTTAATAGCCCAATATGCATTATGTTCTAGTTCGAGAGGTAAGTGACATGCTTTTCCATAGACCATTTTATACGGAGACATACCCATAGGATTTTTATATGCAATTCTATAGGCCCATAATGCATCATCAAGTTTCTTGGAACAATTCTTTCTAGACCTATTAAAAGTCTTTTGCAAAATTAATTTGAGTTCTCTATTACTCAATTCTACTTGACCACTAGACTGAGGGTGATAAGGGGATGCAATTCTATGATTAACATCATATTTAGCAAGCATTTTACGGAAAGCACCATGAATGAAATGTGATCCACCATCAGTCATTAAATATCAAGGCACTCCAAACTTTGGAAAAATAACTTCTATAAGCATTTTAATAGAAGTGTTATGATCAACATTACTAGTTGGAATAGCTTCTACCCACTTAGTAACGTAATCAACAGCAACTAGAATATGTGTATAGCCATTAGAGGAAGGAAAGGGTCCCATATAATCAAAGCCCCAAACATCAAATGGTTCAATAACGAGTGAATAGTTCATGGGCATTTCTTGGCGTCTATTAATATTACCAATTCTTTGACATTCATCACAAGATAAAACAAACTTACGGGCATCCTTGAAGAAAGTAGGTGTAACATCCCAAAATTCTAAATTTTTGGAATGTTATATTAAATAAATAATTGTGATTGTTTGTTTGATTTTTGTGTGATTGATTGTGTCAAACTGAGTGGAAATTGAAACTTTTTGAAACTTGAATGAGAGGGAATAAACGGACTTTCCCAAAACTTTCATCCTGCATTTTGATCTCGAAGAATTCAAATACATTTCATTACAAGATCCTAGAGTGAAGATAATATGACTTCTTCCATTTAAAGAAATGAAAAGGGGTTTGAAAATGATTTGAATTCCATTTGAAATATTTCAAACTTAGAAACTCTAAGCAACTCAATGAGTTCATGAGGGAAGATAAATGACTTCTTCAAAATTGAAGAAAGAGAGTTGGGAGTTTCAAATAAATAATTTGGAAGTCACTTTCAAGTTATTTGGAACTCATTTTCCATTCGAAGTTGTTTGAAATTCCAAATTCAAATCCTCTTGGGAGTTATTTAGTTTTATATTCAAATTATTTTTCTCCTAAAAATAAATAAATAAATGGAAATAAGGGTAAAATGATTCCCTTCAATAGAAAATTAGGAGAAAATAACTTTGAAATCATTTGGCTATTTTAAAAATGATTTTTATTGATTTTAAATGCAACAGTAGCATTGTTTGACTTTTATGATTTATTTTTGGATTTTATTTAAACTTGGAAAATAGTTCACCTTATTCTTGGTATTTTTATGATCATTTTGGTATATGATATGATTATGTATAATTTTTATTTAATTTACTTCTGCTGCAGTTTTCCTTTATTTTTTTTAAAAAACACACCTCCTGGACCGAAACAGCCCCAGTGCCCGAAGGCCACCGCACGCTCGCCCCCCTCTTCTCTCGCTCGCTCTCTCCCACCGCCGCAGGTCACCCCCAACCTCCCGCTCCTCCCGCTGGATGAGCACGCACTCACGCTCCCGCAACCACCGGCGCCATTGCCCCGGGATAAGGCCTATCCGCCGTGACCCGAGCCCCTCTTTGCGCCTATAAAACCCCCGTGACCCCCTCTCTCCATTCTGCCACTTTGCTCGCTCCCTCGCTCCTCACAGACGCCGCCCTGTCCATTTGGATCTCGCCGGAGCTGAAGCTCTCCGTCGTTGATTCCGTCGTTGGTGGAACCCCAAGCCCTCTCCTCTTTGTCAAAAATTTGTTCCCTTGCCGTCCCGCACCCGTTTGACATCTTTTTTGCCGCCTAGGTCTCCCGGAGACGCCGCCCCGACGAAACGCGCCCTCGCCGGAGCACCGAACGCCGCCGCCTCCCTCGGATCGATGCCGGCCACCCCGCCGCCCTCCGACCCCACCATCCGGTCGCCTGCGCCACGCCGCACCCCTCCGTCTACTTCGTCGCCGCCTGAACCTACCGGAGGCCGCCGTAGCCGTCGCCCCGTCGTCCCCTGCACGTCACCGACGCCTACGCTGTCGCTCGCTGTGAGCTGCCTCGCCCGTTCTGTTTGGTTTTTTTTAAACGGTTAACCAAGGTTTTATTAAACAGTGCGGTTTTAGTGAAAAACCGGTCTCCGGTTTTCTTTATTTAGCCGCGGTAGTTGTTTTTATTATTCAGTGGCCGTTCACCGTATAGCTACCAAAGTGAACACTCTCTGGCCTCTCACAGTGCGCCACCTGGCCAGGGACTTGTTGGTGATAGTTTTCTTCACTGTTTAGTCCCTATAATTAGCAGATTGGTCCCTAAACTTAGAATAGCCATAACTTTTTACCCATACGTCCAAATTCGATGAAACCAGCGGCAAATTCTTCGTATTGATTAGATCTATCCAGTAGCATCATGTTTGTAAACTTTTTCCAAATTCAAAATTGAACTTTATTCAGATTTGAATTCGAACTTCAAATGGCCATATCTCCTAAACCGTAGCTCCGATTGATGTGATTCTTTTTGCACCGTGTCACCGTTGCCAAACCCTATCACTTGGACCTATATCACGATATTTTTCACACATTAGGATCTGTCCATGATAGTTTTACTATTATGCCATGTATGCACTTTAGTACACATCACATCTTTGCACCCTATGTCACATGTTGTTTTGCATTTAGGATATTTCCATGCTTGTTAAGTGTGTTGAATGTTCATTTGGTTTTCCAAGACTTTTGCTTTGCATGTTCTTCTTGGTTCTTTGAAATGATTGCTTATGTGAGTGCAATGTTTGACCTTATAGATTTTCATCGGAGAGTGACGAATAGCTCTATTAAGTAAATTTCTGAGAGCGATATAATCTTCATCAACTATTACCAGGCAAGTTCACATTTGAGCATTCTTCCAATTACCTATGTTTTATATTATGCACTTAGTACTTTTGTGGTAGGATTGCATGGTAGGATTTATTGATGTCGGATGGCTATGTCATTACCTAGTAGTTCATTGAGGTAGGTTTGAACCATATACCTTTGTCACCACCACGTAAGTTTAATTTTGCCTCGCCAATGTAGACGTGGATTGGGAAGTGTTCATTGTGAGAGATGAGTGACAAAGTAGTAAGTAGAACCAAGATAACTTAATGAACTACCTGGGAGGAGGTTTGGATTGAATGGTGGCGAAGTACAGTGGGAGCATGCATGGGAAATCCATGGTGATGCACCACTAGTGGTCCGTCCGCCCAGTCTCAAAGAGATCAATCGTATTCTCATGTCTAAAAGCTTACGTGTGTAGCCACAAGCCAATATGGGCTCTGGCTTAGTTGAGTAGTTAGTGTGACCCCTTCCGAGATGGGCTAGCAGATGTAGAATGATGTAGGTGTACCAGCCTATCTGTGGGTTAAGGGGGAACATTTTTGAAAGACTATGTCTCGGTCATCCTGTTCTCAAACGCCAGGCAGTGCGAGAATTTCAAGGGAGGTGATCGAGTCTTGTGGGGAAAGTGCGCAAACCTCTGCAGAGTGTTAAAACCTAATTGGTTAGCCGTGTCCCCGGTTACGGACAACTTGAGTATCTAGTAGTGGAAATGCTGGGAGATCTCATCACTCTTAATTAAAGAGTTGGGTTCTAAATGAAACTTTGGGGATGGATTGAGTTGGGTTTACCAACTCATCCTATGCTTTACAGTAGTGGTAGAATAATATCTTTTATTCTAGGGAAAACTAGCTTTATGCAAAAACTAAACTTAGAGCTTTCCACCAGCCAAATTGCATGTACAAATAGGTTCATTATTCTTATGATGTGACTTGCCAGTACATTCAATGTACTGACCTACAAGGCTGGTACGTCTTATGTTGCAGGGATTTTTTCTACGACGAGTAAGAGTTACGTTGTAGGGTTACGATCTACACTCAACTTGCCGTTGGCATTGACGGACTCCACACCCTTATGTTTGTTTCCACTGAGACTTATGAGGTATATATCAGTTTTACGCTATTTATACATGTGATTGCACTTTGATATATACATTGATGTAATATGTGTGCCAGCATACCGATCCAGGGATGGCACGGATACACAGAGGCTTGACCGTTTGAGGTCGGGTCGCCACAGATATGGTATCAGAGCACATGTTGACTATAGGACGTGACCCTAGAAACTGGAAAGCCCATAGGAAAGGATTTCTCTAAAACTTAATTTTCAAAAAGATCCTTTACCTCTCTTCTTTTCCGAGCTTTATCAAATCTTTCCTTTTACCCCAAATAGTTAGACAATACCCCTTTTCCCTTTAACCACACGAATGATCAACTGATGAGACCACTCCGAGAACGACAAGATATCAGACTTCACCATACACTAGAAGAATTGAAGCTACAACAGTCGAAGCCTTTGAAGAATCAAAGAATTTGAAGACATCGACAAATTCCAAGATTTATATGACCTTTAGAAGACCAAACCCTTGTTGTATACTCACGTTAGATGCGATGATTTGTGAGCTGTCATATTTGGTGTGTGTTTTCCGACAGCAACAAATAAAACTTATTTTCAAAACTATATTGTTTGTATTGTGTGTATCTTCCTCTATCCCTCTTATCTCATCCCAAAAAAACCCTTTGGACCCAATAGATGATGAATGAAGATGGACTTGTATTCTCTGAACCGATCACTCAGTGAGAGGCAGAGCTATGGATTCAAAACATGGAGAATCACTTCAGGAGCAATTTGGTTGCAAGGAAATATGAGGTTCAGTATGCTCTTCAGTACTTTACAAAAAGTGCTGCAACCTGGTGGAAAATGCATCAGGCCATACAAGGATGTAATGGAGCAAAAACTTAGGAGCAATTCAACACGACTCTACTGAGATCTCGTCTTATTCAGAAACCCTATGGCAATAAAATGAGGAAACCTTGTGCATGCAAGATTTGCGGTGAGATAGGACATACCCATGAGGAACACAAGGATGGATGCCCTCATTATGAAGCAAATCACCAAGTTGAAGAATGCCCAACTAGGCAGGTTACTTGTTTCTTATGTGAAGGAACTACGCACTACCCTACTCGGTGCCATATTTATCCCAAGGTACAAGAAATTACCAAGCAGCAGAAGGAAGCAGTGAAAGAAGACCTTGGGGAAAGTTTAAAAGAACCTGTGATGAAAGAAGATGTTGATGACCTTGATGGAGAAAGCCTAAACAGATTTTTCTCCAATGCTTGCTATTCATGTGGAGAAGAAGAAAATTTATCACAGCATTGCACGAAGGAAAGCCAAGAGTATCTGGGAAACTTCCCGATGAAAGAAGTGGAGTTTGATCCATATGAGATAGAGGAATTGATCGGAACAAAGAAGTCCAGGAAGAGAAAGCGCATGTGTCCCCAGAACAACCTAGTTTCTGCAGAAAAGGACCTGAGTCAAATCACTTGTTACAGGTGCAAGGATTTAGGTCATTACGCTAGCAAATGCCCAGCAAGGAAGCCAAGAACCCAAGGAGCCAAGATAACTACCAGGAAGCCCCTGGATTTGTCTGAAGTCATTTGTTTATGCTGCAAAGGAGTAGGACATTTTGCCAGAGAATGTTCGGACCCAAGGAGAGCTTGAGCAGAGTAGTTGAGATCTTGATATTGGAATAAAGCATGTAATAAATATGGGATGTACTTTTATTTTTGTTGGGGATGTTGGGTTGAGTTGTGAAATGGGAATTGTAATGGTTCGTGAAGCAATAAAAGTTGATGTGCTTGGAATCTCATATGAGGTGTCATGAGTTGTTTGTTGATTGTGAGTACCTCTCTCGCTATCTCACCCAGACTAAAACCTTGAACTCATGGACAAGTTGACCCCAAACCTTTCCCAGAAAAATAACCACATTTAACCAAAGGAAATACATACAGTATCCTGAGTACCCCTTCTATCTTATGCCTGCAGATGACAACCCTTTACGAGTCTTTTCTCAAGGGCACAGAAACAATCATGACCCTCACCAGTGATCAGGATTACCCAAAAAATCCCGAAGGACATGATGAAGCATATTCATCTTGAAGGAGATGCAGTCTACAAGGGTTATCCTTTCATGGAGAATGGAGTTGAACTTTGGTACGTGGAGGTACACCTCCACCGTGTGAAGGGAGTTTTCCCAAAGACTATGGGGCAATACTTTTTCATTTCTCGAGTACCACGAGCAACATTCTTTGACTCCGTTCGTGAAGCTGCTATGGAAGCCATACGTCAGATTGGAGAAATACTAGAAGCAAGACTCTGTCTGTTATGTCCGGCCTGTCATATGGAAGGCCCATCGGGCAATCTTAGCCCACAAGTTATCTTAGGTTAATTCGTGTGCAAGTTATCTAGGTTATAAATATAAGTTGTAAGACTCTTTTCAGCTCAAGCAATAAGAAGAATATTATCTCCTATTGCCCGGCTCCCTAAGGAGCCGGAAACCCTAGCCGCCAACAGCCCTAGCTGCCGCCCTTCTCCTAGCTCGCGACGGCGCCCTGTCGCCGGCGCACCCGTTCCTCGCCACGCCCCCCTCCATCCTTCCCTTACCACCTACGCCCTAGACCTGGTAGAGTACTTGATTCAACCAATTTGATAATCAGAGACCACGTTGCGATCATGTCGCTGCCGCCATCACCGCCGCTGCTGCCCGTCGGTACCACCGCGCCCATGACGACGGCGCCAATCATCACCGCGCCGACCACATCCGCCGGGACCTCGCTGGTGTGTCCCGTCTCCTCCCCGGCACCACCTGCACCACCATCTCCGGGCGCATCTGCACCACCGCCGGCGACCGCCTTGTCCCCGGAGCTGCTCGCCGCGATGCTGCATCACCTGTGCGCCGCGGTCCAGGGGCTGCAGATCCAACAGCAGCTTGGGGCAGGAGCATACGACCACCAGCACTTGGCCCCGATCGCATTCCCCGGCCCCCATCTACTACCACCATATGGGATCGGGCCGGGCTCCTACGCGTACTACAACCGCCGTTATCCGCGCCCTCTTCAACTGGGCACAGCTCGGGCGCGGCCTCGACTACCGGGTTACCGATCCATCAGGTCCGGTTTCCCCCGTCCCCGTCCCCCCTGCCAGCATGGGTGGCGGGGTCTTCGCCTTCGCCGGTCTACACCACGACCCCGGTTGAGCCGACTCCGTTTCCGAAGTTCGGCGGGCCATTCGGCCCCGCCGGCCAGTACCCGGACTACTCCGATCAGGCACCCCCGGCTTCACTGTTCCGAGCCCGCCTGCTCGGCACGGCGGGCCGCAGCAGACACCGCCGCGGTTCGCCAAACTCGACTTCGCCACCTACGAGGGCACGGAGGACCCCCTCAACTGGCTCAACCAGTGTGAGCAGTTCTTTCGAGGGCAGCGGACGCTCGCTTCAGATCGTACCTGGCTCGCGTCCTATCATCTTCGAGGCGCAGCGCAGACCTGGTACTACGCCCTCAAGCAGGACGAGGGTGGCATGCCACCGTGGGAGCGCTTCTGGGAGCTCTGTCTCCTCCGCTTCGGGCCTCCTGTCCGCGGGAGCCGCCTGGCGGCCCTCGGCTGCTTACCCTTCACATCCACGGTGCAGGACTACGCCGACCGCTTTCAGGCCCTGGTGTGCCATGCGCCGGGTGTCTCCGCGACTCAGCGCACCGAGTTATTTGTGGGCGGTCTGCCAGACCATATTCGCGTGGACGTCGAGCTACGGGATCCCCCCGATCTCCAGACGGCCATGTACTACGCCCGCGCATTCGAGCGCCGCGCGGTGGCCATTCAGCAGGACTCACCGTTCCGGGCCGCTGGCTCACTACCTTCGCCGGATTCTGCACGGGGTCGGCCTGCGCAGGCTTCCGCGGCACCCCTCGCCGCGACCGCGACACCTCTCGCCGTGACCGCGGCGCGCCCATTCCGCCGGCTCACCTCAGCCGAGATACTCGAGCGTCGCCGCCAAGGGTTGTGCTTCAACTGCGATGAACTCTACAAGCCCGGCCACACCTGCCCGCGACTCTTCTACCTGGAGGTGGCAGACTACATTCCGGAGGACGCCGTCACCGCCGACCTGGCCGCCCCAGATGTCGAGAAGGTGTTTGACGCTGGTTGATTACCTCGAGGAGTTCAGCAAGCACTTCCCCACCTTACAGCTCGAGAACGAGCTGTTTGTGCAGGCGGGGAGAAGTGTTATGTCCGGCCTGTCATATGGAAGGCCCATCGGGCAATCTTAGCCCACAAGTTATCTTAGGTTAATTCGTGTGCAAGTTATCTAGGTTATAAATATAAGTTGTAAGACTCTTTTCAGCAAGCAATAAGAAGAATATTATCTCCTATTGCCCGGCTCCCTGAGGAGCCGGAAACCCTAGCCGCCAACAGCCCTAGCCGCCGCCCTTCTCCTAGCTCACGACGGCGCCCTCTCGCCGGCGCGCCCGTTCCTCGCCACACCCCCCCTCCATCCTTCCCTTACCACCTACGCCCTAGACCTGGTAGAGTACTTGATTCTACCACCGTCACACTCAGGAATACCTGAGAGAGGTCCATGCAGAGATGATGGAGATGAAGCTCATGGCCACCATGACGAAGCAAAAGTTCGATGATTTCAAGGATCACATTGCACAATTCCGGTGGGACTAAAACATCTTCAAGAAGGGCAAATGAATAAAGATGGAAGTAATGCTTGACCATACCAAACTATGTGGATGGCAGCTTTTGTAATAGAGTACTTTTGAAATTTGAGTTTTGAGTAGTGGTTAAGGATGTAATAAAGGATTAGATATGAAGAGAATATAAATTATGGATGAACCAGTGCATTTTTTTGGCGATACTTGTCTGTGTGAATAATTGACCGATGGAAAGGAAAATGTTGTTCCATATAAAGTTGGAGTTTGGACAAATGAGTTGGAGTTTGTTTTAGTTATGATGGTTACCCCAAGAGTAGGCAGGAAGGAAGTGATATTGGATTTAAAGGAGATGTAATGTTGGAATATGGAACAATAGTAGCTCCAAGGATGAGTTAAAGTTATACCAGTGTTGAAGTGGGCCATAACCCACAGGACCCAGGATTTGATAAGGAAACAAGCACAATCTTGTTGAAGAAAAGAATTCTGGAAGAAGTTGTGAGTTCATCAGCAGACGTTCCATAGGAGGTTACGTAAACCCGAGAGTTGTGAAGAAACGATAGAGGTTTTGTTTGGCTTGCAGAACCAATAGATTTATCCGGACCCAGTTCATGGAGAAGAGAAGTTCTGCAATGCTTGTGAGGATGCCCAAGTGTTAGAATACGTGATTCACTATCTGCATATGTGGTAATGATTCAAGTACGGGATGGATTGGCCCCCATACCGAAGACTTCTATCATGAGCTATCATATGTTGATGGAAAATCAGAGAGCCTTAAAACCCTAGAAGAGTGTCGACACGACAAGCCAAAAACCTTAGAATGGCAGGATGATGGAAACCCTGTATAGGCACCTATTGCCAATCGTAGGTTATGCGGTGAGGTTCAACCCAGACCCATTTCCTGCAGGAGAAACCAAAAAAAATTCTCGACAAACATGAGGTTTTCGATAGTTGTTTAGCTTTGGCGCCAGACCTGTCAAGTCTCAGAAGGATCCTATTTTGATGCAAGGACTCCTGATTTTGAGGAAAAGGCCATGCCCTTAACGGAAGAGCAAAAGTGAAGGAGTTATCTCGGAGAATATGAGAACACCGGCACCGTCAACGCAAAGGACGGAGTACATGAGTTTTGTCGGAACCATAACCATGATTCTAAGGGTGGTAGCACCCCATACCATGTGTTGATGAATGGATGCTCAAGGAGACCCCCCAAACCTAACCTTCTTTCCAGCCTCTCCGAATCTCGAGGACGAGATTCATTTTAAGGGTGGTAGTTTTGTAACATCCCAAAATTCTAAATTTTTGGAATGTTAAGTTAAATAAATAATTGTGATTGTTTGTTTGATTTTTGTGTGATTTATTGTGTGAAACTGAGTGGAAATTGGAACTTTTTGAAAGTTGAATGAGAGGGAATAAAAGGACTTTCCCAAAACTTTCATCTTGCATTTTGATCTCGAAGAATTCAAATTCATTTCATCACAAGATCCTAGAGTGAAGATAATATGACTTCTTCCATTTAAAGAAATGAAAAGGGGTTTGAAAATGATTTGAATTCCATTTGAAATATTTCAAACTTAGAAACTTTAAGCAACTCAATGAGTTCATGAGGGAAGATAAAATGACTTCTTCAAAATTGAAGAAAGAGAGTTGGGAGTTTCAAATAAATAATTTGGAAGTCACTTTGAAGTTATTTGGAACTCATTTTCCAATCGAAGTTGGTTGAAATTCCAAATTCAAATCCTCTTGGGAGTTATTTAGTTTTATATTCAAATTATTTTCTCCTAAAAATAAATAAATAAATGGAAATAAGGGTAAAATGATTCCCTTCAATAGAAAATTAGGAGAGAATAACTTTGAAATCATTTGGCTATTTTAAAAATGATTTTTATTGATTTTAAATGCAACAATAGCATTGTTTGACTTTTATTATTAATTTTGGATTTTATTTGAACTTGGAAGATAGTTCACCTTATTCTTGGTATTTTTATGATCATTTTGGTATATGATAAGACTATGTATAATTTTTATTTAATTTACTTCTGCTGCAGTTTTCCTTTGTTTTTTTTTTAAAAACACACCTCCTGGACCGAAACAGTGTTTGGCCCAGGGGCGAACCAGCCGGCCAGTTCGCCCCAGGAGCCACCCCGACCAGCCCAGCCCCAGTGCCCGAAGGCCACCGCACGCTCGCCCCCCTCTTCTCTCGCTCGCTCTCTCCCACCGCCGCTGCCAGTGGGGCCCGCTCCCTAGGTCACCCCCAACCTCCCGCTCCTCCCGCTGGATGAGCACGCACTCACGCTCCCGCAACCACTAGTGCCATTGCCCCGGGAGCCTATCCGCCGCGACCCCGAGCCCCTCTTCGCGCCTATAAAACCCCCGTGACCCCCTCTCTCCATTCTGCCACTTTGCTCGCTCCCTCGCTCCTCACAGACGCCGCCCCGTCCATTTGGATCTCGCCGGAGTTGAAGCTCTCCATCGTTGATTCCGTCGTCGGTGGAACTCCAAGCCCTCTCCTCTTTGTCAAAAATGTGTTCCCTTGCCGTCCCGCACCCGTTTGACATCTTTTTTGCCGCCTATGTCTCCCGAAGACGCCGCCCCGACCAAACGCGCACTCACCAGAGCACCGAACGCCGCCACCTCCCTCCGATCGACGCCGGCCACCCCGCCGCCCTTCGAGCCCACCATCCGGTCGCCTGTGCCACGCCGCACCCCTCCGTCTACTTCGCCACCGCCGGAACCCACCGGAGGCCGCCGTAGCCGTCGCCCCGTTGCTGCCCAACGTCGCGCCGCCGTCCCCTGCACGTCACCGACGCCTACGCTGCCGCTCGCTGTGAGCTGCCTCCCCGGTTCTGTTTGGTTTTTTTGTTTAAAACGGTTAACCAAGGTTTTATTAAACCATGCGGTTTTAGTGAAAACCGGTCTCTGGTTTTTTTTATTTAGCCACGGTAGTTGTTTTTATTATTCAGTGGCCGTTCACCGTATAGCTACCGAAGTGAACACTCTCGGGCCTCTCACAGTGCGCCACCTGGCCAGGGACTTGTTGGTGATAGTTTTCTTCACTGTTTAGTCCCTATAATTAGCAGATTAGTCCCTAAACTTAGAATAGCCACAACTTTTTACCCGTAGGTCCAAATTCGATGAAACCAGCGGCAAATTCTTCGTATTGATTAGATCTATCCGGTAGCATCATGTTTGTAAACCTTTTCCAAATTCAAAATTGAACTTTATTCAGATTTGAATTCGAACTGCAAATGGCCATATCTCCTAAACGTAGCTCCGATTGATGTGATTCTTTTTGCACCGTGTCACCGTTGCCAAACCCTATCACTTGGACCTATCTCAAGATATTTTTCACACATTAGGATCTGTCCATGATAGTTTTACTATTATGCCATGTATGCACTTTAGTACACATCACATCTTTGCACCCTATGTCACATGTTGTTTTGCATTTAGGATATTTCCATGCTAGTTAAGTGTGTTGAATGTTCATTTGGTTTTCCAAGACTTTTGCTTTGCATGTCCTTCTTGGTTCTCTGAAATGATTGCTTATGTGAGTGCAATGTTTGACCTTATAGATTTTCATCGGAGAGTGACGAATAGCTCTATTAAGTAAATTTCTGAGAGCGATATAATCTTCATCAACTATTACCAGGCAAGTTCACATTTGACCATTCTTCCAATTACCTATGTTTTATATTATGCACTTAGTCCTTTTGTGGGAGGATTGCATGGTAGGATTTATTGATGTCGGATGGCTATGTCGTTACCTAGTAGTTCATTGAGGTAGGTTTGAACCATATACCTTTGTCACCACCGCGTAAGTTTAATTTTGCCTTGCCAATGTAGACGTGGATTGGGAAGTGTTCATTGTGAGAGATGAGTGACAAAGTAGTAAGTAGAACCAAGATAACTTAATGAACTACCTGGGCGGAGGTTTGGATTGAATGGTGGCGAAGTACAGTGGGAGCATGCATGGGAAATCCATGGTGGTGCACCACTAGTGGTCCGTCCGCCCAGGCTCAAAGAGATCAATCGTATTCTCATGTCTAGAAGCTTACGTGTGCAGCCACACGCCAATATGGGCTCTGGCTTAGTTGAGTAGTTAGTGTGACCCCTTCCGGGATGGGCTAGCAGATGTAGAATGATGTAGGTGTACCGGCCTATCCGTGGGTTAAGGGGGAACATTTTAGAAAGACTATGTCTCGGTCATCCTGTTCTCAAACGCCAGGCAGTGCGAGAATTTCAAGGGAGGTGATCGAGAATTGTGGGGAAAAGTGCGCAAACCTCTGCAGAGTGTTAAAACCTAATCGATTAGCCGTGTCCCCGGTTACGGACAACTTGAGTATCTAGTAGTGGAAATGCTGGGAGATCTCATCACTCTTAATTAAACAGTTGGGTTCTAAATGAAACTTTGGGGATGGATTGTGTTGGGTTTACAAACTCATCGTATGCTTTACAGTAGTGGTAGAATAATATCTTTTATTCTAGGGAAAACTAGCTTTATGCAAAAACTAAACTTAGAGCTTTCCACCAGCCAAATTGCATGTACAAATAGGTTCATTATTCTTATGATGTGACTTGCCAGTACATTCAATGTACTGACCTACAATGCTGCTACGTCTTATGTTGCATGGATTGTTTTCTACGACGAGTAAGAGTTACGTTGTAGGGTTACGATCTACACTCAACTTGCCGTTGGCGTTGATGGACTCCACACCCTTATGTTTGTTTCCGATGAGACTTATGAGGTATATATCAGTTTTACGCTATTTATACATGTGATTGCACTTTGATATATACATTTATGTACTGTGTGTGCCAGCATACCAATCCAGGGATGGCACGGATACACAGAGGCTTGACCGTTTGAGGTTGGGTCGCTACAGTAGGCCAATAAAAACCAGATTGCAATACCTTATGTGCAGTCCTATCTCCAACATGGTGTCCTCCATAAGCTTCAGAGTGACACTTGCATAGGATATGTTCCTGTTCATGCTCAGGTACACAACGTCTAATAATACCATCTATTCCTTCTTTATAAAGATGTAGGTCATCCAAAAGTAATGCCTCAAATCATAGAAGAACTTTTTCTTTTGCTGGTATGTGAAACTAGGTGGTATAAACTTAGCAACAATGTAATTAGCATAATCAGCATACCATGGAGTAGTATGAGAAGCATTTATAACATTTAATTTCTCATCAGGAAAGCTATCATCAATAGGTAGTGGGTCATCAAGCACATTTTCTAACCTAGACAAGTTGTCCACAACGGGGTTCTCAGCTCCCTTTCTATCAACAATATGTAAGTCAAATTCTTGTAGCAAGAGAACCCATCTAATAAGTCTAGGTTTAGCATCTTTCTTTTCCATAAGATATTTAATAGCAGCATGATCAGTGTGAATAGTTACTTTAGAATCAACAATATAAGGTCTGAACTTATCACAAGCAAATACAACTGCTAAGAATTCTTTTTCAGTAGTTGCATAATTTCTTTGAGCATTGTCTAGTGTTTTACTAGCATATTGAATAACATTTAGTTTCTTATCAACTCTTTGCCCTAGAACAGCACCTACAACATAATCGCTAGCATCACACATAATTTCAAAGGGTAAATTCCAATCAGGTGGCTGAATAATAGGTGCAGAGATCAATGCTTTCTTAAGTATTTCAAATGCTTCTACAAAATCATCATCAAAGACAAATGGTATATCTTTTGTAATAAATTAGTCAGAGGCCGAGAGATTTTTGAGAAGTCCTTAATGAACCTCCTATAAAAACCGGCATGACCAAGGAAACTTCTTATACCTTTGATGTCCTTGGGACATGGCATCTTTTCAATAGCATCAACCTTGGCTTTATCAACTTCAATACCTCTTTCGGAAACTTTGTGCCCCAGGACAATGCCTTCATTAACCATACAGTGACACTTTTCCCAATTCAAGACAAGATTAGCTTCTTCACATCTCTGCAAAACTCGATCAAGGTTGCTTAAGCAATCATCAAAACAAGACCCATAGACGGAGAAATCATCCATGAAAACCTCACAAATCTTTTCACAAAAGTCAGATAATATAGCCATCATGCATCTTTGAAAGGTAGCAGGTGCATTGCATAAACCAAAAGGCATACGTCTATAAGCAAAAGTACCAAAAGGGCATGTAAAAGTAGTCTTTGATTGATCCTTAGCTGACACAGGTATTTGAGAGAACTAGGATAACCATATAGAAAGCAAAAATGTGTATGTTTAGATAATCTTTCTAGCATTTGATCGATAAAAGGTAAGGGGTAATGATCCTTTTTAGTGGCCTTATTTAATTTCGGAAATCAATTACCATCCTCTAACCTGTAATAATTCTTTGAGGAATCAATTCATTTTTATCATTAGGAACAACAGTAATACCTCCCTTCTTAGGGACACAATGGACATGGCTTACCCACTACTATCAGCAACGGGATAGATTATACCTACCTCAAGGAGCTTTAGTATTTCCTTTCTTACCACTTCTTTCATTTTACGGTTCAGCCGTCATTGATGATCACAAACTGGTTTAGTATCTTCTTCCAAATTAATTTTATGTTGACATAGAGTGGGACTAATGCCCTTAAGATCATCAAGAGTATACCCAATAGTAGCACGGTGCTTCTTCAGAGTTTTCAATAATCTCTCTTCCTCATGCTCTGAAAGGTTAGCACTAATAATAACAGGATATATCTTTTTCTCATCAATATAAGCATATTTAAAAGTATCAGGCAATGGTTTAAGCTCAAACACGAGATCACCCTTGGGTGGAGGAGGATCCCCTAGGATTTCAACAGGTAAATTGTTTTTTAGAATATGTTCTTGTTTAAAGAATACTTCATCTATTTCCCCTCTTTCATTCATAAACATATCATTTTCATGGTCTAGCAAATATTGTTCTAAAGGATCACTAGGAGGTACGGCAATAGAAGCAAGACCAATAATTTCATCCTTACTAGGTAATTCTTCTTCACGGTGTTGTCTACTAAATTTAGAGAAATTAAATTCATGAGTCATAACATCTAAATCGATAGTAACAACATCCCTTTTGCAATCTATGGTAGCATTAACAGTGTTTAAGAATGGTCTACCAAATATAATGGGACAAAAGCTATCTTGTGGGGAACCAAGAACAAGAAAATCAGCAGGATATTTAGTTTTCCCACACAAGACTTCAACATCTCTAACAATTCCCATTGGTGAAATAATATCTCTATTGGCAAGTTTAATTGTGATGTCAATATCTTCTAACTCAACAGGTGTAATATCATGCATAATTTCTCTATATAGGCTAATAGGTATTGCAGTAGCACTGGCACCCATATCACATAAGCCATGATAACAAAGATCTCCTATTTTAACAGAAATAACAGGCATGCCTACTACAGGTCTAAGTTTATCTTTAGCACAAGGTTTAGCAATTCTAGCAGTTTCATCACAGAAATAAATAACATGCTCGTCAATATTATCAGACAAGAGATCTTTAACAATAGCAATATTAGGTTCAACTTTAACTTGCTCATGAGGTGTATAAGTTTTAATATTGCTTTTACGAGCTACAGTTGAAGCTTTAGCATGATCCTTTATCCTAACAGGAAAAGGTAGTTTCTCAACATAAGAAGTAGGAACAATAGGATCATTATAAGTGATAGTCTTTTGTTCAACTTTAATAGGTGCAGCTACTTTTACTTCTATGGGAGGATGATATTTAAACCACTTCTCCTTGGGGAGATCAACATAAGTAGCAAAAGATTCACAGAAAGAAGCTACTATCTCAGAGTTAAGTCCATATTTAGTGCTAAATTTACGGAAAACATTGGTATCCATAAAAGATTTAACACAATCAAACCTAAGTGTCATACCTGACTCCTTACCTTTGTCGAGGTCCCAATCTTCAGAGTTGCATTTAATTCTTTCCAATAAATCCCATTTGAATTCAATAGTCTTCATCATAAAAGAGCCAGCACAAGAAGTATCAAGCATGGTGCGATTGTTATCAGAAAGCCGAGCATAAAATTTTTGAATAATCATTTCTCTTGAGAGCTCATGATTGGGGCATGAATATAACATTGATTTAAGCCTCCCCCAAGCTTGAGCGATGCTTTCTCCTTCGCGAGGCCAAAAATTATATATATAATTGCGATCACGATGAACAAGATGCATAGGATAAAACTTCTGATGAAATTCCAATTTCAATCGTTTGTAATTCCAAGACCCCATATCATCACATAGCCTATACCATGTCGATGCATCTCCCTTCAAAGATAAAGGGAAGACCTTCTTCTTAACAACGTCTCCGGGTACACCTGCAAGCTTAAATAATCGATAAACTTCATCCACATATATCAGATGCTCATCAGGATGTTTTGTTCCATCTCCTAAAAAAGCATTAGCTAGCAGTTTTTCTATCATAACCGAAGGAATTTCAAAGCAGACATTTTCATTTTCATTTTCAGTAGGTTGAGTAGGTTGAGGAGCAACTCTTTGCTCTACTGGTCGGGGTGAAGATACCCCAAACAAGCCCCTCAGAGGATTACTTTCCATAGTAACGAGTGACAGTAAATTTCAGCACACTATATAAATTTTTCCTTACCAAATTCCACCTACCAGAGGCGCTTCACTCCCCGGCAACGGCGCCAGAAAAGAGTCTTGATGACCCACAAGTATAGGGTATCTATCGTAGTCCTTTCGATAAGTAAGAGTGTCGAACCCAACGAGGAGCAGAAGGAAATGATAAGCGGTTTCCAGCAAGGTATTCTCTACAAGTACTGAAATAAGTGGTAACAGATAGTTTTGTGATAGGATAATTTGTAACGAGCAACAAGTAACAAAAGAAAATAAAGTGCAGCAAGGTGGCCCAATCCTTTTTGTAGCAAAGGAAAAGCCTGGACAAACTCTTATATAGAGAAACGCGCTCCCGAGGACACATGGGAATATCGTCAAGCTAGTTTTCATCACGTTCATATGATTCGCGTTCGGTACCTTGATAATTTGGTATGTGGGTGGACCGGTGCTTGGGTGCTGCCCTTACTTGGACAAGCATCCCAGTTATGATTAACCTCTATTGCAAGCATCCGCAACTACAACAAAAGTATTAAGGTAAACCTAACCATAGCATGAAACATGTGGATCCAAATCAGCCCCTTACGAAGCAACACATAAACTAGGGTTTAAGCTTCTATCACTCTAGCAACCCATCATCTACTTATTACTTCACAATGCCTTCCTCTAGGCCCAAACAATGGTGAAGTGTCATGTAGTCGATGTTCACATAACACCACTAGAGGAGAGACAACATACATCTCATCAAAATATCGAACGAATACCAAATTCACATGACTACTAATAGCAAGACTTCTCCCATGTCCTCAGGAACAAAAGTAACTACTCACAAAGCATAAACATGTTCATAATCAAAGGGGTATATAAAAGCATGATGCAAAATGGCCGTATCAATAGCACACAAGGTGTTCCTCCGGTATTCGGGAGTTGCATAATCTCATAGTCTGAGGAACATGTATAAGTCATGAAGAAAACAATAGCAATAAACTAAATAGTCATAGTGCTAAGCTAACGGTTGGGTCTTGTCTATCACATCATTCTCTAATGATGTGATCCCGTTCATCAAATGACAACACATGTCTATGGCTAGGAAACTTAACCATCTTTGATTAACGAGCTAGTCAAGTAGAGACATACTAGGGACACTCTGTTTGTCTATGTATTCACACATGTACTAAGTTTCCGGTTAATACAATTCTAGCATGAATAATAAACATTTATCATGATATAAGGAATATAAATAACAACTATATTATTACCTCTAGGGCATATTTCCTTCACGCCACAGCTAAACCAATCCACAAAAGTTTCATTTTCCCTCCAAAACTACAATTTTCCCCTCACAAAAATGCAGTTAAAAATCTTGTCGATTCTTCGCCGCCGCCGCCCCCCTTCGCCACCGAGCCACGCTCGGTGGCACGACCGCCTCCTGCGCAGCTCCTCTGCCGCCGCGTCTGCACTCATCACCGCGCGCCTCCTCCGCCGTGCCCCTTTGCCAGCGCGACCGTCCTCCTACGGTGCGTCTTCCCTCGTCGCCGCGCCCCTAAACTCCTGCTTCCCTTCTCTACCGCGACCCCCTCGTTTGTCGGGGTACTCCTCTCTCATGCCCCCCTTATCGCTGGTGGACCCTAGTCATCGGGCCTACTCTGTCGTCGGCACCTAGTCTCCATGGATTCCTCAACCAGCAGCGGGGGCATGACACCACCGCTGCCAGTTGACTCCTCCAACTCCGTCGCCACTACCAATTCCTTCTCTGCCTCGCGCTCAAGTAGTGCATGGGTAACTACTGTGTATACATTGTAGTTGAATATTACTTAGTAATAGATTCACGTATGTAGATGAATGTTACTATTTATAAATTCTATACATGCATAGATAAACATATTTATAGATTATAAATGTGAATGTTAGTGTTTAGATTCACATTATTAGATCTTCACATTATTATAGACTCACATTAGTAGATTTGATTCACACATTTATAGATTCACATTAGTACAGACTCAAATTAGTAGATCTTCGTATTAGAAGATTTGATTCACACATTTATAGATTCACATTAGTACAGACTCACATTAATAGATCTTCACATTAGTAGATTTGATTCACACATTTATAGATTCACATTAGTACAGACTCACATTAGTAGATCTTCATATTAGTAGATATGATTCACACATTTATAGGTTCACATTAGTACAGACTCACAATAGTAGATTTGATTCACATAACTGGTAGCCTTTTAATCTGTCCTTGTCTTATTCGTATCAATATTCACATAAATATTTATTTAGAGTGCTCCAACAATACAAGGCTTCAAAAGAGTGTAGAAAATATCATGAAACGTCGATTAATTTCTGTTTCGTGAGATTTCATACACTCAATGTTTCATTTTTTTAGCATAGGTCATGCCCAATTTTTCTGTCCATCCATACCCTTTAATATTTGTTGATGTTTAATATATTTATTCATAATTGGTAGCCTTTCTTATCTGTATCAATATTCACATGCATATTTATTTGGAGTGCTGCAACAATACAGGGCTTCAAAAGAGTGTAGAAAATATCATGAAAAGTTGATTAATTTCCGTTTTGTGATATTTCATATACTCAATATTTCATTTTTAGCATAAGTCATGCCCAATTTTTATGTCCATCCATAGCCTTTAATATTGGTTGATGTTTAATATATTTACATGATTGGTAGCCTTTTATTCTATATATCCATGTCTTCTCTGTATCAATATTCACATGCATATTTATTTGGAGTGCTCCAACAATACAGGGCTTCAAAAGAGTGTAGAAAATATCATGAAACGTTGATTACTTTTTGTTTTGTGAGATTTCATACACTCAATGTTTCATTTTTTAGCATAAGTAATTAATGCATAATTTTTCTGTCCACCCATAGCCTTTAATATTGGTTGATGTTTAATATATTTACATAATTGGTAGCCTTTTATTCTATATATCCATGTCTTCTCGGTATCAATATTCACATGCATATTTATTCCAAAACATGAGCACGGGAAATGAACGAAGGATGCCACTTCTGTGGCGACAGGAGGGTAGGCGCATGTTTCAAAGTTCACCTAACTTGCAATGAGATATGTGTTGATCTTCACGAGGACTCTATGGAGTGGGTGGTATGTTCCCTTTAGTAAGTGTTATAGCTTGTGGTTTGGTAATGTTGCGCCCACAATTGTCTTATTTTTGTTTTATTTTTATCATACTCAACGTATCCCTTGTTGGCGAAGGGAGAAGTTCATGCATATGGCCAACCTGGCCATTGATAAGGACTGGACGATTCAGTTCAACATGATGCTATTAAAAAATGGCATTCCCTTGACCCTCACTCTCATGAACTAGGGAGGGAAAACGTATTTTCATGGTCAAAATTGGATTGACATTGGCACAAAATTCGCGATGCACGCTGGGAAGTTGTTCTTACTTTTTCTTCATGAATTTGACGAGGGTCATGAGGGAGGAAACAAAATCTATCTGTGGTACGATGTCTAACAATCACTGTAGTACATACTTTCGGTGGTGACCAGGATATCTTACATATATGTACTGCTTTCTGGGACTAGCTATAGCTCTTTATTGAACATATATGATATATGCACTTATTTTGTTAGAGAGTTGTTGAACATATATATGTTTATTGCTTTATGTTGTACTTATTATTGCTTGATAACAAATAGCTAGTGGTTAGCGTATGATGCAATATGTATCATATTTTCTTATCGCAGCGTATTGCCAAGTATGACATGCAACATGCAGCCATGGCAGCAAATATGCTGCCGTGACTACGGAGTTTTTAATTTGCATCACAATGCTTTCAGTGGCGGGCGCTGAAACAAGACTGCCACTGCTTTAACTTTAACCACTGGTCGACAGGGATGTGCGCCTGCCACTACAGACTCTGCCAGTGGTGGGCGGGTGCCCTTCATTGATGCGGTTATAGCAGTGGCGGGAGCTCCGCGGGGGGCAACCCTGGGAGCCTAGCCCGCCACTCGTGGCCTTTTTGCGACCGCCACTGCTAAGCATTTCTGGAGTAGTGTTTGAATGTGGTCTCAGAATATTTCAAAAGAATAAAAAATGAACACCCTTTCAATTGTTGAATAAATTCTCCAACCATAGTTTTCTTTATTCGATAACATATTATCCAACTTTTATAACTTGGTTTGAAAATTTTAAAACAGGAACTCAAAAAAATTAGTTTCCCCTAAAAATCACAACAAGTCAATCAGTAATATCTTATAATTAACATTACAAATTTTGGAAATTTTTGGGATGTTACACTCGCCTAGATGCTGCTATTGGGCACTTCAGAATGCTGCTAAAGAGGGGGGTTTTGTACTAGTGATTGATATCTTAATTACGGAGGCAACCCCACACGACGGACAGGACCTTCGGTTGGAGAAATGACTCTTGATGCAAGATGTGTGCTGGTCAAGACGTAATTTGGACCCATCCCCCAATTCGATACATAGCAAGCACATCTCAAACATATGGTTAAAGCATAAGTCCTCATCCACATGCCTATTTTTATTATAAGTGTTTTCAACGTCAACTTGATTTACTATCGATCCGTTCAAAGCTGAAATTTAATTCTCTAGCAAAAATCTGTTTAAGGCCCTAGCTTAAAGGGCACCGGCCTTTTGTGGGTTCGATAACTCAGGGTCACCTCTAGGAAAAAACATTTCTGCTATATTTCCATGTCACTAAAGGAACTAGTTAAGGTGCTCATAGGAATAGAGTGTGTGTGTGTTTATAGGGTGAATGGATGAGCGTTTTGTATATGTACTGTGTGCGAAAAATTTAAAAGATAATCACTTTCACAGATGAATGAAAAACACAAATATCAGTAAGAAAATTACTGACAGGGCTGAACACACACACATGTGCTGGTGCTGGTGCCGGTGCTAGAATGAATAATTCTGCTCCGAGTGAAGCAAAAAAAAGGAAGAGAAATTGGGCAGCGACCAACGAGCAACCCTCGCCGCGCCACCACCCCCCGCCCCGCCCCGCCGCGGCTGCTCTGCTCTGCTCCTGGAGAGAAGCACGCCGCCGCCGATCTCGCGCCGCATGAGGCCGACGCGCCCTCGCTACTCCTTGTCGTTGCGGCGTTAGGGCTCGGCATGGACGGCGCCTCGGCCGGCGCCGGCGACGGGGGGTCAGCGTCGGGGGGCGGGAGGTGGTACACGGGCATGTCGTCAGACAACATCAAGGGGCTGGTGCTGGCCATCTCCTCCAGCCTCTTCATCGGCGCCAGCTTCATCATCAAGAAGAAGGGCCTCAAGAAGGCCGCCTCCTCCTCCGGCGGCGTCAGGGCCGGTAACTCCCCCTTCCCCCTTCCCCCTTCCGCTCCGGTGGCGAGGCGCAATTCGGGTTGAAAAATCACTTCTTTTTCCCCCGGATTCACCACAGACGGACCACCCTATCCTCTGCACAAAAATGTCATCCCCATTTCACCTGCCTCATGCCTATCTCGCTTTATATTCAGAAATGGAGTTACAACTTACTGTCTGATTGCACTGAATGTGTTATATGGCGTGTCGACCGCAGTTTAGACTTCTATTTTATTATGTCATTCTGTGTCCTTCCAATGTTTATCATCGCACTAGGCGTCGCGCCACACTGATGCATCAATCAAATGCTCAGAATTGGGTTTGCGATCTTCCTGCTGCACGATTGCTTACTCTGCTCGCTGCTCGGTGAAGCTCTCTGAAGTCTGAACAAAAACAAAACTTGTGGATGCCCCCAAACTGTTACTGTTATATCCTAAGCTAATCCGTGACCATGTGTCATATCTTAAGTCTTGTGCTTCATGTGTATAACTAACTGTACTCAACTACTGATGCTCCATGTTATCTATCACAGGGGTTGGTGGCTATTCTTATTTATATGAGCCTCTTTGGTGGGTTGGCATGATAACAAGTAAGCAACCACTCTTCTCTATCTTGTACGTACTGTATTTTATTTCTCTATATAGGTATCTCAACTTATCCTGTACCTTCTACATTTCTAAATTCCTTTGCAGTGGTTGTTGGGGAAGTTGCGAATTTCGTGGCTTATGCCTTTGCGCCAGCCATTTTGGTTACTCCTCTTGGTGCTCTCAGCATAATCATCAGGCAAGCCTTTTGGGTTACACTATCCTTCCCTCCTGTGTTTCCTCTCACCTCATGAGATTCTTACTGGTTTCATCATTTATCTGTACTGCAGCGCTGTACTTGCACATGTAATGCTGCGTGAGAAGCTGCACATATTCGGCATTCTCGGATGCGTCCTATGTGTCGTGGGATCCACCACCATTGTCCTCCATGCCCCGCAAGAGCGTCAAATTGAGTCGGTGACAGAAGTTTGGGATCTGGCCACTGAACCAGGTATATATACATTGTTTGCATCTGCCAATTTCTGAATGTTCCTTCCAGTGTCACTTACCGTGCTTTATCAACTTCACCGTGATTAACAGTGAGTGCTAACCAACTCATGTTGTTTTTCAGCCTTCATGTGTTATGTGGCCGTAGTACTTGCTATTGTCGCTGTGCTTGTGTTCAAGTTTGTTCCACTTTATGGCCAAACCCATGTCATGGTGTACATTGGTGTTTGTTCTCTCGTAGGTTCCATCTCGGTATGTTGTTGTCTCTAGTTTTATATCCTTGTGTACATATCGTTCTCTAGTCAGTATATTGTGTGAACGCGTTCGTTGACCTGTGCAGGTCATGAGTGTGAAAGCTCTTGGGATAGCTTTGAAGCTCACCTTTTCCGGAACAAACCAACTCATATATCCACAGACATGGGCTTTTACTATGGTTGTCATCTCATGCATCATTACTCAAATGAATTACTTGAACAAGGTATATACTTGATCTCCTCTCTGTGTATCACCCGTACATGGCCTAGCATATCAGCATAATACGAGGGTGATTGGAGTTATAAATCTATACAAGATATAAACCAAGGAAAAATGGCATATGGTTGCTAATATTTTCACCCCATTTAATCCATCAGTATTCTTAGAGCCGTAACTGTTTAGAATATCCAGTAGATCTTGTTCCCTTGGTGCTTGTTGCTGAGATATGATGGTGTCATTGTGTAAGCGGAAAGGAATGCTGCTTCATAATTCTTAGCTAACGTTCACTAATATCAAATGGCATTACTTCCCTAACCAAGCAATTGGTATTTATTTTTAATAAGATGACAACTGATTTCCTCCCTGAATACATTGCAGGCCCTTGACACATTTAATACAGCAGTTGTATCTCCCATATATTATACAATGTTCACATCTTTAACCATCTTGGCTAGTGTGATTATGTTCAAGGTATGTTGATTCTATTGCTTAAGTAGTATCCCAGCTACAAATGTCTCTAGTAAAAAACATCTCAGTTGTATCTACTTGCAGGACTGGGACCGGCAAAATCCTACGCAAATTGTGACAGAGATGTGTGGCTTCGTCACCATCTTCTCGGGGACATTTCTGCTTCACAAAACAAAGGACATGGCTGATGGTACTACTAGTTTCGCTCCAAACTGACATTTTTCTTGTTCCTTCGTTGGTGGCATGCTCTGAAACCAAGTTATCTGCTATGTGCCACTGCAGGGCTATCGAACTCTTCTTCATTCCGTCTTCCAACCATTTCGTCGGTGCGGTCCTTCAAGCAGACAGATGAGTATAGCGAAGGGGTTCCTCTCAGATCGTCGGACTCGTTCCGGTCACTGCATTGATGCCGCCGCGCTGACCATCGATTTTCACCGAGTTAGGGCTCAGGAGCAAGCTTGTAAACAAAACTGTCTCGTGTGCGTTGTATCTCGGCTGTTTCGTATGTTGTGGGAGCATTGTGCCTGAGCCCCAAGGTATCTAAGTAGTAGGTTGTTAGCTTAGCACCGGAGTGGAAGTTGTTCTGTATAATGAATGGATGGGTTATCAAGTAGGGTGCTGAAATTTTAACACAGTTTACTTCGCTGTTGAGATGGTTTCTTCCAATATGATAGTGAAGGTAAACTTAAAAATGTCAGCAAAATATTCATAATGTTTTTTTACTGCAAATGTTCATAATATTATTGTGTAGTCTCAGATTTTGTTTGAAAAATTCACAACAAAGCCTGGTTTTCTTCTGTTTATTCATTAGTATGTAGTTTGTATGGCTCAGATGTAATCTTATGTTTTACTTTATTCCAAAAGAAAAGAGCAAAAAAAATACAGTGGATTAAATTGATATCAGAACACAACCTGTATTATCAGCCACTATTCACTACATCAACAACATACACAAGAGACTTAACATATCATCCTTGGTGACAGAGCTGTATGCTAACATTACAGATTTATTTACATGAAGCAAGGAACCACCACAATGATTCATTGCAAACTTCTGAATGTCAAGCACACGGTACACAATAAAACATTACCAATGGGATTCGACATCAAGGTTACTAGAAGGTGTAACCTTTAGGCACATTTTGCAGGTTCTACCAACAAGTAGCCCAGGGGTGAGTGACAACAGCTACCATCAAGGTCACTACATAGTTCTTCCCAGGATTAAGTACTACTACACAGACAGCACTACATCACACTGCATAGGAAGGTCTCGTGGATCTACATACTAAAAAGGGCTCGAGGCCCAGCATAGCTTGATAACATCATATCGAGTGCCATCAGGAGGTTGTTCGGCAACGCTGGTGGCCATCGAAGCTCTCGCCTTGGCTATTGGAGGGACGATCTTGTGAAGGACATCATGTATCTCCCAAGAATGTTGCTGATAGGAAGAGCCCCCCTGTCACCACAAGCATCACAATGATTAGTTCTAGTACGTTCCTCAACAATTTCTAGATAACCAACTGTAAGTCTGTAACCAGAAATTCCATGGAGCGCATTCTGGCAACTACAGACAGATAAGGACACTCTACTCTTGTGATTACAAATTGAATGTTCATCATGGCAATTCAATAAGCAATAATACTGGATACTGGATCCAGTCAAAAGAATGGATGTTTAATATGATGAGCACAAGATTTCCTCAACAACCATTAAGCCATAATAATAAAGCAACTTGAACAGAGTGAATCCTTAGAGCACATTCTGGCAATTCAAATACATATGTGCATTCTACTCTTATGTCATTACAGATCAAATGACAATCATAGCAGTTCAACAACTCAATCTGCAATCATACAGGATCTAGTTCAAAGCATGGATGCAATATGACGCGAACAAGATTTCGTCAACGGCCATAGCCAACATAAAACAACTGAAACCGAGCTAATCCTTTTAGAGTGCATTCTAGCAACATATGTGCACTCCCACTCTGAAGTTATTACACGAAACTAAGAACACATAAATCCCACCTCTTATTTACAGTCGACACCTTGACAGTACAGCTATAAATAAATAAACCTTTGGGGAAAAAAATTCATTACAATCTGTAATGACTTCAGATGACTAGCACGAGAATTTCGCAACAGTTGCAAGTTTTCAATCAAAGATAGCCTGGACATGAGTAATCAGTTATAACACATCGTACAGAAAGATAAAGCATGGGAGTGAATGTGTTGTGTTACCAGGCACGAGAATCACAGCTGGTATTACGGGCATCACCCATGATGAACACATGGCCTTGAGGGAGGCGCTGCAGAACAATGCACAGTTTCAGTATGGGAATCATCCGGGCATAGGTCAAGCAGATAAACAACAAGGATGGAGTGGGAGGGAGAGATCATCCATCATCTGAGACCCATCATTTCATTTCATTTGGAAAGAATAATGGGGGTACTCAGGAAGTCAACAACACGGAGCAGCCATGCCACTTTTGGTCCTCCTCTTGCAGTAGCAGTAGTAGTATGTATAGTCATTTGTTTGTGAAGTAGTAATGGGTATACAAGTGATCTGTGGACCTGGCAATAGCAACTCCTCAATGTTGTTCAAGGAGACAATGGTCAGTCAGCAGGGTAATAGAAAGAGATGCAACGAACAAACCATGGCTTCCATCGTGTACGACGACGCATGGGGTGCGGTGTAATGTTCGTTCTGCGCAACACCGTTAACAATAAGCTGGCCTTGTCGAACCTGTAAAAATGTGAGTGCGTAAGTACAATACAATATTGGCATCCGGGTTCAGTAAGAATGTACAGCATAATGAATGCATCTTGATACAGTATTTGGCCATTGCTGAAGCAGCCTACATATGTGAATCAGCAGAGCAGCGTGAACAGATGACACTACTAGTACTAAGTATGCATCATATTTGGGTTTGTTGAAGCAGCATGCATCAATCAGTAATAAGGTGGGTAAATGGATGAATGTGTGATGGTAGTAAGTTGAAGCAGATTTGGTTGATTATTACCTGGATGAAATCTCCAGGGGTGGCAATAACCCTTTTAATAAATACAACATCCTTATTTATGCCGCAGTTCTGCAGTAAAAATGCAGCATCAGATTGACTGACAAGTACTAGTAAAAATGGAATGGAAGAAGAGAAGAAGCAGAGCAATGTACCTGCAGGGCGGTGGGCACCCTGAAGAAGACTATGTCGCCCACAGATCCAAGCCAGGCAAGCAGAATGGAAGAGATCTATCTATCTATCTAGCTGAGGCAGAGGAGGAAAAGAAAAGGAAAGGAAGCTACTTTCTCTGCGACGGCGCGGTCGCCGGGGCGGAGGGTGGGCGCCATGGAGGCGGAGGCGACGTAGCGGACCTCGGCGAGGGCGACGGAGACGAGGAGCAGGACGAGGAAGAGCTTGAATCCGTCGGAGCAGCGGAGGCGCGCTAGCGAGGGGATCCACCAGCGGTGCAGGAGGGCGGCGGAGGTCAGCAGCTGCTGGTGGCACGGCAGCCAGTCGGCCGGCGACAGCGGCGCGAAGAGGCCACGCAGCAGACGCGGCGGCGCCATCGCCATCCCCTTCTTCTTCTATCTCTCTCTTTCCACCAAGAAGAAGAAGAGGGAGTGGGGAGTGGGGAGTGGGAGGAAGGCTCCCTCACAAGTAGTACTGTACTACAGTAATGGCTTCCTTCCACACCAAGATTTGTGATTTTTTTTATTTTTTTTTACATTTACATTCATGTCGTATGAATGGGTACAAATATATTTCATCAGTTTTTCTTATATATTCAGACAGTGGCAATTTAGAACAGAGAAGCTGAGCCTAATCCTAAACCTCTCACGCTTTAAGCCGTTTTCGTCGTCAGAAGCCGATCGTTTTTGGCAGTTGGATGGTTGTCTTATGTCTTATCCCATGTTTTCTCGCTAATTGGACGAAATGTGCTAAACTGTACCTACTCTAGTTGAAATTTCGGAGCAGCCGTCACACAAAGCAGAGGAAATTTACACCTCGAGTCATTGTCGATACGTAGCACTTGATTCTGCTCGGGAGAAAAAGGGCGGGCCGTTGCTCTCGAGAAACCTAGGCACGCCTCTACTGTCGCCGCCGCCGCTACAGACGATACAGTAAACAACCAATACCCTCGGTAGAGTGGTGATTGTGTCCAGAAGTATCAGAAGGGAGTTCGCACAAGGGGGTTGCCAAGGTTCGGGCCGTCATGGTGAGGTCACGACTTATGCCCTGCTTTGTGTTTGTATTGATGTGGGAACACCTCGGGCGAGGGGGTTACAAGATGATGATGAATATGGCTACCGAGAGTATGGTCTATGGGATAGATGATAATGGCTACCCGTAGCCTCACCTTATATAGGGGACAACCACTAGGGTTTAGACGGTCCCTAACCAACCTTGCGTTGAGGGCTACTTGTCTTGCATGCCAATATGATCGCCTTGTGCCCTGTCAGGCCCCTCGGCCGGCTCCTAGAGATGTGTTGCCGCCAGGCCCCTGGGGTCCTGAGACCAGCCTAACACCAGACTTCCTAACCGACGGGCCACCGTCAGTCTGTTGCAACGTTAGTCTAGATTAGAGTATTGCATCTTGGGAACAAAACTCACACAGACTCTTGTCATACCAATGATATGCACGGTCCACCATCAGTCTAGATACACACCGCCTCATTCGAAGCTTCTGAAGCCGTAGAAGGTTATGAAGGTGGCGATGTGATGTATAAAATTTGGGCGAGATGGTGGAAGTCAAGCCCATGGGACATCCACATTCAGCCGTGGCTAGGATCTATCCGTCGGCCTAGAGCTCGGTGATGGTGCCCACGATGACATTGGAAGGCAACCACCCCCCTTGCTGGTGGCCTCGGACAACGGAGCAGCAGTACCCTTCCCCTTGCAGGCCATCTTTCTCGCGGTGGAGAGGGGAAGTCGGGAAAGCACAAAGCAAATCTTCAAGCGCTTGAGCTGACAGGAGCTTGGGTGATGGAAGCAAGAATGAGAGCGTGGGTAAATTAGATTTACCATTTCCCTCTTTATAGGTTAGTAAAAGACCAAGGGGCACCACACCACACCGTGGAAATCGCTAGTTCCCGATAGATCATGCACCATATGGACACATGGATTAAAGCATTTTCGTTAATGATATGGTTGAAAATCCGGGGCATGAGCCCTTTATTGATGGGACATGCCAATAGAAATAGCCTTGGGCCACGATGTGCTTAGTAATAACTGACAGCTCGTTTTCATAATGCGTGGTAGCGTTTCTGATTTGACCATAAAGTTTTCAGGGTTCAACCCACTTGGCTTGTAACTCCCACGTAAGCGACCCTTTGCATATTAAGTTGAGGGAGTCCTCAGACCCGATTTGCGTAAGGCTGGTCATAGTGGGGAGTAACTTAGACTAGTGTCATGCATATGACATTAGTGTAAGTTACTACCTCCATAGTGCAAAGTAACATAGTAGTAGTATCATAGATTGCTTCATTTATTATCTCATAGACTCATTTTGCCTCGAGAAGCGCTATGTTACAGTAACATATTATGTTACCACAAGCACCTCTTTCCTCATTAAATACTTGGCACATAAGCAAAATTGTCTTGGAATGTGTTAAGTTACTACCTAAGTTACTCCCACTACGGCTAGCCTAAGGAGGCCTGAATAAAAGATTCCCTCTACTAGCCAGAGTAAAGTGCAATGCCAACACATGAGACTGCCGAGGGTTGAATGGACTCCTCGGAGAATAAGACTCCACTTACGAGGAATCAACCTTAGCATAAGAAATTGCAGACTTGAAGACCTCGGATCCCACTAAATCCTTGGATCCGAGAAGCCGACGTGGAAGACGGAACTCGCCTGCGAAGTCGAAGACCAAGAAGATGAAAGCCATTCCGAGAAGAGAATCAATGTCCTCAGCTTGCAGACCAGTTCAGGGGCTATTGACGGTGTCATGTTTTAGGGGGTGCACACCACGTTAGCCTACTAGTCATGGGACAGGCCATGGACCCACCAACTATTGAAGATTGGGTCCTGCTTGCCGAGGACCTGATGGAAATATGCTCTAGAGGCAATAATAAAATGGTTATTATTATCTTTCCTTATTCATGATAAAGGTTTATTATTTATGCTAGAATTGTATTGATCGGAAAATTAAATACATGTGTGAATACATAAACAAATACCGTGTCCCTAGTAATCCTCTACTAGACTAGCTCGTTGATCAAAGATGGTTAAGGTTTCCTAACCATAGACATGTGTTGTCATTTGATAACGGTATCACATGATGTGATGGACAAGACCCATCTGTTAGCTTAGCATATTGATCGTTCAGTTTATTGCTATCGCTTTCTTGATGTCAAATACATATTCCTTTGACTATGAGATTATGCAACTCCCAGATACCGGAGGAATACCTTGTGTGCTACCAAACGTCACAACGTAACTGGGTGATCATGAAGATGCTCTAGAGGTATCTCCGAAGGTGTTTGTTGAGTTGGCATAGATCGAGATTAGGATTTGTCACTCCAAGTATCGGAGAGGTATCTCTGGGCCCTCTTGGTAATACACATCATAAGCTTGCAAGCAAATGACTAAGGGGCTAGTTGCGAGATGATGTATTACGGAACGAGTAAAGAGACTTGCCGGTAATGATATTGAACTAGGTATGAAGATACCGACGATCGAACCTTGGGCAAGTAACATACCGACAGACAAAGGGAATTACGTATGTTGTCATAACGGCTCGACCGATAAAGATCTTTGTAGAATATGTAGGAAACAATATGGCCATCCAGGTTCCACTATTGGTTATTGACCGGAGAGGTGTCTCGGTCATGTCAACATAGTTCTCGAACCCATAGGGTCCGCACGCTTACGTTCTTTGATGATATAGTGTTATATGAGTTATGTGATTTGGTGACCGAATGTTGTTTGGAGTCCCGGATGAGATCATGGACATGACGAGGAGTCTCGAAATGATCGAGAGGTAAATATTGATATATAGGACGAGGGTATTTAGTCACCAGAAGTGTTTCGGGTAGTACCGGATACTTATCGGGTCACCGGAAGGTGTTCCGGGCACGCCCCCCGGCAAAGTTATGGGCCTTATGTGCCAAGTGAGGGAACACACACCAGCCCACAAGGGGCTGGTGCGCCCCCATAGCTGGTCGGCCCTAGGGGAGAAGGAAAGTGGAGACTAGGTCTCCCCTTTCCTTCCCTGTCCTCCTCCTTCCTTTCCCCTTTGGGGAAATATGGCAAGGGGGGCGCAGGGCAAGGCAGGGGCATGCCTGGGGAGGGGGCGCCACACAAGGAATTTTTGGCTAGCAAAGATAGGGGGCAAGCACCACATGTTGAAGGATCTATGACAATATAACTTCTATGTGAATATGAACAAACATAAATCATTACATTGTCTTCCTTGTCCAACGTCAACAATTTTGGCATATAATATTTTGATGGGGGCTCACAATCACAAAAGATTTCTAGGATAGTGTATTTATATGTGAATCTTCTCTTCCCTTATTAATTCTTTCATGAGTTGCATCATTGACTAATGCTATGTTTGTCAATCTCTAATAAAATTTTTTACTTATACTTTTCCTTATGTGGTGTCATCACCTACTATAAGATTAATATATGATCTTTTTCATTTATTTCCTTTCTTTTTATTTATGATCTTTTCTTTTATTTGCAATAAGAAAGTAAAGAAGGCAAGAGACTAAAACTAAACTTTATTATATAACTTGCACACAATTACAAAGATAGATCACTAAGCAAACTCTCGAAAAGAAAATTATTCTTGTCAAACTTTTTCCAGGATAGCCTTGTCATCATCTTTTTCCTGATTTCGTGCATCATTGCTTTCAAGATCCATGTCAGCCAAACTTTGTTCGGCTACTTGTTCTTGTCCCTGAGACTTGTCAATTTCTGTGGCACGGAACTCATAGGGCAGGAAGTAGGTTCCATTGACTTCAGAAAAATCAAGCATGGTCGTATTGCTATGCTTGCCATGCCCTTTCTCAATAATGTTTTCCTCTTTGGATTTGATAGACTCAGAATATATACTACTTGATTCGGCTTTTTCAACCGAAGCACTTTCATGTTCCGAATCATCCTTCTTTTCATTGATACTATCAATTGGAAATGCTTCTTTTGTCTGATCCAATTATTTTTCTATTCATTTCTGGCGGCGAGCGGCAAAATTGGCTTTAAGCTTTTTCTCAATTTCAGCCCACTTTGGATATGATTGGCCCCCAATGCTTTTAGATTCTTTTGGCAATGACACATGGTGTTGCCGAAACTTTGTAATTGTGAAGGGGGTGTATAATATGATGATGTACTAGGTGAAGGCATATGCATTCTTGTAGAACCATATTTTTGCTCGCCAATTCTATCAATTGGCAAAGATTCATCTTCTTGCAAAACTCTAGCTCTTATTGCATTATAATTAGGAACTGGCCCCTTATCATATTCTTCAAGGCAAAGAGCACTAGTCTTGTTATTTAGGGCTATATCCCTTTTTAATTTAGTCACTTCTTATTCTGTAAGGGATTGCTCCACAATACTTTTAGATTCTTTCGGCATTAAGGTGTTGCCTAAATTACGCAATTGCGTAGAGGATACATTATATGCTACAATATTAAATGATGGCATGTGCACTCTTGCAAAATTTTCACTTATTCGGCTATGACCGTGAAGGTGCGGAGCCGAATTATGAGCATCTACAGTTGTATACGGTGCCAAATAATTACTAACATGAGGTATAGCATACGACAGTTGAGAGTAACTGGCCGAATTGCTAGTAGTAGCATGGCCAATTCTCCCATCCATCGGCATTGTTGAACTAGTATATTGCAAATTAGTTGCCGAGGAATAAAAAGATGAAACACTTTGTCGCTTGCTATTGTAAGTTCCTAAAAGAGGTGTTTCAACTTTATTGACCAAACCCATCATGTTCTTCATCGCATAATGATTTCTGGGGCTGCCGATGCATGAGAGTTGGAGTACATATGGTGCATGTTACTAGTATCATAATAAGTTGAAGCATGCAAATTACTTTGAATCGGCTCTTTTGCGTAATTAGATGCATGATTGATAAAGCTAGGGCTATCCGACACATTATGCTCATTAGATGATCTAGCAACCCGGACCATCTTGAGACCATCTTGAGGGGGTTTTCAGCTGTTTTTTGATCAGAGACCATCTTGAGGGGGTTTTCGGCTATTTTCCGAAGTCTGCAGTAGAGAAATCCAAAACCCGGATGAACATCTCCGGAGTGTCCGGCCATCCTCGGAGAAATCCAAAACCCGGATGATTATTCCAGGAGTGTCGGGTCATTCTGATGCAGCCGCACATTTTTGGCTCTAACTTTTGCATATGAACTTCGATTGAGATGTTTTTTATATCAAAAATTAACCGCTTCGACGAGACGCACAACTTTCATGTTGAAACTTTTTCCATCTGAGGCCATCTTAATCTGGTGTCAACATGAGCATCTCTGAACTTGGAGTGAATTGCAAAAAACATCGACACTTCAGGCAAGGTTTGCAGGAACCAAACATTTATGGAATTGTGCCAAAAAGCACTAATTTTTTCTCTAATTTTTTGCAAAAAACACTAGTTGGCGGCTTTGGTCGTTTTGATGACGATTATGACAGATGGGTCCCGCTTTTGCCGACGTGGCCTCATGATTCGCAGGCAACTCCGTTAGACAGAGGTTTTACACCGACACCCTTTTCGGAAAAATTTAAAAGCAATCAAGCCCCTGCCCTCCTCGTCTCTCCTCTCCGGCGGCGGAGGCGGACGTCCCATGGGATCCGGCGGGCCGGGCGCCCCCGCCGTCGTGGCCGCCGCTCGGCATCCAGCTCCACAACACCTTTTCATCCTCCCGTCTCCTTCCTCCCTCTTTCCCCAACCGGCAGCCGCCCGCCTCGCCCTGCAACCTCCCTGTCGACCCGCCATGTGTTGCACGGGTGCGAGCAGCCGCGGCGGCCGCCGCGCAAGGGCGCGAGCAGGGAGGTGCACGGGCGCGCACTCGAGCAACAGGAGGTGCATGGGCGCAAGCAGCGGCAATGGCCGCCGCGCATGGGTGGGAGTACGAAGGAAGCCGGGCGCGGACCGGAGCAAGCCGCGGCGGCGGAGCTCCTACACCCCCCTCGTATTCCCGCCTTGGCCTCCGACCTCCCTAGCTCAAGACCGATCCGCCGGAGCTCCTGCACCCCCTGTCGGCACTCAGATCCGGTGGATTCTGTCCCTTCAGCGTCTCGTCGCTGTTCGCCGGAGTTCGCAGTAGCCACCGCCGTGAGAACCGCCGCGTCATGGGTGTCGGACATTGCGGCAGTTCGTGGGGCGGCGGGAGGTGGTTGGGGCCGGGGGAGAGGAAGGTGCAGTCGTGGGGGAGGTCGGTTTGAGCTGCGGCAAGTGTGCCGGCCGTCGGCGCTGGCTGCGAGCACGCTGCCACCTGAGGAGGAGACAAGCGACGCGGTGGGGTGGGGCTGATTGCTTTTTTCGATTTTGAACAGGGACTGGTTTGCAAATCTGTAAAAATCTCCCGTCTAACACCGTCAACTGTCAACAGTTACGCCACGTCATCATTTATGGGACCCATCTGTCATAATCGTCATCAAAACGGCCAAAACAGTCAACTAGTGTTTTTTTGCAAAAAATTATGAAAAAAATTAGTGCTTTTTGGCACAATTCCGTAAATGTGTGGTTCCTGCAAACCTTGCCTGAAGTGTCGATGTTTTTTGCAATTCACTCCTGAACTTGTCATAACTTTTGTATCCGACCTCCGTTTTAGACCATCTTCATATCCATCTTGATCTTCTCAAAGAGAGCCATCCGATGGTGACTTTCAATAATAAGTTTGAATTAATCTTGACATAGTTTCAAGCTACTCTTTATAATCGTGCCACTTTTGAGCGTCAACACGTTGATGCCCGCAATGGCTCCTCGTGTACCGGCAGACGATGAGGAGCACGGGCAGCTACATGATAGTGATAGTGGCGCGCAGGGGAGAACAGTGGGCAGCGCCTCCGGCGTTGGCAGGCGAGGAGTGGATGGGTCGTTGTTACTCCTCGGTGGTGGCAGCCCTCCTCGGCAATGGATCGCGCATGATGGAGTGTGCAGGCAAGAACACCGACAGCGGCGACGCATCTAATGGTGATGAAGGCAGCGCCGAACGATGATGACAGGTGGTAATAGCGGTGCCGCTTAGTGAGAGAGATGGTGGTGGTATAGGGGCCAGTGAAGGAAATATGCCCCTAGAGGCAATAATAAAGTTATTATTTATTTCCTTATAATCATGATAAATGTTTATTATTCATGCTAGAATTGTATTAACCGGAAACATAATACATGTGTGAATACATAGACAAACAAAGTGTCACTAGTATGCCTCTACTTGACTAGCTCGTTGATCAAAGATGGTTATGTTTCCTAACCATGAACAATGAGTTGTTATTTGATTAACGAGGTCACATCATTTTTTGAATGATCTGATTGACATGACCCATTCCATTAGCTTAGCACCCGATCGTTTAGTATGTTGCTATTGCTTTCTTCATGACTTATACATGTTCCTATGACTATGAGATTATGCAACTCCCGTTTACCGGAGGAACACTTTGGGTGCTGCCAAACGTCACAACGTAACTGGGTGATTATAAAGGAGCATTACAGGTGTCTCCAAAGGTAGATGTTGGGTTGGCGTATTTCGAGATTAGGATTTGTCACTCCGATTGTCGGAGAGGTATCTCTGGGCCCTCTCGGTAATACACATCACATAAGCCTTGCAAGCATTACAAATAATATGTTAGTTGTGAGATGATGTATTACGGAACGAGTAAAGAGACTTGCCGGTAAAGAGATTGAACTAGGTATTGGATACCGACGATCGAATCTCGGGCAAGTAACATACCGATGACAAAGGGAACAACGTATGTTGTTATGCGGTCTGACCGATAAAGATCTTCGTAGAATATGTAGGAGCCAATATGGGCATCCAGGTCCCGCTATTGGTTATTGACCGGAGACATGTCTCGGTCATGTCTACATTGTTCTCGAACCCGTAGGGTCCGCACACTTAAGGTTACGATGACAGTTACATTATGAGTTTATGCATTTTGATGTACCGAAGGTTGTTCGGAGTCCCGGATGTGATCACGGACATGACGAGGAGTCTTGAAATGGTCGAGACGTAAAGATTGATATATTGGAAGCCTATGTTTGGACATCGGAAGTGTTCCGGGTGAAACGGGATTTTACCGGGTTACCGGGAGGGTTACCGGAACCCCCCGGGAGCCATATGGGCCTTCATGGGCCTTAGTGGAAAGGAGAAAAGGGCAGACCAAGGGGGCTGCGCACCTCCCCCCTCCCCTAGTCCTATTAGGACTAGGAGAGGTGGCCGGCCACCCTTCTCCCTCTTTCCCCCTTTGGGGAATCCTAGTTGGAATAGGATTGGAGGGGAGTCCTACTCCCGGAAGGAGTAGGACTCCTCCTGCGCCACCTCTCCCTGGCCGGCGCCCCCTCCCCCCTTGGCTCCTTTATATACTGAGGTAGAGGCACCCCAAAATACACAAGTTGATCCATGTGATCTATTCCTTAGCCGTGTGCGGTGCCCCCTGCCACCATATACCTCGATAATACTGTAGCGGAGTTTAGGCGAAGCCCTGCTGCTGTAGTTCATCAAGATCGTCACCACACCGTCGTGCTGACGGAACTCTTCCCCGACACTTTGCTGGATCGGAGTCCGGGGATCGTCATCGAGCTGAACGTGTGCTCGAACTCGGAGGTGCCGTAGTTTCGGTGCTTGATCGGTTGGATCGTGAAGACGTACGACTACTTCCTCTACGTCGTGTCATCGCTTCCGCAGTCGGTCTGCGTTGGGTGCGTAGACAACACTCTCCCCTCGTTGCTATGCATCACATGATCTTGCGTGTGCGTAGGAAATTTTTTGAAATTACTACGAAACCCAACAGTGGCATCCGAGCCTAGGTTATTTATGTTGATGTTATATGCACGAGTAGAACACAAGTGAGTTGTGGACGATACAAGTCATACTGCCTACCAGCATGTCATACTTTGGTTCGGCGGTATTGTTGGACGAGACGACCTGGACCAACCTTACGCGTACGCTTACGCGAGACCGGTTCCCTCGACGTGCTTTGCACATAGATGGCTTGCGGGCGACTGTCTCTCCAACTTTAGTTGAACCGAGTATGACTACGCCCGGTCCTTGAGAAGATTAAAACGGAGTCTATTTGACAAACTATCGTTGTGGTTTTGATGCGTAGGTGAGATTGGTTCTTACTTAAGCCCGTAGCAGCCACGTAAAACATGCAACAACAAAGTAGAGGACGTCTAACTTGTTTTTGCAGGGCATGTTGTGATGTGATATGGTCAAGGCATGATGCTGAATTTTATTGTATGAGATGATCATGTTTTGTAACCGAGTTATCGGCAACTGGCAGGAGCCATATGGTTGTCGCTTTATTGTATGCAATGCAATCGCGATGTAATGCTTTACTTTATTACTAAACGGTAGTGATAGTCGTGGAAGCATAAGATTGGCGAGACGACAACGATGCTACGATGGAGATCAAGGTGTCGCGCCGGTGACGATGGTGATCTTGACGGTGCTTCGGAGATGGAGATCACAAGCACAAGATGATGATGGCCATATCATATCACTTATATTGATTGCATGTGATGTTTATCCTTTTATGCATCTTATCTTGCTTTGATTGACGGTTGCATTATAAGATGATCTCTCACTAAATTATCAAGAAGTGTTCTCCCTGAGTATGCATCGTTGCCAAAGTTCGTCGTGCCCAGACACCACGTGATGATCGGGTGTGATAAGCTCTACGTCCATCTACAACGGGTGCAAGCCAGTTTTGCACACGCAGAATACTCAGGTTAAACTTGACGAGCCTAGCATATGCAGATATGGCCTCGGAACACGGAGACCGAAAGGTCGAACGTGAATCATATAGTAGATATGATCAACATAATGATGTTCACCGATGAAACTACTCCATCTCACGTGATGATCGGACATGGTTTAGTTGATTTGGATCACGTGATCACTTAGAGGATTAGAGGGATGTCTATCTAAGTGGGAGTTCTTAAGTAATATGATTAAATTGAACTTAAATTTATCATGAACTTAGTCCTGGTAGTATTTTGCACATCATGTTGTAGATCAATAGCTCGCGTTGTTGCTTTCCTGTGTTTATTTTGATATGTTCCTAGAGAAAATTGTGTTGAAAGATGTTAGTAGCAAAGATGCGGATTGGATCCCGTCGGCCGGACCTCCCCCACTCCTCCTCCTCCTCCCTCGCCGCCGCCCAAGGGCGCGGCCAGGCGAAGCCTTGCCGTTGCCGGCCGCGGCGGGGACTCAGGCCCTCTCGCTCGGGTGGGGCTGGCGCGGCACGGCGCCCCCGGGCAGGAGCGTGGCGGCGGGCCGGATGCCACGGCGGGTGGTGGCGGCGCCTCGGCAACTTCGCTTCCCCGGGGCAGGAGGCCTCACGATCTGGTGCGTCGCGGCCGCCAGGGACGGCGGCGGCGTGACCGGATCGATTCGCGGCGGCGCGGCCGGATCTATGCCCAAGCTTGGGCCTTGATCACTGGTCTGCCGTCGGCACGGTGCTGGGTGCGACTCGTCGGCAGCTGGGCAGATCCGCGGGATTCTATCCTTGTCTATGCTTGTCAGCGCGGGCAACTCCGGGGGAGACCCTAGATCTCCTTGGGATCGAGCGATGGCGGCGCTTTTGCGTCGTAGTCCCTCTTTAGGGCATTGTTTTGGAGTTTGCTCCGGTTGAAGTGACCAGCAACGTCGGCGGTGCACGTCTGGTGGACCAACTGCCGATGGAAATCGCGCCGACTACAGTCATGGCGGACGATGGCGACGTCTTTGATGTCGTTCCCTTGTCGAGGCATCGTCGTTGCAGTCTGCGTCATCAGGCTCGGGATGCTCCGGGGAAAATCCTAGATCTGGGTCTTCCAGATCAGACGATGATGGCGTTTTATCACTTTCCCTCCTGGGGGCATCGTTTTGGAGTAAGTGATGGCTGGGGGATGGTGGAGCGGTGCTTCATCTCACACATTGATGGCGGCGGATATCGGCAGCATGGCGCTTTGGAGGCTCGGCGTCCGATGCACGGAGATGGACTCGCGCAGGAGGAGGTTGTTGTCTGACGTCATGGTGACGTCGATGGCAGAGTGGCCAGACAAGGTAGAAGCCTCAATATGATCTGAAGACGGACCTGTGGAAGATGGCGGCGACGACACACGAGTGCGTCTGACCGGATTGTGCCCCAGACCCGGTATGTGGCTCGGTTGGGGCTTCCGAATGAGTGTTTCGGCTTCCGGTTTTTGATGTTAGGCTTAGGTGAGTGGTTTGGATAGTGGCCCAGCTAGCACCCTTTCATCATTTTGGATAGAAGTAGCGGCATATGTTGCCAAGATGGTGGATTCAGGCACATTGTTGTAATACTTTGTAAGGTCTTCGAGAATAATCAATAAAGTGGCCGTGGGGTGATCATCCTTTTCTAAAAAAAAAATCTTGGAGTTGGTTTGATTGGCTTTAGATCGGCAGCAGTTCGCGATTTTTTGATCACAACTGGGCCACACCCAATAGATGAGGACATAACCTTCTTCTTTGTTCGTCACGATGAAGGGCCGAACATGCGCATGCGCATCCCAGTTTTTGAAGCAGTTGCTTGGCTTGGGTTCCCTCTAGATTACCAGAATGAATATTATGTGAACAAAGTTGTCAGTTGTTTCGATAACTTTGAGATTTGGCATAACCCAGGACAAGTGAAAACCAGAGTTCTAGTTCGTGTCCTCATTAATCAATTTTCCAATGTGCCGCACAGCCTGGTTATCAAGAGAGCAAACGTGTTTGGAGGGCTTGTACGATCTTGGACGGTCCTAGTTTACATCCTTACAAACTAGCCGACCAATCCGCCCAAAGCTGGCACAGAGGAACCGCCGCCGCCGATGAATGCTTCACCGCACCCCAGAGAGCTCCCATACCTGACTGCTGCACAACAGGTCTCATATGAGGCTATGGTAGCTCAGCAACAGCAGGCTAATGCTGCTTGGGGACAAGATCCCCAACCACCACCGCAGCAGCCGATGGCTAATGGATGGCAGCCATGGCCTGAGGTTATACCTGGCCAAGCTTCGGGCTGGGCCTAGCCAAGCCCGACGAAAAAAACCAGGCCGAGCCCGGTCCGGCCCGGTCATCGGGCCTGTTTTTTGGGCCCGAGCCCGGCCCGAACATGTAAAAGCCCGTTAGGCTTTGGGCCGGCCCGGCCCGACCTTCATAGAAATGCAAAAGCGACGGGCCCGGGCCTGGCCCGGCTCGGCCTTCGGGCTCAAATTCTAGGCCCGAGCCCGGCCTGAGGGCAGCGTCGGGCCGGGCCGGGTAGGGCTTTTTCGGGCCGGGTTGGGCCAGGCTTCCCATGGCCAGGTCTACCTGAGGTACCACCACAGTACACCATGCACCATGCCGTCCAAAATTCAGTGGCATTGTAGTATTTCCCCTCTGATGTATTGACATTGTAGTATTGTTAAGTTGACTGTCATCCATTTGGCGGTGTCTGATGTATGCGTTGCAATGTTTGGCTGTTCAAAAGTTAAATATAGTAGTGCACACGCGAGCTGCTCGGGCTGGACCGACCCACAGGCAAAACGAGCCGAGCCTCCAGAAACAGGCTCGTTCAACCAACGAGCTGAGCCGAGCTCGGCTCGCTTTAGGTGAGCCAAAGCCAGGCTCGGCTGAACTAGGCTCGGCTAGGCTCGTGTCCAGCCAGTAACCTCACTTTTGTCAGATGGGAAGCCGATGAAGCAAACTTCAGAGTGTTACATTTTGCTCAGATGATATCTTTCTTCAGGAAACACATGTACAAAAATATGCCTCCCATGATCTTGAATGGTGCTGTCAACACTGAAAAGGAGATGCAGTTCTGTCAGAAGCTTCAGTACCTGTTTGTTGCCCCCAGGCTGTCAAAACCTGGTATAGCCCAGTTGCTAGCGAGACAATGATTCAGGTGGTCAGTTGAAAAGAACTGGCCTTTGCTCCTCTGATAAGCAATGAACCTTCTTTCACCATGACTGAAACTGCAACAAACGTTGACAAGCTTCCGGACTCAGTTGAAGAAAATGCAGATAGTGGAGATGCTTCTCTGATTGTGAGCCACGAAGAGAAGAAGAAGAAAGGTGCAGGTGAGACCGCACACACAACCCTCCGGCGCAGCACCAGGACCAACCGCTATGATGGGTTCAAAGCTCCATCGATGGCCGAAAGGCGTCAGTACAAGAGCAAGGTCAAGCCTCGCCAGGTCCCCGCAGCTACAGCACAGATCACCACGACCTCCGCCCATCCCACTGCTCCAGGAGATCGGCACTGCACGCTGTGGCATCCCAACTGATGAGCTCTCCCCGGCCAAAGTCATGGCAACAAAGGAGAGCGCGCCCTCCTCCTCCTCCACCTAGTTCCCATGTCCCGCCAAGTACAATGGAATGTACTGGTGTGGAATATCAGTGGAATAAATTCAGACGATAAAACTCTAGCGATTAAGAATGCGATCGATGCATCTGGTTGTAATATCGTTTGTTTGCAGGAGACTAAATGTAGCTCTTTTGATCATGCATTCATTAAGACCTTCTGCCCGCGTCGTCTTGATAAATTTGCTTATATTCCATCCCGTGGTGCCTCTGGTGGCCTTGCCACTATTTGGAATGGCTCGGTTTTTGATGGTAGTGTGCTTTTTTCGTACTTGGCTTGACATTTACCTCCAAAGCATCTGGCCATGTTTGGACACTGTTCAACGTCTATGGACCATGTAGAGGAGATGATTGGGTTTTGTTTACCAACTGGCTCTATGATCTAGTAATACCGGACACGGATGATTGGCTTCTAGTGGGAGACTACAACTTTATCAGGTCTTCTAGTAACAGGAACAACCGGGTGGAAATGTAAATGATATACTTTTATTCAATGATATTATCCACGCTCAAGCCCTAATTGAAATTCCTCTCAATGGGTGATCCTACACTTGGAGTATAACATGCAAATAGATCCTTTGCTCGAGCAGATTGATTTGTTCTTCTCTTCTTGCCACTGGACCCAAACATATCCAAATACAATTGTTACTCCCCTTGGCAAACCGGTGTCTGATCACACCCCGTGTGTGGTTAACATTGAGACATCAATACCCAAGAGCAAAATATTCCGATTTGAGAATTACTGGCTCAATCACCCAGGTTTTCTTGAGGTCGTGCAGGCCTCCTGGAACAAGCAATGCTACGCCAAAAATAGTGCTGCCCTAATGTGCAAGAAGATGAAAACTATGTGATATGACCTCAAAAAATGGAGTAAAGGGATTTCGGGCCTCTCGATCCTCATTCAAAACTCCAACTGGGCCCTTAATGAGCTAGATGGGCTTGAGAACCAGAGACCACTCACTGTCCCGGAAGAGAACTTGAGGTTGATTGTCAAAGCCCACCCTCTAAAACTTCTGCAATACCAAAATCAATACTGGAGGAAAAGATGTACGATCAGATATATCAAGTTTGGAGAAGAAAATGTGAAACTCTTTCAGGCCCTTGCCACTGAGCGCTACAGAAGAAATTCTATCTCCTCCTTGAAAGTACAAGATGGATCGGTGGTCACAGATCATAACTCTAAAGAAGCAATCCTGTTTGACACATATAAAGAGAGGCTTGGGGACTCTTCTACCCCTGCCATGAAATTTGACCTAGCCACAATCATCAAAAAAGTGGACGGGCTAGCTGGATACCCTATCAGCTCCTTTCACTAACGTTGAAATAGACGAGGTGGTCAAATCTATGTCGTCGAATCGTGCCCCCGGCCTTGATGGCTTTAATGGAGGATTCATCAAAACTTGTTGGCATATTGTAAAAAAGGACTTTTACAAGCTTTGTGATGACTTGTACCATGGTAATCTTGACCTCACAAGCATCAACTCCGGGTTCATTACCCTGATCCCAAAATCATCACCAAAGTGTTGAGAATTAGCACACAAATGCACTTGTGGTTAACTGAAAACTGCAGCGGAAACAAGTAATCTCAGCACCACATCATGTACTAATTCAAGGATCGTTGCTTAGCACGGAAGGAAACATATGCAGCAGCATATATGGAGGCAGAAAATGTTACTCAGCACGCAAGACACTCCTCAGCCTAGTGTCTTGTGGTAGGAGTAAGTTTTCCTGGCAGCATCAAGCATCAACAAAGAGACACCAGATTTTTACGTGGAAAACCCCCAACTTGAGGGGAAAAACCACGGGCCGAAGCCACCCAAATCCTCTTCCACTATTATCAAACGTGGGATACAACAAGTTCTTCTCTAGACAGCACTAGAGGATCTCATACATCAAGATTTCTGAATCTTGGATGAACACAACAGGATTTGGAGCTCAAGAACTAGGGATTGGAACAATCTCACCAAGGATGGTGGAACCGAAGCTTGAAGGAGACAAGGTAGTGGATCTGGACCATCACAACCTTGGGGAGGAGCTCCCTTGCTTCTTCCTTCAATCTTCCTATTCTTCCCTTGCTCTCTTGGTTTTCTCTCTTCTTCTCTCTTGGAGGATGAACTGATTTTCGTCACACTTGGTGGTGGCTGCTGGAGGGAGGGTAAAGCATCCCCATCCACCCATGTGCAAAGTCCAAAATGACCCTAGGTCATAACCCTAATGGGTAGTGGGCTTTTGCACCTCTTTGGGCTGCCTAAAAGGCCTCAAATGGTCATCTCCTCACAGCCCACATGAGGAGGATATCCCAACAAATCTCCCCCTCCGACTCATGAGGGGGGCAGCGCCATGCCCGCTACTTTGCAACATGCTTGTAGCTTCTCATTTGGCAATATCTTCGTCATCATATCCGAACCATTGTTGTCGGTATGGATCTTCTCAAGTTTTAGCAACTTGGAACTCACAACATCTCGAATCCAATGGTACCTCACATCAATGTGCTTGGTTCGAGAGTGATAGCTTGAATTCTTGGCAAGATGAATAGCACTCTGACTGTCACAAAACAGAACATACTTCTCTTGCTTCATGCCGAGCTCTTGCAAGAAGTTCTTCATCCACAAAACTTCCTTGCCAGCATCAACTGTTGCAATGTACTCAGCTTCTGTAGTTGATGTAGAAACACATTTCTGCAATCTTGATTGCCATGACACTGCTCCCCCTGCATAAGTCATCAGGTATCCGGATGTGGACTTCCTACGATCCTTGTCACCTGCATAATCTGCATCTGTATAGCCCTGCAATACAGGATCACCTCTTCCAAAGCATAGACAAGATGTAGGAGTACCCTTGAGATACCTGAGAATCCACTTCACTGCTTCCCAGTGAGCTTTACCTGGATTTGTCATGAACCGGCTAACAACTCCAACTGCATAGGCAATGTCAGGCCTAGTGCATACCATGGCATACATCAAACTGCCCACAGCAGATTGGTAAGGTACTTTCCTCATTTCTTCTTTCTCCTTCTTGCTTGTAGGACATTGCTTAGAATTCAGTTTGTGATGGCCTGCAAGCGGAGAGATAACAGATTTTGCATCTTTCATATTGAACCTTTCAAGTACCTTCTCAATGTATCTTTCCTGTGAGAGCCAAAGGAGCTTCTTTGATCTATCACGGGAGATCTTCATGCCAAGTATTTGCTTAGCTGGTCCTAAATCCTTCATGGCAAATGATTTACTCAATGCCTTCTTGAGGAGAGCAATCCTCTTTGTGCCATTTCCAACAATCAGCATATCATCAACATACAACAAGAGAATAATGAAGTCACCCTCGGCGTACCTCTTCATAAAGACACAATGGTCAGGTTGTGCTTTATGGTAACCAAGCCCAGTCATAAAAGACTCAAACTTCTTGTACCACTGCCGAGGAGCTTGCTTCAAGCCATACAAGCTCTTCTTCAATTTGCAAACTAAGTGCTCCTTGCCTGCAACCATGAATCCCTCTGGCTGCTCCATGTATATCTCCTCCTCTAGGTCACCATGCAAGAAAGCTGTCTTCACATCAAGTTGTTCAATTTCCAAGTCCATGGTGGCAGCCATGCCAAGCACAACTCGGATCGAAGACATCTTGACCACTGGAGAGAATATCTCACTATAATCAATGCCCTTTTTCTGACTGAATCCTTTCACAACCAATCTGGCCTTGTACCTTGGATGTGAGGTGTTTTCTTCAGTCTTCACTCTGTACACCCACTTGTTCTTGAGTGCTTTCTTGCCCTTTGGCAGTTTCACCAACTCAAAAGTATCATTCTCATACAAGGAATTCATCTCATCTTGCATGGCTTCTGACCATTCTTCTTTGTTCTCATCAGACATTGCCTCCTCATAGCATGAGGGCTCACCTGCATCTGTCATCAACACATATTGATGTGGTGGATACTTAGAAGAAGGAATGCGACCTCTTTCACTTCTTCTTTGCTGCTGCACTGGTGGTGAATCAGGTGGATTTTCGTTGGCATCATCATTACCAACTTCATCATCATCATCATCACTTGATGGCTGCTCGCCACTTTGACTTGTACTGCCTTGATCAGTTGCATCTCCACTGTCTTCAGTGTCATCATCTCCCCCATGATTGTCATGCACGAGAGGAGGACGGATTGGATCCATGTCAACCTGAGGTGTGTTGGTCATTAGCTTCTCTGGTTTCCCAATATCTTTTATTATTTCATCTTCAATGAACACCACATCTCGGCTTCTCACAATCTTTCTATTGGCTGGATCCCACAACCTGTAGCCAAACTCTTCACTTGGTTGGCTGAGGTAGATGCACTGCTTTGTCTTGCTATCAAGCTTGGATCTCTCGTCCCTTGGAACATGTACAAATGCCCTGCAGCCAAAGACCTTCAAGTGCTTGTATGATACCTCCTTCCCTGACCAAACTCTCTGAGGAATATCACCTGCAAGAGGAACTGATGGAGATAGGTTAACCACATACATAGCATTCATCAAAGCTTCAGCCCAAAATGAATTAGGTAAATGAGCATGAGAGAGCATAGCTGTGACCCTCTCTGTGAGTGTCCTGTTCATTCTCTCTGCAAGACCATTGAGCTGGGGTGTCTTTGGTGGACTCTTCTCAAGCCTGATGCCAACATTTCTGCAATACCTTTCAAAAGGACCTTTGTATTCACCACCATTGTCTGATCTCACGCACTTCAATTTCCTGCCAGTTTCTCTTTCAACTTTGGCATGGAACTCCTTGAAGGCTTCAAACGTTTGGTATTTGTGTTTCAGCACATACACAAAAACCTTTCTGGAATGGTCATCAATAAAAGTCACAAAGTATAATGCTCCACCATGAGATTTTTCAGTCATGGAGCAAACGTCAGTGTGCACAATATCAAGAACATTATCTGCACGATGTGGAGAGAGTGTACGAAATGCAGCCCTGTGTTGTTTGCCAGCAAAACAATGTGCACAGGGTTTCAAGGATATACCTTTCAACTCAGGGAGGTACTCCATGCGAGCAAGAGCATGCATGCCCTTCTCACTCATATGCCCAAGCCTCTTGTGCCACAATTCAACCGAAGTGTCTTTTTCCGCAACATTCAACACCTCATTGCACAACTTGGTTTTAGTCACATAGAGATTACCTTGCTTACTTCCTCGAGCCACAATCAAAGAGCCTTTGGTGAGCTTCCACTTTCCTTCACCAAAATAACTAGGATGTTTGATATCATCAAGCTTGCCCACTGACAACAAATTCAGCCTTATGTCGGGAACATGCCTCACATCATCGAGCACCAATCTGCAACCTGTGTTTGTTTCAATGCATATAGAGCCCTTGCCAACAATTGCTGACGAACCACTATTTTCCATCCTCACTTGGCCAGTAACACCACTAGTGTAAGATGTGAAATACTCCTTGTGTGATGTGATGTGAAAGGATGCACCTGAATCCACAACCCAACTCATGGCATCATCACGAACAACACTATAGCAATCTTCATCTTCAATGACTAGATAGTCCTCATCTGTTGCGGTCATGGCTGAACTGCTCTCAGCCTTTTGCTCGGTTTTCTTTGTGAGTTTCCCCTCTGCAAGCTCTCTTTTGTACTTCCTGCACTCGCTCTTTATGTGTCCCGGATTGCCACAATGAAAGCAAGTGATATCTTTTCTCTGTTTTGACTTTGATCTCCCCCTGGATTTGCTTTTGCCTTGCTGAAATCTTGTATTGCTGCATCCACGGTTCTCATTCTTCCCATGGGTTTCAGCCACATACGCATCAGAAGAAGAGGCATCACCCTTTTCCTTCTTTCTGGCTTCTTCATTCAGCATACTGTTCTTCACCATCTCCAAAGTCAGCTTCCCATCCGGAGCTGAATTGCTAAGTGACACAACAAGCGTGTTCCAACTATCAGGCATGGAACTCAGCAGCAACAATGCTTGCACCTCATCCTCAAAGTTGATCTTCATGGCTGAAAGTTGATTTATATGGCATTGGAAGACATTCAAGTGCTCAATCACACTTGTGCCATCTCGGTACTCAAGCTTTGCAAGTCTTTTGATCACCGAGGCCTTGTTCATTGATGTCTTCCTCTCATACATGGACTCTAACTTCTGCCACATCTCATATGCATTTGTGTCATTTGCAACATGGTGGAAAATATTGTGGTTGATGTACAACCGAATCATACCTACTGCCTTTCTGTGCACAATCTCCATTCTTCTTCCGTGACACCCGTGGGTATCTTGTCTTTCACAATTGGCTCATACAAATCCTTGCAATAAAGGATGTCTTCCATCATGGGCTTCCATAATGAGTAATTGAAAGAATCAAGTTTTATCATGCCACTTGTAGTAGCGCTTTCGTCCAAAGCCATTGTGAACAGCTCTTCCAGCAACAATGAAGCAACTGGGATTTGCAACCTTCTAAGCAACCAAGGCTCTGATGCCACTCTGTTGAGAATTAGCACACAAATGCACTTGTGATTAACTGAAAACTGCAGCGGAAACAAGTAATCTCAGCACCACATCATGTACTAATTCAAGGATCGTTGCTTAGCACGGAAGGAAACATATGCAGCAGCATATATGGAGGCAGAAAATGTTACTCAGCACGCAAGACACTCCTCAGTCTAGTGTCTTGTGGTAGGAGTAAGTTTTCCTGGCAGCATCAAGCATCAACAAAGAGACACCAGATTTTTACGTGGAAAACCCCCAACTTGAGGGGAGAAACCACGGGCCGAAGCCACCCAAATCCTCTTCCACTATTATCAAACGTGGGATACAACAAGTTCTTCTCTAGACAGCACTAGAGGATCTCATACATCAAGATTTCTGAATCTTGGATGAACACAACAGGATTTGGAGCTCAAGAACTAGGGATTGGAACAATCTCACCAAGGATGGTGGAACCGAAGCTTGAAGGAGACAAGGTAGTGGATCTGGACCATCACAACCTTGGGGAGGAGCTCCCTTGCTTCTTCCTTCAATCTTCCTCTTCTTCCCTTGCTCTCTTGGTTTTCTCTTTTCTTCTCTCTTGGAGGATGAACTGATTTTCGTCACACTTGGTGGTGGCTGCTGGATGGAGGGTAAAGCATCCCCATCCACCCATGTGCAAAGTCCAAAATGACCCTAGGTCATAACCCTAATGGGTAGTGGGCTTTTGCACCTCTTTGGGCTGCCTAAAAGGCCTCAAATGGTCATCTCCTCACAGCCCACATGAGGAGGATATCCCAACACAAAGTTCTCGCGAACAGGCTCCAGAGGATGATACTTACCATAATCCATAAGAACCAATACGGGTTCATACGTACCCGTACTATACAAGACTGCCTTGCGTGGGCCTTCGAGTATATTTATCAATGCCAGAACTCCAAAAAAACCTATAGTACTGCTCAAACATGATTTTGCGAAGGCGTTCGATACTATAAACCACTCTGCTATGATCAAGATTATGGAACAAATGGTATTTGATGACAGTTGGCTTGGATGGATTTAGAGCATCTTCGGATCAGGGAGATCTTCTGTGCTCCTAACACACCCGGAAATGAGATCGGACGACAATGGAAGCCATGCCTGAAATCAAAGAAACATACATATAGATGATATAGTGATCATGTTTGTTTGTTGGGATAAAAAGTGGCGGAAGACCTTATTTCCAAGAAAGACCTGAATACATATAGATATAGTTTCTGTACAGTCATCTACTCCTGCTGGTACCAAGAAAGACCTGATTTCCCACTTCATTCATCCTCGGGCTGTGCCTCATCAGTTACTACTTTTATTTTATTTAGTTGTTGGTTGAATCTCAAAGTCAACGGGCCGGGACCATGTGATGTTTAAGCACAATCAATCAACGACAACGCAGAGGACTTAATCTTGTCTATCGACCTTGTAACGGACTCCAGCGCCTTCACCGACTTGAGCTTGGCCTCCTGCAGGTGCAGCTGGGCGTCCTTGAGTTGCAGCACCCTCTTCTCCTGCTGCAGCAGCTGAGCGTGCTTGAGCTCTTCCTCCTCCGGTACATGCTCTCCTCCAGCAGCAGCCGGGCACGCTTGAGCTCCTCCCGCCGTACCCTGTTCTCCTCCCGCGGTTGAGCCGCTCCTCCTGCAGCTTGAGCTCCAACAACCACATCCTGTCCATGCAACATGGCCGGTTAGCCCCTGGGAATCACACATATATACAAGCCATGCACAAGTACAAATTGTTTGTTGTAACAAATGTGCCTGCGGAAAGCTCTCTCCCCCCTCTCTCCCTCTCTCCCTCGCGTCGCCCTCTCGGGCGACTCGAGGGCCGAAAACCTAGCCCGCCGCTGCCGTCTCCTCCCCCTCCAATCCTCCCCTCGCCGCCGCCTGAGGCAGCCGCCGGCTTCGCCCGGGGCGCTGCTGATGAAGGTGGCGGCGGGGCCTCTCTTGCTGCCCTGCATCGCTCGCGGGGAGCCTCGGGACCCGGGGCGGCGGCCCCGGCTGGACTGGCGCCACCGGATCCTCGGCGCATGGTGGCGCAGGTGCGGGCCGGTGCCCCTCGGCCATGTGGACGGCGAGGTACCCGGTGGATGCGAGCCAGGGCGTGGCGGCGGCGGCTTCGGCTCCGCGGCTTCAGATCTGGCCGCCTACCATCCTCTGCTGCGGATTCGGCAAGTCCTCCCCCAAGATCAGGCCGGCTCCGTCCTGGACGCCGGTTCTCCGTCGGGTGGGAGTGGTGACGGGAAGATTGCCAGGAGAAATCCCTAGCCAGCCCCGCTGGCTGTGACGGCGGCGACGCCCGCGGGCGCCGCGCACCTTCTTGGAGGCGTCTGTCAGGTATACCTCCCCCGCCCCTTCCCCCTTGTCCTCCCGGGTGAAAACCCCAACGATGTTGGATGGCGGCGACGCCCTTGGCGCCGTATCCTTCTTGAAGACGTTGCTTTGGGAGCAAGGTGGGAATTTGGTCTTCGCTGTGATGTGTGCGGTGGGTGTTGGCGGCAGCAGTAGCATAACCTCCAGTGGTGGTAGTGTTCCACCTGGTTCAGGCCATGTTTGTGTGCTCACCGGGTGGATATAGTGACCCTAATCCAGTGCCTGTGGCTACTGGAGAGGAGGGGATAGGGATTCCCCCCCTCGGCAGTGTCACTCCAGCCAGCCGGTTGTGCAGAAGCTTCTCATTTTGATATTGGCCCTGGCTGCTGCTCCTGAGTTCATTCTGGCAGCTCTCCTCTTGAATGCCCGGGTCCTTGGTTTCTCGGTGATGTTCTGCTCTAGGTGAGAAGTCGATGGCAGGTCGGGTCAGCCTGGTCCCAACAATGTGGATGCCATCGGTGCCACTCATCCAGGTTCTAGGGTGAACGTGTTCATTGTCGACGGTTCGGCGCCTTTCGAGCCAGGCGAGGAGGCAGGGGCCTTCTTCGACGATGGATCTGGATGGTGGTGTTTCCCGTATGGTCCCAGGTTTGTGGCAACGGCTTCCTCTCTCGGTCATCGGATCTTCCTTTCTTTCGCCGGCATCTCCCTTCTCCTAGGCTTCGTGCGTGCAAGAGGCCTTGGCATCTTCAAGCTTGGTGCTTCATGTAGATATTTTTTCAGTTTGTTGTATGTCTGGCTTGTGAGCTGCTCCCGGCACCTTTGTATCTTGCCGTGTTTTCTTTTTCCGGTTTATGTCGAGTTTGTAATCCACAGTTGTAATCCTGGTCGGTTGATGGCTTTGTTAATTCAAAGCCGGGCTCTTTGCGAGCCTTCGTTCTAAAAAAAATGTGCCTGCCACTATTGTTGATAAGCATTCAAGAGGGACTCTAGTAAAGCATATGTGCCAGCATGTGAGATCCATTCATGTTATAAAAACTGATTCCTGCAGAATTGAGTGAGCATGACAATGTAAGCTGGACAACATCATCTCACCTTATGTCTAGTCGTCCCCATTTTCCCTAGATACGGTGGGGGCAGGCAAATATGTAATGCAGATGCTAGCTAAACAAACTCACCCACATAAGTAAATCATCACCTCAAACAAACAGAGTCAATATCTCAAAACCCATCGTCAGGTTGAGCTGTGGAGTTTTAACAGCACAATTTTTGTTCACATACGTATTTGCCTTAACAGGAAAATTACACATTTGCTATGACAAAGATTTTTCCTTGTATCTATGAGTGTAGGATGGCTGGCAATCAGGCAGTTTGGTGTGGTACCAAAAAGGCTGACAAAACTAGGTGGTCGGCGCGGCGCATTGCAGATTAACATACTAGCTGGGCCTCTCAAACATGGGGCCGGTGCAAGAAAGGTCAATCAATATACAAGAAGGGTTCAGATCAATAGACGAGTCACTGAATATATAGACAATTAATCTCCAATTCTCCATGGTTGGACAGTGCAAAATTTCAAGTATTGCACAACCATTCCATCTCCGTCACCATCACCATATAATATATAGACATATCAGAAATTTCTTCTCGGAAAGTAGAGAGGAGAGTGAGACCGAGCTCACCTTGAAATCTGCGCCAAGAGAGGAGGGGCTTCAGTTTCAGTTTCACTTTCACGTTCACTTTCACGCGGAGGAGGAGGAGTCTGGACCTGGACGACGCCGGGGACGGATGCGTCGGTGGTGGGGATGGGGGAGGACGAGCGGGACATTAGGACAGAGAAAGCGTTGCGGCGGCGACGGCGGCCGGAGAGCAGGCGTGGGCGGCGGATGTAGGAATTGTGCCACAGGTTTCTCTTGGGGGTGGAACGGGAACATAAGAAGAGGTTAGGCTCAGCCCAGTAGACCCACTCAGCCAGCCCACCTCCACACTAGTCCACACGATCAAATCATATTCACCTCAAAAAAAAAATCAAATCATATCTATCCTCTAGTATGCCCTCAAAAAAAATCTATCCTCTAGTAATCTTCAAAAAAAAATCCTCTAGTTTCTCAAAAAAAAAATCATACATACCCTCTTCCCCTAAACAATAATCTATGCATACCCTGTTTTTTTTACGAGAATAAATTTCAATCTATTCATCAACTATCAAGGTAGTACAAAGAACACCAGAAGTAAAAAGTACATCTAGGTCCATAGACCACCTAGCGACGACTACTAACACTGGAGCGAGCCGAAGGCGCGCCACTATCTTCGCCTCTCCCTCGTTGGAGCCGGGCAAACCTTGTTGTAGTAGACATTCGGGAAGTCGTCGTGCTAATGCCCCATAGGACCAGCGCACCAGAACAGTATCTGCCGCCGATGAAGAGAAGCGTAGATCAGAAGGATGCAATCTGTAGACACACGAACACAGACGAACGAAGACAAGAGTGGATCCATACAAACGCCGACCGAATCCCGCGAGATCCGCCGGAGACAAACCTTCACACGCCCTCCAACGATGCTAGAAACACCAACGAGACGGGGACAAGGCGGGGAGAATCTTATTCCATCCGCAGAGAGCCACCGCCGCCTCGCCTCTCTGAGCAGGGCACAAACCCTAACAAAACTCAAAAGAGTATGAAAAAATAGAGCCCTCCCGTCGGCAAGGGCCGGGATCCGCCACACCTCCATGGCCCTAAGACCATAGAAGACGAGATAGACCGGCGGCGACACCGGCGGGAGGCATGAGAAACCCTAGCCAAGGGATCCTTTTTCTTCCCGTGGAAGAAAAGAAAACTCACTATACATACCCTGTTTAATTTTCAACTTCCTTTCTCTCCTTCACAGCTCATTTTTATTTACCTACTTATATATGTATATCCTCTGTATATGGCTAACCTTTTTTTTTTGGCCGTTGCACCTGGATGTCAGCAACGTTCAATGTTGCCGTCTTACGTTGCAAGTTTGGGGTGTGAAGGAGACACCTTGCTCGGCGGTATCACCGGACGAAGAGTAGGACCATATGATAACTCTTAGGGATCCTTGCCGATCTACAGAAACAACATACCTCGACAGATCAAGGTAACCTTGTGTGTCTATTTCATGTCATGTTACTTGAAGCCCACAATCAAGCAACACAATTTCAGATGGATATGTCGTCATGGCCTCGCACTAAGCTTCGACCAGACACAACTCTGTTTCCTTGTCTTGGATCCATTACCGGCGACCAACATTGCATTGTCATTCCCCTAGGGTTCCATCTGAACGCGACTGAGATCAACGAGGCATTGCTTTAAATCTGAAACCACTGCACAGAATTTGGAGTCCTCTTGGCGGCACATTGACTGGAACTTGGTATTCCCAACAGCAGGGCTGCGGCATGTGCATGTTTCTTGCTCTGACCACTGCACTGCAGCCGGAGGGACAACAGGCTAGGCTAGACTTTGGAACATTCTTAGCACAAAAATGGAGTACTGGAGTGAGCTCTAGTGTTGTGGGTCAGTTGACTTGACTGAGAAGTTGAAACGGCTCTCGGGTCAGCTAAAAGAGTGGAGCATTGAGGAGTTTGGCAGTGTGGCCAAGAAAATAAAATGTATGAAAGAGATACTGAAAGTTTGAGATTTTTTTTGTTTCGCATATTCTTTCTTTTAATTTTATTTTTCGTTATAATTTTTAACTTTTAAAATTCATGATCATTTTCCATGTTTGAGATTTGTTTTGACATGCATCAACATTTTTTAACTGATGGCATCTTCTACATTCATGAGCATTTTTTTAAAACATTAGTATAATAATAAAATATCATATTTCTAAAAACATTTGAGCATTATTTTTAAAATTCTTTAATATTTTTATTTTATTTATTAATATTTTTAGAAATTATATGAACATATTTTGTTTTATTTTTTGCTTCCCATGTTTTTTTATTTTCCTTGTATTTTATCATTTTAATTTTTATCTTTAAAAATTCATGAATATGGTTTTAAGTTTAAGATTTGTCTACATGCATGAACATTTTGTTTAATTCCGATGGCATCTTTAATATTTGAGATCATTTATTGAGTATTTGATATCATACTTCTTTGAAAAATGAGTTTATTAGTTTAATAAAAATAAGCACATGTTTCTAGAAAAATTTGAATAATATTTTGAATTAGTTAATATTTTTTTAATTTTGACGAACATTTTAAAAAATAAGTTCAACATTGCTATAAATTTCTTGAGAAATCATATTTTTTTGTGAAAATATTTTATATTTATTTCCCTTTATCATTATTATGAACAAAGAAATATTTTTGTATGAAAGTCCAGAGAAAAACCAAAGGAAAGAGGAAACGGAAACGTGGTGACGCCACATGCATCAGTGTCCACGGAGCCAATTGTTTAGTTTAGAGGCAGAGGCAGGCCCGCCACCTGCAGCAGTGGCCCGGTAGAAATGAAACTGCAGATGAGTGCGCACTCTACTGCGGTGAAACCCCACCGACGCCACTGGCGGTGCCCGGTGATTCCCCCTTGTTAGAGTTTACAAATTTCGTCAGGGAAGTGAAAAATTGGAGCATTTTTTTCTTGTGCTGGTCAGTTTAGTACCCACTCTGTAATAAACTGCTAAAATTTCTTACAATTGTTCACAGAGGGAGAAGTAATTTTCTTCTAAATCTTACTATGTACTTCCTCCATAAACTAATAGTGATCTAAACGCTCTTATATTAGTTTATAGATGGAGTACGTATTAATTTGGTAGCTGGGCTGGGGCAGGGGTAGCCGGGTATGCATGTTGGCTGAAGAGTATTGTATTGTAGATCTAGATCGGCCGAGTTGTGCTGGTCGGTTTAGTAGTATATATAATCAGAGCAAGAGAAGAGTATTTCCGATCTAGATCCAGATCCAGATCAGCAACCTCAAGTCAATGCTAAGGCTGTGCCGCATTATTGTACTCCTTCCGTTTCTTTTTACTCCGCGTATAAGTTTTGGTCAAAGTCAAACTACACAAAGTTTGACCAAATTTATATTAGAAAATATGAACATATACAATACTTAAACTACATAATATGAAAATACATTTCATGGTGCATCTGAAAATGTTGATTTCATATTGTGAATGTTGATATTTTTTAATGTAAAGTTAGTCAAACTATGCAAAGCTTGACTTTGACCAAACCTTATATGCAGAGTAAAAAGAAACGGAGGGAGTAACAAGTTTCGATGATTTCCCAAAGTTTCGATGGTGCCGCCATGTACATGTGCACCCTACCCTAGTGTATATACTCTATTATGCAGCATGTCGATTAATATTTCAAGCTTGTTCTGAATCAGCAAACCACAAGCTGTCGGTTCAAAAAGTGGCTGCCCATAAATCACAACACATCAAGCACTCAAACTGTTAGCACACACTTGCCATATCTTTCGGCCACTTTGACATGCATGGTCTTTCGTGCCACCTCTTAACTCCAGGCAACTTGAGGAGCTTAAAACTATTACAACCAATCATCGTATTATTATTTTTTTGCGGGCGAACCAATTATCATTGGTGCTGTAGGATGGGGCGTATCTGCTATATATATGCAGCAGTGTACAGCGGCGAGTGATTTTGCTTTATTTTCTTCATTGGTAGTAACTGGGATAGGGCAGTTCATGTTTGTTCCGAGTTCCGAGTATTATAGATCTAGATCGGCAGTGTATGTCGCGTGGTCAGTCAATCGATCTAGGTCAATGCATGGTAATTAGGCTGCGTCGCATTGTAGGAAGTTTCCATTGTTTTACAAAGTCAACTGTGCCCTGCCGTGTACATGTGCACTGCACCCTATATATTATATGCTCCAGCATATAAATAAGCATGTTGATTGGCAGCTAGGCTTGTTAAACCACAAGTTGTCAGTTCAAACGTCATTGTCAATGAATCACAACTTTGATTGATTCTTATGAATTTACTACATGCCATTTGGATTACTATATATGTTTATTTAGTTGGAACAGTCCTATCCTTGGTGTAAATACTAAGTAAGTGAGCTCCTTCAGTTTCTTGTTCCCAACTCGCCAAACACTTGAAAAACTAATACGTACTCCACACTTGCTATACATTTTATTTTGGTCACTTTCGCATGACCCGATGACTTCTTCTCCTACATCTTAACTCCCGTCTACAACCTGCAGCCTCTCCTTCTCTCCCGTCTCTCAAAGCTAATTGTAGCTAGCCATGGAACCAGTAGGATGGAGCGTAAAGATTGTAGGTTGGGTCGCCTCACCCCTCATCTCTAAGCTCCTCGCCAAATGCTTCGATTACCTCGGCTATGACACAGCAAAGAAGCTGGCACAGCTTGAGCCAAAAATCTTGGTGCTGGAACGGGTGATGCAAGTTGTCGAGATGAGCCCATACAGGCCTCGTCTAGAGAAGCTGTTCAAGGAGCTTAAATCCGCATACTATGAAGCCGAAGAAATCTTGGATGCTGTCGAGTACCACTGTCTTGAGGGGCAGATCCAAGATGCCAAATTACAGTCAGACAGTGGCGCACCTCCGCGTAAGAGGGATCATATGAAGAAGTTCTTGTCTTCTATGGCCAAATTCCACCCCCTAAAAAATAAGGTATGTTCAAAGAAAAGCCTTGTAGTATGTTGTATGTCTTTGCCTTTCCATCAGGTTTAGTACGGTTTTGTGTAATTAACTTGGGAACAATCTTCTTCTTGATTCATGAACGAGCAAATCTTTTGCCTCAAATTTTGAAGAAAAAAAAGTATATACTCTCGTACGAGATGACTCGCATTTGTTTTAGTACGGTTGTCTTGCATTTTTTTTTTCTGGGTAAATGAAGATCTCTTTGATTCTTGATGCTGCTTGGAGGCGATACAAACATAAAGAGGTCACACCCGGCCTCTGGATAACTAGAAGCATGCAGACTATGCAACCAAATCCTAGAAGAGTATCGTCATTGAATACTACCTCCGTCTAGATGAATAAGTCATTGGCGTAGTTCTAGGCCATCGATTTGAGGAATTAAATATGTGTTATATGCCATGAAAAGTATATCACTAGATTTCTACAAGGATGTAGTTTCTAAATATATATTGTTTGTCACATATAATACATATTTCGATAGTTAAATCGTCGACCTAAAACTACGCGAATGACTTATTCACCGAGACGGAGGTAGTAATACCTTTGCTTCTCTTTGTTATCTGAGATCAGGCAGCCGACCAAATAGGAGGTTCAGTAGCAGTCACCATTCATGAATCATGATGAACATGCTGCTAAGGTCAAGCGATTAATTGTAGGTAATTAAGCAATTAGAAACGCATCCATGGTAAGTCAAGATTTGGCATACCTATGGATTTTTAGTCACATCCTGTATTTTGTGCCAATTCATTGGCCAGATTTGATGTGACCTAAACCTTCACCGAAATGCTTGGCAAAACAAATGCAAACTAAGCATTGCCTCATAAGCCACAAGAAATGGTCAGGAGATGTGTAGTGGTATAGATGGCTCGCTTCTCGAGGATTCACCAACATGGTTAGTGTCAGGAAGAAAGACAATGAGCCGAGGTTCCTTTCCCCTCCCCTCGCCCCTCCTGCATCGCAAGAACGAGCAACAGGCGTGAGGGGGGACCGTAGCATCGCCTGCCTCGAGCCTCTTCCCCTTCCTCTCTCCTCGCCACTGCCCAGGTGCGCCGCGTGGCAAAGCTGGGCCGGCGTGGGCAGCAGCGGAGTCTCCTCTCCCCCCGCTCGTCGAATCTGACGAGGATCGGCGATGTTGGCCGACGCAGACGTAGTGTCGGGCTTGGGTGGGGGGTCACGATCCTCTGATGCTTGGGTTATGGGCTTCACAAGGGTGGTCGGCCGTCGCGGCGGTGCAGTGTTAGGCTTGGTTTGCGGGATCGCGGTTGTCTGATGCTTGCTGGGCTTCACATAGTGGTCAACCGTGTAGGCAGTGGCTCCAATTCGGCCAGATCTGAGCGTCCGTTCTTGCGGGTCGCTCGGACGCCACCGGTGGGGCTCTTTAGGCGAGCCAGGGAGGTGGCGGCCTCGGGCGACAGTGTTGGCGGCCAAGAGAGCTGGCGCGACACCTAGACCTGACTTGGGGACGCGTCATTCACGAGCTTGTTGTGGCCCAGATCTATTGCCCGACGCGGCTCTCTGGCCGCGTCTTGCTGGTGGCTGGGGTCATCCTGCCCGGGGGGCCCATGCCTACCCAGCTCTAGGCAGGGTGGAGGCGATGAGCCGGAGTCGTGACCAAGGGGCTATGTCCGCTGTCTTCCGCTTGTGGTCGGTGTTCCCGTCGTCGGGTGGCCTTCCCTGGTTCATTCTCGTGGCTGATCGGGTGAGGGGCGCCGGTGGTTTTGTGGTGTGCCATCTCTGGCGAGTGTATTCTCATGTCGTCTTGTGGTGTCAAATGGTCGTGGGTTCTCATGGACGCCGACGCGGCGGCCTTGGGTGGCGGTCTGTCAAGTTGGCTTCTCAACAAGCGTCTTGGCGACTGTGGTGGTGGCATTGTTTGTTTGTGTGGACGGTGGAGGTTGCTGATCAGTTGGGTGATTCTAGTGTCGGTGGTGCTTTAGCATTGGTGGTGCCCAGATCGTGTTCTAGAGGTCTGGCTTGGTAGTGACATGTTTACCTTGGTGTGTGCTGGTGCTCGGGAGGCCTAGTGTGGTGTGAATGAGTGGGTCCGGGCGAAAGCCTTGTGCTCCAGCACCAGCGATGGTGATACACGTGGGTGTCGCATCCCTCTTGGGGGCATCGTTGGTGGTCCCGTCTTCGAGTAAGGGCTCCAATTGAAAAATCCTGACCTTTTTCCCGGTCCCGATGGTGGCGGCGCGTTGTGTCATCTCCCGCCTGGGGGCGTCGTCATGGAGCCCAGGTTACCCTCACCCATCGGTGGGCACTTTTGGATTCTGGCTTGGAGCTTCTTCGACTCTAGCATAGGCGGGTGTGCTCTTGTCCTCATTAGCGCTACTCGTGGTTCTCGCTGTCCGCAGGCAAGATCGGGCTCCATGATCCAGAGTGGGAGGACAAGGGGCCCTCCCTGGCGGCAGCTTAGCATGAACAATGCAACATGGTCTGGCGATTTTCCTTGGAGGCCAGCTTTCATTTTTATTGGTAGTTTAGGTAGCTTCGTCTTACGATGTGGATCCTCCTATTTTCTTGTTTTCGTTGATCTACTTTGTAAGAGGGTCTCCTCATCACCTTGTATCTCTTTGGTTGTGGTGCTTTATATATAAACCGGGGCAGAAGCATTTTTCGGTAGGATTCACCACCATCATGAGAAAAAAGCACGAAAAGATAGTAATATGGTAGTAGAGAATGTTAATTCCTCTTGTATCCAATGTTATCTCTTGTATACCGTGAATCTTGCCCACGAGTATTCTCTGGGCTTCCCTCAGCGAAACAAAATTCTTTCTTCCAAATTACCAAACTTCTAGCCCATGAGTATGTTCATATAGTGCGTGCACACATGCGTGCACATGATGGTGTTGATAGACTGACATGTGTGTGTGGTTTCTGTGTGACTGCCTTGTGTTCCCTCGACATATTTTTTAAAAGTATATCGGAGAGTAGACAAATTCGCTATATTACATTAGTCATCTTTCTTTATGTAGTGTCAGGATAGTTTGTGTGAAGATAAAATCTCTCTTCTGTAATGGTCACCTACAAATTATTTTTGAATGATTTCTCGCTTGTTATTTGGTGTCTCGCAGGAGAGTGGCATGTCAAAGAAAAAGTTGATAGAGAGCCTAAAGAAAATAGAAGACAACATAAATGAAGCACACCAAATTTTGGATAAGCTTAACTTGTTATGCATAAGTGATAGAAATAGAAGACATGTAATGGATGTTAATCGTCCTACTACTGTGGTTTCTCCGCATAAAGTACTTGGTCGAGATAATGACCGCGACAAGATCATAGAAATGCTTCATGAAACGGAAGGCAGTGTTCAACCAAGCACCAGCAACAGTCTATGCTTTTCTGTAATTGGCATACATGGAGTTGGTGGGTCAGGGAAATCTACCCTTGCACAATTAGTTTATGCCCATGAGGAAAAGGACAAGCAAGACAACAAGGAAGGTCATTTCGACCTTGTTATGTGGGTCCATGTCTCTCAGAGTTTTAGGTTACTCGACATCTTCAAGGAGTTGTATGAGGCAGCTTCAGAGCCTAAGGTTCCATGCCCTCAATTCAATAACCCGACTACTTTGGGAAAAGAATTGGAGATGGAAAGCGATTCTTCCTGATACTAGATGATGTCTGCTGCAATAAGGATGTCAGTGATCAGGATCTACCGGAGTTACTTGCTCCATTGAAGAAAGGAAAAAGAGGAAGCAAGATCCTAGTGACAACTCGAAGTAAATATGTATTCCCGGATCTAGGTCCTGATGTGAGATATACTGCCATGCCGGTACCTGAGTTTGATGATGATGCCTTCTTTGAGTTGTTCATGCATTATGCCCTTGAAGATGGCCAAGATCAAAGCAAGTTCCAGAGCATTGGAGCTGAGATTGCAAGAAAGTTGATGAGGTCACCTCTAGCAGCTAAAACAGTGGGAGGAAATTTACACCGACAACAGGAGGTTAACCATTGGAGAGGAGTCAATGATAAGGACCATTTCAATAAACGGACAGGACCTCTGTGGTGGAGCTACTATCAGCTTGATGAGCAAGCTAGGCGTTGCTTTGCTTAGAGACATCACTTGTACCGTGATGAATTAGTTAGACTGTGGGTGGCAGAAGGGTTCATAAGAAGCTCAGATGAAGGCGCGGATATTGAAGATATTGGTCAGGAAATATTTAACCAACTATTATCGATCTCGTTTCTTCAACTAGGAGGCAAGGACATTGACTGGAGCAACAGTTGTTATAAGGACTACTATTTAGTTCATGATCTGTTGCATGATTTAGCAGAGGCAGTAGCTGGGAGTGACTGCTTCAGAATTGAGAATAACATGAGCCAGAAAGGAGGAGGATGGACAGGAGATGTTCCCCGAGACGTTCGCCATCTTTTTGTTCAGAGTTATGATGCAACATTGATTACTGAGAAGATTCTTGAATTGGGAAAGTTACACACTCTCATCATTTATAGTGTCGGAAAGGATACACCAGTTGAGGAAATAGTCATCAAGAACATACTCAAGAGTCTGCCGAAACTACGGGTACTAGCAATTGCTTCGAGTCTGGTGAAGGATGCATTTATTTGGAAACCAGATACATTCTCTGTCCCAGAATCTGTTGGTCAATTAAAACATCTGCGCTATCTTGCTCTCCGCACAGATAGAGAATGCACACTAGTTTTACCAAGCAGTCTAAACCAGCTTTACCAGATGCAACTGCTAGATTTTGGTGGTTGCCAAAAGTTGGTATTTTCCTGCGGTGATCTTATCAACTTGCGGCATGTATGCAGTGGCCGTCGATTGCAATTTTCAAACATCAGTAGGCTTGCCTCACTCCAAACAATCCCAGCATTCAGAGTAAGTGCTGAACAAGGGAACGAGGCAAAGCAGTTGAGGTACCTAAACAGGCTCAGCGGCGAACTGAGTATCTCTGGTCTCGAAAGTGTTGAAAGCAGAGAGGAAGCTCTTGAATTCGACCTAGCTGCCAAGAAACGGCTCACAGATCTAACACTGTCATTCAGTGGAAGTTCAGAAGTTGCAGCAGAGGTACTTGAGGGCCTTTGTCCTCCCGTGGGGCTTGAAAACCTGAGAATCGAAGGCTACGAAGGTTTGGTATACCCAAATTGGATGGTGGGCAGGCAAAATGGCGGACCAGAGAAGTTGCAGAAACTTCAACTCTTTAGTTGGAGGCAGCCAGGAGCTGCTCCTGAACTGGTGGAGGCTTTCATTCATCTTGGTGAGCTCTGGCTGGCGTGCTGCAGTTGGAACGCCTTGCCATGCAATATGGAGCACCTGAGCTCGCTCAAGAATCTATGGGTCCAAGGTTGTTTCAATGTTCGGTCGCTTCCAACGCTACCACAGTCTCTTGAGTTTTTTGCACTCTGTGACTGCGACGTTGGGTTTATGAAGTCTTGTGAAACAGATGGACATCCAAACTGGCAAAAGATTCAACACATCCCCAGGAAATATTTTGGGAGTAAGAACACATCCCAAAAAGGTTAGATGTGCTGCTGGGCTGGGCGGACGTGTGATTCATATCTATTTCTGGGTTGATTTGTATTGTACTATGTAGCCTGGATTTTCACTTGTTAAGTTGTTTGCTGTGATTTATAAATGATCTATCGATGCACCCAAAAGGAGCTTGCTCCTCAGATCCGATGTGATGCTTTTGTTTCTTCAGAAAAAATAAATACAAAGGGCCCTTTGTATTGCTCGACTGATTTGCCGCTTCTTTGCTCTGCTCTGCTCTGGACTCAAACTCTAAAAATCAGAAGTGCTAGCGACCGTAGTAAAGAAGCGCGTGTGCATTCAGTTTCAGAACCTGAAGCTGAGCTGACTTATTTTGTTGTCATTCAGTTTCCGAATTTTGGCTCCTTTTATTTACTAGGTAGTTTCTTTCACCTTCTTTCTTGAATTAAAAGGAACAAAACATAACAAGCAATAGGGAATGTGAATTAACAAAACTGGAGAGCAGTGGAAGAGCGACGAAAAAGACATGCACCAGGGAAGGAACTTGGACATTCACCTATCCTGGCAACCATGATTTTCGCTTCTCACGTCCAAAATGATCGCCATACTTACTGACAGAAGATGTCAACCAAATGAAATTCAGCAGCAAGATCCAAATGAATTCCAAGCAAATTTAGAATTTTCCCTTATATATTCCTGCCCCATCGCATCGCAGCGGAAAACGTGGTCTGTCATGCTTTGTTTCTTCAGCCGAAAACGTGGTCCTTTGCTTGCTTGATTAAACAACCAGCCAAACAATTTGTTACCCTCTTTAGGAGCAAGAGCACGGCCAGCTACCTATAACACTTCTGAAAACCAAGCTTCAACACATCTGGTTTCCTCCCGATTTCCATCATTGTTCGTAGAAACCAAAACTCACAGCCATAGTTACATATATAGTGTTTGATCATCCATCCAAAGCTAGCCAAAACGACCACCTTCTTACATCGACAAAACCTTACCAAACGGAAACTGAACAAATCAGCATCGGAAAGAAGAGCGTCATTGAGTCATAAGTAGTAGATTTTGGCTCCATTTATTTGCACGAGGAAGAAATAATACATACATACTCCCTCCGTTCCTAAATAATTGTCTTTCTAGATATTTCAACAAGTGACTACATACGGAGCAAAATGAGTGAATCTACACTCTAAAACATGTCTACATACATCCGTATGTTGTAGTCCATTTTAGATGGCTAGAAAGACAATTATTTTGGAACGGAGGGAGTACATACATACATACATACATACATACATACATAAACAGGGAGAGGGAGGAAGTTAACTTACTTGCCCATTCATCTATCCATCGGACCACCTCTTTCCATGCGCCCAAACTGACGAAACTGTAGGCTGTAGGTTGCTTCGCCACAACGAAGGGGGTGTGCAATAGGCGGAAAGCGTCTTACCTCGTTGGAGGGGCGCGTTGCATGTTTATATGGCAGGGGCGCACCTCCCTGGATAACAGCGCATACAAGATGTTGTTGAGATTACATGCTTGGAGAACAAGGGATAAGAGAGAGAGGTTCGGTTCAAAGAGATATAGAGATAAGCACCGAAACTACTTAAACATCTATCCCTAGTCTATCTCTACAAGGCTGCGTTTAACACCCTCCCTTAATCACAACTTCATCAAGTTGAGATTATGCTTGAAGTCTTCAAAACTCCGTGTAGGCAAAGCCTTGGTGAATCCATCAGCAACTTGATCTCTGGAGTGTACAAACCGAATGTCAAGTTGCTTGTTGGCAACTCTTTCTCTGACAAAGTGAAAATCTATCTCTATGTGTTTTGTTGGATGGAGGCAGCCAGGACCTGCTCCTGAACTGGTGGAGGCTTTCATTCATCTTCGTTCGCTCGAGCTGTATTACTGCAGTTGGGACGCCTGGCCAGGCAATATGGAGCACCTCAGCTCGCTCGAGAAACTATGGATCCAAGGTTGTTTGAATGTTCGTTCGCTTCCAACGCTACCACAATCGCTTGAGGATTTTGTCCTCTCTAGCTGCAACGATGAGTTAATGATGTCTTGTCAAACAGTTGGACATCCAAACTGGCAAAAGCTTCAACACATCCCCACGAAATATTTTGGGAGTAAGAACACATCCCAAAAAGGATAGATGTGCTGCTGGGCTGGGCGGACGTGTGATTCACATCTATTTCTCTGGGTTGATTTGTATTGTACTATGTAGCCTGGATTCTCAACCGGGTGTGTTAAATCGGGTGTTGTAATGTCAGAAGAGGTGAATGAATTTGTCAGCGTACATTTTAATTGGTTACGGCTATGTATTTAAATTTAATTTTGTTGGTGTGGTATATATGCCGAGAGAACAGTGTGGTAGAGTGCAGAGAGAGCAGAGGAATACAGAGAGACGGGAAATCCGCTTCTTTGCTCTGCTGTGGACTGAAGCTCTAAAAAACAGAAGTGCTAGGGACCGTAGTAAAGAAGCGCATGTGCATTCAGTTTCAGAACCTGAAGCTGAGCAAGTAATTTTGGCTCCATTTATTTACTAGTTTCCTTCACCTCCTCCTTTTTTTTGAATATGGAATGTGGATTAACGAAAATAGAGAGCAGAGGAAAAGCACCAGGGAAGGAACTTGGACATGGTGATTGATGATGTAGTGATTGATGATGTCAACCAAATGAAATTCAGCAGCAAGACCCAAATGAAGTCCAAGCAAATTTACAAGTTTCCCTTGTATATTTGCAGCGAAAAACGTGCTTTGTTTCTTCAGCAAGAATCTCAGGCAAGCCCATATTGTGGCGACCTCCTTCTGATTGTTCCTCCCTCTGATCTACTTATGTATGTATACAAATTGGAGGATGAGGTAAGAACTGAGTCCAAGCATTTTTCCTTTTGCCGTGCTCCAAAGACTAAGCACCACATTGACATGCTACAGATTCAGCATATTTTTGTATTCTTTACCAAGCTCAGAACACTACTTGTTTATCTGGATAAGCTGAAAAAAAGAACACCCAAACTGAACTGATTTGCTGCTTCTTTGCTCTGCTCTGGCCTGAAAAAACTCTAGAAAAAAAAAACTGAGTAAAGAAGCATTCCGTGTGTGCATAAAGTTTCAGAACCTGAAGGTGTAATTCAGTGGCTCCATTTATTTACTAGTTTAACCTCCTCTTTTGCATTAAAAAGAACAAGACTTAACAAGGATAATAATTTGGGATTAACCTCCTTTTTAAAAGACATGCATGCACCAGGGAAGGAACTTGGACATTCACCTATCCAGTGGTGAAGGTCCCTCACTGTATTTATTTGTGAAAAACAAAACAGCAAGCAACAACCTGCTGATTGCTCAACCGCAAGCAGTTTTACAAAAAAACACAGTGAGAAGAGAGATGGAAAAAATACTCAACAGATTTCTTTACAGACCAAAGTGCACGTCCATGCATGCATCCTCAACAGGTTGAGCACCCAAATGAATGAATGGTTCCGTGCAAATTCACAACAACATGTCCTATATACTCCCTCTTTAAACTTTTGGCTGCGATGGAATTCTCTCGTTTGGGTTCTACTCCCTCTGTAGAACCCAAACGAGAGAATTCCATCGCAGCAAAAGTGTCTACAACTCTTAATTACTGTACAGGCCATTATGGCAACAGAACAAATCTATAGGAAGGATTACATTTTGGCACCCGTACATGCGTCTTTTCTTTTCTGAAGTTATAACAAGCCAACATATCACCTGGTTATAACAAGCTCTTCCGGGAGCACTTTGTCTTGGGCTTGATGTCCCTTGGGTGTACACATGGCATCTGCTCCACTAACCTCCCAGTGTTCCCAATCCAACTCCATGCTGTCCAGCGCCGGGACACCCTCCAGCAGCTTCAGCTTTGGGCAATCACAGATGTCAACTGTCCGCAACTTGGCGAGGCAGCTGATCCGCTTGATCTCAGGGCAGTAGTACACATTGAGCTCCACAACTGAAGGGAAGTTCTCCACATATTCTAGGAGCGTGAGCTTCTCTAGCACAAGGATTCTCAGATTGTACCTGCGGGCACTAGCAAGTCCTGTGGGAAGGTGTGTCAGCTTGCAGTCAATGAGATAGAGATGCTGCAGAGCTGGCATGGCTATGACTTTGCTCTGCTCCTCCTCCTCCCACTCCCACTCCTTCCATCCGGACAACCCACTCAACACCAATTCTTTCAGACTTGGGAATGCGACACCTCCTTCGCCCCTTGCTGCATCATGGGTCTGGAACTCAGGCCCGACGTGCTCGATGGCTGGAGCATGCACGACCTGCAGTGTTTCCAAACTGCGCATCATGCACAAACCATCGGGTAGTCGGGTGCAGTTGGTTATGTGCAATAGGGAAATATGCTTCAAGCTCTTAAAGGTTGTTGCCGCTGGGGACTGCAACCAATTTGGTAGCCGACCACCAAAATATCTTTTTATTATCAGTGTCTCCAGTTTGGGTGGAGGGCAGAGCTCATCATATACAGCCTCTATTCTCTCTTGTTGCTCCACCCCAATTTGCTGCACCTGATCTTCCATCTCTTCATCATCTTTGTAGCAACTCAACTCCAAATATTCTAGGCTCTTCTTGTTGCTGATCTGGGCACTTTTAGCAACTGTACTACCAGACACATTTTCTAGACTTTGGACTGAAAGATTTCTAAGATGTGAAAGAGCCTCCAACTCTTCTAAACTGCACCACTCCCCATCCATCTTTACTGGAAACCCAAAAAGGGTTCTCAAACTTGTTAAACCACCGAGCCCTCTTGGTATAACACCTACATTTGACCCATCCAGGTTAAGATATCTTAAACACGCTAGTTTTGTAATGCTGTCAGGAAGCTTTTCCATCTCTGTACATTCCTCGAGCCCAATGTGCTGAAGAAACCTCATCTTATGGATGTCATCTGGAAGCCTAGACATGTTTGTATTGGAGAATGACAAGAACCTTAGGTGTCTCAGCTCACACAAAGAGTCCGCTAACCAATCAGATTTCTCTGACCTTATATCCAATACCCGCAGACTAGCAAAATTTGTCAAGGAACCACCAGGTTTAATCTCACAATATATCAATAATGTCCTCAATGTTTCTTGCTTCTCTAGGATGCTCAACTCTAGTTCTGAATGAGTTAACTTTATTGATAGACGGCAAATTTTTTTGTTTTCTGGAACAAGATTTCCAACATCAGCTTGATCCTTGTGAACCACGAAAGCTTCTTCTTTAGACATAAATTGAGCAAACGAGCGGACTGTTAGAGTTGTGTCGAATATTGTGTACAAGGTAGGTTACAGTTGGACTTGTAGTTGTATCGTGTTTACATAGGATGTGGAGTCGTGTCCTAGTAGGACACTTGTATCCTAGGCCTCTCATATATAGCGGGGGTAGACACACGATGTAACCTATGCCAACATAATAGCACGGGCACGCGGGGGAGCCGGCGGCGTGTGCCGGCACCCGGGCGGCCGGGGTGCGGTATTGTGACGGTGTCATGGGGAGGAGCGCCCGTAGTCAATGCCCCGGGGATGTAGCCATATCGGTGAACCTCATTAACAAATCTCGGTGTCGTGCTCGTGTGATTGCTTGGTCCTTGGATGATCAACGGTATGGCCTCGGATTTATTCTAACAAGTGGTATCATGAGCAAGGTTCGATTTAATGCCGTGGTATGTTGATCTAGAGGATGGATGGTAATCAAGTTCATTGCGAAGACGACATGTGGAAGAATTGATCGAAGCTAAAGCTGGTCGGTTGAAGTATCACTTTCACAGAAGTCGTCTGGTCGCGTTACGACGAGATCGGAAATCGGCGTAGCAATCGGAAGCATCGGCGACGTGGTCTGGTCTGTGCTTGGGAACTCGGCTGAATCGTGATGCAGTGGCGCGTGTAACGTGGATTGGCCGCGCGTGATGGATCAATCCAGCGCAAGCCCTGTGCGCGCGAGCACGGGCGCTGCGGGGAAGTTGGCCAGGCGCTAGCGAGGCGGGTGGCGGCGTGTGCGTTGATGGGTGGCGGCCGAGGCAGATCGATTGATCTGTCAGATCGATCGGGAGCAGGGCGCTGGTGCCCTAGTGCGTGCAAGGCCGAAGGTCCATGTGTGGGTGCTAGTGGGCCAGAAACGCAGCAAGGCTGAGTGGAGCGTGCGGCCACAGGGCGGGCACAGTGCAGTTTGGTTGGCCAGCAGGAAGCTTGATCGGACAGAGATTTTGTTATGAAAAAGGATCCGATTCCCAGGAGAGGCGTTGCAGGGTGTCGAAATTGCTGGTTTGATGTGAAGCGTGGGAAGTAAAGCAGAAGTAAATAGTTAAAGAAATCACGTGTTACAACAGAGCATTACTTGGACGTGTTTGCTTCATGTACACGGATGGAATACTTGGGATTGTTTTTTCTGGTGTTCTTTGCTTCATATGCGCAGGACATGGTAGCAGCAGGTGTTGACTGGGATTGCAGCCAAGGGGAATCGGTATGGGTGGCATGCGTATAAGGCTCAGAGGAGTCTGGAGCACGTGATAGCGGGATCATGCATACACAGGGCGTCAAGCAATGCACAGATGTGCGGGACGGACAAGACGCAAGGTGGAGCGTGGTTGCAGTCGGATATTTTTCGGCTGGGTCGGACTGGACAGTCTGATGGATCGACGGGGATGTCGGTCAAAGCAGAAGACGGCGGTGATTTCAGCGACGACGACATAGGAGCGTGATGCTGATGGTGGCTGACTTCTGGGGCGTGGAAACACGTGGTGCAGGCCTGAGGGTTTGTGCGGCTTCGACAAGACTATGGCGCAGGGTTGATTCAAGGCAGTGTACACATGAGAGAGCTTGAAGTCGACAGGGCGCAGGGTAGCGTGGCCAGCTACATAGAGTCATGTTGAAGGTGGAGCTGGAGTCTGATGGATGACTACACTCTGTGCTGATGGAGGGGCTACGGCGTAAATGCATGGAGAGTCGAAGCCTATTTCAGCGGGATAGCAAGAGACACGTGGATCGGACTGGGTACCAGTGGTCTGATGGAGACGTGATACTCGGCATCGGTCGGTGATGATCGATGGTTCTCTGCAGTGGGGGTTGAGGCAGTGGGGGCTAGCTACCCGGGAGACTCGACCAGGACAGCAGAGGCTCGACGCGGTGATAGCGGCGAGGCGTGCGGTAAGCACGGGACACAGCGACAGGCCAAGGCACTGGTGGTCAGACATGTGGTCAGGCAAATTGTGCAGGGGGTGCTGAAGCAGTGTTGACAAGTACCAGATTCAAGTTGGTGGCTGGGTCTATCGATGCTAGTTGATGGACAGGAGTTGACCATGGAGAATCTGAGAAAGTGGCGGAAAGTCTGAAATTGTCAAAGGCTGAGAGAGTACATGGCCGTATATTCTGTGGTGTTCAGTGCACATGGCAAAGTGCGGATGACAAGTACAGAAGGAGGCGGGGTGCTATAGCTGTGGGACATGCCAGAGACTATCCGGAAGAAGGGTGAGACAACTGCGAATTTGACTCAGGGTGACACAGGGTGACGGTGAAATTCCTTCAAGTTTCAGACAAGCAGTCAAGAAAGAGCGGTGACGTTAAGTTCAGGTAACTCTTATATGTGGCGTCCAATATGTGAGTTGTTCATTTTTCATGCAGAAAGTGGTCGGTGTGTGATGGCGTTGAACGGAAACTCCGGAAGTTGGGAGCACAAAGTAGAGTAACAAGGAACTTAATTTTGCTCGATTATTGACTGTGGTCAAGAAAAGAAGGGACTACAAGTTGCAGGTGGAGTCACATGGAGTCTTTGAAGTAGCAGCGGTGCTCATGGGATAAGCTCAAGTCCAATGTACATGAAAGTTTGATGCATTGACGAATTCAAGGTGGTGGAGAATATTCGCCAAGGTGGAGTTTGTTAGAGTTGTGTCGAATATTGTGTACAAGGTAGGTTACAGTTGGACTTGTAGTTGTATCGTGTTTACATAGGATGTGGAGTCGTGTCCTAGTAGGACACTTGTATCCTAGGCCTCTCATATATAGCGGGGGTAGACACACGATGTAACCTATGCCAACATAATAGCACGGGCACGCGGGGGAGCCGGCGGCGTGTGCCGGCACCCGGGCGGCCGGGGTGCGGTATTGTGACGGTGTCATGGGGAGGAGCGCCCGTAGTCAATGCCCCGGGGATGTAGCCATATCGGTGAACCTCATTAACAAATCTCGGTGTCGTGCTCGTGTGATTGCTTGGTCCTTGGATGATCAACGGTATGGCCTCGGATTTATTCTAACAAGACAACATCATGCAAGGTGTATTCCCATATGCTCTCAGCTGAATCATCGAGCTCCAAAAGATTTCTATCTACCAACTCCCGGTGATACTCAGCCCCTATTTCTTCAAGATCAAATTGGCCTGACTCCGACCTCCCATCATGTTCAACAAACCCTTCACTAATCCACATGCTAATAACTGTATCCTTTTGAACACCTTGACCCTTTGGCAAAAGTGAGTAGTAGAGAAAGCATTGCTTTAACTCTGGAGATAAATCATCGTAGCTCAAGCCTACTGAGTAATTTAGTTCCTCCCTTAACATGTCTTCTTCATTCCATCCAAGATTCTTGTGCAAAACAACTTCCCAATCACGTTCCTTTGGATCTCTTCTGCTTAAGAGTCCACCCATAACTTTAATAGCAAGTGGTAACCCATCACATTTTTTTACAATCTTCATCCCGATATCTTTGAGCTCATCAAAATCACTTCCAACAGCGACCTGCCAACAGCACATGACAACTTAGTAACGGTAATATCCATACTTGCACTTGTACATCTTGGTATATACATGAGTTTGCATTTATTTTTTATGACACAACTATATATCCAAACCGATAGTATTCTGACAGTAGGCAGCACTGACCCAAAAGATCATCAGAGAGTAAGTATTGATGTATGAACTGCAGTTTTGCTCCTAAAATTAGGAAGAAAAATATCTTTTTGAATAGAAAAGAAGAAAAATATCTTTGATCAGAACAGCATGTGTAGTACTTCTAAAGAAATAATGTTGCATAGAAAATTTCAAAATTGTGCCGTGTCCGTAATTACGAAAAATACAACAGATTTGTAGATAAAAATGGTGTTATACATAATCAGAATTAAAAAATCCAGAATTCACAAAATCTAGTTATATATAAATTCAAAACTAAGACTTGGAACATAGCTTTCCAATTTGGAAAATACAGAACTTTGCCAGAACTCAAATTTCTACTCGCCCTCCGTCCCAAAATAAGTGACTCAACTTTGTACTAACTTTAATACAAAGTTAGTAAGAAGTTGAGTTACTTAATTTGGAACCAAGAGAGTACTAACTTAACAGTTTCCTATGTAAACTAAAATTTTAATATTAAAGATTCATATTTGATCTGACCAATTATGGATTCATATACTTACATATCAAATTCTCATTTTCTTGCCAAGGTAGGACTTTTATGTTCGTCTGTAACTAAAAAACACGGATATATACATGCAGCAACTGGCACATTGTATCGGATACCATACAACTTGCCATATGAAAATGGAACCATTAAATTTGCAATGAATAATATTAATACAATTTTCCATTAATCTATACGTATCAAAAGCAGCGGTAAAATAAAACTGTAAAATATAATAAAATTGATATACAAACGTACACATATGATTGTCATACACCCAACCCCAAATGTGCAACATGTACTGCTAGATAAAGTTTGACTAAATTGATCTCCAAAATACTGTACTTGTTTGTAAAACAGATGGGTTACTGACCTGTGGCTGTGGCAGCTGTTTCTTTAGCAAGCACCAAGCATCTTCATCGTTTAGTGTGTCGACACGCAGGATGGAAGCTCCCATGCTCCGAACGACATCAATTTTTCTTGAGGTAACCAAGACTCGACTTCCTGGCTGTGTGTCGGCGGCATTAAGAATGGGGGTGCGGAGCACGTTTTCCCATGCTTCTTGGTTCCACACATCATCCATGACCAACAAAAACTTGTTGTTTGATAGGGTGTCGGTGAGGGCGTTCACAAGTATGGTCTCGTCCTTCTCATCACCATGCTTCCCCCCGGCCTGGGAGATGGCGGCCCTTAGCAGGTCCACCTTGGTGAACTGCTGAGTGATGCTCAGCCATATCTTAATTTTGAAATCCTCCTTGATGGCCTCGCTTGCGAAGACCTTCTTGGCGAGGGTGGTCTTGCCTATGCCGCCCTGGCCAATGATGGCCACCACCTTGACGATGCTGCTGCTACCATGGTCATGGTGGTCGGTTGAGATTAGCTTCTGCACCAGTTCCTCTGTATTCCTCTTGATTTGATCCCCCACGAGATCTGATTGGACGAACTGTGCGTTTTCACGCTTGGGGTAGGAGGCCGAACTGGTCGGCGTCCTCCTCCGTTCCTCATAGGAGCCAAGGTCAATGTGGAAGTTGAAGCCATCGACACCCTGGCGGATGGTGGCCAGCTCATCGTTGAGATACTTGATGCGGCTGCTGACCTCGTTGGCAAACCCAGGGTTCTGCACGCAAAAGAGAAAGGGCTGGAGGACACCCTGCAGCTTTTCCCCCAGGCACCCTAGAAATGGCAGCTTCTCCCGGAGCCGGAGGCATACGCCACTGGAGTGTTGCTTGTCCTTTCGGTCCATGGCCTCGAGCTGGCAGAGATCAAGGATGTCTTCGGCCTCGTACATGGCGTTCTTGAGCTTGGTCACCCATGCCTGCACGCTCTTGTCGGTGATGCGCCTCCTCTCGGCATCTGTGAGGAGGTTCCGGAGGGGTTCCACATTGCCTTGCAGCTTCTTGATCTCCTGGGAGACGCCAAGCAGCATGCGAATCTTGTCTTGTCCCATGTCCATGATGGTGTTCATCACACGGGCTGCCAAAGCATCAAGGACAACCGCCATGGCTTCTTTCCTGGGTACACCACACCAACCAGTTAATCATAATATACAAATCAATATGCATGAGAACATATATATTCGTACATACGTATGCTGATTACGCACAGTGCAAGTAGAAAGTAGAGATGGACCGACGCAGCTAAAAATTAACGACACAAATAATCAACTAACTAAAGGATAAACATGCGTGCAAATAAACATGTTTTGCCGATTGATTATCACCTCAGCTTCTTTCCAGCTAGCTGAATCCCAATACAGAGAGGGCTCGGTTTCCCCTCCCCTAGCTAGGGCGCGAGAGGGGATCCGGCGAACGGCGGCGGTGGTGGATCAGTGGAGCTAGGTGCGGTGGCTGGTGGAGGCAGTGGTGTGAGAAGATGGATGTCAGGCGAGCAGGATGGAGCACCCCTAATTACTTCAAGGTTACTTCTGGGTGGCCCAATAATATTTAATTAATCTGCACATCACTAGGCCGGGGAGCTCTTGTCCTGCAAGTAAGTATATATTTTGGCGTGGATCTATAGGCCGGCCGGATGACGACACTTAATTAAGTATGTTTTGGGTGCAAACTGCAAAGGCTCCAACGTCTCTCTCAACAGAGTACTGACTGTAGTTTTTGAAGTAAGCCTTATTAACCGGGAATGTATATATCTCTATTTGCAGCAGCGGCCGGCCTTGAAAGCACCGTATACCCGACATGTGCACATGCTTGCTTGAATGGTCCCAACCCAATAGCTAGCTATCTAGCTTAATGTCTTGGCGTGGATCTATAGGCCACATCCATGACACCCTACTGATTAAGTATGTACTGTATGTTTGGTGTAGATCGATGCTTCAACTCTAGCCATTGACTGTTTAGGCTAACAAGTTACCAGATCTGAGATTGGATTTTCACATCCCCCTCATCCCTCACCCCTCACAGTCGCTCCGGAGGGCGGTATCAGGGGTCTAACACTAGCGCCACAAATGCCCCCTTCCGCCGCTGCTGCCGGCGTAGGCCCCAACACTGAAGGGGTCTAACCCTAGCTACTGACTGTTTAGGTTAACAAGAAACCAGATCTCAGAGGGAAATAGTGCTATACCGCCCAACTACTCGAAGAACTGGCCAAAAATGGGATTCATATACAATAACTAAGCGCATTGAAGTTGGCCAAGTATATGCCCATTGCAAGTTAGGTTGACTGTGCACGTTTGTCCAAGCATGGACATACATTTCTTCTTCACAAAGACATCGAAAAGGCGGGTCTAAAGTTACAGAAGTTAGCACGAAGGAAATGGCTAAAGAAGCTAAAAATGCGGGTCTGACTGTGTACTACAATACAACAACCAATTCTTTAGCGAATCGGGTTTTATCTCAGCGTTCCTTGAGGAGTTGCATCTCCTCAACAACTTCGATAAACTCAAGGTGTCTCTTATCCTATGCTTCCATACTGTAAGAACTTCATAAACTCAATTCACTTTTCTTTGGAATGTCGTGAATGCTAAAGAATAACTTTATTTTTGTCCTCTCGAGCAATTAATCGAGCAAAAAAGCAAAGAGGGAGCATGTAGGTTTCTTATATCCAACCCAAACAGTGTTTAAAGCGATCGATAACAATAGGGATTTGGCCTTCAAATATGTTGCCAAGATGTGTTGATCGATAACAATTGGCCTACACGTTGCATGATTCTTTCTACCTCCGTACAATGATCTGTAAGTTAATTATACAACCACATATACGCAATGGTGGAGGCAGGAAAAATGTCCGATGGTGGTCCTGAATTGTCCATAAGACACTAAATGTCCGATGGAGCACCCAGAAAAAGACCCTACAAGACTAAAAAATAAGAATTAGTAATCTACAGCGGAGTTGTAAAAACTTGTTCACGTTGAAAGCATAGAACATACCAACAAAGTGCTAATGACACCTCAGTAAAATCCCTTTTCGAGTAATAACTTCATTATTGAGTGATTCAAATATTTCACACTTATGTGTAGCATACCATCAAGTTACTAAACCAATCTTCATTGGTCCTGATGCACATTTTAGACTTGATAAAACACCTAGGAAACTCTCTCAAATGAATGTCGTTGACAGCGGCAATAGGAAAGCTAACTCAATGAGCTTGTAAACCAATGAAAATACCAAATGTCTCTCTGGTTCAACCATTTTTAAGAAAAACTCTCAACAACTTTGCAAGTCTAAGTATGTATGTTTAGCCTGTCGGAACGACATTATTTTGAGCGGACAAAACATTACAGACTTTTTTTGCAGGTAATCTACATAGCAACTGGCTGGATCTGTACGTAGTCGTTACCTACAACATGTTTGGATGACGGTCCAACAATAGGATAGGTGTATAGTCATCTAATTCTATTTTTGGCAGGTTATGGCTTTGAGGAGTCATTTCATTTTCTTTTAGAAAAGGAGGATGACCCCCGGCCTCTACATCTGGGCGATGCATACGGCCACTTTATTAATTATTCTCACAAGACCTTACAAAATCAATACAACAGTAAGACTAAAGCCGCCGTCTAAGAAACAAACAGTCGTTACACCTATCCAGTTGATGAAGGGGCGCAGATAGCCTGGGCCTAATACAAAACAGACATCGCATCCAAGCCTAACATCTAAGACCCGAGACCCCAACCTAGCCACTTGCCGGGTCTGGGGCACACACTGGTCTGGCGTGCTCTCAGAGACCGCCGCCGCCAACTGCCACCGCTCCATCTTCAGAACTGTACTGATGCATCAACCTTGCTCGGTCCAGCTATCGTCGATGCCACCACGGCGCCCAACGGCACCTCCTTCCTGCGCGCAAACAGCTGAACATGTCGCGGTCTCCACTGATACACCTCAGCTCCATGCTGCCAAGTATCACCAGCCGACACAGCTCGAAGTCCTTGGAGGATCTGTCGTGCGTAGCACCTGCCGACCAGGCATGACCAAGCGTAGCACCTGTCGGTCAGGCATGACTTGACATCTCCACCAAAGCTCCGTACGAATCCGCTCCACCTCCTACCTCTGACTTCCAAGGTTGCTCCACAAACGATGCTCCCCAGAGAAAAACCACACCGTAGTGCCGCCATCGTTCGATCTGGAACACCAGATCCTAGGGTTTCCCCTGGAGCAGCACGAGTGGGTCGACAGTAGTTACACGACGATGCCTTCATTAAGGTAATGGCGTAGAACGCCGCCATCGCCTGCCATCGGCTCGGTTTTCACCGGCAACCATGTCTCCCCAACTCGCAGCCGGGACTAGATGATGGATCTCGAGATCCAATCACCAAGCTTTTGGTCGGCCACCACCGACGAAGAAGATGACCACCACCACTGGCTACACCGGCCAGAACAAATCTGCCATGGGCGCCGCCAAGCAGTCCACCAGGCCCTCGACGCCGCCGCCGATCTAAAGCCAGATGACATGCCACCGAAGACCGCATCGCGCCGCCGCCCGATCGAGGCCAGCAGCTGCAGCAGCCGCCCGTGGCCCAAGGCAGGGCCGACCGCCGCTGCCGTCGCTTGTAGATCGGCCGCACCTCCACGCATGTTGGGTCCCGCCACCCCTGAGACGCGGGAGGGATGAAGAGCCCCCGCGACCGCCGTCGGCCTCCGGGCGCAAGCCGGCGGCGTTCTCCGGCGGCGGGAGGAGGAGGGGAGGAGGATGGGCTAGGCCCCGGCGGCGGCTAGGGTTGGCGAGCCACCCGAGTCGCCCGAGCGGGGGGCGACCCGAGCGCTAGCGGGTGGCTCCTGCTGCTAGATGGTGATGTTACATTACATGAGATTACCAGGAGTCATTTCATATAACTCTTGATGAGTTTTTGTATCACACTTTATACTACTTGGATCTCTTGATTTATGCATGCGTCGTTTCGATGCGCGCGGGGGGGGGGGGGGGGGGGGGGTAATCCTTCTTTTCTAAAACAAAAGTATGTATGTTTAGTGCAAACTGCAAAGGCTTCAACAACTCTCTCTACTGGGTACTAACTGTTTCAGTTAAGCGTGTGCGCTCTCATTTTTTCCTTACAAGCTATGTTTATTTGTTGGTGAGTGATAAGGGAGGGATACATCATCCACAAATAGGGCCAGAAAAGAGGGAGGGGGAATTATTCATCCACACAGCCGGGGGATTAATCCTAGCTAATCTAGCAAGTTCATAAGGGATAGGTTATGGTTAGGGTTTACATGCATGATATCACGTGCAGGTACAGAGGCCGGGGAAGCTACACAACAAATGTCGTGGCCCAACGACCCTATGAAATATGCGTTTGATGTTTAAAATTTGCAAAAGCTGGTTACATCACATGCAGGCATCGTTGGCGTGCAAATTTGTTGGTGTTATCAAGACTTAGTATATAATCCATTTGCAGCACCGGCCGGCCTTGAAAGCACCGTATCCGACACATGCACATGCTTGCTTACACGCCCCAACGAATGGTTCCAACAGCTAGCTCGCTCAATGGTTCCAACATCCATGGCACTTAGTTTAGGTACATGTATGTTTAGTGCAGTAGTACTGGCTGAGTTTTGATTTAACAACTTTGCCAGATCTCAAAGCCAAATAATACTGCACGGTATGATACTTTCTATGGTAGATAGCCTCATGAAATAAATAGGTTGCATTCCTTCTAGTCCAAAATATATTGAATGTTAATTTGTAAGGAAAAGCTTTGCAAAGTTTGGTCAACCAAATTTACATAAAAGATATCAATATCTACAATACCAAATAATACATGCTGAAATTATATTCCCCACTGCTTCTCCCCACGGATACGTTTGCATCATTGCCACACTCAGTTAATTACCCATTGCTGGCCGAGGTATCACTCTTGCTCAGAAATGGAAGTTGTGAGATGAAAAGAAAACATGTATTTTCTGCCAATGATACCATAAATATGATGGCTCTGTGCAATTCAATCGATGCTAAAAGGCAAACAAGGCCTAATGCAAACCTATAGGCAGTAGTAATTCCTTTTTGTTGGGCTGCTAGCTACATGGTCCTAGTTGGGGCAAAGCACAATCTCAAACAAAAATAAAATCAAGTGGGGCATCTGCCCCGGACAGATTCTTAGCTCGCCTGCGAGCGACCAAGCGCGCACCACTCCAGCACTCGATCCATTATTTGGGCCTGCCCATTCAGGGTTTACTCCAATTAGTTTTGGGAAACGGTTATTTGGTTTCTTCTTTGTTTTTCTTTTCTATTTTTTCTGTTTTCTTTTTCTGTCACGTTTCTTTTTCATTTTCTTTTCTGTTTTCTGTTTTATTTTTCCTTTTTCATTCCATTTCTTAATTATTTCTTCGTGTTTCTTTTATTGTTTATCTTTTATTTTATTTTTTCCAACATCTACAAATTTGTGCTCAAAACAAGAAATACAGGTACATGGGTAAGCACATACTACTACGTATTACAGCCTTATTACTGTCACATTTCAGGTGAAATTGCTCATCTCTTGAGCGAGTTCAGAGCTACCTTCCTGCTTATAACAAGGTCTTGTGGGAGTCCACGCGGCACTTCGTCTTGGGCTTGTTGATATCCCTTGCTCTTGCGTGTGCACCTCGCATCTGGTCCACTAACCTCCCAGTGTTCACCTTCCAACTTCATGCTGTCCAGCACCGGCACACCCTCCACCACTTTCAGCTTTGGGCAATCGTAGATGTTGACCGTCCGCAGCTTGGCGAGGCCGCTCATCCTCTTCAGCTCAGGGCAGCGGTACACTTTCAGCTCCACAACCGAAGAGAAACTCTCCAAATATTCTAGGAGCGTGAGATCCTCTAGCACAATGGTTCTCAGATTCTGCCTGCGGTCAGTAGCAAGGCCTGGCGGAAGATGTGTCAGCTTGCAGACAATGAGAGAGAGATCCTCCAGAGCTGGGATGGCTACGACTTTGCTATGCTGCTCCTCCTCCTCCCACTCCCACTCCTTCCATCCCGACAGCCCTCGTAACTCCAATTCTCTCAGATTTGGGAATGTGACACCCCTTGCTGCATCATGGGTCTGGAACTCAGGCCCGACATGCTCCATGGCTGGAGCATGATCGATCCCTAGTATTTCCAAACTGCGGATCCTGCACAAACCATCGGGTAGTCGTGTGCAGTGGGTTATGTGCCCTAGGCCAAGAATCTTCAAGCTCTTAAAGGTTGTTGCCGCTGGGGACTGCAACCAATTTGGTAGCCGACCACCAAAATATCTGTTTATTATCAGTGTCTCCAATCTAGCAGGTGAAGGGCAGAGGTCATCAAATACAGCCTCTATTCTCTCCTGTTGCTCCACCCCAATTTCGCGCACTTTATCTTCCTCCTCTTTCGCATCCTTGAAGCAACTTAACTCCAAATATTCTAGGCTCTTCTTGTTTCTGATCTGGGCACTTTTAGCAACTGTACTACCAGACACATTTTCTAGACCTCGGACTGCAAGTTTTCTAAGATGTGAAAGAACCTCCAGCTCTTCTAAAGTGCACCAGTCCCCATCCATCTTTACTGGAAACCCAGAAAGGGTTCTCAAACTTGTTAAACCACCAAACCCTCTTGGTATAACATCTATACTACACCCGTCCAGCCTAAGATATCTTAAACACGTTAGTTTTGTGATGATATCAGGAAGCTTTTCCAACTTTGTACAATTACCGAGCTGAATGTGCTGAAGAAACCTCATCTTATGGATGTCACCAGGAAGGCTAGATATGTTTGTATTGCAGAATGACATGTATCTTAGGTGTCTCAGCTCACACAATGAGTCCGCTAACCAATCGGATTCCCCAGAGCTTATATCCAATACCCGGAGACTAGCACAATTTGCCAATGAACCACCAGCAGGTATAATATCACAGTCTATCAATAATGTCCTCAATCTTCCTTGCTTCTCTAGGATGCTAAACTCTAGTTTTGAATGAAATACAGAGAGACGGCAGAAATTTTGGTTTTCTGGAAGAAGATTTCTAATGTCAACTTTATCCTTGTTAACCACGAACGCTTCTTCTTTAGCAATAAATTGAGCAAACGAGCGGACAACGTCATGCAAGGTGTACTGCCATATGTTATTACCTGAATCATCAGGCTCCAGAAGATTCCTATCCTCCAACTCCCGATGATACTCACCCCCTATTTCTTCAAGATCAAGTTGGTCTGACCCTGACCTCTCATCATGCTGAACAAACCCTTCACTAATCCACATGCTAATAACTCTATCCTTTTCAAAACCTGAACCCTTTGGCAGAAGTGAGTAATAGAGAAAGCATTGCTTCAAATCGGGAGATAAATCATCGTAGCTCAGGCTTACTGAGTAGTTTAGTTCCCCTTGTGACCCACCTTCTTCTTCCCACCCTAGATGCTTGTGCAGAACAATCTCCCAGTCATGTTCCTTAGGATCTCTTTTTCTTAAGAGTCCACCCATCACTTTAATGGCAAGTGGTAAACCATCACATTTTTTCACAATCTTTATCCCAATATCTTTCAGGTCATCAAAATCTCTTTCAACACTGACCTGCCAACAGTATAAAACAACTTTGTAAGGTAATATCCATAGTGTTTGCATTTCCTTTTTATGATACACAACTTTATATTCAAATACATATTATTCTAACACTAGGCAGCACTGATCAAAAAGATCATCAGAGAGTAAGTATTGATGTATGAACTACAGTTTTGCTCCTGAAATTAGGAAGAAAAATTATCTTTTTGAATAGAAAAGAAGAAAAATATCTTTGATCAAAAAGGCATGTGTAGTACTTCTAAAGAAATAATGTCGCACAGAAAATTTCAAAATTGTGTGGTGTCTGTAATTATGAAAAATTCAACAGATTTGTAGATAAAAAATGGTGTTATACATAATCAGAATTAAAAATTCCAAAATTTACAAAATATAGTTATATATAAATTAAAAACTAAGACTTGAAGCATAGCTTTCCAACTTGGAAAATACAGAACTTTGCAAGACCTCAAATTTCTACTAACTAAACATTTTCCTATCTAAACTAAAATTTAATATTAAAGATTTATGCATAGTTCTCTATATTTTCAATTTAAATTTGATCTGACCAATTTTCTTGCCAAGGTAGGACTTTATGTTTGTCTGTAAATAAAAAACACGGATACATGCAGCAACTAGCACATTGTATCAGATACCATACAATTTGCCATATGAAAATGTAACCATTAAATTTGCCATGAATAATATTAATTCAATTTTCCATTAACCTATTCGTGTCAAAAGCAGCAGCCAAATAAAACTGTAAAATATAATAAAATTGATGTACAAACGTACACATAGGATGATCATACACCCAACCCCACATGTGCAACAGGTACTGCTAGATAAGGTTTGACTAAATTGATGTCCAATATATTGTACTTGTTTGTAAAATAGATGAATTGCTGACCTGTGGCTGTGGTAGCTGTTTCTTTAGCAAGCACCAAGCATCTTCATCGTTTAGTGTGTCGACACGCAGGATGGAAGCTCCCATGCTCCGAACGACATCAATTTTTCTTGAGGTAACCAAGACTCGACTTCCTGGCTGTGTGTCGGCGGCATTAAGAATGGGGGTGCGGAGCACGTTTTCCCATGCTTGTTGGTTCCACACATCATCCATGACCAGCAGAAACTTGTTGTTTGATAGGGTGTCGGTGAGGGCGTTCACAAGTATGGTCTCGTCGTTCTCATCACCATGCTTCCCCCCGGCTTGGGAGATGGCAGCCCTTAGCAGGTCCACCTTGTTGAACTGCTGAGTGACACTCAGCCATATCTTGATTTTGAACTACTCCTTGATGGACTCGCTTGCAAAGACCTTCTTTGCCTGGGGTAGGAGGCCGAACTGGTCGGCGGCCTCCTCCGTTGCTCGTAGGAGCCAAGGTCAATGAAGTTGAAGTCAGCGACGCCCATGCGGATGGTGGCCAGCTCATCGTTTAGCTTCTTGATGCGGCCGCCTACCTCATTGGCGAATCCAGGGTTCTTCACGCAGAACAGGAACGGCTGGAGGATATCCCCCAGGAAGCCCAGAAATGACAGCTTCTCCCGGAGGGATAAACAGCTGGAGGTGCCCCCGCCGCTGGAGTGTTGCTTGTCGTGTCGGTCCATGGCCTCGAGCTGGCAGAGATCAAGGATGTCACTGGCCTCGTACATAGCACTCTTGAGCTTGGTCACCCATGCCTGCACACTCTTGTCGGTGATGCGCCTCCTCTCGGCATCGGTGAGGAGGTTGCGGAGGGGTTCCACGTTGGCTTGCAGCTTGTTGGTCTCTTGGGAGACGCCCAGCAACATGCGGATCTTGGCTTCTCCCATGTCCGTGATCGTTTCTATCACACGGGCTGCCAAAGCATCAAGGACAACCGCCATGGCTTCCTTCCTGCATGCGTACACAAACCAGTTAGTCATATGCATAGAACAGGTTCATATGCGAATTAATATATTCATACATACGTTGAGTAATCACAGTGCAAGCAGCATCGATCGATGTCGGTAAAAATGAAGAAGACAGTAATCAGTTAGCTAGCTAGAAATATGCAGGGAGCAAGTCTTTTGCTGATCGATTATCACCTGAGCTTGCAGTTGCAGCGAGAGGAGTTCTTTTCTGTCGGCGAACGGCGACGGTGTATGTATATATGGAGAAGATTGGGAGATTGCGTATTCGTGGTTGAGGAGAAGACCAGCTAATTGTTCCGCCTTATCTCAAGCTTGTGATTGACCACCAATGGAGCAAAGACGTACCTCGAGTCTGTTAACCTTGTCAGTTAGCATGGCCAGTTTTTTCCTCGCCACCCACCGCTGCCGTCCATGTCTGAGGTGGACAAGATCGTCGCGTCATGCCCGTCTCGAATCCTGCTACCACTTGCTCTACTAATTACTACTCCCTCCGTTCCGAAATAATTGTCTTTCTAGAGATTTCAACAAGTGACTACATACGGAGCAAAATGAGTGAATCTACACTCTAAAACATGTCTACATACATTCGTATGTTGTAGTTCATTTGAGATGGCTAGAAAGACAATTATTTCGGAACGAAGGGAGTACTTTTCAGCCAAAACCGGAACTGGAGATAGAACTTTTGCGTCAGTGTGCGACATGTCTCGGCCATTTCAAAGCAGACAAAGGTGCATGTGAGTCACTTGCTGGTCCAAGATTCTCGTTTTAAATTGTGTTCAGTTCTTTTGTGACCGATGACCGTGCTTCAATTCTACTCCCTCCGTATCATAATATAAACAAAACATCTTATATTATGGTACAAAGGTAGTAGAATGTAATGTATTGTGCCTACATGGTTCATTTTTTTGTGTCTTGACGATATATATTTGTTGAAACGGGTCAAGTGGTTTTGCATGTATTGGATATATATGGACAAGAACAAATACGGAGATGCCGTGCCTTGCAGGGTAGCGCTGGCTGGTATATCAATCCGTCCAACTCCAACATCGTCATTCGTCAACATGTCAAGTCGAGGACCAGCGACAGACTATGAAAGGGGAATTGGCCTTGTGCAAGGTGTTCCTGTCTACCACGTATGGATGCGAGTTGTCTTCATTTTGAATAGGCCCGCGGGCAGTCCTCCACAGCAAGTGGCTCCTTGCCATCTTGTGCCCATCGGTGTCGTCTGTCCGGTCACCCTTCTCCCTCCTTGCTGTGGGCTGTGGATGAGGATCATGCAGGTACTTGGTCGCTAGATCTATGTATTAATGAATAGGCCTAGACTTCATGCTGGATTCTGAATTCCCACCATGATAATTAAAAACTTACGGGATAAGTATATTTTTCGTCCTCGAACTCTTCCCATAGTTTAGAAATTGTCCCTCAACTCTAAACCAGAGAGTTTTCATCCCTCAACTATCAAAACCGGATAGTTTTCGTCGTGCCGCTTCGGGCGGTTTTAGTCCGGGATGAACAGTAAATATGTGAACATTAAAATCGAAAAAAAAATAGCAACAAAAATTAAAAAAATCTGAAATTTTACAGCATCGAAAATACTTTGATGCGCAAGACACGTGCAAAATTTTGTGGTGTTTTGATATTCGAGCAGCTCGTGGCAAACAAAAAACTATAAATTTGTACGTCAGTGAACAGTAAATTCAAAAGAAATAGCAAAAAATTTCAAAACAGTATGAATTTTTTTGGCATAAAAGAGACTTGGGTGCCCAACATGCATGCAAATTTTCGTGATGTTTGGGTATCGTACGAACTCGTGACAAAAAAAAATTGGCTCAGATTTATTTTTTTTGAAAAAGTGCGCTATTTTGTTTTTGTTTGGCTAGAGCTCCTCGTATGTCACTTGATCACGAAAATTTGCATGCATCTTGCGTACCTAAGCATCTTTGATGCCAAAATGTTTCATGTTTTTTTTAATTTTTTTGCTATTTTTTGAATTTACTGTTCACCGACGTACATATTTACAGTTTTTTGTTTGCCACGAGCTGCTTGAATGTTGAAACACCACGAAATTTTGCACGGGTCTTGCGCACCAGAGTATATATCTTCGATGCTGTAAAATTTCAGTTTTTTTTATTTTTTTGCTATTTTTTCGATTTTATTGTTCACCGATTGACTGTTCATCCCGGAATAAAACCGCCCGAAGCGGCACGAGGGACGAAAACTCTTCAGTTTTGATAGTTGAGGGACGAAAACTCTTCGGTTTAGAGTTGAGGGACAATTTCTAACACTACAGGAATCAGCTAATTTGCCGTCAATAGAGCTCTTTGCCGTCAGCTTTTCGTCGGGCCAGACGGCAAAGTGTTCGAGGACGAAAAATATACTTATCCCAAAACTTATTATGTAATCAGTGGAGCAGATAATTTGGTCTACATAGAAAAATATGATATGTTCGTAAGGTTAATGTTTCTAGCAATATAGTACTCCCTCCATCCAAAAAAGCTTGTATCTCAAATGTATGTACGTAGACGAGTGCATTCCCCCACCGCCCTCCCCCGCATCACCGCCGCCGGAGGGCCGGCCGGCAAAGCTGCGCTGGGCCCCAGGAAGGCGGCGGTGGGGCGGATCTGTCCTCCCGCATGCTCCCCCGCCCATCCACCTCGCATCTCGCGGCAGCTGGCTCCTACTGGTCCGGCAGGGCTCCGGCGTGCCCTGGCCACGCGGATCTGGTTCACCTCCACCACCTCCATCCTATTGGGGAACGCAGTAATTTTTAAAAAATTCCAACGATCATGCAAGATCTATCTCTAGCTGATGCATAGCAACGAGATGTGAGAGTGTTGTCTACGTACCCTCGTAGACCGAAAGCGGAAGCATTATGACAACGCGGTTGATGTAGTCGTACGTCTTCACGATCCGACCGATCCTAGCACTGAAGGTGCGGCACCTTCGCGATCTGCACACGTTCATCTCGATGACGTCCCACGAACTCTAGATCCAGCTGAGGTCGAGGGAGAGTTTCGTCAGCACGACGGCGTGGTGACGATGATGATGAAGTTACCGGTGCAAGGCTTCGCCTAAGCACTACGATGATATGACCGAGGTGTGTAACTGTGGAGGGGGGCACCGCACACGGTTAAAACAATTGTCAACTTGTGTGTCTTTGGTGTTCCCCCTCCCCCGTATATAAAGGAGTGGAGGGGGGAGGGCCGGCCCTCTCATGGCGCGCCCAAGGGGGGAGTCCTACTCCCGGTGGGAGTAGGATTCCCCCTTCCCTAGTTGGAGTAGGAGAGGAAGGAAGGGGGGGAGAGAGTGAAGGAAAGGGGGGCCGGCCCCCCACCCAATTTGGATTGGGCTTGGGGGGCGCCCTCCACCTGGTCGCCTCCTTCTCTCTCCCACTAAGGCCCAATAAGGCCCATACACTCCCCGGGGGGTTCCAGTAACCTCCCGGTACTCCGGTTTTATCCGAAATTTCTCCGGAACACTTCCGGTGTCCGAATATAGTCGTCCAATATATCAATCTTTATGTCTCGACCATTTCAGTTCAGATCGAGGTACCTAACTAACTCGATCATCCGTGTTTATCTTAATTATATCTTGTATGTATCTTGATAGTTCTATGATGACGATGCCAAGCCCCTCCGAGGTAGCAGCAGCTCAAGATCATCAACTTGTCATGGAATGCCTTCACCACTATAACTTTAATCATCCGGTATGTATATTTGTACTCCTCTCGCTTTGCTCTTTTGCAGCTTGCTTGCTTCCCATCCATGTATCTATCTATCTATATATGTGCACACTCATTAAAATGGATAACCTCATTTTGTCGTCTATAGCATTTGGCAAATTTGTCCCACAACCAAACAACCCCGTCCCTATATACAAAAATCAGTAATAACTCTTCCAAAATCTCAAGTCAAGCGGCCTTGAAACAATTTCAATTTTGATCACTGCTCCTGCTGTCATATATAAAACAGTTATCCCAAGAAGATGACGTTTGTGGATTATTCGCCACTGACTGGCATATACATACAAGTTTTTTAAAGTAGAAACTGCAAAACTGAAGAACTTAACCCTAGGTCATTCAGTCATTTTGTTCTGCTTTTGTTTTACCATACTTATTGCTACATGTACTCATTTCGTTTTCCATGGGTGGTTGATTCTTTGTTGGTTGGTTGTCCAGGAAAATGAGTACGTACCTGCCCCTGGCAAGGTGACCAGATGCACCAGTCCTCACAATGGCTGTTGCTGGACTCATGGCAACTTTGTCGCTAGCCCCAAGCACTCCACCTACTTCTCCTTCTCCTTGCTGCCCGCTAGACCAACTCTCTTCTTTTATGAGCTTGTTACCAAGGAAAGGATGGTTTTCAAGGAGTTGTTTCGTGCACCCCGCTAGGTATGTATGTATGTATTATTGCTATCTTCATTCATCACATCATACATACCACATATATTAGATCTGGAAACTCAAATCTCTTTCAGTGCTAGCTAAAACCCAAACAACCACCATGAGCCATGCATGTCATCATAATCATATACAGGAAGCTAGCTAGTGCTTGAGGCCGAAAACCACCTTAGCTTATTGTGTATTTATATATCTTTTTCATTAAAATGTGCTCTGGTGACTGATACATACTACCTCCCTCCCACCGTATAAAGATAGTTTGCAAGCTAAAACAGCTGCAAAAACGTCTTATATTGTGGGACGGAGGGGGTACTTGTTTATGGGTTCTTTCCTGGTACAATCAAGATGGCTGTTGTTACAACAAACCTAGCTAGGCTCCTGGTCGGTTTTTATTCCATGTTCCACTAGCTAGGTTATTACTTTGCTTTATAAAAATATATATATTCACGGACCTACCTTGTTAGTGCCTATGCATTTTCTATGCTGATTCCCGCCGCTTTGTGTTTGTTTTACATACAGATGAGCCAGCTACTGAAGCCTACAGTTTGTTTGGCCTTCATCTTGGGTGGGGAACTCGTCGTGATGGCAGTTGTATGCCCTCGCTTCCTCTTTTTTATATATCCTCTTTGATGACAGAACACAAATGCACAATTGTTCTCTTGCTTGTGCATGTTTGTTGACTTAGTGGCCTTTGTTTTTTCAGCGGATTGCCTTTGTAAAACATGCAACCGTCTTTGTTGATAGCGAGGTTCCTTGTGTGGGGAAAGCATTTCCGTGTGGACATTACAAGGCAGAGCGTGTTTGTCAGATGTGCTATATATCTTCAGTCTCAAGTGCTGCATCCATCGCCAGATAAATTTGCGTTTGGAAAATGATGACTGGGCACTCAATCTATCATTTGTGGATAGGAAAAGACTTGTAATATGATGACATGCCTTAGGTTGTTGGTTGTGAAACAGATGATGGCTGTGGCGTAAGTAAAATAAAATCATGTATTTATGAGATGGTTGATAGCAACGCTGTGGTTAACTGTTTTAGTTGCAACTCAACTTCATCATACCCCTCTTACTTGGATCTTCTTATAGTTATAGCTCATGTTTTACTTATTCTCTTTGCATTCCAGTCCAGGGTGTACCATTCTTGTCAGGGTTGAGCAGGTACTAAACCTAGACACATTTCTACTATATTTAGTTCTATTACTAGTGATAGCAAAGCTATGTATGTGGCTTAATAGTTCAAGTGTTTGATGAAAGTAGTCTACTTGTAGTTGCTATTCTGCAATCAGCTGGCTTTATTTTGCTATGTTTACAAGAAATAGTTACTGTTGACGCACAGAGAGATAAAACATCAACCGGTTCCGTACATGCATGATCAGGTAATTTAATAGTGGCAGATTTGGCAAACTGATCTGTATCAGTGTCAGTTTTCCTATCTTGTCAAAGAATGACAAATTGTTGGTTAATTTGGTTTAAGCAGGGGCGAATCGGCGTGTTAGGACACGTCCGTTGGTTCTTAACAGTAAACTTTAAGCAGAATTAAGACATGCAAAATGCAGGAATATCCTCTGAGGAAAATTGAGAGCAATCCTTTTTCATTTAGAAAGGAACAAAATTAAATGTTCTCTGAACGTGTTTGGGAGACAGGCATGTACTTGTCTGAACATGCAACAGAGCTTGCCCATAAATAAATGTTCTAAAGGTAGAACAAAAAGTAATGTTGAGGACAAATATTTTTCTTGGAGCTCTCTTACTGAATTCATGTCTGCGTGCACAAGTTCAAATTGATACAATTAATGAATACAAACTTGATGTAACAGAATTGATAGATAGAATTCAAATTTGATTAGCCTCTCTAATAGTAATAGAGGAACTTGATGTGTCTGTCTGTCTGTCTGTGTGTGCACAAACTAAATTTCAGCACAAATCGATTGATTCCTCGTGAGTAAATTTATAGAGCTTAAGCTTAATAATACGTACATTATATAGATAGCTGGAAGCTGCCAAGGTACTCTGTTTTGTTTTGTGATTCAACATGAGGAGCATTGACTGACCGACCGACTGACTGACTGATTCATATACAGCAACTCAAAAGCGAAATAAAACAACGGCAGATATCATCAGTTTCCCCAACAACAAACGTTTTCATCCATCCTCCACAAAGATAGATGTCCGGGATTAGCTAGCGTGAACTAAATCAACAGCAGCCGCTCGCCGCAGCATCAGCCTCTGGCGCCTTCTGCTTGAAGATGTTCTTCTTCGCCCCAGAGGATGCATCCGCCAACAGGCTCGGCGTGTCCAATATCTGCACCATCATCGTGCGGGCAACATTCATGTCAGTTCCAACACATGGGAAAGAAAAACTCCATTCAATACAGAAAATTGATACTGAAACTGCTGAATCATCTGCACTAGTAAGTATTTCTATTCTATCTGTGAGAGTGTTCCACGTGTATGTAACAAGACCGACCAACAAGAGCTAATTTATACTGGTCCTTTTCTTGACACATAAACAGAACAAGCATTCCACTAGTGTGCACGGACACGCCTTGATGCATCAATAGCCGTCTGAAGGGCAGTTTCACAGTAGTACAACCATGCCAGATACAGAACGAATCGAGAGCTGAAAGTCACAACATGTATACATACCTTGAGCACAAGCTCCTCAAAGCACTGCTCCACATTCACTTTGGTTTTCGCACTGCATTCCAGAAATAAACACCCATACTCCCTGGCAAAGTCAATGCCTTCCTTCTTGGTGACAGCCCTCTCACTTTCCTGCCAAACCAAGCATTATCCACATTCAGCTCTGCGCTCAAGTCTAAACACAGACAGGAAAAAACATCCACCCGAGAAACCTACTATGCAGCATGCCTCAACACAAATACAGATATAACTAACATAAGAATGTACAGGTGTGGACAGAAGCGGTACCTTGTCCACTTTGTTTCCGACAAGCATCTTTATACAGTCTTGGTTGGTCGAATAAAGGTCAATTTCCTTGGCCCATATGTCAGAGAGATTTGTGAATGTTTCTCGGCGGGTAACATCGTACACTGGAAAACGTTCATTAAGTGGCATTTCTCAAAATTAGACAGCTCGTTAGAACCCAGCAAGAAACACACAAATGAAAGAAACAGCAACAACAAAAAAAGGCTTTGCGACCCCATGTAGTGAAAAACTGTTGTACCCTTGTATGAGGATCTCAAAAGTTGCAACAAGCCTGAAAGGGTGCTCTATAGATGCAGTAATTTTCTCTTAATCATCTATAACTGAATCTTAAGCTGATGTGTAGTTTTGATATATAAGGCAATTTACCGAGTAGTTTGGTTGCAAAACTAGCCTATTAAAAAATGTGCCATCAAGTTGCACGAATATACATACATAGGACGGGGAGAAGAAAGGAGTATGAGACGGTAAACATTACCCATGATGATCCCTTGTGCCCCTCTGTAGTAAGAGCTGGTCAAGGTCCTAAACCGTTCCTGTCCAGCTGGACAACAGGCATACGGTGTCAGCAGCTAAATCATCAGAACTCAAAAGTGTGAACTGGGGCATTTAAGAAACAAAAAAAAAACTCAATCGCATTGCACACATAATCTAGTCGGAAACAAAATAAAGGGGAAATTCAGTAGGCACTTAAGTAGTAGCGCAGCAATGTGGGTTTTATTATTAGTTAATAATAATTATACGAAAGGCATCAGGCAGTCAAAACCAATTGCCATGTGTTAGATGTGACATTAGACTAAAAAAGCTTGGAAGCAGGGACTAATCTTCCTTGATCTACTTTGTTTAGATGACCATTACACTATATACAATGCAATGAAATAATTTTACTGAGGAGTGAGGGCAGGACAGGACAGGACAGGACAATTTAACAACCATTACACTATATATATACTAGAATTAAAAAAGCTAGCAGAGAGTAGTGAGGTTGGAGAAAGAGAGTATGTGTAGTTTCACATGCGAGTGGGCCTAAGCAAATCGGAGACGGTTCAATCAATGTAAGAAACTAGTCCAGTGGAGATGGGAATACAATACAATACCGGTGTCCCAGACGGCGAGCTTGAGCTTCTTGCCGGCAATGTTAACCATCTTCACCTTGAAGTCCACGCCTGCAATTTCATTTTCATCTCATCTCATCAGGGATCCAATTAGGGATTCCATGGGTTAGCTAGGTTTGATTGGATTGGATTGGATTGGATTGGATTGGATTTGATGGGGGAAAGAAAGAAAGAAAGAAAGAAAGAGATGTGCGTACCGATGGTTGGGGAGAGGTCCTCGAAGGAGTCGGAGGTGAATCGGAGGAGGAGGCTGCTCTTCCCCACGCCGGAGTCGCCGATGAGGAGGAGCTTGAACAGGTAATCGAAGTCGGGCTGCGCCTGAGAGGACGACGCCGTCGACGAGGAAGAAGAGTCCATGGCTGCGGTGATCCCGCCCTCCGCCGCGCGGGATCGCCGGCGGGATCGGATCGGATCGGATCGCAGATCTACTTACAAACAAGTCGGCGGGGAGACAAGAAGAGAGGGGGGGTTTGCTTTGCTTTCCGGTGCGGTGAAGGGAAGGGAAGGGGAAAAGAGAGAGAGAGAGAGGTGGACATCACACACGAAAAAAATATTACTAAACTAAACTACTCCTATCCGGCAAAGTTACAAAGGCATCTCCAACACCGACCCTTAAACATGTTCGCATCCAAAGGGGTCTTAGCATCAGTCCATCGACAATGTGTGCAAACGGATAAGCTCAATGCCTATGGTAGAGGCAGATGACGCCGCCGTCCACGCCGGCCAATGTCGTCATCCTCATGGGTGAAGCACGTGCTTACTACATGGACATGGTGCTGGAGGAGCGGGACGACGTGTTCTAGCAAGTGCAAGCCGAGCAGGCCTACAACCTCCGCCTCCTCGCGTCGGACGTCGACGTGCCTGAGCAGGATGCGCTACTTGCTAGAGTCATATCGCTCCCTTCGGGAAATCCGTCGCGACAGTTGGCGGTACAGCCAACGCCAAGCGGAGTTAGAAGCCGCCTACAAGGAGTTCGACGAGGCCGTGGATGAGGTGCTCCACAAGAGAAGGCTGAAGACGATGTCGTCAGCTCGGCCACACCCTGCTGAAGCCGTGGAGGCGGATAGTTTCACTTCCCGATGCTCATAGCCGTGAAGGATGCGGGGCTTCATTTTCCGGGGCTCATGGCCAGCCGGAGATAGGTACCGGGCGCCAGTGATCATTTTAGGCTAGGTTTAGAGTCTGGTCTAGTTGAAACAAGTCTAAATATAATGAATTTGATTCGGTTAAATGAAAATCAATCAGTTTATGTAAAAAGTATCCAAGTATAAACGAATATTGTCTGATGCGTTAAAATATGCATCAAATTTGTTCATTTCATTGAAATTCTTTAAAAATGTAACCGGACATATGCGGACAGCGTTGAATGGCCGGCTCCCACATCCATGTGCAAGGACTAGTCCTTTCCTGTCTGTGGACGAATGCGGTGTCCGATTTATGGGTCGGTGTTGGAGATGCCCTAAGTAAAATATAAAATAGTCTATGCCAACACTAAATTATCTGCCATAAACAAAAACATATGTGGAATCTCAATATCAATAAAGAGGCATCAATTTACTTACTTTACTATTGAAGCCAAGTCTTTTCCCATCCCTTTGTATGTTACCCACCTCTGTTTTTCGACCCATAGCAGGGATTCCTCCTATATATGACATTCATTTATTCCTCAGTAATTGAGGTACTAAATAAATTTCTTAGAATTGTGTCTATATTGGCCTCTACCTTTTGACTTGAGTGGAGAGGAGAGGGCATCCCAATACTTTTACTTTTCTCTAGTATTTCTTTTGAGTTGAAAATTATGTAAACCAAATATGCCCTAAGCGGTTAAGCTCCTTAGAAACCTGTACGACTTTTTAATTAATTATAAGGGGAGAATGCGAGGCAGATGAGAGAGGGAGGGAGAGATACTATTATATTGCTAGGACAGTTCTTATTACTTGTTAATTAGTAAAGTACTCCCTCCGTCTAGTGTCAAAAACAGTCTTACATTATGGGATGTATCTAGTGTCAAAAACAGTATATATTATGGGACGAAGGGTGGCGTATGCCAACACTATACTATCTGCATAAAAAAATGTACTTAGAAAAACATATGTGGAATCTCAATGTCAACACTATACTATTTTAGCATAAATAAACATAATATACTCCCTATGTACTACTTATCTGCCATTAAAAAATTCTACATAAACAAGAAACTCCCTTTCTCCAAGGTACCATGTGTGTACCTACCTACCTACCTACCTCTTAAGACATGAGTCAACAAACAAACAAACAAGCAAACAAACTAGACTAGTCTTGCCTAATCATCCATCCATAAATCCTGCCGACATGCACCTTTCTGAATCAACAAAAGAAAAATGAAACAAACAGCAATATAAAGGATTCCTAATTTAGTCAAACACTAAAGCAACAAACAAACTGAATGAACCAAACTAAAAACAACAACAACGACGACAACGACAACAAGACGCAGACTTGCAAGCAAGCAAGCAAAATTTGTTTGTTTGCCTCATCATCATCATGTCTCACAGTCCCAGTCTCAGTCTAGTTTGGTCAGGACAGGTAAGGTACATACAACCAACCAATTAAACAGTCAAGAGTCAACCAACATCTGCATCCTAACCAGATTGATTAATCCACTCTAGAGTCTAGACTGACTCACTGCTGTTACAGTCAATCCAGCCCAGCCCAGAGGAATAATCTAATCTAACCTAATGAAATGCAAAACAGTACCACCATGCTCTCTCTCACTTTGTATATGCTCGCTCCTGAAACCAGTCAACTTTTTTACTTGTCCATCCAACCAAACCAAACCAAACCAATGCTTCTCCATCCATCCAATCCGCTCCCAATATTCACACATTCTCCTCCTTCCATATCTATCAGCCTCATCATCATCGGAACCAATAAATTAAAACGCTTGCTTGCGGATCCTTCACCGTCTCACGCCGATGAAGAACCTACCCATGCCACCTGCAACAACAACAACCAAATAATACTACACCTTGTCAGTCTCCTACTTTACTACTTGTCACAAGGTTAACACACAACCACAAATAGAATAAAAGGCTACTAAAGTGACAGGCGAGAGCATACATACCCCTGAGAGACACCACCACTTCTTTTAGCTAGACGGCGCCCCTGATCCAGAAGCCGCCGCAGACACGGCACCGCTACTATGGCCAACACTTTCAGAAGACTCGACCCCAAGCCTCAGCTCCAGATCCAGCGCAGGGCCCTCACCATTCGACACCACCACCGCCTGGCTGCTGCTGCCATCTGGAGCATGCCCGGCAGCACGGCACTGTGACAGCAGGTCATTCAGCTCCATGTACGGCTCTCCCGCCGCCGGTTCCAGCAAAGGGTCAACCAGCCGCACGCCACACTTGTCACACTGCTTGCAAAGGCTGCTACACAGTGAGGAAGGGACAACCTGGTCCGTTATTGCAAATATTGTTTCGCTGTCATCAAACACTGCTTCGGTGTCCTGGTTAGCGGTCGTCAAATCAGACTGCATCATCAAAGCCGAAGAAAAAGAAAGTTAAATAAAAATATAATTAAGATCAATCCAGTTAACTCGATAAGCATGCAGCGGACACCAGACACAGAAAGAAAAGTTACCGATTGTCCATCTTGGCCTGCAGGATTTGTCGAAAGACGACCGATGATATCAGCTAGCTGCTCTACATGTATGCTGTCCCAGTTAACATCCAGACGAGAGGCCCTGTCAGGACGGGCACCACTGGTGTTGCCGTTATTTGCTGGCGAAACAGACAAGGAATCCCCACCGCTGTGACTAGCGGCGGCCAGTTGTTGACCCGCGGAGTTCAACACGCCACCGTGACTTGGTCCAGGGGCGGAATGGGGCGCAGCAGGGGGCGCGGACGGGGATAAACAGGAAGTGTCCCCATTCTTATCATTCAATTCCTCTTCCTCTTCCTCAAATGGGGCGCCGTATTGTTCCCCAATCTTGGGACCTGGACCGCTCTTCTTATGGACTTTGCAGAGAACGGAATCATCCTGCAATAAGGGGTAAACAAGAATCAGTGGCGCCAACAGAAGATCAAATGATCATCACATCAGTGCTAAATTTTACCAGTTGAAGAACAAACCACCTTCAGTTTAAGAAGTGGGTAATTGCTGCAATTCTTGTTTTTAGCTGTTTGGGCCCTTCTATCTTTGCTACTCTTAACGCAATTCCCAAATATAGACTCGGGATTTAATTTACCAGAAACAAAAAGGATATTTGGAGCATTCAATGTACGTTAGTGGCACGTGTATTATTCCAATTGACATTAGAAAAAACGGTTCAGCCCGTACTCGGAAAAGGAAAGCTTGCGTCTTACTCAACATTAAATAGTTGAGACACGTGTTGAGCGATAATTTGCTGAATCGTGCATGGCATGCTACGTCGGTGTCGCTGGACGTGTAGTTTAGAGAAAGAACCCATTTCATATATAGAATAGATACTGAAACAAACTAGTAGGAAAAACAATTTGGCAAAGAAGCATACCAGTCTAACACCAGCGTCAGGTATTTCACCTTGGACGAGCCTATATTCATACATGACCCAGTCGGTTCTTGTACCCTTGGGCGCCTTGCCAGCGTGAAACACCAGGGTCCTCTTCATCCCAACAGTGCGATTTTCATACACCACCTGCCTGTCCTTTCCAGTAGCCTTCCAGTACCCACCTTCGGTTGAACGGTTAGCTCTTTGGCCAACAGAGTACTTTCTGCCACGGGTGCAAAAGAAGTACCACTGGAGATCCCCGGTCGGCATAGACGATTTCGCTGAACCAAGTTGAAGAAACAAACGGTCAGAAGGTTTTGTAGGACAGTCACTCACATGTAGATATAAACATGTTTGTGGTTGGAAATGTTAGTAATAATACAAGAGGGGGATAAGTAATAAAAAGAATAGAATATATATATAAATACCTGGGAGATCCCAGGGGGCGTGCTTGTAGATATCAACTTCTGCAACAGCGTTGCAGAGCAGCTTTTTTCCCAGCAGCTTCCTCTTGAGATAGTAGAGGGTGAGCTCGACGTCGGTTGGGTGGAAGCGGTATCCAGGGGGGAGCGGCGGCATCTCCATTAGGGGAAATTGATTGATATGTAGTAGAGTTGCCTTAACTATTGTATTGTGCTAGCTAGCTAGTGTAATGAGATGGATGCAAACTCAGAATCTTAGCTTAGCTTAGCTTAAATAAGAGAAAATGAAAGGGAAAAAAAAAAGCAGAGTCAAAGCAGGGGTGGATTGGAAGAAGTGTCGCTTGGGTGGGGCAATCAGGTGCAATGCTGAAATAAATGTTATTGAACATGAGGAGCGACACTGAAGAAAGCACATATAGTCGTTTGTTGTGGCATCAGAAGACATGTGAGCACCATCATCCTGTATCTGTATGTATGAGGAAAAGGAAATTGTTACAAAATTCAGTATGTATGTATACATGAAAGAGATATGCATCCTTGAGAGTTGAGACAGACAGACAGGCTGCCGTATGTATGTATGTATGTATGTATGCATCCATCTATCTATGTATGTATAACAAGAAATACGGGAGATGAATGTATGAATATATACGGGAGACAGACAGGTATCTATGTATGTATGTATGTATGTATGCATCCATCTATGTATGTATGTATTTGTGCAATGCGGATGCAGATGTGCGAACTGAATTTTGTTGAGAGTAAATAAATACAGACAGATACAGATACAGATACAGATATTAGACGGTAAATAATACGTACTACTCCGTAGATGGGATGGGATGGGATGGGATTCATTCCGTTGATAACTCATAGAATCGAGCATTGAAACAGAGAGATCTGTCTATCCATCTAGGGCGAAGGAACAAGTTGTTGGGGGCTGGAGCCTGGAGGGAGGGAGGGAGGGACTTACGCCGCCGGCCGGTGCTGTTGGCGAGGGAGCGGATACGCGAGACGCGGCGGCCGGAGGCGGCGGGGCTGCGAGTTGCGGGACGGCGGGGGGTAGTGTGGTGGTCGGAGGAGGCGGCGGAGGAGGAGGAGGCGGCGTCGCGTGGCCGCGCCGCTGTTTTCTTTGGGTTGGAGGAGGAGGACAGGAAGGGAGGGAGGGGGGAGGGGGGGTGGCACCGCAGGCAGGCAGGCAGCGGCTTGGCTTTGTCTGCGGTGCCTTGTCGCCCAAACTCTTCCGTTACTTCCCCCTCACACAACCCCCAACCCACCGTGGTTGCTTGTTTGCTTGGGCCTCCTCCTTCCATGGGCCGGGCCTCCCTCATTATCCGCGCCCCCTCATTAATGCATTCCAACTATGACATATATCCTCATTAATGCCCACCTCAAAAAAAAAATCCTCATTAATGCATTCCATTGATAGGGAATGGATATATACCCTGAATTAAACCCGCCCCCCCTTCCTTGTCGCTCTAGGGTTTTGTCCCCTCCCCCTTTTCTACGTCGGTGAGCGTTGTCCCTCTTGTCTCCGGCCATCGCCCGCAACAGCTCTGTGCGGGGACGCCCGGTCCCGCCTCCTCGGCCGAATGTCTCGATATGGGGTTGTCGGAGCTTGCCGGCTTCCACACACACATCTCATCATCAGGGTTACTTCAATCTAGGGTTTGTCATGGCGTTGGAGCCTTCATGTCGGCTCGAGCGAACCGGTCGACGGTGAAACAACTAGGGCATAATAAGAGGATCGTTTCGATGATGCCGTATTTGAGAAGCAAGCTCGGCAACAGGATGAGGAAGTCGTCCGTTAGATGGGTCTAACCCTCACTTTAGGGGTTAATTTATCCCCTCCCCGTCTTCTACAACGTCGACCGTTTTTGTCCCCCCTTGTCTTCGCTCATCGCTCGTACCGGCTTCTCTCAAGGGCGTTCCAATTTTCCTCGTCGTGCTGTCTTGACGTTGGGTCACTAGAGTTTGCCGGTTTCCACACTTCTCTTCTCATTAGGGTTAGATCGCCCTAGGGTTTGCGATGCCGACATATCCTTTGTGTCGGATGGAGCGTACCAGGAAATCTCGAGTCAATGGTGAAACAACTAGAGCCACAAATAGGATCGTTTTGATGATGTCGTCCTTGAGAAGCAAGCTGGGCAAAAGGAGGAGGAAGTAGCCCGCGCTTGCACTAAGAAGGAATGTACTCAATTTTGGTTTTACAAGAACGTGCGTGAGATTTAGCACAAGGTGTTCTGTGTATCCTCTCTGGAGGAGAACCTATACATGATGTAGTTTAAGTGTTTGTGTGATTGGGAGAAGGTGGTAGAAATGGCCGTATTTCAATTTTTCGTGGCAACCCTATGGTACTAGCGCCGTATGACGAACTCACGAAGCCATCAATGATTAAGTTATACCATCTGAAAATTTGGCCGAAGCTTTCTTGGGGAAGGGGGTCACCGGGAATAGCGGATTGGTGGAAGGAGAGGCGAGGCGATGATGGAAGAGGAGGTGTCGCATCGTTAAGCCACTTTGCTCTTGGAGGAAGAAGGGGAGGTGGCCGGCTCGGCTCGGCATGGCTTGTTGTCCAAACTTGACTTTTGTTACTCTTTTGCCAACCCATGCTACTGGGCGTGAACCATTCTATTGGGACTGTTGGGCCGGCCCGCCACCTTCCTGGCCTACCTCGTTATTAGTGTGCTTCTTTATTGTATTCCAATAATAAAATAAGATATCTTATCTCTCTAATAATAATAATAATAATAATAATAATAATAACAACAATAATAATAATAATAATATGATATCTTTTCCTCTCAAAGATAATAAAAAAAGATATCTTCACATGAGAAAAGAACAAAACTGAGGAGATCAACACACAACAAAAAGTGGGACGTAACCATACAAAATACGTAAGATATATATATAATAAGATATGTTGAGATGAGAAAATAACAAAATGTAGAGGTCATACAAAAAAAACAAGGTTGAGGAGGTGAACAACAAAAAAGTGGAATGCAAGAATACAAAAGGGTACCCACACGCTCTCTATCTCTATCTCTAAGAAAAAGCGGTAGGTAGGTGTTGTCCATGAATGAATAAACCAAAACCAAAACCAAAGCATGAAGAATTACTCAGCCTCCTTCTTGCCTAAACATCTACCGCATGCAGTGGCGGCGGGGACGGAGCCTGCATCGTCGGCTGGGACGGCGACCGGCGGCAGTTTTTTTTTTTTTGAGAAGAATCTCAGAATCATCAGCGTGTGTTGTGTGTGCGTGAGTGGGCCCTTCGTTTGCTTTCATCACAGAGAGAAGAAGGCCGTTCAAACTGAAGGTGGGCCGTTAAAAGGCCTTGCTGGGCCCGTAGCGTGAGTCAGGTGTCCCGGGCCGGTCTCATAGCCAGCCTCAGACCAAAAACCCAAGCGCCTTCTTTCTCTTCTCTTACCAAAAAAAAACTGATCAAAAAAGGAAAATTGTTTTTATTTTGGAAGCTTCTTCGTCTAAAATGAAATTTGATCAAAGCTTCTTCTAAAGCCTGCCTGGAAACATGTGCAAACACACATTATCATTGCTTTTTCGTTTCGTCCACGGTCAGGCGAGACCGTTTTATCATAGCTATCTACTACTCCCTTCGTTTCAGTTTACAAGTCCTACATGTATATCTAGATTGCCAATTTTATCACCCTAATTTAAAGTATATAACACAAAAATTATACCTTTTAAAAATAAAACATCTGAAGTTTATATTGGTATATTTTTCGTAATATATGACTTGTATTAGGTTGGTCAAATTGACGACCTAAGGGTACGCGCACGCCCTGTAAACTAAGAGAGAGGGAGTAGTCAAAACCAAGCCAAGCCTCTACAAAATTTATTGATCCATCCAATCCAGATGAGCAGTAATTAATACTACTATCTATCTATACTTTTTCGATAAAGGATGCATTTTATTAACTCAAAATCAAACATCAACGGATTACAAACACAATGAGCACACACATACAGCCTCTACATATATAGTTAGTATGCATGCAACCAACTACAATGCACGCGCACAAAGAAGCACACTCACATTCAAGACCCAAGCTACGCCTTGATGGAGTAAAAAAGGAATACTTACAAGTGATCAAAACAACAAGTTACAACAACGACCATAACCACATCAATTACCCTTAACATCATGAGTACAACTAAAAATGTTCTCCAACAACAACGCCTTCAGGAAGGGAACGACACTCAAGCGCCACCGTTGCAAAGTCCAACCGCCCAAGGTCAGATTATTGTTTTTCAGCCTGGAGATCAAGTCCGAGCAATCCTAGCAATATAAATCTCACAACAAGGTAGCCACACAAAGACATCGGCATTACCAAATATAACCAATTAGTGCCAGGCCTTAGGCTTGCACCTCGGAGATCAAGTCCGACCAATTCTAGTAATGCCTACAACAAGGTAATAACACGAAAAATATCCCCATTGCCAGATATAACCAATTAATTAATGTGAGGCCTTACGTCGTTTGCACCCTGAAGCTCCAGACTGGTACTTGAGAAGCACCACCAAACCAAAGTCGATCATCAAGCGTTGTCGCCGCCACCTTCCACGATCCCAGCAGCTGCAGGCACGACACGGTCTTGACATGAATACCACGAGAGTGAATACCATGTTTACACAAGTAGACAATCGAGTCGCGACAAGAGCCGGTCGGCACCAAAGCTAACAGTGTGCTACACCTTAGTTGGACCTAGTAATTAAGCAAATTGGAGACGGTTGTAGATAAGAGGCTCAAGCCCGATCGACAGGACGTGGCAAGGCCAACATAGTAAGTGCACGTACAGCGTGTCACTTGGCTTGTCGTCAGTGTATCAGGAGGATTGGGCTCTGCACCGCCCACAGCTGACTGCCCCTGCTGCACTCTTTCAAAGACGGAGGGAGTAGCCAGTGTATCTCCTCTTCTCTTCTTGTGCAGTATAAAAGGCAAGTCCACCAAACGAACGACCACACACGTCCTCGCGCCATAGGCAAGTGCATCCTATTGAAGCCTTCTTCGCCGATGATGTTCCCCTCGCTCATCTCTGCGGCTCACAACCTCAAGCAGAAGGCTGCAACTGCCACTCTAATTTGAGCTAACAAGCTAGTTAGTGATTCATGCCTTATTCTGGTCCGGCAAACCTTGTCATGGAAGTGATTATCTATAGATATATTTATACTAATTTAAATTTGTAACTTATTATTATAAATTTTAGTCATGTAATATTTTGTTGACAACTTAATTATGATAACTAGCTAGTCGGATAATGAAGTTGCCAAATACTCCACTGTTAATATATAATAACATTCATTCAGTTAGAGTTGTAATATAATGTGTGACCTTTTGAAAATAACAATGCATGCACTATACTAACTTTTTTTTTTGAGAAAATCTTCATTCAAATCACGAATCAGTACAAAGTAGGTGACCCTTATAAGCACACTGAAAGGCAAACAGAAAGGACCATGAACACCTAGAGTACGCTAAGACAACCATAACACAAGAAGATCTCCGGAGCCCTGTGTCATCATCCCTGAATCTTGAGAGAAGACCCCTGCAGCAGAAGGATCTGCAACCAGTCACAAACAGGTCATCATCTTCGACCACGGTACAATTGCCGCCACGTTGCTTCCTCCTTTCTTGACACCAGCGCTGAGAAGGCATGGACATCAATCCAACACACCTACAACAGCCGTCGCCATCTTTGGCTTTGAGTACCGCGAAAAGTGTCCCTTCCGGAAGGAAGAGAACTCGAGTCATTCGACCGGTCCAGCACCGCGGCCGGGCCATCCGCCCGGGCAAAGCAGGATCTCCCACCAGCATCAGCGCAAAGGAAGGAGAAGAACAGCAGCAGCAAATCATACCAACAAGGAAGAAGAAAGGTCTTCGTGTCCCTGCCTCCATCGCCCATCTGAGGATCCAAACGGCTAGTGCCGATGGACCTCCAGCCACCATAGCCCGCGACCTCGATGAGATTCGGGGATCCCCAACACCGCTGGCTCCTAGATGAAGGCAAAAGCCTCGCCTGACCGCAAACGGAGCCCGGAGAAACTTATTCCGACGCGACACCACCGCAACAGCCTCGGCAGCGTCTCCCTCAACCCTAACCCTACCACACACCCACCTAGTGAACAGACCCGAGGTTCCCCCTCCCTCCCGCCGCCGGAGCGGCCGACGGAGAGAGAGGGAACCGGCGGCGCGCAAGGGACCCCTAGTCGCCTCCTTGATCGCCTCCTGCGATCCAACTTTTCCAGGCGTCCCCTAAACTAACTTTAAGCCTTGTTTGTAATGGAAGTTGTATTATTATTATTGATTCAATTTTTAATGCATTACATATTAAAGGGATATTTAAACCCAATCCTCTGATAAATGTGAGGGGAAAAAAATAAAAAAATGCACGGTTTTGTAGATAAAATGGATCAACTTTTTAATTACATGGACACGTACACATGGATGAATCAATCGATATATTGTACATAAATATATATATACTGCATGCAGCAGACAGCTAGCTATATGTATACATGCATGTGTGTGGCAATCTTATATATTGACGCACGTTAGTTTCTTCTTGTTTGCTTGCGGTACTGTACTTGAGATGATGGAATTAGGAGAAGAATGAAGGTGGTAATTATTAAGCTGTGGATTTCTTGAGGTATGCGATGAGGTCGGCGCGCTCCTGCGGCTTCTTGAGGCCCGGGAACACCATCTTGGTGCCAGGGATGTACTGCCATGCATCCATCCATCCATCGATTTTGTTAGCAATTGTAAGAAATGATCGAGGAAGAAGAAGAAGAAGTAGAAGAAGAAGAAGAAGAAGAGAACCTTCTTAGGGTTGAGGAGGTAGTCGTAGAGGGTGTTTTCCTCCCAGACGACGGCCCTGCTCTTGTTGGCGGTGGAGTAGGCGTAGCCGGCGGTGGTGCCGGACTGGCGGCCGAAGAGGCCGCTGAGGTTGGGCCCCTGCTTGTGGGCGCCGCCGCGCTCCACCGTGTGGCACTGCGCGCACTTGGTCTTGAAGATCTTCTCCCCGCTCGCCGCGTTGCCCGCCGGCGCCTCGCCGAACGATGCCATCCCTTCCTTTCCTTTCCTTCCTCGCCGGCCCTGCGTGTCTTTGTTTCTTCTCACCGAAGGATGGATCGACGACGATCGATTGGAGCTAGATAGGCTCTTTCTTTCTTTGTTTCACGCAAGCAAATTTTAGCCCCGCCAACATGCCTTAATTAGACCTGCTTTGCTTTGCTTTTGTTTGTATGGTTGGTGTGCATGCATGCACGCTTGCGACCCGCTAATTCAGCTCCCTCCTCCTCAACTTAGACACGTACCAAGTTCATCCTAGCTAGCTTGTCCATCTTTCCTGAAATTAGTATTAACGGTAATTAAAGTCTAGTATGATTTGGCCCCCCCTCGAGTCTGTGTTTTGCTCCCTCAACTCTAAAAAATGCTAGACCTACGCTATCCTTCTTTCCCACTAAGAGCAAGGACAACAAGGTGATATAGACACGCTGTAAGAATTTAAATATATAATACTCCATCTGTCTCGAAATATAATACTTTGTCTATATTTAGACCAAAAGTGTCATATATTTTGAGACAGACAAAGTATACTTTTGTTGAGTTATTGAAGAGAGGGGAAAAAGCGGGCTACAGATTAACAGAAGTGCTCCTAGAGACTTTGTGAAAGAGTTTGGTGGGGTCATGTATCAATAAAGTAATAGTAAAAATTTAATCATTCAGAAAAAACTTTGTCCGCGTATTAGCTTTGGTCAAAGTCAAGCTTTGTGTAAACAAAAATATTAAATTATACGATAGCAAATCAACATCATTAGATTTATTATTGAATGAACTTTCACATCATATAGATTTGTTATGATAAATGTTTATATTGTTTAAAGTTTGACTGCAGTCAACTCTAATATGCAGAGTAAAAAAAACAGAGGGAGTATTTCTTATCTTTAAAGAAGAGAAAAAGGAAAGGATGCGTACAACGTCACTCGATGGCCAACAATGCTAGACGTACGGAGTTTTACGGGGGATTTACAAGTTGCTTAACATTGATTGGCCAGAGATTGATTAAGACGCACGGGCCCACCTGTACAGGGGCCAATTAGAAGAGCGCGCAGTCCTCAACCTGTAAAAACCTGTAGAATGTGCCTGTACACATGGGCGGATTTGGGCCCCGGGCAGCCCAGGCCATTGCCTGGGGCGTGGAAAAAATCGTAGGCCTATATTTAGAAAAAAAAACTTTGGCCTGGGGCACAGCCCAGGTCCAAGCCAAGGCAGCCCAGGCGAACAGGCCCAGCCGGCAAGCCGCACAGGCCAACTCACCCGCACGGCCGCACGCGCTCTCCCGCAAGGCCGCAACCCTAAGCCGCCGCCCGTTGCCGCTCGCCGTCGCGGTGTCGCCAGTCAGCTTCTTGCCTCCGTCCGCCCGGATCCTCCCCTTCCAGCGCCCCCCGTTTCAACGCCCGCCCCTTCCCCCACCCGATTGTGACGTTGCCGCTGCGGCGCTGCGGGCCTGCGGGAGTGCGGATTGCTGCCTTGTTCGCCGTGTCCGGCGTCCGGCGAGGCGGCGAGGGCGCGAGGCAGCGAACCCGGATAGGGCGCGACCGCGCGAGGATTCAGCCTGCAGGCTGCCCGGCCCGGCGTCCAGCGAGGTTGATGCCCTGTTTTGATGGCTTGATGCCCTGTTTTTGTTTATAGATGCCATTGTCTTGTCAGTATTCGATTGGATGATGATGATGATTTTAGTTGCTAGATGCCACTGTTTCTCTGTTTGTTAGATGTGTCATGTAGAAACCAATTTTGACATTGAGAAATTTTTGTTTCTCTAAAATTTTCCCTTAGTTTACCGTCTGGTTGAGTTAGCATTGATTTTACCTGTTGCAACCGCAACCGTGGAAAGGGCATTCTCAGCAATGAGCATTATCAAGACCGGATTGAGGAACAAAATGGGTGATGATTGGATGAATCATAGAATGGTATGTTACATTGAGAGAGATGTATTTGTTACTATAGAAGAATCCAAAATCATTGAGCGATTTCAAGGTTATCGCACACGTAAAGGTGTTTTGCCTCGTCCTACACGTAAGTTTTCACATTTTGCATCTATCGTTAATTAGTTTTGCCTGCTATATTATGCACTGATTCACATTTCAAAATTGATGATTGAAGGTTTAGCGATGTCTGCTATTGAAGATGTAGTCATGGGAGGCTCAGATCAACCAATCATTTGATTTGATATCAAACTTCTGTATCATTAATCTATGCCACATATTGTCTTTTGATTTGTCTTGCTTTATTAGTTGACCATCATGGAACAAATGCTGCCATTAAACATCATGTTTGGTTTCTTATTAGTTATGCAAAACATAGATTGATTCTTGTATGCCTTGAAATTGAAGTTTTTTCTGGGTAGTTTTTAGCCATTAGTTGTTCGCCTGGGGCGTCAACAATTCCTGGGTCCGCCACTGCCTGTACGTGTAGCATTTTTGCTTGATGGCTGGCTGCTCGCAAAAATGCATGTGTCATTGGTTAGTGGAGTGTTGAGGTCAGCTTGTACCGTCTCATGCGCGCGGATTATTCCACTTAGCGGTGGACCGTGCATGCGTGCACTATCGCGCGATGGTGTATCTGCTCATCTACATGCATGCACTCACTGTTAAACTTATTCACAACATGCATGCATGGTCGCTAAGTTTAAGTTGGATGTATGCATGGCAGCATGGGTGTGGCGCCTCCATTTGACAACGTGCGTACATGTGTGCCGTCTACAACAACGCATGCAGCCACAACACTAGAAATAGTAGGCCATGCATGTTACTTCCTTTGTTCCTAAATATTTGTCTTTCTAAGACATGTCTATATACATCCGCGTATACGATAGTCTATTTGAAATCTCTAAAATGATAAATATTTAGAAACGGAAGAAATAAGTTACAAACTTCATTATACGTCTTGAGCCAGCTAGGCCGGAGCGCAATGTAAAACAAGTACGTACATACTACCGTCATCCCACAATATAAGATGTTTTTCAAGCTATAAAAACGGCTTGTAACAACATCTTATATTATGAGTGCGGAGGGAGCAGAAACAAACGAGTTCTGTCCCCACTCGCATTGCTCTCCAGGGGAGCGGCCCGAGCGTACCCTAGCGCCGCCGCCGCCACCCCACTCGCTCCTCCCAGCCCCTCCCCGCCGCCGCAGGCGGGCGTCGCTGCCGGGCAAAGCCCGCGTAGCAGCCAACGGCGGCGTGCCTCTCTCGCGCGGATGCGTTCGGGGCCGGCCCTGGACGGTGCAGCGCGCTCGGCGAGGCTGGGCGCCGGGGCGGCGGCCCCGGGTTCTCTCTGTGGCGGTGGCGGTTGCGGTGGCCGCGTGGGCGGCGCCTCGGCGCGTGGCGGTGGTGGGGGAGGCTCGGCCCCGGCGGTCTTGCGGTGCGACTTCGGTGGGCCGGCGGCTGGAGCACCCTGATGACCTCACCGACGACCTTCTCCAGCGGGACGACGGCTCGTGCGGCTATTTGGCGGGCCGCTCCGTCTGATCCTGGTGGTGGCTCGGGCAGATCTGAAGCTAGAGCTCGTATGGCAGCTTCGGGTGGATCTGGTGGTGGCAGCTCGTGGTGTCAACTTCGTGCGGCTGGATCCGGAGATTCTGTGTGGCAGACCGTGCTCCTCACCTGGTGGTTCTGGTCTGGTGGTGTGCGTCGTGCCGGCTTCGGCTCTTCGTCAGTAGCTTGACTCGGGAGGCTGCCGGATCCGACCGGGCTCGGTCGGTTTCGGCTCGCTGGTTCTTCTGGCCGGCGGCGAGGTCTATGCTGGCTTTTGCTTTGTCATGGCACGATGACTTCGTAGAAGGTGTGCGGGCTAGCGGAGGTACAATGCGTGGGGTTGTGATGTTGGGCGGTGCTCCGGGCGAAAGCTTGCTGGGCTCTTGCCGGCCGACGGCGTCGGCGTCCGTGGACGTCGTCTCACCTCCTTGGAGGCGCCGCCGAGGAGTTCTCTCCCTGCACACCCTCGGATCCAGTTCTTCGGGTGAAAGCCTAAGACCCGGTTGGGTCGGGCGACGACGTCGGCATCGTCGCTTCCCTCTTTGGGGCGTCGCCTTGAAGAGCTTTGGATCCCGTTTGCGCGCTCCATGGGTTGGACGCTCGCGACACTGCGTTCGGCAGGTGCCCGTCCGGCGATATGGATGATTTGCGCAGCTTCTTGTGTGGCAACGATGGCGGCTACGAGCCGAGTCGGGTTTGCAGCCGTGTTCTGGTAATCGGTCTCATTTGGCGTGTTCGAGGGGTTGTCGGGCCTCGCTTGTCTTCTGAAGTCGGAGCTGCTGAGGAGAAGCCTTGTAATGACAATGACGCGAGACGGGTGGTCGGTTTTGGCGCGGTTTCGGCGCAAGCCCAGCGCTTTTTCTCCTGCAATGCTCGTCGACAGAGTTGGAGCTGCCTGGTCGCCGGCGCATGCGGTGGACTGTTTGGCATTGGCCGGTGCAGGCCTCTGCGCTTGTCTGCGGTGGGGGCTACATCGGCGGTCGTCGATGGTGGAGTCGGAGTCGCCCTCGTGGAGGTGTGATGACGATGACGCCGGATTGCAACCTCGACGGCGCTTTTGTCTTCGGCGGCGTGTGTGCGTTCTTGTGTGGGTTGCCAGGTCATCCTGTGTGCCTTGTTTTTGTGGGCGTGTTGTGACGGTTTTCGCATGGTTTTCCGTTAATTAACCGGGCAACTCTCTTCGATCTTTATTAATGAATCGGGCCTTAAGGGACCGCGTTTCAAAAAAAGTGCGGAGGGTGTACAACTTAACTAATGAGGGCTAAACACATGCTTGCTTGCAAGGAGTAGAGCAGGGAGAGAGTAGTGCTAGCTAGCTAGTGACCCACTCCGTAACTTGGATGTTGACAATGCACACTAGCCATGCTCATGCTCATGCCTTCCCTTGAGAGGATGGATGCATGATGATCCATATCGCACACGCATGCATTATACTCCACTCATCGATATCCATTAGCTAGCTATAGGTACCTCAAATTGGGTGGCTTAAGAAAAAATAAACGTTCATGTAAACACTCAACACCCACCCACGCATAACGTATCTTAATCCGATTTGATTACGTACCTAGCCTGGAACAGGCTTATTGAAAGAAAGATGAGTGAACTGTCACTTCACTTAATCTGGTAGTATTATTAAGTTGTCCACTAGCTAGCTAGCAAGCTTGAGATCGATCCATCCATCGATCCGATGGCAACACACCAGGTAAACCTTACGATTCAGGTCAGCGCGCGGTGGATCGATAGGAATGGCGCTCTCTCCCCCCCCTCTCGCGCTCCCCCCCCCCCCCCCCCCCCGGGGCGTCGCCGGCTCGCGGCTCCCCTCCGTCGGCGTCCAAGTCCCGTGTGAACCCCAGCCCCCTTCCTCCCTTGTGCTCCCCTCCGGGCTCCCCGCCGGCGGCGGGGTCCGACCCCCTCCCTCCCGTGTCTCCCCCTCCCAGCCCGGTGGCCCTGGAGGCGCCCCGGGCTAACAGGTTTTGGGCTCTTGGCTCGGTCGATTCTGGCTCCAAATCCGACTCCGAGGACCCTCCTCCTCCCCGCTCGGCCTCGGTGGCTGGGTCGCCGTCTCTGGTGGTGGCGGGTCGTCGGCGCAAATTCGCTCCGGGGGGCCGGGGCCGGCCGGTCGTGGTGGGTGTGGGTTCGGATGGTTGGTGCCGTGTTGGCCGTGGGCGCCGGCGCGCCGCCTCCTGGTCGTCGGACCCCTCTCTGGTGGGCCCTGGGGTGGCTGTCCTTGCTTCGCCGGCTACTTCCCCTCCCGTGGCGGTTCGCCCTGGCTCGCCGCCGGCCATGGGCCTCTCCTCCCCGGCGGCGGTGGCGCCGGCGCTAACCCTAGATCTGGGATCGGGGCTGGCGCTGGTTCCCCGGGCCGTGGGTCGGGCTCCTCAGGTTGGTGCTGGGCCGTGTGGGCCTGTGCTTGTCCCTCCGTTGGGTTCCGTGGCCGATTTCCCCCCTCGTTTCCGTGGCTCTTGGGCCAAGGCCGGCCCAATTGCGACCCTCTCTCCCTTCGGCCCCTCTGGGTGAGCCCGGCCTGTCTGGCACTGGCTTTATATGGGTCCAGAGGGGTTCGGTTCCCCCTTTTCTAGGGTTTCCTGCATCTGCCGCGGACTTGCGACGGCGCCGTCCCCTATCCGCCGCTTCGTCAGATCCTCGCCTCCTCCTCGCCTCCTTCTCCCCTTCGCGTCGGTGGCTGCGATGGATCGCTCCCGCGGGTCCTCCAGTGAGGCTATCTCTGGTCTCAAGCGGGGGCGGGACGGATCTGGTGACGCCGCTGCGGATCTGGAGTATGAGGCGTCGCTCCGCGCTAAGCTCCAGGCTTCGCGGTCGGAGACGGGCGCCACGTCCCCTCGTGCATCTGGATCCGGGCCGGCGGCACCTCCGCCCCTGGCGCCTTCTGCTCCGGTGCCAGTGGCCGATCCCTGGGAACAGGCGGCGCGGGGGAGCCGGGCGGGTTCTTCGGGACCTCCCTCGTCTCCTTCCTCGCTTGCCCCCACGGGTGGGCCGCCGCGGGCGCCGGCGGTGGGCGGTGGCGGTATGTCCCGCTTCGTCCCTCGTGGCGGCTTGGGGGCCCCTGTCCGGCGTCCGTTCGGTGCGGCTGCGGGGCGTGGCGCTGGCACTGGTGCCGGTGTTGGTCCTCCTGGTGATGGCATCCTCCCCCCGCCGCCCTCTCATGGTGCGAGCCGCAACCCCTCTCACTCCCAGGTTTCCAATCCCATCCTCACCTGCTTCGCGTGTCATCGCCCTGGCCACTTCCAGTCCCGTTGCGAGAATCCTCCGTTCTGTCTCATCTGTAGGGAGGACGGCCACCTCACGGTGGACTGCCAAAGTAGGGTCAAGCCTCCCTCTTTCATCCACTACGGTATCGGCCTCCCTGGCTGCTCTTTCTTTGCCCTGGACAAGGAAGTTCCTGTTGCTGCCCCCAACCCATCGCTGTCCAATGTTGGTGTCATCTCTGTCCAGGACAAGCGCATCTCTCCGCAAGCCCTCCTGGACGAACTCCGTTTGTGGGATGAAGGTGGTTGGGATTGGCAGATTCGCCAACTCTCTGATTTTGAGTTTGCGGCCACTTTCCCTTCTAAAGAGAGTCTTCGCATGATGTCTTCCTGCACCAGCTTCACACTTCCTCTGAATCAACTTGTGGTCTCGGTCAAAGCTGCTTCCAATGGGTCAAAGACCATCTCCTCTCTATCTGATGTTTGGGTGTTAGCGGATGATGTGCCTCCCAGCATGCGCACCTCGTCTTTCCTGATGGCTTTTGGGGTGTTGATTGGGAAACCAATTGAGGTTGATCAAGCTTCGCTATCTGTTCTTGGACCAGCTCGGCTTCGGGTGTGGTGTGTGGACCCGATATGCATTCGTGGCAATGTTGATGTTTTCCTGGCGGCTGGTGGTTTTCGTCTTCGGGTCCGGGTGGAGGGTGCTCCAGGCTCCGCCTCCCCTCCTCCTCCCCCTCCCCCCGGCCTCAGGTGATGATGATAAAAGCAAGGAGGATGGTGGGGGTCTTGAGGATTCGTTGCATGGTACGGATCCTCGTTTCACCCAGTCTTCGTGGGATGGGCTATCTCCTGCTGAGCAAGAACTGATGAAGGATTGTGCTCCGGCTCCGGCGGGTGGTGGGGTTCAGGGCTCGGTGCCAGGTGTGGAGGGTGGGCCTGCGGCTGCGGGTGGATCGAAGGGCACCCCCCTGTCGGCGGCGTGCTCCAACCTGCCCGCTCGCCCCACCTCCCCTTCGCTGTTTGGCATTGAGGACCTACCTCCGGCGGGTCCGTCGGCGGCCAAAAAGAGGAAGAAGTCCTCGGTGAAGAAGTTCTCCGCGAAGAGCTGGGCCTCGGGGGACTCCAGGCAGTCCGCGGCTGGGCTCTGTCGCCGTCTGGAGGTGGATCTGGGGGCGGCCTCGGGCCCGTCTTCGGCTGCTGCTTCTCCTGGTCGGGCCCCCCGGTGCCTGTTCGCTCCCCTGCCTCTACCGCTTGTAAGAGTGGCCGTGTCTCCAACAGTGGCGAACGCGTGGTGGACCGGGCGGCTCGGCGTGTGGCGGCGCGTGATCTTCCTCCCTCAGGTTCGGGCTCGCTCCCATCTCCGTCCCCTTCTTTGGCCTCGTCTCCTGTTAGGCTAGTCTTACCCTCTCAATCCGATGAGCACCTCTTTACGATATTAGATGATGTGGGGATTTGTTTAGACGCTAGCTTGGGTTCTCCATCCTCTTTGCTGCAGCTGATCCGTGCTAATGAGCGAGCCCAGGCTGACATTGCAAAGGCCAAGGAGGCTGGTGCCGGGGTGTCTGCCCCTCTGGTTGTGGCCGGAGGGGCACTGGAGGAGGCTGACAGGGGTCAGTTGCCTCCGGTTCAGAAACGCGGGGCTGGGAAACGTGCTAAAACCTGCAAGGCTCCGTGCAGGTCGAGTCTTAGAATCAAAAACCTTTCCTGCAGATGAAGGCTTTATTTTGGAACATCAGAGGGTTCTGCGCTAGGGGGCGCAGGGACCAACTGAAGGATTTAGTGTGCGCCGAAAAAATTGATTTTATCGGTCTTGTTGAGACCCTTAAACCATCCTTCTCCCCTTCTGAACTTTCAGCTATTGCTGGGATTGATAGATTCAGGTGGAATTCTGTGGCATTCGTTGGCCAGTCAGGTGGTTTTCTCCTGGGCACTAATAATGATACTTTCGATTTTGTTGCTTTTGACCATGGCATTTACTGGGCTAGTGTGGTAGTTTCCCTTCGTTCCAACAATACCCTTCTCGAAATTATGGTGGTCTATGGTTCGGCTGATCATTCCCTGTCTCAAATATTCTTGGATGAGATTTTTACTAAAATAGACTCCTGTCAGCTTCCCCTCTCGATTGGGGGTGACTTTAACCTGTTAAGATACCCTTCTGATAAGAGCTGTGTCAATTTTTCTTGGGTGTTGGCTGCGGCCTTTAATGCCTTCATCAGGGATACGGCTATTCGTGAAATTCCGAGGGTTGGGGCCCGGTACACTTGGTCTAATCGACAGGCGTGTCCTATTCGCTCGGTTCTTGATAGAGTTTTTATCTGCCCTGCTTGGGATGGCCTCTTTCCTCGGTGCTCACTTCGTGCCCTTCCCATTGTTGGCTCTGATCACGCTCCCCTTATCCTTGACGACGGATTTCGCCCCAGTGGCTGCCAAAGATTCCAATTTGATGCGTCCTGGCTATTAGTGGAGGGGTTTCCTAGTATGTTGGCTCAGAAGATCTTGGACTGTCTAATCTCTCCCCACCGTTCCTTTGGCCCTATGGATGATTGGCATCATGTTTCGTACTTCCTTCGCAAATTCCTTAGGGGATGGTCTAAGAACCACTTTGCTGAGGCGAGGCGCGATAAAGTTAGGCTGGGCGCCCAAATTATCGCTCTTGAGAACCGTGCGGATAATGGTGGGCTCTCGGAGGCCGAGTGGCAAGTTCGGTATGGCCTTGAGAAGGCGCTTTTGGATATCCACCGCCAGGAGGAAGTTTATTGGAAGCAAAGGGGCACGATTAATTGGACCCTTAAGGGTGATGCGCCCACGGCTTACTTCTTTGCCATTGCGAATGGTAGACGGCGTAGATGCCTGATCGATAGTCTCATAATTGATGGTGTTAGGGTCTCGGACCCATCGGTCATTCTTTGGCACGTGGTACAATTCTTCTCTAATCTGCTTGCGGCTAAACCAGACCTCGGATTCTCGCTTGCCCCGGGCTTCTGGGCCCCCCTTGACAGGGTTTCGCCCGCTGATAATGAGCTCCTGCTCATTCCCCCCTCTGAGGAGGAAATTTTTGACACTATTTGGACTGCCAACTCTAACGCGGCTTCAGGCCCCGATGGTTTCTCCATCCCTTTCTTTCGACAGTTCTGGCCCCAACTAAAAGGCCTCATCTCTGCTGTCATCCAAGGGTTTTGGCTGGGCACTGTTGACATTTCTAGACTTAACTACGCTGTCCTCACCCTCATCCCTAAAATCAAGAGCGCTGATCTCATCTCCCAGTTTAGGCCTATTGCTTTAATCAACAACTTTGCCAAGATGCCTGCTAAGGGCATGGCCACTAGGCTGTCTCCCATAGCGCATCGGACCATTAGCCCTTTCCAGTCTGCTTTCATCAAAGGGTGGTTCATCTTGGACGGGGTGCTTTGTTTACATGAGATAAACCATGACCTGCGGGTTCGAGGTGTTGGAAATATGCCCTAGAGGCAATAATAAAAGCATTATTATTATATTTCCTTGTTCATGATAATTGTCTTTATTCATGCTATAATTGTGTTATCCGGAAATCGTAATACATGTGTGAATAACAGACACCAACATGTCCCTAGTGAGCCTCTAGTTGACTAGCTTGTTGATCAATAGATAGTCATGGTTTCCTGACTATGGACATTGGATGTCATTGATAACGAGATCACATCATTAGGAGAATGATGTGATGGACAAGACCCAATCCTAAACATAGCACAAGATCGTATAGTTCGTTTGCTAGAGTTTTCCAATCAAAGTATCTTTTCCTTAGACCATGAGATCGTGTAACTCCCGGATATCGTAGGAGTGCTTTGGGTATACCAAACGTCACAACGTAACTGGGTGACTATAAAGGTAGACTACGGGTATCTCCGAAAGTGTCTGTTGGGTTGACATGGATCAAGACTGGGATTTGTCACTCCGTATGACGGAGAGGTATCACTGGGCCCACTCGGTAATGCATCATCATAATGAGCTCAGAGTGACCAAGTGTCTAGTCACGGGATCATGCATTACGGTACGAGTAAAGTGACTTGCCGGTAACGAGATTGAACGAGGTATTGGGATACCGACGATCGAATCTCGGGCAAGTAACATATCGATTGACAAAGGGAATTGCGTACGGGGTTGATTGAATCCTCGACATCGTGGTTCATCCGATGAGATCATCGTGGAGCATGTGGGAGCCAACATGGGTATCCAGATCCCGCTGTTGGTTATTGACAGGAGAGTCGTCTCGGTCATGTCTGCTTGTCTCCCGAACCCGTAGGGTCTACACACTTAAGGTTCGGTGACGCTAGGGTTATGAAGATATGTATATGCAGAAACCCGAATGTTGTTCGGAGTCCCGGATGAGATCCCGGACGTCACGAGGAGTTCCGGAATGGTCCGGAGGTAAAGAATTATATATAGGAAGTGCTGTTTCGGCCATCGGGACAAGTTTCGGGGTTATCGGTATTGTACCGGGACCACCGGAGGGGTCCCGGGGGCCCACCGGGTGGGGCCACCTGTCCCGGGGGGCCACATGGGCTGTAGGGGGTGCACCTTGGCCTTCATGGGCCAAGGGCACCAGCGCCACTAGGCCCATGCGCCTAGGGTTTCCAAGGGGGAGGAGTCCAAGTGGTGGAAGGCACCTCTGGGTGCCTTGGGGGGGAGGGAATCCTCCCCCTGGCCGCCGCACCTAGGAGATCAGATCTCCTAGGCTGCGCACCCCCCCTTGGCCCTCCTATATATAGTGGGGGAGAGGGGGGACTTGATAAACCAGCCCCTGGCGCCTCCCTCTCTCCCCGTTACGTCTCTCTCTCGTAGTCTCGGCGAAGCCCTGCTTCTGTGATGCCCTGCATCCACCACCACGCCGTCGTGCTGCTGGATCTTCATCAACCTCTCCTCCCCCCTTGCTGGATCAAGAAGGAGGAGACGTCTCCCATCCCGTACGTGTGTTGAACGCGGAGGTGCCGTCCGTTCGGCGCTTGGTCATCGGTGATTTGGATCACGTCGAGTACGACTACATCATCACCGTTCTTTGAACGCTTCCGCTCGCGATCTACAAGGTACGTAGATGCATCCGATGACTCGTTGCTAGATGAACTCCTAGATGGATCTTGGTGAAACGAGTAGGAAAATTTTTGTTTTCTGCAACGTTCCCCAACAGTGGCATCATGAGCTAGGTCTATGCGTAGTTCTTCTTGCGCGAGTAGAACACAATTTGTTGTGGGCGTAGATTTGTCAACTTTCTTGCCGTTACTAGTCCTTTCTTGCTTCAGCGGTATTGTGGGATGAAGCGGCCCGGACCAACCTTACACGTACGCTTACGTGAGACCGGTTCCACCGACTAACATGCATTAGTTGCATAAGGTGGCTGGCGGGTGTCTGTCTCTCCTACTTTAGTTGGAGCGGATTCGATGAACAGGGTCCTTATGAAGGGTAAATAGAAGTTGACAAATCACGTTGTGGCTTTAACGTAGGTAAGAAGACGTTCTTGCTAGAACCCTAATTCAGCCACGTAAAAACTTGCAACAACAATTAGAGGACGTCTAACTTGTTTTTGCAGCAAGTGGTTTGTGATATGGTATGGCCAAAGTTGTGATGAATGATGAATGATCTATATGTGATGTATGAGATGTTCATGCTATTGTAATAGGAATCACGACTTGCATGTCGATGAGTATGACAACCGGCAGGAGCCATAGGAGTTGTCTTTATTCTTTTATATGACCTGCGTGTCATTGAGAAATGCCATGTAAATTACTTTACTTTATTGCTAAACGCGTTAGCCATAGTAGTAGAAGTAATAGTTGGCGAGCAACTTCATGGAGACACGATGATGGAGATCATGGTGTCAAGCCGGTGACAAGATGATCATGGAGCCCCAAGATGGAGATCAAAGGAGCTATGTGATATTGGCCATATCATGTCACGTTTATTATTTGATTGCATGTGATGTTTATCATGTTTTGCATCTTGTTTACTTAGAACGACGGTAGTAAATAAGATGATCCCTCATACTAATTTCAAGAAGTGTTCCCCCTAACTGTGCACCATTGCGAAAGTTCGCTGTTTCAAAACACCACGTGATGATCGGGTGTTTTATTCAGACGTTCACATACAACGGGTGTAAGACAGATTTACACATGCAAACACTTAGGTTGACTTGACGAGCCTAGCATGTACAGACATGGCCTCGGAACACAGAAGACCGAAATGTCGAGCATGAGTCATATAGAAGATACGATCAACATGAAGATGTTCACCGATGTTGACTAGTCCGTCTCACGTGATGATCGGACACGGTCTAGTTAGCTCGGATCATGTAATACTTAGATGACTAGAGGGATGTCTAATCTAAGTGGGAGTTCATTAATAATTTGATTAGTTGAACTTAATTATCATGAACTTAGTCTAAATATTTTACAATATGTCTTGTAGATCAAATGGCCAACGTAGTCCTCAACTTCAATGCGTTCCTAGAGAAAACTAAGCTGAAAGACGATGGCAGCAACTATACGGACTGGGTCCGGAACCTGAGGATCATCCTCATAGCTGCCAAGAAAGATTATGTCCTACAAGCACCGCTGGGTGATGCACCTGTTCTCCCTGCAGAACAAGATGTTATGAACGCTTGGCAGGCACGTTCCGTTGACTACTCCCTCGTTCAGTGCGGCATGCTTTACAGCCTAGAGCCGGGGCTCCAAAAGCGTTTTGAGAGACATGGAGCATACGAGATGTTCGAAGAGCTGAAAATGGTTTTCCAAGCTCATGCCCGGGTCGAGAGATATGAAGTCTCCGACAAATTCTTCAGCTGTAAGATGGAGGAAAATAGTTCTGTCAGTGAGCACATACTCACTATGTCTGGGTTACATAACCGCTTGACTCAGCTGGGAGTTAATCTCCCGGATGATGCGGTCATTGACAGAATCCTCCAGTCGCTTCCACCAAGCTACAAGAGCTTTGTGATGAACTTCAATATGCAGGGGATGGAAAAGACCATTCCTGAAGTATTTGCTATGCTGAAATCAGCAGAGGTAGAAGTCAAGAAGGAACATCAAGTGTTGATGGTCAATAAAACCACTAAGTTCAAGAAAGGCAAGGGTAAAAAGAACTTCAAGAAGGACGGCAAGGAGGTTGCCGTGCCCAGCAAGCAAGCTGCCGGGAAGAAGCCAAAGAATGGACCCAAGCCCGAGACTGAGTGCTTTTATTGCAAGGGAAGGGGTCACTGGAAGCGGAACTGCCCTAAATACTTAGCAGACAAGAAGGCCGGCAAAACAAAAGGTATATGTGATATACATGTAATTGATGTGTACCTTACTAGTGTCCGTAGTAGCTCCTGGGTATTTGATACCGGTGCAGTTGCTCACATTTGTAACTCAAAGCAGGGGCTGCGGAATAAGCAGAAACTGGCAAAGGACGAGGTGACGATGCGCGTCGGGAATGGTTCCAAGGTCAATGTGATCGCCGTCGGCACGCTGCCTCTGCATCTCCCTTCGGGATTAGTTTTAAACCTTAATAATTGTTATTTAGTGCCAGCTTTGAGCATGAACATTGTATCAGGATCTCGTTTAATTCGAGATGGCTACTCATTTAAATCCGAGAATAATGGTTGTTCTATTTATATGAGAGATATGTTTTATGGTCATGCTCCTATGGTGAATGGTTTATTCTTTATGAATCTCGAACGTGATGCTACACATGTTCACAATGTGAGTACCAAAAGAAGTAAGGTTGATAATGATAGTCCCACATACTTGTGGCACTGCCGCCTTGGTCACATAGGTGTCAAACGCATGAAGAAACTCCATGCAGATGGACTTTTAGAGTCTCTTGATTATGAATCATTTGACACATGCGAACCATGCCTTATGGGAAAAATGACCAAGACTCCGTTCTCAGGAACAATGGAGCGAGCAACCAACTTATTGGAAATCATACATACTGATGTGTGCGGTCCAATGAGTGTTGAGGCTCGCGGTGGATATCGTTATGTTCTCACCCTCACTGATGATTTAAGTAGGTATGGGTATATCTACTTAATGAAACACAAGTCTGAAACCTTTGAAAAGTTCAAGGAATTTCAGAGTGAGGTTGAAAATCAACGTGACAGGAAAACCAAGTTTCTACGATCAGATCGTGGAGGAGAATACTTGAGTCATGAGTTTGGCACACACTTAAGAAAATGTGGAATAGTTTCACAACTCACGCCGCCTAGAACACCTCAGCGTAACGGTGTGTCCGAACGTCGTAATCACACTCTGTTGGATATGGTGCGATCTATGATGTCTCTTGCCGACTTACCGCTATCTTTTTGGGGTTATGCTTTAGAGACTGCCGCATTCACTTTAAATAGGGCTCCGTCGAAATCCGTTGAGACGACACCGTATGAATTGTGGTTTGGGAAGAAACCTAAGCTGTCGTTTCTAAAAGTTTGGGGATGCGATGCTTATGTCAAGAAACTTCAACCTGAAAAGCTCGAACCCAAATCGGAAAAATGCGTCTTCATAGGGTACCCAAAGGAAACTATTGGGTACACCTTCTACCTCAGATCCGAAGGCAAGATCTTTGTTGCCAAGAATGGGTCCTTTCTAGAGAAAGAGTTTCTCTCGAAAGAAGTAAGTGGGAGGAAAGTAGAGCTTGATGAAGTATTACCTCTTGAACCGGAAAATGGCGCAACTCAAGAAAATGTTCCTGAGGTGCCTGCACCGACTAGAGAGGAAGTTAATGATAGTGATCAAGATACTTCTGATCAAGCCCCTACTGAAATTCGAAGGTCCACAAGGACACGTTCCGCACCAGAGTGGTACGGCAACCTTGTCTTGGAAATCATGTTGTTAGACAACGGTGAACCTTCGAACTATGAAGAAGCGATGGCGGGCCCGGATTCCGACAAATGGCTAGAAGCCATGAAATCCGAGATAGGATCCATGTATGAAAACGAAGTATGGACTTTGACTGACTTGCCCGTTGAACGGCGAGCCATAGAAAATAAATGGATCTTTAAGAGGAAGACAGACGCGGATGGTAATGTGACCATCTATAAAGCTCGGCTTGTCGCTAAGGGTTATCAACAAGTTCAAGGGGTTGACTACGATGAGACTTTCTCACCGGTAGCGAAGCTGAAGTCCGTCCAAATCATGTTAGCAATTGCCGCATTCTACGATTATGAAATATGGCAAATGGACGTCAAAACGGCATTCCTTAATGGTCTCCTTAAGGAAGAATTGTATATGATGCAGCCGGAAGGTTTTGTCGATCCTAAGAATGCTGACAAGGTGTGCAAGCTCCAACGCTCGATTTATGGGCTGGTGCAAGCATCTCGGAGTTGGAACATTCGTTTTGATGAGATGATCAAAGCGTTTGGGTTTACGCAGACTTATGGAGAAGCCTGTGTTTACAAGAAAGTGAGTGGGAGCTCTGTAGCATTTCTCATACTATATGTAGATGACATACTTTTGATGGGAAATGATATAGAACTCTTGGACAGCATCAAGGCCTATTTGAATAAGAGTTTTTCAATGAAGGACCTTGGAGAAGCTGCTTATATATTAGGCATCAAAATCTATAGAGATAGATCAAGACGCCTCATAGGTCTTTCACAAAGCATATACCTTGATAAGATATTGAAGAAGTTCAATATGGATCAATCCAAGAAGGGGTTCTTGCCTGTGTTACAAGGTATGAAATTGAGCTCAGCTCAATGCCCGACCACGGTAGAAGATATAGAAGAGATGAGCGTCATCCCCTATGCATCAGCCATAGGTTCTATTATGTATGCCATGTTGTGTACCAGACCTGATGTAAACCTTGCCGTAAGTTTGGTAGGAAGGTACCAAAGTAATCCCGGCAAGGAGCACTGGACAGCGGTCAAGAATATCCTGAAGTACCTGAAAAGGACTAAGGAAATGTTTCTCGTTTATGGAGGTGACGAAGAGCTCGTCGTAAAGGGTTACGTAGACGCTAGCTTCGACACAGATCTGGATGACTCTAAGTCACAGACCGGATACGTGTATATTTTGAATGGTGGGGCAGTAAGCTGGTGCAATTGCAAGCAAAGCGTCGTGGCGGGATCTACATGTGAAGCGGAGTACATGGCGGCCTCGGAGGCAGCACATGAAGCAATATGGGTGAAGGAGTTCATCACCGACCTAGGAGTCATACCCAATGCGTCGGGGCCGATCAAGCTCTTCTGTGACAACACTGGAGCTATAGCACTTGCCAAGGAGCCCAGGTTTCACAAGAAGACAAGGCACATCAAGCGTCGCTTCAACTCCATTCATGAAAATGTTCAAGATGGAGACATAGAGATTTGTAAAATACATACGGACCTGAATGTAGCAGATCCGTTGACTAAACCTCTCCCTAGAGCAAAACATGATCAACACCGGAATTCCATGGGTGTTCGATTCATCACAATGTAACTAGATTATTGACTCTAGTGCAAGTGGGAGACTGTTGGAAATATGCCCTAGAGGCAATAATAAAAGCATTATTATTATATTTCCTTGTTCATGATAATTGTCTTTATTCATGCTATAATTGTGTTATCCGGAAATCATAATACATGTGTGAATAACAGACACCAACATGTCCCTAGTGAGCCTCTAGTTGACTAGCTTGTTGATCAATAGATAGTCATGGTTTCCTGACTATGGACATTGGATGTCATTGATAACGAGATCACATCATTAGGAGAATGATGTGATGGACAAGACCCAATCCTAAACATAGCACAAGATCGTATAGTTCGTTTGCTAGAGTTTTCCAATGTCAAAGTATCTTTTCCTTAGACCATGAGATCGTGTAACTCCCGGATATCGTAGGAGTGCTTTGGGTATACCAAACGTCACAACGTAACTGGGTGACTATAAAGGTAGACTACGGGTATCTCCGAAAGTGTCTGTTGGGTTGACATGGATCAAGACTGGGATTTGTCACTCCGTATGACGGAGAGGTATCACTGGGCCCACTCGGTAATGCATCATCATAATGAGCTCAGAGTGACCAAGTGTCTGGTCACGGGATCATGCATTACGGTACGAGTAAAGTGACTTGCCGGTAACGAGATTGAACGAGGTATTGGGATACCGACGATCGAATCTCGGGCAAGTAACATATCGATTGACAAAGGGAATTGCGTACGGGGTTGATTGAATCCTCGACATCGTGGTTCATCCGATGAGATCATCGTGGAGCATGTGGGAGCCAACATGGGTATCCAGATCCCACTGTTGGTTATTGACAGGAGAGTCATCTCGGTCATGTCTGCTTGTCTCCCGAACCCGTAGGGTCTACACACTTAAGGTTCGGTGACGCTAGGGTTATGAAGATATGTATATGCAGAAACCCGAATGTTGTTCGGAGTCCCGGATGAGATCCTGGACGTCACGAGGAGTTCCGGAATGGTCCGGAGGTAAAGAATTATATATAGGAAGTGCTGTTTCGGCCATCGGGACAAGTTTCGGGGTTATCGGTATTGTACCGGGACCACCGGAGGGGTCCCGGGGGCCCACCGGGTGGGGCCACCTGTCCCGGGGGGCCACATGGGCTGTAGGGGGTGCGCCTTGGCCTTCATGGGCCAAGGGCACCAGCCCCACTAGGCCCATGCGCCTAGGGTTTCCAAGGGGGAGGAGTCCAAGTGGTGGAAGGCACCTCTGGGTGCCTTGGGGGGGAGGGAATCCTCCCCCTGGCCGCCGCACCTAGGAGATCAGATCTCCTAGGCTGCGCACCACCCCCCCTTGGCCCTCCTATATATAGTGGGGGAGAGGAGGGACTTGATACACCAGCCCCTGGCGCCTCCCTCTCTCCCTGTTACGTCTCTCTCTCGTAGTCTCGGCGAAGCCCTGCTTCTGTGACGCCCTGCATCCACCACCACGCCATCGTGCTGCTGGATCTTCATCAACCTCTCCTCCCCCCTTGCTGGATCAAGAAGGAGGAGACGTCTCCCGTCCCGTACGTGTGTTGAACGCGGAGGTGCCGTCCGTTCGGCGCTTGGTCATCGGTGATTTGGATCACGTCGAGTACGACTACATCATCACCGTTCTTTGAACGCTTCCGCTCGCGATCTACAAGGTACGTAGATGCATCCGATGACTCGTTGCTAGATGAACTCCTAGATGGATCTTGGTGAAACGAGTAGGAAAATTTTTGTTTTCTGCAACGTTCCCCAACACGAGGGACCAAGGCGGTGGTCCTTAAGCTTGATTTTGAGAAGGCTTACGATTCGGTGAGTTGGAACTTTCTTCGGCAAGTCCTTCTGGCTAAGGGTTTTGAGGGGCCTGTAATGCACCGCTTGATGCAGCTGGTTTCTGGTGGACACACGGCTGTGGCTGTCAATGGTCAAACTAGCAAGTTTTTTGTGAACGGTAGGGGTCTCAGACAAGGGGATCCAGCGTCTCCTCTGCTTTTCAATTTTGTGGCTGATGCTTTATGTCGTATCCTTTCTAGGGCTGCGTTGGCCGGACATATTACCCTGGTGAGCTCTCACCTTATCCCTCATGGCATCTCTCATCTTCAATATGCGGACGACACTATCATTTTGGTGGAGCTCAATGAGATCAGTCTCACCAATCTGAAATTCCTTCTGCTTTGCTTTGAAGCACTCTCAGGCCTTAAAATCATTTTTTCCAAGAGTGAGGTCGTTGTGACTAGGGTTTCGGACCTGGAGGCGCAGCGGGTGGCCCACCTTCTGAACTGTTCTCTTGGGTCCTTTCCTCTCAAGTATTTAGGCCTTCCCATATCCCCGTTTAAGCTTCTGGCGAAAGATTTCGCCCCGGTGGTCACCAAAGTTGGCAACAGAGTATTACCTTTGCGAGGTCGATATAATACGCAAGCGGTCAAGGTCGCCCTTACCAATTCATGTCTTTCTTCACTTCCAATGTTCTTGATGGGCTTCTATCTTCTTTCTAATGGGGTCCATTCTGGTTTTGACAAGCATAGGGGTGCTTTCTACTGGAATGCTGCGGATAATAAACGCAAATATAGGCTGGTCAGATGGGACATTATATGTCGCCCCAAGGACAAAGGGGGCCTTGGCATTATTAATACGCGAGTTATGAATAACTGTCTCCTGATCAAATGGTGGTGGAAGATAATGACTCTTGAGGAACTTCCGACCTGGCTCTCGATCCTAAAAGCTAAATATTTCCCCTCCTCGAGTCCTATGTTTGCTCCTGCTTCTGGTGGGTCTCAATTCTGGCGTCAACTGGTTAAAGTCCGGCCGATTTTTCGGTCCCTTGTCAAGTTTGTTGTCAGGAACGGTAAGTCCACTCGGTTTTGGCTTGATTGGTGAGTCGGGGACTCTACGTTGGCGGCTGCTTTTCCGGCCTTGTTCTCTTACTGTGATGATGCTGAGATTTCTATCTTTGAGATCTCGGCTAAGGGTTGGGTTTTAGATTTTCGGCGTTCTCTTTCCCCTGTAGAGTTGGAAGATTGGCAGCGCCTTACTGCTTGCTTCCCCCTGCTCTCGGAGGAAGAGGATTCCATGGTGTGGCCCCTTTCCTCCTCGGGGCGCTTCTCGGTTAAATCGGCCTATTCTAAGCTTATCCCTGGTGGACACTCGGTCAAGTTCAAAGATATCTGGTCGGCTCGAATCCCACCTAAGATCAAGATCTTCCTCCAGCAAGTTGTTCGCGGTAAGCTTCCGGCGGCTGACCAGATTAAGAAAAGGAACGGGCCGGGTTCCAATAGATGCGTGTTGTGTGGGGCTCTGGAGAACACCGAACATATTTTCTTTCATTGCTCCTTAGCGAAACTTATGTGGTGCTGCATCAGACTTTGGCTGCATGTTAACTGGTTCCCCTCCTCCTTTGAAGACCTGAGGCAGTGTGTCAATCTCTTATCTGGACAATCTAAAAGGGTTTTCCTAGTTGGCTGGGCTGCGATAGGGTGGTCGTTGTGGACTACTAGGAATGAGTTCTCGATTGAGCGTATCTTTCCGGCTAACCCTGTCAATTGCTTATTTAAAGCCAATGGTTTTTTGCAGCAGTGGAGATTATTGACTAAAGAAGGGGACCTCCAGACTTTCGACGCCATGCTATCCAAGATGAAATCTACGGCGTCTGCCCTTCTTCGGCGATCTTTGAGGACGGCTTCCTGATCGTCTCTTTTGCGGTATCTAGTTCTATGCTGGCCTGCGTGCCATGTGAGGCTGGTGGCCTTGTAATGCTACTTAACTCCCTTGGTGTTTAAACTCTATTTGGGTGTTGGGTGCTGGTGATGTACTCTACCTGGTGGCTTTATCTATAAAGTCGGGCTCCTGCCTTTTTCTCTAAAAAAAAACCTTACTAGAACCGACAAACCAACGAACGTGATGATAAGGGCATCTCCAACGGCTGACCCACAAATTTCCTCCCGCATCTATATGTAGACAGGGGTATTAGTCCGCGAACACGAATGCGGATCATCCAACCGTAGCTACATACATCCAGCCTTTTTCATTTTTTTAAGTCCGCATGATCAAATAGCTGTATACATAGGGTGTAGACGTTTAAATTTTAAAAAATTTAAATATTACATCCCAACATTATTTTCTCCTTTAACTGTCCATTGATGCTCAATCAGATCTCCCTTTAGCTGCTCGTGAGTTGGTCGGTGCCGAATTTGTTGATGCATTTGAATAAACTCTTGAAATGTGGCTAGATGCTCGTCAAGAAGTTGGATAGGATCAGCCATGTTCTCAAATTCTAGAGCCGCGGCATCATGGTCACCCTCATCCTCGATGATCATGTTGTGCATGATCACACAACATGTCATCACCTCCCACAAGGTCTCCGTATCTCACTGTTTAGCAGGTCCATGAACAACTGTAAAACGAGACTGCAAACTTCAAATGCCCTCTCGACATCATTTCTAGCTGCTTCTTGTCTTTGGGCAAAGTGAGTCTTTTTCTGGCTAACTGGGTTAGAGATGGGCCGATAAAGGTAGCCCACGAAGGATAGATATCGTCAACCAGATAGTAGCCCATGTTGTACTCATGTCCATTGACAGTATAGTGGCAAGGAGGAGCTTTTCCTTCAGTCAGCCATGCAAACAATGATGATCACTGCAGTGCATTGATATCATTGTGAGACCCGGGCATGCCAAAGAAAGTGTGCCAAATCCAAAGATCTTGTGAGACTGCCAAGATCCTCTCGGTGTCTGCCATAGTTGGTTCTCTCAGGTATTGAAGTCCAAACACCTCAACCACGACAATTGCAAAGCTGGCCATGGCATCTCCGCATGTACACTCGGACATCCGTTGGTACTCGTCCCACGAATCAGCAGTCGTGCCATATGCAAGCATCCGGAGTGCGGCCGTGCACTTCTGGTAACCAGGGATCCCAATCGTCCCCACGACGTCCTTCTTTAGGATGAAGTAGTCATCATAGGACCGAACGACATGGTAGAAACGATCAAAGACAGTCTTGCGCATTCGAAAACGTTGGCAAAAATGGTCAGCGAAGAGTGCATTTGGGGCAAAGTAGTCGGCCATCAGTGTCAAATGGCTGCACACCCTATTGCAGCTGAACCCTTGACCGAGCGCTTGAAATTGAGAACATGCTCCTCCTCCTTTCCGCGTCTTCAAGGACCACATGCATCATCACTGTATCATCAGAGTACTCCTCCTCGTCGTACGACTCAACATACTGCTCGTATATGTAGTCCAAATCGAAATTCATTGCTACAGAGAAGAAGGGAAAACTGTTTTTTAGCTCCAGCGATCCATCGAACAGTTGCCGGGCATGATGAGTATAGCAGTAGCGGATGGTACCTGGTGGGGCAATCGGAAGACAAGGGTTGAACTGAGAGGGAGGAGAAGCGGGATGGATCGCTGGAGGTGACGAAGACGTAGAGTTACGGTAGGGGTGTGGCGTGATGGATGGGGTGGTGGAAGAGCGGTGAAGGCAAGAGAGAAAGAGGGAAGAAGAATAAATAGGGAAGATGGAGGCGCAGGGTCTGGAAAGGGTTTTGGGTGGGTGGCGGTGTCGGAGTCCTACGTGTCTGGTGTCCGGACTCCCACAAAGCTCCCCACATTTGTCTCTGGCTTGAGGGTGAAAACGTGAGTTGCCTCCGGCTTGAGAGAGAAAACGTGTCTGGACCGCCCCGCGGATCGATACAAGCCCATGTTAGATGGCTTCGGCTGTCTGGACAGCGTAGTCTTGGTGGTTTGCGAGATGCTCTAACCATCCGTTGACTAGTAGTTTACAATATTGCATTAGAATCGAGTGTATATATGCTAGTGGCGGCCGGTGTGCATGGTTTGGTGCGCGCACATGCAAGTCTGAATATTATACTCCATGCATGAATACCTAGCTAGCTGCATGCCATCTGACGTACGCACGCATTATTATTCATGCAACCACGCTGCACGCAGATCCATGGATTCATCTGTCCGGTTCCGGTCTACAAATACCCATGCATGCGTGCACCCCAGTACCCATCTCAAACCTCCAACCTTACACATATCCATCTAAACCACAATGGGCAAGGCCACGATGAACATCAAGCGGCAGCGTTCCACTAGTGTCACCACTGCTGCCCTAGCGTCCGTGCTGATGCTGCTCCTGGCGGCGGCTGGCGGCGTAGCCGCACAAGGAAGAGGAGGAGGCTACGGCGGCGGCGGAGGATATGGTGGTGGTGGAGGTGGTGGGTATGGACGAGGAGGAGGAGGAGGATACGGTGGTGGTGGAAGGTATGGAGGAGGAGGATATAGTGGTGGTGGCGGCGGCGGAAGAGGAGGAGGAGGAGGATACGGTGGTGGCGGTGGGTACGGATACGACGGTGGATACGGTGACTATCAAGGGGGAGGCGGAGGCGGAGGTGGCGGCATGGGCCCTCCCGGTGGTGACGGTCTGAGCATGGAGTACTACTCCATGACGTGCCCGTACGCCGACGACATCGTTCGCGACGTGGTGAGCGGCGCGCTTGCCAAGGACCCCACCCTGGCGGCGTCGCTGCTCCGGCTCCACTTCCACGACTGCTTCGTCCGTGGCTGCGACGCCTCCGTGCTCCTCGACTCCACCAAGGCCCACGGCACCGCCGAGAAGGACGCGCTCACCAACAAGTCCCTGCGCGGCTTCGAGGTCATCGACGCCGTCAAGGCCGCCCTCGAGGCGCAGTGCCCCGGCACCGTCTCCTGCGCCGACGTGCTCGCCCTCGCCGCCCGGGACTCCGTCTACATGGCCGGCGGGCCCTACTACGACGTGCCCACGGGCCGCAAGGACGGCTCCCTCTCCCGCGCCGACGACACCTCCGCGCTCCCCGCCGCCACGCTCAAGGCGTCCGAGCTCATCAAGGTCTTCGTCGGCGACCACGGCTTCACGGTGCCGGAGCTGGTCGCGCTCTCCGGCGGACACACCCTCGGCCAGGCACACTGCGCTAACTTCAAGAACCGGCTCGGCGGCTTCGGCAAGGCCGGCAACGGGGTGGACCCCACGCTGGAGGCAGTGATGGCGGCGTCCCTGGCGAAGACCTGCAAGGCCGCCGGCGACGGCGGCACGGCCAAGCTCGACGCCACCAGCAACGCCTTCGACGTGGAGTACTTCAAGGGCCTGCAGGCCAGTAGGGGGCTGCTGACGTCCGACCAGACGCTGCTCACCGGGTCGCCGGAGACGGCCATGTATGTGAACCAGTTCGCCGACAGCCCGGACGCCTTCTTCGAGACGTTCGTGCAGGGGATGGGGAGGATGGGGCAGCTGGACCTCAACCCCGACGGCAACGTCAGGATCAACTGCAGGCTCCTCAACTAGCCCGCCCGTATATGTGTATATATATATCGGCATGCAAGATAAGTACGTATATATAGCATGACCAGGTCAATAATAAATAAGCCTACACTACACGTACGTACGTATGCATGCGTACTCATTGCATGCATGTAAAAACGTGCTAGCTAGGTAGGTGCAACCCCAGTATATATATATATGATTGATGCATAATGTGTACACTTGAACTTGTGCAATGCATGCAAAGTATGATCAAGAAACGGACTTGTCAAAGGAGGTGAACTGCTTTCTGGAAAGACAAACAAAATAAATCTTTGATCATGCATGGACCATATGCTCCTTCCTCAAAAGTGGTCTAGCTATTTTTCTCAGAGCATCTTTAATAATGCCCATGTTATATTCGTTAGATCTTGTTCTTGTGTGGTGATCCATGTAAAAATTTCCTTTTAGCTTTTTCATTTTTCTTACTAGCTACATGTCACTTGACCGAGACCTATCCACACCCTAAATAATCTAGATGGCTGACGGCTGATGGCTATAAAGAGATGCCATATCACCTAAAACCTTTATAAAAGAAAAATAGTCATATAATAAGTTGGCTCATAGATCAGAAATCCGTTTTGGCTCTCAGGTCCAAGTACTCCTGAAATCCGGACCACGAGCTCTTTTTGTGATGTGTGCTTCTGTATATACTAGAAGGATGCCCCGCGCGTTGCTGTGGAATTTGTATAAAATTAAAGTTGCGGAATAAAATTTCGTTGAACCAATCAACCTAGCTAGTGTCTCCGTTTCTCCTGTAGCAAGATAATTCCTTTACCAACATTTGAAAAATAAATAAATGTGAACCTCATTGTATAAGTCCAAAATGGAAACATAACATGTAAATTTCTTTCATGGAGCAACGTAGTGTGAGCTACATGCATGCGGCCGTTTTCCTTCCAATTAAAGAAAACATTATGCGTCAATTGCTCTATGCATATTTGCATGCATGCGTTCAATTACTGCATGTGCTTGGTGGAGGCTCTCAACATGTAGATCTCAGGGCTATTGTAGACTGATCTAATATATCTAATGGCTAAACTAATTTGGATGATGTGGCACAAGGAGAAGGGAGAGAAGAATTCCTGATTGTGGGGGCTAGCTATTTAGATATACTAGATAGTAGATATAGGGTTGTATTCTCATCTAGTGATGGTTTATTGAGCAGTGCAATGGCCGACGTCTGACCATCATTTAGTGTGTCTCCTCGCCGTTGGTCCAGATGGAGTGGTCGCGTTCGTGTGCCATGGCATGTCGTGTCATCCGTCACTTGACGCCCTGTAGGTTGTCCATTGGAGATGTGTGATCAAGCCACTCTACTGTCCACGTTGCAATAAATTTACAACACCCACCCGCACTTCGTTCTCATCTATAGAATGAATTTTTTTTATGCAAATCTAATTCTAATGTGCATCCTCATTTTACATCTCCACAGCTCAGATCCTAATTCTAACACTTAATTTGACGACAGGACTAACAAAATTGGCTATCAGGAAAAATGCAACTAGTCGTTAGAACCCTGTCGCCACTAAGCCTAAATTGCTATGAACCCACAATTGATGCACATTGCCTCTTACCTCGGTTGTTTTGGCAAGTCACCTATCTGAAGACATTTAGTTCCCCTCCCCCCACGTCACTCCCCCGAGCGACGGGGGAAACCCTAGCTGCAGCCGTCCTGAGCTCCCTCTGTCCTCCACTCTCCTTGCCGGCGCCGCGCTCGCTGTCGGGCAAAGCTCGGCCGGCTGTGATGGGGCGGCGGGACCTCCTGTACTCTCCAAGCGGTGGTGTGCGGCACGGGACGACCTCATTGTTCAGAGGCGCGGAGCTGCGTGGGGCGCGGCGGCGTGGGTGGCTGCTGCATGCCCCGGGCGTGGAGGGCTGCGCGGTGTGGCCTGCAGGGTGCGGCTTGGCGGCGGAGGCGGCGGGGGCCCATCTGGATCTGGCGGCTCTCCCTTGGCAGGCGGCGCGGGGGCTGGCAACGACCCAGCGTGGTCGTGGCACTGGGAGGGGACCGCGGTGGCGCGCGGCGGCTGCTGGCGCTGAGGTGGTCCCTCGGTGGATTGGGCTACCATGGCGTGGTGGGAGCCCATGGTGGTGGCCTGGGTCGGTTCACAACGACTGTCGGTGTCAAAACCGGCGGATCTCGGGTAAGGGGTCCCGAACTGTGCGTCTAGGCGGATGGTAACAGGAGACGAGGGACACGATGTTTTTACCCAGGTTCAGGCCCTCTCGATGGAGGTAAAACCCTACGTCCTGCTTGATTAATATTGATGATATGGGTAGTACAAGAGTAGATCTACCACGAGATCAAGGAGGCTAAACCCTAGAAGCTAGCCTATGGTATGATTGTTGTAATGTATGTTGTCCTACGGACTAAAGCCCTCCGGTTTATATAGACACCGGAGAGGGCTAGGGTTACACAGAGTCGGTTACAATGGTAGGAGATCTACATATCCGTATCGCCAAGCTTGCCTTCCACGCCAAGGAAAGTACCATCCGGACACGAGCCGGAGTCTTCAATCTTGTATCTTCGTAGTCTTGGAGTCCGGCGGATAATGATAGTCCGGCTGTCCGGACACCCCCTAGTCCAGGACTCCCTCAGTAGCCCCTGAACCAGTCTTCAATGACGATAAGTCCGGCGTGCATAATGTTCGGCATTGCAAGGCGGGTTCCTCTCTTGAATAATCCAGAGAAGATCATGAACACCAGGATAGTGTCCGGCTCTGCAAAATAAATTCCACATTCCACCGTAGAGAGAATAAAATGTACACTTAGTTCAATCTGCTGACGTATTATGCGGCGTGACACCGCCACAAGGCCTTTGTTTGAATTACTATACCACCTCAGCATGTTTAGCGAAGCGGTTTCCTTGGCACGTCTTGTCGAAGCAGAGATCGTGTTCCCCTTATTCCGGGATTCTCATCAATACGTGCGTGGGTAACCCAACCGCTCCCGTCGCCACGCCTCCTCTATCGAAGGGGAATCCCAAACGGTCACGGAGACGGCCCTTGGTATTTCTTCCCCTTTATAAGAGGACCAAGGCTCGCCATAGTTCTTCAATCTCGCATCGAATCTCCTCCCCGCTCCCAGTTCCAACACCCAGAGCCTCAGATTCGAGCGCTTCAGATCCTCAATCATGTCCGGCTCCGACCTCCAGGGCAACGGAGGAGGACATTTTGAAGTTGCGTGAGGCCAAGTACCTGGCCTACGAGGTTTCACACAGGTTGCCTGCCCAAGGGCAGGCCGCGCCAGCCCCCGAGCCTGGTGAATACGTCGTTTTCGTATCCCACCTCCGTCGGGGTTTAGGCTTCCCGACGGATCCCTTCGTGAGGGGGCTCCTGTTCTACTATGGGCTGGACTTTCACGACTTGGCTCCGGAGTCCATCCTCCATATCTCCGCATTCATTATCGTCTGTGAAGCCTTCCTCCGCGTCATTCCCCACTTCGGCCTATGGCTGAAGACCTTCAAGGTGGAGCCGAAGATGATCGGGGGGCGTCAAGCGGAGTGCGGCGGGGAGACCATAAGCAAAAAGGTCGATGCCCCGTGGCCCGTGGGTTCCTTCCAAGAGGAACTTGGACTGTGGCAGCAGGAGTGGTTCTATATCACCGCTCCAAGGGGCAGCAGGCAAAAGCCGCCGCCCTTATTCCGCCCGGGACCTCCACGCCAACTGATGTCGTGGGTCAACCAAGGGCTCAATTGGGGGCCGTCCGAAGACGTGCCCTCACTGCAGGGCCGGATTCGAGATCTCCAAGCGAGGGAGATCGACCTGATCAAGGTGATGCAGGTTATGCTAATCAGGCATCTTCTGCCCTGCAAACGCCGTCCTCTCCGTCTATGGGAGTTCAACTCGGAGGGACCTCGGATTCTCCAACACTTCATGGGTGCGACACCCGTGGAGATGTACAAGTTGTTCTTCGGACCGCAGGTGGCGTGTCCGGATTTAGCCGAGGATGCAGGTCTAAGCCGCGATCGCCCGGATACTCAGGTAAGTAGCTCAAAGTCCGGACATTCTATTTATGTGTCTTTCTAGAGTTCGCCTCCTGACCCTTTGTTCTTTACAGGAATGGGTGGCGCGATCAAGGCTGATAAGGTGTCCGGCCCCCCTCCCAGAGACCGCACAGGAGCCCGTGCTGGTCAGAATGTTCGAGGTTGCGCCCACAGAAGGGGGCGACGGGGAAAATAGAGGAGCTAATGTTTCGCCCAAAGGGGCGACTGAAGAGGGGGGAACCAAGAACCCCTCCCTTCAGGGGGAGAAGAGGACCGCCTCCGAAGATCCGGAGGCCACAACCCCTAAGCGTGGGAAGAGATCTTCCCCGGGGGGTTCGGCGCCCGGAAAGAATCCGGACGCACAATCATCATCAAAGGATCGGCCCTCCAGCGAGCCGTGAGTATGAAAGAGGGAGTTAATTAGTAAGGAAATACCTTCATTTGTGCTTCTGTAGATAACTGAAATATTTATATTGCAGTTCGGATCTGCAGCCTTCTCAGATGAGTTCATCTTCGGGGGACCTTCTTCCGGAGATGATGGAGAGCGATACGCCTCCGTCCGCAGTGCCGCCAGATGAGGCAGGCGAACTCGAAGTGTCATCACGGAGGGTATCCCCGAGTCCGGAGGGGCCAGAGAGTTCGGCACCTACTAGTGTCCGGCCGGGAGAACTGAAGAATCTGCTTGAGAGGGCGTCCATTTCAGAAGATCACCGCGCGTTAATGCGTATGGTGATTGGAAGGATTTCGTCCGCTGAGAGCGAATTGCGTAATGCCGCCATGAGTTTGCTGGCGGGATTTGAGGTATGCGAGAATGACGCACCCCTTTGTCTTTTAACAGTTTTGCATATAAAAAATGCGCCCTGTATAGATAGTAGCCCCTGAGACTCGGTAGGTTGTCGGAAACGACAGCGTACCGAGGATCGAAATCTAAAGGAATGAATTCCGTCGTTCCTATGCAGGTGGCGGATAGTCCGGGGGCTAGCCGGACTAGTGAGTTTGCCGAGTTAAATCGGCAATTTGACTTGGCAGATGTGGACATCGCACTTGTCAACAGGCGACTTGACGAGTCGCAAGGTAAAAGAGTTCTCCGCAGTCGCTTTATTAAGGGGGTCGAAGCCCTCCTCTGATAAATTATATGTTGTTTGTACAGACGGTGCTGCTGCTGTGGAGGGCCTTCGGGCCGAACTTGCTCGAGCTAAGGAGCAAGCCCGAAGGAGTGAAGCGGCTGCCTCGAGGGCGGCCGAGGAGTTGAAAGCCGAAAAGGCTGCGCACTGCCTAAGCAGGGCCGAGGTGGCCGAATTGGCCATAAAAGTAAAGGATGCTGCCGACCGCAATGAGGCTCTTGAAAAGGAGCGCTTATCGGAGCGGGAAGACCTGAAGAAGGCCACCGCCAAAGCCAAGGATGCCCGCTCTGCAATGCGGGCTATGAAGGAGGAACTGTGCCAGGCCGGAGAGATCGTGGCTGGCAAGCCTTTTCTGCTGCGTCGCCGGTTTATGGATGGGAAGTGTGCTCAATTTGAGCGGCTGTGGAGTCCGGAGGATCCGTATATGGACTTAGCCGCAAGTGCGGCCGATGCCATTAAGCACTTCCGGGGCCAGAAGGATCACGAGACGGAAGAGCTATATTGGTCTCAATTCCACAGTCCGGATCGCCCACTTCCATTGACAGACCGGTTGGCCGAATGGGCCGAGCTAAATAGATTGTCCGGACTTGCCATGACTGACATCGTGGCCCATGTCTGGCCAGAGAGGTCCAAGGCGACGAGCTACTTTGGCTTACTACAGAAATTCCTTGGAGAGGTGCCGCATATAAAGGAGATGAAGCGGTCGGCCTGCATAGAGGGCGCGCGGATGGCTCTTGCCCGTGTGAAGGCGCATTGTCCAGAGATGGACGCCACCGCTATTGCTGCCCAGGGTTCGGATGAAAACCGGCTCCCTGCCGAGCACTATTTCGGGGAAGTTATGCGTGGCGCTCGTGTAATAGAGTCGCAGTGCTCGAAGAATGTAATGTTCAAATGAACGCATTAGCTTGTAAATCGATGATTATGTTATAACTGCTTTTTATACTTGTGCATTCAAGTAGTAAAACTTCTCCTGTGCGGCCGTTTACGTATACTTGTGTATAACTTGAAAGATGGCAGTCTTCGACTTCAGCCCCCACGCACAAGGTGTTGTGGTGTTCGCAAAAATAGCGCGTTTTTACACTTAATCCGACGTCTCGGTCCTGTTATAAGGAGGTGGTAGCGTAGCGAACGAGGCAATCCGGACTATAATGCTTTATCACTTTCACTTAGCCAGTGGAGCTCGAGGGTGGGGCTACGATATAGCCCCTGGTGGCATCGCCCTTCTCCGAAGTCGGAGCGCGTGTGCCTGACCAGGAAACGGCCCTTCGTCAAAGCGGAGAATTCTAAACATTCCGATAGTCGATCGAGTGGTTGACCAGTTTCTCGCTGTATCATGACAGTCAGTTTTCGGCTTTCTCTACTGAGGTGCTCTCCCAGCCGAACTGGGGCACAATCGCAGTAGTTCTCCTGGTGCCGCGTTAGCCGATGATACGGAACGTAAGGCAGCAAAACACAGGAGCCGGGCAAACCCAACATTTGACCAAAGACATGATTCGGAGCTGATGCATATAATGCCTAACTCGAGACGCCGGACACTCCCTAAGGTGTTCGGTCTTTATAATAATGGGCAGAACGATGCCCTAAGCCCCTAGTGTCCAGGTACGGGCATGGTCTTCTGACGCGGCCGATGCCAAAACGTCAGGCTCCGCTTTGGCTATAGGAAGAAACCAAGGGAGAATAACAACAAGAGACAGTAAAAAAGGTTTACGCAGGGTCTTAATCTGAAAAGAATCCTCACAACGGGTCCCTACTGCACGTCTGCGCCTGTGTCTCCGTTGCGCCGTTATCCTGGACGGGTATGCACGTTGTTCATCTGTAAAAAGAGAGGAACGTTTAGTTTTAAAAACAGTTCGTGCGAAAAATATTAGAAATATAAATAATTAAAGCGGGGTTTGTATGAGCCCGCGGTGATTTGTGCGCGCAGCCCCCTGTGAAGGGGTATGCGGCTAGGGAGCCCCTAGCCTACTGACACCGGATTCGTCTATCCAAGTCCGGGGTCTTTAAGTGACCCTCGCACTAAAATTACGCCACGCGGTCCGGGCATCTTGAGTGTAAGAGATGCGTAATGCGGTATGACGTTGAAGTGGACAAAAGCCTTTCGTCCCAAGAGCGCTTGATATTCACTTTCAAATGGGACGATATGAAAAATTAATTTTTCGCGTCGAGAATTGTTCGGCGATCCGAACACGACTTCTAGTAATATGGAGCCTGTGCACTTGGCGTAATGGCCTGGCGTCACTCCTTTGAAGGAAGTGCGGCTGTGTCGAATTTTGGTAGGGTCTATCCCCATCCTACGGATTGTGTTTGAATATAGCAGGTTTAAGTCACTGCCTCCGTCCATTAGGACGTTAGTAAATTGCAATCCGTCTATTATGGGATTCAATATCAGGGGAGTCCGTCCCGCATTTCGAACGCTTCTGGAATAGTCTGGTGGTCGAAAGTGATTGGTTTTGATATCCAATCTCTACGGTCTGCTGGGTTGGACCGCGCGAAGCTCTTTTTAGAAAGTGCCGCACTATTTTTCCGTATTATCACATGAAGTGAGTTTACTGCTTTGACCCCTTGTGGGAAAGTCTTTTGTTTTCCGGTGCTCTGCTGGTGGGGTTTATCTTCTTCGCTTGACGCGTCGAGCCCCTTGTGTTCGGCATTTAGTCGGCCGGACTGTTTAAAAACCCAACAATCCCTGTGGGTGTGATTTGCAGGCCTTCCGGGGGTACTGTGGATTTGGCATATCCGACCCAAAATTTTGTTTAAGTTGGACAATTCGTCACTGTCATCCTTAAGAGGCTGTGTTTTATTATTGGGCCACGAGCTTTTGAATCCGGCGTTGACTGCCGCGCTCTTTGGGTTTTTCTTTTTATTCCGGCGCTGCTCTTTTCTGCGCCGTGATTTTCCGTTTCCATCTCTTATCTCTGATGTACTCGGGTCGCTGGTGCTGCATCGTGCTAACCATTTATCCTCGCCCGCACAGAAGCGGGTCATGAGGCTTGTTAGTGCGGACATTGTCCTCGGTTTCTCTTGACCGAGGTGCCTGGCGAGCCATTCGTCTCGGACATTGTGCTTGAAAGCTGCTAAGGCTTCGGCGTCCGGACAGTCGACTATTTGGTTCTTTTTTGTAAGGAACCTGTTCCAGAATTTCCGCGCTGACTCTCCGGGCTGTTGAGTTATATGACTTAGATCATCTGCGTCCGGAGGACGGACATAAGTCCCTTGAAAATTTGCTCTAAACGCATCCTCGAGCTCTTCCCAACTTCCAACAGTATTTTCTGGGAGGCTTTTAAGCCAATGACGGGCTGGCCCTTTGAGCTTGAGGGGTAGGTATTTTATGGCGTGGAGATCATCTCCTCTGGCCATATTTATATGTAGTATATAATCTTCTATCCAGACTCTAGGGTCTGTTGTTCCATCGTAGGCCTCTATGTTTATGGGTTTAAATCCTGCTGGGAATTCATGGTCCAACACCTTGTCAGTGAAACCTAGTGGGTGTGCGGCGCCCCTGTATTTATGTGTGCCGCTATCATCGGACACTTGACGTGTTGCCTTGCATCCTGGGGCCTTCTCCTTTGGCCCGTATATGGATCTGGCTGGGCCATCTATCCTTCCAAGTTCGTTGGTTGGTTTATGTGGGGCGCCGCTGTCAGAATTTGGCCTATCATCTGGCCGTCTATCCAGCCAGGCAGCCCCTTTATTTTTGGGTGGTAGGGGCTCTATGGCCTCCTCGTCGAATTCTGGTAGCAGCTTGCACTTCGGGTACCTCTTTGATTGGTGGCCATTGCCGTACTTATCTGCGGTTTTGAGCACTTTGCTCCATCTCATTCTGAGTGTGTTTTCCGCTATTTTGAGCCTCCATTTTTCCTTCTTCAGGCTTTTTGCAGTACTGACGCGTCTTTTCCGAAGGTTCTTGCTCTCCGGCGGTGTGTCCGGCGTGAGGTCGTCCGGACTGTTGTTTTCATCTGGCCTGGACTGATTATCTGACTCGTCATGGTCGGATGGTTGCTTATCTGCGTGTTCGTCGTCCGTTTGTGAGCCCTGCCGTATTGCGGGCTCTTTGGGAGCGTTGTTGTCGAGGCGGGACTTAGGACGGCGCCTGCGCTGCCGTTTTGGTCGTTTATTGGCGTGGTCATCTTCTGCCGCGGCCCGTTGATCCTCGTTGTCACTCTCCTTTGGGGTGTCTACCATATATATGTCATGTGACGAGGTAGTCCTCCCGTGCCTTATAGGCTCTGTTTCTTGTTCATCTCCAGCATTGTCGTCTATTCCGTCAATGTCTTCGGAGTCAAGGTCTAGCATGTCGGTTAGATCGTCGACAGTGGCTACAAAGTGGGTGGTGGGTGGGCTCTGAATTTCTTCGTCGTCCGTTCCCCAACCGTCCTGGCCATAGTCCGGCCAAGACTCTCCTGATAACGAGAGATGCTTTAGTGAATTCAAGATGTCGCCGAAAGGCGAGCATTGGAAGATGTCCGCGGCGGTGAATTCCATAACCGGAGCCCAATCCAGATCGATTGGTAGGGGCGCGGGAGGTTCGGAGTCCGGCGAGGAGTCCGGCGCCTCGGAATCACGAGTTTCGCAGGGGACAAGATTAGTGTTCGACTCCATCGCCGTGGATGTTGGAGCCCCCAGGGCGGCGTCTATCCACCGGCCCTCGATCTGGGCGATCGGCTCTGGGCTAACGGCCGAAGCGGATCCGTATGCGGCCACCAAGGCACTGTTCGGCGGCAAAGCTAGATCATGCCCATCGTCACAGTGCGGCGCGCTCGGCTGTGGCTCGAGTCCGTCGAGGATCAAGTCTCCGCGGACATCGGCCGTGAAGTTTAAGCTTCCAAATCTGACCTGACGGCCAGGGGCGTAGCTTTCGATCTGCTCCAGATGGCCAAGTGAATTGGCCCGCAGGGCGAAGCCGCCGAATACGAAGATCTGTCCGGGGAGAAAAGTCTCACCCTGGACAGCGTTGCAGGTTGAAGATGCCATCAAGCCTATCGGCGACGACACAGAGGAACTCTCAATGAAAGCACCAATGTCGGTGTCAAAACCGGCGGATCTCGGGTAAGGGGTCCCGAACTGTGCGTCTAGGCGGATGGTAACAGGAGATGAGGGACACGATGTTTTTACCCAGGTTCGGGCCCTCTCTATGGAGGTAAAACCCTACGTCCTGCTTGATTAATATTGATGATATGGGTAGTACAAGAGTAGATCTACCACGAGATCAAGGAGGCTAAACCCTAGAAGCTAGCCTATGGTATGATTGTTGTAATGTATGTTGTCCTACGGACTAAAGCCCTCCGGTTTATATAGACACCAGAGAGGGCTAGGGTTACACAGAGTCGGTTACAATGGTAGGAGATCTACATATCCGTATCGCCAAGCTTGCCTTCCACGCCAAGGAAAGTACCATCCGGACACGAGCCGGAGTCTTGAATCTTGTATCTTCGTAGTCTTGGAGTCCGGCGGATAATGATAGTCCGGCTGTCCGGACACCCCCTAGTCCAGGACTCCCTCAATGACGTTTGTCGGTGTGGTGGCGGCTCAGGGTGGCGGGCAACAGGGTGGTCTCTGGCGTCGGCTCATGTGCATGCGGTTCCGGCGGATGCTCCTGGATCTCCCCCATGGTTGCTGGTGGTGACCGGTCCAGCTCCTCGTGCCTTCGAGTGGGTGGCCGGTTTGGGCCAGATCTGATCCAAGCTGGGAACCCTTGTTGGGCATCAGGGCCGACGTTTGAAGAGGTGATGGGAGGCATGGGTGGCACCGATGCGGTTGGACCACTCGTCACCGGTAGGCGTGTCGGGCATCGACGTAGTCCGCTCCCACCTTGCTTCTTCTCCGACTTGGTTGCTTCCCGATCGATTTGGTCGCTGCGGTCGCTGGCGGCTCTGTCGATGGTCGGAGCTTGCCGATCGGTTCATCACACAGCCATGGAGCACCTTCGGGGCGTCTTGTTTCCTGACCGCACCGATGTCGCAGGACGAGAGTGCTTACCGGGGTGAAAATTCTGTCTCAGGTCTAGGCCGGACCAACGGAGGCGGTGCCTGTGGGCGTCGTCATCTTCCTGAAGTCTTCATTGTGGGTGCTCCCTCCCTTCGCCATGCTTCGGATGAAAATCCGATCCTTGGATCAGGCGATGGCGGCTCGATGGTGTCGTTCCCTTCTTGAAGGCTCCGTCTTGAAGCGCACGGTCTCGTCCGATTCTCAACTTCATCTCTTCGTGGCTCATCGGAAGAGTGTCGGCGGCTCCGTAGTGATGCTTTCTATCTTATCTTGTAATCTATGTTTCGCTGTGTTGTTGTTGTAGCCCTTTAGCACCTATGTATCTTGCCCACGGTGAGTGTGGGTCTCATGTGATGTGTTGGCGTTTGTATCGGTTCCATTTGTTGGCGGTTGTTGCTTTATATATAAAGTGGGGCGAAAGCCTTTTTCGGTAGACATTTAGTTTTCTTGTGCCTCTCGCAACAGCAAATGCAACAACAAACGCGTCCTCGTATGGCTTCTTGCAAGGTTCAGCTAGAACAGGTGATATCTACTACACAACCTTCTTCTTGTAGACATTGTTGGGCCCGCAAGTGCACAGGTTTGTAGGACAGTAGCAAATTTTCCTCAAGTGGATGACCTAAGGTTTATCAATCCGTAGGAGGCGTAGGATGAAGATGGTCTCTCTCAAACAACCCTGCAACCAAATACAAAAGAGTCTCTTGTGTCCCCAACACACCCAATACAATGGTAAATTGTATAGGTGCACTAGTTCGGCGAAGAGAGGGTGATACAAGTGCAATATGGATGGTAGATATAGGTATTTGTAATCTGAAAATATAAAAACAGCAAGGTAACTAATGATAAAGTGAGCGTTAACGGTATTGTAATGATAGGAAACAAGGCATAGGGTTCATACTTCCACTAGTGCAAGTTCTCTCAACAATAATAACATAAATAGATCATATAACAATCCCTCAACATGCAACAAAGAGTCACTCCAAATCCACTAATAGCGGAGAACAAACGAAGAGATTATGGTAGGGTACGAAACCACCTCAAAGTTATCTTTTCTGTTCTATCTATTCAAGAGTCCGTAGTAAAATAACACGAAGCTATTTTTTCCGTTCAACCTATCATAGAGTTCATAATAGAATAACACCTTAAGACACAAATCGACCAAAACCCTAATGTCACCTAGATACTCCATTGTCACCTCAAGTATCCGTGGGCATGATTATACGATATGCATCACACAATATCAGATTCATCTATTCAACCAACACAAAGTACTTCAAAGAGTGCCCCAAAGTCTCTACCGGAGAGTCAAGATGAAAACGTGTGCCAACCCTTATGCATAGGTTCATGGGCGGAACCCGCAAGTTGATCACCAAAACATACATCAAGTGGATCACGTGATATCTCATTGTCACCACAGATAAACACGGCAAGACATACATCAAGTGTTCTCAAATCCTTAAAGACTCAATCCGATAAGATAACTTCAAGCGGAAAACTCAATTCATCACAAGAGAGTAGAGGGGGAGAAACATCATAAGATCCAACTATAATAGCAAAGCTCGCGATACATCAAGATCGTGCCATAGAGAGAACACGAGAGAGAGAGATCAAACACATAGCTACTGGTACATACCCTCAACCCCGAGGGTGAACTACTCCCTCCTCGTCATGGAGGGCGCCAGGATGATGAAGATGGCCACCGGTGATGGATTCCCCCTCCGGCAGGGTGCCGGAACGGGCTCCCAAGAGGTTTTTGGTGGCTACAGAGGCATGCGGCGGCGGAACTCCCGATCTATCTTCGTCTTCGATGTTTTTAGGGTACATGGACTTATATAGGCGAAAGAAGTCGGTCGGGGGAGCCTCGAGGGGCCCAGGAGATAGGGGGCGAGCCCAGGGGGTGGGCGCGCCCTCCTATCTCCTGGCTTCCTCGAACCTTCCCTAGCTTGAACTCCAAGTCTCCCGGATCATATCCTTTCCAAAAATCACGCTCCCGAAGGTTTCATTCCGTTTAGACTCCATTTGATATTCCTTTTCTTCGAAATACTGAAACAGGCAATAAAACAGCAATATGGGCTGGGCCTCCGGTTAGTAGGTTAGTCCCAAAAGTAATATAAAAGTGTATAATAAAGCCCGTAAACATCCAAAATAGATAATAAAATAGCATGAATGCTTCATAAATTGTAGATACGTTGGAGACGTATCAACAGGCACCCGATTGTTGTTACGAGCTTCTACATAAACCATAGCTGCCACAACACCATTACTTACCGAGGGTCTTTCCTCCAGAGTGAATTGCAGAAAACATCGACATTGAAGGCTAGGTTTGCAGAAACCACAAGTCTACAGTTTTGTGCCCCAAAACACTAATTCCCAGGCTAATTTTTTGCAAAAAACACTAGTCGCTCCGTTCAGTCGTTTTAAGTGGGATTATGACATGTGGGACCCGCTTTTGTTGACGTGGCGACATTCTTCATCCCTTTGAGCCATTAGACAGCGTCACACGCCATGCGCGGGCCGGTTCGAGCCGGAACCCTCTTCTATTGGTCCCTGCCCGCTCGCTCCTCTTCTACATTAGATGACATCCGTTCATGGAAATACCTTCTTCAAATGATGAAGGAATATAAGGTGCTTTCTCAGCTCCATCATCATATTCCTTCTTCAAATCACCTACATCTATCTCCTCATGTGATGATGATCACATTCTCAAATCTTTGCTCCAAACTAGAATCTGACCTCTTGGTTGGCCCTTTACTATTTTTCTTCTTCTTTGGTGGCTCCTGTTGTTGCTCCACCTGCTCCTCTTCCTCATGCTCCACCTGCTCCTCTTCCTCATCTTCCCCATACACTTCATCCACATCAGTGTCTCCTTCAAAATAAAGGAGTGGGTCCTCTCTCTCCTCCTCAACTGATTAAGCCTGTTAAGAAAGTCCTCATCTGCATCCATATCAGAATCATCTTCAGTTAAAAGAATTGGTAGTTTTTGCTTAACCATTTGAACATGCTCAGCTTCCTCCCTATGTTTCCTAAATTTCTCAATCTTGGTTCTCCTCTTTAGCTCCATTAGTATCTCCAGCTCATCTTGCTCCCTAGCAAGATCTAAGTTTGTGCTCTGCTGTGTGGAAAAGAACTGAAGTGGCTCTGACTACCTCTGTTTATTAGATTTCTCGGGTGATTTGAATAGAGCTCCAACAGGATTGACTTGACTCGGAGGAATCTGCTCCTCATACACATAGCCTAAATTCAAATATGCAGGTCTTGGATCAGTGGCCCTAATCACTGTTTCCTTCTATTCTCTTCGGGTATTAGCACTGGACATGATCGCACTTTTTTTCTATATTGATCCACTATCCAGAGCAGTCCTCATACAGGTCCAGTAGCCTCTTTAGCTCAATTGGTTCTCCATTGTTCGCTTTGATCATCAATACCGAGTCATCCTCAAAAAAAAAAGATGGGTGATAGCCGGGGCATGATACGTCTCCAACGTATCTATAATTTTTTATTGTTCCATGCTATCATATTATCTATTTTTGAGTGTTTAATATGCATTTATATGCAATTTTATATTAGTTTTGGGACTAACCTATTAACCGAGAGCCCAGTGCCAATTTCCGTTTTTTGCCTGTTTTAGTGTTTCACAGAAAAGGAATACCAAACGAAGTCCAAATGGAATGAAACTTTTGCGATGATCTTTCTTGGACCAGAAGCAAACCAGGAGACTTTGAGATGAAGTCGAAGACTCAACAAGGCGGCTGTCGGTGTCAAAACCGGCGGATCTCGGGTAGGGGGTCCCGAACTGTGCGTCTAGGCGGATGGTAACAGGAGACAAGGGACATGATGTTTTACCCAGGTTCGGGCCCTCTTGATGGAGGTAAAACCCTACGTCCTGCTTGATTAATATTGATGATGTGTATTACAAGAGTGGATCTACCACGAGATCAAGGAGGCTAAACCCTAGAAGCTAGCCTATGGTATGATTGTTGTAATGGAGGTTATGTCCTACGGACTAAAGCCCTCCGGTTTATATAGACACCGGAGAGGGCTAGGGTTACACAGAGTCGGTTACAATGGTAGGAGATCTATATATCCGTATCGCCAAGCTTGCCTTCCACGCCAAGGAAAGTCCCATCCGGACATGGGACGGAGTCTTCAATCTTGTATCTTCGTAGTCTTGGAGTCCGGCGGACGATGATAGTCTGGCTGTCCGGACACCCCCTAGTCCAGGACTCCCTCAGTAGCCCCTGAACCTGGCTTCAATGACGATGAGTCCGGCGCGCATAATGTTCGGCATTGCAAGGCGGGTTCCTCCCTTAAATAATCCAGAGAAGATCATGAACACCAGGATAGTGTCTGGCTCTGCAAAATAAATTCCACATTCCACCGTAGAGAGAATAAAATGTACACAAGTTCAATCTGCTGACGTATTTTGCGGCATGACGTCACACCACTACCAAGCCTTTACTTGAATCGTTTTTTATTATACCGCCTCAGCGCGTTTAGCGAAGCGGTTTCCTTGGCACGTCTTGTCGAAGCAGAGATCGTGTTCCCCTTATTCCAGGATTCTCATCAATACGGACGTGGGTAACCCAACCGCGCCATTGATGGTGGCGCTTGGGAGATAAGCGAGTTTTACCAGGCTAGTGGGGACGCATAGTTTCGTCCGCCTATACATAAGGGATAAGGATTCAACTTTTTACCTACGAGCTCCGCGCACTCGAGCTCCAGCGCCCAAGTTTGCGCATCTCGTCTCAACCTTCTCCGACCATGTCCGGAGCGGGAGGCAAGTGGTTGGCCTCCACCGTTAAGGAGGAGCACATCACAAAGCTGCACAGCGTTGGATACCTTTCAGGCGACGTCGCGCACCGGCTGCCCGATGAGGGGCAACTCATCCCCACCCCCAGGCCCCATGAGAGGGTCGTTTTCCTCCCCCACTTCCTCCGCGGACTGGGCTTTCCACTTCACCCCTTTGTCCGGGGGCTCATGTTCTACTACGGCCTGGATTTTCATGATCCGGCGCCGAACTTCATCCTCAACATCTCGGCGTTTATCGTCGTGTGCGAGGCCTTCCTCTGCATCCAGCCCCACTTCGGCTTGTGGCTCAAGACCTTCAATGTCAAGCCGAAGGTAGTGAAGGGCACTCAAGCGGAGTGCGGAGGCGCCATGTTGGGCAAGATGCCCAACGTCCTTTGGTTCGAAGGGGCCTTCGTGGAATCCGTCAAGGGGTGGTAGTCGGGGTGGTTCTATATCACCGAGCCGCGCGACCCTACGTGGGCGGCGGCCCCCGAGTTCAGATCTGGAATTCCCACGCAGCTCAACTCCTGGAAAGAGAAGGGCTTGCTGTGGGGTAATTCGAAGGAGCTGACGGGACTCCAAGCCTGTATCCAGAAGCTGGTGAATAAGAAGCTCAGGCTGGTTAACGTGGTCCAAGTCATGCTCATCCGCCGGATTCTCCCATGCCAAGAATGGGCATTCAATCTGTGGGAGTTCGATCCGGAACAGCACCAGGCGTTGAGCGGGCTCTTCGACACGACGTATGAAGGCGCCTGGAGGGTGCTGTTTAAGGGCGCCGAAGCCCCTGCATCCGCGACGGAAGATCGCGGATTTCACTTGCAGCGTCCAGCTGACGAGGTAAGTGATTCTACCCCTTTACGGGACACTCATTGTTAATAGATTGATTCTAAGCGGGTTTTAATCCCCCTTTTCCTTTGACAGGAATGGATAAAGAAGGCCGAGCAGCTCATCTGCCCGGCTCCCATGCCAGAAGACCCAGTGGACGCCTGTCTAGCGGGGCTACTGGTCCCGGCACCGCATGTGGTGCCGGAGAAGAAGGCCAAGAAGGTGGACACGGGCACTCGAAAGAGTTCCCGTTTTCAGGTCTTCGACGACTCCGAGGCGGACTCCTCCCCCGAAGATGAGGAGGAGGAAGAAGACTCTCTCCCAGAGGAGGGAGAGAGGAAGAGGAAGGCTTCCCCAACAGGGGAGGCCGAAGGGTCCAAGAGGGGAAGAACTATTCCCCCGGACAGCTCCGCCAACACCAACGTTGGCGATGAAGAGTGACCCTCAAGGGCCAGGCCTCAGGCGAGATCGTAAGTATCCGGATCCCTGAATGATCTGCAATTTCTTTTGTGCCACATAGCGTCCTTCTAATGCCGCATACTGCCTGCAGTCCGGCCGACGATGATCTCCCTACTTCGTCGAGCGGGTCGTTGGCTGCATCGGATGTGGAATCCATTCTGACTGCCTCCACCCCTCGCGCCGCTGAGGACGCCGAGGTGGGATCCCGAGAAGGGATCCATCAGGAGGAGGCTCCGGAGGCGCCGCAAGGCAGCCTCCCGGACTTTGCACCGGACTCTACGCCGGAACCTGCAGTGGTTCCAGAGTCCGGCAGGCGGCCCCTTCGCAAGAAGGGCAAGACCGTGACACCGGCGGCCCCTATCCAACCGGAGGCGCCGGACAACTTGTTCGAGGCGCTCAAAGGCGCTTCCATCGAGGAAGAACACCGCACTATCATGAGTGCGGTGATCCAGAAGGTTCAGCTTGCCAAGAGCGGGCTGACCGAAGCCTGCAGCAGCCTTCTAACAGGCTTGAGGTAAGAAGTTAAAATTATGTAATGTAATACCGCATAGACAGTAGCCCCTGATGCTCAGTTCGGCGTTCAGAGAGAAAAGCCGGACTGAGGATCTAAAAAGATATACGCAGGGTTGCTAAAAAGTATGTCAATATGGGTTTGCAGGCTGCGTTGCTGACCTCTGCTACACTAACTGTGGAGGTCGGTGCGTTGAAGCAGGATCTCGAGCGGTCTGAGCAAGAGCTCAGCCATGCCAAGAAGCAGCTCGAGGACAGAGAAGGTGAGTAACACCACTTTGAAAAGTTACCTTACAGAAAAGGATTTAGGTTGCAATAAGAGAATGACAAGGATAACTTGGGTACTGCAGGGGCCACAAACGAGGTGGCAGCCCTGAAGGAGGCTGTGTCCGCGGCCGAACGTAATGCGGCCGCGGAACGGACAGAGCGAGAAAAACAAGAGGCACAGGTGGCGGAGGTGCGGCAAGAGCTCCAGGCTCTCATGGAGAAGCATGAGAGTTTGGAGCGCGACTCAAAGACTCGAGAGTCCAAGCTCGCCTCGGCTCTTGAAAGTGCCAAGTCCGCTAAGGCCGAGGCCCGTAAGGCCCTTCAGGAAGTTGACGATACGAAGAAAATAGCGGCGGGTAAGGCATTTTTCATGCAAAGCAAGCATGTTAATGTAAACTACCTGACACTTACCCGAATTCGGAGCTCTCTAGGGGCGTTTGCAGATCTGCCTCGCAGTGTATCCGATGCTGCCGCATTCTACCGTGGCAAGGAGGGGAGCTCAACGGAAAAGGTCTTCTGGTCTCAGTACGCTGAGGCCGGCCATCCAGTGCCCCTAGCGACCAGCTAAAGCAGCTGGTCGAGCTCCACAAGGTAGCTGAGGAGGCCATGAAGGGCCTTATAGTCCGGCTGTGGCCTGGACAGGCCATGCCTGGGAGCTACTTCGGCCTCGTGCGGCGGCTGGTGGATGCGTGCCCCTGGGTGGATGTCATCAAGCGCTCCGCCTGTATTGAAGGTGCTCGTCGGGCCCTTGCCCGCGCAAAGGTGCACTGGGGCAGGCTGGATGCGGAGATGCTTCTTACTGACCCGCCGCCAGCGGGCAAGGAGTATTGTACGCCCGAAATGTACTATAAGACTGTCCTGAAGGGTGGCCGCAATATTGCGGATGAGTGCCCCAGAGATGTAATTATTGAGTAAACTCGCTATGTATTATCCTGTGCGCTGAAAACTTTGTTCATATGCTCTACGCAACGCTTGTTTAATTTAAAATATTACCTTCTGTGCGGCCGTTTATAAAATCTGAGAGATGGCAAGTCGTTGGCTTCAGCCCCCAAGCCACGAGTGCTGGGGTGTTTGGGATAAACTTGAGCACTCTTGTTCCCATTTTTGGGTCCATCTAGGGAGACGCTCAACACAACGAACAAGGCAACCGGACTTATAGTGCTTGAACACTCTCACTTAGCCATAGAATTCTATAATTTTAAATTTCGGCTAAGCCCCTAGTATTCGGAAGACCGAATTTGGGGCACTATCCATGCCTTCGTCGGACATTATCCGGTACTTCGCTTGAAGCGGCATAAGTCTTTAGGGACCCGAAAAGACCTCTCGAACAGCGACCAGTCTCTCGCCTTATCATGCCAGTCAGTTTTAGCTTTCTCCACTGAGGCGCTCGCCCAGCTCAACCGGGGCGCAATCACAGTGGTTCTCCCAGTGCCACCTTAGCCGACAGAACGGAACGTAAGGCACCAAAACGTGGGAGCCGGGCAAACCCAACTATTGACCCAAGACATGATTCGGAGCTGATTCATATAATGCTATAAGTTCGGGGTGCCGCACTTGTGAAAGTGTTCGGACTTATCACACCATAATGCGGGGAACATAAGCCCTTGGTGTATTCGGCCGTACCAAAATATACGGGCGCAAGATGTCATTAATGAACATATGTGTAAAGTAATGCAATAACAGGCAAAAAATGCTGCGTTATTTATTCAAGGAATTCTGCTATGAGTGCGGAAGGATACAAATAGTGCGGTAAGCAAGGGATTGGACTAAATAAACATGTCCCCTTCCAGGGGTGGGCTGCGGACTGGTGTATATAATCGAATTTAATGCTCGTAATGGAGACCACCTGAGTGTTCATCGCAGCCTTCTTTCTTCCCTGGCTGTTGCATCGTGAGTTCGGCGGGTCCATCGCCGGACAGGGCTTCTGGTAAATGGAGTCCTGTATAAAAAAAGAAGGAAAATAAAAAGAGTGACACACTTGGGAGCCCCTGGTATGGTCGAGCCGCACACTGGGTCTGTTGTCGTCGTGCCCCTCCCCCTAGGCCCATGGTATCTCCAGAGCGTAATGATGTACGCGGAGGGTTGGTCTTGCAATTATGCAAGGGCTAGGGTTGGGGCCGCATTGCTACGCGTGCTCGGAACATGCCAGGTGGTCTTGGTTGATGTTGCTCCGGGCCCGTTTGGCCGTGTCCGGCCGTTTAACGGCCGGACTCGAAAATTGCCTTAGAAGGCTGCTCCGTACTTCTGCCGCTAGAGCCGCTGTATGTTCCTCCGTTCGGAGGGAGCGTTCCGTATTTCCGTTGACCGTGATGACTCCACGAGGACCTGGCATCTTGAGCTTGAGGTATGCGTAATGCGGCACCGTGTTGAACTTTGCAAATGCGGTTCGTCCGAGCAGAGCGTGATAGCCTCTGCGGAATGGGACTATGTCGAAGATTAACTCCTCGCTCCGGAAATTGTCCGGGGATCCGAAGACCACTTCCAGTGTGACTGAGCCTATACAATTGGCCTCAACACCTGGTATGACACCTTTGAAGGTCGTTTTTGTAGGTTTAATCCTTGAGGGGTCTATTCCCATCTTACGCACTGTATCCTGATAAAGCAGGTTCAGGCTACTGCCGCCGTCCATCAGGACTCTCGTGAGGGGAAATCCATCGACGATTGGGTCTAAAACCAATGCGGCGAATCCGCCATGGCGGATACTGGTCGGATGGTCTCTTCGATCGAAAGTGATCGGGCAAGAGGACCATGGATTGAATTTCGGGGCGACTGGATCCATCGCGTATACGTCCCTTAGTGCGCGCTTCCGCTCCCTCTTGGGTATATGGGTTGCGTATATCATGTTCACCGTCCGCACTTGTGGGGGGAAACCCTTCTGTCCTCTACTGTTCGGCGGCCGGGTCTCCTCCTTGTCATCGCTATGCAGCCCCTTGTCTTTGTTTTCGGCAATTAACTTGCCTGCCTGCTTGAATACCCAACAGTCTCTGTTGGTGTGATTAGCTGGCTTTTCGGGGGTGCCATGTATCTGGCATAAGCGGTCGAGTATTTGGTCCAAATTGGACGGACCCGGAGTGGTTATTTTGAATGGCTTCTTCCGCTGACCGGGTTTAGAGCCTCGGAATCCGGTGTTGACTGCCGTATCCTCCTTGTCGTCGCCGTTAATGCGGCATTTATTTTTGCTTCGACGCGACCTGCCATTGTGGTCCTTGGTATCTGGACTGCCAGAATTTTTACTGAGGTTGTTGCTGCGAGCTGGCCAGATGTCCTCTCCCGCACAGAAGCGGGTCATTAGAGATGTGAGGGCTGCCATGGATTTCGGCTTTTCCTGTCCTAGGTGTCGGGCTAGCCACTCGTCGCGGATGTTATGTTTGAAGGCTGCGAGGGCCTCTGCATCCAGACAGTCGACGATTTGATTTTTCTTTGTTAAGAACCGTGTCCAGAACTGTCTGGCCGATTCGTCTGGCTGCTGAATTATGTGGCTTAGGTCATCGGCGTCTGGTGGTCGCACATATGTGCCCTGGAAGTTGTCGAGGAATGCGGCTTCTAGGTCTTCCCAACACCCAATTGACTCTGCGGGCAAGCTGTTAAGCCAATGCCGAGCTGGTCCTTTAAGCTTGAGTGGGAGATACTTGATGGCATGGAGATCGTCGCCGCGGGCCATATGGATGTGAAGGAGATAATCTTCGATCCAAACCGCGGGGTCTGTTGTGCCATCGTAGGATTCAATGTTTATGGGTTTAAACCCTTCAGGGATTTGATGATCCATTACTTCGTCAGTGAAGCATAGCGGGTGTGCGGTGCCTCTATATTGAGCAATATCACGACGTAGCTCGAGTGAGTGTTGTCTGCTGTGTTTGGCCCGGCCGGAGTTGTTGTATCCGGCGCGACGGTATTTGTCGTGGGTCGTGGGGCGCCCACGTGATCCATAGATGGATCTGGATTGTCTTGCCTTATCCTCCAATATGTCCCGCAAGTCCGGCGCGTTCCCTCGTGGCTTCGTACTTTTCGAGCGATGCCGGGGTACGGTCTTGATGGAAGGCCTGGATGCTTCTCTGTCGCGACCACGGGGTGGTCGATCGGCCGTATTGTGCGCTGGTGATGATGGTATGTATGCTTCCTCCTCTAATCGGGGGAGCAACTTGCGTTTTGGGTAGCTCTTGGAGGGGCGTTCGAGTTCATACTCTTCGGCCGCGAGGACCTCGGTCCATCTGTTGGCCAGCAGGTCTTGATCAGCTTGAAGCTGCTGCTGCTTTATCTTTAGGCTATTTGCCGTGGCCATTAGCCTGCGTTTGAAACGCTCTTGTTCGACGGGATCTTCGGGCACGACGAATTCGTCGTCGTTGAGGCTTGCCTCGTCTTCGGAGGGAGGTATGTAATTATCATCCTCGACCTCTTCATCTGTCGCTCTCTCGTGAGGGCTTGCTTCTGCATCCTCCTGCGCTGAATCTTGCTGGAGGGGATTGTCTTCGGCACTTTCTGGGGTATTATTATCTCCTGTGCCGGAATCTCCATTCTTGCTGTGGCGGGATTTAGAGCGGCGCCGCTGATGTCGGCGCTTGGGCTGTTTCTTTAAGGAATCTGCCTCCGCTGCTTCTTCGCCGTCCCCCTCTTTTGGGGTGTCCACCATGTATATGTCATATGACGAGGTGGTCTTCCAATGCCCTGTAGGCGCTGGTTCTTGTTCGTCTCTGGCATCGTCGTCCATACCGTCGATGTCTTCGGAGTCATAGTCTAGCATGTCGGTTAGATCGTCGACAGTGGCTACAAAGTGGGAGATGGGTGGGCTTTGAATTTCTTTGTCGTCCGCTTCCCAACCATCCTGGCCATAATCCGGCCAGGGCTCTCCGGATAGCGAGAGATGCTTTAGCGAATTTAGGATGTCGCCAAAGGGCGAGTGCTGAAAGATGTCCGCAGCGGTGAACTCCATGATCTGCGCCCAATCGGATTCGATTGGCAGGGGCGCAGGAGGTTCGGAGTCCGGTAGGGAGTCCGGCACCTCGGAGCCACGAGCTTTATAGGGGACAAGGTCAGTGTTCGGCTCCATCACCGCGGAAGTTGCAGCCCCCGAGGCGGTGTCCAGCCACCGGTCCTCGATCTGGGCGATCGGCTCCGGACTAAGGGTCGGAGCGGATTCGTGTGCGGCCACCAAGGCACTGTCCGGCGGCAGAGCTAGATCATGCCCATCGTGACAGTGTGGCACGCTCAGCTGTGGCTCGAGCCCATCGAAGATCAAGTCCCCGCGGATGTCGTCCGTGAAGTTTAGGCTTCCGAATCTGACCTGACGGCCAGGGGCGTAGCTTTCGATCTACTCCAAATGGCCAAGTGAGTTAGCCCGCAGTGCGAACCCGCCGAATACGAAGATCTGTCCGGGGAGAAAAGTCTCACCCTGGACAGCGTTGTTGTTGATCGAAGAAGCCATCGAGCCTATTGGTGACGACACAGAGGAACTCTCAATGAAAGCACCAATGTTGGTGTCAAAACCGGCGGATCTCGGGTAGGGGGTCCCGAACTGTGCGTCTAGGCGGATGGTAACAGGAGATAAGGGACACGATGTTTTACCCAGGTTCGGGCCCTCTTGATGGAGGTAAAACCCTACGTCCTGCTCGATTAATATTGATGATGTGTATTACAAGAGTGGATCTACCACGAGATCAAGGAGGCTAAACCCTAGAAGCTAGCCTATGGTATGATTGTTGTAATGGAGGTTATGTCCTACGGACTAAAGCCCTCCGGTTTATATAGACACCGGAGAGGGCTAGGGTTACACAGAGTCGGTTACAATGGTAGGAGATCTACATATCCGTATCGCCAAGCTTGCCTTCCACGCCAAGGAAAGTCCCATCCGGACACGGGACGGAGTCTTCAATCTTGTATCTTCATAGTCTTGGAGTCCGGCGGACGATGATAGTCCGGCTGTCCGGACACCCCCTAGTCCAGGACTCCCTCAGCGGCCACGAGGGTGGAGGGAGCGCCTAGGGGGGTAGGGCGCGCCCCCTACCTCATGGGCCCCTCGGAGCTCTCCTGACCTAGTTCCTTAGCCTATATATATACTCTTATACCCCAAAAACATCAGAGGGAGCCACGAAAACACTTTTCCACCGCCGCAACCTTCTGTACCCGTAAGATCCCATCTAGGGGCCTTTCCGACGTCCTGCCGGAGGGCGATTCGATCACGGAGGGCTTCTACATCAACACCATTACCCTTCCGATGAAGCGTGAGTAGTTTACCACAGACCTACGGGTCCATAGCTAGTAGCTAGATGGCTTATTCTCTCTCTTTGATTTTTAATACCATGTTCTCCTCGATGTTCTTGGAGATCTATTCGATGTAATACTCTTTTGCGGTGTGTTTGCCGAGATCCGATAAATTGTGGATTTATGATCAGATTATCTATGAATATTATTTGAGTCTTCTCTGAATTCTTATATGCATGATTTGATATCTTTGCAAGTCTCTTTGAATTATCCGTTTAGTTTGGCCTACTAGATTGGTTTTTCTTGCAATGGAAGAAGTTGCTTAGCTTTGGGTTCAATCTCGTGGTCTCCTTTCCCAGTGATAGTAGGGGCAGCATGACATGTATTGTATTGTTGCCATCAAGGATAAAAAGATGGGGTTTTCATCACATTGCTTGAGTTAATTCCTCTACATCATGTCATGTTACTTAATGCGTTACCCCGTTCTTTATGAACTTAATACTCTAGATGCATGCTGGATAACGGTCGATGTGTGGAGTAATAGTAGTAGATGCAGAATCGTTTTGGTCTACTTGACACGGACGTGATGCCTATATTCATGATCATTGCCTTAGATATCGTCATAATTATGCGCTCTTCTATCAATTGCTCGGCAGTAATTTGTTCACCCACCATATTATTTGCTATCTTGAGAGAACCCACTGGTGAAACCTATGGCCCCCAGGTCTATTTTACATCATATTAGTTTCCAACTTGCCAATTTCTGTCGCCGTTTCTTTACTTTGCAATCTTTACTTCGTGTTCTATAACCCAAAAATACCAAAAATATTTACTTTACCGTTTATCTATCTCTATCAGATCTCACTTTTGCAAGTAACCGTGAAGGGATTGAAAACCCCTTTATCACGTTGGGTGCAAGTTTGTTGATTGTTTGTGCAAGTATTCGGTGAATTGTGCTTTATCTCCTACTGGATTGATACCTTGGTTCTCAAACTGAGGGAAATACTTACTCTACTTTTCTGCATCACCCTTTCGTCTTCAAGGGAAAAACCAACGCAAGCTCAAGAAGTAGCAGGAAGAATTTATGGCGCCGTTGCCGTGGAGATTGACGTCAAGTCAAGACATACCAAGTACCCATCATAAACTCTCATCTCTTGCATTACAATATTTGCCATTCGCCTCTCGTTTTCCTGTCCCCCACCTCTAAAACAATTTTTGACAAGATTTTCATTTTCTTCGCCCCTCTTCCGTTCCTCTTCTTTGCTTACTTCTTGTGTGCTTGTGTGTTGTGTTGCTTGCTTTGGCACGATGGCTCAAGATAATACCAAATTGTCCCTCAAGATAATACCAAATTGCGTTGCTTCTTGTGTGCTTGTGTGTTGTGTTGCTTGCTTTGGCACGATGGCTTGTGTGTTGTGTTGCTTGCTTGTGTGTTGTGTTGCTTGCGTTGTTACAAAAAATTTATGCCAGATAGAATTTTTCTTCTAGAAATCTTTTAGATTCGGCCGCGTGGGGCACTTTTATGGAAATTACTTTAAGAGAGGCTACTAAGCTCCTAGATAATGTTTTGAGGGACAATTTGGAAAGATCCACTAGTAAAAAAGTTCATGCGATTGAAGAGATTAATGTTTTGAGGGAAAAGATGGATGAACTTATGAAATTATTTGCTAATAGGAGTGCTTCTTCTGATCCTAATGATATGTCTTTGTCCACTTTGATTGAGAATAATAACGAATAGTGAATTTTGTTGGTAGGAACAATTTTGGTAACAACGCGTATAGAGGCAATTTTAATCCTAGGTCATTTCCTAGTAATTTCTCTAATAATTATGGTAATTCCTACAACATTTCTTATGGAAATTTTAACAAGATGCCCTCTGATTTTGTGAATAGTGTTAACGAATTTATGAGTTCGCAAAAGAATTTTTTGATTGAAGAAAAATTTCTCAAGAATGATGATTTGGCTAGGAACGTGGATAGAATTTCTCTTGATGTTGATTCTTTAAAATTTAGATCTATTCCACCTAAGCATGATATCAATGTGTCTCTCAAAGCCATGATAATTTCCATTAATGACTGCAAAGAAAGAACCGCTAAGATGTGTGCTAAAAAGATTGGTTTGTAAAAGCATGTTCTTCTAGTTTTCGTGATAATAATGATGAAGATCTAAAAGTGATTGACGTGATCCTATTGAATCTTTGTTTTCTAATATTAATGTTATAAAGATGGGACTGGATATGAGTGAACTTTAGCTAAAAGGCGTCCCAATGATTCCGAGTTTTTAGATCTTGATGCAAAAATTGATAAAAGTGGGATTGGAGAGGTCAAGACTTTAAGTAGCAATGAACCCACTCTTTTGGATTTCAAGAAATTTATTTATGATAATTGTTCTTTAATAGATTGTATTTCCTTGTTGCAATCCGTGTTGAATTCTCCTCATGCTTATAATCAAAACAAAGCTTTTACTAAACATATCGTTGATGCTATGATGCAATCTTTTGAAGAAAATCTTGAATTAGAAGTTTCTATCCCTAGAAAATGTTATGATGATTAGGGACCTACTATTAAGATGAAGATTAAAGATTATGAATGCCATGCTTTGTGTGATTTGGGTGCTAGTGTTTCCACGATTCCAAAAACTTTGTGCGATGTGTTAGGTTTCCGTGAATTTTTTGATTGTTCTTTAAATTTGCATCTTGCCAATTCCACTATTAAGAAACCTATGGGAAGAATTAATGATGTGCTTATTGTTTCAAATAGGAATTATCTGCCCGTAGAATTCATTATTATTGATATAGATTGCAATCCTACATGTCCTATTATTATTGGTAGACCTTTTCCTTAGAACGATTGGTCCAATTATTATATGAAAGAAGGAAACATTATATTCCAATTTCCGTTAAGGAAAGGCATGGAACACTTTCCTAAGAAGAAAATTAAATTTCCATATGAATCTATTATGAGAGCCACTTATGGACTACATACCAAAGATGACAATACTTAGATCTATTCGTGTTTTTATGCCTAGCTAAGGGCGTTAAACAATAGCGCTTGTTGGGAAGCAACCCAATTTTATTTTTGTTCATTGCTTTTTGTTCCTCTTTAGTAATAAATAATTCATCAAGCCTCTGGTTAGATGTGGTTTTATGTTTTAATTAGTGTTTGTGCCAAGTGAAACCTTTAGGATAGCTTACGGTGATAATTGTGTTGATCCTGCTGAAAATCAGAAACTTTTGCGCCCAGTAAAATAATTTTCATAATTCACAGAAACGTGTTTTTGATCTGATTCATTTTGCTCTAGATTGGTACACAAATTGCTCAGGTTTTAATTTTTCAAAATGTTTGGAGTTACAGAAGTATTCGAGAGTTACAGATTGCTACAGACTGTTCTGTTTTTGAGAGATTCTGTTTTTTGCGTGTTTTGCTTATTTTGATGAATCTATGGGTAGTATCGGGGGGTATGAACCATGGAAAAGTTGGAATACAGTGGATATTACACCAATATAAATAAAGAATGAGTTTGCAACAGTACCTTAAAGTGGTGATTTATTTTCTTATACTAACGGAGCTCATGAGATTTTCTGTTGAGTTTTGTTTTGTGAAGTTTTCAATTTTTTTGGTAAGGATTTAATGGACTATGGAATAAGGAGTGGCAAGAGCCTAAGCTTGGGGATGCCCAAGGCACCCCAAGGTAATATTAAAGGACAACTAAAAGCCTAAGCTTGGGGATTCCCCGGAAGGCATCCTCTCTTTCGTCTTCGTCTATCAGTAACTTTACTTGAGGCTATATTTTTATTCACCACATGATATGTGTTTTGCTTGGAGCATCTTGTATGATTTCAGTCTTGGCTTTTTAGTTTTCCACAATCATCCTTGCTGTACACACCTTTTGGGAGAGACAAGCATGAATCGTGATTTATTAGAATACTTTATGTGCTTCACTTATATCTTTTGAGCTAGGCAATATTGCTCTAGTACTTCACTTATATCTTTTTAGAGCACGGCAGTGTTTTTATTTTATAGAAATCTTTGAACTCTCATGCTTCATTTATATTATTTTTAGAGTCTTTTAGAGTAGAATGGTAATTTGTTTTGGTTATAAATTTAGTCCTAGTATGATAGGCATCCAAGAGGGATATGATAAAAACTTTTATATAAAGTGCATTGAATATTATGAGAAGTTTGATTCTTTATGATTGTTTTGAGATATGAAGATGATGATATTAGAGTCATGCTAGTGGAGTAATTGTGAATTTGAGAAATACTTGTGTGGACGTATGTGAGTCCCGTAGCATGCACGTATGGTGAACCGTTATGTAACGAAGTTGGAGCATAAAGTATTTTTTGATTGTCATCCTTTGTGTGGAGGTCGGGATCGCGCGATGGTTAACTCCTACCAACCCTTCCCCTAGGAGCATGCGCGTAGTGCTTGGTTTCGATGACTTATACATTTTTTTGCGATAGGTATGTGAGTTCTTTATGACTAATGTTGAGTCCATGGATTATACGCACTCTCACCCTTCCACCATTGCTAGCCTCTCTTGTACCGTGCAACTTTCGCCGGTACAAGACACCCACCATATACCTTCCTCAAAACAGCCACCATACCTACCTATTATGGCATTTCCATAGCCATTCCAAGATATATTGCCATGCAACTTTCCGCCGTTCCATTTATTATGACATGATTCATGATTGTCATATTGCTTCACATGACCATGTAGTTGACATCATATTTGTGGCAAAGCCACCTTTCATAATCCTTTCATACATGTCACTCTTGATTTATTGCACATCCCGGTACACCAGCGGAGGCATTCACATAGAGTCATATTTTTGTTCTAAGTATCGAGTTGTAACTTTTTTCAAGTTGTAAGTAAATAGAAGTGTGATGATCATCATTATTAGAGCATTGTCCCATGTGAGGAAATAAAAAAAGAAAAAATAGAGGCCAAAGAAGCCAAAATAAAAAAAAGAGGCCAAAGAAACCAAAGAAAAAAATGAGAGAAAAAGAGAGAAGGGGCAATGTTACTATCCTTTTTCCACACTTGTGCTTCAAAGTAGCACCATGATCTTCATGATAGAGAGTTTCTTATTTTGTCAGTTTCTTATACTAGTGGAATTTTTCATTATAGAACATGGCTTGAGCAAGCAAGTTGGATGCACACCGACTTAGTTTCTTTTTGAACTTTCATACACTTATAGCTCTAGTGCGTCCGTTGCATGGCAATACCTACTCACTCACATTGATATCTATTGATGGACATCTCCATAGACCGTTGATATGCCTAGTTGATGTGAGACTACCTCCCTCTTTTGTCTTCTCCACAACCACCATTCTATTCCACCTATAGTGCTATGTCCATGGCTCACGCTCATGTATTGCGTGAAAGTTGAAAAAGTTTGAGAATACTAAAGTATGAAACAATTGCTTGGCTGAAACCGGGGTTGTACATGATTTGAGTATTTTGTGTGACAAAGAGCATAGCCAGACTATATGATTTTGTAGGGATAAGCTTTCTTTGGCCATGTTATTTTGTGAACACATAATTGCTTGTTAGTATGCTTGAAGTATTATTGTTTTTATGTCAATATTAAACTTTTGTTTTGAATCTTACGGATCTGAAAATTCATGCCACAATAAAGAGAATTACATGGATAAATATGTTAGCTAGCATTCCACATCAAAAATTCTGTTTTTGTCATTTACCTACTCGAGGACGAGCAGGATTTAAGCTTGGGGATGCTTGATACGTCTCCAACGTATCTATAATTTTTTATTGTTCCATGCTATTATATTATCTGTTTTTGGATGTTTAATATGCATTTATATGCTATTTTATATTATTTTTGGGACCAACCTATTAACCTAGAACCCAGTGCCAGTTTCTATTTTTTGCCTGTTTTAGAGTTTCGCAGCAAAGGATTACCAAACAGAATGAAACTTTTGTGATGATCTTTCTTGGACCAGAAGCAAACAAGGAGACTTGGAGATGAAGTCGGAGACTCAACAAGGCGGCCACGAGGGTGGAGGGCGCGCCCAGGGGGTAGGGCACGCCCCTACCTCGTGGGCCCCTCGGAGCTCTCCTGACCTAGTTCCTTCGCCTATATATACTCCTATACCCCAAAAACATCAGAGGGAGCCACAAAAACACTTTTCCACCGCCGCAAACTTCTGTACCCATGAGATCCCATCTAGGGGCTATTTCCGTCATCCTGCCGGAGGGGGATTCAATCACGGAGGGCTTCTACATCAACACCATTACCCTTCTGATGAAGCGTGAGTAGTTTACCACGGACCTACGGGTCCATAGCTAGTAGCTAAATGGCTTCTTCTCTCTCTTTGATTCTCAATACCAATGTTCTCCTTGATGTTCTTGGAGATCTATTCGATGTAATACTCTTTTGCGGTGTGTTTGCCGAGATCTGATGAATTGTGGATTTATGATCAGATTATCTATGAATATTATTTGAGTCTTCTCTGAATTCTTATATGCATGATTTGATATCTTTGCAAGTCTCTTCGAATTATCGATTTAGTTTGGTCTACTAGATTGGTTTTTCTTCCAATGGAGAAGTGCTTAGCTTTGGGTTCAATCTTGCGGTGTCCTTTCCCAGTGACAGTTGGGGCAGCAAGGCACGTATTGTATTGTTGCCATCAAGGATAAAAAAGATGGGGTTTTCATCATATTGCTTGAGTTAATTCCTCTACATCATGTCATCTTACTTAATGCGTTACTCCGGTCTTTATGAACTTAATACTCAAGATGCATGTTGGATAGCGGTCGATTTGTGGAGTAATAGTAGTAGATGCAGAATCGTTTCGGTCTACTTGACACGGACGTGATGTCTATATTCATGATCATTGCCTTAGATATGGTCATAATTATGCGCTCTTCTATCAATTGCTCGGCAGTAATTTGTTCACCCACCGTATTATTTGCTATCTTGAGAGAAGCCACTAGTGAAACCTATGGCCCCCGGGTCTATTTTACATCATATTAGTTTCACACTTGCCAATTTCTGTCGCCGTTTCTTTACTTTGCAATCTTTACTTTGCGTTCTATAACCTAAAAATACCAAAAATATTTACTTTACCGTTTATCTATCTCTATGAGATCTCACTTTGGGCAAGTAACTGTGAAGGTATTGACAACCCCTTTATCGCGCTGGGTGCAAGTTTGTTGATTGTTTGTGCAGGTATTCGGTGACTTGTGCGTTATCTCCTACTGGATTGATACCTTGGTTCTCAAACTGCGGGAAATACTCACTCTAGTTTTTTGCATCACCCTTTCCTCTTCAAGGGAAAAACCAACGCAAGCTCAAGAAGTAGCAGGGCACCATGATACACTCGCACCCCACTAAGCCTTCCAGTCCTTTCTGCATCATGTAGCAGCACGGACATCCCCTCCGCACAAATGACAAATAGATATGGCGAGAGTGGGTCTCCTTGACGCAACCCACGGGTGGGCACAAACTGCTCCTTCAGACAACCATTGACCTTGATTTGATACTGAACAGTAGTAACACATTCATAATCAAGTCCACCCAGGTTTGAAAAAACCACAACCGTTCCATCATCATTTTCAGGAAGTTTCGCTCGACCCTATCATACACTTTCTCATGTCCGCCTTAATTGTTGCATAACCCTCTTTCCCCCGCTTCTTGTTCAGCAACATGTGGGAAATCTCGTATGCGATCAACACATTATCCTTGATTAGTCGCCCCGGAACGCGCTTTGGTTTTCTGATATTACTTCAGGCAGAATAAGCTTCAGTCTATTGGCGAGAACCTTCGACACGAGCTTGTAAAGCACGTTACATAACCTTATGGGCCTCAAATCCTTGATTTTGATTGGGTCCTTCAGTTTAGGGATTAGCACAACATATATATCATTCCACCCTTCCGGCATCAGCCCACCATTCAGCATGCTGAGCACTTCCATCACAATTTCTCTCCCATTATCTCCCAATGTTTCTTGTACACCAGAGAAGGCATGCCATCCGGCCCTGGAGCCTTTAGATCGCCAATGTGATCCAGGGCCGCTTTGACCTCCTTCGTGAACTCTTGCGTTAAGCATTCGTTCATCAGCATTAAGAATCCAAGAAAAATCATGATTTTGAAAAAAAATCGCGGGTTTGAAAATAGCTCATAGTTTTGAAATAAATTCAGTATTTTTAAAAAGTTCATTGATTTTTAATTAAAAAGGGATTTTTTAACATTTCATCATTTTTTTAGAAAAGTATAAGGATTTGAAAAAAGTTCATCAATTTTGATAGGAAAAAGTTGATGGACTTGAAAAAATTTCATCAGTTTTGAAAAAAAGTCGAGGAATTCGAGAAATGTTCATCAATTTTAAAAAAAGTTAACATATTTGAGAAAAGTTCTTCTTTTATATAAATAAAATTTTAAAACTAGAAAATGGTTAATCAATTGTTTCAAAAAGTTCATCAAATTGAGAAAAGTTCACAAATTGCAAAAAATCAAGATTTGAATAAAGCTTCAAATGTATTTCAAAAATAAAATAAAAAGGAAAAACAAAAAAGAAAAACCGAAGTAAAAACCAAATGAAAAACCTCCCAAAGAAAAAATAAAGAAAAACAAGAGTCTCGAAGCGCGGAATAAGAAGTAGAAGAAGTATTTGTGGCCACAATAGCTGAGTCATCCGAGTTGGTTGCTGCTTCTGGAAAGAAGAAGTGAAGTGCGGGTTAAGAAGAATGAAAATGGACCGAACCCAGGAAGCAGGGGTGTGTGCCGGTTTGTTTCGTCGCCTTTAACTATAACGCCAAATAGGAATCGGGCTCGAGGCTACTATGTATCACTCGTTGTGAGCAACATGTAGTGATCGCCTACATCTTGAGGCCAAGGGCCGGCGCAGTAACAGCATGGGGTAGCTTTCACCAATTTCCACTCGTATTCAGAATAGTTCCGCCTCAAAAAAATCTGAATAATTAAAGTCCGTTTCTATGTTTTTTCTGAAAAAAAATCTTCACCAATTTATAAAATGTTCATGAACATTATTAATATATGATGAACAATTTTTAAAATTACACACCGAACAAAATTTTAATGTATGGCGTATAATATTCTGAAAACTCACTGAACCAATATACTAACAAACAATTTTTCAACACGATGATCCTTTTCCAATGTACAGTGAATTTTTTAAAGATGTGCAGTGCCATTTTTTCCAATACACGCTGAATATTTTAAATATACACACTCAAAAAGAAATTAATTAAATAAATAAATATATAGAAAAATGTTCATCAACTATATATATAGGAAAAAAATAGAAAAAACTGTTTTTTTTGAACAAACCGGGTTTGAAACGCCGTATGTCTCCCGGCAGCGTTGCAGGTATTGGGTGCATTGTGCCTAGCATTTTTTTCATTTTAGAACACCAAAATCACACTAATTCTTGCGTATGTGGCTTTCATATAATTTTCAAATCCGTGCTTCCATATAATTATCATCTGGTACAAAGGTGTAGATTTCATATAATTTTCAAATTCATGCATACTTTTACTAGTCTCGCAGGTTGCTCATACCGCTATGCACAGTCGTTGTCGACGACTGGGTAGAATGGAAACTCTGTCCAGATTGCTGCCAGTATTAGCTTTTACCATAGAATTTTCTATTCATTCATTTAGCAAAGGTCGTTGATGATGTCGACTGAGTAGAATAGAAATCTTTGTGTACGATGATGATACTAGAAAGTCTCGCGCTCTCTACCGTTTCTTTTATTTAGCTTTCATAGAGTTTTCAAGAGCGTGTAAGCGCATTTTTTAACACGGACCATAAAAATGCCCAGAAATTTTCGGAGTTACGTGTCGAGACAATATAAGGTATCTAACGTGGACCAGTTCACCCTCCGAATTCTCGTAAACCGAAAGCAAATCTTGGGAAGGTTTGCGGGAGTCGAGGCATCAGCCTGGCCAATCAAAAGTCACCATGTACTCCTCGTCCATGCTGGATGGCAGAAGACCGATGCTATTTGACGAAAGGAGAAGAGCGTAACGTGATTAGCATGGCTGTTTGGTAGAAGGCTAGCTAGCATATCTTGGCCAAGTCACGTGTGTTTGACGGAAGGCATGTACATCTAGCCAACTGTGACTGTTTGACCGAAGGTCATAGGCAACAAACAATTCGGCGGAAGGCCATGGCTGCAACCTTCCGCCAAATTTGGATACCATCTATATTGTAAATCATATATACTTCATATGCAATAAACTTGCTTATTTGGCGGAAGGCAATAAAACATGCTCATTTGGTGGAAGGCCATTGTATAGCGTCCATATCAATTTGTTGGAAGGTTGCATATATTTTTAAAATTTAATAAATGCCGGACATTCGAGGTATAGAGTTGGATGGCCTGCTGCCGTATCCGTGTTCATAGTCGAGTTGGATGGCCTACTGCCTCTCCATCTAGCCACCCGCTGCCGCTAGAGGAAACCGGTGCATAAAGCCCTGCGCGACGAACGATCGGCGGGTCCTTGTCTCCTCGCTTATTCTCGTGGCGGGGGGCCTCCGGCCGATGGGCGACGGTCGACCCTAGATGGCGGCCGAGTCTAGTGGAGCACAGATGCCGGGGCGGTAGCCCCGGGATCCTTCGGTGGTGGCCATGTTGTTGTGACTGCGTAGGCAGCTGGCGCTGGTCTGGCGGCGGTGTTGATGTCGTGGCGGCTCGGTTACTCGATCCGACGGGCCTACGGATTTAATTCTATGTCGTGGCGGCTCGGCTCCTTTTTTGGGTTGAATTTGTTCAGCTGCTGGATTTATTGTCAGGCGGTGTAGACGTGCAGTACAGCATTAGTATGATACGGTATCTCAAACACGATGGTCATCGCTCATAAAATTAAACTAAACACAACCGAAAATGAGAATCGTGGACCGGTAAATGGTATTCGTCGAGATCGGCAAGACATGTGGTGCACTGACGCAGAAATTCTATGCACGATTCCGGCTGAAAAGAAGTACTCGTAGACCGTAGTAGTATTGAGTAGGAACAGAGGCAGTGCTCTGGCATTCCATCTCAGGCAGTGACGGCAGCGGTAACTGACAAGATTGAGGTCTTGGCTCCATTGGCGGCGCGTCATCTTAGCTTGCAATTCTCACGCCGTATCTCAAACACCTACTATCCGAGAGTAATCCCAAGTATCAATCTAATAATATTACATGCTGGCCGCCAAGTATTTACCCTGTGTGCATACTCCACTTAGCTAGAGGTTAGAGTTAGTTTCTAGCTCATGACTAACCCTGAGCTAACTCTAGCCAAAGAGATGTTTGAATGATAGGGTTAGATTGACAATAAATGCACTAGGAGAACTAGCTCCACTTAGCACCTCTTGAGGATAATTTTTTTTTGGGTGCAGCTAGCTCAAAACTAGCCCTCATGTTTGGATATTTTAGGGCTATTTGAGCCCAAACTAGCTCAAACTAACTCTAACCCATGGATCCAAACAGGGCCATTGTGGTATCTATGATTCATCATTCCAACATTTGTTTCATTCACCCTCAAAAGGTTCATTCAATCCAATCAAATTCATTACACTAACATACAAAGGACATATACAAATATAAATTAGATATATATCACAGTAACATTGGCGACGCATGTGTGTCGGGGAGGCCAGCATGCAGGTGGGAATCCATGGTCGCATGCGGGAGAGGGCGAGACGGCGATGCGCGCGGGTGCACACGGTTGTGCTTATCCACCCATGTGCGATATACCCTACATGGCACATGATCTTTTCAATGTAATTTGCCTCATAAATCTTTCAAAGAAAAAATAAATGTGAAAAGTTGAGGTGCAGCAAGAACTCATGGCTAGATTTTTCTTCCGTCGATGACTGTGCCATGTACCGGGGTACACCGCAAGACCAGAGGCCGGCATGCCTCGCCTGACCTGTTAGGCTAGCCATAGTGGAAGTAACTTAGGTAGTAACATAACGCACCCCAAGATATATACGCTTATGTGGCATGGAGTTAATGAGGAGAGAGGTGCTTGTGGTAACATAATATGTTACCGTAACATAACGTACCCCAATGCAAAATGAGTCTACAACATAATAAATGAATGCTTGCATGACACTACACTTATGTTACTACCCACTATAATGGTATGCATGTTACTAGTCTAAGTTACTACCCACTATGACAAGCCTAATAGACCCATATCTCTACCTGGCCGATAGGCCTCCTCCAGAAGGGTGTCTCCTAACCATCGTCTAGCTATACAAGGGGGGCTCCCGAGTAGGCCTCTCTCATATGAGACATCCTGCTTCAATAGTACATATCATACATGTAGGAGTAAACTATTACCTCCACCATCAGGAGCCGAATCTAGTTAGGTAAATCCTTTTTCTCGTGTGCACTCAATCTTATCTTCTATGTGTGCCACTACATGATTATTATCTGCCGGAATTCGAACTAACCGTTGGTCTTTTGTAAGCCAGCTGACGTAGCAATATAATTTACAGAATTTGGAGGAGGTAGCAATATATTCGATGGTGTAACACTACATGTTTTTGTTGTAATACTAACAGGAATTATGCTAGAAATTTCGGAACATTAATTGCGGATCTATGACCAGGTTTATGTAGCCGTCAAAGGAATAGTCTTGAAACAAGGAATATTCTTGGCCACGAACTTCTTTTTTGGATGCTCTGTTTTAGGAAACCAAACCCTTCGTTGAAGCAAACACATCACGTAATCACCCAATCCCCAGCCTAATACAATGCATTCTGATTACAGATCTGAAAGAATGAAAATGGACCGAACCCAGGAAGCAGGGGTGTGTGCCGGTTTGTTTCGTCGCCTTTAACTATAACGCCAAATAGGAATCGGGCTCGAGGCTACTATGTATCACTCGTTGTGAGCAACATGTAGTGATCGCCTACATCTTGAGGCCAAGGGCCGGCGCAGTAACAGCATGGGGTAGCTTTCACCAATTTCCACTCGTATTCAGAATAGTTCCGCCTCAAAAAAATCTGAATAATTAAAGTCCGTTTCTATGTTTTTTCTGAAAAAAAATCTTCACCAATTTATAAAATGTTCATGAACATTATTAATATATGATGAACAATTTTTAAAATTACACACCGAACAAAATTTTAATGTATGGCGTATAATATTCTGAAAACTCACTGAACCAATATACTAACAAACAATTTTTCAACACGATGATCCTTTTTCAATGTACAGTGAATATTTTAGGAAATTTGCAGTGCCATTTTTTCCAATACACACTGAACATTTAAATATACGCACTGAAAAAGAAATTAAATAAATGAATCAATTATATATATATATATATATATAAATGTTCATCAATTATATATATAGGAGAAAAATAGAAAAAAACCTGTTTTTTAGAACAAACCGGGTCTGAAACACCGTATGTCTCCCGGCAGCGTTGCAGGTATCGGGTGCATTGTGCCTAGCACTTTTTTCACTTTAGAACACCAAAGTCACACTAATTCTTGCGTATGTGGCTTTCATATAATTTTCAAATTCGTGCTTTCATATAATTATCATCTGGTACAAAGGTGTAGCTTTCATATAATTTTCAAATTCGTGCATGCTTTTACTAGTCTCGCAGGTCGCTCATATATACTGCTATGCCGACGACTGGGTAGAATGGAAACTCCGTCCAGGTTGCTGTCAGTACGTATTAGCTTTTACCATAGAATTTTCTATTCATTCGTTTAGCAAATTAAGGTCGTCGACGATGTTGACTGGGTAGAATAGAAATCTTTGTGTAGGATGATGATAGTAGCAAGTCTCGCGCTCTCTACCGTTGCTTTCATTTAGCTTTCATAGAATTTTCTTTTTTCTTTTGCGGGTGAGCTTTCATAGAATTTTCAAGAGCGTGTAAGTGCATCTTTTAACACGGACCATAAAAATGCCCGGAAATTTTCGGAGTTAGGTGTCGAGACGATATATAAGGTATCTAACGTGGACCAGTTCACCCTCCGAATTCTCGTAAACCGAAAGCAAATCTTGGGAAGGTTTCACGTGTGTTTGACGGAAGGCATGTACACGTAGCCAACTGTAACTGTTTGGCCCAAGGTCATAGGCAACAAAAAATTGGGCGGGAGGCTATGCGTCGAGATCGCCTAGACGTGTGACGCAGAAAGAAATTCTATGTCCGATTCCGGCTGAAAAGTAGAACTCGTAGACCCTAGTAGTATTGACTATTGAGTAGTAGACATCGACGGCAGCGGTAACTGACAAGGTTGAGGTCTTGGCTCCATTGGCGGCCCATCATCAATTCTCACGCCGTATCTCAAACACCTACTATCCGAGTGCAAATTATGGGTTACTAACTCGTTTTTTTCCTGTACATGCCTCCGAGTATTGTGGTATCTACTTATGATTCATCGTTCCAACATTTGTTTCATTCACCTTCAAAAGGTTCATTCAATCCAATCAAATTCATCACACTAACATACAAAGGACATACAAATATAAGCTAGTTATATACTACCTCCGTCCTCATTTATTAGTCCCCTTTGTATTTTGTGCGAAATTTTGACATTAAGTTTAATTAACAAAATGGTAACGCATGTCGTAAAAAATAATATAATGAGAAATTATTTTCAAATACGCATCCACGATATAATTTTTGGCGACATGCATTAATATTTTGTTAGTTAAAATTTGACACAAAATACAAAGAAGACTTATAGATAGATAGTAGTACTAGATTGGGGACACATGCGTGTCGGGGAGGCGAGGAGGCCAACATGCAGGTCGGAATCCACACTCGCATGTGGGGGAGGACGAGACGGCGATGCATGTGCACACGGTTGAGCTTATCCACCCATGTGAATCATATGCCCTACATGGGCACATGATCGTTTCATGCAATCACCCAATCCCCAGCCTAATACTCCCTCCGTTCCTAAATGTAAGTCTTTGTAGAGACTTCACTAGGTGGACTACATACAGAGCAAAATGAATGAATCCACACTTTAAATGCATCTATATACATCCGTATGTAGTTCATAGTAGAATCTCTACAAAGACTTATATTTAGGAACGGAGGGAGTACAATGCATTCTGATTGTAGATCTGAAAATCGTGAACCAAACGCGTCGCGTCGTATATGTTTTTGTTGTAATACTAACAGGAAGTATGCTACAGTAGAAATTTGGGAACATTAATTGCGGATCTATGACCAGGTTTATAGCCGTCAAAGGTACAGATCCTTGAGCTTTTGTTGAAACAAGGAATAGTCTTGCCCACGAACTGCACGTTTTTTATTCTTCTTGTAGATGTAGACAGAGATAGAAGGGTGGGAGTGTGGAAATTGAGGAACTGCACGTTTTTTGTTCCACTGTCATTGTTGTAGGCCATGCACCCCAATTCTCTCTCTCTCTCTCTATATATATATATATATATACACACACATAATCGATCGATCCATCACATGCAGTGATACGTAGTGCAGTACACATAATAAGCCTAAAACCCAGGTCAGCTAGGTAGCTCTGGTGAAGACATGTCGGGCAGTCTGCTCCCTGCGGCTCCTTGGCTTCTTCTCGTGGCCATGGCCGTGGCCCTGTTAGCTGCGTGGTTAATCCATTTGGTCATGAGATGGAACATGGGTCCACCATGCAGCGCAGGGGCACTGCTGCCGCCGGGGTCGAGGGGTCTCCCGCTCCTCGGGGAGACGTTCGAGTTCTTTGCCCGGAACCCTTCGCTGGAGCTCATCCCCTTCTTGAAGCGACGTCTGGATAGGTAATTAAATAGTGATCTAAACGATCTTATATTTCTTACTATCCAATCTAAACGTGCACGCATGCATGCCTGCCTTAAGTAAGTAACCATTATATATATCCTCCCACGTACGTTACTGTTAGGTGTACTTAAACAGAACCATGTAAATACCCTCTCCAACTTTTTAAAACGGTTGACGGATTTTACTAATCCACGACGACACACGCCTAGTTTATAAGGCGTGAGCATACCCCTAGGTCGTCAATTTGACCAACCTAATAGAAGTCATATATTACAAAAAACATATCATTATAAACTTCAGATGTTCTATTTTCAAACGATGCAATTGTTATGTTATATAGTTTATATTAAGGTGATAAAATTGCCCACCTGGGTATACACACATGAATTTTAAACTGAAACGGAGGGAGTAATAAGTTTTCTTTTGGCACTCAGCAGAAACATTGCCTTCCTGTTAAGGAAATTCTTTTTACAGAAAAATAAATATATTAGAGACATGCATGATGCACAAATATGTGGCCATGTTTTTGTGACAAAACATTTCAATAACCCCTTGGGAATTAATCAACACACCAACTACCCCTGGATTAGCGCAGCTGTTTGGAGGGTCCGGTGAAAAGTCATGCCCCACTGGATGATATGTCGTCAAATGCACCGTGGGCGACATCCATGCATGTATGTCATTCCTCTTCACATGAAATGCATTATGACTGCTCTCGCTTCCACAACCCTAGAACATGCACTAGGTGTAGCAGCAGCATGTGCGAAATGGCACCAGATGCTCCACCTTAACCGTGCGGGGGCACTGGGTTTAACTGTCATGGTACAACTATTGCGGTGAGACACCTGATTTAGATGAGGTCCTCATGTCTCGGTGTATGCATCAAGCAAACAACATCAAAATGAAGTAAAACATAGAAGTATATGTTTATCTTCACATATGGCTTCGTGGATCAGGTAGAAGAAATAGAAAGATAGATAGACGTAGAAGATCAAAGGGCGATTCTTTAACCATCACAAAAGTATGGGCACTCACAGAAAAAGTGTTACGCAATGTTTGCACAATACTTTGAACAAAACTTCTTCTTTTTAAAATAAGCATAGTACATATGCAGGCGCTCACATATGCGCACATACACTCGCCCCTATGAACGCACATGCACACCCTACCACTATGAGCATCTTTGAAAGACTGAGTCGACAAGTCTTAAGATTGACTAAGTCACCACAACCTAATTAAGAGACAGGAAAACTAACTATTTTGATTTCTAGCTAGGTTTACTCATAACATCAAAGCCATACTCCATTGATACAATGTTTCCAACTTGTCTTGGCCTCAATAAACTAGCAACTCAAGTGATATCTCATAAATCCTACATGTACTTGATCTCAAACCTTAGACTAAAAAATATCAATATCCATACACAAAAAATCTTAACTAAAGATGTGATGAATTTGGTCTGCAATTTGGCGAAATCATCGAATTAATGAACTAAGAGAGGTACATGTTTAATTTAGGTCGTGTCTGATTGTTTCATAACCATATTTGGCAATGTTTTTCTGCCAAACTGTAGTTGACTAGGAAGTCAGGAAATCATGGTCAGGAAATTTCTCGCCACAAGTTCCAAGCTATTTTTTGGCAAATGAGTATATGAAGAGTGTAACAGTTAGTTAAGGAAGCAAAACAAGCCACAATTATGACAGTGAAACAAATAATGGCCTATTAGTGCACACACCCATGGCAAAGTTTGACAAGATGTGGCTATGAACCAAACTTGTTCTTACCAAATATTAACTCTACCTGCACTCCAATTATTATATAGCAAAAACACTCAATAATTACTTAGTTAGTTAATCCAAAATTTAAAAAAATTCTTACTCCAACAATTTATCCAATTCGTGGTATGTTTGGACATTCCTATTTTTTTCAAGCACAGTAAAGCTGCATTCTAGGGGGTAAGTTTCGATAGTATTTTCTTTCTTTGCGGATGAAGTTGCCATGTAGCTAGTCTAGTATGAATATGTGCTATACAAAAGTATTCACCACCCCTTCAATATTTGCAAATAGCGAGGAGGTGTTGCAGGCTCATCACTCACCATCCATTGCAGGAAGACGATTATAGAATGGCACTGTTTTCCTACCCCTTCATTTCTAGTTTGCCTCATCAAAAAATATCTGGAATTTCTAGTTGTAAGGCATGCAATAACTCATATCCCTTTTTTATTTAATTACTTGCTTTGGAAATATGCAATCATAAATTATAAGTTGTTGTTTTTAATCTAAGTCTTGCTCTCAATATGGTATTAACTAAAACCATCCAATGCATCAAGGAGGGTGATTTATACATGTAATTTAACACATGGTCTAGCATTTAATTAGACTCCCCTTGATCATAGTGATTTATGGGTTGAGTCCCATAATCTAGAACGAGAGCATATGAGCTTATCCTGGGCAGGAGAAACATTATTATATGTTGATAACAACACAAAATAATTTTAGAAATACAACGAGTGTCATTTTTTATACACAAAGAAGAGACACTAGTCGTATGACATCATTCAATAAAGGCAATCTTATTGGAACGTTGATCTGTTTAGATGGACGATCTGACCAGGCGATGTATGCATAATAAAACTAAATTCACGACTGCTGTAATTTCAGGTACGGTCCAATTTTTAGGACTAATTTGATTGGTGAAGACCTCATTGTCTCCATGGATCCAGAGTTGAACAACTTAGTGTTCCAAAAGGAGGAGAAGCTATTCCAAATTTGGTATCCGGAGTCAATCATGAGAATCATGGGAGCAGACTGCATTATTGCGACACTTGGGACCTTCCACAAGCACCTCAGGACTCTGGTACTTCGCCTCTTTGGCCCAGAAAATCTCAGGCTAGTTCTGCTCCATGAAGTGCAGCAGACGGCCCAGGCTAGTCTACTCTCCTGGCTTGATCATCCTAGCATCGAAGTGAAAGAGGCAACCTCTAGTGTATGTCCTTTAATCAGCCTCTACCTATGTTAATGGTGTTGTGGTTTAAGCTAGCTAGACAACTTGATTAATTAGGATATACTACAGGTTATTATTGTTTAATTAGCAAAGCTTATATATACATGAGGGTTAAAGCAACTCCAAAATTTCCTTGTCGTAGATGATATTCAGCATCACAGCAAAGCGATTAATCAGCTATGACTCCTCAAGGTCGGATGGGAAGTTGTGGAAGCAATTCGATGCATTTCTTCAAGGACTACTAGCATTTCCACTTTACGTTCCTGGCACAGCATTCTACAAATGTATGCAGGTAATTAGGGACTACTACCACCCTCATATTTCCTCATATCATAACATAAATAAATAAATCCATATGAACAATTCTACTAATAGGCACTCTCGTCCATTTGGACTAGATCCCCCACTACATTCTAGTATAAAACAATATGTCAGTACAACTGCACCCAATAGTATTCCCAGAAGACAACAATTGCACCTAGTAGTAAGGAAATAGTGTGTATATATAGCCTAACTAATTGGGATCCCATGGTGCTTAGGCATGTGATTTTACATGAGAAATTCAAACTATATTTTTACACTATTAAAAATCATTTTCTTATATGTATGATTTCCTCATTGCCTAGGGCCGGAAGAATGTGATGAAGATTTTGCAGGAAATGCTCAGTGAGAGGAAGAAGGAAACACATCGGGAGAGTATTGACTTTATCGATCTCTTGATCAACGATATGAAGGAGAAGAAAACTATAATGAATGAGAAAATTGCATTGGATTTGCTCTTCTTATTATTGTTCGCAGGCTTTGAAACCACGTCATCTGGGATAACTGCGACACTCAAGTTTCTAGCCGATGATCCTAAGGCGCTGCAGGAACTAACAGTAAGTGTCGACAAAGAGAAGTAGCCACTCCAGTATTTTTATCACCAGTTAGAAAAAGATATTTCTCTCTAGACATACACACTAGAAGTCTTCAACCACGCTAGTACACACCTAAGTATGTGCATTCTGTTACACACAATACACTAATTTAGCGTTTATACTTATGTACATAGATATTAAACAGATATACATGATTATCCATATAGGAAATATCCATCTTACTCTTGGTTGTAGTTATACCTCTGCCTCATATGCCACCAAAAAGCAGTCACAACTAAGTGGTATTGTATTCCTATTACTACCAATCTACCACTAGATACCCAGTTATGTCACAAACTCCTTGGTCATGTGAAATATATGTGGATATAACTACACCTAATAATACTAATAGGAGTTCTTGTACATATATATAGACAATTAATTAAGTCGGGCACAATTCAAAAAAATAGTTATATATGTAATTAGGTAACTTATGTACACAAATGACTAATTAAGGTAGATTTATATTTTTCCAGGAGGAGCACAACAACATCCGGAAAAGAAGGATTGATCCAGACTCTGAAATCACATGGGAGGAATACAAGTCCATGGAATTTACATCTCATGTATATAGTTTGTCTCTCTGTGGCCTTTCCTTTTCATGACATCAACCATACACACATGATGTAAACTGGTCCATTCTTATTGTGTAATTAGTGACATGAGCACTTGTACAAGTTGTATTATTTCATCAGCTTCATTATTATTTGTAGGTCATACATGAAGCATTAAGGCTGGCTAACATTGCTCCCTTAATGTTTAGAAAAGCAACAGAGGAAGTTCATTTCAAAGGTGAGAAGATTGTTCAAAGACATGAGACATGTAGGACAGTAGGATATATATGTTTGTGCGTCTATAGGGAGTGTGTGCACCCTCCTTGTAATCACAAATTGGGGGAGAGAGACTATATATTGTAGCTATAACACTTCAACTAATGATGTCTTAATATCTCTTCTATATATGCTCGTGATTTGTGCAGGTTACACTCTTCCAAAAGGATCAAAGATCATGGTTAATCCTTCTAGCATTCATCTGGATCCTACAGTTTACAAGGATCCTAGTGTGTTCAATCCCTGGAGGTGGAAGGTTTGTCAAATTTCTCAATTTCGAAGGGATATTCCTTGTTATTCTAATAAACCAGTGCATATGTTTTATTATAAAGCAACACAATCTGGTTGATTGATCTATGCCTTTTCTAAAGTATATGATGTTTTATCATAATGTGTAATAGATATTAATGTGATTTTAGTTTTTTTAGTTAACGTGCATCCATAACATAGCTAAAAATCTATATATTATGAGAAAATGGTAGCTCAAAACCTTTCTAAGAAAGGAAAAGTAGCTCATGACCTATAGCCTTCAAACTAAGTAAAATTTATTTTTTGAAGAAAAATATTTAGGCATGGAGAGTACTGGAAATATTTTTCAAAAAGGAATTACAATATAAAAAAGTGTTTCGAGAAGGAACTAAAATATAGGAGAATACATGGCTAGTTATAATGTTTGGTTATTTTATCCCAAATATTTTTCTTGACAAAGCATTAAAAAGGAGAGTTTCTAGGAAAAATTCAAACAAAGGGGGAGTATTTATTGTAATATAAAACGACTCTCTCTAAAACTTGTGACAACTTTGTACACAGGATACTACTGAACCAGCCGGTGGCTCCTCAAAGGAGTTCATGGCCTTTGGTGGCGGGCTACGATTATGTGTTGGTGCCGACTTTGCTAAGCTACAAATGGCCATCTTCCTGCATTGCTTAGTTACCAAATATAGGTGAATTGCTTTTTCATGTCCTCAAAATATTAATTATTATAACTGTACCAATAATAATAAGTATTAATTGCTTCTTATTTAATAATAGACATGTGAGTGCTTACTCGTGTAGTTCTAGGTTTTTGCTTGCATACAATGGAGCATCCTTATTATTGTTGGTAACATGAGAAGTAGGAGAATGAATGTAACTTCAATGGCACAATTATGTTGTATATACCCATTTTTATATATTTCCTTAGTAGGCTTACAGTATTTGTATGACTAACAATTGCAGAAATAGAAGATGGATCTTCTTTGTTGTCATTATATCCTACATGGAAGTTTCTATTTTTGTAAAATGCATTTTCTACCACTACTTGCTCCAAAATTTATGGCTTGGTCATAACTCTGTAGTTGAATTTCTATCATTGAAAACTGATTAGTAAAAATAATTTCTATTAGATTAAATAAAAAGTATGATAAATATTCATATAACATAGTTTAACAATATAATTTTAAAATCATTTAAATGCATGTTCGTAAAAAATCAACTATTAAGGTTACTAGCGCCAACAGAATCCTAAGCACGAACTGTTATACATGCAACTTTATTAGCCGATAACTAGTTTTTAAGATTAGTGCTCCCTCCATGGATGTAACTAACATGGATCATATTAAATGTGTTCAGTACAAAAAATAGAATATAGTACAAAAGTAGAATATTGTACATAGATCTGGACACTCTAAATTTTAAACTTGTTTGTTCCTTGTACAGTTGGAAAGTGATCAAGGGAGGAACCATGGTGCTTTCTCCTGGACTACAGTTTCCTGGTGGTTTTCACATACAACTTCTCCCAAAAGCTTGATGCATGGATGTTAATGCTTCAATACGTGCAAGACCTCTTAGCCTTTGGAGGATTCATAATATAGTCGTTTATACACATCTCTAGTATGGTGTCATGTCCATGTGTGGCTATGGATTAAAATAATAATGTATAAACATTGGTCAAACCGTTATTTGTTTCAAAAGCTTGTTTTTAGTGAAGGGCATGTGTCATTTCTGCTTGCTCTTCCATAGAAGCATTGGGATACTCTCCAAGTGTAAGCGGTGAGTGTGGTCGCAATGCTGGTGACGGCCATAATAATGCTAGTGAACTGAGGTTCTCCTATTCAGTTTGAAGAGTGCTCTCGCTATCTCTGTATATTCAACTTGTTGTGAGCTAAGGCTTGTAAAACTGTTGTACTCACCAGTGTGTTGACTCCAATGGTGGGGACAATCATTGTGTTGATCTTATCATTAAGTCAGAACATGTTGAATGTCACCAAAGAGAATGCCAACGTGCGGTTTTTGATTGACCCAGAGAGCTTATCAGTAAGTCAAAGCGATGGGGTAAACAATACCCCCAAAAAGTACCGTAGCATTTTCTACTTGGTAAATAATACGAAAAAATGTGCTACTTTTTCCAATGATTAATTCGTAGTATGTCAATATGTTGCTTTGGAGCATGCCATGAGAATGAAAGAAAAAGCAAAACATAGGCCTAATTTACAATCCAACATAGTGCTTGCGCACACTAACTATTTTTACATGGCCCTCCAATTCGTATACTTAAATAAATATATACACCTGTACTTTCTGAGTTGGTAACATGACGAACCAACATTTCTATACATAGAAACTCGTGCGGGAGAATGGTTGGCTGACGACGTTAGAATAATTCGATCCATCGAGGACAAACAAGCAGGAGCACAACACCAAGTGATAATAAGGTTCACCAACATGGTTACATCCCCGGGACATAACTACGGGCGCTCCTCCTCATGTACTAAATCACATTACTAAACAGTAAGATGGAGCGAGCTTGAAGCAATCAGGACGATTTTATGTCCTATGCCGTTCGATCCAGCTAGCCAACGACGTGGATTTTTTTGGTCGTCCTCGCAAACGCGGTCTGTTTGTTTTGGCCCATTATTTCTGGCTGCTGCTCTGGGGATAGACCTGGGCGGCTTATGGTTAATCGGGCCCGGAGGAGATGTCAACTAGCCCGGCAAATTTTGGCCCGATTAATTTTCATGCCTGCCTGAAGTCTGGATACGTACATTAAACTGATTGTTTCTAGCTTTAAGGGAAATTGCGCCACATTTAACTTGACATATTCTTCTTCTTCTTCTTCTTTTCGGGAGAGACACACTCTTCTGAAAATAAAAATTAAAAAAAAAAGATGTGCAGGGCTGTTATCTAAATAAAAGGTCGTATACTTTCACTCAGGAAAGGATAAAAGACGTATACACATGCAAACATAACTTACTTTTTTCCACATCTTTTTTTTACACCTGATCCTATTTAATAACCATATCCAATAATACTATCCTATATTTCGTCCTTATTGTACCAAAATATTTAGAATATATTAGATAATTTCATCAAACATGGACGGGCGTGGCAAAGCGCGCCATCATGGTCTAGTGATACAGAATGACGATAAGACCTCCAAGGCCACTAGACAACGCTTCGCCCGCCGCTACGCAGCCGATCTAGGCACTCCTACCACAGGTGCCTAGACCGTCCCTCTCATGATCTTTGTCTTGGCCTACAACATTTTTTTTACATTGCATGAACTTTTTAAAAAAAAAATGGAACGAACATAATATTTTAAATGCATGAATAGATTGTTAAATGTCACAATCATTTTTTGAATGAACTAAACATTTGGTGCATTATATAACTTTTTTTAAATGACATGAACATATTTTTGAAACTCATGAATATACTTTTGAAATGCCAAGAACATTTCATTCAATGGTAAGAGACATTTTCAAATTACGTGAACATTTTTTTTACATTGTATAAACCGTTTTTCTAAATGTCAAAAACATATTTTTACAACACGTGGTTTTTTTAATGTCACGGACATTTTTAATACACATAGGATATTTTTGTAATAAATTCGAAACATTTACCAAATAACATTGTTTCAAATACGCGTTGCATTCTGCCCTTTTTTGATATAAGCTGAACATTTTTCAATACATGATGAACATTTACAAAATGTATGTTTGAACTTTTTTTATACATGTTAAACATTTTTCAAATACACGCTGAACATTTTCTGAATTCATGTGAAACATTATTTTGAATCTCCAGTGAACGCTTTTCAAAATCTTAATTCATTAATTAATTAATTTTTGGTATATAGCTTTAGAATATTTCCAAAATACAAACCAAAGAAGAAGAAAAGTGTAAAAGGAACAAACAGAGAAGGAGAATAAAGAACGAGCGGAGACCTGAGGCCAGTACTGTGCCGGCCCAATAGTATAGAGGTGAGGCGAGGAAAAGCGCTGCCTGAATCGGCTACACCTCCCTTACTGCGAGACGGGGACGTTCGCCTCCCTCAACAATCGGTTGTAGCAGGCAATCCTTTATTTTGTTATTAATATTTCCAATATATGTATTTCAGAAATTACTTGGTTAAATGTTCAAAAACATTAATCACGCATTAAAAAATATTCATAAAATTTAATAAGTTGCTTGCTTAATTTTATAAACTGTTCATACCTTTCAAAAGAATATTCATGATATTTAAAAAATGTTCACACGTTCAAAAAAATATTTTCATGACATATTTTTAAAATGTTCATGAAAATGTACAACATTGTTCGAGTGTTCTGAAATAATGTCTGAAGCAAACAAAAAATGTTCATGCCATTTAGAAAACATTAATGTGTTTGAAAATATGTTACATGACATTTTTTTAAAATGTTCATGAAATATAAATATTTTTAGAGATGCGAAACTGATTCGGGGAGGACGTCGAAGCCGATGGCGTGGAGATACCCGTCTCCGGCACAGGTGAACATGCCGACGACGCTGCCGTTGTTGAGCACGGGCAGGCTGTCCACTCAGGCCGCACTCCAAGGGAAGGGGCCATGGGTGGCCTGGCCTGGTTGGGCGAGACCAGGTGGGTGATGGATGCACTGCTCGATTTCCATTTCCTTGAGTTTGAGCTTGAGCTTGAACGGCATGCCTGACCGGCAACTTGAGTCTGGCTCGCTGTACAACAGCCTGGTGGACAGACAATGATCGATCAGTTGATAACGGATGACGATGACACACTAACTAGATAATACCCCACACGTTGCTGCGTGGCTTATAGATTAAAGAAAAATATGTACATAGTGAATGAATAGGAAAGCATCTTTGGACATTTGAACCATTCAGTAATCAGGGGCTGGTACTAAAGGTCTAGAGAAACCAAATTAGTTGAAAAATCATGTTCCTGCTCGAGAAACAATGAAATAAATTTTATCTGCAAAAGAAAAATTATCTATAAAAACTAGAAACATTCTAGGACTAAAGAGGCTAATGGCCATGGAAATGAATATAACAATATTTCTAGCCCTCAAGAATGGAACAAATTGAACAACAAATGCACAAACATAAGAAAAAGTAGTTGGGTACGAAAGACCCACTTGGGGTGTGTGGTAGCGCAGTCCAGGCGAAGCCGACGCGGGGCAATGGCAAAGTGCCGCGGGTGCCGCCGACGCGCTGTGGGCGTGCAGCAGCGCCGGGCAGGTGGCGTGATGGTGAGACATCGCGTGGTGAGGTAGCGCATACGGGAGCTTGATTGTGGTGGCGAAGGGTCGATTAAGAATGAGGGTAAGATGATGCCTCTGTGCTTTTCAACTGCCTAGTCAGTTGCAGAAGGAATCTCCCTCCTTTGAAGCGAATTTGTCCATGATGCTTCGTAGTGGATTACGGTTAAGAGGAGCTCACGCCTCACGGGAGGAGATTAAAGTTGAGGAAAAGGCTGGAAAAGGAAGAGTCGCTTTGGTGGGAAGAGGAGAGAACATACATTATAGATCCGGAGATTGGCTGATCCTCGGTTGGTTCTGGACACTGGTAATGGAAGGAGAAATTAATTTTACATGTGGGATCTATTTGATGATGTGGACAGCTTGCAACGACGTGGCACATCGCCAATGTGGACAGTGTGCATGGTGATAGAATAGGGAGTAGTGGGAAGTAATTTCTTACGAATGGTATTACCAACAACTACGTTGATCGATGCTAACTACCAATTAATCTAAGGAGACTCTCGCTTGGCCTAATATATAACTAGTCAGTCTGATCCCGTGCATGTGGATCGTATAGTTTTAGGTTTCAGTGACCTAGTAGTTTAGGTTTTTGCCTCGTTCGACGTCTTGGCTTTGGCGGAGGAAGCGATGGTGCCGTTGAATAAATAAGCTCCAGATCGCGTTCCCCGGTGAGGCGTTCTCCTCTATGGTCGACAATGTATTTCAGAATTAGTCCTTTCAAGTGGGGATGATGTAGTGGCGGTTGCATACTTGTGGTGGACTTGTGTCTTGGCGCTCCGTCGTTGAGACGATGTTTACTCTAGCTCCGGCGGGGAGCTTGGGAAGTCATCCAAGAGCGGATGCAGATAGTTGTCCGCATCAGCGGCATCTGAAAGACAATGGATCCTGTGCTAGGTTTGTGGTTGGTGGCTGACAAGTATGGTTTCCTCCTCCGACATCTTAGTTGAGCGCGGGTGCCAGATTTGGGGTTCGACACGTGTCCGGGTGCTACCTCGCTTAGATTCTTTCAATGGCGATGGATTCGTCTTTGGCAAGCTACAACAAGACAATTAGAGTATCTATAGCCGGGATCGAAACCACCCCCCTATACGCCCGAGCAGACAACCCGATCACTAGCCGCTCACAAATTCCCGACCAAACAGGCTCCTCAAACTGGCCCTATACATCGCGGCTGACTTGCACCCCTCATATTTGGCCCTATACCTCCGGGGGGAGAAGGAAGAGGATAGGAGGAGGTGTCGGACATAGGAATGGAGGAGGAGGAGGGTGAGGCAGAGACACTGCTTCCGGTTGCCCAAGCCAGATTTGGCATGGGCGGCGCATGAACGTCTCCAACGTATATATAATTTTTGATTGTTCCATGTTATTATATTATCTGTTTTGGATGTTTAAAATAGGCATTTATATGCTATTTTATATTATTTTTGGGACTAACCTATTAACCGAGGGCCCAGTGCCAGTTTCTGTTTTTTTGCCTATTTTAGAGTTTCGCAGAAAAGGAATACCAAACGGAGTCCAAATGGAAATGAAACCTTCGCGATGATCTTTCTTGGACCGAAAGCAAACCAGAAGACTTGGAGATGAAGTCGGATATGCAACGAGGAAGCCACAAGGCAGGAGGGCGCGCTTAGGGGGTAGGGCGCGCCCCCCACCCTCGTGGCTCCCCCGACCTAGTTCCTTCGCCTATATATACTTGTATACCCTGAAAACATTTAGGAGAGCCACGAAACCACTTTTCCACCGCCGCAACCTTCTGTACCCGTGAGATCCCATCTAGGGGTCTTTTCCGGTTGAGGGAGTCCTGGATTAGGGGGTATCCGGACAGCCGGACTATATACTTTGGCCGGACTGTTGGACCCTGGACATACAAGACTCAAGACTTCGTCCCGTGTCTGGATGGGACTATCCTTTGCGTGGAAGACAAGCTTGGCGATCCGGATATTATATTTCCTTCTTTGTAACCGACTCCATGTAAACTCTCCTTTGCGTGTCTATATAAACCGGAGGGTTTAGTCCTTAGAGGGACGATCAGAATCATAATCATCATAGGCTAGCTTCTAGGGTCTAGCCTCTATGATCTCGTGGTAGATCAACTCTTGTAATGCTCATATCATCAGTATCAATCAAGCAGGAAGTAGGGTTTTACCTCCATCGAGAGGGCCCGAACCTGGGTAAAACATCATGTCCCTTGCCTCCTGTTACCATCAGCCTTAGACGCACAGATCAGGACCCCCTACCCGAGATCCGCCGGTTTTGACACCGACATTGGTGCTTTCATTGAGAGTTCCTCTGTGTCGCCGCTGCAAGGCTTGATGGCCGATATCCGCGGAGACTTGATCTTCAACGGATTCGGGCATGCGCCAAGAGCACCGGACAGTCACGATGAGCACGGCTTAGACCTGTTGTCGGACTATGCTCGGGATATCGCCCCTGCTGGAGCCCCGGACCTAAATCCGGAGCAGATTGCGTCGCCCAAGGACGGGTGGATGGACCCCGCCCTGGAGGCCGCACACTCATCGGCGGTAGAGCCAAACACAGGCCTCACCCCCAAGGAAGCCTGTGACACCGTACCCCCGGACTCATATCTGACTGTAGGTTCTAGTCCGCGCACTCCCGAGCCTGTCGAATCTGGTTGGGCTCCGGTAATGGAGTTCACCACTGCGGATATCTTCGAGCACTCGCCCTTTGGCGACATGCTGAACTCGTTAAAGTCTCTCTCTTTGTCAGGAGACTCTTGTACGAACTATGTCCGGCTCGAGTGGGAAGCAGGCGACGAAGGAATTCGTTGCCCACCCACCACCCGCTTCATTGCCACGGTCGATGATTTAACCGACGTGCTTGAATTCGACTCTGAAGACATCGACGGTGTGGACGATGATGCAGGAGAAGAACAGAAACCACCGCCCATGGGGCAGTGGACAGCCACCTCCTCATATGATATATATATGGTGGACACTCCGACAGAAACCAATGGCGATGAGGCAATTGAGGATAACTTATCAAGGAAGAAGGCAAAGTATGAACGTCATCAGCGCCGCCTCAAGCCCCGCCACAACAATACCGGCACAGCAGTCAAAAACAATCCATACGGTGCCAAAGATGAATACAATCCCGACCAGCCTGCCTTCGAGCAGGCCGGACAGGCGGCAGGCGGATACTTGGAAAGGGACAACTACATGCCCCCTCCAAAGACGAGGTGAGCCTCGGCAACGATGAATTCGGCGTGCCTGAAGACCCCGTGGAGCAAGTTCGCTTTAAGAGATGGCTCATGGCCACGGCGAAAAGCCTGCAAAAGAAACAACAGTAGCTCAAAGCCGACCAAGAATTGCTCACAGACAGATGGACCAGGGTCCTGGCCACCGAGGAATACAGACTCGACTGCCCCACCAAAAGGTACACAAGGCACAATTCGCTACCTCAACCTAAGAAGGAGAACCTAAAGCCCACACCCCGGCGCCAATATGCCACGGCCCGGGACAATACGCAGGAAACGTGAGGCAGCATCCACAAACCTTGACACAAGCGTCATAAGCGTCAAGTCAAGGAAGTTGGTACCGAATTCAGCAACCCCCAGTCTGGTCAGCGGAAAAATAATAGCTCAAGCCCATCCGGCCCGAGCAGCATACTCGATCAACCATGTAAAATTCATGGTACCCCTAGAAGGACGGCCAAGCATACCAATAGAGAATGTCGGATCCTCAAAACAAAACGGCCGGTCATGCGCAAGAAACAACTAAGGGAGGTTTCCAACAACAAAAGACCAATCAAACATGGCAAAGTCAAAAGAAGATCCTCCACAGTACAAAAATACGGCCGATCTTCACCGATCACATCGACCGTCCGGACAACGTCAACCATTGCAATCACTCACTATCGACCCAATAGTCTGGGGGCTCCATCTGACACGAGCCCCCGCGGGCATAAAACTATCAATAACATCTTCTAAAAGATGTCAGGGCCAAGTTTTATTGGCCCACCACTCTAACGGTTGTCTTCGGATCACCAAACAAATACCACGCCGAAGAATAAGTCTTCGACATTGTCCCCTTATACAGTGATTACCACATACTACCGGGACAAGCCGCGTTGGCTAGATTCAACGGAGTACAACATTAGGCCAGTCCCGCGTGATATAGTCACAATTATGGGCAGGGCCGGACCCCACCCTTAGAGTGGAAATCGTAAAGCTGCTGGAATAGTGAGGCGTGCCTGTTTATCAAATTTTGATTCGGCAGCCAGGACACCAACTGAGGAGTCCGTGCTATTTTACGGCATGACAACCTGGTTCAGCCAGGCTCCAATCAGACACCCGCGGTTCAACCACAAGAGGACATGCAACTGCCTTCAAGCATTTGTCTTTACAGATTAACTTTGGCGCAGAACAGGACTAGCGACGTGGAATCAGCTCGGACACACAAGGGCAGGAACACATAAGTAAATCCCCCCCCAAAGGAGGCAGTCCGGATTCACTTCAGATCCACACACAGCCTCCTCCAGTTCGGCCACGACTGGTTCCGCCAAAAACACCTCTTTTCATAATCATAAACCATACTCATATGCATAGTCATGTCATCCTACTACGGTGCATAGATTTAAATAACACTTACCGGTTGTCATTTTTCATTACCGCCACTTTTTGCCATAAACGGCACCCGTACATCGTATTATGCCCCACTATGCCAGGGGCTTCATAATACTCATAATACGGCAACAAAGTCCAGCCACCTTTCCGGTCGCTCGGCACCCCGAACTTATAGCATTATATGCATCAGCTCCGAATCATGTCTTGGGTCATTAGTGGGGTTTGCCTGGCTCCCATGTTTTGGTACCTTACGTTCCGCTCTATCGGCTAAGGTAGCGCTGGGAGAACTACTGCGATTGTGTCCCGGTTCTTCCGGACGAGCACCTCAGTAGAGAAAGCCGAAAACTGACTGTCATGATACGGCGAGAGCTGGTCAGCTGTTCGAGAGGTTATAAAATCTCTAAAGATTTATTCCGCACAATGCCATTATAAATGCAAAGTGCGACGGATCGGTCTCCCGATCAGGAGCCGATAGAGCCCCTAGTACGGTCTTCCGAATACCAGGGGCTGTGCCCACCATACTCGAATTCCTATGGCTAAGTGAGAGTGATAAAGCCCTATAGTCTGATTGCCTGGTTCGTGGTGAGGAACACCTCCTTAAAAGGACCCAACAATGGGATAAAGAGTGTTCAGGTATGTCCCGAACACCCCCGTACTTTGCACGTGGGGGTAGAAGCCGACGACTGGCCAACTCTCGGGTTTTATATACACTAAACGGTCGCACAGGAAGAACAAACATTCACACAAACAGGCAATAAATAATAAAAGTGCCATTATCCCACATTACAAAGAATGGCACGGCTGCCTTCAGGGAAATATAGTGTCTTTGGTACACTGATCCGCCACAAGGCGGGCTCCTTTCAGGCCACCTTCATAGTATAACTCGGGCTTGCGATGCTCCTTACCCTCCGGTGGTCCCTCAGTCATCAGCTTCTCAGCATCAAGCTTCCCCCAGTGCACCTTCGCACGGGCAAACGCCTGATACGTCCATTTTGCATCATGCTTTTATATCAATATTTATTGCATTATGGGCTGTTATTACACATTATATCTCAATACTTATGGCTATTCTCTCTTATTATACAAGGTTTACCATGAAGAGGGGGAATGCCGGCAGCTGGAATTCTGGCTGGAAAAGGAGCAAATGTTGGAAACCTATTCTGCACAACTCCAAAAGACCTGAGACTCCACGAAACAACTTTTTAGATTTAATAAGAATTTTTGGGGAAAAGAAATAGGCCAGGGGGCCCACACCCTGTCCAGGAGACAGGGGGCGCCCCCCCTGTAGGGTGCGCCCCCTCTCTCCTGAGCCCCCTGGTGGGCCTCCGGCGTCCATCTTCTGCTATATCATCACTTTTCCCCTGGAAAAAATCGTGGGCAAGCTTATGGGACGAAACTCCGCCACCACGAGGCGGAACCTTGGCGGAATCAATCTAGGGCTCTGGCGGAGCTGTTCTGCCGGGGACACTTCCCTCCGGGAGGGGGAAATCATCACCAACGTCATCACCAACGATCCTCTCATCGGGAGGGGGTCAATCTCCATCAACATCTTCACCAGCACCATATCCTCTCAAAACCCTAGTTCATCTCTTGTATCCAATCTTGTATCAAAACCACAAATTGGTACCTGTGGGTTGCTAGTAGTGTTGATTACTCCTTGTAGTTGATGCTATTTGGTTTACTTGGTGGAAGATCATATGTTCAGATCCTTTATGCATATTATTACTCCTCTGATTATGAACATGAATATGCTTTGTGAGTAGTTACGTTTGTTCCTGAGGACATGGGTGAAGTCTTGCTATTAGTATTCATGTGAATTTGGTATTCGTTCGATATTTTGATGAGATGTATGTTGTCTTTCCTCTAGTGGTGTTATGTGAACGTCGACTACATGACACTTCACCATTATTTTGGCCTAGAGGAAGGCATAGGGAAGTAATAAGTAGATGATGGGTTGCTAGAGTGACAGAAGCTTAAACCCTAGTTTATGTGTTGCTTCGTTAGGGGTTGATATGGATCCATATGCTTAATGTTGTGGTTAGGTTTACCTTAATACCTTCTTTTGTTGTTGCGGACGCTTGCAGTAGGGGTTAATCATAAGTGGGATGTTTGTCCATGTTAGGGAAGTACCCAAGTGCCGGTCCACCCACATATCAAATTATCAAAGTACCGAACGCGAATCTTATGAATGTGATGAAAACTAGCTTGACGATAATTCCCAATGTGTCCTCGGGAGCTCCTTCTTCATTATTAGAATTTGTCCAGGCTTATCCTTTGCTACATAAAGGATTGGGCCACCTTGCTGCACTTTATTTACTTTATTTACTTTTGCTCGTTACTATTTATCTGATCACAAAACTATCTATCACCTACTATTTCAGTGCTTGCAGAGAAAACCTTACTGAAAACCGCTTATCATTTCCTTCTGCTCCTCGTTGGGTTCGACACTCTTACTTATCCGAAGGACTACCATAGATCCCCTATACTTGTGGGTCATCAACGCCATGCGTGCACCCTCTATGCAAACCGATCGCTTAATGACATCGATCCGAGGGCAAGCACCAACAATCCGCTTCACGAGTCTGAAGTAACTGCTTGGAATTGGCTCCGCGGGCCACAACCGGACAACCAAGTCCTTCATGGCTAGTTCAGCCGCCTGGTGCAGTTCGACCAACTGCTTCAGCTGATCGATAAAGGGCACTGGATAATTCGGCGCCAAATACTGCAACCAGAAATCCTTCTCCGCAGACTTCTTCTCCTCAGTACGGTAGAATTGGGCAGCATCTGATATGCTGCATGGCAGGTCCGCAAACACACCTGGAGAAACAAGAATTCAGCTTGTCGCTTAGAGCCCCCATTACTATGAAAAAATGGCCTTGAGTACAAAAGGCCTTACCAGCCGCAACCTTTCGTGCCTCTTGAATGTCCTTCAGAGCACCTCGGGCTTCTTCCCGAGCATCCTCCGCGGCTTGGAGAGCTTGGGCGAGTTCGGATTCTTTCCCTGCTAAACTCTGCTCCAAGGCTTCACTTTTCTTCACAGCCTCCTGAAGCTCTCGCTCAGCTTCAATGACCCTGGCCTCGTGTTTCTCACAAAGAGCCTGCTCAGCGGCGGCCTTCTCATTGGCTTCAGCCACAGCCTTCTTCAGTGCCTCAAATTCGGCACTTGCCCCTAGAGCATACAATACAAATATTTTTCATCAGGCACAACTACTCATTCGTGCCGAATTTAGGACAAGGTTTCGACATACCTTGCTTGTCCTCGAATTGCTTCTTCACACGGCCAAGTTCCTCTTCGGTCCGTTCCAGACTCTGCTTTAGTCCGGGCACCTCCGCATTATGAGCGGCAGTCGTCTCTGCAGATGCCTATTTTCAAACAAAGGGATACACGTCATTAACTGAGCCTCCTGCAAAGTGGATGATTTGATCCCCTGTCCGGCTTTCTTCCTCTTTCGCCGGACAGTGCATCAGGGGCTACTACTCACACTGTGACAATCTCCAAAAGGTTTCTAAAAACATACCTACAGTCGTTTATAAGGCCAAGGCAGGACTCATTCAGTCCGCGCTCGGCGGACTGAATCTTTTCATTCACCGCACCCATAAGGGTCCGATGTTCATCGACGATAGATGCGCTCCTTAGCGCTGTCGATAGGCCACCCGGCAGCTCTGCTTGTACAGAGGTTGCTGGCAGAGTAGGCTGGCCTCCCCCCGTCAAAGGTGGCTGCTCACCCGATCCTGGAGCTTTAAAGCTCTCCAGGACCGTGTCTGGCTGCGGTCCGAACCTAAGATCGCCCCCGCCGTCGACACGCCTGGGAGCCGCTGCTCCCGTGTGTCCGGCCCCAGGGATATGCCCCCCTGTTCCAGGTCCCGCTGAGACGACACCCCGGTGTCACGCCTAGGCTTCGGGGAAGGGGCCTCTGGAGGCGTCTCGCTCGCCAGGGCATCCGAGCTCAGTGAATCCTCCTATGAGGACTGTCCGGCGTGGGACCTCGCCGGGCTGCGCAAAATATAGCCACGGTTAAAACTACTACATCCTAACAACCCTGGGCGTGTATGCGTGTTCGGATTTCGTATACTTACAACTTTTCCAGGGGCTGGACCCTGGGATCCCACTCCGGGCTGCTATCAGCAGCCGTGGTGGACGCCTCTGGGAGGGAACCTTTCCCCCTCTTTGGCGATTCGGCCTCCAGGGATGAGGAAGCCGTCCTTTTCTTCCCACCCCCTGCGGGGGACTCGTCTTCCTCCTCCTCCTCTTTGTCTCCGAAAGAGGGATGGTCGCTGGAGTCTTCGGATTTTGCGTCCGAAGCATCACGACGACGGAGGACACTCCGGGTCTTCTTGACCTTCTTGGAAGCCTCTTTCTTTGGCGCCTCGTAAGGTGCTGGGACCAGCATCTTCGTCAAAAGAGGTCCGGCCAGTTCCTCCGGCAGCGGGGCAGGACAGTGTATCCGCTCCACCTTTTTTATCCATCCCTGGGGTTATGGTAAAGCATGATAAAAGCGTCTCCCTCAGGACATGCCAACTGAAGCATGGATGGACAGAGCATAGCAGTTACTTACCGGACTTGCAGAGTGGGATAGTTGATACCCACGGTCCTCGGCGGAGCCCGGCCATGGTTTGCCGGACTTAAAGAGCACCTTCCAAATATCCTTGTGGGAGGAACCATAGAGCTCCCGTAGGGTCTGGTGCTTGGTTGGGTCGTATTCCCACAAATTGCAGGCTCACGGCAAGGGAGAACCAGGCGAACTAACATCACTTGGACTACGTTGACGAGTTTGACATCCTTGTCGACCACACTCTGGACGCGTGTTTGGAGCAGTGACAGCTCATCGGACAAGGACCAGTTCAGGCCCTTCTCGGGCCAGAACGTGAGCCACAGTGGGGCTCCGGATCTGAACTCAGGAGCAACAGCCCACTTTTTGCCGCGCGGTTCGGTGATATAGAACCACTGCTGCTGCCACTCCTTGATGGAGTCACTGAAGGCACCCGTCGGCCATACAACCTTGGGCATCTTGCTCACCATGGCGCCGCCGCACTCGGCGTTCTCACCACTCACCACCTTGGGCTTCACATTGAAAATCTTCAGCCATAGGCCGAAGTGAGGCGAAATTCGGAGAAAAGCCTCACACACGACGATGAGCATCGAGATATTAAGGAAAGAATTGGGGGACAGATCATGAAAATCAATCCCGTGATAATACATGATACCGCGAACGAATGGGTGAAGGGGAAACCCGAGCCTGCGGACAAAATGAGGAAGAAACACGACCCTCTCGTGGGGCTCTGGAGTAGGGACGATATGTCCCGCCGGCAGAAGACGGTGGCCGATCTTCTTGGCTAGGTAACCGGCCTCTCGGAGCCTTTTGATATCCTTCTCCTGGACGGCAGAGGCCACCCATTTTCCTCTCGCTCTAGATCCGGACATCTTCGGAGAACCTCTCTTCGGTGGAGAAGAAGAGTGCTTGGGCGCTAGGGCTTGAGCAGAGGGGAATGGACTAGTGGAAGGAAAAGGTGTGGGTAAAAAGGAAGAGACCTTATCTCTTTATAGAGGCGGTAAAAGCTTTTGCGCCTCCCCACTTGTCTGGTGGAACCCGCTCGTTCCCCACTCGCCACAATTAGCGGTGCGGTTGGGCTACCTGCACTCGTATTGATGAGAATACCGTGATAAGGGGACACGATCTCTGCTTCGGCAAGACATGCAGAGGAAACCGCCTCGCAATATGCGCTGTGGCTGGTTGTGGGAAAATGGTCCGAATAATGACCCGACCATAGTGTCCTGTCACATTGTCTAAAAGTTGTCAGCAGATTACATTTGTGAAATATCATTCTCTCTACGGTGGTATGTGAAGATCATCTTGCAGATCCGGACACGGTTTAAGTGTTCGATACTTACTTTGGAGTATTCGGAGATGGAATCCGCCTTGCAATGCCGAAGACAAACTGCGCTCCGGACTCATCGTCATTGAAGCCTGGTTCAGGGGCTACTGAGGGAGTCCTAGATTAGGGGGTATCCGGACAGCCGGACTATATACTTTGGCCGGACTGTTGGACCCTGGAGATACAAGACTCAAGACTTCGTCCCGTGTCCGGATGGGACTCTCCTTTGCGTGGAAGACAAGCTTGGTGATCCGGATATTATATTTCCTTCTTTGTAACTGACTCCATGTAAACCCTAGCCCTCTCTAGTGTTTATATAAACCGGAGGGTTTAGTCCTTAGAGGGACGATCAGAATCATAATCATCATAGGCTAGCTTCTAGGGTCTAGCCTCTACGATCTCGTGGTAGATCAACTCTTGTACTACTCATATCATCAATATCAATCAAGCAGGAAGTAGGGTTTTACCTCCATCGAGAGGGCCCGAACCTGGGTAAAACATCATGTCCCTTGCCTCCTGTTACCATCAGCCTTAGACGCGCAGATCGGAACCCCCTACCCGAGATCCGCCGGTTTTGACACTGACACCGGTGTCCTGCCGGAGGGGGATTCGATCACGGAGGGCTTCTACATCAACACCATTACCTCTCTGATGAAGCGTGAGTAGTTTACCATAGACCTTCGGGTCCATAGTTATTAGCTAGATGGCTTCTTCTCTCTCTTTGATTCTCAATACCATGTTCTCCTCGATGTTCTTGGAGATCTATTCAATGTAATATTCTTTTGCGGTGTGTTTGTCGAGATCCGATGAATTGTGGATTTATGATCAGATTATCTATGAATATTATTTGGTTCTTCTCTGAATTCTTATATGCATGATTTGATATCTTTGCAAGTCTCTTCGAATTATCAGTTTAGTTTGGCCTACTAGATTGATCTTTATTGCAATGGGAGAAGTGCTTAGATTTTGGTTCAATCTTGCGGTGTCCTTTCCCAGTGACAGTAGGGGCAGCAAGGCACATATTGTATTGTTGACATCGAGGATAAAAAGATGGGGTTTATATCATATTGCTTGAGTTTATCCCTCTACATCATGTATAATGTGTTACTCCGTTCTTATGAACTTAATACTCTAGATGCATGCTGGATAGCGGTCGATGTGTGGAGTAATAGTAGTAGATGTAGGCAGGAGTCGGTCTACTTGACACGGACGTGATGCTTATGTTCATGGTCATTGCCTTAGATATCATCATAACTATGCGATTTTCTATCAATTGCTCGGCATTAATTTGTTCATCCACCGTAATATTTGCTATCTTGAGAGAAGCTACTAGTGAAACCTATGGCCCCCGGGTCTCCTTTCCATTATATGGAATCTCGTTTACATCTTGCTAGTTTTCGATCTACTATTTTGCAATCTTTTACGTTCCGATCTATAAACCAAAAATACCAAAAATATTTACTTTATCGTTTATCTATCTCTATCAGATCTCACTTTTGCAAGTGACCGTGAAGGGATTGACAACCCCTTTATCACGTTGGGTGCAAGTTGTTGATAGTTTGTGCGGGTATTCGGTGACTTGTGCATTGTCTCCTACTGGATTGACACCTTGGTTCTCAAAACTGAGGGAAATACTTACGCTCCTGTGCAGCATCACCCTTTCCTCTTCAAGGGAAAACCAACGCAAGCTCAAGTGGTAGCAAGAAGGATTTCTAGCGCCGTTGCCGGGGAGATCTACGTCAAGTCAAGCCATACCAAGTACCCATCATAAACACTTCTCCCTTGCATTACATTATTCGCCATTTGCCTCGTTTTCCTCTCCCCCAATTCTAAAACGATTTTTGAAACCTTTGTGTTTTCTTCGCCCTTCTTCTGTTTGTCTCTTTTCGCTTGCTTCTTGTGTGCTCGTTGGTTAGTTTGGTTTGTTGCCACTATTTCTGAAATTGGGGAGGTTATCGTTGAAAAGGATAGTAGCAGCGATGGGGGGAACTTTGATGCTTTTGATAATCCTCATGAAGAACCTACTAGTTTGCACACTAAAAAGTTCCGCATTGGTAGCGGTAATATTATTGGAAAAAGTGTTACCTAAGAATTCTTTGATTGCACAGGATCCATGCCTATTAATAAAAAGTCTATTCTTCTTGAGACCAACTGCTATGCAGATGCCATTGTTATGCTCGTTGAGAAATTAGAAAGAAAATTTGTGCATATTCATCCTGCTTTGCAAAAGGTGTTTTATGAACTTCCCAATATTAATCACACAATAGCTAAAAAGATTGCCACCATTATCCTTATGCGTGAATTTGATTTTATAATACAAGAAGCTAGGGATATTTATGCTTTCTATAAAAAGGATGTTGAACACCCTCCGATTATAGATATTCTTTATGATAAATAAACTATACGTAGTTTGGAAGCTAGAGATTATCAATCTTATAGTGAAAATCTTAGGAAGAGAGCTCCCTATCCTGAAATATCTCAATCTTTGTACCTTGAGGCTATTGAGGAGTTTGATTGGATTACTATAGGAATTTATGTAGGACTCAATAGGGATTGGTTGAATAAAATAATGAACGAACCTGTTAGAAATGAACTACGCATTTTATATGATGATATATACGGTGATGATCCCGACTATGGGTTTATGAATATTAAAATTACAAATCAAAGTCCTTTCCATGATTTAAGTTCATCTTATAAAAGGGAAATAAGGGAAAGTATAGATTTACGAGTTTTGGAGGATTTCATGAGAAAAGAATTGCATACCGAAGGTGACAATACCTAGATCTATTCGTGTTTTTATGGCAAGCTAAGGGCGTTAAACGATAGCGCTTGTTGGGAGGCAACCCAATTTTATTTTTGTTCTTTGCTTTTTGCTCCTGTTTAGTAATTAATAATCTATCTAGCCTCTGGTTAGATGTGGTTTTAAGTTTTAATTAGTGTTTGTGCCAAGTTAAACCTTTAGGATAGCTTACGGTGATAGTTGTGTTGATCCTGCTGAAAATCAGAAACTTTTGCGCTTAGTAAATTAGTTTTGGAAATTCGCAGAAACGTGCTTTTGATCTGACTCTTTTTTATATGGATTTGGAAACAAATTTCTCAGGTTTTCCTAATTTTGTAGGACTTTTAGAGTTACAGAATTATTCGAGAGTTACAGATTACTACAGATTGTTCTGTTTTTGACAGATTCCGTTTTTCCCGTGTTGTTTGCTTATTTTTGATGAATCTATGAGTAGTATCGGGGGGTATGAACCATGGATAAGTTGTAATACATTAGATATTACACCAATATAAATAAAAAATGAGTTCACAACAGTACCTTAAAGTGGTGATTTATTTTCTTATACTAACGGAGCTCATGAGATTTTCTGTCGAGTTTTGTGTTGTGAGGTTTTCAAGTTTTGGGTAAGGATTTGATGGACTTTGGAATAAGGAGTGGCAAGAGCCTAAGCTTGGGGATTCCCAAGGCACCCCAAGGTAAAATTCAAGGACAACCAAAAGCCTAAGCTTGGGGATGCCCCGAAAGGCATCCCCTCTTTCGTCTTCGCCTATCGGTAACTTTACTTGAGGCTATATTTTTATTCACCACATGATATGTGTTTTGCTTGGAGCATCTTGTATGATTTGAGTCTTTCCTTTTTAGTTTACCACAGTCATCCTTGCTTTACACACCTTTTGGGAGAGACATGCATGAATCGTGATTTATTAGAATACTCTATGTGCTTCACTTATATCTTTTGAGCTAGACAATATTGCTCTAGTGCTTCACTTATATCTTTTTGGAGCACGAAGGTGGTTTTATTTTATAGAAATTGTTGAAATCTCATGCTTCACTTATATTATTTTGAGAGTCTTTTAGAAAATCATGGTAATTTGCTTTGGTTATAAAATTAGTCCTAATATGATGGGCATCCAAGATGGATATAATAAAAACTTTCATACGAAGTGCATTGAATACTATGAGAAGTTTGATTCTTTATGATTGTTTTGAGATATGAAGATGGTGATATTAGCTTCATGCTAGTAGACTAGTTGTGAATTTGAGAGATACTTGTGTTAAAGTTTGTGATTCCCGTAGCATGCACGTATGGTGAACCGTTATGTGATGAAGTTGGAGCATGATTTATTTATTGATTGTCTTCCTTATGAGTGGCGGTCGGGGACGAGAGATGGTCTTTTCCTACCAATCTATCCCCCTAGGAGCATGCACATAGTACTTCGTTTCGATAACTAATAGATTTTTGCAATAAGTATGTGAGTTCTTTATGACTAATGTTGAGTCCATGGATTACACGCACTCTCACCCTTCCACCATTGCTAGCCTCTCTTGTGTCGTGCAATTTTCGCCGATACCATACACCCACCATATACCTTCCTCAAAACAGCCACCATACCTACCTATTATGGCATTTCTATAGCCATTCCGAGATATATTGCCATGCAACTTTTCACCGTCCCATTTATTATGACACGCTCCATCATTGTCATATTGCTTTGCATGATCATGTGGTTGACATCGTATTTGTGTCAAAGCCACCGTTCATAATTTTTTCATACCATGTCACTCTTGATTCATTGCACATCTTGGTACTCCGCCAGAGGCATTCACATAGAGTCATATTTTGTTCCAAGTATTGAGTTGTAATTCTTGAGTTGTAAATAAATAGAAGTGTGATGATCTTCATTATCAGAGCATTGTCCCATGTGAGGAAAGGATGATGGAGACTATGATTCCCCCACAAGTCGGGATGAGACTCCGGACGAAAAGAAAAGATGCCATAAAAAAAGAGAAGGCCCAATTTAAAAAATGAGAGAAAAAGAAAGAAGGGGCAATGTTACTATCCTTTTTACACAATTGTGCTTCAAAGTAGCACCATGATCTTCATGATAGAGAGTCTCCTATGTTGTCACTTTCATATACTAGTGGGAATTTTCATTATAGAACTTGGCTTGTATATTCCAATGATGGGCTTCCTCAAAATGCCCTAGGTCTTCATGAGCAAGCAAGTTGGATGCACATCCACTTAGTTTATTTTTTGAGCTTTCATACACTTATAGCTCTAGTGCATCCATTGCATGACAATCTCTACTCACTCACATTATATCTGTTGATGGGCATCTCCATAGCCCGTTGATATGCCTAGTTGATGTGAGACTATCTTCTCCTTTTTGTCTCCTCCACAACCACCATTCTATTCCACCTATAGTGCTATATCCATGGCTCACGCTCATGTATTGCGTGAAGATTGAAAAAGTTTGAGAACATCGAAAGTATGAAACAATTGCTTGGCTTGTCATCAGGGTTGTGCATGATTTAAATATTTTGTGTGATGAAGATAGAGCATAGCCAGACTATATGATTTTGTAGGGATAGCTTTCTTTGGCCATGTTATTTGGAGAAGACATGATTGCTTTGTTAGTATGCTTGAAGTATTATTATTTTCATGTCAATACTAAACTTTAGTGTTGAATCTTTCGGATATGAACATTCATGCCACAATAAAGAAAATTACATGGATAAATATGTAGGTAGCATTCCACATCAAAAATTCTGCTTTTATCATTTACCTACTCGAGGACGAGCAGGAAATAAGCTTGGGGATGCTTGATACGTCTCCAACATATCTATAATTTTTTTATTATTCCATGCTATTATATTATCTGTTTTGGATGTTTAATAGGCATTTATATGTTATTTTATATTATTTTTGGGACTAACCTATTAACCAAGGGCCCAGTGCTAGTTTCTGCTTTTTTTTTGCCTATTTTAGAGTTTCGCAGAAAAGGAATACCAAACGGAGTCCAAACGGAATGAAATCTTCGCAATGATCTTTCTTGGACTGAAAGCAAACCAGAAGACTTGGAGATGAAGTCGGAGACGCAACGAGGAAGCCACGAGGCAGGAGGGCGCGCCCCCACCCTCGTGGGCCCCTCTGGCTCCCCTGACCTAGTTCCTTCGCCTATATATACTCTTATACCCTGAAAACATCCAGGAGAGCCACGAAACCACTTTTCCACCGCCGCAACATTCTGTACCTATGAGATCCCATCTAGGGGTCTTTTCCGGTGTCCTGCCGAAGGGGGATACGATCACGGAAGGCTTCTACATCAACACCATTACCTCTCCGATGAAGCATGAGTAGTTTACCACAGACCTTCAGGTCCATACTTATTAGCTAGATGGCTTCTTCTCTCTCTTTGATTCTCAATACCTTGTTCTCCTAGATGTTCTTGGAGATCTATTCAATGTAATATTCTTTTGCGGTCTGTTCGCCGAGATCCGATGAATTGTAGATTTATGATCAGATTATCCATGAATATTATTTGGTTCTTCTCTGAATTCTTATATGCATGATTTGATATCTTTGCAAGTCTCTTCGAATTATCGGTTTAGTTTGGCCTACTAAATTGATCTTTCTTGCAATGGGAGAAGTGCTTAGCTTTGGGTTCAATCTTGCGGTGTCCTTTCCAAGTGACAGTAGGGGCAGCAAGGCACGTATTGTATTGTTGCCATCGAGGATAAAAGGATGGGGTTTTCATCATATTGCTTGAGTTAATTCTTCTACATCATGTCATCTTTCTTAATGCATTACTCCGTTCTTTATGAACTTAATACTCTAGATGCATGCTGGATAGCAGTCGATGTGTGGAGTAATAGTAGTAGATGCAGGCAGGAGTTGGTGTACTTGACACGGACGTGATTCCTATGTTCATGATCATTGCCTTGGATATCATCATAACTATGGACTTTTCTATCAATTGCTCGGCAGTAATTTGTTCACCCACCGAAATATTTGCTATCTTGAGAGAAGCCACTTGTGAAAGATATGGCCCCTGGGTCTCTTTCTCATTATATTGAATCTCGTTTACATCTTGCTAGTTTCCGGTCTACTATTTTTTAATCTTCTACTTTCCAATCTATGAACCGAAAATACCAAAAATATTAATTTATCCTTTATCTATCTCTATCAGATCTCACTTTTGCAAGTGACCGTGAAGGGATTGACAACCCCTTTATCGCGTTGGGTGCAAGTTGTTGATTGTTTTTGTAGGTATTCGGTGACTTGTGCGTTGTCTCCTAATGGATTGATACCTTGGTTCTCAAAACCGAGGGAAATAGTTACGCTACTGTGCTGCATCACCCTTTCCTCTTCAAGGAAAAACCAACGCAAGCTCCAGAGGTAGCAACGCACAAGCCGAGTATGAGGTCGTCCAAGTGGAGGAGGCGATGGACTAGCATACCATCCTGGACTCCATCGGCTCGGAGGCGGAGGTGAAGGCAAACCGCCGCTACATCTGCAACTCGCGGGTGGAGGTGGACGCAATCTTCGCGGGCATGGAGTCTGACGAAGAACTGCAGCCGCCATGGGAGGCGGCCATCCGTCAGGTGGCAGATCCGCCGACACTGCCGAAACGAACATCGTCTACATCTCTGACGTCGAGTAGGAGTAGGCTAGATTTATCTATGTATTATGTATTATGTAGCCTTTTGTGTTCCATGATCTAGTATGACAAAGCTGTGACAGCTCCCGGGTGCCCCTACACCCTCATGAATAGTATAAATTTCAAAAAGCTTGAAAAAAATTTAAAAAAAATGCAACATAAGACATGATCAAATATTTGATGTTCTTGCAAAGTTTCAGGCACAAATAACATTCAAGGAGCCCTCACAAAAAAATCACGGTGATTTTTGCTGGCTTGATACTAACTACTGATTAATCCTAAGGAGACCCTCCCTTGACCTGATATATAACTAGTCGGTCGGATCCTACCTATCGTGTAGCTTTAGGCTTTAGTGACCTAGTAGCTCGGGTTTATAGCTCATTCGACGCATTGGCTTTGGCGCGGCGATGGTGGTGGTGAATAAAGAAGCTCCATATCGTGTTCCTCTGTGAGGCATTCTGCTCTATGGTCGGTGATGTATTTGGGAACTAGTCTGTTCAAGCGGGGATGACGTAATGACGGCGACATTCTTGTAGTGGACTTGTGTCCTCGCGCTTCACCATTGCGACATCGGCGCTGAGCTTGCAAGGTAATCCAGGAGCGGATGCAGATAGTTGTATGCGCCAGCGGCATTTCAAAGATGGTGGATCGCGTGTTAAGTTCGTGGTTGATGGTTGACCAGTATGGTTTCCTCCTTCGACGTCTTAGATCTGGAGTTTGATGGCATGTCTGAGGTGCTATCTAGCCAGTTTCTTTCAACAGCAATGACTTCGTCTTTAATAAGCTACTTTAAAGGTCTGAAAAGCTGCATATTAGCAATGGGCCACATCGAGCTCGAATGAAGAGGTTATCCGTTATATCTATCAAATAAGGTTGTGGTGTGTATGAAAGTGTGTGCATATATAACGTGCGGTGCTTCCAAGCCTGCTGATTGGTTTCTTTATTGCTTTGAGCTATTTATAGTACTCCCTCTATAAAGAAATATAAGACGGTCTAGATAAGCAATAAATTGTATGTTGTTGGTGCAGAGAAGCCAAAGTAAAGCTTCTATTACTATCTATCATATGTACGTCTCTCAACATCGGCAAGAAGAAGAAAATGGAAAACATACTCTAGAAATAAATCCTCTGCCCTAATTAGACCATGTTTGTTTAGGCCCTGCTTGTTTCAGCTTTGATTGGATTCAAATTGCGGAAAGCTTGTTCTGCGGTCCCGTTTGTTTCAGCTTTAATTTGATTCGAGTCAACTGTAGATTTGCTTCGCTAGCACAGCTGATTCGAAATAGTTGTTTGTTTCAACTTCTACATACAATTTTCATTTGCGAAAAAAAAAGAATATAGTACCTGTATCTCAAACGAATTAGGTGTTTGTTTCATATCTCCTGATTCAGCTTCATTGGCAAAGCTGAAGCGGGTCCATGAAGCACAAAAGAGCCGGACAGCTACTACCTCTAAATTAAATCTCTTCAAGACCGGAAGAGCACAAAATTTCTGAAAATTCATTCGAAATTTATACGACCAATTCAAGTTCAAATTCAACCGGTACACAATAGATGGAGAAGAGGATGGGTCATCCGGTGCCGCCGAAGAGCGCCTTGAGCTTCTTGACCTGCAAGTCGTCGAGGAGGGTGACCTTGGTGAGCACCTCCGACGGGAGGTTGTTGGCGAAGAGCGCAAAGTCGAGGGTCTGCACGCCGGGGTTGGGGCTGCTGTAGGTGGAGAGCGCCACGGCGGTGGTGTTGCCGAGGTTGTACTGGAAGTGCGGCTGGCCCTGCGGGAGCACCATGAGGTCGCCCTTGTACAGGGTGTTGGTGTAGACCCTGTTGTTGGAGGTGGCGCTGATGAAGCCGCACGACAGGGTGCCCTCCACCACGAAGATGAGCTCCGTGGCCGCCGGGTGCCAGTGCAGCGGCACCACCCCTCCTACCGCGAAGTCGACGCGCGCCGCCGAGATGCCCAGCCCGTTCACGCCGGGGAAGCTGGTGACGAAGGCCGGGGACAAGCTGATCTTGAACAGGTTGACGGTCGGGCCTGTGGTGCCCAGGCCGCGGTAGTAGAAGTCGTCGGCGGTGACGGCGGCCTGGGGCTTGCACGGGTAGCCGGCCGGCGTGTCGCTGCTGGCCAGGTCGGCCACGCAGAACTCCTTGGCCAGCTGGGCCTGAGCGACACACCAAAAGAGCAGCAAGGGCAGCAGCAGGGAGAGGAGGAGCACAGCTTTTGCCATGGCCTCAAATGTGTTTATATCATACCCTGATACCCACATATATATATAGGAAGGAGAAGGGCTGGTGCAGATGGATATCCCTTCAAAAAAAAATCCAACTTTGTGAGTTTGATCCAGTCAGTCAGCACACAACCAATTCAATGCATCCTCCTGATGGTGGTTCGGAAAGCTCGACGCTGCTGCGGGTGAGAGGACGAGATGGTGGTGGCTAGAGGGAGAGGAATGGCGTCGCGGCGGTTGTTGCATCCTTCGTCGGGAGATGAATGGCCCGCAGGCGTTGCATCCTCGAGGAGACGAATGGCGTCTTGCTTGGTTGCATCCTTCCGATGGGAGAAGAATGGCGCCACTGCGAGGGTTGCATCCTTCGTCCAGCGGGGGACGCGGACACAAGGTTGGAAGCACATTGAGCTTGCAGGGGAGGTGCGGTTGGCCATGGAGGCAGAGGTAGTGGTCTGGTGTGTTGGCTGATCGGATCCTGGGCTCGGGCAATGCAGGTGCGACTGTCGACAAAAGTCGTACTCCAGTTGTGGCTGGAGTCATCGATGGCGGCGCCTTCTGGTGTCGCTCCCTTGTTGGAGGCATCGATGTAGCAGCTCCCACCTTGCCTTTCCCGACGTGCTCCGGGGGAAACCCTTGATCTAGTTTAGATCGGACGATGGCGACGCTATACGTCGTCGCTTTCTCTCTTGGGGGCATCGTTCTGGAGGTGGATCCGGTCAGAGGGGCTCGTGGCCATCGTGGTCGGAGTTGCGCGGCCTTGTACTAGGTGGATGGCGCAGCGTGGAGTGTAGTGTTCTGCAACCACTAGGGTTGCTGTTTTTCTTTTTCCTTGATCTTCGGATCTTCACCATGTTATGTTTCCGTTGCTTCCTGCTAAATCTGAATCAAGCCAGCAATTTGCTGGATCTTTCAAAAAAAAAATCAACCATATAAATATGCAACTTGAAATTCATCAACCATAGTCCATATATATATAAGCAACTTAAGAGTCAAGTCAAGGATGAGGCAGGCCGGTGGCGTGTGGTTAACCGCACGGTGTGTCAGACCGCCGCCGGCTAACCGCACGTGTTCACTTCAGAAACTACGTATTGAAAACATTCTTTGGGTGGTACTAGTACTTTAGTACGTATGTCAGGGGGGTTAAAGTAATTATTAGGTCCATGACACACCGCAATGACTTGCGAAAACAAGCAATCCGGCTAGTGGATTAGCAAACAATCTTTGGGCTCTGGAATTCCACGGGATAGAGATGAGATTCGTGCATTTGGTTGTGCTACCTATAATTTACTCTAAACGAGTTGTGCATGCAACCTAAATAATTTACCCATGTGCTCAAATTCTAAAACCTTGGCGAATCACGCAACATCTTCTATAAATTATTGAAAACATAGTCATACGTTAGGGGGATTATTAAAATAATTAAACAACACTAACTAAACTCAAAGGGCTTGATCAGACAAATATAAATAGTTTGGGGGCAAAATTTGGCACACACGTGCCGCAATGACTTGTGAAAACAAGCGAGCCCGTCTCTCGATCTGTCACACACGGCTAGTGGATCAGCAAACAATCTTTGGGCTCCACGGGATAGAGATGAAATTGGCTATAATTTAGCCTAAACGAGCTCTCCATACAACTGGAGTGCATGCGCTTAAGCAATGTCCTAAATCCAAACAAGAGGTATGTAATACTCAAAATTATGCACTACATTAATGTTGCAAACTTCAATTATTTAGGAGAATTCCAATCATGTGTGCCAAAACGCACATACCAAACAACAACAGATAAGGGGCGACCATCCAACCCGACGCACTAGATGCCCGTCCTTTGTTTTTGTATATCCGGAGCACTCAAAATAATTAAAGATAAATATCATTCTTCATCCATAATCATGTTGTGCAAATATTCCAATGCCACAATAATTCAAATATGACAATTTACACACAAAGTTTTCGATAAAATAGTTCAATTTTGAATTCAACCTATTCTGACACATTTTTTAGTTCTCCCCTCGAAGCACCCACAAATGCTCTAGCAGATCATCTGAAGTTGCTAATGAGTTGCTCGATCATGAAATGCATTTGGATAAAAACCTCGAACGACATCGAATTCTACTCTGAAGTTGGATAGGATCACCAATTCCAGATCGTGGCGAACTCTGTCACTTTATTCCTCCAAAATCATGTTGTGCGTGATCACATAAGTTGTCATCATCTCCCACAACGTCTCTCCATCCCATAGTTTTGCCAGCCCTCGAACAATCGCAAATGGACTTCGAGCACTCCAAATTGCCTATTTACATCCTTTCTAGCTCCTTCTTATCTTTGTGCAAAGTGAGATCTTTTCTCACCCCTTGGATCAGAGATGACCTTGACTAAGGTAGTCGACATAGAATAGATACCATCAGAAATATAATGGCCCATGTCGTAGTCATGATCACTGATGGTATAATTGCACGGAGGAGCTTCTCCTGCACACAAACTTCCAAACAATGAAGGCCGGTGTAGTATGTTCATGTCGTTGTGAGACCAGGGCATCCCAAAGAAAGAGTGCCAAATCTAGAGGTCTTGAGATGCTACTGCTTCAAGAAAAATGGTGGACTTTACAATGGCCCTGATATTGTCAATGTACATCATTTGCACAATTCATTCATTGCGAGTGCATGCAGTCCAAGGCTCCGAGCAAACCTAGTCACCTCTTGACTGCCATGAGCCTTGCATTGTCTTTACCAGTTGGTTCTCTCAAGTACTTTGGTCCAAACACCTTGACCACCACAGTCGCAAACCTGACCATGGCTTCAGGACACGTGCTTTCGCACATCCGGAGGTACTCGTCCCAGGAATATGCAACCTTGTCATAGGCAACTATCCTAAATGTAGTTGTGCACTTATGGTAACCAGATATAATCCAATTTTCCAATGGCATCCTTCTTCAAGATGAAGTAGTCATCGTAGGCCCGGACACAATTATCGAGGTGATCGAACACAATTTGACGCACCCAGAATCGGCGGTGAAAATAGGTCTCGAATAGTGCATTGGCGACAAAGTAGTATTCCATCAGCATTATATGTCATCACTTGTTGTCCCTTGATTGATCCCTTGAAATTGAGAACATGCTCATCGACACGTTCGGCATCATCAATAACCACCTGCATCATCATCGTTTCATCCTCACCTAACAAGGACGTATTATTGAACTAGGTGTAGAAGTACTCCTCGTCTGAACACTTGCCAGGAGTGGTGTCCACCATGGACTACAGTATATAGGGGTGAAGGGTACCTGAACGACGGCTATCGGCAGTTCCCGCTCGTACTTTATTTTTATTTCTAGTTATATTTTTTCTTTATTTTTTCGTTTTTATCAGGTTTGTGAAGTTTTCCCAATTTCGCGAACATTTTTCATTTTTTTTGAACTTTTCATTTCAAATCCATAATTTTTTCTGAAATTCATGAACTTTTCCCAAATTTCATGAACTTTTTTCAAGTTAAGATTTTTTTTTCAAATATTTTGTGGACCTTTTCCAAATTTGTGAAACTTCTTTTCATTTTTACGAACCTTTTCCAAAGCACGAACTTTCCCAATCTTGAACACCTTTTCATATTTGCAGATTTGTTTGCAAATTTTATGAACTTATTCCAAAAAATTTGAACTTTTCTCAAAATTTTGAACTTTTATTTTTAAAATTGGAACTTTTTTTGTAAAGTCAATTGTCAACTCTCTATGGTCAACGGTCACTAGTGGACAGGCCCACCAGTTAACCAATTTAAAAAAACAACAACTGGGCCAGACCATACACTCTCGTGTGTGAGCACCAGTTTAAAGGCGCCAATTAGGACCTCTCCCTATGTCTAGCATATTGCTAGGCCAACTCCTTTTTGGCGCTTTCCTTCCTTGTTCGTACACAGAGCTCATGCGCCTACCCTGTTGTGTCTATCCATATAACCTTCTCTAGATTCGGATTTGGGAAGCTACTACAAGTTCCTGCTTTGTCTTTTTTTTCCTATGTTTTCTTGTTGCGATTTCCCTATCGGTTTCTGTTTTTTCTTTTTATTGTTTTTCCTTCTCTGCCTCCCTTTTTATTTTTACTTTTTCAATATTTTTTAATTTATTTTAAATCTTGTAAATATTTTTAAAACCCGTGAACATTTTCAAATCAATAAAAAAATTAAATCAACAAATATTTTCAAATCCATGGATATTATTTCCTAAAATTCATGTACTTTTTAAAATTTGCAAAAGTTTTTTCAAATATGCATTTTCTAAAAGATGGATTTTTTTCAAATTCATATTATGGTTTAGGGCATTGTAGGAATTTAAATATACGTAAGAAAACAGAAAAACAAAAAGGCTCGGACTAGGAAAAAAAGGGAAAACAAAAGCTTGTAGTGGGTCGGCCCACTAGGGTCTGTGCTCGAGGCGAGCGGTTCATCCGTCTTGCACAAGGCACATGGACACGCCCGGGTGATTCGGCCTGTCCGGATGTCCATCAGTCCATGGGCTCCAAGAATTCTAGCGAACAACTAGTGAAAAAATTGTGGCGACTGCTTAAAAAGACTCACTCAACTAAAAAAAGATTAAAAAACTCACACTTCTTCATCAACGTAGCATAACTAAATTAGCCCCGAAAATGTCCTCAACTTGCCCACCAAAAATAGTCTAAAATTGAGCTCGTGAAACTTGGCTCTGAGAAAAATCAATGTGACGCCCCTATGTCTTCTCTCATGCTTCCCGGTTAAGTTTCAGACTTGCTCCCGTTGGCTATCATCGGCTCCTGCTTGTACACGTCTCGGCCTCGTGATGGCCGGTCGGCGCTCCTCAAGCCGTCCCGTCCCTACTTTCGTCATTGCAAAAAGTGTCTGACGCTGCACAGAGAATTCAGGCACATGATGTTTAGCAAAATCGATTAAGAGAACAATCAAAACTAAAGCAAGTAGAGCAAAAAAGTCCACCCGCCCCCCGCGTCGCCTCCAGGGGCGACACGTGTGGAGCCCTAAATTGAGCCGCCGCGGGCCTCCCCCGTCTCCTACCTCCCCCCACCCCACCCCACCCCGGTCGCCGGATGAGGTCGCCGTGGCGGACGGCGACGGCGGGGCTTTCCCCTTTGATCTGTAGCTGGTAAATCGACGGGTGGAGGGAGACTCGGCCCTCTTCTGCGGGGCGCCGCGGCGGCTTCGGTGGCTGGGTTCTCCAAAGTTGCGTCTCCGACGGGTGGCAGCCGCGGTGACGGTGCCATCGGGCTCTTGGGCTATGGCCCAGTGCTCCTGCCGGTGAGTCGGGGTGGGGTGGCGCTCCCTCTTACGGCCTTTTGGTGGCTCCTCCGCTCGCAGGCCTGCTGCTCGCCGGCCTTTGGTGGCCTCTGCGACGCTGCTGCAGCTGGGGGTTCGCCGGATATGGTCATCTTGGCCGGGTACGGCTCGTCGACCCCTGCCGGCGGCAAGGTGGATGGATCCGATGTGGTGGTGGCGCCACCACGGCGCCAGAGGTATGCGGGCCAGCGGGTGTGTGGATTAGCTGCAGGTCATCCCTGCCATGGCTGGTTGCGTGGGGGGTGTGGAGGCTAGTTGCTCCGGGTGATAGCTTGCATGGCTTTTGCCGGTGCCGGCGACGCGGCGCCCGTGGGCATCGTTCTTCCTTCCCGAAGGGTCGTCGTGGAGCTGTCTAGCCTTGTCCACCTCCGGGGTTCGTCTTCGGATGAAAGCCTATGGCCCTGTCGCAGGGTCGGGCGACGACGTTGTTTGAGCGTCGCTTCCCTCATTGGGGTGTCGTCTTGAAGACTCGTTCCCCTCTACGCTTTCCTTGGGCTGGACGTGCACGACATCACGGTTGGATGGTGCCCAACCAGTGATGCGAGTGTTTGGCATTGCAATTTGTGCAGCAACGACGATGGTGGCGTGCGGAGTTGGGTCGCGGCTGGTCCTTCTGATGTCGGTGGTTTGATGCGCCAATGGGTGCGCCTCCGTTTGTTTCTCGTTGTGACAGAGAAGTCGGAGTTACACGTGGCGGGGCCCCTGGGGCAACGATGACTCCATGAGGGCGGTTTCAGCGGATGGTGTTCTCTGGAGATGCGATGGACTAGGTCGGTGCGAGGGTTGCAACTTTCTCCTGCGAAGTGCATCAACAAAATCAGAGCTGCCGGTCCTCGACGTCTCGGCCGATTGCTTGGCTGTGGCCGACGAGGTCCTCGCGTGCCACTCGTTCGGAGGGGTCAGTAGCGAAGTCGGAGTTGGCTGCTCGGGGAGAGGTGATGACGATGACATTGCAGGCCACCTCGACGGTGTCCTCTCCTTGACGGCGTGTGTGGTCTTGTGGGTGCCAGGTTGGCCGGAGTGCCCTATTATGTAGGCGTGTTGTAACGGTTTTCGCCCGGGTTTCCATTAATAAACGGACAATTGTCTTTTTCTTAATCAATAAAAATGGCAAATCTTTTGCCTTGGTTTAAAAAAAATAAAACTAAAGCAAGTGGAGCATGCATGTGTCATGTGGAACAGTGGAGGTGTGTGGGGACAGGGGCAGGGTAGGGGTGGCAGGGAGTGAAGTGCGGCAAGGAGCGCGCGGCGTCCTCTCACTCGATCTCTTGCTGCATGCCATGGCATGCATCATCGTCTTGCATGGAGGAAGGAAGAGGAAGGGAAGCTCACGTACGTAGGAGTAGTATAGCGTGCATGCCATCCATTCTTCCACTCGGTTTGATGATCCTTGGATCCCACAGCCACACCCTACCATCGACGACCATCTAGCTCTCTCTCTCTCTCTCTCTCTCTCTCTCTCTCTCTCTCTCTCTCTCCATCGGCGCGGTGCGGCCTCACCTCACCTCCGGGCTCCGGCCATCCATCCACCCATCTCCCCGGCCGATCGACGAGCGAGCAAACAGTCTGCGTCTGCATGCATGCACTCATCCTCATCCAGGCCGGCGATCGATCCATCGATCCCCTGCCTCTGCGTCGCTGCATGCAGGGAGAGATCCGACTTGTCTAATTGAATTGATTGCTGCATGCGGGCGTGGCGTTGATCCATCATCAATTGATCGCCCGCCGGCGGCCATACGCATACGTGTGGTGTGGGAGGAGGAGGAGGAATTGAAGGCGGTGGCGCAGCCGGCAATAATAATATTGTAATCGATAGATAGATCGATCGATCCATGAAGCAGCTCAAGCCTCGGCGAGTGGGCGCCGGGGACGAGGAGGCGGCGGCGGGGGTGGTGGTGCCGCTGGCGCCGCGCAAGGACTACTGCTGCTGGTCGTGGTCGTCGTGGTGCCTTTTGAGGGCCTTGACCCTGCTGCTGGTCCTCCTCACGGGCGTCCTCATCGGCTTCGGCGCCAGCGCCAACATCTCCCGCTACTACTACTACACGTTGCTAACGGGCACGAGCACGTCGTCTAGCTCGCCGCCGTCGCTGATCTCGAGCAACAGCCCGACGCCGCCGTCGACGCTGGCCATGTCGTCGGAGCAGCACATCAGCCAGCCGTTCATGTCGTTCGTGCACCCGGGGTCGCCGGAGGGGCACTCGATGACGGACGCGGAGCTCTTCTGGAGGGCGTCCATGGTGCCCCGGGTGGAGGAGTACCCGTACCAGCGGGTGCCCAAGGTGGCGTTCCTGTTCCTCACGCGCGGGCCGCTCCCCTTCGCCCGGCTGTGGGAGCGCTTCTTCCGTGGGCACGAGGGGCTCTACTCGGTGTACGTGCACGCGCTGCCGGAGTACGTGCTCAACGTGTCGGCGACGTCCCCCTTCTACGGGCGGCAGATCCCCAGCCGGGACGTGTCGTGGGGCTCCATCACCCTCGTCGACGCCGAGAAGCGGCTGCTCGCCAACGCGCTCCTCGACCATTCCAACCAGCGGTTCGTGCTCGTGTCGGAGAGCTGCGTGCCGGTGTTCAACTTCCCGACGGTGTACGAGTACCTGATAAACTCGGCGGCGAGCTACGTGGAGTCGTACAACATCGACGTGCCGCAGTGCGCGGGGCGGTACAACCCGCGGATGGCCCCCGACGTGACGGAGCAGCAGTGGAGGAAAGGGTCGGAGTGGTTCGAGCTCAGCCGGGAGCTGGCGGTGGACATCGTCGCCGACCGCCGCTACTACCACGTCTTCCGCAAGCACTGCACCCCGTCCTGCTACCCCGACGAGCACTACATCCCGACCTACCTCCACCTGGTGCACGGGCCCAGGAACGCCAACCGGACCATCACATGGGTCGACTGGTCACGCGGCGGCCCGCACCCGGCCCGCTACGGCAAGGCCTCCGTCACAAAGGAGTTCATACAGGCCATACGCAACAACGGCACACAGTGCCTCTACAACGGACGGCCCACAACCGTGTGCTACCTCTTCGCGCGCAAGTTCGCGCCCAGCGCGCTCGGCACGCTCATCAACCTCACCGCCACCCTACTCGACTTCTAATCTCTAAATTAAATAGCCTCTTCTTCCATTCTTCTTCTTCTTCTTCTTCTTCTTAGCTGATTGATTGATTGATTATATGGACTATGCTTACTAATTAACTATCTACCTCTGTATGTATGTATGTACGTATGTATACAGACAACTTGTGCTTTATAATGAATGATGAATGAATGACAGACAACTTCCTTGTGAATCACTTAAAATTAGAAGAAAGGGGTTTTGGAGGCCTTTATTTAAAAAAAACAAATTCAAACTTTCAAGGTTCAAAAAATTCTGGAAAAAAATATGCGTATATGTAAGGATGTAACCCACATGTGTGTTAAAATTCATGATGAAATACCTTGAGTTGTGACCTGTACAAAAAATACAAATTCATGGCCTGGAAGGATGAATAGTATCATGTGTTAAACAGCCCTATATTTTTTTTTGCACAACCCTCATTTCAACGTATTTTGCCCTTAAAATTTACACACATGTGTTGAAAAATAGTGGATGTCGTCTGGGGGGGGGGGGGGGGGGGGGGTGAATAGGCGCTTTAAAATAATTACGGTTTAGGCTTGAACAAATGCGGAATAAACCTAGCGGTTAATTTGTCAAGCACAAAATCTACAACAACTAGGCTCACCTATGTGCACCAACAACTTAAGCTAAGCAAGATAAACAACTAAGTGATAGCAAGATATATGACAAGAAACAATATGGTTATCACAAAGTAAAGTGCATAAGTAAAGGGCTCGGATAAGAGATAACCGAGGCACGCGGAGACGACGATGTATCCTGAAGTTCACACCCTTGCGGATGCTAATCTCCGTTTGGAGCGGTGTGGAGACACAGTGCTCCCCAGGAAGCCACTAGAGCCACTGTAATCTCCTCACGACCTCGTACAATGCAAGATGCCGTGATTTCACTAAGGGACCCTTGAGGGCGGTCACCGAACCCGTACAAATGGCAACCGTTGGGGCGGTCACCGAACCCGTACACTTTGGCAACCCTTGGGAGCGGTCACCAGTACCCGTCAAATTGCTCGGGGCTGTTGGCATTCTGGAAACGGGGGTCCCCAGACTTGCCTGCCTGCGGCTCGCGGCGTGGCTCCACCAGCGGCCCAGTGCAACCCGTCTTCATCAACCAAACGCTCAAGACCCTCGCGAGGGGCCAAGCCTCGCGGGCGGACGACACGAAACCTCCTCAGGAGCGGCCTCCTCAGGCAGGCTCATGAGGGAGGCGGAGAGATCAAGGCAAGGGGTACCTCGCGAGGTTCCTGTGACACAAACCATGACGACCAAGGCCAGGCGGGCGCTAGCGCGCAGTGTACTCGTTTCCCCTTTGGTGCTGAGGGGGCAAGCGCAAGCGCAGATGCTACGTCTTGAGCTTGCATTGGTTTTTCTTGAAGAGGAAAGGGTGATACAGCATAGTAGCGTAAGTATTTCCCTCAGTTTTTGAGAACCAAGGTATCAATCCAGTAGGAGGCTCCTCACAAGTCCCACGCGCCTACACAAACAAACAAAGAACTCGCAACCAACGCGATAAAGGGGTTGTCAATCCCTTCACGGCCACTTGCGAAAGTGAGATCTGATAGAGATAATATGATAAGATAAATAGTTTTGGTGTTTTATGATATAGATTGGAAAAGTAAAGATGCAAATAAAAGTAGATTGAAAGCGTATATGATAAAAGATAGACTCAGGGGCCATAGGTTTCACTAGTGGCTTCTCTCAAGATAGCATAAGTATTACGGTGGGTGAACAAATTACTGTCGAGCAATTGATAGAAAAGCGAATAATTATGAGATTATCTAGGCATGATCATGTATATAGGCATCACGTCCGTGACAAGTAGACCGACTCCTGCCTGCATCTACAACTATTACTCCACGCATCGACCGCTATCCAGCATGCATCTAGAGTATTAAGTTTATAAGAATAGAGTAACGCTTTAAAAAAGATGACATGATGTAGAGGGATAAACTCATGCAATATGATATAAACCCCATCTTTTTATCCTCAATGGCAACAATACAATACTTGCCTTGCTACCCCTGCTGTCACTGGGAAAGGACACCGCAAGATTGAACCCAAAGCTAAGCACTTCTCCCATGGCATGAAAGATCAATCTAGTAGGACAAACCAAACCGATAATTCGAAGAGACTTGCAAAGATAACTCAATCATACATTCAGAATAGATTCAAATATTTCTCATAGATAAACTTGATCATAAACCCACAATTCATCGGATCTCTGCTTCGACAAGACGTGCCAAGGAAACCGCCTCGCAATATGTGCGAAAGCAGGTTGTAGAAAATGGTTCGAATAAAGACCGAGCCGTGTCATGACGTCATGCTACGAAAAGTTGTCAGCAGATTAAATTTGTGAAATATCATTCTCTCTACGGTGGTATGTGAAGATCATCTTGCAGATCCGGACACGGTTTAAGTTAGATAATTACTTTGGAGTATTCGGAGATGGAACTCGCCTTGCAATGCCGAAGACAAATTGCGCGTCGGACTCATCGTCATTGAAGCCTGGTTCAGGGGCTACTGAAGGAGTCCTGGATTAGGGGGTATCCGGATAGCCGGACTATATATTTTGACCGAACTATTGGACCGTGAAGATACAATACTCAAGACTTCGTCCCGTGTCCGGATGGGACTCTCCTTGGCATGGAAGACAAGCTTGGCGATCCGGACATTATATTTCCTTCTTTGTAACCGACTCCATGTAAACCCTAGCCCTCTCCGGTGTCCATATAAACCAGAGAGTTTAGTCCTTAGAGACGGAATCATAATCATCATAGGCTAGCTTCTAGGGTTTAGCCTCTACGATCTCGTGGTAGATCAACTCTTGTAACACCCATATCATCAATTTCAATCAAGCAGGAAGTAGGGTTTTACCTCCATCGAGAGGGCCCGAACCTAGGTAAACATTGTGTCCCTTGCCTCCTGTTACCATTAGCCTTAGACGCATAGATCGGGACCCCCTACCCGAGATCCGCCGGTTTTGACACCGACACCAGGCGCCCGCGCGAGAAGAAAGGAGCCATCAAGAAATCCCTCGGCCTCAAGAGGGCACCCCCGTGCTCCCTGCACCGGCACGTCAAGACCGCCGGATTGCCTGCGTACCGCGCTTCCGGACGGGTCTCCTTCGACGTGAGCTGCGGTGTATCACCCTCGGCATTGGAGGTACACGGTGACGTGTTCGTGTGCGAACACACTTTTTGGCTACTCCGCTGGGGACGAAGCTTTGAACGGTCTCCAGCCCGTTCTTGCTACGAAGAGCTCGTCATCTAGGGTTTGCAATCTACAAAGGTAACATGAATACCCAATTCACTTACGTAGATGCAATTAATACATATATTGTTGCTAGATCGTCTAATGAGCATATTGTATCGGCTAGCCCTAATTTTATCAATCATGCATCTAATTATGTGCAACAGCCGATTCAAAATGCTTCAACTTCATATAATTTTAGCAACATGCAACATATGTATCCCAACTCCCATGCATCGGCAACCCCACAAATCTATATGCCGATGAACAACATGATGAGTTCGGTTAATCATGTTGAGACACCCCATGTAGGAACTTCCAATAGTATGCAACAAAGTGTTTCAACTTTTTATTCATCGGCAAATAACTTGCAGTATGTTAATCCAAACGTGCCGGTGGATAGGGGAATTGGCCATGCCACTACTAGTTATTCGGCCAATTACCCTCAAACATCGTATGCTACACCTCATGCTACGAATTTTTTGGCACCATACGCAATTGTAGATATTCGTGATTCGGCTCCGCACCTTCATGCTCATGGCCGAATAAGTGAGAATTCTACCAGAGCGCATGTGTCTTTACCTAGTAACGTAGCATATCATGTTGCCCCTGCACAATTACAGAATTTCAGCAACACACCATTGCCGAAAGCATCTCAAAGTATTGGGGGGCAATCCGATGAAGATTGGGCTGAAATTGGTCGAAAAAAGCTTAAAGATAGACCAGCTGCAATGTTTGCTGAATTTAGACAAGAACAAGCAACCTTGCGAATCAAAGAAATAAAGAGTGGTGATTCGGATAACAAAGTTAATTCGGTTATTAAAAAAGCCGAATCAAATAGTATGTGTACCGAATCTATCAAAGAAAAAAAGGATGCCAAGGTATTGGAGAGTCATTCAAAAGTGGAACAAAGTATTATTCAAGTGATAAAACCATCATGCTCTCCCAACGTAATTGAAGAGGTATGTCTAGCAAGTGACTTGCCTATCTTCCGATTTGGTCGAAACTTTATTATCAATGCTTCTATAAGAAAAATTCTCATAAGTAATTTTGAAAGACCAATGAAGAAGAGTATTTTACTTGTTAGCAACAAAATTGTTATAGACTATATCGGTCAACCCATTGCACCATTTATAAAGACCGATAATGACTTATTGTTGTGGCCAAAGCTTTCCCCGTTGCTTTATCTAAAATTCATATCTAATTGGGTAGCTTTGCTTGTTTCTTACTTGGCTTACACTTGGTCTCAATTGAGACATGTATGTTCTAACTATTTTCGTTTCAGAAATTTAAAGCCAAGGTTAAAATCTTCTGAGCAAACCGATGCAAGTATAGTTTCTTATCCAATGACATCGGTAAGAGAATGCAAAATAAAATTCATAGCCGAATGGGGAGATACAAAATCTGAACCATTCGTTTGCTTAACTCCAAAGCCGTTCTCACACCAAGATCGGCTAGAAAACAAGAAGTTTACCTTCAATTCAAGCATGTGTAACCAAATATTTGATTTATTGCTCAGAAATAATTACATAAGAATTCTTGATCACCATGTTGAGCCATCTATCCAAGGACGAATGTATTGTAAGTTGCATGATTCGTTCAAGCATAATTTTGAGGATTGCAACATGTTCCGTCAAATAGTTAAATCGGCCATTGAAAAAGGACGATTGAAGTTTGTTAAAACACCAAGAGATGACCAGTCTATTCGGATTGGTCCCGATGGCAAAAAGTTTTTGCATCGGCTGCTTCAAGCCGATACATTTAAAGAGAAGGTAAAAACTACAGGTGATGGGATCAAGCTTTCAAGTAAAGAAGTTGTTGAAGAGCATAATGACCATAATCTTGAGGGTGGGAACTCCATCGAAGCTACAATGGAGATACCAAGTACTGGGGGGCAGCAAGAAAATCCAAAGATCGGTGCAAGCACAACCAAAGAAAACAAAGGCCGATGTAAGCACAAAGGTAAAAAGCCAAAAGTCACTTTCGCACAACTATTGGAAAAATATCAAAAGAAGAGTGAAGAGAAGAATGCTTATCGGCCAAATCATGCAAAGAAACCAAGATCACCCCCAAGACGCAAATATGAGGATTGGTATTGGCAAAGTGATAATTTTAATGCAACATATTCATATCCTTATTTTGGGCCGCCAATGCCAATGCTGTGGATGCCTCCCTATGCTCATATAGATACATATTCATCATGGGACAGGTATGATACAAGGGCACATTCTCCATCTTATTCTAGACCAGCTCACCAATACTATGCAGCTCCAAGAAGATCAACATTTGAACAATCACGTGTCAAAGACCGTTTCAATCATAAAGAATCGGTCTGGTGCACAAGGAAGAATAAGGAGGTGGTTGAGCAAATCTACCGCATCAAAAGAGATGGTCGTAAGAGTGCCACTTCAGATATGATCTCAAATAAAAAAGAGCCAATTAAAGTGTTGACATTGGCTACAAAAGGCAATGAGGCAAGTCAATCAAGTGTCAAATCTGAAGGGAAGAAGTTGAGAGTGCACAAGGTAAAACAAGAATTGCCATTACTTCAAACAAAATCGCAGCTGGGATGCCCACTCGGCTTATCGTATTGGCAAAAGAAGGAGTTGCAGAAGCTTAGTGCACAAGAACTTGAAAAGAGAAATATGGCATGGGTTCCCAAAAGAAATATTCAAAATAAGAATTATGTGCGAGCTTCCTTTACAAGGAGTGCGACAAAGGTGAAGAAGGAAAAGAGTGAAAGCTGCGAAGGACCAAGCCGAAGGTTCCAACATCTTCAGTCCACACATTATCCATTTTCTTCAACAATGTCGTTGATGCCTATGCCATGGAATTCTTCATCAGGTATGATTGGTTACCCTCAATGGGCTTATTTTAATCCATGGATAAAATATAATTTGTTACATCATGAAAGGGTATTACCAAATCATTATATGTTTGATTAGCTTCACTTTTGTTGATAATCTAAATGGCCGATATATACTTATCGTCCAAAGCACATACAAAATGGCCGATGGAGTGTTGAAATCGCGCTTAGAACAAACTTCGTGCAAATTATTTTTCGGCACACAAGTTTTGCCCCAAAACAGGAGGGCATGTGTTGACACCAGATTTTGGCACGGTAAATAACTTATTTAAGATGGCCTCAAATGGAGAAGTGATCTTCATGAAAGAGTTCCGTATTATCGATATGAACATCTTTGAAGTTTGGGTCATCGCAGTCCGATTTCATCTCGAAGGCCGAAACTATGCTCAAAGTACTAAGATCTTATATTCAGAGTACAGTTTGGCTGATTAAGCCCCCAATACGACCTCAAATGGAAACATTATCTACACGGATTGTCTTCGTCTCGTCGAAATAATCGATTTTGATATACAAATCGTTCCAATCCGAGTTCGTATGCAAAAGTTAGAGCCATCGGAATACAGCCCTGTCACGAGGCAAAAACTGGCGCGCCCCACCAGACACCCTGTCTGATGGGTAGCGCGAGGGATAGCCTGTTTTACGCGACTGATTTGACCCTCGAGATGACCTCTGATCAAAAAACGTTCAGCATAAAAGTTGTTCGTCTCGTCGAAAAGGTCAAGATTGCTTTTGGGCTCGTTTCCATCTGAAATCGTTTACCACCACAAAAAGACCCGCAAGGTGCAGCCAGTTTAAACCGAACAGTTTTGGAAAGTTCGGACAAAACCAATCTGAATTTGACTAGGGTTTTGGACGTGAATCCAAGCCTTTTCCTTGCACGGGAAGTCCAGCCGCCTCTTATATACCTAAGGGGTGACGGCCGATTGAACAACACACAATCGATCAATTCATCTACCACTTTTATCTTTTATCTTTTCTCCTTAACCCTAGTTCTTCTTCTTCCTCGTTCTTCGTTGTTCTTCTTCATTGCAGGGCGGCGAACCTCGAGGCCCTAGGGGCGGTCAGGTCGACCTAGGGCAGCCCATAGCCGCCGCGCGCCCTGACGGGGTCCCTCCCGGGCGTGTGGGGTTTCGGGTCTTCAAAAGCACCCGCCGAATTGCCTGCGTACCGCGCTTCCGGACGGGTCTCATTCGACGTGAGCTGCGGTGTATCACCCTCGGCGTTGGAGGTACACGGTGACGTGTTCGTGTGCGAACAGTTGAACTGGGTTTGGTTTGGATGCGAAGCTATTCCCAGCCTTAGTTGCAATATCTGAATTTGTGGATTTGTTTATCAGTTTGAGCATTTGAATTTCCCCCGTTTCCCCTCTCGAGTCAGATGTTAGATGCCACTTAACATCTTCTCTTCCCTAGGGTAAAAAGGGGCCATTGCCCCCCCCCCCCACACCCCACCCCACCACACACACACACACACTCATCACTCTAGCAATCTACTATGTATACCCTTTTTTTTTGCGAGAAGCATTATGTATACACAGGCTTGGGTTTATAAATACATGTTGGGTTTTGTCAAGTTTGATTTAGAGTACGTACGTGTGGCTAGCAACTTGAGAATGGATGAAATTGAGTTAATTTGATTTAGAATTAGAAGAAGAAGAAGAAGAATATATAAAACCAGACATAGTAATTTGGAAAAAGGAAAAAATGTTTTTTTTAAAAAAAAGGGAAAAAGCAAAGGTAAATGTGGGCCATTGGATGAGCGATGGATGCTGAGAGAGACCATCCATCGGTCTAGTATAGTACAGTAGTAGTAGGTTGACTAGTCCAAGCAAGCGAAGGAAGAGAAGAGATCAGATCAGATCTCATCTCGGTCTGCTCTGCTCTGCTCAGGTCGCCGGCGATGGCGCCGTCCGTCCGCACCACCGTCCTGCTCCTCCTCTTCCTCCTCGCTGCCGCCTCATCCTTCTCCTCTGAGGCAGAGGCGGCGGGGGACGGCATCCGGGTCCTCTCCGCCGAGAAAAGGGTACGTACCAACGCTCTATCTCTCTCAAATCGAAATCTGAATCTGACTCGGAATCCTAATCCCCATCCCCATCCCCCATCCCCCATACAAGTAGCAGTAGCAGTAGCAGTCAGCCAGATTACTACTACTCCCCTCTAATTTGCCTGGCCTGGCCAACAAGAAAGAAAGTTGAGTTTGTTACTCAAATCGAATCGAATCGAAACGAATCCGTGTGGTGTTGTAATTGAGCTACTCCGATCCCTGCTTTGCTGCTGCTAATTTTTACTAGGATAGGATAGGACTAGTTGATATACATATGTCTCTGCACTGCAGGCAGGCAGGCATGCTGATTATATACAGATAGATAGATAAATTTGAGCTGATTTATGATGATGATGCCTTCCTTCCTTCCTTCCTTCCTTTATTGGATTGGATTGGATTGGATTGGATTGGGGCTAGCCTAGAAACAAACAAAGGGATTCTTTTTCTTTCTTTCTTTCTTTCTTTCTTTCTTTCTTTCAGGATTCTTTCTTTCTTTCTTTCTTTCTTTCTTTCTTTCTTTCTTTCATTAAGGATGATTTGGTCGCAACAGCAACACTAACCTCCACTGCTATGCCTGCTCATGCCTGCAGATCGACCTCACCGGCCCCATCGTCAAGGTCTTCCTCACCCTCAAGGTTGGTAATTCATTCTCCACTTGACCCCCTTCCACTCACCTGCCTCCCTCCCTCCCTCATTACATCCATCCATCCCGCTCTCACCAACTCCTAGCTTCCTTACTACTCACACACACACACTTTAACCTCCTGCTTGCTGCCAGGTCCAGAACGCCGCCACCGGCGCCGACGCCTCACACGTCCTCATCGCCTTCACGCCTGCCGAGGCCGACCACCTCGCCATCGTCAAGGCAACAAGGGCCGAGGGCAAGCGCAAGAAGAAGACCTACATCCCGCTCCCAGTATCACCCGCCGACGCCGCCACCGCCGCTCCCAACGGCGCCCGCCTTTACTCCATCTCCCTTCCCAGCCCACTAAAACCCGCCGAGACAACCACGGTGGAGGTCTTCTACGTGCTCACGCACTCCCTCGAGCCCTTCCCTGCCGAGATCACCCAGTCCGAGTCCCAGCTCGTCTACTACCGCGACAGCGCCGTCATCCTCTCGCCGTACCATGTCCAGGAGCAGGGCACCTATGTCAAGACGCCCAGCAGCAGGGTCGAGTCCTTCACCAGGGTCGACCCCACCAGCCGCTCGGGCCCTGATGTCAAATACGGCGCCTACAGCAACCAGCTCCCATACGCCTACTCGCCCATCATTCTGCATTATGAGAACAACCATGCGTTTGCTGTCGTTGAGGAGCTCGTGCGCAAGGTGGAGATCTCTCACTGGGGGAACGTCCAGGTCACCGAGCACTACAAGTTGAAGCATGGCGGTGCCAAGCACAAAGGAGTCTTTTCAAGGTTTGCTGCAACCCCTGTCTTATGCCTTTTATCCCTTCACAATATCTGCTTATTTAAAAAAATGTTTTGACATACAGAAAATGGGAACTGTATTAGTATTTTCATTACATGCCGCTGTCTATCGTGCCAATAACATTAATTATACACGATTGTCGAAATCCTGAATGAAACGACTACAACAAACTCTAGCACATTACCTGAACACTTGATTAAAAGAGGCAACTGGAATACTTCAGGCTCTATGATTGCCATCCTCAGTTACAAATTATCTCTGTTATTCGTCAACTTCTTACAACAGTATATGTCTGGTAGCTGTGAGATGAATAATGTATAACGTACTATCTTCCTGTACTGCTGTACTTTTGGCTAGGTGATGTATGCCATGTTGAAATCAAACAGCACTAGGCAAATATAGTATACATGAACTACCACTCTCACAGTCAGTATGCCTTATGGATTTGAAATCTGGACTATTTATTCCAAGCTGTATTAACAAATCGATCATTCTGTGTCTTTGTGTTGGTCAATAAGTCCAAATCTTTCTAGTAACTCCTTTTGACGTTTGTTGCCAGGCTCGAGTACCTGTCTATGCAGTCTATTAGTGGAATACATTGATTTTTGAATCTACGATTGCCATGATCAATTACAGATTATCTCTCTGATTATTCGTCAACTTCTTTCAATAGTATAGGTCCAGTAGCAGAGAAATAAAGTGTATGCAGTCCACTATCTCCCATTATACAGCTTTACTTTTGGCTATGTGATTTATGCCAGACAAATACATGAACTGACAGCATGCATTTATACACTAGGAATCAGTATCTTAACAAATCAATCATTCTGTATCTCGTGTTTGTCAATCAAGTCCAGTGCTTTGTGGCAACTCATTTATACTTTTTGTTGCTAGGCTCGAGTATCAGGCTAGGCAATCTATCAGTGGAGCGTCGTCATTTAAGAATCTTCTTGCAAGGTTGCCTCCACGAGTTCATTCAGTCTACTATCGTGATGAGATTGGTAACATCTCCTCATCCCATCTGCGCAGTGATTCATACAAGGTATTGGATGTTTCTCCACAGATGCTGCTAGTGTTAGTTGCAAATAAGATACCTGCTGGTTTCATTGTTGATTTGGAACTAATGTTGGCACATGGTTTTGTTATTTCAGTCAGAACTAGAAATTGAACCAAGATATCCGCTTTTTGGTGGGTGGCACTGCACTTTCACCATCGGCTATGGTATGCCACTGCAAGATTTCCTGTTTGAATCGGCTGATGGCCGACGCTTTGCCAATCTTACATTTGGATGCCCTCTACTGAATACTGTGGTTGATAATCTTACCATCAAGGTAAGGCAGCACAAAGCTCAATTCTGATGAAACATATTTCTCATTACTGGTAAAGTAGAATGCTATTCATGTAGTATCCTGTAGCAGCAGCGCCTGTCCTGTTGCAGCTCTGCTCTTAGAATGTGTACATAAGCAAGCGGCAAGCCTGTACAGTTATAGTGATTCTCATATTCTGTATGATCATTTTCCAGAGCTGACTATTCATGTTCTTTACAATCTCGGATCTTTTAGAACTTGTCATTACCTGCAAGTACTAAATAAACAAAAAGAAAATATATTCTTGAGAATCAACTCAACTGGGATAGAAGATTGTACGAATGTAGTTGTAGCTCCTTTTTATTTACACATCTAGCAGCCTCATTTATTAAACCTTGTAATAAATGTGACAGGTTGTGCTTCCCGAGGGATCGAAAAGCCCGCAGGCTGTTGTTCCTTTCGAGACCGAGCAACATCTTGAGGTAATCATCCCATGTTTCCATCAACTACATGAAAAAGGAAGAAATTTGCTCATACTGCGTAAATAAGCTACCTCAAAGTAAATTTGTTTCTGGGTTGATATCGTTTTCCCATTCTCGAGTCCTGGTTGTGATGATGACATATGGCACTGATGCAGACTAGCTATTCATACCTGGATGTTGTGGGGAGGACGACAGTGGTGATAAAGAAGAAAAACGTAGTAGGAGAGCACAATGTTCCATTCCAGGTAGGTATTTTGGAGAGTGGCGAGGCCTGTTTCTTCTTTTATTTAGGTTTTGTTGCTCCGCTATCTTACCATTCTGTGAACTGCATGCAGGTGTACTATGAGTTCAGTCCCATCTTCATGCTGGCGGAGCCGCTGATGCTGGTGACCGCAGTGCTGCTCTTGTTCGCGGCGTGCATTGTGTATCTTCACACGGATCTGTCCATCGCGAAATCGCAGGCCTCCTGAAGGAGTAGTAGCTGCAAACTAGTCGTTGTGATGAAGTAATTGATGGTGGTGAAACATTAGCTTTGGGGAGTTTTGTAGAAGAAGCAAGCATGACGATAATTGATTGCTGTAGGAACTTTGACTCTTTTTTTTATTTTCCTGTGGAAGAAAAAGAAAAATCACAATTGGATTGGATGTTGAGCAACAACTTGGTTAGTCTGATCAAGATAAGTTTACCTTGATTCAACTTTCCGTCAATTAGTTGAGATCTTTTCCACCCTTTAGTCGTAACTATGAGTAGTTGTGGCATAATATAGAGCAAAAAACAAAATATAAAACATGTTGAGAGTAGTCGGCCATCCCAACTTTTTTTTTTTTTTTTGAGGGAAGTCGGCCATCCCAACTTTGTGCTTCAACATATTTTCCCTGAATTTGCAGATGCTGAGTTCATTCGTGATGCAGGCCCAAAAGAAATTAAAACAATTTCAGAATTCTTCAGGCGGCGACACCAAATCTGGCAAAGGAGATGAAAAATGCTAGAACAACCAACCAATGCAAAACAGTAAACACAAGCGATGCTCCAATCTTCGAACGTCCCCAATCTCTCTCTCGCAAACCAAACCCTAGCCTGGCCTAGCAACAATGGCGACGTGAATCCAATCCAATCCAATCGGAGCCGAATCGAATCGTGCCGGACGGAGGGAGGGAGGGAGGAAGAAGAACCGAAGAAGAGAGAGGGGAGAGATGGTGGGGCGCAACGAGGAGAAGGCGCGGCTGGCGCTGGCCGCCATGAACAAGCTGGGGTTCGGCCGGAAGCAAGCCACTCCCGTGCTCAAGCGCCTCTTCAGGCTCTTCGACCGGCAGTGGGAGCCCATCGAGGCCGACTCCTACCGCGCCCTCGCCGAAGCAATCCTCGACGACCAACTCCAATCCCAATCCCAATCCCAACCACAGCACCAGGTCCAATCATCTCCTTCTTCTTCCTTTCCCCTCCCCTTCCCTTCCCTTCCCTTCCCTTCCCTTCCGTAGGTTCGGAACTCATGACAATGACAAAGATTGTTCTTTTTTTTTCCAGCCCAACGGCGGCGGCGGCAATGAGGCGCCGGGGCAGGAGGAGGAGCTGGATGCCATGCCAGAAATCTCCACCCCTTCCACAACCCCCTCTTTCAGAGCCACACCACCGCAAAGCTCCAGCTCCAGGACCCATTTCAGAGCCCCTGCCTCTGCCTCTGCTCCTCCACCCGGATCCACAGCCAGAGGCATAGTGGAAAGGGTTGTCTTGGCCCCAGCCCCAGGCGCACCCTCACCAACCGCACTGCTCACCAAGCACAAGCAGATGATGGATGCAGAGTTTCAGCAGCCTGCCTTCTTCCCCAAACACCCCAACCCCCAACCCCCTCAACCTCAACCTCAACCTCAACCTCAACCTGTCGACATGGACGCGTCCGGCTGTCCGGATGTGCAGCCTGGCTTGATTCTCCGCTCCCGCAACCGCAACCACAACCTCAACCTCAACGCTTCCTCCTCTTCCGAGCTCAATGCGTTGCTTCCGCCTGACCGTGACCGAAATCCTCACCACATTTCAGGTTCCAACTCTTCCACCTCATCCATCCTTTTGCCCCTGTATAAATTACTACTACATTATAGGCCCCGCCGACATGAGGTTAAGCAGATTGGTTGATATCTTTTATATTGGTATTGTAGAGCATGCATCACACTACACTTTGAGCATCTGGTCCCTATTATTAATAACATATATCTGTCTATGCTGCATTAGGATATCAATCATTTTTAATGGATGTTAACCAATTCAGCAGCTTGCTAGTGCCTGCTTATGTTATTGTAACAAAACACTTAATTTGCTTATGTTGTTGCAGCCTTCTATCATGCTTACAAGATTTTATCTTTGTTTTCTTCAGTTGCTCACTTGCCCCGTAACATCCCTATCTTTGTTTTCTTCAGTTGGTCACTTGTATATATGAAACTGAGATTGCTAGCATCTTACACAACATGCACCCTCTGAATTGAATCGATCGGTTCAGTTTTGTGTATTGTTCACAGAAATTGCTATCAACACAGGTTGCAATCTTTGCTTGGTAACTTAATGCGCTAAGTAAGACCTGCTGAATCTTTTTTTTTTTTTTTTGCTTGGTTGGTGGAACTCTTGTTACAGAATGTGTCAAACAAGTCTTTAATCTTGCTGTCATTGTTTTCTTTTCTTGACTAATCATCTTATTCTGATTGATTCATCTCTTTTGGACTTGACACAGGTAGTGATAAAAACAGGGCAATTCAGCATCACAACAGAAATGCAGAGATGCCTGCTGTATCTGTGGAGCCAACAAGCAGCAGCACACTGATCAATGGAACAGGGTCTCAAGTGCAGGAGATTGATGTCGCGTCATCCCCTGGGGGCGAGGTTAAGCTGTCTCTGAAATGCAGCGCAGACCCATCAAAGCTCAACATGCCTGATCTGGAAGCAGTTTACAAGATGGTTGAGGACAAATACCACTGCTCGGACAAGCTTCTTCCTCCTGATTTCTCCATTCCTGGCCTCATGGCCGAGATATGCCAGAGTGTCGTGCAGCTGGGCACTCAACATACTGTGGAGCATATTACACAATCACGTACCGTTGGTAACGGCAGCACGTCTAAATGCGTGGAGGGTGGTTCAGCGAGTTCAACTACTGCCCCGCAACCGCATTCGGCACTTTCAAGGACTACCCATGATGTACATGACATATCCAAGGGACAAGAAAATGTCAAGATACCGATAGCAAATGAGTCTGGCAGAGGAAAATGCCCACCATCGTTTTCCTACGTACCAGGCAACGAGGTATTTCAAAATGGTATTGTGAACATCTCCCTTGCACAGATTGGTGCTGAAGACTGTTGTGCTGATTGCTTTGGCGACTGCTTGTCTGCGCCTGTACCATGCGCTTGTGCAAGAGTCACCGGGGGTGAATATGCATACACACCGGGCGGTTTGGTAAAGCCAGATTTCATTGACAAGTGTGTCTCCATGAACCGGGTTCCCGAAGCACATCACAAGGTCTTTTGCAAGACGTGCCCGCTCGAGAGGTCGAGAGATAAAGCCTCACCAGAGCCTTGCAGGGGCCACCTTGTTCGGAAATTCATCAAGGAGTGCTGGAGCAAATGCGGGTGCAGCATGCGGTGCGGCAACCGTGTGGTCCAACGTGGCATAAGATTCAACCTTGAGGTTAGTATTTTGGTGAATGTATTCATCCTTTATTTGCCGTGTGCAGCATGCTGATCATTATACTGATGCCGGATGGCTTTCTTCTTACCATATAGGTGTTTTCCACGGGAAATGGGAGGGGTTGGGGGCTGCGCACGCAGAACGCATTGCCAAAAGGAGCTTTTGTGTGCGAATATGCGGGGGAAATACTAACGTGCGCAGAAGTACAGGAGCGGGCGGTCGAGAACATGAAGAATGCTAGGTATACACATGCGGTAGTGTTGGATGCTGGCTGGTCTTCGGGAGGGTCGCTGAAGGACGAAGAGGCATTGTGCCTAGATGGAACCTTTTATGGGAATGTTGGCAGATTCATCAATCACAGGTGTGCTCTTCTCTTGTCTTCTCTTGTCTTGTCTTTAATAACAGGGTCATTGCTCTTTCTTGAATGACACAGCAAAAAAATGAAGAGGCTTAACTAACTACATCTTGTCTTCCCTAATTCATGATGTAGATGCCGTGACTCAAATCTGGCCATGGTTCCTGTTCAAGTGGAGACTCCTGACCGGCACTATTACCATGTGAGCGACTAACTAATAACTAGTCTTAACAAGCAATTTGACTGATGCAGTGTTTTTTCAGACTCTGAAAGTAGCATAAGCATAAGGTAGACACAGGAAGGAAGCTGATGATGCTATTTGTTTTTGATGATGATGATTATGGAAAACAGGTTGCATTCTTCACTAGCAGGAAGGTGGAGGCCCTAGAGGAACTGACATGGGTATGTATGTATGTATGTATGCAGAGTTTGTTCTTGTTAATACTTAGTAATGAAGCAAAGCATAAGCATAAGGTACGCGTCTGTAAAGTGAGTTGCTGCTATTGTTGATTGGTTGGTTGGTTTGGTTTGGTTTGGTTTGGTTGCAGGACTATGGGATTGATTTCGACGAGGAGTTGGGGCCGGTGAAGGTGTTTGAGTGCCTGTGTGGAAGCAAGTACTGCCGAGGAAGTCGTCGGCATTGGCATCGTCAGCGCCTGAGTATGTTTGTTTGTGTCCTCTCCTCTCCTTCCTTGCTTGCTTGCTTGCTTCCTTCTTTGCTTCCTTGTTTCCTTCCTTGGGTTTTGTTCTGTTGTTTTACGAAAATGGCTAGGCTAGGAGTGATAGTTTTGTGGTTTGTGTGTTGGTTTTGCAGGGAATGGGAATGGGAATGGGAAGAAGAGAAGCAGGATTGAAGGGTGTTGATGCCATGCCTGTTAACTCATTCACCAAGTAGTAGTACTAGTAGTAGTAGTAGTAGGCAATTGACCTGGCTGAAGCAATGTTGTTGGTGGAACAATGCTGTCTCTCTTTCTGATGCTGCTGCTGCTCTCTTGTGTGTAATGAAATGAATATTGAAGCAAAGCATCCATGAGAAGGTGTAGTGACCTTGAGGCAAGAGAGTTAGTTATTATTCAGTCACCTTGAGGCAAAAGAGATGAATGATTGCTTGCACATCTAATACGTACATATAATGTACATCTAGTACGTACTAGGCTGGATTGGAACAGCAACAGGGCACAAGAGCAGAGACGAGGATAATAACTGAGAGAGAGCACGGTCGTAGTCAGCACGGTCGTCGGCCTCTTCACCAGCAATGAACTGGGCGTGGCTATCCTGACTTTGCGTCTCCTCGAGATCGTAGGCAGGGACATGACCACTGTCGTAGATCACATCCTCCATGAACTGGTCGTAGTAGGGGTCATTGACCGGTGGCGTTGGTGTTGGCATTCCGTCGAACAAGACGCGGGGGGATGGCATGGTGCCCGTAAACGGCGACCGTGTTTGCTTTCTTTGCATCTCGACGGACGGCCTGCTGGACCCAGGGGTGACATTGAGGTCGATGACGGCCGACGGGCGCGGGGTGGACGTCGCGGTCACGCTCACGTCCGGCGACCCTGAGAAACGGGTCTGGCCATCGTGCCTTGGCGGGGGGAAGCCGGGCGACATAGGCGTGGTCCGAGACGTCGGCGACTGGCAGTGCGGAGGCCGGGCGACCGACGAGTCTGTGCGGGCCGGGCCGACGGCCGCTGCAGAGAAACCGGCCGGACGACAAATGCCAAGCATGAGGAGGGCGTGCGCTTTGTTGACGATGGCCTCCTTCTCCTCGACCTTGGCCTTGCACCGCGCGTCCTCCATCGCAGCGTGCTCGGCGGCGAACTTGGCCGCGGCGGCATTGTCCTTGACGACCGCCCTCCGGTTCCTCCTCTTCGCCGATTCCGCGTCCAAGTTGGCGATCTCCTACGGCATGCACTCCGACCGCGGCTTCCTTGGCGCCTTGGCCTTCTTCTTCTTGGCCATTCCGGGCGGGTCGACGGCCAGACCACCAGAGTTCGGCTGGGCGTCGACCATGGACGGGGGAGGGAGGAGGACGGCGGGATGTGGGAGGGTTTGGGGGGAAATGGCGCCAAAGGGGGCGCTGTCTGTTTCACCCCAAAATCGGCGCAAACTTGGGCCGAGGATGGGTCGAAAGCGGACAGAAAACGGACATAAGTCCGTTTGCTCCCGCGTGTTGGGCCGTCTGGTTCGTCCGTTTACCCCAAACGGGCGTGTGCGGACAGGATGGGGTCGCCCGATGGAGTTGGCCTTACTACCTTACACGCACGCTATGCTATGCCGGAAAGACAAATAGGCACCCAAGACAAGGAAGCACCTTGGTCGGTCGGTCAGTCATGAGATCTCACACACACATACATACATGCATACATACATACATACATGGACTGGCAGGTGACATGCGCTCCGGTGACATGCACGGTGACATGCGGCTCAAATTCAAATTTAAACATTGCGAAAAAATCTGAAAAAAATCATGCATGTTCACAGCACATATTAAGATAACCCCTAAAAATTTCAGATCAAAATTCGAAACATGCATCGAGAAACAAAAAAGAGAAATCTGTCATGAATAGTTCCTGAACGGTTCTCTTTAGACTATTCACATCTGAGTTTCTCTTTTTTATTTCTCGATGTATGTTTCGAATTTTGATCTGAAATTTTTAGGGGTTATCTTAGTATGTGCTGTGAACATGCATGATTTTTTTCAGATTTTTTCGCAATGTTTAAATTTGAATTTGAGCCGCATGTCACCGTGCATGTCACCGGAACGCATGTCACCTGATCCCAGTCCTACATACATACATACGTGACTTGCAACCGTCGTGTCGTGTCGTGACCCCTCTTTGAGGACCTCCATGAATGATATACATACATATATGAAGAATTTTTTTATATATAATATAATATAATGCTAGTAGATCAGTTTTCTTTATTTTTTTATTAATGAAAAAAAGAAAAGGAAAGAAAAAGGAAAATATTTGGAAACGCGTGACGCGTGGGTGGGCTCTGGTGTGGTGTGGTGAGTTGACCTGACATCGGCCTCATCCTCCTCCTCTGCTTTCTTTCTTCCTCCGTCGTCTTGGTCTTGAAGCAGAGCAAAGCAAATCAAATCAGAGAGGAGAGAGCAAGATCCCCCCTCTCCTCCTCCTCCTCCTCCTCCTTGTTGGTCTGCTGCCTGCGAGGATGATTGTCCAGTCCAGATCTGTCTGTCTGTCTTTCTTTCTTTCTTTCTTTCTTTCTTTCTTTCTTTGATTTCCAACCAACAAACATCAGATCAGATCAGATTAGACTGGATTTGATTGGTTTGTTGCCTAGCTGTTGATTCATTCCGATTCGCCCTTGTTGGATTTGGATGGACTCCCATTCCCATTCCGATTCCAACCCCAACTCCAACTCCAATCCACAGCATTCTTCTTGTTGTTGTTGTTGTTGTTGTTGTTGTAATGAATTTGGAGGAGGAGGAGGAGGAGCTGCTGTTGATGCTCCTAGTACAACAAATAAGGAGGCGGCGGAGGAGGAGCAACAACAACAACAACAACAAGAAGAAGATTTGGGCTTGAAACTGCAGCTGCAACAACATGTAGATGAGGAGGAGGAGGAAGAAGAAGAAGAAGAAGAAGAAGAGGAAGAAGAAGAAGAAGAAGAAGAAGAAGAAGATAACACAAGAAGAAGAAGAAGAAGAAGAAGAAAAGGAGGAAAAGTGGTTCGCTTCAACGACTGCAGCCTCACCCAGGTCCTCGAGTTCCAGCCTAGGTACCTATCAATTCTCCTCTCCTTGTCACTATTATTTATTTACTTGCTCTGCTTTCATTCCATTCCATTCCATTCCATTTGGGACTTTCTTGCAAGTAGGAGTATAATTTAATTTTGCACAAATTGTACACTACATAGTAAGAAAGAAAGAAAGAAAGAAAGAAATCTCATCTCCTAAACTCCTAAACTCAATCCTAAAGCAAAACACACTCAACTCACCTGAAATTCATTTCATTTCATTTCATTATATGTAATGTAATGAATGTATGCACTCCGCCAAGGTATCATGCATGTCAGCAGCACACCAACCAATTTATCTTTTTTATCTACATACATACATACATACGTACATATGCTGTGTGCCCCTGATGCTCATAAGTGGACCCTGCTGGCCTGCATCATATATATCATCAACATTGCGCTTCTTAATTACTTGCTGCTTTACACTTACTTAATCTCATCAACTGACTCGAGCGACTCAGATAACAACAAGTTTACACACATAATCATTTCCCTAATTAATTTATACACGCGCACACACACACACACACACACACACACACACACACACACACACACACACACACACACACACACACAAGTGTGGCACCAGGCCTAGTGTTGTTATTTAGTCGTCAATTCTTTTGGCCTGTGCTGTTGTTTGCTAACTGCAAGAGGGTGCCTGCCTGCCTGCCTGTGTTGTTGTTTTGACAGCTCCCGTGAGGACGCCATCTCCTTGTGTGCCCGGCTTTGCACTTGGCTCTGCGGATCAGAAACTACTGATGATGATGATCATCATCATCATCATATTCATCCATCCTCATAGGTGATTGATTGAGTTTATGGGAAGAACTGCAAGCCAGCCCGCAACTAATATAAGCTGAACTGAATGCTTGTGCTCAAGTGAAGACTCAAGAGGATGGATGGATGGATCAACAGTCAGTGACACTTTGCTTCAGCTGTTAGGTGTTAGGTGTTTTTCTCTTTCTTTTACATGCATGCACGCAAATGAAAATGATGAACCACAGACTTGTTTCTTCAGAAAAAGAAAATACTGCATTGCATGCAATTTCATCATCAGTTGCTCCTTCCCTAGCCAGCCTATCTATCTGTAGGCTGCTGTATATAGTATGTACTAGCTCCGTCCGTCTGGGTTTTCAAGACCAAAACGGCACTATCTGCTGTACGTAACTGCGCTTGTTCTAGCTAATCAGTTTGCTGCATTGCATACTTGCTTGCATCAACAAGGAAGACGTGGAGGGAGCATGCAACAGAAGAATGTCTGCTTCACCTGGGCTAGCTGGGTCCTCTCCTCTTGGAGACTGGTGATGCTCCCTCCCTCCAGGCTCCAGTCCAGCATGCATGTTTCTGAATTCATGCCCCCCTCCCCTATCAACTTGAGGTAAGCATCTCCATCTCTCTCTCTCTTCAGTTGCTTTGAGCCTCAGGACTGAAGCCGATCGATAACTCATGCATGGACTCTGATACTTGCAGCCTTGTGTAATGTGCAGCCTGCACAAGCCGGTGGTGCTGTTCCTTCCAGGAAGGTGGCCTGCGCTTTTTTCAAGAGCTCTGGCAAAAAAGAAACTATATATGAACCAGCGCCGCGGCCTCGGAGCTCTACATCAAAAAGAGTTAGGGTTCGTTTTTGAGGGATGAACAGGGTGGCCGTCAAGTGTGTTACCAGCGACCACATCGAAAAATCGTTCCTGGCGGTTGCCTACATTAGCTGTGCGGCTTCGCGGGTTGTGCATCCATTCTTTAATACAGTATTAAACAAACATCTTTTCAAATTACATCAACATTTTTTTCTTGACTATACTACATTAACATTTCATCAATAAAACGCTTCAACACTTTTTTTAAATTACGTCAACACTTTTTTTTTATTAATTACATCAACATATTTGAAAATATGAGCACTTTTTCAAAATAGTTATGAATTTTTGGTTACTTTTATATTAATAAATTAATTACATATAAGTTATTCATATTTTTCTTTATCTTTATAAAATGAGAGAAAATGTGCATATTTTTAATAGCCCCTGCCCTATTTAAGCTCCGTTGTGTTTTTTTCATGCTTATCCCAGTTCATAGTTTATTTTTTTTTCGTTATGTTTCATACTTTCTTTTGTTTCATTTGTTGTTTCTTGTTTTATGTATTCAATTCATCTGTTTTTTTTAATCTTTCACTTTTTTGTCGTTTATTTTGATTAATTTATGTTTTATTGTTTGCTCTTTTTTTATTTCCTTTTATGTTATATTAGGGCAAAAAAGGTACATGAAAAAAATTAGTGACATGTGGTTACTCATTTTAGGTTCATGAATATTCGTTTTTAAATGCATGGATGAACATATCTTCTAAAGTACAAATCAAGACATGAATTTGACCTAAACTTAAATGAAAATCAATAGATAGACGGACAGTCCCTATGGAAAATAATTAAGGCGACATGCAGCAGCCGCAAGCATCTTCTGCAGATCGTCGATCGGTTGATTGCGTAGTATGTATGTATCCAGGACCGAGCCGGGCCCCAGGCAAGCCTCAGGCCCAACATGCGCTACAATCTCAACTAAGGAATCCGATGTCATGAACCGGTCCACGTTCCGGGCAGTTTGGTGCCTGACTACGCCTTTGGCCCATTTAGTTGGGGGTGCTGTGCGCTTTTCGAAAGCTTCCACCTAGAAACTAGGGGCTGGCCGCCGTGTCTGGTTAGGCCAGCCCGATGGACTGCATTTCGTCCCTGTAATGGCGGTGACGGTTTGAATAAAAGCTTCGTGAATTGTCTAAAAAAAACCCTAGAAGCTTGGAGCGGTTTCAGCAACTTCTTCCTGGTTTTGGGTAGGCTCCGTCTATTTTTTCTTTTCTTATTCTTGTTCTTTTTTTCTCCACTGTTTTTCTTTTGGGTTATTTCCTTTTCCTGTTTGTTTTTTTTTCTTATATTTTTTTATTTTTCTCCCTTTTTTAAAAATTCATGAACATTTTTTTTCAAATTTATGAACATTTTTGAATTTTTTAATGTTTTCTAAAATTTGTGAGCATTTTTTTTAAATTCAAGATTAAATTGTTTCAAGTTAAAATGAAACCAACCGAAATAAAACAATGAAGTGAAAAAAATCTAAAAAAGAGAGTGCGCTTATTTGCTGGGTTTAGCGCCTTGCTGTTGCTCGATAGGCCAGGCCCATGTAGGAAGGGCGTGAGCTAAGGGGGCTTAGTGGTCCCTAGAACCGACACATTATTACAACTAGTGGACCCGTTGCGCCAAATGGCGCAGAGGCACGCTAAACCCATGCACGCGATGAAGAAAATATCTATGGTTTAATCCCCTTTAAAAGAAAACCTGGTGGACTGTTGTCTACAATGAGATCTATATACACATTTTAATTTGATAGCACAGAGTCCATTTAAAAGAAAATAGGCACACACACGGCATGTGTTAAAAAATTGTTAAAGAAATACATACGTTGGTGCTAAAAAATATATGTATATCTAATAGCATGTGGGAACATATTAATGAGGCATTTTTTTAGGAGGGGTATCTCACCAAATGGCGCAGCTTCCCATCTGAAACCATGTGCGCATCGAAAATATTTGTATTTTTTTAGTAATTTTATGTTTAAGCAAATGCAAAGACCATGGCTATATTTTTTGAAAATATTTGGTGTAGTAGAAGTAGGTTTTAGCAACTAACAATTCAAACCCTTTAACATGTAAAATTAAGGATAATTTATCTTTGAAAATATATACTTGAGCTTGCATATTTTTATGTTATTCAGGTACCATAGAGCCATGTTAGTTGCGATGACTTCTCCACCATTGTGTCTTCTTCCTTGGTAGAATAGTTGTAAACTAAAGTACTCCCTCCGTTCCGAATTACTTGTCTCACGTATGGATGTATCTAGATGTATTTTAGTTCTAGATACATCCATTTCAGCGACGAGTAATTTGGAACGGAGGGAGTAGTAGTGAAACAAAAGATATGCTCAAAACAAAAAGGTGGTGCCACATGGAGAAAATCAGCAAGAACGAGGAACACACGATACAAAGGGTTGCACCACTCAAGAATCTATATGAATCCATCACGGTACATTTCCCACAAGCTGCAACCTAATCATCCTAACAACTTGATCTGAGTTGAAACCAATCAAATATCCCAAGATCTTTTCAGTAACTCACAAAGACAAAATTTTTTTGATAGTAAGACACATGCCTTTAAAAAGAATTCTTGGAACACCTCTTCTCACATGGTTTAGCTCCTCCTCCCACGGCTTCCACGCGGCTTCCTCGTGAAGTGGGGGGGGGGGGGGGGGGGGGGGGGGGGGGGGAGGTGGATAAGGACCTCGGGAGGCGGTGGAAGAGGCGAGAGAGCTCCTGGGGCTGTGGGGGGGAAGGGAAGGGAGAACCGGAGGAGGGAGGTGGCGCGGCGGCTGTGTCGACGAGGAAGGGACGACAGGCGGTTGCCGCTCCTGCTGTTGTAGACGAGACGGAGACGCGGCATGGGGGGGGCATGGCGCAGGAGTCAGGCAACGAGACGAGAGTGCAGCTGAGGAGCGGGAGCAGGAGCAGCGCCGCCCACCCGTCGTCTCGTCGCGACAGGCCAAAGGCGACGCGCTGTCCACAACGCACGACGCTCCAAAAGCGAGATAATTAACCCACACCACACCATGGGACATACAGCGCAGGAGTCAGGCAGAGCACGACGCTCCAAAAGCACCCACCCATCATTGGTACAGTATATGTTAGAATTTGTGGCTTATTATTGGGCCTAGGTGTGGATGGTAATTTTGCAGAAAAAGTCCCCATGATTTTTGGTATTCAACCCGCCGTCCTATTTTAAGTGGTTAATCTTAGAAAACATTTCGTTTTTCAAAAAAGACCATGTAGTTGTGTATATTCAACGCGCGGTCCATGCTGTACAGCTGCGATCATGGTCAGCAATTCAGCATGCTCCATCATATTAACCGAAATTACACAACTATGACAAGTCCTACCGAATCTGCAACATCTACCAAGGTACGGTAGTCTTCACAATGACTTCTCCTGGTTTTAGTCTTCAGCGCTGAGGGAGTCCTGGACTAGGGGGTGTCCGGATAGCCTGACTATCATCGTCAGCCGGACTCCAAGACTATGAAGATACAAGATTGAAGACTTTGTCCCGTGTCCGGATAAGACTTTCCTTGGCGTGGAAGGCAAGCTTGGCAATACGGATATGTAGATCTCCTACCATTGTAACCGACTCTGTGTAACCCTAGCCCTCCCCGGTGTCTATATAAACCGGAGGGTTTTAGTCCGTAGGACAACAACCATTACAACAATCATACCATAGGCTAGCTTCTAGGGTTTAGCCTCCTTGATCTCGTGGTAGATCCACTCTTGTACTACCCGTATCATCAATATCAATCAAGCAGGAGTAGGGTTTTACCTCCATCGAGAGGGCCCGAACCTGGGTAAAAACATCGTGTCCCTTGTCTCCTGTTACCATCCGCCTAGACGCACAGTTCGGGACCCCCTACCCGAGATCCGCCGGTTTTGACACCGACATTGGTGCTTTCATTGAGAGTTCCTCTGTGTCGTCACCGATAGGCTTGATGGCTTCTTCAATCAACAACAACACAGTCCTGGGTGAGATTTTTCTCCCCGGACGGATCTTCGTATTCGGCGGCTTCGCACTGCGGGCCAATTCACTTGGCCATCTGGAGCAGATCGAAAGCTACGCCCCTGGCCATCAGGTCAGATTTGGAAGCCTAAACTTCACGACGGATATCCGCGGAGACTTGATCTTCGATGGATCCAAGCCGTAGCCGAGCGTGCCGCACTGTCACGATGGGTATGATCTAGCTCTGCCGCCGGACAACACTTTGGAGGCCGCACACGAATCCGCTCCGACCCATAATTCGGAGCCGATCGCGCAGATCGAGGACGGGTGGCTGGACACCGCCTCGGGAGCTGCAACTTCCACGACGATGGAGCCGAACACTGACCTTGTCCCCTATAAAGCTCGTGACTCCGAGGTGCCGGACTCCGAACCTCCTGCGCCCCTGCCAATCGAATCCGATTGGGCGCCGATCATGGATTTCACCGCTGCGGACATCTTTCAACACTCACCCTTTGGCGACATCCTAAATTCGCTAAAACATCTCTCGCTATCCGGAGAGCCCTGGCCGGGCTACGGCCAGGATGGTTGGGATGCGGACGACGAAGAAATTCAAAGCCCACCCACCACCCACTTTGTAGCCACTGTCGACAATCTAACCGACATGCTAGACTACGACTCCGAAGACATCGACGGTATGGACGACGATGCCGGAGACGATCAAAAACCAGCGCTCACCGAGCACTGGAACGCCACCCTAACCCATGGTGTATATATGGTGGACACCCCAAAAGGAAGCGATAACGAGGAACAACGGGGCGCGGCAAAGGATAATCCCGCCGACAAACAACAAAAACGGCGACGCAGACGCTGCCCTAAGTCCCGCCTCGACAAAAACAGCACTCCTAATGACCCAGCAATAGAGCAGGGCAAATCAGTGGGCGACGAACATGCAACCAAGCAACCATCCGAACAGGACGAATCGGATAATCAATCCATGCCCGGCGAAACCAACAGTCCAGACGACCTCACGCCGGACACACCATCGGAGCATAAGAACCTTCACAAAAGACTCGTCGCCACTGCAAGAAGTCTGAAGAAGGAAAAACGGAAGCTCAAAACAGCGGAAGACATACTCAGAATGAGGTGGAGCAAAGTACTCAAGACCGTGGACAAATATGGCAATGGCCACCAAACAAAGAGCTACCCGAAGCGCAAACTGCTGCCGGAATTCGACGAGGAGGCCATAGAGCCCCCACAGTCAAAAAGCAAAGAGGCCGCCTGGTCGAATAGACGACCAGATGATAGGCCAAAAGCAACAAGCGGCGCCGCACACAAGCCGACTCATGATCCTAGGAAAACAGATGGCCCGACCAGGTCCATCTATGGGCCAAAAAAGAGGGCCCCAGGAAGCAACACAACACTCCAATACAGGGGCGCCGCACACCCACTATGTTTCACCGATGAAGTGCTGGATCACGAATTTCCGGCGGGGTTCAAACCCGTAAACATAGAGGCATACGACGGAACAACAGACCCAGGAGTCTGGATTGAGGATTACATCCTTCACATACACATGGCTAGAGGAGACGATCTCCACGCCATAAAATATCTACCCCTCAAGCTCAAAGGGCCGGCTCGGCATTGGCTCAAAAGCCTCCCAGAAAACACTATTGGAAGCTGGGAAGAGCTTGAGGACGCGTTTAGAACAAATTTTCAAGGGACTTATGTCCGCCCTCCGGATGCAGATGATCTAAGTCATATAACTCAACAGCCCGGAGAGTCAGCGCGCAAATTCTGGAACAGGTTCCTCACCAAAAAGAACCAAATAGTCGACTGTCCGGACGCCGAAGCCTTAGCAGCTTTTAAACATAATGTCCGAGACGAATGGCTCGCCAGACACCTCGGCCAATAGAAACCGAGAACAATGGCCGCGCTAACAAGCCTTATGACCCGCTTTTGCGCGGGGGAAGACAACTTGCTAGCAAGATGCAGCACCAGCGACCCGAGTACATCCGAGATCAGAGATGGAAACGGAAAATCACGGCGCAGAAAGGATCAGCGCCGGAATAAAGAAAAAAGCCCAAAGAACACGGCGGTCAACGCCGGATTCAAAAGCTCGCGGCCAAACAACAAAACACTGCCTCTTAAGGACAACAGTGATGAGCTATCCAACTTAAACAAAATTTTGGATCGGATATGTCAAATCCACAGTACCTCCGGAAGGCCTGCAAACCACACCCACCGAGATTGTTGGGTTTTTAAACAGTCCGGCCGACTCAATGCCGAACACAAGGGGCTCGACGCGCCAAGCGAGGACGATGACGAACCCCACCAGCAGAGCACCGAAAAACAAAAGACTTTCCCACAAGAAGTCAAAACAGTAAACTCACTTCATGTGATATTACGGAAAACCAATGCGGCACCCGCTAAAATAAGTGCCGCACGGTCCACCCCAGCGAAACCTCGAAGTTGGATGTCAAAACCAATCACCTTCGACCACCTGTATTGTTCCAGAAGCATTCGAAACACAGGATGGACTGCTCTGATATTGGACCCTATAATCGACGGAATACAATTTACACAAGTCCTGATGGACGGCGGCAGCGATTTAAACCTGCTGTATACGAACACAATCCGCAAGATGGGGATAGACCTTACTAAAATTCGACATAGCCGCACTTCCTTTAAAGGAGTGACACCAGGCCCTTACGCCAAGTGCACAGGCTCCTTATCACTAGAAGTTGTGTTCGGGACATCTGACAACTTCCGAAGCGAAAGGCTAATCTTTCATGTCGCCCCATTCAAAAGTAGCTATCAAGCACTATTGGGACGTGGAGCTTTTGTCCGCTTTAATGCAATACCGCATTACGCGTCTCTTACGCTTAAAATGCCCGGTCCATGCGGCATCATTTCATTAAAAGGTCATTTAAGACCCCGAACACGGCTAGACGAGTCCGGAATAAATACGCTAGGGGCTCCCTAGCCGCACACCCCTTCACAAGGGGCTGTGCATATAAGCAATAATGAGCTAATATAGGCTTAGCTTTATTCATTTATTAATATTTTTATGCACTTTTTCGCACAATTTCCTTTCAAACTAAGTTCCTCTCTTTTTACAGATGAACAACGTGCACACCCGTCCAGGATAATGGCACAACGGAGACACAGGCGCAGACGTGCAGTAGGGACCCGTTGCAAGGATTCTTTTCAGATTAAGACCCTGCGTAAACCTTTTTTACTGTCTCTTGTTGCTATAATCCCCTGGTTTCTCATTATAACCAGAGAGGAGACTGACGTTTTGGCATCGGCCGCGCCAGAAGACCTTGCTCGTACCTGGACACTAGGGGCTTAGCGCATTGTTCTGCCCACCATTATAAAGACCGAACACCTTAGGGAGTGCTCGACGTCTCGAGTTAGGCCTTATATGCATCAGCTCCGAATCATGTCTTTAGTCAAATGTTGGGTTTGCCTGGCTCCTGTGTTTTGCTGCCTTACGTTCCGTATCATCGGCTAACACGGCACCAGGAGAACTACTGCGATTGTGCCCCAGTTCGGCTGGGCGAGCACCTCAGTAGAGAAAGCCGAAAACTGACTGTCATGATACAGCGAGAGACTGGTCAACCACTCGATCGACCACTGGAATGTTTAGAATTCCTCCGCTTTGACGAAGGACCGTTTCCCGGTCAGGCACATACGCGCCCCGAATTCGGAGAGCGCGGTGCCACCAGGGGCTATATCGTAGCCCCACCCTCGAACTCCCATGGCTAAGTGAAAGTGATAAAGCATTATAGTCCGGTTGCCTTGTTTGCTACGCTACCACCTCCTTCACAGGACCGAGACGTCGGATTAAGTGTGAAAATGCGCTATTTTTGCGAACACCCCCGCACCTTGTGCGTGGGGGCTGAAGCCGACGACTGCCATCTTTCAGGTTATACACACATATACATAAACGGCCCCACAGGAGATATTTCAATACTTTAACGCACAAGTATAAAAAGCACCTACATCATAAACATTGTTTTACAAAATAAAAATGTTCATTTGAACGTGACATTTTTTGAGCACTGCGACTCTATTACACGAGCACCACGCAAAACTTCCCCAAAATAGTGCTCGGCGGGTAATCGGCTCTCGTCCGAACCCTGGGTCACAACAGTGGTGGCATCCATCTCCGTCCAATGTGTCTTCACACGGGCGAGTGCCATCCGTGCACCCTCTATGCAGGCCGACCGCTTCATCGCCTTGATATGCGGCACCGTCCCAAGAAATTGCTACAATAAGCCAAAATAGCTCTTCGGCTTGGGCCTATCCGGCCAGACATGAGTCACGATATCCGTCATGGCAAGTCCGGACAACCTATTCACCTCAGCCCATTCGGCCAACCGATCGGTCAGCGGAAGTGAACGATCCGGACTATGGAATTGAGACCAAAACAGCTCTTCCATCTTGTGATCCTTCTGACTTTGGAAGTGCACAACGGCATCCGCCGCACTCGCCGCTAAGTCCATATAAGGATCCTCCGGACCCCACAGCTGGCCAAGCTGGGCATACTTTGGATCCGTAAACCTGCGGCGCAGCAGAAAAGGCTTGCCAGCCACAATGTCTCTGGCCTGGCGCAACTCCTCCTTTATAGCCCGCATTGCAGAACGGGCATCCTTGGCTTCGGCGGTGGCCTTCCCAGGTCTTCTCGCTCCGATAGGCGCTCCTTTTCAAGAGCCTCATTGCGGTCGGTAGCATCCTTTAACTTAACGGCCATTTCGGCCATCTCTTCCTTGCTTCGGCAGTGTGCAGCCCTTTCGGCTTCTAACTCCTCGGCCGCCATCGAGGCAGCCGCATCACTTCTTATGGCTTGCTCCTTGGCTTGAGCAAGTTCGGCCCGAAGGCTCTCCACAGCAGCGGCACCATCTGCGTCAAGCACACATATTGTAAGAGGTGGCCTTCGGCTCCCTTACTAGGTGACCATGGAGAAACAACTTACCTTGCGACTCGTCAAGTCGCTTGTTGACTAGCGCGATGTCCGCATCGGCAACGTCGAGTTGCCGCTTTAGTTCAGCAACTCCATCAGTCCGGCTGGCCCCCGGACTATCCGCCACCTGCATAGGAAAGGCGACAATTAATACCTGCGATTTTGATCCTCGGCACGCTGTCGCTTTCGACAACCTACCGAGTCTTAGGGGCTACTATCTATACAGGGCGCACCTTATGTGCAAAACTGTCAAACAGGTGTGTCATTTTTACGTACCTCAAACCCCGCCAACAAACTCCTGACGGCATTACGCAATCCGCTTTCGGCGGACGAAATCCTTCCAATCACCATACTCATCAATGCATGGTGATCTTCTGAGATAGACGCCCTCTCAAGCAGATCCTTCAGCTCCCCCGGCCGCATACCAGTTGGCGCCGAACTATCCGGCTTTGCCGGACTCAGGGATACCCTCTGTCAAGGTTGTCAGAATCGCGATTTTGCATCGGATCGGAACCCCGATGGTAGGATCGCAAATCATAGAATCTTCACTATCAGAATCGTAGAAGCGTAGATTCTATGAAGTAAAATCGTAGAATCAGAGGGGTTAGTTTGGGTCGTAAAGTCGTAGAATCGTATAATAGAATCGCGATTCTGACAACCTTGCCCTCTGTGATGACACTTCAGGCTCATCCGCCCTATCCGACGGCGCAGTGGACGGAGGCGTCTCGCTCTCCACCATCTCCGGACGAAGGTCCCCCGAAGACGAGCTCATCTGAGAAGGTCGGAGATCCGAACTACAAGGTAAACACTTCAGTTATCCTCAGAAGCACAAATAAGGATGTCTCTTATTGCCAAACTCCCTTTTCTCTACTTACGGCTCGCTGGAGGGCTGATTCTTTAGGGGAGACTGTGCGGCCGGGGCCTCCCCGGACGCAGGACCCTCCGGTGAAGATCTCTTCCCCCGCTTAGGGGCTTTGGCCTCCGGGTCTCCGGAGGCGGTCCTCTTCTCCCCCTGGAGGGAGGGATTCTCGATCCCCCCTTTTCAAGCGCCTCCTTGGGCGAGGCGGTAGCTCCCTTATTTTCCCCTTCGCCTTCTTCTGAAGGCGCAACCTCTAGCATCCTGACCAGCACGGGATCCGGCACGGTCTCCGGGAGGGGGGCCGGACACCGTATGAGCTTTGCCTGCGCTATCCACTCCTGTTAAAGGACAACGGGTTAAAAGGCGAATTATAGAAAGGCAAACAAACGGTATGTCCGAACAGTGAGCTACTTACTTGAGTATCCAGGCGATTGCAGCTTAGGCCAGCATCCTCGGTCAATTCCGGACACGCCTCCCGTGATCCGAAGAACAATTTGTACATCTTCATGGGTGTCGAACCCATGAAGTGTTGGAGAATCCGTGGTCCCTCCGGATTAAATTCCCATAGCCGGAGAGGGCAGCGTTTGCAGGGCAGGAGACGCCTAATCAGCATAACCTGCATCACCACGACCAGATCGATCTCCCTCGCTTGGAGGTCTCGAATACGGCCCTGCAATAGGGGCACGTCCTTTGACGACCCCCAGTTGAGCCCTTGGTTTACCCATGACATCAGCCGTCGAGGAGGTCCCGAGCGGAGCACGGGCGGCGGCTTCTGCCTGCTGCCCTTCGGAGCGGTGATATAAACCACTCCTGTTGCCACAAGCCGAGCTCCTCTTGGAAGGAGCCCTCAGGCCACGGGGCATCGGCCCTCCTGCTTACAGCCGCCCCGCCGCACTCTGCTTGATGCCCCTCGATCATCTTCGGCTCCACATTGAAGGACTTCAGCCACAGGCCGAAGTGGGGGGTGACGCGGAGGAAGGCTTCACAGACGACGATAAATGCAGAAATATGGAGGATGGACTCCGGAGCCAAGTCATGGAATTCCAACCCATAGTAGAACATGAGCCCTCTCACAAAAGGATCCATCGGGAAGCCTAAACCCCGACGGAGGTGGGATACAAAGATGACGTACTCGCCGGGATCGGGGGTGGGGATGGCCTGCCCTTCGGCGGGCAGCCTATGCGAAATCTCGTAAGACAGGTACTTGGCCTCTCGCAGCTTTAGCATGTCCTCCTCCGTGACGGAGGAGGGCATCCACCGGCCCTTAAGGTCGGAGCCGGACATTGTTGAAGGTCCGAAGCGCTCGAATCTGGGGCTGTGGGTGTTGGAACTTGGAGCAAGGAGAAGATTCGATGGAGTATTGAAGAAAAGAAACGAGCCTTGGTCCTATTATAAAGAGGAAGAATACCAGGAGCCGTCTCCGTGACCGTTCGGGACTCGCCTTCGATAGAGGGGGCGTGGCGACGGGCGTGGTTGGGTTACCCACGTCCGTATTGATGAGAATCCCGGAATAAGGGGAACACGATCTCTGCTTCAACAAGACGTGCCAAGGAAACCGCTTCGCTAAACGCGCTGAGGTGGTATAATAAAATACGATTCAAGTAAAGGCTTGGTAGTGGCGTGACATCACGCTACATGATACGTCAGCAGATTGAACCTGTGTATATAATATTCTCTCTACGAGGAAATGTGGAAATTATTTTGCAGAGCCGGACACTATCCTGGTGTTCGCAATCTTCTATGAATTATTCGGAGGAGGAACCCGCCTTGCAATGCCGAACAATATGCGCGCCGGACTCATCGTCATTGAAGCCTGGTTCAGGGGCTACTGAGGGAGTCCTGGACTAGGGGGTGTCCGGATAGCCGGACTATCATCGTCAGCCAGACTCCAAGACTATGAAGATACAAGATTGAAGACTTCGTCCCGTGTCCGGATGGGACTTTCCTTGGCGTGGAAGGCAAGCTTGGCAATACGGATATGTAGATCTCCTACCATTGTAACCGACTCTGTGTAACCCTAGCCCTCCCCGGTGTCTATATAAACCGGAGGGTTTTAGTCCGTAGGACAACAACCATTACAACAATCATACCATAGGCTAGCTTCTAGGGTTTAGCCTCCTTGATCTCGTGGTAGATCCACTCTTGTACTACCCGTATCATCAATATCAATCAAGCAGGAGTAGGGTTTTACCTCCATCGAGAGGGCCCGAACCTAGGTAAAAACATCGTGTCCCTTGTCTCCTGTTACCATCCGCCTAGACGCACATTTCGGGACCCCCTACCCGAGATCCGCCGGTTTTGACACCGACAAGCGCAATGCACATGTGGAAGTAAACTGACGCTGTTATATGGCTAATTTTTTTGGTGTTGTAGACCGGCCATTCTTCTCCCGGGTCGAATCGAAGGTTTTCAAAGAGTTCTTTGGCGTGCCACACAGCAAATTCGACAAGGAAGCCTGCAGGTTTGCTGGCTCTTCCTTTGATGTTCGTGTATCTACATGTTCAGTTAGTTCTTTGTGATGCTAAGTTGATTTATCTGCTGCCTGTCATTTCCAGTGCTTGTGTGGATAACATCAAGATGGTGTATGGTCAGGACTCTCCTGAGCTTGGAAACTTCAAGCAGGTCATTAGGGAGGAAAATAGTAATCATGGAGGATAAGACCTATGCTTGCTGAAGTTCTTAATCACACTTCTTTTCTTTCATCATGTGAAGTCAGGTCTATACCTAGGAATGGGAATGTCATTGCTCATTCCCTAGCTAAGAAAGCTTTTATGCAAAGAGCTGTCTCTAGTTCTTCAATCTTATGCAGCAAATCTTCTGGATGTAAAGCTCAGCAAGCTTTAAACTCAATCTCCTTTCCTTTTGGAAAGTTCATCTCTGTACACTGTTTGGGTTGCAAATAAATAAAATCAAGGGCTCTCTCTGAGGGCCTATATGTTGTACAAAAAGGTTAAATTGTTGGATACCACATGTCCACATATACTGGTACCTGATTGATTATGGAGTGTAGAGTACTCACTCACCGAAGCAGTTGAAAACCGGAACACAAATACTGGCACCTAATTCTCACCTATGAATGAGTCTACATTTAAGTGAATCTTGTTCTGCTCAGAGTTGGGTTTGTTATTTGTTTATCAAATTTTGATGCACTACCAGAATCGGCCCCTATGCCGATGGCCATGGCCATCGGTGTCGGTGTGAAAACCGGCGGATCTCAGGTAGGGGGTCCCGAACTGTGCGTCTAAGGCTACGGCGGAGGTGTCTGGACTGAGGCAGAGTCTGGAGCAGGCCGAAGGGGAACTTCGCCGAGTGAAGAAGCAGTTGGAGGATAACCAAGGTATGCCGAAACCTTGTTCCGTTTAGCACAAATGAATAAGTGTGCCTGATGAAAGTATTTTTATTGTGCGCTCTAGGGGCGATGGCCGAAATTGAGGCTCTTAAGAAGGCTGTGGCCGAAGCCGAGAAGAAGGCAGCCGCGGAGCAGGCTCTTCACGAAAAGCACGAGGCCAGGGTCATTGAAGCTGAACGAGAGCTTCAGGATGCCGTGAAGAAAAGCGAGACTTTGGAGCAGACTTTACCAGGGAAAGAATCCGAACTCGCCCAAGGTCACCAGGCCGAAAGTAATGTCCGGGAGGAAGCCCAAGTTGCTCTGAAGGAAATTCAGGAGGCGAGGCAGATTGCGGCTGGTAAGGCTTTTTCTATACAAAGCGGTATTTTTGAAAGGAGAAAATCAAGTTGATAATTTGAATTCTGTTTTCTCTAGGGGTGTTTGCAGAGCTGCCACGCAGCATATCTGATGCCGCCCAATTCTACCGAGCCGAGGAAACGAGGATTGCAGAGAAACTCTTCTGGTCGCAGTATTTGGCGCCGAATTATCCGGTGCCATTTACCAATCAGCTGAAGCAGCTGATCGAACTGCACAAGGCGGCCGAACTAGCCATGAAGGATTTGATTGTCCGGCTATGGCCTGTCGAGCCAATTCCAAGAAGTTATTTTGGGCTCGTGAAGCGGCTTGTGAGTGCCTGCCCTCAACTCAAAGTCATCAAGCGGTTGGTCTGTATGGAGGGTGCGCGAATGGCCTCCGCCCGCACAAAAGTGCATTGGGGAAAGGTCGATGCGAAAAAGCTGATGACCGAGGGACCGCCAGAGGGGAAGGAGCACCGCAAGCCCAAATTATATTATAATAGTGTCCTGAAAGGAGCCCGCCTTGTGGCGGAGAAATGCACCAAGGACATTGTATTTCCATGAATACAGTCATGCTGTCCTTTGTAATGCTAAACAAGGTCATTTCTATTATTTATTGCCTGTTATGTGAAAGTTTTTCCTCCTGTGCGGCCGTTTCATATATATTAATCCTAAGAGTTGGCCAGTCGTCGGCTTCTGCCCCCACGTAGGAAGTACGGGGGTGTTCGGGATAAACCTGAGCAGTCTTTATCCCATTTTTGGGTCCTTGAAGGAGGTGTTGAGCACAACGAACCAGACAATCAGACTATAGGGCTTTATCACTCTCACTTAGCCATAGGAGTTTGTCAAAAGTAAGGTAGGCGCAACCCCTGGTGTTCGGAAGACCACATGAGGGGCTCTATAAGCACCTGATCGGGAGAAAAACCGATCCATCGCATGCTGCATTGGTTATGGCATTATGAGGAATAAATCCTTAAAGATTTTACAACCTCTCGAACAGCTGACCAGCTCTCGCCGTATCATGACAGTCAGTTTTTGGCTTTCTCTACTGAGGTGCTCGTCCGGAAGAACCGGGACACAATCGCAGTAGTTCTCCCAGCGCCACCTTAGCCGATATAGTGGGACGTAAGGTACCAAAACATGAGAGCCGGGCAAACCCAACTATTGACCCAAGACATGATTCAGAGCTGATGCATACACTAGTAGAAAAGGGGGCAAAGGTCCAGGCCGGGTCAGCCCATTAGTCCCGGTTCAGTCCAGAACCGGGACCCATGGTGGCATTGGACCCGGTTCGTGAGCCCCGAGGGCCGGCCGGGCCACGTGGGCCATTGGTCCCGGTTCGTCTGGACCTTTTGGTCCCGGTTGGTGGGACGAACTGGGACCAATGGGCCTCGCTCCTAGCCCACCACCATTGGTCCCGGTTGGTGGCTTGAACCGGGACCAAAGCCTGCTCTTTAGTCCCGGTTCATGCCACCAACCGGGATCAATGAGGTCCCTATATATACCCCCTCACGTAAGAGCAGAGCACACTACTCTGTTTTTTCTGGCCGCCGAGGGGAAGAGGGCTTGGTGGTGCTCTAGCTCACCTCCTATGCACACAAGGTGTTCGATGGAATGCCCAAGCCACACTACTTAAGCTTTCTCCTCTCCAGGCTCGACCTCCAAGCTCCATTTTCCTCAATATTTGTCTAGGTTTAGCGGTCCGTCATGCCCCATCCCCATCTTCACCAACCAAAACAGCGGTGTCCCCTTTGATGCAACAACCGAGATGGGAAAGGACACATATTATGGTTACATAGTGGACATATGGGAACTTGACTACGGAAATGATTTTAAGGTCCCTTTGTTTAAGTGAAATGGGCCAATCTGTCAGGAGGCGGGGTACAGGTAGACCCACAGTACGGAATGACAACAGTGGATCTGAAAAATCATGGGTACACTGACGAACCGTACGTCCTAGCCAATGATGTGGCACAGGTTATCTATGTGAAGGACATGTCTACCAGACCGAGGAAAAGAAAAGATAAGGAAGCGAATACATCATACCATGAGACAAAGCGCCACATAGTTCTTTCAGGAAAAAGGGACATCGTGGGAGTGGAGGGCAAGACAGGCATGTCTGAAGATTATGAAAAGTTTCATGAAATTCCTCCCTTCAAAGTCAAGGCTGACCCAAGCATCCTGATAAACGATGAAGATTATCCATGGTTACGGCGCAATAAGCAAATGACACAAGTGAAGAAAAAGTGAAGACTTTCTCCCGCAACTATTATGATGATACCATGCCAACTTTGTAACAGACGAGTATGATACCATTGTCCATTTGGTACATGCACATGCTATGTGGGTGAAATTATGATACCATGCCAACTTTCAAATTTTTTAGAGTTCATTTGAAATGCTCGTTGTGCTCAGAGTTTAGTCCCACCTCGCCAACCGAAGGGCGCTCACACCGGTTTATAAGCCTGCCCCTCTCTGCCTTGTTGAGCTCCTCTCAAAGTGAAAATAGATGCCCCTATACAGGGAATTTGACCTAAATTCATAGTGAATTTCTCTGAAATTCATAGAAATTTATTATGAATTAGGTTGAATTTTCTCTATAGGCGCATCTATGTTCATTTTTTTAGTAAAGTTAATCACAAACTTGTGATTCACACAAATTTCAAAGAATTCAAATTTTAACTATTCAAATTTGAAAACTAATGGCACTAACAGAAAGTTTATAATTTTGCTGACCTAAAATCTAAAAGATTTTAAAATAAAGCAAAAAACAAAATAAAATAAATAAGGCAGAAAACAAAACAAAAAACTGGAAACAAAATAAAAATAGCAACAATAATTATTTTGTTGTAAGTAGAAACAAAATAAAATAAATAAAGCAACAAAGAAAACAAAAAAAAACAAAAAAAGTGTTTTCAAATTTGAAAACTAATGGCACTAATAGAAAGTTTATAACTTTTCTAAAACTAAAAGCAAAAAAGAACTAAAAAATAAAGCAAAAAACAAAAGAAAATAAATAATGCAGAAAACAAAACAAAAAAACTAGAAAAAAAATAAAAATAGCAACAATAAGTATTTTGTTGTAAGTAGAAACAAAATAAAATAAATAAAGCAAGAAAGAAAACAAAAAACGAAAAAAGTGTTTTCAAATTTGAAAACTAATGGCACTAACAGAAAATTTATAATTTTTCTAAAACTAAAAGCAAAAAGAATTAAAAAATAAAGCAAAGAACAAAAGAAAATAAATAATGCAGAAAACAAAACAAAAAAACTGGAAAAAAATAGCAACAATAACTAAAGAAAACAAAAAAACAAAAAAGTGCCTCCTTCTGGGCCCCCACGGCCTGAATACGACTAGAAACCCTACCATGGGCCAGGATTCAGGTCCGCAGAAGGCCCAGCAGGCCCACAAGCAAAGTAGTGTCAGATTAGGCCCATAGGCCTGTAGTTCAGAAGAGTTCTAGAGAGAGGAGGCAGTAGGGCTTATAAGCAGGTGGTCGACGCTCTCAACTAGCGAGGTGGGACTAAACTCCCACCACCACGCCGCTGTGAGGGGCCTTTAGTCCCGGTTGGTGGCACGAACCGGGACCAATGCCACCCTTTAGTCCCGGTTCGTGGCACCGACCGGGACCAATGCCCCCCCTTTAGTCCCGGTTCGTGCCACCAACCGGGACCAAAGGCCGCCACTTCCCGCCCTTTGGGCTGTTGAAAAGAGGCCTTTGGTCCCAGTTGGTGGCACCAACCGGGACTAAAGGGTGCATTAGTCCCGGTTGGTGCCACCAACCGGGACTAAAGGCTTTGCTATATAAGCAGCACTTAGCAGTTTCGACCAAGTCACCCACTTCTCCCCCGACGCCCCCTGCTCCTCCTCGTCGCCGTCGCCGCCCGACGCCCCTGCTCCACCTTGCCGTCGCCGCCGCCATTGACGCCGTCAGGCTGCTCGCCTTCGCCGTCGCCGCCGCCATCGACGCCGTCAGGCTGCTTGCCTTCGCCGTCGCCGCCGCCCCCTGTGACACAGCCTGCTCCCGCGCCCCTCCCGTCCCGCGCCCCTGCGCCCCTGTTCTACGCGGCCGCCGCGCTGCCGCCCCTGTCCTGTGCGGCTGCCGTGCGCCGCCCCTGTCCTGCGCGGCCGCCGCGCCGCCGCTCTGCCCTGCGTTGGCGCCGCGCGCCGCCCCGCCGCCCCTGCATTTTTTTTTTGCATTTTTTGTTTTTTTGCATTTTTATAAAAATGTATATATGTATGTATATATGTTCTCTGTGTATATATATGTTCATGTATATATGCAAAAGATAGATTTTTAGAAAAAATACTATTTTTTTCTTGTTCATAGATTTTTTTGGGTGATATTAATTATTGTAAATATGCAAATGTTTGTATATTCATATGAACAATGAATTAGGCAAAACCTTTACTTTTTTTCTAAAATTTCTATTTGAACATTATTTAAAAAAAGCAATACTACTTCATGTATTTTTAAGAAGGAAGAAGAAGAAAAAGAATGAGAGGAAAAAGGAAATAAGAAGAGGAAGAAGAGGAGAAATAAATAAGAAGAAGAAAAAAGAAGAAAAGGAAGAGGAGAAGAAGAAAGGAATAGAGGAGAAGAAGAAAAAATAGAAATTTTTTCTATTTTTTCTTCTTCTCCTCTATTCCTTTCTTCTTCTCCTCTTTTTATTTCTTCTCGTTTTCTTATGTTTTATCGGGTCTGTCGTCGTCCATATACCCCTCCCGATAACTTCAACACTAGATGGTGGGGGGGGTCGATATACCCCCTCCCCGGTAATATTATTTTCCCATGTATATGTATGTCGCGTCGTTGTCGATATAACCCCCTGCCGGATAACTTTGACATGAGGGGCGGTTGATATATATACCCCCTCTCGACCGTGATAACTTATAACACGGCAACACCCGCCTCGGCCCTCTCGCTCGACCAAAACTCTCGAGGACACCCAAACCCTAGAGAAAAGACGATGTTGGTCTCCTACCCCCTCCCGCCGGGCCCCTACCCGACAAACTCTCTCGAGGCCACCCAAATTTACCAAGTTAAAAGAGCATTGTCGTCGAGGCCACCCCAAACCCTTGAAGCGTTGTGTCGAGGCCACCCCAAACCCTTGAAGAGTTGTCTAGGCCACCCCAAACCCTAGAGAAGCAGCATCGAGGCCACTAACATGATTCCTTATTGTGATTAGCTAGCTAGTTCTACGTTTTCCACTAATATATATCCGTCTGTACCATGTTTGAATAATAATTGACATGTTGTAAATATTTGCAGAAACTATGGAGCACTCCCGAGACGAAGCAATAGAAGCGATGTTGGGGGAGATAATCGCACAAGGAAGTGATGTCGTTGCGTCATTTCGCAACAACACCGATGGTCATGAAGGACTGGGTGAAGAAGAGGGCTATGTTCATGATGGCTCCGGCCCATTAATGCCGGTACAAGAAGAGGGCTATGTTCATGATGGCTCCGGTGACCCAATGGAGGTACAAGAAGGAGACTGTGCTGACTGCTCCGGTGACTAAACCGAGTCCGACCAGGTATATATATAATAGTTAAGCCCGTGCTGACTAGTTAATTGATGCATTCATTGTTTTGGTATATGTACACATATTAATTAACTCTCGTCTTTCTTCTTTCTTCTAGCCCTCCGGATCGAGCACAACTTCGGTAAGGAGACGAGGCCCGAAGAAAAAGTTGAGCTCGGATGAAAGGTTTGAGATCACAGCAATCGCGCGCGACGGCGAACCGATTGAACCCATCCGAACAAAGAATGCATTTGCTGCTCAGTGCGGGGTTCTTGTTAGGGACAAGATCCCGATCAGCATCCACCAATGGTATAAGCCTAAGGAGGAAGACCTTGAGGTGTCTTATGTCAATGATATGCAGAAAGATGATCTTTGGACTGAGCTGAAGGCAAATTTCACCCTACCGCAAGAGGAGGATGCGGAGAAGCCAGTTAAAGAGCAATTAATCAAGTCTTGTGCTCTTAAGAAGATGGCAGGCCTATTCAGGAGGTGGAGGAAAGAGCTGAACAAGTTTGTTGACAAAGAAGAGACACCAGAATTCATCGGCAAATATGAGAAGATCAGAGATCACTGGCCCGCATTTGTGGCCCACAAGACATCGAAAAAGAGTAAGAAGATGTCGGTGACAAACAAGCAAAATGCTGCGAAGAAGAAGTTTCACCATCGCACGGGGTAAGGTGGCTACCTCAAAGCCCGGCCTAAGTGGTCCAAGGCTGAGAATGATCTGCTTGATAAAGGGATCAAACTAGAGACAATGAACTGGCCAGACCGTTGCCAGACTTGGTTCTTCGGGGCTGGCGGAACCTTGGACCCTGTATCAGGGAAGTGCCATTGGACGGACGAGCAACTAAAAATACCAGTCAACATGCTTCGGCACGATATCGATGCAGCACAACAAGGGACGTTCGTTCAGACAGGGAGAAGGATGAGCTCACAATGGCCCTCGGGAATCCTGAGCACCCTAGACGGACACGAGGCATGCCAGGCTCCATTCCGTGGAAGGTTGGTTTTCCGGTCGCAGGGGGATACAAAATCCAGGAGAGGAGGAAGAAACTGGAGCAGAGCCAACTGCAGGTGCTGCACGAAAGGGTACAAGGGCTAGAGGAACGAGAAGTAGATCGCAGAAAACGACCTGCCGAAGCTTCCCCCGAAGCTACCCCGCCATCTCAGAGAAGAAGCAGCATGGCTTCCACCGAGCTGCTTCAGCCGGAGCATGTCTTGACGGCTCCTGCTAGCTACCCCGTGGATTTTATCACGGAGGCTCAAAATTGCCACCTTATGATGCAATGGCAGAACTTCAAAGTCAAGGCGGCTGTCGGCCAAGTTCGACCTTCTGAACCCGACGCAACTTTTCACTGTCGTCCGATTCCAGAAGGATATGCTAGGGTGATGGTGGACAAAATAACGGAGGAATTTGAGGACCTCCAGCTTGACCACCCTACCGGTGAAGGGGAGACTCGGCTGGGTTCTGCTCTGAAGACTCCATGCCTATGGCGGAAGGAGTTCATCAAGCTTCCGAACTGGACACCTCCTCCTCCTCCTCCTCCGGCGAGTCAGGGCACTCCGCCTCCTCCACTGCCTCCTCCTCGGGCGAGTGACGATCAAGGCACTCAGCCTCCTTCTCCGACGCGTGACGACACTCCGCCTCCTTCTCCGCCTGCGCCGGCGCGCCCGAGCAGCCAGCAGCCTCCTCCTTCTCCGCCTCGCCAGAAAGGGCGGAAGAGACTCGCTTCCGCCCGGCTGCTCCGGCGCGTCGTAGTCCTTCTCCTCCACCTCATAAGCAAGCACGAAATAAGACAGACGCCACAGCCGCTCCGTCTACTCCGGCGTCTAGCAGTACAGCCAGCAGAGGCAGGAAGCAATACAGATACGGTCCTTCTCTCAAGCCTCTAGAGAAGTTACCGTACGAGAGGACCAAGGAGGAAAACGCGAAGATGGTGCAGGCCGAAGTGGATGACTTCTTTGAAGGGTTGAAAGAAAAGAGACATCCACCTCCGGAGGAGAAGGTAGATCCGGTGAAAGCAAAGCGCACTATCGATGCCCTCAGGAAACCACCAAAGTCTCTGCCGAGAACCAACTATGAGCGCATTACTGAACAGACATATCTCGAAGCGGAGCGGTCGGGAAGTACTGTCAGACATCAATGGTCAAAAGAACGAGCAGCTGCGAAAAAAATTGCCCAGCTCGGTGAACAAGAAAATCAATCGTGCCCCCCGCTCAATGTGTCTAACGGCGACATCGTCGCTAATGCTCCGGGGACGGTGGCCAGTTATGGCAATGTTGCAGATTACCTGCCTGACGATCAACTTCCTGATTTCATGGAGGTGGACGAACACAGATACGAGTACGGGAAGCCTCTCATCAAATATGAAAAATCTCTAACAACGATGATGCGAAGATTCCATAATTGGTACATGAAAACTTGCAGAGAGTCTGGGGGGACGAATACCTTGTATGTGAACATTTAAGAGGAGCACGACCTCGTTGGAACTGATCTGTTGCCTGTTCCATTTGAGGAGTTCTTCGAGTTCTTCAATCAAAAGGCCCTCGATAAATTAACGGTCTTTTGCCACTGTTTGCAAGTACTATTTCTGTCATTAAGTCTCTCTCTCTCTCTCTCTATATATATATATAGCTCAGCTCTTTCATTGCATGTATTTATAATTAATTATCCTCACTATATTATGCAGATTGAAGATCGTCGAGTGCAGAAAACAAGAAATATATGATATTGGGTTCATTAACACAAATATCATAGATGACATTTAGGTTAAAAAGCACGCCGAAGAGGCCGAGGCCAACTTGCTACAATCGTTGATCAAAAATCAAAACAAAGATACCATACTCTTTCCTTACAACTTCGAGTGAGTGTTACCGTCGTGTGCATATTCGGTTTCCCTTATTACTCGAGCGAAGTTATAGTAATGTAATTGATGAGTTATGCATGCGTCCGCAGCTTCCATTATGTTCTTCTGGAGATTAAGCTTGAGCGGGGACTAGTAACTGTCTTAGACTCGAGACGAAAAGATCCTGAAACCTATGCAGACATGACTAAAATGCTCAACAAGTAAGTTCAATCGATCATTATCGCACCATATCGGCAACTTTTTGTTCATTTCCTGATATCTCAAGTAATAATAATTATTTTCTTTGTCTTGTAGGGTTTGGAAACAGTTCACCGCAGAAGCTCCGGGACTGCCGAAGGAGCTGCGATATACATACCCGAAAGTAAGTACTACTGGCTAGCTAGTTGCGTGCATCTCCGTTGATTCTATAGCTATACTTTCATCAATGCCATTTATAATGCTTCATTATCAGTTTGATTGACCTCTATTTCTCGTAAAGTGCTTGTGGTAGGAACAAGGAAATAATTTCTGTGGATACTACGTGTGCGAGTTCATCTACAATGCGACTTTGAAAAATAGGCGGGGCTACTCTAAAAGACAATATGAAGTGCGTAAGCAATAATATTCACGATTTCATTTTATTACACCATCATTTCTGTTGAGTTTCATTCATATATATGTATTAATTAACCCCCTTCTTCAAATTAGACGTGGCAGATGCGGAATGAACTCCTAGAACAAGATCGCGTGAAAGCAATTCAAGAGGAATTGGCGGGATTCTTTCTTGACCACGTCATCAACAAAGCCGGAGAATACCATGTGGAAGTTGATTTCAATTGCTAGCGGATTGTAAGAGATCTTACATATTGTATATGTATGTAGCCAGTAGCGTCGGATAGATAATACGAAAACTTGTTGTTCGACCAATCTCTCGGAGAAGGAGAGGTCGATCGATCACTTCTCTCGGTATGCATGACGAACTTCTGTACTTAATGGTTCCCTTCATTTTATTACTAGCTAGCGTGTCGAGGGCCTCTCTATGTATAGTACGTAGCGTCGACCAAGCACGGACATAAGAGAGGACACTTCCCTCTATTAATTAGCTAGCTAACACAATATATGAAACACCTAAATTAACCCCCCAAAACCCCCACCCCCCTTTAAAAAAAACATAAACCCCAGCCACTGAAATGCTGACGTGTGGATGCCTTTTGGTCTCGGTTGGTGCCACCAACCGGGACCAAAGGCCCTCCTGCCTGGGCTCGGCGCACCGGCCACATGGAGGCCCATCTGTCCCAGTTCGTGTTAGAACCGGGACTAAAGGGGGAGGCATTAGTAACGACCCTTTAGTCCCGGTTCAAGAACCGGGACAAAAGGCCCTCACCAACCGGGACAAATGCCCTGTTTTCTACCAGTGATATAATGCTATAAGTTCGGGGTGCCGAGCAACCGTGAAGGTGGTCGGACTTTATTGCCGTATTATGGGTACCATAAAGCCCCTGGCATATTAAGGCATATCACGATGTACGAATGTCGTTATGACAAAAGGTGTCAATAAGAAATGATAGCAAATAAGCGTCATATAAATCTACATGCTGTATTCAAGTAATACGTCGATGCGTATGAGTACAGGAGATGTGATAAAAAGAAGTGTGACGGCGGAACCTGCTGAGACCAGGCGGGAAGAAGCTGTATGCGGATCCGGAGTGTATCCGGATTGTCTTCGAGGGGAATGTTTAAGGATTCCTTTGCGCGTCCTAGCTGATTCCATGTCGCCAGTCCTGTCCTGCATAAAAGTGAACCTGCGAGAAATATTTGTGTGCCACGGAGCGGTTGAGCCACGGTATGTGGCCTTTCCCAGCTTTTGCCGGAGTGTTTAATTGAGCTCCGGACGAGCCGGGCTATCATGCCGCGAAGTAGCTCAGACTCCTTTACCGGCGTCCGGGGGCTTGGCCATCGACTCAAGGTTCGATTGAAAGATGCCACTCGTTTCTTTTGCTGTTAAAGCAGTGATATGCTCTTCGGCGCTGAGGTGGAGTTCGGCTTCGCCATTAACTGTTATGATGCCGTGCGGCCGACCATCTTAAGCTTACGGTAGACGTAGTGTGGTATTGCGTTAAAGCGATCAAACGCGGTTCATCCCAGTAGTGCATGATAATTACTGCGGACATGGATGATGTCGAAGACTAACTCTTCGGTACGGTAATTGTTTGGTTATCCGGAGACTACCTCCAGAGTGATGGAGCCTATACAACTGGCCTCCACACCTGGCATTGCACCTCTGAAGATGGTTTTGGTGGGTTTGATCCTTGAGGGATCGATGCCCATTTTGCGCATTATGTCCTGATAAAGCAGGTTTAGGCTACTACCACCGTCCATAAGGACTCGCGTCAGATGGAATCCGTCAATGATGGGGTCGAGTACCAATGCGGCTGAACCGCCATGACGGATACTGGTAGGATGGTCCTTGCGATTGAAAGTGATCGGACAAGATGACCATGAGTTGGACTTTGGGGCAACTGGCTCCATCAGTGGACGTCCCTTAGTGCGCGCTTCCGTTCCCACTTGGGAATGTGGGTGGCGTATATCATGTTTACCGTTTTCACTTGGGGAGGAAATTTCTTCTGTCCTCCTGTGTTTGGCGGCCGGGGCTCTTTGTCCTCATCGCTATGCAGCCCCTTTTCCTTGTTTTCGGCATTCAACTTGACGGCCTGTTTGAACACCCAACATTCTCTGTTGGTGTGGTTGGCTAGTTTATCGGGGGTGCCGTGGATTTGACACGAGCGATCGAGTGTGTGGTCCCGACTGAACGGGCCCGGATTGTTCCTTTTAATTGGCCTTTTCTGCTTACCGGACTTAGAGCCACTTAATTCGGCATTGACTGCCGTGTATTCGGCATTGTCGCCATTGTTGCGACGCTTATGTCTGTTGCGTCGTGGCTTGCTATTGCTATCTCAGGCATCTGAAGTGCCAGGATCTCTTGGTGTAATGTTACTACGAGCCAGCCAGCTGTCCTCGCCCGCACAAAAGTGGGTCATGAGTGTCGTGAGGGCCGCCATGGACTTCGGCTTCTCTTGGACGAGGTGTCGGGTGATCTACTCATCGCGGATGTTATGCTTAAAGGCCGCTATGGCTTGGGCATCCGGACAGTCGACGATTTGGTTCTTTTTAGTTAGGAACCGAGTCCAGAATTTCTTGGCTGACTCTCCGGGCTGTTGGGTTATGTGACTCAAGTCATCAGCATCCGGTGGTCGCACGTAGGTGCCCTAGAAGTTGCCCAGTCGTCGGCTTCTCCACCACGTAGGAAGTACAGGGGTGTTCGGGATAAACCTGAGCAGTCTTTATCCCATTTTTGGGTCCTTGAAGGAGGTGTTGAGCACAACGAACCAGACAATCAGACTATAGGGCTTTATTACTCTCACTTAGCCATAGGAGTTTGTAAAAAGTAAGGTAGGCGCAGCCCCTGGTGTTCGGAAGACTGCACGAGGGGCTCTATAAGCACCTGATCGGGAGAAAAACCGATCCATCGCACGCTGCATTGGTTATGGCATTATGAGGAATAAATCCTTAAAGATTTTACAACCTGTCGAACAGCTGACCAGCTCTCGCCGTATCATGACAGTCAGTTTTCGGCTTTCTCTACTGAGGTGCTCGTCCGGAAGAACCGGGACACAATCGCAGTAGTTCTCCCAGCGCCACCTTAGCCGATATAGTGGGACGTAAGGTACCAAAACATGAGAGCCGGGCAAACCCAACTATTGACCCAAGACATGACTCAGAGCTGATGCATACACTAGTAGAAAAGGGGGCAAAGGTCCAGGCCGGGTTAGCCCATTAGTCCCGGTTCAGTCCAGAACCGGGACCCATGGTGGCATTGGACCCGGTTCGTGAGCCCCGGGGGCCGGCCGGGCCACGTGGGCCATTGGTCCCGGTTCGCCTGGACCTTTTGGTCCCGGTTGGTGGGACGAACCGGGACCAATGGGCCTCGCTCCTAGCCCACCACCATTGGTCCCGGTTGGTGGCTTGAACCGGGACCAAAGCCTGCCCTTTAGTCCCGGTTCATGCCACCAACTGGGACCAATGAGGTGCCTATATATACCCCCTCGTGTAAGAGCAGAGCACACTGCTCTGTTTTTTCTGGCCGCCGAGGGGAAGAGGGCTTGGTGGTGCTCTAGCTCACCTCCTATGCACACAAGGTGTTCGATGGAATGCCCGAGCCAACTACTTAAGCTTTCTCCTCTCCAAGCTCGACCTCCAAGCTCCATTTTCCTCAATATTTGTCTAGGTTTAGCGGTCCGTCATGCCCCATCCCCATCTTCACCAACCAAAACAGCGGTGTCCCCTTTGATGCAACAACCGAGAGGGGAAAGGACACATATTATGGTTACATAGTGGACATATCGGAACTTGACTACGGACATGATTTTAAGGTCCCTTTGTTTAAGTGCAAATGGGTCAATCTGTCAGGAGGCGGGGTACAGGTAGACCCACAGTACGGAATGACAACAGTGGATCTGAAAAATCTTGGGTACACTGACGAACCGTACATCCTAGCCAATGATGTGGCACAGGTTATCTATGTGAAGGACATGTCTACTAGACCGAGGAAGAGAAAAGATAAGGAAGCGAATACATCATACCATGAGCCAAAGCGCCACATAGTTCTTTCAGGAAAAAGGGACATCGTGGGAGTGGAGGGCAAGACAGACATGTCTGAAGATTATGAAAAGTTTCATGAAATTCCTCCCTTCAAAGTCAAGGCTGACCCAAGCATCCTGATAAACGATGAAGATTATCCATGGTTACGGCGCAATAAGCAAATGACACAAGTGATGAAAAAGTGAAGACTTTGTCCCGCAACTATTATGATGATACCATGCCAACGTTGTAACAGACGAGTATGATACCATTGTCCGTTTGGTACATGCACATGCTATGTGGGTGAAATTATGATACCATGCCAACTTTCAAATTTTTTAGAGTTCATTTGAAATGCTCGTTGCGCTCAGAGTTTAGTCCCACCTTGCCAACCGAAGGGCGCTCACAATGGTTTATAAGCCCGTCCCTCTCTGCCTTGTTGAGCTCCTCTCAAAGTGAAAATAGATGCCCCTATACATGGAATTTGACCTAAATTCATAGTGAATTTCTGTGAAATTCATAGAAATTTATTATGAATTAGGTTGAATTTTCTCTATAGGCGCATCTATGTTCATTTTTTAGTAAAGTTAATCACAAACTTGTGATTCACACAAATTTCAAAGAATTCAAATTTTAACTATTCAAATTTGAAAACTAATGGCACTAACAGAAAGTTTATAATTTTGCTGACCTAAAAGCTAAAAGAATTGAAAATAAAGCAAAAAACAAAATAAAATAAATAAGGCAGAAAACAAAACAAAAAACTGGAAACAAAATAAAATAGCAACAATAATTATTTTGTTGTAAGTAGAAACAAAATAAAATAAATAAAGCAACAAAGAAAACAAAAAAACAAAAAAAGTGTTTTCAAATTTGAAAACTAATGGCACTAATAGAAAGTTTATAATTTTTCTAAAACTAAAAGCAAAAAAGAATTAAAAATAAAGCAAAAAACAAAAGAAAATAAATAATGCAGAAAACAAAACAAAAAAATAGAAAAAAAAATTAAAAATAGCAACAATAAGTATTTTGTTGTAATTAGAAACAAAATAAAATAAATAAAGCAAGAAAGAAAACAAAAAACAAAAAAGTGTTTTCAAATTTGAAAACTAATGGCACTAACAGAAAGTTTATAATTTTTCTAAAACTAAAAGCAAAAAGAATTAAAAAATAAAGCAAAAAACAAAAGAAAATAAATAATGTAGAAAACAAAACAAAAAAACAGGAAAAAAATAGCAACAATAACTAAAGAAAACAAAAAAACAAAAAAAGTGCCTCCTTCTTGGCCCCCACGGCCTGAATACGACTAGAAACCCTACCATGGGCCAGGATTTAGGCCCGCAGAAGGCCCAGCAGGCCCACAGGCAAATCAGTGTCAGATTAGGCCCATAGGCCTGCAGTTCAGAGGAGTTCTAGAGAGAGGAGGCAGTAGGGCTTATAAGCAGGTGGTCGACGCTCTCAACTAGCGAGGTGGGACTAAACTCCCACCACCACGCCGCTGTGCAAGGCCTTTAGTCCCGGTTGGTGGCACGAACCGGGACCAATGCCACCCTTTGGTCCCGGTTCGTGGCACCAACCGGGACCAATGCCCCCCCTTTAGTCCCGGTTCGTGCCACCAACCGGGACCAAAGGCCGCCACTTCCCGCCCTTTGGGCTGCTGAAAAGAGGCCTTTGGTCCCGGTTGGTGGCACCAACCGGGACTAAAGGGTGCATTAGTCCCGGTTGGTGCCACCAACCGGGACTAAAGGCTTTGCTATATAAACAGCACTTAGCAGTTTCGACCAAGTCACCCACTTCTCCCCCGACGCTCCCTGCTCCTCCTCGTCGCCGTCGCCGCCCGATGCCCCTGCCCCACCTTGCCGTCACCGCCGCCATCGACGCCATCAGGCTGCTCGCCTTCGCCGTCGCCGCCGCCATCGACGCCGTCAGGCTGCTCGCCTTCGCCATCGCCGCCACCCCCTGTGAGCACAGCCTGCTACCGCGCCCCTCCCGTCCCGCGCCCCTGCGCCCCTGTTCTGCGCGGCCGCCGCGTCGCCGCCCCTGCCCTGTGCGGTCGCCGTGCGCCGCCCCTGTCCTGCGCGGCCGCCGCGCCGCCTCCCCTGCCCTGCGCTGGCGCCGCGCGCCGCCCCGTCGCCCCTGCATTTTTATTTTTTGCATTTTTATTTTTTGCATTTTTTGTTTTTTGCATTTTTATAAAAATGCATATATGTATGTATATATGTTCTCTGTGTATATATATGTTCATGTATATATATGCAAAAGATAGATTTTTAGAAAAAATAGTATTTTTTTTCTGTTCATAGATTTTTTCGGTGATATTAATTATTGTAAATATGCAAATGTTTGTATATTCATATGAACGATGAATTAGGCAAAACCTTTACTTTTTTTCTAAAATTTCTATTTGAACATTATTTAAAAAAAAACAAGCAATACTACTTCATGTATTTTTAAGAAGGAAGAAGAAGAAAAAGAATGAGAGGAAAAAGGAAATAAGAAGAGGAAGAAGAGGAGAAATAAATAAGAAGAAGAAAAGAGAAGAAAAGGAAGAGGAGAAGAAGAAAGGAATAGAGGAGAAGAAGAAAAAATAGAAAATTTTTCTATTTTTTCTTCTTCTCCTCTATTCCTTTCTTCTTCTCCTCTTTTTTTTTCTTATTTTTTTTCTTCGATCTTCTCCTCTATTCCTTTCTTCTTCTCCTCTTTTTATTTCTTCTTTGTTTTCTTATGTTTTATCGGGTCTGTGGTCGTCCATATACCCCTCTCGATAACTTCAACACGAGGGGGGGGTCGATATACCCCCTCCCCGGTAATATTATTTTCCCATGTATATGTATGTCGCGTCGTTGTCGATATAACCCCCTCCCGGATAACTTTGACATGAGGGGCGGTTGATATATATACCCCCTCTCGACCGTGATAACTTATACCACGGCAGCACCCGCCTCGGCCCTCTCGCTCGACCAAAACTCTCGAGGACACCCAAACCCTAGAGAAAAAACGATGTTGGTCTCCTACCCCGTCCCGCCGCGCCCCTCCCCGACAAACTCTCTCGAGGCCACCCAAATTTACCAAGTTAAAAGAGCGTTGTCGTCGAGGCCACCCCAAACCCTTGAAGCATTGTGTCGAGGCCACCCAAACCCTTGAAGAGTTGTCTAGGCCACCCCAAACCCTAGAGAAGCAGCATCGAGGCCACTAACATGATTCCTTATTGTGATTAGCTAGCTAGTTCTACGTTTTCCACTAATATATATCCATCTGTACCATGTTTGAATAATAATTGACATGTTGTAAATATTTGCAGAAACTATGGAGCACTCCCGAGACGAAGCAATAGAAGCGATGTTGGGGGAGATAATCGCACAAGGAAGTGATGTTGTTGCGTCATTTCTCAACAACACCGATGGTCAGGAAGGACTGGGTGAAGAAGAGGGCTATGTTCATGATGGCTCCGGCCCATTAATGTCGGTACAAGAAGAGGGCTATGTTCGTGATGGCTCCGGTGACCCAATGGAGGTACAAGAAGGAGACTGTGCTGACTGCTCCAGTGACCAAACCGAGTCCGGCCAGGTATATATATATTAGTTAAGCCCGTGCTGACTAGTTAATTGATGCATTCATTGTTTTGGTATATGTACACATATTAATTAACTCTCGTCTTTCTTCTTTCTTCTAGCCCTCCGGATCGAGCACAACTTCGGTAAGGAGACGAGGCCCAAAGAAAAAGTTGAGCTCGGATGAAAGGTTTGAGATCACAGCAATCGCGCGCGATGGCGAACCGATTGAACCCATCCGAACAAAGAACGCATTTGCTGCTTAGTGCGGGGTTCTTGTTAGGGACAAGATCCCGATCAGCATCCACCAATGGTATAAGCCTAAGGAGGAAGACCTTGAGGTGTCTTATGTCAATGATATGCACAAAGAGGATCTTTGGACTGAGCTGAAGGCAAATTTCACCCTACCGCAAGAGGAGGATGCGGAGAAGCCAGTTAAAGAGCAATTAATCAAGTCTTGTGCTCTTAAGAAGATGGCAGGCCTATTCAGGAGGTGGAGGAAAGAGCTGAACAAGTTTGTTGACAAAGAAGAGACACCAGAATTCATCGGCAAATATGAGAAGATCAGAGATCACTGGGCCGCATTTGTGGCCCACAAGACATCGAAAAAGAGTAAGAAGATGTCGGCGACAAACAAGCAAAATGCTGTGAAGAAGAAGTTTCACCATCGCACGGGGTAAGGTGGCTACCTCAAAGCCCGGCCTAAGTGGTCCAAGGCTGAGAATGATCTGCTTGATAAAGGGATCGAACCAGAGATAATGAACTGGCCAGACCGTTTCCGGACTTGGTTCTTCGGGGCTGGTGGAACCTTCGACTCTGTATCAGGGAAGTGCCATTGGATGGACGAGCAACTAAAAATACCAGTCAACAGGCTTCGGCACTATATCGATGCAGCGCAACAAGGGACGTTCGTTCCAGACAGGGAGAAGGATGAGCTCACAATGGCCCTCGGGAATCCTGAGCACCTTGGACGGACACGAGGCATGCCAGGCTCCATTCCGTGGAAGGTTGGTTTTCCGGACGCAGGGGGATACAAAATCCAGGAGAGGAGGAAGAAACTGGAGCAGAGCCAACTGTAGGTGCTGCACGAAAGGGTACAAGGGCTAGAGGAACGAGAAGCAGATCGCAGCAAACGACCTGCCGAAGCTTCCCCCGAAGCTACCCCGCCATCTCAGCGGAGAAGCAGCGTGGCTTCCACCGAGCTGCTTCAGCCGGAGCATGTCTTGACGGCTCCTGCTAGCTACCCCGTGGATTTTATCACAGAGGCTCAAAATTGCCACCTTATGACGCAATGGCAGAACTTCAAAGTCAAGGCGACTGTCGGCCAAGTTCAACCTTCTGAACCCGACGCAACATTTCACTGTCGTCCGATTCCAGAAGGATATGCTAGGGTGACGGTGGACGAAATAACGGAGGAATTTGCGGACCTCCAGCTTGACCACCCTACCGGTGAAGGGGAGACTCGGCTGGGTTCCGCTTTGAAGACTCCATGCCTATGGCGGAAGGAGTTCATCAAGCTTCCGAACTGGACACCTCCTCCTCCTCCTCCGGCAAGTTAGGGCACTCCTCCTCCTCCACCGCCTCCTCCTCCGGCGAGTGATGATCAAGGCACTCAGCCTCCTTCTCCGACGCGTGACGGCACTCCGCCTCCTTCTCCGCCTGCGCCGGCGCGCCCGAGCAGCCAGTAGCCTCCTCCTTCTCCTCCACCTCGTAAGCAAGCACGAAATAAGACAGACGCCAGAGCCGCTCCGTCTACTCCGGCGTCTAGTAGTACAGCCAGCAGAGGCGGGAAGCAATACAGATATGGTCCTTCTCTCAATCCTCTAGAGAAGTTACCGTATGAGAGGACCAAGGAGGAAAACGCGAAGATGGTGCAGGCCGAAGTGGATGACTTCTTTGAAGGGTTGAAAGCAAAGAGACATCCACCTCCGGAGGAGAAGGTAGATCCGGTGAAAGCAAAGCGCACTATCGATGCCCTCAGGAAACCACCAAAGTCTCTGCCGAGAACCAACTATGAGCGCATTGCTGAATAGACATATCTCGAAGCGGAGCGGTCGGGAAGTACTGTCAGACATCAAAGGTCAAAAGAACGAGCAGCTGCGAAAAAAATTGCCCAGCTTGGTGAACAAGCAAATCAATCGTGCCCCCCGCTCAATGTGTCTAACGGCGACATCGTCGCTAATGCTCCAGGGACGGTGGCCAGTTATGGCAATGTTGCAGATTACCTGCCTGACAATCAACTTCCTGATTTCATGGAGGTGGACGAACACAGATACGAGTACGGGAAACCTCTCATCAAAGATGAAAAATCTCTAACAACGATGATGCGAAGATTCCATAATTGGTACATGAAAACCTGCAGAGAGTCTGGGGGGACGAATACTTTGTATCTGAACATTAAAGAGGAGCACGACCTCATTGGAACTGATCTGTTGCCTGTTCCATTTGAGGAGTTCTTCGAGTTCTTCAATCAAAAGGCCCTCGATAAATTAACGGAGTTTTGCTACTGTTTGTAAGTACTATTTTTGTCATTAAGTCTCTCTCTCTCTCTCTCTATATATATATATATATATATATATATATATATATATATATATAGCTCAGCTCTTTCATTGCATGTATTTATAATTAATTATCCTCACTATATTATGCAGATTGAAGATCGTCGAGTGCAGAAAACAAGAAATATATGATATTGGGTTCATTAACACAAATATCATAGATGACATTTAGGTTAAAAAGCACGCCAAAGAGGCCGAGGCCAACTTGCTACAATCGTTGATCAAAAATCAAAACAAAGATACCATACTCTTTCCTTACAACTTTGAGTGAGTGTTACTGTCGTGTGCATATTCGGTTTCCCTTATTACTCGAGCGAGGTTATAGTAATGTAATTGATGAGTTATGCATGCTTCCGCAGCTTCCATTTTGTTCTTCTGGAGATTAAGCTTGAGCGGGGACTAGTAACTGTCTTAGACTCGAGACGAAAAGATCCCGAAACCTATGCGGACATGACTAAAATGGTCAACAAGTAAGTTCAATCGATCATTATCGCACCATATCGGCAACTTTTTGTTCATTTCCTGATATCTCAAGTAATAATAATTATTTTCTCTGTCTTGCAGGGTTTGGAAACAGTTCACCGCAGAAGCTCCAGGACTGCCGAAGGAGCTGCGATATACATACCCGAAAGTAAGTACTACTGGCTAGCTAGTTGCGCGCATCTCCCGTTGATTCTATAGCTATACTTTCATCAATGCCATTTATAATGCTTCATTATCAGTTTGATTGACCTCTATTTCTCCTAAAGTGCTTGTGGTAGGAACAAGGGAATAATTTCTGTGGATACTACGTGTGCGAGTTCATCTACAACGCGACTTTGAAAAATAAGCGGGGCTACTCTAAAAGACAATATGAAGTGCGTAAGAAATAATATTCACAATTTCATTTTATTACACCATCATTTCTGTTGAGTTTCATTCATCTATATGTATTAATTAACCCCCTTCTTCAAATTAGACGTGGCAGATGCGGAATGAACTCCTAGAACAAGATCGCGTGAAAGCAATTCAAGAGGAATTGGCGGGATTCTTTCTTGACCACGTCATCAATAAAGCCGGAGAATACCATGTGGAAGTTGATTTCAATTGCTAGCGGATTGTAAGAGATCTTACATATTGTATATGTATGTAGCCAGTAGCGTCGGATAGATAATACGAAAACTTGTTGTTCGACCAATCTCTCGGAGAAGGAGAGGTCGATCATCACTTATCTCGGTATGCATGACGAACTTCTGTACTTAATGGTTCCCTTCATTTTCTTACTAGCTAGCGTGTCGAGGGCCTCTCTATGTATACTACGTAGCGTCGACCAAGCACGGACATAAGAGATGACACTTCCCTCTATTAATTAGCTGGCTAACACAATATATGAAACACCTAAATTAACCCCCCAAAACCCCCACCCCCCCTTTAAAAAAACATAAACCCCAGCCACTAAAATGCTGACGCGTGGATGCCTTCTAGTCCCAGTTGGTGCCACCAACCGGGACCAAAGGCCCTCCTGCCTGGGCTCGGCGCACCGGCCACATGGAGGCCCATCTATCCCGATTCGTGTTAGAACTGGGACTAAAGGGGGAGGCATTAGTAACGACCCTTTAGTGCCGGTTCAAGAACCGGGACAAAAGGCCCTCACCAACCGGGACAAATGCCCTGTTTTCTACTAATGATATAATGCTATAAGTTTGGGGTGCCGAGCGACCGTGAAGGTGGTCGGACTTTATTGCCGTATTATGGGTACCATAAAGCCCCTGGCATATTAAGGCATATCACGATGTACGAATGTCGTTATGACGAAAGGTGTCAATAAGAAATGATAGCAAATAAGCGTCATATAAATCTACATGTTGTATTCAAGTAATACGTCGATGCGTATGAGTACAGGAGATGTGATAAAAAGAAGTGTGACGGCGGAACCTGCTGAGACCAGGTGGGAAGAAGCTGTATGCGGATCCGGAGTGTATCCGGATTGTCTTTGAGGGGAATGTTTAAGGAATCCTTTGCGCGTCCTAGCTGATTCCATGTCGCCAGTCCTGTCCTGCATAAAGTTAATCTGTGAGAAATATTTGTGTGCCACGGAGTGGTTGAGCCACGGTATGTGGCCTTTCCCAGCTTTTGCCGGAGTGTTTAATTGAGCTCCGGACAAGCTGAGCTATCATGCCGCGAAGTAGCTCGGACTCCTTTACCGGCGTCCGGGGGCTTGGCCATCGACTCAAGGATCGATTGAAAGATGCCACTCGTTCCTTTTGCTGTTGAAGCAGTGATATGCTCTTCGGCGCTGAGGTGGAGTTCGGCTTCGCCATTAACCGTTATGATGCCGCGCGGCCGGCCATCTTAAGCTTACGGTAGATGTTGGGGATATTACCACTGGGCGTGAACTGGCCTACCTGGGCTGGGTTAGCTTCATTAGTAGTTTAAAGGTGATTAAGCAGATGAAGGCCCAAGGCCTGTAGTCGGTTTAGAACCTGTAGCCGTAAACCGGCTTGATATGTAAACTTGCATTGTAAGTTAGGAATAGAGAGAGACCAACCGGGATACGAGTATGAACCGGTGTGGGACTCTGTGGACCGACGGGCGTCACCCGTGTATATAAGGGGATGACCCGGCGGCGGTTCAAGGACAGACAACGACAACTCGAGGCCTAGGCGAAGCTTGTTTGCTCCCTAGTCATCGAAACCACATCAATCCCATCACAAGTAGACGTAGGCTTTTACCTTCATCGAAGGGGCCGAACTAGTATAAATCCTTGTGTCTTTGTGTCCGCTTTAACCCCTTCAAGTTAACCCATAGCGATGGCTCCACGACTAAGTCCTTTCACGAGGACATCTGCCGTGACAAAACCACGACAGTTGGCGCCCACCGTGGGGATGTTGCACGACGGTTTGATGATCTTGGAGGGCAAGTTCGAAGGACTCGAAGGCTATGCTGTGGGCCGGATGACCTAGAGTCATCGCGGCAAGCTCTACATCGACGACGCAGGATGGGGTCCCGAAGCCGGCTCGATTGAGTACGGGTACCGGGTCCCCTTTGGTGGCATATACGTTTTTATCGGCAAGATTGGTGAGCCTGGGCCTGAGCCGGACATCTGCACCGACCTCGTCGAGACGGCTCAGCGTGCGAGATCTACCCAGGTTAAACCGGCCGTGAAGCGTGCCTTCGTGGGAGTCATCCACGGAGGAGAGCATGAGGACGAGTCAGAATACGGTAGCGAGACCGTCGTCTATTCCGGCGACTAGTCCTCAACCGGAGAGACCGAATCATTGTACCAGTTGCAAGACGGCCAGATTAGGGGCTGTTTCGATGGCGACAGTATTCCGGACCCCCCAGATCAGATCAACTGGGTTGGAATATTCATGGCCGGCACGCAGGCGACGAATCACTCTTCGACCGCAGCAGCAATGCTCTCCGGATCAGCAGCGGCAGCGGCAGCAGGGGCTGGACGCCTTGTGCGCCCACCGGTTCAAGTTCTGTCTGACCTGTTTGACGCACTAGCGGTACTTATGGCAGAGGCCAATCCGGCGGATCAGGAGGCCCATGATGCGGAGGTTGCAAAGGTGAGAGAGCAGATCGTGCAGGCCAAAGCCGACCTGGCAGCAGAGAAGGACAGGATGGCCGCAGAGCGGGCCGCTTTGGACGCCCAGGCCTTTAAGCTCATGCTCGACCAGAACGCATCACAGGAGGTCTTGAAGCGGAAGCACAGATCATGCCTGCCGTTAGGGTTCGACCCTCGAAATCTCTTTCACACTCCGGGAGCTAGAACCTGTAATCCGCCGAGGCACCTGGAGGTAAACCGGGTCGAGACACTAGGGCCAGGAGCGACGGTCCAACCCCGCCTGATGGAACCTCCTCGGCAGAACATTGTGATTCCTCCGCCGGTCCAGACACCTCCGGGTCATTATTCTAATCCTATGGACAATCTTGTCGCAGCTGCTGCGCGATTAGAAGCTATCCCGGTCGAAGGAGACTCTCCACAAGCAATAGAGACGCGCCGGGTTAAGGAACTTCTCCGGACCGCTTTGATTCAACAGGAGGCATATTCATACAGCCGCGATCGGATTCATTCCACACCTCGTCCAAGCCGGAGCTATAGTAGGTGCCTGGATGAACTGGCCATATCAAGCAATGCGTGGGGCCGTGAAGCGGCCCGTGGCAATAACCCGGCCGGTGGTGTTCACGATGCTTAGGATGTGGTGGAATGGGCCCGGGCACGAAGGGAGGCCGAGTTAGCAGCACAGAACGAGGCGGGTCAGCTCACACCAGTTCGTCCTACCACCTCTGCCGGGCCAGGGGTCACATCTAGCTTGGGAGTACCCTGTTTAGTCCCCGCTTTACGCAATGTACGCCTACCCAAAGACTTCAAGGGTCCGCGCATGGTGCCGAATTACACCGCTGATTTATCTCCAGAAGCGTGGGTAGAAAGTTATGAGATGGCCATGGAGATGCTGGATGTGGATGAGGCCGCGTGTGCAAAGTACTTCACCATGATGCTTGAAGGCACGGCCCGTACTTGGTTGAAGAGCCTGCCGCCTAATTCTATCAGTTCATGGGCCCAGTTGCGGGCCCGGTTTATCCAGAATTTCAAAGATACGTGTAAGCAGCCAAAGTCCATAGTAGACTTGGCGGCTTGTGTTCAGGAGGACGGAGAGTCAACAACCCATTGGGTACGCCGCATTTCGGAAGTCTTGCACTCGTCTGACAGGATCAATGCTGACTCTGCGATCTTAACCCTGGAGGGCAACTGCCGGTTTAAGCCTCTAAAGTTGAAGTTGGGGCGTATGAAGCGGTTCTGTAATGACATGGGAACTCTCATGGCCGCTTTAGTGAAGTATGCTGATTCTGATAGTACCAAGGATCCTGAGACTGACGATGACGAAGCAGGGAAGGGAAAGAAGAACAGCAACTCCAAGGGGCATCAACACAAACCGGCGAGCCATGGGAACGGAGGAAAGCGTAAAGCGGATGGCAGCATGGACTTTGTGGCTAACACTAATGCGCAGGACAAGGGTCAGCGGCGCAGAGGTAAAGCGGCAAATCATAGTGGGGCTCCCAATCCTAACCCAGATCGCTTGAACTATTTGTTGAATCAGCCTTGTCCAAAACACGGGACAAAGGAGGCGCCGGCTAACCACCTTTGGAAGGACTGTTACATTATGCAGGAATTTAAAAACTCTAATGCCTTCCGGTATGACCATGGGTCAGGTGGTGGCTCAGGATCCGGTTTCCATGGGCCGAGTCACGATGGAGCTTCCGGTTCAGGTTTTAATCAGGGCAGTCATAATAACCAGAATAATCAGAGCGGCCAAGGGGGTTACAACCAATAGCAGCAGCAGCAGCAGTCGGGTTATCAGAGCCAGCCAAAACAGTTGAACAATGGGCAGTATCACGTTTTCACAACTAGCTTGGATAAGCGCGACCAGAAACTTCACAAGCGAGTGGTGAACTCTGTTGAACTGGCCGTACCACGTTACTTACGCTGGTCGGAGCAGCCTATCGTGTGGAGCAGGGAGGATCACCCGCCCCGGGTTGACAATCCGGGCTAGTTGGCATTAGTGGTAGACCCTCAGGTGGGAGGTTATAAATTCACCAAGGTGCTCATGGATGGATGGAGGTAGTCATCATGTACTATGAGACATTCCGCCACATGGGGCTAACAGACAAAGATCTCAGACCGTCTAATACGGTGTTCCATGGTGTGGTGCCTGGCAAATCAGCATATCCTGTTGGTAGGATAGTCCTGGAGGTGGCTTTCGGGGACGAGCATGATTCCCAATCCGAAACACTAACCTTTGAGGTGGTGAAAATCCGGAGCCCGTATCATGCCTTGTTTGGGCGGCCGGCTTATGCCAAATTCATGGCACGACCTTGTTATATCTATTTGCAGCTCAAGATGCCGGGCCACAAGGGGACAATAACGGTTCATTGGAGCTGTAAGATTGCTTTGGAATGTGAGGAAGGTGATGCGGCCTATGCAGAGTCGGTTTGTGCCACGGAGGAGTTGAAATATTATAGGGACAATGTTGATCCGGCAGACATGACCCCTTTGAAGAAGCCGACTATGGAGCATGATTCAGATCTGAAGTTCAAATCAGCGGCTGAGACCAAGCTTATTGACATCATGCCCGGCGATTCGTCCAAACAGTTCACTGTCAGTGCCAATTTGGACCCTAAATAGGAGAGCGCGCTCATCGAGTTCATCCGTGAGAATCGGGACATTTTTGAATGGAAGCCTTCTTACATGCCAGGTGTACCGAGGGAACTCGCTGAGCACACTCTTAATGTTGATCCCAAGTATAAACCAGTAAAACAGTTTCTCCGCCGGTTTAACGAAGAAAGGCGCAAAGCTATTGGAGAAGAAGTGGCCAGGCTTTTAGCGGCTGGTTTTATCATTGAAGTGTTCCATCCAGAATGGCTTGCTAATCCGGTGCTGGTTCTTAAGAAAAATGGCACTTGGCGTATGTGTGTGGATTACACGGATCTTAACAAGGCTTGTCCAGCGGATCCTTTTGCCCTCCCCCGCATTGACCAGATTATTGATGCCACGGCGGGTTGTGAGCGTTTGAGTTTTTTGGATGCGTATTCTGGGTATCATCAGATCAAAATGGCGGTTAAGGACCAGGAGAAGACGACGTTTATTACTCCCTTTGGAGCCTTCTGCTATGTATCTATGCCTTTTGGGCTCAAGAGCGCCCAAGCCACTTATCAACGGTGTGTACAGAACTGCTTGCATAAACAGATCGGCCGTAATGTGCACGCCTATGTGGATGACATTGTAGTCAAGTCAAGGCAGAAGGAGATGCTGGTTGATGATTTAAAGGAAACCTTTGACAACTTGCGAGTTTACAAGATGATGCTTAACCCGGCCAAGTGTGTCTTTGGTGTTCCGGCAGGAAAGTTACTGGGTTTTCTTGTGTCCAACAGAGGAATTGAGGCTAATCCGGAGAAGATTACGGCTATCACCTCCCTGGCTAAACCGAAGTGTATCAACGATGTTCAGGGTTTGGCGGGTCGGATTGCTACGCTGAGCCGGTTTATCAGCTGCCTCGGAGAGAAGGCCATCCCTTTATACCAGATGCTGAGAAAGACAGATCAATTCATCTGGAGTCCGGCTGCTGATGAAGCGTTGGAGGACTTGAAGCGGCAATTAGCCAACCCGCCCGTTCTTGCAGCTCCGGTCGACAAGGAGCCATTATTGCTATACGTAGCGGCCAATGCTCGCGCAGTTAGCGTGGCCCTTGTGGTAGAACACAAGGAGGCGGGCAAGGAGTATCTGGTTCAGCAGCCGCTTTACTATATCAGCGAGGTGCTTATTGAATCCAAGCAAAGGTATCCGCATTGGCAGAAGCTGGTATATGGAGTTTTCATGGCAAGCCGAAAGTTGAAGCAGTATTTCCAAGGGCACCCCATCACAGTGGTCAGCTCAGCTCCCTTGGGCGATATCATACAGAACCGGGAGGCGACTGGCCGGATTGCCAAGCGGGCTATAGAACTTGGGCCGCACAGATTGAAGTACGTGCCTCAGATGGCGGTGAAGTCTCAAGCACTTTTTGATTTCATCAACGATTGGACGGAGTTGCAAGCACCAGAGGAGAAGCCGGATCACACATATTGGACTATCCATTTTGATGGATCCAGGCAATTGGAGGGCTCGGGGACTGGGGTCGTATTAACTTCCCCACGAGGTGATAAGTTTTGTTATGTTCTCCGCTTAATGTTCCCTTGTACTAATAATGCAGCTGAGTATGAAGCTTTGCTCCATGGTCTCCGGATGGCTAAGGAGATGAATTTAAGTCGGGTCAAGTGCTTCGGTGACTCAGACCTCGTGGCTCAACAGGTGTCTAGCACTTGGGATTCTAAAGACCCACTTATGGCTGCATATCGTCGTGAGGTGGATATGGTTGCGGGTCACTTCAAAGGTTATCAGGTGGATCACGTGGATCGTCGAAAAAATGAAGCGGCGGACGCTTTAAGCCGGTTGGGCTCTCAGCGTAAACCGGTCCCGCCTAATGTCTTTCTTGATGTATTGCACAACCCGTCAGTCAAGCTCCCGGGTGAAGCGGATTTGGCTATTCCTGATCCGGAGGCTCAATTGGTGGCTGCCCTGCATATTATACCGGATTGGACAGTTCCTTATCTTGCGTACATGAACCGGGGAGAGTTGCCAGAGGATGAAACTCTAGCCAGGCAGATAGGCCGGCGATCCAAGTCTATGACCGTTGTCAATGGCGAATTGCATCATTGCAGTGTATCAGGGGCGTTTCAACGCTGCGTCTCTCCTGAGGAAGGCTGTGAAATCTTACGTGAAATCCATGAAGGGGATTGTGGTCACCACGCCGGTTCAAAGTCTCTGGTGGCAAAGGCATTTCGTCACGGGTTCTACTGGTTGACAGCTCATGCTGATGCGGAGGACTTGGTTAAACGGTGTGATGGCTGTCAGAAATTTTCAAGGCGTGCTCATGTGCCGGCTCAAGAATTGAGGATGATTCCAATTACTTGGCCGTTTGCAACATGGGGGCTGGATATGGTCGGACCTTTTAAAAGATCCAAGGATAAGAAAACCCACCTTTTGGTGGCAGTTGACAAATTTACCAAGTGGGTTGAAGCGGAGCCTGTTAGCAAGTGTGATGCAGCCACAGCGGTGCAGTTCATTAAAAAGGTGATTTTCCGGTTTGGCTTTCCACACAGTATCATTACTGACAATGGTACCAATTTATCCAAGGGCGCTATGAAGGAATTCTGTGAGCGTGAGCACATCCGACTTGACGTATCGTCAGTGGCTCACCCCCAGTCCAATGGGCAGGCAGAACGAGCTAATCAAGAGATCTTGCGAGGCATCAAACCCCGGCTTATGGTTCCATTGCAAAGAACACCGGGATGTTGGGTTGAAGAGCTACCATCTGTGCTATGGAGTATCAATACTACGCCCAACCGATCTACAGGATACACACCGTTTTTTATGGTCTACGGAGCAGAGGCGGTTCTCCCTAGTGATATCCGGCACGATTCGCCTCGTGTGGCGGCTTATGTTGAAGCGGACAATGAGACATCATGGCAAGATGCTTTGGACCTATTAGATGAGGAGCGTGACATAGCGGCTGCCACAGTCGCCGGGTCAGAACCAGAGCTTTTCAAGAAGGAGATTTGGTGCTTCGGCTCATCCAAGACCAGACGGATATGCACAAGTTATCCCCACCTTGGGAGGGACCTTTCGTGATCAGCAAGAATCTGCACAACGGGTCGTACTATCTGATTGATATTCGAGAGCATAAAGACTCACACACATCAGAGGAGGAGACCAACAGGCCGTGGAACATAGCTCATCTTCGGCCTTACTACACTTGAGCTATCGGCTCTATCTATGTACATATTATGACAGTGTATATATTATCATTGATATAATAAAACCGGAGCCTCAGCTAAAGCGGGGTCTCTGTCCTTTCATATCATGTGTGGTTACATGGAGTTGTTCTGTTTTAAAGCGGCCTCCGGTTTACCCCTTGAAATTTGCTTTTCAAAAAAAAGCTTTGTGATATCACTTGGGGGCTTGGTCGTGTCCGAACCAATGCAACACCTCTTGATAGGCGAAAGCCACCAGATCACTTGGGGACATGGTCAAGTCTGAACCAGTCACGCCTCTTGATCGGCCTAAGGCCATAGAATCACTTGGGGGCTTGGTCGAACCCGAAACATTGACACGCCTTTTGATCGGCATAAATGCCACGGTTTCATTTGGGGACCTGGCTGACTTGAACCATCGCACACCTATTGGGGGCTTGGTCCTGTCCGACCATGGTAACACCATCTGATCAGCTCAGTAAAGCATGATTTTGCAAACGGTTTTATTATTGCCTTTGCTTCCATATTTCTTTTATGATTATTCTTTGATTTTTGTTGTGTTTCCTTTAAACCAACAACACTTGTTAACCGGATCAGCTGACGAAATTCGGTTCACTTTTAATCCGGAGAAATATGCCCAGTTTAACTTTCCTGTTAACATCATAGAGTAACAGGGGGGCTCATAATGACCCAGCACGGTTTACATGGGAGTTGTTTTCTCCCCTTTGATGCTAATGGTTTATAAAACCTCCGTTTCAAGCCTGGCTAAGCCAACTTCATGCCCAGCGATGGCAGGTATTTTGTATCGCATATTTGATTATATGTCTTCAATACATTGATGATACATATATCAAGGTCATAAACCGGCTGGCGGTATAACCGCCACCGCAGTTCAAGATTTTCTGATTGCAGGAAATATAAATTGAGGATTTCAAGCAAAAGCATCAGTACTTATGCACGAAGGCATATTTAAAGCAACAGTATTTGCTATTCTATTACAAGGCAACGCGGTGCCCAAATAAGATCATTGTTGTTCTGGCGGATCATAATTAAGCAACTATTTCAAACCGTCCTCCGGTTCAAGCCTGCTCATCGCCCCGGTCTGATGGTTGTGGATCGTCCCGCGCCGCTTCAGCGTCCTCATCTCTATCCATTGGCTGGAAATCAACAGTGGTCCAGTCGATTCCCATTAAAGCTTGAAAGACAGCCTCTTCATGGATCAGAGAAGACGGTTCAATATCAGGAGCGTAAGTATGCTTACGGATTGGAGGAATCAGATTCTCCGCTTCAGGGATTGGTGCAGCCACTCGTTTGTTCTGATCATTGTACTGAGCTTGATAATGCGACAAGTCTGCCTCTTCAGCCAATTGACAAGCCAGAGGGCGTACTGCACGGTTTATCGCCCTCAAATCATCTTCATTGAACTCTGAGCCATCTTCCTTCAAGCTGGGATAGCCTTGAGCTGCTTCAACAGGATCGAAATCCGGCACCCATGCTTTTGCCTGGATCAAGGCATTAATGGCTCCGGTTCGAGCAGCAGATTTTTTCAGCTCTTCAATCCGAGCAGGAAGCGTTGACAACCTATTCAGAGTATCTTGGATTAAAGTGGGTGCCGGACTGTTATGAGATGCAGTGGTGATGATCCGCTGCGCTTCGGTATACAGCTGTTCAATTAAAGTGTAGGCAGCCTTCAATTTCTTCCGAACATCTGACCCTAAGTGACCAATGCGTGTACCTGCAACAATACAGAAAAGATCACAAACCGGATCTATTATAAGAAGGCCAAAGTTGTCAAAGAAACCAAAAGGAGCTTACCAAAGATAGCAGCGGTCATGGCATGTACTTGCCACTTTACGGCGGTCAGCTCATCTACCACCGGTTTAAGGGCAGCTTCAGTGTTTTCAGCTCTTTTTATTAAAGCGGCCTTCTCAGTGGCCCAATCAGCCCGCTCCTTTTTGAAGCCCTCCTTCAGCTGTTCTGTGATGCTCAAAGTGCTGGTTAATTCTTCCCTTGCCTTGTCGGTTTCGGCTTGTTGGGTTTTCAAAGTTTCCTGTAGATCAGTAATCCGGTCCTCTTTGATCCTCACTTCAGCCTGCATAAAGACAGTGCTTGTCTTTAAACAAACGGTACAAGAATTTGAAGTACCAACCACATAACAAGTTATACGCTTGATACTTGGGGGCTAATGCACCTTCAATCTTCATCTATTACTAAATCGCAAAGTCCCAAGCTCAATACAGGTATTCAACTTGGCACTTGGGGGCTAATGGCTATTTGCTCAGTTATGTTCTGATGTTAGAATCTTTATTGGAGTCCCGGTTTAACTATACTAAGTTGAACCGGCCCTTGGGGGCTACATTGTTGGATTTCAAAGTATTGAGGACTATATTCAAGTCCCGGTTTGAAGAAGGTTACAAACCGGCCCTTGGGGGCTAGGAGGATTAATACAGTGGCAGTAATTAAAGAAAGAAGAAGCACAAGGAAGTTACCTCAAATTTATCTCTCATCATCTTTACCAGACCAGCTTCACAGTCACGACTAGTATATAGCCGGTTCAAGTAACCAGAATGAAGATCTTGGGCACTCAGAGCAGCATATGTTTCCAGATCAACATCCCATTTACCTTTGTTCATGGTAGAAAAATCTTCTTTCACAGTATGCTTGGCTAAAGCGACAGGATTCCCTGGTTCAAAGCGACCTACGCCGGTAATTACAATGTCATCATCCTTGGACTCACCGGTTTGCGTTGGCGCGGTCGGTTTATCGGCAGGTTTTGAAGGACTGCGGGATCTTTCAATCCGGACGGAGCTGGCAGGCTAGTCAACAGGGACTGAAGTATTGATAGGCCTTTTCTCAGGAATAGCATCATCTTGCAAGGGAGGATCATTGGGAATATCCTCATGAACGAACGCTTCAAGATCTGGTGCTTTATCCTGTTCAGGGGCGACATCTTCCTCGGCCGCTTTATCCAGGCGGGCTTTCTTGCTCGGTTTAGGTTTAGCCCTGAAAGAGAAACAAAGAGTCAAGGAACAGCATAAGTTATAACACAGTATACCAGAAGCATATGTTCAGCCTAGCTTACCCAAGAACAGTTTTCAGTGGCGGCAGCTGAGTGGCTGATGATTCACCAGAGGAAGAATGAGAAGTAACCTGATAATCGGAGTCGGACGGATTAAGAGGTTGATGGATGAAACCCGCTTTAGGATATAAATTAATAAAAAGGTCGGAGACCTCAGAGCAGCGTTTTCGAACCGGACTGTTTGGTAAACCGGCGGAGGTAACTACCTGGCCGCTGTGCCGGGTTGTGCGGCGAGCTTCATGTTGCCGAGTCTTCATAAGAAATTTGGGATCCAAGTAAGGAAGAGGATGAGAAAATTTAACTTTTCGGTTTGCCTGGCAAAATTTTGGCAAAGGCAAAGGATCTGAATCGGAAGAGAGAATAGTTACCTCAGCAACGTCAGCATTACTGGCTTTAGCGTCGTTGAGGGAGTCCTGGACTAGGGGGTGTCCGGACAGCCGGACTATCATTATCCGCCGGACTCCAAGACTACGAAGATACAAGATTGAAGACTTCGTCCCGTGTCCGGATGGGACTTTCCTTGGCGTGGAAGGCAAGCTTGGCGATACGGATATGTAGATCTCCTACCATTGTAACCGACTCTGTGTAACCCTAGCCTCCTCCGGTGTCTATATAAACCGGAGGGCTTTAGTCCGTAGGACAACATACATTACAACAATCATACCATAGGCTAGCTTTAGGGTTTAGCCTCCTTGATCTCGTGGTAGATCCACTCTTGTACTACCCATATCATCAATATTAATCAAGCAGGACGTAGGGTTTTACCTCCATCGAGAGGGCCCGAACCTGGGTAAAACATCATGTCCCTCGTCTCCTGTTACCATCCGCCTAGACGCACAGTTCGGGACCCCCTACCCGAGATCCGCCGGTTTTGACACCGACATTGGTGCTTTCATTGAGAGTTCCTCTGTGTCGTCATCGATAGGGAGCATGCCTCCACCCGTCTTTAAAGATGGTGTTTTCGCCGAAGGGGCCTTGGCCGCCGGCCAAACTATCCGGCTAGGTGGCTTTCTTATGACCGCCTGTCCGGCCGCCGCTTCGACAATGACCTCTCAAGTCGTCAGAAGCAATCTTCGCGTCAGCTCGAAAGCTACCGAACAGTTGGATCCGATAGAGCTCTCGTCTGTTAACGAGCTCTTGGATCGCATCGCCGCCCTGGGAGTCGCTACGGACTACAACCAGATTGGGCTTAAAACCGATCTGAGAGAGATTAACTCTCCCTAGGCCACCCACCACGTCGCAGTGGTAGAGGAGCAATACGGCAACTCTCCGCCTATATTGAAAACTATTCATGCCCGGATACCTGAACCCTCCATGCCGGATTCCTGCGGAGGGGCGGACTTCGATCGAGCATTGGACTTAAAACCATGCATCGCTCCGGACTCGCTAGATCGTGTCCAGCAACCCAAGCTTCCAAATTCGGAAACTCCTCGGCCTTTGAGCCCCAAGATGGGCAGGGATCCGGACTTTAGTCCACCCACCCGCCCAGACATATGCGATCTATCTCTAATACGGCAAGAGCCCGCTGAAACAGTACATCACTACTGGGCCAGATTCCTCCTGGTTATGGACAGGATAAAGGACTGCCGAGAGGAAAATGCAATCTCAATCTTCTGCAATAATTGCACGGACAAGGGAATATTAAACGCCATTGATCGTCGCAAAATTACACGTTTCGCCGATCTGGCGTCCATAGTACGAAAGTACTGTGCGATGGAGAGTTTTCGGAAAACCAAAAACCAATTTTGGGATAATCGGGCCCCAACCCCAGTCCGCAACAAAAGGGTGCCTCACACTCAGGCCCCAGATGCAAAAAAGAAAAAGAAAAAACCCAATAAGGGGCACGGAACCGTACTGGAGGGATGGCTTAATGGACCCTGTAAGCTTCATAGTACAGGTGGAGCCGTCCCAACACATAGCCTTCGAGCATGTTGGGTATTACGGCAGGTGGCCAAAAGTGGCGAGGAGCTTCTAGCCCCGGAAAACCACCCCAACAACACCAGTACGGTATCAACAGTCTTCGAGACCTTCGCATCAAACAATATGCGAAAGTGAACAATCCGCGGACTCGCCGAAGTCTACCAAGTAGCAACAGCAAATCCATGGAGCGACACAGCTATTACCTTCAACACCAGCGACGAGCCTAAAGTCCGAACAGCCAGAGCACCAGCCGCACTGGTGCTTAGTCCCATAGTGGACGGCTATTGACTGACAAAAGTCCTCATGGATGGCGGCAGCGGACTAAACCTCATTTACGAGGAAACTCAGTGAAAAATGGAAATCGATTGGAGCCGTATCGAGCGAAGCAGCACAACCTTCAGAGGAATAATCCCCAGCCGGGAAGCGTGCTGCACCGGGACAATTACAGATCCGAAGAAGTCTCGTTCCAAGTGGCCCCGTTCAGCAGCGGATATCACGCTATATTAGGACGAGAGGCATTCACAATTTTTCAAGCAGTACCTCATTACGGGTACATGAAGCTCAAAATGCCTGGGCCCAGCTGAATAATCACTCTCGTTAGTGATCCGGACATAGCACTCCGCGCCGAAAACAAGACAGCCGCACTAGCCCTCGAGGCACTATCCGAAGCCTTAGCGGCAGAAGAACTCACCGCGCTGCGCTCTACGGTGAACAGGGACGATGTGATACTCGATAAAAGATCCAAGTCCACCTCCTTCAAACCAGCAGATGAAATAACAAAATTCCAGGTCCATCCAACGGACCCAACAAAGACAGCCTCCATTGGGGCACAATTGAACCCCCGAAGTAGACGCCGCACTGCGCGAATTTCTTCGGGAAAATTGGGACATTTTGGCCTGGCATCCTTCGGATATGCCCGGAATCCCACGCAGATTGGCAGAACACAGCCTAAACATCCTAAAAGGATTCAAGCCAGTCAAACAGGCTCTTCGACGATTTTCCGAACCCAAAAGACATGCAATGGGAGAAGAGCTAGCCAAACTATTGGAAGCCGGATTCATCAGAGATATCAAACATCCGAATTGGCTAAAAAATCTGGTAATGGTACCAAAGAAGGACAAATCCTGGCGCCTTTGTGTCGATTTTAAAGACCTCAATAAGGCTTGCCCAAAGGATCCCTTCCCTCTCCCTGCATCGACCAAATTATCGATGCTACTGCAGGGCATGATTCATTGTGTTTCCTCGACGCATACTCTGGCTACCATGGCGGAAGCAGACCAAGCCGCCACGGCATTCATCACCCCTTACGGACCATTCTGCTTCAACACGATGCCCTTCGGACTTAAAAACGCCGGCGGAAAAATGTGTTTTCGGCGTACCAGCCGGAAAGCTGCTAGGCTTCATTGTGTCCGGTAGAGGAATCGAAGCAAACCCGGCTAAAATCCGAGCTCTATCACAGTTGGACATTCCAAAAGACCTCAAACAAATACAAAAATTAACAGGATGCGTGGCAGCTCTAAGCCGCTTTATCTCCCGTCTTGGAGAAAAGGCGTTGCCCCTCTATCGCCTCCTCAGGCGCACCGAACACTTCGAGTGGACGGATGCTGCCATTGCCGGACTCGAAGAAATAAAGGCCATATTGGCAACAAATCTGGTCCTGGCTGCGCCCAATCTAGGCGAACCAATGTTGTTATACATCGCAGCAACGCATCAGGTTGTATGCGCGGTCCTCGTCGTCGAACGAGAGACAGAAGGGCACAAATTCCCTCTTCAAAAACCAGTGTATTATGTATCCACTGTGTTAACCCCCTGCAAGTCCCGTTACCCGCACTATTAGAAGATAGCATATGGGGTGTTCATGGCGTCCCGGAAGCTCCGGCACTACTTTCAAGAGTGTTCGATAACAGTGGCCTCTGAAGTACCACTCAATGACATTATAAATAACCGCGACGCAACGGGCAGGATTGCAAAATGGGCCATTGAGCTCTTACCATTCGATATAACTTACAAACCTCGGCAAGCTATAAAGTCACAAGTTTTGGCCGACTTCGTCGCCGAATGGACCGAAGCCGAACTCCCTAAAGAGTACGGCGCATACTCCAATTGGACTATGCATTTCGACGGCTCTAAAATGTTGGCCGGACTGGGGGCTGGCATCGTATTGACGTCCCCAACCGGAGACACAGTCCAGTATGTACTTCAAATAATGTACACAGACTCCAACAATGCAGCCGAATACGAGGCCCTGTTACATGGTCTCCGGATGGCAGTCTCCATGGGCATTCAACGCCTAGAGGTGCGCGGGGATTCAAACCTGGCAATATCCCAAATAAACGGAGACTTTGATGCCAAGGATCCAAAAATGGCAGCATATCGCAACGCTGTCCTAAAAATGTCAGCTCAGTTTGAAGGACTCGAATTCCATCACATAGCCCGAGATAATAACCAAGCGGCCGACGTACTGGCACACATCGGTGCCAAACGTGATGCTGTCCCTCCAAATATCTTCCTGGAACGGCTCTTCAAGCCATCTGTACTATGGGAAGAGGAGCCCGGAAGTGACAAACCGGAAAAAACCGCGCCAATCGGCGATCCAGCCGATGACATAACACCTTCAGCCCACGTCATAATGGCAGTAATCGCCCCGTGGACAGAACCATTCCTAGCCTACTTGCTTAGGAAGGAACTTCCCGAAGACCAAAACGAGGCCCGCTGCATAGTCCGGCGATCGAAGGCCTACAAGGTCCATGAGGGAGAACTTTATAAGAAAAGTACAACCGGAGTCCTTCAAAGGTGTATCTCCGAAGAGCAAGGGCGAAACCTCCTGGCTGAAATTCATGCCGGACTAGGCGGACACTACGCAGCAGCCCGGGCCCTTGTAGGAAAGGCATTCCGTACATGATTTTATTGGCCGACAGCCCGGGCAGATGCCCAGGACTTAGTCCAGAAATGCGTTGGTTGTCAGCTCTTTGCTAATCAGAGCCACATGCCGCCCACCGCCCTCAAAACTATACCCATTACCTGGCCGTTCGTGGTCTGGGGGCTTGATATGGTTGGACCCCTTAAAGGGGGAACCCACAAGCAAAGATACCTATTGGTCATGGTGGATAAATTCACCAAATGGATAGAGGCCAAACCGGTCAAAACGGCAGAGTCCGGACCAGTGATAGACTTTATATCCGGGGTAGTACACCGTTACGGAGTCCCCCACAGCATCATCACCGACAACGGCACGAACGTCACAGCCGACGAGGTTAAGTCATGGTGCAAGAATATGGGCATCAAGCTCGACTACGCTTCAGTCTATCACCCTCAAACCAACGGTCAAGTGGAACGAGCAAATGGTCTAATAATGAGCGGCATTAAACCCAGACTAGTGCGGTCACTTACTAAATCTGACACGCACTGGGTCGAGGAGCTCGACTCCGTACTCTGGGGGCTGCGGACAACGCCTAACCGCACTACCGGATTCACACCATTTTTTATGGTATACGGCGCAGAGGCAGTCTTGCCCTGCGACATTATTCATGACTCACCTCGAGTGCGCATGTACGAGGAAAGAGAGGCCGAGCTTGATCGGCAAGACAGCTTGGACACATTGGAGGAAGAACGCGACGTCGCCAAGGCTCGTTCCGCATTCTATCAGCAGCAGGCCCGAAGATATCAAAGCAGAGAAGTACGGGCAAAGACTTACAATGTTGGAGAACTTGTTCTACGCCTGCCGGACAAGAAAAAGGACAAGCTCAAGCCCAAATGGGAGGGTCCCTTCATTATCGATCAAGTCCTGACCGGCGGAGCATACCATCTACGAAATGCGTCGGATAACCGACTCGAGCCGAACCCATGGAACGCAGCCCGCCTCCGACGATTCTATGCCTAGCGCCGGACTAAGAGTTCGTCCCCTTCCCCCGCCCAAACTTTTACACTTCAGCTGTCTTTTGTTTCTCTTTTCATACCTTTTTATTCACAAGCCCTTACGGGCCTATTTTCGCATTTTTCGCATACACGTGATGTGCCATCCGCACTCATTATTCCTGGGGGCTTCTTTTACAGAAGCTCAATTATAAGGGTTTCATACCCAGCACATGTGTCAAGCTTCCACATGTACCTTTTACTCACCATTATATGTATCGATATGACTTAAGTTTTGGCCAAGCTGGGTTGCCTGGCTCCTGTGCTTACCCCTACGTTCCCGATTGTTCGGCTAGGAGGTAAAGGGAGCACCTCTGTGATTGTTACTGCCGGGTAAGCCGGATGTGTACCTCAGACTGGGTGAAGCCGAAAGCTAGCGTTCTTAAGGGAATATTCGGTCGGTGACTTAAAAGATGACTTTTTACCTATTTATTTATCCGCCCCCAGATGTTTTTTTGCTTTCTTTGCAGTCCGGACATGCACTTTAGGGCATGCCTCCCAGGGAAAGGAACCCTTAACGGAACTATTCTCCCTGGAAGATGTTTCTTACTAACCATGTAATATAACATAACTAGTTGGGCACTTGTCTGATAAAGCACTAATGACCCCTACGCCTGGTCTCCATGCATACCACGGTTGTTTCTTAACCAAAGAGGTATTCGGACACACTCCGGACTCTAGGGTCCCGAGGTTGAAGCGAAATGGTCGGCAAAGACAAACGATCTACAATCCGGCTAGAAGGCATTTCACATGTCACTTTAAAGGAAAACATACATTGTCAAATTTACTGATTGTATTCCTCCTCAATCCCGTCTAACAGGCTGTCTAACTTACAGTCCCGTTGGGAAAATTTAGCAGCCAACTCTACTTGGCTGTATACTAAACTTACAGGGATCTCCTACCCATTGGGCCCCACCGGTCCAACTTCGGCGATGTGGTTGGGATCCGCCTTCTTGTAACGCGTCTTCACCATGGCCCAAGCCTCCCTGGCACCTTGACGGCAAGCCGAAATCTTCCATAAACGGAAGTGCTGCCGCACTCCCCGAAGCTTCTCCGCAAGCTCCCCAAGGCCCTCGGGTAGGGAGAGGGCTGGCCATAGAGCTTGGACAACGCCGCTCATTGCCTGCCGAACTCGTTCGAGTAGTTACAATAGCTCAGGAGTTGATCACCCATTGATATGGGCATCTCCTCCGCAGGGCGACCTGTGAGTATACCTACAAGACATATTATGTCAATTGACTTCCTCGCCGAACTCTTCTTTTCAAAAGAGTCCGCTTAAGCACTTACTATAAATGCCACGACGAAGCCGCTGATTCTCCTTAACAGAGCTGGACAGCCCGGCTTGAGCCCCTTTCAGCTCTTCTCCGAGCTTGGCGTTGGCATCTTGGACCTAGTTCCTTTCTTGCTGCACCCTATTCAGCACCCTCTCGCCGGCCTTTAGCTGGCGCAGTAATTCTTGCCTGTCCGGATCTTGTCCGGCAGCACCTGCAATGTCGCTATTAGACTTGCGCGCAGGCCACATAGCGCTTATATTTATTAATAAAAATGTGTTACCAGGAGGGGCCTCTGCGTCTCCTCCTGCGGCAGCAAGTGCGGCCTCCAGTTGGGCCTTGCATTCTTGCAGCTCCTGGGACAGCTGGGCATTCTTCTCGGTAAGAGCCTGCGTTTCAAATGATCCTTAAATCAGTTAACATAACTACTTTAAGTCTCGGGGGCTACTGGTATATATAACCATTAAAAATCCTTTACCTGTATGTCTTTCACATACTGCTCCGTGGCTCTGGTAAAACCATCTTGAGCGGCACGGAGATGTGCGTCCCCTGCGTTAAAGGCGTCCAATGCCTCAGGGGAGAAGCACGCTTCACGAAATATTGTCCGGCGGCGCCTATGGTTCATGGCGCTCTGCACCTCAGACTTGGTGGCGGACAGTCTGTCGGTGTCCTCCGTTGGAGAAGGATCCGGTCTGCGTCTTGCGCTTGCCTCCCCCTCTAGGCCGGGCGCTGGAGCTTGGCCGGTGTAGGTTGGGTCAGCAACTTCCGCGCCCGCAGTCCGGCGAGCGCTTTTTCTCCTATAAAGATCATGAGCACTCAGGCGCTTCCTAGGAATGTTGCTCTGAAAATTCAAATACGAGCTATACCTTTGTGGCGACGTTTCCGTCTGCACCGCGCTCCTTTTCCGCCTGCTGGTTCGGACTGACCTCTGTTGGTCAGCCGCCGCGGGTTCGGCTTCCCGCCGTGAAGGCGCTTCCTGTAAAACACCATCGCTCGCGAAGGTTAGAAATGGGTAAGGAAGGGATAATGGTGTCCGGACCTCGGTCACAGTCACCTGGGAAGCCGGATACAGTCCGGGGTAGTCCGCCGTAATGGCAACCAAAGCATTATCCATGCTGAGCTGGTGAAATACCCCGTCGATCAGCTCCACCTTGATGTCCGGATCCTCTTCGGAGGCCGGATCCAGGGATCTTTCTGGATCCTCGGGTTGCAGAGCAGGACTTACCATGTCCTCCACAGTCCGGCGTAGATCCTGCGCCGAAGACATAATGTAAGAAGCCTAAGCTTCAAAAGCATGGGTTGAGCCCTTAAAAGTGTTCGCTTACCCATCCTCTAGGGTTGTTCATGGAAAACCCATTTAAAGGGTTCGTTCGAAGGAAGTCCTCCTTCTCCCCCTTGTACAGACTGGACAGGAGCTTTACCAGGTCCTCGGTCGAATCCGGCCCTTTGCGGCCATGACGGGTAGCATCGTCTTCCCCGTTGAAATCCCACATAGGGTGGCATCTATATTGCAATGGCTGTACCCCCCGCGTGATGCATATCGCCATGACTCCAATCATGGTCAACCCAGAATGGGCCAGCAATCTTATTCGGCCCATCAAGTAATGGACGCTCTTGTCTTCCTCCAAACGGGGGCTCCGTGGGCGCCAGCTGAGGCGTTTCTTCAGAGGAGCAGCACTAAACTCCGGGAGGCCAATCCGGACTGGGTCCGGCAGCGGAGCATCTCCTATGTAAAACCACTCTGAAGGCCAGTCTTCGGACGCCTTCTTGGGAGTACCGGATGGGTATCCGGTCCCGGCGATGCGCCATATTTCGGCGCCGCCCACTTGATATATGGACCCCTCGTGAGAATGGAGTACGAGGCAGAACAACCTCTTCCACAATGCAAAATGGGGCTCAATGCCCAGGAACAGCTCGCAAAGAGCTACGTAGCCCGCGATATGCAGGACAGAGGCGGGTGTGAGGTGGTGGAGCTGGAGTCCGTAGAACTCCAGGAGCCCGCGGAGGAACGGATGTATTGGGAATCCGAGTCCCCTTATCAGATAAGGGACGAAGCATACTCGCTCCCCCTTATTGGGGCTTGGGGTAGCCTCCGCTTGCCTCCCACCTTGATAAGTGACCAGCCCGGCTCGTACCGGGACCATGAAGGCCGGAGGGAGGTATCCCCCCGCTTGGAGCTTCACTAGCTCGTTGTGCGGAACAGAGCACCTCCTCCAATCCCCTGGCGGTGGGCTGGGAGCGCGAGAAGAGGAGCCGCGTCGATAGTCCATGATGGAATGGATTTTTAGGTCAAAGGCGCTCCGATGAAGTATTCGCGGGAGGAAGATGGTGTGGTTTGGATCTGGATTTTTGCCTCTTTTGTAGGCGGGTGACTCGCACGACTAGGGGGTGAAACGTAAAGGACACCCTGGCTTTTCGCATTCATGCGACGCATGGTAAAGGGCCATTATTTGGCGAAGAAGCCGAGGAACATAGTATTTATGATGAAGCCAGACACTGTTCGGCAGGTACATGGAACTTGAAGGGAGAACCCGCCTTGCAACACCGAAGACTATATACGCGCTGGACTTATCGTCATTGAAGCCTAGTTCGGGGGCTACTGAGGGAGTCCTGGACTAGGGGGTGTCCGGACAGCCGGACTATCATTATCCGCCAAACTCCAAGACTACGAAGATACAAGATTGAAGACTCCGTCCCGTGTCCGGATGGGACTTTCCATGGCGTGGAAGGCAAGCTTGGCGATACGGATATGTAGATCTCCTACCATTGTAACCGACTCTGTGTAACCCTAGCCTCCTCCGGTGTCTATATAAACCGAAGGGCTTTAGTCCGTAGGACAACATACATTACAACAATCATACCATAGGCTAGCTTTAGGGTTTAGCCTCCTTGATCTCGTGGTAGATCCACTCTTGTACTACCCATATCATCAATATTAATCAAGCAGGACGTAGGGTTTTACCTCCATCGAGAGGGCCCGAACCTGGGTAAAACATCGTGTCCCTCGTCTCCTGTTACCATCCGCCTAGACGCACAGTTTGGGACCCCCTACCCGAGATCCGCCGGTTTTGACACCCACAGTCGTCCTGACAAGTATCATCATCAATAAGGCATGTAAAAAGTAAGCCTAGTGAATCGAGTTCTACCTCAAGGTCCGAGTTACCCACATCATCATCAACAGCCGGATCAGATGAAGCAGTGGTTTTCCTCTTTTTAGCAGGCTTCTTGATAACCTTGGTCTTTGGCCGGGTTGACCGTTCTGTTTTCTACGGTTTGTCTTGTGGATGCTTCTTGCTCCAAAACGGATTATCACCCTGGTTAAGCAGCAATTGATGTCAGACAAAGATAGCAATAATAGGTTCAGTAAAAAGTACAATCAAAATCTTACAGCTGGCGGTTTGTTGGTAGCACAGAAAGGGAGCAGGCCGGTTTGAGCGCAGAGGTGTTCCGGTTCGTTCAGCATTTTCTTCACAGCCTCTGTGACTTCGTCATCAGAGAGCTAGATGTTGGTGTGTTGGAGTGGGTCATCAACGCTACCAGTATATTTGCACATTAAACCGGAGCGCCGGCTAAGAGGCAGTATGCTCCATGATATCCAACAGCGTGCGAGATCTACTCCTGTTAAACCATTGGCCATGAAGGCTCGGAGCTTGGATAACTGCGGAGCGTATTTACTCCTCTCCTTGGCACTTAACCTTTGTGGGAAGGGGTGTGTATTGCTGAGCCACTCCGGACGAAAGCCAGGCAAAGGATTTTCATCATCAGGGGAAGTGTCTTTGAAGTAAAACCATGTTGCATTCCACTCCTTGGGGTGACTGTGTAGTCTGGCATGGGGATAAGTGATTTCTTTCCTTTTCTGAATTGCCATACCGCCCAATTCGGTATTGGGACCATCAGTGAATTCTGTGCGGCGGTTTAAGTGGAAGCAGTCTCTGAAAAATTCAACTGTGGGTTCCTCTTGAAGGTATACCTCACAGAGCACTTGGAAGTGACATAAGTTGGTAACAGAATTGGGGCCAGTATCTTGCGGAGTTGAAAATTGGCTAACACATCCCGGTAAAATTTAGAGCCGGGCGGTTTGAAGCCCCGGGCTAAATGATCCGCAAAGATCACAACCTCTCCCTCTTGAGGTGTGGGAGGACATTCATCACCAGGAACCCTCCAGTGGATAGTTTCTTTGCTGTCTAAAGCGCCGATCGAGACTAAATTATCCAACTGAGTTTCTGTGACACGAGAAGGAACCCAGTTGCACTCATATACTTGTTTGGCCATGGTGAGATCTACAAGAAACAGGTGATTCCGATTCAAGAATATGTTGGATAAAAGAAGGCGCTAGTATGAACAATGCTAAACCGGAGGTAGTATATTTAAACCGGATTTCTATGAAGTGGCCTCATATGGCTAAAGAGTTCTGGCGGTTCAACAAGGGGACTAATTGTATATACCGGTTTATTAACTTTTTCTATATTAAGTTAAACCGCCTGATCTAAACATTGAAAGCAATTGAGGTTGCGGATGGCTAAGTATGCAGAAACAGGTTTCACAAGGTCTTATTGCAGTAATGGATCTGAAGCAAGTTCAGAAAAATAGAAAATATTCAAAAGGTTAAAGCAGAACGGAAGTAAATCAATGGGCAGGTATGTGGATGAGATCTATAGACTTGAGCGTGAAACTACAGGCGGATGCAAAAAAGCTACTGCTAGTCAGAGCAGGGTTTCACAGATCTATCCAGGAGTCTGGGTACGAGCATGAACAAGTGATGAACACGGCAAGAACACGAAACCCTAGAACAGATCTATGATAAGAAGAACAGAAGGCTTACCAGAATCGAGGAAGACGCGGAAGGCTGCCGCGGTGCTTTGGTGCGTTCAGGTTGATGCAGCGGCCCAAGACGGTGCAGAGGTCAACGGCGGCGGCGGAGCTCCGAGGCTGGCGACGCGAGGAAGACGAAGAGAAAGAGACGAAGGGGAGAAATGGAAATGACCCTTCGGTCCTATTTATAAGGCAAAGGACGTGTGTCAGGCGCGCGGATCCAGGAGCCACAAAATTCGGAAGTGGTGCTGCTGCTTTGGTATCGCAGATCTATTAATAAAAGAAGGCGTCATAAATGTTAACTTCATGATGACGTCATGCCGGTTTACAGCAACCAGAGATGATGACGACATGGCGGTTTACCAATTACCAGAAGATGTTGAAGACAAAGATTTTTGTGAAGGATTGACATGAACCAGTTCAAATCAATCTGGGGCCTAATGTTGGGGATATTACCACTAGGCGTGAACCGGCCTACCTGGGCCGGGTTAGCTTCATTAGTAGTTTAAAGGTGATTAAGCAGATGAAGGCCCAAGGCCTGTAGTTGGTTTAGAACCTATAGTCGTAAACCGGCTTGATATGTAAACTTGCATTGTAAGTTAGGAATAGAGAGAGACCAACCGGGATACGAGTATGAACCGGTGTGGGACTCTGTGGACCGACGGGCGTCACCTGTGTATATAAGGGGACGACCTGGCGGCGGTTCAAGGATAGACAACGACAACTCGAGGCCTAGGCGAAGCTTGTTTGCTCCCTAGTCATCGAAGCCACATCAATCCCATCACAACTAGACGTAGGCTTTTACCTTCATCGAAGGGGCCGAACTAGTATAAATCCTTGTGTCTTTGTGTCCGCTTTAACCCCTTCAAGTTAACCCATAGCGATGGCTCCATGACTAAGTCCTTTCACGAGGACATCTGCCGTGACAAAACCACGACAGTAGACGTAGTGTGGTATTGAGTTAAAGCGATCAAATGCGGTTCATCCCAGTAGTGCCTGATAATTACTACGGACATGGATGATGTCGAAGACTAACTCTTCGGTACGGTAATTGTTTGGTTATCCGGAGACTACCTCCAGAGTGATGGAGCCTATACAACTGGCCTCCACACCTGGCATTGCACCTCTGAAGATGGTTTTGGCGGGTTTGATCCTTGAGGGATTGATGCCCATTTTGCGCATTGTGTCCTGATAAAGTAGGTTTAGGCTACTGCCACCGTCCATAAGGACTCGCGTCAGATGGAATCCGTCAATGATGGGGTTGAGTACCAATGCGGCTGAACCGCCATGACGGATACTGGTAGGATGGTCCTTGCGATTGAAAGTGATCGGAAAAGATGACCATGAGTTGGACTTTTGGGCGACTGGCTCCATCATGTGGACGTCCCTTAGTGCGCGCTTCCGTTCCCGCTTGGGAATGTGGGTGGCGTATATCATGTTTACCGTTTTCACTTGGGGAGGAAATTTCTTCTGTCCTCCTGTGTTTGGCGGCCGGGGCTCTTTGTCCTCATCGCTATGCAGCCCCTTTTCCTTGTTTTCAGCAGTCAACTTGCCGGCCTGTTTGAACACCCAACATTCTCTGTTGGTGTGGTTGGCTGGTTTATCGGAGGTGGCGTGGATTTGACACGAGCGATCGAGTGTGTGGTCCCGGCTGAACGGGCCCGGATTGTTCCTTTTAATTGGCCTTTTCTGCTTACCGGACTTAGAGACACTGAATTCAGCATTGACTGCCATGTATTCGGCGTTGTCGCCATTGTTGCGATGCTTATGTCTGTTGCGTCATGGCTTGCTATTGCTATCTCAGGCATCTGAAGTGCCAGGATCTCTTGGTGTAATGTTACTACAAGCCAGCCAACTGTCCTCGCCCGCACAAAAGCGGGTCATGAGTGTCGTGAGGGCCGCCATGGACTTTGGCTTCTCTTGGACGAGGTGTCGGGCGATCTACCTGTCGCGGATGTTATGCTTAAAGGCCACTATGGCTTCGGCATCCGGACAGTCGACGATTTGGTTCTTTTTAGTTAGGAACCGAGTCCAGAATTTCCTGGCTGACTCTCTGGGCTGTTGGGTTATGTGACTTAAGTCATCAGCATCCGGTGGTCGCACGTAGGTGCCCTAGAAGTTGGCCAGTCGTCGGCTTCTGACCCCACGTAGGAAGTACGGGGGTGTTTGGGATAAACCCGAGCAGTCTTTATCCCATTTTTGGGTCCTTGAAGGAGGTGTTGAGCACAACGAACTAGACAATTAGACTATAGGGCTTTATCACTCTCACTTAGCCATAGGAGTTTGTCAAAAGTAAGGTAGGCGCAGCCCCTGGTGTTTGGAAGACCGCATGAGGGGCTCTATAAGCACCTGATCGGGTGAAAAACGGATCCATCGCACGCTGCATTGGTTATGGCATTATGAGGAATAAATCCTTAAAGATTTTACAACCTCTCGAACAGCTGACCAGCTCTCGCCGTATCATGACAGTCAGTTTTCGGCTTTCTCTACTGAGGTGCTCGTCCGGAAGAACCGGGATACAATCGCAGTAGTTCTCCCAGCGCCACCTTAGCCGATATAGTGGGACGTAAGCTACCAAAACATGAGAGCCGGGCAAACCCAACTATTGACCCAAGACATGATTCAGAGCTGATGCATACACTAGTAGAAAAAGGGGTAAAGGTCCAGGCCGGGTTAGCCCATTAGTCCCGGTTCAGTCCAGAACTGGGACCCATGGTGGCATTGGACCCGGTTCGTGAGCCCCGGGGGCCGGCCGGGCCACGTGGGCCATTGGTCCCGGTTCGCCTGGACCTTTTGGTCCCGGTTGGTGGGACGAACCGGGACCAATGGGCGTTGCTCCTAGCCCACCACCATTGGTCCCGGTTGGTGGTTTGAACCGGGACCAAAGCCTGCTCTTTAGTCCCGGTTCATGCCACCAACCGGGACCAATGAGGTGCCTATATATACCCCCTCGCATAAGAGCAGAGCACACTCCTCTGTTTTTTCTGGCCGCCGAGGGGAAGAGGGCTTTGTGGTGCTCTAGCTCACATCCTATGCACACAAGGTGTTCGATGGAATGCCCGAGCCACACTACTTAAGCTTTCTTCTCTCCAAGCTCGACCTCCAAGCTCCATTTTCCTCAATATTTGTCTAGGTTTAGCGGTCCGTCATGCCCCATCCCCATCTTCACCAACCAAAACAGCGGTGTCCGCTTTGATGCAACAACCGAGAGGGGAAAGGACACATATTATGGTTACATAGTGGACATATGGGAACTTGACTACGGTCATGATTTTAAGGTCCCTTTGTTTAAGTGCAAATGGGTCAATCTGTCAGGAGGCGGGGTACAGGTAGACCCACAGTACGGAATGACAACAGTGGATCTGAAAAATCTTGGTTACACTGACGAACCGTACGTCCTGGCCAATGATGTGGCACAGGTTATCTATGTGAAGGACATGTCTACCAGACCGAGGAAAAGAAAAGATAAGGAAGCGAATACATCATACCATGAGCCAAAGCGCCACATAGTTCTTTCAGGAAAAAGGGACATCGTGGGAGTGGAGGGCAAGACAGGCATGTCTGAAGATTATGAAAAGTTTCATGAAATTCCTCCCTTCAAAGTCAAGGCTGACCCAAGCATCCTGATAAACGATGAAGATTATCCATGGTTACGGCGCAATAAGCAAATGACACAAGTGAAGAAAAAGTGAAGACTTTCTCCCGCAACTATTATGATGATACCATGCCAACTTTGTAACAGACGAGTATGATACCATTATCCGTTTGGTACATGCACATGCTATGTGGGTGAAATTATGATACCATGCCAACTTTCAAATTTTTTAGAGTTCATTTGAAATGCTCGTTGCGCTCAGAGTTTAGTCCCACCTCGCCAACCGAAGGGCGCTCACACCGGTTTATAAGCCCGTCCCTCTCTACCTTGTTGAGCTCCTCTCAAAGTGAAAATAGATGCCCCTATACAGGGAATTTGACATAAATTCATAGTGAATTTCTCTGAAATTCATAGAAATTTATTATGAATTAGGCTGAATTTTCTCTATAGGCGCATCTATGTTCATTTTTTAGTAAAGTTAATCACAAACTTGTGATTCACACAAATTTCAAAGAATTCAAATTTTAACTATTCAAATTTGAAAACTAATGGCACTAACAGAAAGTTTATAATTTTGCTGACCTAAAAGCTAAAAGAATTAAAAATAAAGCAAAAAACAAAATAAAATAAATAAGGCAGAAAACAAAACAAAAATACTGGAAACAAAATAAAAATAGCAACAATAATTATTTTGTTGTAAGTAGAAACAAAATAAAATAAATGAGGCAACAAAGAAAACAAAAAAGCAAAAAAAGTGTTTTCAAATTTGAAAACTAATGGCACTAATAGAAAGTTTATACTTTTTCTAAAACTAAAAGCAAAAAAGAATTAAAAAATAAAGCAAAAAACAAAAGAAAATAAATAATGCAGAAAACAAAACAAAAAAACTGGAAAAAAAATAGCAACAATAACTAAAGAAAACAAAAAAACAAAAAAGTGCCTCCTTCTGGGCCCCCACGGCCTGAATACGACTAGAAACCCTACCATGGGCCAGGATTCAGGCCCGCAGAAGGCCCAGCAAGCCCACATGCAAAGCAGTGTCAGATTAGGCCCATAGGCCTGCAGTTCAGAGGAGTTATAGAGAGAGGAGGCAGTAGGGCTTATAAGCAGGTGGTCGACGCTCTCAACTAGCAAGGTGGGACTAAACTCCCACCACCACGCCGCTGCGCAAGGCCTTTAGTCCCGGTTGGTGGCACGAACCGGGACCAATGCCACCCTTTGGTCCCGATTTGTGGCACGAACCGGGACCAATGCCCCCCCTTTAGTCCCGGTTCATGCCACCAACCGGGACCAAAGGCCGCCACCAACCGGGACCAAAGGCCGCCACTTCCCGCCCTTTGGGCTGCTGAAAAGAGGCCTTTGGTCCCGGTTGGTGGCACCAACCGGGATTAAAGGGTGCATTAGTCCCGGTTGGTTCCACCAACCGGGACTAAAGGCTTTGCTATATAAGCAGCACTTAGCAGTTTTGACCAAGTCACCCACTTCTCCCCCGAGGCCCCCTGCTCCTCCTCATCGCCGTCGCTGCCCGACGCCCCTGCTCCACCTTGCCGTCGCCGCCGCCATCGACGCCGTTAGGCTGTTCGCCCTCGCCGTCGCCGCCGCCATCGACGCCGTCAGGCTGCTCGCCTTCGCCGTCGCCGCCGCCCCCTGTGAGCACAGCCTGCTCCCGCGCCCCTCCCGTGTCGCTCCCCTGCGCCCCTGTTCTGCGCGGCCGTCGCGCCGCCGCCCCTGCCCTGTGCGGCCGCCGTGCGCTGCCCCTATCCTGCGCGGCCGCCGCACCGCCGCCCCTGCCCTGCGCTGGCACCGCGCGCCTCCCCGTCGCCCCTGCATTTTTATTTTTTGCATTTTTTGTTTTTTGCATTTTTATAAAAATGTATATATGTATGTATATATGTTCTCTGTGTATATATATGTTCATGTAGATATGCAAAAGATAGATTTTTAGAAAAAATAGTATTTTTTTTCTGTTCATAGATTTTTTTGGGTGATATTAATTATTGTAAATATGCAAATGTTTGTATATTCATATGAACGATGAATTAGGCAAAACCTTTACTTTTTTTCTAAAATTTCTATTTGAACATTATTTTAAAAAACAAGCAATACTACTTCATGTATTTTTAAGAAGGAAGAAGAAGAAAAAGAATGAGAGGAAAAAGGAAATAAGAAGAGGAAGAAGAGGAGAAATAAATAAGAAGAAGAAAAAAGAAGAAAAGGAAGAGGAGAAGAAGAAAGGAATAGAGGAGAAGAAGAAAAAATAGAAAAATTTTCTATTTTTTCTTCTTCTCCTCTATTCCTTTCTTCTTCTCCTCTTTTTTTTTCTTATTTTTTTCTTCGATCTTCTCCTCTATTCCTTTCTTCTTCTCCTCTTTTTATTTCTTCATCGTTTTCTTATGTTTTATCGGGTCTGTCGTCGTCCATATACCCCTCCCGATAACTTCAACACGAGGGGGGGGGGTCGATATACCCCCTCCCCGGTAATATTATTTTCCCATGTATATGTATGTCACGTCGTTGTCGATATAACCCCCTCCCGGATAACTTTGACATGAGGGGCGGTCGATATATATACCCCCTCTCGACCGTGATAACTTATACCACGGCAGCACCCGCCTCGGCCCTCTCGCTCGACCAAAACTCTCGAGGACACCCAAACCCTAGAGAAAAAACGATGTTGGTCTCCTACCCCCCCTGCCGCGCCCCTACCCGACAAACTCTCTCGAGGCCACCCAAATTTACCAAGATTAAAGAGCGTTGTCGTCGAGGCCACCCCAATCCCTTGAAGCGTTGTGTCGAGGCCACCCCAAACCCATGAAGCGTTGTCTAGGCCACCCCAAACCCTAGAGAAGCAGCATCGAGGCCACTAACATGATTCCTTATTGTGATTAGCTAGCTAGTTCTATGTTTTCCACTAATATATATCCACCTGTACGAATAATAATTGACATGTTGTAAATATTTGCAGAAACTATGGAGCACTCCCGAGAAGAAGCAATAGAAGCGATGTTGGGGGAGATAATCGCACAAGGAAGTGATGTCGTTGCGTCATTTCTCAACAACACCGATGGTCAGGAAGGACTGGGTGAAGAACAGGGCTATGTTCATGATGGCTCCGGCCCATTAATGCCGGTACAAGAAGAGGGCTATGTTCATGATCGCTCCGGTGACCCAAAGGAGGTACAAGAAGGAGACTATGCTGACTGCTCCGGTGACCAAACCGAGTCCGGCTAGGTATATATATATTAGTTAAGCCCGTGCTGACTAGTTAATTGATGCATTCATTGTTTTGGTATATGTACACATATTAATTAACTCTCGTCTTTCTTCTTTCTTCTAGCCCTTTGGATTGAGCACAACTTCGGTAAGGAGACGAGGCCCAAAGAAAAAGTTGAGCTCGGATGAAAGGTTTGAGATCACAGCAATCGCGTGCGACGGTGAACCGATTGAACCCATCCGAACAAAGAACGCATTTGCTGCTCAGTGCGGGGTTCTTGTTAGGGACAAGATCCCGATCAGCATCCACCAATGGTATAAGCCTAAGGAGGAAGACCTTGAGGTGTCTTATGTCAATGATATGCAGAAAGATGATCTTTGGACTGAGCTGAAGGCAAATTTCACCCTACCGCTAGAGGAGGATGTGGAGAAGCCAGTTAAAGAGCAATTAATCAAGTCTTGTGCTCTTAAGAAGATGGCAGGCCTATTCAGGAGGTGGAGGAAAGAGCTGAACAAATTTGTTGACAAAGAAGAGACACCAGAATTCATCGGCAAATATGAGAAGATCAGAGATCACTGGCCTGCATTTGTGGCCCATAAGACATCGAAAAAGAGTAAGAAGATGTCGGCGACAAACAAGCAAAATGCTGCGAGGAAGAAGTTTCACCATCGCACGGGGTAAGGTGGCTACCTCAAAGCCCGGCCTAAGTGGTCCAAGGCTGAGAATGATCTGCTTGATAAAGGGATCGAACCAGAGACAATGAACTGGCCAGACCGTTGCCGGACTTGGTTCTTCGGGGCAGGTGGAACCTTGGACCCTATATCAGGGAAGTGCCATTGGACGGACGAGCAAATGAAAATACCAGTCAACAGGCTTCAGCACTATATCTATGCAGCACAACAAGGGACGCTCGTTCAGACAGGGAGAAGGATGATCTCACAATGGCCCTCGGGAATCCTGAGCACCCTGGACGGACACGAGGCAAGCCAGGCTCCATTCTGTGGAAGGTTGGTTTTCCGGACGCAGGGGGATACAAAATCCAGGAGAGGAGGAAGAAACTGGAGCAGAGCCAACTGCAGGTGCTGCACGAAAGGGTACAAGGGCTAGAGGAACGAGAAGCAGATCACAGCAAACGACCTGCCGAAGCTTCCCCCGTAGCTACCCCACCATCTCAGCGGAGAAGCAGCGTAGCTTCCACCGAGCTGCTTCAGCCGGAGCATGTCTTGACGGCTCCTGCTAGCTACCCCGTGGATTTTATCACGGAGGCTCAAAATTGCCACCTTATGATGCAATGGCAGAACTTCAAAGTCAAGGCGGCTGTCGGCCAAGTTCGACCTTCTGAACCCGACGCAACTTTTCACTGTCGTCCGATTCCAGAAGGATATGCTAGGGTGACGGTGGACGAAATAACGGAGGAATTTGAGGACCTCCAGCTTGACCACCCTACCGGTGAAGGGGAGACTCGGCTGGGTTCTGCTCTGAAGACTCCATGCCTATGGCGGAAGGAGTTCATCAAGCTTCCAAACTGGACACCTCCTCCTCCTCCTCCGGCGAGTTAGGGCACTCCGCCTCCTCCACCGCCTCCTCCTCCGGCGAGTGACGATCAAGGCACTCAGCCTCCTTCTCCGACGTGTGACGGCACTCCGCCTGCTTCTCCGCCTGCGCCGGCGCGCCCGAGCAGCCAGCAGCCTCCTCCTTCTCTGCCTGGCCAGCAAGGGCGGAAGAGACCCGCTGCCACCCCGGCTGCTCCGGCGCGTCGTAGTCCTTCTTCTCCACCTTGTAAGCAAGCACGAAATAAGACAGACGCCGCAGCCGCTCCATCTACTCAGGCATCTAGCAGTACAGCCAGTAGAGGCGGGAAGCAATACAGATACGGTCCTTCTCTCAAGCCTCTAGAGAAGTTACTGTACGAGAGGACCAAGGAGGAAAACACGAAGATGATGCAGGCCGAAGTGGATGACTTTTTTGAAGGGTTGAAAGCAAAGAGACATCCACCTCCGGAGGAGAAGGTAGATCCGGTGAAAGCAAAGCACACTATCGATGCCCTCAGGAAACCACCAAAGTTTCTGCCGAGAACCAACTATGAGCGCATTACTGAACAGACATATCTCGAAGCGAAGTGGTCAGGAAGTACTGTCAGACATCAAAGGTCAAAAGAACGAGCAGCTGCGAAAAAATTGCCCAGCTCGGTGAACAGGCAAATCAATCGTGCCCCCCGCTCAATGTGTCTAACGGCGACATCATCGCTAATGCTCCGGGAATGGTGGCCAGTTATGGCAATGTTGCAGATTACCTGCCTAACGATCAACTTCCTGATTTGATGGAGGTGGTCGAACACAGATACGAGTACGGGAAGCCTCTCATCAAAGATGAAAAATCTCTAACAACGATGATGCGAAGATTCCATAATTGGTACATGAAAACCTGCAGAGAGTCTGGGGGGGACGAATACTTTGTATCTGAACATTAAAGAGGAGCACGACCTCGTTGGGACTGATCTGTTGCCTGTTCCATTTGAGGAGTTCTTCGAGTTCTTCAATCAAAAGGCCCTCGATAAATTAACGGTCTTTTGCTACTGTTTGTAAGTACTATTTCTGTCATTAAGTCTCTCTCTCTCTCTATATATATATATATAGAGAGAGAGAGAGAGAGAGCTCAACTCTTTCATTGCATGTATTTATAATTAATTATCCTCACTATATTATGCAGATTGAAGATCGTCGAGTGCAGAAAACAAGAAATATATGATATTGGGTTCATTAACACAAATATCATAGATGACATTCAGGTTAAAAAGCACGCCGAAGAGGCCGAGGCCAACTTGCTACAATCGTTGATCAAAAATCAAAACAAAGATACCATACTCTTTCGTTACAACTTCGAGTGGAGTGTTACTGTCGTGTGCATATTCGGTTTCCCTTATTACTCGAGCGAGGTTATAGTAATGTAATTGATGAGTTATGCATGCGTCCGCAGCTTCCATTATGTTCTTCTGGAGATTAAGCTTGAGCGGGGACTAGTAACTGTCTTAGACTCGAGACGAAAAGATCCTGAAACCTATGCGGACATGACTAAAATGCTCAACAAGTAAGTTCAATCGATCATTATCGCACCATATCGGCAACTTTTTATTCATTTCCTGATATCAAGTAATAATAATTATTTTTTTTGTCTTGCAGGGTTTGGAAACATTTCACCGCAGAAGCTCCGGGACTGCCGAAGGAGCTGTGATATACATACCCGAAAGTAAGTACTACTGGCTAGCTAGTTGCGCGCATCTCCCGTTGATTCTATAGCTATACTTTCATCAGTGCCATTTATATTGCTTCATTATCAGTTTGATTGACCTCTATTTCTCGTAAAGTGCTTGTGGTAGGAACAAGGGAATAATTTCTGTGGATACTACGTGTGCGAGTTCATCTACAACGTGACTTTGAAAAATAAGCGGGGCTATTCTAAAAGACAATATGAAGTGCGTAAGAAATAATATACAATTTCATTTTATTACACCATCATTTTTGTTGAGTTTCATTCATATATATGTATTAATTAACCCCCTTCTTCAAATTAGACGTGGCAGATGCGAAATGAACTCCTAGAACTTCTTTCTTGACCACGTCATCAATAAAGCCGGAGAATACCATGTGGAAGTTGATTTCAATTGCTAGTGGATTGTAAGAGATCTTACATATTGTATATGTATGTAGCCAGTAGCGTCGGATAGATAATACGAAAACTTGTTGTTCGACCAATCTCTCGGAGAAGGAGAGGTCGATCGATCACTTCTCTCGGTATGCATGAAGAACTTATGTACTTAATGGTTCCCTTCATTTTCTTACTAGCTAGCGTGTAAAGGGCCTCTCTATGTATAGTACGTAGCGTCGACCAAGCACGGACATAAGAGAGGACACTCCCCTCTATTAATTAGCTAGCTAACACAATATATGAAACACCTAAATTAACCCCCAAAAACCCCCACCCCCCCTTTAAAAAAACATAAACCCCAGCCACTGAAATGCTGACGCGTGGATGCCTTTTGGTCCCGGGTTGGTGCCACCAACCGGGACCGAAGGCCCTCCTGCCTGGGCTCGGCGCACCGGCCACATGGAGGCACATCTGTCCCGGTTCGTGTTAGAACCGGGACTAAAGGGGGAGGCATTAGTAACGACCCTTTAGTTCCGGTTCAAGAACCGGGACAAAAGGCCCTCACCAACCAGGACAAATGCCCTGTTTTCTACTAGTGATATAATGCTATAAGTTCGGGGTGTCGAGCGACCGTGAAGGTGGTCGGACTTTATTGCCGTATTATGGGTACCATAAAGCCCCTGGCATATTAAGGCATATCACGATGTACGAATGTCGTTATGACGAAAGGTGTCAATAAGAAATGATAGCAAATAAGCGTCATATAAATCTAGATGTTGTATTCAAGTAATACGTCGATGCGTATGAGTACAGGAGATGTGATAAAAAGAAGTGTGATGGCGGAACCTGCTGAGACCAGGCGGGAAGAAGCTGTATGCGGATCTGGAGTGTATCCGGATCGTCTTCGAGGGGAATGTTTAAGGATTCCTTTGCGCGTCCTAGCTGATTCCATGTCGCCAGTCCTTCCTACATAAAAGTGAACCTGCGAGAAATATTTGTGTGCCACGGAGCAGTTGAGCCGCGGTATGTGGCCTTTCCCAGCTTTTTCCGGAGTGTTTAATTGAGCTCCGGACGAGCCGGGCTATCATGCCGCGAAGTAGCTCGGACTCCTTTACCGGCGTCTGGGGGCTTGGCCATCGACTCAAGGTTTGATTGAAAGATGCCACTCGTTTCTTTTGCTGTTAAAGCAGTGATATGCTCTTTGGCACCGAGGTGGAGTTCGGCTTCGCCATTAACCGTTATGATGCTGCGTGGCCGGCCATCTTAAGCTTACGGTAGACGTAGTGTGGTATTGCGTTAAAGCAATCAAACGCGGTTCATCCCAGTAGTGCATGATAATTACTGCAGACATGGATGATGTTGAAGACCAACTCTTCGGTACGGTAATTGTTTGGTTATCCGGAGACTACCTCTAGAGTGATGGAGCCTATACATCTGGCCTCCACACCTGGCATTGCACCTATAAAGATGGTTTTGGCGGGTTTGATCCTTGAGGGATCGATGCCCATTTTGTGCATTGTATCCTGATAAAGCAGGTTTAGGCTACTGCCACCGTCCATAAGGACTCGCGTCAGATGGAATCCGTCAATGATGGGGTCGAGTACCAATGCGGCTGAACTACCATGACGGATACTGGTAGGATGGTCCTTGTGATTGAAAGTGATCGGACAAGATGACCATGATTTGAACTTTGGGGCGACTGGCTCCATCACGTGGACGTCCCTTAGTGCGCGCTTCCGTTCCCGCTTGGGAATGTGGGTGGCATATATCATGTTTACCGTTTTCACTTGGGGAGGAAATTTCTTCTGTCCTCCTGTGTTTGGCGGTCGGGGATCTTTGTCCTCATCGCTATGCAGCCCCTTTTCCTTGTTTTCGGCATTCAACTTGCCGGCCTGTTTGAACACCCAACATTCTCTGTTGGTGTGGTTGGCTGGTTTATCGGGGGTGCCGTGGATTTGACACGAGCGATCAAGTGTGTGGTCCCGGCTGAACGGGCCCGGATTGTTCCTTTTAATTGGCATTTTCTGCTTACCGGACTTAGAGCCACTGAATTCGACATTAACTGCCGTGTATTCGGTGTTGTCGCCATTGTTGTGACGCTTATGTCTGTTGCGTCGTGGCTTGCTATTGCTATCTCAGGCATCTGAAGTGCCAGGATCTCTTGGTGTAATGTTACTACGAGCCAGCCAGCTGTCCTCGCCCACACAAAAGCGGTTCATGAGTGTCGTGAGGGCTGCCATGGACTTCGGCTTCTCTTGGCCGAGGTGTCGGGCGATCTACTCGTCGTGGATGTTATGCTTAAAGGCCGCTATGGCTTCGGCATCCGGACAGTCGACGATTTCGTTCTTTTTAGTTAGGAACCGAGTCCAGAATTTCCTGGCTGACTCTCCGGGCTGTTGGGTTATGTGACTTAAGTCATCAGCATCCGGTGGTCGCACATAGGTGCCCTAGAAGTTGTCAAGGAATACATCCTCCAGGTTCTCCCAACTGCCAATGGAGTTTGCCGGCAGGCTATTCAGCCAATGTCGAGCCGGTCCTTTGAGCTTAAGGGGGAGGTACTTGATGGCATGTAGATCGTCGCTGCGGGCCATGTGAATGTGGAGAAGGAAATTTTCAATCCATACCACGGGGTCTATTGTGCCATCGTATGATTCAATGTTTACGGGGTTGAACCCTTCTGGGAATTCATGATCCATTACTTCATCAGTGAAGCATAGGGCTTGTGCGGTGCCTCTATGCCGGGCTACATCACAACGCAGTTCAAATGAGCCTGGTCCGTTGTATTCGGTCCGGCCGGACTTTATTTTAGCGTATCCGGCGTGACGGTCATCATCACGCATTGTGGCGCGCCCCGTGATCCGTAGATTGATCTTGACTGTCCTGCTTTGTTTTCCAATATGTCTTGCAGGTTCTGCGTGTTGCCCCGGGCCTTAGTGTTTTTTTGATTGGCGGCGGGGTGCGGGCTGGTGTTCAGGCTGGTATGCCGCTTTGTCTCGGCCACGAGGTGGTCGGTCCGCCTCGTCCTGCGCTGGTAGTGTAGGCTCTAGCGCCTCCTCCTCGAGTTGGGGTAGCAACCTGCGCTTCGGGTAACTTTTGGTTGGGCTGCTAGGACCTCAGTCCATCTATCTGTTAGCAGATCTTGATCAGCTTGAAGCTGCTTCTTCTTCTTCTTCAGGCTTTTTGCAGTGGCTATAAGCCGGCGCTTGAAGTGCTCCAGCTCGACGGGATCCTCAGGCATGAAAAATTCGTCGTCGCCGAGGCTCACCTCATCTTCGGAGAGAGGCATATAATTGTCATCCTCCAAGTCTCCATCCGTTGCCTATTCATCTGGGCTAGCTTGCCCATCCTCCTGCTCGTCCTGCTCGAAGTCAGGCTGGGCGGGATTGTTTTCGTCTTCGGCACCATCGGATTGCTATCATCTCCTGTGCCGGTATTGCTATTTCTGCCATGGCGGGGCTTAGAGCGGCGCCGATGATGCCAGTGCTTTGATTGCTTCCCCAAGGGATTATCCTCTGTTGCCTCATCGCCATTGTTTTCTTTGGGGGTGTCCACCATATATTTATCATATGATGAGGTGGCTATCCAGCGCCCTATGGGCGGCGGTTCCTGTTCTCCTCCTCCATCATCATCCACACCATCGATGTCTTCGGAGTCAAAGTCGAGCACGTCGGTTAAGTCATCGATAGTGGCTATTAAGTGGGTGGTGGGTGGGTAACGAATTTCTTCGTCATCCGCTTCCCACTCGAGCCGGACATAGTTCGGCCAAGAGTCTCCTGATAAGGAGAGAGACCTCAATGAATTTAGCACGTCACCCAAGGGTGAGTGTTGAAAGATATCTGCGGAGGTAAACTCCATGATCGGTGCCTGAGGGAGTCCTGGACTAGGGGGTGTCCGGATAGCCGGACTATCATCATCGGCCGGACTCCAAGACTATAAAGATACAAGATTGAAGACTTCGTCCCGTGTCCGGATGGGACTTTCCTTGGCGTGGAAGGCAAGCTTGGCGATACGGATATGTAGATCTCCTACCATTGTAACCGACTCTGTGTAACCCTAGCCCTCTCTGGTGTCTATATAAACCGGAGGGTTTTAGTCCGTAGGACACACAACCATTACAACAATCATACCATAGGCTAGCTTCTAGGGTTTAGCCTCCTTGATCTCGTGGTAGATCCACTCTTGTACTACCCATATCATCAATATCTATCAAGCAGGAGTAGGGTTTTACCTCCATCAAGAGGGCCCGAACCTGGGTAAAAACATCGTGTCCCTTGTCTCCTGTTACCATCCGCCTAGACGCACAGTTCGGGACCCTCTACCCGAGATCTGCCGGTTTTGACACCGACATTGGTGCTTTCATTGAGAGTTCCTCTGTGTCGTCACCGATAGGCTTGATGGCTTCTTCAATCAACAACAACGCAGTCCAGGGTGAGAATTTTCTCCCCGGACAGATCTTCGTGTTCGGCGGCTTTGCACTGTGGGCCAATTCACTTGGCCATCTGGAGCAGATCGAAAGCTACGCCCCTGGCCATCAGGTCAGATTTGGAAGCCTAAACTTCACGGCTGACATCCGCGGAGATTTGATCTTCGATGGATTCGAGCCACAGCCGAGCGTGCCGCACTGTCACGATGGGCATGATTTAGCTCTACTGCCGGACAGAACCTTGGAGGCCGCACATGAATCCGCTCCGACCCATAGTTTGGAGCCGACCGCGCAGATCGAGGACAGGTGGCTGGACACCGCCTCGGGAGCTGCAACTTCTACGGCGATGGAGCCGAATACTGACCTTGTCCCTTATAAAGCTCATGACTCCGAGGTGCCGGACTCCGAACCTCCTGCGCCCCTACCAATCGAATCCGATTGGGCGTCGATCATGGAATTCACCGCTGCGGACATCTTTCAGCACTCACCCTTTGGCGACATCCTGAATTCGCTAAAGCATCTCTCGTTATCAGGAGAGCCCTGGCCGGACTGCGGTCAGGATGGTTGGGATGCGGACGACGAAGAAATTCAAATCCCACCCACCACCCACTTTGTAGCCATTGTCGACGATCTAACCGACATGCTAGACTACGACTCCGAAGACATCGACGGTATGGATGGCGATGCCGGAAACTACCAAGAACCAGCGCCTACCGAGCACTGGAAGGCCACCCCAACCCATGATATATATATGGTGGACACCCCAAAAGGAAGCGATAACGAGGAACAACGGGACGCGGCAAAGGATAATTCCGCCGACAAACAACCAAAACGGCAATGCAGACGCCGCCCTAAGTCCCGCCTCGACAAAAACAACACTCTTAATGACCCAGAAATAGAGCAGGGCAAACCAGTGGACGACGAACATGCAACCAAGCAACCAGCCGAACAGGACGAATCGGATAATCAATCCATGCCCGGCGAAAACAACAGTCCAGACGATCTCACGTCGGACACACCACCGGAGCATAAGAACCTTCACAAAAGACTTGTCGCCACTGCAAGAAGTATGAAGAAGGAAAAACGGAAGCTCAAAACAGTGGAAGACATACTCAGAATGAGGTGGAGCAAGGTACTCAAGACCGTGGACAAATATGGAAATGGCCACCAAAAAAAGAGCTACCCGAAGCGCAAGCTGCTGCCAGAATTCGACGAGGAGGCCATAGAGCCCCCACAGTCAAAAAGCAAAGAGGCCGCCTGGCCGGATAGACGACCAGATGACAGGCCAAAAGCGACAAGCAGCGCCGCACACAAGCCAACACATGATCCTCGTAAAACAGATGGCCCGGTCAGGTCCATTTATGGGCCAAAAAAGAGGGCCCCAGGAAGCAACACAACGCGCCGCATGTTCGAAGATAACGGCACGCCTAAATACAGGGGCGCCGCACACCCACTATGTTTCACCGATGAGGTGCTGGATCATGAATTTCCAGCGGGATTCAAGCCCGTAAACATAGAGGCATACGACGGAACAACAGACCCCGGAGTCTGGATTGAGGATTACATCCTGCACATACACATGGCTAGAGGAGACGATCTCCACGCCATAAAATATCTACCCCTCAAGCTCAAAGGGCCAGCTCGGCATTGGCTCAAAAGCCTCCCAGAAAATACCATTGGAAGTTGGGAAGAGCTCGAGGACGCGTTTAGAGCAAATTTTCAAGGGACTTATGTCCGCCCTCCGGATGCAGACGATTTAAGTCACATAACTCAACAGCCCGGAGAGTCAGCGCGCAAATTCTGGAACAAGTTCCTTACCAAAAAGAACCGAATAGTCGACTGCCCGGACGCCGAAGCCTTAGCAGCTTTTAAACATAATGTCCGAGACGAATGGTTCGCCAGACACCTCGGCCAAGAGAAGCCGAGAGCAATGGCCGCGCTAGCAAGCCTCATGACCCGCTTTTGCGCGGGGGAAGACAGCTGGCTAGCAAGATGCAGCACCAGCGACCCGAGTACATCCGAGATCAGAGATGGAAACGGAAAATCACGGCGCAGAAAGGACCAGCGCCGAAATAAAGAAAAAAGCCCAAAGAACACGGCGGTCAACACCGGATTCAAAAGCTCGCGGCCGAAGAACAAAACACTGCCTCTTAAGGACAACAGTGACGAGCTATCCAACTTAAACAAAATTTTGGATCGGATATGTCAAATCCACAGCACCTCCGGAAGGCCTGCAAACCACACCCACCGAGATTGTTGGGTCTTCAAACAGTCCGGCCGACTCAACGCCAAACACAAGGGGCCCGACGCGCCAAGCGAGGATGACGACGAACCCCACCAGCAAAGCGCCGGAAAACAAAAGGCTTTCCCACAAGAAGTCAAAACAGTAAACTCACTTCATGTGATAATACGGAACAACAATGTGGCACCCGCCAAAGTAGGTGTCGCACGGTCCACCCCAGCGGAACCTCGAGATTGGATGTCAAAACCAATTACTTTCGACCACCTGGACTATTCCAGAAGTATTCGAAACACAGGATGGACTGCTCTAATATTGGATCCTATAATCGACGGACTACAATTTACACAAGTCCTGATGGATGGCGGCAGCGATTTAAACCTGCCATATCCGGACACAATCCGCAAGTTGGGGATAGACCTTACTAAAATTTGACATAGCCGCACTTCGTTCAAAGGAGTGACGCCAGGCCCTTACGCCAAGTGCACGGGCTCCTTACTACTAGAAGTTGTGTTCGGGTTACCCGACAACTTCCGACGCGAAAAGCTAATCTTTCATATCGCCCCATTCAAAAGTAGCCATCAAGCACTATTGGGACGTGAAGCTTTTGTCCGCTTTAACGTAGTACCGCACTACGTGTCTCTTACACTCAAAATGCCCGGTCCACGCGACATCATATCATTAAAAGGACATTTAAGACCCCGGACACGGCTAGACGAGTCCGGCATAAATAAGCTAGGTGCTCCCTAGCCACACACCCCTTTACAAGGGGCTGTGCGTATGAGCAATAAGGAGCCAATAAAAGCTCAACTTTATTCATTTATTCATGCTTTGTTTTAAATACATTTTTGACATGATTACTTTTCAAACTAAGTTCCTCACTTTTACAGATGAACAACGTGTTACACCCATCCAAGATACAGCACAACGGAGACACAGGGGCAGACGTGCAGTAGGGACCCGTTGCAAGGATTCTTTTCAGATTAAGACCCTGTGTAAACCTTTTTTACTGTCTCTTGTTGCTATACATCCCCTGGTTTCTCATCATAACCAGAGAGGAGGCTGACGTTTTGGCATTGGCCGCGTCAGATGACCTTGCGTGTACCTGGACACTAGGGGCTTAGGGCATTGATCTGCGCGTCATCATAAAGACTGAACACCTCAGGGAGTGTTCGGCGTCTCGAGTTAGGCCTTATATGCATCAGCTTCGAATCATGTCTTTGGTCAAATGTTGGGTTTGCCCGGCTCCTGTGTTTTGCTGCCTTACGTTCCGTATCATCGGCTAACGCGGCACCAGGAGAACTACTGCGATTGTGCTCCGGTTCGGCCGGGTGAGCACCTCAGTAGAGAAAGCCGAAAACTGACTGTCATGATGTAGCGAGAGACTGGTCAACCACTCGATCGACCTCCGGAATGTTTAGAATTCCTCCGCTTTGACGAAGGACCGCTTCCCGATCAGGCACACACGCGCCCCAAATATGGAGAGCGCGGTGCCCCTAGGGGCTATATCATAGCCCCACCCTCGAACTCCTATGGCTAAGTGAAAGTGATAAAGCATTATAGTCCGGTTGCCTCGTTTGCTACGCTACCACCTCCTTCACAGGACCAAGACGTTGGATTAAGTGTGAAAATGCGCTATTTCGCAAACACCCCCTCACTATGTGCGTGGGGGCTGAAGCCGAAGACTACCATCTTTCAGGTTATACACAAGTATACATTAACGGCCGCACAGGAGATATTTCAATACTTGAACGCACAAGTACAAAAAGCGCTTATATTATAAACATCGTTTTACAAACCATAACGTTCATTTGAACATGACATTTTTTGAGCACTGCGACTCTATTACACGGGCACCACGCAGAACTTCCCCAAAATAGTGCTCGGCGGGTAGCCGGCTCTCGTCCGAACCCTGGGCCGCAACAGTGGTGGCATCCATCTCCGCCCAGTGTGTCTTCACACGGGCGAGCGCCATCGCCCTCTATGCAGGCTGACCGCTTCATTGCGTTGATATGCGGCACCGCCCCAAGAAATTGCTGCAATAAGCCAAAATAACTCTTCGGCTTGGGCCTATCCGGCCAGACATGAGCCACGATATCTTTTTTTGAGGCAACCTCACGAAGATTTTATTAAGTCGTCACAATGTTTACAGGGACGGATGGTAAATTCCCGGGATGACCTAACCAAACATGGCGGCCATCACCGAGAGATAAAGCATGCTTCGCTAAGTTGTGAGCTTCAAAATTTGAGCTCCTAAACTCATGAGTGAAATTACAAAAATCAAAAGCTAAAGAATGTTCGACTATCTCATGAATGACTGCTCCGTAACTTGACAAATTCTCCTTGTGTATGTCCTGAACCACCATTTTGCAGTCCGATGCCACGTGGATGCTCCTCAGATAGAGATCATCTGCCAGTGCTAGTGCCTCTCGTATAGCAAGTGCTTCCAAAGTCGAGGGATCCACATTGTATCTAAAGGAAAGAGTCGAGGTTCCCATGAACATACCTCTTTCGTCTCTACAAATCACCCCCACAGCCCCACCATTTCTGGTTACCGCTGCATCGGTGTTAAACTTCGCATAGCCTGATGGCGGTGCAAGCCACTGTGCTGGTCGGCCTCTGGTAGAAGGGATCAAGGAAGGATGCCTCTTCTGGGTAACTCGCAGCTCGTCCAAATATTGTGATATGAAGCTGTTGACAGAGTATGGAGCCTGAAATATATTCTCGTGAATTGCTTTACGCCTTGCATACCAAAGTGCCCAGAGCGTCACCACCAAGCGGTTGAAAAGGTCATTCGTCAATATTTCATGTAGTGCAAACAACCACTCCTTTGGACCATCCTCCTCGCGCTCAACCATATGCTGGACCAACTCCTCCGGTGCCAAAGCCCAAACACTTGCTGCCATCGGACATGAAATGAGGGCATGTTTCCATGTATCAGTCGCCCCACATAGTAAACAAGTGTCCTCTGTTGCCATATGACGACGTTTGAGGACCGATCCCGTGGGCATGGAGTGACGGGCTAGCCGCCACACAAAAACCTTAAGTTTGGATGGTACTTGCATGTGCCAGATCATGGACCACTTCTTGGTGTCTTGATGCTCATAAGATGTCCCGTCCTCCTCAGCTAACCAAGCCTCCCTGCTGTGCTTAGTTTTTAATATCATTCGGTAAGCAGAACGAACGCTGAAATTACCTCGAGGTTCTTCATGCCAGGCCCAGAAATCTCCCACCCGGCGAGTGCAAAGTGGGATCCGTAATATCTCTCCCGCATTGAAATGGGTGAACACTGAACGTACCAAGTTTTCATTCCACGTTGCCGATGTTGGATCAATAAGCTGCGCCATTCTCGCCGAAGGGTTCTGAATAAGAGAGCATATTGGACGCTTGAGCCCATCACGTGGGATCCAGTTGTGCCGCCAAATGTCGGTCATCTCCCCATCACCAATTCTCCTAATAACCCCTTGTTCTAGGATGTCCCGTCCATCCAAAATCGCCCGCCATATCTGGGACGGGTGCGGTCCAAGTTCTGCTTGCAGGAGAGAGCAGTGTGGGAAGTAAACTGACTTGATGATTCTGGCGCTGAGTGAGTTGCTATCTGTTAGGGTGCGCCATGCTTGCCTCGCCAGAAGGGCAAGGTTGAAAATCTCCATGTCACGGAAACCTAGGCCCCCCAAGTGATTCGGCATTGTCATTATGTCCCACGCCACCCAACTGGGCTTTCTCTTTCCATGCTTGGAACCCCACCAGAATTGCCGAATGATAGCCATGATGCTGTCATAGAGACCTCGTGGTAATCTGAAGCACGCCATGGAGTAAACTGGTATAGCTTGCGCAACAGATTTGATCAGAACTTCTTTACCAGCAGCTGAAAGTAACTTCTCCATCCAGCCCTTAATCTTCTCCCACACTCGGTCCCGAAGATATTTAAACGTACCATTTTTAGAGTGGCCAACATCTGTAGGCTATCCTAGGTAACGTTCGCTTAAAGACTCATTCTGTACATGCAAATTGTTCTTAACAACTTCTCTTGTCTGTATTGGGCAACCCTTGCTAAAGAAAATAGAGGATTTTTCATTGTTGATCCGTTGACTCGAAGCAGAACAATACGTATCAAGCAGGTTTGATACCGTAGTTGAGCTCTCCCCACTTGCCTTAAATAACAACAGGCTATCATATGCAAACAAGAGGTGGTTTACGGTGGGAGCCGAGGGAGCCACCTGGATACCTGTAAGAGACGACTGAGAACTTGATTTAAGGAGGCACGAAAGGCCCTCTGCTGCAATCAAGAACAAGTAGGGGGAGATTGGATCTCCCTGCCGGATACCACGAGTGGGTATAAAAGAGTCAAGCTTCTCGCCATTAAAACAAACAGAAAAAGAGACTGAAGAGACCATGCCCATGACCACATCAATCCAATGTAGATCAAAACCCAGTTTAGTCATGATCCCTCTGAGATATGCCCACTCCAGTCTATCATATGCCTTCATCATGTCCAGCTTCAGAGCACAGTAACTATTCGACTTTGCTCTCGACCTTCTCATAAATGCAAGCACTCATAAGCAGATATGATGTTATCAGTAATAAGCCTCCCAGGGACAAAAGCAGACTGTTCCTCAGAAATTATGTCAGGCAAAATCCTCTTCAACCTGTTGGCTATCACTTTCGAGGCTATTTTATACAGAACATTGCATAGACTGATAGGTCGGAATTGAGCAAGAACCGTAGGAGTCGTTACCTTAGGAATCAATACCAATACTGTATCATTAACAGATTCTGGGCTCTCCTTGCCCCTTACTATTCTGAGCACAATATTTGTTACTTCATCACCACAAACCTCCCAATGCCTTTGATAAAAGTGAGCAGGAAAACCATCTGGGCCTGGAGCCTTTGTCGGAAACATCTGAAATAAAGCAGTCTTGACCTCTTCCTTGGTATACGGGGCACACAAGTTTGAGTTCATCTCATCTGTCACCTTTCTCGGCACATGATCAAGCACCGCATCCATGTTTTGGACACCTTCGGAGAGATATAGAGATTGATAAAAATCATTAGCTAATACCTTTAGCTCTGCTGGATCAGATATCTCCACTCCCAGGGAGTTCTGTAGAGCCTTTATCATATTTTTCTTGCGCCGAAGATTGGCTCGAAGATGAAAGAATTTTGTGTTTTTGTCCCCTGCCGAAAGCCACTCTACCCTGGCTCTTTGACGCCACATAACCTCCTCCCTGTGATACATCTCAATCAGCTTCTCATTGATTTTTAGCTCAACATGGGACGGACCCGTTCTTGCTGGGTCATTTTTAGCTCCTCCAACATCTGTTTGAGTTTTTTAATTTCTTTCCTGACACTCCCAAACGTATCTCGGCTCCACCGCTGCAAGTTAGTCGCCAAGTCCCGCAGCTTGTGGCGTAGCTCTGCCACGGACGTGCACGGAGGGCCAGCCCCCCATCCCGATGCTACGGTGTCAAGAAAAGTCTCATGCGCCTCCCACATAAGCTCGTACTTGAACGGTTTCTGAGTCCGCTCGCAGTTCTGTACGTCCCGCTCTAAGAGTAGAGGTGCATGATCTGATGTAACTCCGGTCAAGTGCGTGACCACCGCTAGCGGATACCTTGCCAGCCATGACGCGTTGGTGAGAGCTCTATCAAGTCTGCATCTTGTATAGCTCCCTCCTGTTACTTTCTTCTCGAAGGTCCAAAAATAGCCCTTATAGCCAAGGTCATTAACATGCAAACATCGAGTACTTCTCTGAAGGCTTGGATCTGGGCATTGCTACGCTGGCCAACTCTTTGATGTTCATCTGGATGTAAGACTTCATTGAAATCCCCCATATAGAGCCAGGGAAGATCGCTCAAAGTACTGATGTTTTTCAAAGTTGTCCATGTATGATGCCGCATATGTGTTTGTGCCTCCCCATAAACGCATGTCATTCTCCATTTATCTGCATCCTGTTCCTCAACACACACATCTAAATGATACAAAGAGTAACCAAGAACTTCCACCTTTATTGAGTTATTCCAAAACAAACCTATTCCAGCACTCCTACCTTGACTACTAACAGCATAAGAATTGTCATAGCCCAAAGTTCCAGCTAAAGCTTCTACCCTAGCACCTTCAATTTGAGTTTCAACAATGCACAAAAGGGTAGGGGTAAATTGCCTCGCGAAATCGCGAAGTTCTTGGACTGTCGCAGCTTTACCCGCACCACGACAGTTCCAACAAAAATGTTCATTGGGCCCGGCGGCGCTCCTCGAAGGAGCCCGCCAACGCTGAGACAACCTTGCCAAGATCGCCCTCCTTTTGCTCTTCTGCTGCTTCATGTGTTTTGGCCCTCTTCACGATCTGTTTGCTGCTTGGACTAATGGGATCAGTGGGAGGTGGCAGCGCTAGGGCCGCCCCCCGGCCACCTGCACTTAGGCTCGATTGTGTCCCTTGATGCACTTGTACCCTCTTCCTTGCATAATCAGCCTCTGTCATGTCCACATCAGCTCCGGATGTATACGATGCCTGCTCCTTGCTACCCCCATATTGATCAGAGAAAGGACCGTTTTCCCTAGCTCCTCGGCCTCCTTTACGGCCTCCTCTCCCACCACGGCCCCCTCCCAGACCCTGTCCAGTACGCATTGCCCAGGAAGCTTTAAGATTTTTGAACACTAAGGCTTCTGGAAGATGGATCCCACATCCATGTTCTTTGAAGAGGTGACCCAGCTTACCACATACCGCACACCAATCAGGGAGCTTCTCATATCTCACACGGTATATCTGGCGTTTTCCATCCCTTATCATAGAGACTGCATTCTTTAAGGGTTTGTTGACATCAATCCGAACCCAAACCCGATGGAAATTCCCCACAAAGTCAAGAGATTGGGGTTCTGCATATATAACTTCTCCCACCTTTTGAGCTAAAGATGGAACAAGATGGGCATAGAGTGGCGGCACATCATGTATCTGTACCCAGATCTCGATCGTGTCAAGTTGAACTGTCGACGGTTTGGCCAATCCATCATATGGTTTCAGAATGACGGCATCTCCCTGGAAGTGCCATGGACCGTCACGTGTTACTCTCTCCCAGTCTCCCAGACATGAAAATTGGGCTGTATACAGATTATCCTCGAGCGGTTTGAACTGCACCTCCTGTGCGAGATCCCATGCTGATCTCATATTCCTAAAAAACCAATATTGGCTGTATGATTTGGGCGAGTGCACCCTGACCAGCGCCATCCATCGAGATGCCTCCGGCGGCGCCTCTTTCTCGTCGTACACCACATCGTCGAGGTCCTCCTCTCGAATACCTAACTCCCTCATCAGTGCTGTCACGTCGTCCGTCTCGGGCGGTGCCGCAGACCGCGACCCCGATGCTCCGTCAGACGCCATGGCAAAAACTCAAAACCCTAGCCCGATAAGAAACCACCGAGCCCTTGTAGATAGCCCTAGAGCCCTCCTCCCCAGCCCCGCCTGGGCCAGGGGTGTCCCCGTACCCCCGCTCGACGAGAGGAGGCACAAAGTCACGCCGGAGATAGGGAAGATCACGATCTCAACGATGGCGATCGGAATCACCTCGAGAGGAAAAAACCCTAACTAGAGGGAAACCCAATTCTAACCATTATTGAGCCACGATATCTGTCATGGCAAGTCCGGACAGCCTATTCAGCTCAGCCCACTCAGCCAACCGATCGGTCAGCGAAAGTGGATGCTCCAGACTATGGAATTGAGACCAAAATAGCTCTTCCGTCTCGTGATCCTTCTGACTTCGGAAGTGCACAACGGCATCTGCCGCACTCGCCGCTAAATCCATATAAGGATCCTCCGGACCCCACAGCTAGCCAAGCTGAGCATAATTTGGATCTGTAAACCTCCGGCGCAGCAGAAAGGGCTTGCCAGCCACAATATCTCCGGCCTGGCGCAGCTCCTCCTTTATAGCCCGCATTGCAGAACGGGCATCCTTGGCTTCGGCGGTGGCCTTCCTCAGGTCTTCTTGCTCCGCTCGGCGTTCTTTTGCAAGAACCTCATAGCGGTCGGTAGCATCTTTCAACTTCATGGCCATTTCGGCCATCTCCTCCCTGCTTCGGCAGTGAGCAGCCTTTTCGACTTCTAGCTCTTTGGCCGCCCTCGAGGCAGCCGCATCACTCCTTCTGGCCTGCTCCTTGGGTCGAGCAAGTTCTGCCCGAAGGCTCTCCATAGCAGCAGCACCATCTGCATTGAGCACACATGTTGTAAGGAGTGGGCTTCGGCTCCCTTACTAGGTGACCATGGACAAAAACCTACCTTGTGACTCGTCAAGTCGCTTATTGACCAACGCGATGTCCGCATCCGCAACGTCAAGTTGCCGCTTTAGTTTGGCAACTCCATCAGTCCGGCTGGCCACCGGACTATCCGCCACCTGCATAGGAAAGGCGAAAATCAATACCTACGATTTTGATCCTCGGCACGCTGTCGCTCTCGACAACCTACCGAGTCCCAGGGGCTACTAGCTATACAGGGCGCACTTCATGTGTAAAACTGTCAAAAGGCATGTCATTTTTACATACCTCAAACACCGCCAGCAAGCTTCTGACAGCATCATGCAACCCGCCTTCGGCGGACGAAATTCTTCCAATCACCATACTCATCAATTTACGGTGATCTTCTGAGATAGACGCCCTCTCAAGCAGATCCCTCAGCTCCCCCGGCCGTACACTAGTTGGCGCCGAACTCTTCGGCTCAGCCAGACTCGGGGATACCCTCCGTGATGACACCTCAGGGTCGTCCGCTCCACCTGACAGCGCGGCGGATGGAGGCGTCTCGCTCTCTATCATCTCCGGATCAAGGTCCCCCGAAGACGAGCTCATCTGAGAAGGACGGAGATCCGAACTACATGGTAAAAACTTAAGTTATCCTCAGAAGCACAAATAGGGATGCCCCTTATTACAAAACTCCCTTTTTTCTACTTACGTCTCGCTGGAGGGCTGATTCTTTAGGGGAGACTGTGCGGCCGGGGCCTCCCCGGACGCAGGACCCTCTGGTGAAGATCTCTTCCCCCGCTTCGGGGCTTTGGCCTTCGGGTTTTCGGAAGCGGTCCTCTTCTCCCCTTGGAAGGAGGGATTCTCGATCCCTCCTTTCTCAAAAGTCTCCTTGGTTGAGGCGGTAGTTTCTCTATTCTCCCCTTCGCCTTCCTCTAAAGGCACAACCTCCAGCATCCTGACCAGCACGGGATCCGGCGCGGTCTCTGGGAGGGGGGCCGGAAACCGTATCAGTTTTGCTTGCGCTATCCACTCCTGTTTAGAGGACAATTGGTTAAAAGGCGAATCATAGAAAGGCAAACAAACAGTATGTCCGGACACAGAGCTACTTACTTGTGTATCCGGGCGATTGCAGCTTAGGCCGGCGTTCTCGGTCAATTCCGGACACACCTCTCGTGATCCGAAGAACAATTTGTACATCTCCACGGGTGTCGTACCCATGAAGTGTTGGAGAATTCATGGTCCCTCCGGATTAAATTCCCACAGCCGGAGAGGACGGCGTTTGCAGGGCAGGAGACACCTAATCAGCATGACCTGCACCACCACAACCAGATCGATCTCCCTCGCTTGGAGGTCTCGAATCCGGCTCTGCAATAGGGGCACGTCCTTTGACGGCCCCCAGTTGAGCCCTTGGCTGACCCATGACATTAGCCGCTGTGGAGGGCCCGAGCGGAAGATGGGCGGCGGCTTCTGCCTGCTGCCCCTGGGAGCGGTTATGTAGAACCACTCCTGCTGCCACAAGCCGAGCTCCTCCTGGAAAGAGTCCTCGGGCCATGGAGCGTCGGCCCTTCTCCTTACAACCGCCCCGCCGCACTCTGCTTGACGCCCCTCGATCATCTTCGGCTCCACGTCGAAGGTCTTAAGCCACAAGCCGAAGTGAGGGGTAATGCGGAGGAAGGCTTCGCAGACGACAATGAATGAAGAGATATGGAGGATGGACTCCGGAGCCAAGTCGTGGAATTCCAGCCCATAGTAAAACATGAGCCCTCTCACAAAAGGATCCATCGGGAAGCCTAAACCCCGACGGAGGTGGGACACAAACACGACACACTCGCCGGGCTCGAAGGTGGGAATGACTTGCCCTTTGGCGGGCAACCTATGCGAAATCTCGTAAGTCAGGTACTTGGCTTCTCGCAGCTTTAGCACGTCCTCTTCCGTGACAGAGGAGGGCATCCACCGGCCCTGTGGGTCGGAGCTGGACATTGTTGAAGGTCCGAAGCGCTCGAATCTGGGGCTCTGGGTGTTGGAACTCGGGGCGAGGAGAAGATTCGATTGAGGATTGAAGAAAAGAAACAAGCCTTGGTCCCATTATAAAGAGGGAGAATACCAAGAGCCGTCCCCGTGACCATTTGGGACTCGCCTCCGATAGAGGGGGCATGGCAACGGGTACGGTTGGGTTACCCACGTCCGTATTGATGGGAATCCCGGAATAAGGGGAACACGATCTCTGCTTTGACAAGACGTGCCAAGGAAACCGCTTCGCTAAATGCGCTGAGGTGGTATAATAAAAAACGATTCAAGTAAAGGCTTGGTGGTGGTATGACGTCATGCCACAAAATACGTCAGCATATTGAACTTGTGTACATATTATTCTCTCTACGGTGGAATGTGGAATCTATTTTGCAGAGCCGGACACTATCCCGGTGTTCACAATTATTCGGAGGAGGAACCCGCCTTGCAATGCCGAACAATATGCGTGCCGGACTCATCGTCATTGAAGCCTGGTTCAGGGGCTACTGAGGGAGTCCTGGACTAGGGGGTGTCCAGATAGCCGGACTATCATCATCGGCCGGACTCCAAGACTATAAAGATACAAGATTGAAGACTTCATCCCGTGTCCGGATGGGACTTTCCTTGGCGTGGAAGGCAAGCTTGGCGATACGGATATGTAGATCTCCTACCATTGTAACCGACTCTGTATAACCCTAGCCCTCTCCGGTGTCTATATAAACCGAAGGGTTTTAGACACACAACCATTACAACAATCATACCATAGGCTAGCTTCTAGGGTTTAGCCTCCTTGATCTCGTGGTAGATCCACTCTTGTACTACCCATATCATCAATATCAATCAAGAAGGAGTAGGGTTTTACCTCCATCGAGAGGGCCCGAACCTGGGTAAAAACATCGTGTCCCTTGTCTCCTGTTACCATCTGCCTAGACGCACAGTTTGGGACCCCTACCCGAGATCCGCCGGTTTTGACACCGACATTGCCCAATTAGATTCGATAGGCACGGACGCGCGCGGTTCGGAACCTAAGACCGGAGACGAGTCCGGGGGTCCGGTGACACAGATCTCTTTGGAGGTGGAGTCTGTGTTCGGCTCCAACGCCGATGAGTGTGCGGCCTCCGTGGCGGGGTCCATCCACCCGTCCTCAGATGGCACGATCTGCTCCAGATTAGGGGCCGGGGCAGCCCCAGGTGCGATATCCCGAACACCGTCCGATGGCAGATCTAAGTCATGCACGACATGACTGTTCGGCGCTCCTGACGCAGGCTCGAACCCGTCGAAGATCAAGTCTCTGCAGATGTCGGCGGTGTAGTTCAAGTTTCCAAACCTGACCTGATGGCCAGGGGCGTAGCTATCGACCTGCTCCAGATGGCCAAGCGAGTTGGCCCGCAACACGAAGCCGCCAAATACGAAGATCTGTCCGGGAAGGAAAACCTCAGCCTGGACCGCATCATTACTGATGATTGAAGGAGCCATCAAGCCTTATCGCGATGACACAATGGAACTCTCAATGAAAGCACCAATGTCGGTGTCAAAACCGGCGGATCTCGGGTAGGGGATCCTGAACTATGCGTCTAAGGGTAATGGTAACAGGAGGCGGGGGGACACGATGTTTACCCAGGTTCGGGCCCTCTCGATGGAGGTAATACCCTACTTCCTACTTGATTGATCTTGATGATATGAGTATTACAAGAGTTGATCTACCACGAGATCATAGAGGCTAAACCCTAGAAGCTAGCCTATGATTATGATTGTTGTCGTCCTACGGACTAAACCATCCGATTTATATAGACACCGGAGGGGGCTAGGGTTACACAGAGTCGGTTACAGAGAGGGAGATCTACACATCCGAATCGCCAAGCTTGCCTTCCACGCGAAGGAGAGTTTCATCCGGACACGGGACAAAGTCTTCAATCTTGTGTCTTCATAGTCCAGCAGCCCGGCCAAAGTATATAGTCCGGCTGTCCGAGGACCCCCTAATCCAGGACTCCCTCAACCCCACCGTCAAACTCCTATGGCTAAGTGAAAGTCTTAAAGCTATATAGTCCGATTACCTAGTTCATCGCGCTATCACCTCCTTAATGGACCAAGACATTGGATCAAGTGTGACTACGCGCCTTTTTCGAACACCCCCACATTATATGCGTGGGGGCTAAAGCCGACGACTGCAAACTTTCAGGTTATATACATACATAAACGGCCGCACAGGAGGCATTGTAACACTTTCGGGCAAAAGTATAAACACAACCTTTATAATCAAAATAGCATTGTTTTTACAATTGAGATACATTTCACTCGAACATGGTACTCTTCGAGCACTGAGCCTCTATCAAACGGGCGCCTTCTAGGACTTCTTCAAAATAGTGCTCGGCCGGGTTCTGGTCTCCTGTCGGACCCCGGGTTGCAATGCTGGTGGCCTCCATCCCTGCCCAATATGTTTTAACATGGGCAAGAGCCATCCGCGCACCCTCTATGCACGCCGACCTCTTCACAGCATCGATATATGGCACAACACCAAGGAATTGTTGCACTAAACCAAAATAACTGTTCGGCCTTGGCCCCTTCGGCCAAAGATGATCCACGACAGACCTCATAGCAAGCCCGGACAACCTATGGAGCTCGGCCCATGCGGCTATCTTTTCATTCAACGGCAGCGGACGCGTCGGGGAACTGAACTGCGACCAGAACAACCTTTCCACCACATGATCTTTCTGATCATTGAAAAACTCAGTCGCATCAGCAGTACTCTTTGCTAGGTCCACATACGCGTCTGCAACACTCCATAACTGATCCAGAGGAGCATACTTCGGATCCCGAACTTCATCCTCAACAAAAAGGGCCTCCCAGCCGTGATATCTCCGGCTTCACGAAGCTCCTCCCTTATCCCTCTAATTTCAGAGCGGGTCTCCTTGGCTGCTTCCAAGGCCTTCTTCAGGTCAGTCGCTTTCGCTTGGCTTTCCTTTTCAAGGAGCTCATATCGGCCGGTGACATCTTTCAGCTCAATAGCCATCTTGGCTATTTTATCCTTCCTTTGGCGATGAGAAGCCCGCTCGGCTCTTAACACTTCGGCCGCCTTCAGGGCAGCCGCATCACTTATCCTGGCTTGTTCCTTGGCTAGGGCAAGTTCCGCCCGAAGGGTCTCCATAGCAGCAGCTCCATTTGCAGCCACAACATATTATAGATACTAGCATCTGAAGGAAATATGCCCTAGAGGCAATAATAAAGTTATTATTTATTTCCTTATTTCATGATAAATGTTTATTATTCATGCTAGAATTGTGTTAACCGGAAACATAATACATGTGTGAATACATAGACAAACATAGTGTCACTAGTATGCCTCTACTTGACTAGCTCATTTATCAAAGATGGTTATGTTTCCTAGCCATGGACAAAAGAGTTGTCATTTGATTAACGGGATCACATCATTAGGAGAATGATGTGATTGACTTGACCCATTCCGTTAGCTTAGCACTTGATCGTTTAGTATGTTGCTATTGCTTTCTTCATGACTTATACATGTTCCTATGACTATGAGATTATGCAACTCCCGTTTACCGGAGGAACACTTTGTGTGCTACCAAACGTCACAACGTAACTAGGTGATTATAAAGGAGCTCTACAGGTGTCTCCGAAGGTACATGTTGGGTTGGCGTATTTCGAGATTAGGATTTGTCACTCCGATTGTCGGAGAGGTATCTCTGGGCCCTCTCGGTAATGCACATCACTATAAGCCTTGCAAGCAATGTAACTAATGAGTTAGTTGAGGAATGATGCATTACATAACGTGTAAAGAGACTTGCCGGTAACGAGATTGAACTAGGTATTTAGATACCGACGATCGAATCTCGGGCAAGTAACATACCGATGACAAAGGGAACAAAGTATGTTGTTATGCGATTTGACCGATAAAGATCTTCGTAGAATATGTAGGAGCCAATATGAGCATCCAGGTTCCGCTATTGGTTATTGACCGAAAATAGTTCTAGGTCATGTCTACATAGTTCTCGAACCCGTAGGGTCTGCACACTTAAGGTTTCGATGACAGTTATATTATGACTTTTTGAGTTTTGATGTACCGAAGGAGTTCGGAGTCCCGGATGAGATCGGAGACATGACGAGGAGTCTCGAAATGGTCGAGACGTAAAGATCGATATATTGGACGACTATATTCGGACACCGAAAGGGTTCCGAGTGATTCGTGTATTTTCGGGGGTACAGGGGAGTTACGGGAATACGAGGAAGAAGCAATGGGCCTCATGGGCCAAGTGGTGGAAGAGAGGAGGCAGGGCGCGCGGCCCCCCTAGCCCAAACCGAATTGGACTAGGGGCCGGCCCCCCTTTCCTCCTTTTCCTCCCTCTCCTTCCTTCTCCTTCTCCTTCCCTTCCTTCCCCTCTCCTACTTGAACTAGGAAAGAAGGGGAATCCTACTTGGAGTAGGATTCTCCCCCTTGGGCGCGCCTCCTCCCCTTGGCCGGCCCCCTCCCCCTTGCTCCTTTATATACGGGGGCAGGGGGGTACCCCATGACACACAAGTTGATCATCGTAATCGTTCCTTAGCCGTGTGCGGTGCCCCCCTCCACCATATTCCACCTCGGTCATATCGTAGCAGTGCTTAGGCGAAGCGCTGCGTCGGTAGAACATCATCATCGTCACCACGCCGTCGTGCTGACGGAACTCATCCCCGACACTTTGCTGGATCGGAGTCCGGGGATCGTCATCGAGCTGAACGTGTGCTGAACTCGGAGGTGCCGTACGTTCGGTACTTGGATCGGTCGGATCGTGAAGACGTACGACTACATCAACCGCGTTGTCATAACGCTTCCTCTTACGGTCTACGAGGGTACGTGGACAATACTCTCCCCTCTCATTGCTATGCATCACCATGATCTTGCGTGTGCGTAGGAATTTTTTTGAAATTACTATGTTCCCCAACAGTGGCATCCGAGCCTGGTTTGATGCGTAGATGTCATATGCACGAGTAGAACACAAGTGAGTTGTGGGCGATACAAGTCATACTGCTTACCAGCATGTCATACTTTGGTTCAGCGGTATTGTGAGATGAAGCGGCCCGGACCGACATTACACGTATGCTTACGCGAGACTGGTTTCACCGTTACGAGCACTCGTGCTTAGAGGTGACTGGCGGGTGTCTGTCTCTCTCACTTTAGCTGAATCGAGTGTGGCTACGCCCGGTCCTTGCGAAGGTTAAAACAACACTAACTTGACGAACTATCATTGTGGTTTTGATGTGTAGGTAAGAACGGTTCTTGCTAAGCCCGTAGCAGCCACGTAAAATTTGCAACAACAAAGTAGAGGACGTCTAACTTGTTTTTGCAGGGCATGTTGTGATGTGATATGGTCAGGACGTGATGCTATATTTTATTGTATGAGATGATCATGTTTTGTAACCGAAGTTATCGGCAACTAGCAGGAGCCATATGGTTGTCGCTTTATTGTATGAAATGCAAACGCCCTGTAATTGCTTTACTTTATCACTAAGCGGTAGCGATAGTCGTAGAAGCAATAGATGGTGTAACGACAACGATGCTACGATGGAGATCAAGGTGTCGCGCCGTGACGATGGTGATCACGACGGTGCTTCGGAGATGGAGATCACAAGCACAAGATGATGATGGCCATATCATATCACTTATATTGATTGCATATGATGTTTATCCTTTATGCATCTTATCTTGATTTGATTGACGGTAGCATTTTAAGATGATCTCTCACTAAAATTATCAAGAAGTGTTCTCCCTGAGTATGCACCGTTGCGAAAGTTCTTCGTGCTGAGACACCACGTGATGATCGGGTGTGATAGGCTCTACGTTCAAATACAATGGGTGCAAAACAGTTGCACACGCGGAATACTCAGGTTAAACTTGACGAGCCTAGCATATAACAGATATGGCCTCGGAACACGGAGACCGAAAGGTCGAGCGTGAATCATATAGTAGATATGATCAACATATTGATGTTCACCGTTGAAACTACTCCATCTCACGTGACGATCGGACATGGTGTAGTTGATATGGATCACATAATCACTTAGAGGACTAGAGGGATATCTATCTAAGTGGGAGTTCTTTAGTAATATGATTAATTGAACTTAAATTTATCATGAACTTAGTCCTGGTAGTATTTTGCAAATTATGTTGTAGATCAATAGCTTGCGTTGTTGGCTTCATATGTTTATTTTGTTATGTTCCTAGAGAAAATTGTGTTGAAAGATGTTAGTAGTAATGATGCAGATTGGATCCGTGATCTAAGGTTTATCCTCATTACTGCACAGAAGAATTATGTCCTTAATGCACCGCTAGGTGACAGACCTATTGCAGGAGCAGATGCAGATGTTATGAATGTTTGGCTAGCTCAATATGATGACTACTTGATAGTTTAGTGCACCATGCTTAACGGCTTAGAATCGGGACTTCAAAGACGTTTTGAATGTCATGGACCATATGAGATGTTCTAGGAATTGATGTTAATATTTCAAGCAAATACCCGAGTTGTGAGATATGAAGTCTCCAACAAGTTCTATAGCTAAAACATGGAGGAGAATCGCTCAACTAGTGAGCATGTGCTCAGATTGTCTGGGTACTTCAATCGCTTGAATCAAGTGGGAGTTAATCTTCCAGATAAGATAGTGATTGACAGAGTTCTCTAGTCACCATCACCAAGTTAGTAGAACTTTGTGACAAAATATAGTATGCAAGGGATGACGAAAACGATTCCCGAGCTGTTCGTGATGTTGAAATCGACGAAGGTAGAAATCAAGAAAGAGCATCAAGTGTTGATGGTTGACAAGATCACTAGTTTCAAGAAAAGGGAAAAGGGAAAGAAAGGGGAACTTCAAGTAGAATGACAAGCAAGTTGTCACTCCCGTGAAGAAGCCCAAAGCTGGACCAAAGACTGAAACTGAGTGCTTACACTGCAAAGGAAATGGTCACTGGAAGCGGAAATGCCCTGAATATTTGGTGGATAAGAAGGATGGCAAAGTGAACAAGGGTATATTTGATATACAGGTTATTGATGTGTGCCTTACTAGTGTTTATAGTAGCCCCTGAGTATTTGATACTTGTTCGGTTGCTAAGATTAGTAACTCGAAACAGGAGTTACAGAATAAACAGAGACTAGTTGAAGGGGAAGTGTCGATGAGTGTTGGAAGTAGTTCCAAAATTGATATGATCATCATCGCACACTCCCTATACTTTCGGGATTAGTGTTAAACCTAAGTAAATGTTATTTGGCGTTTGCGTTGAGCATGAATATGATTTGATCATGTTTATTGCGATATGATTATTCATTTAAAGTCAAAGAATAATTGTTGTTCTGTTTACATGAATAAAACCTTCGATGGTCATACACCCAATGAAAATAGTTTGTTGGATCTCGATCGTAGTGATACACATATTCATAATAATGATGCCAAAAGATGCAAAGTTAATAATGATAGTGCAACTTATTTGTGGCACTGCCGTTTGGGTCATATCGGTGTAAAGCGCATGAAGAAACTTCATAAAGATGGATTTTTGGAATCACTTGATTATGAATCACTTGGTACGTGCGAACCGTGCCTCATGGGCAAGATGACTAAAATGCCGTTCTCCGGAACTATGGAGCGAGCAACTGATTTGTTGGAAATAATACATACTGATGTATGCGATCCGATGAGTATTAAGACTCGCGACGTGTATCGTTATTTTCTGACCTTCACAGATGATTTGAGCAGATATGGGTATATCTACTTGATGAAACATAAGTCCGAAACATTTGAAAGGTTCAAAGAATTTCAGAGTGAAGTGGAAAATCATCATAACAAGAAAAACAAAGTTTCTACGATCTGATCGTGGAGACGAATATTTGAGTTACAAGTTTGGTCTTCATTTGAAACAATGTGAAATAGTTTCGCAACTCACGCCACCTGGAACACCACAATGTAATGGTGTGTCCGAATGTCGTAATCGTACTTTACTAGATATGGTGCAATCTATGATGTCTCTTATCGGTTTACCACTATCGTTTTGGGGTTGTGCATTAGAGACAGCTGCATTCACGTTTAATAGGGGCCATCTAAATCCGTTGAGACGACACCGTATGAACTATGGTTTAGCAGTAAACCTAAGCTGTCGTTTCTTAAAGTTTGGAGTTGTGATACTTATGTGAAAAAGGTTTTCAACCTGATAAGCTCGAACCCAAATCGGAGAAATGTGTCTTCATAGGATACCCAAAAGAGACTGTTGGGTACACCTTCTATCACAGATCTGAGGGCAAGATTTTCGTTGCTAAATTCAGATCCTTTCTAGAAAAGGAGTTTCTCTCGAAAGAAGTGAGTGGGAGGAAAGTAGAGCTTGATAAGGTAATTTGTACCTTCTCCCGAATTGGAAAGTAGTTCATCACAGAAATCAGTTCCAGTGATTCCTACACCAATTAGTGAGGAAGTTAATGATGATGATCATGAAACTTCAGATCAAGTTACTACCAAATCTCGTAGGTATTACAGAGTAAGATCCGCACCAGAGTGGTGCAGTAATCATGTTCTGGAAGTCATGTTAATAGACCATGAAGAACCTACGAACTATGAGGAAGCGATGATGAGACCAGATTCCGCGAAATGGCTTGAGGCCATAAAATCTGAGATATGATCCATGTATGAGAACAAAGTATGGACTTTGATTGACTTGCTCGATGATCAGCAAGCCATGTTAAATAAATGGATCTTCAAGAGGAAGATGGACACTGATAGTAGTGTTACTATCCACTAAGCTCGACTTGTTGCAAAAGGTTTTCAACAAGTTCAAGGTGTTGAATACGATGAGATTTTCTCACTCGTATCGATGCTTAAGTCTGTTCGAATCATGTTCGCAATTGCCACATTTTATGAAATCTGGCAAATGGATGTCAAAACTGCATTCCTTAATGGATTTATTAAAGAAGAGTTGTATATGATGCAACCAGAAGGTTTTGTCAATCCTAAAGATGCTAACAAAGTGTGCAAGCTCCAGCAATCCATCAATGGACTGGTGCAAGCATCTCGGAGTTGGAATATACGCTTTGATGAGTTGATCAAAGCATATGGTTTTATACAGACTTTTGGAAAGGCCTGTATTTACAAGAAAGTGAGTGGGAGCACTACAGCCTCTCTGATAAGTATATGTGAATGACATATTATTAATTGGAAATGATGTAGAATTTTCTGGAAAGCATAAAGGAATGTTTGAAAAGGAGTTTTTCAAAGAAAGACCTCGGTGAAGCTGCTTACACATTGAGCATCAAGATCTATATACATATATCAAGATGCTTGATAAGATTTTTCAATGAGTACATACCTTGATAATTTTTTTGAAATAGTTCAAAATGGAACAGTCAAAGAAGGAGTTCTTGCCTGTGATGCAAAGGTGTGAAGTTGAGTAAGACTCAAGACCTGACCATGGCAGAAAATAGAAAGAGAATGAAAGTCATTCCCCATGCCTCAGTCATAGGTTCTATAGAGTATGCTATGCTGTGAACCAGGCCTATTGTATACCTTGCTCTGAGTTTGACAAAGGAATACAATTTTGATCTAAGAGTAGATCACTGGACAGCGGTCAAGAATATCCTTAGTGAGGACTAAGGAGATGTTTCTCGATTATGGAGGTGATAAAAGAGCCCGTCGTAAAAAGTTACAACGATGCAAGCTTTTGCACCAATCCAGATGACTCTAAGTCTCAATCTGGATACATATTGAAAGTGGGAGCAATTAGCTAGAGTAGCTCCGTGTAGAGCATTGTGGACATAGAATATTTGCAAAATACATACAACTCTGAATGTGACAGACCTGTTGACTAAGCTTCTCTCACGAGAAAAACATGATCACACCTTAGTACTCTTTGGGTGTTAATCACATAGCGATGTGAACTAGATTATTGACTCTAGTAAACCCTTTGGGTGTTGGTCACATGACAATGTGAACTATGGGTGTTAATCATATACAGATATGAATATTGGTGTTAAATCACATGGCGATGTGAACTAGATTATTGACTCTAGTGCAAGTGGGAGACTGAAGGAAATATGCCCTAGAGGCAATAATAAAGTTATTATTTATTTACTTATTTCATGATAAATGTTTATTATTCATGCTAGAATTGTATTAACCGGAAACATAATACATGTGTGAATACATAGACAAACATAGTGTCACTAGTATGCCTCTACTTGACTAGCTCATTTATCAAAGATGGTTATGTTTCCTAGCCATGGACAAAAGAGTTGTCATTTGATTAACGGGATCACATCATTAGGAGAATGATGTGATTGACTTGACCCATTCCGTTAGCTTAGCACTTGATCGTTTAGTATGTTGCTATTGCTTTCTTCATGACTTATACATGTTCCTATGACTATGAGATTATGCAACTCCCGTTTACCGGAGGAACACTTTGTGTGCTACCAAACGTCACAACGTAACTGGGTGATTATAAAGGAGCTCTACAGGTGTCTCCGAAGGTACATGTTGGGTTGGCTATTTCGAGATTAGGATTTGTCACTCTGATTGTTGGAGAGGTATCTCTAGGCCCTCTCGGTAATGCACATCACTATAAGCCTTGCAAGCAATGTAACTAATGAGTTAGTTGCGGAATGATGCATTACATAACGAGTAAAGAGACTTGCCGGTAACGAGATTGAACTAGGTATTGAGATACCGACGATCGAATCTCGGGCAAGTAACATACCGATGACAAAGGGAACAAAGTATGTTGGTATGCGGTTTGACCGATAAAGATCTTTCAGGGAGTCCTGGACTAGGGGGTGTCCGGATAGCCGGACTATCATCATCGGCCGGACTCCAAGACTATGAACATACAAGATTGAAGACTTTGTCCCGTGTCCGGATGGGACTTTCCTTGGCTTGGATGGAAAGCTTGGCAATGCAGATATGTAGATCTCCTACCATTGTAACCGACTCTGTGTAACCCTAGCCCTCTCCGATGTCTATATAAACCAGAGGGTTTTAGTCCGTAGGACAGACAACCATTACAACAATCATACCATAGGCTAGCTTCTAGGGTTTAGCCTCCTTGATCTCGTGGTAGATCCACTCTTGTACTACCCATATCATCAATATGAATCAAGCAGGAGCAGGGTTTTACCTCCATCGAGAGGGCCCGAACCTGGGTTAAAACATCGTGTCCCTTGTCTCCTGTTACCATCCGCCTAGACGCACAGTTCGGGACCCCCTACCCGAGATCCGCCGGTTTTGACACCGACATTGGTGCTTTCATTGAGAGTTCCTCTGTGTCGTCACCGATAGGCTTGATGGCTCCTTCGATCATCAACAACGACGTAGTCCAGGGTGAGACTTTTCTCCCCGGACAGATCTTCAGGTTCGGCGGCTTTGCACTGCGGGCCAATTCGCTTGGCCATCTGGAGCAGATCGAAAGCTACGCCCCTGGCCATCAGGTCAAATTTGGAAGCCTAAACTTCATGGCTCACATCTGCGGAGACTTGATCTTCAATGGATTCGAGCAACAGCCGAGCGCGCCGCACTGTCACGATGGGCATGATTTAGCTCTGCTGCCGGATAGTGCCCTGGAGGCCGCACATGAGTCCGCTCCGATCCTTAATTTGGAGCCGACAGCACAGATCGAGGACGGGTGGCTAGACACCGCCTCGGGGGCTGCAACCTCTATGGCGATGGAGCCGAATACCGACCTTGTCCCTTGTAAAGCTCGTGACCCCGAGGTGCCGGACTCCTCGCCGGACTCCGAACCTCCTGCGCCCCTACCAATCGAATCCGATTGGGCGCCGATCATGGAGTTCACCGCCATGGACATCTTTCAGCACCCACCCTTTGGCGACATCCTGAATTCGCTAAAGTATCTCTCGTTATCAGGAGAGCCCTGGCCGGACTGCGGTCAGGATGGTTGGGATGCGGACGATGAAGAAATTCAAAGCCCACCCACCACCCACTTTGTAGCCACTGTCGACGATCTAACCGACATGCTAGATTACAACTCCGAAGACATCGACGGTATGGACGATGATGCCGGAGACGACCAAGAACCAGCGCTTACTGGGCACTGGAAAGCCACCTCAACTCATGACGTATACATGGTGAACACACCAAAAGGAAGCGATAACAAGGAACAGCGGGACGCGGCGAAGGATAATTCCCCTGAAAAGCAACCAAAGCGGCGACGCAAGCGCCGCCCGAAGTCCCGCCTCGATAACAACAACACCAATAATGACCCAGCCTTAGAGCAAGGCAAACTAGTGGACGACGAACATGCAACGAAGCAACCATCCGAACAGGATGAATCGGACAATCAACCCATTCCCGGCGAAAACAACAGTCCAGGCGATCTCACGCCGGACACATCACCGGAGCATAAGAACCTTCACAAAAGGCTTGTCGCCACTGCAAGAAGTTTGAAGAAGCAGAAACGGAAGCTCAAAACAGCGGAAGACGTACTCAGAATGAGGTGGAGCAAAGTACTCAAGATCGCAGACAAATACGGCAATAGTTACCAAGCAAAGAGCTACCCGAAGCGCAAGCTGCTGCCCGAATTCGACGAGGAGGCCGTAGAGCCACCACAATCAAAAAGCAAAGAGGCCGCCTGGCCGGATAGACGACCAGATGACAGGCCAAGAGCGGCAAGCGGCGCCGCACACAAGCCGGTACATGACACACATAAAGATCCTCGCAAAAAGGATGGCCCGGTCAGGTCCATTTATGGGCCAAAAAAGAGGGCCCCAGAGAGCAACACAACACGCCAAGTGTTCGAAGATAACGGCACACCTAAATACAGGGGCGCCGCACACCCACTATGTTCCACCGACGAGGTACTGGATCATGAATTTCTAGCAGGATTCAAACCCGTAAACATAGAGGGATATGACGGAACAACAGACCCCGGAGTCTGGATTGAGGACTACATCCTACACATACACATGGCAAGAGGAGACGACCTCCATGCCATAAAATACCTACCCCTCAAGCTCAAAGGGCCAGCTCGGCATTGGCTCAAAAGCCTCCCAGAAAATACCATTGGAAGTTGGGAAGAGCTCGAGGATGCGTTTAAAGCAAATTTTCAGGGGACTTATCTCCGCCCTCCGGATGCAGACGATTTAAGTCACATAACTCAACAGCCCGGAGAGTCAGCGCGCAAATTCTGGAACAGGTTCCTCACCAAAAAGAACCAAATAGTCGACTGCCCGGACGCCGAAGCCTTAGCAGCTTTTAAACATAACGTCCGAGATGAATGGCTCGCTAGACACCTCGGCCAGGAAAAACCAAGAACAATGGACACGCTAACGAGCCTCATGACCCGCTTTTGCGCGGGAGAAGATAGCTGGCTGGCAAGATGCAGTACCAGCGATGGAAATGGGAAATCACGATGCAGAAAAGATCAGCGCAGGAATAAGGAAAATGGCCCAAAGAACACGGCGGTCAACGCCGGATTCAAAATCTCTCGGCCGAACAGCAAAACACTGCCTCTTAAGGACAACAGTGACGAGCTAACCAACCTAAACAAAATCTTGGGCATGATATGCCAAATTCACAGTACCCCTTGGAAGCCCGCAAACCACACCCAAAGAGATTGTTGGGTCTTCAAGCAGTCCGGCCGACTCAACGCCGAACACAAGGGGCTCGACACACCGAGCGAGGACGATGACGAACCTCACAAGCAGAGCGCCGGACAACAAAAGAACTTCCCACAACAGGTCAAAACAGTGAATTCACTTCAAGTGATAACAAGGAAAAATAGGGCGGCTGAGGAAGTCCTGGACTAGGGGGTGTCCGGATAGCCGGACTATCATCGTCAGCCGGACTCCAAGACTATGAAGATACAAGATTGAAGACTTCGTCCCGTGTCCGGATGGGACTTTCCTTGGCGTGGAAGGCAAGCTTGGCAATACGGATATGTAGTTCTCCTACCATTGTAACCGACTCTGTGTAACCCTAGCCCTCCCCGGTGTCTATATAAACCGGAGGGTTTTAGTCCGTAGGACAACAACCATTACAACAATCATACCATAGGCTAGCTTCTAGGGTTTAGCCTCCTTGATCTCGTGGTAGATCCACTCTTGTACTACCCATATCATCAATATCAATCAAGCAGGAGTAGGGTTTTACCTCCATCGAGAGGGCCCGAACCTAGGTAAAAACATCGTGTCCCTTGTCTCCTGTTACCATCCGCCTAGACGCACAGTTCGGGACCCCCTACCCGAGATCCGCCGATTTTGACACCGACATTGGTGCTTTCATTGAGAGTTCCTCTGTGTCGTCACTGATAGGCTTGATGGCTTCTTCAATCAACAACAACGCAGTCCTGGGTGAGACTTTTCTCCTCGGACAGATCTTCGTATTCGGCGGCTTCGCACTGCGGGCCAATTCACTTGGCCATCTGGAGCAGATCGAAAGCTATGCCCCTGGCCATCAGGTCAGATTTGGAAGCCTAAACTTCACGCCGGATATCCGCGGAGACTTGATCTTCGATGGATCCAAGCCGCAGCCGAGCGTGCCGCACTGTCACGATGGGTATGATCTAGCTCTGCCGCCGGACAGTACTTTGGAGGCCGCACACGAATCTGCTCCGACCCATAATTCGGAGCCGATCGCGCAGATCGAGGACGGGTGGTTGGACACCGCCTCAGGAGCTGCAACTTTCACGGCGATGGAGCCGAACACTGACCTCATCCATTATAAAGCTCGTGACTCCGAGGTGCCGGACTCCTTGCCGGACTCCGAACCTCCCGTGCCCCTGCCAATCGAATCCGATTGGGCGCCGATCATGGAGTTCACCGTTGTGGACATCTTTCAGCACTCACGCTTTGGCGACATCCTAAATTCTCTAAAGTATCTCTCGCTACACGGAGAGCCCTGGCCGGACTACGGCCAGGATGGTTGGGATGCGGACGACGAAGAAATTCAAAGCCCACCCACCACCCACTTTGTAGCCACTGTCGACGATCTAACCGACATGCTAGACTACGACTCCGAAGACATCGACGGTATGGACGACGATGCCGGAGACGATCAAGAACTAGCGCCTACAGGGCACTGGAAGACCACCTCGTCATACGACATATACATGGTGGAGACCCCAAAAGACGGGGATGACAAGGAAGTAGCTGAGGCAGATTCCTTAAAGAAACAGCCCAAGCGTCGGCGTCAGCGGCGCCGCTCTAAATCCCGCCACAGTAAGAATGGAGATTCCGGCACAGGAGATAATAACACCCCAGAAAGTGCCGAAGACAACCCCCTCCAGCAAGATTCAGCACAGGAGGATGCAGAAGCAAGCTGAGGGAGTCCTGGACTAGGGGGTGTCCAGACAGCCGGACTATCATCGTCCGCCGGACTCCAAGACTACGAAGATACAAGATTGAAGACTCCGTCCCGTGTCCGGATGGGACTTTCCCTGGCGTGGAAGGCAAGCTTGGCGATACGGATATGTCGATCTCCTACCATTGTAACCGACTCTGTGTAACCCTAGCCCTCTCCGGTGATTATATAAACCGGAGGGCTTAGTCCGTAGGACACAACATACATTACAACAATCATACCGTAGGCTAGCTTCTAGGGTTTAGCCTCCTTGATCTCGTGGTAGATCCACTCTTGTACTACCCATATCATCAATATTAATCAAGCAGGACATAGGGTTTTACCTCCATCAAGAGGGCCCGAACCTGGGTAAAACATCGTGTCCCTTGTCTCCTGTAACCATCCGCCTAGACGCACAGTTCGGGACCCCCTACCCGAGATCCGCCGATTTTGACACAGACATTGGTGCTTTCATTGAGAGTTCCTCTATGCCGTCGCCGACAGGAAGGATGCCTCCACCCGTCTTCAAGGACGGTATTTTCGCCAAAGGAGCCTTGGCCTCCGGCCAAACTATCCGGCTAGGTGGTTTTCTTATGACCGCCTGTCCGGCCACCGCTTCGACAATGACTTCTCAAGTCGTCAACAGCAATCTTCACGTCAGCTCGGAATTTGCCGAGCGGCTGGATCCGATAGAGCTTTCGTCTGTCAACGAGCTCTTGGATCGCATCGCCGCCCTGGGAGTCGCAACGGACTACAATTAGATTGGGCTTAAAACCGATCTGAGAGAGATTAACTCTCCCCAGGTCACCCACCACGTCGCAATTGTAGAGGAACAATGCGGGGACTCTTCTCCTGCATTGAAAACTAGTCATGCCCGGGCTCCCGAACCCTCCATGCCGGATTCCCGCGGAGGGACGGACTTCGATCAAGCACTGAACTTAAAGTCAGGCATCAGACCGGACTCGTTGGACAACGTCCAGCAATCCAAGCTTCCAAATTTGGAAACTTCACGGCCTTCAAGCCCTGAGATGGGTAGGGTTTAGGACTTTATTCCACCCACCCGCCCAGACACATGCGATCTATCTCTAATACGGCAAGAGCCCGCTGAAACAGTACATCACTACTGGGCCAGATTCCTCCTGGTTATGGACAGGATAAAGGACTGCTGAGAGGAAAACGCAATCTCAATTTTTTGCAACAATTGCACGGACAAGGGAATATTGAACGCCATCAGCCGTCGTGAAATTACATGCTTCGCCGACCTGGCGTCCATAGTACGAAAGTACTGTGCGATGGAGAGTTTCCGGAAAATCGAAAACCAGTTTTGGGACAATCCGGCCCCGAATACAACCCTAGTCTGCAACAAAAGGGTGCATGACACTCAGGCCCAGATACAAAAACCAAAAAGCAAAAACCCCATAGAGGGCACGGAACCATACTGGAGGGATGGCTCAGCGGACCCTATAAACTTCACAGTACAGAGGGCGCCGTCCCAACACATAGCCTTCGAGCATGTTGAATATTACGGCAGGTGGCCAAAAGTGGCGAGGAGCTTCTAGCCCCGGAAAACCACTCCAACAATACCGGTACGGTATCAACAGTCTTCGAGACCTTCGCATCAAATAATATGCGGAAACGAACAATCCGCGGCCTTGCCGAAGTCTACCAAGTAGCAACAACAAATCCATGGAGCGACACAACCATCACCTTCAACGCCAGCGATGAACCTAAATTCCGAACAGCCCGAGCACCAGCCGCACTGGTGCTTAGTCCAATAGTTGACGGCTTTCGACTTACAAAGGTCCTCATGGATGGCGGCAGCGTACTAAACCTCATTTACGAGGAAACTCTTCAAAAAATGGAAATAGACTGGAGCCGTATTGAGCGAAGCAGCACAACCTTCAGAGGAATAATCCCTAGCCAGGAAGCATGCTGCACCAGAAAAATCACACTCGATGTGGTTATCGGCTCGCCGGATAATTACAGATCCGAAGAAACCACGTTCCAACTGGCCCCGTTCAACAGCGGATATCACGCTATATTAGGACGAGAGGCATTCACAATTTTTCAAGCCGTACCCCATTACGGGTACATGAAGCTCAAAATGCCTGGGCCCGGCAGAATAATCACTCTCGTTAGTGATCCGGACATAGCATTCCGCGCCGAAAACAAGACAGCCGCATTAGCCCTGGAGGCACTATCCGAAGCCCTAGCGGCAGAAGAACTCACCACGCTGCGCTCCATGGTGAATAGGGACGACGTGATACTTGATAAGAGATCCAAGTCCACCTCCTTTAAACCAGAAGATGAAATAATAAAATTCCAGGTCCATCCAACGGACCCGACAAAGACGACTTCCATCGGGGCACAGTTGAACCCTGATGTAGACACCGCACTGCGAGAATTCCTTCGGGAAAATTGGGACATTTTTGCCTGGCACCCTTCGGATATGCCCGGAATCCCACGCAGATTGGCAGAACACAGCCTAAACATCCTAAAAGGATTCAAGCCAGTCAAACAAGCTCTTCGACGATTTTCCGAACCTAAAAGACAAGCAATGGGAGAAGAGCTAGCCAAACTACTGGAAGCCGGATTCATCAGAGATATCAAACATCCGGATTGGCTAGCAAACCTGGTAATGGTACCAAAGAAGGACAAATCCTGGCGCCTATGTGTCGATTTTAAAGACCTTAACAAGGCCTGCCCAAAGGATCCCTTCCCCCTCCCCCGAATCGACCAGATAATCGACGCTACCGCAGGACACGATTCACTATGCTTCCTCGACGCATACTCCAACTACCATCAAATCAAGATGGCGGAAGCAGACCAAGCCGCAACGGCATTCATCACTCCATATGGACCATTCTGCTTCAACACGATGCCCTTCGGACTTAAAAATGCCGGCGCAACATATCAGCGCATGATTCAAACATGCCTGGCAACCCAGATCGGCAAAACAGTAGAGGCATACATAGACGACGCAGTCGTCAAAACCAAACACGTCGAAACTCTAGTAGACGATTTGAGGCTCACATTCGACAACCTCAGAGCATATGACATCAAGCTGAATCCGGAAAAAATGCGTTTTCGGCGTACCAGCCGGAAAGCTGCTGGGCTTCATTGTATCTGGTAGAGGAATTGAAGCAAACCCGACCAAGATCCGAGCTCTGTCATACCTGGATATTCCAAAAGACCTCAAATAGATACAAAAATTGACTGGATGTGTGGTGGCTTTAAGCCTCTTTATCTCCCGCTTGGGAGAAAAAGCATTGCCCCTCTATCGCCTCCTTAGGCGCACCAAACACTTCGAGTGGACGGATGCTGCCACTGCCGGACTCGAAGAAATAAAGGCCATATTGGAAACAAATCCGGTCCTGGCTGCGCCCAACCTGGGCGAACCAATGTTGTTATACATCGCGGCAACACATCAAGTTGTAAGCGCGGTACTCGTCGTCGAACGAGAGACAGAAGGGCATAAATTCCCTCTTCAAAAACCAGTGTACTACGTCTCCACTGTGTTAATCCCCTGCAAGTCCCGTTACCCGCACTATCAAAAGATAGCGTATGCGGTGTTCATGGCATCCCGGAAGCTCCGACACTACTTTCAAGAGTGTTTGATAACGGTGGCCTCCGAAGTACCACTCAACGACATTATAAACAACCGCGACGCGACGGGCAGGATTGCAAAATGGGCCATTGAGCTCTTACCATTCGATATAACTTACAAACCTCGGCGAGCTATAAAGTCACAAGTTTTGGCTGACTTTGTCGCTGAATGGACCGAAGCCGAACTCCCTAAAGAGTACGGCGCATACTCCAATTGGATTATGCACTTCGACGGCTCTAAAATGTTGGCCGAATTGGGGGCTGGCGTTGTATTGACGTCCTCAACCGGGGACACAGTCCAATACGTACTTCAGATAATGTACACGGACTCCAACAACGCAGCCGAATACGAGGCCCTTTTACATGGCCTCCGGATGGCAATCTCCATGGGCATTCAACGCCTAGAGGTGCGTGGGGATTCAAACCTTGCGATATCCCAGATAAATGGAGACTTTGACGCCAAGGATCCGAAAATGGCAGCATATCACAACGCTGTCTTAAAAATGTCAGCTCGGTTTGAAGGACTTGAATTCCATCACATAGCCCGAGATAATAACCAAGCAGCCGACATACTGGCATGCATCGGCGCAAAACGTGACGCTGTCCCTCCAAACATCTTCCTGGAATGGCTCTTCAAGCCATCCGTACTATGGGAAGAGGAGTCCGGACACGACAAACCGGAAAAAACCGTGCCAACAGGCGATTCAGCCGATGACATAACACCTTCAGCCCACGACATAATGGCAGTAATCGCCCCGTGGACAGAAGCATTCCTAGCCTACTTGCTTAGGTAGGAACTTCCCGAAGACCAAAATGAGGCCCGCTGCATAGTCCGGCAATCTAAAGCCTACAAGGTCCATGAGGGAGAACTCTATAAGAAAAGCACAATCGGAGTCCTTCAAAGGTGTATCTCCGAAGATGAAGGGCGAAACCTTCTGGCTGAAATTCATGCCGGACTAGGCGGACACCACGCAGCAGCTCGGGCCCTTGTAGGAACGGCATTCCCTACAGGATTTTATTGGCCGACGGCCCGGGCAGATGCTCAGGACTTAGTCCAAAGATGCGTTGGTTGTCAGCTCTTTGCTAATCAGAGCCATATGCCACCCACCGCCCTCAAAACTATACCCATTACCTGGCCGTTCGCGGTCTGGGGGCTTGACATGGTCGGACCCCTTAAAGGGGGAACCCACAAGCAAAGGTACCTATTGGTCATGGTGGAAAAATTCACCAAATGGATAGAGGCCAAACCAGTCAAAACGGCAAAGTCCGGACCAGTGATAGACTTTATATCCGGGGTTGTACACCGTTACGGTGTCCCCCACAGCATCATCACCGATAACGGCATGAACTTCACGGCCGACGAGGTTAAGTCATGGTGCAAAAACATTGGCATTAAGCTCGATTACGCTTCAGTCTATCATCCTCAAACCAACGGTCAAGTGGAACGAGCAAATGGTCTAATAATGAGTGGCATTAAACCCAGACTAGTGCGGTCACTTACGAAATCTGACACGCACTGGGTAGAGGAGCTCGACTCCGTACTCTGGGGGCTGCGGACAACGCCTAACCGTACTACCGGATTCACACCATTTTTATGGTATACGGCGCAGAGGTAGTTTTGCCCTGCGACATCATTCATGACTCACCTCGAGTGCGCATGTACGAAGAAAGAGAAGCCGAGTTGGATCGGCAGGACAGCTTGGACGCATTGGAGGAAGAACGCGACGTCACCAAGGCTCGTTCCGCATTCTATCAGCAGCAGGCTCGAAGATATCAAAGCAGAGAAGTACGGGCCAAGACTTACAACGTTGGCGAACTAGTTCTACGCCTGCCGGACAAGAAAAAGGACAAGCTCAAGCCCAAATGGGAGGGCCTGTTCACTATCGACCAAGTCCTGACAGGCGGGGCGTACCGTCTACGAAATGCATCGGACAACCGACTCGAGACGAACCCATGGAACGCAGCCCGCCTTCGAAGATTCTATGCCTAGCGCTGGACTAAGAGTTCGTCCCCTTCCCCCGTCCAAATTCTTACACTTCAGCTGCCCTTTGTTTCTCTTTCTTCTCTTAACCCTTTTCCTAAAAAGCCCTTGAGGGCCTACTTGCGCATTGTTCGCACATACTTGATGTGCCATCCGCACTCATTATACCTAGGGGCTTCTTTTCCAGAAGCTCAATTATAAGGGCTTCATGCCCAGCACATGTGTCAAGCTTCCACATGTACCTTTTACTCACCATTATATGCATCGATATGACTTAAGTTTTGGCCAAGCTGGGTTGCCTGGCTCCTGTGCTTACCCCTACGTTCCCGATTGTTCGGCTAGGAGGTAAAGGGAGCACCTCTATGATTGTTACTGCCGGGTCAGCCGGATGTGTACCTCAGACTGGGTGAAGCCGAAAGCTAGCGTTCTTAAGGGAATATTCGGTCGGTGACTTGAAAGATGATTTTTTACCTACCTATATATCTGCCCCCAGATGTTTTTCTGCTTTTTTCGCAGTCCGGACATGCACTTTAGGGCATGCCTCCCAAGGAAAGGAACCCTTAACGGAACTATTCTCCCTGGAAGATGTTTCTTACTAACCATGTAATATAACATAACTAGTTGGGCACTTGTCTGATAAAGCACTAATGACCCCTACGCCTGGTCTCCATGCATACCCTGGTTGTTTCTTAACCGAAAAGGTATTCGGACACACTCCGGACTCTAGGGTGTCGAGGTCGAAGCGAAAAGGTCGGCAAAGACAAAATATCTACAATCCGGCTAGAAGGCATTTCACATGTCATTTTAAAAATACATTGTCAAATCTACTGACTGTATTCCTCCTCAATCCCGTCTAACAGGCTGTCTAATTTACAGTCCCGTTGGGAAAATTTAGCGGCCAACTCTACTTGGCCGTATACTAAACTCACAGGGATCTCCTTCCCATCAGGCCCCACAGGTCCGACCTCGGTCATGCGGTTGGGATCCGCCTTCTTGTACCGCGTCTTCACCATGGCCCAAGCCTCCCTGGCACCTTGGCAGCAGGCTGAAATCTTCCACAAACGGAAGCGCTGCCGCATTCCCTGAAGCTTCTCAGTAAGCTCCCCAAGGCCTTCGGGCAGGGAAAGGGCCGGCCATAAAGCCTGAATGGCGCCGCTCATCGCTGCCTGCCGAACTCGTTCGAGCAGCTACAACAGTTCGGGAAGTTGATCACCCATCGATACGGGCATCTCCTCTGCAAGGTGACCTGTGAGTATACCTACAGACATATTTTGTCAATTGAGTTCCTCGCCGAACTCTTCTTTTCAAAGGAGTTCGCTTAAGCACTTACTATAGATGCCGCGACGAAGCCGCTGATTCTCCTTAACGGAGCCAGACAGCTCGGCCCGAACACCTTTCAGCTCTTCTCCGAGCTGGGCGTGGGCATCCTGGAGCTTGTTCCTTTCCTGCTGCACTCTATTCAGCACCCTCTCGCCGGCCTTTAGCTGGCGCAGTAGTTCCTGCCTGTCCGGATCTTGTCCGGCAGCACCTGCAATGTCATTATTAGACATGCGCGCACGCCGCACAGCGCTTATATTTTTTTTTAAAAAAATGTGTTACCAGGAGGGGCCTCTGTGTTTCCTCCTGCGGCAGCAAGTGCGGCCTCAAGTTGGGCCTTGCACTCTTGCAGCTCCTAAGACAGTTGGGTATTCTTCTCGGTAAGATCCTGCATTTCAAATGATCCTTAAATCAGTTACCATAACTACTTTAAGTCTCGGGGGCTACTGGCATATATTACTTCTAAAATCTTTTACCCGTATGTCTTTCACATACTGCTCCGTGGCTCTGGTAAAACCATCTTGAGCAGCACGGAGGTGCGCGTCCCCCGTGTTAAAGGCATTTAACGCCTCAGGGGAGAAGCACGCGTCACGAAATACTGTCCGGCGGCGCCTATGGTTCATGGCGCTCTCCACCTCAGACTTGGTGGCGGACAACTTGTCGGCATCCTCCGTTGGAGGAGTGTCCGGCTCGCGCCTTGCGCTCGCCTCCCCCTCCAGACCGGGTGCTGGAGCCTGGCTGGTAGAGGTTGGATTGGCAACCTCCACGCCCGCAGTCCGGCGGGCGCTTTTTCTCCTACAAAGATCATGAGCACTCAAACGCTTCCTAGGAACGTTGCTCCGAATAATTAGCTGCGAGCTATACCTTTGCGGCGACGTTTCAGTCCGCACCGCGCTCCTCTTCCGCCTACTGGTCCGGACTGGCCTTTGTTGGTCAGCCGCCGCGGGCTCGGCTTCCCGCCTTGAAGGCACTTCCTGCAAAACGCCATCGTACGCGAAGGTCAGAAATAAGCAAGGAAGAGATAATGATGTCAGGACTTCCGTTACAATCACCTGGGAAGCCGTATATAGTCCGGGGTAGTCAGCCGTAATGGTGACTAAAGCATTATCCATGCTGAGCTGGTGGAACACCCCGTCGATTAGCTCCACCTGAATGTCCGGATCCTCTTCGGAGGCCGGATCCTGGGATCTCTCTGGATCCTCGGGTTGCGGAGCTGGACTTATCATGTCCTCCACAATCCGACGCAGTTCCTGCGCCGAAGACATAATATGAGAAGCTTAAACTTTGAAAGCATGGGTTGGGCCCTTAAAGTGTTCGCTTACCCAACATCGAGGGTTATTCATGGAGAACCCATTCAAGGGGTTCGTCTGAAGGAAGTCCTCCTTCTCCCCCTTCTACAGGCCGGACAGGATCTGCACCAGATCCTCGGCCGAATCCGGTCCTTTGCGGCAATGGCGGGTGGCATCATCTTCCCCGTTGAAATCCTACATGGGGTAGCCTCCGCTTGCTTCCCACCTTGGTAGGTGGCCAGCCCGGCTCGAACCGGAACCATGAAGGCCGGAGGGAGATATCTCTCCGCTTGGAGCTTCACCAGCTCGTTGTGCGGAACAGAGCATCTCCTCCAATCTCCTGGCAGAGGGCTGGGAGCGCGACAAGAGGAGCCGCGTCAACGTTCCATGATGGAATGGATTCTGGGTCGAAAGCGCTCCGATGAGTATTCGCGGAAGGAGGATGGTGTGTTTTGGATCTGGATTCTTGCCTCTCTTATAGGCAGATTATTTGCATAGCTAGGGGGTAAAACATAAAAGATACCCTGGCTTTTCACATTCGTGCGACGCGTGGAAGAAGGCCATTATTGGGCGTGGAAGCCGAGAAGCGCAACATTGATAAGGAAGCCGGACACTGTTTGGCAGGTACATGGAACTTAAAAGGAGAACCCGCCTTGCAACGCCGAAGACTATATACGCGCCGGACTTATCGTCATTGAAGCCTGGTTCGGGGGCTACTGAGGGAGTCCTGGACTAGGAGGTGTCCGGACAGCCGGACTATCATCGTCCACCGGACTCCAAGACTACGAAGATACAAGATTGAAGACTCCGTCCCATGTCCAGATGGGACTTTCCTTGGCGTGGAAGGCAAGCTTGGCGATACGGATATGTAGATCTCCTACCATTGTAACCGACTCTGTGTAACCCTAGCCCTCTCCGGTGTCTATATAAACCGGAGGGCCTAGTCCGTAGGACACAACATACATTACAACAATCATACCGTAGGCTAGCTTCTAGGGTTTAGCCTCCTTGATCTCGTGGTAGATCCACTCTTGTACTACCCATATCATCAATATTAATCAAGCAGGACGTAGGGTTTTACCTCCATCAAGAGGGCCCGAACCTGGGTAAAACATCGTGTCCCTTGTCTCCTGTTACCATCCGCCTAGACACACAGTTCGGGACCCCCTACCCGAGATCCGCCAGTTTTGACACCGACACAAGCCCTCACGAGAGAGCGGCAGACGAATCGGCCAGGCAATTCTGGACATGGTTCTTAACAAAGAAAAATCAAATCATCAATTTTCCGGATGCAGAGGCCCTCGCAGCCTTCAAACATAACATCCGCGACAAATGGCTGGCCCGGCACCTAGGACAGGAAAAGCCGAAATCCATGGCAGCCCTCACAGCATTATTGACCCGCTTTTGTGCGGGAGAGGATAGCTGGCTAGCTCGCAGCAACAACCTCAGTAAAAATGCTGGCAGTTCGGATACTAAGGACCACAATGGCAGGTCGCGTCGAAGCAAAAACAAATGCCACGTTCACGATGACAACAATGAGGATACGGCAGTCAACGCCGGATTCCGAGGCTCTAAACCCGGTCAGCGGAAGAAGCCATTCAAAAGAACCACCCCGGGTCCGTCCAATTTGGACCGAATACTCGACCGCTCTTGCCAGATACATGGCACCCCCGAAAAACCAGCTAAACCACACCAACAGAGATTGTTGGGTATTCAAGCAGGCAGGCAAGTTAATTGCCGAAAACAATGACAAGGGGATGCACAGCAATGACGAGGATGAGACCCGGCCGCCAAACAGTAGAGGACAGAAGGGCTTCGCCCCACAAGTGCGGATGGTAAACATGATATACGCAACCCACATACCCAAGAGGGAGCGGAAGCATGCACTGAGGGACGTATATGCGATGGAGCCAGTCGCCCCGAAGTTCAATCCGTGGTCCTCTTGCCCAATCACTTTCGATCGAAGAGACCATCCGACCAGTATCCGCCATGGCGGATTCGCCGCATTGGTTTTAGACCCAATCATCGACGGATTTCACCTCACGAGAGTCCTGATGGACGGCGGCAGTAGCCTTAACCTGCTTTATCAGGATACAGTGCGCAAGATGGGCATAGACCCCTCAAGGATTAAACCTACAAAGACGACCTTCAAAGGCGTCATACCAGGTGTTGAGGCCAATTGTACAGGCTCAGTTACACTAGAAGTGGTCTTCGGGTCCCCGGATAATTTCCGAAGCGAGGAGTTAATCTTTGACATAGTCCCGTTCCGCAGCGGCTATCATGCTCTGCTCGGACGAACCGCGTTTGCAAAATACAACGCGGTGCCGCATTATGCATACCTCAAGCTCAAGATGCCAGGCCCTCGAGGAGTCATCACGGTCAATGGAAATATGGAATGCTCCCTCCGAACGGAGGAACATACAGCGGCTCTCGCGGCAGAAGTACAGAGCAGCCTTCTAAGGCAATTTTCGAGTCCGGCCATTAAACGACCGGACACGGCCAAACGCGCCCAGAGCAACATCAATCAAGTCCACCTGGCACGTTCCGAGCTCGCGTAGCAATGCGGCCCCAACCCCATCCCTCGCATGATTGCAAGACCAGCTCTCCGCGTACATCATTACGCTCTGGAGATACCATGGGCATAGGGGGAGGGGCACGACCACAACTGACCTAGAGTGCGGCTCGACCACACTAGGGGCTCCCAAGTGTGTCGCTCTTTTTATTTTTATTTTCCTTCTTTTTATACACAGGACTCCGTTCATCAGAGGCCCTGTCCGGCGGCGAACCTGCCGAACTCACGATGCAACAGCCAGGGAGGGACAAAGGCTGCGCCGAACACTCAGGTGGTCTCCATTACGAGCATTAAATTTGTTAAAAACGCCATTCCGCAGCCCACCTCTGGAGGGGGACATGCTTAATTAGTCCAATCCCTTGCTTACCGCACTATTTGTATCGCCCTCCACTCATCGCAGAATTCCTTGAATAAATAATGCAGCACTTTTTGCCTATAATTGCATTACTTTACATATATGTTCATTAATGACATCTTGCATCCGTACAATTTGGTACGGCCGAATACACCAGGGGCTTATGTTCCCCGCATTATGGTGTGATAAGTCCGAACACTTTCAAAAGTGCGGCACCCTAAACTTATTGCATTATATGAATCGGCTCCGAATCATGTCTTGGGTCAATAGTTGGGTTTGCCCGGCTCCCATGTTTTGGTACCTTACGTTCCGTTCTGTCTGCTAAGGTAGCACTGGGAGAACCACTGCGATTGCGCCCTGGTTGAGCTGGGCGAGCGCCTCAGTGGAGAAAGCTAAAACTGACTGTCATGATAAGGCGAGAGACTGATCGCTGTTTGAGAGGTCTTTTTGAGTCCCTAAAGACTTACGCCGCTTCGAGCGAAGAACCGGATAATGTCTGGCCAAGGCATGGATAGCGCCCCGAACTCGGTCTTCCGAATACTAGGGGCTTCGCCGAAATTTAAAATTATAGAATTCTACGGCTAAGTGAGAGTGTTCAAGCACTATAAGTCCAGTTGCCTTGTTCATTGTGTTGAGCGCCTCCCTAGATGGACCCAAAAATGGGAATAAGAGTGCTCAAGTTTATCCCGAACACCCCAGCACTAGTGGCATGGGGGCTGAAGCCGACGACTTGCCATCTCTCAGATTTTATAAACGGCCGCACAGAAGTTAATATTTTAAATCAAACAAGCATTGCTTAGCGCATATGAACAAAGTTTCCAGCGCACAGGATAACACATAGCGAGTTTACTCAATAATTACATCTCTGGGGCACTCATCCGCAATCTTGCGGGCACCCTTCAGGACAGTCTTATAGTACATCTCGGGCGTACGATACTCCTTGCCCGCTTGCGGCGCGTCAGTGATAAGCCTCTCCGCATCCAGCCTGCCCCAGTGCACCTTTGCACGGGCAAGGGCCCGACGAGCACCTTCAATACAGGCGGAGCGCTTGATGACCTCCACCCAGGGGCACGCATCCACAAGCCGCCGCACGAGGCCGAAGTAGCTCCCAGGCATGGCCTCTCCAGGCCACAGCCGGACTATGAGGCCCTTCATGGCCTGCTCGGCTACCTTGTGGAGCTCGACCAGCTGCTTCAGCTGGTCGCTAGCGGGCACCGGATGGCCGGCCTTAGCATACTGAGACCAGAAGACCTTCTCTGTTGAGCTCCCCTCCTTGGCTCGGTAGAATGCGGCGGCATCGTACACACTGCGAGGCAGATCTACAAACGCCCTTGGAGAGCTCCGAATTCGGGTAAGTGTCAGGTAGTTCACATTAACATGCTTGCTTTGCATGAAAAATGCCTTACCCGCCGCTATTTTCTTCACAGCCTCAATCTCCTGGAGGGACTTATGGGCCTCGGCCTTGGCAGCTTTGGCACTTTCGAGAGCCGAGGCAAGCTCGGACTCTCGTGAGTCGCGCTCCAAACTCTCATGCTTTTCCATGAGAGCATGTAGCTCTTGCCGCACTTCCGCCACCCGCGCTTCCTGCTTCTCTCGCTCTGCACGTTCCGCGGTCGCATTGCGTTCGGCCGCGGACACAGCCTCCTTCAGGGTTGCCACCTCGTTCGTGGCCCCTGTAGTACCCATGTTATCCTTGTTATTTTTATTGCAACCTAAATCCTTTTCTGTAAGGTAATTATTCAAAGTGGTGTTACTCACCTTCTTTGTCTCCGAGCTGCTTCTTGGCACGGCCGAGCTCTTGCTCGGACCGCTCGAGGTCCTGCTTGAAAGCACCGACCTCCGCAGTCAGTGCGGCAGAGATCAGCAGCGCAGCCTGCAAACCCATATTGACATAATTTTTAGCAACCCTGCGTATATCTTTCTAGATCCTCAGTCCGTCTTTTCTTTCCAAACACCGAACCGAGCATCAGGGGCTACTGTCTATGCGGTATTACATTACATAATTTTAACTTCTTACCTCAAAGCCTGTTAGAAGGCTACTGCAGGCTTCGGTCAGCCCGCTCTTGCCGAGCTGAACCTTCTAAATCACCGCGCTCATGATAGTGCGTTGTTCTTCCTCGATGGAAGCGCCTTTGAGCGCCTCCAACAAGTTGACCAGTGCCTCCGGTTGGACGGAGGCCGCCGGTGTCACGGTCTTGCCCTTCTTGCGAAGGGGCCGCCTGCCGGACTCCGGAACCATTGCGGGTTCCGGCGCGGAGTCCGGCGCAAAGTCCGGGAGGCTGCCTTGTGGCGCCTCCGGAGCCTCCTCCTGATGGGTCCCTTCCTGGGATCCCACCTCGGCATCCTCAGCGTCGCGAGGGGTGGAGGTAGTCGGGATGGAATCTACATCCGACGGAGCCAACGACCCGCTCGATGAAGCGGGGAGATCATCGTCAGCCGGACTGCAGGCAGTGTGCGGCATTAGAAGGACGCTATGTGACACAAAAGAGAAATTATAAACCATTCAGGAATCCCGATACTTACGATCTTGCCGGAGGCCTGGCCCTTGAGGGCCACTCTTTATCACCAACGTTGGCGTTGGCGGAGCCGTCCGGGGGAATAGTTCTTCCCATCTTGGACCCTTCGGCCTCCCCGGTTGGGAAGGCATTCCTCTTCCTCTCTCCCTCCTCTAGGAGAGAGTCCTCTTTCTCCTCCTCGTCTTCGGGGGAGGAGTCCGCCTCGGAGCCATCGGACGATGAGTCCGATAGCACCTGGCGCCGGGAACTTCTTCGAGTTCCCGTGGCCTTCTTCTTGGCCTTCTTCTCCGGCACCACGTAGAGTGCCGGGACCAGAAGCCCCGTTAAGCGGGCGTCCGCTGGGTCTTCGGGAAGGGGAGCCGGACAGTCTACCTGTCCGGACGTCCTCTGCCAGTCCTGTCAAAGGCATTGGGAGTTTTAGATCCCACATAGAGTCAAACTATGAAAGAAAACAACTGTCCCATAGAGGATAACGAAGCTTACCGCACCGGCCGGGCGCTTGGTGCTGAATCCGCGATCTTCAGTCGCGGACGCGGGGGCTTCTCCGCCCTTGAACAGCACCCTTCAGACGGCTTCATATGTCGTGTCGAAGAGCCCGCTCAGAGTCTGGTGCTGTGCCGGATCGAACTCCCACAGGTTGAAGGCCCGTTGTTGGCAGGGGAGAATCCGGTGGATGAGCATGACCTGGATCACATTGACAAGCCTAAGCTTCTTGTTCACCAGGGTCTGGAGACAGGACTGGAGTCCTGTCAGCTCCTCCGAACTGCCCCATAGCAAGCCCTTCTCTTTCCAGGAGGTGAGCTGCATCGGGATATCAGATCTGAACTCGGCGGCCGCCGCCCATTTTGGGTCACGCGGCTCGGTGATGTAGAACCACCCCGATTGCCATCCCTTGATGGACTCCACGAATGCCCCTTCGAGCCAGATGACGTTGGGCATCTTGCCCAACATGGCGCCTCCGCACTCCGCTTGGATGCCCTTCACTACTTTCGTCTTGACATTCAAGGTCTTGAGCCACAAGCCAAAGTGGGGCTGGATGCAGAGGAAGGCCTCGCACACGACGATAAACGCCGAGATGTTGAGGATGAAGTTTGCCGCCAGATCGTGGAAATCCAGGCTGTAATAGTACATGAGCCCCCGAACAAAGGGATGCAACGGGAAGCCCAGTCCGCAGAGGAAGTGGGGAAGGAATACGACCCTCTCATGGGGCCTGGGGGTGGGGATGAGCTGCCCCTTGTCAGGCAGCCGGTGCGCGATATCGCCGGAGAGGTATCCGGCGCTGCGCAGTTTTGCAATGTGCTCCTCCGTAACAGAGGAGGCCAACCATTTGCCTCCCGCTCCGGACATGGTTGGAGAAGGTCGAGACGAGATGCGCGAACTTGGGCGCTGGAGCTCGAGTGCGCGGGGGTGGATAAGCAAACGAGGAAGAAGGCGTAGGTAAAAGGGTGGATCCTTATCCCCTTATATATGGGCGGACAAAAACTATGCGTCCGCACCAGCCTAGTAAAACTCGCTTATCTCCCAAGAGCCACCATCAATGGCGCGGTTGGGTTACCCACGTCCGTATTAATGAGAATCCCGGAATTTGGGGAACACGATCTCTGCTTCGACAAGACGTGCCAAGGAAACCGCTTCGCTAAAGACGCTGAGGTGGTATAATAAAAAACGATTCAAGTAAAGGCTTGGTAGTGGCGTGACGTCATGCAACAAGATATGTCAGCAGATTGAACTTGTGTACATAATATTCTCTCTACGGTGGAATGTGGAAATTATTTTGCAGAGCCGGACACTATCCTGGTGTTCGCAATCTTCTATGAATTATTCGGAGGAGGAACCCGCCTTGCAATGCTGAACAATATGCGCGCCGGATTCATCGTCATTGAAGCCTGGTTCAGGGGCTACTGAGGGAGTCCTGGACTAGGGGGTGTCCGGATAGCCGGACTATCATCATCAGCCGGACTCCAAGACTATGAACATAAAAGATTGAAGACTTCGTCCCGTGTCCGGATGGGACTTTCCTTGGCGTGGAAGGCAAGCTTGGCAATACGGATATGTAGATCTCCTACCATTGTAACCGACTCTGTGTAACCCTAGTGTCGTGGGAAACAAACACCTAAGGGGCAGGGCCCCTTTCGGTCCGGCAAGGGAGCGGAGAGCGCACGAAGAGCGGATCGAGGCGGAGCGCGCGAGTAATTTTTACCCAGCTTCGGAGCTCTCCGGAGCGATAATACTCCTACTGCTGCTTTGTGGTTGTATTATGTTCTTGCTTGAGAGCGTGGAAGTGTTCTAGTTTCGAATGAGTCGAACCCCTTCTATGTTGCGCATGGGCCTCCTTTTATAGGCTAAAGGGGTCACCGACAGGTGGCAACGCATGCGGGGGTAAAAGTGTAAAAAGTGTGGTTGGTACAACTGCTTCTACAGTGGATCCTACCTAACTCTGATGGCAGGGGACAAAGGCATTAAATGCCCGTCCGCGTCGCCCAAACAGTGCAGAAAAGCGACCGTTAGGGGCGCCACCGCTTGCCACGATGGCCTTCTCGTTGTCTCCACTCGCCACCTCGCACCGCTTGGCTGCACAGTTTCTCGCCACGTACGCCTGGAACGGTCCTGTGGCGACACGTCGACGGAGGTGCTGGAGCGTGGGCACAGAGTGGTGGCTTCGCCGCGGCAAGCGCCTTGCCGCGGTCGTTGTTTTGTCCCGCCCGGAAGCTTGTCGCTCGCCGGGTCTTGCTGGGACGCGCGGTGCGTCGCGGCAAGTTCCTTGAAATGCCTTGGTTGGCCTTCCCGGCAAGCTCCTCTTGCTGGGGCCTCGTCCTTCCCGGCAAGCTCCTCTTGCCGGGGCCTTGTCTTCTCAGTTAAAACACTTTGTTCTTGAATGGCTCCAATAGGAACTATGGAGGATCTTGGCGGGCACCCGGCAAGCCTTACCGCGGGGCGCTGCGACTGCCCGTGCACAAGTTCGGGATACTAAGGTACCCCTACTTTAGTACACCGACACCTAGCCCTCCCCGGTGTCTATATAAACCGGAGGGTTTTAGTCCGTAGGACAACAACCATTACAACAATCATACCATAGGCTAGCTTCTAGGGTTTAGCCTCCTTGATCTCGTGGTAGATCCACTCTTTTACTACCCATATCATCAATATCAATCAAGTAGGAGTAGGGTTTTACCTCCATCGAGAGGGCCCGAACCTGGGTAAAAACATCGTGTCCCTTGTCTCCTGTTACCATCCGCCTAGACGCACAGTTCGGGACCCCCTACCCGAGATCCGCCGGTTTTGACACCGACAGCGGCACCCGCCAAAGCGCATGCCGCACGGTCCACCCCAGCGGAATCCCGTGATTGGATGTCAAAACCAATTACTTTCGACCACCTGGATTACTCCATAAGTATTCGAAATGCAGGATGGACTACTCTGATATTGGATCCGATAATCGACGAACTACAATTTACACAAGTCCTAATGGATGGCGGCAGCGATTTAAACCTGCTATATCCGGACAGAATCCACAAATTGGGGATAGACCCTACTAAACTTCGCCATAGCCGCACTTCCTTCAAAGGAGTGACGCCAGGCCCTTACGCCAGGTGCATGGGCTCCTTACTACTAGAAGTTGTGTTCGGTTCACCCGGCAACTTCCGTCGCGAAAAGCTAATCTTCCATGTCGCCCCATTTAAAAGTAGCCATCAAGCACTATTGGGACATGAAGCTTTCGGCCGCTTTAACGCAATACCGCACTATGCATCCCTTACACTTAAAATGCCCGGTCCACGCGGCATCATCTCCTCACAAGGTCGCTCAAGAGCCCGGACACGGCTAGGCGAGTCCGGCACAAATAAACCAGGGGCTTCCTAGCCGCATACCCCTTCACAAGGGGCTGTGCGTATGAACGATAAGAGCCAATAAAAGCTCAACTTTATTCATTTATTCATACTCTGTTTTAAATACATTTTTCGCACGATTTCTTTTCAAACTAAGTTCCTCTCTTTTACAGATGAACAGCGTGCTACAGCCATCCAGGATACAACACAACGGAGACACAGGCGCAGACGTGCAGCAAGGACCCGTTGCAAGGATTCTTTTCAGATTAAGACCCTGCGTAAACCTTTTTTACTGTCTCTTGTTGATACACATCCCCTGGTTTTTTTAGTATAACCGAGGAGGAGGCTGGCGTTTTGGCATCGGCCACGTCAGAAATTCTCGCCCGTACCTGGACACTAGGGGCTTAGGGCATTGTTCTGCCCGTTATCATAAAGACCGAATACCTTAGGGAGTGTTCGGCGTCTCGAGTTAGGCCTTATATGCATCAGCTCCGAATCATGTCTTTGGTCAAATGTTGGGTTTGCCCGACTCCTGTATTTTGCTGCCTTACGTTCCATATCATCGGCTAACGCGGCACCAGGAGAACTACTGCGATTGTGCCCCGGTTTGGCCGGGCGAGCACCTCAGTAGAGAAAGCCGAAAACTGACTGTCATGATACAGCGAGAGACTGGTCAACCACCCGATCGACTGCCGGAATGTCTAGAATTCCTCCGCTTTAACGAAGGACCGTTTCCCGGTCAGGCACATACGCGCCCCGAATTCGGAGAGCGCGGTGCCCCTAGGGGCTATGTGGTAGCCCCAACTTCGAACTCCTATGGCTAAGTGAAAGTGATAAAGCATTATAGTCCGGTTGCCTTGTTTGCTACGCTACCACCTCCTTCACATGACCAAGGCGTTGGATTAAGTGTGAAAATGCGCTATTTTGAAACACCCCCGCACCATGTGCGTGGGGGCTGAAGCCGAAGACTGCCATCTTTCAGTTGCAAACACCCCCGCACCATGTGCGTGGGGGCTGAAGCCGAAGACTACCATCTTTCAGGTTATACACAAGTATACATTAACGGCCGCACAGGAGATATTTCAATACTTGAACGCACAAGTATAAAAAGCACCTATATTATGAATATCGTTTTACAAATCATAAAGATCATTTGAACATGACATTTTCCGAGCACTGCGACTCTATTACACGAGCACCCTGCAGGACTTCCCCAAAATAGTGCTCGGTGGGTAACCGGCTCTCGTCCGAACCCCGGGTTGCAACATCGGTGGCATCCATCTCCGTCCAGTATGTCTTCACACGGGCGAGGGCCATCCGTGCACCCTCTATGCAGGCCGACCGCCTCATCGCCTTGATATGCGGCACCGCCCCAAGGAATTGCTGCAATAAGCCAAAATAACTCTTCGGCTTGGGCCTATCCGGCCACAGATGAGTCACTACATCCGTCATGGCAAGTCCGGACAATCTATTCAGCTCAGCCCACTCAGCCAACCGATCGGTCAACGGAAGTGAACGCTCCAAACTATGGAATTGAGACCAAAAAAGCTCTTCCGTCTCGTGATCCTTGTGACTTCGGAAGTGCACAACAGCATCCGCCGCACTCGCCGCCAAATCTAGATAAGGATCCTCCAGAACCCACAGCTGGCCAAGCTGAGCATACTTCTGATATGTGAACTTCCTGCGCAGTAGAAAGGGCTTGCCAGCCGCAATGTCTCCGGCCTGACGCAACTCCTCCTTTATAGCCCTCATTGCAGAACGGGCATCCTTGGCTTCGGCGGTGGCCTTCTTCAGGTCTTCTTGCTCCGCTCGGCATTCTTTTTCAAGAACCTCATAGCAGTCAGTAACATCTTTCAGCTTCACGGCCACTCCGGCCATCTCCTCCCTGCTTCGGCAGGGAGCAGCCTCTTCGGCTTCTAGCTGTTCGGCTACCTTCTAGGCAGCCGCATCACTCCTTCTGGCCTGCTCCTTGGCTCGAGCAAGCTCTGCCCGAAGGTCCTCCACAGCAGCAGCACCATCTGCATTAAGCATACATGTTGTAAGGAGTGGGCATCTGCTCCCTTACTAGGTGACCACGGGGAAACAACCTACCTTGTGACTCGTCAAGTCGTTTATTGACCAGCGCAATGTCCGCATCCGCAACGTCGAGTTGCCGCTTTAGTTCGGAAACTCCATTAGTCCGGCTGGCCGCCGGACTATCCGGCACCTATGTAGGTAAGGCGAGAATTAATACCTGAGATTATGATCCACGGCACGCTGTCGGTTTTGACAACATACCGAGTCTCAGGGGCTACTATCTATAGAGGGCGCACTTTATGTGTAAAACTGTCAAAAGGTATGTAATTTTTACGTACCTTAAACCCCGCCAGCAAACTTCTGACGGCATTATGCAACCCGCTCTCGGCGGATGAAATTCTTTCAATCACCATACTCATCAATGTACGGTGACCTTCTGAGATAGACGCCCTCTCGAGCAGATCCTTCAGGCCCCCCCCCCCCCCCCCGGCCGTACACCAGTTGGTTCCGAACTCTCTGGCCCTGCCGGACTCAGGGATACCCTCCGCGACGACACCTCAGGGTCATCCGCCCCGCCTGACGGTGTGGCCGATGGAGGTGTCTCGCTCTCCATCATCTCCAGACGAAGGGCCCCCGAAGATGAGCTCAGCTGAGAAGGACGGAGATCCGAACTACAAGGTAAAAACTTCGGTTATCCTCAGAAGCAAAATAGGGATGTCCCTTATTACAAAACTTCCTTTTTTCTACTTACGGCTCGCTTGAGGGCTGATTCCTTGGGGGAGATAGTGCGGCCAGGGCTTCCCCAGGCGCAGGACCCTCTGGTGAAGATCTCTTCCCCCGCTTTGAGGCCTTGGCCTCCGGGTCTTCGGAAGCGGTCTTCTTCTCCCCCTGGAAGGAGGGATTCTCGATCCCCCTTTCTCGAAAGCCTCCTTGGTAGAGGCGATAGTTTATCTGTTTTCCCCTTCGCCTTCCTCTGAAGGCGCGACCTCCAGCATCTTGACCAACATGGGATCCGGCGCAGTCTCCGGGAGGGGGGCCGGACACCGTATCAGTTTTGCTTGCGCTATCCACTCCTGTTTAAAGGACGATTGGTTAAAAGGCAAATCCAAGATATGCAAACAAACGGTATGTCCGGACACAGAGCTACTTACTTGAGTATCCGGGCGATTGCAACTTAGGCCGACGTCCTCGGTCAATTCCGGACACACCTCTTGTGATCCGAAGAACAATTTGTACATCTCCACGGGTGTTGTACCCATGAAGTGTTGGAGGGCTCGTGGTCCCTCCGGATTGAATTCCCACAGGCGGAGAGGGCGACGTTTGCAGGGCAGAAGACGCCTAATTAGCATAACCTGCGTCACCGCGACCAGATTGATCTCCCTCTCTTGGAGGTCTTGAATCCGGCCCTGCAATAGGGGTACGTCCTTTGACGGCCCCCAGTTAAGCCCTTTGTTGAAGCATGACATCAGCCGCTGCGGAGGACCCAGGAAAAAGACGGGCGGCGGCCTCTGCCTGCTGCCCCTTGGAGTGGTAATATAGAACCACTCCTGCTGCCACAAGCCGAGCTCCTCCTAAAAAGAGCCCTCGGGCCATGGAGCATCGGCCCTCTTGCTTATGGCCGGCCGGCCCGCCGCACTCTACTTGACGCCCCTCAACTATCTTCGGCTCCATGTTGAAGGTTTTGAGCCACAAACCGAAGTGAGGGGTAGTGCAGAGGAAGGCCTCGCAGACGACAATAAACGATGAGATATGGAGGATGGACTCCGGAGCCAGATCATGGAATTCCAGCCCATAGTAAAACATGAGCCATCTCACAAAAGGATCCATCGGGAAGCCTAAACCCCGACGGAGGTGGGACACGAACACGACGCTCTCGCCGGGCTTGGGAGTAGGAATGACTTGCCCTTTGGTAGGCAACCTATGCTAAATCTCGTAGGTCAGGTACCTGGCTTCTCTCAGCTTTAGCACGACCTCTTCCGTGACGGAGGAGGGATTCCACTGGCCCTGTAGGTCGGAGCCGGACATTGTTGAAGGTCCGAGGCGCTCGAATCTGGAGCTCTGGGTGTTGGAACTCGGGGCGAGGGGCAGATTCGATTGAGGATTGAAGAAAAGAAACGGGCCTTGGTCTCATTATAAAGAGGGGGAATACCAAGAGCCGTCCCCATGACCGTTTGGAACTCACCTGATGGAGGAGGCGTGGCAACGGGCACGGTTGGGTTACCCACATCCGTATTGATGGGAATCCCGGAATAAGGGGAACACGATCTTTTCTTCGACAAGACGTGCCAAGGAAACAGCTTCGCTAAACGCGCTGAGGTGGTATAATAAAAACGATTCAAGTAAAGGCTTGGAAGTGGTGTGACATCACACCACAAAATACGTCAGCAGATTGAACTTGTGTAAATATTATTCTCTCTATGGTGGTATGTGGAATTTATTTTGCAGAGCCGGACAATATCCTGGTGTTCACAATCTTCTATGAATTATTCGGAGGAGGAACCCGCCTTGCAATGCCGAAGACAATATGCACGCCGGACTCGTCGTCATTGAAGCCTGGTTTAGGGGCTACTGAGGGAGTCCTGGACTAGGGGGTGTCCGGATAGCCGGACTATCATCATCGGCCGGACTCCAAGACTATGAAGATACAAGATTGAAGACTTCGTCCCGTGTCTGGATGGGACTTTCCTTGGCGTGGAAGGCAAGCTTGGCGATGCGGATATGTAGATCTCCTACCATTGTAACCGACTCTGTGTAACCCTAGCCCTCTCTGGTGTCTATATAAACCGGAGGGTTTTAGTCCATAGGACACATAACAATCGTACCATAGGCTAGCTTCTAGGGTTTAGCCTCGTTGACCTCGTGGTAGATCTACTCTTGTACTACCCATATCATCAATATCAATCAAGCAGGAGTAGGGTTTTACCTCCATCGAGAGGGCCCGAACCTGGGTAAAAACATCGTGTCCCTTGTCTCCTGTTACCATCTGCCTAGACGCACAGTTCGGGACCCCCTACCCGAGATCCGCTGGTTTTGACACCGACAATCTTCATAGAATATGTAGGAGCCAATATGAGCATCCAGGTTCCGCTATTGGTTATTGACCGAAAATAGTTCTAGGTCATGTCTACATAGTTCTCGAACCCGTAGGGTCCGCACGCTTAAGGTTTCGATGATAGTTATATTATGAGTTTATGAGTTTTCATGTACCGAAGGAGTTCGGAGTCCCGGATGAGATCGGGGACATGACGAGGAGTCTCGAAATGGTCGAGACGTAAAGATCGATATATTGTACGACTATATTCGGATATCGGAAGGGTTCCGAGTGATTTGGGTATTTTCGGGGGTACCGGGGAGTTGCGGGAATACGAGGAAGAAGCAACGGGCCTCATGGGCCAAGTGGTGGAAGAGAGGAGGCAGGGCGTGCGGCCCCCTAGCCCAAACCGAATTGGACTAGGGGGCCGGGCCCCCTTTCCTCCTTTTCCTCCCTCTCCTCCCTTCTCCTTCTCCTTCCCTTCCTTCCCCTCTCCTACTTGGACTAGGAAAGAAGGGGAATCCTACTTGGAGTAGGATTCTCCCCCTTGGGAGCGCCTCCTCCCCTTGGCCGGCCCCTCCCCCTTGCTCCTTTATATACGGGGGCAGGGGGGAACCCCATGACAAACAAGTTGATCATCGTAATCGTTCCTTAGCCGTGTGCGGTGCCCCCTCCACCATATTCCACCTCGGTCATATCGTAGCGGTGCTTAGGCGAAGCCCTGCGTCGGTAGAACATCATCATCGTCACCATGCTGTCGTGCTGACGGAACTCATCCCCAACACTTTGCTGGATCGGAGTCCGGGGATCGTCATTGAGCTGAACGTGTGCTGAACTCGGAGGTGCCGTACGTTCGGTACTTGGATCGGTCGGATCGTGAAGACGTACGACTACATCAACCGCGTTGTCATAACGCTTCCGCCTACGGTCTACGAGGGTACATGGACAATACTCTCCCCTCTCGTTGCTATGCATCACCATGATCTTGCGTGTGCGTAGGAAACTTTTTGAAATTACTACGTTCCCCAACAGCATCATGCTCCTCTTAATATTTGCCGACAATCCAAAAATACATACCCCGCGCCTCGTCAAGCCGCTTGTTCACAAGCACGATGTCGGCATCCGCCACATCAAGCTGCCGCCTAAGTTTGGCAAAATCAGCAGTCTGGTCAGTCACCGGAACCTCAGCCTCCTGCACATAATGCAGCGCAATCATTACCTGGGAGTATGATCCTCTGTTCACCGCCTCGGGACGGTAACTAGAGTCTCAGGGGCTACTATATATATGGATCACACCTAGCGTGTGCAGTACAGCCGAAAATATACATATTACTTTGCGTACCTCAAAGCCTTTGAGCAGGCTCGTAAAAGCTTCATTCAACCCACTTTTGGCGGATGAAATCCTCTCAACTACCATACCCATTAAAGTATGATGTGGGCGCTTGTCGAGGATGGTTTGGATAGCAAAAAGTTCTTCTGGCCGTGCCATAGATGAGCAAGTTATCGAGGTGTTTTTGGCCGACCTTTGTTTTCGACTCACATATGGCCGGTTTTAGGCCAAATTCACAACATGAGGTCATATATCGGTACCTAATTTGGCAAAATGTTGTGAACGGCACTTGTCGAGGATGGTTTGGATAGCAAAAAGTTCTTCTAGCCATGCCATAGATGAGCAAGTTATCGAGGTGTTTTTGGCCGACCTTTGTTTTTGACTCACATATGGCCGGTTTTAGGCCAAATTCACAACATGATGTCATATATCGGTACCTAATTTGGCAAAATGTTGTGAACGGCGCATGTCGAGGATGGTTTGGATAGCAAAAAGTTCTTCTGGCCGTGCCATAGATGAGCAAGTTATCGAGGTGTTTTTGGCCGACCTTTGTTTTCGACTCACATATGGCCGGTTTTAGGCCAAATTCACAACATGAGGTCATATATCGGTACCTAATTTGGCAAAATGTTATGAATGGCGCTTGTCGAGGATGGTTTTGATAGCAAAAAGTTTTTCTGGCCGTGCCATAGATGAGCAAGTTATCGAGGTGTTTTTGGCCGACCTTTGTTTTCGACTCACATATGGCCGGTTTTAGGCCAAATTCACAACATGAGGTCATATATCGGTACCTAATTTGGCAAAATGTTGTGAACGGCGCTTGTCGAGGATGGTTTGCATAACAAAAAGTTCTTCTGGCCGTGCCATAGATGAGCAAGTTATCGAGGTGTTTTTGGCCGACCTTTGTTTTCGACTCACAAATGGCCGGTTTTAGGCCAAATTCACAACATGAGGTCATATATCGGTACCTAATTTGGCAAAATGTTGTGAATGGCGCTTGTCGAGGATGGTTTGGATAGCAAAAAGTTCTTCTGGCCGTGCCATAGATGAGCAAGTTATCGAGGTGTTTTTGGCAGACCTTTGTTTTCGACTCACATATGGCCTATTTTAGGCCAAATTCACAACATGAGGTCATATATCGGTACCTAATTTGGAAAAATGTTGTGAATGGCGCTTGTCGAGGATGGTTTGGATAGCAAAAACTTCTTCTGGCCGTGCCATAGATGAGCAAGTTATCGAGGTTTTTTTGGCCGACCTTTGTTTTCGACTCACATATGGCCGGTTTTAGGCCAAATTCACACCATGAGGTCATATATCGGTACCTAATTTGGCAAAATGTTGTGAACGGCGCTTGTCGAGGATGGTTTGGATAGCAAAAAGTTCTTCTGGCCGTGCCATAGATGAGCAAGTTATCGAGGTGTTTTTGGCCGACCTTTGTTTTCGACTCACATATGGCCAGTTTTAGGCCAAATTCACAACATGAGGTCATATATCGGTACCTAATTTGGCAAAATGTTGTGAACGGCGCTTGTCGAGGATGGTTTGGATAGCAAAAAGTTCTTCTGGCCGTGCTATAGATGAGTAAGTTATCGAGGTGTTTTTGGCCGGCCTTTGTTTTCGACTCACATATGGCCGGTTTTAGGCCAAATTCACAACATGAGGTCATATATCGGTACCTAATTTGGCAAAATGTTGTGAACGGCGCTTGTCGAGGATGGTTTGGATAGCAAAAAGTTCTTCTGGCCGTGCCATAGATGAGCAAGTTATCGAGGTGTTTTTGGCCGACCTTTGTTTTCGACTCACATATGGCCGGTTTTAGGCCAAATTCACAACATGAGGTCATATATCGGTACCTAATTTGGCAAAATGTTGTGAACGGCGCTTGTTGAGGATGGTTTGGATAACAAAAAGTTCTTCTGGCCGTGCTATAGATGAGCAAGTTATCGAGGTGTTTTTGGCGGGCCTTTGTTTTCGACTCACATATGGCCGGTTTTAGGCCAAATTCACAACATGAGGTCATATATCGGTACCTAATTTGGCAAAATGTTGTGAACGGCGCTTGTCGAGGATGGTTTGTATAGCAAAAAGTTCTTCTGGCCGTGCCATAGATGAGCAAGTTATCGAGGTGTTTTTGGCCGACCTTTGTTTTCGACTCACATTTGGCCGGTTTTAGGACAAATTCACAACATGACGTCATATATCGGTACCTAATTTGGCAAAATGTTGTGAATGGCGCTTGTCGAGGATGGTTTGGATTGCAAAAAGTTCTTCTGGCCGTGCCATAGATGAGCAAGTTATCGAGGTGTTTTTGGCCGACCTTTGTTTTCGACTCACATGTGGCCGGTTTTAGGCCAAATTCACAAAATGAGGTCATATATTGGTACCTAATTTGGCAAAATGTTGTGAACGACACTTGTCGAGTATGGTTTAGATAGCAAAAAGTTCTTCTGGCCGTGCCATAGATGAGCAAGTTATCGAGGTGTTTTTGGCCGACCTTTGTTTTCGACTCACATATGGTCGGTTTTAGGCCAAATTCACAACATGAGGTCATATATCGGTACCTAATTCGGCAAAATGTTGTGAACGGCGCTTGTCGAGGATGGTTTGGATACAAAAAGTTCTTCTAGCCGTGCCATAGATGAGCAAGTTATCAAGGTGTTTTTGGCCGACCTTTGTTTTCGACTCACATATGGCCGGTTTTAGGCCAAATTCACAACATGAGGTCATATATCGGTACCTAATTCGGCAAAATGTTTTGAACGGCGCTTGTCGAGGATGGTTTGGATAGCAAAAAGTTCTTCTAGCCGTGCCATAGATGAGCAAGTTATCGAGGTGTTTTTGGCCGACCTTTGTTTTCGACTCACATATGGCCGGTTTTAGGCCAAATTCACAACATGAGGTCATATATCGGTACCTAATTCGGAAAAATGTTGTGAACGGTGCTTGTCGAGGATGGTTTGGATAGCAAAAAGTTCTTATGGCCGTGCCATACATGAGCAAGTTATCGAGGTGTTTTTGGCCGACCTTTGTTTTCGACTCACATATGGCCGGTTTTAGGCCAAATTCACAACATGAGGTCATATATCGGTACCTAATTCGGCAAAATGTTGTGAACGGTGCTTGTCGAGGATGGTTTGGATAGCAAAAAGTTCTTCTGGCCGTGCCATAGATGAGCAAGTTATCGAGGTGTTTTTGGCCGACCTTTGTTTTCGACTCACATATGGCCGGTTTTAGGCCAAATTTACAACATGAGGTCATATATCGGTACCTGATTCGGCAAAATGTTGTGAACGGTGCTTGTCGAGGATGGTTTGGATAGCAAAAAGTTCTTCTGGCCGTGCCATAGATGAGCAAGTTATCGAGGTGTTTTTGGCCGACCTTTGTTTTCGACTCACATATGGCCGGTTTGAGGCCAAATTCACAACATGAGGTCATATATCGGTACCTAATTCGGCAAAATGTTGTGAACGGCGCTTGTCGAGGATGGTTTGGATAGCAAAAAGTTCTTATGGCCGTGCCATAGATGAGCAAGTTATCGAGGTGTTTTTGGCCGACCTTTGTTTTCGACTCACATATGGCCGGTTTTAGGCCAAATTCACAACATGAGGTCATATATCGGTACCTAATTCGGAAAAATGTTGTGAACGGTGCTTGTCGAGGATGGTTTGGATAGCAAAAAGTTCTTATGGCCGTGCCATAGATGAGCAAGTTATCGAGGTGTTTTTGGCCGACCTTTGTTTTCGACTCACATATGGCCGATTTTAGGCCAAATTCACAACATGAGGTCATATATCGGTACCTAATTCGGCAAAATGTTGTGAACGGTGCTTGTCGAGGATGGTTTGGATAGCAAAAAGTTCTTCTGGCCGTGCCATAGATGAGCAAGTTATCGAGGTGTTTTTGGCCGACCTTTGTTTTCGACTCACATATGGCCGGTTTTAGGCCAAATTCACAACATGAGGTCATATATCGGTACCTGATTCGGCAAAATGTTGTGAACGGCGCTTGTCGAGGACGGTTAGGATAGCAAAAAGTTCTTCTGGCCGTGCCATAGATGAGCAAGTTATCGAGGTGTTTTTGGCCGACCTTTGTTTTCGACTCACATATGGTCGGTTTTAGGCCAAATTCACAACATGAGGTCATATATCGGTACCTAATTCGGCAAAATGTTGTGAACGGTGCTTTTCGAGGATGGTTTGGATAGTAAAAAGTTCTTCTGGCCGTGCCATAGATGAGCAAGTTATCGAGGTGTTTTTGGCCGAACTTTGTTTTCGACTCACATATGGCCGGTTTTAGGCCAAATTCACAACATGAGGTCATATATCGGTACCTAATTCGGAAAAATGTTGTGAACGGTGCTTGTCGAGGATGGTTTGGATAGCAAAAAGTTCTTATGGCCGTGCCATAGATGAGCAAGTTATCGAGGTGTTTTTGGCCGACCTTTGTTTTCGACTCACATATGGCCGGTTTTAGGCCAAATTCACAACATGAGGTCATATATCGGTACCTAATTCGGCAAAATGTTGTGAACGGTGCTTGTCGAGGATGGTTTGGATAGCAAAAAGTTCTTCTGGCCGTGCCATAGATGAGCAAGTTATCGAGGTGTTTTTGGCCGACCTTTCATTTCGACTCACATATGGCCGGTTTTAGGCCAAATTCACAACATGAGGTCATATATCGGTACCTGATTCGGCAAAATGTTGTGAACGGTGCTTGTCGAGGATGGTTTGGATAGCAAAAAGTTCTTCTGGCCGTGCCATAGATGAGCAAGTTATCGAGGTGTTTTTGGCCGACGTTTGTTTTCGACTCACATATGGCCGGTTTGAGGCCAAATTCACAACATGAGGTCATATATCGGTACCTAATTCGGCAAAATGTTGTGAACGGCGCTTGTCGAGGATGGTTTGGATAGCAAAAAGTTCTTCTGGCCGTGCCATAGATGAGCAAGTTATCGAGGTGTTTTTGGCCGAACTTTGTTTTCGACTCACATATGGCCGGTTTTAGACCAAATTCACAACATGAGGTCATATATTGGTACCTGATTGTGCAAAATGTTGTGAACGGCGCTTGTCGAGGATGGTTTGGATAGCAAAAAGTTCTTCTGGCCGTGCCATAGATGAGCAAGTTATCGAGGTGTTTTTGGCCGACCTTTCTTTTCGACTCACATATGGCCGGTTTTAGGCCAAATTCACAACATGAGGTAATATATCGGTACCTGATTCGGCAAAATGTTGTGAACGGCGCTTGTCGAGGATGGTTTGGATAGCAAAAGTTTCTTCTGGCCGTGCCATATATGAGCAAGTTATCAAGGTGTTTTTGGCCGACCTTTGTTTTCGACTCACATATGGCCGGTTTTAGGCCAAATTCACAACATGAGGTCATATATCAGTACCTGATTCGGCAAAATGTTGTGAACGGCGCTTGTCGAGGACGGTTTGGATAGCAAAAAGTTCTTCTGGCCGTGCCATAGATGAGCAAGTTATCGAGGTGTTTTTGGCCGACCTTTGTTTTCGACTCACATATGGTCGGTTTTAGGCCAAATTCACAACATGAGGTCATATATCGGTACCTAATTCGGCAAAATGTTGTGAACGGTGCTTTTCGAGGATGGTTTGGATAGTAAAAAGTTCTTCTGGTCGTGCCATAGATGAGCAAGTTATCGAGGTGTTTTTGGCCGAACTTTGTTTTCGACTCACATATGGCCGGTTTTAGGCCAAATTCACAACATGAGGTCATATATCGGTACCTAATTCGGAAAAATGTTGTGAACGGTGCTTGTCGAGGATGGTTTGGATAGCAAAAAGTTCTTATGGCCGTGCCATAGATGAGCAAGTTATCGAGGTGTTTTTGGCCGACCTTTGTTTTCGACTCACATATGGCCGGTTTTAGGCCAAATTCACAACATGAGGTCATATATCGGTACCTAATTCGGCAAAATGTTGTGAACGGTGCTTGTCGAGGATGGTTTGGATAGCAAAAAGTTCTTCTGGCCGTGCCATAGATGAGCAAGTTATCGAGGTGTTTTTGGCCGACCTTTCATTTCGACTCACATATGGCCGGTTTTAGGCCAAATTCACAACATGAGGTCATATATCGGTACCTGATTCGGCAAAATGTTGTGAACGGTGCTTGTCGAGGATGGTTTGGATAGCAAAAAGTTCTTCTGGCCGTGCCATAGATGAGCAAGTTATCGAGGTGTTTTTGGCCGACGTTTGTTTTCGACTCACATATGGCCGGTTTGAGGCCAAATTCACAACATGAGGTCATATATCGGTACCTAATTCGGCACAATGTTGTGAACGGCGCTTGTCGAGGATGGTTTGGATAGCAAAAAGTTCTTCTGGCCGTGCCATAGATGAGCAAGTTATCGAGGTGTTTTTGGCCGAACTTTGTTTTCGACTCACATATGGCCGGTTTTAGACCAAATTCACAACATGAGGTCATATATTGGTACCTGATTGTGCAAAATGTTGTGAACGGCGCTTGTCGAGGATGGTTTGGATAGCAAAAAGTTCTTCTGGCCGTGCCATAGATGAGCAAGTTATCGAGGTGTTTTTGGCCGACCTTTCTTTTTGACTCACATATGGCCGGTTTTAGGCCAAATTCACAACATGAGGTAATATATCGGTACCTGATTCGGCAAAATGTTGTGAACGGCGCTTGTCGAGGATGGTTTGGATAGCAAAAGTTTCTTCTGGCCGTGCCATATATGAGCAAGTTATCAAGGTGTTTTTGGCCGACCTTTGTTTTCGACTCACATATGGCCGGTTTTAGGCAAAATTCACAACATGAGGTCATATATCAGTACCTGATTCGGCAAAATGTTGTGAACGGCGCTTGTCGAGGACGGTTTGGATAGCAAAAAGTTCTTCTGGCCGTGCCATAGATGAGCAAGTTATCGAGGTGTTTTTGGCCGACCTTTGTTTTCGACTCACATATGGTCGGTTTTAGGCCAAATTCACAACATGAGGTCATATATCGGTACCTAATTCGGCAAAATGTTGTGAACGGTGCTTGTCGAGGATGGTTTGGGTAGTAAAAAGTTCTTCTGGCCGTGCCATAGATGAGCAAGTTATCGAGGTGTTTTTGGCCGACCTTTGTTTTCGACTCACATATGGCCGGTTTGAGGCCAAATTCACAACATGAGGTCATATATCGGTACCTAATTCGGCAAAATGTTGTGAACGGCGCTTGTCGAGGATGGTTTGGATAGCAAAAAGTTCTTCTGGCCGTGCCATAGATGAGCAAGTTATCGAGGTGTTTTTGGCCGAACTTTGTTTTCGACTCACATATGGCCGGTTTTAGACCAAATTCACAACATGAGGTCATATATTGGTACCTGATTGTGCAAAATGTTGTGAACGGCGCTTGTCGAGGATGGTTTGGATAGCAAAAAGTTCTTCTGGCCGTGCCATAGATGAGCAAGTTATCGAGGTGTTTTTGGCCGACCTTTCTTTTCGACTCACATATGGCCGGTTTTAGGCCAAATTCACAACATGAGGTAATATATCGGTACCTGATTCGGCAAAATGTTGTGAACGGCGCTTGTCGAGGATGGTTTGGATAGCAAAAGTTTCTTCTGGCCGTGCCATATATGAGCAAGTTATCAAGGTGTTTTTGGCCGACCTTTGTTTTCGACTCACATATGGCCGGTTTTAGGCCAAATTCACAACATGAGGTCATATATCAGTACCTGATTCGGCAAAATGTTGTGAACGGCGCTTGTCGAGGACGGTTTGGATAGCAAAAAGTTCTTCTGGCCGTGCCATAGATGAGCAAGTTATCGAGGTGTTTTTGGCCGACCTTTGTTTTCGACTCACATATGGTCGGTTTTAGGCCAAATTCACAACATGAGGTCATATATCGGTACCTAATTCGGCAAAATGTTGTGAACGGCGCTTGTCGAGGATGGTTTGGATAGTAAAAAGTTCTTCTGGCCGTGCCATAGATGAGCAAGTTATCGAGGTGTTTTTGGCCGACCTTTGTTTTCAACTCACATATGGCCGGTTTTAGGCCAAATTCACAACATGAGGTCATATATCGGTACCTAATTCGGCAAAATGTTGTGAACAGCGCTTGGCGAGGATGGTTTGGATAGCAAAAAGTTCTTCTGGCCGTGCCATAGATGAGCAAGTTATCGAGGTGTTTTTGGCCGACCTTTCATTTCGACTCACGTATGGCCGGTTTTAGGCCAAATTCGCAACATGAGGTCATATATCGGTACCTGATTCGGAAAATGTTGTGAACGGTGCTTGTCGAGGATGGTTTGGATAGCAAAAAGTTCTTCTGGCCGTGCCATAGATGAGCAAGTTATCGAGGTGTTTTTGGCCGACCTTTGTTTTCGACTCACATATGGCCGGTTTTAGGCCAAATTCACAACATGAGGTCATATATCGGTACCTATTTCGGCAAAATGTTGCGAACGGCGCTTGTCGAGGATGGTTTGGATAGCAAAAAGTTCTTCTGGCCATGCCATAGATGAGCAAGTTATCGAGGTGTTTTTGGCCGACCTTTGTTTTCGACTCACATATGGCCGGTTTTAGGCCAAATTCACAACATGAGGTCATATATCGTTACCTGATTGGGCAAAATGTTGTGAACGGCACTTGTCGAGGATGGTTTGGATAGCAAAAAGTTCTTCTAGCCGTGCCATAGATGAGCAAGTTATCGAGGTGCTTTTGGCCGACCTTTCTTTTCGACTCACATATGGCCGGTTTTAGGCCAAATTCACAACATGAGGTCATATATCGGTACCTGATTCGGCAAAATGTTGTGAATGGCGCTTGTCGAGGATGGTTTGGATAGCAAAAATTTCTTCTGGCCGTGCCATAGATGAGCAAGTTATCGAGGTGTTTTTGGCCGACCTTTGTTTTCGACTCACATATGGCCGGTTTTAGGCCAAATTCACAACATGAGGTCATATATCAGTACCTGATTCGGCAAAATGTTGTGAACGGCGCTTGTCGAGGACGGTTTGGATAGCAAAAGGTTCTTCTGGCCGTGCCATAGATGAGCAAGTTATCGAGGTGTTTTTGGCCGACCTTTGTTTTCCACTCACATATGGCCGGTTTTAGGCCAAATTCACAACATGAGGTCATATATCGGTACCTGATTCGGCAAAATGTTGTGAACGGCGCTTGTCGAGGATGGTTTGGATAGCCAAAAGTTCTTCTGGCCGTGCCATAGATGAGCAAGTTATCGAGGTGTTTTTGGCCGACCTTTGTTTTCGACTCACATATGGCCGGTTTTAGGCCAAATTCACAACATGAGGTCATATATCGGTACCTAATTTGGCAAAATGTTATGAACGGCGCTTGTCGAGGATGGTTTTGATAGCAAAAAGTTTTTCTGGCCGTGCCATAGATGAGCAAGTTATCGAGGTGTTTTTGGCCGACCTTTGTTTTCGACTCACATATGGCCGGTTTTAGGCCAAATTCACAACATGAGGTCACATATCGGTACCTAATTTGGCAAAATGTTGTGAACGGCGCTTGTCGAGGATGGTTTGCATAACAAAAAGTTCTTCTGGCCGTGCCATAGATGAGCAAGTTATCGAGGTGTTTTTGGCCGACCTTTGTTTTCGACTCACAAATGGCCGGTTTTAGGCCAAATTCACAACATGAGGTCATATATCGGTACCTAATTTGGCAAAATGTTGTGAATGGCGCTTGTCGAGGATGGTTTGGATAGCAAAAAGTTCTTCTGGCCGTGCCATAGATGAGCAAGTTATCGAGGTGTTTTTGGCAGACCTTTGTTTTCGACTCACATATGGCCGATTTTAGGCCAAATTCACAACATGAGGTCATATATCGGTACCTAATTTGGAAAAATGTTGTGAATGGCGCTTGTCGAGGATGGTTTGGATAGCAAAAACTTCTTCTGGCCGTGCCATAGATGAGCAAGTTATCGAGGTGTTTTTGGCCGACCTTTGTTTTCGACTCATATATGGCCGGTTTTAGGCCAAATTCACACCATGAGGTCATATATCGGTACCTAATTTGGCAAAATGTTGTGAACGGCGCTTGTCGAGGATGGTTTGGATAGCAAAAAGTTCTTCTGGCCGTGCCATAGATGAGCAAGTTATCGAGGTGTTTTTGGCCGACCTTTGTTTTCGACTCACATATGGCCGGTTTTAGGCCAAATTCACAACATGAGGTCATATATCGGTACCTAATTTGGCAAAATGTTGTGAACGGCGCTTGTTGAGGATGGTTTGGATAACAAAAAGTTCTTCTGGCCGTGCTATAGATGAGCAAGTTATGGAGGTGTTTTTGGCGGGCCTTTGTTCTCGACTCACATATGGCCGGTTTTAGGCCAAATTCACAACATGAGGTCATATATCGGTACCTAATTTGGCAAAATGTTGTGAACGGCGCTTGTCGAGGATGGTTTGTATAGCAAAAAGTTCTTCTGGCCGTGCCATAGATGAGCAAGTTATCGAGGTGTTTTTGGCCGACCTTTGTTTTCGACTCACATTTGGCCGGTTTTAGGACAAATTCACAACATGACGTCATATATCGGTACCTAATTTGGCAAAATGTTGTGAATGGCGCTTGTCGAGGATGGTTTGGATTGCAAAAAGTTCTTCTGGCCGTGCCATAGATGAGCAAGTTATCGAGGTGTTTTTGGCCGACCTTTGTTTCGACTCACATGTGGCCGGTTTTAGGCCAAATTCACAAAATGAGGTCATATATTGGTACCTAATTTGGCAAAATGTTGTGAACGACACTTGTCGAGGATGGTTTAGATAGCAAAAAGTTCTTCTGGCCGTGCCATAGATGAGCAAGTTATCGAGGTGTTTTTGGCCGACCTTTGTTTTCGACTCACATATGGTCGGTTTTAGGCCAAATTCACAACATGAGGTCATATATCGGTACCTAATTTGGCAAAATGTTGTGAACGGCACTTGTCGAGGATGGTTTGGATAGCAAAAAGTTCTTCTAGCCATGCCATAGATGAGCAAGTTATCGAGGTGTTTTTGGCCGACCTTTGTTTTCGACTCACATATGGCCGGTTTTAGGCCAAATTCACAACATGATGTCATATATCGGTACCTAATTTGGCAAAATGTTGTGAACGGCGCATGTCGAGGATGGTTTGGATAGCAAAAAGTTCTTCTGGCCGTGCCATAGATGAGCAAGTTATCGAGGTGTTTTTGGCCGACCTTTGTTTTCGACTCACATATGGCCGGTTTTATGCCAAATTCACAACATGAGGTCATATATCGGTACCTAATTTGGCAAAATGTTATGAACGGCGCTTGTCGAGGATGGTTTTGATAGCAAAAAGTTTTTCTGGCCGTGCCATAGATGAGCAAGTTATCGAGGTGTTTTTGGCCGACCTTTGTTTTCGACTCACATATGGCCGGTTTTAGGCCAAATTCACAACATGAGGTCATATATCGGTACCTAATTTGGCAAAATGTTGTGAACGGCGCTTGTCGAGGATGGTTTGCATAACAAAAAGTTCTTCTGGCCGTGCCATAGATGAGCAAGTTATCGAGGTGTTTTTGGCCGACCTTTGTTTTCGACTCACAAATGGCCGGTTTTAGGCCAAATTCACAACATGAGGTCATATATCGGTACCTAACTTGGCAAAATGTTGTGAATGGCGCTTGTCGAGGATGGTTTGGATAGCAAAAAGTTCTTCTGGCCGTGCCATAGATGAGCAAGTTATCGAGGTGTTTTTGGCAGACCTTTGTTTTCGACTCACATATGGCCGATTTTAGGCCAAATTCACAACATGAGGTCATATATCGGTACCTAATTTGGAAAAATGTTGTGAATGGCGCTTCTCGAGGATGGTTTGGATAGCAAAAACTTCTTCTGGCCGCGCCATAGATGAGCAAGTTATCGAGGTGTTTTTGGCCGACCTTTGTTTTCGACTCACATATGGCCGGTTTTAGGCCAAATTCATACCATGAGGTCATATATCGGTACCTAATTTGGCAAAATGTTGTGAACGGCGCTTGTCGAGGATGGTTTGGATAGCAAAAAGTTCTTCTGGCCGTGCCATAGATGAGCAAGTTATCGAGGTGTTTTTGGCCGACCTTTGTTTTCGACTCACATATGGCCAGTTTTAGGCCAAATTCACAACATGAGGTCATATATCGGTACCTAATTTGGCAAAATGTTGTGAACGGCGCTTGTCGAGGATGGTTTGGATAGCAAAAAGTTCTTCTGGCCGTGCTATAGATGAGTAAGTTATCGAGGTGTTTTTGGCCGGCCTTTGTTTTCGACTCACATATGGCCGGTTTTAGGCCAAATTCACAACATGAGGTCATATATCGGTACCTAATTTGGCAAAATGTTGTGAACGGCGCTTGTCGAGGATGGTTTGGATAGCAAAAAGTTCTTCTGGCCGTGCCATAGATGAGCAAGTTATCGAGGTGTTTTTGGCCGACCTTTGTTTTCGACTCACATATGGCCGGTTTTAGGCCAAATTCACAACATGAGGTCATATATCGGTACCTAATTTGGCAAAATGTTGTGAACGGCGCTTGTTGAGGATGGTTTGGATAACAAAAAGTTCTTCTGGCCGTGCTATAGATGAGCAAGTTATCGAGGTGTTTTTGGCGGGCCTTTGTTTTCGACTCACATATGGCCGGTTTTAGGCCAAATTCACAACATGAGGTCATATATCGGTACCTAATTTGGCAAAATGTTGTGAACGGCACTTGTCGAGGATGGTTTGTATAGCAAAAAGTTCTTCTGGCCGTGCCATAGATGAGCAAGTTATCGAGGTGTTTTTGGCCGACCTTTGTTTTCGACTCACATTTGGCCGGTTTTAGGACAAATTCACAACATGACGTCATATATCGGTACCTAATTTGGCAAAATGTTGTGAATGGCGCTTGGCGAGGATGGTTTGGATTGCAAAAAGTTCTTCTGGCCGTGCCATAGATGATCAAGTTATCGAGGTGTTTTTGGCCGACCTTTGTTTTCGACTCACATGTGGCCGGTTTTAGGCCAAATTCACAAAATGAGGTCATATATTGGTACCTAATTTGGCAAAATGTTGTGAACGACACTTGTCGAGGATGGTTTAGATAGCAAAAAGTTCTTCTGGCCGTGCCATAGATGAGCAAGTTATCGAGGTGTTTTTGGCCGACCTTTGTTTTCGACTCACATATGGTCGGTTTTAGGCCAAATTCACAACATGAGGTCATATATCGGTACCTAATTCGGCAAAATGTTGTGAACGGCGCTTGTCGAGGATGGTTTGGATAGCAAAAAGTTCTTCTAGCCGTGCCATAGATGAGCAAGTTATCAAGGTGTTTTTGGCCGACCTTTGTTTTCGACTCACATATGGCCGGTTTTAGGCCAAATTCACAACATGAGGTCATATATCGGTACCTAATTCGGCAAAATGTTGTGAACGGCGCTTGTCGAGGATGGTTTGGATAGCAAAAAGTTCTTCTAGCCGTGCCATAGATGAGCAAGTTATCGAGGTGTTTTTGGCCGACCTTTGTTTTCGACTCACATATGGCCGGTTTTAGGCCAAATTCACAACATGAGGTCATATATCGGTACCTAATTCGGAAAAATGTTGTGAACGGTGCTTGTCGAGGATGGTTTGGATAGCAAAAAGTTCTTATGGCCGTGCCATAGATGAGCAAGTTATCGAGGTGTTTTTGGCCGACCTTTGTTTTCGACTCACATATGGCCGGTTTTAGGCCAAATTCACAACATGAGGTCATATATCGGTACCTAATTCGGCAAAATGTTGTGAACGGTGCTTGTCGAGGATGGTTTGGATAGCAAAAAGTTCTTCTGGCCGTGCCATAGATGAGCAAGTTATCGAGGTGTTTTTGGCCGACCTTTCATTTCGACTCACATATGGCCGGTTTTAGGCCAAATTCACAACATGAGGTCATATATCGGTACCTGATTCGGCAAAATGTTGTGAACGGTGCTTGTCGAGGATGGTTTGGATAGCAAAAAGTTCTTCTGGCCGTGCCATAGATGAGCAAGTTATCGAGGTGTTTTTGGCCGACCTTTGTTTTCGACTCACATATGGCCGGTTTGAGGCCAAATTCACAACATGAGGTCATATATCGGTACCTAATTCGGCAAAATGTTGTGAACGGCGCTTGTCGAGGATGGTTTGGATAGCAAAAAGTTCTTCTGGCCGTGCCATAGATGAGCAAGTTATCGAGGTGTTTTTGGCCGAACTTTGTTTTCGACTCACATATGGCCGGTTTTAGACCAAATTCACAACATGAGGTCATATATTGGTACCTGATTGTGCAAAATGTTGTGAACGGCGCTTGTCGAGGATGGTTTGGATAGCAAAAAGTTCTTCTGGCCGTGCCAGAGATGAGCAAGTTATCGAGGTGTTTTTGGCCGACCTTTCTTTTCGACTCACATATGGCCGGTTTTAGGCCAAATTCACAACATGAGGTAATATATCGGTACCTGATTCGGCAAAATGTTGTGAACGGCGCTTGTCGAGGATGGTTTGGATAGCAAAAGTTTCTTCTGGCCGTGCCATATATGAGCAAGTTATCAAGGTGTTTTTGGCCGACCTTTGTTTTCGACTCACATATGGCCGGTTTTAGGCCAAATTCACAACATGAGGTCATATATCAGTACCTGATTCGGCAAAATGTTGTGAACGGCGCTTGTCGAGGACGGTTTGGATAGCAAAAAGTTCTTCTGGCCGTGCCATAGATGAGCAAGTTATCGAGGTGTTTTTGGCCGACCTTTGTTTTCGACTCACATATGGTCGGTTTTAGGCCAAATTCACAACATGAGGTCATATATCGGTACCTAATTCGGCAAAATGTTGTGAACGGCGCTTGTCGAGGATGGTTTGGATAGCAAAAAGTTCTTCTGGCCGTGCCATAGATGAGCAAGTTATCGAGGTGTTTTTGGCCGACCTTTGTTTTCGACTCACATATGGCCGGTTTTAGGCCAAATTCACAACATGAGGTCATATATCGGTACCTAATTCGGCAAAATGTTGTGAACGGTGCTTGTCGAGGATGGTTTGGATAGCAAAAAGTTCTTATGGCCGTGCCATAGATGAGCAAGTTATCGAGGTGTTTTTGGCCGACCTTTGTTTTCGACTCACATATGGCCGGTTTTAGGCCAAATTCACAACATGAGGTCATATATCGGTACCTAATTCAGAAAAATGTTGTGAACGGCGCTTGTCGAGGATGGTTTGGATAGCAAAAAGTTCTTCTGGCCGTGCCATAGATGAGCAAGTTATCGAGGTGTTTTTGGCCGACCTTTCATTTCGACTCACGTATGGCCGGTTTTAGGCCAAATTCGCAACATGAGGTCATATATCGGTACCTGATTCGGAAAATGTTGTGAACGGTGCTTGTCGAGGATGGTTTGGATAGCAAAAAGTTCTTCTGGCCGTGCCATAGATGAGCAAGTTATCGAGGTGTTTTTGGCCGACCTTTGTTTTCGACTCACATATGGCCGGTTTTAGGCCAAATTCACAACATGAGGTCATATATCGGTACCTATTTCGGCAAAATGTTGTGAACGGCGCTTGTCGAGGATGGTTTGGATAGCAAAAAGTTCTTCTGGCCCTGCCATAGATGAGCAAGTTATCGAGGTGTTTTTGGCCGACCTTTGTTTTCGACTCACATATGGCCGGTTTTAGGCCAAATTCACAACATGAGGTCATATATCATTACCTGATTGGGCAAAATGTTGTGAACGGCACTTGTCGAGGATGGTTTGGATAGCAAAAAGTTCTTCTAGCCGTGCCATAGATGAGCAAGTTATCGAGGTGTTTTTGGCCGACCTTTCTTTTCGACTCACATATGGCCGGTTTTAGGCCAAATTCACAACATGAGGTCATATATCGGTACCTGATTCGGCAAAATGTTGTGAATGGCGCTTGTCGAGGATGGTTTGGATAGCAAAAATTTCTTCTGGCCGTGCCATAGATGAGCAAGTTATCGAGGTGTTTTTGGCCGACCTTTGTTTTCGACTCACATATGGCCAGTTTTAGGCCAAATTCACAACATGAGGTCATATATCAGTACCTGATTCGGCAAAATGTTGTGAACGGCGCTTGTCGAGGACGGTTTGGATAGCAAAAGGTTCTTCTGGCCGTGCCATAGATGAGCAAGTTATCGAGGTGTTTTTGGCCGACCTTTGTTTTCCACTCACATATGGCCGGTTTTAGGCCAAATTCACAACATGAGGTCATATATCGGTACCTGATTCGGCAAAATGTTGTGAACGGCGCTTCTCGAGGATGGTTTGGATAGCAAAAAGTTCTTCTGGCCGTGCCATAGATGAGCAAGTTATCGAGGTGTTTTTGGCCGACCTTTGTTTTCGACTCACATATGGCCGGTTTTAGGCCAAATTCACAACATGAGGTCATATATCGGTACCTGATTCGGAAAAATGTAGTGAACGGCGCTTGTCGAGGATGGTTTGGATAGCAAAAAGTTCTTCTGGCTGTGCCATAGATGAGCAAGTTATCGAGGTGTTTTTGGCCGACCTTTGTTTTCGACTCACATATGGCCGGTTTTATGCCAAATTCACAACATGAGGTCATATATCGGTACCAGATTCGGCAAAATGTTGTGAATGGCGCTTGTCGAGGACGGTTTGGATAGAAAAAAGTTCTTCTGGCCGTGCCATAGATGAGCAAATTATCGAGGTGTTTTTGGCCGACCTTTGTTTTCGACTCACATATGGCCGGTTTTAGGCCAAATTCACAACATGAGGTCATATATCGGTACCTGATTCGGAAAAACATTGTGAACGCCGCTTGTCGAGGATGGTTTGTATAGCAAAAAGTTCTTCTGGCCGTGCCATAGATGAGCAAGTTATCGAGGTGTTTTTGGCCGACCTTTGTTTTCGACTCACATATGGCCGGTTTTAGGCCAAATTCACACCATGAGGTCATATATCGGTACCTAATTTGGCAAAATGTTGTGCACGGCGATTGTCGAGGATGGTTTGGATAGCAAAAAGTTCTTCTGGCCATGCCATAGATGAGCAAGTTATCGAGGTGTTTTTGGCCGACCTTTGTTTTCGACTCACATATGGCCGGTTTTAGGCCAAATTCACAACATGAGGTCATATATCGGTACCAAATTTGGCAAAATGTTGTGAACGGCGCTTGTCGAGGATGGTTTGGATAACAAAAAGTTCTTCTGGCCGTGCCATAGATGAGCAAGTTATCGAGGTGTTTTTGGCCGACCTTTGTTTTCGACTCACATATGGCCGGTTTTAGGCCAAATTCACAACATGAGGTCATATATCGGTACCTAATTTGGCAAAATGTTGTGAACGGCGCTTGTCGAGGATGGTTTGGATAGCAAAAAGTTCTTCTGGCCGTGCCATAGATGAGCAAGTTATCGAGGTGTTTTTGGCCGACCTTTGTTTTCGACTCACATATGGCCGGTTTTAGGCCAAATTCGCAACATGAGGTCATATATTGGTACCTAATTTGGCAAAATGTTGTGAACGACATTTGTCGAGGATGGTTTGGATAGCAAAAAGTTCTTCTGGCCGTGCCATAGATGAGCAAGTTATCGAGGTGTTTTTGGCCGACCTTTGTTTTCGACTCACATATGGCCAGTTTTAGGCCAAATTCACAACATGAGGTCATATATCGGTACCTAATTCGGCAAAATGTTGTGAACGGCGCTTGTCGAGGATGGTTTGGATAGCAAAAAGTTCTTCTGGCCGTGCCGTAGATGAGCAAGTTATCGAGGTGTTTTTGGCCGACCTTTGTTTTCGACTCACATATGGCCGGTTTTAGGCCAAATTCACAACATGAGGTCATATATCGGTACCTAATTCGGCAAAATGTTGTGAACGGTGCTTGTCAAGGATGGTTTGGATAGCAAAAAGTTCTTATGGCCGTGCCATAGATGAGCAAGTTATCGAGGTGTTTTTGGCCGACCTTTGTTTTCGACTCACATATGGCCGGTTTTAGGCCAAATTCACAACATGAGGTCATATATCGGTACCTGATTCGGCAAAATGTTGTGAACGGCGCTTATCGAGGATGGTTTGGATAGCAAAAAGTTTTTCTGGCCGTGCCAGAGATGAGCAAGTTATCGAGGTGTTTTTGGCCGACCTTTCATTTCGACTGACATATGGCCGGTTTTAGGCCAAATTCACAACATGAGGTCATATATCGGTACCTGATTCGGCAAAATGTTGTGAACGGCGCTTGTCGAGGACGGTTTGGATAGCAAAAGGTTCTTCTGGCCGTTCCATAGATGAGCAAGTTATCGAGGTGTTTTTGGCCGACCTTTGTTTTCCACTCACATATGGCCGGTTTTAGGCCAAATTCACAACATGAGGTCATATATCGGTACCTGATTCGGCAAAATGTTGTGAACGGCGCTTGTCGAGGATGGTTTGGATAGCAAAAAGTTCTTCTGGCCGTGCCATAGATGAGCAAGTTATCGAGGTGTTTTTGGCCGACCTTTGTTTTCGACTCACATATGGCCGGTTTTAGGCCAAATTCACAACATGAGGTCATATATCGGTACCTGATTCAGAAAAATGTAGTGAACGGCGCTTGTCGAGGATGGTTTGGATAGCAAAAAGTTCTTCTGGCCGTGCCATAGATGAGCAAGTTATCGAGGTGTTTTTGGCCGACCTTTGTTTTCGACTCACATATGGCCGGTTTTATGCCAAATTCACAACATGAGGTCATATATCGGTACCAGATTCGGCAAAATGTTGTGAACGGCGCTTGTCGAGGACGGTTTGGATAGAAAAAAGTTCTTCTGGCCGTGCCATAGATGAGCAAATTATCGAGGTGTTTTTGGCCGACCTTTGTTTTCGACTCACATATGGCCGGTTTTAGGCCAAATTCACAACATGAGGTCATATATCGGTACCTGATTCGGAAAAACATTGTGAACGCCGCTTGTCGAGGATGGTTTGGATAGCAAAAAGTTCTTCTGGCCGTGCCATAGATGAGCAAGTTATCGAGGTGTTTTTGGCCGACCTTTGTTTTTGACTCACATATGGCCGGTTTTAGGCCAAATTCACACCATGAGGTCATATATCGGTACCTAATTTGGCAAAATGTTGTGCACGGCGATTGTCGAGGATGGTTTGGATAGCAAAAAGTTCTTCTGGCCATGCCATAGATGAGCAAGTTATCGAGGTGTTTTTGGCCGACCTTTGTTTTCGACTCACATATGGCCGGTTTTAGGCCAAATTCACAACATGAGGTCATATATCGGTACCAAATTTGGCAAAATGTTGTGAACGGCGCTTGTCGAGGATGGTTTGAATAACAAAAAGTTCTTCTGGCCGTGCCATAGATGAGCAAGTTATCGAGGTGTTTTTGGCCGACCTTTGTTTTCGACTCACATATGGCCGGTTTTAGGCCAAATTCACAACATGGGGTCATATATCGGTACCTAATTTGGCAAAATGTTGTGAACGGCGCTTGTCGAGGATGGTTTGGATAGCAAAAAGTACTTCTGGCCGTGCCATAGATGAGCAAGTTATCGAGGTGTTTTTGGCCGACCTTTGTTTTCGACTCACATATGGCCGGTTTTAGGCCAAATTCGCAACATGAGGTCATATATCGGTACCTAATTTGGCAAAATGTTGTGAACGACATTTGTCGAGGATGGTTTGGATAGCAAAAAGTTCTTCTGGCCGTGCCATAGATGAGCAAGTTATCGAGGTGTTTTTGGCCGACCTTTGTTTTCGACTCACATATGGCCAGTTTTAGGCCAAATTCACAACATGAGGTCATATATCGGTACCTAATTCGGCAAAATGTTGTGAACGGCGCTTGTCGAGGATGGTTTGGATAGCAAAAAGTTCTTCTGGCCATGCCGTAGATGAGCAAGTTATCGAGGTGTTTTTGGCCGACCTTTGTTTTCGACTCACATATGGCCGGTTTTAGGCCAAATTCACAACATGAGGTCATATATCGGTACCTAATTCGGCAAAATGTTGTGAACGGTGCTTGTCAAGGATGGTTTGGATAGCAAAAAGTTCTTATGGCCGTGCCATAGATGAGCAAGTTATCGAGGTGTTTTTGGCCGACCTTTGTTTTCGACTCACATATGGCCGGTTTTAGGCCAAATTCACAACATGAGGTCATATATCGGTACCTGATTCGGCAAAATGTTGTGAACGGCGCTTATCGAGGATGGTTTGGATAGCAAAAAGTTTTTCTGGCCGTGCCAGAGATGAGCAAGTTATCGAGGTGTTTTTGGCCGACCTTTCATTTCGACTGACATATGGCCGGTTTTAGGCCAAATTCACAACATGAGGTCATATATCGGTACCTGATTCGGCAAAATGTTGTGAACGGCGCTTGTCGAGGACGGTTTGGATAGCAAAAGGTTCTTCTGGCCGTTCCATAGATGAGCAAGTTATCGAGGTGTTTTTGGCCGACCTTTCTTTTCCACTCACATATGGCCGGTTTTAGGCCAAATTCACAACATGAGGTCATATATCTGTACCTGATTCGGCAAAATGTTGTGAACGCCGCTTGTCGAGGATGGTTTGGATAGCAAAAAGTTCTTCTGGCCGTGCCATAGATGAGCAAGTTATCGAGGTGTTTTTGGCCGACCTTTGTTTTCGACTCACATATGGCCGGTTTTAGGCCAAATTCACAACATGAGGCCATATATCGGTACCTGATTCGGAAAAATGTTGTGAACGGCGCTTGTCGAGGATGGTTTGGATAGCAAAAAGTTCTTCTGGCCGTGCCATAGATGAGCAAGTTATCGAGGTGTTTTTGGCCGACCTTTGTTTTCGACTCACATATGGCCGGTTTTATGCCAAATTCACAACATGAGGTCATATATCGGTACCAGATTCGGCAAAATGTTGTGAACAGCGCTTGTCGAGGATGGTTTGGATAGCAAAAATTTCTTCTGGCTGTGCCATAGATGAGCAAGTTATCGAGGTGTTTTTGGCCGACCTTTGTTTTTGACTCACATATGGCCGGTTTTAGGCCAAATTCACAACATGAGGTCATATATCGGTACTTGATTCGGCAAAATGTTGTGAACGGCGCATGTCGAGGATGGTTTGGATAGCAAAAAGTTCTTCTGGCCGTGCCATAGATGAGCAAGTTATCGAGGTGTTTTTGGCCGACCTTTGTTTTCGACTCACATATGGCCGGTTTTAGGCCAAATTCACAACATGAGGTCATATATCGGTACCTGATTCAGCAAAATGTTGTGAACGGCGCTTGTCGAGGATGGTTTGGATAGCAAAAAGTTCTTCTGGCCGTGCCATAGATGAGCAAGTTATCGAGGTGTTTTTGGCCGACCTTTGTTTTCGATTCACATATGGCCGGTTTTAGGCCAAATTCACAAAATGAGGTCATATATCGGTACCTGATTCGGCAAAATGTTGTGAACGGCGCTTGTCGAGGATGGTTTGGATAGCAAAAATTACTTCTGGCCGTACCATAGATGATCAAGTTATCGAGGTGTTTTTGGCTGACCTTTGTTTTCGACTCACATATGGCCGGTTTTAGGCCAAATTCACAACATAAGGTCATATATCGGTACCTGATTCGGCAAAATGTTGTGAACGACGCTTGTCGAGGACGGTTTGGATAGAAAAAAGTTCTTCTGGCCGTGCCATAGATGAGCAAGTTATCGAGGTGTTTTTGGCCGACCTTTGTTTTCGACTCACATATGGCCGGTTTTAGGCCAAATTCACAACATGAGGTCATATATCGGTACCTGATTCGGAAAAACATTGTGTACGCCGCTTGTCGAGGATGGTTTGGATAGCAAAAAGTTCTTCTGGCCGTGCCATAGATGAGCAAGTTATCGAGGTGTTTTTGGCCGACCTTTGTTTTCGACTCACATATGGCCGGTTTTAGGCCAAATTCACACCATGAGGTCATATATCGGTACCTAATTTGGCAAAATGTTGTGCACGGCGATTGTCGAGGATGGTTTGGATAGAAAAAAGTTCTTCTGGCCATGCCATAGATGAGCAAGTTATCGAGGTGTTTTTGGCCGACCTTTGTTTTCGACTCACATATGGCCGGTTTTAGGCCAAATTCACAACATGAGGTCATATATCGGTACCAAATTTGGCAAAATGTTGTGAACGGCGCTTGTCGAGGATGGTTTGGATAACAAAAAGTTCTTCTGGCCGTGCCATAGATGAGCAAGTTATCGAGGTGTTTTTGGCCGACCTTTGTTTTCGACCCACATATGGCCGGTTTTAGGCCAAATTCACAACATGAGGTCATATATCGGTAATTGATTCGGCAAAATGTTGTGAACGGCGCTTGTCGAGGATGGTTTGGATAGCAAAAAGTTCTTCTGGCCGTGCCATAGATGAGAAAGTTATCGAGGTGTTTTTGGCCGACCTTTGTTTTCGACTCACATATGGCCGGTTTTAGGCCAAATTCACAACATGAGGTCATATATCGGTACCTGATTCAGCAAAATGTTGTGAATGGCGCTTGTCGAGGATGGTTTGGATAGCAAAAAGTTCTTCTGGCCGTGCCATAGATGAGCAAGTTATCGAGGTGTTTTTGGCCGACCTTTGTTTTCGACTCACATATGGCCGGTTTTAGGCCAAATTGACAACATGAGGTCATATATCGGTACCTGATACGGCAAAATGTTGTGAACGGCGCTTGTCCAGGATGGTTTGGATAGCAAAAATTACTTCTGGCCGTACCATAGATGATCAAGTTATCGAGGTGTTTTTGGCTGACCTTTGTTTTCGACTCACATATGGCCGGTTTTAGGCCAAATTCACAACATGAGGTCATATATCGGTACCTGATTCGGCAAAACATTGTGAACGGCGCTTGTCGAGGACAGTTTGGATAGAAAAAAGTTCTTCTGGCCGTGCCATAGATGAGCAAGTTATCGAGGTGTTTTTGGCCGACCTTTGTTTTCGACTCACATATGGCCGGTTTTAGGCCAAATTCACAACATGAGGTCATATATCGGTACCTGATTCGGAAAAACATTGTGAACGCCGCTTGTCGAGGATGGTTTGGATAGCAAAAAGTTCTTCTAGCCGTGCCATAGATGAGCAAGTTATCGAGGTGTTTTTGGCCGACCTTTGTTTTCGACTCACATATGGCCGGTTTTAGGCCAAATTCACACCATGAGGTCATATATCGGTACCTAATTTGGCAAAATGTTGTGCACGGCGATTGTCGAGGATGGTTTGGATAGCAAAAAGTTCTTCTGGCCATGCCATAGATGAGCAAGTTATCGAGGTGTTTTTGGCCGACCTTTGTTTTTGACTCACATATGGCCGGTTTTAGGCCAAATTCACAACATGAGGTCATATATCGGTACCAAATTTGGCAAAATGTTGTGAACGGCGCTTGTCGAGGATGGTTTGGATAACAAAAAGTTCTTCTGGCCGTGCCATAGATGAGCAAGTTATCGAGGTGTTTTTGGCCGACCTTTGTTTTCGACTCACATATGGCCGGTTTTAGGCCAAATTCACAACATGAGGTCATATATCGGTACCTAATTTGACAAAATGTTGTGAACGGCGCTTGTCGAGGATGGTTTGGACAGCAAAAAGTTCTTCTGGCCGTGCCATAGATGAGCAAGTTATCGAGGTGTTTTTGGCCGACCTTTGTTTTCGACTCACATATGGCCGGTTTTAGGACAAATTCACAACATGAGGTCATATATCGGTACCTAATTTGGCAAAATGTTGTGAACGGCGCTTGTCGAGGATGGTTTGGATAGCAAAAAAGTTCTTCTGGCCGTGCCATAGATGAGCAAGTTATCGAGGTGTTTTTGGCCGACCTTTGTTTTCGACTCACATATGGCCTGTTTTAGGCCAAATTCACAACATGAGGTCATATATCGGTACCTAATTTGGCAAAATGTTGTGAACGACATTTGTCGAGGATGGTTTGGATAGCAAAAAGTTCTTCTGGCCGTGCCATAGATGAGCAAGTTATCGAGGTGTTTTTGGCCGACCTTTGTTTTCGACTCACATATTTCCAGTTTTAGGCCAAATTCACAACATGAGGTCATATATCGGTACCTAATTCGGCAAAATGTTGTGAACGGCGCTTGTCGAGGATGGTTTGGATAGCAAAAAGTTCTTCTGGCCGTGCCGTAGATGAGCAAGTTATCGAGGTGTTTTTGGCCGACCTTTGTTTTCGACTCACATATGGCCGGTTTTAGGCCAAATTCACAACATGAGGTCATATATCGGTACCTAATTCGGCAAAATGTTGTGAACGGCGCTTGTCAAGGATGGTTTGGATAGCAAAAAGTTCTTATGGCCGTGCCATAGATGAGCAAGTTATCGAGGTGTTTTTGGCCGACCTTTGTTTTCGACTCACATATGGCCGGTTTTAGGCCAAATTCACAACATGAGGTCATATATCGGTACCTGATTCGGCAAAATGTTGTGAATGGCGCTTGTCGAGGATGGTTTGGATAGCAAAAAGTTTTTCTGGCTGTGCCATAGATGAGCAAGTTATCGAGGTGTTTTTGGCCGACCTTTCATTTCGACTGACATATGGCCGGTTTTAGGCCAAATTCACAACATGAGGTCATATATCGGTACCTGATTCGGCAAAATGTTGTGAACGGTGCTTGTCGAGGATGGTTTGGATAGCAAAAAGTTCTTCTGGCTGTGCCATAGATGAGCAAGTTATCGAGGTGTTTTTGGCCGACCTTTGTTTTCGACTCACATATGGCCGGTTTTAGGCCAAATTCACAACATGAGGTAATATATCGGTACCTGATTCGGCAAAACGTTGTGAACGCCGCTTGTCGAGGATGGTTTGGATAGCAAAAAGTTCTTCTGGCCGTGCCATAGAAGAGCAAGTTATCGAGGTGTTTTTGGCCGACCTTTGTTTTCGACTCACATATGGCCGGTTTTAGGCCAAATTCACACCATGAGGTCATATATCGGTACCTAATTTGGCAAAATGTTGTGCACGGCGCTTGTCGAGGATGGTTTGGATAGCAAAAAGTTCTTCTGGCCATGCCATAGATGAGCAAGTTATCGAGGTGTTTTTGGCCGACCTTTGTTTTCGACTCACATATGGCCGGTTTTAGGCCAAATTCACAACATGAGGTCATATATCGGTACCAAATTTGGCAAAATGTTGTGAACGACGCTTGTCGAGGATGGTTTGGATAACAAAAAGTTCTTCTGGCCGTGCCATAGATGAGCAAGTTATCGAGGTGTTTTTGGCCGACCTTTGTTTTCGACTCACATATGGCCGGTTTTAGGCCAAATTCACAACATGAGGTCATATATCGGTACCTAATTTGGCAAAATGTTGTGAACGACATTTGTCGAGGATGGTTTGGATAGCAAAAAGTTCTTCTGGCCGTGCCATAGATGAGCAAGTTATCGAGGTGTTTTTGGCCCACCTTTGTTTTCGACTCACATATTTCCAGTTTTAGGCCAAATTCACAACATGAGGTCATATATCGGTACCTAATTTGGCAAAATGTTGTGAACGGCGCTTGTCGAGGATGGTTTGGATAGCAAAAAGTTCTTCTGGCCGTGCCGTAGATGAGCAAGTTATCGAGGTGTTTTTGGCCGACCTTTGTTTTCGACTCACATATGGCCGGTTTGAGGCCAAATTCACAACATGAGGTCATATATCGGTACCTAATTCGGCAAAATGTTGTGAACGGCGCTTGTCAAGGATGGTTTGGATAGCAAAAAGTTCTTATGGCCATGCCATAGATGAGCAAGTTATCGAGGTGTTTTTGGCCGACCTTTGTTTTCGACTCACATATGGCCGGTTTTAGGCCAAATTCACAACATGAGGTCATATATCGGTACCTGATTCGGCAAAATGTTGTGAACGGCGCTTGTCGAGGATGGTTTGGATAGCAAAAAGTTTTTCTGGCTGTGCCATAGATGAGCAAGTTATCGAGGTGTTTTTGGCCGACCTTTCATTTCGACTGACATATGGCCGGTTTTAGGCCAAATTCACAACATGAGGTCATATATCGGTACCTGATTCGGCAAAATGTTGTGAACGGTGCTTGTCGAGGATGGTTTGGATAGCAAAAAGTTCTTCTGGCCGTGCCATAGATGAGCAAGTTATCGAGGTGTTTTTGGCCGACCTTTGTTTTCGACTCACATATGGCCGGTTTTAGGCCAAATTCACAACATGAGGTCATATATCGGTACCTGATTCGGCAAAACGTTGTGAACGCCGCTTGTCGAGGATGGTTTGGATAGCAAAAAGTTCTTCTGGCCGTGCCATAGAAGAGCAAGTTATCGAGGTGTTTTTGGCCGACCTTTGTTTTCGACTCACATATGGCCGGTTTTAGGCCAAATTCACACCATGAGGTCATATATCGGTACCTAATTTGGCAAAATGTTGTGCACGGCGCTTGTCGAGGATGGTTTGGATAGCAAAAAGTTCTTCTGGCCATGCCATAGATGAGCAAGTTATCGAGGTGTTTTTGGCCGACCTTTGTTTTCGACTCACATATGGCCGGTTTTAGGCCAAATTCACAACATGAGGTCATATATCGGTACCAAATTTGGCAAAATGTTGTGAACGGCGCTTGTCGAGGATGGTTTGGATAACAAAAAGTTCTTCTGGCCGTGCCATAGATGAGCAAGTTATCGAGGTGTTTTTGGCCGACCTTTGTTTTCGACTCACATATGGCCGGTTTTAGGCCAAATTCACAACATGAGGTCATATATCGGTACCTAATTTGACAAGATGTTGTGAACGGCGCTTGTCGAGGATGGTTTGGACAGCAAAAAGTTCTTCTGGCCGTGCCATAGATGAGCAAGTTATCGAGGTGTTTTTGGCCGACCTTTGTTTTCGACTCACATATGGCCGGTTTTAGGACAAATTCACAACATGAGGTCATATATCGGTACCTAATTTGGCAAAATGTTGTGAATGGCGCTTGTCGAGGATGGTTTGGATAGCAAAAAGTTCTTCTGGCCGTGCCATGGATGAGCAAGTTATCGAGGTGTTTTTGGCCGACCTTTGTTTTCGACTCACATATGGCCGGTTTTAGGCCAAATTCACAACATGAGGTCATATATCGGTACCTAATTTGGCAAAATGTTGTGAATGACACTTGTCGAGGATGGTTTGGATAGCAAAAAGTTCTTCTGGCCGTGCCATAGATGAGCAAGTTATCGAGGTGTTTTTGGCCGACCTTTGTTTTCGACTCACATATGGCCAGTTTTAGGCCAAATTCACAACATGAGGTCATATATCGGTACCTAATTCGGCAAAATGTTGTGAACGGCGCTTGTCGAGGATGGTTTGGATAGCAAAAAGTTCTTCTGGCCGTGACATAGAAGAGCAAGTTATCGAGGTGTTTTTGGCCGACCTTTGTTTTCGACTCACATATGGCCGGTTTTAGGCCAAATTCACAACATGAGGTCATATATCGGTACCTAATTCGGCAAAATGTTGTGAACGACGCTTGTCAAGGATGGTTTGGATAGCAAAAAGTTCTTCTGGCCGTGCCATAGATGAGCAAGTTATCGAGGTGTTTTTGGCCGACCTTTGTTTTCGACTCACATATGGCCAGTTTTAGGCCAAATTCACAACATGAGGTCATATATCGGTACCTGATTCGGCAAAATGTTGTGAACGGCACTTGTCGAGGATGGTTTGGATAGCAAAAAGTTCTTCTGGCCGTGCCATAGATGAGCAAGTTATCGAGGTGTTTTTGGCCGAGCTTTGTTTTCGACTCACATATGGCCGGTTTTAGGCCAAATTCACAACATGAGGTCATATATCGGTACCTAATTTGGCAAATTGTTGTGAACGACATTTGTCGAGGATGGTTTGGATAGCAAAAAGTTCTTCTGGCCGTGCCATAGATGAGCAAGTTATCGAGGTGTTTTTGGCCGACCTTTGTTTTCGACTCACATATGGCTAGTTTTAGGCCAAATTCACAACATGAGGTCATATATCGGTACCTAATTCGGCAAAATATTGTGAACGGCGCTTGTCGAGGATGGTTTGGATAGCAAAAAGTTCTTCTGGCCGTGCCGTAGATGAGCAAGTTATCGAGGTGTTTTTGGCCGACCTTTGTTTTCGACTCACATATGGCCGGTTTTAGGCCAAATTCACAACATGAGGTCATATATCGGTACCTAATTCGGCAAAATGTTGTGAACGGCGCTTGTCAAGGATGGTTTGGATAGCAAAAAGTTCTTATGGCCGTGCCATAGATGAGCAAGTTATCGAGGTGTTTTTGGCCGACCTTTGTTTTCGACTCACATATGGCCGGTTTTAGGCCAAATTCACAACATGAGGTCATATATCGGTACCTGATTCGGCAAAATGTTGTGAACGGCGCTTGTCGAGGATGGTTTGGATAGCAAAAAGTTTTTCTGGCTGTGCCATAGATGAGCAAGTTATCGAGGTGTTTTTGGCCGATCTTTCATTTCGACTGACATATGGCCGGTTTTAGGCCAAATTCACAACATGAGGTCATATATCGGTACCTGATTCGGCAAAATGTTGTGAACGGTGCTTGTCGAGGATGGTTTGGATAGCAAAAAGTTCTTCTGGCCGTGCCATAGATGAGCAAGTTATCGAGGTGTTTTTGGCCGACCTTTGTTTTCGACTCACATATGGCCGGTTTTAGGCCAAATTCACAACATGAGGTCATATATCGGTACCTGATTCGGCAAAACGTTGTGAACGCCGCTTGTCGAGGATGGTTTGGATAGCAAAAAGTTCTTCTGGCCGTGCCATAGATGAGCAAGTTATCGAGGTGTTTTTGGCCGACCTTTGTTTTCGACTCACATATGGCCGGTTTTAGGCCAAATTCACACCATGAGGTCATATATCGGTACCTAATTTGGCAAAATGTTGTGCACGGCGCTTGTCGAGGATGGTTTGGATAGCAAAAAGTTCTTCTGGCCATGCCATAGATGAGCAAGTTATCGAGGTGTTTTTGGCCGACCTTTGTTTTCGACTCACATATGGCCGGTTTTAGGCCAAATTCACAACATGAGGTCATATATCGGTACCAAATTTGGCAAAATGTTGTGAACGGCGCTTGTCGAGGATGGTTTGGATAACAAAAAGTTCTTCTGGCCGTGCCATAGATGAGCAAGTTATCGAGGTGTTTTTGGCCGACCTTTGTTTTCGACTCACATATGGCCGGTTTTAGGCCAAATTCACAACATGAGGTCATATATCGGTACCTAATTTGACAAAATGTTGTGAACGGCGCTTGTCGAGGATGGTTTGGACAGCAAAAAGTTCTTCTGGCCGTGCCATAGATGAGCAAGTTATCGAGGTGTTTTTGGCCGACCTTTGTTTTCGACTCACATATGGCCGGTTTTAGGACAAATTCACAACATGAGGTCATATATCGGTACCTAATTTGGCAAAATGTTGTGAATGGCGCTTGTCGAGGATGGTTTGGATAGCAAAAAGTTCTTCTGGCCGTGCCATGGATGAGCAAGTTATCGAGGTGTTTTTGGCCGACCTTTGTTTTCGACTCACATATGGCCGGTTTTAGGCCAAATTCACAACATGAGGTCATATATCGGTACCTAATTCGGCAAAATGTTGTGAACGGCGCTTGTCGAGGATGGTTTGGATAGCAAAAAGTTCTTCTGGCCGTGACATAGAAGAGCAAGTTATCGAGGTGTTTTTGGCCGACGTTTGTTTTCGACTCACATATGGCCGGTTTTAGGCCAAATTCACACCATGAGGTCATATATCGGTACCTAATTCGGCAAAATGTTGTGAACGACGCTTGTCAAGGATGGTTTGGATAGCAAAAAGTTCTTCTGGCCGTGCCATAGATGAGCAAGTTATCGAGGTGTTTTTGGCCGACCTTTGTTTTCGACTCACATATGGCCAGTTTTAGGCCAAATTCACAACATGAGGTCATATATCGGTACCTGATTCGGCAAAATGTTGTGAACGGCACTTGTCGAGGATGGTTTGGATAGCAAAAAGTTCTTCTGGCCGTGCCATAGATGAGCAAGTTATCGAGGTGTTTTTGGCCGACCTTTGTTTTCGACTCACATATGGCCGGTTTTAGGCCAAATTCACAACATGAGGTCATATATCGGTACCTAATTTGGCAAATTGTTGTGAACGACATTTGTCGAGGATGGTTTGGACAGCAAAAAGTTCTTCTGGCCGTGCCATAGATGAGCAAGTTATCGAGGTGTTTTTGGCCGACCTTTGTTTTCGACTCACATATGGCCGGTTTTAGGACAAATTCACAACATGAGGTCATATATCGGTACCTAATTTGGCAAAATGTTGTGAATGGCGCTTGTCGAGGATGGTTTGGATAGCAAAAAGTTCTTCTGGCCGTGCCATGGATGAGCAAGTTATCGAGGTGTTTTTGGCCGACCTTTGTTTTCGACTCACATATGGCCGGTTTTAGGCCAAATTCACAACATGAGGTCATATATCGCTACCTAATTTGGCAAAATGTTGTGAACGACACTTGTCGAGGATGGTTTGGATAGCAAAAAGTTCTTCTGGCCGTGCCATCGATGAGCAAGTTATCGAGGTGTTTTTGGCCGACCTTTGTTTTCGACTCACATATGGCCGGTTTTAGGCCAAATTCACAACATGAGGTCATATATCGGTACCTCATTCGGCAAAATGTTGTGAACGGCGCTTGTCGAGGATGGTTTGGATAGCAAAAAGTTCTTCTGGCCGTGACATAGAAGAGCAAGTTATCGAGGTGTTTTTGGCCGACCTTTGTTTTCGACTCACATATGGCCGGTTTTAGGCCAAATTCACAACATGAGGTCATATATCGGTACCTAATTCGGCAAAATGTTGTGAACGACGCTTGTCAAGGATGGTTTGGATAGCAAAAAGTTCTTCTGGCCGTGCCATAGATGAGCAAGTTATCGAGGTGTTTTTGGCCGACCTTTGTTTTCGACTCACATATGGCCAGTTTTAGGCCAAATTCACAACATGAGGTCATATATCGGTACCTGATTCGGCAAAATGTTGTGAACGGCGCTTGTCGAGGATGGTTTGGATAGCAAAAAGTTCTTCTGGCCGTGCCATAGATGAGCAAGTTATCGAGGTGTTTTTGGCCGAGCTTTGTTTTCGACTCACATATGGCCGGTTTTAGGCCAAATTCACAACATGAGGTCATATATCGGTACCTAATTTGGCAAATTGTTGTGAACGACATTTGTCGAGGATGGTTTGGATAGCAAAAAGTTCTTCTGGCCGTGCCATAGATGAGCAAGTTATCGAGGTGTTTTTGGCCGACCTTTGTTTTCGACTCACATATGGCTAGTTTTAGGCCAAATTCACAACATGAGGTCATATATCGGTACCTAATTCGGCAAAATATTGTGAACGGCGCTTGTCGAGGATGGTTTGGATAGCAAAAAGTTCTTCTGGCCGTGCCGTAGATGAGCAAGTTATCGAGGTGTTTTTGGCCGACCTTTGTTTTCGACTCACATATGGCCGGTTTTAGGCCAAATTCACAACATGAGGTCATATAACGGTACCTAATTCGGCAAAATGTTGTGAACGACGCTTGTCAAGGATGGTTTGGATAGCAAAAAGTTCTTCTGGCCGTGCCATAGATGAGCAAGTTATCGAGGTGTTTTTGGCCGACCTTTGTTTTCGACTCACATATGGCCAGTTTTAGGCCAAATTCACAACATGAGGTCATATATCGGTACCTGATTCGGCAAAATGTTGTGAACGGCGCTTGTCGAGGATGGTTTGGATAGCAAAAAGTTCTTCTGGCCGTGCCATAGATGAGCAAGTTATCGAGGTGTTTTTGGCCGAGCTTTGTTTTCGACTCACATATGGCCGGTTTTAGGCCAAATTCACAACATGAGGTCATATATCGGTACCTAATTTGGCAAATTGTTGTGAACGACATTTGTCGAGGATGGTTTGGATAGCAAAAAGTTCTTCTGGCCGTGCCATAGATGAGCAAGTTATCGAGGTGTTTTTGGCCGACCTTTGTTTTCGACTCACATATGGCTAGTTTTAGGCCAAATTCACAACATGAGGTCATATATCGGTACCTAATTCGGCAAAATATTGTGAACGGCGCTTGTCGAGGATGGTTTGGATAGCAAAAAGTTCTTCTGGCCGTGCCGTAGATGAGCAAGTTATCGAGGTGTTTTTGGCCGACCTTTGTTTTCGACTCACATATGGCCGGTTTTAGGCCAAATTCACAACATGAGGTCATATATCGGTACCTAATTCGGCAAAATGTTGTGAACGGCGCTTGTCAAGGATGGTTTGGATAGCAAAAAGTTCTTATGGCCGTGCCATAGATGAGCAAGTTATCGAGGTGTTTTTGGCCGACCTTTGTTTTCGACTCACATATGGCCGGTTTTAGGCCAAATTCACAACATGAGGTCATATATCGGTACCTGATTCGGCAAAATGTTGTGAACGGCGCTTGTCGAGGATGGTTTGGATAGCAAAAAGTTTTTCTGGCTGTGCCATAGATGAGCAAGTTATCGAGGTGTTTTTGGCCGATCTTTCATTTCGACTGACATATGGCCGGTTTTAGGCCAAATTCACAACATGAGGTCATATATCGGTACCTGATTCGGCAAAATGTTGTGAACGGTGCTTGTCGAGGATGGTTTGGATAGCAAAAAGTTCTTCTGGCCGTGCCATAGATGAGCAAGTTATCGAGGTGTTTTTGGCCGACCTTTGTTTTCGACTCACATATGGCCGGTTTTAGGCCAAATTCACAACATGAGGTCATATATCGGTACCTGATTCGGCAAAACGTTGTGAACGCCGCTTGTCGAGGATGGTTTGGATAGCAAAAAGTTCTTCTGGCCGTGCCATAGATGAGCAAGTTATCGAGGTGTTTTTGGCCGACCTTTGTTTTCGACTCACATATGGCCGGTTTTAGGCCAAATTCACACCATGAGGTCATATATCGGTACCTAATTTGGCAAAATGTTGTGCACGGCGCTTGTCGAGGATGGTTTGGATAGCAAAAAGTTCTTCTGGCCATGCCATAGATGAGCAAGTTATCGAGGAGTTTTTGGCCGACCTTTGTTTTCGACTCACATATGGCCGGTTTTAGGCCAAATTCACAACATGAGGTCATATATCGGTACCAAATTTGGCAAAATGTTGTGAACGGCGCTTGTCGAGGATGGTTTGGATAACAAAAAGTTCTTCTGGCCGTGCCATAGATGAGCAAGTTATCGAGGTGTTTTTGGCCGACCTTTGTTTTCGACTCACATATGGCCGGTTTTAGGCCAAATTCACAACATGAGGTCATATATCGGTACCTAATTTGACAAAATGTTGTGAACGGCGCTTGTCGAGGATGGTTTGGACAGCAAAAAGTTCTTCTGGCCGTGCCATAGATGAGCAAGTTATCGAGGTGTTTTTGGCCGACCTTTGTTTTCGACTCACATATGGCCGGTTTTAGGACAAATTCACAACATGAGGTCATATATCGGTACCTAATTTGGCAAAATGTTGTGAATGGCGCTTGTCGAGGATGGTTTGGATAGCAAAAAGTTCTTCTGGCCGTGCCATGGATGAGCAAGTTATCGAGGTGTTTTTGGCCGACCTTTGTTTTCGACTCACATATGGCCGGTTTTAGGCCAAATTCACAACATGAGGTCATATATCGGTACCTAATTTGGCAAAATGTTGTGAACGACACTTGTCGAGGATGGTTTGGATAGCAAAAAGTTCTTCTGGCCGTGCCATAGATGAGCAAGTTATCGAGGTGTTTTTGGCCGACCTTTGTTTTCGACTCACATATGGCCAGTTTTAGGCCAAATTCACAACATGAGGTCATATATCGGTACCTCATTCGGCAAAATGTTGTGAACGGCGCTTGTCGAGGATGGTTTGGATAGCAAAAAGTTCTTCTGGCTGTGACATAGAAGAGCAAGTTATCGAGGTGTTTTTGGCCGACCTTTGTTTTCGACTCACATATGGCCGGTTTTAGGCCAAATTCACAACATGAGGTCATATATCGGTACCTAATTCGGCAAAATGTTGTGAACGACGCTTGTCAAGGATGGTTTGGATAGCAAAAAGTTCTTCTGGCCGTGCCATAGATGAGCAAGTTATCGAGGTGTTTTTGGCCGACCTTTGTTTTCGACTCACATATGGCCAGTTTTAGGCCAAATTCACAACATGAGGTCATATATCGGTACCTGATTCGGCAAAATGTTGTGAACGGCGCTTGTCGAGGATGGTTTGGATAGCAAAAAGTTCTTCTGGCCGTGCCATAGATGAGCAAGTTATCGAGGTGTTTTTGGCCGACCTTTGTTTTCGACTCACATATGGCCGGTTTTAGGCCAAATTCACAACATGAGGTCATATATCGGTACCTAATTTGGCAAATTGTTGTGAACGACATTTGTCGAGGATGGTTTGGATAGCAAAAAGTTCTTCTGGCCGTGCCATAGATGAGCAAGTTATCGAGGTGTTTTTGGCCGACCTTTGTTTTCGACTCACATATGGCTAGTTTTAGGCCAAATTCACAACATGAGGTCATATATCGGTACCTAATTCGGCAAAATATTGTGAACGGCGCTTGTCGAGGATGGTTTGGATAGCAAAAAGTTCTTCTGGCCGTGCCGTAGATGAGCAAGTTATCGAGGTGTTTTTGGCCGACCTTTGTTTTCGACTCACATATGGCCGGTTTTAGGCCAAATTCACAACATGAGGTCATATATCGGTACCTGATTGGGCAAAATGTTGTGAACGGCGCTTGTCGAGGATGGTTTGGATAGCAAAAAGTTCTTCTGGCCGTGCCATAGATGAGCAAGTTATCGAGGTGTTTTTGGCCGACCTTTCTTTTCGACTCAAATATGGCCGGTTTTAGGCCAAATTCACAACATGAGGTCATATATCGGTACCTGATTCGGCAAAATGTTGTGAACGGCGCTTGTCGAGGATGGTTTGGATAGCAAAAATTTCTTCTCGCCGTGCCATAGATGAGCAAGTTATCGAGGTGTTTTTGGCCGACCTTTGTTTTCGACTCACATATGGCCGGTTTTAGGCCAAATTCACAACATGAGGTCATATATCAGTACCTGATTCGGCAAAATGTTGTGAACGGCGCTTGTCGAGGACGGTTTGGATAGCAAAAAGTTCTTCTGGCCATGCCATAGATGAGCAATTTATCGAGGTGTTTTTGGCCGAGCTTTGTTTTCCACTCACATATGGCCGGTTTTAGGCCAAATTCACAACATGAGGTCATATATCGGTACCTGATTCGGCAAAATGTTGTGAACGGAGCTTGTCGAGGATGGTTTGGATAGCAAAAAGTTCTTCTGGCCGTGCCATAGATGAGCAAGTTATCGAGGTGTTTTTGGCCGACCTTTTTTTTCGACTCACATATGGCCGGTTTTAGGCCAAATTCACAACATGAGGTCATATATCGGTACCTGATTCGGCAAAATGTTGTGAACGGCGCTTGTCGAGGATGGTTTGGATAGCAAAAAGTTCTTCTGGCCATGCCATAGATGAGCAAGTTATCGAGGTGTTTTTGGCCGACCTTTGTTTTCGACTCACATATGGCCGGTTTTATGCCAAATTCACAACATGAGGTCATATATCGGTACCTGATTCGGCAAAATGTTGTGAACGGCGCTTGTCGAGGATGGTTTGGATAGCAAATATTTCTTCTGGCCGTGCCATAGATGAGCAAGTTATCGAGGTGTTTTTGGCCGACCTTTGTTTTCGACTCACATATGGCCAGTTTGAGGCCAAATTCACAACATGAGGTCATATATCGGTACCTAATTCGGCAAAATGTTGTGAACGGCGCTTGTCGAGGATGGTTTGGATAGCAAAAAGTTCTTCTGGCCGTGACATAGATGAGCAAGTTATCGAGGTGTTTTTGGCCGACCTTTGTTTTCGACTCACATATGGCCGGTTTTAGGCCAAATTCACAACATGAGGTCATATATCGGTACCTAATTCGGCAAAATGTTGTGAACGGCGCTTGTCAAGGATGGTTTGGATAGCAAAAAGTTCTTATGGCCGTGCCATAGATGAGCAAGTTATCGAGGTGTTTTTGGCCGACCTTTGTTTTCGACTCACATATGGCCGGTTTTAGGCCAAATTCACAACATGAGGTCATATATCGGTACCTGATTCGGCAAAATGTTGTGAACGGCGCTTGTCGAGGATGGTTTGGATAGCAAAAAGTTTTTCTGGCTGTGCCATAGATGAGCAAGTTATCGAGGTGTTTTTGGCCGATCTTTCATTTCGACTGACATATGGCCGGTTTTAGGCCAAATTCACAACATGAGGTCATATATCGGTACCTGATTCGGCAAAATGTTGTGAACGGTGCTTGTCGAGGATGGTTTGGATAGCAAAAAGTTCTTCTGGCCGTGCCATAGATGAGCAAGTTATCGAGGTGTTTTTGGCCGACCTTTGTTTTCGACTCACATATGGCCGGTTTTAGGCCAAATTCACAACATGAGGTCATATATCGGTACCTGATTCGGCAAAACGTTGTGAACGCCGCTTGTCGAGGATGGTTTGGATAGCAAAAAGTTCTTCTGGCCGTGCCATAGATGAGCAAGTTATCGAGGTGTTTTTGGCCGACCTTTGTTTTCGACTCACATATGGCCGCTTTTAGGCCAAATTCACACCATGAGGTCATATATCGGTACCTAATTTGGCAAAATGTTGTGCACGGCGCTTGTCGAGGATGGTTTGGATAGCAAAAAGTTCTTCTGGCCATGCCATAGATGAGCAAGTTATCGAGGAGTTTTTGGCCGACCTTTGTTTTCGACTCACATATGGCCGGTTTTAGGCCAAATTCACAACATGAGGTCATATATCGGTACCAAATTTGGCAAAATGTTGTGAACGGCGCTTGTCGAGGATGGTTTGGATAACAAAAAGTTCTTCTGGCCGTGCCATAGATGAGCAAGTTATCGAGGTGTTTTTGGCCGACCTTTGTTTTCGACTCACATATGGCCGGTTTTAGGCCAAATTCACAACATGAGGTCATATATCGGTACCTAATTTGACAAAATGTTGTGAACGGCGCTTGTCGAGGATGGTTTGGACAGCAAAAAGTTCTTCTGGCCGTGCCATAGATGAGCAAGTTATCGAGGTGTTTTTGGCCGACCTTTGTTTTCGACTCACATATGGCCGGTTTTAGGACAAATTCACAACATGAGGTCATATATCGGTACCTAATTTGGCAAAATGTTGTGAATGGCGCTTGTCGAGGATGGTTTGGATAGCAAAAAGTTCTTCTGGCCGTGCCATGGATGAGCAAGTTATCGAGGTGTTTTTGGCCGACCTTTGTTTTCGACTCACATATGGCCGGTTTTAGGCCAAATTCACAACATGAGGTCATATATCGGTACCTAATTTGGCAAAATGTTGTGAACGACACTTGTCGAGGATGGTTTGGATAGCAAAAAGTTCTTCTGGCCGTGCCATAGATGAGCAAGTTATCGAGGTGTTTTTGGCCGACCTTTGTTTTCGACTCACATATGGCCAGTTTTAGGCCAAATTCACAACATGAGGTCATATATCGGTACCTCATTCGGCAAAATGTTGTGAACGGCGCTTGTCGAGGATGGTTTGGATAGCAAAAAGTTCTTCTGGCCGTGACATAGAAGAGCAAGTTATCGAGGTGTTTTTGGCCGACCTTTGTTTTCGACTCACATATGGCCGGTTTTAGGCCAAATTCACAACATGAGGTCATATATCGGTACCTAATTCGGCAAAATGTTGTGAACGACGCTTGTCAAGGATGGTTTGGATAGCAAAAAGTTCTTCTGGCCGTGCCATAGATGAGCAAGTTATCGAGGTGTTTTTGGCCGACCTTTGTTTTCGACTCACATATGGCCAGTTTTAGGCCAAATTCACAACATGAGGTCATATATCGGTACCTGATTCGGCAAAATGTTGTGAACGGCGCTTGTCGAGGATGGTTTGGATAGCAAAAAGTTCTTCTGGCCGTGCCATAGATGAGCAAGTTATCGAGGTGTTTTTGGCCGACCTTTGTTTTCGACTCACATATGGCCGGTTTTAGGCCAAATTCACAACATGAGGTCATATATCGGTACCTAATTTGGCAAATTGTTGTGAACGACATTTGTCGAGGATGGTTTGGATAGCAAAAAGTTCTTCTGGCCGTGCCATAGATGAGCAAGTTATCGAGGTGTTTTTGGCCGACCTTTGTTTTCGACTCACATATGGCTAGTTTTAGGCCAAATTCACAACATGAGGTCATATATCGGTACCTAATTCGGCAAAATATTGTGAACGGCGCTTGTCGAGGATGGTTTGGATAGCAAAAAGTTCTTCTGGCCGTGCCGTAGATGAGCAAGTTATCGAGGTGTTTTTGGCCGACCTTTGTTTTCGACTCACATATGGCCGGTTTTAGGCCAAATTCACAACATGAGGTCATATATCGGTACCTGATTGGGCAAAATGTTGTGAACGGCGCTTGTCGAGGATGGTTTGGATAGCAAAAAGTTCTTCTGGCCGTGCCATAGATGAGCAAGTTATCGAGGTGTTTTTGGCCGACCTTTCTTTTCGACTCAAATATGGCCGGTTTTAGGCCAAATTCACAACATGAGGTCATATATCGGTACCTGATTCGGCAAAATGTTGTGAACGGCGCTTGTCGAGGATGGTTTGGATAGCAAAAATTTCTTCTCGCCGTGCCATAGATGAGCAAGTTATCGAGGTGTTTTTGGCCGACCTTTGTTTTCGACTCACATATGGCCGGTTTTAGGCCAAATTCACAACATGAGGTCATATATCAGTACCTGATTCGGCAAAATGTTGTGAACGGCACTTGTCGAGGACGGTTTGGATAGCAAAAAGTTCTTCTGGCCATGCCATAGATGAGCAATTTATCGAGGTGTTTTTGGCCGAGCTTTGTTTTCCACTCACATATGGCCGGTTTTAGGCCAAATTCACAACATGAGGTCATATATCGGTACCTGATTCGGCAAAATGTTGTGAACGGAGCTTGTCGAGGATGGTTTGGATAGCAAAAAGTTCTTCTGGCCGTGCCATAGATGAGCAAGTTATCGAGGTGTTTTTGGCCGACCTTTTTTTTCGACTCACATATGGCCGGTTTTAGGCCAAATTCACAACATGAGGTCATATATCGGTACCTGATTCGGCAAAATGTTGTGAACGGCGCTTGTCGAGGATGGTTTGGATAGCAAAAAGTTCTTCTGGCCATGCCATAGATGAGCAAGTTATCGAGGTGTTTTTGGCCGACCTTTGTTTTCGACTCACATATGGCCGGTTTTATGCCAAATTCACAACATGAGGTCATATATCGGTACCTGATTCGGCAAAATGTTGTGAACGGCGCTTGTCGAGGATGGTTTGGATAGCAAATATTTCTTCTGGCCGTGCCATAGATGAGCAAGTTATCGAGGTGTTTTTGGCCGACCTTTGTTTTTGACTCACATATGGCCAGTTTTAGGCCAAATTCACAACATGAGGTCATATATCGGTACCTAATTCGGCAAAATGTTGTGAACGGCGCTTGTCGAGGATGGTTTGGATAGCAAAAAGTTCTTCTGGCCGTGACATAGATGAGCAAGTTATCGAGGTGTTTTTGGCCGACCTTTGTTTTCGACTCACATATGGCCGGTTTTAGGCCAAATTCACAACATGAGGTCATATATCGGTACCTAATTCGGCAAATTGTTGTGAACGACGCTTGTCAAGGATGGTTTGGATAGCAAAAAGTTCTTCTGGCCGTGCCATAGATGAGCAAGTTATCGAGGTGTTTTTGGCCGACCTTTGTTTTCGACTCACATATGGCCAGTTTTAGGCCAAATTCACAACATGAGGTCATATATCGGTACCTGATTCGGCAAAATGTTGTGAACAGCGCTTGTCGAGGATGGTTTGGATAGCAAAAAGTTCTTCTGGCTGTGCCATAGATGAGCAAGTTATCGAGGTGTTTTTGGCCGACCTTTCATTTCGACTGACATATGGCCGGTTTTAGGCCAAATTCACAACATGAGGTCATATATCGGTACCTGATTCGGCAAAATGTTGTGAACGGTGCTTGTCGAGGATGGTTTGGATAGCAAAAAGTTCTTCTGGCCGTGCCATAGATGAGCAAGTTATCGAGGTGTTTTTGGCCGACCTTTGTTTTCGACTCACATATGGCCAGTTTTAGGCCAAATTCACAACATGAGGTCATATATCGGTACCTGATTCGGCAAAATGTTGTGAACAGCGCTTGTCGAGGATGGTTTGGATAGCAAAAAGTTCTTCTGGCTGTGCCATAGATGAGCAAGTTATCGAGGTGTTTTTGGCCGACCTTTCATTTCGACTGACATATGGCCGGTTTTAGGCCAAATTCACAACATGAGGTCATATATCGGTACCTGATTCGGCAAAATGTTGTGAACGGTGCTTGTCGAGGATGGTTTGGATAGCAAAAAGTTCTTCTGGCCGTGCCATAGATGAGCAAGTTATCGAGCTGTTTTTGGCCGACCTTTGTTTTCGACTCACATATGGCCGGTTTTAGGCCAAATTCACAACATGAGGTCATATATCGGTACCTTATTCGGCAAAATATTGTGAACGGAGCTTGTCGAGGATGGTTTGGATAGCAAAATGTTCTTCTGGCCATGCCATAGATGAGCAAGTTATCGAGGTGTTTTTGGCCGACCTTTGTTTTCGACTCACATATGGCCGGTTTTAGGCCAAATTGACAACATGAGGTCATATATCGGTACCTGATTCGGCAAAATGTGGTGAACAACGCTTGTCGAGGATGGTTTGGATAGAAAAAAGTTCTTCTGGCCGTGCCATAGATGAGCAAGTTATCGAGGTGTTTTTGGCCGACCTTTGTTTTCGACTCACATATGGCCGGTTTTAGGCCAGATTCACAACATGAGGTCATATATCGGTACCTGATTCGGCAAAATGTTGTGAACGGCGCTTGTCGAGGATGGTTTTGATAGCAAAATGTTCTTCTGGCCGTGCCATAGATGAGCAAGTTATCGAGGTGTTTTTGGCCGACCTTTGTTTTCGACTCACATATGGCCGGTTTTAGGCCAAATTCACAACATGAGGTCATATATCAGTACCTGATTCGGCAAAATGTTGTGAACGGCGCTTGTCAAGGACGGTTTGGATAGCAAAAAGTTCTTCTGGCCGTGCCATAGATGAGCATGTTATCGAGGTGTTTTTGGCCGAGCTTTGTTTTCCACTCACATATGGCCGGTTTTAGGCCAAATTCACAACATGAGGTCATATATCGGTACCTTATTCGGCAAAATGTTGTGAACGGAGCTTGTCGAGGATGGTTTGGATAGCAAAAAGTTCTTCTGGCCGTGCCATAGATGAGCAAGTTATCGAGGTGTTTTTGGCCGACCTTTGTTTTCTACTCACATATGGCCGGTTTTAGGCCAAATTCACAACATGAGGTCATATATCGGTACCTGATTCGGCAAAATGTTGTGAACGGCGCTAGTCGAGGATGGTTTGGATAGCAAAAAGTTCTTCTGGCCATGCCATTGATGAGCAAGTTATCGAGGTGTTTTTGGCCGACCTTTGTTTTCGACTCACATATGGCCGGTTTTATGCCAAATTCACAACATGAGGTCATATATCGGTACCTGATTCGGCAAAATGTTGTGAACGGCGCTTGTCGAGGATGGTTTGGATAGCAAATAGTTCTTCCGGCGTGCCATAGATGAGCAAGTTATCGAGGTGTTTTTGGCCGACCTTTGTTTTCGACTCACATATAGCCGGTTTTAGGCCAAATTCACAACATGAGGTCATATATCGGTACCTGATTCGGCAAAATGTTGTGAACGGCGCTTGTCGAGGATGGTTTGGATAGCAAAAAGTTCTTCTGGCCGTGCCATAGATGGGCAAGTTATCGAGGTGTTTTTGGCCGACCTTTGTTTTCGACTCACATATGGCCGGTTTTAGGCCAAATTCACAACATGAGGTCATATATCGGTACCTGATTCGGCAAAATGTTGTGAACGGCGCTTGTCGAGGATGGTTTGGATAGCAAAAAGTTCTTCTGGCCGTGCCATAGATGAGCAAGTTATCGAGGTGTTTTTGGCCGACCTTTGTTTTCGACTCACATATGGCTGGTTTTAGGCCAAATTCACAACATGAGGTCATATATCGGTACCTGATTCGGCAAAATGTGGTGAACAGCGCTTGTCGAGGATGGTTTGGATAGAAAAAAGTTCTTCTGGCCGTGCCATAGATGAGCAAGTTATCGAGGTGTTTTTGGCCGACCTTTGTTTTCGACTCACATATGGCCGGTTTTAGGCCAAATTCACAACATGAGGTCATATATCGGTACCTGATTTGGCAAAATGTTGTGAATGGCGCTTGTCGAGGATGGTTTGGATAGCAAAAATTTCTTCTGGCCGTGCCATAGATGAGCAAGTTATCGAGGTGTTTTTGGCCGACCTTTGTTTTCGACTCACATATGGCCGGTTTTAGGCCAGATTCACAACATGAGGTCATATATCGGTACCTGATTCGGCAAAATGTTGTGAACGGCGCTTGTCGAGGATGGTTTTGATAGCAAAATGTTCTTCTGGCCGTGCCATAGATGAGCAAGTTATCGAGGTGTTTTTGGCCGACCTTTCTTTTCGACTCAAATATGGCCGGTTTTAGGCCAAATTCACAACATAAGGTCATATATCGGTACCTGATTCGGCAAAATGTTGTGAACGGCGCTTGTCGAGGATGGTTTGGATAGCAAAAATTTCTTCTGGCCGTGCCATAGATGAGCAAGTTATCGAGGTGTTTTTGGCCGACCTTTGTTTTCGACTCACATATGGCCGGTTTTAGGCCAAATTCACAACATCAGGTCATATATCAGTACCTGATTCGGCAAAATGTTGTGAACGGCGCTTGTCAAGGACGGTTTGGATAGCAAAAAGTTCTTCTGGCCGTGCCATAGATGAGCATGTTATCGAGGTGTTTTTGGCCGAGCTTTGTTTTCCACTCACATATGGCCGGTTTTAGGCCAAATTCACAACATGAGGTCATATATCGGTACCTTATTCGGCAAAATGTTGTGAACGGAGCTTGTCGAGGATGGTTTGGATAGCAAAAAGTTCTTCTGGCCGTGCCATAGATGAGCAAGTTATCGAGGTGTTTTTGGCCGACCTTTGTTTTCTACTCACATATGGCCGGTTTTAGGCCAAATTCACAACATGAGGTCATATATCGGTACCTGATTCGGCAAAATGTTGTGAACGGCGCTAGTCGAGGATGGTTTGGATAGCAAAAAGTTCTTCTGGCCATGCCATTGATGAGCAAGTTATCGAGGTGTTTTTGGCCGACCTTTGTTTTCGACTCACATATGGCCGGTTTTATGCCAAATTCACAACATGAGGTCATATATCGGTACCTGATTCGGCAAAATGTTGTGAACGGCGCTTGTCGAGGATGGTTTGGATAGCAAATAGTTCTTCCGGCGTGCCATAGATGAGCAAGTTATCGAGGTGTTTTTGGCCGACCTTTGTTTTCGACTCACATATAGCCGGTTTTAGGCCAAATTCACAACATGAGGTCATATATCGGTACCTGATTCGGCAAAATGTTGTGAACGGCGCTTGTCGAGGATGGTTTGGATAGCAAAAAGTTCTTCTGGCCGTGCCATAGATGGGCAAGTTATCGAGGTGTTTTTGGCCGACCTTTGTTTTCGACTCACATATGGCCGGTTTTAGGCCAAATTCACAACATGAGGTCATATATCGGTACCTGATTCGGCAAAATGTTGTGAACGGCGCTTGTCGAGGATGGTTTGGATAGCAAAAAGTTCTTCTGGCCGTGCCATAGATGAGCAAGTTATCGAGGTGTTTTTGGCCGACCTTTGTTTTCGACTCACATATGGCTGGTTTTAGGCCAAATTCACAACATGAGGTCATATATCGGTACCTGATTCGGCAAAATGTGGTGAACAGCGCTTGTCGAGGATGGTTTGGATAGAAAAAAGTTCTTCTGGCCGTGCCATAGATGAGCAAGTTATCGAGGTGTTTTTGGCCGACCTTTGTTTTCGACTCACATATGGCCGGTTTTAGGCCAAATTCACAACATGAGGTCATATATCGGTACCTGATTTGGCAAAATGTTGTGAATGGAGCTTGTCGAGGATGGTTTGGATAGCAAAAATTTCTTCTGGCCGTGCCATAGATTAGCAAGTTATCGAGGTGTTTTTGGCCGACCTTTGTTTTCGACTCACATATGGCCGGTTTTAGGCCAAATTCACAACATGAGGTCATATATCGGTACCTGATTCGGCAAAATGTTGTGAACGGCGCTTGTCGAGGACGGTTTGGATAGCAAAAAGTTCTTCTGGCCGTGCCATAGATGAGCAAGTTATCGAGGTGTTTTTGGCCGACCTTTGTTTTCGACTCACATATGGCCGGTTTTAAGCCAAATTCACAACATGAGGTCATATATCGGTACCTGATTCGGCAAAATGTTGTGAATGCCGCTTGTCGAGGATGGTTTGGATAGCAAAAAGTTCTTCTGGCCGTGCCATAGATGAGCAAGTTATCGAGGTGTTTTTGGCCGACCTTTGTTTTCGACTCACATATGGCCGGTTTTAGGTCAAATTCACAACATGAGGTCATATATCGGTACCTGATTCGGCAAAATGTTGTGAACGGCGCTTGTCGAGGACGGTTTGGATAGCAAAAAGTTCTTCTGGCCGTGCCATAGATGAGCAAGTTATCGAGGTGTTTTTGGCCGACCTTTGTTTTCGACTCACATATGGCCGGTTTTAGGCCAAATTCACAACATGAGGTCATATATCGGTACCTGATTCGGCAAAATGTTGTGAACGGCGCTTGTCGAGGATGGTTTGGATAGCAAAAAGTTCTTCTGGCCGTGCCATAGATGAGCAAGTTATCGAGGTGTTTTTGGCCGACCTTTGTTTTCGACTCACATATGGCCGGTTTTAAGCCAAATTCACAACATGAGGTCTTATATCGGTACCTGATTCGGCAAAATGTTGTGAATGCCGCTTGTCGAGGATGGTTTGGATAGCAAAAAGTTCTTCTGGCCGTGCCATAGATGAGCAAGTTATCGAGGTGTTTTTGGCCGACCTTTGTTTTCGACTCACATATGGCCGGTTTTAGGTCAAATTCACAACATGAGGTCATATATCGGTACCTGATTCGGCAAAATGTTGTGAACGGCGCTTGTCGAGGACGGTTTGGATAGCAAAAAGTTCTTCTGGCCGTGCCATAGATGAGCAAGTTATCGAGGTGTTTTTGGCCGACCTTTGTTTTCGACTCACATATGGCCGGTTTTTTGCCAAATTCACAACATGAGGTCATATATCGGTACCTGATTCGGCAAAATGTTGTGAACGGCGCTTGTCGAGGATGGTTTGGATAGCAAATAGTTCTTCTGGCCGTGCCATAGATGAGCAAGTTATCGAGGTGTTTTTGGCCGACCTTTGTTTTCGACTCACATAGCGCCGGTTTTAGGCCAAATTCACAACATGAGGTCATATATCGGTACCTGATTCGGCAAAATGTTGTGAACGGCGCTTGTCGAGGATGGTTTGGATAGCAAAAAGTTCTTCTGGCCGTGCCATAGATGAGCAAGTTATCGAGGTGTTTTTGGCCGACCTTTGTTTTCGACTCACATATGGCCGGTTTTAGGCCAAATTCACAACATGAGGTCATATATCGGTACCTGATTCGGGAAAATGTGGTGAACAGCGCTTGTCAAGGATGGTTTGGATAGAAAAAAGTTCTTCTGGCCGTGCCATAGATGAGCAAGTTATCGAGGTATTTTTGGCCGACCTTTGTTTTCGACTCACATATGGCCGGTTTTAGGCCAAATTCACAACATGAGGTCATATATCGGTACCTGATTCAGCAAAATGTTGTGAACGGCGCTTGTCGAGGATGGTTTGGATAGCAAAAAGTTCTTCTGGCTCTGCCATAGATGAGCAAGTTATCGAGGTGTTTTTGGCCGACCTTTGTTTTCGACTCACATATGGCCGGTTTTAGGCCAAATTCACAACATGAGGTCATATATTGGTACCTGATTCGGCAAAATGTTGTGAACGGCGCTTGTCGAGGATGGTTTGGATAGCAAATAGTTCTTCTGGCCTTGCCATAGATGAGCAAGTTATCGAGGTGTTTTTGGCCGACCTTTGTTTTCGACTCACATATAGCCGGTTTTAGGCCAAATTCACAACATGAGGTCATATATCGGTACCTGATTCGGCAAAATGTTGTGAACGGCGCTTGTCGGGGATGGTTTGGATAGCAAAAAGTTCTTCTGGCCGTGCCATAGATGAGCAAGTTATCGAGGTGTTTTTGGCCGACCTTTGTTTTCGACTCACATATGGCCGGTTTTAGGCCAAATTCACAACATGAGGTCATATATCGGTACCTGATTCGGCAAAATGTTGTGAACGGCGCTTGTCGAGGATGGTTTGGATAGCAAAAAGTTCTTCTGGCCGTGCCATAGATGAGCAAGTTATCGAGGTGTTTTTGGCCGACCTTTGTTTTCAACTCACATATGGCCGGTTTTAGGCCAAATTCACAACATGAGGTCATATATCGGTACCTGATTCGGCAAAATGTTGTGAACGGCGCTTGTCGAGGATGGTTTGGATAGCAAAAAGTTCTTCTGGCCGTGCCATAGATGAGCAAGTTATCGAGGTGTTTTTGGCCGACCTTTGTTTTCGACGCACATATGGCTGGTTTTAGGCCAAATTCACAACATGAGGTCATATATCGGTACCTGATTCGGCAAAATGTGGTGAACAGCGCTTGTCGAGGATGGTTTGGATAGAAAAAAGTTCTTCTGGCCGTGCCATAGATGAGCAAGTTATCGAGGTGTTTTTGGCCGACCTTTGTTTTCGACTCACATATGGCCGGTTTTAGGCCAAATTCACAACATGAGGTCATATATCGGTACCTGATTTGGCAAAATGTTGTGAATGGCGCTTGTCGAGGATGGTTTGGATAGCAAAAATTTCTTCTGGCCGTGCCATAGATGAGCAAGTTATCGAGGTGTTTTTGGCCGACCTTTGTTTTCGACTCACATATGGCCGGTTTTAGGCCAAATTCACAACATGAGGTCATATATCGGTACCTGATTCGGCAAAATGTTGTGAACGGCGCTTGTCGAGGACGGTTTGGATAGCAAAAAGTTCTTCTGGCCGTGCCATAGATGAGCAAGTTATCGAGGTGTTTTTGGCCGACCTTTGTTTTCGACTCACATATGGCCGGTTTTAAGCCAAATTCACAACATGAGGTCATATATCGGTACCTGATTCGGCAAAATGTTGTGAATGCCGCTTGTCGAGGATGGTTTGGATAGCAAAAAGTTCTTCTGGCCGTGCCATAGATGAGCAAGTTATCGAGGTGTTTTTGGCCGACCTTTGTTTACGACTCACATATGGCCGGTTTTAGGTCAAATTCACAACATGAGGTCATATATCGGTACCTGATTCGGCAAAATGTTGTGAACGGCGCTTGTCGAGGACGGTTTGGATAGCAAAAAGTTCTTCTGGCCGTGCCATAGATGAGCAAGTTATCGAGGTGTTTTTGGCCGACCTTTGTTTTCGACTCACATATGGCCGGTTTTATGCCAAATTCACAACATGAGGTCATATATCGGTACCTGATTCGGCAAAATGTTGTGAACGGCGCTTGTCGAGGATGGTTTGGATAGCAAAAAGTTCTTCTGGCCGTGCCATAGATGAGCAAGTTATCGAGGTGTTTTTGGCCGACCTTTGTTTTCGACTCACATATGGCCGGTTTTAAGCCAAATTCACAACATGAGGTCATATATCGGTACCTGATTCGGCAAAATGTTGTGAATGCCGCTTGTCGAGGATGGTTTGGATAGCAAAAAGTTCTTCTGGCCGTGCCATAGATGAGCAAGTTATCGAGGTGTTTTTGGCCGACCTTTGTTTTCGACTCACATATGGCCAGTTTTAGGTCAAATTCACAACATGAGGTCATATATCGGTACCTGATTCGGCAAAATGTTGTGAACGGCGCTTGTCGAGGACGGTTTGGATAGCAAAAAGTTCTTCTGGCCGTGCCATAGATGAGCAAGTTATCGAGGTGTTTTTGGCCGACCTTTGTTTTCGACTCACATATGGCCGGTTTTTTGCCAAATTCACAACATGAGGTCATATATCGGTACCAGATTCGGCAAAATGTTGTGAACGGCGCTTGTCGAGGATGGTTTGGATAGCAAATAGTTCTTCTGGCCGTGCCATAGATGAGCAAGTTATCGAGGTGTTTTTGGCCGACCTTTGTTTTCGACTCACATAGCGCCGGTTTTAGGCCAAATTCACAACATGAGGTCATATATCGGTACCTGATTCGGCAAAATGTTGTGAACGGCGCTTGTCGAGGATGGTTTGGATAGCAAAAAGTTCTTCTGGCCGTGCCATAGATGAGCAAGTTATGGAGGTGTTTTTGGCCGACCTTTGTTTTCGACTCACATATGGCCGGTTTTAGGCCAAATTCACAACATGAGGTCATATATCGGTACCTGATTCGGGAAAATGTGGTGAACAGCGCTTGTCGAGGATGGTTTGGATAGAAAAAAGTTCTTCTGGCCGTGCCATAGATGAGCAAGTTATCGAGGTATTTTTGGCCGACCTTTGTTTTCGACTCACATATGGCCGGTTTTAGGCCAAATTCACAACATGAGGTCATATATCGGTACCTGATTCAGCAAAATGTTGTGAACGGCGCTTGTCGAGGATGGTTTGGATAGCAAAAAGTTCTTCTGGCTCTGCCATAGATGAGCAAGTTATCGAGGTGTTTTTGGCCGACCTTTGTTTTCGACTCACATATGGCCGGTTTTAGGCCAAATTCACAACATGAGGTCATATATTGGTACCTGATTCGGCAAAATGTTGTGAACGGCGCTTGTCGAGGATGGTTTGGATAGCAAATAGTTCTTCTGGCCTTGCCATAGATGAGCAAGTTATCGAGGTGTTTTTGGCCGACCTTTGTTTTCGACTCACATATAGCCGGTTTTAGGCCAAATTCACAACATGAGGTCATATATCGGTACCTGATTCAGCAAAATGTTGTGAACGGCGCTTGTCGGGGATGGTTTGGATAGCAAAAAGTTCTTCTGGCCGTGCCATAGATGAGCAAGTTATCGAGGTGTTTTTGGCCGACCTTTGTTTTCGACTCACATATGGCCGGTTTTAGGCCAAATTCACAACATGAGGTCATATATCGGTACCTGATTCGGCAAAATGTTGTGAACGGCGCTTGTCGAGGATGGTTTGGATAGCAAAAAGTTCTTCTGGCCGTGCCATAGATGAGCAAGTTATCGAGGTGTTTTTGGCCGACCTTTGTTTTCAACTCACATATGGCCGGTTTTAGGCCAAATTCACAACATGAGGTCATATATCGGTACCTGATTCGGCAAAATGTGGTGAACAGCGCTTGTCGAGGATGGTTTGGATAGAAAAAAGTTCTTCTGGCCGTGCCATAGATGAGCAAGTTATCGAGGTGTTTTTGGCCGACCTTTGTTTTCGACTCACATATGGCCGGTTTTAGGCCAAATTCACAACATGAGGTCATATATCGGTACCTGATTCGGCAAAATGTTGTGAACAGCGCTTGTCGAGGATGGTTTGGATAGCAAAAAGTTCTTCTGGCCGTGCCATAGATGAGCAAGTTATCGAGGTGTTTTTGGCAGACTTTTGTTTTCGACTCACATATGGCCGGTTTTAGGCCAAATTCACAACATGAGGTCATATATCGGTACCTGATTCGGCAAAATGTTGTGAACGGCGCTTGTCGAGGATGGTTTGGATAGCAAAAAGTTCTTCTGGCCATGCCATAGATGAGCAAGTTATCGAGGTGTTTTTGGCCGACCTTTGTTTTCGACTCACATATGGCCGGTTTTATGCCAAATTCACAACATGAGGTCATATATCGGTACCTGATTCGGCAAAATGTTGTGAACGGAGCTTGTCGAGGATGGTTTGGATAGCAAAAAGTTCTTCTGGCCGTGCCATAGATGAGCAAGTTATCGAGGTGTTTTTGGCCGACCTTTGTTTTCGACTCACATATGGCCGGTTTTAGGCCAAATTCACAACAAGAGGTCATATATCGGCACCTGATTCGGTAAAATGTTGTGAACGGTGCTTGTCGAGGATGGTTTGGATAGCAAAAAGTTCTTCTGGCCGTGCCATAGATGAGCAAGTTATCGAGGTGTTTTTGGCCGACCTTTGTTTTCGACTCACATATGGCCGGTTTTAGGCCAAATTCACAACATGAGGTCATATATCGGTACCTGATTCGGCAAAATGTGGTGAACAACGCTTGTCGAGGATGGTTTGGATAGAAAAAAGTTCTTCTGGCCGTGCCATAGATGAGCAAGTTATCGAGGTGTTTTTGGCCGACCTTTGTTTTCGACTCACATATGGCCGGTTTTAGGCCAAATTCACAACATGAGGTCATATATCGGTACCTGATTCGGCAAAATGTTGTGAACGGCGCTTGTCGAGGACGGTTTGGATAGCAAAAAGTTCTTCTGGCCGTGCCATAGATGAGCAAGTTATCGAGGTGTTTTTGGCCGACCTTTGTTTTCGACTCACATATGGCCGGTTTTAGGCCAAATTCACAACATGAGGTCATATATCGGTACCTGATTCGGCAAAATGTTGTGAACGCCGCTTGTCGAGGATGGTTTGGATAGCAAAAAGTTCTTCTGGCCGTGCCATAGATGAGCAAGTTATCGAGGTGTTTTTGGCCGACCTTTGTTTTCGACTCACATATGGCCGGTTTTAGGTCAAATTCACAACATCAGGTCATATATCGGTACCTGATTCAGCAAAATGTTGTGAACGGCGCTTGTCGAGGACGGTTTGGATAGCAAAAAGTTCTTCTGGCCGTGCCATAGATGAGCAAGTTATCGAGGTGTTTTTGGCCGACCTTTGTTTTCGACTCACATATGGCCGGTTTTAGGCCAAATTCACAACATGAGGTCATATATCGGTACCTGATTCGGCAAAATGTTGTGAACGGCGCTTGTCGAGGATTGTTTGGATAGCAAAAATTTCTTCTGGCCGTGCCATAGATGAGCAAGTTATCGAGGTGTTTTTAGCCGACCTTTGATTTCGACTCACATATGTCCGGTTTTAGGCCAAATTCACAACATGAGGTCATATATCAGTACCTGATTCGGCAAAATGTTGTGAATGGCGCTTGTCGAGGATGGTTTGGATAGCAAAAAGTTCTTCTGGCCGTGCCATATATGAGCAAGTTATCGAGGTGTTTTTAGCCGACCTTTGTTTTTGACTCACATATGGCCGGTTTTAGGCCAAATTCACAACATGAGGTCATATATCGGTACCTGATTCGGCAAAATGTTGTGGACGGCGCTTCTCGAGGATGGTTTGGATAACAAAAAGTTCTTCTGGCCGTGCCATAGATGAGCAAGTTATCGAGGTGTTTTTGGCCGACCTTTGTTTTCGACTCACATCTGGCCGGTTTTGGGCCAAATTCACAACATGAGGTCATATATAAGTACCTGATTCGGCAAAATGTTGTGAACGGCGCTTGTCGACGATGGTTTGGATAGCAAAAAGTTCTTCTGGCCGTGCCATAGATGAGCAAGTTATCGAGGTGTTTTTGGCCGACCTTTGTTTTCGACTCACATATGGCCGGTTTTAGGCCAAATTCACAACATGAGGTCATATATCGGTACCTGATTCGGCAAAATGTTGTGAACGCCGCTTGTCGAGGATGGTTTGGATAGCAAAAAGTTCTTCTGGCCGTGCCATAGATGAGCAAGTTATCGAGGTGTTTTTGGCCGACCTTTGTTTTCGACTCACATATGGCCGGTTTTAGGTCAAATTCACAACATCAGGTCATATATCGGTACCTGATTCAGCAAAATGTTGTGAACGGCGCTTGTCGAGGACGGTTTGGATAGCAAAAAGTTCTTCTGGCCGTGCCATAGATGAGCAAGTTATCGAGGTGTTTTTGGCCGACCTTTGTTTTCGACTCACATATGGCCGGTTTTAGGCCAAATTCACAACATGAGGTCATATATCGGTACCTGATTCGGCAAAATGTTGTGAACGGCGCTTGTCGAGGATTGTTTGGATAGCAAAAATTTCTTCTGGCCGTGCCATAGATGAGCAAGTTATCGAGGTGTTTTTAGCCGACCTTTGTTTTTGACTCACATATGGCCGGTTTTAGGCCAAATTCACAACATGAGGTCATATATCGGTACCTGATTCGGCAAAATGTTGTGGACGGCGCTTCTCGAGGATGGTTTGGATAACAAAAAGTTCTTCTGGCCGTGCCATAGATGAGCAAGTTATCGAGGTGTTTTTGGCCGACCTTTGTTTTCGACTCACATCTGGCCGGTTTTGGGCCAAATTCACAACATGAGGTCATATATAAGTACCTGATTCGGCAAAATGTTGTGAACGGCGCTTGTCGACGATGGTTTGGATAGCAAAAAGTTCTTCTGGCCGTGCCATAGATGAGCAAGTTATCGAGGTGTTTTTGGCCGACCTTTGTTTTTGACTCACATATGGTCGGTTTTAGGCCAAATTCACAACATGAGGTCATATATCGATACCTGATTCGGCAAAATGTTGTGAATGGCGCTTGTCGAGGATGGTTTGGATAGCAAAAAGATCTTCTGGCCGTGCCATAGATGAGCAAGTTATCGAGGTGTTTTTGGCCGACCTTTGTTTTTGACTCACATATGGCCGGTTTTAGGCCAAATTCACAACATGAGGTCATATATCGGTACCTGATTCGGCAAAATGTTGTGAACGACGCTTGTCGAGGATGGTTTGGATAGCAAAAAGTTCTTCTGGCCGTGCCATAGATGAGCAAGTTATCGAGCTGTTTTTGGCCGACCTTTGTTTTCGACTCACATATGGCCGGTTTTAGGCCAAATTCACAACATGAGGTCATATATCGTTACCTGATTCGGCAAAATGTTGTGAACGGCGCTTGTCGAGGATGGTTTGGATAGCAAAAAGTTCTTCTGGCCGTGCCATAGATGAGCAAGTTATCGAGGTATTTTTGGCCGACATTTGTTTTCGACTCATATATGGCCGGTTTTAGGCCAAATTCACAACATGAGGTCATATATCGGTACCTAATTTGGCAAAATGTTGTGAACGGCGCTTGTCGAGGATGGTTTGGATAGCAAAAAGTTCTTCTGGCCGTGCCATAGATGAGCAAGTTATCGAGGTGCTTTTGGCCGACCTTTGTTTTCGACCCACATATGGCCGGTTTTAGGCCAAATTCACAACATGAGGTCATATATCGGTACCTAATTTGGCAAAAATGTTGTGAAGGCGCTTGTCAAGGATGGTTTGGATAGCAAAAAGTTCTTCTGGCCGTGCCATAGATGAGCAAGTTATCGAGGTGCTTTTGGCCGACCTTTGTTTTCGACCCACATATGGCCGGTTTTAGGCCAAATTCACAACATGAGGTAATATATCGGTACCTAATTTGGCAAAAATGTGGTGAACGGCGCTTGTCGAGGATGGCTTGGATAGCAAAAAGTTCTTCTGGCTGTGCCATAGATGAGCAAGTTATCGAGGTGCTTTTGGCCGACCTTTGTTTTTGACTCACATATGGCCGGTTTTAGGTCAAATTCACAACATGAGGTCATATATCGGTACCTGATTCGGCAAAATGTTGTGAACGGCGCTTGTCGAGGACGGTTTGGATAGCAAAAAGTTCTTCTAGCCATGCCATAGATGAGCAAGTTATCGAGCTGTTTTTGGCCGACCTTTGTTTTCGACTCACATATGGCAGGTTTTAGGCCAAATTCACGACATGAGGTCATATATCGGTACCTGATTCGGCAAAATGTTGTGAACGGCGCTTGTCGAGGATGGTTTGGATAGCAAAAATTTCTTCTGGCCGTGCCATAGATGAGCAAGTTATCGAGGTGCTTTTGGCCAACCTTTGTTTTCGACCCACATATGGCCGGTTTTAGGCCAAATTCACAACATGAGGTCATATATCGGTACCTAATTTGGCAAAAATGTTGTGAAGGCGCTTGTCAAGGATGGTTCGGATAGCAAAAAGTTCTTCTGGCCGTGCCATAGATGAGCAAGTTAGCGAGGTGTTTTTGGCCGACCTTTGTTTTCGACTCACATATGGCCGGTTTTAGGCCAAATTCACAACATGAGGTCATATATCGGTACCTGATTCGGCAAAATGTTGTGAACGCCGCTTGTCGAGGATGGTTTGGATAGCAAAAAGTTCTTCTGGCCGTGCCATAGATGAGCAAGTTATCGAGGTGTTTTTGGCCGACCTTTGTTTTCGACTCACATATGGCCGGTTTTAGGTCAAATTCACAACATGAGGTCATATATCGGTACCTGATTCGGCAAAATGTTGTGAACGGCGCTTGTCGAGGACGGTTTGGATAGCAAAAAGTTCTTCTGGCCGTGCCATAGATGAGCAAGTTATCGAGGTGTTTTTGGCCGACCTTTGTTTTCGACTCACATATGGCCGGTTTTAGGCCAAATTCACAACATGAGGTCATATATCGGTACCTGATTTGGCAAAATGTTGTGGATGGCGCTTGTCGAGGATGGTTTGGATAACAAAAAGTTCTTCTGGCCGTGCCATAGATGAGCAAGTTATCGAGGTGTTTTTGGCCGACCTTTGTTTTAGACTCACATATGGCCGGTTTTTGGCCAAATTCACAACATGAGGTCATATATCGGTTCCTGATTCGGCAAAATGTTGTGAACGGCGCTTGTCGAGGACGGTTTGGATAGCAAAAAGTTCTTCTGGCCGTGCCATAGATGAGCAAGTTATCGAGGTGTTTTTGGCCGACCTTTGTTTTCGACTCACATATGGCCAGTTTTAGGCCAAATTCACAACATGAGGTCATATATCGGTACCTGATTCGGCAAAATGTTGTGAACGCTGCTTGTCGAGGATGGTTTGGATAGCAAAAAGTTCTTCTGGCCGTGCCATAGATGAGCAAGTTATCGAGGTGTTTTTGGCCGACCTTTGTTTTCGACTCACATATGGCCGGTTTTAGGTCAAATTCACAACATGAGGTCATATATCGGTACCTGATTCGGCAAAATGTTGTGAACGGCGCTTGTCGAGGACGGTTTGGATAGCAAAAAGTTCTTCTGGCTGTGCCATAGATGAGCAAGTTATCGAGGTGTTTTTGGCCGACCTTTGTTTTCGACTCACATATGGCCGGTTTTAGGCCAAATTCACAACATGAGGTCATATATCGGTACCTGATTTGGCAAAATGTTGTGGATGGCGCTTGTCGAGGATGGTTTGGATAACAAAAAGTTCTTCTGGCCGTGCCATAGATAAGCAAGTTATCGAGGTGTTTTTGGCCGACCTTTGTTTTCGACTCACATATGGCCGGTTTTGGGCCAAATTCACAACATGAGGTCATATATAAGTACCTGATTCGGCAAAATGTTGTGAACGGCGCTTGTCGAGGATGGTTTGGATAGCAAAAACTTCTTCTGGCCGTGCCATAGATGAGCAAGTTATCGAGGTGTTTTTGGCCGACCTTTCTTTTTGACTCACATATGGCCGGTTTTAGGACAAATTCACAACATGTGGTCATATATCGGTACCTGATTCGGCAAAATGTTGTGAACGGCGCTTGTCAAGGATGGTTTGGATAGCAAAAAGATCTTCTGGCCGTGCCATAGATGAGCAAGTTATCGAGGTGTTTTTGGCCGACCTTTGTTTTTGACTCACATATGGCCGGTTTTAGGCCAAATTCACAACATGAGGTCATATATCGGTACCTGATTCGGCAAAATGTTGTGAATGGTGCTTGTCGAGGATGGTTTGGATAGCAAAAAGATCTTCTGGCCGTGCCATAGATGAGCAAGTTATCGAGGTGTTTTTGGCCGACCTTTGTTTTTACTCACATATGGCCGGTTTTTGGCCAAATTCACAACATGAGGTCATATATCGGTACCTGATTCAGCAAAATGTTTTGAATGGCGCTTGTCGAGGATGGTTTGGATAGCAAAAAGTTCTTCTGGCCGTGCCATAGATGAGCAAGTTATCGAGGTGTTTTTGGCCGACCTTTGTTTTCGACTCACATATGGCCGGTTTTAGGCCAAATTCACAACATGAGGTCATATATCGGTACCTAATTTGGCAAAATGTTGTGAACGGTGCTTGTCGAGGATGGTTTGGATAGCAAAAAGTTCTTCTGGCCGTGCCAAAGATGAGCAAGTTATCGAGGTGCTTTTGGCCGACCTTTGTTTTTGACCCACATATGGCCGGTTTTAGGCCAAATTCACAACATGAGGTCATATATCGGTACCTAATTTGGCAAAAATGTTGTGAAGGCGCTTGTCAAGGATGGTTTGGATAGCAAAAAGTTCTTCTGGCCGTGCCATAGATGAGCAAGTTATCGAGGTGCTTTTGGCCGACCTTTGTTTTCGACCCACATATGGCCGGTTTTAGGCCAAATTCACAACATGAGGTAATATATCGGTACCTAATTTGGCAAAAATGTTGTGAACGGCGCTTGTCGAGGATGGTTTGGATAGCAAAAAGTTCTTCTGGCCGTGCCATAGATGAGCAAGTTATCGAGGTGCTTTTGGCCGACCTTTGTTTTTGACTCACATATGGCCGGTTTTAGGCCAAATTCACAACATGAGGTCATATATCGGTACCTGATTCGGCAAAATGTTGTGAACGGCGCTTGTCGAGGATGGTTTGGATAGCAAAAAGATCTTCTGGCCGTGCCATAGATGAGCAAGTTATCGAGGTGTTTTTGGCCGACCTTTGTTTTTGACTCACATATGGCCGGTTTTAGGCCAAATTCACAACATGAGGTAATATATCGGTACCTAATTTGGCAAAAATGTTGTGAACGGCGCTTGTCGAGGATGGTTTGGATAGCAAAAAGTTCTTCTAGCCATGCCATAGATGAGCAAGTTATCGAGCTGTTTTTGGCCGACCTTTGTTTTCGACTCACATATGGCAGGTTTTAGGCCAAATTCACGACATGAGGTCATATATCGGTACCTGATTCGGCAAAATGTTGTGAACGGCGCTTGTCGAGGATGGTTTGGATAGCAAAAATTTCTTCTGGCCGTGCCATAGATGAGCAAGTTATCGAGGTGCTTTTGGCCGACCTTTGTTTTCGACCCACATATGGCCGGTTTTAGGCCAAATTCACAACATGAGGTCATATATCGGTACCTAATTTGGCAAAAATGTTGTGAAGGCGCTTGTCAAGGATGGTTCGGATAGCAAAAAGTTCTTCTGGCCGTGCCATAGATGAGCAAGTTATCGAGGTGTTTTTGGCCGACCTTTGTTTTCGACTCACATATGGCCGGTTTTAGGCCAAATTCACAACATGAGGTCATATATCGGTACCTGATTCGGCAAAATGTTGTGAACGCCGCTTGTCGAGGATGGTTTGGATAGCAAAAAGTTCTTCTGGCCGTGCCATAGATGAGCAAGTTATCGAGGTGTTTTTGGCCGACCTTTGTTTTCGACTCACATATGGCCGGTTTTAGGTCAAATTCACAACATGAGGTCATATATCGGTACCTGATTCGGCAAAATGTTGTGAACGGCGCTTGTCGAGGACGGTTTGGATAGCAAAAAGTTCTTCTGGCCGTGCCATAGATGAGCAAGTTATCGAGGTGTTTTTGGCCGACCTTTGTTTTCGACTCACATATGGCCGGTTTTAGGCCAAATTCACAACATGAGGTCATATATCGGTACCTGATTTGGCAAAATGTTGTGGATGGCGCTTGTCGAGGATGGTTTGGATAACAAAAAGTTCTTCTGGCCGTGCCATAGATGAGCAAGTTATCGAGGTGTTTTTGGCCGACCTTTGTTTTAGACTCACATATGGCCGGTTTTTGGCCAAATTCACAACATGAGGTCATATATCGGTTCCTGATTCGGCAAAATGTTGTGAACGGCGCTTGTCGAGGACGGTTTGGATAGCAAAAAGTTCTTCTGGCCGTGCCATAGATGAGCAAGTTATCGAGGTGTTTTTGGCCGACCTTTGTTTTCGACTCACATATGGCCAGTTTTAGGCCAAATTCACAACATGAGGTCATATATCGGTACCTGATTCGGCAAAATGTTGTGAACGCTGCTTGTCGAGGATGGTTTGGATAGCAAAAAGTTCTTCTGGCCGTGCCATAGATGAGCAAGTTATCGAGGTGTTTTTGGCCGACCTTTGTTTTCGACTCACATATGGCCGGTTTTAGGTCAAATTCACAACATGAGGTCATATATCGGTACCTGATTCGGCAAAATGTTGTGAACGGCGCTTGTCGAGGACGGTTTGGATAGCAAAAAGTTCTTCTGGCTATGCCATAGATGAGCAAGTTATCGAGGTGTTTTTGGCCGACCTTTGTTTTCGACTCACATATGGCCGGTTTTAGGCCAAATTCACAACATGAGGTCATATATCGGTACCTGATTTGGCAAAATGTTGTGGATGGCGCTTGTCGAGGATGGTTTGGATAACAAAAAGTTCTTCTGGCCGTGCCATAGATAAGCAAGTTATCGAGGTGTTTTTGGCCGACCTTTGTTTTCGACTCACATATGGCCGGTTTTGGGCCAAATTCACAACATGAGGTCATATATAAGTACCTGATTCGGCAAAATGTTGTGAACGGCGCTTGTCGAGGATGGTTTGGATAGCAAAAACTTCTTCTGGCCGTGCCATAGATGAGCAAGTTATCGAGGTGTTTTTGGCCGACCTTTCTTTTTGACTCACATATGGCCGGTTTTAGGCCAAATTCACAACATGTGGTCATATATCGGTACCTGATTCGGCAAAATGTTGTGAACGGCGCTTGTCAAGGATGGTTTGGATAGCAAAAAGATCTTCTGGCCGTGCCATAGATGAGCAAGTTATCGAGGTGTTTTTGGCCGACCTTTGTTTTTGACTCACATATGGCCGGTTTTAGGCCAAATTCACAACATGAGGTCATATATCGGTACCTGATTCGGCAAAATGTTGTGAATGGTGCTTGTCGAGGATGGTTTGGATAGCAAAAAGATCTTCTGGCCGTGCCATAGATGAGCAAGTTATCGAGGGGTTTTTGGCCGACCTTTGTTTTTACTCACATATGGCCGGTTTTTGGCCAAATTCACAACATGAGGTCATATATCGGTACCTGATTCGGCAAAATGTTTTGAATGGCGCTTGTCGAGGATGGTTTGGATAGCAAAAAGTTCTTCTGGCCGTGCCATAGATGAGCAAGTTATCGAGGTGTTTTTGGCCGACCTTTGTTTTCGACTCACATATGGCCGGTTTTAGGCCAAATTCACAACATGAGGTCATATATCGGTACCTAATTTGGCAAAATGTTGTGAACGGTGCTTGTCGAGGATGGTTTGGATAGCAAAAAGTTCTTCTGGCCGTGCCAAAGATGAGCAAGTTATCGAGGTGCTTTTGGCCGACCTTTGTTTTTGACCCACATATGGCCGGTTTTAGGCCAAATTCACAACATGAGGTCATATATCGGTACCTAATTTGGCAAAAATGTTGTGAAGGCGCTTGTCAAGGATGGTTTGGATAGCAAAAAGTTCTTCTGGCCGTGCCATAGATGAGCAAGTTATCGAGGTGCTTTTGGCCGACCTTTGTTTTCGACCCACATATGGCCGGTTTTAGGCCAAATTCACAACATGAGGTAATATATCGGTACCTAATTTGGCAAAAATGTTGTGAACGGCGCTTGTCGAGGATGGTTTGGATAGCAAAAAGTTCTTCTGGCCGTGCCATAGATGAGCAAGTTATCGAGGTGCTTTTGGCCGACCTTTGTTTTTGACTCACATATGGCCGGTTTTAGGCCAAATTCACAACATGAGGTCATATATCGGTACCTGATTCGGCAAAATGTTGTGAACGGCGCTTGTCGAGGATGGTTTGGATAGCAAAAAGATCTTCTGGCCGTGCCATAGATGAGCAAGTTATCGAGGTGTTTTTGGCCGACCTTTGTTTTTGACTCACATATGGCCGGTTTTAGGCCAAATTCACAACATGAGGTCATATATCGGTACCTGATTCGGCAAAATGTTGTGAACGGCGCTTGTCGAGGATGGTTTGGATAGCAAAAAGATCTTCTGGCCGTGCCATAGATGAGCAAGTTATCGAGGTGTTTTTGGCCGACCTTTGTTTTTACTCACATATAGCCGGTTTTTGGCCAAATTCACAACATGAGGTCATATATCGGTACCTGATTCGGCAAAATGTTGTGAACGGAGCTTGTCGAGGATGGTTTGGATAGCAAAAAGTTCTTCTGGCCGTGCCATAGATGAGCAAGTTATCGAGGTGTTTTTGGCCGACCTTTGTTTTCGACTCACATATGGCCGGTTTTAGGCCAAATTCACAACATGAGGTCATATATCGGTACCTAATTTGGCACAATGTTGTGAACGGCGCTTGTCGAGGATGGTTTGGATAGCAAAAAGTTCTTCTGGCCGTGCCATAGATGAGCAAGTTATCGAGGTGTTTTTGGCCGACCTTTGTTTTCGACTCACCTATGGCCGCTTTTAGGCCAAATTCACAACATGAGGTCATATATCGGTACCTGATTCGGCAAAATGTTGTGAACGGTGCTTGTCGAGGATGGTTTGGATAGCAAAAAGTTCTTCTGGCCGTGCCATAGATGAGCAAGTTATCGAGGTGCTTTTGGCCGACCTTTGTTTTCGACCCACATATGGCCGGTTTTAGGCCAAATTCACAACATGAGGTCATATATCGGTACCTAATTTGGCAAAATGTTGTGAACAGCGCTTCTCGAGGATGGTTTGGATGGCAAAAAGTTCTTCTGGCCGTGCCATAGATGAGCAAGTTATCGAGGTGCTTTTGGCCGATCTTTGTTTTCGACCCACATATGGCCGGTTTTAGGCCAAATTCACAACATGAGGTCATATATCGGTACCTAATTTGGCAAAAATGTTGTGAAGGCACTTGTCAAGGATTGTTTGGATAGCAAAAAGTTCTTCTGGCTGTGCCATAGATGAGCAAGTTATCGAGGTGCTTTTGGCCGACCTTTGTTTTCGACCCACATATGGCCGGTTTTAGGCCAAATTCACAACATGAGGTCATATATCGGTACCTAATTTGGCAAAAATGTTGTGAAGGCGCTTGTCAAGGATGGTTTGGATAGCAAAAAGTTCTTCTGGCCGTGCCATAGATGAGCAAGTTATCGAGGTGCTTTTGGCCGACCATTGTTTTCGACCCACATATGGCCGGTTTTAGGCCAAATTCACAACATGAGGTAATATATCGGTACCTAATTTGGAAAAAATGTTGTGAACGGCGCTTGTCGAGGATGGTTTGGATAGCAAAACGTTCTTCTGGCCGTGCCATAGATGAGCAAGTTATCGAGGTGCTTTTGGCCGACCTTTGTTTTTGACTCACATATGGCCGGTTTTAGGCCAAATTCACAACATGAGGTCATATATCGGTACCTGATTCGGCAAAATGTTGTGAACGGCGCTTGTCGAGGATGGTTTGCATAACAAAAAGTTCTTCTGGCCGTGCCATAGATGAGCAAGTTATCGAGGTGTTTTTGGCCGACCATTGTTTTTACTCACATATGGCCGGTTTTTGGCCAAATTCACAACATGAGGTCATATATCGGTACCTGATTCGGCAAAATGTTGTGAACGGCGCTTGTTGAGGATGGTTTGGATAGCAAAAAGTTCTTCTGGCCGTGCCATAGATGAGCAAGTTATCGAGGTGTTTTTGGCCGACCTTTGTTTTCGACTCACATATGGCCGGTTTTAGGTCAAATTCACAACATGAGGTCATATATCGGTACCTAATTTGGCAAAATGTTGTGAACGGCGCTTGTCGAGGATGGTTTGGATAGCAAAAAGTTCTTCTGGCCGTGCCATAGATGAACAAGTTATCGAGGTGCTTTTGGCCGAACTTTGTTTTCGACCCACATATGGCCGGTTTTAGGCCAAATTCACAACATGAGGTCATATATCGGTACCTAATTTGGCAAAAATGTTGTGAAGGCGCTTGTCAAGGATGGTTTGGATAGCAAAAAGTTCTTCTGGCCGTGCCATAGATGAGCAAGTTATCGAGGTGCTTTTGGCCGACCTTTGTTTTCGACCCACATATGGCCGGTTTTAGGCCAAATTCACAACATGAGGTAATATATCGGTACCTAATTTGGCAAAAATGTTGTGAACGGCGCTTGTCAAGGATGGTTTGGATAGCAAAAAGTTCTTCTGGCCATGCCATAGATGAGCAAGTTATCGAGGTGCTTTTGGCCGACCTTTGTTTTCGACCCACATATGGCCGGTTTTAGGCCAAATTCACAACATGAGGTCATATATCGGTACCTCATTTGGCAAAAATGTTGTGGACGGCGCTTGTCGAGGATGGTTTGGATAGAAAAAAGTTCTTCTGGCCGTGCCATAGATGAGCAAGTGATCGAGGTGCTTTTGGCCGACCTTTGTTTTCGACCCACATATGGCCGGTTTTAGGCCAAATTCACAACATGAGGTCATATATCGGTACCTGATTCGGCAAAATGTTGTGAACGTCGCTTGTCGAGGATGGTTTGGATAGCAAAAAGTTCTTCTAGCCGTGCCATAGATGAGCAAGTTATCGAGGTGTTTTTGGCCGACCTTTGTTTTCGACTCACATATGGCCGGTTTTAGGCCAAATTCACAACATGAGGTCATATATCGGTACCTAATTTGGCAAAAATGTTGTGAAGGCGCTTGTCAAGGATGGTTTGGATAGCAAAAAGTTCTTCTGGCCGTGCCATAGATGAGCAAGTTATCGAGGTGCTTTTGGCCGACCTTTGTTTTCGACCCACATATGGCCGGTTTTAGGCCAAATTCACAACATGAGGTCATATATCGGTACCTCATTCGGCAAAATATTGTGGACGGTGCTTGTCGAGGATGGTTTGGATAGCAAAAAGTTCTTCTGGCCGTGCCATAGATGAGCAAGTTATCGAGGTGCTTTTTGCCGACCTTTGTTTTCGACCCACATATGGCCGGTTTTAGGCCAAATTCACAACATGAGGTCATATATCGGTACCTCATTTGGCAAAAATGTTGTGGACGGCGCTTGTCAAGGATGGTTTGGATAGCAAAAAGTTCTTCTGGCCGTGCCATAGATGAGCAAGTTATCGAGGTACTTTTGGCCGACCTTTGTTTTCGACCCACATATGGCCGGTTTTAGGCCAAATTCACAACATGAGGTCATATATCGGTACCTGATTCGGCAAAATGTTGTGAACGTCGCTTGTCGAGGATGGTTTGGATAGCAAAAAGTTCTTCTGGCCGTGCCACAGATGAGCAAGTTATCGAGGTGTTTTTGGCCGACCTTTGTTTTCGACTCACATATGGCCGGTTTTAGGCCAAATTCACAACATGAGGTCCTATATCGGTACCTCATTCGGCAAAATGTTGTGGACGGCGCTTGTCGAGGATGGTTTGGATAGCAAAAAGTTCTTCTGGCCATGCCATAGATGAGCAAGTTATCGAGGTGTTTTTGGCCGACCTTTCTTTTCGACTCACATATGGCCGGTTTTAGGCCAAATTCACAACATGAGGTCATATATCGGTACCTGATTCGGCAAAATGTTGTGAACGGCGCTTGTCGAGGATGGTTTGGATAGCAAAAAGTTCTTCTGGCCGTGCCATAGATGAGCAAGTTATCGAGGTGTTTTTGGCCGACCTTTGTTTTCGACTCACATATGGCCGGTTTTAGGCCAAATTCACAACATGAGGTCATATATCGGTACCTGATTCGGCAAAATGTTGTGGACGGCGCTTGTCGAGGATCGTTTGGATAGCAAAAAGTTCTTCTGGCCATGCCATAGATGAGCAAGTTATCGAGGTGTTTTTGGCCGACCTTTGTTTTCGACTCACATATGGCCGGTTTTAGGCCAAATTCACAACATGAGGTCATATATCGGTACCTGATTCGGCAAAATGTTGTGAACGGCGCTTGTCGAGGATGGTTTGGATAGCAAAAAGTTCTTCTGGCCGTGCCATAGATGAGCAAGTTATCGAGGTGTTTTTGGCCGACCTTTGTTTTCGACTCACATATGGCCGGTTTTAGGCCAAATTCACGACATGAGGTCATATATCGGTACCTGATTCGGCAAAATGTTGTGAACGGCGCTTGTCGAGGATGGTTTGGATAGCAAAAATTTCTTCTGGCCGTGCCATAGATGAGCAAGTTATCGAGGTGTTTTTGGCCGACCTTTGTTTTAGACTCACATATGGCCGGTTTTTGGCCAAATTCACAACATGAGGTCATATATCGGTTCCTGATTCGGCAAAATGTTGTGAACGGCGCTTGTCGAGGACGGTTTGGATAGCAAAAAGTTCTTCTGGCCGTGCCATAGATGAGCAAGTTATCGAGGTGTTTTTGGCCGACCTTTGTTTTCGACTCACATATGGCCGGTTTTAGGCCAAATTCACAACATGAGGTCATATATCGGTACCTGATTCGGCAAAATGTTGTGAACGCCGCTTGTCGAGGATGGTTTGGATAGCAAAAAGTTCTTCTGGCCGTGCCATAGATGAGCAAGTTATCGAGGTGTTTTTGGCCGACCTTTGTTTTCGACTCACATATGGCCGGTTTTAGGTCAAATTCACAACATGAGGTCATATATCGGTACCTGATTCGGCAAAATGTTGTGAACGGCGCTTGTCGAGGACGGTTTGGATAGCAAAAAGTTCTTCTGGCCGTGCCATAGATGAGCAAGTTATCGAGGTGTTTTTGGCCGACCTTTGTTTTCGACTCACATATGGCCGGTTTTAGGCCAAATTCACAACATGAGGTCATATATCGGTACCTGATTTGGCAAAATGTTGTGGATGGCGCTTGTCGAGGATGGTTTGGATAACAAAAAGTTCTTCTGGCCGTGCCATAGATGAGCAAGTTATCGAGGTGTTTTTGGCCGACCTTTGTTTTCGACTCACATATGGCCGGTTTTGGGCCAAATTCACAACATGAGGTCATATATAAGTACCTGATTCGGCAAAATGTTGTGAACGGCGCTTGTCGAGGATGGTTTGGATAGCAAAAACTTCTTCTGGCCGTGCCATAGATGAGCAAGTTATCGAGGTGTTTTTGGCCGACCTTTGTTTTTGACTCACATATGGCCGGTTTTAGGCCAAATTCACAACATGTGGTCATATATCGGTACCTGATTCGGCAAAATGTTGTGAACGGCGCTTGTCAAGGATGGTTTGGATAGCAAAAAGATCTTCTGGCCGTGCCATAGATGAGCAAGTTATCGAGGTGTTTTTGGCCGACCTTTGTTTTTGACTCACATATGGCCGGTTTTAGGCCAAATTCACAACATGAGGTCATATATCGGTACCTGATTCGGCAAAATGTTGTGAATGGCGCTTGTCGAGGATGGTTTGGATAGCAAAAAGATCTTCTGGCCGTGCCATAGATGAGCAAGTTATCGAGGTGTTTTTGGCCGACCTTTGTTTTTACTCACATATGGCCGGTTTTTGGCCAAATTCACAACATGAGGTCATATATCGGTACCTGATTCGGCAAAATGTTTTGAATGGCGCTTGTCGAGGATGGTTTGGATAGCAAAAAGTTCTTCTGGCCGTGCCATAGATGAGCAAGTTATCGAGGTGTTTTTGGCCGACCTTTGTTTTCGACTCACATATGGCCAGTTTTAGGCCAAATTCACAACATGAGGTCATATATCGGTACCTAATTTGGCAAAATGTTGTGAACGGTGCTTGTCGAGGATGGTTTGGATAGCAAAAAGTTCTTCTGGCCGTGCCAAAGATGAGCAAGTTATCGAGGTGCTTTTGGCCGACCTTTGTTTTTGACCCACATATGGCCGGTTTTAGGCCAAATTCACAACATGAGGTCATATATCGGTACCTAATTTGGCAAAAATGTTGTGAAGGCGCTTGTCAAGGATGGTTTGGATAGCAAAAAGTTCTTCTGGCCGTGCCATAGATGAGCAAGTTATCGAGGTGCTTTTGGCCGACCTTTGTTTTCGACCCACATATGGCCGGTTTTAGGCCAAATTCACAACATGAGGTAATATATCGGTACCTAATTTGGCAAAAATGTTGTGAACGGCGCTTGTCGAGGATGGTTTGGATAGCAAAAAGTTCTTCTGGCCGTGCCATAGATGAGCAAGTTATCGAGGTGCTTTTGGCCGACCTTTGTTTTTGACTCACATATGGCCGGTTTTAGGCCAAATTCACAACATGAGGTCATATATCGGTACCTGATTCGGCAAAATGTTGTGAACGGCGCTTGTCGAGGATGGTTTGGATAGCAAAAAGATCTTCTGGCCGTGCCATAGATGAGCAAGTTATCGAGGTGTTTTTGGCCGACCTTTGTTTTTGACTCACATATGGCCGGTTTTAGGCCAAATTCACAACATGAGGTCATATATCGGTACCTGATTCGGCAAAATGTTGTGAACGGCGCTTGTCGAGGATGGTTTGGATAGCAAAAAGATCTTCTGGGCGTGCCATAGATGAGCAAGTTATCGAGGTGTTTTTGGCCGACCTTTGTTTTTACTCACATATGGCCGGTTTTTGGCCAAATTCACAACATGAGGTCATATATCGGTACCTGATTCGGCAAAATGTTGTGAACGGAGCTTGTCGAGGATGGTTTGGATAGCAAAAAGTTCTTCTGGCCGTGCCATAGATGAGCAAGTTATCGAGGTGTTTTTGGCCGACCTTTGTTTTCGACTCACATATGGCCGGTTTTAGGCCAAATTCACAACATGAGGTCATATATCGGTACCTAATTTGGCACAATGTTGTGAACGGCGCTTGTCGAGGATGGTTTGGATAGCAAAAAGTTCTTCTGGCCGTGCCATAGATGAGCAAGTTATCGAGGTGTTTTTGGCCGACCTTTGTTTTCGACTCACCTATGGCCGGTTTTAGGCCAAATTCACAACATGAGGTCATATATCGGTACCTGATTCGGCAAAATGTTGTGAACGGTGCTTGTCGAGGATGGTTTGGATAGCAAAAAGTTCTTCTGGCCGTGCCATAGATGAGCAAGTTATCGAGGTGCTTTTGGCCGACCTTTGTTTTCGACCCACATATGGCCGGTTTTAGGCCAAATTCACAACATGAGGTCATATATCGGTACCTAATTTGGCAAAATGTTGTGAACAGCGCTTCTCGAGGATGGTTTGGATGGCAAAAAGTTCTTCTGGCCGTGCCATAGATGAGCAAGTTATCGAGGTTCTTTTGGCCGACCTTTGTTTTCGACCCACATATGGCCGGTTTTAGGCCAAATTCACAACATGAGGTCATATATCGGTACCTAATTTGGCAAAAATGTTGTGAAGGCACTTGTCAAGGATGGTTTGGATAGCAAAAAGTTCTTCTGGCTGTGCCATAGATGAGCAAGTTATCGAGGTGCTTTTGGCCGACCTTTGTTTTCGACCCACATATGGCCGGTTTTAGGCCAAATTCACAACATGAGGTCATATATCGGTACCTAATTTGGCAAAAATGTTGTGAAGGCGCTTGTCAAGGATGGTTTGGATAGCAAAAAGTTCTTCTGGCCGTGCCATAGATGAGCAAGTTATCGAGGTGCTTTTGGCCGACCTTTGTTTTCGACCCACATATGGCCGGTTTTAGGCCAAATTCACAACATGAGGTAATATATCGGTACCTAATTTGGCAAAAATGTTGTGAACGGCGCTTGTCGAGGATGGTTTGGATAGCAAAACGTTCTTCTGGCCGTGCCATAGATGAGCAAGTTATCGAGGTGCTTTTGGCCGACCTTTGTTTTTGACTCACATATGGCCGGTTTTAGGCCAAATTCACAACATGAGGTCATATATCGGTACCTGATTCGGCAAAATGTTGTGAACGGCGCTTGTCGAGGATGGTTTGCATAACAAAAAGTTCTTCTGGCCGTGCCATAGATGAGCAAGTTATCGAGGTGTTTTTGGCCGACCATTGTTTTTACTCACATATGGCCGGTTTTTGGCCAAATTCACAACATGAGGTCATATATCGGTACCTGATTCGGCAAAATGTTGTGAACGGCGCTTGTTGAGGATGGTTTGGATAGCAAAAAGTTCTTCTGGCCGTGCCATAGATGAGCAAGTTATCGAGGTGTTTTTGGCCGACCTTTGTTTTCGACTCACATATGGCCGGTTTTAGGTCAAATTCACAACATGAGGTCATATATCGATACCTAATTTGGCAAAATGTTGTGAACGGCGCTTGTCGAGGATGGTTTGGATAGCAAAAAGTTCTTCTGGCCGTGCCATAGATGAGCAAGTTATCGAGGTGCTTTTGGCCGAACTTTGTTTTCGACCCACATATGGCCGGTTTTAGGCCAAATTCACAACATGAGGTCATATATCGGTACCTAATTTGGCAAAAATGTTGTGAAGGCGCTTGTCAAGGATGGTTTGGATAGCAAAAAGTTCTTCTGGCCGTGCCATAGATGAGCAAGTTATCGAGGTGCTTTTGGCCGACCTTTGTTTTCGACCCACATATGGCCGGTTTTAGGCCAAATTCACAACATGAGGTAATATATCGGTACCTAATTTGGCAAAAATGTTGTGAACGGCGCTTGTCGAGGATGGTTTGGATAGCAAAACGTTCTTCTGGCCGTGCCATAGATGAGCAAGTTATCGAGGTGCTTTTGGCCGACCTTTGTTTTTGACTCACATATGGCCGGTTTTAGGCCAAATTCACAACATGAGGTCATATATCGGTACCTGATTCGGCAAAATGTTGTGAACGGCGCTTGTCGAGGATGGTTTGCATAACAAAAAGTTCTTCTGGCCGTGCCATAGATGAGCAAGTTATCGAGGTGTTTTTGGCCGACCATTGTTTTTACTCACATATGGCCGGTTTTTAGCCAAATTCACAACATGAGGTCATATATCGGTACCTGATACGGCAAAATGTTGTGAACGGCGCTTGTTGAGGATGGTTTGGATAGCAAAAAGTTCTTCTGGCCGTGCCATAGATGAGCAAGTTATCGAGGTGTTTTTGGCCGACCTTTGTTTTCGACTCACATATGGCCGGTTTTAGGTCAAATTCACAACATGAGGTCATATATCGGTACCTAATTTGGCAAAATGTTGTGAACGGCGCTTGTCGAGGATGGTTTGGATAGCAAAAAGTTCTTCTGGCCGTGCCATAGATGAGCAAGTTATCGAGGTGCTTTTGGCCGAACTTTGTTTTCGACCCACATATGGCCGGTTTTAGGCCAAATTCACAACATGAGGTCATATATCGGTACCTAATTTGGCAAAAATGTTGTGAAGGCGCTTGTCAAGGATGGTTTGGATAGCAAAAAGTTCTTCTGGCCGTGCCATAGATGAGCAAGTTATCGAGGTGCTTTTGGCCGACCTTTGTTTTCGACCCACATATGGCCGGTTTTAGGCCAAATTCACAACATGAGGTAATATATCGGTACCTAATTTGGCAAAAATGTTGTGAACGGCGCTTGTCAAGGATGGTTTGGATAGCAAAAAGTTCTTCTGGCCATGCCATAGATGAGCAAGTTATCGAGGTGCTTTTGGCCGACCTTTGTTTTCGACCCACATATGGCCGGTTTTAGGCCAAATTCACAACATGAGGTCATATATCGGTACCTCATTTGGCAAAAATGTTGTGGACGGCGCTTGTCGAGGATGGTTTGGATAGAAAAAAGTTCTTCTGGCCGTGCCATAGATGAGCAAGTGATCGAGGTGCTTTTGGCCGACCTTTGTTTTCGACCCACATATGGCCGGTTTTAGGCCAAATTCACAACATGAGGTCATATATCGGTACCTGATTCGGCAAAATGTTGTGAACGTCGCTTGTCGAGGATGGTTTGGATAGCAAAAAGTTCTTCTGGCCGTGCCATAGATGAGCAAGTTATCGAGGTGTTTTTGGCCGACCTTTGTTTTCGACTCACATATGGCCGGTTTTAGGCCAAATTCACAACATGAGGTCATATATCGGTACCTAATTTGGCAAAAATGTTGTGAAGGCGCTTGTCAAGGATGGTTTGGATAGCAAAAAGTTCTTCTGGCCGTGCCATAGATGAGCAAGTTATCGAGGTGCTTTTGGCCGACCTTTGTTTTCGACCCACATATGGCCGGTTTTAGGCCAAATTCACAACATGAGGTAATATATCGGTACCTAATTTGGCAAAAATGTTGTGAACGGCGCTTGTCGAGGATGGTTTGGATAGCAAAACGTTCTTCTGGCCGTGCCATAGATGAGCAAGTTATCGAGGTGCTTTTGGCCGACCTTTGTTTTTGACTCACATATGGCCGGTTTTAGGCCAAATTCACAACATGAGGTCATATATCGGTACCTGATTCGGCAAAATGTTGTGAACGGCGCTTGTCGAGGATGGTTTGCATAACAAAAAGTTCTTCTGGCCGTGCCATAGATGAGCAAGTTATCGAGGTGTTTTTGGCCGACCATTGTTTTTACTCACATATGGCCGGTTTTTAGCCAAATTCACAACATGAGGTCATATATCGGTACCTGATTCGGCAAAATGTTGTGAACGGCGCTTGTTGAGGATGGTTTGGATAGCAAAAAGTTCTTCTGGCCGTGCCATAGATGAGCAAGTTATCGAGGTGTTTTTGGCCGACCTTTGTTTTCGACTCACATATGGCCGGTTTTAGGTCAAATTCACAACATGAGGTCATATATCGGTACCTAATTTGGCAAAATGTTGTGAACGGCGCTTGTCGAGGATGGTTTGGATAGCAAAAAGTTCTTCTGGCCGTGCCATAGATGAGCAAGTTATCGAGGTGCTTTTGGCCGAACTTTGTTTTCGACCCACATATGGCCGGTTTTAGGCCAAATTCACAACATGAGGTCATATATCGGTACCTAATTTGGCAAAAATGTTGTGAAGGCGCTTGTCAAGGATGGTTTGGATAGCAAAAAGTTCTTCTGGCCGTGCCATAGATGAGCAAGTTATCGAGGTGCTTTTGGCCGACCTTTGTTTTCGACCCACATATGGCCGGTTTTAGGCCAAATTCACAACATGAGGTAATATATCGGTACCTAATTTGGCAAAAATGTTGTGAACGGCGCTTGTCAAGGATGGTTTGGATAGCAAAAAGTTCTTCTGGCCATGCCATAGATGAGCAAGTTATCGAGGTGCTTTTGGCCGACCTTTGTTTTCGACCCACATATGGCCGGTTTTAGGCCAAATTCACAACATGAGGTCATATATCGGTACCTCATTTGGCAAAAATGTTGTGGACGGCGCTTGTCGAGGATGGTTTGGATAGAAAAAAGTTCTTCTGGCCGTGCCATAGATGAGCAAGTGATCGAGGTGCTTTTGGCCGACCTTTGTTTTCGACCCACATATGGCCGGTTTTAGGCCAAATTCACAACATGAGGTCATATATCGGTACCTGATTCGGCAAAATGTTGTGAACGTCGCTTGTCGAGGATGGTTTGGATAGCAAAAAGTTCTTCTGGCCGTGCCATAGATGAGCAAGTTATCGAGGTGTTTTTGGCCGACCTTTGTTTTCGACTCACATATGGCCGGTTTTAGGCCAAATTCACAACATGAGGTCATATATCGGTACCTAATTTGGCAAAAATGTTGTGAAGGCGCTTGTCAAGGATGGTTTGGATAGCAAAAAGTTCTTCTGGCCGTGCCATAGATGAGCAAGTTATCGAGGTGCTTTTGGCCGACCTTTGTTTTCGACCCACATATGGCCGGTTTTAGGCCAAATTCACAACATGAGGTCATATATCGGTACCTCATTCGGCAAAATGTTGTGGACGGTGCTTGTCGAGGATGGTTTGGATAGCAAAAAGTTCTTCTGGCCGTGCCATAGATGAGCAAGTTATCGAGGTGCTTTTGGCCGACCTTTGTTTTCGACCCACATATGGCCGGTTTTAGGCCAAATTCACAACATGAGGACATATATCGGTACCTCATTTGGCAAAAATGTTGTGGACGGCGCTTGTCGAGGATGGTTTGGATAGCAAAAAGTTCTTCTGGCCGTGCCATAGATGAGCAAGTTATCGAGGTGCTTTTGGCGGACCTTTGTTTTCGACCCACATATGGCCGGTTTTAGGCCAAATTCACAACATGAGGTCCTATATCGGTACCTCATTCGGCAAAATGTTGTGGACGGCGCTTGTCGAGGATGGTTTGGATAGCAAAAAGTTCTTCTGGCCGTGCCATAGATGAGCAAGTTATCGAGGTGTTTTTGGCCGACCTTTCTTTTCGACTCACATATGGCCGGTTTTAGGCCAAATTCACAACATGAGGTCATATATCGGTACCTGATTCGGCAAAATGTTGTGAACGGCGCTTGTCGAGGATGGTTTGGATAGCAAAAAGTTCTTCTGGCCGTGCCATAGATGAGCAAGTTATCAAGGTGTTTTTGGCCGACCTTTGTTTTCGACTCACATATGGCCGGTTTTAGGCCAAATTCACAACATGAGGTCATATATCGGTACCTGATTCGGCAAAATGTTGTGGACGGCGCTTGTCGAGGATCGTTTGGATAGCAAAAAGTTCTTCTGGCCATGCCATAGATGAGCAAGTTATCGAGGTGTTTTTGGCCGACCTTTGTTTTCGACTCACATATGGCCGGTTTTAGGCCAAATTCACAACATGAGGTCATATATCGGTACCTGATTCGGCAAAATGTTGTGAACGGCGCTTGTCGAGGATGGTTTGGATAGCAAAAAGTTCTTCTGGCTGTGCCATAGATGAGCAAGTTATCGAGGTGTTTTTGGCCGACCTTTGTTTTTGACTCACATATGGCCGGTTTTAGGCCAAATTCACAACATGAGGTCATATATCGGTACCTGATTCGGCAAAATGTTGTGAACGGCACTTGTCGAGGATGGTTTGGATAGCAAAAAGTTCTTCTGGCCATGCCATAGATGAGCAAGTTATCGAGGTGTTTTTGGCCGACCTTTGTTTTCGACTCACATATGGCCGGTTTTAGGCCAAATTCACAACATGAGGTCATATATCGGTACCTGATTCGGCAAAATGTTGTGAACGGCGCTTGTCGAGGATGGTTTGGATAGCAAAAAGTTCTTCTGGCCGTGCCATAGATGAGCAAGTTATCGAGGTGTTTTTGGCCGACCTTTGTTTTCGACTCACATATGGCCGGTTTTATGCCAAATTCACAACATGAGGTCATATATCGGTACCTGATTCGGCAAAATGTTGTGAACGGTGCTTGTCGTGGATGGTTTGGATAGCAAAAAGTTCTTTTGGCCGTGCCATTGATGAGCAAGTTATCGAGGTGTTTTTGGCCGACCTTTGTTTTCGACTCATATATGGCCGGTTTTAGGCCAAATTCACAACATGAGGTCATATATCGGTACCTCATTTGGCAAAAATGTTGTGGACGGCGCTTGTCGAGGATGGTTTGGATAGCAAAAAGTTCTTCTGGCCGTGCCATAGATGAGCAAGTTATCGAGGTGCTTTTGGCGGACCTTTGTTTTCGACCCACATATGGCCGGTTTTAGGCCAAATTCATAACATGAGGTCATATATCGGTACCTGATTCGGCAAAATGTTGTGAACGTCGCTTGTCGAGGATGGTTTGGATAGCAAAAAGTTCTTCTGGCCGTGCCATAGATGAGCAAGTTATCGAGGTGTTTTTGGCCGACCTTTGTTTTCGACTCACATACGGCCGGTTTTAGGCCAAATTCACAACATGAGGTCATATATCGGTACCTCATTCGGCAAAATGTTGTGGACGGCGCTTGTCGAGGATGGTTTGGATAGCAAAAAGTTCTTCTGGCCGTGCCATAGATGAGCAAGTTATCGAGGTGTTTTTGGCCGACCTTTGTTTTCGACTCACATATGGCCGGTTTTAGGCCAAATTCACAACATGAGGTCATATATCGGTACCTGATTCGGCAAAATGTTGTGAACGGCGCTTGTCGAGGATGGTTTGGATAGCAAAAAGTTCTTCTGGCCTTGCCATAGATGAGCAAGTTATCGAGGTGTTTTTGGCCGACCTTTGTTTTCGACTCACATATGGCCGGTTTTAGGCCAAATTCACAACATGAGGTGATATATCGGAACCTGATTCGGCAAAATGTTGTGGACGGCGCTTGTCGAGGATGGTTTGGATGGCAAAAAGTTCTTCTGGCCGTGCCATAGATGAGCAAGTTATCGAGGTGTTTTTGGCCGACCTTTGTTTTCGACTCACATATGGCCGGTTTTAGGCCAAATTCACAACATGAGGTCATATATCGGTACCTGATTCGGCAAAATGTTGTGGACGATGCTTGTCGAGGATGGTTTGAATAGCAAAAAGTTCTTCTGGCCGTGCCATAGATGAGTAAGTTATCGAGGTGTTTTTGGCCGACCTTTGTTTTTGACTCACATATGGCCGGTTTTAGGCCAAATTCAAAACATGAGGTCATATATCGGTACCTGATTCGGCAAAATGTTGTGAACGGCACTTGTCGAGGATGGTTTGGATAGCAAAAAGTTCTTCTGGCCATGCCATAGATGAGCAAGTTATCGAGGTGTTTTTGGCCGACCTTTGTTTTCGACTCACATATGGCCGGTTTTAGGCCAAATTCAAAACATGAGGTCATATATCGGTACCTGATTCGGCAAAATGTTGTGAACGGTGCTTGTCGAGGATGGTTTGGATAGCAAAAAGTTCTTCTGGCCATGCCATAGATGAGCAAGTTATCAAGGTGTTTTTGGCCGACCTTTGTTTTTGACTCACATATGGCCGGTTTTAGGCCAAATTCACAACATGAGGTCATATATCGGTACCTGATTCGGCAAAATGTTGTGAACGGTGCTTGTCGTGGATGGTTTGGATAGCAAAAAGTTCTTTTGGCCGTGCCATAGATGAGCAAGTTATCGAGGTGTTTTTGGCCGACCTTTGTTTTCGACTCATATATGGCCGGTTTTAGGCCAAATTCACAACATGAGGTCATATATCGGTACCTCATTTGGCAAAAATGTTGTGGACGGCGCTTGTCGAGGATGGTTTGGATAGCAAAAAGTTCTTCTGGCCGTGCCATAGATGAGCAAGTTATCGAGGTGCTTTTGGCCGACCTTTGTTTTCAACCCACATATGGCCGGTTTTAGGCCAAATTCATAACATGAGGTCATATATCGGTACCTGATTCGGCAAAATGTTGTGAACGTCGCTTGTCGAGGATGGTTTGGATAGCAAAAAGTTCTTCTGGCCGTGCCATAGATGAGCAAGTTATCGAGGTGTTTTTGGCCGACCTTTGTTTTCGACTCACATACGGCCGGTTTTAGGCCAAATTCACAACATGAGGTCATATATCGGTACCTCATTCGGCAAAATGTTGTGGACGGCGCTTGTCGAGGATGGTTTGGATAGCAAAAAGTTCTTCTGGCCGTGCCATAGATGAGCAAGTTATCGAGGTGTTTTTGGCCGACCTTTGTTTTCGACTCACATATGGCCGGTTTTAGGCCAAATTCACAACATGAGGTCATATATCGGTACCTGATTCGGCAAAATGTTGTGAACGGCGCTTGTCGAGGATGGTTTGGATAGCAAAAAGTTCTTCTGGCCGTGCCATAGATGAGCAAGTTATCGAGGTGTTTTTGGCCGACCTTTGTTTTCGACTCACATATGGCCGGTTTTAGGCCAAATTCACAACATGAGGTGATATATCGGAACCTGATTCGGCAAAATGTTGTGGACGGCGCTTGTCGAGGATGGTTTGGATGGCAAAAAGTTCTTCTGGCCGTGCCATAGATGAGCAAGTTATCGAGGTGTTTTTGGCCGACCTTTGTTTTCGACTCACATATGGCCGGTTTTAGGCCAAATTCACAACATGAGGTCATATATCGGTACCTGATTCGGCAAAATGTTGTGGACGATGCTTGTCGAGGATGGTTTGAATAGCAAAAAGTTCTTCTGGCCGTGCCATAGATGAGTAAGTTATCGAGGTGTTTTTGGCCGACCTTTGTTTTTGACTCACATATGGCCGGTTTTAGGCCAAATTCAAAACTTGAGGTCATATATCGGAACCTGATTCGGCAAAATGTTGTGAACGGCACTTGTCGAGGATGGTTTGGATAGCAAAAAGTTCTTCTGGCCATGCCATAGATGAGCAAGTTATCGAGGTGTTTTTGGCTGACCTTTGTTTTCGACTCACATATGGCCGGTTTTAGGCCAAATTCAAAACATGAGGTCATATATCGGTACCTGATTCGGCAAAATGTTGTGAACGGTGCTTGTCGAGGATGGTTTGGATAGCAAAAAGTTCTTCTGGCCATGCCATAGATGAGCAAGTTATCAAGGTGTTTTTGGCCGACCTTTGTTTTTGACTCACATATGGCCGGTTTTAGGCCAAATTCACAACATGAGGTCATATATCGGTACCTGATTCGGCAAAATGTTGTGAACGGTGCTTGTCGTGGATGGTTTGGATAGCAAAAAGTTCGTTTGGCCGTGCCATAGATGAGCAAGTTATCGAGGTGTTTTTGGCCGACCTTTGTTTTCGACTCATATATGGCCGGTTTTAGGCCAAATTCACAACATGAGGTCATATATCGGTACCTCATTTGGTAAAAATGTTGTGGACGGCGCTTGTCGAGGATGGTTTGGATAGCAAAAAGTTCTTCTGGCCGTGCCATAGATGAGCAAGTTATCGAGGTGCTTTTGGCCGACCTTTGTTTTCGACCCACATATGGCCGGTTTTAGGCCAAATTCATAACATGAGGTCATATATCGGTACCTGATTCGGCAAAATGTTGTGAACGTCGCTTGTCGAGGATGGTTTGGATAGCAAAAAGTTCTTCTGGCCGTGCCATAGATGAGCAAGTTATCGAGGTGTTTTTGGCCGACCTTTGTTTTCGACTCACATACGGCCGGTTTTAGGCCAAATTCACAACATGAGGTCATATATCGGTACCTCATTCGGCAAAATGTTGTGGACGGCGCTTGTCGAGGATGGTTTGGATAGCAAAAAGTTCTTCTGGCCGTGCCATAGATGAGCAAGTTATCGAGGTGTTTTTGGCCGACCTTTGTTTTCGACTCACATATGGCCGGTTTTAGGCCAAATTCACAACATGAGGTCATATATCGGTACCTGATTCGGCAAAATGTTGTGAACGGCGCTTGTCGAGGATGGTTTGGATAGCAAAAAGTTCTTCTGGCCGTGCCATAGATGAGCAAGTTATCGAGGTGTTTTTGGCCGACCTTTGTTTTCGACTCACATATGGCCGGTTTTAGGCCAAATTCACAACATGAGGTGATATATCGGAACCTGATTCGGCAAAATGTTGTGGACGGCGCTTGTCGAGGATGGTTTGGATGGCAAAAAGTTCTTCTGGCCGTGCCATAGATGAGCAAGTTATCGAGGTGTTTTTGGCCGACCTTTGTTTTCGACTCACATATGGCCGGTTTTAGGCCAAATTCACAACATGAGGCCATATATCGGTACCTGATTCGGCAAAATGTTGTGGACGATGCTTGTCGAGGATGGTTTGAATAGCAAAAAGTTCTTCTGGCCGTGCCATAGATGAGTAAGTTATCGAGGTGTTTTTGGCCGACCTTTGTTTTTGACTCACATATGGCCGGTTTTAGGCCAAATTCAAAACATGAGGTCATATATCGGTAATTGATTCGGCAAAATGTTGTGAACGGCACTTGTCGAGGATGGTTTGGATAGCAAAAAGTTCTTCTGGCCATGCCATAGATGAGCAAGTTATCGAGGTGTTTTTGGCCGACCTTTGTTTTCGACTCACATATGGCCGGTTTTAGGCCAAATTCAAAACATGAGGTCATATATCGGTACCTGATTCGGCAAAATGTTGTGAATGGTGCTTGTCGAGGATGGTTTGGATAGAAAAAAGTTCTTCTGGCCATGCCATAGATGAGCAAGTTATCAAGGTGTTTTTGGCCGACCTTTGTTTTTGACTCACATATGGCCGGTTTTAGGCCAAATTCACAACATGAGGTCATATATCGGTACCTAATTCGGCAAAATGTTGTGAACGGTGCTTGTCGTGGATGGTTTGGATAGCAAAAAGTTCTTTTGGCCGTGCCATAGATGAGCAAGTTATCGAGGTGTTTTTGGCCGACCTTTGTTTTCGACTCATATATGGCCGGTTTTAGGCCAAATTCACAACATGAGGTCATATATCGGTACCTCATTTGGCAAAAATGTTGTGGACGGCGCTTGTCGAGGATGGTTTGGATAGCAAAAAGTTCTTCTGGCCGTGCCATAGATGAGCAAGTTATCGAGGTGCTTTTGGCCGACCTTTGTTTTCGACCCACATATGGCCGGTTTTAGGCCAAATTCATAACATGAGGTCATATATCGGTACCTGATTCGGCAAAATGTTGTGAACGTCGCTTGTCGAGGATGGTTTGGATAGCAAAAAGTTCTTCTGGCCGTGCCATAGATGAGCAAGTTATCGAGGTGTTTTTGGCCGACCTTTGTTTTCGACTCACATACGGCCGGTTTTAGGCCAAATTCACAACATGAGGTCATATATCGGTACCTCATTCGGCAAAATGTTGTGGACGGCGCTTGTCGAGGATGGTTTGGATAGCAAAAAGTTCTTCTGGCCGTGCCATAGATGAGCAAGTTATCGAGGTGTTTTTGGCCGACCTTTGTTTTCGACTCACATATGGCCGGTTTTAGGCCAAATTCACAACATGAGGTCATATATCGGTACCTGATTCGGCAAAATGTTGTGAACGGCGCTTGTCGAGGATGGTTTGGATAGCAAAAAGTTCTTCTGGCCGTGCCATGGATGAGCAAGTTATCGAGGTGTTTTTGGCCGACCTTTGTTTTCGACTCACATATGGCCGGTTTTAGGCCAAATTCACAACATGAGGTGATATATCGGAACCTGATTCGGCAAAATGTTGTGGACGGCGCTTGTCGAGGATGGTTTGGATGGCAAAAAGTTCTTCTGGCCGTGCCATAGATGAGCAAGTTATCGAGGTGTTTTTGGCCGACCTTTGTTTTCGACTCACATATGGCCGGTTTTAGGCCAAATTCACAACATGAGGTCATATATCGGTACCTGATTCGGCAAAATGTTGTGGACGATGCTTGTCGAGGATGGTTTGAATAGCAAAAAGTTCTTCTGGCCGTGCCATAGATGAGTAAGTTATCGAGGTGTTTTTGGCCGACCTTTGTTTTTGACTCACATATGGCCGGTTTTAGGCCAAATTCACAACATGAGGTCATATATCGGTACCTGATTCGGCAAAATGTTGTGAACGGCACTTGTTGAGGATGGTTTGGATAGCAAAAAGTTCTTCTGGCCGTGCCATAGATGAGCAAGTTATCGAGGTGTTTTTGGCCGACCTTTGTTTTCGACTCACATATGGCCGGTTTTTGGAATGAGATGGGGAATTAGTCACCTCTGTCCCTTCATCTTTTTGAAAGGAATCGAGGCCCGGCCCGGCTCGCGTCGTTCCAACAACCGACGGGGAGCACCTCAGTATACGATCGCGCGCAGTAACTGGGAGTCCTATTACACCTAAGGCCAACTTCCATTCACCAAACCCAGGTTCATCTCGTGTAGTGATTGTGGACTCGTACAAGGATATGGAGTCGACGGTTGATGTATCAGACTCGACCCTGTCTTTCGTAGCATGCATTCCCATCTGTGTTGCAACTGATTCGGTAAGCTACGTGTCCGGTGCACGGAAAACTGCCTTCGGTCTCCCAACCTTACTCATGGCAACCTTCCGGCCGCCAACGACCTATAACGCTAGTCACTACTCCCACTGGGGCTAGGAAGTAAGCCCCACAACCCAAAGCGGCGAAGAACAAATAGAATTTGCTACAAAAGCCGGCTAACGGGGGTATTCCTGCGTATGAGAACATTGTAATGGAGAAGGTCATAGCCGAAATAGGATTCGTTTTGGCTAGAGCACCCAAATCCGCTATATATTTGACACGGGTTTGCCGTAATGCTGGAACTATGGCGAATGCATCTATCGTCATTGATGCATAAATAAATATACCAATTAGTAGTGATTGAATTCCTTCTATGGTTCCACATGAGAAACCAGTACGAATATAACCTACATGTCCAATCGAACTATGAGCTAGAGGTCTTTTGACTTTCGTTTGGGCCATGGCGGCCAGTGCTCCTAAGATCATAGAAGCAATGCTGCAGAAAAAGAAGATTTGTTGTAATGTACCCCCATAGGAAGCAACAATAGAAACACGTGACATATTTGCAGAAATAGAGATTTTAGGCGCAATAGAAAGGAATGCTGTCACCGGGGTGGGTGAACCCTCATAGATATCAGGTGCCCACATATATAGAGTCAAAAGAGAGATTGAGTCCGAGGGAGAGGGGGGTTTTCTTGGGGCTCGAGAGATTGAATAGATAGGGCCCCACAAGTTGTTAATTCGCCGCTGGGGAATTCACACAAAAGGGAAGGACTTATTCTCAACGAAAAAAGTGCTCTCTGAACCGAACGTGAAAGTTGTTTTCCATCAGACGGCTGTTCACGTAACTCCACTCTCGGCTTGGATTATATATCCATTTGGTCCGCTCTCGGCCATTCCACACGCTGCCTAGCAGAGACGTGGTTATCTGAAGTGGATTCTCTCTTTTGTAGTAGATGCCGAACCTGCTGCTCAGTGGGCGGGCGCAGCAGCTACATGGACCCCTTTCTTTATGTTGTTGCCAGCGCTTTCCCGGGCCGAGCCGGAATTCTTTATTAGAACGTCGGCAGGCAAAGCCCGAAGGAAGGCTGCTATCCCCTCGGCCTTCTTCCTTTTCGATGAAAAACAAATCGACATCTCAATCTCCGAAAGCGTTTTCCTTACCCAGCTAATATCCCCCCCTTCGTCGAGCCTTTCCTTTAGTGGTAAGGGATATGCACCTTATCTGAACGTCGGCAGGCATTCCGGAATTCTCCTTTTTTGGCCCCGGGTGAACATAGGCTCAAACATGATTGGAGGGGTCCTAGCTACGCCATGCGTTCAATAAAAAAAAAGCAAGCCTCTGGGAAGCTGCAGGGATTACAAAAAGAGGGTGCTTTCCTGTGTTGCACTGAAAAAAGGACAAAGGAGAAGACGCTCTTCGACTTTATTTCTTCCTCCCGCGCCCGCCTAAGCCCGGCCCGCGTTAGAGGGGAAGATTAGCAAAGCGGAAAAAGACAGAGGGAGGGGGAGCTGCATCTTATTCTCTTCGCGAGAACTTCAGGATCGGAGAAGCATTCGGAAGGGGCGAGGCCTTCATTTCGTTGGCAGAAGCAGAAACGATCCAATCCATTCGGGGCTTCGGGGAACCCAAAAACGAACTCTGTTTACTTTTTTCATAGATAGATGATATATATAGGAATAATATATACATCCCTTTACTTTAGATGTCTATGTATCTATTTTGGAATCATCTCCCGATTCTCTTTTTTTTCTAATTCGCACTGCTCTTTCTCTCTAAATTGCATCAAAGAAAATAGAGAGAGAGAGAGAGCAGATGGATCCTATCCCCTATAACGAACACTCATTCCTATCTATTGATAGAAAAGAAAGATCTTCGTCACGGACTTTTTCTTTGTTCTTTTTTTTTAGATTGGAGGAATTCCTCATATCCAAGGCAGCTCCCCACAAACACCCCACCCATATGACTATGCCCCCTTTTGAATCGACAGTATAGATTGGGCTTCATAGCTACTTTCATTCTAAAGACGAATATTAGTCAATAGGCAGGCTTCTTTCAGTAGCAAACATATTCATTTTCACCGGGCTCCGCGCACCTTTGGTACTTCTGGAGGGCAAGCTGTTTTATAGTGACTTCTTTCTTAGGGTAGGGCGACGAATACTTCCAATTCCGGAAAGGTCATTGGGTCGCCTTTGGAAGCTAAAGCGAAAGTTGTAGAAAGCCGGGAGAAAAAGCGAAAGCTTGCTCGAAACGGCCTATACCCTAACCCTCGGAAGCGAAGATGCAAAGCGTCACTTTTTTCAAAAGGAAGGAGTTTTTTCTGACTGAATCCATCCATAAAGCCGCCAAGGAAACGAAGTTCGTTCCCTTTCATCAAGTGGGTAAGGTAGGCAAACCACTTAAGCTTTGCCTTAGACTGACGGAACAAAGCTAAGAAGTAGGCTGAATGGAAAAAGGAAAGGGACAAGGGCGGTCGTCGCTTGGCGCGAAGGCTGCTGGTTCGGTACGGTACTAAAGGTCCTCGGACTTCCAGGCGGTTTTTCTTTTGGGCTGCTGTGAACCCTTGGATCTCGCCAATACAGCCTCCTATGGTTTTCGTTACCGAGATATCTTTTCTTTTTTCCCAGGGATTTTTTGGGTAATCAGCTCCCATGCTGCAAACAGTCAAATCTGAACCTTGTCGCTCTTCTTTCCTCGTGGGCAGGAAGCACACCAGCAGCGTGCGTTGCGTGATTCCACTGTGTTTTTTGCACTTGACTGGGTGGACAGTTGACCGGAAGATAACTTCGATTCGCCCGGCCAGCAGGCGGGCGGAGTGCTTATCTTGTGTGACAACACTACAGAGCGAGTAGCTCTTCTAGTCGGGCAGCTGTGTGACAACACTCCTGAGAAAGCGGCGCTTTTGTGTAACATGCTATGGTCTCAACGCCCTTACGAGGTAGTGATGAGTTTCACGCGCTCTAAGCCCGGCCCGCGCGCAGTTAGGAGGATTGGCCGCTATCTGAGCGGTACCACCCACCCTACCCTACTACCTATAGGGGGCCGTCCGTCCTACAGCCGCCCGAAAAGGAACTGCAGTAATCTTGAATAGGAATCCTACAGCGATAAAAAGAATCCCCATAAAAATACCACTAGATCGAGCACCAGTGATTTCGTATCCGGTCAAAATCTTGGCTAATTGATCGAAGTGGGTAGCTCCAGTAGACCCATAGATCATGGAACAAATAGGGTGGGTAGGCCCAACCACCACACTACACGTATAGACGCGAACCCCCCTCCTTACCGTACGTGCGACTCTCACCGCATACGGCTCGCACAAAGACTCCAAAATCCATCCCGAGCTTTTTATTCCACCTCTCCCTCCTCTCCAATCCTCGATCAAACTAGCCTTCCCCAGCAAGAAAACGTATCCGCTTTAGCAACAAAGCGCTCATCCCTTGCTTGTTCTTGAGCGCGCAAGGCGCTTAAGACGGTGATTCTTGCTTAAAAAAGGGCTAAAGCACTCCAGCTTCGAAGCTGGAGTTTGCAACTTCAAAACTACAGGTTTTAGCCCTCCTGCTGGGTGGGCGCTTCCTTCGTCTATCGTATGTCTCGCTTGGCTTCGTCCCGAACCAAGGAGGCATGATGGCGGGCGCGTGCGTGTGCCGACTGCAGAGACTACAAGCCGACGCCGGAAGCGACTCGCTTCTATTCTCGATTGGATATAGATGGGGAATCTCTATAGATCGTCTTTTTTCGACAACCTCTCTAAAACGCATACGAGAAAATTGCACTTCACGGCACGGCAAAAAAAAAGAGCTTCGCTCGGTTGGCCCTCCTAGGCTTCCGCCTACTTTCTCTTCTCTTAAGTCTACAACAAGTGGGAGAGGCAGGATTCGAACCTACGTAGAAAACCTTCAACAGATTTACAGTCTGTCGCTTTTGACCGCTCGGCCACTCTCCCCTTCCCGGGGATACGCCCTCCTCAAACAAAGGGTTCCTGAATAAGAAGGATGGCGGCCTTCGTTCTTAAGTTAAGAAGAGCAGATGGAACTATTAGATTTGCTAGCGTTCCGCGAGAATAAATAAGGTCATTTAGTAAGTTCATAACAATCCATTTATGTAAAGCAAGGGGCAAAGCTTCTACGACAGCTTCCCCCTCATTGCCATCGTCGGCCTTCCCCAGCTCCCCTCCTTCGTCGCTTCTGGCTAAGCATCTTTCGGCGGAGGAAAGGATGCGACTAGTCGCTTCTGGCGAAGCAGCGAGTTCATGAGCAAGTGAATGAACGAGCAGCGAGTGAAGTGCAACAGTCGTAAGTAAGGCTCGCCATGTTCCTAAAAGGAGTGACCATCTTTTCTTCCCTTCTACTGACACTGAGCGAGCAGCAAGCATAGGCAATAGTTTCCGTAGGGGTGGGGCGCAAGCAAGCGTTTTCAGGCTCCGCTAGCTAGCGTACTCTTCTGCTATCAATGAAACCGAAAGAAAAAACCAGTGCCCTTTCGTATAGATCGAGACGCAGTACTTTTTCTTTACTTCTTCCATACTAGGAAGAATGGAAGGAAATCCTTCGATAACACTTCTTCCTTATTTGAAGAAATGATATCCGACGCCCGTGGAAACTCTTTCATTTCAAAAAAGTTCTTCTTCTTAAGAAGCAAATAGCATTTCCTATTGATTTGTCCCCTGGACTAGACCTATGTAGATTCGGAATTATCCGTCGCTACGCTGTTCCCAAGGACTAGCAAAATCGAAATAGCGAAATTCTTGGGTCATCTCAATGGGTTCAGAAACCACACGTTTCTCTGGATCATCATAGCGTACTTCCACATATCCACTCAGAGGAAAGTCTTTTCGTAATGGATGACCCTCGAAACCATAATCTGGTGATATACGGCGTAAATCCGGATGATTGATGGAAGAAACACCAGACATATCCCATACTTCTCGCTCCCACCGGCCGGCTGATGGAAATAGACTGACTACCGGAGATATTCGTGTTACTTCGTCTGCACTTGTTTGTACACGAATGCGTGAGTTATACCGAGTACTCAATAAATTATGGACAACTTCAAATCTTCGTTTTCGAGAGGGATGATCCACTCCGCAAATATCGATCGAAACTTGAACCCTTGTATAGGTATGCCATTTTAGAAAGCACAACAATGGAAATGGGTAGTCAGTATTGGTATAAGATCTATTCCCATGTTCCGATCTTTTCATTTTATGTACCCATTTCTTGGGTAAAATCTCCCAACTATATTGGAAAATGGATTGGTTATCCATAAATGAAAATAAAGAAAGCTTTATTTTGGTTCCGCTTCTTGCTCTAAGCAGAAAGACTTGTCGGAAATCGCCGGTTGGGTTGGTCCGACCAAGAAAGGCATGGGAGTGGAGAGGCAGAAGTGAAAGACTGGCTACCAATAAAGATCCAAAACTGCACACACACTTTTTAGAGTTATGTATCCAGGATCGGCTGCATGCTCTAGTGTTGAATCGGGTATAGAACCCAGGATGCTTGGTTACAATTCCGAATCCGCTAAACCATCGCTCGGGGAAAAGTATTATACAGAGCATTAGTACTTATTCTGATCCTTTCCTTATATTTAGATTCTAGTAGTTTATTTCAGTCGTATTCGTATCCTTACTGCGGTTTTTTAAGGGTAACAAATAAAAGTATGCAGGTTCTATTTTATTGTTCCGAGACATATGATGATAGCATTGAGAATGAGAAATCTTTGCAAAATGCACGTATTATTAAGGAGTTCTGGAACGATTACTACGCTAAGCTGTTGGATATTGACAAAATGAAAAAGACTTCTAATGTTGATATGTATCAGGATGATGTTAGAAAGTTGTTGATTAATGAAAAGAAGAATCAAAATGGTGTGTTTTCCGATACTGAATTAATAGATTTACAGAATCATATTGCAAATTGCACAATGAAGTTCGATGAGGATAATCTATTTAAAGTAACTGCTAACATAGTAAAGTTCTTGATTAATAAAGATCAGCCTAACGCTAAGCAATATCTAAAGGGTTGCCTACCAAGTAGCTTACCTATGCTTAAGATGTTTGGTATCTATACGCTTGAGGCTATCATGATTCATGTACTAGGCTTGGTATTCAACACTCTTCAGGAATCATCCGCAGTTAAGGCAGCTAGATTTATAGATCAATTTAATTCAACTGTACGAGAACAAGCAAGGTTTCTACAATACAAAGCACCAGGTAGTGGTAAGGTGGAAGCAGTACTCACTAGTAAGGTAGAATCAGTTAAGGATGTTGTTCAGCCCAAAGGTGCTAGCAAAAAAGAGAAAAAGAAAAAAATGCAGTGTCATTATGATATCGGGAAATACTTGCTCCAATTCATGATTGAAAGAAATGTTCTACATATATCAACAGATAGGGGAGTAACAAAAGAAGATCCAGTGCTGGTTCTTAAGAAAGGTCAAGGGTATATAGAGAATTCTTGTTATGTTATGTGCAATTTGAACATAAATCTGCTCCCTATCAAACTCAATCTTCCGATGCTTTGCAAACCCTTGGATTGGCAACCAGCAGAGAGGGGGTCTGATCCTGATACATTATCGGATCTGATAGGAGGTTACTTATGCAAACCCACGGGGGATATCTAGAATCACTTTCGGCTATTAACTTCCCATGACTTAAACCACTTCTATATAAAGTTACATAAAAAAGAATACAAGCAGATGTGTGATATTTTGAATGGGCTTCAGTCTCAAGCGTTTGAAATAAACAAAAGGCTCTTGAGATTTCTGGAAAAGAATCGTCAATGTTTAGTTGAGTGTGGGCTTCTTTTACCAAATGCTCTGGCTCGCGTGAATCCGACAGAAGCCTCAGACATATTGAGGGAGTGCTACTTCAATAACGTCAAAGGTATTAAGAATGCTTGTAGCTATAACATACTGTTAAATAAATTATGAAAACAGGTGCAGCAGGCTAGTTATGAAGATTTTGTAATAAGACTTGCGTCAGCATACGAAGGTTATCAATTCTATTTGCCAGCATTCATGGACTTCCGTGGTAGAATCTACCGTTCAGGTGTATTGCATTTTCATGAGCGTGATTTGTCAAAAAGTTTATTACTCTTTTCTGCCGATCATCCTCAACCTCAAGCACAAAACCACCTGTCGGAAAAAAAGAATCTCAGTCAACACTTAGCATGTGCTGCAGCCTTTAAGTATCAAAAGTTCTCGAACTTAGATGATGCCCTTAAATGGTATAACGAACACCAGACTGAAATGTTTACTTCGGACGAAAGTTTCATTCAATTTGCTGTGCAAGCTAGTGATCCATTTTTTTTCATAGCCAAGATCCTTTCTCAGGATGAAGGAGTGAGTAATTATCATCAGGTTCCAGTGACCCAAGATGCGAGTGCGAGTGCATATCAAATTATGAGTTATCTCTTGCTTAACTTAGAAATGGGTAGGAGAACGAATCTTCTTCCATCTTAAGACGGTCAAATCCAAGATGTGTACATGTGCTTGCGGGATGAGCTTAATAAATTGTTTTTTACCAGATTGAATAATGTTAGTAGTAGTAATTAGAAGAAAAAACTCATAGATTCTATGTTAACCAGAAAGTTCGTCAAAGGATTGTTTATGCCATCTCCACAGGGGTCCGTCCGGTTCTTCCTCAAATGGGTTGCCTCAATCTTTATCAAAGTTTTGGTATCTAGCTTATCCAGCTACAGTATAGTATACTCCTTCCTTGCTCGATAGAGCTCTTTGAATCCGCTTCAACTAAATGCGTAAAATAGAGTAATTTCTTCAAAAGCCAGTTTCTTTCGAGAAGGCAGGAGGCCCATAGCGAGTTACAATAGTGCCAGTTCTTGTACGGAAGGCCGTAATTCCGGTAACCTCGACTGCTCTAAGAATGATCCGGGCTAGCCGGGCACATCACATCAAAGTTAGGTCATTTGTCAAAAACATGGCAAATAGCTCAGTTGGTTTGGTAAGGGAGCTATTCTCTCACTTAAACCACTCCCATATTAGGTATTCTATCTCGTCTTAAAGTTCCCCCGCATTACCCATAACTTACCACCTGTATCTCCGGAACTCAAATCGCAAAATGACAATGCTTTCGATAGTCTGTACTAAATTACTTTGTACGAATGCACATCTCGGCCGTCGGGTAGCTGATCACCATTTCAAAGTCTATATCCGTGGTTCAAGAAATGGAATTGCTATTCTCGATTCAGACAAGACACTGATTTGTTTACGAAACGCTCTTCATTTTATAGGATCTCCCAGTCGTCAAAAAGGCCGTTCCTTCTTTTTAAAGACCAATCATTTATTTATTTATGAGATAACGGAAGAAATGGCGAGCTATTTAAGAAGCTATTTAAGAAATGTGAATTCTCATTGTTTCGATGATTCTCAATGGAAGATCGGGGCGTTTTTGACCAATTCTTTTGCAAATAAAAAAAAATTCCGTTCAAGAAAGAAGAAGATCAATTTTGGGTTGAACCAACCACCTGATTGTGTGGTTATTCTGAATGCAGATAGAAAGTCTTCGGTCATACTGGAAGCTGATCGATCACAAATACCTATTCCATCCTTAGTTGATTCTACGATCCCATGGGAATCCTCTAAAAGAATCACTTATCCCATCCCAGCGAATGATCCTATACAGTTCGTATATCTATTTCGTCATTCGATCATGAAAACAGTGATTCTTGAACAGAATGCGATTAGTAAAGAAGCGCAATCTCTCAGAGTCACTTTGAGTACGGGGAAGTCCGCAGGAGGGATGAGATCCGCCTGCTACTCCACCTCTTCTTCTTCCCCAATAGACGAAGAAGAAAATAGGGCCAAGGCGCTATTGGAGATGCGCAAAAAATATCCATCGGGAGATGGCGCTGACGCTGACGCTAACGCTCGCAAGGCGGTTTTGCAGGCAATTTCACAAAATCGTTTTTTTTTCGTTGAGCTCATAACCCGGTTTGGGCCGATTGACTCTGAGAGCGATCGAGGGGTCGCGGGCTCACACCTTGCTTTTGCGCATAGGATCGAAGAGATCCTAGAATTTCATGGAAAGAGCAGCGGCTCTCTGAAAGACCTCATTGATCTGAAATTGGATTTGGAAGACGCCTCTAAAAGAGAGGAGATTCTACTTCCATATTTTTCCTCCAAAAAAGAGGCAAAGTCCTAGCGTGATACAAAAAGAAATAATGGGCAAGGGCGGGGAATGATAGGTTCATAGATGTGGAGTAATCAGTTCTTCATTTGAAGAGTTAGTTGGCTGGCCTACCGGCCCGCAGATGTAGAGAGGTTGCCCCCACCATCCTCTTGAACTGCGAAATCAAAGCGATTCCTGTTGATGGAAGAAAGGCTAATTTCGTTTGATCCGATCCGCCTATGCCAGTTCGAGTCTGGCGAGTCGCTATCATCTGTTGCCCTAACTTTTTCTATTAGCTCATCTTGTCCGTAGTGATATTTTGGAGAAGGAGCAATTACCGGAGTGAGAAAGGTAGAAAGAAGCAATCACGAAAGCTAGTGCTAGTTGTGGCTTTTTGTACTAATCTTGTTTGTTCGGTAGCTCGCATCAGCAGCTTTAAAAGGAATAGAAAACGAGGCTTTTTCCACCACACCAGGGGCGGGCATTACGCTCAAGCAGGGGAAGTCAATTTGACTGCTGCTCGAGAACCTGTTTGAACAAGAAGAAGTAGCATGGCTCCAGCGGGGCAGAGCCAATTGGCTACGACATGGTGACCGAAATACAAATTTTTTCCACCACTTTGCAATTGCAAGAAAAAAGAGGAATCTGATCAAGTACTTGATGAGCGATACTGGAGATCGAATAGAAGGTAATGACTTACTCGATGCACATATTTAGGGCTATTTCTCTCATCTGTTTAATACGCAATTCTCTTCGATAAGAAGGGTTCTCTTGTGTTCCAGGGTTGATTAAGCGTCTGGTGGAACAGGGATACATTGTGTGAGGCCAAATTGCCTGACGAATTGATGAATATGGCTCAATATAGACTGGTCCAGGTATACCGGTCAGTCTTGAGCCACCAGGATAGCCTTCCACATATCCTGTTCCTCCCTTGAGTGGTAACTCTTTTCTAACCTTAGAATCCTGAACCAATTTGCTCCAAAGACTCTGTCATTGAAAGGAGTCCATAGGTTGATAAAATAGGTTTTCATGAAAACCACACATAGATAGAAAAGGTAAGAGTTACACGTGCCAGAAGCGAGGAATACCGCTCGGAAGCCCGATTGAACCTGTCCTCATTCACTGCTATCTCCATATATTGGATGCCAAGCTTGAAAGGGTAATGGTCCGAGAGGATGGGGCCGTAGTCTTCTATTACGCACGCTACGCAGACGATATGGTCTTCGGCTTACCGAGAGGGGATAAGTCCACGCGAGTCACCCAGGGTCTCAAAAAGGTCTTAGCTAGAGTCCTTAGGGAGCTCCTACAGGGCTTCACTTCTACTGAAATTTCCAGAAAACAACCAGGGAGGCTACAAATTATCGGCTTGCCCCTGTCTCTGAAAAGTGAAGGTCAGCTCCACGTGGGTATTCCATCCAAACGATGGGAGAAGAGGATGACACTTGTTCGTATTGAAAACCGGAGACGAAGGGAAAGAGGTTTGATTGGAACATGTTCTACAAGAACTCCTGTGTAGAACACGCCCGTATCTATTCTATGGGCTGGCTTCAGGCCAACCCTACTGCTGAAGTAGAAAGCATCATATTCCGGTTTTTCCAACACTTGATCAGGAACCGGGCGCAGAAATTCCTTGAAGAGAAGGGGATGCCTACAACCAATGCCTAAATAAAGGCATATGTCGAAAAGTGCAACTACTAATAGATTCAGTAAAGGAAGGCCCGGAACGGGCTGAGCTACTGCCCGAAATAGAAGAGGACGACTAGAGTAGAGGAGCCTAATTCCAATCCAAACAATTGACGAGGGAGTCTAATTATTTTTCCGTTCTTGATTGTTTCAATTGCACTTTCTTCATTGGAGGGTTGCTTGGAAAGTGCGATAGTTACGGCGCTTGGAGTATACGGATTGAATTCTTCCTTCTTCTATAGGTCTTTCTGGGCGGCGAGGTGGAAAAAAGGTGTAGAGAGGGAGAAGGTACATAAAAAAAACGATTTCTAAGGTAGAAAAGAGGCATCCACCAGTCATTGAGAACAGCTAATCCCGGAATTAGCAGGCCGGTATGCGAAGAGAATTCGGTATTGAATCCGCGAGGCCAGGTGAAGAAAAGTCCAATATGGGTGGATTACCTTTTTCTGAAGGATAAGTCTCTGGGACTGACTGAACTGAATGTATAGCGTCAAGATAAGAAGCACGGTAGTCGAAGATGTACCTTGTGGGGTGGGGTACGAGTAGACCAGACCAATGATGAAAAGCATAGATACGAGCATGGCCTCCCTGTCTCAAAAGCAGGCCGCCAAGGGTGCTCGCATGAAGCATTTCTCACTCATAAATAAGTAGTTATCACAAATTTAGAAACATGCTCTGATTTCTCTTATCGAATTTCATTCATATTTTCCAGTATTCGGAGTTGCTTGGGAAAAGGTCTAGTCAGGGTCGGTTCTGTTCGGAGTTTCGGGTTGATCGGAAAAAAACACCCTAATTAAGACTTTTGTATAGTTTGTGTCAACCTGAGTTTGGTTAAGTGCCCGCCCGCCTAGATAGATACATAAGTGTCAGTTTGAATGAAGTCAAGTGTAAACCGTGTCAACAACGAGAAATTGAAGTGTAAATCTGGATGGTTTGAAGTGGAAACCTTAACATGCAAAAGTGTCTACCTCATTAGAAAAGCAAGTATCTACCGGCGATATATTCATTCGAGTATCAACCGGCGTCAACCAGTTGTCAAACTCCAAATATTTCGTTCGTAGGGGCATGAAGAAGTTGCTAAACCGGTTGTAAAGTGGCTCTGATAAAAACCATCATTGCTTTATTTTTTACTTTTCATCTAGTAACGTGCATGAATGGATATGGTGGGTAAGATTTGAAAACGTTTGACATCAACCGGGCTCTACTTTGCTTTTACTTTACTTCACTTGCCAGGTCATTGTTGTCGATATTGAGGTGAGGACTCTCTCTTTATTCTCGTTTTATTTATCACTAAATGATCTAACAAACGCATGATTTGATTACTAAATATTGAGTCATTGAACGAATATTCGAGTAAATTCACCTTTTTCTATGAAAGCAAGGATTGGGCTGGGTTGCTTATTCGTCATCACGGAGCAACCCGGTACCTTTTCTTAGGCGAGCGACTGAGACGAGAGCTTTCAATTATGCCGTTTTGGTCAAATCCCAGGGCTCTTTCTGATTTGATTAAATACTTCTATGTTGTATGATAATAGAAAGTCAAGATCTCACTCGCTTTTTCTGCTTTTCTCGGCTGTTGCCTTTTTCCACATCGATTGCTATAGGAGTTCCATCCTCAACCTATGTATGCTCAAAGAACTGGATCACGGAACTCTCAGCCCTTCGCCCCAAGGCTACGAAAACGTTTCTACTCCCTTTCCCTTCCCAACGTCATATCTTTCTTCGACAAGAAGGAAAGATCACTCTCTATCTAAATGATAGAACCACTGGCACGGTACCTTTCACATTGGTAAGTCAAATCCTGGTGAAGACATCACGAGCAATGACACGACGACATCATCTCCACTTCGTAGCCCATCGGTCTTCATTCATTGAAGCCAGGGCATTGACTGACTTTCAGCGATCGCTATAAGAAAGACATAAAAAAAGTTCTCCTAAACCTGTTCCTTTCCGTTACTACTACTTGGAATTGGAAGTCTAGGAGCAGGACTAACCTTTTTCTTTCGTTTAAATAAAGTCGAGATGTAGCTTTCTCTATCTCAATAAATTATTCCACCTCCATTCATTGGAGAACAAAGCGTTATCTGATTAGATCCTTGCTTCAAACTCAACCGAATCAAGTTTCAAAAATAGATGTGGAAGAGGCAAAGGGAAGAGCGGGGTTGCCGAATTGTTTCTCAGAGCCGGACGAAACATCTATCTCTATTTACAATACCCCCAAGAAAACTTTGTCGAAAAAGGTTGTCATCGTAATAGGGATTGCACCTCAACATGGCAGCCCTCAATTCTGCCAATTGTGTGTGACTTGTACTCTTCTAGGCTTCCTCTTTGCCTCAAGTGATTAAACTCATCAACTACACCAACCACATTTCTTACCTCAAACCTCTCTACAATCTCTTGAATTCACTCTTGCCAAGATACTTGTCCCCTATTCACTAAGAAACTGTTGTACCAGCTTTCAGCTCTCCCCCTAAGGTGCATAGCCGAAAGTTGTACCTTGTACCAATCCGTAACTTGGTACACCGAAAAGTAATGTTCACACTTTTGTATCCAAGACCTGGCCCCTTCAAATATTGGAAAATAAACTCTAGGAGGTTGATGTATCTGCTGCCCATATTGATATTGATTTTGCGGCCTTTGTTCTTGCAGGTATTGGTACGGGTCATGCTGTTGAGTTGGAAGCGGTTGGTTAAGGTAAGTATATATTGGCACTTCTGGTTTCATGGAATTTCCAGCATAGGGCAAAAGTATTGGTTGGGAAAATTGGATATTTGGTATTGAATTGGGTCTTGGTTGTGGTGGTGGAGGTGCAGGATTAGGTCTAATATTATCATGTTTTGAGCTGTGAGGAAGGCCATAGGTGGCTGGAAACAAGTGTTCGTGCCAAGGTTTTGAGGGGGATAGAGAGGGTTATTTTTGTGATTGGGTCTTTTAGTTGCTTTGCTACTAGAGGTCTAGGTGGTCAGGGGTTTAAAGGTCTGGAATAGGTGTGAGTGGTGGTCGTATTCAGTACCAATGGTACGGTAATTGGAGGTTCAGGCGGTTCAGGCCTAGGATAAGAGCTAGAGGCTTGTTGAGGGGTAGCCATGGTTTCAGCTTCACTGGCAACAGCTGGTAGGGACATTTGTTGTGGTGTTCTAGGAAAATGAACCATATTGCCCCTAGTTGTGTTAATCGAGCTATGCTCTTCTTCAATGCTCCGCGCCTTCAAAAAAGTAGTTTTGTTGCTTGCGCTTTAATTTAGGAGTTTCAACTTAACTAGCATATGTGCATTTGGGTTGTTGGCATATGTCGGCTGCATACTGGATGCTTTTCCATCATTGTTCGACTTGCACAGAAATAATGGGTCCCTTCTGGTTTCTTTTTCTCCCTCCAAGTTTGTTCTTCACTGTAATGTGTGTCAACTCAACAAGAGTGAGCACACCCTTCCTGCTGGTCTTCTTCAACCTTTGTCTGTTCCATTACAACCTGGGTCTTCTATTTCAATGGATTTTCTTGAAGCACTCCCCAAGTTTTATGGTTATAGCTCAATACTTGTGGTCGTGGACCGTTTCACTGGCTCATTTCATTCCTCTATCTCACCCTTTTAGCTGTATACCCTATCTTGTATCCAGTAGTAAGTCTACTCTTCTTACCCCCTCTCCTCTACCTTTTGTGGCCCATCTATTAGCTTTTTGACCATCTTTGAGTCATAGCGAGACGGCTCTATCTCTTTTCACAAGTACAGCCGTAAGTACAGTTGCGGGCGTCAACGATCAGCAGTACTGAGCTACGGAAAGTCTATCGAATTATAGCTACGGAAAGTCTATTGAAAGGACCTAATCAAAGGCTACTACAGCTATAACTGACCCGCCTATGGAATCTATTGGCTCGGCTGAACCGACATGAAATGAAAGAGAGGAAGGCGGAAGCTATTGGCAAATAGAGGGGGGATGTTCTCCGTGTCTTTTAGCCCTCACTAGATGACAACTTGCTTACTTTTCACTTCTTCTTAAGCTTGGCAGACTAGTTCCTGACTGACTTGATAGTGCGATGAGCTTACTTGCTCTAGTTCTATCCTCAGGATTTACTTACCTGAGTACCTAGCACCGAGGATCGATGTAATTTACTTTCAAAAAGATGCTGTTGATGCTAACACGCATATAAATAGATGTTCCCCACTGCTTGCTCCTCTTACCCGAATGGGGTTATATGCCTTAGTGAAACTCAGGGTAAAGTGGCAGAGGTATGACCTCGGGAAGAAAGAAAGATCGGGCAGGGAAAACGGGGTTCGAACCCGCGACTTCTGGCGTGACAGACCAGCACTCTAACCAACTGAGCTATTTCCCCCTTTCGTAACTACTGTCGATTCAACAGTCACCTACCGGTTACCTTTGTAACTATACCAAAGTAGCTGTACAACAGAATGCCCTTCGCCTTTAGTACTTTTCTTATATATATTATGTTATATACTAAATGTGTCAAAGCAATAGAACTTATTGAAAAAAAAAACAAGCCCATCTTTCTCAAAAAGGAAGAGAGGGTGCGCCCCCCCAGAGAGAACCCCATTCTTTCAAGAAAGTTCTAATTAATTATGTAGAAAAAGAAATAAGGAAAATAGGAGTAAGCGAGTAGGGTCAACAAGATTCTAAACGAATACCACAAGTGACGGAACCGACGATGATGAAGAGATAAGGGGCGAAGGATATTTTTTCTATTATTCCAATTCTTATTTATTGATTATCTAATTTATTTAGATCCATATTCATTTGCATTTGCAAATACAAACTCTCTTTCATTTTCTTTTTACTTTTGCGCTAAGGATAAGGGAACTGAGAAAAAAAGAGCTGGCTTGGCTGGTACATCAAGCATATGACATATTGCTTGTTCGGTGTGGTACACATATCTGTCAATGTCAATCAAGTAAGAAAATGCATTCCCACTGTCTGAGGAAAAGGTGAAGAATTGCAATTTATTGAGCTTGTAAGGCCCGTTGAAGTCCCCGAGAAAGGGTATAAATAGGGCTATAAGTAGGCCGTTTGCTATTGCAATAAGGGCTGCTCGCCTTTCCTTTTGACGGCTTGGCTTCCTATCGCTCCTATGTAGTGGTCGGCCTTAAAAGGAGTCTTCCTACCATACCATCATGCATGCCTATGTTATAGTGCGTTAAGCTTCGCCAGAAGCAAGCAAGATGATGAAGCGAAGCTTCGTAGACAAGGCTCGTTCCGTGCTTGACTTACGAGCTCGTGTAGTAAGGCCTCACCCTACTTCAATAAGGGCTTATGCACTCCACTCGTAAACGAGCGTTAGAGCTTTTTGAGCGAGCGAGCGAAGCCTTCCTGGAGCTTCCCCCTTCCCTCACCCGAGAATTGCATTTCCGCTTCAGCTTCCCCGGTTTAGTTGGTTTGGAGGATTAATTGATTGGATACCCAATCCGCATAATCTTTCAAAGTCACTGCTTCTACGACGATAGGCGTAAAGGCATGATTAGTTCCACGAATCTCACTGCACTGACCATAGTAAACTCCTTCTCGTTGTACCGAGATGGAGGTAAGATTTGAACGACCAGGTACAGCATCACATTTGACACCTGAGGAAGGTACAGCCCAACTATGAGGTACATCAGCGGGTGTTACAATCATACGTAGATGAGTTTTGGCTGGTACAATCACTCTATTGTCAACTTCTAATAAACGTGATTGACCCAATTCTGGATCATCTTCTGGAATCGTATAACTGTCAAAAGTGAGTGACTGTTCATCGGAACTGTTATAGTCCGAATACTCATAAGGTTGGGTCGACGCCCGCCTCCCCCCAAACTTGACTTGCAAGTTTCCCCGCAAAAAGCTCTCCACGCCTACTCTTATTTATAAAGAGCACTATTCTTCTTTAGTTAGGTAGTTCTCCCCCCTCTATGAGACCGTAAGACCCCGATGGAATATTTGGCCCGCTTACTAATAGGCAAGAGGGGACCCTTTCTCGCCCAGCCCTACCTACATCAGTGAAGCTGGAACCGAGGAAGACAATGTTCAACACACATGAGACAAAATGAAGGTATGGGACGGCCAGTTCACCACGGAAAGGGATGCTAGTCGGCTTTGGCGAAGTTGTAGGCCCCAATAGATCAGATCTCAAGAGTGATTCCTCACCTATCCTGCCAGGGGCCAAGTCGAAGGCTCGAGTATAGATTCCCTATGCTCATGTGAACGGCCGGCCCGTAGATCTAAAAGGATCCATAAAAAAGACCGGAAAGTATGTTTGTCCACGAAAAAAAACTCGTTCATGAGACCTCGAATTCCCACGTTCCAGCCTGCATTATGCCAGCAGGTCCCACCCCCAATTTCTTGAGTCACCCTTATCTAAAAAAAAGGACGGAGTCTATCTAGATCATAGGATCACTGTATTCAGAGGTCAATTCTCTTTCTTTGACCTCCCACCGTTCACGACATCCCTTGCTTCTCGCAAGAACGGCTCCTCGGTGGAGGAGTAGAAGCGCTGGTCCCCTTCGGTCAAGTGCTTGTGCGTGCTCTTACCTACCGTAGGACCTCCGTCCCCGAAGCGAAGAAGGAGGAGCAGGAACAACAGGTTGTCCTCTCTTGGCCCAGTAGTTCCGCAACTACTACCGTGGTTGTTGCCAACGGGGATCCCCCATTCCGAAAGGTAACGGGACCAGCCCTTAGGTCCAAAGTTGTATGCCACTGCTGTGGTGCCGATAGATTCACTACTGAAGCCCCGTTATCGGACATTGCAGGCTTAGCATCTATTTTTCGTATATCGCTCCACCACACCGAGAAGAGGTATGTGTACCTCCAGCAATAACAAGAATGGAACCATAGGCTCCTATGCTGGGAGCATTTCGGGGTATAGGTCTAACCACCTCAACTCCCCGTTTCTGGCATGCTATAGTTCTTTTAGTCTCTCGACGACGGGAATGGGAGATGACCGGTAAGCCAGATGCTTCGCGAACCACCGGTACATTTCGTTGCACTTAAATCACCCTCGTTAAGAGGCGCACTCCGATACCATTGATGTCCAATAGCTTTGATAGTAATGGCTGGATCTACTAATACCCCGTCCATTGAGTATAACAGAGCAAACGATGGTATAGCAATGAACAAAAGAATGACACTTGGAAATATGGTCCGAATAATTTCGATAGTAGTTCCATGAACAATCCTTTGTGGGATTGGATTAGTTTGCTCGTTGAAATGCCATAAAGCGCGAACCAACATCCGTGATACGAAAACCAAAATAAGAATGAGGAAGAAAAAGATATCGTGATGTAAGTCAATGATTCCTTGCATCATAGGTGTTGCTGCGTCTTGAGATCCTAATTGCCATGGTTCCGCAGCATCACAAAGAGCGATTGTGAGGAATCGACATGATAATGAACGAAGAATCATTGGAATTTCCCATCTTTTTCAGCTCTGCTCCCGAAAAGAGAAAGGAAAGGAGACTGATCTTGACGTCGGCGTTGGTTTTTCCAACGAAAAACAAGAACATTCTTTCACGAACTTCCATGACAAAATGCTAGTTGCCTCGTAACGCATACACTGGAGCGTTTGTCCCATCGACGAAGACTACTTACTATACGCGTTTTCTGAAGAGCAACAACGGAAAAAAAATAGGTGAACCTGGATACCATACTATTAAAGAGAAAGATACAGACTAACAAGAAATCAAGGACCTCGTGAGTACTACTTAGTCGGCCTCATCAATTAGTCATGCCAATGAGATATCAAGCCCTCGATTCCAACGGGGCTACGGACAAGAAAGGTCCTTTCGAGATTCTATTTCCCCTTGGGTCTATCAAGCTGAACAGTTCGTGGGGATATAAGAAGATCACACTTAGACAACTGTCTACACTACCTCTTTAATGATCCGGATTCCATGACGCATAATTCATCTGTCCATATATATTCCTAATTTCATATTCATCACCATTTCAAATCGGGCAAGGAGAAGTCGTCGTGTTGGTTCTAGGATGGAATGATCTTTTGATCCAAAGATGCCGGTGCTAAAACCTCTTGTGTCTCTTTTAATAGGACCGCGAAGGCAAGAGCATTGAGGAAGCAAGGATTCTCCCATAACTAATTAATGCGGGAAAAAAACAAGATTTCACTGAAAAAAGGTGCCTAACCCCGGGATTTTTCGATACTTTTCTTGAAATTGACTGGATTTGGAAGAAAATGCACTCAACCTAACAAATCCTGATCAATTCAAGTGGTTAGTTTAAGGGGGTACATGGGGCTGACGCCGAAGGAGATAGGAATGAAGTAGGGCGGGCAGCTACCCAGAGATTGGAATGCCCTATCGACAGGGAATGCTGGTACCACCTACGGTGCTTGATAGTCTTCAATCCAGACGGTCTCGAGAGTACCTTGACCCATAGCATAGGGCTTGATGTGGCTTTGGGGCTTCCCAAAAGGTAATAGAATAGGTAGTTCAGGCACCATCATCAATATGTTGCTGCTATTGAATCCGGTTTTGAATCAAGCAGCAAGAGTCCGACCTCAGGGTCCACCATAGAAAGGCATTCCTCAGTCCCAGAATAGCATGCATACGGGAGCCATATTCCAATCATGTGAGCAGACTTCTTCGATAAGCAAGCAGCTGTTCGCGTAGGCCCGGATACAGAGGAAAGGGAGGGGAAGGTATAGAAATCTATCAAAAGAGCACCTTAACGGCGATGCCTGGAAGGAGTCCCTCTTATTTCAGTATATAGGACTTCTTGTCCGCGGGACCTAACTAACTACCCGATCGATGGAAAATAAGGGCAAGTCAATACCAGATCGCACTCAACAAAGTAAAACGGGATGAATTCAATCGCCAAGACCTGCCACTGGCTGATTCCATAAGCACAGAAAGAAGGGTTTACGAATAAAAAAAAAGCTGCTCATTAGGGTCTCTTTTCATATCCGGCTATGTGAAAACCCACGTACTCTTCTCTGAAACAGCCTACCTACCTTTTGCTTTTTCAGATAAGTAAATAAGCGGACCTCCTTTCCGGAGATCAAGTTTCTACTGGACTAACCACGGGTCTTGATCACAAAGTTCTAAGGTCAATTCTCTAATGAGAACAGACTCTGTCCACAAGGGCCATCAAGCCAACTATATGGAAGGACCCAGTCCCACATTCCCGCTCGTGTTCCGTTTTCCTTGTGGTTCCCGTAGTCGAAGCAGCTTAAAGAAGGTCAGGTTTGGAACTCGTGAGGGATGTTTCGTTGCATGTGGATCTTCCGCGCCTACTTTGTCCTAAATTTGGTCACCCATGCACTTTTCTAGTTAGGGCTCGACTGGGTCCTTTGATAATATAGGTAAGTCGGGCTTCTTTTTAAGCAATATCATGACTAGAATCTTGAGAGGATGACTACGTCCTTGAAGCTACAAAGTCCAACGAATGTTGAATCGACGCATGACGAAAACAAGGAAAAAGAAAAGGTGACTTCCGTTGACCAAGGAAATCGAAATGTATGTGCCGGTAGAACAAAGATACCATTAGGTGATAAATTGATGCTGCCTGCACGCACAGATTCAGGAGATGACAATTTTAGCTTCAATATGAGATGCCAATGATGCATTCAAAAAGGAATGAGTGCTGCCCGAGTCGACCAAGAAAATAGGGTAACATCCAAATTATGGACTACTGAGAAAGCTAACTGAATGGAACGGAGTGCAGGAGATTTCTGATTAGCTTCAGCGGAGAGGACCCTTAGATCCGAAGCAGAGTCATCATGGTCCTGTAACATAGAATAGTCTGCAGCAGTACTCCGCGATAATTCCGCCATTTCCTGAACAACATGGAGTTGAACAGTAGCTTTACACTGACAATCCTTCGCCCAGCGCTCACCACAACCAATCCAGAGAACCTTCGCGCGCCGATAAGCCTTCAGTCTATCATAAGAAGAATACTTGAAACTTACACTTAGACACTTGAGTAACCAATCAAATCGTACATCTTGTGGCATGCTCACCAATATTGACGTAAAGTGAGGTGATCAGGGTTGATGCTGTGATGCGAAGGGAAGGGGCCACTCAATTCAATTCAATGTCGTAATCCGACCCGGCTTCTCCTGTCCGCACTTGGGACAGATTGATACTCGTTTTTTGCTGGATTTGAACTTGCTTAAAAAGAAAGGACTCAGCTTCCGCAAAAGTGATCGATGGAGAAGCTCAAAAGTCTCAATCCACCACTAGCTATCATTCAAGTTTGCACTTTTCGAGCTCATCCTTACCTTTGCGCTTTAGCTGCTTGTTCCCACTAACCCATTTCATTTTCTTAGCTGGATCCTTCATAAAGTATCTCTTATCGCTTGTCCAGAGCCTGGATGTCAACCTTAGCCAGAGCCTGTATCTCATCAGTCTCCATCTGAGCCTCAATCGTGAACTGAAGATGACGCGCGGTCAGCGAGGAATGAATTCGAAAACCCGTACTTGGAGCATTATTGCACTTGGGATAAAGTAGATGTCGAAACAGCTTCTTCTTCAAGTTCGCTATCGTGAGGGATGTCTATGATAATATGCTCACTGCATATGAGTTAGTTCATTCCATGAGGTCGAGGAAAGGTTGAAACCATTTTAGAGCTAGGCGGGGTCTCTCAGATGCAGACTAACCCATTTCGACGTGAAGCATCGCATCGGCTTGTGATCCTAAATCTAGTGATTGATTATTGACTTGTCAAGGGCAGGTTGGTGTCTTAATGTGGAGGAATTCCGTACCTAAGATAAGAAGTTTCATTTCATGCCTACCGTAGTCCCTATTTTATTGGGCATAGTCCCCCTTACCTACTCCCGAGAGTAGAAAATCAACATTTATGTCGTTCTTAATAAGAAAGAGATGCTCGGGTAGCAAAGTAGCCTACCATTAGGTATTGTTTGAGCCCGTAACTTCCATTAGGAGAGGCATCCTCGCTCAGTTTCAACTGGTGGTTACTTAAGTTTATTTTCTCTGCCGGATTGCGTTTCAAATTCAGACTTGTCTTTGTTAAACAATGCTTTCGGGTTGCCTAGACCAGAGAATTCAAGAAATATAGACGCGCATTGCCTAATTGGTAGTTTATTTCCCACCATAGCTTTACTCAAGTGGAAATCCTTTGAATCGAACAAAAAGTTCGTAACCGCTAGGCTGCATCGTCCCCTTCAACCAGAATCATCTAGATTACAGATTTCATAACTGCATTTTGCAAGAAGAGAGTGCCTCCCATTCTCTGGAGTAACGATAATAATAACACTCCACGTCGCCTTCAGGCTTGGATCCATGCCTTGCATCTTCTTCTTTCTCAGAAAAGAACTCAGATCGTTCAGATTCTTTGCCAGGAGAGTCCCCGGCTTTCGAGCCCTACTCGTGGGAGTTGCTTTATCCATCATTGCTATTGGCATCTTGGCGTTAAACAATTCGTTTATATAAACACTTTGACATAGCAGAATCCTTCTCAGGTTGATTTGTGTGCCACTCGTCATCAGACAGTGAAACGTCCGGTCTAGCCCTTAGCTGAGGGACTTTGGATTTTGTTCACGCGGTGATCTTCTCTCTTTCCAAGAGTACTACCCTTTACGTAGTCTATGTCTGGGGAGACAGGTGCGGTAGAGAGGTCCCCCACTTCGATTCCTGTCCCGTTAGCATCTCCGATCCGAGAGTTGGGATGACTCCGTTAGTTTCGGTCGGGAGCCGGACGGTAATGGACCTACAACCCTTGCTTGTGGACTAGCTGCAGAGCTAACCTTTGTTCTATTGGTTTGGTGGTTGCTACCAAGACGATTTCTTTATGCCCATCAAAGAACCTCGAGATGCTAATCCACGAAAAACGATACGAGAAATGCGAAAGAACTCAACTGCGGAACGAGGGCGACCCGTGAAAATACCTCGGTTTCTTACTCGTGCCATTGAACTCTTTCTTGGCAACTTGGACAACTTATAACGATGTTTGTCCCGCATATCAGACAGAAGATCGGGTTACAAAATTCGAAAGCTTTCGTCTCAATTCATATTTAGCCGCGAGCAATCTACGTTTGTGATCTCGTATATTTCGTCGCTTCTTCGGCATCTTACTTAGTTTCCCCCTCATCTTTTAGCAAAAAGCCGCTCCACAGTAGTAAAGTCTCATCTTTTGTATTGGCCGAAGTGACAATAGTCACATTGAACCCTCGAATATGCTCGAAGATCTCGAAATGATCTTCCAGTTCCGGGGAGAATTCGCAAAACTCCGTTTCCATAAAGAATTTGATGGAGTTTTCCCGTATTTCGACCGGAGAATCCAACATAGACATTACTGTAAAGATTCTGACCAAAAAATGGTACATTCCATGCCCTCGGAGAACGCTTTGTCGTGCAAAGTCACTGACATATCCAGTGTCTTTTTCGGACCCCAAGAATGGATTGGATCGAAACGACTTTCCTGCTTGAAAATAGGGGCCCCTTTGTGTCTGTATGAATCTCTGACCGCACAAAATCTCCATAGCCAATTTTCCAAATTGGATTCTGAAATCAGAGGCAGCTTTTGGTACTAATCTTATTTCAAACAATCCAGGAACTTCCATAACATTGGCGTGATTCAGTTTGAGCAACAGATCCTGACGTAATACATCTTCGTAATGAAAATGGAGTGGAAACATCATGGCTTTTCCGCTTTTTTTGAGAATGAGCACTGTGAACTATCCGCTTCAAAAAGGATAGTTGATCGAACCGAAACCAACGTCAAGTATGAGTTATTAAGCGCCGAATCAAAAAAAGTGTACTTCCTTTACGCTTGATGTAGGATTTACCTATTAATATGAAGTTCACTCTTCTGCTGACTTGAGTCCAGAAGGGAAGCGACTGATTTCCAATTCTTCTTTGCTAGCGCTTGACTCCTGTGGAATTCCATTAACAAGCTTAAAAGAAAGCCTTTTATTTGGTTTTTGAGATACTAGTTATTTATAGGTTAAGTTCGATATTTCACTCCGTGGGCCGGCTAATTAATTCAAGTAATTCCTGGAGGGGAATCAATCGAAGAGATTGCCTGCCCATGCTACAATTCCTTACTCAAAAGGACTAGAGTGCTAAGCTGCCTTCCCGGCACCACCACTATAATGAATGGCTCAAACAAATAGGAGATGAGAATCTAATTGATCCTTTCTAGAATAGAATATAAAGAGAAGCTTGTTCTGCCCATCTATCTAGAGAATGAAAAGGAACTAATGCCACTGATAGGAAATACATAGACCGTACGCCCACTTACCACTCTACCACTTCAATTCAATGACGGACTTCACCGATACCGATACCAAACCTAGCTTGAGAGAGATCGATCACAGGCATGTGGTGAACGATACCGAGAGAAAGAGCACTGAAATGAACCATATCGAGCACAGGTCTCACTCTACAAGTCAAGTTCGATGAGCTCTTAGCGGACCTGTGCCTACTATCTACTAAGTGTGTGCTAGGGAAAGAAAGCAAGCTGCGCAGTTCTCACTCTGTCCGGTGACCAAGAAAGCTTAAAGAATACCGTAAAGTGATCACTGAAACCTCATACCGATTCGCCACGTGAAAGCGGGGTTAAGGTAAGGCAGGAAAGACTGGCGCCGAAAGATATATATGTTTTGAAGAGATAGATCCGCAGGCAAAAATCTTGAAGGAAGGACTGACTGAAGGAAAGACCGTAGCAAAAGCCGAAGAAGATGCGAATCAGGAAAAGGGAGACGAGTTCCAGTTGTTAGAAAGACCAGTGCCCGGAAAAGCAAGTCGGAAGGGGATCCGGATGTTCAGTGCTTAAAGAAAAAAGATAGGTGTTGCTCTGTTGTTTGCTTTGAGGTTTCCCCTAGTTGGGGAGACCGAGAAGAAAACCAGTAGGAAGGCGATCCGAAGTCTAGTGTGAAAAGAGCTAGTTGCCCGCCTCTTGATGGAGAATTGAAAACATCCCAACGTATTTTTCACTAATTAAGTAGTAGTGAGGCGTCGGTACGTCAGCTGGAGAAGAATGCTTGCTTTTTGTATCACTGGTGTAGTGATTGACACGGTCTTCGCATATTGAACAACCTAAGAGTGGAAACACCTTAATCGCTTCTCCAAGCTTATCTATATATATTTCTCGATGGAAGCAGAAGGAAAGGCTTAAAGAAGGTGACAAGAAGAGAAACTTATTAGTTCGTCGTAGCCAACTTATCATTCCAATGAGAGGTCGAAGTACGATAGAAGTTATTGATACCGATTTAGGCGAGCAGCATAGCCTGGCAGAGCCAGAGGAAGAAGTCCGTCTTGTTAGCGAGTTAGCGAGTAGTTTCCTTTAGACGATTTCCGCGAGCATACTAGCTTTTCACGAACGCAGAGGAGAAAGAAAACCAACAACCAATAGGGTGAGGCAACTAACTACCAATCCTTTTATTGAATAGCCGCGGCGTGGGTAAACATAAAGAAGCCACAGAAGAAATCAAGCCAAAGGCTTCTCACTTTCTAAAGTAGTAAAAAGTGGATCCCCGCTTCGAGGCGCTTGGCGTAGATCTTTGAAAATCGTCAATCGGGTGAGCCAGCTATTATTGAGGGAGGCCAGGTCTACATACGTAATATCAAGTTGCTCTAGTTGCGTGTCTTTCGTACGGAAAGATGGGTGTTTTTATCCAAGCAAGGGAATAGAATAGGTAACAACCCCCCCCCCCCTCACATCAAGCCTGTACGCTAGCTACCAACATATACTATGGAGTCCATGGCTACCTCCGCGGATGGAAGACCGTAGATTTTTCACTTTCGCTGAAGAGTTGAACTCTGACTGAAAGGACTTGACACATTGCCAAGGCGATTTTATTAGCCAGCTGTGGGATAGAGATCTGCGGTAAACGAGCGATAGCCTCTAAAGAGTGCCGAAATAGGATTGGTTCCTTTTTCTAAAGATCCGAGACTGGTGAACGTATTGCATAATTTAAAGAAGCCCATTTCGTTAGAGGGAGGGAGCCCTTCCTACCTTTCTTTATTTAAGTGCTAGTGTCAAATGAGACAGTTGCCCGCCTTGGAGGGGTTGTAGCGAAAGCTCCGAAGTCCACTTCTTTACCAACTTGAATTCATAAGGAGACCGAACTCTATTCATGCTCAAGTGAACCACGGGTGATGATATTCCGCTGTTCTGAAATCAAATAGGAAACCGATGGCGCTTGTGTTTTTGATCTCGGCATGAGAAACTATTCCTCCTCCTTTTGCTTACAATCACCTCACTTCCCTTATAAGAAGATAATAGTGCTTGTATCCTGGGTCATGAGGTTCCCCTCTTCAGTCTGATAAGAAGAAGTCAAGGTCTCGGTTCCGTATTAAGTAAAGATAAGGAACCCGCCCAGAGGATTTCTTCGGTTTCGGTAGGGAAGCCACTGGTTCGTATCACGCTATGGTTGAGGGACCTTCTCGGTTCAAAGCTAACAAATAGGTCTCATGTTGGCACTCAATCGCTAAGAGCAGCCAACAACTTAACTTGCAGGCTTTCAAACCTGCTCATACGGTAATGGCGAGGGGTTTTGCGGATCCCTTTCTCTATGAGTTTCGGTTGATAATGACTTAAGGTGAGCAACGAACCTCCAATCACTTTTTCAGGAATACACAGAGAGAACCATCCGGCTGCACTCAACTGCAAACTAAAGGAACTCCTAACAAGCAGGGGAATTTCTCCTTTGTTACTGGTCGGGACGACCTAAATCCTGTGGTCAGTTCGGACAGGGGCATTACAAACGAGCTATGCTCTATGATTTCGCTTTGTTTACACGGGTGAGTGACCTACACCTTCCAATCTATGGTTTCACCCGCGAGGTAGAACTTTCTCTAAAGCTTCTTCGCTCCGTAATACACTTGCGCCTTCCTTTATAACCATGCACTCCCACTACTTCTTTAGGACATGGCTGACTTGCTTATCACAAGTCGTCTCCCGAAAAGGCAAATATCGAGACTGAGATGCTGCTTGGAGTCTTCATTCTCTAGGGCAGAGCTCACTACCACTCATTATCGGAGGGAGACGTAATAATACTGAGCTATTCTTCGATTTCCTTGCTTGCGAGATCAAAAACTGGGTATCGAACAAAGAAATCTGCTCACGGTACCTCTTACCTCAAAACTTCTATTGGATCTGGGAGAAGAAGAATTCCAATTTGAATGTGCTCATATCCAACTACCCGAAGGGACGATATCAGGAAAAGCAAAAGGTGCATGGGCGGTTTCAAGTTGTTTTGGTTGTGCAGCTTTCGATCACTGTGTCAGCCGAGCTCTAACGCTTCTATAAAGTGAGAAATCATGGTACCTTCACGTCTACCTTTCCCAAGGGCTAGTTCAATTCCAGAGAAATGCAAGCAATCGTACTGGACTCCCGCCGCCTGCTAGGCTCACTATACCAAGTTAAGTTCCTCCAAAGTATTTTCATCATCGGTATCAGCAGAGTCACAAGATAAGGGATAAAGATAGTAGCCCATAGCTCCTTTATCAATTTCCTTCTGAAACTTAGCAGGGTCTAACAATGTTGGAGAAGTAGTATTGCTGCTGTCAGAAAGAATAATGGTTTCTTGCCCATTGTGACAAATACTCATTGTTCTGGCCTTCCAATCTAAATTGATTGGACTGTGACGATATAGCCAATCATAACCCAGTATAACATCATTGCTTTCCAATTTCAGTAGCTTGAAGGTGTCTTGAAATGTGTGCCCTTTAATAAGTAGTATCTGCAGTGTAAGCTCCAGTAGTTAATTGACCTCCTCCAGCCACTTTGACAGTAAACAAATGTTTCTGACTCTCATATCAGTGAAGCCCACACCACCATAATCTTTAGGGGTGCATAGGTGTTCCCATCTGACCATGTGAAATTTCTTCTTCTTACTCCCAGTAGAAGTGATTTCTTATTGTATCAACTTTTTTCTGTATTTTGACAGGCAAAGTGTAGCAACCCAGAAGGTACATAGGGACATTTGATAAACATGCATTGATCAATATATCTCTTCCTCCATAAGAGAAATGTTTGCATTGCCAAGAGTCCAACTTCTTTTCTACCTTTTAATGAAAAAAAATCATTAGAAGAGATCTTGTCTTTGCTGATTGGTAATCCCAGATATTATATTTTATTGGAAATTTGCCTATCTCACAGTTATATCAGCTACCCTCTGCTCCTCCTCTACACTCAACCCTACTGTGAAAATATCACTCTTCAAGTAATTGACTTTCATGCCAGACATTTCCTCTAAACAGTAGAGAAGGAATTAGAATCCAGTAATAGACTCCATGTCATTATGCAAAAAAAGCAAAGTATCAGAAGCATATTGCAAATGACTAATCCCCCCTGGTATCAGATGTGGTACCAAACCTCTAATCACACCTGCTTCCTTAGCTCTATCCAGAATTGCAGATAGTGCATCACCTACTAGGTGAAAAAGCAAAGGAGAAAGAGGATCTCCTTGCCTCAAACCTCTGAAAGTAGAGAAATATTCTCGCCAATCTCCATTCATATTCACACACACTTTGCCTCCTTCCACTGCTTGTCTAATCCAATCTATCCACCTGTCAGGGAAGTTTTTCCTATGCATTACCTCTGCCAAGAAAGGCCACTGAACTCTATCATAAGCTTTTTCAAAGTCCAACTGAAGCAAAATTCCTTCAGAGTGAGAGGTTTTCAACTCATGCAAAACTTCATGAAGAATTACACATCCATCCAAAATGTACCTCCCAGGAATAAATCCAGTCTGAAGAGAGCTGATTACTTGTCGAGCCAGAGGAGTAAATCTAAGTGTCAGAGCTTTGGTAATAGCTTTAAACATAACATTTAGAACACATATGGGTCTATACTGTAGGATACTATTAGCATCCTTAATCTTTAGCAGTAGAGAAATGACACCATAGTTTAGTCTGGACAAGTTCAACCTGCCATGATACAGCTCCTGAAGCATTTAGATTAGTATATCTCTCAACTGGGGCCAAAAAGCTCTAAAAAGCTAACAGAGAAGCCATCTGGACCTGGAGCAGTATTTGGTTTCATGCTTTTCACCACCTTGTCTATCTCTTCACTCATGAAGTTAATACAAGTGAGGACTGATTTCTGTCATTCATATAATTCAGAAGAGGAAGGCCGGTTGAGTGCTTTCCGCGTAAGACTATTGAGTTTCCAGCTGATTGCCCATATTTTCCAGGATAGGATTTGTCCACTTGATTGAATTCATGTCATTGAAGCAATGAACTTGCTAGCCAGCGTGCCAAAAAGGTTGCTGACTTTGGGTACACAGAGTAGTGGCGAGAAAAGGGCTTGCGCCTCAGCCGTTTCGCTTGATTCGGACCTTGTGGTTGTAGTCACAGGGTACAAAGATAACCCCACAACCATTTGTTGTATTCTTTAAGTCAATCGCTCGTAGTATGTGCTAGAATGAGATGAGATCCAGCTCAAAGGTGAAGACCTCATTCTTTGAACCCTCCCGGGCAGTTCCTGTTCTAGCTTCTCTATCTCTAGCAAGTGATACGAACAACACAACATCTTCTCCGGTCGTAGGTCGGTAGGGCTTGCCCTGGCTAAGAAATGGAATAAAAAATTCCCGGTTTCTTGACTGTTTCTGAGATTATTTACCTTTATTTACATGAAGATGCACGGTCTCTTACACTTTTCCTAGCTTAAGTTGGCGAATTGGTAAACAAATGGCTCTGCAGCTCCGTTCGCTTCGGCACCACTCCCTTGCTTCTTATCGAGGTCGGTGCCAACAAACAAGTCCCATTCGAGCAATGGAATCTACATAAGAATGTAATCACTGTTAAGTATTCCACTCACTGATGCCCAGGAAAATGGGCCTCTGAAGAAAGCAAAGACAATATCTGTTGAGGGCGAGCCCCGCTCCCGAAGATACCTGATGATAAGTATGTTATCGAAGCGTTAAAGCGAGAATTCACATCTGTAAAAGATTCCCACATTCCGTGAGATTCGTTGCCTACCAAAGAAAGGTGCAAATAAGCCATTTTATTCGATTTTGCCTCTGCTGATCCTGCTCATGCTTTTTTTTCTCAATTGGTAAAGTCTCTCAGCCTTGCAAAGTGGAAAAAGAGATGGGCGTCGGATCCATGTTTCGCTAATCCCGAGCTTGAAGAGAAGTGAATGCCCGTGGGGAAACGAAGAAGGCCTAGGGTTATCTATTGAAAACCATGCATGCCCAGATCTATTACGAAAGTTGGAAAAACACAATGGCCAAATGCACTTATTTTCGAAGAAGAATGAGGCAATCGATCATCCGGACGAAAGGGATATGGAAAGTGGGCTTGTTCTTCACTCTATAAGTAAATATAACAGGCATCCATGGTTAACAAGTAGAGACTTCGCCTTTCTCTAAAGAGCCCAGAGGTCCTGCTAAATAAGATGTATTGTGAGCACAAGATGGACCTGAGCTCCTCTCTTAAACCAAGGCATACTCTACTGGCTTTCCCGTGGAAGTTTTAGAAGGCGGTTAGGTTAAAGATAAAGTGGTTGAGCAGTGAGAAGTGCACCGGAAGTGTACTTCGAGCGATGGGAAGCTAGCGTGAAAGGTGCTCCAGCTTGCTTGCTTGGTCAAAACAGGCTTTAAAGACAGCTTTCTCTTTCGCTATCTTACTTGGATAGTTTAGGCTTTCTTTTCCTTCCTCATTCACCAATCTATCATGACCGTCTTCTTTTCCTCCCTGAACTTATTTGAGTTGGTTTCGGTTGGTGAAGTCACCGGTATGGTATGATGGTTTAGTACCGTGCTCCTATAGTCCCATTGCCATCTCTTGGCTTAGAATTTGACACTTGATCATCGGTCTTCTAGGTCAAATGGGTGTCATCCCTTCTCAGCTTCTCACTTGAAGAACTATGAGATCTCTTGGTTCCAAACGTTAGTTATCCTGTTCTCGAACTTTTTTTTGCCTGCTTTGTCTCAACGAAAGCTTTTAGCCCATCCAGCTCGAATGAAGCTAGCTCTTCCCCTATAATATGCTTTCCTTCGGGGCAGGTTCTTTAAAAAGAAAAGAAGAAAACGTGAGACCGGTTGACTTCTCCGTCCTCAGCTTGTTGAATTGCATGGTGGAGTTAGGGCTCCCATATAAAACGTATAGTCAGTGGGTTGAGTGCTATCAACCAGATAAGATGCTGATAGTCTCGCAGAAGTACTTAACCTTGAAGATCAAATAGGATTTACCATTTCTAGATCAGACCCGGGGTCAGTTCGAAATACGACTCCCGTAAATAGATCTGGTCGAGGAAAGCATGTTGAATATCCGGTTTCATAAAAATAACTACATTCTCACATTTCTCGATCAGAAAACTAATAAGATAAAAAACGCCATCATTCTTATTTTAGAGAGGTGTCCCCAGAAGAAGATTTCTTCAGTATTAGCTGAATGTCTGACTTATGGTAGGAAGCTGTAGTTAGGGACGCCCCTACTTTATTTACAAGATGAAAGAGATCCGTATCAAGAGCTTATTCTTTTGGCTTTAAGCATGGCGTTTTCATTCATTTGTAACTATATAGATATATAGCCCTTGCAACCATGTCCCGGTCTACCCTTTTCCCTGATCTTTGGACCCGTCCACTTAACTTGAGCTTACATCTTGACCCTTGTATGTAGATTTCTGATTTCCTTCGCAATGAACAATCTATTCTCCACTTTTGAATAAAAACACCAACCACAACCGACCCAATAGTAGGAGTAGGCGGCAGTGAAAGTGCCACAGCCAGGGGAAGTGCCAGAGTCTAGAACCGAAGGTGGTTGCCACCTGATAAGATCCAAAGCGCAGCAAAGCCCCACGAAAGCAAACAGTACGGGTGGAGGAGTTACCGTGGGCACCGTGTTGGTTCAATCTCTCTATAGGTAGTGTGAAAAACCCTCAATTCAAGAGTTCCTGTTGACGGTCCCATTCCTTACTCTCTTTTTCAACTAACTTAATTGTAGTCCGCATTTCATTCTGCTGAGGATTTTGCGTATCACAGCTTTCGATCGACCAATACCCAATCCGCTATTAACAAGCAGTTGGATAGAGCTTCACCAGAGGGATTTGGTGTAACAACCCCCTTTACTGCACACTCAATTATAAGGAGATTCTTTCGGGTTAATGCAAAACGAAGTTCTTTTCTCATAAATCAGGTCAAAATCTTGAAATCATGCCAAAAAAACGGGGGGGGGGGGGGGGGGGTTACGCAACTTTTTCCAGTGAGATCATCTATTCCCTTCTCTTTGGCGGATTCAATCATGCCTTGGTAATTGTGGCTTGGCCTAAGCGCTCACCTGAGAGTCCAAGAAAGAAGGCAAAACAGCTATATAGAGCCCCTCCCTCGAGTCGAGCAATGAACAAGTAAGTTAAGTAGAGACAAGGAAGAGGGGAAATGCAGTATCGTTATGTTATAGCAAGATCATCAGATCATGGGTGAAGCAATCGATCATCAAAAAGTTCTTTATCAGCCGGCGGAAAGCGTGGTAATTCATTCATTTCATCGGAAAAGGATCGAACTGGAGTCATCGCATCGTTTCTAGATCTTCGATACCTCTATATTCTGAAGAATAGGTCCTAAAATGGTCAATCGATTGTTTTCTCAACGGGAATCGAGGAAATGGCAAGGGTTTGAGTATAGCGAGCAGAGGAATAGTTTCCTTTATCAAAAGAAGCCTATCGACTTGGAAACAGAAGATGTTGTAACTTAACTGCACCCTTCCTCTTCTGCCGATCTTTACAACGCTATGCACATCTCCTTCTTAGTTTTGAAAAAGAAAAGGGCCTCTTTCCTTTTCCCAATACTTGACCAAGATTTCTGTTTAGTTCAGTTCCAGATTAGGAAGCAATAGATGTTCCATTGGCCGAGAAGGAAACCAGTAAGCAGATTGAAGAGATAGATTGAATAACAGGCAGATTCCCCTCGTAACAGGCATATAAATAAGTCCCATTAAATTGATTGATAGACTACGCATCGATGGTGTCGAGTCAATCCTTGTAAGCTAAATACTACACAACCCTCCTTAGAGGGGGAACCTTAGAGGAAGAATACATATTACTTAGAGGACGGATGATGGTACATAGGCAAATCCTCAATCTATAGATGCTTTAGTGCCAGGCAGGCAGAGCCAGAGCCGCGTCGGGCAACGAACAACTCGTTTTTCGGAAGATAGTTGCGTTGCAGGTAAAGCTAGCAGTAGTTGGAGCTAAAGCAAGCTAGCTATAGGTGTTCGGATAGTTGTGTTGATAGAGGGTTTTCTCCCGGGAGACATATCGATTACACACAAGAACCTAACTCTACTTCTTTTATCCTCCTTACTGCTCCTTATCTCATTTCTCCTTTTATTAGCACAGCACCTTGTACTCCTTTACAGAAGCTGTATCGCTCAGAGCACAAATCGTTGTGCTCCTCACTGTTCAAGAGAGTTCTTGCCCTTCTCTGATCGGGGAAGGTCATTTAAAAACACTAGATCAGCCCATTTCAGTTGAAGAAAAAAAGTGATCCACCTAGAATATATGATCGATACCAAAAGATTGGATGTCATTTCTCAACACCAGCTTCTCACCTGGAGGAGGGAAGGGAGATATGAGCATAGCGATAGCGGTATCTTTTCCTCTTTTGATAGAAGCCCACATGCCCACTCTTCTACCCCCCCCCCCCCCCGTACCACAGGGTATCAGGGGCCTCATGATCTCCACGAACAGAGATCACTACACAGGAAACTGCTATATGAAAAACTTGCTTGCTTCTTCGAATCTCGAAATAACAGAACATATAGAAAGTGTTTTTGTGATTTTTCCATTCTCTTCGGGGAACCTATAGAAAGATTATCAGACGGCTTTCATGATATTATGCTTCCTTGCCCGTGTGGAACATGTGTGAGCATTATGTTTTTCCAACAAGTGATCCGACTGGAAGAAGTGTTATATGAGGACTTCGAGATCAAATAGAGAATTTGTCTCTCCATTCCTCGTGAGCCACTTATTTCTCCGAAATCAGAGATCAGAGTGATTTTCCTCCTTTTTCCCAAATAGTCGACGGTCTTACACCATTGGGATACTTCGGATAAACTGGAGTACATATATGAGAGACCGGTGCTAAAACCTTTTCTCGAGATATCTTCCAGATTCTTAGGGTCCTTGCTCCGGATCTCGCCCCCCCGGTGCGAAAGCAGTTGGTTCCGTAGTTTGAGAATTCTACTAATTCCAAGTATTCCATTATTATTATTAAATAAGAGAATATAAAAAGTAAAGAGGAGAAGACATAACCAGAAGAATTGTGAGAAATAAGTTAATTTATCAAGTTGAGGCATTTCGATTTGGATTTCAAATAAGAAAAAAAGGATTTTGTGAAATTTAGGAGTCGTTCGAAAGCATCAAGAGGGAAGAACTCAGATAGAAAGGCAGGCGAAGTTGGCGGCCAACCTAATTCCCCTCCCAGTTGTACCCTTGTGCATCCCCTTCGTAAACGATTTCCACTGGATCTGGAGATTCCCCGGGGCCCCCCGAATCATCATCTTCGGACCCCGAATCATCATCCCACCTTTTACGCTTCCGCGAAGAAGACGGGCCTGCCTCGTTCGCCCCATCATTTGCTTTTGTGCTTTCAGGGGATCCCGTGGAATGAGCCTCCTGCTCTTCCAAAGGCGCATCGGGGTCGGGAGAATCCGGTTCACCGAGCTCGGCGCGGCGAAACCGCTTCGCCAGATTGGTGGCTATTGCGACGAATTCGCTTGCGTCCCCGGCTTCCGTATAATCGGAGAAGATTTGTTGAAGAGTATCTCCTCCCTCACTATTCCACAATACATGATTTTCAGTGAACGATCGCGCAGATTCACCTTCCTCTAAAGGAAGAGGAGTGCCTACTTCGTGAAATATTCTTTCAACCTTGGAAGTCAACTCCGCAATTATGTCTTCGGGATGGGCGGCGTGCGCCATTTCCTGCTGGAGGTCTGGTAGTCCGCCAACGGGAGGTTGGTCTATGGGAAAGTCACCCTCGTTAGGAGCATTGGTCATGATGAGAACATTGAGATCCGCGACATTCTCATTCCCAAGATGAAAGGCTATTCCTTGAACTCCGAATAAGACAACAAATGCCATTATTAGTACTGTCAACGCAAGACCAAACGATGGTATAGCAATGAACAAAAGAATGACACTTGGAAATATGGTCCGAATAATTTCGATAGTAGTTCCATGAACAATCCTTTGTGGGATTGGATTAGTTTGCTCGTTGAAATGCCATAAAGCGCGAACCAACATCCGTGATACGAAAACCAAAATAAGAATGAGGAAGAAAAAGATATCGTTCTATAAGTAAATGATCATGGGGACACATTGTTTTGAGGACCACAATTTCCTGCACTGTGCCTGTAGTGATTTCAGAATTCGGCAACTTAGCCTACTAAAAGATCAGTTACAAGAGCACAATGCTTTTTGTGGCTTCCTGCTCGGCAGAGAAGCCACGCTGCCGGGGCGGCCCTGTCACCCGGAGAAGATTTCTTTTCTTTGCTGATTCCTCTCAATGAAATTTGCGAAGAATAGCGGAGAGAAATGGTAACGTAATAAGGGAAAGGGAGCTAGCTGCTTCCATATCGCCCCCAAAAAAGAACCCAAAAGTTCCAGAGGCATCTTCCATTCATTTCGATTTAGGTCTTTCTGCACCATATTTAGATCTTCCCTTTCTACGATCCGGAATTCCCAGCAAATCCTTGACTCCTCGAATACGATGGGATTTCACACCTGGCGAATCTTTCACTCTACCTCCTCTGACTAAGACTATAGAATGTTCCTGCGAATTATGACCTTCGCCTGGAATGTGAGCAAATATATCATGTCGATTGCTCAACCGTACTTTTGCTATCTTACGTAGAGCTGAATTAGGTTTTTTCGGTGTTCTCGTCGAAACATGCAGGCATACTCCTTGCTTCTGGGGACATTGATCCGAAGCTCGAGTACGGTCCGTGCGCCGTTTTTCTTCTCTACCATGACGAATCAATTGATTTTTTGTAGGCATCCCTCTTTCCTATGTCCTTCCCCCCTTTGCCCTTTCAAAAGTGGTTACTCCCGATCCGAAGCACCCCTTTTCCATTCATAGAGAGATCCAATCGTCAAAATCAATAAAAAGGCCATCATGGACCAAGATCCAAACAGATCAATCTTGTTAGGAGGTACTGCCCAAGGAAAAGAAAAGGTGACTTCCGGATCAGGGATAATAAATAAAATAGGAACCAGATAAAATCGTATATCGAAACGACTTCTGGCATCACCGGAGGGATCGGAACCACATTCGTAGGCCGACAATTTTTCTGGATAGGTCGAACTATTGGAAGCAAATGGAAAAGGAACACCGAGTGGAATCAAAGAAACTAGCGGACTGATCACTAAATAGGTACAAATAGGTGCAAATTCCGACATCACCAAAGCCCACTTTGTTCTCTCGCTCTCCTCGCGGCGCTCCTTGCTCGCGGAGCGGCATACCGAAAAAAAGACGCTCAGATGTGGATTCGAACCACTGAAGGATTTCCAGGGCAATGCCCCTTGCTCTTCCCACTGAAACAAGAAAAAAAGGATTTGCAGTCCAGCAAGAAAACGGATGCGCTAACGCGCAACGGCTTTCGCGCTAGTTGCTCAATCCGTTGCTTGTTTTGCTCTAACCAGCTGAGCTACCAGAACCACTTGCCTAAAGTCTCTTTTCTTCATCTATGAGCATCCTACCTGCAGTGGAGGAGCTTGCTCAAGAACCGAGAGCCGGCCAGGGACTGGACGGCCCTCGTTCGGGAAGGTCTTCTTCGCTATAGACGCCACCAAGAACAAGAAAGGGGCGCTCCGCTCCTAGTCACTAAGCAGCTATTCTGTCCGACGGCGGACTCCATCAATCTGAGGTTCTTTCTCTCACGTAATTTCGCCCGCCCGTTCTACTTCCGTGCCGGAGGAAATGGGATTCGAACCCATGATACAATCTTCTTGTATGTCGATTTAGCAAACCAATGCCTTAAGCCACTCAGCCATACCTCCAAGTTGTTGATCGGAATTGGATGTGCCGGGTTGGTTGCCCGAAGATCCACTGCGTAAGCCGTAGCGCGCGTACTCTTCTTTACTGAGCGAGAAAGACTCTATCCAGATCTATGGATCTCCCCAGCGTCCAAGCGAGACCCCATCCAAACCAAATCCGCCACTCGTTGGGCGAGGCCTTGCTTTCTATGAACACCTCACCACTGAATGAGAAACTTAGCCTCCGACCCGACCAAGAGAGAAGACAGGGTCAAGCCGACGCCGCCCTTCCTCACCTGCCTGAATGGAATGAATATCTCCTTCGTCTAGTCGAGAAGGGAAAAAGCCCGGCGGGGAACAGGACCGTGACTCTTCTAAACCATTACATGACGGAGAAGTCCATTCTCGTCATGATCGATCCACGTCCTACCATAGTGCCCGGAGAACCTGCTTCTAGAAGATTCTATAGTGATCCACTGGAATCGGCCTCGGGTGACGCCTCCCTAGTCGTCGAAAGATTTCATCCCTCGCTCGGTCGTTAAGGTGGGGTGAAAACTGCAATTAATGCTCTATCTCCGTCATAGAATATGGGATACTCACTTTCAATGGCCTCGCATCCCCAGAGCCTCAGACTGGCCTGCCCTTCCAATCGGGGTTATAACGGGTCCGGTATCAGCAACACCAGCCAATCGTGTTGGTATGGTGGGTTCCCCATACCCACTATTCGGAAAAAAAGCTTGCCATAGCAGCTCAAACCTCCGATCGGGAAATGGGAGTTCTAACCGGTCCTAACCCCAATTCCAAACAAATTGATTGGACCGAGGTTCGTGCAGGGAGAGAATAGAAACTAATAACGATGGAGCAAGAAAACGGATGCGCTAACGCGCAACGGCTTTCGCGCTAGTTGCTCAATCCGTTGCTTGTTTGGTTCGAGGTTGAGCTCACCCGCCGCCCTACGTCAGTAGTCTTCCTAACTTCTATGCCCTTTTTTTTGCTCTAAGGTAAGGTCCTTCAAGAACAGCATTGCGGTCGCAACGGGGCTCTGGGTGAATATTGTCCACCCGTATGAGCCGGGCTGTGAATATTTATAGGTCGGGGTCTTTACTGAAAAACCACAATACTACACTACAACAATTTGAAGAAATCCGCAAGTGACTCTAATTTGAATTCACTAGTCGTGTTGAGTTTTTTTTATTTCAATATAAAAAATCTGCCAATCCCGATATTCCCACATTTCATTCTGGTCCAGTGTCCATTCCTGAATGAAAGAAATGAGCTTTGCCCCTTCACTCACTTCTGAATGACTCCTTTAGCACTCTCTTTTTTAGATCAAAAAATAGAAACAGTTTACCTTTACCATACCTTCCAAGCAAGAGTGTTTTATTGCAAGATTAAGTTATTACTGAACAAAGAGAAATTCTCATTATAAAGGATGAGAGAAATTCGGAAGCACTTTTTTCTTATTCTAGCAGACGGAATTGAATTGGTCTAATTTAGGACTTTCCAATCGATTTTTATCTTACCTAATTCTATCTACGCCCAGGGGGTAGGTACGTCGCAAGCTCTGGGCAGCTATCTTATTCCAAAGAATATAGCTCCCTAAAAGGTTGCCGATACCATACCTCTATTGAACCCTACTGGATCCAATTGTTTAAGTGTTTAGTCGAGAGGAACCACATTGACACCATGCTTGTGCTAAGCCACAGCTCCATCAAACTAATCTGGATTTCTTCTTGTTTACGAATAATGGGGCATCTGCCTAACCCTATCAAACCTCTCTGCAACTACTTCTCTCTGTTCTCAGCAGCCCGCAGGATTTTTCGAGTCTCAAAGTCCTATTAGAACTCCCGCGCTTGCTCCTTTGGAGCCAAATGGATCCGAATTTCGGTAAGATAATACAAGAATCGTATTTGGTTGGGTTCTAACTCTGCTGTTCAGTCTGGCGCGGGTGTGATACCGGTGAAGAAGCGAGTAGTTGACAGTCAGGGAAGTAGATTCCTTTAAGGAGAGAAATTCATTGGTTTAGCCGTTAGGCGGAGCTTCTTTACACGCCGGTAGCGGAACAGCCCAGGCAGCTTAACGTGCTCTTGGCACAAAGGTAATAGAATGGGAGTCTGACGACACCCGGTACTCGGGATCTCCTGCTTGAAGAAGCAAGGAATTTCAATTACTCAGCCGTTGAATAAAATAAACTAGATACCCATGTTTCCAATATTTACTTCTCTTTACTTGCAGGACCTGGCCTAAGCATAAAGTAGATTTGCTGCACAAGCTCAAGTGGAGGAGGAAGCAGGGGTGGCGAACAAAATGTTGGTATGGAAGATCTCTTGCTCCCCCCTGAAGGGTTCTTAGATTACCAAGTAAGGGAGGGAGGTAGGTACCATGGTTTCCTTCTTTTATTGAATACCAGTAACGCGAGTAAACATTTAAGTGAGAAGTTAGGTAAGCGTTGCCAATGGCCAAAGCCTTTACTCTTTACTTCTTGACTATAGTAATAGTAAATAATGTCACTAGATTTCGGCATAAATACTAGCCAGGTACCATTTCCCAAACTTGATTTCCTTTTTATGCACCTGTTTATGCACCTGGGTCATTGTTCACGAACTAAGACGGCTTAGCCGCCTTTCTTTGGGCCGTATGAAGGAAGTACTTCAACGAATGGGTAGGTTGCCAACCCAACATTATAGGCGGGAAGTTCTCCTTTCTCCAAGTATGCTCATTAGACCGATAGGTGAGTAGCTAGTATAGTAGTAGCCAATACTAAAAACCGATAGTAGAAGGGTCGGTGGATGGCCCTTGCGAAAGTGGCCACGCCACATCCCTTCAGTAGCCAATCCTTTTTCTCAACGATGCAGTTCGCTTGGAACATGGCACAAGGTGTGACGTTCCGAGCGGTGGAGGACAACCTGTTTGTTGTTCCAGTTTTCTGCCTTGGCGACTGGCAGAAGCTCATGGAAGAAGGGCCGTGGCTGTTCCGCAACCATGGCGTGTAAAGAAGCCTTACGACGGGATGGCTAACCCGCGATCTGTGGTTCTGAACCAGATTCACGTCTGGTCGCAGATTCATAAGATCCCGGAACTGTTCCGCCTGGAAAACCTGGTGCGGGATCTGGCTAATAAGAAGCAACAATAGAGAATCTCGCCTAGCTCGAGGCTGCGCCTCAGTGCCCTCTGTAAGTACTTTCTAGTAAAAAGAACTACCTTTCAAAGCACATACCATTATGGCTAGCTAAAACGAAAGAATGAGAGTACAAGGTATGGGTCTACGCTTCCAGCTTGCTCTAGAAAAACGGAAATGGGATCTCTCTCTGGTGGGAGCCTGGCAGCGGGGAAAACGGCACCTGCAGGGGTCCAGGTCTCCATGATGAACAACCACGACTTTGATCTTAACGAGCTGCCGCCTGAGCATGAGCAGCTCGTTCAGGAGCAGCCACTGTTGAAAATAGCGAGCCTCTAGAGGATGACGCTGATACATCATTTGATTTGTTTCGGGATGCAGAAGAACAGCCTGATGAGTACAATTATGATTATGATGACTATGTTGATGAATCCATGTGGGGAGATGAGGACTGGACAGAACAAGAACATGAGAAAGCGGAAGATTACGTGAGCATCTATGCTCACATCTTGTCCACCCCAGTAAGTGAACCTTTTGTATCCTTTTGCTTATATTTTGCTGTTCGTTCTGTAAATGACCTTGAGTTGTTTTTCACATTCTTTCTACAGGTAATTGCAGATATTGACAAAGATGGTGTACATGAAATGGTGATTGCACTTTGACTCAAAAGCACTATTCGATAAGACGCAGTAGAACTGTGCACCCGTTTTTGTTTGAGTTTGAGGCGACCTATACTACACTATAATAGCAAGGAGAGACAGCAGCTGATACCAGATCATACTACAGTACAGCTAGTGCGTGCTAAAACCCTCCTTGTGTACTAGGCTTATGAATAAACTAAACTGTTGAGACGTCTCTAGTGTAGGTGACAGGGAAGCCATGCTCGTTAGAAGAGAAAACAGATGGTTTGAGCAAGCATGGGTTCAAGCTCTAGTGGATGGGTTTGATAGCTGAACGCAAGGATAATTCATCTACGTAGCTAGTTGGTTATGGTGGCGGAGAAGCCCCTCTTTAGCTAGATTGGGCTCCTTTACTACTTTATTTAACCCGGGGTTATGCCTAAAACCGGTATCTTATGCGTGTTCGACTAGTTCCATTTCTGATTCTCCTTCTTCGCTGGGGTCTACATACGAAAGAATGGAACACTCGACAGCTTCGATACTCAAATAACCAGCTCATTATGCTTAGGTTGGGTTAGGAAAACGAAGTTTTCCAAGGGACTAGTTCTTTCGCGCATCTGTTTCTCCATCCGTTCTCTTCACATAAGAAGCCAGCCGCCTACTCCTACTATTGGGTCGGTTGGTCGGTCAAGTGAACCACGCCCAGCAGGTGGGTATGCCGATAAGATTCCTTTGTTCGACGTACGTCCATATGAAGCGAGCGCTTCAAAACGAGGCTATTATGCTGAAACTAGGGCTCCCTCTGGACGGGTAGAGCGAGAGGGATAGCAAGCACTTGAAAAGGGAAGGAAGGGTCTTAGAACTACTGAAACAGTAGTAGAACTCTTCCAAAATCAAAATAGGAGAGTGAAAAACAAAAAGAAGACCATTGGGCTGGGGAAGACTCCCTCAATCACTCTGCTGGGCGATGCTTCTTACTCTACCTTTCAATTCCTTTGCCTTTCTTCTTCTGATCGATCCAATGGTTCGGACTAGGACGCGTAAACCCCGAAGGGAGATTGACCCTACCTAAGTATTTTCTTAGATAGAAGTGGTTGGTCAAGTGTGAGTCACGCCGGGGCGGGTAGACCCACTTTTAATAGCAACGCCCAGATCAATGGAAAATGGAAGTTTCTAGAATTGCAGCTCTGTTCTGTTCAAGAAGTCTTTCTCCAGGGTTCGGTTCAGAAGGCGGGATGGAAGAGAGAGAATGGGCTCATCGTGCGACAAGGTCGATCGATCACTCAAACTGTTCGGTATCTCTACAATTGAGTGAGCTGTGTTGCGAAGGAAAATGATGAAATTGCTTACTTTTCACAGGCGTGAATTCTATCTTCGATTAGATAGTTTCCATGCTTTTGATAAAAAGATGGGTTGGTATCTGAATGAAAGTCGGTAAGCAATCAATCTAGTGCTGTCCTCGGCAGACCAGGAAATGTAATAAACTTTGGAGCCTCATCATTGGAAAGATTGACAACTTAACGGTCTGAAAAACTATTCAAAGAGTGACTTTTAAGCCCCACTGGTTCGCTTTATTTTCAACAGACATTTCCTCCCTCGTCAGCAGCTTCATTACCTGCTAAGTCTGGAAGGGTAGTAAAATCACTCACAACAATCAATCTTTTCTTATGATACTGATACGATGCAAACGGTGACACCCCCGGATAATGTGTCTGTGCATTTGTGTCTGTCTTCCCTTAGATGTGAGGAATCGAATCTCTATTGAAATCTGGAATCACAAGGTATCCTTTCTTTAAAAACACATGAACGGGCGCCCTGAATGAATAAGAAATCGCTGCTATAACAGAGAGTTGCCCCAGATCATACAATGTGGTTCTCTACTTTCGGCTGGCTGGCAGATCAGCGTATTTATACGAAAGAGTAGACAAAGGTTCTGACAGGGGTAACTACTACCAAGAAGCGAACTCAGAGAGATGAAGAGAGAGAAGTTAGCCGCAACCGATCATCGGAGGAAGCAGGCTTACAAGAAACTGATGGGACGATCGGAAGAAGAGAGTGATAACAGGTTTCTAGTTGACAACCTTCCGCATTTCTTATTGGGATAGATTTCATACATTCCGATTTCCTTTACCCTCCCATGAGGAAAAGCTGGTGTGATTAAGGTTATCTAAAGAAAAGCTCATAGTGTTATGCCTTGTAGCTTATTCCACTCTCTATAGTAGTTCCCTTCGATTCAACGCAGTGAAGACAGTTTCAATCGGGTCGATGGACCCTTGGTTGTTTTTGTGATAAGTCGCTATTATCAAATAAATAGTCATTTCTTGCTCGATTCGAGAGGTGATTTCATTCCACAGTGACAATTCATGTTGAACGCGTCCTCCGGCATTTACGATTCTTCCTACAGAGGGCACTACTGGCAAAGAATAACCTTTCCACCCGGCGAGAAAAAGAGACAGAGGTTTGCACTTGGTCCTCTTGGTTAGGATGTAGAGGGGATCTATCAACAATCCCGTCGTCTTCTTCCAGCTTTTTCCTCTGAATTTGATATACTTCAAAAACGAATCACTCTTTTCAGTATGAATGGCTCACTCTCCCATTCTTTCCGGCTAGGGCAGCAGCTAGACCCATATCTTTTGATGGCGAGCATCGATCGAGATCCTTCGGTGAAAGCTAGAACCAACTCTGCGAGGAAAGCGGAAGCAAACAGTTATGATGTGGTTGATAGTGTTTTTAGGGATAACCTAAGTCGGCGTTACCCGACATAGTCAACGGGGTACCTTCATTCTTTAACAATTCCGGACATAGGAACAATGAGCTGTCTCCACGGCTTCTCTTCCAAACCAATATCGCAATGGATCTATCTTCAGCTTATTCTCTCAATCAATGAATGCGGGTCATCGTGGAGAATCAGGGGAAGTGTAGACTATAAGTAGCCAATTTGCAATTCATTTCCTTGGCAATGACGAGTGATGGTATCTCGAAGCCATTCATCTTATCTCTGCAGCAGGAGATTCTTCACCGGACAAAAGATAAGGAAAAGACAAAGAAATCCCATGGGTAGTTTTTGGAAAAACCAATTCTGACTTCTCTTCTGATCTTCTTGGCTATGCGGAGGAGTCAGTAGAAACTGAACTCTATAACTCTTTTATTTAAGCTGAGTCGACCAATCCATGTGGAACCATAGGAAGCCGAAAGAAAGATAGAATGAATAGAATACAGCTCAACATTTGAAGAATGGAATCTGTCCCTTAAACCTCCAAGAAATCGAATAAATCTAACTATAGTGGTTGGTGATTCCTGGTCGAGTAATAGTATCTCGGAAAATGGAGTTTCCACTGTTTGTATGGTCTCGTGGTAGATTACCTTCTCCAGGCGGGGAAAGGGCGCCGAAATGAATTAGATATCTTTCCACGGCTGTAACTACTAGTCATTCTACCCCTTAGAACACCTAGTAAAACTACTAGTCCTGGTCGATACACCTACTCGTTTCGTTGCAACTGTCCAATAAGCTAGGGTCGGGCATGTCCAAAGAAGAATGTACCTGGGTCGGTAGCGAGGAAGTAAACTAGTGCTTTCCAACTGAGCTGGATACATCATAGTCCTGGATACATACATATAGCAGGGGTTGCTCGCCTTGTTGAAACTAGTCCCCTTGCTGGCTCGGAAGCACCAGACCTATTCGTTTCACTCGAGAAAGTCATTTGCTTCACCGGTTCGATATGCGATATCAAAATCCTTTCCTTCCACAGATGCGACTAAAAAGAGAGTAGCTTCTCCTGCTCGCCTTGTTGAAACTAGTCATTCTGTTTCTGCTGTGGCTGGTTTATCGGCTGCTCCAACTGTCCAATCTGTCCCAACAGAGTTAGGCATTCCTTCTGAGCTAGCTAGGGAGTCAATAGCAAGACCGGGTACAACAAGCCTATTAGAGAATGAAGTAGCTCGAGTTCGGGGTTATCTCTCCTTTACGAAATAGAGGTTCACTTCGACTTTACTACTTTCCAGCCAACGCACTCTACTCAAATTGAAGGAAATTGTTTGGCCCCTATTCTATTTATTTATTAAGGGAGGGTACTCATAACGTTGAATCACTGTTTTTCTTTCCTAATGTTCATCTCAAGCTGGCTTCGACATCTGGTTATCGTGGTTCTTTCTCCTCCTTTTCTATCGCTTGCTTTCCATATTCCACTTTGACTTTATTTAGTATTGGCTTAAGGCTGTTGGTTCAACCGACTATAAGAAGTTCCAGAAGGGGTCCCGGCTCGGGGGCGGGGGTATCTTACCTCTTTTCCTCTGCGTTCGTGACAAGCTAGTAGGCACTCTTGTGTGGGTTGGCTCATTCCCCCGGAAAACGAATATTAAGAAGATAGATACCATTCCGTCGATACTAGATTCATTCTTTCCGCGAGGGCCTCTGCTTCTCTCTGTTCGGTGGGAGAGTATGGTAGTTGTCCTTCAGCATCTCTCTCAGGCTCAATGCCATTGCTCGATATGATGCGAAAGTCAATTCTATACCAACGGCATCGTATAACAATAGCTCTTGTCTAGGGAAATGCAAAAAGTATGAGGCCATAACATCCGTACCAACACCGACGAACTGACCCGGTTAAAGAACAACCGCGTGCTCAATTCTTAGTTCTGCTCTTTAGCCAAAAGGGTAACGGAATAATTGCGCTGTCTATAGGTGGAGATGAGCTGACTCAAACGAATGGTCATGCCAATGACAAAAAGGACATCCACACTGAAGCTTATTACTCGATTACTGTTAGACCCATGTTGTATGCCCTCATTAGGAGCCCGCAAGCCACTCCTACCTCGCGGGTGATGCATTCCCTTCTCCAGGTACTAAAAGTGATAAATAGGCTCGATTCTCATAAGAAACATGCCACTGAAACCAAAGGAAGTACATATATCTTCTTAGACGGAAGGGAGGGACTAGGGCAAGATAGCTTTATCACAGACAGGGCTGCATCGACCAATCGCTTTTCATTGAGAATAGGAACGAACAGCTTTCGTAGACCTAGCTTTCGTACTGATCTTTTGGATTCGCCGGCCTGCCTAGCCTAGGTTGTTGTATACTCAACTTGAGTTGGTTTTGTCCCTTCGCTCGGAAGAGGTGGCGTCAATGCCGCTCCCAAAGAATGTTGAGTCCATTTTGATCCCAAGAAATGCGTATAGCAAAGTGAAATAGTTGATGCGATGTGCCCGTTTTCTTTCGATAGACCAATGTCATCCGCTATAGTGCCTACCAATAGTGGAGCCGTGGAAGAACAGAACAGACATTCAAAGCAACCGATCAGAAGATAAGTATGAATTGGGACAAAAAGTATGACTTTTCCCAGGATCAAACTTTTTTAAAAAGATACCCCGCGAAAATAGGCATTTACAAAGGGAATGATAAAAAGTAAGGTTTTCCACATGGTGAGATGAACTTTTTCCCGATTTTTCGACGAAAAACAGCCATTTATATATATATAAACACCATTCTATCCAGCATGGGACAAAAGTACAGACTTGTCATCTCCCTTAGGAAATGAGAAAAATCTGCTCCATTTTAAAAAACTTTCTATCCAGCATGGGGCAACTTGGTACTTTTTTTCGTTGCTAAGGGAAATTGCCCTTTTTCATGGTCAATTTTCCGATCACTTCAAGCCAGCTAGGGCGAAAAGTAAAGCAAAATGGATTGCTAAGGGGAATTGGCATTTTTCAGCCTCCTTTTAAAAACAAAGTGGAAGCCAGCTACAGCGAAAACCTTACTTTTTTTTGTTTCTAAGGGTGGGTCAATAAAGTTAAAACTTCTGTCTCATATAGCTGCAAAACCTCATATTTTACAGATCGAATTGATCAACGGAAAGGCGGCTAAACCTATTCTTGATACTTGTTCTGACCGCATAACGAAAGTGCATGAAATCGAATCAATGGCTTCAGATCGATAGGAATACAGATTGTAATTAAAGAAATGAAGCCATCTTTCCTCGCCCCCGGAAGGCGCCTGCTCTTTAGTTGAGTATGAAAAGTGCCCCGCGAAGGAACAAAACCAACTCAAGTCAACCGTCCCGTCGATTCGATCTGAAGTATGAATTGGCCGAAGCAGATACCAAGGCTTCATTGAACAGAGGACTAGATGAGATGAGGCCGGCCTATCCACACTGTAAGTAACGGCAAGTGCTAATGCCTCTGAGCTTGACCTGGAAAAACCCCTTTTGTGAACTTGAAAACCGACATGGTCAAAGCACGGAAAGGAAAGTATTGGAAAAGCTAAGCTACATCAACATAGGTTCTATTCTGCTACCTTCACTTCTGACTTCACTCCCACCTATTGATATTGATCTTACCTTACCTCGAGAAGTTATTCGTTTAGGTCTCGATTACCAATTGATACTAGTGTTTATCTAGTCCAACTTGAATGAAGGAAGAGGTTCACTACTGACTGAACTGAAATACGCCAGAAAATCGATTTGTCCAAAGCTGAAGGAAAAGGAGATCCAAGTAGAATCCCAATGGGCCGCAGATCATATGAGGGGAGGCCTGTGGCTGATTGTACAAGAAGGATATGAGAAATCATAAAAAGGGGGGTCAGCGATTTCAAGCTTGGGCGGTTTTCCGACATCTTCCTCGGGCTTTGGAAGAACATAGTATCTCTCGTTTCGTGCTGATCTGGCCAATATAGAAGGAGAAGGTCAGTTAAGCAAAGCAGGTGTGAGCCTTCTCTTGTAAAAGGCACCGTAGCCTTATCCGCACTGTGTAGAAGCATCCTGCCTTTCCTTAAACCTGATATAATGCTTTTTCCTTGTCCAGAACTAGCTTGTTTCACTAGATGAGGGAAAAGGGGGATACCAATTATGTTGGGCTGACTTCGAGAACTTCACTTTTTCTATTTTCTAGAAAGGTTTGAACGTGGCACTAAACCCTCGATGTCAACTAAAGAAAATAGTTCAAGACAGTAGAGCACTGAGGTTCAGCATTTCGTTTAGTGAATGCGGAGATAAAGGCAGCTACTATTGATGCAATGCAATTGGACCGCTGGGTAATGCAAGGGAAGAATGTTCTCATATCCATGCCCCATATTGATTTTTTTATAGAATCAAGCCACTTCTATTGCTTCTCCTAATCTATATCGGGGTTGGCCACTGCTCAAACAAAGGGACCAAACAGAAGAGTCCCCAACCCCGAGTTGGCTCCTCTTCTCAATAATAAAGAGGAGATACAACACTCTAAAGCCAAGATGCACTAATAGCCAATCAAGACACTGAAGCACTAAGCACTAATGGCCAATAGTATAGTATCTTTGTTTGGATGACTTCCCTCCTACCACTGATAAGCTGAGGTTGAAGAGACAGTTGTGGGTACGAGATCCTATGGCGGTAAAGGAGACCTTTCAAATACAATAAATGCTCAATGTACCAGCACAGGGTCAAAGAAGCCTGCTAGGTGCCATAGGATGTGCCGAAATGCCTACCTCTATGGTTTGCGTATAACGTGAATAGCTCCTGTCTGTTGTTTAAAAAGAACAAAAGCACGAGGTAGGGGAGGTTCAGCCGTCAGATATTAGATCTCCCATCAATGGCACGCAGGAACCTTCATCAAGCTGCCCCACCAAAATCCTTCCAAAGATATTGACACTGCCTGATGCTCATGACCAACAATACTATGTAGGGATGACACTTGTTGAATGGTGATGCCTGGGCTGAATAAGCAGCTGCAAGGATTTCTCCCAGAAAGTTGTTTTAATATTGACCCACTGAGAGAGAAGCATGTTCCTGAGCATCCATAACCTCGGAATTGATCTTCTCTTTCCCTTTCTTTTCTGCTCCCGTGCTTAGATCGAACAATATTGCGAAATCAGTGATACGAAAAATCCTCTTCCATTCTTTCGGGCTGCAGGCAACTTAGAGAAGAAAACAGGCTTACATCTCCAAGCCACACTAGGTAGGGCAAGGAATAGTCCCTATCACGACTGGTTCTTTTCTTCTTCTATAAGCCTCTGCTGAGCAATCTCCCCATTAGCATCAGCATTCCCTTCATTCTCCCCCTCTCGACTATCACCCTCGGTGCTAGCAGAGAATTCCTCCAAGAACTGACTAAGATCACCTCTACCTGTGTTGTGTAGTATGGCTCATGTTCCCGAAAGGTTACATCCATACTTGCGTATAATTTCCTCCCAATAAGATCCCAACATTGATATCCCTTTTGGCTAGATGCATAATCAAGAAATATACACCTCACTGCCCGCGGATCCAACTTGCCAACAGAAGGTCGATGATCTCGCACAAAGCACACACACACAACCTTTCACTTTTGTTTAGGAGGCACCTTGAACTCCCTTTGGCCCAAGAGAAGTTCGGCTGGAGACTTCATACCAAGTATCCTAGACGGCATACGGTTTATGAGGTACGCTGCTGTCATCACTGCCTCACTCGATAAATTCTTTGGCACATTTATCTAAAACATAAGTGACCGTGCCACCTCCTGCAGATGTCGGTTCTTCCTTTCCCTTTCCGCCACTCCATTCTGTGATGGGGTTCCATCCAGTTCCAACACAAGTAGTCTGATGAATAATCCCATGTTCTGATATATAAGCATCAACCTCTCTATTCACATATTCAGTCCCATTATCTGACCGGAGAATCCGAATCTTCGCTTCAAACTAAGTAGCCACCAGCTTATGGAAGTCCTGAAACCATCTCACAACCTCACTCTTGTGCTTCATCAAATAAATCAAGCAAGTCATACGAGTGCAACAGTCCATAAATGTAACAAACCACTTGAACCCGCTCACAGAAGTGACAGAACATGGACCCCAAACATCAGAATGTATCAATAAGAAGGGTTCATCACTTCGAAGGCCAATGCTAGGATATGTAGACCTTGTATGCTTCCCAAACGCGCAAGCATCACACACAAGTATGCTCTTGTCCACCTTCTTAAACAAATAAGGATACATACATCCTACTCTTATTATCAATGGATAGCCCAAACGAAAATGATGTAGCAAGATCTCTGCTTCAGGTCCTCTAGCAATCACAGACAATGCGACATCCACTTGATCAACCACAACCCCTTACGCCTGATTCCAGACCCAATCCTCTTCCCAGTGCCCTTCTCCTCAAATAAACTCTAATCCTCATCAAATGTAACAGTACATTTGAATTGCTCAATGATGGAGCTAATAGAGAGGAGATTGACCGGAAAAGATGGCACATGCAAAATGGAAGGCAACACCATAGACGGTGTGCATTTTACAGACCACACTCCCTTGATAAATTGGGAACTACGGCTTGTGACGGATTACCATGAAAGCTGATTGGATAAACAATCGCATCGCACTCACATCGGATCAAAAAACGCATAGAGAAAGAATTGATGCGGTCATCCTTCCTCCGGAGCAAGAAAGGAAACTCCTCGATTCAGCTTCGTTGCAATAAGCTGCACTTGCGTCCCGATTCGAGATTGTGTGGGTGTAGATAGGAAGAAGTCAAGGCTGTGTCTTTCTCTTTAGTTGTATCCAGGTTCACCTATTTTTTTCCGTTGTTGCTCTTCAGAAAACGCGTATAGTAAGTCTCAGTGGCCTTCGTCGATGGGACCTCCAGTGCATGGAGGGGTGGAATGGGATACGTATTTGTTGTTCTGGTCGATTAGGGGGTGCGGAAATAGCTAGAACTGAATGCGGAAAGTATGGAAAAACATCTTGTAATGTATTTAACCAGAAAATCGATTATGCTCCTGCGGAAGTATCTACTCGTAACGGAATTTCAGGTGTCAAAGTGCGGATCTCATATAGTCAAAATAAGAAGGGACGTGCTATATCCGAAACGTACGAAATATAGTAAATATTTTAAATGCAGATGTAGTAGGGGTCGCGAACCGGATGGTACACAACTTGGTTTTGGAAGATATGGCACCAAAAGTTGTAGAGCTGGTCGTCTTTCATATCGAGCCATTGAAGCAGCGCGTCGGGCTACAATCGGACAATTCCATCGTGCTATGAGCGGACAATTCCGAAGAAATTGTAAGATATGGGTAAGAGTTCTCGCAGATCTTCCTATTACGGGGAAACCCGCAGAAGTTCGAATGGGAAGAGGAAAAGGAAATCCGGTAAGACTTGATCTATCATCTTATTCTTTTGGTTTCTTTTTGGGGGGAATAGTTCTCATAGTGATTGCGGCTGTAGTTTTAGATCCCTCTTTGATCGTGACAGATCAAGCTAGGGAACTAATCATGGAATGGCTTCTCTCGCTTTCATAGTATGTTTATCACATTCTTAGGGCCATTTTGGAAGAAACCTGGAATGGACGTGACCGCTGTGCGACCATGGGAGGGACGGAACTGGAAAGTCCTGCCCGTTCGGGGGATAAAACGTACAAAGCCCCACACGTGAATATAATGCTATCATCATCTAGTGATAGCGTTAACCAAGGGGGTGGGAGCGATGCGCCTCCTTTAACTATTGACTTGAACCGACCGGCTCAGGATCAGGAAGATATTCGGCAATATGCCGAATCAATAAAGGAATTTCGGATTGATGAGCAATTCGAGAATTTCAAAAACAATCAATTCACTAAACCGCTCTATGATAAATTATGTGACTACGTGGGAGATGCGGAGGCTGTAAAAAACACATGCATACGAGAAATCTCGGAGAACTTTCATTCAACAGACGCTGGGTTAATTGATTTCGTCAAGCAGACGGATGACAGTGAAGGGCAAAGAAGAGTTATATTTGATCTTATCAACCTTCATTTTAAGGATGAGCTAGAGAAACTCCCACCCGAACTCCAACAAAATGAAAATCCAGAGGAGGAATGAATGGTATGGTAGCCATCATCATCATTCTCTTTTTCGTTATAAAGATAAAGGGCTTGCTTCATTTGAAGAGTTAGTTGGCCGGCCTACCGGCCCGCAGATGTAGAGACAGAGATAGAGGTTGCCTCTCTTCTTGAACTGCGAAATCAAAGGGACGCTTGGAAAGAAGGGAACGCACGGCTCTTATCTGGTTCGAATCCAGTTCGTCCCGGCCGGCCACAAAGACTACACCAAACTACACTAACTATGAGTTTATGAAAGCGCAGAAAAAACGATAACTATATATGGGAATATGAAAGCAAGAACTACTAATTGTAAAAATTACAATCGAAAGCCCCCCCCCCCCCCCGGTAGAAAACCAGCTATCGTTTCATATATGCGCTAGGATATATATAGTATCCTATCCCCCTCAATCTCAGGAGTCGCTTTCTCTATGCCCGACTTACGAGCTCTTTGCTTATTATTTATCGGGTGGGATGAAGGTCGAAATGTCTAGTTTGAATTGCTTATGCTTATATAGTTTGAATCGTCTAGCTTCATACCAAGGTTGTTCTACAAAAGAACCAAGTAAGAAAGTAAGCCCGTTCAATTGAAATAGCTTCCTCGCTTCGCAGTTCGATACCCACTGAAACTATGGATACGATAGACTCGGGAGGGGTAAAGGGTTACTTTATTTGGGCTGCTAAGTCTTTCTTGTTGATTCCGGAAATAAAGAGGATCTTCTTAATCCTTCGTGCTCCACACCCACCTCACTGGACCTATCCATTCGAGCTCTCTCCTCTAATCCCAACTCGACACGGCTGGACGACGACGCCTGTTCACTTATAACGAAATCACACGTTAAGCCCGATGAATTCATCTACAATTTATGGATTTGTCGGTTTGGCAAGGCAGAACCAGGGCCCTTCCATTAAGGTTATATTATAGTTTCGATAGGAGAGATGCAGACCAGATAGGAATGCAAGAATACTCTGTAAATTGTTTATTAATCGGTTTAGTCTGTGGAAGAGAAGTCTCGATCTAGAGGATTGCCCCCCCCAGACTGACCTAGTTGTCCTTGACTTGCTTCGGAAAGAAAAGACCTAGTACTTGTTTACCTTGACCATGGCTACTTTCCCGCCGCCTTTCCTTCTATACTTTTCCTATGTGCTATCCCAGGCATCCCTTGTCAAGCTACCTATCCCTACGAAAAAGCAAGCCTACTTACTACGTGTTTTCCTCTATTGGCAAATACGCATATACTGACCTACTCACGTGCATATCTTGCATAAAGCCTTCCCCTAAAAAAACAAACTAGCCCGTATCTTCCTAGTCCTTGTTGCCAGCCCTACTCGACTTTACTCGACTATTTAGAAAAAGCTACTACTTGAATGCATACTTTTACTATTATTTAAAGAAAAAACAAAAACTATTTCTGAGTTTATGCCCCACCAACAGAGCAAAAGAACGCTCAAATGAGGAACTAGAATATGAAAGTGCAAAATATCCTACCGAACAAAGAAAGCACTATATCTCATTTTTAAAATCTGGTAAAAATTCTTCAACCTAACTCAACACAACTATATTTCGACTGTATATGTATGTTTGTAACGTGCCACAAAACCATCTTAAGATTAGACAGTTATCAATCAGCAAACGCATTGACCACATGCAAAAAATCAAGACGGATCTCCTTCCTTTTATTCGGTGCTTTCCTTTTATAAGTCACTGCTATTCTTCCTTGACCCTTCTTACCTTTGCTAGATTTTGCATTCCCCTCATTACTATTCGGCTCAGTATTATCTTCACCTTTGGAATTGCTTCCACCAGAAGTAGACGACAAGTACCGTAGATGTCAGAATTTCGTATATAGCAAATTCAGGTAGTAAGTAATGGAACTGTAGCATGCAAAGGGACTGTACCATGGAAATTGAGAAGAAATCTCCATCAAGTTTTTCCATTTTATGCCATATGAATAAGAGATTCCTTTTAGTTAGAAAGCTCGCGTAGAAGTTTGCTATCAAAGACCTCGGTATTCTTTTCATCCGCGGTTTCCCACTTCTCTGTCTCTGGGTGAATGCCTCTACCAGAGGTTATGCGCCAGCTTGGGAAAGCCTTAAGTTATATCTTAATCTGTCTTGCAAGGTAGATTGGATCATGTCCGCGATAGAAGTTGCGGAGGAATGAAACGACGATTTCGGTATAGGAAGAGAAAGGGATTGTGCTTTCGATGACGAGGCTGATAAATTGATATTACGCGATCGTTACTGTCCATCTTTTTCAGCTCTGCTCCCGAAAAGAGAAAGGAAAGGAGACTGAGATAGGGGTTGTCCTTGGTTTTTCCAAGGAAAGCCTGATTTAGCATGTAACGTGAACATGAGCGGACACCCACACAATCTCGATTTGAAGAAAAAGTACCATACCATTGTCGTTTTTAGGGCGAAAAAGAATGGGTCATCTTTGTCAATTGATAACTAAGTGAGAGAAGACAATCACGTTCTTAAAGCGGTCGGTTCGCCGGATTCACAACCTTCCCCTATTGGCCGGCTGCCCGTGAAACACATAGCCTCCTATCGCATTTATCGATCGAGAATGGTCTCATCACAGAAACACTTTCTATATGTTATTTCGAGATTCGAAGAAGCAAGCAAGTTTTTCATATAGTTGTTTTTGTGTAGTGATCTCTGTTCATGGAGATCACGAGGCCACCGATACCCCATGTGGATAGGTGGGATAGAAGAGTGGGCATGTGGGCTTCTATCAAAAGAGGAAAAGATACCGCCACGTGAATATCTCCCTTCTCACCTCTGGGAGGGGGAAACTAGCACTTTCGCACTAGATGGTTAACTCTAAGTTTTTTCTGAAGTAGGTTGTTCAATGCTAGTTCAATGATTGAGCCATCTTCCTATCACCAATAACAAATGGATAGCATGCATTGTGCAACCAATCCTACCCTCAGTTGTAGTAAGCTGAGTGTGATCCGCAGAGAGCAAAGTGTGTATCACATGAATTTGATAGCTCAGGCCTTGGAAGGACCTTTTTGGCACTAGACAGACTCTTTAATATCGATGGCAGCAACTATCCATTTTCTCAATCAGATTACTGCGTGTGCGCTTGTGTGCTCCAATCTTTAGTAAATAAAGCAAAGATTTCTGAGCTAGGAATCAGAGGAAATGCTCTGACTCAAATCCAGATACAATTTGATATGTCGGAGACCTGTGTGACTCCCTACATGTATTTGAAGAGTCCCTCAGGATCATATCACAATAAACTAGACTGGTCAGGATGCTCCAACTAACAATCTAGAATCCATACTTGATAGGATCAAGAATAAAAAACATGATATCAAGAATAGCATATTGAAAGATCCCAATCATTTTTCTTGATAACTTCTTCAACCTACGTATTTTTCGTATAAATTGGATCAATTATTAATAAAATAAGGAGCAAACATAGGTATCAGATATCAGGAACATAAGCTTACCCGGGAGAAATGCACTCTGTGTTAGTCCAATCACTTAGCTTTTGCTTTCGCACTCCCTACTGATGCCTATTGCATGACTCTCATTCAGTCAAACTAGAAACTGTGTTTACAGCTGGAACGATGAATGTAATCCTACTATTCTGGAAGGGTAGGGTCGTCTGAGTACGGTACTATGGACATCAGGGCATATTGAATATAGTCATATAATTTGGTGTGCTGACACACCCAGAAAGGTTTCTACCTACGCAAGGAAAATGAAGAAAGCAAGCCAAATACTGAAATGTATTAAGCTATCGATCGGGGGACATAACACTATGAGGGTTGTTAAGGCGGGGCTAGGAGCTTGATATGCTGCCGACTCAGAATCAAATGAGCACAGGGGACCCTAGTCAACATTCATATTTCTACCCACCGGTGGATGATCGGTCACCTTAGTTCCAATTTAGCTACTGTTCATTTTGTTGAACTCCAAGAAGGACCGATTGCTACGTACTCTTGAGAAACAAGATGTTATGACGCCGCTGTGCCCGCGGTCCAATGATCCACCTATGTTTGTGTCGGATCTTATCCATGCTGCAACCAGGCCGTGGAATATGGAGGTGGTCAGAGAACATATGTATGAGATGGACGCCGAAGCAGTAGCGAACATTCCCATCAGTCATGTTGCCCAGCCGGAAAGAATGGAAGAGGATTTTTCGTATCACATTCGTACTGACTTAACAGGATCCGTCTCCCATAGTAATATTATGACAGTCTCTCTTGCCCCTTCGTACTTACTTGAAACAGGAATTTCTTGGTGCTCAACTGCTTATTCTGCTTTTCCTGGTACCGGTATAGATAGATAGAAAGCGCATTCAATCGAGAAAAGGATCAACTGATCCACCTCTTTACTTTTTGGTTTTTATTCGGCTGTTTCAGCATAGGTTGCATTTTAAAACAAAAGAAAAGAGCAAGTTCCCACAGGCGAAGAGCTGCTTCCGAGAAATCTTTTACCCCCTTTACGCCCTTCGGGGCTGCTAACAACGAGCTAATACACAGGAACGGCACGGCTCCTACACCGCTTAACTCCAATAATAGAACCTGGTCCCACATCCCTTGCATTTGATAATGAAACAATCAGAATTTGTTGAATTGAAATATGTTCAATCTCATTTCTTTTACGTGGTTTTGGCAACTATCAATTATCTCTTTCCTCGGCTTCCTACACGGATATAGCCGTAAACGGTATCTAGTAGGCAACCTGGGAACTACATTAGCTTAGGGGGATCGGGTAGCGAGCGCTCTCCTCGGCAAAGCAGACAAGAAGCAATTCCACCATTGGGAACGGCACGCCCCCTTCCCTAGGGCTAGAGGTATTTACACGCTGCATTGAACCTAACGCTAGAGCGAGTACTACGATGAAAATCACTTTTACGAGCGATACCTTTGTCTTTGGTGCTTGAGTTGTCCTCCCAGCGGTGTGGTCCTCGGTTTCGGAAATGACATATTGAACCGGTATCTTTAGCATATAAAAAATCCTTTGTTTGACGGCATCCCTCCTCTAAAGCTGCTTCCTTCCTTTCCGGTTCGTAGTGGTTACGAGCAGAAGTGCAATTCAAAGCGCATTCCATAGTTGTATTAGATAGTTTAGATATAGTGACCCACTAGTTCGAGATGCACTGACCTTGGCCATTGCCTGCTAACTACGGTCATTATATGTCAATTCGGATCGCACACCGGAAGCAAAGATCAGGGGATTGCCAACTTGAATGAATGTAATCCGGTTACGGTGTAGGGGAGATTTATTATTGAGTTGATAACGCACTCCGTTTACTAACATTGAGAACTATGCCATGGAATGGAATATTCCCATTTCCGATTGTTGAAAACAAATGCGACTTTCAAAAGGCACATCAAATGTATGGACACAACGATTTGCCCACTGATTCATTGATTCATTAGCTGCGCTGCTTTTGTGAGTTCCACTGGCGTGAAACTCCGAAGGGAGAGCCCGGAGGGAGCTTATTCATTCCTTTCGTGGCTTGCCATGGTTATTTCCTTGCCCAGGGCACAGTCTGGTTATCTGTTTTGTGCCTCATCGGGCACCCAAGGGTTTCTCTTATGAATGGTGCGATCCGGCATCCTTGAAGCTCGGAACTCCTCTCTGGAATTTTGACCATGAAAATGCCATTTACCCTTAGCAATGAAGAAATCTATTGAACAATCTGTTTCATTGCAATACCTCGCTCTAACAACTCCTATTCCCACGGCATTACCACAAGGATTTCCTGTTTCCCCGATCCACCAGCTACGTTCGCACACTTCCAAATAGTAAATGCTCCCGCGGTTGGAGTTGAGACTTTCTTATCCCTCTTGTTACGACGGATCGAGCATATGATTCTTTTCTTGATTGAAATCATTCACTTTTCCTTGAAATCGTCACAAAGTAATTGGAAGAAGAAGTGCTTGAGAAGCTCATGGATATATTCTATGGTGGCTTCTCCAATAGTTCGAGCCATAGCTTCATTTCATTGTTTCTATAATTTTCTTCACTTTATCATTGCCCTCAAGTACAAGTAATTTCTGACAAACTTTCTTTCCCATGGTTCGGGTGGGCACGGATATGGATGGCAGGACAGGAGTGAAGATCCCTCAGCTAAGGGCTAGACCGGACGTTTCACTGTCTGATGACGAGTGGCACACAAATCAACCTGAGAAGGATTCTGCTATGTCAAAAGTGTTTATATAAACGAATTGTTTAACGCCAAGATGCCAATAGCAATGATGGATAAAGCAACTCCCACGAGTAGGGCTCGAAAGCCGGGGACTCTCCTGGCAAAGAATCTGAACGATCTGAGTTCTTTTCTGAGAAAGAAGAAGATGCAAGGCATGGATCCAAGCCTGAAGGCGACGTGGAGTGTTATTATTATCGTTACTCCAGAGAATGGGAGGCACTCTCTTCTTGCAAAATGCAGTTATGAAATCTGTAATCTAGATGATTCTGGTTGAAGGGGACGATGCAGCCTAGCGGTTACGAACTTTTTGTTCGATTCAAAGGATTTCCACTTGAGTAAAGCTATGGTGGGAAATAAACTACCAATTAGGCAATGCGCGTCTCTATTTCTTGAATTCTCTGGTCTAGGCAACCCGAAAGCGTTGTTTAACAAAGACAAGTCTGAATTTGAAACGCAATCCGGCAGAGAAAATAAACTTAAGTAACCACCAGTTGAAACTGAGCGAGGATGCCTCTCCTAATGGAAGTTACGGGCTCAAACAATACCTAATGGTAGGCTACTTTGCTACCCGAGCATCTCTTTCTTATTAAGAACGACATAAATGTTGATTTTCTACTCTCGGGAGTAGGTAAGGGGGACTATGCCCAATAAAATAGGGACTACGGTAGGCATGAAATGAAACTTCTTATCTTAGGTACGGAATTCCTCCACATTAAGACACCAACCTGCCCTTGACAAGTCAATAATCAATCACTAGATTTAGGATCACAAGCCGATGCGATGCTTCACGTCGAAATGGGTTAGTCTGCATCTGAGAGACCCCGCCTAGCTCTAAAATGGTTTCAACCTTTCCTCGACCTCATGGAATGAACTAACTCATATGCAGTGAGCATATTATCATAGACATCCCTCACGATAGCGAACTTGAAGAAGAAGCTGTTTCGACATCTACTTTATCCCAAGTGCAATAATGCTCCAAGTACGGGTTTTCGAATTCATTCCTCGCTGACCGCGCGTCATCTTCAGTTCACGATTGAGGCTCAGATGGAGATTGATGAGATACAGGCTCTGGCTAAGGTTGACATCCAGGCTCTGGACAAGCGATAAGAGATACTTTATGAAGGATCCAGCTAAGAAAATGAAATGGGTTAGTGGGAACAAGCAGCTAAAGCGCAAAGGTAAGGATGAGCTCGAAAAGTGCAAACTTGAATGATAGCTAGTGGTGGATTGAGACTTTTGAGCTTCTCCATCGATCACTTTTGCGGAAGCTGAGTCCTTTCTTTTTAAGCAAGTTCAAATCCAGCAAAAAACGAGTATCAATCTGTCCCAAGTGCGGACAGGAGAAGCCAGGTCGGATTACGACATTGAATTGAATTGAGTGGCCCCTTCCCTTCGCATCACAGCATCAACCCTGATCACCTCACTTTACGTCAATATTGGTGAGCATGCCACAAGATGTACGATTTGATTGGTTACTCAAGTGTCTAAGTGTAAGTTTCAAGTATTCTTCTTATGATAGACTGAAGGCTTATCGGCGCGCGAAGGTTCTCTGGATTGGTTGTGGTGAGCGCTGGGCGAAGGATTGTCAGTGTAAAGCTACTGTTCAACTCCATGTTGTTCAGGAAATGGCGGAATTATCGCGGAGTACTGCTGCAGGCTATTCTATGTTACAGGACCATGATGACTCTGCTTCGGATCTAAGGGTCCTCTCCGCTGAAGCTAATCAGAAATCTCCTGCACTCCGTTCCATTCAGTTAGCTTGCTCAGTAGTCCATAATTTGGATGTTACCCTATTTTCTTGGTCGACTCGGGCAGCACTCATTCCTTTTTGAATGCATCATTGGCATCTCATATTGAAGCTAAAATTGTCATCTCCTGAATCTGTGCGTGCAGGCAGCATCAATTTATCACCTAATGGTATCTTTGTTCTACCGGCACATACATTTCGATTTCCTTGGTCAACGGAAGTCACCTTTTCTTTTTCCTTGTTTTCGTCATGCGTCGATTCAACATTCGTTGGACTTTGTAGCTTCAAGGACGTAGTCATCCTCTCAAGATTCTAGTCATGATATTGCTTAAAAAGAAGCCCGACTTACCTATATTATCAAAGGACCCAGTCGAGCCCTAACTAGAAAAGTGCATGGGTGACCAAATTTAGGACAAAGTAGGCGCGGAAGATCCACATGCAACGAAACATCCCTCACGAGTTCCAAACCTGACCTTCTTTAAGCTGCTTCGACTACGGGAACCACAAGGAAAACGGAACACGAGCGGGAATGTGGGACTGGGTCCTTCCATATAGTTGGCTTGATGGCCCTTGTGGACAGAGTCTGTTCTCATTAGAGAATTGACCTTAGAACTTTGTGATCAAGACCCGTGGTTAGTCCAGTAGAAACTTGATCTCCGGAAAGGAGGTCCGCTTATTTACTTATCTGAAAAAGCAAAAGGTAGGTAGGCTGTTTCAGAGAAGAGTACGTGGGTTTTCACATAGCCGGATATGAAAAGAGACCCTAATGAGCAGCTTTTTTTTTATTCGTAAACCCTTCTTTCTGTGCTTATGGAATCAGCCAGTGGCAGGTCTTGGCGATTGAATTCATCCCGTTTTACTTTGTTGAGTGCGATCTGGTATTGACTTGCCCTTATTTTCCATCGATCGGGTAGTTAGTTAGGTCCCGCGGACAAGAAGTCCTATATACTGAAATAAGAGGGACTCCTTCCAGGCATCGCCGTTAAGGTGCTATTTTGATAGATTTCTATACCTTCCCCTCCCTTTCCTCTGTATCCGGGCCTACGCGAACAGCTGCTTGCTTATCGAAGAAGTCTGCTCACATGATTGGAATATGGCTCCCGTATGCATGCTATTCTGGGACTGAGGAATGCCTTTCTATGGTGGACCCTGAGGTCGGACTCTTGCTGCTTGATTCAAAACCGGATTCAATAGCAGCAACATATTGATGATGGTGCCTGAACTACCTATTCTATTACCTTTTGGGAAGCCCCAAAGCCACATCAAGCCCTATGCTATGGGTCAAGGTACTCTCGAGACCGTCTGGATTGAAGACTATCAAGCACCGTAGGTGGTACCAGCATTCCCTGTCGATAGGGCATTCCAATCTCTGGGTAGCTGCCCGCCCTACTTCATTCCTATCTCCTTCGGCGTCAGCCCCATGTACCCCCTTAAACTAACCACTTGAATTGATCAGGATTTGTTAGGTTGAGTGCATTTTCTTCCAAATCCAGTCAATTTCAAGAAAAGTATCGAAAAATCCCGGGGTTAGGCACCTTTTTTCAGTGAAATCTTGTTTTTTTCCCGCATTAATTAGTTATGGGAGAATCCTTGCTTCCTCAATGCTCTTGCCTTCGCGGTCCTATTAAAAGAGACACAAGAGGTTTTAGCACCGGCATCTTTGGATCAAAAGATCATTCCATCCTAGAACCAACACGACGACTTCTCCTTGCCCGATTTGAAATGGTGATGAATATGAAATTAGGAATATATATGGACAGATGAATTATGCGTCATGGAATCCGGATCATTAAAGAGGTAGTGTAGACAGTTGTCTAAGTGTGATCTTCTTATATCCCCACGAACTGTTCAGCTTGATAGACCCAAGGGGAAATAGAATCTCGAAAGGACCTTTCTTGTCCGTAGCCCCGTTGGAATCGAGGGCTTGATATCTCATTGGCATGACTAATTGATGAGGCCGACTAAGTAGTACTCACGAGGTCCTTGATTTCTTGTTAGTCTGTATCTTTCTCTTTAATAGTATGGTATCCAGGTTCACCTATTTTTTTTCCGTTGTTGCTCTTCAGAAAACGCGTATAGTAAGTAGTCTTCGTCGATGGGACAAACGCTCCAGTGTATGCGTTACGAGGCAACTAGCATTTTGTCATGGAAGTTCGTGAAAGAATGTTCTTGTTTTTCGTTTGAAAAACCAACGCCGACGTCAAGATCAGTCTCCTTTCCTTTCTCTTTTCGGGAGCAGAGCTGAAAAAGATGGGAAATTCCAATGATTCTTCGTTCATTATCATGTCGATTCCTCACAATCGCTCTTTGTGATGCTGCGGAACCATGGCAATTAGGATCTCAAGACGCAGCAACACCTATGATGCAAGGAATCATTGACTTACATCACGATATCTTTTTCTTCCTCATTCTTATTTTGGTTTTCGTATCACGGATGTTGGTTCGCGCTTTATGGCATTTCAACGAGCAAACTAATCCAATCCCACAAAGGATTGTTCATGGAACTACTATCGAAATTATTCGGACCATATTTCCAAGTGTCATTCTTTTGTTCATTGCTATACCATCGTTTGCTCTGTTATACTCAATGGACGGGGTATTAGTAGATCCAGCCATTACTATCAAAGCTATTGGACATCAATGGTATCGGAGTGCGCCTCTTAACGAGGGTGATTTAAGTGCAACGAAATGTACCGGTGGTTCGCGAAGCATCTGGCTTACCGGTCATCTCCCATTCCCGTCATCGAGAGACTAAAAGAACTATAGCATGCCAGAAACGGGGAGTTGAGGTGGTTAGACCTATACCCCGAAATGCTCCCAGCATAGGAGCCTATGGTTCCATTCTTGTTATTGCTGGAGGTACACATACCTCTTCTCGGTGTGGTGGAGCGATATACGAAAAATAGATGCTAAGCCTGCAATGTCCGATAACGGGGCTTCAGTAGTGAATCTATCGGCACCACAGCAGTGGCATACAACTTTGGACCTAAGGGCTGGTCCCGTTACCTTTCGGAATGGGGGATCCCCGTTGGCAACAACCACGGTAGTAGTTGCGGAACTACTGGGCCAAGAGAGGACAACCTGTTGTTCCTGCTCCTCCTTCTTCGCTTCGGGGACGGAGGTCCTACGGTAGGTAAGAGCACGCACAAGCACTTGACCGAAGGGGACCAGCGCTTCTACTCCTCCACCGAGGAGCCGTTCTTGCGAGAAGCAAGGGATGTCGTGAACGGTGGGAGGTCAAAGAAAGAGAATTGACCTCTGAATACAGTGATCCTATGATCTAGATAGACTCCGTCCTTTTTTTTAGATAAGGGTGACTCAAGAAATTGGGGGTGGGACCTGCTGGCATAATGCAGGCTGGAACGTGGGAATTCGAGGTCTCATGAACGAGTTTTTTTTCGTGGACAAACATACTTTCCGGTCTTTTTTATGGATCCTTTTAGATCTACGGGCCGGCCGTTCACATGAGCATAGGGAATCTATACTCGAGCCTTCGACTTGGCCCCTGGCAGGATAGGTGAGGAATCACTCTTGAGATCTGATCTATTGGGGCCTACAACTTCGCCAAAGCCGACTAGCATCCCTTTCCGTGGTGAACTGGCCGTCCCATACCTTCATTTTGTCTCATGTGTGTTGAACATTGTCTTCCTCGGTTCCAGCTTCACTGATGTAGGTAGGGCTGGGCGAGAAAGGGTCCCCTCTTGCCTATTAGTAAGTGGGCCAAATATTCCACCGGGGTCTTACGGTCTCATAGAGGGGGGAGAACTACCTAACTAAAGAAGAATAGTGCTCTTTATAAATAAGAGTAGGCGTGGAGAGCTTTTTGCGGGGAAACTTGCAAGTCAAGTTTGGGGGGAGGCGGGCGTCGACCCAACCTTATGAGTATTCGGACTATAACAGTTCCGATGAACAGTCACTCACTTTTGACAGTTATACGATTCCAGAAGATGATCCAGAATTGGGTCAATCACGTTTATTAGAAGTTGACAATAGAGTGGTTGTACCAGCCAAAACTCATCTACGTATGATTGTAACACCCGCTGATGTACCTCATAGTTGGGCTGTACCTTCCTCAGGTGTCAAATGTGATGCTGTACCTGGTCGTTCAAATCTTACCTCCATCTCGGTACAACGAGAAGGAGTTTACTATGGTCAGTGCAGTGAGATTCGTGGAACTAATCATGCCTTTACGCCTATCGTCGTAGAAGCAGTGACTTTGAAAGATTATGCGGATTGGGTATCCAATCAATTAATCCTCCAAACCAACTAAACCGGGGAAGCTGAAGCGGAAATGCAATTCTCGGGTGAGGGAAGGGGGAAGCTCCAGGAAGGCTTCGCTCGCTCGCTCAAAAAGCTCTAACGCTCGTTTACGAGTGGAGTGCATAAGCCCTTATTGAAGTAGGGTGAGGCCTTACTACACGAGCTCGTAAGTCAAGCACGGAACGAGCCTTGTGTACGAAGCTTCGCTTCATCATCTTGCTTGCTTCTGGCGAAGCTTAACGCACTATAACATAGGCATGCATGATGGTATGGTAGGAAGACTCCTTTTAAGGCCGACCACTACATAGGAGCGATAGGAAGCCAAGCCGTCAAAAGGAAAGGCGAGCAGCCCTTATTGCAATAGCAAACGGCCTACTTATAGCCCTATTTATACCCTTTCTCGGGGACTTCAACGGGCCTTACAAGCTCAATAAATTGCAATTCTTCACCTTTTCCTCAGACAGTGGGAATGCATTTTCTTACTTGATTGACATTGACAGATATGTGTACCACACCGAACAAGCAATATGTCATATGCTTGATGTACCAGCCAAGCCAGCTCTTTTTTTCTCAGTTCCCTTATCCTTAGCGCAAAAGTAAAAAGAAAATGAAAGAGAGTTTGTATTTGCAAATGCAAATGAATATGGATCTAAATAAATTAGATAATCAATAAATAAGAATTGGAATAATAGAAAAAATATCCTTCGCCCCTTATCTCTTCATCATCGTCGGTTCCGTCACTTGTGGTATTCGTTTAGAATCTTGTTGACCCTACTCGCTTACTCCTATTTTCCTTATTTCTTTTTCTACATAATTAATTAGAACTTTCTTGAAAGAATGGGGTTCTCTCTGGGGGGGCGCACCCTCTCTTCCTTTTTGAGAAAGATGGGCTTGTTTTTTTTTTCAATAAGTTCTATTGCTTTGACACATTTAGTATATAACATAATATATATAAGAAAAGTACTAAAGGCGAAGGGTATTCTGTTGTACAGCTACTTTGGTATAGTTACAAAGGTAACCGGTAGGTGACTGTTGAATCGACAGTAGTTACGAAAGGGGAAAATAGCTCAGTTGGTTAGAGTGCTGGTCTGTCACACCAGAAGTCGCGGGTTCGAACCCCGTTTTCCCCGCCCGATCTTTCTTTCTTCCCGAGGTCATACCTCTGCCACTTTACCCTGATTTTCACTAAGGCATATAACCCCATTCGGGTAAGAGGAGCAAGCAGTGGGGAACATCTATTTATATGCGTGTTAGCATCAACAGCATCTTTTTGAAAGTAAATTACATCGATCCTTGGTGCTAGGTACTCAGGTAAGTAAATCCTGAGGATAGAACTAGAGCAAGTAAGCTCATCGCACTATCAAGTCAGTCAGGAACTAGTCTGCCAAGCTTAAGAAGAAGTGAAAAGTAAGCAAGTTGTCATCTAGTGAGGGCTAAAAGACACGGAGAACATCCCCCCTCTATTTGCCAATAGCTTCCGCCTTCCTCTCTTTCATTTCATGTCGGTTCAGCCGAGCCAATAGATTCCATAGGCGGGTCAGTTATAGCTGTAGTAGCCTTTGATTAGGTCCTTTCAATAGACTTTCCGTAGCTATAATTCGATAGACTTTCCGTAGCTCAGTACTGCTGATCGTTGACGCCCGCAACTGTACTTACGGCTGTACTTGTGAAAAGAGATAGAGCCGTCTCGCTATGACTCAAAGATGGTCAAAAAGCTAATAGATGGGCCACAAAAGGTAGAGGAGAGGGGGTAAGAAGAGTAGACTTACTACTGGATACAAGATAGGGTATACAGCTAAAAGGGTGAGATAGAGGAATGAAATGAGCCAGTGAAACGGTCCACGACCACAAGTATTGAGCTATAACCATAAAACTTGGGGAGTGCCTCAAGAAAATCCATTGAAATAGAAGACCCAGGTTGTAATGGAACAGACAAAGGTTGAAGAAGACCAGCAGGAAGGGTGTGCTCACTCTTGTTGAGTTGACACACATTACAGTGAAGAACAAACTTGGAGGGAGAAAAAGAAACCAGAAGGGACCCATTGTTTCTGTGCAAGTCGAACAATGATGGAAAAGCATCCAGTATGTAGCCGACATATGCCAACAACCCAAATGCACATATGCTAGTTAAGTTGAAACTCCTAAATTAAAGCGCAAGCAACAAAACTACTTTTTTGAAGGCGCGGAGCGTTGAAGAAGAGCATAGCTCGATTAACACAACTAGGGGCAATATGGTTCATTTTCCTAGAACACCACAACAAATGTCCCTACCAGCTGTTGCCAGTGAAGCTGAAACCATGGCTACCCCTCAACAAGCCTCTAGCTCTTATCCTAGGCCTGAACCGCCTGAACCTCCAATTACCGTACCATTGGTACTGAATACGACCACCACTCACACCTATTCCAGACCTTTAAACCCCTGACCACCTAGACCTCTAGTAGCAAAGCAACTAAAAGACCCAATCACAAAAATAACCCTCTCTATCCCCCTCAAAACCTTGGCACGAACACTTGTTTCCAGCCACCTATGGCCTTCCTCACAGCTCAAAACATGATAATATTAGACCTAATCCTGCACCTCCACCACCACAACCAAGACCCAATTCAATACCAAATATCCAATTTTCCCAACCAATACTTTTGCCCTATGCTGGAAATTCCATGAAACCAGAAGTGCCAATATATACTTACCTTAACCAACCGCTTCCAACTCAACAGCATGACCCGTACCAATACCTGCAAGAACAAAGGCCGCAAAATCAATATCAATATGGGCAGCAGATACATCAACCTCCTAGAGTTTATTTTCCAATATTTGAAGGGGCCAGGTCTTGGATACAAAAGTGTGAACATTACTTTTCGGTGTACCAAGTTACGGATTGGTACAAGGTACAACTTTCGGCTATGCACCTTAGGGGGAGAGCTGAAAGCTGGTACAACAGTTTCTTAGTGAATAGGGGACAAGTATCTTGGCAAGAGTGAATTCAAGAGATTGTAGAGAGGTTTGAGGTAAGAAATGTGGTTGGTGTAGTTGATGAGTTTAATCACTTGAGGCAAAGAGGAAGCCTAGAAGAGTACAAGTCACACACAATTGGCAGAATTGAGGGCTGCCATGTTGAGGTGCAATCCCTATTACGATGACAACCTTTTTCGACAAAGTTTTCTTGGGGGTATTGTAAATAGAGATAGATGTTTCGTCCGGCTCTGAGAAACAATTCGGCAACCCCGCTCTTCCCTTTGCCTCTTCCACATCTATTTTTGAAACTTGATTCGGTTGAGTTTGAAGCAAGGATCTAATCAGATAACGCTTTGTTCTCCAATGAATGGAGGTGGAATAATTTATTGAGATAGAGAAAGCTACATCTCGACTTTATTTAAACGAAAGAAAAAGGTTAGTCCTGCTCCTAGACTTCCAATTCCAAGTAGTAGTAACGGAAAGGAACAGGTTTAGGAGAACTTTTTTTATGTCTTTCTTATAGCGATCGCTGAAAGTCAGTCAATGCCCTGGCTTCAATGAATGAAGACCGATGGGCTACGAAGTGGAGATGATGTCGTCGTGTCATTGCTCGTGATGTCTTCACCAGGATTTGACTTACCAATGTGAAAGGTACCGTGCCAGTGGTTCTATCATTTAGATAGAGAGTGATCTTTCCTTCTTGTCGAAGAAAGATATGACGTTGGGAAGGGAAAGGGAGTAGAAACGTTTTCGTAGCCTTGGGGCGAAGGGCTGAGAGTTCCGTGATCCAGTTCTTTGAGCATACATAGGTTGAGGATGGAACTCCTATAGCAATCGATGTGGAAAAAGGCAACAGCCGAGAAAAGCAGAAAAAGTGAGTGAGATCTTGACTTTCTATTATCATACAACATAGAAGTATTTAATCAAATCAGAAAGAGCCCTGGGATTTGACCAAAACGGCATAATTGAAAGCTCTCCTGTCAGTCGCTCGCCTAAGAAAAGGTACCGGGTTGCTCCGTGATGACGAATAAGCAACCCAGCCCAATCCTTGCTTTCATAGAAAAAGGTGAATTTACTCGAATATTCGTTCAATGACTCAATATTTAGTAATCAAATCATGCGTTTGTTAGATCATTTAGTGATAAATAAAACGAGAATAAAGAGAGAGTCCTCACCTCAATATCGACAACAATGACCTGGCAAGTGAAGTAAAGTAAAAGCAAAGTAGAGCCCGGTTGATGTCAAACGTTTTCAAATCTTACCCACCATATCCATTCATGCACGTTACTAGATGAAAAGTAAAAAATAAAGCAATGATGGTTTTTATCAGAGCCACTTTACAACCGGTTTAGCAACTTCTTCATGCCCCTACGAACGAAATATTTGGAGTTTGACAACTGGTTGACGCCGGTTGATACTCGAATGAATATATCGCCGGTAGATACTTGCTTTTCTAATGAGGTAGACACTTTTGCATGTTAAGGTTTCCACTTCAAACCATCCAGATTTACACTTCAATTTCTCGTTGTTGACACGGTTTACACTTGACTTCATTCAAACTGACACTTATGTATCTATCTAGGCGGGCGGGCACTTAACCAAACTCAGGTTGACACAAACTATACAAAAGTCTTAATTAGGGTGTTTTTTTCCGATCAACCCGAAACTCCGAACAGAACCGACCCTGACTAGACCTTTTCCCAAGCAACTCCGAATACTGGAAAATATGAATGAAATTCGATAAGAGAAATCAGAGCATGTTTCTAAATTTGTGATAACTACTTATTTATGAGTGAGAAATGCTTCATGCGAGCACCCTTGGCGGCCTGCTTTTGAGACAGGGAGGCCATGCTCGTATCTATGCTTTTCATCATTGGTCTGGTCTACTCGTACCCCACCCCACAAGGTACATCTTCGACTACCGTGCTTCTTATCTTGACGCTATACATTCAGTTCAGTCAGTCCCAGAGACTTATCCTTCAGAAAAAGGTAATCCACCCATATTGGACTTTTCTTCACCTGGCCTCGCGGATTCAATACCGAATTCTCTTCGCATACCGGCCTGCTAATTCCGGGATTAGCTGTTCTCAATGACTGGTGGATGCCTCTTTTCTACCTTAGAAATCGTTTTTTTATGTACCTTCTCCCTCTCTACACCTTTTTTCCGCCTCGCCGCCCAGAAAGACCTATAGAAGAAGGAAGAATTCAATCCGTATACTCCAAGCGCCGTAACTATCGCACTTTCCAAGCAACCCTCCAATGAAGAAAGTGCAATTGAAACAATCAAGAACGGAAAAATAATTAGACTCCCTCGTCAATTGTTTGGATTGGAATTAGGCTCCTCTACTCTAGTCGTCCTCTTCTATTTCGGGCAGTAGCTCAGCCCGTTCCGGGCCTTCCTTTACTGAATCTATTAGTAGTTGCACTTTTCGACATATGCCTTTATTTAGGCATTGGTTGTAGGCATCCCCTTCTCTTCAAGGAATTTCTGCGCCCGGTTCCTGATCAAGTGTTGGAAAAACCGGAATATGATGCTTTCTACTTCAGCAGTAGGGTTGGCCTGAAGCCAGCCCATAGAATAGATACGGGCGTGTTCTACACAGGAGTTCTTGTAGAACATGTTCCAATCAAACCTCTTTCCCTTCGTCTCCGGTTTTCAATACGAACAAGTGTCATCCTCTTCTCCCATCGTTTGGATGGAATACCCACGTGGAGCTGACCTTCACTTTTCAGAGACAGGGGCAAGCCGATAATTTGTAGCCTCCCTGGTTGTTTTATGGAAATTTCAGTAGAAGTGAAGCCCTGTAGGAGCTCCCTAAGGACTCTAGCTAAGACCTTTTTGAGACCCTGGGTGACTCGCGTGGACTTATCCCCTCTCGGTAAGCCGAAGACCATATCGTCTGCGTAGCGTGCGTAATAGAAGACTATGGCCCCATCCTCTCGGACCATTACCCTTTCAAGCTTGGCATCCAATATATGGAGATAGCAGTGAATGAGGACAGGTTCAATCGGGCTTCCGAGCGGTATTCCTCGCTTCTGGCACGTGTAACTCTTACCTTTTCTATCTACGTGTGGTTTTCATGAAAACCTATTTTATCAACCTATGGACTCCTTTCAATGACAGAGTCTTTGGAGCAAATTGGTTCAGGATTCTAAGGTTAGAAAAGAGTTACCACTCAAGGGAGGAACAGGATATGTGGAAGGCTATCCTGGTGGCTCAAGACTGACCGGTATACCTGGACCAGTCTATATTGAGCCATATTCATCAATTCGTCAGGCAATTTGGCCTCACACAATGTATCCCTGTTCCACCAGACGCTTAATCAACCCTGGAACACAAGAGAACCCTTCTTATCGAAGAGAATTGCGTATTAAACAGATGAGAGAAATAGCCCTAAATATGTGCATCGAGTAAGTCATTACCTTCTATTCGATCTCCAGTATCGCTCATCAAGTACTTGATCAGATTCCTCTTTTTTCTTGCAATTGCAAAGTGGTGGAAAAAATTTGTATTTCGGTCACCATGTCGTAGCCAATTGGCTCTGCCCCGCTGGAGCCATGCTACTTCTTCTTGTTCAAACAGGTTCTCGAGCAGCAGTCAAATTGACTTCCCCTGCTTGAGCGTAATGCCCGCCCCTGGTGTGGTGGAAAAAGCCTCGTTTTCTATTCCTTTTAAAGCTGCTGATGCGAGCTACCGAACAAACAAGATTAGTACAAAAAGCCACAACTAGCACTAGCTTTCGTGATTGCTTCTTTCTACCTTTCTCACTCCGGTAATTGCTCCTTCTCCAAAATATCACTACGGACAAGATGAGCTAATAGAAAAAGTTAGGGCAACAGATGATAGCGACTCGCCAGACTCGAACTGGCATAGGCGGATCGGATCAAACGAAATTAGCCTTTCTTCCATCAACAGGAATCGCTTTGATTTCGCAGTTCAAGAGGATGGTGGGGGCAACCTCTCTACATCTGCGGGCCGGTAGGCCAGCCAACTAACTCTTCAAATGAAGAACTGATTACTCCACATCTATGAACCTATCATTCCCCGCCCTTGCCCATTATTTCTTTTTGTATCACGCTAGGACTTTGCCTCTTTTTTGGAGGAAAAATATGGAAGTAGAATCTCCTCTCTTTTAGAGGCGTCTTCCAAATCCAATTTCAGATCAATGAGGTCTTTCAGAGAGCCGCTGCTCTTTCCATGAAATTCTAGGATCTCTTCGATCCTATGCGCAAAAGCAAGGTGTGAGCCCGCGACCCCTCGATCGCTCTCAGAGTCAATCGGCCCAAACCGGGTTATGAGCTCAACGAAAAAAAAACGATTTTGTGAAATTGCCTGCAAAACCGCCTTGCGAGCGTTAGCGTCAGCGTCAGCGCCATCTCCCGATGGATATTTTTTGCGCATCACCAATAGCGCCTTGGCCCTATTTTCTTCTTCGTCTATTGGGGAAGAAGAAGAGGTGGAGTAGCAGGCGGATCTCATCCCTCCTGCGGACTTCCCCGTACTCAAAGTGACTCTGAGAGATTGCGCTTCTCTACTAATCGCATTCTGTTCAAGAATCACTATTTTCATGATCGAATGACGAAATAGATATACGAAATGTATAGGATCATTCGCTGGGATGGGATAAGTGATTCTTTTAGAGGATTCCCATGGGATCGTAGAATCAACTAAGGATGGAATAGGTATTTGTGATCGATCAGCTTCCAGTATGACCGAAGACTTTCTATCTGCATTCAGAATAACCACACAATCAGGTTGTTGGTTCAACCCAAAATTGATCTTCTTCTTTCTTGAACGGAATTTTTTTTTATTTGCAAAAGAATTGGTCAAAAACGCCCCGATCTTCCATTGAGAATCATCGAAACAATGAGAATTCACATTTCTTAAATAGCTTCTTAAATAGCTCGCCATTTCTTCCGTTATCTCATAAATAAATAAATGATTGGTCTTTAAAAAGAAGGAACGGCCTTTTTGACGAATGGGAGATCCTATAAAATGAAGAGCGTTTCGTAAACAAATCAGTGTCTTGTCTGAATCGAGAATAGCAATTCCATTTCTTGAACCACGGATATAGACTTTGAAATGGTGATCAGCTACCCGATGGCCGAGATGTGCATTCGTACAAAGTAATTTAGTACAGACTATCGAAAGCATTGTCATTTTGCGATTTGAGTTCCGGAGATACAGGTGGTAAGTTATGGGTAATGCGGGGGAACTTTAAGACGAGATAGAATACCTAATATGGGAGTGGTTTAAGTGAGAGAATAGCTCCCTTACCAAACCAACTGAGCTATTTGCCATGTTTTTGACAAATGACCTAACTTTGATGTGATGTGCCCGGCTAGCCCGGATCATTCTTAGAGCAGTCGAGGTTACCGGAATTACGGCCTTCCGTACAAGAACTGGCACTATTATAACTCGCTATGGGCCTCCTGCCTTCTCGAAAGAAACTGGCTTTTGAAGAAATTACTCTATTTTACGCATTTAGTTGAAGCGGATTCAAAGAGCTCTATCGAGCAAGGAAGGAGTATACTATACTGTAGCTGGATAAGCTAGATACCAAAACTTTGATAAAGATTGAGGCAACCCATTTGAGGAAGAACCGTACGGACCCCTGTGGAGATGGCATAAACAATCCTTTGACGAACTTTCTGGTTAACATAGAATCTATGAGTTTTTTCTTCTAATTACTACTACTAACATTATTCAATCTGGTAAAAAACAATTTATTAAGCTCATCCCGCAAGCACATGTACACATCTTGGATTTGACCGTCTTAAGATGGAAGAAGATTCGTTCTCCTACCCATTTCTAAGTTAAGCAAGAGATAACTCATAATTTGATATGCACTCGCACTCGCATCTTGGGTCACTGGAACCTGATGATAATTACTCACTCCTTCATCCTGAGAAAGGATCTTGGCTATGAAAAAAAATGGATCACTAGCTTGCGCAGCAAATTGAATGAAACTTTCATCCGAAGTAAACATTTCAGTCTGGTGTTCGTTATACCATTTAAGGGCATCATCTAAGTTCGAGAACTTTTGATACTTAAAGGCTGCAGCACATGCTAAGTGTTGACTGAGATTCTTTTTTTCCGACAGGTGGTTTTGTGCTTGAGGTTGAGGATGATCGGCAGAAAAGAGTAATAAACTTTTTGACAAATCACGCTCATGAAAATGCAATACACCTGAACGGTAGATTCTACCACGGAAGTCCATGAATGCTGGCAAATAGAATTGATAACCTTCGTATGCTGACGCAAGTCTTATTACAAAATCTTCATAACTAGCCTGCTGCACCTGTTTTCATAATTTATTTAACAGTATGTTATAGCTACAAGCATTCTTAATACCTTTGACGTTATTGAAGTAGCACTCCCTCAATATGTCTGAGGCTTCTGTCGGATTCACGCGAGCCAGAGCATTTGGTAAAAGAAGCCCACACTCAACTAAACATTGACGATTCTTTTCCAGAAATCTCAAGAGCCTTTTGTTTATTTCAAACGCTTGAGACTGAAGCCCATTCAAAATATCACACATCTGCTTGTATTCTTTTTTATGTAACTTTATATAGAAGTGGTTTAAGTCATGGGAAGTTAATAGCCGAAAGTGATTCTAGATATCCCCCGTGGGTTTGCATAAGTAACCTCCTATCAGATCCGATAATGTATCAGGATCAGACCCCCTCTCTGCTGGTTGCCAATCCAAGGGTTTGCAAAGCATCGGAAGATTGAGTTTGATAGGGAGCAGATTTATGTTCAAATTGCACATAACATAACAAGAATTCTCTATATACCCTTGACCTTTCTTAAGAACCAGCACTGGATCTTCTTTTGTTACTCCCCTATCTGTTGATATATGTAGAACATTTCTTTCAATCATGAATTGGAGCAAGTATTTCCCGATATCATAATGACACTGCATTTTTTTCTTTTTCTCTTTTTTGCTAGCACCTTTGGGCTGAACAACATCCTTAACTGATTCTACCTTACTAGTGAGTACTGCTTCCACCTTACCACTACCTGGTGCTTTGTATTGTAGAAACCTTGCTTGTTCTCGTACAGTTGAATTAAGTTGATCTATAAATCTAGCTGCCTTAACTGCGGATGATTCCTGAAGAGTGTTGAATACCAAGCCTAGTACATGAATCATGATAGCCTCAAGCGTATAGATACCAAACATCTTAAGCATAGGTAAGCTACTTGGTAGGCAACCCTTTAGATATTGCTTAGCGTTAGGCTGATCTTTATTAATCAAGAACTTTACTATGTTAGGAGTTACTTTAAATAGATTATCCTCATCGAACTTCATTGTGCAATTTGCAATTTGATTCTGTAAATCTATTAATTTAGTATCGGAAAACACACCATTTTGATTCTTCTTTTCATTAATCAACAACTTTCTAACATCATCCTGATACATATCAACATTAGAAGTCTTTTTCGTTTTGTCAATATCCAACAGCTTAGCGTAGTAATCGTTCCAGAACTCCTTAATAATACGTGCATTTTGCAAAGATTTCTCATTCTCAATGCTATCATCATATGTCTCGGAACAATAAAATAGAACCTGCATACTTTTATTTGTTACCCTTAAAAATCCGCAGTAAGGATACGAATACGACTGAAATAAACTACTAGAATCTAAATATAAGGAAAGGATCAGAATAAGTACTAATGCTCTGTATAATACTTTTCCCCGAGCGATGGTTTAGCGGATTCGGAATTGTAACCAAGCATCCTGGGTTCTATACCCGATTCAACACTAGAGCATGCAGCCGATCCTGGATACATAACTCTAAAAAGTGTGTGTGCAGTTTTGGATCTTTATTGGTAGCCAGTCTTTCACTTCTGCCTCTCCACTCCCATGCCTTTCTTGGTCGGACCAACCCAACCGGCGATTTCCGACAAGTCTTTCTGCTTAGAGCAAGAAGCGGAACCAAAATAAAGCTTTATTTATTTTCATTTATGGATAACCAATCCATTTTCCAATATAGTTGGGAGATTTTACCCAAGAAATGGGTACATAAAATGAAAAGATCGGAACATGGGAATAGATCTTATACCAATACTGACTACCCATTTCCATTGTTGTGCTTTCTAAAATGGCATACCTATACAAGGGTTCAAGTTTCGATCGATATTTGCGGAGTGGATCATCCCTCTCGAAAACGAAGATTTGAAGTTGTCCATAATTTACTGAGTACTCGGTATAACTCACGCATTCGTGTACAAACAAGTGCAGACGAAGTAACACGAATATCTCCGGTAGTCAGTCTATTTCCATCAGCCGGCCGGTGGGAGCGAGAAGTATGGGATATGTCTGGTGTTTCTTCCATCAATCATCCGGATTTACGCCGTATATCAACAGATTATGGTTTCGAGGGTCATCCATTACGAAAAGACTTTCCTCTGAGTGGATATGTGGAAGTACGCTATGATGATCCAGAGAAACGTGTGGTTTCTGAACCCATTGAGATGACCCAAGAATTTCGCTATTTCGATTTTGCTAGTCCTTGGGAACAGCGTAGCGACGGATAATTCCGAATCTACATAGGTCTAGTCCAGGGGACAAATCAATAGGAAATGCTATTTGCTTCTTAAGAAGAAGAACTTTTTTGAAATGAAAGAGTTTCCACGGGCGTCGGATATCATTTCTTCAAATAAGGAAGAAGTGTTATCGAAGGATTTCCTTCCATTCTTCCTAGTATGGAAGAAGTAAAGAAAAAGTACTGCGTCTCGATCTATACGAAAGGGCACTGGTTTTTTCTTTCGGTTTCATTGATAGCAGAAGAGTACGCTAGCTAGCGGAGCCTGAAAACGCTTGCTTGCGCCCCACCCCTACGGAAACTATTGCCTATGCTTGCTGCTCGCTCAGTGTCAGTAGAAGGGAAGAAAAGATGGTCACTCCTTTTAGGAACATGGCGAGCCTTACTTACGACTGTTGCACTTCACTCGCTGCTCGTTCATTCACTTGCTCATGAACTCGCTGCTTCGCCAGAAGCGACTAGTCGCCTCCTTTCCTCCGCCGAAAGATGCTTAGCCAGAAGCGATGAAGGAGGGGAGCTGGGGAAGGCCGACGATGGCAATGAGGGGGAAGCTGTCGTAGAAGCTTTGCCCCTTGCTTTACATAAATGGATTGTTATGAACTTACTAAATGACCTTATTTATTCTCCCGGAACGCTAGCAAATCTAATAGTTCCATCTGCTCTTCTTAACTTAAGAACGAAGGCCGCCATCCTTCTTATTCAGGAACCCTTTGTTTGAGGAGGGCGTATCCCCGGGAAGGGGAGAGTGGCCGAGCGGTCAAAAGCGACAGACTGTAAATCTGTTGAAGGTTTTCTACGTAGGTTCGAATCCTGCCTTTCCCACTTGTTGTAGACTTAAGAGAAGAGAAAGTAGGCGGAAGCCTAGGAGGGCCAACCGAGCGAAGCTCTTTTTTTTTGCCGTGCCGTGAAGTGCAATTTTCTCGTATGCGTTTTAGAGAGGTTGTCGAAAAAAGACGATCTATAGAGATTCCCCATCTATATCCAATCGAGAATAGAAGCGAGTCGCTTCCGGCGTCGGCTTGTAGTCTCTGCAGTCGGCACATGCACGCGCCCGCCATCATGCCTCCTTGGTTCGGGACGAAGCCAAGAGAGACATACGATAGACGAAGGAAGCGCCCACCCAGCAGGAGGGCTAAAACCTGTAGTTTTGAAGTTGCAAACTCCAGCTTCGAAGCTGGAGTGCTTTAGCCCTTTTTTAAGCAAGAATCACCGTCTTGAGCGCCTTGCGCGCTCAAGAACAAGCAAGGGATGAGCGCTTTGTTGCTAAAGCGGATACGTTTTCTTGCTGGGGAAGGCTAGTTTGATCGAGGATTGGAGAGGAGGGAGAGGTGGAATAAAAAGCTCGGGATGGATTTTGGAGTCTTTGTGCGAGCCGTATGCGGTGAGAGTCGCACGTACGGTAAGGAGGGGGGTTCGCGTCTATACGTGTAGTGTGGTGGTTGGGCCTACCCACCCTATTTGTTCCATGATCTATGGGTCTACTGGAGCTACCCACTTCGATCAATTAGCCAAGATTTTGACCGGATACGAAATCACTGGTGCTCGATCTAGTGGTATTTTTATGGGGATTCTTTTTATCGCTGTAGGATTCCTATTCAAGATTACTGCAGTTCCTTTTCGGGCGGCTGTAGGACGGACGGCCCCCTATAGGTAGTAGGGTAGGGTGGGTGGTACCGCTCAGATAGCGGCCAATCCTCCTAACTGCGCGCGGGCCGGGCTTAGAGCGCGTGAAACTCATCACTACCTCGTAAGGGCGTTGAGACCATAGCATGTTACACAAAAGCGCCGCTTTCTCAGGAGTGTTGTCACACAGCTGCCCGACTAGAAGAGCTACTCGCTCTGTAGTGTTGTCACACAAGATAAGCACGCCGCCCGCCTGCTGGCCGGGCGAATCGAAGTTATCTTCCGGTCAACTGTCCACCCAGTCAAGTGCAAAAAACACAGTGGAATCACGCAACGCACGCTGCTGGTGTGCTTCCTGCCCACGAGGAAAGAAGAGCGACAAGGTTCAGATTTGACTGTTTGCAGCATGGGAGCTGATTACCCAAAAAATCCCTGGGAAAAAAGAAAAGATATCTCGGTAACGAAAACCATAGGAGGCTGTATTGGCGAGATCCAAGGGTTCACAGCAGCCCAAAAGAAAAACCGCCTGGAAGTCCGAGGACCTTTAGTACCGTACCGAACCAGCAGCCTTCGCGCCAAGCGACGACCGCCCTTGTCCCTTTCCTTTTTCCATTCAGCCTACTTCTTAGCTTTGTTCCGTCAGTCTAAGGCAAAGCTTAAGTGGTTTGCCTACCTTACCCACTTGATGAAAGGGAACGAACTTTGTTTCCTTGGCGGCTTTATGGATGGATTCAGTCAGAAAAAACTCCTTCCTTTTGAAAAAAGTGACGCTTTGCGTCTTCGCTTCCGAGGGTTAGGGTATAGGCCGTTTCGAGCAAGCTTTCGCTTTTTCTCCCGGCTTTCTACAACTTTCGCTTTAGCTTCCAAAGGCGACCCAATGACCTTTCCGGAATTGGAAGTATTCGTCGCCCTACCCTAAGAAAGAAGTCACTATAAAACAGCTTGCCCTCCAGAAGTACCAAAGGTGCGCGGAGCCCGGTGAAAATGAATATGTTTGCTACTGAAAGAAGCCTGCCTATTGACTAATATTCGTCTTTAGAATGAAAGTAGCTATGAAGCCCAATCTATACTGTCGATTCAAAAGGGGGCATAGTCATATGGGTGGGGTGTTTGTGGGGAGCTGCCTTGGATATGAGGAATTCCTCCAATCTAAAAAAAAAGAACAAAGAAAAAGTCCGTGACGAAGATCTTTCTTTTCTATCAATAGATAGGAATGAGTGTTCGTTATAGGGGATAGGATCCATCTGCTCTCTCTCTCTCTCTATTTTCTTTGATGCAATTTAGAGAGAAAGAGCAGTGCGAATTAGAAAAAAAAGAGAATCGGGAGATGATTCCAAAATAGATACATAGACATCTAAAGTAAAGGGATGTATATATTATTCCTATATATATCATCTATCTATGAAAAAAGTAAACAGAGTTCGTTTTTGGGTTCCCCGAAGCCCCGAATGGATTGGATCATTTCTGCTTCTGCCAACGAAATGAAGGCCTCGCCCCTTCCGAATGCTTCTCCGATCCTGAAGTTCTCGCGAAGAGAATAAGATGCAGCTCCCCCTCCCTCTGTCTTTTTCCGCTTTGCTAATCTTCCCCTCTAACGCGGGCCGGGCTTAGGCGGGCGCGGGAGGAAGAAATAAAGTCGAAGAGCGTCTTCTCCTTTGTCCTTTTTTCAGTGCAACACAGGAAAGCACCCTCTTTTTGTAATCCCTGCAGCTTCCCAGAGGCTTGCTTTTTTTTTATTGAACGCATGGCGTAGCTAGGACCCCTCCAATCATGTTTGAGCCTATGTTCACCCGGGGCCAAAAAAGGAGAATTCCGGAATGCCTGCCGACGTTCAGATAAGGTGCATATCCCTTACCACTAAAGGAAAGGCTCGACGAAGGGGGGGATATTAGCTGGGTAAGGAAAACGCTTTCGGAGATTGAGATGTCGATTTGTTTTTCATCGAAAAGGAAGAAGGCCGAGGGGATAGCAGCCTTCCTTCGGGCTTTGCCTGCCGACGTTCTAATAAAGAATTCCGGCTCGGCCCGGGAAAGCGCTGGCAACAACATAAAGAAAGGGGTCCATGTAGCTGCTGCGCCCGCCCACTGAGCAGCAGGTTCGGCATCTACTACAAAAGAGAGAATCCACTTCAGATAACCACGTCTCTGCTAGGCAGCGTGTGGAATGGCCGAGAGCGGACCAAATGGATATATAATCCAAGCCGAGAGTGGAGTTACGTGAACAGCCGTCTGATGGAAAACAACTTTCACGTTCGGTTCAGAGAGCACTTTTTTCGTTGAGAATAAGTCCTTCCCTTTTGTGTGAATTCCCTAGCGGCGAATTAACAACTTGTGGGGCCCTATCTATTCAATCTCTCGAGCCCCAAGAAAACCCCCCTCTCCCTCGGACTCAATCTCTCTTTTGACTCTATATATGTGGGCACCTGATATCTATGAGGGTTCACCCACCCCGGTGACAGCATTCCTTTCTATTGCGCCTAAAATCTCTATTTCTGCAAATATGTCACGTGTTTCTATTGTTGCTTCCTATGGGGGTACATTACAACAAATCTTCTTTTTCTGCAGCATTGCTTCTATGATCTTAGGAGCACTGGCCGCCATGGCCCAAACGAAAGTCAAAAGACCTCTAGCTCATAGTTCGATTGGACATGTAGGTTATATTCGTACTGGTTTCTCATGTGGAACCATAGAAGGAATTCAATCACTACTAATTGGTATATTTATTTATGCATCAATGACGATAGATGCATTCGCCATAGTTCCAGCATTACGGCAAACCCGTGTCAAATATATAGCGGATTTGGGCGCTCTAGCCAAAACGAATCCTATTTCGGCTATGACCTTCTCCATTACAATGTTCTCATACGCAGGAATACCCCCGTTAGCCGGCTTTTGTAGCAAATTCTATTTGTTCTTCGCCGCTTTGGGTTGTGGGGCTTACTTCCTAGCCCCAGTGGGAGTAGTGACTAGCGTTATAGGTCGTTGGGCGGCCGGAAGGTTGCCATGAGTAAGGTTGGGAGACCGAAGGCAGTTTTCCGTGCACCGGACACGTAGCTTACCGAATCAGTTGCAACACAGATGGGAATGCATGCTACGAAAGACAGGGTCGAGTCTGATACATCAACCGTCGACTCCATATCCTTGTACGAGTCCACAATCACTACACGAGATGAACCTGGGTTTGGTGAATGGAAGTTGGCCTTAGGTGTAATAGGACTCCCAGTTACTGCGCGCGATCGTATACTGAGGTGCTCCCCGTCGGTTGTTGGAACGACGCGAGCCGGGCCGGGCCTCGATTCCTTTCAAAAAGATGAAGGGACAGAGGTGACTAATTCCCCATCTCATTCCAAAAACCGGCCATATGTGAGTCAAAAACAAAGGTCGGCCAAAAACACCTCGATAACTTGCTCATCTATGGCACGGCCAGAAGAACTTTTTGCTATCCAAACCATCCTCGACAAGTGCCGTTCACAACATTTTGCCGAATCAGGTACCGATATATGACCTCATGTTGTGAATTTGGCCTAAAACCGGCCATATGTGAGTCAAAAACAAAGGTCGGCCAAAAACACCTCGATAACTTACTCATCTATGGCACGGCCAGAAGAACTTTTTGCTATTCAAACCATCCTCGACAAGCATCGTCCACAACATTTTGCCGAATCAGGTACCGATATATGACCTCATGTTGTGAATTTGGCCTAAAACCGGCCATATGTGAGTCGAAAACAAAGGTCGGCCAAAAACACCTCGATAACTTGCTCATCTATGGCACGGCCAGAAGAACTTTTTGCCATCCAAACCATCCTCGACAAGCGCCGTCCACAACATTTTGCCGAATCAGGTTCCGATATATCACCTCATGTTGTGAATTTGGCCTAAAATCGGCCATATGTGAGTCGAAAACAAAGGTCGGCCAAAAACACCTCGATAACTTGCTCATCTATGGCACGGCCAGAAGAACTTTTTGCTATCCAAACCATCCTCGACAAGCGCCGTTCACAACATTTTGCCGAATCAGGTACCGATATATGACCTCATGTTGTGAATTTGGCCTAAAACCGGCCATATGTGAGTCGAAAACAAAGGTCGGCCAAAAACACCTCGATAACTTGCTCATCTATGGCACGGCCAGAAGAACTTTTTGCTATCCAAACCATCCTCGACAAGCGCCGTCCACAACATTTTGCCGAATGAGGTACCGATATATGACCTCATGTTGTGAATTTGGCCTAAAACCGGCCGTATGTGAGTCGAAAACAAAGGTCGGCCAAAAACACCTCGATAACTTGCTCATCTATGGCACGGCCAGAAGAACTTTTTGCTATCCAAACCATCCTCGACAAGAGACGTTCACAACATTTTGCCGAATCAGGTACCGATATATGACCTCATGTTATGAATTTGGCCTAAAACCAGCCATATGTGGGTCGAAAACAAAGGTCGGCCAAAAGCACCTCGATAACTTGCTCATCTATGGCACGGCCAGAAGAACTTTTTGCTATCCAAACCATCCTCGACAAGCGCCGTCCACAACATTTTTGCCAAATGAGATACCGATATATGACCTCATGTTGTGAATTTGGCCTAAAACCGGCCATATATGAGTCGAAAACAAAGGTCGGCCAAAAACACCTCGATAACTTGCTCATCTATGGCACGGCCAAAAGAACTTTTTGCTATCCAAACCATCCACGACAAGCACCGTTCACAACATTTTGCCGAATCAGGTACCGATATATGACCTCATGTTGTGAATTTGGCCTAAAACCGGCCATATGTGAGTCAAAAACAAAGGTCGGCCAAAAACACCTCGATAACTTGCTCATCTATGGCATGGCCAGAAGAACTTTTTGCTATCCAAACCATCCTCGACAAGCACCGTTCACAACATTTTGCCGAATCAGGTACCGATATATGACCTCATGTTTTGAATTTGGCCTAAAACCGGCCATATGTGAGTCGAAAACAAAGGTCGGCCAAAAACACCTCGATAACTTGCTCATCTATGGCATGGCCGGAAGAACTTTTTGCTATCCAAACCATCCTCGACAAGTGCCGTTCACAACATTTTGCCGAATCAGGTACCGATATATGACCTCATGTTTTGAATTTGGCCTAAAACCGGCCATATGTGAGTCAAAAACAAAGGTCGGCCAAAAACACCTCGATAACTTACTCATCTATGGCACGGCCAGAAGAACTTTTTGCTATTCAAACCATCCTCGACAAGCATCGTCCACAACATTTTGCCGAATCAGGTACCGATATATGACCTCATGTTGTGAATTTGGCCTAAAACCGGCCATATGTGAGTCGAAAACAAAGGTCGGCCAAAAACACCTCGATAACTTGCTCATCTATGGCACGGCCAGAAGAACTTTTTGCCATCCAAACCATCCTCGACAAGCGCCGTCCACAACATTTTGCCGAATCAGGTTCCGATATATCACCTCATGTTGTGAATTTGGCCTAAAACCGGCCATATGTGAGTCGAAAACAAAGGTCGGCCAAAAACACCTCGATAACTTGCTCATCTATGGCACGGCCAGAAGAACTTTTTGCTATCCAAACCATCCTCGACAAGCGCCGTTCACAACATTTTGCCGAATCAGGTACCGATATATGACCTCATGTTGTGAATTTGGCCTAAAACCGGCCATATGTGAGTCGAAAACAAAGGTCGGCCAAAAACACCTCGATAACTTGCTCATCTATGGCACGGCCAGAAGAACTTTTTGCTATCCAAACCATCCTCGACAAGCGCCGTCCACAACATTTTGCCGAATGAGGTACCGATATATGACCTCATGTTGTGAATTTGGCCTAAAACCGGTCGTATGTGAGTCGAAAACAAAGGTCGGCCAAAAACACCTCGATAACTTGCTCATCTATGGCACGGCCAGAAGAACTTTTTGCTATCCAAACCATCCTCGACAAGCGACGTTCACAACATTTTGCCGAATCAGGTACCGATATATGACCTCATGTTATGAATTTGGCCTAAAACCGGCCATATGTGGGTCGAAAACAAAGGTCGGCCAAAAGCACCTCGATAACTTGCTCATCTATGGCACGGCCAGAAGAACTTTTTGCTATCCAAACCATCCTCGACAAGCGCCGTCCACAACATTTTTGCCAAATGAGGTACCGATATATGACCTCATGTTGTGAATTTGGCCTAAAACCGGCCATCTATGAGTCGAAAACAAAGGTCGGCCAAAAACACCTCGATAACTTGCTCATCTATGGCACGGCCAAAAGAACTTTTTGCTATCCAAACCATCCACGACAAGCACCGTTCACAACATTTTGCCGAATCAGGTACCGATATATGACCTCATGTTGTGAATTTGGCATAAAACCGGCCATATGTGAGTCGAAAACAAAGGTCGGCCAAAAACACCTCGATAACTTGCTCATCTATGGCACGGCCAGAAGAACTTTTTGCTATCCAAACCATCCTCGACAAGCGCCGTTCACAACATTTTGCCGAATCAGGTACCGATATATGACCTCATGTTGTGAATTTGGCCTAAAACCGGCCATATGTGAGTCGAAAACAAAGGTCGGCCAAAAACACCTCGATAACTTGCTCATCTATGGCATGGCCAGAAGAACTTTTTGCTATCCAAACCATCCTCGACAAGTGCCGTTCACAACATTTTGCCGAATCAGGTACCGATATATGACCTCATGTTGTGAATTTGGCCTAAAACCGGCCATATGTGAGTCAAAAACAAAGGTCGGCCAAAAACACCTCGATAACTTGCTCATCTATGGCACGGCCAGAAGAACTTTTTGCTATCCAAACCATCCTCGACAAGCGCCGTTCACAACATTTTGCCGAATCAGGTACCGATATATGACCTCATGTTGTGAATTTGGCCTAAAACCGGCCATATGTGAGTCGAAAACAAAGGTCGGCCAAAAACACCTCGATAACTTGCTCATCTATGGCATGGCCAGAAGAACTTTTTGCTATCCAAACGATCCTCGACAAGCGCCGTCCACAACATTTTGCCGAATCAGGTACCGATATATGACCTCATGTTGTGAATTTGGCCTAAAACCGGCCATATGTGAGTCGAAAACAAAGGTCGGCCAAAAACACCTCGATAACTTGCTCATCTATGGCACGGCCAGAAGAACTTTTTGCTATCCAAACCATCCTCGACAAGCGCCGTTCACAACATTTTGCCGAATCAGGTACCGATATATGACCTCATGTTGTGAATTTGGCCTAAAACCGGCCATATGTGAGTCGAAAAGAAAGGTCGGCCAAAAACACCTCGATAACTTACTCATCTATGGCACGGCCAGAAGAACTTTTTGCTATCCAAACCATCCTCGACAAGCGCCGTCCACAACATTTTGCCGAATGAGGTACCGATATAGGACCTCATGTTGTGAATTTGGCCTAAAACCGGCCATATGTGAGTCGAAAACAAAGGTCGGCCAAAAATACCTCGATAACTTGCTCATCTATGGCACGGCCAGAAGAACTTTTTGCTATCCAAACCATCCTCGACAAGCGCCGTTCACAACATTTTGCCGAATCAGGTACCGATATATGACCTCATGTTGTGAATTTGGCATAAAACCGGCCATATGTGAGTCGAAAACAAAGGTCGGCCAAAAACACCTCGATAACTTGCTCATCTATGGCACGGCTAGAAGAACTTTTTGCTATCCAAACCATCCTCGACAAGCGCCGTTCACAACATTTTGCCGAATCAGGTACCGATATATGACCTCATGTTGTGAATTTGGCCTAAAACCGGCCATATGTGAGTCGAAAACAAAGGTCGGCCAAAAACACCTCGATAACTTGCTCATCTATGGCATGGCCAGAAGAACTTTTTGCTATCCAAACCATCCTCGACAAGTGCCGTTCACAACATTTTGCCGAATCAGGTACCGATATATGACCTCATGTTGTGAATTTGGCCTAAAACCGGCCATATGTGAGTCAAAAACAAAGGTCGGCCAAAAACACCTCGATAACTTGCTCATCTATGGCACGGCCAGAAGAACTTTTTGCTATCCAAACCATCCTCGACAAGCGCCGTTCACAACATTTTGCCGAATCAGGTACCGATATATGACCTCATGTTGTGAATTTGGCCTAAAACCGGCCATATGTGAGTCGATAACAAAGGTCGGCCAAAAACACCTCGATAACTTGCTCATCTATGGCATGGCCAGAAGAACTTTTTGCTATCCAAACGATCCTCGACAAGCGCCGTCCACAACATTTTGCCGAATCAGGTACCGATATATGACCTCATGTTGTGAATTTGGCCTAAAACCGGCCATATGTGAGTCGAAAACAAAGGTCGGCCAAAAACACCTCGATAACTTGCTCATCTATGGCACGGCCAGAAGAACTTTTTGCTATCCAAACCATCCTCGACAAGCGCCGTTCACAACATTTTGCCGAATCAGGTACCGATATATGACCTCATGTTGTGAATTTGGCCTAAAACCGGCCATATGTGAGTCGAAAAGAAAGGTCGGCCAAAAACACCTCGATAACTTGCTCATCTATGGCACGGCCAGAAGAACTTTTTGCTATCCAAACCATCCTCGACAAGCGCCGTCCACAACATTTTGCCGAATGAGGTACCGATATAGGACCTCATGTTGTGAATTTGGCCTAAAACCGGCCATATGTGAGTCGAAAACAAAGGTCGGCCAAAAACACCTCGATAACTTGCTCATCTATGGCACGGCCAGAAGAACTTTTTGCTATCCAAACCATCCTCGACAAGCGCCGTTCACAACATTTTGCCGAATCAGGTACCGATATATGACCTCATGTTGTGAATTTGGCATAAAACCGGCCATATGTGAGTCGAAAACAAAGGTCGGCCAAAAACACCTCGATAACTTGCTCATCTATGGCACGGCCAGAAGAACTTTTTGCTATCCAAACCATCCTCGACAAGCGCCGTTCACAACATTTTGCCGAATCAGGTACCGATATATGACCTCATGTTGTGAATTTGGCCTAAAACCGGCCATATGTGAGTCAAAAACAAAGGTCGGCCAAAAACACCTCGATAACTTGCTCATCTATGGCATGGCCAGAAGAACTTTTTGCTATCCAAACCATCCTCGACAAGTGCCGTTCACAACATTTTGCCGAATCAGGTACCGATATATGACCTCATGTTGTGAATTTGGCCTAAAACCGGCCATATGTGAGTCAAAAACAAAGGTCGGCCAAAAACACCTCGATAACTTGCTCATCTATGGCACGGCCAGAAGAACTTTTTGCTATCCAAACCATCCTCGACAAGCGCCGTTCACAACATTTTGCCGAATCAGGTACCGATATATGACCTCATGTTGTGAATTTGGCCTAAAACCGGCCATATGTGAGTCGAAAACAAAGGTCGGCCAAAAACACCTCGATAACTTGCTCATCTATGGCATGGCCAGAAGAACTTTTTGCTATCCAAACGATCCTCGACAAGCGCCGTCCACAACATTTTGCCGAATCAGGTACCGATATATGACCTCATGTTGTGAATTTGGCCTAAAACCGGCCATATGTGAGTCGAAAACAAAGGTCGGCCAAAAACACCTCGATAACTTGCTCATCTATGGCACGGCCAGAAGAACTTTTTGCTATCCAAACCATCCTCGACAAGCGCCGTTCACAACATTTTGCCGAATCAGGTACCGATATATGACCTCATGTTGTGAATTTGGCCTAAAACCGGCCATATGTGAGTCGAAAAGAAAGGTCGGCCAAAAACACCTCGATAACTTGCTCATCTATGGCACGGCCAGAAGAACTTTTTGCTATCCAAACCATCCTCGACAAGCGCCGTCCACAACATTTTGCCGAATGAGGTACCGATATAGGACCTCATGTTGTGAATTTGGCCTAAAACCGGCCATATGTGAGTCGAAAACAAAGGTCGGCCAAATACTTGCTCCAATTCATGATTGAAAGAAATGTTCTACATATATCAACAGATAGGGGAGTAACAAAAGAAGATCCAGTGCTGGTTCTTAAGGAAGGTCAAGGGTATATAGAGAATTCTTGTTATGTTATGTGCAATTTGAACATAAATCTGCTCCCTATCAAACTCAATCTTCCGATGCTTTGCAAACCCTTGGATTGGCAACCAGCAGAGAGGGGGTCTGATCCTGATACATTATCGGATCTGATAGGAGGTTACTTATGCAAACCCACGGGGGATATCTAGAATCACTTTCGGCTATTAACTTCCCATGACTTAAACCACTTCTATATAAAGTTACATAAAAAAGAATACAAGCAGATGTGTGATATTTTGAATGGGCTTCAGTCTCAAGCGTTTGAAATAAACAAAAGGCTCTTGAGATTTCTGGAAAAGAATCGTCAATGTTTAGTTGAGTGTGGGCTTCTTTTACCAAATGCTCTGGCTCGCGTGAATCCGACAGAAGCCTCAGACATATTGAGGGAGTGCTACTTCAATAACGTCAAAGGTATTAAGAATGCTTGTAGCTATAACATACTGTTAAATAAATTATGAAAACAGGTGCAGCAGGCTAGTTATGAAGATTTTGTAATAAGACTTGCGTCAGCATACGAAGGTTATCAATTCTATTTGCCAGCATTCATGGACTTCCGTGGTAGAATCTACCGTTCAGGTGTATTGCATTTTCATGAGCGTGATTTGTCAAAAAGTTTATTACTCTTTTCTGCCGATCATCCTCAACCTCAAGCACAAAACCACCTGTCGGAAAAAAAGAATCTCAGTCAACACTTAGCATGTGCTGCAGCCTTTAAGTATCAAAAGTTCTCGAACTTAGATGATGCCCTTAAATGGTATAACGAACACCAGACTGAAATGTTTACTTCGGACGAAAGTTTCATTCAATTTGCTGCGCAAGCTAGTGATCCATTTTTTTTCATAGCCAAGATCCTTTCTCAGGATGAAGGAGTGAGTAATTATCATCAGGTTCCAGTGACCCAAGATGCGAGTGCGAGTGCATATCAAATTATGAGTTATCTCTTGCTTAACTTAGAAATGGGTAGGAGAACGAATCTTCTTCCATCTTAAGACGGTCAAATCCAAGATGTGTACATGTGCTTGCGGGATGAGCTTAATAAATTGTTTTTTACCAGATTGAATAATGTTAGTAGTAGTAATTAGAAGAAAAAACTCATAGATTCTATGTTAACCAGAAAGTTCGTCAAAGGATTGTTTATGCCATCTCCACAGGGGTCCGTCCGGTTCTTCCTCAAATGGGTTGCCTCAATCTTTATCAAAGTTTTGGTATCTAGCTTATCCAGCTACAGTATAGTATACTCCTTCCTTGCTCGATAGAGCTCTTTGAATCCGCTTCAACTAAATGCGTAAAATAGAGTAATTTCTTCAAAAGCCAGTTTCTTTCGAGAAGGCAGGAGGCCCATAGCGAATTACAATAGTGCCAGTTCTTGTACGGAAGGCCGTAATTCCGGTAACCTCGACTGCTCTAAGAATGATCCGGGCTAGCCGGGCACATCACATCAAAGTTAGGTCATTTGTCAAAAACATGGCAAATAGCTCAGTTGGTTTGGTAAGGGAGCTATTCTCTCACTTAAACCACTCCCATATTAGGTATTCTATCTCGTCTTAAAGTTCCCCCGCATTACCCATAACTTACCACCTGTATCTCCGGAACTCAAATCGCAAAATGACAATGCTTTCGATAGTCTGTACTAAATTACTTTGTACGAATGCACATCTCGGCCGTCGGGTAGCTGATCACCATTTCAAAGTCTATATCCGTGGTTCAAGAAATGGAATTGCTATTCTCGATTCAGACAAGACACTGATTTGTTTACGAAACGCTCTTCATTTTATAGGATCTCCCAGTCGTCAAAAAGGCCGTTCCTTCTTTTTAAAGACCAATCATTTATTTATTTATGAGATAACGGAAGAAATGGCGAGCTATTTAAGAAGCTATTTAAGAAATGTGAATTCTCATTGTTTCGATGATTCTCAATGGAAGATCGGGGCGTTTTTGACCAATTCTTTTGCAAATAAAAAAAAATTCCGTTCAAGAAAGAAGAAGATCAATTTTGGGTTGAACCAACAACCTGATTGTGTGGTTATTCTGAATGCAGATAGAAAGTCTTCGGTCATACTGGAAGCTGATCGATCACAAATACCTATTCCATCCTTAGTTGATTCTACGATCCCATGGGAATCCTCTAAAAGAATCACTTATCCCATCCCAGCGAATGATCCTATACAGTTCGTATATCTATTTCGTCATTCAATCATGAAAACAGTGATTCTTGAACAGAATGCGATTAGTAGAGAAGCGCAATCTCTCAGAGTCACTTTGAGTACGGGGAAGTCCGCAGGAGGGATGAGATCCGCCTGCTACTCCACCTCTTCTTCTTCCCCAATAGACGAAGAAGAAAATAGGGCCAAGGCGCTATTGGAGATGCGCAAAAAATATCCATCGGGAGATGGCGCTGACACTGACGCTAACGCTCGCAAGGCGGTTTTGCAGGCAATTTCACAAAATCGTTTTTTTTTCGTTGAGCTCATAACCCGGTTTGGGCCGATTGACTCTGAGAGCGATCGAGGGGTCGCGGGCTCACACCTTGCTTTTGCGCATAGGATCGAAGAGATCCTAGAATTTCATGGAAAGAGCAGCGGCTCTCTGAAAGACCTCATTGATCTGAAATTGGATTTGGAAGACGCCTCTAAAAGAGAGGAGATTCTACTTCCATATTTTTCCTCCAAAAAAGAGGCAAAGTCCTAGCGTGATACAAAAAGAAATAATGGGCAAGGGCGGGGAATGATAGGTTCATAGATGTGGAGTAATCAGTTCTTCATTTGAAGAGTTAGTTGGCTGGCCTACCGGCCCGCAGATGTAGAGAGGTTGCCCCCACCATCCTCTTGAACTGTGAAATCAAAGCGATTCCTGTTGATGGAAGAAAGGCTAATTTCGTTTGATCCGATCCGCCTATGCCAGTTCGAGTCTGGCGAGTCGCTATCATCTGTTGCCCTAACTTTTTCTATTAGCTCATCTTGTCCGTAGTGATATTTTGGAGAAGGAGCAATTACCGGAGTGAGAAAGGTAGAAAGAAGCAATCACGAAAGCTAGTGCTAGTTGTGGCTTTTTGTACTAATCTTGTTTGTTCGGTAGCTCGCATCAGCAGCTTTAAAAGGAATAGAAAACGAGGCTTTTTCCACCACACCAGGGGCGGGCATTACGCTCAAGCAGGGGAAGTCAATTTGACTGCTGCTCGAGAACCTGTTTGAACAAGAAGAAGTAGCATGGCTCCAGCGGGGCAGAGCCAATTGGCTACGACATGGTGACCGAAATACAAATTTTTTCCACCACTTTGCAATTGCAAGAAAAAAGAGGAATCTGATCAAGTACTTGATGAGCGATACTGGAGATCGAATAGAAGGTAATGACTTACTCGATGCACATATTTAGGGCTATTTCTCTCATCTGTTTAATACGCAATTCTCTTCGATAAGAAGGGTTCTCTTGTGTTCCAGGGTTGATTAAGCGTCTGGTGGAACAGGGATACATTGTGTGAGGCCAAATTGCCTGACGAATTGATGAATATGGCTCAATATAGACTGGTCCAGGTATACCGGTCAGTCTTGAGCCACCAGGATAGCCTTCCACATATCCTGTTCCTCCCTTGAGTGGTAACTCTTTTCTAACCTTAGAATCCTGAACCAATTTGCTCCAAAGACTCTGTCATTGAAAGGAGTCCATAGGTTGATAAAATAGGTTTTCATGAAAACCACACGTAGATAGAAAAGGTAAGAGTTACACGTGCCAGAAGCGAGGAATACCGCTCGGAAGCCCGATTGAACCTGTCCTCATTCACTGCTATCTCCATATATTGGATGCCAAGCTTGAAAGGGTAATGGTCCGAGAGGATGGGGCCGTAGTCTTCTATTACGCACGCTACACAGACGATATGGTCTTCGGCTTACCGAGAGGGGATAAGTCCACGCGAGTCACCCAGGGTCTCAAAAAGGTCTTAGCTAGAGTCCTTAGGGAGCTCCTACAGGGCTTCACTTCTACTGAAATTTCCAGAAAACAACCAGGGAGGCTACAAATTATCGGCTTGCCCCTGTCTCTGAAAAGTGAAGGTCAGCTCCACGTGGGTATTCCATCCAAACGATGGGAGAAGAGGATGACACTTGTTCGTATTGAAAACCGGAGACGAAGGGAAAGAGGTTTGATTGGAACATGTTCTACAAGAACTCCTGTGTAGAACACGCCCGTATCTATTCTATGGGCTGGCTTCAGGCCAACCCTACTGCTGAAGTAGAAAGCATCATATTCCGGTTTTTCCAACACTTGATCAGGAACCGGGCGCAAAAATTCCTTGAAGAGAAGGGGATGCCTACAACCAATGCCTAAATAAAGGCATATGTCGAAAAGTGCAACTACTAATAGATTCAGTAAAGGAAGGCCCGGAACGGGCTGAGCTACTGCCCGAAATAGAAGAGGACGACTAGAGTAGAGGAGCCTAATTCCAATCCAAACAATTGACGAGGGAGTCTAATTATTTTTCCGTTCTTGATTGTTTCAATTGCACTTTCTTCATTGGAGGGTTGCTTGGAAAGTGCGATAGTTACGGCGCTTGGAGTATACGGATTGAATTCTTCCTTCTTCTATAGGTCTTTCTGGGCGGCGAGGCGGAAAAAAGGTGTAGAGAGGGAGAAGGTACATAAAAAAAACGATTTCTAAGGTAGAAAAGAGGCATCCACCAGTCATTGAGAACAGCTAATCCCGGAATTAGCAGGCCGGTATGCGAAGAGAATTCGGTATTGAATCCGTGAGGCCAGGTGAAGAAAAGTCCAATATGGGTGGATTACCTTTTTCTGAAGGATAAGTCTCTGGGACTGACTGAACTGAATGTATAGCGTCAAGATAAGAAGCACGGTAGTCGAAGATGTACCTTGTGGGGTGGGGTACGAGTAGACCAGACCAATGATGAAAAGCATAGATACGAGCATGGCCTCCCTGTCTCAAAAGCAGGCCGCCAAGGGTGCTCGCATGAAGCATTTCTCACTCATAAATAAGTAGTTATCACAAATTTAGAAACATGCTCTGATTTCTCTTATCGAATTTCATTCATATTTTCCAGTATTCGGAGTTGCTTGGGAAAAGGTCTAGTCAGGGTCGGTTCTGTTCGGAGTTTCGGGTTGATCGGAAAAAAACACCCTAATTAAGACTTTTGTATAGTTTGTGTCAACCTGAGTTTGGTTAAGTGCCCGCCCGCCTAGATAGATACATAAGTGTCAGTTTGAATGAAGTCAAGTGTAAACCGTGTCAACAACGAGAAATTGAAGTGTAAATCTGGATGGTTTGAAGTGGAAACCTTAACATGCAAAAGTGTCTACCTCATTAGAAAAGCAAGTATCTACCGGCGATATATTCATTCGAGTATCAACCGGCGTCAACCAGTTGTCAAACTCCAAATATTTCGTTCGTAGGGGCATGAAGAAGTTGCTAAACCGGTTGTAAAGTGGCTCTGATAAAAACCATCATTGCTTTATTTTTTACTTTTCATCTAGTAACGTGCATGAATGGATATGGTGGGTAAGATTTGAAAACGTTTGACATCAACCGGGCTCTACTTTGCTTTTACTTTACTTCACTTGCCAGGTCATTGTTGTCGATATTGAGGTGAGGACTCTCTCTTTATTCTCGTTTTATTTATCACTAAATGATCTAACAAACGCATGATTTGATTACTAAATATTGAGTCATTGAACGAATATTCGAGTAAATTCACCTTTTTCTATGAAAGCAAGGATTGGGCTGGGTTGCTTATTCGTCATCACGGAGCAACCCGGTACCTTTTCTTAGGCGAGCGACTGATAGGAGAGCTTTCAATTATGCCGTTTTGGTCAAATCCCAGGGCTCTTTCTGATTTGATTAAATACTTCTATGTTGTATGATAATAGAAAGTCAAGATCTCACTCGCTTTTTCTGCTTTTCTCGGCTGTTGCCTTTTTCCACATCGATTGCTATAGGAGTTCCATCCTCAACCTATGTATGCTCAAAGAACTGGATCACGGAACTCTCAGCCCTTCGCCCCAAGGCTACGAAAACGTTTCTACTCCCTTTCCCTTCCCAACGTCATATCTTTCTTCGACAAGAAGGAAAGATCACTCTCTATCTAAATGATAGAACCACTGGCACGGTACCTTTCACATTGGTAAGTCAAATCCTGGTGAAGACATCACGAGCAATGACACGACGACATCATCTCCACTTCGTAGCCCATCGGTCTTCATTCATTGAAGCCAGGGCATTGACTGACTTTCAGCGATCGCTATAAGAAAGACATAAAAAAAGTTCTCCTAAACCTGTTCCTTTCCGTTACTACTACTTGGAATTGGAAGTCTAGGAGCAGGACTAACCTTTTTCTTTCGTTTAAATAAAGTCGAGATGTAGCTTTCTCTATCTCAATAAATTATTCCACCTCCATTCATTGGAGAACAAAGCGTTATCTGATTAGATCCTTGCTTCAAACTCAACCGAATCAAGTTTCAAAAATAGATGTGGAAGAGGCAAAGGGAAGAGCGGGGTTGCCGAATTGTTTCTCAGAGCCGGACGAAACATCTATCTCTATTTACAATACCCCCAAGAAAACTTTGTCGAAAAAGGTTGTCATCGTAATAGGGATTGCACCTCAACATGGCAGCCCTCAATTCTGCCAATTGTGTGTGACTTGTACTCTTCTAGGCTTCCTCTTTGCCTCAAGTGATTAAACTCATCAACTACACCAACCACATTTCTTACCTCAAACCTCTCTACAATCTCTTGAATTCACTCTTGCCAAGATACTTGTCCCCTATTCACTAAGAAACTGTTGTACCAGCTTTCAGCTCTCCCCCTAAGGTGCATAGCCGAAAGTTCTACCTTGTACCAATCCGTAACTTGGTACACCGAAAAGTAATGTTCACACTTTTGTATCCAAGACCTGGCCCCTTCAAATATTGGAAAATAAACTCTAGGAGGTTGATGTATCTGCTGCCCATATTGATATTGATTTTGCGGCCTTTGTTCTTGCAGGTATTGGTACGGGTCATGCTGTTGAGTTGGAAGCGGTTGGTTAAGGTAAGTATATATTGGCACTTCTGGTTTCATGGAATTTCCAGCATAGGGCAAAAGTATTTGTTGGGAAAATTGGATATTTGGTATTGAATTGGGTCTTGGTTGTGGTGGTGGAGGTGCAGGATTAGGTCTAATATTATCATGTTTTGAGCTGTGAGGAAGGCCATAGGTGGCTGGAAACAAGTGTTCGTGCCAAGGTTTTGAGGGGGATAGAGAGGGTTATTTTTGTGATTGGGTCTTTTAGTTGCTTTGCTACTAGAGGTCTAGGTGGTCAGGGGTTTAAAGGTCTGGAATAGGTGTGAGTGGTGGTCGTATTCAGTACCAATGGTACGGTAATTGGAGGTTCAGGCGGTTCAGGCCTAGGATAAGAGCTAGAGGCTTGTTGAGGGGTAGCCATGGTTTCAGCTTCACTGGCAACAGCTGGTAGGGACATTTGTTGTGGTGTTCTAGGAAAATGAACCATATTGCCCCTAGTTGTGTTAATCGAGCTATGCTCTTCTTCAACGCTCCGCGCCTTCAAAAAAGTAGTTTTGTTGCTTGCGCTTTAATTTAGGAGTTTCAACTTAACTAGCATATGTGCATTTGGGTTGTTGGCATATGTCGGCTACATACTGGATGCTTTTCCATCATTGTTCGACTTGCACAGAAACAATGGGTCCCTTCTGGTTTCTTTTTCTCCCTCCAAGTTTGTTCTTCACTGTAATGTGTGTCAACTCAACAAGAGTGAGCACACCCTTCCTGCTGGTCTTCTTCAACCTTTGTCTGTTCCATTACAACCTGGGTCTTCTATTTCAATGGATTTTCTTGAGGCACTCCCCAAGTTTTATGGTTATAGCTCAATACTTGTGGTCGTGGACCGTTTCACTGGCTCATTTCATTCCTCTATCTCACCCTTTTAGCTGTATACCCTATCTTGTATCCAGTAGTAAGTCTACTCTTCTTACCCCCTCTCCTCTACCTTTTGTGGCCCATCTATTAGCTTTTTGACCATCTTTGAGTCATAGCGAGACGGCTCTATCTCTTTTCACAAGTACAGCCGTAAGTACAGTTGCGGGCGTCAACGATCAGCAGTACTGAGCTACGGAAAGTCTATCGAATTATAGCTACGGAAAGTCTATTGAAAGGACCTAATCAAAGGCTACTACAGCTATAACTGACCCGCCTATGGAATCTATTGGCTCGGCTGAACCGACATGAAATGAAAGAGAGGAAGGCGGAAGCTATTGGCAAATAGAGGGGGGATGTTCTCCGTGTCTTTTAGCCCTCACTAGATGACAACTTGCTTACTTTTCACTTCTTCTTAAGCTTGGCAGACTAGTTCCTGACTGACTTGATAGTGCGATGAGCTTACTTGCTCTAGTTCTATCCTCAGGATTTACTTACCTGAGTACCTAGCACCGAGGATCGATGTAATTTACTTTCAAAAAGATGTTGTTGATGCTAACACGCATATAAATAGATGTTCCCCACTGCTTGCTCCTCTTACCCGAATGGGGTTATATGCCTTAGTGAAACTCAGGGTAAAGTGGCAGAGGTATGACCTCGGGAAGAAAGAAAGATCGGGCGGGGAAAACGGGATTCGAACCCGCGACTTCTGGCGTGACAGACCAGCACTCTAACCAACTGAGCTATTTCCCCCTTTCGTAACTACTGTCGATTCAACAGTCACCTACCGGTTACCTTTGTAACTATACCAAAGTAGCTGTACAACAGAATGCCCTTCGCCTTTAGTACTTTTCTTATATATATTATGTTATATATTAAATGTGTCAAAGCAATAGAACTTATTGAAAAAAAAACAAGCCCATCTTTCTCAAAAAGGAAGAGAGGGTGCGCCCCCCCAGAGAGAACCCCATTCTTTCAAGAAAGTTCTAATTAATTATGTAGAAAAAGAAATAAGGAAAATAGGAGTAAGCGAGTAGGGTCAACAAGATTCTAAACGAATACCACAAGTGACGGAACCGACGATGATGAAGAGATAAGGGGCGAAGGATATTTTTTCTATTATTCCAATTCTTATTTATTGATTATCTAATTTATTTAGATCCATATTCATTTGCATTTGCAAATACAAACTCTCTTTCATTTTCTTTTTACTTTTGCGCTAAGGATAAGGGAACTGAGAAAAAAAGAGCTGGCTTGGCTGGTACATCAAGCATATGACATATTGCTTGTTCGGTGTGGTACACATATCTGTCAATGTCAATCAAGTAAGAAAATGCATTCCCACTGTCTGAGGAAAAGGTGAAGAATTGCAATTTATTGAGCTTGTAAGGCCCGTTGAAGTCCCCGAGAAAGGGTATAAATAGGGCTATAAGTAGGCCGTTTGCTATTGCAATAAGGGCTGCTCGCCTTTCCTTTTGACGGCTTGGCTTCCTATCGCTCCTATGTAGTGGTCGGCCTTAAAAGGAGTCTTCCTACCATACCATCATGCATGCCTATGTTATAGTGCGTTAAGCTTCGCCAGAAGCAAGCAAGATGATGAAGCGAAGCTTCGTACACAAGGCTCGTTCCGTGCTTGACTTACGAGCTCGTGTAGTAAGGCCTCACCCTACTTCAATAAGGGCTTATGCACTCCACTCGTAAACGAGCGTTAGAGCTTTTTGAGCGAGCGAGCGAAGCCTTCCTGGAGCTTCCCCCTTCCCTCACCCGAGAATTGCATTTCCGCTTCAGCTTCCCCGGTTTAGTTGGTTTGGAGGATTAATTGATTGGATACCCAATCCGCATAATCTTTCAAAGTCACTGCTTCTACGACGATAGGCGTAAAGGCATGATTAGTTCCACGAATCTCACTGCACTGACCATAGTAAACTCCTTCTCGTTGTACCGAGATGGAGGTAAGATTTGAACGACCAGGTACAGCATCACATTTGACACCTGAGGAAGGTACAGCCCAACTATGAGGTACATCAGCGGGTGTTACAATCATACGTAGATGAGTTTTGGCTGGTACAACCACTCTATTGTCAACTTCTAATAAACGTGATTGACCCAATTCTGGATCATCTTCTGGAATCGTATAACTGTCAAAAGTGAGTGACTGTTCATCGGAACTGTTATAGTCCGAATACTCATAAGGTTGGGTCGACGCCCGCCTCCCCCCAAACTTGACTTGCAAGTTTCCCCGCAAAAAGCTCTCCACGCCTACTCTTATTTATAAAGAGCACTATTCTTCTTTAGTTAGGTAGTTCTCCCCCCTCTATGAGACCGTAAGACCCCGGTGGAATATTTGGCCCACTTACTAATAGGCAAGAGGGGACCCTTTCTCGCCCAGCCCCACCTACATCAGTGAAGCTGGAACCGAGGAAGACAATGTTCAACACACATGAGACAAAATGAAGGTATGGGACGGCCAGTTCACCACGGAAAGGGATGCTAGTCGGCTTTGGCGAAGTTGTAGGCCCCAATAGATCAGATCTCAAGAGTGATTCCTCACCTATCCTGCCAGGGGCCAAGTCGAAGGCTCGAGTATAGATTCCCTATGCTCATGTGAACGGCCGGCCCGTAGATCTAAAAGGATCCATAAAAAAGACCGGAAAGTATGTTTGTCCACGAAAAAAAACTCGTTCATGAGACCTCGAATTCCCACGTTCCAGCCTGCATTATGCCAGCAGGTCCCACCCCCAATTTCTTGAGTCACCCTTATCTAAAAAAAAAGGACGGAGTCTATCTAGATCATAGGATCACTGTATTCAGAGGTCAATTCTCTTTCTTTGACCTCCCACCGTTCACGACATCCCTTGCTTCTCGCAAGAACGGCTCCTCGGTGGAGGAGTAGAAGCGCTGGTCCCCTTCGGTCAAGTGCTTGTGCGTGCTCTTACCTACCGTAGGACCTCCGTCCAAGCGAGACCCTCTTTAGCTAGATTGGGCTCCCCAGCGTCCAAGCGAGACCCTCTTTAGCTAGATTGGGCTCCTTTACTACTTTATTTAACCAGGGGTTATGCCTAAAACCGGTATCTTATGCGTGTTCGACTAGTTCCATTTCTGATTCTCCTTCTTCGCTGGGGTCTACATACGAAAGAATGGAACACTCGACAGCTTCGATACTCAAATAACCAGCTCATTATGCTTAGGTTGGGTTAGGAAAACGAAGCTTTCCAAGGGACTAGTTCTTTCGCGCATCTGTTTCTCCATCCGTTCTCTTCACATAAGAAGCCAGCCGCCTACTCCTACTATTGGGTCGGTTGGTCGGTCAAGTGAACCACGCCCAGCAGGTGGGTATGCCGATAAGATTCCTTTGTTCGACGTACGTCCATATGAAGCGAGCGCTTCAAAACGAGGCTATTATGCTGAAACTAGGGCTCCCTCTGGACGGGTAGAGCGAGAGGGATAGCAAGCACTTGAAAAGGGAAGGAAGGGTCTTAGAACTACTGAAACAGTAGTAGAACTCTTCCAAAATCAAAATAGGAGAGTGAAAAACAAAAAGAAGACCATTGGGCTGGGGAAGACTCCCTCAATCACTCTGCTGGGCGATGCTTCTTACTCTACCTTTCAATTCCTTTGCCTTTCTTCTTCTGATCGATCCAATGGTTCGGACTAGGACGCGTAAACCCCGAAGGGAGATTGACCCTACCTAAGTATTTTCTTAGATAGAAGTGGTTGGTCAAGTGTGAGTCACGCCGGGGCGGGTAGACCCACTTTTAATAGCAACGCCCAGATCAATGGAAAATGGAAGTTTCTAGAATTGCAGCTCTGTTCTGTTCAAGAAGTCTTTCTCCAGGGTTCGGTTCAGAAGGCGGGATGGAAGAGAGAGAATGGGCTCATCGTGCGACAAGGTCGATCGATCACTCAAACTGTTCGGTATCTCTACAATTGAGTGAGCTGTGTTGCGAAGGAAAATGATGAAATTGCTTACTTTTCACAGGCGTGAATTCTATCTTCGATTAGATAGTTTCCATGCTTTTGATAAAAAGATGGGTTGGTATCTGAATGAAAGTCGGTAAGCAATCAATCTAGTGCTGTCCTCGGCAGACCAGGAAATGTAATAAACTTTGGAGCCTCATCATTGGAAAGATTGACAACTTAACGGTCTGAAAAACTATTCAAAGAGTGACTTTTAAGCCCCACTGGTTCGCTTTATTTTCAACAGACATTTCCTCCCTCGTCAGCAGCTTCATTACCTGCTAAGTCTGGAAGGGTAGTAAAATCACTCACAACAATCAATCTTTTCTTATGATACTGATACGATGCAAACGGTGACACCCCCGGATAATGTGTCTGTGCATTTGTGTCTGTCTTCCCTTAGATGTGAGGAATCGAATCTCTATTGAAATCTGGAATCACAAGGTATCCTTTCTTTAAAAACACATGAACGGGCGCCCTGAATGAATAAGAAATCGCTGCTATAACAGAGAGTTGCCCCAGATCATACAATGTGGTTCTCTACTTTCGGCTGGCTGGCAGATCAGCGTATTTATACGAAAGAGTAGACAAAGGTTCTGACAGGGGTAACTACTACCAAGAAGCGAACTCAGAGAGATGAAGAGAGAGAAGTTAGCCGCAACCGATCATCGGAGGAAGCAGGCTTACAAGAAACTGATGGGACGATCGGAAGAAGAGAGTGATAACAGGTTTCTAGTTGACAACCTTCCGCATTTCTTATTGGGATAGATTTCATACATTCCGATTTCCTTTACCCTCCCATGAGGAAAAGCTGGTGTGATTAAGGTTATCTAAAGAAAAGCTCATAGTGTTATGCCTTGTAGCTTATTCCACTCTCTATAGTAGTTCCCTTCGATTCAACGCAGTGAAGACAGTTTCAATCGGGTCGATGGACCCTTGGTTGTTTTTGTGATAAGTCGCTATTATCAAATAAATAGTCATTTCTTGCTCGATTCGAGAGGTGATTTCATTCCACAGTGACAATTCATGTTGAACGCGTCCTCCGGCATTTACGATTCTTCCTACAGAGGGCACTACTGGCAAAGAATAACCTTTCCACCCGGCGAGAAAAAGAGACAGAGGTTTGCACTTGGTCCTCTTGGTTAGGATGTAGAGGGGATCTATCAACAATCCCGTCGTCTTCTTCCAGCTTTTTCCTCTGAATTTGATATACTTCAAAAACGAATCACTCTTTTCAGTATGAATGGCTCACTCTCCCATTCTTTCCGGCTAGGGCAGCAGCTAGACCCATATCTTTTGATGGCGAGCATCGATCGAGATCCTTCGGTGAAAGCTAGAACCAACTCTGCGAGGAAAGCGGAAGCAAACAGTTATGATGTGGTTGATAGTGTTTTTAGGGATAACCTAAGTCGGCGTTACCCGACATAGTCAACGGGGTACCTTCATTCTTTAACAATTCCGGACATAGGAACAATGAGCTGTCTCCACGGCTTCTCTTCCAAACCAATATCGCAATGGATCTATCTTCAGCTTATTCTCTCAATCAATGAATGCGGGTCATCGTGGAGAATCAGGGGAAGTGTAGACTATAAGTAGCCAATTTGCAATTCATTTCCTTGGCAATGACGAGTGATGGTATCTCGAAGCCATTCATCTTATCTCTGCAGCAGGAGATTCTTCACCGGACAAAAGATAAGGAAAAGACAAAGAAATCCCATGGGTAGTTTTTGGAAAAACCAATTCTGACTTCTCTTCTGATCTTCTTGGCTATGCGGAGGAGTCAGTAGAAACTGAACTCTATAACTCTTTTATTTAAGCTGAGTCGACCAATCCATGTGGAACCATAGGAAGCCGAAAGAAAGATAGAATGAATAGAATACAGCTCAACATTTGAAGAATGGAATCTGTCCCTTAAACCTCCAAGAAATCGAATAAATCTAACTATAGTGGTTGGTGATTCCTGGTCGAGTAATAGTATCTCGGAAAATGGAGTTTCCACTGTTTGTATGGTCTCGTGGTAGATTACCTTCTCCAGGCGGGGAAAGGGCGCCGAAATGAATTAGATATCTTTCCACGGCTGTAACTACTAGTCATTCTACCCCTTAGAACACCTAGTAAAACTACTAGTCCTGGTCGATACACCTACTCGTTTCGTTGCAACTGTCCAATAAGCTAGGGTCGGGCATGTCCAAAGAAGAATGTACCTGGGTCGGTAGCGAGGAAGTAAACTAGTGCTTTCCAACTGAGCTGGATACATCATAGTCCTGGATACATACATATAGCAGGGGTTGCTCGCCTTGTTGAAACTAGTCCCCTTGCTGGCTCGGAAGCACCAGACCTATTCGTTTCACTCGAGAAAGTCATTTGCTTCACCGGTTCGATATGCGATATCAAAATCCTTTCCTTCCACGGATGCGACTAAAAAGAGAGTAGCTTCTCCTGCTCGCCTTGTTGAAACTAGTCATTCTGTTTCTGCTGTGGCTGGTTTATCGGCTGCTCCAACTGTCCAATCTGTCCCAACAGAGTTAGGCATTCCTTCTGAGCTAGCTAGGGAGTCAATAGCAAGACCGGGTACAACAAGCCTATTAGAGAATGAAGTAGCTCGAGTTCGGGGTTATCTCTCCTTTACGAAATAGAGGTTCACTTCGACTTTACTACTTTCCAGCCAACGCACTCTACTCAAATTGAAGGAAATTGTTTGGCCCCTATTCTATTTATTTATTAAGGGAGGGTACTCATAACGTTGAATCACTGTTTTTCTTTCCTAATGTTCATCTCAAGCTGGCTTCGACATCTGGTTATCGTGGTTCTTTCTCCTCCTTTTCTATCGCTTGCTTTCCATATTCCACTTTGACTTTATTTAGTATTGGCTTAAGGTTGTTGGTTCAACCGACTATAAGAAGTTCCAGAAGGGGTCCCGGCTCGGGGGCGGGGGTATCTTACCTCTTTTCCTCTGCGTTCGTGACAAGCTAGTAGGCACTCTTGTGTGGGTTGGCTCATTCCCCCGGAAAACGAATATTAAGAAGATAGATACCATTCCGTCGATACTAGATTCATTCTTTCCGCGAGGGCCTCTGCTTCTCTCTGTTCGGTGGGAGAGTATGGTAGTTGTCCTTCAGCATCTCTCTCAGGCTCAATGCCATTGCTCGATATGATGCGAAAGTCAATTCTATACCAACGGCATCGTATAACAATAGCTCTTGTCTAGGGAAATGCAAAAAGTATGAGGCCATAACATCCGTACCAACACCGACGAACTGACCCGGTTAAAGAACAACCGCGTGCTCAATTCTTAGTTCTGCTCTTTAGCCAAAAGGGTAACGGAATAATTGCGCTGTCTATAGGTGGAGATGAGCTGACTCAAACGAATGGTCATGCCAATGACAAAAAGGACATCCACACTGAAGCTTATTACTCGATTACTGTTAGACCCATGTTGTATGCCCTCATTAGGAGCCCGCAAGCCACTCCTACCTCGCGGGTGATGCATTCCCTTCTCCAGGTACTAAAAGTGATAAATAGGCTCGATTCTCATAAGAAACATGCCACTGAAACCAAAGGAAGTACATATATCTTCTTAGACGGAAGGGAGGGACTAGGGCAAGATAGCTTTATCACAGACAGGGCTGCATCGACCAATCGCTTTTCATTGAGAATAGGAACGAACAGCTTTCGTAGACCTAGCTTTCGTACTGATCTTTTGGATTCGCCGGCCTGCCTAGCCTAGGTTGTTGTATACTCAACTTGAGTTGGTTTTGTCCCTTCGCTCGGAAGAGGTGGCGTCAATGCCACTCCCAAAGAATGTTGAGTCCATTTTGATCCCAAGAAATGCGTATAGCAAAGTGAAATAGTTGATGCGATGTGCCCGTTTTCTTTCGATAGACCAATGTCATCCGCTATAGTGCCTACCAATAGTGGAGCCGTGGAAGAACAGAACAGACATTCAAAGCAACCGATCAGAAGATAAGTATGAATTGGGACAAAAAGTATGACTTTTCCCAGGATCAAACTTTTTTAAAAAGATACCCCGCGAAAATAGGCATTTACAAAGGGAATGATAAAAAGTAAGGTTTTCCACATGGTGAGATGAACTTTTTCCCGATTTTTCGACAAAAAACAGCCATTTATATATATATAAACACCATTCTATCCAGCATGGGACAAAAGTACAGACTTGTCATCTCCCTTAGGAAATGAGAAAAATCTGCTCCATTTTAAAAAACTTTCTATCCAGCATGGGGCAACTTGGTACTTTTTTTCGTTGCTAAGGGAAATTGCCCTTTTTCATGGTCAATTTTCCGATCACTTCAAGCCAGCTAGGGCGAAAAGTAAAGCAAAATGGATTGCTAAGGGGAATTGGCATTTTTCAGCCTCCTTTTAAAAACAAAGTGGAAGCCAGCTACAGCGAAAACCTTACTTTTTTTTGTTTCTAAGGGTGGGTCAATAAAGTTAAAACTTCTGTCTCATATAGCTGCAAAACCTCATATTTTACAGATCGAATTGATCAACGGAAAGGCGGCTAAACCTATTCTTGATACTTGTTCTGACCGCATAACGAAAGTGCATGAAATCGAATCAATGGCTTCAGATCGATAGGAATACAGATTGTAATTAAAGAAATGAAGCCATCTTTCCTCGCCCCCGGAAGGCGCCTGCTCTTTAGTTGAGTATGAAAAGTGCCCCGCGAAGGAACAAAACCAACTCAAGTCAACCGTCCCGTCGATTCGATCTGAAGTATGAATTGGCCGAAGCAGATACCAAGGCTTCATTGAACAGAGGACTAGATGAGATGAGGCCGGCCTATCCACACTGTAAGTAACGGCAAGTGCTAATGCCTCTGAGCTTGACCTGGAAAAACCCCTTTTGTGAACTTGAAAACCGACATGGTCAAAGCACGGAAAGGAAAGTATTGGAAAAGCTAAGCTACATCAACATAGGTTCTATTCTGCTACCTTCACTTCTGACTTCACTCCCACCTATTGATATTGATCTTACCTTACCTCGAGAAGTTATTCGTTTAGATCTCGATTACCAATTGATACTAGTGTTTATCTAGTCCAACTTGAATGAAGGAAGAGGTTCACTACTGACTGAACTGAAATACGCCAGAAAATCGATTTGTCCAAAGCTGAAGGAAAAGGAGATCCAAGTAGAATCCCAATGGGCCGCAGATCATATGAGGGGAGGCCTGTGGCTGATTGTACAAGAAGGATATGAGAAATCATAAAAAGGGGGGTCAGCGATTTCAAGCTTGGGCGGTTTTCCGACATCTTCCTCGGGCTTTGGAAGAACATAGTATCTCTCGTTTCGTGCTGATCTGGCCAATATAGAAGGAGAAGGTCAGTTAAGCAAAGCAGGTGTGAGCCTTCTCTTGTAAAAGGCACCGTAGCCTTATCCGCACTGTGTAGAAGCATCCTGCCTTTCCTTAAACCTGATATAATGCTTTTTCCTTGTCCAGAACTAGCTTGTTTCACTAGATGAAGGAAAAGCGGGATACCAATTATGTTGGGCTGACTTCGAGAACTTCACTTTTTCTATTTTCTAGAAAGGTTTGAACGTGGCACTAAACCCTCGATGTCAACTAAAGAAAATAGTTCAAGACAGTAGAGCACTGAGGTTCAGCATTTCGTTTAGTGAATGCGGAGATAAAGGCAGCTACTATTGATGCAATGCAATTGGACCGCTGGGTAATGCAAGGGAAGAATGTTCTCATATCCATGCCCCATATTGATTTTTTTATAGAATCAAGCCACTTCTATCGCTTCTACTAATCTATATCGGGGTTGGCCACTGCTCAAACAAAGGGACCAAACAGAAGAGTCCCCAACCCCGAGTTGGCTCCTCTTCTCAATAATAAAGAGGAGATACAACACTCTAAAGCCAAGATGCACTAATAGCCAATCAAGACACTGAAGCACTAAGCACTAATGGCCAATAGTATAGTATCTTTGTTTGGATGACTTCCCTCCTACCACTGATAAGCTGAGGTTGAAGAGACAGTTGTGGGTACGAGATCCTATGGCGGTAAAGGAGACCTTTCAAATACAATAAATGCTCAATGTACCAGCACAAGGTCAAAGAAGCCTGCTAGGTGCCATAGGATGTGCCGAAATGCCTACCTCTATGGTTTGCGTATAACGTGAATAGCTCCTGTCTGTTGTTTAAAAAGAACAAAAGCACGAGGTAGGGGAGGTTCAGCCGTCAGATATCAGATCTCCCATCAATGGCACGCAGGAACCTTCATCAAGCTGCCCCACCAAAATCCTTCCAAAGATATTGACACTGCCTGATGCTCATGACCAACAATACTATGTAGGGATGACACTTGTTGAATGGTGATGCCTGGGCTGAATAAGCAGCTGCAAGGATTTCTCCCAGAAAGTTGTTTTAATATTGACCCACTGAGAGAGAAGCATGTTCCTGAGCATCCATAACCTCGGAATTGATCTTCTCTTTCCCTTTCTTTTCTGCTCCCGTGCTTAGATCGAACAATATTGCGAAATCAGTGATACGAAAAATCCTCTTCCATTCTTTCGGGCTGCAGGCAACTTAGAGAAGAAAACAGGCTTACATCTCCAAGCCACACTAGGTAGGGCAAGGAATAGTCCCTATCACGACTGGTTCTTTTCTTCTTCTATAAGCCTCTGCTGAGCAATCTCCCCATTAGCATCAGCATTCCCTTCATTCTCCCCCTCTCGACTATCACCCTCGGTGCTAGCAGAGAATTCCTCCAAGAACTGACTAAGATCACCTCTACCTGTGTTGTGTAGTATGGCTCATGTTCCCGAAAGGTTACATCCATACTTGCGTATAATTTCCTCCCAATAAGATCCCAACATTGATATCCCTTTTGGCTAGATGCATAATCAAGAAATATACACCTCACTGCCCGCGGATCCAACTTGCCAACAGAAGGTCGATGATCTCGCACAAAGCACACACACACAACCTTTCACTTTTGTTTAGGAGGCACCTTGAACTCCCTTTGGCCCAAGAGAAGTTTGGCTGGAGACTTCATACCAAGTATCCTAGACGGCATACGGTTTATGAGGTACGCTGCTGTCATCACTGCCTCACTCGATAAATTCTTTGGCACATTTATCTAAAACATAAGTGACCGTGCCACCTCCTGCAGATGTCGGTTCTTCCTTTCCCTTTCCGCCACTCCATTCTGTGATGGGGTTCCATCCAGTTCCAACACAAGTAGTCTGATGAATAATCCCATGTTCTGATATATAAGCATCAACCTCTCTATTCACATATTCAGTCCCATTATCTGACCGGAGAATCCGAATCTTCGCTTCAAACTAAGTAGCCACCAGCTTATGGAAGTCCTGAAACCATCTCACAACCTCACTCTTGTGCTTCATCAAATAAATCAAGCAAGTCATACGAGTGCAACAGTCCATAAATGTAACAAACCACTTGAACCCGCTCACAGAAGTGACAGAACATGGACCCCAAACATCAGAATGTATCAATAAGAAGGGTTCATCACTTCGAAGGCCAATGCTAGGATATGTAGACCTTGTATGCTTCCCAAACGCGCAAGCATCACACACAAGTATGCTCTTGTCCACCTTCTTAAACAAATAAGGATACATACATCCTACTCTTATTATCAATGGATAGCCCAAACGAAAATGATGTAGCAAGATCTCTGCTTCAGGTCCTCTAGCAATCACAGACAATGCGACATCCACTTGATCAACCACAACCCCTTACGCCTGATTCCAGACCCAATCCTCTTCCCAGTGCCCTTCTCCTCAAATAAACTCTAATCCTCATCAAATGTAACAGTACATTTGAATTGCTCAATGATGGAGCTAATAGAGAGGAGATTGACCGGAAAAGATGGCACATGCAAAATGGAAGGCAACACCATAGACGGTGTGCATTTTACAGACCACACTCCCTTGATAAATTGGGAACTACGGCTTGTGACGGATTACCATGAAAGCTGATTGGATAAACAATCGCATCGCACTCACATCGGATCAAAAAACGCATAGAGAAAGAATTGATGCGGTCATCCTTCCTCTGGAGCAAGAAAGGAAACTCCTCGATTCAGCTTCGTTGCAATAAGCTGCACTTGCGTCCCGATTCGAGATTGTGTGGGTGTAGATAGGAAGAAGTCAAGGCTGTGTCTTTCTCTTTAGTTGTATCCAGGTTCACCTATTTTTTTCCGTTGTTGCTCTTCAGAAAACGCGTATAGTAAGTCTCAGTGGCCTTCGTCGATGGGACCTCCAGTGCATGGAGGGGTGGAATGGGATACGTATTTGTTGTTCTGGTCGATTAGGGGGTGCGGAAATAGCTAGAACTGAATGCGGAAAGTATGGAAAAACATCTTGTAATGTATTTAACCAGAAAATCGATTATGCTCCTGCGGAAGTATCTACTCGTAACGGAATTTCAGGTGTCAAAGTGCGGATCTCATATAGTCAAAATAAGAAGGGACGTGCTATATCCGAAACATACGAAATATAGTAAATATTTTAAATGCAGATGTAGTAGGGGTCGCGAACCGGATGGTACACGACTTGGTTTTGGAAGATATGGCACCAAAAGTTGTAGAGCTGGTCGTCTTTCATATCGAGCCATTGAAGCAGCGCGTCGGGCTACAATCGGACAATTCCATCGTGCTATGAGCGGACAATTCCGAAGAAATTGTAAGATATGGGTAAGAGTTCTCGCAGATCTTCCTATTACGGGGAAACCCGCAGAAGTTCGAATGGGAAGAGGAAAAGGAAATCCGGTAAGACTTGATCTATCATCTTATTCTTTTGGTTTCTTTTTGGGGGGAATAGTTCTCATAGTGATTGCGGCTGTAGTTTTAGATCCCTCTTTGATCGTGACAGATCAAGCTAGGGAACTAATCATGGAATGGCTTCTCTCGCTTTCACAGTATGTTTATCACATTCTTAGGGCCATTTTGGAAGAAACCTGGAATGGACGTGACCGCTGTGCGACCATGGGAGGGACGGAACTGGAAAGTCCTGCCCGTTCGGGGGATAAAACGTACAAAGCCCCACACGTGAATCTAATGCTATCATCATCTAGTGATAGCGTTAACCAAGGGGGTGGGAGCGATGCGCCTCCTTTAACTATTGACTTGAACCGACCGGCTCAGGATCAGGAAGATATTCGGCAATATGCCGAATCAATAAAGGAATTTCGGATTGATGAGCAATTCGAGAATTTCAAAAACAATCAATTCACTAAACCGCTCTATGATAAATTATGTGACTACGTGGGAGATGCGGAGGCTGTAAAAAACACATGCATACGAGAAATCTCGGAGAACTTTCATTCAACAGACGCTGGGTTAATTGATTTCGTCAAGCAGACGGATGACAGTGAAGGGCAAAGAAGAGTTATATTTGATCTTATCAACCTTCATTTTAAGGATGAGCTAGAGAAACTCCCACCCGAACTCCAACAAAATGAAAATCCAGAGGAGGAATGAATGGTATGGTAGCCATCATCATCATTCTCTTTTTCGTTATAAAGATAAAGGGCTTGCTTCATTTGAAGAGTTAGTTGGCCGGCCTACCGACCCGCAGATGTAGAGACAGAGATAGAGGTTGCCTCTCTTCTTGAACTGCGAAATCAAAGGGACGCTTGGAAAGAAGGGAACGCACGGCTCTTATCTGGTTCGAATCCAGTTTGTCCCGGCCGGCCACAAAGACTACACCAAACTACACTAACTATGAGTTTATGAAAGCGCAGAAAAAACGATAACTATATATGGGAATATGAAAGCAAGAACTACTAATTGTAAAAATTACAATCGAAAGCCCCCCCCCCCCCCGGTAGAAAACCAGCTATCGTTTCATATATGCGCTAGGATATATATAGTATCCTATCCCCCTCAATCTCAGGAGTCGCTTTCTCTATGCCCGACTTACGAGCTCTTTGCTTATTATTTATCGGGTGGGATGAAGGTCGAAATGTCTAGTTTGAATTGCTTATGCTTATATAGTTTGAATCGTCTAGCTTCATACCAAGGTTGTTCTACAAAAGAACCAAGTAAGAAAGTAAGCCCGTTCAATTGAAATAGCTTCCTCGCTTCGCAGTTCGATACCCACTGAAACTATGGATACGATAGACTCGGGAGGGGTAAAGGGTTACTTTATTTGGGCTGCTAAGTCTTTCTTGTTGATTCCGGAAATAAAGAGGATCTTCTTAATCCTTCGTGCTCCACACCCGCCTCACTGGACCTATCCATTCGAGCTCTCTCCTCTAATCCCAACTCGACACGGCTGGACGACGACGCCTGTTCACTTATAACGAAATCACACGTTAAGCCCGATGAATTCATCTACAATTTATGGATTTGTCGGTTTGGCAAGGCAGAACCAGGGCCCTTCCATTAAGGTTATATTATAGTTTCGATAGGAGAGATGCAGACCAGATAGGAATGCAAGAATACTCTGTAAATTGTTTATTAATCGGTTTAGTCTGTGGAAGAGAAGTCTCGATCTAGAGGATTGCCCCCCCCCCAGACTGACCTAGTTGTCCTTGACTTGCTTCGGAAAGAAAAGACCTAGTACTTGTTTACCTTGACCATGGCTACTTTCCCGCCGCCTTTCCTTCTATACTTTTCCTATGTGCTATCCCAGGCATCCCTTGTCAAGCTACCTATCCCTACGAAAAAGCAAGCCTACTTACTACGTGTTTTCCTCTATTGGCAAATACGCATATACTGACCTACTCACGTGCATATCTTGCATAAAGCCTTCCCCTAAAAAAACAAACTAGCCCGTATCTTCCTAGTCCTTGTTGCCAGCCCTACTCGACTTTACTCGACTATTTAGAAAAAGCTACTACTTGAATGCATACTTTTACTATTATTTAAAGAAAAAACAAAAACTATTTCTGAGTTTATGCCCCACCAACAGAGCAAAAGAACGCTCAAATGAGGAACTAGAATATGAAAGTGCAAAATATCCTACCGAACAAAGAAAGCACTATATCTCATTTTTAAAATCTGGTAAAAATTCTTCAACCTAACTCAACACAACTATATTTCGACTGTATATGTATGTTTGTAACGTGCCACAAAACCATCTTAAGATTAGACAGTTATCAATCAGCAAACGCATTGACCACATGCAAAAAATCAAGACGGATCTCCTTCCTTTTATTCGGTGCTTTCCTTTTATAAGTCACTGCTATTCTTCCTTGACCCTTCTTACCTTTGCTAGATTTTGCATTCCCCTCATTACTATTCGGCTCAGTATTATCTTCACCTTTGGAATTGCTTCCACCAGAAGTAGACGACAAGTACCGTAGATGTCAGAATTTCGTATATAGCAAATTCAGGTAGTAAGTAATGGAACTGTAGCATGCAAAGGGACTGTACCATGGAAATTGAGAAGAAATCTCCATCAAGTTTTTCCATTTTATGCCATATGAATAAGAGATTCCTTTTAGTTAGAAAGCTCGCGTAGAAGTTTGCTATCAAAGACCTCGGTATTCTTTTCATCCGCGGTTTCCCACTTCTCTGTCTCTGGGTGAATGCCTCTACCAGAGGTTATGCGCCAGCTTGGGAAAGCCTTAAGTTATATCTTAATCTGTCTTGCAAGGTAGATTGGATCATGTCCGCGATAGAAGTTGCGGAGGAATGAAACGACGATTTCGGTATAGGAAGAGAAAGGGATTGTGCTTTCGATGACGAGGTCGATAAATTGATATTACGCGATCGTTACTGTCCATCTTTTTCAGCTCTGCTCCCGAAAAGAGAAAGGAAAGGAGACTGAGATAGGGGTTGTCCTTGGTTTTTCCAAGGAAAGCCTGATTTAGCATGTAACGTGAACATGAGCGGACACCCACACAATCTCGATTTGAAGAAAAAGTACCATACCATTGTCGTTTTTAGGGCGAAAAAGAATGGGTCATCTTTGTCAATTGATAACTGAGTGAGAGAAGACAATCACGTTCTTAAAGCGGTCGGTTCGCCGGATTCACAACCTTCCCCTATTGGCCGGCTGCCCGTGAAACACATAGGCTCCTATCGCATTTATCGATCGAGAATGGTCTCATCACAGAAACACTTTCTATATGTTATTTCGAGATTCGAAGAAGCAAGCAAGTTTTTCATATAGTTGTTTTTGTGTAGTGATCTCTGTTCATGGAGATCACGAGGCCACCGATACCCCATGTGGATAGGTGGGATAGAAGAGTGGGCATGTGGGCTTCTATCAAAAGAGGAAAAGATACCGCCACGTGAATATCTCCCTTCTCACCTCTGGGAGGGGGAAACTAGCACTTTCGCACTAGATGGTTAACTCTAAGTTTTTTCTGAAGTAGGTTGTTCAATGCTAGTTCAATGATTGAGCCATCTTCCTATCACCAATAACAAATGGATAGCATGCGTTGTGCAACCAATCCTACCCTCAGTTGTAGTAAGCTGAGTGTGATCCGCAGAGAGCAAAGTGTGTATCACATGAATTTGATAGCTCAGGCCTTGGAAGGACCTTTTTGGCACTAGACAGACTCTTTAATATCGATGGCAGCAACTATCCATTTTCTCAATCAGATTACTGCGTGTGCGCTTGTGTGCTCCAATCTTTAGTAAATAAAGCAAAGATTTCTGAGCTAGGAATCAGAGGAAATGCTCTGACTCAAATCCAGATACAATTTGATATGTCGGAGACCTGTGTGACTCCCTACATGTATTTGAAGAGTCCCTCAGGATCATATCACAATAAACTAGACTGGTCAGGATGCTCCAACTAACAATCTAGAATCCATACTTGATAGGATCAAGAATAAAAAACATGATATCAAGAATAGCATATTGAAAGATCCCAATCATTTTTCTTGATAACTTCTTCAACCTACGTATTTTTCGTATAAATTGGATCAATTATTAATAAAATAAGGAGCAAACATAGGTATCAGATATCAGGAACATAAGCTTACCCGGGAGAAATGCACTCTGTGTTAGTCCGATCACTTAGCTTTTGCTTTCGCACTCCCTACTGATGCCTATTGCATGACTCTCATTCAGTCAAACTAGAAACTGTGTTTACAGCTGGAACGATGAATGTAATCCTACTATTCTGGAGGGTAGGGTCGTCTGAGTACGGTACTATGGACATCAGGGCATATTGAATATAGTCATATAATTTGGTGTGCTGACACACCCAGAAAGGTTTCTACCTACGCAAGGAAAATGAAGAAAGCAAGCCAAATACTGAAATGTATTAAGCTATCGATCGGGGGACATAACACTATGAGGGTTGTTAAGGCGGGGCTAGGAGCTTGATATGCTGCCGACTCAGAATCAAATGAGCACAGGGGACCCTAGTCAACATTCATATTTCTACCCACCGGTGGATGATCGGTCACCTTAGTTCCAATTTAGCTACTGTTCATTTTGTTGAACTCCAAGAAGGACCGATTGCTACGTACTCTTGAGAAACAAGATGTTATGACGCCGCTGTGCCCGCGGTCCAATGATCCACCTATGTTTGTGTCGGATCTTATCCATGCTGCAACCAGGCCGTGGAATATGGAGGTGGTCAGAGAACATATGTATGAGATGGACGCCGAAGCAGTAGCGAACATTCCCATCAGTCATGTTGCCCAGCCGGAAAGAATGGAAGAGGATTTTTCGTATCACATTCGTACTGACTTAACAGGATCCGTCTCCCATAGTAATATTATGACAGTCTCTCTTGCCCCTTCGTACTTACTTGAAACAGGAATTTCTTGGTGCTCAACTGCTTATTCTGCTTTTCCTGGTACCGGTATAGATAGATAGAAAGCGCATTCAATCGAGAAAAGGATCAACTGATCCACCTCTTTACTTTTTGGTTTTTATTCGGCTGTTTCAGCATAGGTTGCATTTTAAAACAAAAGAAAAGAGCAAGTTCCCACAGGCAAAGAGCTGCTTCCGAGAAATCTTTTACCCCCTTTACGCCCTTCGGGGCTGCTAACAACGAGCTAATACACAGGAACGGCACGGCTCCTACACCGCTTAACTCCAATAATAGAACCTGGTCCCACATCCCTTGCATTTGATAATGAAACAATCAGAATTTGTTGAATTGAAATATGTTCAATCTCATTTCTTTTACGTGGTTTTGGCAACTATCAATTATCTCTTTCCTCGGCTTCCTACACGGATATAGCCGTAAACGGTATCTAGTAGGCAACCTGGGAACTACATTAGCTTAGGGGGATCGGGTAGCGAGCGCTCTCCTCGGCAAAGCAGACAAGAAGCAATTCCACCATTGGGAACGGCACGCCCCCTTCCCTAGGGCTAGAGGTATTTACACGCTGCATTGAACCTAACGCTAGAGCGAGTACTACGATGAAAATCACTTTTACGAGCGATACCTTTGTCTTTGGTGCTTGAGTTGTCCTCCCAGCGGTGTGGTCCTCGGTTTCGGAAATGACATATTGAACCGGTATCTTTAGCATATAAAAAATCCTTTGTTTGACGGCATCCCTCCTCTAAAGCTGCTTCCTTCCTTTCCGGTTCGTAGTGGTTACGAGCAGAAGTGCAATTCAAAGCGCATTCCATAGTTGTATTAGATAGTTTAGATATAGTGACCCACTAGTTCGAGATGCACTGACCTTGGCCATTGCCTGCTAACTACGGTCATTATATGTCAATTCGGATCGCACACCGGAAGCAAAGATCAGGGGATTGCCAACTTGAATGAATGTAATCCGGTTACGGTGTAGGGGAGATTTATTATTGAGTTGATAACGCACTCCGTTTACTAACATTGAGAACTATGCCATGGAATGGAATATTCCCATTTCCGATTGTTGAAAACAAATGCGACTTTCAAAAGGCACATCAAATGTATGGACACAACGATTTGCCCACTGATTCATTGATTCATTAGCTGCGCTGCTTTTGTGAGTTCCACTGGCGTGAAACTCCGAAGGGAGAGCCCGGAGGGAGCTTATTCATTCCTTTCGTGGCTTGCCATGGTTATTTCCTTGCCCAGGGCACAGTCTGGTTATCTGTTTTGTGCCTCATCGGGCACCCAAGGGTTTCTCTTATGAATGGTGCGATCCGGCATCCTTGAAGCTCGGAACTCCTCTCTGGAACTTTGACCATGAAAATGCCATTTACCCTTAGCAATGAAGAAATCTATTGAACAATCTGTTTCATTGCAATACCTCGCTCTAACAACTCCTATTCCCACGGCATTACCACAAGGATTTCCTGTTTCCCCGATCCACCAGCTACGTTCGCACACTTCCAAATAGTAAATGCTCCCGCGGTTGGAGTTGAGACTTTCTTATCCCTCTTGTTACGACGGATCGAGCATATGATTCTTTTCTTGATTGAAATCATTCACTTTTCCTTGAAATCGTCACAAAGTAATTGGAAGAAGAAGTGCTTGAGAAGCTCATGGATATATTCTATGGTGGCTTCTCCAATAGTTCGAGCCATAGCTTCATTTCATTGTTTCTATAATTTTCTTCACTTTATCATTGCCCTCAAGTACAAGTAATTTCTGACAAACTTTCTTTCCCATGGTTCGGGTGGGCACGGATATGGATGGCAGGACAGGAGTGAAGATCCCTCAGCTAAGGGCTAGACCGGACGTTTCACTGTCTGATGACGAGTGGCACACAAATCAACCTGAGAAGGATTCTGCTATGTCAAAAGTGTTTATATAAACGAATTGTTTAACGCCAAGATGCCAATAGCAATGATGGATAAAGCAACTCCCACGAGTAGGGCTCGAAAGCCGGGGACTCTCCTGGCAAAGAATCTGAACGATCTGAGTTCTTTTCTGAGAAAGAAGAAGATGCAAGGCATGGATCCAAGCCTGAAGGCGACGTGGAGTGTTATTATTATCGTTACTCCAGAGAATGGGAGGCACTCTCTTCTTGCAAAATGCAGTTATGAAATCTGTAATCTAGATGATTCTGGTTGAAGGGGACGATGCAGCCTAGCGGTTACGAACTTTTTGTTCGATTCAAAGGATTTCCACTTGAGTAAAGCTATGGTGGGAAATAAACTACCAATTAGGCAATGCGCGTCTCTATTTCTTGAATTCTCTGGTCTAGGCAACCCGAAAGCGTTGTTTAACAAAGACAAGTCTGAATTTGAAACGCAATCCGGCAGAGAAAATAAACTTAAGTAACCACCAGTTGAAACTGAGCGAGGATGCCTCTCCTAATGGAAGTTACGGGCTCAAACAATACCTAATGGTAGGCTACTTTGCTACCCGAGCATCTCTTTCTTATTAAGAACGACATAAATGTTGATTTTCTACTCTCGGGAGTAGGTAAGGGGGACTATGCCCAATAAAATAGGGACTACGGTAGGCATGAAATGAAACTTCTTATCTTAGGTACGGAATTCCTCCACATTAAGACACCAACCTGCCCTTGACAAGTCAATAATCAATCACTAGATTTAGGATCACAAGCCGATGCGATGCTTCACGTCGAAATGGGTTAGTCTGCATCTGAGAGACCCCGCCTAGCTCTAAAATGGTTTCAACCTTTCCTCGACCTCATGGAATGAACTAACTCATATGCAGTGAGCATATTATCATAGACATCCCTCACGATAGCGAACTTGAAGAAGAAGCTGTTTCGACATCTACTTTATCCCAAGTGCAATAATGCTCCAAGTACGGGTTTTCGAATTCATTCCTCGCTGACCGCGCGTCATCTTCAGTTCACGATTGAGGCTCAGATGGAGATTGATGAGATACAGGCTCTGGCTAAGGTTGACATCCAGGCTCTGGACAAGCGATAAGAGATACTTTATGAAGGATCCAGCTAAGAAAATGAAATGGGTTAGTGGGAACAAGCAGCTAAAGCGCAAAGGTAAGGATGAGCTCGAAAAGTGCAAACTTGAATGATAGCTAGTGGTGGATTGAGACTTTTGAGCTTCTCCATCGATCACTTTTGCGGAAGCTGAGTCCTTTCTTTTTAAGCAAGTTCAAATCCAGCAAAAAACGAGTATCAATCTGTCCCAAGTGCGGACAGGAGAAGCCAGGTCGGATTACGACATTGAATTGAATTGAGTGGCCCCTTCCCTTCGCATCACAGCATCAACCCTGATCACCTCACTTTACGTCAATATTGGTGAGCATGCCACAAGATGTACGATTTGATTGGTTACTCAAGTGTCTAAGTGTAAGTTTCAAGTATTCTTCTTATGATAGACTGAAGGCTTATCGGCGCGCGAAGGTTCTCTGGATTGGTTGTGGTGAGCGCTGGGCGAAGGATTGTCAGTGTAAAGCTACTGTTCAACTCCATGTTGTTCAGGAAATGGCGGAATTATCGCGGAGTACTGCTGCAGGCTATTCTATGTTACAGGACCATGATGACTCTGCTTCGGATCTAAGGGTCCTCTCCGCTGAAGCTAATCAGAAATCTCCTGCACTCCGTTCCATTCAGTTAGCTTGCTCAGTAGTCCATAATTTGGATGTTACCCTATTTTCTTGGTCGACTCGGGCAGCACTCATTCCTTTTTGAATGCATCATTGGCATCTCATATTGAAGCTAAAATTGTCATCTCCTGAATCTGTGCGTGCAGGCAGCATCAATTTATCACCTAATGGTATCTTTGTTCTACCGGCACATACATTTCGATTTCCTTGGTCAACGGAAGTCACCTTTTCTTTTTCCTTGTTTTCGTCATGCGTCGATTCAACATTCGTTGGACTTTGTAGCTTCAAGGACGTAGTCATCCTCTCAAGATTCTAGTCATGATATTGCTTAAAAAGAAGCCCGACTTACCTATATTATCAAAGGACCCAGTCGAGCCCTAACTAGAAAAGTGCATGGGTGACCAAATTTAGGACAAAGTAGGCGCGGAAGATCCACATGCAACGAAACATCCCTCACGAGTTCCAAACCTGACCTTCTTTAAGCTGCTTCGACTACGGGAACCACAAGGAAAACGGAACACGAGCGGGAATGTGGGACTGGGTCCTTCCATATAGTTGGCTTGATGGCCCTTGTGGACAGAGTCTGTTCTCATTAGAGAATTGACCTTAGAACTTTGTGATCAAGACCCGTGGTTAGTCCAGTAGAAACTTGATCTCCGGAAAGGAGGTCCGCTTATTTACTTATCTGAAAAAGCAAAAGGTAGGTAGGCTGTTTCAGAGAAGAGTACGTGGGTTTTCACATAGCCGGATATGAAAAGAGACCCTAATGAGCAGCTTTTTTTTTATTCGTAAACCCTTCTTTCTGTGCTTATGGAATCAGCCAGTGGCAGGTCTTGGCGATTGAATTCATCCCGTTTTACTTTGTTGAGTGCGATCTGGTATTGACTTGCCCTTATTTTCCATCGATCGGGTAGTTAGTTAGGTCCCGCGGACAAGAAGTCCTATATACTGAAATAAGAGGGACTCCTTCCAGGCATCGCCGTTAAGGTGCTCTTTTGATAGATTTCTATACCTTCCCCTCCCTTTCCTCTGTATCCGGGCCTACGCGAACAGCTGCTTGCTTATCGAAGAAGTCTGCTCACATGATTGGAATATGGCTCCCGTATGCATGCTATTCTGGGACTGAGGAATGCCTTTCTATGGTGGACCCTGAGGTCGGACTCTTGCTGCTTGATTCAAAACCGGATTCAATAGCAGCAACATATTGATGATGGTGCCTGAACTACCTATTCTATTACCTTTTGGGAAGCCCCAAAGCCACATCAAGCCCTATGCTATGGGTCAAGGTACTCTCGAGACCGTCTGGATTGAAGACTATCAAGCACCGTAGGTGGTACCAGCATTCCCTGTCGATAGGGCATTCCAATCTCTGGGTAGCTGCCCGCCCTACTTCATTCCTATCTCCTTCGGCGTCAGCCCCATGTACCCCCTTAAACTAACCACTTGAATTGATCAGGATTTGTTAGGTTGAGTGCATTTTCTTCCAAATCCAGTCAATTTCAAGAAAAGTATCGAAAAATCCCGGGGTTAGGCACCTTTTTTCAGTGAAATCTTGTTTTTTTCCCGCATTAATTAGTTATGGGAGAATCCTTGCTTCCTCAATGCTCTTGCCTTCGCGGTCCTATTAAAAGAGACACAAGAGGTTTTAGCACCGGCATCTTTGGATCAAAAGATCATTCCATCCTAGAACCAACACGACGACTTCTCCTTGCCCGATTTGAAATGGTGATGAATATGAAATTAGGAATATATATGGACAGATGAATTATGCGTCATGGAATCCGGATCATTAAAGAGGTAGTGTAGACAGTTGTCTAAGTGTGATCTTCTTATATCCCCACGAACTGTTCAGCTTGATAGACCCAAGGGGAAATAGAATCTCGAAAGGACCTTTCTTGTCCGTAGCCCCGTTGGAATCGAGGGCTTGATATCTCATTGGCATGACTAATTGATGAGGCCGACTAAGTAGTACTCACGAGGTCCTTGATTTCTTGTTAGTCTGTATCTTTCTCTTTAATAGTATGGTATCCAGGTTCACCTATTTTTTTTCCGTTGTTGCTCTTCAGAAAACGCGTATAGTAAGTAGTCTTCGTCGATGGGACAAACGCTCCAGTGTATGCGTTACGAGGCAACTAGCATTTTGTCATGGAAGTTCGTGAAAGAATGTTCTTGTTTTTCGTTGGAAAAACCAACGCCGACGTCAAGATCAGTCTCCTTTCCTTTCTCTTTTCGGGAGCAGAGCTGAAAAAGATGGGAAATTCCAATGATTCTTCGTTCATTATCATGTCGATTCCTCACAATCGCTCTTTGTGATGCTGCGGAACCATGGCAATTAGGATCTCAAGACGCAGCAACACCTATGATGCAAGGAATCATTGACTTACATCACGATATCTTTTTCTTCCTCATTCTTATTTTGGTTTTCGTATCACGGATGTTGGTTCGCGCTTTATGGCATTTCAACGAGCAAACTAATCCAATCCCACAAAGGATTGTTCATGGAACTACTATCGAAATTATTCGGACCATATTTCCAAGTGTCATTCTTTTGTTCATTGCTATACCATCGTTTGCTCTGTTATACTCAATGGACGGGGTATTAGTAGATCCAGCCATTACTATCAAAGCTATTGGACATCAATGGTATCGGAGTGCGCCTCTTAACGAGGGTGATTTAAGTGCAACGAAATGTACCGGTGGTTCGCGAAGCATCTGGCTTACCGGTCATCTCCCATTCCCGTCGTCGAGAGACTAAAAGAACTATAGCATGCCAGAAACGGGGAGTTGAGGTGGTTAGACCTATACCCCGAAATGCTCCCAGCATAGGAGCCTATGGTTCCATTCTTGTTATTGCTGGAGGTACACATACCTCTTCTCGGTGTGGTGGAGCGATATACGAAAAATAGATGCTAAGCCTGCAATGTCCGATAACGGGGCTTCAGTAGTGAATCTATCGGCACCACAGCAGTGGCATACAACTTTGGACCTAAGGGCTGGTCCCGTTACCTTTCGGAATGGGGGATCCCCGTTGGCAACAACCACGGTAGTAGTTGCGGAACTACTGGGCCAAGAGAGGACAACCTGTTGTTCCTGCTCCTCCTTCTTCGCTTCGGGGACGGAGGTCCTACGGTAGGTAAGAGCACGCACAAGCACTTGACCGAGGGGGACCAGCGCTTCTACTCCTCCACCGAGGAGCCGTTCTTGCGAGAAGCAAGGGATGTCGTGAACGGTGGGAGGTCAAAGAAAGAGAATTGACCTCTGAATACAGTGATCCTATGATCTAGATAGACTCCGTCCTTTTTTTTTAGATAAGGGTGACTCAAGAAATTGGGGGTGGGACCTGCTGGCATAATGCAGGCTGGAACGTGGGAATTCGAGGTCTCATGAACGAGTTTTTTTTCGTGGACAAACATACTTTCCGGTCTTTTTTATGGATCCTTTTAGATCTACGGGCCGGCCGTTCACATGAGCATAGGGAATCTATACTCGAGCCTTCGACTTGGCCCCTGGCAGGATAGGTGAGGAATCACTCTTGAGATCTGATCTATTGGGGCCTACAACTTCGCCAAAGCCGACTAGCATCCCTTTCCGTGGTGAACTGGCCGTCCCATACCTTCATTTTGTCTCATGTGTGTTGAACATTGTCTTCCTCGGTTCCAGCTTCACTGATGTAGGTAGGGCTGGACGAGAAAGGGTCCCCTCTTGCCTATTAGTAAGCGGGCCAAATATTCCACCGGGGTCTTACGGTCTCATAGAGGGGGGAGAACTACCTAACTAAAGAAGAATAGTGCTCTTTATAAATAAGAGTAGGCGTGGAGAGCTTTTTGCGGGGAAACTTGCAAGTCAAGTTTGGGGGGAGGCGGGCGTCGACCCAACCTTATGAGTATTCGGACTATAACAGTTCCGATGAACAGTCACTCACTTTTGACAGTTATACGATTCCAGAAGATGATCCAGAATTGGGTCAATCACGTTTATTAGAAGTTGACAATAGAGTGGTTGTACCAGCCAAAACTCATCTACGTATGATTGTAACACCCGCTGATGTACCTCATAGTTGGGCTGTACCTTCCTCAGGTGTCAAATGTGATGCTGTACCTGGTCGTTCAAATCTTACCTCCATCTCGGTACAACAAGAAGGAGTTTACTATGGTCAGTGCAGTGAGATTCGTGGAACTAATCATGCCTTTACGCCTATCGTCGTAGAAGCAGTGACTTTGAAAGATTATGCGGATTGGGTATCCAATCAATTAATCCTCCAAACCAACTAAACCGGGGAAGCTGAAGCGGAAATGCAATTCTCGGGTGAGGGAAGGGGGAAGCTCCAGGAAGGCTTCGCTCGCTCGCTCAAAAAGCTCTAACGCTCGTTTACGAGTGGAGTGCATAAGCCCTTATTGAAGTAGGGTGAGGCCTTACTACACGAGCTCGTAAGTCAAGCACGGAACGAGCCTTGTCTACGAAGCTTCGCTTCATCATCTTGCTTGCTTCTGGCGAAGCTTAACGCACTATAACATAGGCATGCATGATGGTATGGTAGGAAGACTCCTTTTAAGGCCGACCACTACATAGGAGCGATAGGAAGCCAAGCCGTCAAAAGGAAAGGCGAGCAGCCCTTATTGCAATAGCAAACGGCCTACTTATAGCCCTATTTATACCCTTTCTCGGGGACTTCAACGGGCCTTACAAGCTCAATAAATTGCAATTCTTCACCTTTTCCTCAGACAGTGGGAATGCATTTTCTTACTTGATTGACATTGACAGATATGTGTACCACACCGAACAAGCAATATGTCATATGCTTGATGTACCAGCCAAGCCAGCTCTTTTTTTCTCAGTTCCCTTATCCTTAGCGCAAAAGTAAAAAGAAAATGAAAGAGAGTTTGTATTTGCAAATGCAAATGAATATGGATCTAAATAAATTAGATAATCAATAAATAAGAATTGGAATAATAGAAAAAATATCCTTCGCCCCTTATCTCTTCATCATCGTCGGTTCCGTCACTTGTGGTATTCGTTTAGAATCTTGTTGACCCTACTCGCTTACTCCTATTTTCCTTATTTCTTTTTCTACATAATTAATTAGAACTTTCTTGAAAGAATGGGGTTCTCTCTGGGGGGGCGCACCCTCTCTTCCTTTTTGAGAAAGATGGGCTTGTTTTTTTTTTCAATAAGTTCTATTGCTTTGACACATTTAGTATATAACATAATATATATAAGAAAAGTACTAAAGGCGAAGGGCATTCTGTTGTACAGCTACTTTGGTATAGTTACAAAGGTAACCGGTAGGTGACTGTTGAATCGACAGTAGTTACGAAAGGGGGAAATAGCTCAGTTGGTTAGAGTGCTGGTCTGTCACGCCAGAAGTCGCGGGTTCGAACCCCGTTTTCCCCGCCCGATCTTTCTTTCTTCCCGAGGTCATACCTCTGCCACTTTACCCTGAGTTTCACTAAGGCATATAACCCCATTCGGGTAAGAGGAGCAAGCAGTGGGGAACATCTATTTATATGCGTGTTAGCATCAACAGCATCTTTTTGAAAGTAAATTACATCGATCCTCGGTGCTAGGTACTCAGGTAAGTAAATCCTGAGGATAGAACTAGAGCAAGTAAGCTCATCGCACTATCAAGTCAGTCAGGAACTAGTCTGCCAAGCTTAAGAAGAAGTGAAAAGTAAGCAAGTTGTCATCTAGTGAGGGCTAAAAGACACGGAGAACATCCCCCCTCTATTTGCCAATAGCTTCCGCCTTCCTCTCTTTCATTTCATGTCGGTTCAGCCGAGCCAATAGATTCCATAGGCGGGTCAGTTATAGCTGTAGTAGCCTTTGATTAGGTCCTTTCAATAGAATTTCCGTAGCTATAATTCGATAGACTTTCCGTAGCTCAGTACTGCTGATCGTTGACGCCCGCAACTGTACTTACGGCTGTACTTGTGAAAAGAGATAGAGCCGTCTCGCTATGACTCAAAGATGGTCAAAAAGCTAATAGATGGGCCACAAAAGGTAGAGGAGAGGGGGTAAGAAGAGTAGACTTACTACTGGATACAAGATAGGGTATACAGCTAAAAGGGTGAGATAGAGGAATGAAATGAGCCAGTGAAACGGTCCACGACCACAAGTATTGAGCTATAACCATAAAACTTGGGGAGTGCCTCAAGAAAATCCATTGAAATAGAAGACCCAGGTTGTAATGGAACAGACAAAGGTTGAAGAAGACCAGCAGGAAGGGTGTGCTCACTCTTGTTGAGTTGACACACATTACAGTGAAGAACAAACTTGGAGGGAGAAAAAGAAACCAGAAGGGACCCATTGTTTCTGTGCAAGTCGAACAATGATGGAAAAGCATCCAGTATGTAGCCGACATATGCCAACAACCCAAATGCACATATGCTAGTTAAGTTGAAACTCCTAAATTAAAGCGCAAGCAACAAAACTACTTTTTTGAAGGCGCGGAGCGTTGAAGAAGAGCATAGCTCGATTAACACAACTAGGGGCAATATGGTTCATTTTCCTAGAACACCACAACAAATGTCCCTACCAGCTGTTGCCAGTGAAGCTGAAACCATGGCTACCCCTCAACAAGCCTCTAGCTCTTATCCTAGGCCTGAACCGCCTGAACCTCCAATTACCGTACCATTGGTACTGAATACGACCACCACTCACACCTATTCCAGACCTTTAAACCCCTGACCACCTAGACCTCTAGTAGCAAAGCAACTAAAAGACCCAATCACAAAAATAACCCTCTCTATCCCCCTCAAAACCTTGGCATGAACACTTGTTTCCAGCCACCTATGGCCTTCCTCACAGCTCAAAACATGATAATATTAGACCTAATCCTGCACCTCCACCACCACAACCAAGACCCAATTCAATACCAAATATCCAATTTTCCCAACCAATACTTTTGCCCTATGCTGGAAATTCCATGAAACCAGAAGTGCCAATATATACTTACCTTAACCAACCGCTTCCAACTCAACAGCATGACCCGTACCAATACCTGCAAGAACAAAGGCCACAAAATCAATATCAATATGGGCAGCAGATACATCAACCTCCTAGAGTTTATTTTCCAATATTTGAAGGGGCCAGGTCTTGGATACAAAAGTGTGAACATTACTTTTCGGTGTACCAAGTTACGGATTGGTACAAGGTAGAACTTTCGGCTATGCACCTTAGGGGGAGAGCTGAAAGCTGGTACAACAGTTTCTTAGTGAATAGGGGACAAGTATCTTGGCAAGAGTGAATTCAAGAGATTGTAGAGAGGTTTGAGGTAAGAAATGTGGTTGGTGTAGTTGATGAGTTTAATCACTTGAGGCAAAGAGGAAGCCTAGAAGAGTACAAGTCACACACAATTGGCAGAATTGAGGGCTGCCATGTTGAGGTGCAATCCCTATTACGATGACAACCTTTTTCGACAAAGTTTTCTTGGGGGTATTGTAAATAGAGATAGATGTTTCGTCCGGCTCTGAGAAACAATTCGGCAACCCCGCTCTTCCCTTTGCCTCTTCCACATCTATTTTTGAAACTTGATTCGGTTGAGTTTGAAGCAAGGATCTAATCAGATAACGCTTTGTTCTCCAATGAATGGAGGTGGAATAATTTATTGAGATAGAGAAAGCTACATCTCGACTTTATTTAAACGAAAGAAAAAGGTTAGTCCTGCTCCTAGACTTCCAATTCCAAGTAGTAGTAACGGAAAGGAACAGGTTTAGGAGAACTTTTTTTATGTCTTTCTTATAGCGATCGCTGAAAGTCAGTCAATGCCCTGGCTTCAATGAATGAAGACCGATGGGCTACGAAGTGGAGATGATGTCGTCGTGTCATTGCTCGTGATGTCTTCACCAGGATTTGACTTACCAATGTGAAAGGTACCGTGCCAGTGGTTCTATCATTTAGATAGAGAGTGATCTTTCCTTCTTGTCGAAGAAAGATATGACGTTGGGAAGGGAAAGGGAGTAGAAACGTTTTCGTAGCCTTGGGGCGAAGGGCTGAGAGTTCCGTGATCCAGTTCTTTGAGCATACATAGGTTGAGGATGGAACTCCTATAGCAATCGATGTGGAAAAAGGCAACAGCCGAGAAAAGCAGAAAAAGCGAGTGAGATCTTGACTTTCTATTATCATACAACATAGAAGTATTTAATCAAATCAGAAAGAGCCCTGGGATTTGACCAAAACGGCATAATTGAAAGCTCTCGTCTCAGTCGCTCGCCTAAGAAAAGGTACCGGGTTGCTCCGTGATGACGAATAAGCAACCCAGCCCAATCCTTGCTTTCATAGAAAAAGGTGAATTTACTCGAATATTCGTTCAATGACTCAATATTTAGTAATCAAATCATGCGTTTGTTAGATCATTTAGTGATAAATAAAACGAGAATAAAGAGAGAGTCCTCACCTCAATATCGACAACAATGACCTGGCAAGTGAAGTAAAGTAAAAGCAAAGTAGAGCCCGGTTGATGTCAAACGTTTTCAAATCTTACCCACCATATCCATTCATGCACGTTACTAGATGAAAAGTAAAAAATAAAGCAATGATGGTTTTTATCAGAGCCACTTTACAACCGGTTTAGCAACTTCTTCATGCCCCTACGAACGAAATATTTGGAGTTTGACAACTGGTTGACGCCGGTTGATACTCGAATGAATATATCGCCGGTAGATACTTGCTTTTCTAATGAGGTAGACACTTTTGCATGTTAAGGTTTCCACTTCAAACCATCCAGATTTACACTTCAATTTCTCGTTGTTGACACGGTTTACACTTGACTTCATTCAAACTGACACTTATGTATCTATCTAGGCGGGCGGGCACTTAACCAAACTCAGGTTGACACAAACTATACAAAAGTCTTAATTAGGGTGTTTTTTTCCGATCAACCCGAAACTCCGAACAGAACCGACCCTGACTAGACCTTTTCCCAAGCAACTCCGAATACTGGAAAATATGAATGAAATTCGATAAGAGAAATCAGAGCATGTTTCTAAATTTGTGATAACTACTTATTTATGAGTGAGAAATGCTTCATGCGAGCACCCTTGGCGGCCTGCTTTTGAGACAGGGAGGCCATGCTCGTATCTATGCTTTTCATCATTGGTCTGGTCTACTCGTACCCCACCCCACAAGGTACATCTTCGACTACCGTGCTTCTTATCTTGACGCTATACATTCAGTTCAGTCAGTCCCAGAGACTTATCCTTCAGAAAAAGGTAATCCACCCATATTGGACTTTTCTTCACCTGGCCTCGCGGATTCAATACCGAATTCTCTTCGCATACCGGCCTGCTAATTCCGGGATTAGCTGTTCTCAATGACTGGTGGATGCCTCTTTTCTACCTTAGAAATCGTTTTTTATGTACCTTCTCCCTCTCTACACCTTTTTTCCGCCTCGCCGCCCAGAAAGACCTATAGAAGAAGGAAGAATTCAATCCGTATACTCCAAGCGCCGTAACTATCGCACTTTCCAAGCAACCCTCCAATGAAGAAAGTGCAATTGAAACAATCAAGAACGGAAAAATAATTAGACTCCCTCGTCAATTGTTTGGATTGGAATTAGGCTCCTCTACTCTAGTCGTCCTCTTCTATTTCGGGCAGTAGCTCAGCCCGTTCCGGGCCTTCCTTTACTGAATCTATTAGTAGTTGCACTTTTCGACATATGCCTTTATTTAGGCATTGGTTGTAGGCATCCCCTTCTCTTCAAGGAATTTCTGCGCCCGGTTCCTGATCAAGTGTTGGAAAAACCGGAATATGATGCTTTCTACTTCAGCAGTAGGGTTGGCCTGAAGCCAGCCCATAGAATAGATACGGGCGTGTTCTACACAGGAGTTCTTGTAGAACATGTTCCAATCAAACCTCTTTCCCTTCGTCTCCGGTTTTCAATACGAACAAGTGTCATCCTCTTCTCCCATCGTTTGGATGGAATACCCACGTGGAGCTGACCTTCACTTTTCAGAGACAGGGGCAAGCCGATAATTTGTAGCCTCCCTGGTTGTTTTCTGGAAATTTCAGTAGAAGTGAAGCCCTGTAGGAGCTCCCTAAGGACTCTAGCTAAGACCTTTTTGAGACCCTGGGTGACTCGCGTGGACTTATCCCCTCTCGGTAAGCCGAAGACCATATCGCCTGCGTAGCGTGCGTAATAGAAGACTACGGCCCCATCCTCTCGGACCATTACCCTTTCAAGCTTGGCATCCAATATATGGAGATAGCAGTGAATGAGGACAGGTTCAATCGGGCTTCCGAGCGGTATTCCTCGCTTCTGGCACGTGTAACTCTTACCTTTTCTATCTACGTGTGGTTTTCATGAAAACCTATTTTATCAACCTATGGACTCCTTTCAATGACAGAGTCTTTGGAGCAAATTGGTTCAGGATTCTAAGGTTAGAAAAGAGTTACCACTCAAGGGAGGAACAGGATATGTGGAAGGCTATCCTGGTGGCTCAAGACTGACCGGTATACCTGGACCAGTCTATATTGAGCCATATTCATCAATTCGTCAGGCAATTTGGCCTCACACAATGTATCCCTGTTCCACCAGACGCTTAATCAACCCTGGAACACAAGAGAACCCTTCTTATCGAAGAGAATTGCGTATTAAACAGATGAGAGAAATAGCCCTAAATATGTGCATCGAGTAAGTCATTACCTTCTATTCGATCTCCAGTATCGCTCATCAAGTACTTGATCAGATTCCTCTTTTTTCTTGCAATTGCAAAGTGGTGGAAAAAATTTGTATTTCGGTCACCATGTCGTAGCCAATTGGCTCTGCCCCGCTGGAGCCATGCTACTTCTTCTTGTTCAAACAGGTTCTCGAGCAGCAGTCAAATTGACTTCCCCTGCTTGAGCGTAATGCCCGCCCCTGGTGTGGTGGAAAAAGCCTCGTTTTCTATTCCTTTTAAAGCTGCTGATGCGAGCTACCGAACAAACAAGATTAGTACAAAAAGCCACAACTAGCACTAGCTTTCGTGATTGCTTCTTTCTACCTTTCTCACTCCGGTAATTGCTCCTTCTCCAAAATATCACTACGGACAAGATGAGCTAATAGAAAAAGTTAGGGCAACAGATGATAGCGACTCGCCAGACTCGAACTGGCATAGGCGGATCGGATCAAACGAAATTAGCCTTTCTTCCATCAACAGGAATCGCTTTGATTTCGCAGTTCAAGAGGATGGTGGGGGCAACCTCTCTACATCTGCGGGCCGGTAGGCCAGCCAACTAACTCTTCAAATGAAGAACTGATTACTCCACATCTATGAACCTATCATTCCCCGCCCTTGCCCATTATTTCTTTTTGTATCACGCTAGGACTTTGCCTCTTTTTTGGAGGAAAAATATGGAAGTAGAATCTCCTCTCTTTTAGAGGCGTCTTCCAAATCCAATTTCAGATCAATGAGGTCTTTCAGAGAGCCGCTGCTCTTTCCATGAAATTCTAGGATCTCTTCGATCCTATGCGCAAAAGCAAGGTGTGAGCCCGCGACCCCTCGATCGCTCTCAGAGTCAATCGGCCCAAACCGGGTTATGAGCTCAACGAAAAAAAAACGATTTTGTGAAATTGCCTGCAAAACCGCCTTGCGAGCGTTAGCGTCAGCGTCAGCGCCATCTCCCGATGGATATTTTTTGCGCATCTCCAATAGCGCCTTGGCCCTATTTTCTTCTTAGTCTATTGGGGAAGAAGAAGAGGTGGAGTAGCAGGCGGATCTCATCCCTCCTGCGGACTTCCCCGTACTCAAAGTGACCCTGAGAGATTGCGCTTCTCTACTAATCGCATTCTGTTCAAGAATCACTGTTTTCATGATCGAATGACGAAATAGATATACGAACTGTATAGGATCATTCGCTGGGATGGGATAAGTGATTCTTTTAGAGGATTCCCATGGGATCGTAGAATCAACTAAGGATGGAATAGGTATTTGTGATCGATCAGCTTCCAGTATGACCGAAGACTTTCTATCTGCATTCAGAATAACCACACAATCAGGTTGTTGGTTCAACCCAAAATTGATCTTCTTCTTTCTTGAACGGAATTTTTTTTATTTGCAAAAGAATTGGTCAAAAACGCCCCGATCTTCCATTGAGAATCATCGAAACAATGAGAATTCACATTTCTTAAATAGCTTCTTAAATAGCTCGCCATTTCTTCCGTTATCTCATAAATAAATAAATGATTGGTCTTTAAAAAGAAGGAACGGCCTTTTTGACGACTGGGAGATCCTATAAAATGAAGAGCGTTTCGTAAACAAATCAGTGTCTTGTCTGAATCGAGAATAGCAATTCCATTTCTTGAACCACGGATATAGACTTTGAAATGGTGATCAGCTACCCGACGGCCGAGATGTGCATTCGTACAAAGTAATTTAGTACAGACTATCGAAAGCATTGTCATTTTGCGATTTGAGTTCCGGAGATACAGGTGGTAAGTTATGGGTAATGCGGGGGAACTTTAAGACGAGATAGAATACCTAATATGGGAGTGGTTTAAGTGAGAGAATAGCTCCCTTACCAAACCAACTGAGCTATTTGCCATGTTTTTGACAAATGACCTAACTTTGATGTGATGTGCCCGGCTAGCCCGGATCATTCTTAGAGCAGTCGAGGTTACCGGAATTACGGCCTTCCGTACAAGAACTGGCACTATTGTAACTCGCTATGGGCCTCCTGCCTTCTCGAAAGAAACTGGCTTTTGAAGAAATTACTCTATTTTACGCATTTAGTTGAAGCGGATTCAAAGAGCTCTATCGAGCAAGGAAGGAGTATACTATACTGTAGCTGGATAAGCTAGATACCAAAACTTTGATAAAGATTGAGGCAACCCATTTGAGGAAGAACCGGACGGACCCCTGTGGAGATGGCATAAACAATCCTTTGACGAACTTTCTGGTTAACATAGAATCTATGAGTTTTTTCTTCTAATTACTACTACTAACATTATTCAATCTGGTAAAAAACAATTTATTAAGCTCATCCCGCAAGCACATGTACACATCTTGGATTTGACCGTCTTAAGATGGAAGAAGATTCGTTCTCCTACCCATTTCTAAGTTAAGCAAGAGATAACTCATAATTTGATATGCACTCGCACTCGCATCTTGGGTCACTGGAACCTGATGATAATTACTCACTCCTTCATCCTGAGAAAGGATCTTGGCTATGAAAAAAAATGGATCACTAGCTTGCGCAGCAAATTGAATGAAACTTTCGTCCGAAGTAAACATTTCAGTCTGGTGTTCGTTAAAACGTAATAAGGGAAAGGGAGCTAGCTGCTTCCATATCGCCCCCAAAAAAGAACCCAAAAGTTCCAGAGGCATCTTCCATTCATTTCGATTTAGGTCTTTCTGCACCATATTTAGATCTTCCCTTTCTACGATCCGGAATTCCCAGCAAATCCTTGACTCCTCGAATACGATGGGATTTCACACCTGGCGAATCTTTCACTCTACCTCCTCTGACTAAGACTATAGAATGTTCCTGCGAATTATGACCTTCGCCTGGAATGTGAGCAAATATATCATGTCGATTGCTCAACCGTACTTTTGCTATCTTACGTAGAGCTGAATTAGGTTTTTTCGGTGTTCTCGTCGAAACACGCAGGCATACTCCTTGCTTCTGGGGACATTGATCCGAAGCTCGAGTACGGTCCGTGCGCCGTTTTTCTTCTCTACCATGACGAATCAATTGATTTTTTGTAGGCATCCCTCTTTCCTATGTCCTTCCCCCCTTTGCCCTTTCAAAAGTGGTTACTCCCGATCCGAAGCACCCCTTTTCCATTCATAGAGAGATCCAATCGTCAAAATCAATAAAAAGGCCATCATGGACCAAGATCCAAACAGATCAATCTTGTTAGGAGGTACTGCCCAAGGAAAAGAAAAGGTGACTTCCGGATCAGGGATAATAAATAAAATAGGAACCAGATAAAATCGTATATCGAAACGACTTCTGGCATCACCGGAGGGATCGGAACCACATTCGTAGGCCGACAATTTTTCTGGATAGGTCGAACTATTGGAAGCAAATGGAAAAGGAACACCGAGTGGAATCAAAGAAACTAGCGGACTGATCACTAAATAGATACAAATAGGTGCAAATTCCGACATCACCAAAGCCCACTTCGTTCTCTTGCTCTCCTCGCGGCGCTCCTTGCTCGCGGAGCGGCATACCGAAAAAAAGACGCTCAGATGTGGATTCGAACCACTGAAGGATTTCCAGGGCAATGCCCCTTGCTCTTCCCACTGAAACAAGAAAAAAAGGATTTGCAGTCCAGCAAGAAAACGGATGCGCTAACGCGCAACGGCTTTCGCGCTAGTTGCTCAATCCGTTGCTTGTTTTGCTCTAACCAGCTGAGCTACCAGAACCACTTGCCTAAAGTCTCTTTTCTTCATCTATGAGCATCCTACCTGCAGTGGAGGAGCTTTCTCAAGAACCGAGAGCCGGCCAGGGACTGGACGACCCTCGTTCGGGAAGGTCTTCTTCGCTATAGACGCCACCAAGAACAAGAAAGGGGCGCTCCGCTCCTAGTCACTAAGCAGCTATTCTGTCCGACGGCGGACTCCATCAATCTGAGGTTCTTTCTCTCACGTAATTTCGCCCGCCCGTTCTACTTCCGTGCCGGAGGAAATGGGATTCGAACCCATGATACAATCTTCTTGTATGTCGATTTAGCAAACCAATGCCTTAAGCCACTCAGCCATACCTCCAAGTTGTTGATCGGAATTGGATGTGCCGGGTTGGTTGCCCGAAGATCCACTGCGTAAGCCGTAGCGCGCGTACTCTTCTTTACTGAGCGAGAAAGACTCTATCCAGATCTATGGATCTCCCTAGCGTCCAAGCGAGACCCCATCCAAACCAAATCCGCCACTCGTTGGGCGAGGCCTTGCTTTCTATGAACACCTCACCACTGAATGAGAAACTTAGCCTCCGACCCGACCAAGAGAGAAGACAGGGTCAAGCCGACGCCGCCCTTCCTCACCTGCCTGAATGGAATGAATATCTCCTTCGTCTAGTCGAGAAGGGAAAAAGCCCGGCGGGGAACAGGACCGTGACTCTTCTAAACCATTACATGACGGAGAAGTCCATTCTCGTCATGATCGATCCACGTCCTACCATAGTGCCCGGAGAACCTGCTTCTAGAAGATTCTATAGTGATCCACTGGAATCGGCCTCGGGTGACGCCTCCCTAGTCGTCGAAAGATTTCATCCCTCGCTCGGTCGTTAAGGTGGGGTGAAAACTGCAATTAATGCTCTATCTCCGTCATAGAATATGGGATACTCACTTTCAATGGCCTCGCATCCCCAGAGCCTCAGACTGGCCTGCCCTTCCAATCGGGGTTATAACGGGTCCGGTATCAGCAACACCAGCCAATCGTGTTGGTACGGTGGGTTCTCCATACCCACTATTCGGAAAAAAAGCTTGCCATAGCAGCTCAAACCTCCGATCGGGAAATGGGAGTTCTAACCGGTCCTAACCCCAATTCCAAACAAATTGATTGGACCGAGGTTCGTGCAGGGAGAGAATAGAAACTAATAACGATGGAGCAAGAAAACGGATGCGCTAATGCGCAACGGCTTTCGCGCTAGTTGCTCAATCCGTTGCTTGTTTGGTTCGAGGTTGAGCTCACCCGCCGCCCTACGTCAGTAGTCTTCCTAACTTCTATGCCCTTTTTTTTGCTCTAAGGTAAGGTCCTTCAAGAACAGCATTGCGGTCGCAACAGGGCTCTGGGTGAATATTGTCCGCCCGTATGAGCCGGGCTGTGAATATTTATAGGTCGGGGTCTTTACTGAAAAACCACAATACTACACTACAACAATTTGAAGAAATCCGCAAGTGACTCTAATTTGAATTCACTAGTCGTGTTGAGTTTTTTTTATTTCAATATAAAAAATCTGCCAATCCCGATATTCCCACATTTCATTCTGGTCCAGTGTCCATTCCTGAATGAAAGAAATGAGCTTTGCCCCTTCACTCACTTCTGAATGACTCCTTTAGCACTCTCTTTTTTAGATCAAAAAATAGAAACAGTTTACCTTTACCATACCTTCCAAGCAAGAGTGTTTTATTGCAAGATTAAGTTATTACTGAACAAAGAGAAATTCTCATTATAAAGGATGAGAGAAATTCGGAAGCACTTTTTTCTTATTCTAGCAGACGGAATTGCATTGGTCTAATTTAGGACTTTCCAATCGATTTTTATCTTACCTAATTCTATCTACGCCCAGGGGGTAGGTACGTCGCAAGCTCTGGGCAGCTATCTTATTCCAAAGAATATAGCTCCCTAAAAGGTTGCCGATACCATACCTCTATTGAACCCTACTGGATCCAATTGTTTAAGTGTTTAGTCGAGAGGAACCACATTGACACCATGCTTGTGCTAAGCCACAGCTCCATCAAACTAATCTGGATTTCTTCTTGTTTACGAATAATGGGGCATCTGCCTAACCCTATCAAACCTCTCTGCAACTACTTCTCTCTGTTCTCAGCAGCCCGCAGGATTTTTCGAGTCTCAAAGTCCTATTAGAACTCCCGCGCTTGCTCCTTTGGAGCCAAATGGATCCGAATTTCGGTAAGATAATACAAGAATCGTATTTGGTTGGGTTCTAACTCTGCTGTTCAGTCTGGCGCGGGTGTGATACCGGTGAAGAAGCGAGTAGTTGACAGTCAGGGAAGTAGATTCCTTTAAGGAGAGAAATTCATTGGTTTAGCCGTTAGGCGGAGCTTCTTTACACGCCGGTAGCGGAACAGCCCAGGCAGCTTAACGTGCTCTTGGCACAAAGGTAATAGAATGGGAGTCTGACGACACCCGGTACTCGGGATCTCCTGCTTGAAGAAGCAAGGAATTTCAATTACTCAGCCGTTGAATAAAATAAACTAGATACCCATGTTTCCAATATTTACTTCTCTTTACTTGCAGGACCTGGCCTAAGCATAAAGTAGATTTGCTGCACAAGCTCAAGTGGAGGAGGAAGCAGGGGTGGCGAACAAAATGTTGGTATGGAAGATCTCTTGCTCCCCCCCTGAAGGGTTCTTAGATTACCAAGTAAGGGAGGGAGGTAGGTACCATGGTTTCCTTCTTTTATTGAATACCAGTAACGCGAGTAAACATTTAAGTGAGAAGTTAGGTAAGTGTTGCCAATGGCCAAAGCCTTTACTCTTTACTTCTTGACTATAGTAATAGTAAATAATGTCACTAGATTTCGGCATAAATACTAGCCAGGTACCATTTCCCAAACTTGATTTCCTTTTTATGCACCTGTTTATGCACCTGGGTCATTGTTCACGAACTAAGACGGCTTAGCCGCCTTTCTTTGGGCCGTATGAAGGAAGTACTTCAACGAATGGGTAGGTTGCCAACCCAACATTATAGGCGGGAAGTTCTCCTTTCTCCAAGTATGCTCATTAGACCGATAGGTGAGTAGCTAGTATAGTAGTAGCCAATACTAAAAACCGATAGTAGAAGGGTCGGTGGATGGCCCTTGCGAAAGTGGCCACGCCGCATCCCTTCAGTAGCCAATCCTTTTTCTCAACGATGCAGTTCGCTTGGAACATGGCACAAGGTGTGACGTTCCGAGCGGTGGAGGACAACCTGTTTGTTGTTCCAGTTTTCTGCCTTGGCGACTGGCAGAAGCTCATGGAAGAAGGGCCGTGGCTGTTCCGCAACCATGGCGTGTAAAGAAGCCTTACGACGGGATGGCTAACCCGCGATCTGTGGTTCTGAACCAGATTCACGTCTGGTCGCAGATTCATAAGATCCCGGAACTGTTCCGCCTGGAAAACCTGGTGCGGGATCTGGCTAATAAGAAGCAACAATAGAGAATCTCGCCTAGCTCGAGGCTGCGCCTCAGTGCCCTCTGTAAGTACTTTCTAGTAAAAAGAACTACCTTTCAAAGCACATACCATTATGGCTAGCTAAAACGAAAGAATGAGAGTACAAGGTATGGGTCTACGCTTCCAGCTTGCTCTAGAAAAACGGAAATGGGATCTCTCTCTGGTGGGAGCCTGGCAGCGGGGAAAACGGCACCTGCAGGGGTCCAGGTCTCCATGATGAACAACCACGACTTTGATCTTAACGAGCTGCCGCCTGAGCATGAGCAGCTCGTTCAGGAGCAGCCACTGTTGAAAATAGCGAGCCTCTAGAGGATGACGCTGATACATCATTTGATTTGTTTCGGGATGCAGAAGAACAGCCTGATGAGTACAATTATGATTATGATGACTATGTTGATGAATCCATGTGGGGAGATGAGGACTGGACAGAACAAGAACATGAGAAAGCGGAAGATTACGTGAGCATCTATGCTCACATCTTGTCCACCCCAGTAAGTGAACCTTTTGTATCCTTTTGCTTATATTTTGCTGTTCGTTCTGTAAATGACCTTGAGTTGTTTTTCACATTCTTTCTACAGGTAATTGCAGATATTGACAAAGATGGTGTACATGAAATGGTGATTGCACTTTGACTCAAAAGCACTATTCGATAAGACGCAGTAGAACTGTGCACCCGTTTTTGTTTGAGTTTGAGGCGACCTATACTACACTATAATAGCAAGGAGAGACAGCAGCTGATACCAGATCATACTACAGTACAGCTAGTGCGTGCTAAAACCCTCCTTGTGTACTAGGCTTATGAATAAACTAAACTGTTGAGACGTCTCTAGTGTAGGTGACAGGGAAGCCATGCTCGTTAGAAGAGAAAACAGATGGTTTGAGCAAGCATGGGTTCAAGCTCTAGTGGATGGGTTTGATAGCTGAACGCAAGGATAATTCATCTACGTAGCTAGTTGGTTATGGTGGCGGAGAAGCCCCTCTTTAGCTAGATTGGGCTCCTTTACTACTTTATTTAACCCGGGGTTATGCCTAAAACCGGTATCTTATGCGTGTTCGACTAGTTCCATTTCTGATTCTCCTTCTTCGCTGGGGTCTACATACGAAAGAATGGAACACTCGATAGCTTCGATACTCAAATAACCAGCTCATTATGCTTAGGTTGGGTTAGGAAAACGAAGCTTTCCAAGGGACTAGTTCTTTCGCGCATCTGTTTCTCCATCCGTTCTCTTCACATAAGAAGCCAGCCGCCTACTCCTACTATTGGGTCGGTTGGTCGGTCAAGTGAACCACGCCCAGCAGGTGGGTATGCCGATAAGATTCCTTTGTTCGACGTACGTCCATATGAAGCGAGCGCTTCAAAACGAGGCTATTATGCTGAAACTAGGGCTCCCTCTGGACGGGTAGAGCGAGAGGGATAGCAAGCACTTGAAAAGGGAAGGAAGGGTCTTAGAACTACTGAAACAGTAGTAGAACTCTTCCAAAATCAAAATAGGAGAGTGAAAAACAAAAAGAAGACCATTGGGCTGGGGAAGACTCCCTCAATCACTCTGCTGGGCGATGCTTCTTACTCTACCTTTCAATTCCTTTGCCTTTCTTCTTCTGATCGATCCAATGGTTCGGACTAGGACGCGTAAACCCCGAAGGGAGATTGACCCTACCTAAGTATTTTCTTAGATAGAAGTGGTTGGTCAAGTGTGAGTCACGCCGGGGCGGGTAGACCCACTTTTAATAGCAACGCCCAGATCAATGGAAAATGGAAGTTTCTAGAATTGCAGCTCTGTTCTGTTCAAGAAGTCTTTCTCCAGGGTTCGGTTCAGAAGGCGGGATGCAAGAGAGAGAATGGGCTCATCGTGCGACAAGGTCGATCGATCACTCAAACTGTTCGGTATCTCTACAATTGAGTGAGCTGTGTTGCGAAGGAAAATGATGAAATTGCTTACTTTTCACAGGCGTGAATTCTATCTTCGATTAGATAGTTTCCATGCTTTTGATAAAAAGATGGGTTGGTATCTGAATGAAAGTCGGTAAGCAATCAATCTAGTGCTGTCCTCGGCAGACCAGGAAATGTAATAAACTTTGGAGCCTCATCATTGGAAAGATTGACAACTTAACGGTCTGAAAAACTATTCAAAGAGTGACTTTTAAGCCCCACTGGTTCGCTTTATTTTCAACGGACATTTCCTCCCTCGTCAGCAGCTTCATTACCTGCTAAGTCTGGAAGGGTAGTAAAATCACTCACAACAATCAATCTTTTCTTATGATACTGATACGATGCAAACGGTGACACCCCCGGATAATGTGTCTGTGCATTTGTGTCTGTCTTCCCTTAGATGTGAGGAATCGAATCTCTATTGAAATCTGGAATCACAAGGTATCCTTTCTTTAAAAACACATGAACGGGCGCCCTGAATGAATAAGAAATCGCTGCTATAACAGAGAGTTGCCCCAGATCATACAATGTGGTTCTCTACTTTCGGCTGGCTGGCAGATCAGCGTATTTATACGAAAGAGTAGACAAAGGTTCTGACAGGGGTAACTACTACCAAGAAGCGAACTCAGAGAGATGAAGAGAGAGAAGTTAGCCGCAACCGATCATCGGAGGAAGCAGGCTTACAAGAAACTGTTGGGACGATCGGAAGAAGAGAGTGATAACAGGTTTCTAGTTGACAACCTTCCGCATTTCTTATTGGGATAGATTTCATACATTCCGATTTCCTTTACCCTCCCATGAGGAAAAGCTGGTGTGATTAAGGTTATCTAAAGAAAAGCTCATAGTGTTATGCCTTGTAGCTTATTCCACTCTCTATAGTAGTTCCCTTCGATTCAACGCAGTGAAGACAGTTTCAATCGGGTCGATGGACCCTTGGTTGTTTTTGTGATAAGTCGCTATTATCAAATAAATAGTCATTTCTTGCTCGATTCGAGAGGTGATTTCATTCCACAGTGACAATTCATGTTGAACGCGTCCTCCGGCATTTACGATTCTTCCTACAGAGGGCACTACTGGCAAAGAATAACCTTTCCACCCGGCGAGAAAAAGAGACAGAGGTTTGCACTTGGTCCTCTTGGTTAGGATGTAGAGGGGATCTATCAACAATCCCGTCGTCTTCTTCCAGCTTTTTCCTCTGAATTTGATATACTTCAAAAACGAATCACTCTTTTCAGTATGAATGGCTCACTCTCCCATTCTTTCCGGCTAGGGCAGCAGCTAGACCCATATCTTTTGATGGCGAGCATCGATCGAGATCCTTCGGTGAAAGCTAGAACCAACTCTGCGAGGAAAGCGGAAGCAAACAGTTATGATGTGGTTGATAGTGTTTTTAGGGATAACCTAAGTCGGCGTTACCCGACATAGTCAACGGGGTACCTTCATTCTTTAACAATTCCGGACATAGGAACAATGAGCTGTCTCCACGGCTTCTCTTCCAAACCAATATCGCAATGGATCTATCTTCAGCTTATTCTCTCAATCAATGAATGCGGGTCATCGTGGAGAATCAGGGGAAGTGTAGACTATAAGTAGCCAATTTGCAATTCATTTCCTTGGCAATGACGAGTGATGGTATCTCGAAGCCATTCATCTTATCTCTGCAGCAGGAGATTCTTCACCGGACAAAAGATAAGGAAAAGACAAAGAAATCCCATGGGTAGTTTTTGGAAAAACCAATTCTGACTTCTCTTCTGATCTTCTTGGCTATGCGGAGGAGTCAGTAGAAACTGAACTCTATAACTCTTTTATTTAAGCTGAGTCGACCAATCCATGTGGAACCATAGGAAGCCGAAAGAAAGATAGAATGAATAGAATACAGCTCAACATTTGAAGAATGGAATCTGTCCCTTAAACCTCCAAGAAATCGAATAAATCTAACTATAGTGGTTGGTGATTCCTGGTCGAGTAATAGTATCTCGGAAAATGGAGTTTCCACTGTTTGTATGGTCTCGTGGTAGATTACCTTCTCCAGGCGGGGAAAGGGCGCCGAAATGAATTAGATATCTTTCCACGGCTGTAACTACTAGTCATTCTACCCCTTAGAACACCTAGTAAAACTACTAGTCCTGGTCGATACACCTACTCGTTTCGTTGCAACTGTCCAATAAGCTAGGGTCGGGCATGTCCAAAGAAGAATGTACCTGGGTCGGTAGCGAGGAAGTAAACTAGTGCTTTCCAACTGAGCTGGATACATCATAGTCCTGGATACATACATATAGCAGGGGTTGCTCGCCTTGTTGAAACTAGTCCCCTTGCTGGCTCGGAAGCACCAGACCTATTCGTTTCACTCGAGAAAGTCATTTGCTTCACCGGTTCGATATGCGATATCAAAATCCTTTCCTTCCACGGATGCGACTAAAAAGAGAGTAGCTTCTCCTGCTCGCCTTGTTGAAACTAGTCATTCTGTTTCTGTTGTGGCTGGTTTATCGGCTGCTCCAACTGTCCAATCTGTCCCAACAGAGTTAGGCATTCCTTCTGAGCTAGCTAGGGAGTCAATAGCAAGACCGGGTACAACAAGCCTATTAGAGAATGAAGTAGCTCGAGTTCGGGGTTATCTCTCCTTTACGAAATAGAGGTTCACTTCGACTTTACTACTTTCCAGCCAACGCACTCTACTCAAATTGAAGGAAATTGTTTGGCCCCTATTCTATTTATTTATTAAGGGAGGGTACTCATAACGTTGAATCACTGTTTTTCTTTCCTAATGTTCATCTCAAGCTGGCTTCGACATCTGGTTATCGTGGTTCTTTCTCCTCCTTTTCTATCGCTTGCTTTCCATATTCCACTTTGACTTTATTTAGTATTGACTTAAGGCTGTTGGTTCAACCGACTATAAGAAGTTCCAGAAGGGGTCCCGGCTCGGGGGCGGGGGTATCTTACCTCTTTTCCTCTGCGTTCGTGACAAGCTAGTAGGCACTCTTGTGTGGGTTGGCTCATTCCCCCGGAAAACGAATATTAAGAAGATAGATACCATTCCGTCGATACTAGATTCATTCTTTCCGCGAGGGCCTCTGCTTCTCTCTGTTCGGTGGGAGAGTATGGTAGTTGTCCTTCAGCATCTCTCTCAGGCTCAATGCCATTGCTCGATATGATGCGAAAGTCAATTCTATACCAACGGCATCGTATAACAATAGCTCTTGTCTAGGGAAATGCAAAAAGTATGAGGCCATAACATCCGTACCAACACCGACGAACTGACCCGGTTAAAGAACAACCGCGTGCTCAATTCTTAGTTCTGCTCTTTAGCCAAAAGGGTAACGGAATAATTGCGCTGTCTATAGGTGGAGATGAGCTGACTCAAACGAATGGTCATGCCAATGACAAAAAGGACATCCACACTGAAGCTTATTACTCGATTACTGTTAGACCCATGTTGTATGCCCTCATTAGGAGCCCGCAAGCCACTCCTACCTCGCGGGTGATGCATTCCCTTCTCCAGGTACTAGAAGTGATAAATAGGCTCGATTCTCATAAGAAACATGCCACTGAAACCAAAGGAAGTACATATATCTTCTTAGACGGAAGGGAGGGACTAGGGCAAGATAGCTTTATCACAAACAGGGCTGCATCGACCAATCGCTTTTCATTGAGAATAGGAACGAACAGCTTTCGTAGACCTAGCTTTCGTACTGATCTTTTGGATTCGCCGGCCTGCCTAGCCTAGGTTGTTGTATACTCAACTTGAGTTGGTTTTGTCCCTTTGCTCGGAAGAGGTGGCGTCAATGCCGCTCCCAAAGAATGTTGAGTCCATTTTGATCCCAAGAAATGCGTATAACAAAGTGAAATAGTTGATGCGATGTGCCCGTTTTCTTTCGATAGACCAATGTCATCCGCTATAGTGCCTACCAATAGTGGAGCCGTGGAAGAACAGAACAGACATTCAAAGCAACCGATCAGAAGATAAGTATGAATTGGGACAAAAAGTATGACTTTTCCCAGGATCAAACTTTTTTAAAAAGATACCCCGCGAAAATAGGCATTTACAAAGGGAATGATAAAAAGTAAGGTTTTCCACATGGTGAGATGAACTTTTTCCCGATTTTTCGACGAAAAACAGCCATTTATATATATATAAACACCATTCTATCCAGCATGGGACAAAAGTACAGACTTGTCATCTCCCTTAGGAAATGAGAAAAATCTGCTCCATTTTAAAAAACTTTCTATCCAGCATGGGGCAACTTGGTACTTTTTTCGTTGCTAAGGGAAATTGCCCTTTTTCATGGTCAATTTTCCGATCACTTCAAGCCAGCTAGGGCGAAAAGTAAAGCAAAATGGATTGCTAAGGGGAATTGGCATTTTTCAGCCTCCTTTTAAAAACAAAGTGGAAGCCAGCTACAGCGAAAACCTTACTTTTTTTTGTTTCTAAGGGTGGGTCAATAAAGTTAAAACTTCTGTCTCAAAACTTCTGTCTCATATAGCTGCAAAACCTCATATTTTACAGATCGAATTGATCAACGGAAAGGCGGCTAAACCTATTCTTGATACTTGTTCTGACCGCATAACGAAAGTGCATGAAATCGAATCAATGGCTTCAGATCGATAGGAATACAGATTGTAATTAAAGAAATGAAGCCATCTTTCCTCGCCCCCGGAAGGCGCCTGCTCTTTAGTTGAGTATGAAAAGTGCCCCGCGAAGGAACAAAACCAACTCAAGTCAACCGTCCCGTCGATTCGATCTGAAGTATGAATTGGCCGAAGCAGATACCAAGGCTTCATTGAACAGAGGACTAGATGAGATGAGGCCGGCCTATCCACACTGTAAGTAACGGCAAGTGCTAATGCCTCTGAGCTTGACCTGGAAAAACCCCTTTTGTGAACTTGAAAACCGACATGGTCAAAGCACGGAAAGGAAAGTATTGGAAAAGCTAAGCTACATCAACATAGGTTCTATTCTGCTACCTTCACTTCTGACTTCACTCCCACCTATTGATATTGATCTTACCTTACCTCGAGAAGTTATTCGTTTAGGTCTCGATTACCAATTGATACTAGTGTTTATCTAGTCCAACTTGAATGAAGGAAGAGGTTCACTACTGACTGAACTGAAATACGCCAGAAAATCGATTTGTCCAAAGCTGAAGGAAAAGGAGATCCAAGTAGAATCCCAATGGGCCGCAGATCATATGAGGGGAGGCCTGTGGCTGATTGTACAAGAAGGATATGAGAAATCATAAAAAGGGGGGTCAGCGATTTCAAGCTTGGGCGGTTTTCCGACATCTTCCTCGGGCTTTGGAAGAACATAGTATCTCTCGTTTCGTGCTGATCTGGCCAATATAGAAGGAGAAGGTCAGTTAAGCAAAGCAGGTGTGAGCCTTCTCTTGTAAAAGGCACCGTAGCCTTATCCGCACTGTGTAGAAGCATCCTGCCTTTCCTTAAACCTGATATAATGCTTTTTCCTTGTCCAGAACTAGCTTGTTTCACTAGATGAGGGAAAAGCGGGATACCAATTATGTTGGGCTGACTTCGAGAACTTCACTTTTTCTATTTTCTAGAAAGGTTTGAACGTGGCACTAAACCCTCGATGTCAACTAAAGAAAATAGTTCAAGACAGTAGAGCACTGAGGTTCAGCATTTCGTTTAGTGAATGCGGAGATAAAGGCAGCTACTATTGATGCAATGCAATTGGACCGCTGGGTAATGCAAGGGAAGAATGTTCTCATATCCATGCCCCATATTGATTTTTTTATAGAATCAAGCCACTTCTATCGCTTCTCCTAATCTATATCGGGGTTGGCCACTGCTCAAACAAAGGGACCAAACAGAAGAGTCCCCAACCCCGAGTTGGCTCCTCTTCTCAATAATAAAGAGGAGATACAACACTCTAAAGCCAAGATGCACTAATAGCCAATCAAGACACTGAAGCACTAAGCACTAATGGCCAATAGTATAGTATCTTTGTTTGGATGACTTCCCTCCTACCACTGATAAGCTGAGGTTGAAGAGACAGTTGTGGGTACGAGATCCTATGGCGGTAAAGGAGACCTTTCAAATACAATAAATGCTCAATGTACCAGCACAGGGTCAAAGAAGCCTGCTAGGTGCCATAGGATGTGCCGAAATGCCTACCTCTATGGTTTGCGTATAACGTGAATAGCTCCTGTCTGTTGTTTAAAAAGAACAAAAGCACGAGGTAGGGGAGGTTCAGCCGTCAGATATCAGATCTCCCATCAATGGCACGCAGGAACCTTCATCAAGCTGCCCCACCAAAATCCTTCCAAAGATATTGACACTGCCTGATGCTCATGACCAACAATACTATGTAGGGATGACACTTGTTGAATGGTGATGCCTGGGCTGAATAAGCAGCTGCAAGGATTTCTCCCAGAAAGTTGTTTTAATATTGACCCACTGAGAGAGAAGCATGTTCCTGAGCATCCATAACCTCGGAATTGATCTTCTCTTTCCCTTTCTTTTCTGCTCCCGTGCTTAGATCGAACAATATTGCGAAATCAGTGATACGAAAAATCCTCTTCCATTCTTTCGGGCTGCAGGCAACTTAGAGAAGAAAACAGGCTTACATCTCCAAGCCACACTAGGTAGGGCAAGGAATAGTCCCTATCACGACTGGTTCTTTTCTTCTTCTATAAGCCTCTGCTGAGCAATCTCCCCATTAGCATCAGCATTCCCTTCATTCTCCCCCTCTCGACTATCACCCTCGGTGCTAGCAGAGAATTCCTCCAAGAACTGACTAAGATCACCTCTACCTGTGTTGTGTAGTATGGCTCATGTTCCCGAAAGGTTACATCCATACTTGCGTATAATTTCCTCCCAATAAGATCCCAACATTGATATCCCTTTTGGCTAGATGCATAATCAAGAAATATACACCTCACTGCCCGCGGATCCAACTTGCCAACAGAAGGTCGATGATCTCGCACAAAGCACACACACACAACCTTTCACTTTTGTTTAGGAGGCACCTTGAACTCCCTTTGGCCCAAGAGAAGTTCGGCTGGAGACTTCATACCAAGTATCCTAGACGGCATACGGTTTATGAGGTACGCTGCTGTCATCACTGCCTCACTCGATAAATTCTTTGGCACATTTATCTAAAACATAAGTGACCGTGCCACCTCCTGCAGATGTCGGTTCTTCCTTTCCCTTTCCGCCACTCCATTCTGTGATGGGGTTCCATCCAGTTCCAACACAAGTAGTCTGATGAATAATCCCATGTTCTGATATATAAGCATCAACCTCTCTATTCACATATTCAGTCCCATTATCTGACCGGAGAATCCGAATCTTCGCTTCAAACTAAGTAGCCACCAGCTTATGGAAGTCCTGAAACCATCTCACAACCTCACTCTTGTGCTTCATCAAATAAATCAAGCAAGTCATACGAGTGCAACAGTCCATAAATGTAACAAACCACTTGAACCCGCTCACAGAAGTGACAGAACATGGACCCCAAACATCAGAATGTATCAATAAGAAGGGTTCATCACTTCGAAGGCCAATGCTAGGATATGTAGACCTTGTATGCTTCCCAAACGCGCAAGCATCACACACAAGTATGCTCTTGTCCACCTTCTTAAACAAATAAGGATACATACATCCTACTCTTATTATCAATGGATAGCCCAAACGAAAATGATGTAGCAAGATCTCTGCTTCAGGTCCTCTAGCAATCACAGACAATGCGACATCCACTTGATCAACCACAACCCCTTACGCCTGATTCCAGACCCAATCCTCTTCCCAGTGCCCTTCTCCTCAAATAAACTCTAATCCTCATCAAATGTAACAGTACATTTGAATTGCTCAATGATGGAGCTAATAGAGAGGAGATTGACCGGAAAAGATGGCACATGCAAAATGGAAGGCAACACCATAGACGGTGTGCATTTTACAGACCACACTCCCTTGATAAATTGGGAACTACGGCTTGTGACGGATTACCATGAAAGCTGATTGGATAAACAATCGCATCGCACTCACATCGGATCAAAAAACGCATAGAGAAAGAATTGATGCGGTCATCCTTCCTCCGGAGCAAGAAAGGAAACTCCTCGATTCAGCTTCGTTGCAATAAGCTGCACTTGCGTCCCGATTCGAGATTGTGTGGGTGTAGATAGGAAGAAGTCAAGGCTGTGTCTTTCTCTTTAGTTGTATCCAGGTTCACCTATTTTTTTTCCGTTGTTGCTCTTCAGAAAACGCGTATAGTAAGTCTCAGTGGCCTTCGTCGATGGGACCTCCAGTGCATGGAGGGGTGGAATGGGATACGTATTTGTTGTTCTGGTCGATTAGGGGGTGCGGAAATAGCTAGAACTGAATGCGGAAAGTATGGAAAAACATCTTGTAATGTATTTAACCAGAAAATCGATTATGCTCCTGCGGAAGTATCTACTCGTAACGGAATTTCAGGTGTCAAAGTGCGGATCTCATATAGTCAAAATAAGAAGGGACGTGCTATATCCGAAACGTACGAAATATAGTAAATATTTTAAATGCAGATGTAGTAGGGGTCGCGAACCGGATGGTACACAACTTGGTTTTGGAAGATATGGCACCAAAAGTTGTAGAGCTGGTCGTCTTTCATATCGAGCCATTGAAGCAGCGCGTCGGGCTACAATCGGACAATTCCATCGTGCTATGAGCGGACAATTCCGAAGAAATTGTAAGATATGGGTAAGAGTTCTCGCAGATCTTCCTATTACGGGGAAACCCGCAGAAGTTCGAATGGGAAGAGGAAAAGGAAATCCGGTAAGACTTGATCTATCATCTTATTCTTTTGGTTTCTTTTTGGGGGGAATAGTTCTCATAGTGATTGCGGCTGTAGTTTTAGATCCCTCTTTGATCGTGACAGATCAAGCTAGGGAACTAATCATGGAATGGCTTCTCTCGCTTTCACAGTATGTTTATCACATTCTTAGGGCCATTTTGGAAGAAACCTGGAATGGACGTGACCGCTGTGCGACCATGGGAGGGACGGAACTGGAAAGTCCTGCCCGTTCGGGGGATAAAACGTACAAAGCCCCACACGTGAATCTAATGCTATCATCATCTAGTGATAGCGTTAACCAAGGGGGTGGGAGCGATGCGCCTCCTTTAACTATTGACTTGAACCGACCGGCTCAGGATCAGGAAGATATTCGGCAATATGCCGAATCAATAAAGGAATTTCGGATTGATGAGCAATTCGAGAATTTCAAAAACAATCAATTCACTAAACCGCTCTATGATAAATTATGTGACTACGTGGGAGATGCGGAGGCTGTAAAAAACACATGCATACGAGAAATCTCGGAGAACTTTCATTCAACAGACGCTGGGTTAATTGATTTCGTCAAGCAGACGGATGACAGTGAAGGGCAAAGAAGAGTTATATTTGATCTTATCAACCTTCATTTTAAGGATGAGCTAGAGAAACTCCCACCCGAACTCCAACAAAATGAAAATCCAGAGGAGGAATGAATGGTATGGTAGCCATCATCATCATTCTCTTTTTCGTTATAAAGATAAAGGGCTTGCTTCATTTGAAGAGTTAGTTGGCCGGCCTACCGGCCCGCAGATGTAGAGACAGAGATAGAGGTTGCCTCTCTTCTTGAACTGCGAAATCAAAGGGACGCTTGGAAAGAAGGGAACGCACGGCTCTTATCTGGTTCGAATCCAGTTCGTCCCGGCCGGCCACAAAGACTACACCAAACTACACTAACTATGAGTTTATGAAAGCGCAGAAAAAACGATAACTATATATGGGAATATGAAAGCAAGAACTACTAATTGTAAAAATTACAATCGAAAGCCCCCCCCCCGGTAGAAAACCAGCTATCGTTTCATATATGCGCTAGGATATATATAGTATCCTATCCCCCTCAATCTCAGGAGTCGCTTTCTCTATGCCCGACTTACGAGCTCTTTGCTTATTATTTATCGGGTGGGATGAAGGTCGAAATGTCTAGTTTGAATTGCTTATGCTTATATAGTTTGAATCGTCTAGCTTCATACCAAGGTTGTTCTACAAAAGAACCAAGTAAGAAAGTAAGCCCGTTCAATTGAAATAGCTTCCTCGCTTCGCAGTTCGATACCCACTGAAACTATGGATACGATAGACTCGGGAGGGGTAAAGGGTTACTTTATTTGGGCTGCTAAGTCTTTCTTGTTGATTCCGGAAATAAAGAGGATCTTCTTAATCCTTCGTGCTCCACACCCGCCTCACTGGACCTATCCATTCGAGCTCTCTCCTCTAATCCCAACTCGACACGGCTGGACGACGACGCCTGTTCACTTATAACGAAATCACACGTTAAGCCCGATGAATTCATCTACAATTTATGGATTTGTCGGTTTGGCAAGGCAGAACCAGGGCCCTTCCATTAAGGTTATATTATAGTTTCGATAGGAGAGATGCAGACCAGATAGGAATGCAAGAATACTCTGTAAATTGTTTATTAATCGGTTTAGTCTGTGGAAGAGAAGTCTCGATCTAGAGGATTGCCCCCCCCAGACTGACCTAGTTGTCCTTGACTTGCTTCGGAAAGAAAAGACCTAGTACTTGTTTACCTTGACCATGGCTACTTTCCCGCCGCCTTTCCTTCTATACTTTTCCTATGTGCTATCCCAGGCATCCCTTGTCAAGCTACCTATCCCTACGAAAAAGCAAGCCTACTTACTACGTGTTTTCCTCTATTGGCAAATACGCATATACTGACCTACTCACGTGCATATCTTGCATAAAGCCTTCCCCTAAAAAAACAAACTAGCCCGTATCTTCCTAGTCCTTGTTGCCAGCCCTACTCGACTTTACTCGACTATTTAGAAAAAGCTACTACTTGAATGCATACTTTTACTATTATTTAAAGAAAAAACAAAAACTATTTCTGAGTTTATGCCCCACCAACAGAGCAAAAGAACGCTCAAATGAGGAACTAGAATATGAAAGTGCAAAATATCCTACCGAACAAAGAAAGCACTATATCTCATTTTTAAAATCTGGTAAAAATTCTTCAACCTAACTCAACACAACTATATTTCGACTGTATATGTATGTTTGTAACGTGCCACAAAACCATCTTAAGATTAGACAGTTATCAATCAGCAAACGCATTGACCACATGCAAAAAATCAAGACGGATCTCCTTCCTTTTATTCGGTGCTTTCCTTTTATAAGTCACTGCTATTCTTCCTTGACCCTTCTTACCTTTGCTAGATTTTGCATTCCCCTCATTACTATTCGGCTCAGTATTATCTTCACCTTTGGAATTGCTTCCACCAGAAGTAGACGACAAGTACCGTAGATGTCAGAATTTCGTATATAGCAAATTCAGGTAGTAAGTAATGGAACTGTAGCATGCAAAGGGACTGTACCATGGAAATTGAGAAGAAATCTCCATCAAGTTTTTCCATTTTATGCCATATGAATAAGAGATTCCTTTTAGTTAGAAAGCTCGCGTAGAAGTTTGCTATCAAAGACCTCGGTATTCTTTTCATCCGCGGTTTCCCACTTCTCTGTCTCTGGGTGAATGCCTCTACCAGAGGTTATGCGCCAGCTTGGGAAAGCCTTAAGTTATATCTTAATCTGTCTTGCAAGGTAGATTGGATCATGTCCGCGATAGAAGTTGCGGAGGAATGAAACGACGATTTCGGTATAGGAAGAGAAAGGGATTGTGCTTTCGATGACGAGGCCGATAAATTGATATTACGCGATCGTTACTGTCCATCTTTTTCAGCTCTGCTCCCGAAAAGAGAAAGGAAAGGAGACTGAGATAGGGGTTGTCCTTGGTTTTTCCAAGGAAAGCCTGATTTAGCATGTAACGTGAACATGAGCGGACACCCACACAATCTCGATTTGAAGAAAAAGTACCATACCATTGTCGTTTTTAGGGCGAAAAAGAATGGGTCATCTTTGTCAATTGATAACTGAGTGAGAGAAGACAATCACGTTCTTAAAGCGGTCGGTTCGCCGGATTCACAACCTTCCCCTATTGGCCGGCTGCCCGTGAAACACATAGGCTCCTATCGCATTTATCGATCGAGAATGGTCTCATCACAGAAACACTTTCTATATGTTATTTCGAGATTCGAAGAAGCAAGCAAGTTTTTCATATAGTTGTTTTTGTGTAGTGATCTCTGTTCATGGAGATCACGAGGCCACCGATACCCCATGTGGATAGGTGGGATAGAAGAGTGGGCATGTGGGCTTCTATCAAAAGAGGAAAAGATACCGCCACGTGAATATCTCCCTTCTCACCTCTGGGAGGGGGAAACTAGCACTTTCGCACTAGATGGTTAACTCTAAGTTTTTTCTGAAGTAGGTTGTTCAATGCTAGTTCAATGATTGAGCCATCTTCCTATCACCAATAACAAATGGATAGCATGCGTTGTGCAACCAATCCTACCCTCAGTTGTAGTAAGCTGAGTGTGATCCGCAGAGAGCAAAGTGTGTATCACATGAATTTGATAGCTCAGGCCTTGGAAGGACCTTTTTGGCACTAGACAGACTCTTTAATATCGATGGCAGCAACTATCCATTTTCTCAATCAGATTACTGCGTGTGCGCTTGTGTGCTCCAATCTTTAGTAAATAAAGCAAAGATTTCTGAGCTAGGAATCAGAGGAAATGCTCTGACTCAAATCCAGATACAATTTGATATGTCGGAGACCTGTGTGACTCCCTACATGTATTTGAAGAGTCCCTCAGGATCATATCACAATAAACTAGACTGGTCAGGATGCTCCAACTAACAATCTAGAATCCATACTTGATAGGATCAAGAATAAAAAACATGATATCAAGAATAGCATATTGAAAGATCCCAATCATTTTTCTTGATAACTTCTTCAACCTACGTATTTTTCGTATAAATTGGATCAATTATTAATAAAATAAGGAGCAAACATAGGTATCAGATATCAGGAACATAAGCTTACCCGGGAGAAATGCACTCTGTGTTAGTCCGATCACTTAGCTTTTGCTTTCGCACTCCCTACTGATGCCTATTGCATGACTCTCATTCAGTCAAACTAGAAACTGTGTTTACAGCTGGAACGATGAATGTAATCCTACTATTCTGGAAGGGTAGGGTCGTCTGAGTACGGTACTATGGACATCAGGGCATATTGAATATAGTCATATAATTTGGTGTGCTGACACACCCAGAAAGGTTTCTACCTACGCAAGGAAAATGAAGAAAGCAAGCCAAATACTGAAATGTATTAAGCTATCGATCGGGGGACATAACACTATGAGGGTTGTTAAGGCGGGGCTAGGAGCTTGATATGCTGCCGACTCAGAATCAAATGAGCACAGGGGACCCTAGTCAACATTCATATTTCTACCCACCGGTGGATGATCGGTCACCTTAGTTCCAATTTAGCTACTGTTCATTTTGTTGAACTCCAAGAAGGACCGATTGCTACGTACTCTTGAGAAACAAGATGTTATGACGCCGCTGTGCCCGCGGTCCAATGATCCACCTATGTTTGTGTCGGATCTTATCCATGCTGCAACCAGGCCGTGGAATATGGAGGTGGTCAGAGAACATATGTATGAGATGGACGCCGAAGCAGTAGCGAACATTCCCATCAGTCATGTTGCCCAGCCGGAAAGAATGGAAGAGGATTTTTCGTATCACATTCGTACTGACTTAACAGGATCCGTCTCCCATAGTAATATTATGACAGTCTCTCTTGCCCCTTCGTACTTACTTGAAACAGGAATTTCTTGGTGCTCAACTGCTTATTCTGCTTTTCCTGGTACCGGTATAGATAGATAGAAAGCGCATTCAATCGAGAAAAGGATCAACTGATCCACCTCTTTACTTTTTGGTTTTTATTCGGCTGTTTCAGCATAGGTTGCATTTTAAAACAAAAGAAAAGAGCAAGTTCCCACAGGCGAAGAGCTGCTTCCGAGAAATCTTTTACCCCCTTTACGCCCTTCGGGGCTGCTAACAACGAGCTAATACACAGGAACGGCACGGCTCCTACACCGCTTAACTCCAATAATAGAACCTGGTCCCACATCCCTTGCATTTGATAATGAAACAATCAGAATTTGTTGAATTGAAATATGTTCAATCTCATTTCTTTTACGTGGTTTTGGCAACTATCAATTATCTCTTTCCTCGGCTTCCTACACGGATATAGCCGTAAACGGTATCTAGTAGGCAACCTGGGAACTACATTAGCTTAGGGGGATCGGGTAGCGAGCGCTCTCCTCGGCAAAGCAGACAAGAAGCAATTCCACCATTGGGAACGGCACGCCCCCTTCCCTAGGGCTAGAGGTATTTACACGCTGCATTGAACCTAACGCTAGAGCGAGTACTACGATGAAAATCACTTTTACGAGCGATACCTTTGTCTTTGGTGCTTGAGTTGTCCTCCCAGCGGTGTGGTCCTCGGTTTCGGAAATGACATATTGAACCGGTATCTTTAGCATATAAAAAATCCTTTGTTTGACGGCATCCCTCCTCTAAAGCTGCTTCCTTCCTTTCCGGTTCGTAGTGGTTACGAGCAGAAGTGCAATTCAAAGCGCATTCCATAGTTGTATTAGATAGTTTAGATATAGTGACCCACTAGTTCGAGATGCACTGACCTTGGCCATTGCCTGCTAACTACGGTCATTATATGTCAATTCGGATCGCACACCGGAAGCAAAGATCAGGGGATTGCCAACTTGAATGAATGTAATCCGGTTACGGTGTAGGGGAGATTTATTATTGAGTTGATAACGCACTCCGTTTACTAACATTGAGAACTATGCCATGGAATGGAATATTCCCATTTCCGATTGTTGAAAACAAATGCGACTTTCAAAAGGCACATCAAATGTATGGACACAACGATTTGCCCACTGATTCATTGATTCATTAGCTGCGCTGCTTTTGTGAGTTCCACTGGCGTGAAACTCCGAAGGGAGAGCCCGGAGGGAGCTTATTCATTCCTTTCGTGGCTTGCCATGGTTATTTCCTTGCCCAGGGCACAGTCTGGTTATCTGTTTTGTGCCTCATCGGGCACCCAAGGGTTTCTCTTATGAATGGTGCGATCCGGCATCCTTGAAGCTCGGAACTCCTCTCTGGAATTTTGACCATGAAAATGCCATTTACCCTTAGCAATGAAGAAATCTATTGAACAATCTGTTTCATTGCAATACCTCGCTCTAACAACTCCTATTCCCACGGCATTACCACAAGGATTTCCTGTTTCCCCGATCCACCAGCTACGTTCGCACACTTCCAAATAGTAAATGCTCCCGCGGTTGGAGTTGAGACTTTCTTATCCCTCTTGTTACGACGGATCGAGCATATGATTCTTTTCTTGATTGAAATCATTCACTTTTCCTTGAAATCGTCACAAAGTAATTGGAAGAAGAAGTGCTTGAGAAGCTCATGGATATATTCTATGGTGGCTTCTCCAATAGTTCGAGCCATAGCTTCATTTCATTGTTTCTATAATTTTCTTCACTTTATCATTGCCCTCAAGTACAAGTAATTTCTGACAAACTTTCTTTCCCATGGTTCGGGTGGGCACGGATATGGATGGCAGGACAGGAGTGAAGATCCCTCAGCTAAGGGCTAGACCGGACGTTTCACTGTCTGATGACGAGTGGCACACAAATCAACCTGAGAAGGATTCTGCTATGTCAAAAGTGTTTATATAAACGAATTGTTTAACGCCAAGATGCCAATAGCAATGATGGATAAAGCAACTCCCACGAGTAGGGCTCGAAAGCCGGGGACTCTCCTGGCAAAGAATCTGAACGATCTGAGTTCTTTTCTGAGAAAGAAGAAGATGCAAGGCATGGATCCAAGCCTGAAGGCGACGTGGAGTGTTATTATTATCGTTACTCCAGAGAATGGGAGGCACTCTCTTCTTGCAAAATGCAGTTATGAAATCTGTAATCTAGATGATTCTGGTTGAAGGGGACGATGCAGCCTAGCGGTTACGAACTTTTTGTTCGATTCAAAGGATTTCCACTTGAGTAAAGCTATGGTGGGAAATAAACTACCAATTAGGCAATGCGCGTCTCTATTTCTTGAATTCTCTGGTCTAGGCAACCCGAAAGCGTTGTTTAACAAAGACAAGTCTGAATTTGAAACGCAATCCGGCAGAGAAAATAAACTTAAGTAACCACCAGTTGAAACTGAGCGAGGATGCCTCTCCTAATGGAAGTTACGGGCTCAAACAATACCTAATGGTAGGCTACTTTGCTACCCGAGCATCTCTTTCTTATTAAGAACGACATAAATGTTGATTTTCTACTCTCGGGAGTAGGTAAGGGGGACTATGCCCAATAAAATAGGGACTACGGTAGGCATGAAATGAAACTTCTTATCTTAGGTACGGAATTCCTCCACATTAAGACACCAACCTGCCCTTGACAAGTCAATAATCAATCACTAGATTTAGGATCACAAGCCGATGCGATGCTTCACGTCGAAATGGGTTAGTCTGCATCTGAGAGACCCCGCCTAGCTCTAAAATGGTTTCAACCTTTCCTCGACCTCATGGAATGAACTAACTCATATGCAGTGAGCATATTATCATAGACATCCCTCACGATAGCGAACTTGAAGAAGAAGCTGTTTCGACATCTACTTTATCCCAAGTGCAATAATGCTCCAAGTACGGGTTTTCGAATTCATTCCTCGCTGACCGCGCGTCATCTTCAGTTCACGATTGAGGCTCAGATGGAGACTGATGAGATACAGGCTCTGGCTAAGGTTGACATCCAGGCTCTGGACAAGCGATAAGAGATACTTTATGAAGGATCCAGCTAAGAAAATGAAATGGGTTAGTGGGAACAAGCAGCTAAAGCGCAAAGGTAAGGATGAGCTCGAAAAGTGCAAACTTGAATGATAGCTAGTGGTGGATTGAGACTTTTGAGCTTCTCCATCGATCACTTTTGCGGAAGCTGAGTCCTTTCTTTTTAAGCAAGTTCAAATCCAGCAAAAAACGAGTATCAATCTGTCCCAAGTGCGGACAGGAGAAGCCAGGTCGGATTACGACATTGAATTGAATTGAGTGGCCCCTTCCCTTCGCATCACAGCATCAACCCTGATCACCTCACTTTACGTCAATATTGGTGAGCATGCCACAAGATGTACGATTTGATTGGTTACTCAAGTGTCTAAGTGTAAGTTTCAAGTATTCTTCTTATGATAGACTGAAGGCTTATCGGCGCGCGAAGGTTCTCTGGATTGGTTGTGGTGAGCGCTGGGCGAAGGATTGTCAGTGTAAAGCTACTGTTCAACTCCATGTTGTTCAGGAAATGGCGGAATTATCGCGGAGTACTGCTGCAGGCTATTCTATGTTACAGGACCATGATGACTCTGCTTCGGATCTAAGGGTCCTCTCCGCTGAAGCTAATCAGAAATCTCCTGCACTCCGTTCCATTCAGTTAGCTTGCTCAGTAGTCCATAATTTGGATGTTACCCTATTTTCTTGGTCGACTCGGGCAGCACTCATTCCTTTTTGAATGCATCATTGGCATCTCATATTGAAGCTAAAATTGTCATCTCCTGAATCTGTGCGTGCAGGCAGCATCAATTTATCACCTAATGGTATCTTTGTTCTACCGGCACATACATTTCGATTTCCTTGGTCAACGGAAGTCACCTTTTCTTTTTCCTTGTTTTCGTCATGCGTCGATTCAACATTCGTTGGACTTTGTAGCTTCAAGGACGTAGTCATCCTCTCAAGATTCTAGTCATGATATTGCTTAAAAAGAAGCCCGACTTACCTATATTATCAAAGGACCCAGTCGAGCCCTAACTAGAAAAGTGCATGGGTGACCAAATTTAGGACAAAGTAGGCGCGGAAGATCCACATGCAACGAAACATCCCTCACGAGTTCCAAACCTGACCTTCTTTAAGCTGCTTCGACTACGGGAACCACAAGGAAAACGGAACACGAGCGGGAATGTGGGACTGGGTCCTTCCATATAGTTGGCTTGATGGCCCTTGTGGACAGAGTCTGTTCTCATTAGAGAATTGACCTTAGAACTTTGTGATCAAGACCCGTGGTTAGTCCAGTAGAAACTTGATCTCCGGAAAGGAGGTCCGCTTATTTACTTATCTGAAAAAGCAAAAGGTAGGTAGGCTGTTTCAGAGAAGAGTACGTGGGTTTTCACATAGCCGGATATGAAAAGAGACCCTAATGAGCAGCTTTTTTTTTATTCGTAAACCCTTCTTTCTGTGCTTATGGAATCAGCCAGTGGCAGGTCTTGGCGATTGAATTCATCCCGTTTTACTTTGTTGAGTGCGATCTGGTATTGACTTGCCCTTATTTTCCATCGATCGGGTAGTTAGTTAGGTCCCGCGGACAAGAAGTCCTATATACTGAAATAAGAGGGACTCCTTCCAGGCATCGCCGTTAAGGTGCTCTTTTGATAGATTTCTATACCTTCCCCTCCCTTTCCTCTGTATCCGGGCCTACGCGAACAGCTGCTTGCTTATCGAAGAAGTCTGCTCACATGATTGGAATATGGCTCCCGTATGCATGCTATTCTGGGACTGAGGAATGCCTTTCTATGGTGGACCCTGAGGTCGGACTCTTGCTGCTTGATTCAAAACCGGATTCAATAGCAGCAACATATTGATGATGGTGCCTGAACTACCTATTCTATTACCTTTTGGGAAGCCCCAAAGCCACATCAAGCCCTATGCTATGGGTCAAGGTACTCTCGAGACCGTCTGGATTGAAGACTATCAAGCACCGTAGGTGGTACCAGCATTCCCTGTCGATAGGGCATTCCAATCTCTGGGTAGCTGCCCGCCCTACTTCATTCCTATCTCCTTCGGCGTCAGCCCCATGTACCCCCTTAAACTAACCACTTGAATTGATCAGGATTTGTTAGGTTGAGTGCATTTTCTTCCAAATCCAGTCAATTTCAAGAAAAGTATCGAAAAATCCCGGGGTTAGGCACCTTTTTTCAGTGAAATCTTGTTTTTTTCCCGCATTAATTAGTTATGGGAGAATCCTTGCTTCCTCAATGCTCTTGCCTTCGCGGTCCTATTAAAAGAGACACAAGAGGTTTTAGCACCGGCATCTTTGGATCAAAAGATCATTCCATCCTAGAACCAACACGACGACTTCTCCTTGCCCGATTTGAAATGGTGATGAATATGAAATTAGGAATATATATGGACAGATGAATTATGCGTCATGGAATCCGGATCATTAAAGAGGTAGTGTAGACAGTTGTCTAAGTGTGATCTTCTTATATCCCCACGAACTGTTCAGCTTGATAGACCCAAGGGGAAATAGAATCTCGAAAGGACCTTTCTTGTCCGTAGCCCCGTTGGAATCGAGGGCTTGATATCTCATTGGCATGACTAATTGATGAGGCCGACTAAGTAGTACTCACGAGGTCCTTGATTTCTTGTTAGTCTGTATCTTTCTCTTTAATAGTATGGTATCCAGGTTCACCTATTTTTTTTCCGTTGTTGCTCTTCAGAAAACGCGTATAGTAAGTAGTCTTCGTCGATGGGACAAACGCTCCAGTGTATGCGTTACGAGGCAACTAGCATTTTGTCATGGAAGTTCGTGAAAGAATGTTCTTGTTTTTCGTTGGAAAAACCAACGCCGACGTCAAGATCAGTCTCCTTTCCTTTCTCTTTTCGGGAGCAGAGCTGAAAAAGATGGGAAATTCCAATGATTCTTCGTTCATTATCATGTCGATTCCTCACAATCGCTCTTTGTGATGCTGCGGAACCATGGCAATTAGGATCTCAAGACGCAGCAACACCTATGATGCAAGGAATCATTGACTTACATCACGATATCTTTTTCTTCCTCATTCTTATTTTGGTTTTCGTATCACGGATGTTGGTTCGCGCTTTATGGCATTTCAACGAGCAAACTAATCCAATCCCACAAAGGATTGTTCATGGAACTACTATCGAAATTATTCGGACCATATTTCCAAGTGTCATTCTTTTGTTCATTGCTATACCATCGTTTGGTCTTGCGTTGACAGTACTAATAATGGCATTTGTTGTCTTATTCGGAGTTCAAGGAATAGCCTTTCATCTTGGGAATGAGAATGTCGCGGATCTCAATGTTCTCGTCATGACCAATGCTCCTAACGAGGGTGACTTTCCCATAGACCAACCTCCCGTTGGCGGACTACCAGACCTCCAGCAGGAAATGGCGCACGCCGCCCATCCCGAAGACATAATTGCGGAGTTGACTTCCAAGGTTGAAAGAATATTTCACGAAGTAGGCACTCCTCTTCCTTTAGAGGAAGGTGAATCTGCGCGATCGTTCACTGAAAATCATGTATTGTGGAATAGTGAGGGAGGAGATACTCTTCAACAAATCTTCTCCGATTATACGGAAGCCGGGGACGCAAGCGAATTCGTCGCAATAGCCACCAATCTGGCGAAGCGGTTTCGCCGCGCCGAGCTCGGTGAACCGGATTCTCCCGACCCCGATGCGCCTTTGGAAGAGCAGGAGGCTCATTCCACGGGATCCCCTGAAAGCACAAAAGCAAATGATGGGGCGAACGAGGCAGGCCCGTCTTCTTCGCGGAAGCGTAAAAGGTGGGATGATGATTCGGGGTCCGAAGATGATGATTCGGGGGGCCCCGGGGAATCTCCAGATCCAGTGGAAATCGTTTACGAAGGGGATGCACAAGGGTACAACTGGGAGGGGAATTAGGTTGGCCGCCAACTTCGCCTGCCTTTCTATCTGAGTTCTTCCCTCTTGATGCTTTCGAACGACTCCTAAATTTCACAAAATCCTTTTTTTCTTATTTGAAATCCAAATCGAAATGCCTCAACTTGATAAATTAACTTATTTCTCACAATTCTTCTGGTTATGTCTTCTCCTCTTTACTTTTTATATTCTCTTATTTAATAATAATAATGGAATACTTGGAATTAGTAGAATTCTCAAACTACGGAACCAACTGCTTTCGCACCGGGGGGGCGAGATCCGGAGCAAGGACCCTAAGAATCTGGAAGATATCTCGAGAAAAGGTTTTAGCACCGGTCTCTCATATATGTACTCCAGTTTATCCGAAGTATCCCAATGGTGTAAGACCGTCGACTATTTGGGAAATAAGATATCTTCTTCAATCTTTCTATACTATCTTAGGGGCGTCCTTTGCCCAATTTGCCTCTTATTTTTTAAATTTCTTATTTCTTTCGCCTTCACCTGTGCACTTATTTATGTATTCAAGGGGGGGGGTTTCGTGGCTATGGCTGCTACAAACGGAGCCTCTTCTTCCTTTCTGGAGAGCTCAGGTGAAATAGATGCACTGTTACAAACAACAACAACAACACGAACACCCGAAAACGCGGATTACGAAGACGATAATACTTCTGTAAATCAAGAATTCCTCGAAGACGGACAAAGGGCCCGACAGGCTAAACTACGGGAGTTAGAAAGACTCATTCTCCAGCAATATAAGGATTTCATCCGACAGAAATATCCATGGATACCTAAAGGCGACATCCTTCTCCCGAGCATGAAGGGTGGAGTTGTCGAGGACGTAATGGAAAAATTAGAATTGGAAACGTATTCCAGTAGCGACTTGACTGATTGGATCAACCATTTGCGGGCAAATCCGAAAACATTAAATTTTATCTTCAAGGATTTTGTCGCGTGAGTGGAGCAATATATTTAATAACCTTTGTAGTGATCTCAGTTCATGGAGATCACGAGGCCACTGATACCCGAAGTGGTTAGGTGGGATAGAAGAGTGGGTATGTGGGCTTCTATCAAAAGAGACCGCTATCGCTACGCTCATATACGTCAAGGAAAGGAAGGGAGCGAAAAGATACGTTAATGTTTCCACCTACTCTCTTTTATAGCACAGGGGTGAGTTAAGTATAGGGATGATCCACTCGTCGTAAATAGCGGCACGTTAGAACATTATCTACATGTTTCCTTTTCTTGCTTCATGGCACATGCCTATTGTAAAACATACCTACCGGGAGAAAAGTACCAGTTTGTGAACATGCCATTCCCTTTCTTCGTGCACTCATTTACTAGATAGTCAGGAACCTTCTTTTGACTTGACCAGCTTACTTTACTAGTAGAGTAGTAGGCCTTTGCTTCTGAACGACCTTACAAAATGGATCAACTAGAAATGAATCGGTGTCATAAACGAATTTCGCTAACCGTAGTAGTAAATAGCGTGACACCAAGCAATCGATCAAAGCCAACTCAAGTTGTATGGAAGGTGGACGGTCGAATTACCCAACTGAAATGAAGAAAGCAATCCGCATAGCCGGAGTCCAGTTGGATAGTTCAGGCTACGGAAGAAGACATGATGCCATTTCTCTTATCGATACAGGAAAATGAGCTATTAGTAGAAACTACCTTGAATTGCCGTGAACCATCCGAGAGTAACCGCGCACCCGAGGTGTTCAAAGCCCCTTAGCAATGGGCACGGAATACTTTATTAATAGAGCGTTTGTGAAAGGAAATTCCTGAAATGATGTATCATCGAAATGGTTCATTTCAAAATGTTACCGCATCACCGGTAGGATTTCCAGCTTTCTCGATGGTAGGTTTAGGAATTTTTCTAGCGAAGGAAGGGACCAAGGAAGGAATTCGTAGCCCAGAACCTTAAGCAGGAGCTCATAACGTATACGAATGGAAAGATTCCAGCTATTTTTTCCTACCCCAATAGTAAGTATCGGAAAAAGGACTCCTTCTCGAAAGAGATAGGCAGTCATCGCATTATCTACTTGATTATGATATGGATTTGGATCCAACGGATAATGCAAATCGAAAAATCAAGCCCGCCTATAAATGAAATAAATGAAAGTGAAAGTTCAGTACGAACTGGTAGAGCGAGAGCAGCTAGTTTAGAAGGAAAAGAAAAAGGGCGCCTACTCAGTGGTAAGTTAGGTCATTCCTTTCTGGCTATCAGAAAAGAGTATGATCGAGGGTCCCATAAGGCAAAGGGAAGGTGCTCCCCCGACCTACTACCCTCGGAGAGATTCCTACGGTTTTCTTTTAAAAAATAATACATAGGTGGGAAAGTGGTATGAATATGGGGTTCGAAGTCGCCTAAAAGAACCTTTCTCATTCGCAAAGCTAAACAAAGTAGAGAAAAGGGGGTCATCCCATTGGCCAGACTGAGCATCAAGCCAGCCAAGAAGTCAAAGCGAAGAAGGAGTGACTCGCATGAGTCAACACTTACTACTCAGGTCCGGTATATATATCTCAAATTCGAATATAGAAATGTTAATGTTATGATTTCGGTATTGTTGAAACTGGCTTTCACATGAATAACCCCTTTTGTTATTCTACGTGCACTCTTCCGTAAACTAAAACGGGCATTCCTACGCAAACTAATAGGCACTTTCTTACGTGAACCTATTTTTGGTATAGCTTTGCTAATCTTTGATGGCCATCTGTACTTGTGAAAAGAGATAGAGCCGTCTCGCGCATCACTGCTTACTTGTGATCTAGATCTGCATCCTGATAAGGTGCATCCCGTTAAATGATCTTATGTAAAACTTATCACCACAGATAATAAACAGGGCAGAGTTTTGAAAAGTACAACTCGATCTTTCACCTCAGCTTATGGTGGTGACTTTACCTATTTTGGAATTTCTATATGTCATCATACCTTTTAGGATCATAACCATCCTCATCTTGTAAAGTTTCTATGGCGAAAACTGTAGGCGGGTGACCCTGACGATTGCACCAAGACTGGTATCAGAGTCCCTCGGTAATCAAAATCATAGAGGCCAAAGTTGCTAATGTATCTGCAAAAGAAGAGCTATAGGAAGTAGCAAGGAATCCCACATGAACCATAAGCTAGAATACTGGTATCAAGAGATGTTATTACAGGTACAACCCTATTTTCGTCACTGTATAGAGGCATTCGAGGTTTCATAGACAAAGGTTAGATAGATGGAAAAAAGCTAGGTTAGATAGTAAGAACTTGGTAATTGAGGGTTGGCCAAAGCAGGATCTATGGTTCGGTTGCTTTTCTTCTCCAGATTTTCTGATCCAAATCCTATTTCATTGATTTTCTGACTGGAATTCCAGAAGGAAAACTAGGAGAAATTGACTGGAAATGATTATCCCATTTCTTGCTTTCCCAACCGGAACAGCAAACTAGTAGGAAAGGATCTGTTATTTTGGAGTTCTGTCCCAACCTTCATTCAATTATCCGGGCTCCCCTTCGGCTTGAAGAAGACCGCTTTCCCTTTCTTTTCTTCCCTGGCACCCAGCATAAGTTATAGGGCGCCCTGAGGGTAGACCCAGCAATTTGTCAATCTATACACAGCATAAGTTATAGGTCGGCTAGGTCAATCAGTTGAGGGAAGGCCGAAGTAGTTCTGGTTTCGGAAATCAAGGCAGATAAGCTATGGTGTCCTATAATCCTCTCCCCTGAAGGGTTGTTAGATTACCAAGTCCGCAAGGAATGGGAAATAGGACCTTTAAATCAATGCAAGTAAGGGCTGATTAACCTAAAGAAAAGAGTGCATGCATCAGAAAACACTTTTATTTGATTCTAATTCTCGTATCAATAAGATCATATCGGGATCCATCTATGAAAGATCTCTATTGCATCAATAAAACAAACCCCTATATATCCCTTTTTGGTATAGAAAGTTCCAGCCAATTCCAATAGCTTGTGATAGAGTCAAGGGTGCGATTACCCTTGAATTTCAGCTCACACTTTCGGAAAGCTCGATAGTATCGTATTCCGCTCGTATGCTCTCGTTATGTAATAGAATACCTTTTACCGTTCATCAAGTGAACGTAGCCCTTTCGTAGTCTATGCCCCTTTATTCTTAAGTGGGGGAATCCCCTGAAAGCCGGTGATCGAGTGAGTTTTTTCCAGGAAGCTAGTTCTTTAGGGCTTAAATGCGCCGCTTGTCGGCTGTGAAAAGTATACCTTTCCTTTCCCACCTGTTTTCGGTGCCTTCTTTATGCTCTTTCCTAAGGAAGCAAGAGGAAGAGTGAGGGTCGACAGGCAAAGAATGGCTTGAGTGAAAGCTGGAGTGGCACAAGACAGATTGAAAGCAAAGGGAATAGCTCATATGGAAAGAAACATATATAGTCAATGAAATTCTAAAGATAGCCGTAATAAGCGATATGATAAAAGATTCAGAATGAATGAATAGAATCTAATAACATCGGGTTCCCGTGAAAAAATGGGATTGGGGGAGTAGTTCCCCTCTAGCCAATCCTAAAAGTTCTTCTGCCTTCGATCCCGTGGTAAGCCTTTCAAGTTTCCAGCCAGTAGACAAGAAATTCAGTAAGTAATAGAAACGGGATAGCCATCATAAAAGGGAAATCTCAATCAGTACTTCTTTTTTGGAAAGCGAGGTTGAGTTATATGAAACTAAGGCAAGAAGACGAAAAGACGTTCACGTTACCAATTCCGTCTCGTCTGATCTTTTATTGGTTTTGTTTTTTCTCTCGTGCCCTTCTGGGCGGTACAAAGAACTGATGTAGGGGTTGCCGCTCCTTAGTTCATCTCTCGGTAGAACAAGGCACCTATGCGGTGGGTTCGACTCCCACAGGAGCGTACATTTCCAATCGATTTGGTACTTTTCTTGATTCAGAGTTCTTGCTGTCCATTACGGATTCTTTAGCGATGTAAAGCCATCAAGCAGTAGACCAGCAAGGGTTTTTTCTGTCTCGGTATTCGTTCTTGAATCAGTGACTGAGAGTAAGGGCTAGTGATCCATCTAATCACTAAAGGTGGGGCATCTTTCTTTTCGTAGTAAGCAACTCTATTGAGAATCTAGTTTCTTGATCGAAGTAAAGAAGAATTTTAGTTCCTCTTTAGGCGAGCTACTTCGTTCCTATTCTCCGATTCTGAATAGGAGAAGGTTGTAATGAACCCAAAATACTTCGCTAAGGTTCAACCGTTTCGCTACGGTTTTCTTCCAATTTCTTCTAAGGAATTCTGATCAACAGAAAAAAATCTAAGCGAAGGCACCTTTCTCTGTATGGAAAAAGGAAGAAGATGCTGCTTCGGCTTCCGTTTCTAGCTCTGCTTGAGCTGCTTCGTCTGTTTCTCTTGATGTGGGTGTCGGTCTTTTGAGATCTCTTCTCTCACTTTCGGAGCACAGTTGGTCCTCAATTTGAAAACCGACAAAGGTGACTTCTTCCTTATTCACGCCTTGATGCACCTTTTTTCGTGTTCAATCTCGCCTGAGAGCAGTGCATCGATACAACAGAGTTCTTATTCTTACCCTTCAAAAGATCGGGAAAGGTCATTCTAGGCTCTTTATCAGATGTCTCATTCCATCCTTTACCTTGTGCCATGCATGATTCCTAGATCGATTGAATGATCAATTCGAACTTTAGGAACGTAGTCCCTTTGGCCACACAGGAAAAGGTTCATTGTTTTATTTGAAGTAGTGAAACTAATCAACCAAGCGAAGCAAAAGAGATACAAGTAGTGATTATTATTAAAAGATTGGAATGCTATTAAGCATAACGAGACGCTAGCTCACGTTGGCATCTTTCAACCTTTCGGATAACTTCTCTCCATACTAACCAAGAAGAGCAGGGCGGTTTTACTACCATTAGCGAGTAGTTCCCTCTCCATTTTGCAATACAAATATAAGATCACTATTATTACGAGTGGTGAAAGCGAAAGCAATAGTCGCGTACTGGAATCCCAGTAAAGAAGAGTGATTTTCGTCAGAAAGAACAAAAGCTGGAGGAATGCGATCCAGAAAAAAACGGAAACATTGCACTTTTATTCGTTTGCAAGTAGTTGAAGAGGGAATCCACTACCAAAAGAGAAAGAGTTCAGCTGCCCCGATTTCTCGAAGGGTAAGAAGAAAATAAGAAGTCTCTTGAGCAGTGAGGAGCACAACGATTTGTGCTCTGAGCGATAGAGGTCAAAGGTGCTACTAAAAGGGGGCAATGAGATAACAGCTTGAAACAATAGGAGAGAAGTGGTAGCTTCATGTCGGGGCGAACTGAAACATCTTAGCCGTAAAAAACCTTCCCTTTTCAAGTCCTTGCTATCCCTCTCGCTCTACCCAACTATCTATAATGGGGCAGAGAAGGATAAGCAAAGTAGGCGCACGAATATTTATTAATTAAGAGTTTTCGAGACTTCATTCTCTTTTTAGTTTTGACTCTGGGTCCGGTACAGGTTGACGCGGAGGATAGGGATGGGAAAAGAAGCCCTAGCTTTGGGAAAGACCGGATCATAACATGAATTTCAGGGCATACTTAGTAGATGCAGATCTAGGTACTCTTTCTTCCCCAGATGGGGAATGGGCCAAGCCGATCCGTTGTTGGCTCTGAAAGTGCATTTGCTAGTTCGAAAGAAGCTGAATCCGGGTGCAAATGGGATTCAAAATGATTCTTATGTTTCGTAGCATGCTGCGCAGACTCACTTGGTAAATAGCCTTCCCTAAAAGAGGCAAGGTGCTCACACATGAAATTCCCTTTTGAAGGATATCCTATTTGACTTTTATGCCATACTTGGGCAAAGCCATCGAGACTATATCCATCACCAGGAAGAAGAGAAGCGAAGCCATAATTTCTTTAGGATAAGCCTGAGATATCTAGTACAGTAACAGTGGTCGAATTGCTGCATAGCCCCCCCTAATACGAATTTGGCAAATCCTCGTTCTAAAGTTAGCGCACCATTGAGGTAAGTAAATATTAGTAGGCACACAGGCAGCCCGTTGCAAGGAAGGAAAGAGCAAGAGCTAGGGCTAAGTGCTCGAGTTACGGTTGTTGACTCGGAATTGTAAGCCGAAGAAGCATTCCTGTGACCTGGCCGTATGAATGGTTTCTTTCTCAATACCAGAGCTAAATAATTAGGCATCAAAATTCAAAGAAGGTTTGCCTTCACTTCAACCTTAACCATTGACGGAAGATTCATACCTATGAATATTCCCCTCCTCATTTGCTGAAAGCACTTCCTATAGCGAACCAGGCAAGGAACATATCGAGTAGGCTAGTACCAATTCCTCCACATCAACAGCAAAATAGGCATATGAATCTTAAGTAGGAAATTCCTTCATCTCAGATGAGGTAGGTAATCTACCATAATTTATTTCCATTTCCAGGTAAGATGAGCGGAGACGAGTTTATCAGCACCGATACCCCCACGCATCGTGGCCGGTTCCCTCGGGGGTAGAAACTTAGCTTGGAGAAAGATCCCGTTGATCTTCGGGCTGGCCCTTGCCTATTGAAAGTATGGTGTCTCATAAATGCTTTGTTAATGCCTCTTATTCGTAGGATCGGTCCAAAGCGCGGCTGAGTTGACGTTGATAGACTTGTGCGTGCTCTGCCGCTCGTAACCTTTTTTTTCTCCCATCGATCGAATCGAGGAGGTCAAGTTTCGAGAGCAGAGCCTCTCGCTTCTGATTATCAGTCATATCGTCGTCGAGCAGAACGCGCAGGGAAGGAATCGTCGAGTTCACTGGGAAGAATGGCGTCCATGCCAACGACTAAGGAGAAGGGGACCAGTGGCTATACAGATTGACGTCCGATAAGCCCAGAGAGCCTCAAGAAGGCGATCTGGCCAGTCTCCTCCGACTCAAAAGTGTTTGTAGCTATGGTATGGGTCTGGTCTGAAGACCAATGGGTCAAAAAAGGGGATATCCTCTTCTTTGGCTACACCAACTAATGTAGTAGATTGCGTTCCCGGAGGACACTTTCTCCATTTCGTCGGTACTGGTAACAACGGATCTTGACCTCGTTTCTTTTTCTTGTTATTTGACTTCTTGGAATGGAATTCTTCTCATGATAGTCACACAAGCAAAGGAGAAGAGGATGGGTCCCGAGGGAACTCTTTTTCTTCTATTCTAAGTTTTGATTGCACGAGCAGCATAACAACATAACAGTTTTGTGTAAGGAAGTAAGGAAAGACTCCTTTCTGAAATTGAAGGACTTAATTAGCCTGTCGTATATAACAGATAATGAGTCTCAAAGAGAGTTTCCAATGGGTTACATCAAGTTCCATTCCCAGTATGCGAAATCAGTAAACACGAATATCTGTATATAAGAAACTTCTATTCCAATCCACAATCGGTCCAACAAGGCAACTGTCGTCAACTAGATCAATCAGGAATAAGCAATATGTCGTACCCTATCTGTCATATTTGCTTTTCGGTAAAGGGTACACACGACTTTCTTTTTACTTATTCAATTCTCTGTCTTGCTAAACACAAATCCTTCTTTTCTTGTATAGACGAAATAAAAATGAGAACTAAGTAGGTTTCGACCCATTAAAGGAGTCAATGGCACGCACACAAAGCAGGAGGAAATCGGTACCCCGCGAGGCTGGCGAAGTCGGCACAAGAAGTAGGCGGAGTAGAGGCAGCAGTTGCGGGCTCAGGTGCGGCTAAATCGCAATCAATATTCCCGTCTGGGGTTGGCGGAGTTGGTAGAAAGCACGGTTGGCGATAAGCTGGTACTAGTTTCATTCTTTCTATTCCAAAAAAAATCCAATACCCGGAACTGGTAAATCAAACAATGTAGGCACACGTTGGCACAGTTCTGTAAATAAGAGATGTCTCATCCGGTTGAGCTGTCGCAATCAGTCTTTCTCTTCCTTTCTTAGTAGCAGATCCAACATGACTGTATTAAACCTTAAGCAATCAGGGTTAAGCTAGCTCATTGCCTGAAAGTGGAGCTCGTATTATACACCTTGACCCCCACCTTTTTTGAATCCTTCCTCCATATATATTGTTATATAAGATAAGTCCCATAACTGCCTCATTCAGATCGATTCCAGTCGCCGCTACGGTCACATCAATCCGTTATGGCTCGGACCCTCTTAGCAGCTGGATCCTTCGGGAAGCCATAGTAGGGATTACGTCAGTACATTCTTAGGCGAGCAGTGGGTTATATCACCCCTATTTTGTTTTTGACCTTCTGTCTTTTTTAGGCATGGGACCAAACCAAGGTTGATCGAAGTTGAACATTCCTATGGAACTCCCCTTCAGACGACTTCTCTGCGCTTGCCCAGCACCTTTCGTTTTATGGACCAGGACCAATTTCACCTCAGACCATGGTCAAGTCATAACTGACTGGATAACGTTCTCTCAAGGACCTGCAAAACTCTCTAATGCGGATGATCAAACGTTGCTTCAGATGTGTATGAGAAGGAAGCGTCTCACAGGACTCTTAGATAGAAACCAGCATAGTCTATGAATTAGCATGAACAGTTTATTGAACTTGGTTGCACTCGTAAAGCGAGCGTGAAGAGAGCTGCGAAAGAAGCCCACGGAACGGAGCGGTTATTTTTCCTGACTAGCAAGTGGACAGGCTCAGATGGCGTAGCTGATGTGTCATGCTAGGTATCTTTTATTGGCCAAGTCAGGCAGGATAGTCAAGTAAGAAAATAGACCATAAGCCATCCTTTATCTTTTTTTTTCTAAGAAAGGAACAATAAATAGCTCATAGTTTCCTTGCAACTGCCCTAAGAGTTGTTCTTCTATCATCAGCGAGAGTTTACTTTGCTGTCGATGCAGGCAATAATAGATAGATTTCTGTACATAGTTGGGCCCAGGCTAAGAAAGAAATAATAAATGGATTCCTCCCCCTTTAGCATATGCTTATGTAGCACTCCTATTTTGAATAAGCTTATGGGCAAATACTAGAATATGCTTTTCTCCATTCGGAGATTTATATTCTGTCTCCTTATTTTTGAAAATAAGTTTTTAAGCAAGTGAGCAAGCCATACCATTCATCCTCCACCTCCTCGTCCATGAAGTCCGTTGACTTTCTTTTTCCGGTAAAGGCAGCATATGCCCTAAGAGCCTATTTTTCCACATCAAGAGGAAAGTCCCACACACAACCCCAAAAGAATAAACTGGATGGACCCCTATTCGCGCGCCTATGGACCGATGGTTCCCAACCAGTAACTAGTGCCCCCCCTATGGACCACTCCTATGTAACTCCAACAGAAAAGGGAGACAGAATATAAATGGAATATTATGGGCTTGCTCACCCTAAGCAACTGAAGGAAACTCGTATAGAAATACAGGTTTTGCTTCCGCATAAGAAAGGTCGCTACAAAGCTGGCTCACAGCAGTTCTCTCCTCTAGAGTGTAAAATCATGGATGGAGCTTGATGCAGCAGCCACTAGATTCCTACCTTTAGTGCTTGCCAATGGATGGTCCTTCTTTCCCTTCCGATACAAAAAAACGATTTATTGGCCTTCTCACTAGTGGTCTCAATCCTTGACTCCAGTATGTATCTCATATCAGGTGCCCTACTCCTTTTTATAGATAGATGCGTCTGGAGACTGATAACGCTTGTGATCTCTTTCTTTTTCTATTGGTTAAGGAATGCTAATAATGAAATAACTGATAGAGCTGCTAATGGATTTCATGTCCCTCTTGATCTCCATTCTCATTGGACGTTTTGACTTAGTAGCTATGTGATTTTTCACTTTGATCCGCGTACTTTATTTCTTCTTTCACTACTTCCTTTCGTCTCTCTTCTTCGGGCCCTGTATTGGGAACCATTCTTTTCCCGGTTCCCGTTAGAATAGCATTCCTTCCATTCTGCCAACCAACCATATCTCTTATCCCTAGCTCGGCTCTTTTAGAACCAATTTCCATCTTTCCACTGACAGCTGCGAAGAGCTCCCCTTCACTAGGTATGGTTGTTTTTGGTTCATAATGGTGGTCTAGGAGAACCCGAAACTAGAGCACACACGGGATATGCATTTTTTTCTATGGTTTGTGATTGTTGCAACCACCTGTCTCTCTTTTTTTTTACTTTATCAGATATTTCATAAAACGAACTCTCTATGGATCCCCACCATAGAAGGGCAACAAGAGCTAATGGACTCAGTTAGGGCAACAGATGATAACGACTCGTCAGGTTCGAACTGACATTATTTATATACTAAGACCTATATTCCATGAAGGAGTCGCGAAACTTCTGTTAGGTTCTTATCTGAGATTCCGTCTATACGGAGCATATGTTGGTTTAGAATTGCTCGGGAATTCATTGATAGTGACTTTTGAAGTTCTAGGTTTTCTAGTCTACTCCTCTTTTTTCTCGATCGAGCCGCTTTCCCTCATTCTACTCGTCCAGCCCTCTTCACGAACTTGTACAATCAATGCCACAAAGATAGCAAACTCGATTATCGAATATATAAGGAAAGGGGCGACGGTTTGGCACCAGATATCCGGGGGTGTGGAAAGAGCAGCTGTGAAAAGCGGAAAAACCATCAAAAAACGACGATTGCTCGTGAAGGTTTCCACAGAAAGACCCCTTGGTTCTGGCAAACAGATCACAATTACAGGTACCTGGGAGCATACCGATGGAATGAACAAAATACGAACAGTTAACATAATATAGTCATAGATCTTAGGTTGTAACTTGATCATGAGCGAATTTGTTGATGTTGCACCCACGAAGTATGGAAAGTGCCAAACATTGGGAACTACCCGGGGAGGAGTTAGGAGCAGGAACAAGGAGAAGCGAGAACCACTTAAATGGAGGATTCTATTGTATTTCTGCCTTTGTTCCCCATAGCAACTGGGGATCGAAAAGCACCAAATTTGATGACTTATTAAGGGAAAGACGAAGTAAGAGCATGCTATTGAAGACGTTGCAACATATGTCGGGGGGGCCTCCGTTGATTGTGTACAAACAAAATACGAGTCCAAAGGTAGGGTAATAAAGGGTTTAGCTAATGGAGAAATTGACTCTTCCGGGAACCAGTAACGCGTAAACCATGTCAAACCAAGACCGATCAATATCCGAACGGAACGGATTCGAACTTCTCCTAGAAAAGTTTCCGGTGCGAAATTCAAAAAAATGAGTAATTCAAAGGAAAAATGAATTTGAGGCATGCGCCGGACTGAAGAGACTGATTCCTTTCTCCGGGACCATTTCTTTGTTTGCGTCAGAGAATCCCGCACCCTGTTTGCAATCAATGCAAATTAACATTGCTCAAGACCCCGAGAAGGCCCTGATAGAAGTGGGACCGTCTCTTCTGAGCTTTGAAGTCCCTTTTCCATTTCCGTAATTCCTTTACGACAAAATCCCCTGCTAATCCCCCAGCACGCAGTTGTCCAACCTGGGTTTTTAGATAGTGGTTGATTGCCCTGGATTCGTAACTACTACCCTCGCCCCCCCAACATCTTTTTATTACGATTCGCTCATTTTGAAGGTTCGTTCTGCTTTTGGTCTTCAAGAAATTCAGAATATTTCTGAATTCCCGTTTTTGCGCTGGGTCAAGCGTGTCCCCCTCCAGAAAATCCGTAATGGGATCGTCCTGAGCAGGCGGGGCGTCCTGAGCAGGTGGGGGTCCAGAATCAATTCCAAAGTCCAGTGCCAACTTCATGATCAAAATCAACTATCACCTTCTCGGGACTCGACCTGGAACTTCTTTCACTTTAATATGCCTCGTTCAATGAGAAAGCATCTGATCGAAGAGCAGCACTAAAGAAGCACGCTAGACTTCCTACTTTTGGGGTTTTTAAGGTGACCGATGCCTTTCAAAAGTGTGCTTTGGGCCCATCCTTAGTACTTGACGCAGAATGGAGCTAGTTATCCATTTTCAAAAGCGGATTCGGTGGTTCAAGAAGTAGAATTATGCATAGATTGCCGGAAGAAAGACGAATAAAGACGAATGGAAAGGCCTGTGGACATGACCAAAACAAGGGCTAGTAGCACTTTTCTCAGGAATTGCCCCTGCAGACGGAGGACAAAGGGTTTTCATCTCGCGAAGAATCAGCAGTTGTGTTGTATATTGACTAAGCTAAATACCATTTTCACTACTTTTGGCCACAGGCGAGATAGAGTTTTTTCTTGAAATTGAGTTCGGACCGATTACTCATAGAAAATGACTACAAAGCAAGGCGAAAGCATGGAGAATTCCATACTGACGAGAAGGTATTAGTTAGTGGGTGCAAACGAGCTTTTCCAACCAAGCTAGCGTGTGATTGCGATGAAATACTTTTGGGCGGGGCATTACCGATACTAAGATGAAATTCGAAATGAGAAAGGGCTTCGAGCCTCATGCTTTCCTGTTTTATTTGGTTGGGAAATGGCTCTTTCCTGATCTCTTTTTGAAATAATTCTATCTCTGTTTGCTAAGTATGTCAATTTCTCCTTAGTAACAAGGCCAAAACCGGGGTTTTACAAGTTTTGACTCATTTTTGACCCGATCATCCCGATCGTGCCGCCGTGGAGTCTTATCTTTGTCTGGCTCCGATCTCTGGAAGCGATTAAACTTCTTCTGCGGGTTATTCTTCTACTGCTTATTGCCGGACCCTTCTTTCCTCTTATACGGATTGGGAAAGTATTTCTATTAGACGTATATTCTTAAACACATGACACCTTAGGCGCACACTTTATTCGGACAGTGGGGCACGATGCTCTAAAAGAACTTATTGAAAAAAAACATAGCGGTAACGGCTGTTTTAGAAAGCACCTCTTCCTTTCCTGAAACTCAAACAACCTACTAGGCTACTAAAAGGCTAATCCAGACGAAGAAGATAGCGAGAAAACGACTCCTCAAGCCGAAGTAAGGGCGGGACCATCTTCTTTTCTGACCGTTTGGAGCTGCGGCCTAAACCTTCCTGTAATCCCTGGAGCTTCGTCAGAGCCTTTTCCTTCCCCACAGGCCAGAGCTCAATTTACCTTCGCCACAGCTCTAAAATAAGGAGAATCAGCTCAAGATAAAAGGGCTCGCACTCAATTGATCCGGGTCAACACTTCCTGTATCTGGTTTCGGCTTGATTTTGACTCCTTGTAGGGGCTCATGACAGTCCTGTAGGGGATCCAAAGGCTTTCGAGCAGTAGCGGCAGCGGGGCGGGAGAGTTGGTTATTCAATTGATCCTCTGATGTTGGCCCTTCTGCATCATCCAGCAAGGCTCGGAAGTCTGAGCTATTAAGGTGCGGTTGACGGATAAGAGGCCTTCGATATGTTAAGGGAGAGAGGGGAGAGTCATTCCAGAGTTGGGTGGGAATCGTTGATAGAAATTTGGATTTTCCCTGAGGTACGATAGCGTCTGAACTAAAGAAAGGGAATATGGAAAGTGAATGTGGTAAAGGATACCAAGAGTAGGTTCCCTGAATGATTTTTAGGCGTATTTTCTTTGAACAAATAAATCTATAAAGAAAATAGGATGGATCTTCCACCTATGCTATGAGTGAATCTTATCATCACTGGCGAGTGGTATCGTATCACCGTCTTCGTCCTGAAAACATCTGCAGAGCTAAGCCAGTGTAGGCTTTGACACTACTTATATTCGCTACAAGTATTACACTCGCTTCGCTACACTCTTCTCTTATGCTTCGCGCTTCGCATAGGCTAAATAAGCCGCTCATCCCTGGCGAATCCTACCCACATAGGAATGCGGAACCATCGGGGAAAGGCAAAACATATTCAATCCCAGGAGAGAAGTCACTGGTTCGATAGGACCAGGGAGAGGACCCTGATCACCTTGCCAACGAATTCAAGGCCTTAGGAAAATCATCCTACAATGGACCGTAGGGACTGAGAACGAAGAAGACATAAAAATAAGGTTAGGGGGGATAAAAAGAAAACCTCCTCCCATTCAAAGTCGTCTTCAAGTACCTTTTTGATTCTTTACCGAGTATGGATGGATCAACTATAGGTTCGAGTTTAGCCAAGATACGTACACGGCTAAGTGTATGAAAATCCAAGAGAGAATCAGAAAATCTAAAAGCTAGGAAGGAGAAGACCGGGTGATTGAATATGACTTGCTAACAGATCCTACTCTTCCTTAAGCGCTAGTTCTATTCACGATGGTTCAGTTTCGAGAGCAGCTAAAGTAGTTACCTAATAAGATAGATGAATATTCCACGATCTACGATTATAAAAATCTTCTTATAGAAGTCTAGTTCTTTCTTCTTTTAGAAAAGGAAGTCTTGCTCTCCTTTCTTGCCGCTACTTGCGTTGCGAGCCAATCTTCAAACTGTTACGGAGAAGTCGTTTACTGATTAGCTGCTTGAACGTGGAAATATTTCGGCATATCTGCTCTTAGGTTAGTACGAGAACTCGACTCTACTCGTGCTATAGTCGAGGATGTACTTATACTACTCTAAAGAGGGATCAATTAATGGGGTGCATTTTTCTTAGGGCAATTCTAGGCAAGACCTTGAATCACAGGGTTTGTTCCTGGCAACCCAGCATTCTTTATCTTGGCGTAGATTGGTGTGATGGGACGGATGCCGTGAAAAAGCTTTTTTCTTTGACCGGAATCAACAGGTGTGAACCCATCTAGGATGAGTCAAACATAGGGGGAAGGGCCTCCTGGCAATATCCGGCATACTAGTAATCGATTATTTGGCCTTTTGCGATCGAACAACCTATGAACAGTTGTAGCCTACATAACCTACCTACCCAGACCAAGGGAAGAAGGTATCAGATCACTGTAGTTCTAGACCCCTTTTTTCAAATAAAGGAAGTGACAACGTTTGCCCGAAGAGGTTGAATCAATAGTAAGAAGATACCACCCAGGCACAGAATCCGAAATAACAATCAGGAATAGGACTAGGAGAATGAGGTCTAATTTACGGAGTCAAGCTGTAATTGGGCTTAGTGCTCCGATTGCGCCTTAGGACTAGGACTGATAGGTAAATGCCCCTTACTCAACCAATGAAGGCGGGTAGGGCTTTTCTTTCTTTTGTTTAGGATTGGCAAGAGGATGGCTGCCTCGGCTTCAAAGCTGTTAGAGAATGCGCTCTTATCACTACAGGGACGCGAGAGAAATTCCTCGAAGGTAGTATTAAAGGGATGGGGCATTACCGGTGTTAGCGACGAAGGGATTGTTTGCAAGAGAAGGTTGCCCTGTTAAGATACGAACAGGGGGCATGCCACGCATAATAGTAAAAAAAGGGCAGAGAAGAGGATTGAGGGACAGAAGGAGCTGGAGGCCAACAAGGAATAGAAGAAGCTGTTCCACTCGTAGCTCTTCTTCTTTTTTTAAAGCTTAACTCACATTTCGGGAGCGGATGCTGCTCGAGCTAAAGATATGCCCCCAACTCTTGAACAGCTCTCACTTGCCTTGGCCGATAGCTTAGATGACCGACCGTTAGGCATGGTTACCAATGATTTCACAGTATATATCTTGTTTGGTGAGCCAACCGGCTTCACCCGAGGATGAAGGTAGTAGAACAAAGAGGAGCCGCATCTTTTCCTGGCCGGAGAGGAATCAAGGTCCATCTCATTAAGGCCGAACATTTAGTCTCGTTCCCGATAACAATAGGGAACATCTGGTCTTGTTTGGTTTTTCTTTCAAGGATTTTTTCTTTCTTGCAATTCTGCGAACTTTGAATGCATCATTTCCTCCATTTCTCGGAACTTATCGCGGAATCTAGGCCCACTAGGACTCGGCGGGATTTCTGGTAAATCAAGCTCTCTCAGGGGTGGAAGCCAGCCCCCACTACTCGATGTTATCACTCTGCAGGATTCGACAATGGATTTGTCTTCCTCAGTCTCTTCGAACTTTTCCAATCCTGCTATTTTCCCCAAGTCTTCTTGAGTAATATGATCCCTGAGGGTCAATCCTTTCCCTTCCCCCCTTTGCCCTTTCAAATGAAAAAGAACTACCAATGCAAAAAAATGAAATGAAATGAACAATTGCTACTTCTTTATTAAATTACACCGAAAAGAAAGTCTGTAAAAAACAAGAGCCAACCTAAAACTTAACTACCCCTTGCCCTCCCACTGAACCCTTCTTTCTATCCAAAAAAAGGAAGAGCGCACCAAAAAAAAAAATAATCCAGAAAAAACTCCGCAACTTACGCTCTCATTGCAGCGGCACCTGTTAAAGTGGCGGCAAGAAAGAAAAGACCAAAAAGAAGGTTTTTTTAATACCTCTGACGAACCGAACCAAGCAGTCTGATCATCCTTGCCCGTCCCCCTCTTCTGTCAACCGTTGAAAGAGCATAGCCCAGGAATGAACCATATCGATCCAAGGTTGCAAGGAAAGAAGAAAGGTAAACCAGACCATAGGAATCTTCTGATGAAGTCAATCAGAGAGGACGGTTAGGTTCTTTGTTGCCTCATCTGCTTAGCTTATAGAATTACACGGTTTATCACGATAGACATTCCAATCAATGGTTGGACGATCAATACCATCGAACTATTCCATTCCACTGCTGAATGACGGAAACGGAAGCTTTTTCTTACTGATGGACTGATCCTGGGAGTTCAGACTGACGGTTAGATGGTTGTTCGCTTGTGTGCTTATTTTCCTTCCCCACTCAAAAACAAGTGTTACAGAATGTTCTTCAATTCAAATAGGTATGATCCCGTCCATCCTTCCAGAGCTAGGCACCTGCTTCAGAATGAGAATCTTCGACAGAGATCGTTCCTTCAGTTTAGCAATCAATTAGATCCATACTGACTTAGCTTGAAGCATGGCTTGCCGTTTCGAGGCTCGATGCTACTCTTGGGAACATTATTGATACATCGACTTTCAAGCATCTCGTAGTTGAGCGGTACTGCCATCAACAGTACCAAGATGGAAAGGGACTGCTGAACATGGATAGAACGAGAGTCGAACTCGCATGTCTCTCTTTTCCTGTTAGTTAGGAAAGAAAGCCGATATAAACAGCTCCATATTAGCGAATTGCCTCTGACTACTCTTCCCAGGCTGGTCAAACTATAGGATTCCCATTCACTTAGTAAACTTATTGGACAGACGGGTCAACCACTTGACCGAGGGGAGTAAGGTTCGTCACCACAGTCCCGATAGAAGGTCGAGTTTAAAAACAAACCGAAGACAAAGCAACGAATGAAAGGAAGGACGGCTCGCTTCGCTTTACAACCAGGGCGGGTCTCGCTGCCGGATCAATGCGCAGGACGCACGATCTACAAACAACAATAGAGAGAGCCAACCAAGAACGAAAGAACCTGGAAACAAACCCGCGAGCGAATACCAAACAGAGTAAGAAGGAGGAAGGGCCGAAGGCGGCTTACTAAGCGAGAAGGCTCCAAGCAATAACGCATTAGAAGGGAGCTTGCTGCTTTGCAACCTAAGCGGTATAGCTAAGCTTACTCATCAAGGGCCGATAGATAGAGCTGCTCTTGTTGCTAATGGAGAAAGATTGGAGTGAAGTTTAGTATGCTTTCTAAGATCAGAGGAGGAAAAGAATGAAGGTGTGGGCGGGAAGGAGGAGGCAAGGCCCCCTCAATGTGTATTCGACTACTCATTACGGAACCACCGATTGATCCGATTAGACTTCCCGCGGGGTAGCGCGGGGAACTTGCTGAATCAACTCCTTGGAATCGGAGGCCTGACTGAGGGTCAATCCAATGGTAACCTCAACCTAGGAATGCCTGTTTCACTTCCTTGACAGAGCCAACTGAGATGCTCTGTCTCGATGTTGACCTAACATGGATTGATTCTAAATTATGAATCCAAAATCCTGATCTCGCAAAGGATCCGCAATAGCTGTGTGTACTCGAGGACTCTTAGGGAAAGAAAAGCACTTTTCTCTCTCAGCAGTTAGACCGGCTATGGGTGGGTTGGTTATATACTGCGCCTTCCTTCTTCGAACCTTTTGGTATGTATTGCCCCCTAACTATAGATCAGATCCACCGGACCAGAAACTCAATTCCGCACTGCTGCTGAGTCGTCGGACTTATCCACCTCAGGGATTCGTGGAATTTCCGTTTTTGAATTGCGTTGGGGGAAATCTACCAAAGCTAGGCAGATAGATAGACTCCTTTCCCGCTGCTAAGGGAGAGCAAGAAACTAAATCAAATGATTGTTTTTTTTCACCAGCGCCCTTTTTTTGCGGGTACTAAGAGTCCTCTCACTACCAACCAGCAGACATCATCATCTGGCTGGGTCTTGCCGGTATCAACAACGAGAAAGAAGAACCAAATGGAAACAGCAACTAACTATGGCTCTTGGCCCAGACAACGTCCTAGGCGTAGGGGAGATCAAAACAAGAAGTCACGCCTAGACGACGACGCCCGTCCTGGGCTGCAGTAAGTAGATCGAGAGGTCGTTCCGCCCCTTGTCCCCGAAGATGGGTAATATGTTCTCATACAATGTTGCTCCAACTTTTTTCTAGAGGGCCTAGCTGGCGAGCGATCCCAGTCCGCGGCAGAGAACAAGACAGCAAGCGAGCGTACCTTTGTTCGCTTCTTTTCCACCAAGCACAGAAGTTTAAGGAGAACTGTAGGTCGGTGGCTACCTAAGGAAACTCCGATTCGATCCGCCCCCCCGGCTGGGAGGCATCTACCTCATCCCGATCACAAGGAGAGGTTCACCATGATGGGGGGTCAGGTACTTTAATTCTTTGCGTTCCGGAAAGAATGAAATGCATAGGGGACCATCCTTTTTTTTGCGGCATGCTCTCTGATTTACGGATTCGCAGGGGGCCGAGGGCCAACCTTAGTTGACTGACAATGACAAAGGCTTGCGAAACAAAGTAGCGCCTTTGAAATGGAATCTTAATTAACTATCAGTGGTGCGAAGCAGCTTAGCCCCGGGGAGCTAAAGGTTATACCTTTGTAAGCGAACTGTGGTTCTTCTATGTAGGGTATTCCTCCTTTACTCTCTTAATTAACGTCGAGCTAAGTGACTTTGTGTAGCGTAGTAGAATGAAGGCTACGTACGCACCGACACTCTCTTATCCCTAAGCCTCTTCGCTAACTCGCTCGCCTACAAAAATGAGTAGGCGAGGCTAGGCAAACTCAGCCGCTGACTTTGACTGTACTGTAGTAGACTTTCTAGCCTTTTATTTTAGAACCCTTTCTCATGTTCTTTCATCCATCAAGTAGGCGAACCGTCAGGTCCTTAGTAGCGTTGACAAAGAAGAAGAGCCGGTGAAAAAAAAAAAAAAAGAAAGCTAGAATTTCCAATAGTGAGACCAGCTTGACAAGCTACCTTTCCTCTTGATATGAGGTGCGAAGAGAAACATCTCTTTTTTATGACTTCCACTTCTCGATCCCGGCCCGGAAAAGTGACCGACCCCTTGATGAATGAAAGAAAGGGTTTATGAGCCCTAGCCCTGTAAGCCCACACCTGTGTAGAGTAGATCGTTCAACACCTGCGGCACAAACCCATTTTTGACCAATTGGTCCGTATATCATAGGCGACCGAACGGCCGCCCCCCGTCTTACTAGACCAACCTGCTATAATTATTCCATAAACACCTAGCGAAGATATGGCAAACAAATAAAGTAGCCCTATGTTCGGATCTGACAATACCATACCATAATCAAAAGGTACAACGGCCCAAGCGACCAGACTTAACATAAATGTAGCCACTGGAGCCATTCTAAAAAGGGAGAAATTAGCACTACTTGGTGAAATAGGTTCTTTTAGAATCAATTTCAAACCATCTGCTAGAGGTTGTAACAATCCGAACGATCCCACTACATCAGGACCCTTTCGACGTTGCACAAAAGCCATTACTTTACGTTCAGCTAGCACTAAAAAGGCTACTCCTAGTAGAAGTGGTAGAATTAAACAAAGTATTTCCGCTGGAACAGCTATGTACGTTTTCGATTTTCTATTCACTCATGATCGGGCCTGACCTGGTCGACCCGATCAAACTATTTCACTTATGATCTGGCCTGGTTGACCCAATCATGATATTGAAGGATGGGACCTTTTATCGAAAAACTCCGGATCCCGAGAAGTTTTGAAGATGGTGCTCCTGTTACGTTACTTCGAATGGAATCCTCACTTGACTAAGCATAAGCGAAAACGTGGCTGAGAGTAAGCAATCCCCTTTCCTAGTGGTTGAGTCATGATCAGAAATATTGCGAAAGAAAGTGAAATGTCCTATCGTCGTCCCAATTTGGGTAATCCACGATGTCTCCATTTTATGTATCCATCTTGACTCGTTTTCGGTGTATCGATAGTTCGTTGTATTACACTTTGAACTAACCTAGAGGCCGTGCTTAGGCGAAAATCGATATCAGTGAAGTAATCCCGGAACTCTAGAAATCGTGAAGAATTTCTTCCATTTTTTAAAATATCGCGAATATAGTGGAAAAAACTCTAGAACATTCCTTTGAATGGAATTGTTCATTGGGTTCGACTTGTTGTTCGACAAAATAGAAAGCTGTCTCTCGTATGTTATTGTAAGGTGATTCATTCAGAATATTTCTTATGTGCGGTTTCAAGATGCTAAAAAAGTAGATTTGGTAATCGGCTTTTGAGCTCCATTATGTGGACTTCATCAATTTTAGAATTATGGACTTGGCGGTAGTGGTCAATACTAACTGCACCGTCTAAATGCTCCCTGACCAAGTTTGCGTACTCGTCAGGGTTGAGTTGAGGGGGCAGCCCGTGCGCTAATTGGGCTTCGAGGTGGCTATACGCGAAAAAAGCTCGCTTTCTACTGAGGCCTGTTCTGTCCTAAACTGTTCCAGAATGTTATTTGTTTCATAGGAAGATTCCAAAAGCACATTGATGCCGAAAGAATCTTCGGAACCGGTGGAGAGGCTATTCTGATTGAAGGCTAGACAAATAACATGACTGAGGTATGTAAATAAAACCTGTGAAATAGCTATATAATATGATCTAAATATAGAAGAATACCAAAGATAATGGATTGCAAAATAAGCTTTTTAGCTTTCTTTTTCTTTTGTGCGCGCTTTTCGCCTGCCTTCCCGACCGCGGATAGGCTACGGGGCTTTGCACTTCGGCCCCATTGTGTGAATACCACATCAAGGTGACAGGATTCGAACCTATGGCCCTCTGTACCCAAAACAGATGCGCTGACCAGACTGCGCTACACCTCGTCTCCCCCTCAGAACATATGGATCTACCCGATCCATAAAGAAAAGAACCACCGCTTTTAGGAAATTTTGACAATTCTCTTTCACTTGCATTTTATTTCGTGAAGGCTCGCTCTCGTTCTTCTTACATCTTGCCCTTTTTTCTTGAGAATTGTATCTGTGGCTACTGCTGTTTTGCCAGTCTGTCTGTCCCCAATAATGAACTCTCGCTGACCGCGCCCTATAGGGATCATCGAATCGATAGCAATAAGCCCTGTTTGAAGAGGTTCGTATACGGAACGCCTGGAAATTCTACTTGGAGCAGGAGATTCAATTAAGCGAGATTCGGAAGCTACAATTTCGCCTCTCCCATCAATAGGTTTAGCCAGAGCATTTATAACACGACCCAAGTTATATACGCTCACGGGTATCTGAGCAATTCTTCCTGTTGCTTTTACAAAACTTCCCTCTTGATGCTAAACCATAGCTCTAACTGAGTAAAATTCCACAATTTCTAAGAACGATATGCTTTTTTGCATTTTCCACTGTGAAAGCTTCTCTC